>CM066032.1:1323481615-1326256562 GCA_033557465.1 Ichthyophis bannanicus
CATGCTAGCCTGAGGAGCAGGAGCTGGGTCCATGAATTGAACCAGGTCTCCCACACAGTGTCACTGCAGAGTCATTAGGCTACTGCGAAGAAATAGCTTTCATTATGGGTACAATCTGTATTTAAAAATCAATACCTCTTTTACTCCAAAAAGTGGAAAGTATAAGAAAACTCTAGTGATAAGAAAAAATAGAGGGAGCAAGATAGCCAAGAAAAAGGTAAGTGGATATTTTAAAAATCTGCTGAGTTGTGGTATTTTAAGTCTTTTGGAAGTAGTGTGATGCAGAGACATGACTCGTGTATATAAATTTGTCTGTACTGTGAGTTTGTGGAGGGTAATTCTATAAAGCCACACCTAGTTAAAGTGCATTTTCATGCACAGACTTTACACCTAATTTATAAAGTCACATATGTGTGTATAAAATAGAGCTTAAGTGCGAAAGTATGCACACACATTGAGGCACGGTCACGTACACCAGCGCTGGAGCTAATGTAAATGACACACCCACGTTTTGTAAGTACGCATGTAAATTAAGGAATTTTATCATCTCTGTGTGTAACTGCATTTCCCACGCTTCACCCAAATTCTGTCCATGTGCATGTACTTTCACACTAGTTGATTTTATAAAAGGTCATTTATGCACATAAATAACTAAAATACCAGAATTTGCATGCATTGTTCATGCCTAAGTCAAGGCAGCATCTTATAAAATTTCCCCAAAAATGACGTTCATTTTTAAAATATATAGGGCCCATATCTGGCCACATATGTCATGTATTTAAGGTCACAAAAGTTTCACATGTACAAAATCACAACATTATGTACATGACTATGATTTCATTTAGATTTTTTTTTGCCAGGCACCACCTAGGATCTTTAGACCTCGCTTCAGGAAGACCAGTATCACCTCCTCCAACATGTGACTGTGATCAGCCGGCTAGCATCAAGCTCCATGAAATGTCTCCTCACTGCCTTACAAGAGTGATTCTGTACTGATGTGGACTTCAACAAAACGGAGGTGTTACGACTGTGCAGTACTGAAGGCCTAGCCTTTTCCCCCCTCTTATTGCTGTTACTTAAGAAAGCCAGTCGTATTTTACAAGCGCATGATTAGAACAGACTTACGGAAAGTGGTACAAGGCTCCTCTGCTTCTTTTGTGAAACATTAAACAAGTCGAGCTGATAAGATGTCGTTGTAAAGAATTGTGTCTGCATATGTTTTAGCTTTGAGTGGAAGAATGCCATTGGTTATTTTGGGTAATGCACCTAAACTGCAGTATTATGGCAATACAAATTCTACTATGAAGTTTCTGGCACCATAGTGACTTGCCAATATTATGTTAAAGCAGAACTGTGAACATATACAATGTGACAATATTAAAGAGACTAAAATTACAAATATTCAGAATTGCTGATATTATAGTACGTTAAGCTCTTTGTATCTCCTTGTCATAAACACTAATGCATACTAAGATGTGTTGGGAAGCAGACACATGATTCTAAAAATGGGAAAATAAAAATAAGAGAACCATCTGACCAAGTGGTAGCATCACTAGGGGTACAGCAGGAGGACAAGTTCTACTCAAAATCTTCCTTGCTTGCTGAAGCAGGTTATAGGTATATTTTATAATCTATTAGGTTTACTGAATCAGAATGCTTATAGAATGTTTATCTAGTGGCTCGATTATGTTTCTGTTCAAAAATATGGTTTCAGGACCCTCAATCAATTAGGGTCATCGAGAAAACTGCCATGAATATTCTTAAAATATATTGTATACAACTGGCCTAACAACTGCGGATATAAATGTATAAATTACTTATTTAAAAAAAAGACTGGAACGAGGGTCCTGACGATAAGTTTGGGAGTTAATATTTAAGTTCTGAAAGTTAAATTCTGTGCACCTAAATCTGGAACTAATCTTTTATATTTTGGAAGCCAAAAGACATTTTCTCTATATCTTCCCTCTTCCAACTTTTGAATAAAATAAAACAACATTTGGGCGGAAAATATTTCCAAATGACAGTTGCCTATAATGCTTAACCTCTACCAGTGATTACGAACTTGGCTACCCACCTGGTTATGGATTTTGAAAAGTTCAACTTGAAATGAAAAAACTCCTAGAAAAAAAAAGAAGCTAAAAAAATGTCCACTCCCATTAAGAAATGCTCTATCAGGTGATTCTAAAAAAACTTGTGTAGTCTTTAGAGTATCTGTTCTAGCACCCATTGGATTTATTTCAGACAATGCCAGAGCTCTCTGTGTCGACTCTGGTTCTAGTTTCAGAGCACTTCTTCCCAATTGATGTTGAAAATGTCTGAAGGCTGTTTTATGTATTGTTTTGTTTTGTTTTTTTGATTTGCTGGTATTGCCTGTTAATGCCCAGATGTGACAGTCAGGATCATAATGCCACCCTCCCTTATGTATGCTCACAGCTCATTCCATAGATTAGAATCTGTGTTATTACATATATAATAGAACTCTATTAGCTGTACTGAGGCCGCAGAAAAATAGTTTTTATAAGTTGTGAAACCTTTAAAAGAATGAGCTGAAAGATTTTGTAGCGCATGAGCTTTCAGGACCTCACAGGTCTCCAAGAGAATCATTTGGGTTGATCTTTTCAAAGGGTGTTACAACTTACTAACACTCCAGTATGTAGTAGCATGAGCATCTACTGCTGAGAGTGGAAAGAAGAAAAGAATCAATTCTACTGAATAACCAATAAAGCTGCTAGCCTACTTAGGGCATAGTTTCTGCTCTAACTTATGGCCTTTCTGTCAAGTATGTATGACAACCTATTCTCTTCTGAAAAAAAGAGTAGCCAGGCAACTTCATGAACACTGGCACACCTTCATCCCTTTCTCTCAAAGAATTTTGGGATATAGGAGTATTAATTTCTCCGGGAACAAGCAGGAAGTCAGTCCTCACATATGAGTGATACTGGCATCAATGGAGCCGTGTGGATTCACTCCCCAGCTTTCACAGAAAGCCTTTGGGAGTTAGACCACACATGCACTGTCATCTTCCCACCCAAGGGTGCCATCTGCAGACATTCTGTCTATTGTCCCTGGTAAAAGTTGATTTTTCTGCCTCTTTTTATCTTAGCGTTTCTAGCTTCTTTTTACCGGTAGGTTCACGATCACCTTCTCACCACCCAAGTCCACCCTCGCCTCGGCATTGCATTTTTTCTCGATCCCTTTTTTCTTTTTTGATGTGCAGGTCTTTTTCTCACGCCCTCCCTGACTGAGACATTTGAGTTTGATCTCACAGGTGCCATCTTCCCCGCTATGTCTTTGATCAGCGGTTTTAAACAATGTGGCAAATGCCCCCGTACTATGTCCATAACAGACTTCCACAGTTTCTGTATCAAGTGCCTTGGTGCAGATCATGATGACTCCACTTGCCCGCTCTATCTGCAGATGTCGAGCAAGAGCTGGAGGAATTGTGAAAAGCAGCGGGGGGAGCTGTTTGACTCGAAAGCCTCTGCTGTGGGGCCAGTATCAAGTATGGAATCGCTGCCCATGGAGACTGCGTCCAATAACTCAGCGTCGTACACGCATGCTCGATCCAAGCCCCGAGGTTGCGGAGCCTCAGAATGGGGTCGTCCTTGGGGACCTCTCCCTTGAGTCCAAGACATCATCCAAATTGAAGTCAAAGTCTGATGCTGGAGCCAGCCTCCAGTACCTGGCCTTAGAGTCCTCGACCCAACGTTGAGGGTGATGGCTGGGAGTGGCCCTTGAAGCTGCCCCAGCAGGAGGAGACTCCCACCACGTCGAGGGATCTGGCTCGGTCCTCCGATATGATCAGCATTAGTGATTCTCCTTTAAGGAATCTGGTTCCGGGCTTGATGCCTACGAGACCTGAACTGGTTGCTGCAGAGCCTACTGGCATCAAGATCAGGATGGTGGCCTTGGAACACAACCTGGCTTCTTTCCTTGAGGCGCAGGGGAGCCCGATGCATGGAGCCTGTAGATCATCGGTGCCGACAATGGGACCCTCCACTGCGAGGATCTCCCCGGAGGATATCCAGCCTGTGCTGGAATGATTTGCCTGCTCAGAGCTGTGTCAGTCGGCCTCCCGCTCGAGGTGTAACTCACCCCCGAGCACCTCAGGGTCAGCTTCTCGGACACCTAGCTCTCCTTCAGTACCAGTGGCTCATCGACTGATGACCATTCTGGGACACGAGGTCTCATCTGTATCTGAGTCGAGTTGGGAAACTGATGACGAGTCATCCTACACCATATTTCACTGAGATGTCCCCTTTAAACCATCTCCCCATCAGGAGCACCGAAGATCCCTGACCGAGGACCTCGTGTTCCTCGACTTTGTCTGGGGGATATCGAAGGCCCTGTCTTTCATGGTTGAACTGGAGGACGAGCATTATGCCAAGGACTTAGAGATCCTCTAGTATGAGGTCCCACTGAAGGAGGCACTGACGGTGCCGATTCCCCCATCCTAGAGTGCTTGCTATTCAGGATGTGAGAGAGCCCTGTGACAGTGCCAATAGTGAGCCAGTGACTTGATTCCCAGTATTGAGTTGGCAAGAGCCCCAGCTTTCAGAAGACACAGCTGCCTCACAACTCCATGGTGGTAGAGCCGGCCATGCATCGGATAGTCAGAAGATGCACCCCTCAGTGCCCCCTGGTAGGGAGGACCACATCATGGATGGGTTTGGCAGAAAGTGCTACCAGGGCTCAATGCTCGCAGCCCACATCCAGGCTTACCAGCTGTATATGGGTATGTACCTGAGGGACCTGGCGAAGGAGCTCACCAGATTCTCAGCTGGGCTGACAGGTGAATCTCTGGAGTACTTCCAGATCCTCATCACCTCTGTCAAGGAATGCTCCAAATTTCAGACTTCAGCGGTCTTTGACAGCTTCGAGTCCATTGCTCATATAACTACGGTGGGCATCAGTGCCCACCGCCTGGCTTGGCTACAGTCCTCAGACTTGGAGCAATGGGTGCAGGATGAACTGGCCGATGTCGCCTGCCAAGGAGAGAAACTCTTCAGCAAACCCATGATCAACAAGATGGTTGAGTTGGAGTCACAGAGTTCATGACTAGGACTAGGCTGTCTCGAAAGACAGCTGACTCTTCCTGTCAGAAGGCTTCAAGGAAAAAGCCCTTCCACACAAAGAGGAAAAAAGCTTACTGAAAATATCCCCAATTTCCAGCCTATCAGGCTCCTCAACAGAGTCAGCAAGCCCCCTGTAAGCAAAAAGCCCCCAAGATCCAAACAGTGCCCCAGCCTCAGCCTGGGGGGGGGAGGACTTTTGATTCTTTGGGCATAGCCCATCTTCCCCCAGAGTGTCAGGGCCCAAGGCACATGGGATGATGTCTGATCTACTTCGCTCATCTCTGGCCAGGCATCACCACCGATGCCTGGGTGCTGCAGGTGGTGCGGGAAGGTTACCTTCTGCACTTCAACCAGATGCTTCCTCCCTTCTTTCTAGAGGAACGTCCCATGACCTCCCTGCACAAAGAGCTCCTGAAGAAGGAACTCAAGTCCCTACTCGAGGATCGGGCGGTGGAGCCAATACTTCAACCTCTCTGTGGCATGGAGTTCTACTCCTGGTACTTTCTTGTCCCAAAAAAGACAGGAGACTTTTGACCCATCCTGGATCAGCAGGACCTAAACTGCTTTCTGGTCAAGATGCTATCCCTTGGAACATTGCTGCCCTACCTCCTGTGGGGAGATTGGCTATGCTTCTTGGATCTCAAAGATGCTTATACCCACATTCTGATTTATCCCCGGCTCCATCAGTAACTCCACTTTGTCATCCGAGGCTGCCACTACCAGTACAGGGTGCTCCCCTTCAACATCTCCTCAGCCCCCAAGGTGTTCACTAAGTGCCTGGTGGTAGTCACCGCTCCCCTCTGCTTACTGGGTGTCTTTGTCTTCCCCTATCTGGACGATTGGCTTCTGAAAGCCAGCTTGCGAGAGGAGGTGCATCACGCGGCCCACTGCACCATAAGGATGCTGCAACATCTGGGGTTCATAATCATCTTCCCAAAGTTCATCTGCTCACAACTCAATCTGGAGTTCATAGGGGCCCTTTTGGACTTGACCCAGGCCAGAGCCTTCCTCCCTCTAGACTGGGCACAGCATCTGGTGCCCTATCAAGAGAGGTACAGTGTCACTCATCAGCATCTTCCTGTCTCCTGCTGTGCCTATTGGGGGTCATGGCCAGGTCCGCCTCTGGATGCAACAGGCCCATTAGACCTTCAGCTTTCAATGGACTTGGGCCACGGGCCGACTGGAGGATTGAGTCCTGATCCCCAGCCTCTGGCGGCCTCTCTCACCTAGTGGCAGAGCTGAAGGAATCTCATGGCCAGCTTACCCTTCTAGGCTCCACTGGCCCAACACGTTCTGACCATGGATGCCTCCAAGCTTGGCTGGGGAGCCTACTGCGATGGCATACAGTCACAGAGCACCTGGACTCCGGAGGAAGTGCCCTTCAGATCAACCTCCTGAAACTCAGAGTTGTGACAAATGCCCTTCGGGTGTTCCAGGCCCACCTGGCAGGCCAGGTGTGCTCGTTCATATGGACAGCCAAATAGTGAAGTTTTACATCAACAAGCAGGAAGGGACGGGCTCAAACCTCCTCTGTTAGGAGGTGGTTTGCCTGTGGACCTTCACCGCGGAGAAGGGCATGATTCTCCGGGCAGTTTACCTGCCGGGCCAGGACAATCTGCTCGCAGATAAACTCAGTAGAGTCCTTCAGCCCCATGAGTGGCACCTCTACCCGGTGTGACCAACTCCATATTTCAATGTTATAGGACCCCAACATTGGATCTCTTCACCAGCCCCGAGAACGTGCAGCTGCCACACTTCTGCTCCCAGAGACCGGCCCCAGAATGAGCGGTAGTGGATGCCTTTTTCATGTCTTTATCCGGCAGCCTACTTTATATGTACCCGCCTACTCCTCTGGTTCCCAAGACCTTGCTCAAGGTTCAATTGGACCAGTTCTCCTTAATTCTCATTGCCCCTTGGTGGCCCCAGCAGCTGTGGTTCCCTCTGCTCTTACAGCTCTCCCGAGTGACCCTGATACCCTTGGGTCAGGCCCTGGACTTGCTCACACAGGAGGACTTGGACCCTTCTCCATTCCAACCTCCAGTCTCTTGCCCTGACAGCGTGAGTGCTGAATGGCTAGCCATAGCATACCTCCACCCCTCCCAGGACTTGGAGGACATCATCCTGTCATCATGTAAGGACTCAATACACAGTGCGTGTAAGCCTTCAAATGGCATAGATTCTCCGTCTAGTGTACAGTCAGGAATCTCAATCCTTTCTCTTGCTCAGTGCAGGACATTCTGCAATATCATCTGCACCTATCCTGGGCTGGTCTAAAGTCCAACTCAGTCAGGGTGCACCTCAGCACCCTAACAGCTCATCACCACCTCATCAACAGCCAGCGTGTCTTTGTGCACCCACTTATGGGCCTCCTCTCGTGGCCCCCAGTCTGCCCACTGGGACCTGAACATTCTTGGGAAGCTGATGGCTTCCCCTTTTGAGCCTCTGGCTATGTGCCATCTCAGGTTCTTGTTGTGGAAAGTAGTGTTCCTGGTAGCAGTCATGTCAGTCAGGAGAGTTAGTGAGCTTCAGATGTTGGTGGCCCATGCACCCTACACTAGGTTCCACAAAAACAGGGTTGTTCTCCGGACTCACCCAAAATTACTGCCTAAGGTGTGTCCGCTTTTCACATGAACCAGGAGGTGGTCCTTCTCACCTTCTTCCCAGGCCTCACACTTCCCAAGTGGAGGCCTCGCTACACACCCTGGATTGCAAGAGGACACTGTCCTTCTACCTTCAGAGGACACAGCCCCATCGTTGCTCGTCGCAACTGTTTGTCTCCTATGACATTAACAGGCTTGGGGTTGCGGTCTCTAAGCATACCCTGTCTAACTGGGTGGCAGACTGCATCTCTCTCACCTATGAGCAGGCTGGACTCTCCCTGGAGTGTCATGTTATTCCGCATAATGTGCATGCCATGGCGGCCTCGGTGGTTCACCTGCGCTTGGTCCCTCTGCTGGACATCTGCCGGGCCACTTCCTGGTCTTCGGTCCATACCTTCACAGCTCAATACTGCTTGGAGGAGAGCTCACGGCGCAATAGAGCCTTTGGCCAAGCAGTACTCCATCACCTCTTTGGGGAATAGTGCAACTCCTGCCCTCTGGCCTTTTGTGTCCAGACTACTGGAGAGGTGATTCCATCATCAGTGTTGGGGCTTCATCACTGGACTTCAAGCCATTCAGTGCTCCTTGCTGCTCTTCACAATTCGTCTTTTGGGTCTCCCATGGCTCCTAAGGTTTTTTTCGGTAGCCTGTAGCTGGGGAGTCCCATATGTGAGGACTGACTTCCTGCTTGTTCCCGGAGAAAGCGCAGTTACTCACCTGTAATAAGTGTTCTCTGGGGATAGCAGGAATCAGTCCTCACAACCCTCTCCTCCCCATGGAGTTATTTTTTCTTTTTATTCTTGATTAAGCTATGTCATCATACTGAGGTAAGATGGCACCCTTGGAAGGGAAGGTGACCGTGCATGCACAGACTAAATCCAAAAGGCTTTCTGTGAAAGCTGGGGAATGAATCCACATGGGCTTCATCAATGTTGACATGACCCATATGTGAGGACTGATTCCTGCTGTCGCTGGAGAACACCCATTACAGGCGAGTAACTATGCTTTTTCTGCTAAAGCAATGAGTTTAGAATGATTTTTGCTGGGATTTAAAAAGAAACAATCCTGGAACCAGGAAGAGTGCACAAAATAATCCCAGTCTTCCCAGGATCCCCTGGCCACCACATCTACAGTACAAGTCACTTAAAAGGAATCCTAAAATGACTCGAAAACAATCTGGACAAAACTGATTAAAAGGAAAAGACAAATGGAAGATCTAACCATTATTAAATATTCAACCTCCTTACCTGAAGATCTCTGTATTTCCATGTATCTTATTGTTAAAATCACTCAACTAAAAAGTGCTCAGGATAGTAGAACAGAAAGAGCCAGGAAAAGCTCAGCATGTGTGTACTTTATAGCATGAATTAAAAAATAAATAAATGTAAGGAAAATTGTCACGACAAAACCAGAATTTAAATGTCCCATCACAGTCAGCTGTATGTGTGATGTTAAGGCTGAGAGGCAAAAGAGAAAAGCTGATAAGCTTGTGCTCAGTAACACCAAATGGCACCTGAAGGACATAATTCTCAGCTGTGTTTGGAAGGCAAACTTATCACTTAGGAGTCATTTATGGGCCTTGCGGTAAATAATGCATATTAACGTGCTGTTCGTAAGTGCCCCCTTAACATTTTGTCTGCTGTTTTACTATAGATTCCACTGTTAGATTTCTTCAAGTGCAGAGGCTGACGTATTCCTGTGGGTGTTGCCTTATTGCTCAATTAGTAAGGACTTTCACTGTGTAGCTAAAAAAAGAAATAAAAACACTCCCCCCCCCAAAAAAAAACCCAAACAAACAAAAGAGAAGTCACTGTCTGAAAAAATATGTTGATTTATCAAACAAATAGTATATGTGAGTGTGTATACTGATATGAAAAATGAATGCCTAAACATGTACACTTAGTGGTATAAACTGTTCTGTACATAGCTTAATGATTATTCATTTGCGTTATAGACGCAACATGTTCACAAAATGCTAGCTAAGGTCTGCATTCAGGATATTTGGAAACAGGCTGATAAATATTAAGTTTAGATAGTATCATGTACATAACTCCTTCTTTCCAATTCTGTGGAATATTGTATTATTTTAAATTAGCCAAAAGGACCTGGTAGAGATATCTGGGGATTACTTCTAAATAATCTGTAATCTTCCACTATGTTTCCTCAGTTTATCTCGTTAGCCCCTAGCAAATTGTCAGTGACTGTATCTCTGTTTAATAATGTCTAGAAATCATAGGACATTTCTTTTTTTACTGTTCATTTCTCAAGGTTACATTATTTTGCATCCAGCTCGGTATTTAGCATTGTAAAGAAGGATACATGTGCACTAGAAATATGTTGCCCAGCTACTGATATACCAGCTGTATGCATGCACTAATATTGCTCCTCTCTAATAATGTACAAAGACTTTAAAATAGGCTGCTAGGATAGATACACTAAGGATGCATCCTAAGATTAAATACCAGTGTGTCCCAGGTTAATGCTTTACCATTTTGTTACCTTCTTTAGATACCTATGGGGTAAAATGGAAGTCTTCATTTGTTGGGGTTTTTTTTTACAGCAATCGTCTTTTATCTGATCAATGTTATCTGGCAGGCCAGTGTACATTTTCATTATTATTTAATTGTGATATATTTTTGCTGTGATTTGCTTATCACTGTACATGGAAGTTGTACTCACTAAGTGCTGCATGTATTTCAGAGCTGCTGCCTGTATTAATAGTTGACAACAAATACAGTTACTGAATCACTGAATCACAACTACAGCGTGAATCACTGGATGGTCCTTGGTCTAACTGTTCTGTTCCTGTCATCTAAAAACTTGGGCAGCTGAGAGGGGCAGAGGTGCCAGAGTTGAGAAATTATACCATGCTAAACAAAGACAATAAAAGCAAAATCTCTTGATACAAGCTCAGTAGTTATGCTGTGTGCCGCAAGTTAATGTCTTGTAGGAGGTATCTCTTATCCTACAAGAGTGTTAAAACAAGTCTGCATTAGAACAGTAACAGCAAACACTGACTCTTCATGAAATCCAAAAGCCAGATAGATAGGTATAGATTGCCTATCTTCAAAACCAGTGGTAATATTCTTAAAAGGTACCATGTTAAGGCCAGTGACAGACTTCAGCTGCAATGGGGAAAAGGAAGAAAGTAAAAAGAAGGTTCCAGGTCAGTGACCTGTCAGAACATCACCATTGCTGAATTGAAAATCAGTCCTGTCTGGGACCCTCAGAGACTAGAATTTCACCTCCCACAGCTAGAGGACAGTGATACAAGGTAATTTTCAACCAATTTTGAATTTTCCTTTTTCAGGAAAATTAGTGGAGCATGCAATTTTAACCAAGCTGTCAGAGTTCTTGGAGTCTTCTAGTTTACTAGTTTAAGAATATAAGACATACCATAGTGGGTCAGTCCATGAAGTTCAGTATCCTAACTCTGACAGCAACCAGGCCAGATCACAAATTCAATGCAGATCCAAAAAAATAAATGTCTCATAGCTCATATTCAGGGACAAGCAATGGCTTTCCAATGTCTACCTGGCAAATAATTTTTAAATGGACTTCTTCTCCAGAAATCTGTTTAGACCCATTTATCATCAGTTGGGTTTCATCCAAACTGTGGCACAGACAGTGGTATTTTTTTAGTTAAATGATTTACTCTGTTCCTTGGCTAAAAGCCAGGATTTAGTGTTTGTGTTATAGATCTATATGTTAAAGAGAGCGCTATATGTAAAAAACAGACATCAGGTCAAACAGGATGAAAGATTTGCAAGAAACAGAATGCACTGTATAATCTTTATGGATAGAAATTCAATGTGAGAAGAGGGAATAGCAGTGGGGGTGTACTACTGTCTGCTTGGCCAGAATGAACAGACAGATGATGAAATGCTGACAGAAATAAGGGACACTAACAAAATTGGCAACACAGTAATAATGGGTAATTTCAATTACCCCAGTATCGACTGGGTCAATGTCACATCAGGATTTCTAAAGACATAAAGTTTCTAGATTAAATCATGGCTGTTTCATGGAGCAGCAGCTTCAGGAATTGAGGTGAGGGGGAGCTATTTTAGACCTAGTTCTCAGTGGAACACAGGATCTGGGTGAGAGGTAACAGTGTTGGGGCTATTTAGCAACAGTGATCATAACATGATTAAATTGACTTAATAAATGGAGGGAGGACAGCAAAGAAATGTAGTGTGCTAGTGTTTAATTTTCAAAAGGAAGACTATGGTAAAATAAGGGAAAAGATTAAGAAATACTAAAAGGACAAGCTGCGAAGGTTAAGAATTTACATCAGACCTGGACATTCCCATATCAGATGTACAGAGTAGTCAACATTATTGGCACTCTTACATTTTAGGTATGTTGTGTACAATGTCTTGAGATAAAATTGGAAATATTCCAACTGTATATCATCATAATATTTTTTTTATTTTTACAAATTTACAAACCAAAGACCAAGCAAAATACACTTCAGGAATTGAGGTGAGGGGGAGCTATTTTAGACCTAGTTCTCAGTGGAACACAGGATCCGGGTGAGAGGTAACAGAGGTAACCTATCCATCAACATTAAAAAAAACAGAAGCCCTCATAGTGACCAAAGACCCTAACTTCACCTCGCTACCACACCTCATATTAAGAAACACCCAAATACAGATTCAACCCCAAATAAAATATCTAGGAATCATCATCGATCAAGCGCTTACATTCAACCAACAGATAAAAAAGACTACCAGAACAATATTCCACAAAACAAAGATGGTACAATGGCTCAGACCACTCATTGACCAAAAGAACTTCAGAACAGTCATGCAGGCTATGACGCTCCCCCACCTGGACAACTGTAATATGATTTATCACAAGCTACCTGCCAGACACATCAACCCCCTATGAACAGCATTAAACACCACAGCAAGAATCATCCAGAGAGCGAAAAAACTTGATCACATCACTCCAATCCTAAGCAAGGATTAAATACAAATCTATCCTGCTCATCCACAAAGCCCTCCATCAGACACAATCTTCTCAACTCCGGACTCTACTACCCCAGCCTACCCTCAACAGACCAACCCATCAGAACACCAACAACACACTCACTATCCCCCACGAACGAACTAAGTTCAATCAGCAGACCTGCAACAGGGCATTTGAACTGTACGCACCCTCCTTCTGGAACTCCCTCCCGAACCTGATCCGAAGAAACGGAGACCTCCCCACATTCCGTAAACAACTAAAAACCATCCTATTTCATGAATATCTTGGACCAGAAAAAGACTCCTCTCACTGATTGCACTTCCAGCCCCCTGAACTACCCCCTCTACCACCAACTAAGAAACGTATGTTTTTTTTGTCTAATTTGTTACTTTCTGTTCGAATCATTAATGTTGACCCTCTTGACGACAGCTCCCCCCTTTTTCTGTTGACTTGATTACTGTCCACCCCCCCCCCCCCTGTTTTTGTTAGGCCACTTTGACCAGGTGAAAAGCGGGATACAAATGTAGCTAAATAAATAAATAAAATAAATAAATTGTACATGAAGAGACAAGCAAGTAGCAATCATAATCAAAGAAAATAAAGAGAAGCAAAAATTACATGTTAAAATCTTAGCAGCCCACAACAAAAGCAAGAAAGGAGATCCAAGACAAGGAAATAAATTCTATATACTCCAGTACCAGGGAGGAAAACTAAGCTAACAACCTAGTCAACATCTATTTTAACATAAATTTCCTGTTATAACTCTGCAGAGATAGGTGATACAGTGCTGAGGTGGGAACTAACAAAAGTGGCTAATTCAGGGGGATCATAAAAAACATACAGGCTTATTCTGTCCTGGATGTAGATCCCCTCTGCACATATAGGATTGTCCCCAGCTAACTCAGTCAAGGCTCTTCTATGGATCCGTGGCACCATAGCATCATGTTGCCGTGGCACCACGGCTCCATTGAAGAGCCGTGATGCCGGCCGCCAGACTTCAGGGACTCATTCCCCACAGCCCAACCCCCGATCTGGTCTCCTAAGGCCAGGGTTGGGCTGTGGGGAATGCCTTCGGGCCCCCTCCCTGCCCAATCCAAGCTCTGGGACTCCAATCCTTTATGTACGGGGAAGTTATTCCACCTCGGAGGTGGAATAACTTCCCCGTACAAGTCACCGGCCCTGGACATACAGGGCCAATGATGGGACGTCCATCCTCGCTATTCGTGGCACAGAAGCAGGCTTATAGTTAACAGATCGAAATTTCACTAAACATTTGCAAGGAAATTTAAAAAACCCCAATCCCCTCAAATGGCTCACCCCTGGTTTTAGGAGCAAAACTTCCTTACGCCTGCGCTGTGTCTCCCAGGCCAGGTCAGGAAATAGCCTAAGTAGTAGCCCCTCAAAGGGTATAGACCGTTTCTTAAAGAACAATTTAGCAGCTATTTTCTGTCAGATGACAAGGCTAAGGTGATCAGAAAGTAGTCGGTACAGTAGTTTCAGTATTACTCGATTCCAACATACTAGAAATATTGAAAATGTCCATATGCTGAAGTTCTGCATTAGAGGGTTGTTGTCCCACTGCCCCCAGTTTCCTATTAACCGGGAGATAATAAACTTTGGTCAAAGGAGGATGTGATTCCACCGGGATCCCAAGAATGTCCACTAAATATTGCTTTAACATGTCCCTTGCAGAGATAAGAGACGAATGAGGAAAATTAATTAACCTTAAATTAGTGGATCGAACTCGGTTTTCCAGACGTTCCTCTTTATAACAGCAAAATCCTTCACCAAACCAGGTTGTACAGCACCAATCTGTTGAACCTTCACTTTTAAATCTTCAACTTCACTTTTTACAACTTCCAGCTCACGTACAGTACCTTGAGAGAGAGCAGCATTGCTCTGCATCTGACCAGCCATCTGGTTAGACTGCTACATAAAAGCTTTCCCAACTTCACTATAGCACTCCATATGGCCTCCAAGGTGAACACAACAGAGTGCTCAAATTGCAGTGTAAATACAGGAAGAGTTTCTGATTCTGCCACATCACTTGCACAGGCTCCGGGAATTTCCCCCAAACCAGAAACCGCCACCAACACAGTTCCAGACACTGCACACAAACTCTTCCCGGTTTCTGTTGTAGCACCACTGAGGTCAGTCCGCGGCGAGGGAGCCTGTCCTGTGTCAGATGCACTGCCCCCACCCAGAGCAACATCCACACCCAACATAGGGCCGGCTTCCCTGGAGGCATTGAGATGCAAGAACCCACTTGGGAGCACAGGAGGAAAAGGCAGACCTTGCAACAGCTCACACCCCGAGGACAACGCCAGGCAAACGAGCCGTGGTGTTGACACAGCCAGAGGAACACTGACTTCTTGATGAAGACTCCCAGGTGAGCCACAAAAGCATGCATAGGTCCTGACGCACGAGTTTGAGGCAAAACAGACGGGGTTCCCACAGGTTTGGGAGACTTCTTGCCCAGTTTACCTTTCCTCTTCAGCATACAGAAAGGCTCACCTACCGGCAATAGGCGGCTATCTTGGATAAGTCATCATATTATTTTAATAGTATGTTCAAAGGTATACAACAAAATATAAGATGCCTCTGCAACATAGACATGATAATTTCTGAGAAAAAAAATATGACCTGGACAGGATTAATGTCACACTTCACTAATATTTGGTTGCACAACCTTTGGCAGTGATGACAGCTTCCAGACATTTCTTGTAGCCATCTATAAGTTTCGTACATCTGTCTGCTGGTAGTTTCTCCCACTCTTCAACTGAGATTTGTTCCAGCTCATGAATGTTTCCAGGATTCCTTTTACCAATGGCAGATTTCAGTTCTTTCCAAAGGTTCTCTATTGGATTGAGATAAGGACTCATTGCTGGCCAGTTTAAACAGTTCATTGGTTCCTTTTTAACCATTTTTTTGTACTTTTAGATGTATTTTTTGGGTCATTGTCCTGCTAGAGGACCCATGATCTTCAACCCAGACCTAGCTTTCTGACACAAGGTAGCACATTTTGCTCCGTATTATCTTGGTAGTTCTCTTACTTCATGATTCCTTTAATACGCTCCAGGTCTCCATTTCCTGAAGCAGCAAAACAATCCCACAACATTATGGAACCTCCACCATATTTAACTGTAGGAAGGGTGTTTTTTTCCTTATAAACTTCATTTCTTTGCTTGTAAATGTATCGCTGATCTGCATTGCCAACGTTAGTTTCATCTGTCCACAGAACATTTTTCCAGAAGGTTTGTGGTTTCTCAAAGTGGGTTTGGGCAAAGATCAGGCATGCCTTTTTATGTCTGTCTTTGAGAAGTGGGGTCCTCCTTGGCCTTTGCCCATGAAGTCCTTCTTTCTTTAGTGCATGGCGTATGGTACATGTTGAAACCATCACTCCATATTGCTCCAGGTCGACCTTAAGCTCTGTGGATGTTGTACATGGTGTTTTTCCAACAGTTTGTACTAATCTTTGAAGACTTCTTTGATTAATTTTCCTCTTCCCACCACATCCTGGGAGGTTCTTGACAGTTCCATGAGCAGAAACCTTCTTTATAATATTGTGAACTGTAGACACAGGAATCCCAAGGTCTTTAGAGATGGCTTTGTACCCCTTTGAAGTTTGATTTTAGGTGATAATGGCTTTTCTGACAGTCTCAGGCAGCTCTCTTGTCTTCACCATTGTGAAATAGAACAGGGAGTGAATGTGGCCTTTTTAAACATTACAGCCATCATTCTTTGGTTGATTCAAGTCATGTGAGTACTGAAAATCGACCACATGTGCAACTAATTTTACTGCGGTGGGAATGTGGTTTTTCTGTTCAAACTGATTTAAATTGTTTATAAGGGTGCCAATAATCATGTCCTAAATATCCAATACACCCAATGGAATCAACCTAACTATATCCCTCTTAAATTACTTGATTTCCAAAACTCCCTGTATAGTGCTGTGTGATACTACCAAATAAAGTTATGTTTTTTTGTCGGATTACTCACCGATGAGCAGAAAGTTTTCTACTCTTGAAGTGAGCCCTCCATTTTATTCAAAAGTTAGTTTAAAATGGCCCACTACAGGTCATTAGATCAGGTGCTACAGCACTAACAAGCCGTTGCCCCTGCACTGTGAGGACTAAATTTTGCTTTCAAAAAGACGTTTCAAACTGCTCTAGTGTAATCGTCCCTTGTTCTTGAACAACGATAAGAAAATACTCATCTGGAGTAGATCAAAATGCATCCAAAGATCTTCATAGCGGCTGCGCCACGTTGTCAATGAGAAGTGTTCAAGACAAGAGCTTTAAGCAATAGCTCAGATTCACTCGTAGTATCTGAAACTGTCTCAACTGGATATACCATATCTTCTGGACCAGTGAAGGAGTAGTATGATTCTATGCAACACTAATCAGTGTTTCAAGACGCTCAGCTTTGCAGCTCTTCTTCAGGCGAATGAATCATACCATCAAGCGATACCTACTTAAAGGCCGCAAAAGTGACGTCAAAGTAACCATCCAATAACATGCCGTTTCAGTCCAGAGCGAATGACTATAGGCGAAGATTCCACCAATCAATATCCATGTTCATACCAGCTGGAGTAATAGAACCCAAGCGAAAAATCCACTGTTGTTCTTTAAAATGAAGTTTGCTTTGGCGATCCCCCCCCCCCCCCATCTGCAGGGGGGCGACCACGTCCAAAACGCGCCATCGAAGATCTTCAAACTGATGTCCATATTGTT
Source organism: Ichthyophis bannanicus (assembly GCA_033557465.1). Lineage (NCBI taxonomy): Eukaryota > Metazoa > Chordata > Amphibia > Gymnophiona > Ichthyophiidae > Ichthyophis > Ichthyophis bannanicus. The sequence goes on from CM066032.1 coordinate 1,323,498,998, forward strand.
GGCAATGAGGAACCATCGGAGCTGACATTTGGCGGGCATTAATACGAGAACGATGCTCAAGCAATCGCTTCCTTACTGGACGCGTAGTCTTGCCTACATACTTCAAATTACAAGGACAGATTAACAAATATACTACAAAAGCTGTGTAGCAATCTGAAAAAAACCGCGATGTGTATTGTTCATTAGTAATAGGATCTATCCAAGTGTCCCCCTGCAAGGAGGTAATGCAAAAATCACAATGGCCGCAAGAAAAGTGGCCTCGAAGAGGTACTGGAGTTGTCCCATCCCCCTGTGGGCAGAGCAGGACAATACCGGCAAGATTATAGGGGTGTTACCATTTCTGCCTACATCCACTCAGGTAGCCTCTCTCCTTAGACGCCATTGGTCGGTTTGACACTCCATCAATGTTTTCAGAAACCTTTAATGATAGCTTATAAGAGATCCCAGACTATAGGAGAATTTGTTGTTCTAACACGGGGGGATGGGACAACTCCAGTACCTCTTCGAGGCCACTTTTCTTGCGGCCATTGTTTTGGACGTGGTCGCCCCCCTCCAGATGGGGGGGGGGTCACCAAAGCAAACTTCATTTTAAAGAACAACAGTGGATTTTTCGCTTGGGTTCTATTACTCCAGCTGGTATGAACATGGATATTGATTGGTGGAATCTTCGCCTATAGTCATTCGCTCTGGACTGAAACGGCATGTTATTGGATGGTTACTTTGACGTCACTTTTGCGGCCTTTAAGTAGGTATCGCTTGATGGTATGATTCATTCGCCTGAAGAAGAGCTGCAAAGCTGAGCGGCTTGAAACACTAATTAGTGTTGCATAGAATCATACTACTCCTTCACTGGTCCAGAAGATATGGTATATCCAGTTGAGACAGTTTCAGATACTACGAGTGAATCTGAGCTATTGCTTAAAGCTCTTGTCTTGAACACTTCTCATTGACAACGCGGCGCAGCCGCTATGAAGATCTTTGGATGCATTTTGATCTACTCCAGATGAGTATTTTCTTATCGTTGTTCAAGAACAAGGGACGATTACACTAGAGCAGTTTGAAACGTCTTTTTGAAAGCAAAATTTAGTCCTCACAGTGCAGGGGCAACGGCTTGTTAGTGCTGTAGCACCTGATCTAATGACCTGTAGTGGGCCATTTTAAACTAACTTTTGAATAAAATGGAGGGCTCACTTCGAGAGTAGAAAAATTTCTGTTCATCGGTGAGTAATCCGACAAAAAAACATAACTTTATTTGGTAGTATCACACAGCACTATACAGGGAGTTTTGGAAATCAAGTAATTTAAGAGGAATAATCATGTCCTAGCAAAGTCCCAGTTTTTATATCATTTCCTTTTTCAATTGGTCTTGTTTTATTTGATTCTTTTATGTGTCAAATATGTGTGAATATATAGTCCAAAGCCATTTCACTGGCCACTTTTTTAAAGGAGATATTGGACATTAAGGGGTTGAACTGCAAGGGTGCCGATAATGTTGACCACAATTGTATATTATGCCTTATAAAAGGTGGAAGGAAGGTCAAACACATGGTTTAAAAGGTGAAGTGAGAGAGGCTGTTATAGCTCCCCCCCCAAAAAAAAATAATCTTTCAAAAAATGGAAAAAAGGATTTGAATGAGGAAAACAGGAAACGGCATAAGCACTGGCAAGTTGGATGCCAAACATTGATAAGGCAAGCAAAGAGAAAATTTAAAAGAAGCTTGCTGTGGAAGCAAACATTCATAATAAAAACATTTGCAGGTACACTCAAAGCAAAATGCTTGCGAGAATGTTAGCTAGACTATTAGATGATAGAGGGATAAAGGGGCATTAAGGGAGGACATAACCATAACACAGAGAGTAAATGAATTCTTTGCTTTAATCATTACTGAAGATGATATAGGGGAAATAGCCATGCCAGAAATATTTGAAGTTGATGAATTGGAGGAATTGAAACAAATCTCATGAACTTGAACTTATAGATGGTCATGATTTAATGGAACAAAGCCAACATGGATTTAACCAAGGGAAGTCTTACCTCACCAATCTACTACATTTTTTTGAAGATACAAATAAGCATGTAGATAAAGGTGAGCCAGTTGATATGAAGTCGGATTTTAGAATAGATATCTAGGAAGAATCTGGGACATCCAGAGCACAGCATTCAAATATCGCAGAGTGTGGTAGCAGTGAAAGGAGGCATGTAAAGTGCCGTCTGAAATTTCTTCTTCTCCACCCCAAAAGATGGATGTCCCTGTAATGACACTTAATGATTTGCTTATGCAGATAACAAGGCCAGGTACATGGACATTCCTGAATTGCACGGCTTCAGAAATGGGTATTTGATCTATCTCTGTGGTTGACTGTCATGGATTGTCCTGCACTTTCCTGCACACTCTCCCCCCCCCCCCCTTCTCTCTTGCAGAAATGTGTCGCTATCTTTTGCTATCCCAATTTAGAATTCTTTTCCAACTTTCTTTTACCGTGTTATGTGAACCGCTCTGTTTTTAATTTGAAGGGCAGAATATCAAATTTTAATAAATTATAAACTATAAACTACTTGGCTGTGCCAAATGGGGTATTTCTGAAGGGGGGCGACTGGCACTCTAAGCCAGGCAGTTCAGATAATCAGATGTGTGGAAGCGGGTCAGCAATATGTTTGGAGTATGTATTTACATGCAGGTGTCTTTGACAAGGAAATATTAACTGCGATGATGAAAGCACATTTTGCTCTTTCCCCTGGAAGTATTCTAGCAATGAAAAGAGCACTCTTTTGTACCTTATTTATGATCAGGAGCAGGTATAGAGGCCTCAATAACCAGAGCCAGATATATTTATGCCATTCGGAACTCACACAGTGACATGCATCTCTGTTGTTCTGCCCAGGCCACACCTCCACCATGCCCCTGTGCTACATGGACGTGATCACGTCAGAGATATCAATACACTTGTCTTTCTAAAATGGGTCTGGGGACAGCTCTGTGATTTGTGCCTCTGAATGTTCATTATTAGATGTCCAAATCATGAACAGAGCTTCTAAAATAACTCCCAATAGTGTATCTTGATTATCAGAAAGCCTTTTGACAAGGGCCCTCATGAGAGACTCTTGGTGAAATTAAAAAGCCATTGGATAAGAGGAAGTGTCCTCTTGTGAATTGGGACTGGTTAAAAGATAGAAAACAGAGTAGGGGTAAATGGTTAATTTTTGCAAGAGAAAGGTGAATAGTGGAGTGCCCCAGGGATCTGTACTGGGCACACAACTTTTAAACATATTTATAAATCACCTGGAAATGGGAACAAGTGAAGTGATCAAATTTGCCAGCAGTATAAAATTATTCAAAGTTGTTAAATCACAAGAGAATTGTGACAAATTGCAAGAGGGCCTTGAGAAAGTGAGGCACTGGGTATCCAAATGGGAGGTGAAATTTATTATGGACAAGTGCAAAGTTATACTGTACACTTAGGGGTATGTTTACTAAACCGGGCTAACGGTTAACCCGGGCTATCTGCCACTAGGTCCCATATTATTCAATGGGACCTAGTTGCAGATAGCCCGGATTAACTGTTAGCCTGGTTTAGTAAACATACCCCTTAGGAAAGAACAACCCAAACTATAGCTACATGATGCAAGGTTCCACACTAGGAATCACTATCCAGGAAAAGGATCTAGGCATCGTTGTAGACAATATGTTGAAATCCTCTGCACAGTGGTAGCCATGAAAGTTAACAGAATTATAAAGAAAGTTACTACTAACACTACTACTTATCATTTATATAGCACTACTTTCCCAATGCTGCGATCACCCCCCAATGCCATCAAAATGTTGTTGAGGCTGCTATGCAGATTAGCCATGTGGTGCCCAGAGAGCAAGCCAAATTAACGCAGACTTCTCATGCTCACGTGTTTGGCTTGCTCTCCCAGATTAACGCTGTGATGGCTCATTTGCATGTGCAGGGTTAACGTGGGGGTCATTTGCATGTGTTGTATGGAGCGTTAAAGTCATTTTCAGCGCACGTCTAGCGCTGGTTTTCTGCATCAATCTGTTAAGTATCTTTAATACTTCAATAAATAGAGAGGGAGTGACCTGCACGGAGCAGCGGTTACAACCACTCTAGCCACTTTACTGGGCAGACTAGTCTTTATCTGCTGTCATCTACTGTTATGTTACTATGTTACTACAAGGCATACGCAGCACTGTACAGACACATGTAAAAGACGGTCCCTGCACATCAGAGCTTACAATCTAGTCAAGATGCACAACACAACAGCTGAGGACAAGGATATATCCAGAGGAATGGTAAGGAAACACATAGGAGACTAAGTGGATCAGGATCCAAAAGCGGCCTCAAAGAGGTGAGTTTTCAGCCTGGATTTGAAAAGAGCCAATGATGAAGCCTGACACACAGACACAGGTAGTTTGTTCCAAGCATAAGGAGCAGCAAGGTGAAAGGATCGAAGTCTGGAGTTGGCAGTAGTAGAGAAGGGCACAGATAGAAGGGATCTACCAGAAAAGAGGAGGTCCCAAGAAGGGGTGTAGGGAAAGAAAAGAGAGTAAAGATAGTGAGGAGCAGCAGAATGAGTGCACTAGGAGAAGTTTGAACTGGATATGGAAATGGATAGGGAGCTAATGAAGCGACTTGAGAAGAGGGGTTATATGAGCATAGTGAGGCTAGTGCAAGATTAGCAGTGCAGCTGAGTTTTGAATAGATTGAAGGGGAGAGAGATGATTCAGAGGGAGACCAGCAAAGAGGAGGTTGCACTAGTCTAGACAGGAAGTGACTAAAGAGTGGATAAGTGTCTTAGAAGTGTGTGTAGAATTTTGCCAGTGTTATAGAGAAAGAAGCAACAGGTTTTAGCTATCTGTTGGATGTGTGCAGAGAAAGAGAGAGTAGAGTCAAAGATGAACCCAAGGTTGTGAACTGAGAAAATAGGGAGGAGTGTAGTGTTATCCACAAATATAGAGAAGGGAGGAAGGGGAGAGGTGGGTTTAGGGGGAAAGATAAGGAGCTCAGTTTTGGCAATGTTCACTTTCATATGGTGGTGAGCAGGGGCGTTCCAAGGGGGGTGCAGGGTTATCTGCAGAGACTCATTGGGGGGCCTCATTTGCATAAGGGCCTCAATATGCATAAATATTTGCATAATGTCAACGTGCACTAACTGTTAGTAAACATGCCTTAAATGAGTGTCTGGATAAAGAAAGACTACCAGATTTCTACATTACTAGACTCCAGGAAGTACTATAAATACTGCCCATTTAGAACCCATAGCAAACCCGCCATATCATAACAGCACTACTGGGACTCACAAAGCACCAAACCCTACCTATTAAAAGGCAACACTGCAAATATTAAACCAATACATCTCAGAGAATACCAATACATCTTCTACTGGGGAAAGTGGCACTGTCAAATAGAAACTACATGAACAGAATACCTCAGCTCGGTTACACATGCAGAACATAGACCGTCACCAAAGAACAAGGGATCACAATGTAGAAATAGGAAGACAATAATTAAACTGGGAACCCCAACAGATAAACTTGAAATGTACAACACTGGAGAAATAAAACTATAAATGAATTTCCTCTTGTACTACATGAAATGCAAAGACATTAGTGATGCACATTTCTCAGAGCTGTCATATTCCAGTTAATAAATTCAAAATAGAAAAGTATTTTTCTACCTTTTGTTGTTTGGGCATTTGATTTTTCAGTTGCAATTGCTCCAGTCACTCTCTTCTGATTTCTGTGTCTTTTGATAACTCTCCATTGTCTGCGGTCCATTTGGTCTTTCTTCTCTCTTCTAGTTTTTTTCCATTCTCTCTCTACATCTGCTTTAGCATACAGATCTTTTCCCTTTTGCTCTTTCCTCCATTTCTTTCATTATTCCTTTTTTATCCAGTTAAATTTCATCCTCAATCCCCACTTACTCTCCCAATACCTCGCTAATCGTAGATTTGTCTTCCCTCCCACACCCCATCCCCTTCTAGTCCTCCCCAACATCAACTTCCTTCTAGTTCCAGCCCCACCCAGCATTCACTCCCTTCTAGTCCCATTCTCCCATCCTTCCGCATCAGCCCATTTCCAGTCCTATCCTAGCTCCCCATCAGCCCATTTCCAGTCCTAGCTCCCCCTATCAGTCCATTTCCAATCCTATCCTCGCCCCCCCCCCCCCCCCGAAGAGCCATGCACCTGTCTGACCATCTTCAGAGAGAGCCAGGAAGGCCCTAAGCCCCTGCTCACCTCTGCACAGCTACCAAAGTGAAGAGCGGCGTATTCCAGCAGCTGTATTCTCATGAAGCCTGCTGGCGCTGTAGGTTAAAGGGCATTTCCTGTTTCCCAGCACTCATCATGCTTCATGAGAGCACAGCTGCCAGAGTGAAGGAGCACACTGCTCTTCACTCAGCAGCTGTGCAGAGGTGAGCAGGGGCCTCACGCTTCCTCAGCTCCCTCTGAAGCCAGCCCTGCAAACGGACCATGTGCGGAATGAAGTTGGCGTGAAGCCCCCTGAAGCACGGGGCCCTGTAAGAACAACATTCTCGCACAATAGACGGGCCAGCCCTGGCAGTGAGACATCCAGGCAGTAATGTTGGATAAGCAGGCAGAAATCTGGGCCTGGATTCCTGGAAAGATTTCAGGAACAGAAAGGTAGATCTGAGAGTCATCAACATAAAGATGGTACTAAAAACCATGGGAGGAAATAGGTGCACCAAGGGACTGAGTGTAGAGAGAGAAAAGGAGAGGTTCCAAGACAGAGCAATGGGAGAGATAAGAAGAAAGTTACATAGTAATATAATAAATGATGATAGATAAAGACCGGTTTGATCCATCTAGTCTGCCCAGTGAGGCAGCTAGAGTTGTAGAGTTGCACTTGCTGCTTTGTTCAGGCTACTTCCCTCTATGTCTTTGCTTAAGATTGTACCTGCCGCTCCAAGCAGGTTACCCCTCTCTTGCTATATAGTGATCCTCTGTGTCTGTCTCATGCATTTTAGAATTCCATCACTATTTTTGTTCCCACCACCTTCTTCGGGAGAGCATTCCAGGCATTCACCACCCTTTCCATGAAAAAGTATTTCCTGATATTGCTTTTAACTTTACTTCCTTGCAACTTTGTTTCATGTCTTTGAGTGCTACAGCTTACCTGTTTTTGAAAAAGATTTGTTTGTTCATTAACACCCTTTAAATATTTAAACATATGTGTCATATCCCCCATGTCCCTCCTCTTCTCTAGGGTATACATATTTAGTTCATCAAGTCTTTCCTCATGTGCTTTTTGGCACAATCCCCATATCATTTTGGTCACCTTGCTTTGAACAATTTCAAATCTTTTCATATCCTTTGCAAAGTACTACCTCCAAAACTGAACACAATACTCCATGTGAGGCCTCACCATTGACTTGTACAGAGGCAGTAATACCTCCTTTTTCCTGCTGGTGGTTATTCCTCTCTATATGCAGCTTAACATCCTTCTGGCTTTGGCCACTGCCTTCTCATACTGCTTCACTTCCTGAAGATCCTTAGATACTATCACTCCGAGGTCCCTCTCTTGGTCTGTACATACCAGCCTCTCATCCCCTATCCTGTACAGCTACTTTGATCTAATGCTTGGCAATTTATTTATTTAGCAGAGCTTATATACCGCTTTTCACTGGGTCAATGCGGTTTACATTGAACAGAAGAGATTCAAAGAGGTCCATAGTGTTAGTAGTTTTGGTGGGCACAATTACTGAGGGGATCAGTATGATCCTGGTTTGGAGTCAGGGTTGAAGTGTTTTGAGAACAGGAAGGTCTTGAAGTGTTTGCGGAAGGAATGGATGTCAGAGATATTTCTTATATGATTTGGGAGTGTGTTCCATAGGGAGGGTGCATATAGTTTGAAGGCTCTGTGGCATGCTTGTTGTGAGTGCTTTGTTCTGGAGTGTAGTATATTGAGTTTTTGGGTCATGGAAAGTCTTTGTGGTCTGTTGGGGTTGAGGGGTTGAAGATGGGTTTGCAGATGGGAAGCAGGGGTGCAGTGGAGAACCTTGTGTGTTAGTAGTCGGGTTTTGTACCTGATTATGCTGGGGAACAGTACCCAGTGGAGTTGTTTGAGTATAGGGATGATTCTCTCGAATTTGGATGCTCCTTATATGATGCGGGCAGCAGTGTGGAGTGCAGTTTGTAGTGGGAGGAGGGTGGACTGCAGGAGACCATGGTATAGTGTGTTACAGTAATCGGCATGGGAAAGGATTAGGGCTTGGAGGGCTGAGCAGAAATCCGATGAATCAAGGATGGGCTATAGGCATTGTAGAGTCTTGGATTTGTAGAATATTACTTTGGCTGTAGCAGCTATTTGTGTCTTGAAGGAGAGGTTTTGGTCAATTATGACGTCTAAGTATTTAAGTTATTGGTATATGTTTATTTGGATGTTGTTCATTGGTATGGTGGGTGGGGGGAGGGGGTGAATGTGTTGTCTCTCATGATGAATAAAGCTTCTGATTTTTTGTAATTGATTGATAGATTGTTGTCTGTCAACCAGCGTGAGACGTCAGCAAAGCATTCTTGAATCTTTATGTATGATGGTTGCTTGGTGTGGAGTGGACTGTACAGCATGATATCATCAGCATAGATGTGGAAATCAATGTTGTGTGTCCTGATGATCTTGCAGAAGGGTTGGAGGCAGATAGAATGGATTCTTGGGGGACTCCCTGTGTTTGTTGATAACGGCTGGAGGTATTTGTTCCTTGTTTTATTTGTTGCTGTCTGTTAGAGAGATACTAAGAGTGGAACCATTTGTATACTGTTTCTTGGATTCCCATTAATTTCAAGCTCTGGAGGAGAGTTTTGTGGTCAACAATATCAAATGCTGCTGAGATGTCGAGAAAGTTCAGTAGGAAGCCTTGGGTTGGGTCTTGTATGCCTTTGATTAGGTTTGTTAACGAGTGTGGTCATCAGGGCTTCTACTCCATGTAGGGGGAGGAAGCTGTACGTTTGTGGGTTCAGGAGGGAGTTGTTGTCAATATGATCCTGGCCTTCTCAATGACGATTGCTAGGAAGAGGAGGCTGGCGATAGGTCTGTAGGAGGCAGGGTCAAGATTGGGTTTCTTCAGGGTGGGCTAGATGGAGGAGAGTTTCAGGGGCTCAGGCATTTGTCCTGTTGTAATAATGCTTTGGGTTTTCTGGTAAGTACGTGGCTGAGATCCGTCTTTTCTGCTTTTATCCAGTTGTCAGGGAAGGAATCAAGGGGGAGGTGGTGGTGTTGATTGTAGTTAGATGGATTTGATGTTATCTCTGGTGATGGAGTAGAAGGTGGTCCAGCAGGTAACTTAAGATGTCTCTGGTGACAGTATACAATAGAGGATGATCCACCTGGTGGGGGCGGGGGTGGTGGGTGGGGTGGGATTGGGATGAGGGTGGCGTTGCTTGTAGTGGGCTGCCAGGCTGTTCGTGGTTGAGAGAGGAGGCTGAGTGGTAGGTGGGTGGGTTTGTGAGTCATTTGACAAGGTCAAAGAGTTCTCTGGGGTGGTTAAGCAATGAGTTGATAAGATTTGTATGATATTAGTGCTTAGTTTTGTCTGTGGCTGTTTGGTAGTCCCATAGCAGCTTTAGGTAATTGTTGCAGTCTTCCTCGAGTGTTGTTCTCTGTCATCTTTTCTCAAGCTTTCAAACTTGGGTTTTCAGCTGTCGTAGGCCTTGGGTATACCATGGATTTTTTTGGATTTTTTTGGTTGTTTTGGGTGGGCATGTTGGCATCTCAGCTACTGTTGTAATGATGTGGTCCCAATTGTTTGTGAGTGTAGTCGGGTCTTCTGAGTCTATCTCAAGGTTTGGTAGGATGTCTTCTAGGAAGAAGTCTTTGTTGAATTGTTTGAACCTGCGATGGGTTTGTTGGTGTGTGGTGTAGGGTATTTGGTCGCTGAGGGGAACGGAGAAGGTGACTAGCGTATGGTCTGACCAGTGCACCTTATGTTTTTGTATTGTGTGCGGGGGATGGGAGCGGGTCAGGTGGGTAGGGGGAAAATATCAGGTCAAGGATGCTATCTTTTTCATGAGTGGGGGCTGTTATGTTCTGTGTGAAGCCCAAGTCACCATGGCTGTGAGGAATGATTCCACTTGTTTCCATTGCAGTGAGGGGACGTTGAAGTTCCCTAGGACAAGAAGGTCTTTGTTGGTTTCAATATTTTCCAGAATTTTTTCTAGTAAGCTGGAAAGGTAAGATGATGTATTGGCAGGGGAACTGTAGATGAACATAAGAACATAAGATATGCCATACTGGGTCAGACCAAGGTCCATCAAGCCCAGTATCCTGTTTCCAACAGTGGCCAATCTAGGTCATACGTACCTAGCAGTTTCCCCAAAAGACACAGGTTCCACAATGCTTGTACTGGGTCAAGCATTGATATCCTGGATCCCTTGTTAATAATGGTTTATGGACCTTTCCTCCAGGAACTTGTCCAAACCTTTTTTAAACCCAGCTACACTAACAGCATTTACTACATCCTCCGGTAATGGTCAAGGTAGAAGGATAAGGCCCTCCTACAGTCCAGGGTATGCAGAACTGCTTCAGCCTGGCTTGCATGAGGCATAGGGAAGAATGTTGGAAGAACCACCTCCTGGTTGAGGTGGAAAGAGGAGACAACCTTTGGGAGGAACTTTGGATGAGTCCTGAGGACTACCCTGTTCCTATAAATTCTGGTGTAAGGCCTGTCACAGACCAGGGCCTGAAGCTCATTCACTCATCTAGCCGAGGTAAGGGCTATCAGGAAGAGTGTCTTCCAGGACAGGAAGCATAGTGGACAAGTAGCCATCGGCTCAAAAGGTGTGCGAGTCAGTTGCTGCAAGACCACATTCAACTCCCACTCAGGAGCAGGAGGACGGATTGGAGGCTTGAGCAAGAGCAAGCCTCTGAGAAACCGGGACACCAAGGGGTGAACCGACAGAGTATGTCCTTCCACCAGTGAGTGGTGAGCTGCTAGAGCTGAGAGGTGGACCCGAACAGAATTGGACTTTAGTCCCTGATTTGATAAGTGCAGCAAGTACTGAAGCACTACTGGTACAGTACAGGAGAAAGGATCCTCTGTACGTAGCTGACACCACACGGAAAACCGTTTCCATTTAAGAGCATAGGTTTTTCTAGTGGACAGTTTCCTAGAGGCTAGGACAACCTCCTCAACTTCCTGAGGTAGGCCCCAGGGAGCTAAAACTACCCTTGCAGCCTCCATGCCATCAAATTGAGAGCTTTGAGATTGGGGTGCAGAAGGGTACCCTGATCCTGAGAGAGAAGGTCGGGTTGCAACCCCAGAGGCAGTGGGGGATCCACTGCCAACTGACGCAGAAGTGGAAACCAAGGCTGTCTGGGCCACCTGGGAGCCACCAGCAGAACTGAGGCCTTGTCCTGAAGAATCTTGAACAGAGTTCGGGCCATTAAGAGCGTGGGAGGAAACGCATACAGGAGGCCCTGAGACCAAGGAATCAGAAAAGCATCTGCTGCTGTCCGCAGAGGATGCGGTTGCCTGGAGCAGAACTTTGGCAGCTGTTTGTTCAGAGGACTGGCAAACAGGTCTATGGATGGAAGTTCCCATTTCAGGAAAATCTTTTGAACTACAAAAGGATGGAGCTGCCACTTGTGGGGCTGCAGAATCCTGCTCAACCTGTCCGCCAGGTAGTTCTCCTGCCAGGTAAATACACTGCCTTGAGGAGCATGTTGTGTCTGAGAGCAAACAAGCAAAGGTCCTGTGCCTCCTGACAAAGCAGCCTGGACCCAGTTCCACCCTGCTTGTTCACATAAAACATGGCTACCTGGTTGTCTGTTTGAACTAGGACAAACTGATGAGCCAGGGTTTGAGAAAACGTCTTGAGGGCTAACCGAATAGCCCTGAGTTCCAGGAGATTGATTTGCTGTGCGGCTTCCCAGGGAGACCACAGACCCTGGGTGCACTTGCCTAGACAATGAGCTCCCCAGCCCTGCAGGGAGGCATTTGTGATCAACACCACTGTGAACCCAGGAATCTGAAAAGGTACCCCTTGTAGCAGATTGGGTGGGTGCAGCCACCAGCGGAGGGAGTTCAGAAAAGGTCTGCACACCCTTATCCTGTCTCTGAGGCTGCCTGTGGCCTGTGACCACTGAGTCCGAAGGCACCACTGTGCAGGCCTCATATGTAGCCTGGCATTGGGGGTCACATGTACTGTCAAAGCCATGCGGCCCAGAAGCCTCAGGCAGAGTCTGGTGGAGACCAGTGACCTGCTGTGAAACTGGTCTGCTAAGGTGATCAGTCTTTGGGCTCTGTCTTCGGGCAAGAATGCCCTTGCAAGCAGAGTGTCCAACCTTGCCCCTATGAACTCCAAGTTCTGGGAGGGGAGCAAAGTGGACTTTGCGAAGTTGATGACGAACCCCAAGCTTTGAAGAAGCGCAATAGTCCTGAGAGTAGCTTGTCGGGCCTCCTGGCACGTCTGACCTCTTATGAGCCAGTCGTCCAGATATGGGAAGACAAAGACTCCCTGATTTCGCAGGTAGGCCGCCACCACTGCCAGGCACTTGGGAGCGGAGGTGAGGCCAAAAGGCAGTACTCTGTACGAATAATGGTTTCCTCCCACAATGAACCTGAGGTACTTTCTGTGGTCTGGATGAATGAGGATGTGAGTATACGCATCCTTTAGATCTAAGGAGCATAGCCAATCTCCCTGCTGGAGGTAGGGCAAAAGTGTTCCAAGAGTAAGCATCTTGAACTTTTCCTTTTCCAGGAACTTGTTGAGGTTTCGGAGATCTAGAATAGGTCGAAAACCACCGGTTCTTTTGGGTACCAGGAAATACCTGGAGTAGAACCTTCGACCTTGCAAGTGGGAAGGCACAGGCTCCACCGCCCTGTCCACCAACAGACCTTGCAGCTCCTGAAGGAGAAGATCTGTGTGCAGGGGAGGCCTTGGAGGCTCCCCTGGGAAGTATGGAGGGGGCAGTTGTTGGAAGTGTAGTGCATAGCCCCTGTGGACTAGGCTTAAAACCCAACTGTCTCCAGTGATGAGTGGCCACTGGTGGGCAAAGAGGGCGAGGTGACCTCCTGTGCAGGGTTGGGAGAGCAGGGATGGAGAGGCTATGCCTAAGGAGTCAAAAGCCCCCACCCTGCTGAGTGGGAGCAGGGGCCGGAGGCTTGGGGGTCCTCTGCCTACGGGGCCCATTACCCTGCCCCTTGGCTTGCTGACCCGGAGGGGCAGCTTGGGCAGCCTGATATTGCGGGTACTGTTTGTAGGCAGTGCCCTTCCTCAGGTAAAAGGGCTTTTTACTCGAGCCCTTCTTCTTGTGAGAAGGGGCAGAAGTTTTTCTAGACAGCCTTGTCCTTGTGAGCTGCTCGGTTTCGAGCTGTGCGGCCTTCTCGGTCATGGGCTTGCCAAAAAGGTTTTCACATCGGCAAGGGACATCGACCAACTTGTCCTGAACCCATGGCTCGAGGTCCGATGACTGCAGCCATGCCTGGCGTCAAGCCGCAATGCCGGCTGCCGCCACACGGGCCGAAGCCTCGATGCCATCGTAGGCAGCGCGGGACATAAACTTGGAGCATTCCCGGATCCCCGAGGACAAGGACTTGAACCTCTGCAAGGGTTCCCCGGAGAGACCAGCAGAGAACCCGGCCAGCTTCTTGGCCAGGTCTCGCAAGTACATGCCCATGTACAGCTGGTAAGACTGGACACGGCAAGCAAGCATTGAGCCCTGGAAGCACTTTCTACCAAAACCGAGGTTTCGGGCCCCCCTGCCAGGGGGCACCGCGGAGTGCATCTTCTGACTTTTCAGGCGATGCATGGTCGATTCCACAACCATGGAGGCTCCTCTTCGGGGTCTGCAGGGATAGCCAACGCAGTGGCCATATCCCAGACGAACTCCGAGAACCGGGTATCCTCCGGAGGGGATCTACTCCGGGGTTCAGACTGCGGTGAGTCTGATGGGACGCACCGAGTCTTGAAGGTGTCGAGGACTCCTCATCCTCCGTCTCCCAGGCGGACTCGTCCGATGAGGAATCGGGGTCCGACCTCACGGGGCCTGTGAGCACCTGCCCCGACGCCGAAGGCACCAGCGTCGACGCCCTCGGTCCCAAACGGGAGGTCGAGGGAGACTGCGACCGAGGTCGACCTCGAGCCTTCATGGTCTCGAATATCGGCTCGGTCTCCGGGGTCGACTTCAATGTGGATGTCCCGGTATGCGGGGCAGATGCGCCAGACAGGCTGGCCATCAGTGCCCGCTGCTGTTCCATGAAGGCAGACAGTCTGCTCTCCAAGGCTGTCAACCTGAGACCCAGCTCAGGAGACTCAGCAGCCCCTGACTCGGGCCCTGGTGGCGCCGGGCCCGACGTCGGCTCTCTGGGAGGAGAGTCAACGAGGACTACAGGACTTACGTGTCCAGCAGACTCCGGCTCCACTCGAGGAACTTTGGAAGGCTTCTCCTGTTCCACGGGCCCGGGGCGACGGTCAGGGGTCTGAGACCTAGCCCTCGAGGAGCCAGGGACCTCTTCCGACGACGCCCTCGTGAGCCTCTTCTTCCTCTTGCATTCCCGGTCGGGGGACCCCCTGTCCAAGGAGCCATGACGGTGCTTGGGATCCGATTCCCGAGATGTCGAGGCCTCAGATGAGGTCCGGGCCCGGCCGGAGGCCGAGTCAGAAAAAAGCCTTTCCTTTTGGTGCTGACGACTTCGCAGTGCCTTGGAAGACATTTTCCCACATGGTCCACACGTCTTAGGGTCGTGATCAGGACCGAGGCACCGAAGGCAGCAGTCGTGTGTGTCGGTGAGAGACATCAGCTTCTTGCACCGATCACACTTTTTAAAGCCACTAGAAGCCATTGGGGAAAAAAGAGTCCCTGCGAGGTCAAAGGACCGGCCTTCCAGGGAAAAGAAAAAAAGGGCACGAACGCCAGCAATGAAGGGCAAAAACCAAAAAAAGAAGACCGGGCTCGATACTGGTGTACTGAACCTGGCGGGAGGGGAACCGGCATCGAACCGGAGAAGAAAAAATAGCGAAGGATCGCCAAAAAATCAAACTATTTTCTGGGATGACTAGGACACACGTCCGATGGGCTTCACGGAAAAAGAGAGACTGAAGCAAGATGGCACCTTTAGGCGGGAAGGGAACCGCGCATTCATGCCTGCATTCCCAAAGGCTTTCATGGAAAGCTGGGGAAATGCTCCGCAAGGGCTCCATCAACGTCGATGTCACCCATATGTGAGGACTGACTTCCTGCTTGGTCCTGGAGAATGCAGTTTATAACAACAAAATAAAAATGAGTTATAATTTAATTTTATAAACTGTGCTGTGGTTCTCACTCTCTTTTAGTTCCTTGGTTGGCAAACATCTTGCATTTTCTTCATATAATCTAATCAGCCTTTTGGTTTGGTTCAGTACCTGACTGGAGTTTTGAGAAAACCTCCTCCCCCACTCCACCCAATAAGAGGGAGGTGCCATCTCACCCTCACCTCAGCAGCAGATTGCCTTGAGCCGCCCCTGCCAGTTCCTGATCTATACTACACTGCCTCCAATTCCATGACTTTTTAATTTCGCCAAGTCTCTCATGAGGGACCTTTTCAAAGGCTTTCTGAAAATTATTTATTTATTTAGCTGTGCTTATATACCGCTTTTCATCAGGTCAAAGCAGTTTTACAGATATATGCTAACAGGCACTTTTTATTCCCTCATCCCTGAAAGGCTCACAATCTAAGCATACCTGAGGCAATGGAGGGTTAAGTGGTTTGCCCAAGGCCACAAGGAGTGGCCTCCAGATATGCTATATCAACTGCCTTATCTTTGTCTACCTATTTATTCACACCTTCAAAAAATGTAACATATTAGTAAGACAAGACCTTCCTTGGCTAAAGCCATATTGGCTTTCTCCCATTAAACCAAGACAGTCTACATATTCAGTAATTTTGTTCTTTATAATTGTTTCTAGTATTCTGCCCGGTACGAACGTCAGACTCACCGGCTAGTATTTTCCTGGATTACCCCTGGAACCAGTTTTAAAAATTGGAGTTACATTGGGCACTCTCCAATCCTCAGCTACTACAGATGATTATAAAGATAGTTCACAGATTACTAATAGTAGGTCATATTTCAATTCTTTCAACACCCTTGGATGTATACCATCTGATCCAGGTGATTTGCTACTCTTTAGTTTATCAAGTAGCTGTAATACATCCTCCTGGTTTATCGATATTTCTTTCAATTCTTCCACTACACCACCTTTATATACCATTTCAGGCATGGGTAATTTCATAGTAACATAGTAAATGATGGAAGATAAAAAACAGTATGGTCCATCTAGTCTGCCCAGTACGATGTCAACAGTAGATACACCTGCCACTCTTCCCCATGTCTTTGTTTAGGGGTGATCCCACCACTCCTTTTAGTACACCCCTATTTGTTAAGGAATTAGATGGTTCAGATTATTTTGATATTTTCTTGTTGCTGTAAAGGGATCCACTGTGTCTGTCCCATGCCCTTTTGAACTCCGTCACTGTATTTGTCCCCACCATCTTCTTCAGTAAAGGTCAAAGCAAAGAATTCATTCAGTCTCTCCACTAAGGTCTTGTCCTTCCTTAGCGCCCCTTTAACCCCTCTATCATCCAACAGGCTCTCAAACAGATTTTTTGCTACGAATGTACTTGAAAAAGATATTATATGTTTTTGCTTCCATGGCAAGCTTCTTTTTAAATCCTCTCTTTACCTGCCTTTGCATCTAACTTGCCAATATTTATGTTGTTTCTGGTGTTCGTCATTAGGCTCCTTTACCTATTTCCTGAAGGATGCTTTTTCAGCAACAACAATCTCTCTGGCCTTGCCTTTAAACCATGCTGGCAGTTTTTCTTAAAAAACCTTTCTTCCACTTTTCTTAAAGCGTGGAATATATCTGGTCTGGGCTTCCAAGACAGCACAGGCTTGATGTAAATCTTTAACCTTTGCAGCTGCTCTTTTTAGTTTTTTCTTAACTATTTTCCTCATTTTATCATAGTCTCCCTTTTGAAAGTTAAAAAGTAGTACTGTGGATTTCCTTGCCGTCTTTCTTCCATTTATTAAATCAAATGCGATCAAGCCAAGTGGCCCCAAAACCTTTATCTCCTGCACCAGATCCTGTGTTCCACTAAGGACTAGGTCCAAAGTAGCTTCCCCTTTTGTGGGTTCATGAACCAGCTGCTCCAAGAAGCAGTCATTTATTTCAACTAGAAATCTCTCTAGCATGTCCTGCAGTGACACTAACCCAGTTGATATCGGAGTAATTGAAATTGTTGTTGTTGTTGTTAAGTGCCGTTGAGTCGGTGTCGACTCATGGTGACCCTCTGGATAGTTGTCCTAAACTCAGGCGGCTCATTGTTGACAGAGTGGTACCCGTAGCTGCTGTTATTGTATTGAGCCATCTCATTGCTGGCCTTCCTCTTTTGCGTTGACCTTCTATCTTGCAAAGCATGATGTCTTTCTCTAATGATCTCTCTCTTCGCATGATGTGTCCAAAGTATGAAAGTCGAAGTCTTGTCATCTGAGCTTCTAAAAAAAACTTAGGTTTGATCTCCTCTAGTACTGACTGGTTTGTTCTTTGGGCAGTCCATGGTATACACAGTATTCGTAGCCAGCACCATAATTCAAAGGCATCACTTTTCTTCCTGTCTATTCACTGTCCAGCTTTCACAGCCATATGATGTTATTGAAAATATTATTAATAGGTTGTAACTTTTGTTAGCTTCCCTAATTTCTTTTAGCATTTCATCATCCATCTGTTCATTCTGGCCAGTACACACCCACTGCTGTCGCCTTCTGCTTTTTATATGGAATTTCTATCCATAGAGATTCTACAGTGTATTTTGTTTTCTGCAAAACTTTAATCCTATGTGATTCAATGCCCTCTCTAACATAGAACTCAATCCCACCACCAATTTGATCTATATCATTGCGATTTAGTTTGTACCCAGGTATCACAGTATCCCACTGATTGTCCTCCTTCCACCAGGTCTCTGAGATGCCAATCATATCTAACCTTTCATTTAGTGCTATATATTCTAGCTCTTCCATCTTAATTTTTAGACTTCTAGCATTTGCATACAGGCATTTTAGAGGTTGCATTTTATTCATATTAATCTGGTTTTCAGTTGATAGGTGTAATTTGGAATCTTTCGGCTCTGTACTGAAGGACATCTGGGATACTTTTTTTTAATTAATTTTTTATCAATTATTAATGAATAATACATCCAAAAGTTTTATTGAATGAAAAAGAAGATGGGCATTCCAAGAAAAAATAAGAAATATACAACCCAATGAAACAGATTACCCATTTACAATATTAGACCCCAAGTGAAGAAATATTGAGGAAGTACTAGGAACAAAATTACACAGAAAGTAAAGAACCCCAAGAGGTCCTAAACTACCTAATACTACACATTCTGGCAGGTGCAGACGTAAGCATCAGCCAAATGGGAGGACACGGCGACTTCAACCAACACATCTTCTCTAGCTTCCAAAAATTCCTGACGCTGCCTAGGGTCAAAAAACATATAGACTTTCTGTTTAAATGAAGCACAACACTTGGCGGGAAATTTTAGCTGAAAAGTTGTCCCAAGAGCTATAACTCTGGGGCGAAGGGCCAAAAAGTCCTTCCTTCTCAGCTGTGACACTCAAGATACATCAGGAAATATTCGCACATTGGAGCCTAGGAAAAAACTTCATTAAAGTTCTTGAAATACAATCTAAGAAGATAAAACTTATCCGACTCCAGTGCCAAAGTTACAAGGAGAGTAGCTTTATCTGTAATAACCTCCAGGGAGGTTTCCAAAAACCCTGTGAGGTCACCCAACCCAGGAGAAACAGGAGGGATATTGGATCCCTGATCCTTTAATCCCAAAGACAGATACTGAGCCCTAATCAAAGGTGGGACGTGCTCAGGAGGAATCTTCAAAATTTCCCCAAAGTACTTCCTCACCATCTCCATAGGTGACAACAAAGGAGACATAGGGAAATTCAGGAACCGCAGGTTACACCGACGGACCTGATTTTCCAGATATTCCATTTTTCTAATAGACACAGTTCTGTATTTAATCTGAGCAGCGACCAAGTCCCGAAGCTGCCCAATGTCCTGTTTCAATTTGGAGATTCTCCCAACTTGTTCATCCTGGACACCAGTGAGGGTAGCACAAGTTGACTTAACCCCCACAATCTCAGTACTCACAGACCCCAATACATTCATCAGGGAGGTGGTTAGAATTGCCAGGCCTTCCCACAGCATTTCCATTGTAATCACCGCCGGTCTCACCAACATGCTAACACCCGAAAGAGCCTCCTCTTGACCAGGTACAACTGCAGTCATCCTCTCCAGTGGCACTTCTCCCATGACTGCCTACTGCTGCACCTCCACGCCAGGAGAAAGAAAAAAACCCGCTGGAACACCTCCTACCACGTCCTTCAATGGTGTGCTCGCAGGCAAACCCTCAGGAAGTGCTGCTCCAGCCGGGGAAATGCTTCCAGGTCGCGGTGGAGGGGTACGCTGCTCCAGAGAGAGCCAAACCCCCAAGGCGCTCAGAGACAACACTCATCCTACCGTCCCTGCCGAAGACACCGCTCCAATGCCGGCCGCAAAGCCACATTATCTCAGCGTTTGCTGGCTTGAGAGACCGGCAAGTCCGTCCCAGGAGGTAAGACAGCCTGCTTTTGTTTTTTCCGCCCCATACTGCCAAAGTTAAGGAGCGCACCTCAAAGCAAACATAAAGACTGAGACGCCACCTCACAGCACAGGACGTCCTGCCACCGCCATCTTGTAACTTCCTCATCTGGGTTACTTTTATCTTTCTTGAACTTGTCAGGATGCCCTAATTTCCTTCTTTTGCTAGTATCCTTCAAGGATACATCCTTCCAAACCATGCACTCCTGGGCATCTGTCGACTTTCCCCTACTATCTAGTTTAAAAGCTGCTCTATCTCCTTTTTAAAGGTTAACGTCAAGCAGTCTGGTTCCATCCAGTTAAGGAGGAGCCCTTCCCTTTGGAAGAGCCCCTCCCTTCCCCAGAATGTTGCCCAGTTCCTAACAAATCCAAAACCCTCTTCTTTGCACCATCATTTCATCCACACATTGAGACTCCGGAGCTCTGCCTGTATTTGGGATCCTGCACATGGAACGGGAAGTATTTTAGAGAATGCTACCCTGGAAGTTCTGCATTTCAACTTCCTATCTAAGCCTAAATTTGGCCTCCAGAACCTCCCACCCACACTTTCTTATGTCATTGGTGCCAACATGTACCAAGATAACAGACCTCTCCCCAGCACTATCTAAATCCTTGTCTAGGTGCACATGAGGTCTGCTACCTTTGCACCAGGCAAACATGTTACCAGGCAGTCCTCACATCCACTAACCACCCAGATATCTACATGCCTAATAACCGAATCGTCAACTATAACAGCTGTTCTAACCCTTCCCTCATGGGTACATTGCTCTAGAGAAACCTCCTCGGTGCAAGAGGGTTTTACATCTCCTGGCAGACAGGTTCTAGCTATAGAATCACTTCCTGCCACACCATGGTGATGCTCTCCTTTCACGTGACCTCTCTGCTCCATGGCAACTGAAAGGCTGCCAGATTGGGGGAGGGACTTCAGTACTACATCCCTGTAGGTCTTGTCTATGTACCTCTCTTTCTTCCTTATGTCCTCCAAGTCTGCTACTCTAACTTCCAGAGATCAGACTCGTTCCTTGAGGGCAAAGACATCCTTGCACTTAGTACACATGTAAGACACTTCACTAACTGTGAGAAAATTGTACATAAGACACTCAATGCAAAAGACTAGATAGCCCCATCTCGCTGATGGACTGCTGTCTGCATCTTAGTTTTAAGATTTTGTTTAGCTATTTAAGTTGTTTACGTAAACTTGCTAGGGATAATTGTATTGATCTAACTATACCAATGAACTTTAAGAGACTTTGTTCACCCCAAGATTAATTAACTTCAAGGTCTTAATCTATTCCTGGTGATGATAACCAGCTGAACCTGAAAACGACTTTGACTACCCTTCCCCCTTCAATAGGCTTAAGAGCCTATAAAGCTAAGATTATATCTGGGGTGGGAAGCAGTCAGGGTGGGAGGGAGGAAACTAACACTTAGTAAAGGCTGGCTTGTTACACAGATCCCAGACATGTGCTTCTAAGATAATCTGTTAACAATGTCCTGGGTGTTACATACAGCTCATGGTTTGATAGAAGGAGCCTTTCAAACTGTCCCTTTGACTTTCATTTGGTTTTAACACCTATTTAAAACAAATTCCCAAATCTCTTGCCTCCTAAGTGGAAGGCCACTTTGTAAAGGTATCTAGAAACAATGTATTTCTTTCAACTCAAAGAATATTTTACTATATTATTCCTTCTAGGCTAAGCTATACTCTGATTTGATTTAAATTAAAAGCTCTCTGCTGATACTAGGTCCTGACTGAGTTTTAAATTTAAACTAAGAGCTCTCTGCTGATTTTAGTAGTTAAAGCTTTTATTGGTGAAACAACAATGTCCCCAGCATGAGACCTCATGTACACATGCCTAGGAACATAACTTCAGTATACAAAGTCAGTGTTACAATTTGTTATATTACATTGTACGAGGGTTGCTCAGAAAGTAATGCCCCACATGTTTTTCCCAGTCCAGAATGAAGATAGAGGTGTGAAATTGAAAGTGTAGTAACTTGGAACTTCAAGGGACACATGTGTGTAATTTTACAGTCATTCAACAAATAGCGAGGCGGTAGTGATCCTTCAAATGGCGTCTGTGAGTGACACACGGTACAAACAATGAACTGTAATTGAATTCTTGGTGGAGGAGAAAGAAAGTGTGAGAAACATTCACAAACGGTTGTGTGCTGTGTATGGATGTTCTGCGGTAGATAGGAGCACCGTTGGATGATGGGTGAAGAGAGTAAAGGCTTCAGGAAGTGGTAAAACGGAACTGGAAGATCAGCCGCGGTCTGGGCGTCCTGCCTCAGCCACCAGTCCAGACAAGTTGCAGCGCTTTGGCGTTTGTGTTCGGTTGTGAGACTTCACAGAACCCATCTTGCACACACCTTTGAATATCCCAAAGAGTCAATAATTGCCATTGCACTACCTCTACTGACAGAACGTTGTACGGACAATTCCCGACTCGTGATGCGCCAATCCGCACGAATAATGTCATCAGCGCGCTGCAACTTGTCTGGACTGGTGGCTGTGCCAACCCCCTCCCTTCCTCCCTCTACTAACTCTATCCCTTACACTGACAGCACATACCATCACTTATCCATCTCAATGAGCGCATACCCTTCCCATCTCAAATAGCGCTATTAACATCGCTTACAATAATTAGCAACAATAGTCAAAAGCAATAAGCGAAAACAAAGGTCGCCTACTATCTAAGGACATCGAGCCTTTTTTTACATAGGCTATTCCATAAACTATTTGTAAACGTAATTTCTATAGTTTGATCCATTGTCACCAGGTGCAGCTTCCAGAGTACCCCTAAATCAGACCCCAAGATCCAAACATCACCTCTTACACTTAGTTTAATAGTAGCTGTCATGTATCTACACTCTCTCCATTACCTCCAAGCCCACTACCCCACCCCATCCCTTACCTACCTTCTACCTTCCCCCCTTGGTTTTCAGGAGTCTACGGGGGAACCCCTCCCCACCTGGTTTCCATATAACATTGTTTACAAGATGTTGAGGATGCAACCCCGATCTTTGGGAGACAACGTATCAATATAAGGTCCCCATTCGGTTAGAAAAGCGCTCCAAAGTCTTCCATTTTTCTGTGCCCCTACATGTTCTATTATTAATAGGTTCCATACTTCTCTCTCCCACAACTCTTTTTTTGGATGCTGCAGTTGTTTCCAATATCGAAGGAGAAGGCGCTGCGCCACCAATAGCACCTGTCCTATCCATCTTCTTTGTGGCCATCTTCACCACTTCCATTCTGGACATTAAACCCAGTATTGCCACCTGGGGGTTAGCTTTCATCTGGATTCCTAATATAGAGCTGAGGTGAGTGTGTACCATTTTCCAATATCTGGCTGACAGTGAACAACTCCAGAACATATGTCCCAAATTTGCACATTCTGGTCCGCAATGTGGGTAGTTGGAAGAAGCTGTACCAGAGGACTTCCATAATATCTTGCTCCTCGATTCTCTCTCCCAACTCCCGGGACCAAACTTGTGTTAGTGCATGTTCTGTCGGTGCTGCAGTCATTTCCAGAAATTCTTCCTGCAAAGTGGCGATACATTGCCCACTCCTCTCCCCCAGAGTGGAGTACCTCCTCCAGTACTGAGCAAACTCACCCATGTAAATCTTCCTTGGGTAAAGAGCGAAGATAACTTCACATTTGGTTGTAATACATAAAGTGTTTCTCAGATAGAACGAAGCATGCTTGCAATTCTGCAAAAAGCAGAGGAGTACCATCCTGGTCAGTAGCTTGTTCTTTACTCATTAGACCCTTAGCCTCCCATCGTTTGAAGTGAGTTCCCTCCATTCCCGGTTTAAAAGATCCATTTCCAAAATAGGGGAGAAATGGGTTATTTCAGGGATATTTTGTCCTTGCTGACATAGTAATCTCCACACCCGCCTCACCACCTTAATTATAGTATGCATTCGGAATACTTGTGGTAATTTCTTGTATTCCGCATGAAGTATATAATGCAGCACATAAGGTGACACCATCCATTGTTCTAGGGCCTGGGGAGTGTAATCTGATGTAGCATTAAGCCAATCCTTTATATTCTGCAAAAGGCAGGCAATGTTATAGCGTCTTATATCCAGAATGCCCACCCCCCCTCTTTCCCAGGGTTGTTGCAAAACACCCAAATGGATACGAGGCTTCCGCCCCCGCCAAAGAAAGTTATTGAGAATTTGCTCCAAAGCATGCAGGTCCCTCCGAATCAATAAAATGGGGAGGGTCTGTATTATGTACAGCCACTTAGGGAATATGACCATTTTAAATAAGGCTATACGTTCGCTCAGTGACAGAGGTAGATTTTGCCACCGAGTCATATGTGCCTGGGCATCTGCCATCAGCGGCTTTACATTCAAAGTGTATAGTTGTCAGGGGTCCACTGGTAGCTGTATATCCAGGTATTTGAAGTGATTTGTTGCCCATCTGAGAGGGAACTCCCCAGTCCACTCTGTTCTATCTTCCATACGCAGTGGCATCACTTCTAACTTGTCTAGATTAAGCTTTAGCCCCAAGAAGACTCCAAACTCTGCAAAGATTTTCAGTAGAGAGATCAGAGTTTCTTTCGGATTTAACAGATATACCAAAATATTGTCTGCAAAGGCTGCAACCCAAAATTCCTCCTTCCCAAATAACAGAGGATGTGACCTTATTCTCTCCAGGATGGGTCCTAGAGTTAGCACAAATAGAAAAGGAGATAAAGGGCATCCCTGTTGTGTTCCATCTATTCCTTGAATACTATGGTCCCACCTAGTATAACAAATGCCACAGTGAGACATTACAGATGTAGCAATGGACAACTGATAAATGTAGCTATATCTCCTCATTTGCAACAATGTTACTGTACATAGTTAGCCATTGTTAAATGTATCTACTACCCCATATACTCCTCCAAGTTTCTACTCCCTGTTCTATCTAAAAGACTATTGCTATGTTTGTTCCATGTGAACCGCCTTGAATTAATGATAAGGCGGTATACAAAACCTGTTAAATAAATCAATCAATCAATCAGCAGTCAGCGATCCATTGACTAATATCTGCCCCCTCAGGTTTGAGTATAAAAGTCGTATCACATCCAAAAAGAATCCTTTAATTCCATATTGTTCCAAAATGTTATATATATAATTCCAATTCACTCGGTCAAAAGTTTTCTCAGTGTTGAAAATGATTACAAATGCGGGATCTCCTCTTTCCCTGCCCTGCTGAAGGGAAGATATAATTCTCCTCATATTTTTTTACCACATATCTACCTCTAACGAATCCAACCTGGTCTTCTTGGATTAAGATTGGTAGAAAGGGGGCCAATCTTTCTGCCATAATTTTAGCCAATATTTTCACATCCACATTCAACAGTGATATGGGTCGATAGGAGCTTGGTAGTAGTGGGTCCCTTCCTGGTTTGGGAAGAACTGTGATGATCATTTGATTCTTTTCATATGGGAATCTCTGTTTATTCACCAATTCTGAGAAATAGGCCGCCAGGTCTGCCGCCATTTGAGGGTACATTAACCTATAAAATTCTCCTCTAAACCCATCTGGCCCTGGTGCCCGATGTGTTGATAGAGTTTAAATAACTTTTATTACCTCTGTGGCTGTTATTGGTATATTAAGTAGGCCCCTCTGCTGGTCATCCAAGCAAGGTAAATTAACTTTTTGTAAGAATGCATTTATCTTTTCTCCCACCTCTGTTATATCATTGGCGTACAACTGCTGATAATATTGGCAGAAGATCACCTTGAGCTGGGTTTGTGTCTGTTGGAGCTGACCAGTTTCATCACATAATGCTCCTATATGCTGTTTCCCTCTGCTCCCTTTTATGAGGCCAGGTAACAACCTGCCCGATTTATTTCCAAACTTATGAAGCTGGTATTTGTAAAACAGCACTGAATTCATCACCCTTTCTTGCAGAAGCGCATTAACCTCTGTTTGTAGTTTGGTATTGCCGACTTATTCCCAGCTGTGGGGTTTTCGGTAAACCTTCGTCTGGCTTTGCAAATATCCTATTCCATTTGTAAAAGATGTTGTCAGGCGCCTTTTCTCTTAGCAGCTACATATCTGATAGTATGCCCTCTCAACACCGCCTTAGCAGCTTCCCAAAATAGAATGGGGTTATCCCAATGGAGGTCATTATCCTTTACGTATTCCTCCCATCATGCTCTTAAATACACACCAAAGTTGTCATCTGAAGCCACCTTCAAAGGATATCTCCATGTAAGAACATTAGGTTTCTGTCCCCAGTGTATATCTACCCAAATGAAAATGTGGTCTAAGATAGTGATAGAATACTTCAAGCAGAAATTGGACCTATCAAATCATGTGGCAGGTCCCAAAAGGTAATCAATCTGGGATCCCATATGGTGTGCCCTCGATACATGCATATAGTCCCGATCTAACAGGTGAAGAGCCCTCCAGTAGTCTATTAAGACATATCCTTCACATATCCCATTGAGCCATTGCGTTCGTCTATCTGTGGTTTTCCGTATGTAATTAGATCTATCCATCACACAAGTAAGGTCCCACCCCCTACTATCATGTGGATAGATCCTATCTCCTCCAAACATTTAGTCAGTTTATTGTAAAATTCCACTTCATATGTATTGGGTGCATAGATATTGGCCAGGACCATCCGTTGATTTTCCACCTTACCAATCACAAATATATAACAACCACCTGGATCTGAAATAGACCTTTCCACCATGAATTCTGCTTGTTTATGTACTAATATTACTACTCTGGCCTTCTTTTTCCCTGAAGATGCACCATGGACTTCACCCACTCACAATCTCTTTAACTTGTCGTGCTCCTGATCAGTTTGATGTGTTTCTTGTAGAAATGCAAAATCAGCACATTTATTGCATAGTGCCCACAGTACTTTATGGTACTTTATGGGGCTTCCCAACCCATATACATTCCATGATACTAAACATAATGTCTTTATATTGTTCATTCTTGATGACAAAAAGATATCTTCTCTTTGTGTCCCTTTCAATTTGTCCATTTCTTCAGGAAGAGGCCCCCCCAGCTTAGGCCCCCCCCCCCCCACTCCTCCTCACTTAGCTGTTTTGCTCGGTTATGGTCCGGTCGCACTCCCCTCCCACGCTTTATAGTTTGATGGTCTGTTCCCCCCATAGACTCCGGAAAAACAACCCCCTCCCTTTGTGTCCTTATCTTATTAATCCTAATACTTCGTTGACCTACCCTCCCCCTTCCCCCCAACACTTCTTCCCTCATTCACTCCTCACCAGAGTCCTCCTCAGAAGATTCTGTGATTGCGTGGAGTTCTCGCTCTCTAAGTAGATATGCCCTACACACTTCCCATCTTGTTTATGCCTTAAACCTAACAACTAACTGAGTTTAAGCCTTGATATCCGGCCATAAATTAGTCAGTCTTCCAGTTCAGTCTCATATCTTAATCTCTCTATTTTTTCCCATCTGCTTTACACCGATAACATTTAACCTTACTTTCCACCCACATCGCCTACCAGATTGGAACTATCTAAGTATTAATGCCAATTATATCATGCTAGCTATAAACCCCATTTTTCCCCCTCCCCCCCCCCAACCACATGTAGTCCTGGACTCACAATTAAAGCCACGATAATCCTTAAATCAGTCTTTGCCGTACTACTAAGTGATCTTTAAATCATTCTATTGCCTTATTATTAAATGATTCTGGGTCTGTCCCTTGATTTATTTGTGGCTACTGTCCCCAATCAAACATTGACCCAAGATCATTTGTTAGAATAGCTATCCTTAAGAAATTTTATAAAATAACATTTCAAGACTTTAGCCACCTATATGACCCAACCCCAGAGTACAGCTTAATTAGTGCACCTCCAGTCTGGCAAGGTTGGGGGGGAGGGAATGGCAGAAAAAGAAAGAACAGAAGAGGCAGAACAAAGAGATGGGGGAGGGGGCAAATGCAACACATCAGCCTAAATCTAATCAGTTTTACATATAACCCGCCTCCCAGCGCCCCACCCAAGGCTATATTTACTACTTTACTACTCTCTATTTTAGTGTAGGATTAATTACTATAAAACTGCTCATTCAAGATATACAAGAAGACACATATAAATCCAAAACATCATGGAGAACACTTATATTGTCCCTTTACCAAAGTACACCATCAAAGCCTCTTCTGTACAGCCACCATACATGTGAATGATCTGAGTTGGTGGAATTGCGCTGATTCCAATAGGCCTCTGTATCTACTTAGACCATCTATTGGCTTTCCTCAGCAACAGTTTGTGTTGATCTGGATTCTTCATACATACTGCTCGCACCATTCTCCTATTAATTTAATCCTGAAAATGGTTACAGTTCTACAGTTTTATCTACTGCTGTATGGTTACCCCAGTAGGGGTTTTCAGTTTAAATTTTCCAGTCCTCAGGTCCACCTTCAACACCCTGGTAGCTTTCATATTGATTTTTCCACTGGTGGAAGCACTTCACAAATGCTTGGGCCTCCATGGGGAAAGCAAAATAATGTTGTTGCTTCTGGTGCTCGATTCTCAGACGTGCCGGATATAATAATGCAAATCAGAGACCCTTTTTGATCAACACATTGCGGATTTCAGAGTACTCTCTGTGGCGCCGGCTAACTATCGGAGAAGAGTCCTGAAAAACCAATACCTTTGTATTGTTGTTACTGTTTGCTGCCTGGTCCCGTTGCACTCTATCCACTCGTAGGATCGCCTCCTTTTGCGTGAAGATAAGAAATCACGCAATTACCACACATGGCTTGTTTGTCCCATCTTTCTGTTGGCCCAAGCAATGAGCTCATTCGATTACAATAGGCCCCATTGTAGAACTCAATGTGAGGTTAAGGGGCAGCCAGGATTCCAAGTATCCTAGCAGCGCAGCATCAGCTATTGTTTCAGCAATCCCAATAAATCTGAGATTCTTTCTCCTGCCCCTATTCGTCAAATCGTCAATCTTTTCCTCCTGCTGTTTAATGAGCTCTTCTAGTTTCTTTTTTTTGTATCAATATGTTTATTAGAGATTTAATAATAAAAATCAACTCATAAATCAAACAAGAAATGCCATCCATAAGGAAATATCAATATATCAAACATACAATTTGCAAAGCACATTAGGAAACAGCAATAGCCCACATAAAGGTGACCTGACGCCCTGATCAAATAAAAAAAAAATAGAAAAGAAAAACAAAGAAATTAAGAGGTAATACACCTCCATATCAACAGGTTACAAATAAATAGAGCAAAATCAACTTCATCCCTTCCTATCAAGCAAAAAGCTTTCTAACTGAGCAACATCAGAAAATACATGAGTACAATTTTGAAAAGCAATAATGCACTTACAGAGTAGTCTTAAGAAAAATGAAGCACCCAGTCCGATTACTCGGGGCTTTAATGCAAGAAAGCCCTTCCTCTGGACCTGGGTGGATCTAGAAACATCAGGAAATATATATAGTTTATCACCACAAAACAGCTTCTCTTTGTTCCTAAAGTAAGCTTTCAAAACCCGAATCTTATCTGCAGAAGAGATAAAAGTAGCCAACAAGATGGCTCTTTTCTCAATCTTATCAGATGAATCTTCCAAGAAATTTGTTAAATCCTTATTGATATCTATAGAAATAACATCCAACCCACCTTCAACATTATTAACCCAACGTTTCCCTACAGGGATATAATAACAGGATTGCACAGTAATTTTTTCAGCAAAAAGCAAAACTTCATGAAAACACTTATCAAGCAGAATCTGTGAGGAAAGCAACGATGACATAGGGAAATTCAAAAAATGGAGATTCAGCGCTTTAGCACTGTTCTCCAATGGTTCCAATTTGTTCTGGATAATTAAGGAATCTTTAATAGAAGCAGAGCTAACACTTTGTAATTGCAAAAGTTGCTTATTTACTTCTGAAAAGGAATTTACCACCTCAGTCAACTGAGCGTCCACCTCAGCAAACGTCCAGTTAGACTCTTGTGTATAAACACATAAAGAATCAAAGGATGAAGAAACCTTTGCATCTATAGTAGCAATTGCAGTCCTTAAATCCTTCAAAGTAATCTCCTCTGGAGGGATAATCGAGGTTTGCACAACAGCAGACCCACCACATGATTAGGTAACGGAGTCGGAGAATAAACAGTTACAAAAACCTTATTAGTACACTTACCAGAGTAGAAGAAAGCTGAGGGATAGGAGGGAGAGGAGGAGTCCGCTCAATGGAGCTCAGAGACACCCCTTCAGTAGGAGAACACGTTTCAGGAAGGGTTAAGAAATGTTTGTCTAAAGGCCCAAACACCTTACCCTCCCCTGTGTGCACAAGACCCTTATCTTCCATTGACTTTTTAACCTTGCGTTTCCCCATAATATCAACTACACAAAACACAACAAACGAGAAAGATTGTACCAAAACGCCAAGGACGCCAATGGACGCCGAAGGGGCACCAAAGGGGCATGGCCTGCCCCTTTGGTCACAGCCCAAGGGCCGTAGGGCAGAGTTTTAAAGCCCTCAAGGACCCCGCAGGTAGTCCGGTGCCGGATAGATGTTCAGTGCAGTGCCGGGAGCTAATACACACTCCAGCTGCCAGGACGCACACACACAGCACGCCAACGAGCTCTGCTATGCCTGCACTCCAGGGCTCAGTCACAGTACGCAAGGGCCATAGGGCAGAGTTTTAAAGCCCTCAAGGACCCCGCAGATAGTCCGGTGCCGGATAGTTGTTCAGCGCAGTGCCGGGAGGCAATGCACACTCCAGCTGCCAGGATGCGCACACACAGCACGCCAACGAGCTCTGCTACGCCTGCACTCCAGGGCTCAGTCACAGCACACAAGGGCCGTAGGGCAGAGTTTTAAACGACTCAAGGACCCTGCAGGCAGTCCGGTGCTGGATAGATGTTCAGCGCAGTGCCGGGAGCTAATGCACACTCCAGCTACCAGGACCTGCACACACAGCACGCCAACGAGCTCCACTACGCCTGCACTCCTGGGCTCAGTCACCCTCTTCTAGTTTCTTTATTGTTTGGCTTTGTATCTGCTGGGCATCTTCCACAGTGGAAATAAAACTAAATCTTGGGCAAAGAGGCCAAACTACCGATTCCAAGTTCCGAGGCAAAGTCCCTGAAGCACTACTTCACAAAGAAAAATGACCAAGATATGGGCCCCAACTATCTTCTACATGAACTGTGATAAGTACTTTTTATGTGCATATTCCTAAGACAAGTTTGAGCTCAAATTTAAATGGGACAGGGGGGAATCAAATTGGTTTAGTTGGGTTATTTTTTTGTTCATTTGTAAATTCTTATTAAAAACATTTTATAAATATACTTACCTGATGTTTAGTACTTCCCTGGTTTTCTCTGGGCTTTGTTTTTTCCAAATAAATTTTGTAACATCTAATGTTAGAAAGGTTTAAATCCTTAATTTTAGATTTTTATTTACAAGTTGTTTTCTTACTTTGTTTACTCTCTTTGAGAAGGGAGGTGAGAATATTCCTGGGAAATCTAGGTTATTTTGCTCTGAGTGTCCCCACTTAAATTGTTGAATAAATGGTATAATAACCTCGGACACTGTGACATAAAAATACATCCTAATCCGGCAATTTCATGATTTAACAATTCAGTCAGGGGGCGCTGGTTTACAAATGGCATCACGGACAGGATTTTTGGGAGGGGGTAGAGTAAAATTTGGGAAAATAACTGTGAGCAGGGTATGTATTCTAGGTCCCTGCTAATTTTGAGAAAGTTTTGTTTCCGCAGGAAGAAGTGAAGCTGATTCCGGTGGAATAAAGAAATGTTATGTCTGTATATCTTATTTTAATTGTAAAAATATATTTGGGAGTCCTTTTCCAGGTGAGTACTGTGGCGATGAGAGTGAGCAGGAGAAAATGGAAATAGAAGAAAAAGACACTTGTACCTTTAAAACTACTGACAGCCCAGCTCTACACAGAGGTAGGAAAGCTACTGTGAAAAAAAGTCAAGCCAAGCCACGCCCTAGCTCTAATGAGGAGGCAGGCTTAGCTGCTGATTATGAGCACACGTGCTCAGAGGAAGCTCTGATAGGAAGGAAACAGGTTTTTAAACCTGTCTTCAAACAGAAGAAGGGAGTTCACAGCTCTAGTTTGAGTTCAGCTTGGAGGAACAGGAGTGCTAGTTCCAGGAGTTCATCTGGTTCAAAGAGTTCCGGCAGTGGGAGAGAAGGTTCCAGTTTGAGTCCAGGTCCTAGGAGTTCACGGATATCTGAGAGATGTGAGTGTGCTGATTTCCAGCTGCTGAAAGCCAAGAGCAGAGAAGGAAACACTCCATGTCTGGGAAAGGTTCCTAAACCAAAAGCCAGCCAACGTTCTGTGAGAAAGGCTGCAAACCGGTGGGAACAGGTACCTTTATCCTGTATTCAGAATCCTAAGCTGAAAACTTCAACTGACAAAAGGTGGGTGGATTTGTTTCACTGGGGAAAGAACCAGGACCCAACCGTTAGCAGGGAAGTTAATTTGAACTCAGTAAAAGCTTTGAAGCAAGCATTTCAGGGAGGAGAAGCTTACTCTCCTTATGTAAATATTTATGACCAAAAGGAGAAATTATAGAATGAATTTTGGGAATTCTTACAAGCCAAAAAGCCTGAAGAAAGTGCTGAGGCCTGGAGTAGAGACAAACCAGCCGCAGTACCGGAGCCCATGCAGATAGAATTACCTGAGTCACAATCTTCCCCAGAAGATTGCCAGATGGATTGCTCTCTTTGTCTTAGGGAAGCATAAGTTCTTGTGTGCAAGGCTATGGAAGCTTTTGTAGAAGAAAG
Source organism: Ichthyophis bannanicus (assembly GCA_033557465.1). NCBI lineage: Eukaryota > Metazoa > Chordata > Amphibia > Gymnophiona > Ichthyophiidae > Ichthyophis > Ichthyophis bannanicus. The sequence goes on from CM066032.1 coordinate 1,323,531,422, forward strand.
AAGGTATTTCTGCTAGAAGGAGCTCATAAGGCTGTGTTATGTTTATTGTCATGAAGATAGCTGCTTGTGTTTGAAGAGACTTGTGCTGCATTTACTTCAAGTACAATTTCCTTTTGTTTACTCTTCTGTTACTGAAGAAGTTATCTATTTTTGTGTTCGTGTACAGAACTTTAATGCGTGTGGAAATCCACAATAATAAAAATATTCTTGTTTGCCTCAACCTCCGGTTGCACAACTACAGTTTGTCTTTTTGAATACAATTTTCTCAACTACAAGTCCCAGAGTGCATTGCTGGTGGCAAAGGGAAAATACAGTTCATTGAAGGACAGACAAGGCAGCCCATAGCTGTAAGCCTCTGGCCCAGGCTTGGGTACCACAGTACCCAGTTTGGTGACCTTTGAAGGCCCTTGCAGCGAGAAAACATCATGGAATATTTACAAGAACAAATTGATGATCTTTGCCTAGTGCAAGAGGGGTCAGCTTGAAGCAAGCCACAACAGCCACTCCCAGTTGTCACTACAACTGTAGTAATTCAAAGGGAAAAACATATCCCTGATTTCTTTGGCTTCCCGAGCTGTCCTGAAGATCTGTGTATTGAAGAATGGATTGAGAAAGTGAAATCAGCATTGAAAATTCTCCGGGTTCCAGAGGAAGATCAATTGGAAACTAAAAGACCACCGAAAGGGGCAGGCCCAAGAAACCATGAAGCACTTGACTCCCTGGAGGGGATTGTCGGTGGAGATCATTTCTGATCTGTTGCTCCAGGTTTGTGGGGACAAAGTTCCATTAGGTCTCCGTATAAAGGAATTCAATGACTGCAGACAGAGGTTGGAAGCAGCTACAAGAGTATATGCCTACCAGCTTATAGATTTGGTTGATCTGGAGGAGATGTTGAAAGAGCAATTTATTTTGGGGCTATCAGATGATGCACTCTGGAGGGAAATGAGAAAGCGCTTGGAGAAGAATCCCCATTGCCCATTCCCCAGTCTAATGCAAGCATCCATAAATTGGTCTGAAGAGGAACAAGTTCCTTATCATTTTGGGGAGGCGTCCCCTATTAGAGTTCTCTCTAGGTCAAAGAATGAGGTCCCGGTGAGATCCACCGGTGCAGAGACAGAAACAATGGTCCCTGTTCTACAGGATATCATAAAGACCCTGTGTAGAATTGAAAAAAAACAGGGCAAACTCAAGGAACTTTAAGAAAAGTGGAAGGAAGTCCAAAAAACTGCCAGCATGGTTTAAAGGTGAGGTCAGAGAGGCTGTTGTTGCCAAAAAAGCATCTTTCAGGAAATGGAAAAAAGAGCCAAACGACGAAACCTGGAAACAGCACAAGCACTGGCAAGTCAAATGCAAGGCATTGATAAGGCAGGCAAAGAGATAATTTGAGAAGAAGCTTGCTGCGGAAGCAAAAACGCGAAATAAAGACCTTTTCAAGTACATTCGTAGCAAAAAACCTGTGAGAGAGTCAGTTGGTCCATTAGATGATAAAGGGGTTAAAGGAGCACTAAGAGGCGACAAGGCGATAGCGGAGAGACTGAATGAATTCTTTGCTTCGGTCTTTACTGAGGAAAATGTAGGGATGTTACCCATGACTGAAGTGGTATTTAAAGGTGCGGAAGAATTGAAGGAAATATCGATACATCGGGAAGATGTCTTACAACTATTAGATAAACTGAAGAGTAGCAAATCACCTGTGCCAGATGGTATACATTCAAGGGTGTTGAAAGAACTGAAATATGAGATTGCAGAACTGCTATCAGTAATCTGTGAACTATCATTAAAATCATCTCTAATACCTGAAGATTGGAGGATCGCCAATGTAACACCAATTTTTAAAAAGGGTTCCAGGGGTGATCCGGGAAACTACAGACCGGTGAGCCTGACATCAGTACCGGGAAAAATGGTAGAAACCATCATAAAGAATAAAATTACTCAGCATGTAGATAGTCACAACCTAATGGGAGACAGCCAACATGGCTTTAGACAAGGAAGATCTTGTCTTACTAATCTGTTATGTTTTTTTGAAGGAGTGAATAAACTGGTGGACAAAGGTGAGTCGGTTGATATTGTGTATCTGGACTTTCAGAAAGCCTTTGACAAGGTCCCTCATCAGAGACTTTTGGCAAAACTAAAGAGTCATGGGATAGGAGGCAGTGTACTATTGTGGATCAGGAACTGCTTAAAAGATAGAAAGCAGAGGGTAGGGCTAAATGGCCAATTTTCCCAATGGAGAAAGGTGAATAGTGGTGTACCCCAGGGATCTGTGCTGGGTCCGCTGCTTTTTGACATATTCATAAATGACCTGGAAAGTGGAATAACGAGTGAGGTTATCAAATTTGCAGATGACACAAATCTATTTAAAGTTGTTAAAACCCAAGAGGATTGTGAAAAATTGCAAGAGGATCTTGATAAATTGGAAGACTGGGCATCAAAATGGCAGATGAAATTTAATGTGGACAAGTGCAAGGTTATGCACCTAGGGAAGAACAACCCAAACTATGGTTCCACGATGCAAGGTTCCACATTAGGAACCACCACCCAGGAAAAAGATTTAGGCGTCATTGTGGATACCATGTTAAAACCCTCGGCCCAGTGTGCAGCGGCGGCCAAGAGAGCAAATAGAATACTAGGTATGATAAGGAAAGGAATGGAAAATAAAACAAAAGATATCATAATGCCTCTATATCGTTCCATGGTTAGACCGCACCTTGAATATTGTGTGCAATTCTGGTCACCGTATCTTAAAAAGGATATAGCGATTTTAGAAAAGGTACAGAGAAGAGCCACCAAAATGGTAAAGGGGATGGAAGGATACTCCTATGAAGAAAGGCTAAAAAGGGCTCTTTAACCTGGAAAAGAGACGGCTGAGGGGAGACATGATAGAAGTCTATAAATTAATGAACGGAGTGGAACGGGTAAACGTAGATCGATTGTTTACCTTATCAGAATATAGAAAGACTAGGGGACATGCAATGAAGCTACAGGGTAAACTATTTAAGACTAATAAAAGAAAATATTTTTTCACTCAACGTGTAATCAAACTCTGGAATTTGTTACCGGAGGATGTAGTAAAGGCTGTTAGTGTAGCTGGGTTTAAAAAAGGTTTGGACAAGTTCCTGGAGGAAAGGTCCATAAACCATTATTAAGAAGTGACCGAAGATATCAATGCTTGACCCAGTACAAGCATTGTGGAACTTGTGTCTCTTGGGGAAACTGCTAGGTACATTTGACCTAGATTAGGCCACTGTTGGAAACAGAATACTGGGCTTGATGGACCTTGGTCTGACCCAGTATGGCATATCTTATGTTCTTATGTTATGTAACAAGTCCAGAGGAGGGCCCGGACAGAGTGGTGGCAGTCAGAGACGAACAACCAGTTTGGGCCTGTGAATAGAAGACCTCCTTTGTGAATGGGTTCTGAAGAAATAGTGTGTTACAGATGTGGGGAGCCAGGACATATGGCATGCAACTGTCAGAGCAAAAAAATCTCAGTTAATAGTAATATGGGAACCTCTATCTGGAGGAATGATGTAACTATGCCTGGTACAAATGCAGACACTAGACCAAAAATATTAATGGAAGGCACCACTATAAAGCCACAGGAAGTGTTAAAGCCACAAGTATGTACCTAGTTAGTTGAGAGTGACCTTAAAGACAAATGGGAGACACTGAGAGAGAAGGCTATAGGGCAAAGTCCAATACTAGTGATAACCATAGGTGGAGTAGAAACCCGTTGCATCGTGGACACCGGGTCTGACGTGTCCACAGTGGTAGCTAGCCATTATTATAAAAACTCTGAGTGGCAAGAATTAATGAAGGATGCTAGCTGGGTACATCTCACCACTGCAAATGGAACAGATTTACCAGTATTGGGATACATCAAGGCGGAAGTTGAGTGTTTGGGGCAAAAGGTTCTCCAAAGGTGTATATTTGTTGTGAAGGACAACCCTGCCTCCTAGGGTGATCCAGAAGAGCACATTACTGGGATCGTAGGAACAAATGTCCTGCAGCATCTGGAGGGATTGTTCCGACATCTTACTGAGCTCTCAGGGAGTAAAAGTACTGGAGTTTGCTGTATACTTCAGCACATAACACAGCAAAAGAAGTATAAAACCTACAATTGTAGAGACAGATTGGGAGTGGTCAAGACCTTTGGGCAGAGAGGCAGAAGATTCTGTCTTTTTCTGAAAAAGTGATACAGGCTAGGTGTCATAGTGTAAAGGGCATGGAAGCCTGTGACTTGTTGGCAACAGCAACCAAGATGATAAATCTTCCTGAAAAGCTTCTGGTGGCCAATGTTTTAACTAAACCTGATAATGGAGTGTTGCCCATTTGTCTGCTGAACTTTGGAGAAACAGATGTCATTTTATCATCCCAGGTGTGGGTTGCAGAAATATTTAAGCCAGAGGAAATAATGATACCTAATGAACTGAGACTTTGGAAGAAAAAGGAGGTTATCTGATTGGAAACTCCTGGAGAGTGCAGTCCAAATAAGACTGGGAAATATCTGGATTGCCTCAAGAGAGGGTAAATTGAGAGGAATTTACTAAGGATCAGACGCTGGCTCTGAAAAGGTTGCTATACAACTATCAGGATGTCTTCTCCAAGGATAATACCGATATTGGATATTCTTCCCTAGTCACCCACTCTATAAACACCGGGGACATCCAACCTATCAAACAACCCTATAGGAGAGTGTCTCCTCATCTCTTCAAGGAGTTTAAAAGACATGTGACTGAAATAGTCAATCAAGGAATTCTTCGGAGAAGCATAAGCCCATGGGCTTCGCCAGCGGTCATACTAAGAAAACCGGATGGAACCTTGCACTTCTGTTGTGACTATTGACACCTAAATTCTGTTACTATCAAGGACGCCTATCCTCTTCCGAGGATAGATGAGTCTTTGGACACCTTGGATAATGCATCATGGTTCTCCTCACTGGATTTGACTTCAGGGTACTTCCAGATGGGGATGACAGAGAAAGATGTACAAAAGACTACTGTTACCACCCCATTTGGCCTTTACGAGTGAACATGTATGCCTTTTGGCCTATGTAAAGCATCTGCCAGTTTTTCTCAACTCATGGAGGCAGTACTGGGAAACTACATAATGAAAATTTTATTAATATACTTGGACAGCATACTTGTCTACGTGTCAACCTTTGAGAATCATTTGGAAAGGCAGGAACTGTTTTTTAGAAAGCTAAGAGAGGTGGGGCTCAAATTGAAGCCTACTAAGTGCAAACTATTCTGTCACCAGGTAAAATTTTTAGGGTATGTAGTTTCCAATGAAGGAATCAAGATGGATTCAGGAAAAAAGCTCCAAATAACGCTAAGCAAAAGCAAAGTTTCTTAGGGTTTGCAAGCTTTTATCATAGGTTTGTGCCCAATTTTGCTCATCTGGCAGCACCTTTACATAGGCTGACAGGAAGGCTAGGAAAAGGAAGAAGGAAATTCCTTTTTGTTGGACTCCAGAATGTCAGACGGAGTTTGAAACTTTGAAATTGAAATTAATGAATCCACCTATTCTAGCATATCCAGACTTCAACAAGCCATTCATTTTGACCACTGATGCTAGCTACCAGGGATTAGGAGCAATTCTAAGCCAACAAAATAGTGAACAGGAATGTGTAATTGCATATGCCAGCTGCAGTCTCAAGAGGTCAGAAAGAAACAATCATCATTATAGTGCCTTTAAACTAGAACTCTTGGCACAAAAATGGGCAGCGACGGAGAAATTTTGTGAATACTTGATATACAAAATATTCTTGGGAAGGACTGACCACAATCCTCTAAAATATCTTAACTCAGCCAACGTGCAAGCAGTGGAACAAAGGTGGTTAGCTCAACTAGCAGAGCTGGATTTTGATATAGTATATAAACCTGGATGACTAAATCAAAATGTGAACATCTTGTCTAGATTACCAGAAACAGAGAACATAGAACTGGAGACTGTGGATGACGAGAAAGATTTCCTGATTCTGACTCATAAAGAGGTCTGAGCAAGAATAAAGGATGCTGACCTTAAAAGAGTGGAGAGGGGGTATATTGCTGTGCAAAATTCATCATACTGGAATAAAGATCAGGAGAAGGAAATTTGGCGTGCAGTTCAGAGAAAAGACTGCACCCTTAGTGTGATTATGGAAGCCTTGTAGAACCTACAAGATTTGGACTTGCGAGTACAGTCCTTGGAGATTAAGCAAGTCTGGAAACAAAAAGATCATTTACAGTTAGAGGAGGGACTGTTAATTCGTCAGGTAACCAGACCCAGAGATGGACAATAACTAAAGCAGATAGTGGTGCCACAAGAATTTAAAGAGGAGATGATCCAAAAGTTTCATGACAACCAGGGCCATTTTGCATTGAGGCTACTGTCAAAACTATGAGAGAAGAATGCTACTGGATTAAGTAATTCCAGGAGGTCCAAGATTGGATTAAAAATTGTAAAAGATGCATTATCACCAAAGAGACAGAACCTAGAGAGAGTGGAACTAACCTGCTTTGAAGTCAATGAACCACAAGAGATGGTGGCTATCAATTATACGGTCCTAGAGAGGGATCATCTGGGTGTTGAAAATGCTCTAATCATTTTGGACATGTTCTCACATTTTGCAGTAGCGGTAGCAACAAGAAATCAGACTGCAAAAACAACAGCTTGCCTTTTGGTAAAGAATTGGTTTGCAGTTTATGGAGTACCCCAAAGGATCCATTCAGATCAAGGATGAGCCTTTGAATCAGATGTAATTCGAGAACTGTGTGACATGTATTGAGTGGACAAAAGTGAAACTACCCCTTACCACCCTTGGGGGAATGGGAGGTGTGAGAGGTTCAACAGAACTCTACACAACATTCTGAAGACTTATGATGAAGATAAGAGCTACTGGTCAGAATATTTGACAGAAGTGGGACAAATCTATAATAGTTTGGTGCATTCTGCCACAGGTTACACTCCAGCTCATTTATTTTTGGGAAGAGCCACTTTATTGACTGCTTTTATGTTAAGAAAAGATAATGATTTGAATGCACTAGATATGGGAGACCGGTTAAGACAACACCAGCGAGAACTCCATAGGATACAAATAGCTGCTCAGGAGATACTTAGTTCTGCTGCTGCCAAAAAGAAGAAACAGCATGACCAGAGAGCACGTGGGCCTTCTCTGGGGATTGGATCCTGGGTACTCATTCAGAGACAGGATTTTTGAGACAGACATAAATTAAGTGGGGTATGGGAGGAAACTCCTTATAAAGTAATAGAACTGTTTGATTTATGCCCTAATATTTATAGGGTGAAGAATAGGGAAGGTTTGGTGAAAGTTTTACATAGGAATCAATTAAGGTTGATACCCTGGAATGTAGAAGAGGGTGTGGATTTGAGCCTGGAGCACTGTGGTAATCATAATACAGAGATGCTACCCTGTAACAATATTAAAGACATGTATAAGTTCGATATAGAAAAAGATAATATTTGGTGGATGCTGAAAGTGGAAACTCAGTTGCCAGAGCCAGGCATGAATGAGATTGTTCAAGGGTTGCCAGAGACAATTTCAAATGTTGTTTCAGGAGATACCTCTGAAGGTGTCAAAATTAGAAAGTCCTTGAGACCTAATAAAGGATTTGTACCTAATTATCTGCAGCAAAATTTTCAGATGGAATAACAAATTGAAAAGAAAAGTCAGAGAAAAGTCGGAGACGACATTTTAAATTTTGAGGGGACAAGTGTAGTCAAGCAGACTAAATACATTTTTTTTTTACCTGAGAAGGGGTTGTCGCCGGTCAGCCAACAACCCTTGGCTTGCTGCTGGCTGCTGCCGGTGTTTTAAGGCTGCAGAAGCAGCGGAAAATGGGCTGCAGTTCTTTGTGGCCCATCCCGGGTTTTTTTTTTTTAGAATGGGGGTGGGCCTAACCCCAATATTAAAAGTTTCTTTTTTGAAGCTTTACCAAAATTAAATGCTCTGGAAGGTGTTAGGAAAACCCAGAGTTTGAGGAAAATTGAGTTTTGAGGGGTTTTATGCTGATTTTAAGCCACAAATTAACTTGTTGGAAAAAATGTCTTATTTGATTGTTTGAAAAAAAATACATAATAGATGTGCGCAGCTCATAAAAGTAGTTTGTGTTAAAAAATATGGTATAATAAATGTGTAATAGATATAAAATACCAGATTTTATGAAAAAAGTGCTAGTCAAAGAGGGAAGAGAAGTAATTTGCATTAGATACTTTGTTGCAAACAGGTCAGCGTTAACTATCAGAGGACTGACGTAGGAAAGCTAAAATGCTTGCCTCAGCTTGATAGGGGTATGGATGGAAAAAGAAACAGCATTGAGTTATGAAATACAGAAGAAAATTGTTTTAGAGGATTTAAGGGAGAAAGTAAGGGTTTTATTCCTATTAGAATGGAACTATTTGATGACATCAGCAGAGGTAGCTGACTAGACTAGAGCAATCTAGAGCTTTAGCGATGTGGATTTTTTTAGTCAGTTGGTGAATGTTTATGAAAGAGACTGGAAGTGTATGAGGGGTGCTGTATACTAGAGGCCTCTGAGTGTTTTCTGAGAAGGTTTGGGATTTACATGACAGATTGAATGAGTTTGGATGGGAAAAGGATGGGTTTGAATGGAATTTATTTTTTTTTAATAAATTCTGACTGATAGGAGAAAAAACATATAGGGTACAGTAACTGAGTTAGGATAGGTGGCCCTGAGAAATAAGTTATTTTAAGGGACCTAAGCTAGTTTTAGGTTTATTTAATTGAGGGAGGGTTTATTCTGTCAAAGGGAATCCTGGTATAAAAGTAATTACTTAACATTTATAGATATAAATGAAATTTGGCTACCTCTTGTAGGTCAGCTGTGCAGCGCTGCGTGCGTGGCGCTTTACAAGTACTGAATAGTAGTAGTAGTAAATCAATATTTTATGGGACAATATAGGTATCTATGAGAACAAATTGGGATTTAAAATCAAATTGTTAGTGATTTAAGCTAAATTGATAGGGGTTTAAAAGGTAAGCCACTTGGTAGACCTGAAACCCATATAGGGAATTTATACAAGGGATCAATAGTCTTACTGTAGAAGAGGAGAGGATGTTGGTGTTGGAGCTTTGAATATGAGTACACCGGTACAAGAAGCGTGATGGGATAGGTGTATGGAAGACTAAATGGAAGTGTGAAGAGAGGGACAAGTGAAAGAGTGAATGGGCTGAGACTGAAGTGGGAGTGACTTGGGTGAGAAAGGGGTTTTTTTGTTCTGTTGGCTAGCCTGTTTTTCCCTTACTATAGGGATAATATAGGGTTTTTTTTTAGGATCAAAAGTTTTGGGGAGGGAGTGAAAGGACAGGTAAGGGTAATTGGAGGTAGTGTGGGAATAGGAGCACATTTTTTTTTATCCACAGTTGGCTCCTGTAGAGAAGACTCTGCAATCCTGGGTTCCTGGTCCTGGAAATTCTTGGGCAAAGAGGCCAAACTACCGATTCCAAGTTCCGGAGGCAAAGTCCCTGAAGCACGTACTTCACAAAGAAAAATGACCCAAGATATGGGCCCCAACGATCTTCTACATAAATTTCGATAAGTACTTTTTATGTGCATATTCCTAAGTTTAATATGAGCTCAAATTTAAATGGGACGGGGGAATCAAATTGGTTTAGTTACTTATTTTATTGTCCATTTGTAATTCTTATAAAAACATTGTACATATACAGGGTGGCCCAAAAAAAGTGAGAACATCTCATAAATTAAAAGCTTAAATAGTTTACTTATTTACCTTTTTAGCTATATAACGTCTTTATTTCGACAATTTACGGTCGCCATCTTTTTTTTTTAAATTTGTCAATCGTTTGCATCTGTCTTTTTGAATTTTTAAATAACTTATATGCTACAAGATGTTCTCACTTTTTTTGGGCCACCCTGTATATATTTACCTGATGTTTAGTACTTACCTGGTTTTCTCTGGGTTTTGTTTTTCCAAATTAATTTTATAACATCTAGTGTTCCAAAGGTTCAAATCCTTAATTTTAGATGTTTTTATTTGCCAGTTGTTTTCTTACTTTGCTTACTGTCTTGGAGGAGAGAGGTGAAAACCAATGAACACCAATGGCCAAAGTTTTTGTCATTGGCTTGGGATCTTCCTGTCAATGATAATTAATGCTGCTTTCTCCTCTCCCTGTGCCTTGGGTGTCACTGGTTTTATTTCACGTTACAATCCTATTGCCACAGAAGCTGCATAGATAGGTTGATAGTGGCTCCTTTTTGACAGTCTGTGGAACAGTACAGATCTGGAGTCCCCAAACATTTTGGACTGAGGCCCCCATTGTACCTTTCAGATCACTAAAAGGGCCATGAAGTTTGCTCATATGTGTGTGTGTGTGGGGGGAGGGGGGGAGGCCAAACCATCCCACCTCACCAAAAAGAAATTACTTCCTCCTACCTTTTGTCCTGCAGCCTAATGCAGCACATATGGCTAAGACAATGGGGTCATAGTTTGGGGTCCCCCATATTCCAGAATCTATCCTATCTTTCCCCACTATGTGGTTCCGTATTTCTCCCTCTCGCTTCCCTCCCTGCATCTCCTCTCTCCCTCCTCCCACTGCTGCTGCATCCCAGGTTCATAGCAGCAAGTAAGGAAATTCTACTGCACGTTACTAGATCTTTCCCTGCACTCTGCTACATCTTGTCTATTTCCTATTTCTGGCTGAGAGCATGATGTAGCAGAGCATAGGGAAAGCTTCTGCCACACACAAGTAGAATGTCTTTTTATAGCAGCCACTGGCTTGGTAACGGAGAGATGTGGCAAGAACAGCAGGGGATGGGAGGGTGTTAAAATTTGAATGAACCAGGGCCCATGTGATAGCCAGAGTACCAATCAGTCCAGAGAAAATGAGCCCATCAGCTGGGTTTGACCCACAAGAAGTAATTTGCGAATCCCTAATACAGATGAACGTTTAGACTACATTCCAATCTTTATGGCAGCATGACTTACTCCTCAAATTGGCTCATTTTCCCATAAATGTCCAACTCAGACTTAATGCATCTTTGCCAATGCCAATTTACCCCTTTCCCAGTACCCTGGGATCTCCATGCCAATGTTGATGGTACTTGACACTTGTCCTGGGGCGCTGGAATTTTCCTAGCAATATTTTGCTGCTTTGTCCCCATGTCTTGGGATCTTCATGCCACTTTTGGTGCCATGGGGTCTTGATGCCATTCTTGATGCCTTGGAGTCCTGTTGTCTCTAAGGCCTGCCAGCAAGTTTTAAGGAAGTTTGTTTACAAATGGATCGAAAACCTCACTATTAAGAGTACAAAATTGCTTGCCAATTGACTTTAAGAGACTGAATTATTTTAGTCATTCAGGAGTTGAAAAATAAACATTTGTTTGCCATACACATTCCTCTCAGGTAAACTACTGCTGCAGATGCAGCTGTCAATTTCCTCAGCTATAGTCTCTCAGTGAGACTTGCTTTGGATTTCTATAATGGCTGCTAGTTTTTGGTGTGGCTCCTGTAGGATGTGGAATGCATGATACATGAAGAATTTGTTGCTGAAAAGACTACTGCTTTAGAGGTGAGTATTTAATTGTTTATAATGAAGAACTGTCTTTTCTGGATGGTGTTTTCCGTGAAGCAGAACTAGGATAATTCAAGATTGGTTCAAAACACAATGTTGTCGGTTGACGCTGTTTTTACCGTGTGCATGCAATGCAGGTTTTAAAGAAGCAAGTTGTTCTTGAAATGAATTAAAATGTGAACATAAATAATTTAAAAAATGTTCTATGAGTAAAATAACCTTGGTTGAACTGGCTGTATCAGTGCTAGATTCTGGATTATATGGTCCGACAAAAAATTGTTTTTTTCTCAGGGGTTATTTGGCTTTGAACCTTTTGGTGGCTCCTGCTCACTCAAAAAGCATTAGGAGATCATGGCCATCAGGCCTGTAAAGTAATGCCATTTCTTTATGAAAATGGAGAAGGAAGACCCCTTACTGCTGATCTAATTTAACTACCACTGTCAAGTGAGGCTAGGGAAAGCCTGGACTCCAGAAATCATGATTGGAACAGCTGGGTTTGCCATCCTGGAGAGAGTAGCCTCATGGAAGTGCACCAAAATGAAAGAGGATCTCTCTGTCAAGTTGGAAGTAAATTAGCTTGAAGGTCCTGCCAGCAAGCTAGTCTTGCAAAGCAAGGTAAGAGACAGATCGAAACAACAATATTTAATGTCAAAATAAATTGGAAAATGGCCAGGCATTACTAAAACTAATGTGACTGATAGCCAGGAATACATTCTAGTTTCTCCTTTAGGAAAGGTCTCTCTTCAGTAACTCTGAAATGGCAAGATCTTCCATCTCAAAGAAAACAAGGGAAATGCCATTAAGAATTTGCAATTTAGATAAAGTCCTAGCTAATCTATTAATGGACTGCCTAAGAAAAATAAACTTCTGTTTTAATAAATAAATCCTCAGAGAAATTGTAACAGGAATCAGCAGAATATAACCGGATGATCATGTGATGAGCAGTCAAGATCAAATTCTTTAGTCTGGACCATCTTCTGCTGTATTTTAAATGGCCATGGAGCAAGGATCTGTAATTTGATGAGCAACTGGGAACATTAAACACATATCTAGCTTTAAAAAATGACTTATATGTAATCACTGTTGGAATAAATTTAATATACAGACTTATTCTGCCTTCTTTTAGTTGTAAACAACTGTACAGTGCAGATTACAGTAACATAAAAATTACATTTGGATCTGAAAACCTAAAACTTCCCTTGTTTATACCATTCTACCTTCCCAATATTGCTTGGAATAACCTGATCAAAAAGTTATTCAAATATTTATTGAATAACCAAGTTTTTAACTGTTTCCTAAAACATAAATAATCTTTCTCAGTTCTTCTGGCAGTCTGTTCCAATGTCCCAGAACAGTCCCTGAAAAGCAACTAGCACACTGTCTAAACTCCTTAGCTGAAAGGAGTGATAAACTCAAGAAATTAGAAGAATGAAGAGTTCCAGGAGGCAGATAAAACAAAGCTGCATACCTGTAATGGGTGTCCCATGCAATCAACAGGACTAAGGCCAAGTTGGCCCATGCAGGCTCGATGAAAAAGGAAGTGCTGACTGAACATTCCAGCTTGCATGAGGACAGGAACAGAAATAATTAACACATTCATGTTACCAAGATTATGATATTACAACAGTGGTTCCCAAACCTGGCCTGGGTTCGCAGTGAATCCATAATGAATATACATGAGAGAAATGTGTATGCAGTGAAGGCTGCAAATCTATCTCATGAATATTCATTGCAGATATCTTGGAGGTTTCCCAGGACAGGTTTAGGAACCAGTGTTAGAGAAATCTGTGATATTCAGGCCTTGCCACTAGATGGCAGCTGAGGGTATTCTAATCTAGCTGACTATTCTCTTGGCTTTGTATGCTACAATAATGCTACAAAAATTGTTCTTTCTTGTACTACCATGCAATTAATTCCTTTTTTTAAAAAATTATTTTATTGACAAATTTGTATATTTAAACCTTGAATGAAACAGTGGGATTGCCATTTTAGTTCATTTCATATAACAAAGTCACCAAAATATCCAGCAAGAAAAAAATAATCCCCAAAGTAGCGAATCTCGAGACAAAGATTCTGACAAAAATAAGGGGTTCACGCTTTTCTGGAAATTGTTGCTCTTTATATATTTTTCTGGCTACATTTCTTTGGGGATTAATTTAGTTAATTTGGCTACCTAAAAATGTCTGTCCGGAAAGTAGGCAATACAGCGCTGTGTACACCTTGTAGCACTATACAAATGACTATTATTAGTAATAGTACCTTTCAAATGGAATAAATACCTTTTTGCCTGGCTTCAACATAACATAGTATATGACGGCAAATAAAGACCAGTGTGATCCATCCAGCCTGCCCAGTAAGATGGCTAGAGTGGTTATAACTGCCGCTCCATGCAGGTCACCCCCCTCTATTTATTGAAGTTTAAAAGATATTTAAGTTTGCTTTGATTTCATCCTCTTGCTATAAAGGGATCCATTATGTCTGTCCCATGCCATTTTGAATTTCATCACTGTACTTATCCCCACCACTATTTCACCTTGCTAAACCCTCTTGTTGCTTTGAAAAGATGAGCTTATGAATCTCCTCTTCCTTGTCTCTAAGCCCACCGTGTCCCCTAATGATTTTCTCCATGTCATATGCCAGCCTCAGTTTATTCTTTTCTTCTATGGGGCCAATGAACTAGCAGATAAAAAGTTTGTGTGCTATTTTTTTTTAAATGGAGCTTCCATGCAAATGACCTTGGTAGAAAAAAAGTGTGTCTATTTTTAATAAGAAATTTTACAAAGTGTTATTGCACAGGTAATTTCACACTGACCACATCTGTGGTACCCTAGGATGTATGATCGTAATAGCATGCCCCGATCAAGGACACAGTCTATTACATACTGTAGGTTCCCAAGCTTTTTTGCTCCGTAAACCACTTGCCGATTTTTTTGTTTTCCGTAGATCCCCCTGCCTGCCTAATATTGAATTTTCCTAAACTTATTAACTTCAAATGTGTTTTTGACAGCTGACACAGTGCTGCTCACTTTGATAGGGTTTTTTTTTAGAGTGGACAATTGTATAAAAAGAAAAACATGTACAATTTTTATTCATACCTTTATTGAAAAGACACAAAATGCAAGTAAATATTTGGATTTGAAACGAAACAAATCAGAACCTAGTAAAATTCTTACATAAAATTAATACACAAATAATGCTGTTAATGAGAGGGATGAACCTGATGCTCTGATAGCAATTGTTCAATATCTGGCTTCAAATTAGTGAGGTATAGTCTTAAATCTCCACGTCCAGTGATTTGCAATCGATTTCTTTTTTTCGTAAAAAGATTGGCAACCGCGCCAGAACCCTTTTCCATGAGGTATGAAGATGGAAAAGTTATCAAAAACTTTCTTGCGATAGTCCATAATGCAGGATAAGCAACAGGTATACCTTTCTGAAGCCAGAACTGCTGATACCCCTTTCTGAACTGCACCTTAAGTTCTTCGCTAGTGCTTATTCTGATCAGTTCTTCTTGTAATATGACATCCGATTCTTCAATGTCACCGTATGGATTGATAATCCACTGTGGGATTTCCATAGTCAAAACATCCTCAAATCTGGTTTTAAAGTCTGTGTGAAGGACATTTAAATGTTGAACGTAGAGCAAAACGTCATCATCCTGGACGGTCAATGACAAGTTGGATAATTGGGAAAATTCTCTCCGTCCAATGTTTTGCTTCATTAGATTCATTCTGGCAAGAAAAGCTGCAATGGTGGACTTTGTTTTTATTAAATTCAGACTGTCATCTTGTAACTGCAAGTTAACCTCATTAAATTTAGTAAACAAATCTGTTAAATAAGCAATGTCTGGTTTCCATTTGATTAAAATTTCTTTCAAAATGGGATGTTCAGCATCCAAAAACTCTAAAATGGTCTCAAAAAGTGAAAAAAATATTGTCAAGCATAAGCCTTTCGAAAGCCAGTGTACTTCAGTGTGAAGGAGTAATCGATGAAAGTCTTCGTCATTTTTTTTACACAACTGGCACTGGCTACCCATACAAGCCAGGATCTCATTCAAGATCCTAATTATGACCCATAAAGCCATCAATAAATACCCTGCTACTGCCATTACTGATCTAATTTCAATCACACCTCCCAATCGAGCAAGGAGATTGAATGCCGCAAATACTCTCATATTACCTAAGGCAAGCACGAAGTGTTCTCAATTCACTAGATCCAGAGCCTTCTCCTTCTTTGCTCCATCCTGCTGGAACGCACTACCAGCAACTATCAGAACCATCAGTGAACTCTCCCAATTTAGGAAGGCACTGAAACGGCACCTCTTTCTTCATCACTACGATGATGCAGTCTTCTCCCCACACTCACCCACTCTCACATCTCAATGCAGCACCTCAAACTCATGCACGTCACATTCCCAGACTGATCACTCGCAATCACACCTTCCCCTCCAACCACCATGAGAAACTTATGCAGTGCCGCATAACTCATTATATTGTTGCATAAAGTAGACTGTATTTATTCATCGTGTCTCCTTGTTAAGGGACTGGTTATTTATACCCTATTTTACCTGTTATACCTGCTTAATGCATACCCAAGTTTAATTTTCCTGTTTAATGTATACCCAAGTTATTATACCTGTTTCACTGTAAGCACAAATCACGAAATTGAGATGTGCAACTCTTATGTTCATTGTAAACCGCACTGATGTCGAATAGCGCGGTATAAGAGACTGCAAATAAAATAAATAAATAAATAACTGCACAAATAACCTAGAATTCAACGCGTTACTACAAATCTTGTTTACTGTGTTTATGACGAATTGAAGAGATTGATGCAATCTGGCACTCAGATTTTTAGCTACTAAATATTGTCAATGAATGACGCAGTGAATTGCAAACAACCCAGGTACATTTTGTTTTAAATGGCTTATAAAACCGCGATAGCGCCCAAACATGGTTGGTGCTCCATCTGCTGCTGCCGATATATTTGATAAAGGGATCGCTTTTTCCATGAAATAATCTTTCAAAACATTGAA
This sequence comes from Ichthyophis bannanicus, assembly GCA_033557465.1. Classification (NCBI taxonomy): domain Eukaryota; kingdom Metazoa; phylum Chordata; class Amphibia; order Gymnophiona; family Ichthyophiidae; genus Ichthyophis; species Ichthyophis bannanicus. Next base: position 1,323,548,011 of record CM066032.1, read on the forward strand.
TATTGATTCGCCTTTAGTGTCTGTTGTCAAAGTTCTCGCAAAGAGCAGTTCTTCATAGATTTCTTGGTCCATAACAAAACGAACATATGCCAATAATAGTGCTTCATTACCAGGTAACGTTGACTTGTCCAGTTGAATAGAGAATGGTTCGTTTGCAGATAATTACACAAGAAGCTTTCAACATCATGACTCATTTCATCAATACGTCTTTGAACTGTGTTGTTGCTCAAAGGAATTCTTTTGAGTATATCATATGCAGGCTTGTGTAGAACAGTTTTTAAAACCTCTTCAATGGCTGGCAAAATCAGCTGTTCCCTGATAGTATGAGCCTTTCCTGATTTTGCTATGAGTAGTGAGATATTGTAAGACGCCCGCAAACCATCATCATCTCTTTTTGACGTTGAAGCGAACATACTGTCCACCGTGGTTCTCTTCTGAAGTTTTTCTTTCAGTGTTTAAAAGTATGCCAAATCTTTACTTGTTTTAGCAGGGTGACACCTTCTCAGATGATCCTCCAGCTTGGATGGTTTCAAAGCGTCATTGCTTAAAACTCTGTTGCACAAAAGGCACATGGGCAGATGTTTGTCCGACAGGGATGGAATGAAGCTGAACTTCAAATAATCAACGCTATACTGCCTACATTTCTTTTTAGCCTGGGCCATGTTGGGTAGAAGTTATCTGTCGACAAAAATGAAGCTATTTAAATATGATAAGACAGAGCAATTCAAAATTGATTCCTGCCCAGACAGCACACAAATATTTTAAAAATATTTTTAAAATATTTTTTAGGAATATAGGAAAAATCAAGTTTACCTAAAGTCGTGATCAGTGTCTACGGCTCTACGCAATCGGAGCGACTACAAAAATATGTATAAAATTTTGTACTTACTTTTCTTAGGCACTCCTAAAGAAGATGATTTTGATTCACTTTGACTTATACCCATTTATATTTTTGAAAGTATTTTCAAACACTTTTCTTCTCAAAACTCAGAAAACAAATGAACAGTGTTTGTCTCTAACACTCTTATTTATAATTGATAGATCAAACAAGTCTGTTCAAAGCTTTGGTACAAGTCTGGACAAGTGTTATTCACTGCACGTACGCACGCGATGCGTTGCTGCTGGTATGAAAACTTGTAAAAACTTGCACATGAACGTAGCACACCACAAAGCAGATAGGTACTGACGTACTCGGGAGTCGCTTCACTGCTCCGTCCCTTTGAATTGGAAAAAGTTTTAAAAGAATTGTTGAACCCATACATTATTTATTCTATCAATTTTTATATTTATGCTTTTAAAAAGGAGTTGACCCTTTTTAACCTCCTTGTTTTTAATTTGGCGATTTTCAGCCATCTCAATATCGCTGGAGAACTTTGGAATGATATGCTTCTCGCATGTTTCCTTTGTATATGAAGCCTCCTTTCCTCTGCTAGTTTTGTCTCCTGTCATAAGGAGGTATATTAAATTTTACCAATTGGTCGTATGGTCTTTATACGACAGGTACTTAAACAATTTTATGAAATATAATATATATATATATATATAAGTAATTTATATGTCTATTATAAGTATTATGTACACACAATCTGTGCTATGTGTAATAAGACATTTACGGAACGCCTAAATGCTGATCTGCCTAAATGGAGGGTCCGCTCACATGGACCCCCCATTTACATCTCGTGCACCCCCAATTTTTTTTCTCGCTGACATGGACCCCCTGCAAGTTGAAATCGACCCTTGGGGGTCCATATAGACCACTTTGGGAACCATTAGTCTATTACATCAGGGGTCCCCCAAGCTTTTCAGTGGGGGATCACAGGGCATTTCAAAGCACAGAGACAGCTGGAAGAGGGAAGGGACCCCCCTTAGAGAAGAATTTGCTTAGCAGAGAATATGGGGGAGGGGAATCATTTCAAGCCTTTTTCAGCAATTTCAAATACTGGGGAAGGAGGAATGCAAGGAGCAAGATATCACATCAACGGCTGACTGGACAGAGGTGAGCTCTATTTGGTTTATTATGGGCCTCGTTAAGGCACATTTTGGAAATAGAGCAAATTTACGTTTCCTATGTCAAAGGGTGTGAATTTATGGAATCCAGTGATTTTTTTGGAAATTCATGATTATTTTCTAAATATTTCTATAATGGTTTTTCTAAAGGCGGGTCTTTCAGACAAATCTGTTAAATTTCTTTGACTGAGTGACCAGAAAGTTGGACCAAGGATGAGCATTAGATGTGGTATACTTAGATTTCAGTAAAGCTTTTGACACTGTTACGCAAAGGTGACATAAATAAACTGAGTCCCTTAGGGATGGATCCTATAGTGATTGAATATGTTAGAAACTGGTTGAGTGGGAGGCACCAAAGGGGAACAGGTAAATGTAGTTTGAGGAGGACATTACCAGTGGAGTGCCACAGGGATCTGTCCTTGGGCCAATTCCGTTTAACATTTTTGTGATACAGTGGAAGGACTGTCTGGTAAAGTCTGCCTTTTTGCTGATGATACCAAAATCTGCAACAGAGTTGACCCCAGGAAGGTGTAGATAACATGAGGAGGGATCTAGCAAAACGAGAAAAATGGTTGAGAATTCGGCAGCCTGAGATTTAATGCTAAAAAATGCAGGGTCATGCATTTTGGCTGCAAAAATCCAGGCAGCGGTACAGTATAGGGGATGAAGTACTTTTGTTCATGAAAGAACGACACCTGGTGGTGTTTGTTTCTTATGATCTTAAGGTGGCAAAACAAGTAGAAAAGATGATGACAGAAGCCAGAAGGATGCTTGGATACATATGCAGAGGAATGGCCAGCAAGGAGATGATAGTGCCTCAGTATAAGTCTTTTGTGCGACCTCATTTGGAGTACTGTGTATAATTTTGGAGATCATAAGGCATATTGAGACAGGTTTAAATACCTCAATATGCATTCTTTGGAAGAAAGATGGAAAAGATATGACAGAGATGTTTAAATACCTCTGTGGCATAAATACACAGGAGAGCCTCTTTCAATTGAAACAAAATTCTGATAACAGGGGGGCACAGGATGAAGTTGAAAGGAGACACGGAGGGGAGTGTCTAATTCAAGATGGCGTCGGCGGGCCACTTCGAGTGAGCACTTCTTCTCATAGGTCAAAAGCGGAAAGGGAGAGGAGGGTCGTTGCCCTCTCAGCCCCCTCATTCCTCTACGCCGATTTCTTCTGGGCCTTTGGACGCCTTTGTTGTTCGTGCTCCTCGAGTTCCGGCTTTAACAGGGGAAGAATGCCGATTAGCACGTTCTCCAGAGTCAGGCGACTCGGCGGCTGTTTCGGCTCCATCCTTCTCCCCTGTGAGCCCTGCTCCGAAAGTGCTCTGTGGATCACCTCTCCCTGAGGGGTTTCTGGTGCTCAGCCCTCACTTGTCCGAGCGGGAAGCTGTTGGCTTGAGAGGGACCGGAGATGATACTGGAGCTTGCAGGTGCTGCTGTTGAGCAATGCCGCCCTTTGACATCGTCGGCGCTGAAGGAGGAGGATTACACAGGGAAAGGTCTCCCTGTGCGGTGTGCTCGAGAGATGCCGGTGGAAGTGGAAGCTGCTATGTCATCCCCAGATCTGAGCTTTGCTTTTTCCCTGCAGCGACCGGACAACTTCACGTTGGAATCTATATGGCAGGCTATTGTTTCCCTGGGAGAAACTTTGGTGCCCCACGTCTCATCGTTGGCCCGTAAGGTCCATAGTACAGAGGCTGTTGTGGGTGAATTAGAACAGAAGGTGGCAATACTACAACCTGTAGTGGAGGAACTTCAGAGTAACGTTGCTGTTCTTAAGGAACATTCCGAAGCACTTTTCTTCAATACAAGCTAAGTTAGAATTGTTGGACAATAAGTCTAGGGAGCATAAGCTAAGATTAATTAATTTTCCTAAGTTGATTACTGTTTCTCTTAGAGATATGTTTAAACAGTATTTAGTGGATGTGTTGGGTGTTTCCCGATTTAATTCCGCCCTTGGTTAGGATTTATTATTTACCTAAAGCAAAAGTAACTCCGGGCCTGATTAAATCTGGGGAAGATCAGGCAGCAGGAAATATATTTATTTATTTATTTGCAGTCTCTTTTATACCGCGCTATTCGACATCAGTGCGGTTTACAATGAACATAAGAGTTGCACATCTCAATTTCGTGATTTGTGCTTACAGTGAAACAGGTATAATAACTTGGGTATACATTAAACAGGAAAATTAAACTTGGGTATGCATTAAGCAGGTATAACAGGTAAAATAGGGTATAAATAACCAGTCCCTTAACAAGGAAACACGATGAATAAATACAATAAATAAATAAATACAAATAAATATTGAATGTAACAGATCTTTTGGAAACTTCAGGAGATGAACCCCAGGTTCCTTCTACTTTATTAATCACTTTTGCTCTACTTTCTGATAAAGAATGGTTATTGAAACTTTTTTTCCGGAAGCGGAATCTAATGTTTAGAGGGTTACTGGTTCGTATGTATTCGGATCTAGCAAAGGAAGAGACATCGCAGGGATTTCCTCCTGCTTCGTCCTGGGATTCTACAGTTGGGGGGATTATTTTTCTTGAAACATCCCTGTAAATGTTTGGTGAAGTATCACTCTGTTTCCTATATTTTTTATGATCCCTCCCAACTGTCGGCTTTCATTAACGCTCGCTGTCTTGAGTCGTCTGTTGATTCCTCTCCTGGACTCGCTTAATCTTTAGATGGCCGGAGCTGGTCTGCTGCCCTTAATACTTCTCAAGTTGTGGATTTATTTTGTGATGTCTCCCCCTCTTTTTGTGGGCTAGGGTGAGCGGATGATGTTTGTATCATTTATTACTTTGTTAACTGTTACCTAGTTTTTCTTGTAAAATGAATTTCTGTTTTGTCTGCTCTTTTTCTTCAAGAATGTTCGTTTGAGCTATCTTGATTTAATTTGTAAAAGATTTTCATAAATAAAAAAAATTTAAAAAAAGGAGACAGATTTGAGAGCAGTCTGATTAAATATTTATGGAAAGAGTTGTAGATGCTTAATTAGCCTTCCAGTGGAGGTGTTAGAAATGAGATCTGTATCTGAATTCAAGAAAGTATGGGACAAATACAAGGGGGGAAAAGGGACTGTAAAGCGTGTAAGTTGGAATTAAAGAGCAGACTGGATAGGCCATCATTGTTTTCGGTTTCTATAAATATCCTCACCCAGCTTATTTATTAAAACATTTCTAGCCTGTATTATCTAAAATCCTAGGTGGATTATAACCTTACAAACACAAAATTGCACACAAACTCACTCAATAATTCTGTTGAGTCCTTATGCTCCTCTCCCTGCTCTTTTCCCACTTAGTCTCTAACTGCTCACTCTCCCTATACATATCTGAATCTCCATTTCTTTTCAAGCACCCAACCTCCATTTCTCTCTTTCCTCTAGAGAGTACCTGCTCTCTCTTCCAGTATGGAACTGCCCCACTCCCCCCTCAAACTCCCAAATTAGAGCAACCGGAGAATCCTCATTCTTTTCTTCCCCACCCCAACCTGGGAGCCCCCATTCTCTCCTGCTTATTTTCCAGTCACAAAATCTGGAAGTCCTTAATTATCCCTCCAGTCTTCTGCCCCTCCCCCCCCCCAAATGTGAGTTCCCATTTCCTCTCTTTTTCCACCCAAGGAATCCCATGTACCCTCCCCCACTTCTGGCATGCCCCATCCTTGGTTCAAAGGGGCATGGCCACCTCTGTCATGCCCCATCCTAATACTATAGTTTTGTTAAAAAAGAAAATGTTGGTTTAAAAATGCATTGTTTTAAACACTACTATTAGGAACTACAGAAAACGCACTCCTCTGGGCTTTGCAATGCAATCCTAATAATTCGATTTCCTTGCTTTTTCCTGGCAGAGGAATAAGACCTGGCATTCGGTTAAGTCAGCTTGGTAGGTGCCCAATAGCTCTAGCATTGGTTCAAAGGAACAGAACCACCTCTGGCATGAACGAGTAGCCTAATGGTTAGAGCACTTGATTGGTAACCAAGATTCCCACTAACCCTCGTTGGGCAAGTCACTGCCTTGAAAAAAAAGGCCTGGCAATCTACTTCCGGTCACACTGCCAAGAAAACCCAGGAGCTGCTGGGTCTCCAAGAGGTCAGCATCGACTCAAAGGCGCACGTAGCATTGCAGCATCAGGCTCACTCACTGATCTACATTTTTCCTGTCTCCGCAGACAATTCTGGAGGCTCCCACTACTTCTCCTCCAGTTCAATACAGTTCACTCCCTAAGGAAAATGGCCAAAGAAAATCTTGGGGCACGTGACCGGATTTTCCTTTCGTATGTCTCTGACCCAACCACCCCGCCCCTTTTCACAGTGTAAGTGTGTAGTGTAACAGAGCGGTGGCGGTACGGACCAAAAGAAAGAATACAGGTTTTCATTGGTAGGACGTCTTGTCGATCAACGCTCTTGGCTCCTGCCGGCGGTGTCTGTCAGCTATTGCGCCTGCGTTTCAGGACAGAGAGGTTTAGGGGAGGCCCGAGCTTGTTATGTGTCATTGAAGCCGGCTTGCAGTCTCGCCGAGCTCCCTTTCCAATTTCAAGACATGCTGCGTCTCGGCAGGAAGACCGGCGCTGCACTCTGTCAGGTAAGGCTGAACTCAAGGCGTCCCTTAAACTTCCAAAGTTGCTGAAACGTGGTAAAATAGGATGAGAGTAACGGAATGAAGGTGGGCGGGATACGTGGGATTTCAGTTGTAAAGCTTCTTTGCTAGTTAGCTAGCCAGCCTTTTCCCCCTGTTTTACTCATCTCGACTGATTGACGGCGCGGATGAGAAACCCGTGGGCGCTCTTGGCTTGAGTGAGACGAAGCTCAACCAATGAGACGAAGGCGGAGGTGGGCACGTTGCGGGAAGTTTGTGCTGGGCTTGCAGGGCACGCGGCGACCTATTTTTTTCTCTCCCCGTGAAAGTTTCCTGCTTATACCTAGAAGGAGGGGATGGGAAATAAACTGTTTCGAGAGGGAAAGCGGCGCGTGAGCTGGAGGGGAGGACTAGATGAACTGCTGAGGCTTCTTTCTAGAGGGCAGTAGGGAAGGGCGTGACCTTGCGCCTTTACTCCTTAAGGATTGGCGTGGTGCGGTTCCCGGGATACGGGGTGGGTTGTCACTTGTCCAGTCTTCGCCGAAGGTTTTTGTCTCTTTAAGATGCCTGTCATCGCTCATGCTCGCCCCCTAACCAGCTCCTAAAACATGACGGAATTGGTGCTATCCTTGCCTGTACTGAAAGCAAATCAGATCTTGCTTCGCACGTGTCTCGCGAAGTTTACAGTAGTAAATGCGCCGTGCTGCTCTAGGCTTTGTGGCTGAGACTACGTGTGGGATTGACCTAATGAGTTACAGCTGTGGGGCTGAGAGTCAGGGTTCAAACCCTATCTTCCCCATTGACTTTCTTTGTGATCTCGTACCCTTTATCTTTTCTTGCTTCAGGAATTCAATTAGAGACTGACGCAATAATCTGTGCTAGGCTTTGTGCACGGGTTAGCTAAATTTTTGCGCAGAATTTTGTGTCCTACCAATGCAGAAAGGAGATTTTAACGCAAAATCTAAGGAGAATTAAACGGTTAGTTAGTAAGCCTGTGGTCAGAACTGAGGGGCAGTTTATACCTATTTCAGTAGCCTGATGGTTTATGTCTATTAAGTTTGATTATAGCCCCTTTCACAATAGCATCAGGGTGGTTTATAATAAAATCAAGTTAAGAGAGAAGGGGAAAGAAATGCCATAAATGGTAGGATAGACTGTAACATAAGAGAAGTGGGAACAGCATCAGAAGGGGTAGAAACTAAGAGAGTCAAGCAGAGGGTATGTCAAAAGCTTTCTGAGCTGGTTAAGAGTGGTGGTCTGGTAACTGACTTAATGGCACTCGTTGCATTTGCTTCTTTATCTTTAACATACAGCACCCACAACTCTTTCTGGTTTTGTTCAAGGGTGTAGTGAAGGAGAGGGTAGATGAAGTATGCTGGAACAGTGTTATGCACGTGCTGGCATGCTATCTGTCACATAAACAATATTATTTTGTGCAGAATTTCTCTGCATAAATTAGTGTTCATGAACACCGATGATATTCTGAGCAGAACCTCTGCACAGGATAAGGTGTTTATGTGCTAGATAGCATTCCAGCACAAGAGACAGTCTTTTGTGTTCAAGATACAGGTTTAACCCCATATGCACATGTCTGGCTTGCTCTCCTTGTTTAGTGCAGACTTTGCATACAATTTATTTGCTTGCTGTTTGCTTACAGCATTGAAAAACAAAACGTCTGTGTTTGACTTTTGCACACAGGTTAGCTTGATTTTAGTGCACAAAAGTTTTGTTCTACCATGAGTGCCCGATGTAAAAATGAGTGTGTGTGTATGAGCTAAGTTTGTGTGCAAAGCCTTGAGTAAACATCAGTATACAGCACATTAAATCCATGGTATTGAAGCAATTATAACTATTCTATGCCAATGCAGAGAAGTGCGCAGACCAGTAGGCTGTTCACAACGCTGGGGTGTTGCTCTGTGGTCAGTAATGGGGAAGAATTTGTCTGTTTTCTCTCTCTTGAGTGTACAGGGCCCACAATGTTTTGGCTGCTTTGAAGGGGAATGGCCAAAAAATGGCAGGAAATAAGGTGGTGTACTGAAACAGTGTTAGAGAGACAAATGCAGCAGGTGCATCGATAAGTGGCAAAGACATTTTATTATCAAGCAACCCCAACGTGCTCCAGCCAACCAGGCTGCCTTCAGAGAGTACAAACCTTGAAAACAAACAGTTCAAAAACAATGATAAAACACAAGATATAAACAGTGGCATAAGAATTAAGACAGAAAATGATAAAAAATAAATAATAAAGTGCTATTAAAATGCAATTCATCCTAAAAGCGTATGCAAGGCTGAGGGTGACAAAAGGAATGAGAACGCTTATAATTATTTCTCCATCCTATGCGGACAATAGGGAGAGGACTACAAAGGGTGGAGCAATAACCTACATTCATGACTAGGCAATGTAGTATGTCGACATAGCGGATAAAAAACCATGAAGCTAAGTGATCTTATAAAATATGAAAACTTTTTAAGTACTTTGTTATCAAAAGTGTCACCACCAAGCACCAGTCATAAATGAATATCATATTCTAGCAGCTCACCTATTTTTCAAATCGTATTCAAAATCGATCATGTCGATATTGCCTACTCATGAATGCAGATTATATGGTATTGCTTTGTCCTTAGTAGTCCTCTCCCTGGCTGTTCGCCTAGGATGGAGAAATAATTATAAGTGTTTTATTTATTTATTAATGTTATAATTGATGTATTTATGATGATATCATTGTTTTTATATTGTTTGTTTTCGAGGTATGTACCCCCTGAAGAAGGCCTGGTTGGCCAAAAATGCGTTGGGGTTCTTTGATAATAAAGTGTCTTTGTCACCTGTTGGTGCACCTGCTGTGTTTGTTTCTTTGCTCCCATGTGAGTGGGTTGCTCTCCGTTGGACTTCCTGAAACAGTGTTATGCATGTGCTGGAATGCTATGTCGCATGTAAACATCAACATTATTCTGTGCAGACATATCATAAGAACATAAGGTATGCCATACTGGGTCAGACATAGGTCCATCAAGCCCAGTGTCCTGTTTCCAACAGTGGCCAATGTAGGTCACTGGTACCTAACAGATTTCCCAGAAGACACAGGTTCCACAATGCTTGTATTGGGACAAGCAGTGGAATTCCCAGGTCCCCTTTAATAATGGCTTATGGACCTTTTCTCCAGGAATTTGTCCATACCTTTTTTTAAACCCAACTACACTAACGGCTATTCCTTATCGTTTCTCCAGTTCAGTCCTTCATCACTGGGTAGGGCACCTCCTCCTGCAGCATGGAGACTGGGCCTGTCAGATTCGTGACATCACTGGATGTATCCTGCTGGTCTCTCCCATCAGCCCCAGTGTGTCCAGTCTCCATGCAGCAGGAGGACGTAATGAGCATAGATGCTGGGCTCACTAGAGGAACGGATACAGAGCAGTTCTTAGTGTAGTTAGTTTTAGAGGTTTACTTTTCATTCTCCTTTTAATTCTGTTTATTTTGGGGTACTATTGCTTTAAATTAGAAAAAAATATAAATATACATAATAAGATTTGGCTGTGAGTGGGATTTGAACCTGTATTCTGAGCTTCTCTTTCCTCACGGGGCCGGCCTGGGTGATTCAGCCGTCCTCCCCTCCTAGTTGGAACGGAGGGGAGTTGTGCGGCTGGCCAGGCGTCACAGTCGGAGGGCCTCGGGGCTGAGTTCCGGGAGCCAGGAAGCCCTCTCCGTGGCTGTTGATCACACTTCAATATGATCGGTGTTGTGGATAGCAGGGCATGCAGTAGGAGTAGGTAACAGTCCTGGCGGTGTTTTTTTAGGCCCGGCGGAGAGGAGTAGTGAACCGCCGTCGAGCGGGGAGGCTTCTGGCCCTACTCCGGGGGCGGCGCACGCTATCAGGCCCTGCCGGTTGGAGCTGGCTAGTTCCCATGCTTTTTTCGGGCCGCGGGTGAGCAGCGCGGCTGACTAATTTTTCCCGGACGTTTAAAACAACTGATTTCAAGGGAAATTAAAGTTGGTTTAAGTTAGTTTAATTTGGAGTTCGTTTGTGGAGTGTTTGATTCGGGGACCTTTACCACAAAACTCGAGGAAGGCGAGATCCCTGAACCGGAAGATCAAGCAAGGATCATGAGTTTTTCATAAGGATGAGCTTACTGCGCTCATCAGAGTCCCTTCGGGCCCTTAATCTCGCTTCTGTACAGCCATCGGAAGAGGAAGGTTTAGAGGACCCCCTCATTCAAGCAGTGCGGCAAAGTCGGGCAGTTTTCCCAGTTCACAGGGTGGTTGACCAGATGATTCAAGATGAATGGGATGTACCGGAAGTGGGATTTCGTGGCTTAAGAACTATGAATAGACTCTATTCCTTAGCGGACAAGGAGAAGGAGAGGTTCTGTTCTCCGCGTATAAATGCAGCTGTCAGCAGTCACAAGAAAGAGACAACTATTCCGGTGGAAGGCAGTGCGGCCTTGAAAGATACGCAAGACTGGAAGGTTGACGGGTTGTTGAGACAAGCCTTTGAGGTTAATGCTCTTTCATTGCAAGCGTCCATTTGCGGAGCTTGGGTGGCAAGAGCTTGCCTTAGGTCAGGAGTGGGCAATTCCGGCCCTCGTGCACCATAATCCAGCCTGGTTTTCATGATGTCCCTAATGAATATTCATGCAATTTATTTGCATCCACTGCCTTCCATTGTATGGAAATAGGTCCATGAATATTCATTAGGGACATCATGAAAACCAGGCTGGATTGTGGTGCACGAGGGCCGGAATTGCCCACCCCTGCCTTAGGTGGTCGCAGAGGTTGCAGCAGCCATCCCAGCAGGAACAGGAGCGTTTATTGGATGTGACACGGCTTGAATCGGGTGCGGCATACCTAGCGGATGTCCACTATGATTTGATTAGGTCTTTGGTGAATAGTATGGCTTCCTTGGTAGCCGCGTGCCACTTAGATAGTTCGTCTAAGTTGCGGCTTAGTAAGCTTCCATTCAAGGGGAAGTTGTTGTTTTGGTGAGGATCTGGACAAACTAGTTAAGGACTTGGGAGAGTCCAAAGGCGATAGACTACCGGAAGATAAGCCCAAGCAAGGGAGGGCTCTGACGGCTGCACGTGGTCAGTTTCGGGACTTAAGACGTTTTCCTACCTCTCGACCTGGGAGGTTTTCAAAGAGGATTTGCTTCATGAGCACAAGGATTGCAAGGTTTTTGAGGAGCAGGAAGGGGATTCTCAGCGACTTCCTTCGTGACTTCCCGAAAACCACAATGAAGCGAGGCAGGCCCAGGTAGGAATTCAGTTGATTGGAGGTCGGCTTCGGACGTTTCTTCTTGCCTGGGTCCAGATAACGTCTGACCAGAGGGTGTTGGAGGTAATACGCGAAGGTTATGCTCTTGAATTTGCTCATCCAATTCTAGATTCCTTTGTTCTGTCCCTGTGCAAAGGGCAGCAGAGAACGTCTGCAATCCGGCAAACTTTGGATCGTCTCTTACAGTTAGGAGCAGTGATGCTGGTGCCGCAGGAGTTGTACGGCGTCGGTCGTTACCCCGTCTATTTTGTAGTTCCAAAGAAGGACGGATCCCTCTGTCCTATCCTGGATCTCAAGGGAGTGACTCATTGTCTGCGAGTGTCTCACTTTTGAATGGAAACGTTGCGTTCAGTAATAGTGGCGGTTCGGCAGGGGGCATTCTTGACATCTCTCGATCTTACCGAAGCGTACTTGCACATCCCAATTAGATTGGCTCATCAGACGTTCCTAAGGTTTGCGCTTCCATAGGGCCATTTTCAGTTTCAAGCATTGCCCTTCGGCTTAGCAATGGTTCCACGTATCTTCACCAAAGTTGTGGTGGTAGCAGCGGCCCTATGGAAAGAAGGGATCTTAGTTCACCCTTACCTGGACGATTGGCTGATTCAGGCAAAATCCAGAGCTGAGAGCATTCAGGTTACAGAGTAGTGAAGGTTCTTCAGGATCTCGGCTGGTAGTCAATCCATCCAAAAGCCGGTTAATGCCGTCTCAGGTGCTAGAATATTTGGGGGTACAGTTCGACACACAGTTGGGAGCAGTGTTTCTGCCGGAATGGTGAGCTCAGATCCTTCGGCTTCTAGTAGGAAAGTTTCTGTTGACCCCAGCTCCGTCGGTTTGGGACTATCTTTGGGTGTTAGGGACAATGGCGGCGACCCTGGAAGTGGTACCATGGGCCAGGGCACACATGCGGCCCTTACAGAGGTCGTTGCTTCGACGCTGGTCTCACCAGAATGATTCATTAAACATCTTCCCTGCTCCTTGAAGATCAGGCAATCCCTTCAATGGTGGCTCTCACTAGAGAATTTGGCGGCGGGAATGCCACTGGAGCAACCGTGATGGCTCCCGCTATTGACAGATGCAAGTCTCGCAGGTTGGGGAGCTCATTGCGGGGATCTTTTCACTCAAGGGACTTGGAACGAGCAGGAGGCCCAGTGGTCGATCAACCGTCTGGAACTGTGGGCGGTAGTACGGGCACTTCAAGCGTTCAAATCCACGGTGAAAGGTCGAGCAGTGCGTGTGCTGTCTGACAATTCCGCAACAGTAGCTTACCTCAGCAGGGGGGCACAGGAAGTGCCGCCACGGAGGAGGAAGCAGAGACTGTTTGCTTGGGTGGAGCCACGGCTGCAGGTGATCTCGGCAGTGCATATAGCAGGAACGGAGAATGTGATGGCGGATTTTCTCAGCAGAGTCGAGTTGATGCCGGAGAATGGGAGCTTCATCCAGAAGCGTATGTGCAGATAGTCATCAGGTGGGGTTCTCCGATTATGGCTCTCATGATGACTTTTCACTCGACCAAGGCAAATTGCTTTTACAGCAGAAGGCGAGAGAGGATGTCGGAAGGCATCGATGCCTTGATGCAACAATAGCCGACATCCAGCCTTCACTATGTGTTTCTCCTGTGGGTGCTCATAGGGAGATTGTTTCAACGAATCGGGGGAGAGTACTCTTAGTAGCACCAGATTGGTCGTGGCATCCATGGTATGCCGATCTAGTGCGGCTCCTCGACGGGGATTCCTGGCGTTTACCAGCAACATTGAATCTTTTAACTCGGGGTCCACTTTGCATGCCTCAGGTGGATCGATTCTCACAGATTGGCCATTGAAAGGGCGAGGTTAACAAAGAAGGGTTATTCGACAGCGGTGATTGCAACCTTGCTTTGAGCCAGGAAGAGATCCACATCCCTAGCGTACGTACGAATCTGGCGTATATTCGAGGACTGGTGCTCTCAGCGGCATATCCGCACGTCCACAGCTTCCGTCCCAATGATCTTGAGTTTCTTGCAGGACGGATTCGATAAAGGCTTGGCGGCCAGTTCCCTGAGGGTTCAGCTCTCAGCCCTTTTGAGGTAAAATCCAAGGGGCGACCTTGGGCTCTCACGTCGACGTCATATGGTTTTTAAAAGCGGTATCTTGGTTGCGTCCTGCTCGCAGAATGGTGGTTCCTCCGTGGGACTTCAACTTAGTCCTTGGAGCATTGACTAGGGAACCTTTCGAGCCTTTGCAGCAGGCTTCAGTCAAAGATTTAACTTTGAAAACAGTGTTTTTGGTGGCTATTTGTTTGGCTCACTGAATTTCCGAGTTGCAGGCTTTATCATGCCGTGAGTCGTTCTTGTCTTTTTCCAGAGAAAAGGTGGTGTTGCGGCCAGTGTCATCCTTTTCGCCCAGAGTAGTTTTGCCTTTTCACATGAATCAATCGGTTTCATTGCCAGTATTAGGATCAAGAGAGGAGAACGCTTCAGACCGTAGCCTGAGTCGATTGGACATTAAAAGAACGCTACGTCACTACTTAAAAGTTTCAGAAACGTTCTGGAAGTCGGACCGTTTGTTCGTCCTCTTTGGAGGTCCACGAAAAGGGGAAGCGGTGGCCAAAGCCTCTGTAGCTGGATGGGTCCGAGAAGCTATAGCGTCAGCATATATTTTACAAGGGCGTCAGGTGCCCGTGGGGCTACGTGCTCACTCTACTAGAGCGCAAGCGACTTCTTGGTCGGAACATAGTTTGGTTCCGCCAGTGGAGATTTGCAGAGCGGCCACCTGGTCCTCTCTCCATACCTTCAGTAAGCACTATCGCCTGGATGTGCAGGCGGCTAGCGATGCCTGTTTCGGGTCAGTGGTTTTGCAGTCTGGGTGGACAGGTCCCTCCCAATAATTTCTGCTCTGCTACATCCCAGTGGTGAAGGACTGAACTGGAGCAACGATGAGAGAGAAATTAGACGTACCTGCTAATTGATGTTCCTTCAGGAACTCCAGTTCAGTCCTGATTCCCACCCGAGTTGTCTTAGTAAGCAGGGTTGTCTGGGGAAGAAATTTTGGTCTCTTATCAGCGGGAAGATTTTTAGAATTACCATGGTCGCGACAGTTATCTTTTCCCTGCAGTCATTATTCTAGGAAAGTCCTGGAGGGAAGAGACAGTCAAAGATGCAGTTGTCTCCCTTGTTAGGGGACGTTAAGCTAAGTTAAGCTGAGTTTAGTTGGTATAAGTTGAAATGTATGTTATAGCTACTCATTTGTTGCTCCTTTGAGTCTGCTTTGTCAATAGTTCACTGGGGCTGATGGGAGAGACCAGCAGGGTACATCCGGCGATGTCACGAATCTGACATGCCCAGTCTCCATGCTGCAGGAGGAGGTGCATTACCCAGTGGTGAATGACTGAACTGGAGTTCCTCAAGGAACATCAATTAGCAGGTAAGTCTAATTTCTCTTTACTACATCCTCTGGTAACAAAGTCCAGAGTTGATTACACATTAAGTGAAAAAATATTTTCTCTTATTAGTCTTATATGGGTTACACTGTAGTTTCATTGCATGTCTCCAAGTCTTTCTACATTTTGATGACGTAAACAATCATTTTATTATGTTAGTGTTTTGCACAGAATAATGTTGTTTATACATGATGTAGCATTCCAGCACATGCATACAAGCGTCAGTGCAAAATATATATATATATATTTTGTAAGCAAAATTTTAGCTGCTGCTAGCACAGACTGTGTGCGCATTTGTCTAGTGTGCTCTTTGGCTAGCTTAAACTTTCTGCGCACAGTTTATTTACATGCTATTTGATTTTACAGCATTGGGGAGCAAACATTTTGTGTTAAGAAAATGTGCACTTAGCTCTAATGCAAGGTTTCTGCATCCATCCCTTAGTAGGGGTGTACTGCTGCTGCTACTTACCATTTGTGAGTATGCAGTGCTGTACATATATACAAGAGACAGCCCCTGCTCGATAGAGCTTACAATTTATACAAGACAGAAACACAACAGACAAGGAACTAAAGATGATCTTAACAGATATGGGTGGTAAACAGGAGCATAAAGGGTCGGTTTCCAAAAGCAGCCTTGAAGAGGCAGGTTTTTAGCCTGGATTTGAATAGGCTCCATCTCTGGTCCTGACACTGAGTTAAGTAGTCTGTTCTAAGCATGTGGTGTAGAAAAGTCAAAATAATTCAGCTTGGAGTTAACAACAGTGGAAGAGAGAGGAACAGATAAAAGGGCTTTGCCTGATGAATAGGGTTCCTAATGAAGGGTGTAGGGAGAGATAAGAGGAGAGGTAATTAGGAGCAGCAGAATGAATGTGCTTATAGGTCAGTAGGAGAAGCTAGAACTGGATGTGGAAATGAATAGGGACTTGGGGAGAGAGATTATGTGAGCATAGTGATGCTGGCGGATGATTAGCCTTGAGGCTGAATTTTGAATAAGGAGGAAGGAGAATTCGGAGGGAGACCAGTGAGAGAGCAGGTTGCAATGGTCTAAAAAGGGAGGTGACTGGAGAATGGATAAGGGTCTTGAGATTGTGTTTAGAAAGGAAGGAGCAAATTTTGCTGCTGATACAGAAATAATAGGTTTTAGCTATGTTGAATGTGTGGCGAGCAAGAGAGAAAAGTCAAAGATGACCCTGAGGTTGCACGGTGAGGAAACAGGAAAGGTGACAGTGTTTCCCATCGAAATAGAGGAAGAGGGGATGTTTATTTAGGATGAAAGATAATGAGCTCTGTCTCAGCCATGTTCAGTTTCAGATGGTGGTAGGATATCCTGGCAGGAACATCAGATAAGCAGGCTGAAATTCGGGCCTGGATTCCTAAAGCAATTTCATGTGCAGAGTCATCAATATAAAGACGGTACTGTAAACATGAGAGGAGATCAGGGCACCAATGGAATTGGTATAGAGAGAGAGAGATGAGAAGAGTTACATTTACTGAAAGGGGGATAGCAGTGGAGGACAAAGTGCTAGACCATACACTAAAAGTGCAATGAAAGAGATAGGAGGAAAACAAGACAGAACAGAGCCCCTAAAGCCAAGTGGAAACAGGGTATTGAGATGAAGATGATCCAGTGTCAAAAGCAGCAGATAGATCAAGAAGCATGAGGATCAAATAAAGATCCTTGGATTTGGCCAAGAAGTCGTCACTGGAAACTTTGGCAAGGGCCATTTCAGTAGAATGTAGAGCATGAAAGCCAGATTGCAGTAGATCCAGAACAGCATGAGTGGAGAGAAAATCAAGAAAGCGTCAGTGAACTGCATATCCAAGTAGTTTGGATACAAAAGGGAGATGGGCTAATAATTGGAAGGGAGGGAAGGGTTTTTTGAGGAGAGATGTAACCACAGCATGTTTGAAGGCTTCAGGAACAGATTCTTTGGAAAGCCATAGGTTGAGGATGGGACAACAGCAGGAGAGAGAACCTAGTAGATGGGTGGGGATGGGATCAGAAGAACAGGTAGTGAGTTTAGGAGAGAAAATCTTCTTTTTCTAAAATGACAGAGGAAACTACAGAAAGATTTGAGAGTGAAGGTGGGAGGGGGAGATTGAGGCGGTGCTGTGGAGAACTCCACAGAAGGGGGGGGGGGGTCAGTATGAATATTAAAATCCCTAAGAATGAGGGAAGGGAAGATTGGCCTCAGAAAGAAGCAAAGCAAGGAGTCAAAATCAAGTGAGAAAGGAAGAGGTGAACTTACCAGTGGATCGATAAATGGACAGCTGGCCGGAGAGGTAGTGGAGTAAATAGGTGGATGGAGTGAACTTCAAAGGAAAAAAAGGAGTGAGACTGAGGTGGAAGGAGGGGTTGGAACGGACAGGAAGGAGAGGGTAGCAGCCCATCATTGCTGCTGCAAATGACTGGGTGAGTTGTGGGTGAGAAGGTAGCCTCCATATGAGAGAGCAGCAAGTGAAGCAGTCATCAGCAAGAAGATGGAGAGCATTAGACACAGAGGTCATAAATGAAGGTAAGTTTATTGGAGAAAGTGGACATTCCACAGGGTGAAGGAGAGGGATTTGAATAAGATTGGAGGGGCTGCAGAAGGAGTGACTATAAAATGCCTGGGGAGAGGTTGTCATGATTGGGGATTGATACACCCAGATGAGAGAAGGAGGGTAGGGGAGAGAAAAGAGGTGGCATGACTGATGGAGATGAAGTGCTCTCAGAGTGGAGAAGGCTGAATGAGAGAAGGAAAATCTAGAAGCTTAAGTGCAGATAAGGTAGAAGACAAAATGGCAAGAAAGTGATAGGAGTAAGGAAAAGGTGATAAGGAGTAGAGGTTCGACATCGCTGGAAAGAAGGCAAAAGATTAGGGAGAATTAGCATTAAGCATGTAATATGATGTGGAGCCATAGGAATAGATGGGTAGGATAGACTAGATCAGAGAAGATAAATTAAGCAGGAGAGAAGCCCCAGTGGATTGGAGTGCACCTACAAATACCAGTGTGTTTTTTTTTTTTTAAGGTTGATTTTTAGCTGCAACCAGGAGAGCATCCGAGCCCACACCAAGCTAGAATGGCAACACGAGTAAAGGCCCCACCCTTCAAATAGGCTTTAACAACCAAATCAAAGAGGCCCCGGAGAGTCTGAGTTGAAATATTGGTAGGATGAAGAACACACATAGGGAGAAGCAGCACTGAAGTGATTGATGGGCTGATGCAGAAAACGAGCGCAGCCTTTAAGCACAGATAATGCCACTTTTAAGCACAATTACTGCCACAGCCAAATGCAGAAAAGAGACAGATGCACATGTAAACAGAAAAGGAAAAACTCGCGTACAATTAACTCCAAGAGTATTTAAATTATAGGCAAATGAACTAGCTGTAATAAAGTGGAATGCTAATATTACCTGCATCAAATGCATAGAGTATTTTGCAACCAGCATTGGCGCCAATATCTCTACACCTGATCTTGAGGTGGCTTAAACATCTAGCGTGTACCTACCCCAACAGTATTTTGATGGCATCGGGGGCTCTCCTTGATGCCTGGATCATCTGAAGGGAAATGTCAGAGACGTTCCAGACAATGGGGAAAGCCCCCGATGCCATCAAAATACTATTGGAGGACTGTTGCCCCCGACAGAAAGCAAATCTCTGGCGGCCCAGTGGCCCTGAATTTCCTCTTCCCCCACCCAACTAAAAATAATCCTGGTGGCTCTGAACCCTCCGCCTGCCTCTCAGTACCTTTACAAATGAACGGGAGTGCTGCCATCTTGAAAAATGGTGCCTGGCCCTGCACGGTGTATCCTGGGATGCACCGCACAGGAGTAGGAGCATGTGGACAGCGCTTCTGCTCGTTTGTAAAGGTACAAGGAGGGGGTAGGTGTTTGGAGCTGCTGGGCCACCAGGATTATTTTTAGTTGGGGGGGAGGAATCTGGGCTGCCACCAGGGATTTGCTTTCTGTCGTGGGTACCAGTCCCCCAAGAGTATTTTGATGGCATCAAGGGCTTTCCCCATTGCCTGAATCATCTTCGACATCTCCCCTCAGATGATCCAGGCATTGGAGAAAGGCCCTGATGCCATCAAAATACTGTTGGAGCTCATATGCAAATTAGCCACAAGGTGCCCCTGCTTCTCTGGGAGAGCATGCCAAACTTGCACCGACTTCTGTGCACATGTTTGGCTTGCTCTCCCAATTTAACACTGCCATTTGTGCACAGTTTAACATGTGTCTAATTTCCATGAGAGCCCCTTTTTTCATGCCAGCGCTGAAGTTGCATGCTGCTGCGCTGCAAAAAGGCATAGAAAGTTGATAGTGTGAGACTTCAGTGCTGGCTTTCTGCATCAGTCTGTGAATGAATAAATGACCAAAGTGAAAGGTGCTTAGGTGTAGGGTAACTGGTTACATTTGTGGTGCACCAAAAAAATGTGCTGCTGCAGGCCTACAAAAAACAACTTTGAGATGCTCTTTGAGTTTGTCATTTACTTATTAATGTTACATCCATGCCATTAGGTCGGCCTTGCCAAATGTTTTTTGGATTTAGGAGCCAACCCAAAAACTTGGGAGCCAAGGGCAAGACCCCTTCCCGTTGTCTCCACAAAGGATGAGGTGCAAGTGAGGGATGATAGGTCTGATTTCTAAGGCTTTTTCTCAGTCAATGCATAAGGGAAAACAAAGCTTAGTGAACTGTAGTGCTGCATTAAGGGCCTGGCAGAAATGCACAGACAGCAGTCTCCTTCATCCTGTCTTGCTGTCTTCAGTCTCTCTAAGAACATGAGATTTGCCATTCTGGATCAGACCAAAAGGCTGATCAAACACAGTATCCTGTTTCCAATAGTGGCCAGTCCAGATCATTAGTACTTCCCCCTTCCTTCTTTTTCCTCACCAGTTGTGCTCTTACCCTTTTCTTCCCCATCATCTCCCAGCCTTCCGTTCAGTTCATCCTCACCACCCACAAACTAATGTCTTCCCCAGTGTCTACCTTCATTGTCTTCTCTCACCCCCCACCCGCAAACCAATTGACGGGCTGGAGTAGGGAGGGGGTTGTGAGGGGTTTGAAAGCAAGTAAAAACCTTAGAGGAAATGCAAAGGGATGATTTGTGGTGGATGTTGGGCACCAAATATTCTCAGTGTTGGAAGCAAATTTCTAGTTACCATGGTAATCTGGCACCTGCAATTTGTCAAGCCCTGATTTAGATTATAAGCTTTTGAGACAAAGAGTCTTGATTTGTATCTAAGTGTGTTGTAAACCACCTTTTTGTAAAGTGGGTTAAAAATCGCAAATTTATATTCAATATGTAGAATCAAATGATACCATTTGACCCCACCAAGAACGATGATGTACAAGTGTGGTCAACATTATTGGCACCCCTGCGGTTCAACTTCTTAATGTCCAATATCATCTTAAAAAAAGTGGCCATTGAAATGGTTTTGGACTATAATATGCACACATGTTTGACACACACAAGAATCAAATAAAACAAGATGAATAAACCCCCCCCCCCCAACATAGTAGGAAATAGTATAAAAACTGGGACATGATGATTTCTAATGATCTATACAGGAATATCAATTCCACAAGTGATGCTATCAAATCCTGCATGCGATGTAACTCACTTTACATATTTTTTGTTGGACTAAATCATGCAAAGCTGCTGTAAACCAGCTGCTCTTAATCGGTTTTAGTCCAATTTATTCTTTTATTGTGATCAAAAACTACTCAAGTCTCTTATTCTGTAAAAATTATCAACATACAGAGACAGTCTCGTATTCTGTAGAGGATTATCAACAAAACATTGTGGGAGGAGGGGCCTAGTGGTTAGGACAAGGTACTTAAGGCCGGAGGGCCGGGGGTTCAAGTCCCACCTGGGGACAGCAATCTCAGGCCGGAGGGACTGGGATTTCTAGTCCTATAGGCACTCCTTGTGGTCTTGGGCAAGCCACTTAACCCTCCATTGCCCATGTTCCCTGTAAGTATTAGCGTATGTGTGTCATATCCCCTCGTGTTAAATGTATCTCCTAATTGACCGCTTTGACCCGGTGAAAAGTGGGATATAAATACAGCTAAATAAATAAATACGGCCGACCACGACAGTCACATTTCAAATAGCTTTAGCTTAATTCTGCATCAGGGCACTGATAAGTACATCATTTTGGAATTATCTTAAAAATCACAGAACATGAACTTCTTCCATAATTCCTCCTTTTAGACAGTCAGTGAGCCTCCATGGTTTTCAAAGATGGCCACGACATTCTTTTAAAACTCTTGCAAACTCCATCTTAAACAACTCTTATTGGCTGAATCCAAATTAGCTCATTCAGAAAAAACTACACCTATGTATACCAATCAGTCTGCTAGTTAACTGGGATGCACTGTATTCAAAGAAAATATCCAGAATTTTTACTTGTAGTTTAATTGAGCCTCCGGATTCCCCTCCCACTTTCCTGATATATGGTCAATTACATGCCATTGTAAATCAGTAAATAAAAATTACATTGAAGACAGTGATCAACAATAGGAGCTGCTTTATTGGCAGTTCTCAACTGTTAACGGTGTTCCCGAAATCAGTGAATCATAGTCCACCTTGTTCTCCCCACATATAATTCTGCACAAGGGCACTGTATAATATAGACAACATAAGATGTTTGTTTGACAAGAAGTAATCCAATTGGTTTGTATAGGACAGCTTAGTTGAGGGACACCAACTTCTTCCTTGAATAGTAGATCGACAAAACTCGTATTAACCACATGAATACTGACCTAATTCTCCAGTCAAAGATACTTCATTGACTTGGCAAGTAATTGATTTAATAACTAGCGATGTTTCTCCCTCACTGATATGCTACAATTGGGTTATCCTTAAAACAGGCATGTGACTGTAATATGCTCCAATATCTATAAATGAAAGAACCTATGATCAGAGCTTTAATAGCAAATGGTAAAACACACACTACAGAAGTATTTTTACTATTTGATTCCTATGATGGTAACAACAAATGATCCTGATGTGCATGGAGACCTTGCCTTTTATATGCTTTTTTTTTTCCACAGCATCCATATGATACCCATGATCTAAATAGCATTGGACAAACTTACTAGCTTGAATCTTGTATTCCTCCTTTTATTATAACAAATTTGTCAAAGTCTAAGAAATTAACTTAACTGGTAGTGTCTTTTTAACTGGATGATGACTAGAAAAATACAGCAAGTTAGTGTGAGTTACAGATGTCTGATGTAAAGTCGTCCAAAGAATAGATCCAGATTTCTTGATTACAAGATCCAAGAAAGGTGGTTGGTTTGTTTGTGGTGGTTTTTTTTTTTTTTTTTTTTTTTTTTTTTTTGTAAATCATTAAACACTCAAATTGCAAATTAGATTTTCGAGCATTCAGCCATTCAACAAATTCTTGTAAGGAAGACAAGGATCTTTACCGAAGATGTCATCTAAATAACATTTCCATAAATGAATAGATGACATTCACTGCGAAGAATATACGTTTTCTTCTTCAAAAGCAGCTACATATAATGTTGCTACAGTGGGGGTTGCTATAACCCCCTTTGCAATACCAAAAATTTGATGATAAAATAAATTATTAAAGCAAACAAAAAATTTTTCACATAAGACAAAACATAAGTCTTATAATTTATTATTTATTTATTTAGCTGTATTTATATCCCGCTTTTCACTGGGTCAAAGCGGTCAATTGGGGGATACATTTAACACGAGGGGGATATGAGACACATATGCTAATACTTACAGGGAACATGGGCAATGGAAGGTTAAGTGGCTTGCCCAAGACCACAAGGAGTGCCTATAGAAATCCCAGTCCCTCCGGCCTGAGATTGCTGTCCCCAGGTGGGACTTGAACTCTTGGCCCTCCGGCCTGAAGTACCTTGTCCTAACCACTAGACCACCCCTCCCTTATAATGAAGGATTTTGGTAATTGGGAAGGCAAAACATTCTGCCAATCAAAATACTTCCAAGGCCTCTTGTTGATCTACATTTGTATATAATGAAGTACTGTAATATCAAAGGTTACTAACAAGTTCTCAGCTTGAATGTTATCCAGATAGCTAAAATATTTCTTTTTCATTGTATATGTCACAAACGATCTAGCTTGAGCAGCCAAGGGATTAAGTAACCGATCAACAAAAATGGATAAAGGTGCAAACAGAATTGTTCCCAGCAACAATTGGACATCCACGAGGTGTATTTAAATTTTTATGAATTTTTGGCACAGTAAAAAAAAATTGGTTTCAAGGGGGTAGTATTAGTAATGAATTGCTGTTCCTTTTCTGTTAACCTTGTGCGTATCCAAAACTTATCACCTCATTTTCTTTTAGATTGACCACAATTATGGGCAATCAAGTATTCCTGATCGGTCCTCCAGTTTAGTCCTCCACAATCGGGTAGTGCACCTCCTCCTGGAGACTGGACCAATCAAATCTTCTGTAGTATATATGCAGACGGAGCTCCCAGAAGCCCCCAGTGTGTCCAGTCTCCTTGCAGCTTGAGGACGTGTGTGCCCTTCCTGGGCACCCTTAGTGACACTTGGGGGAGCAACACTAGTTAGTCTCTTTGGGGGTTTGTTTTATCCCTTTCCTTCCTTACCTTTTCTTTCTTAGGTAGCTATCTCTTAAAAAAAAAAAACAAAAAAAAACTACACGGGGGGGGAATCCCGGTGTGTGAAGCCAGTCCTGCATTGGGCTCCTGCCTTCCTCCCGGTGTGTCTGGACGGTCACGGTTGAGCTCTCCCCTAGACTGCACGGGGAAGAGCCATACCAGTTCCAGCATTTCCGTTGCCTCTGAGCTGCTGGCTGCCTCATTTGGTGTTTGCAGAGCTGGTAGGCATTTTAACTTTATTCCCTTCCTCGGGTACTGCAGCTCCCTTCAGTTGCGGTTTTCATCGGGTCTGATAGCTCCCTGACGTCTCGATTCCTTCTTCTCTGCTCAGACTCTGTTTTTTCTAATTTTGTCCTTCATTTGTGGTTCTTTTCTTTATTTTTCATTTTCTCCGGTTTGCTTTGTATTTTTGCGCCGTTTTTACCGCGGGTGCTCAGGTGCGGCGGACATTTTGAAGCTCTAAAGAGAACTTCTCGGGGCCAGTTTTAACACTTGTGCACGGGTTCCCCTGGCATTTTTGGGTTTTTTTAGGCTGGCGATTTTGCTCAGGGCACTTCAAGGATTCTAGGGAGTATTTTATTTTATTAAAAAAAAAAAAAAAGTTATAGATCAGTACTTATTTTCCTCGGGTTAATCTCTTAGGCTTCCCTGTTTCTGCTCCCTTTTCTTCCGCTTGGCGGGAACTTGTCAGCGGATGGCTGCCAAGCCACAATGTGTGATTTGCGGATCACGCAGGGATGCAGTGTCTGACTCTGGTATCTGCAGGGGCTGTGCCTCAGTCTCTTCAGACCTGGAGCATTCACTTGAACTTAAGGAGCTGCCTGGCCTGGGTGACACCCCTCTAGCTGCAGAGAGTGTTCCCTTGTCGGCCGTTCACCCGTCTGGTGCAGTACCGCCGTCCAACGGGTCCGGCCCTGAGTTACAGCATACGCCTGTGGCTGCGCCACCTGTAGATTTTTCTCCAGATTTCGTTCTCCTCATGCATCAGGCTTTTCGTTTGAGCCGATCCGGTCAGCTTCCGGAGGCTTGGCCAGCGCCTTTCCCCCCTTGCTCCTCCGGGGAGGTTCAGCGCTCTTCTCAGCCGGTCGCTAAGTGGTTCAGGGCTGTGGAACAGGATCAGGACACCCTTTGTTTTCCTGATGAGGCGGCGGGTGATCCTGAGACTGAGGCTGACGAGTTGGAAGACGGGGAGATCCCTGAACCGGAGGATCAGGCTAGGATTATTCGGGTGTTTCGTAGGGACGAGTTAGTCCCTCTGATCACGGAGTCCCTTCAGACCCTCAACCTAGCTGTGGCCCGGCCCTTGGAAGAGGAGGGTCTAGAGGATCCTCTCATTCAGGCGGTCCGGGACGCCCAGGTGGTGGTCCCTGTACACCGGGTTGTGGAGCAGATGATCCAATCTGAGTGGGATCAACCTGAATCTGGTTTGAAGGGCGTTCGGACCATGCATCGTCTTTACCCCTTGGCCGACAAAGACAAGGACTTGTTCAAGTCACCGCGGGTAGATGCTGCGGTGTCGGCGGTGACTAAGAAAACCACCATTCCGGTCGAAGGCGCCGCGGCTTTAAAGGATGCTCAGGATAAGAAGGTTGATAATTTGTTGAAGCAAGCCTTTGATACCAACGCCTTGTCCCTACAAGCCTCCATTTGTGGGGCGTGGGTGGCTCGGGCTTGCTTACGTTGGTCCCAGCGGCTGCGCTCGGTTTCCGGCCTGGATCAACAAGGGTTGCTGGAAGTTACCCGCATGGAGTCGGGGTCGGCTTACCTGGCGGATCTGCTTTATGATTTGATCCGCTCCTTGGCTAACAGTATGGCCTCCGTGGTGGCGGCACGTCGGTCCATCTGGTTGCGCAACTGGGCGGCCGACGGGTCTTCCAAGTCTCGCCTCAGTAAGCTGCCTTTCAAGGGCAGGATGTTGTTTGGTGAGGCTTTAGACAAGTTGGTCAAAGATCTCGGTGAGTCTAAGGGTGGTAGACTGCCGGACGATAAGCCTAAACTCATTAGATCGTCGCCCTCGGCGCGGTCAGTTTCGGGATTTTCGCAGGTTTCGTTCTTCCCGACTGTGGACATCTCAGCGCGGTCGCTTTGGAGCCCGTTCTCAGGGGTTTCGTGGTTTCAGAGGAGCAGGACGAGGCTTCTTTGGAGCCGCCTCTTCCTCGTCCTCTTCCTTTAATCGCAAGCCACAATGAAGCGAGGCGGGCTCTGGAGGGAAGCCCGGTTATCGGGGGTCGTTTGCGCGATTTTCTTCCTTCTTGGGCCCAGATTACGTCAGATCAGTGGGTGTTACAGATTATCGAAGAGGGTTATGCGCTGGAGTTTGCCTGCCCGCTTCAAGATTCCTTTGTTATGTCGCCCAGCAATGGAGAGCAAAAGACGTGGGACATCCGCGTGACTCTGAATCGGCTTCTCTCCCTGGGGGCGGTAATTCCCGTCCCTCCTTTGGAAAGAGGCGCCGGTCGCTACTCCATCTATTTTGTGGTTCCCAAAAAGGGCGGTTCCCTTCGTCCAATCTTAGATCTCAAAGGAGTGAATCGCGCTCTCAAGGTACCGCACTTCCGTATGGAGACACTGCGGTCAGTCATTGTCGCGGTACGTCAAGGGGAGTTTCTGACAGGCCTCGGAGAGATCGCGGGACATCTACACATTCCCATCCGGCAGTCTCATCAACGGTTTCTCCGCTTCGCTTTTCCTTGGGGCCACTTCCAATTTCGGGCCATGCCGTTTGGTCTTGCCACGGCTCCCCGCACCTTCACAAAGGTGATGGTAGTGGTCGCGGCGGCCTTACGCAAAGAGGGCATCTTGGTACACCCGTATCTCGACGACTGGTTGATTCGAGCAAAGTCCATCCAAGAGTCGGTGCAGGTCACGAACAGGGTGGTGGCTCTGTTGCGATCTCTCGCTTAGATGTGTTGGCCGCTCGGGATTCCTGTTTTGGTTCGGCGGTTCTGCGCGCCGGATGGCAAGGTCCCGCCCGGTGTTGACTGCTCTGTTACATCCCGATTGTGGAGGACTAAACTGGAGGACCGATCAGGAAATGGAAATTACACTAACCTGGTAATTGTAGTTCCTGGAGGGTCCAGTTTAGTCCTCCTTCCCTCCCGAGAATCAGGTTCTTTTTTGCGGCGCGCTTTTCCGAACGGGTTGGTCCTAGAGCGGCTTCCTATTTTCCGTTCTGCCTTTTTGCGGTCGCGCTCTCTGTACGGGCTATTCCTTCTATTTCACGATCAGTCAGCTCTCTTGGGATCGTGGCTGTGGACTGTCTTTTTGCTACCGGGGCGTCGTTAGCGGCGCGGTGCAGTGTTCTGGCTTCCTCGTTTGGGGAGGGGGCTGATAGCTTATTGAGGGGAAAGATTTTATTCTTAAATAGGCATGTTTTTCTATTATTCTAATGTGTTGCTTTGTTAAGTTTGCTTTGTTACTAGTTCACTGGGGGCTTCTGGGAGCTCCGTCTGCATATATACTACAGAAGATTTGATTGGTCCAGTCTCCAGGCTGCAGGAGGAGGTGCACTACCTGATTGTGGAGGACTAAACTGGACCCTCCAGGAACTACAATTACCAGGTTAGTGTAATTTCCATATACTTCACATCACTTAATTGTCTGTTCCTGATCATGTAACCAGTCTAGTCCCAGACCTCTGGGTTCCCTATCTCATCCAGCAGCTTGGAGACTGAGAAAACTCCTCCTTTTTATGATGTCACCGGTATATCCACTTGGAATCCGCCTCCTGCCATCGGTTACCTCAGTCTCCAAGCAGCTGGATAGGAGCCCGGAGGGCCGGGCTCACTGGAGAAGCAATTAAGACTGGTTTCCCTACTTGATTAAGTGATTTGGGATATTTAGTTTAATTTAAGGGGGAGAGTTAACTCAAAGGGCTGTGCCTTTAAGTTTGCCTGCAGGCACCTTTCTCTTCCCCCCTACTCCTCCTCCTCCCTCTGATTTCTGGTTCACCTGCATCGGGCTGAGCAGGAAACTTAAGTGGTGGCTTGTTTAGTAGATTGCTGCCGTTACAGTCAGCCACTTTTTCAGAGGGAGGATTCCGGAGGACAGCCTTGCCAGCGCCACACATAGGTCTGCCTGTTCGTGCGCTGGCAGGCTCGGGAAGATCGCGCTCAGGATTCCTCAGTGCGAGTGTGCCTCCGGTGGTAGCAGTCGCTCTCCGGGACCAGCGAGAGGCAAGCACAGTGAGTTTGAAGCTGGCGGTTTTGCCCTGGTGGTGATTTCATTAAGGGGGTTTATTTTCTTGAAGCAGGGCTGGCGCTGAGTAATTTGGCGCGAAACAGAAACGCAGCGGGCCTTGCCGCGTGGCAACGCCGATGCTGGCTGCGATTATTCAGTGCTTCTCACTGATGCTGAGAGCTCTCTACAAGCCTTGCTAGCTATTTCCCTAGCCAGGGGGGGTTATTTTTTGAAAGCTTTTGGATTTAGTTTGGTCTTTACAAAAAAAAAAAAAAAGCCCGTGGCGCTGAGTGTGTGTGTGAGTAAACAGCTTCAGTGCTTGCAATTATTTTTCTTGGTGGCCATGCCATCTAAGCCACTTTGTTTGGTCTGTGGCATGAAAAAAGGCTGCTCTTCAGGTGTTTGCAAAACCTGCGTTAGAGAGACAGCATCCATGGATTCTTCTAGAGAAGAGCAGGGAGTAGTGCAGGTGGCAGAGTCAGAGCCCTCAGGATCGCAGTTACAGAAGGGGGCCCTGGGGGAGCTGGTGGCTGGCCCTTCTTCGGCGCCTCCCACTCCTCTCCCACAGGCTTCTTTACCAAAAGAATTGGCAGCAATTTTTTCAAAGGATTTTGTTACATTGCTCCAATACACTTTCTTTGCTGCTGCTCAGCAGGAGAAAGGGTCTGGGACGGCTAGCGGAGTAAAGAGACCCGTGCCGTCCCCGCAGGCCGAGGACCCTTTCAGCGGAGCCAAGAGGCCGTGGTCGGAGGGGGTACTGGCGGAGTATTCTGTAGCTTCAGAGGGGCCGTTTCCAGAGGATGATGCTCATGGTGTAGAGGTGGAAGAAGAGCTGGAGGAAGGTGAACTGTCTGAGAGGATCAGATCAGGCAAGGGTGGTATGCGTTTTCAGGAGGGAAGAGCTGCCGGCGTTGATTGTAGAGGCATTAGAGGTTTTAAATATGCCAGTTCCGGGGACAGACGAGGACGAGACCCTGGAAGACCCCTTGTTTCAGGTTTTCAGGAAGACTCAACGAGCGTTCCCGGTGCATAGGGTGTTTCGGGAGATGATTCAGGAGGAGTGGAACATGCCGGAAGCTCCTCTGAAGGGATCCAGGGTCATGGGCCACCTTTATCCTTTGCTGGATCAGGATAGGGAGGTTTTTAAGTCGCCCAAGGTTGATGCGGCCGTTTCGGCGGTTACCAAGAAAACTACCATCCCGGTGGAGGGTAGTGCAGCCCTTAAAGATTCCCAGGATAGGAAGTTGGATGTGGTGTTATGTCAGGTGTTTGGGAATGCCCTCTCGCTGCAAGCGGCTATTTGCGGAGCGTGGGTGGCTAGAGCCTGTCTTAGATGGTCGCAGCGAGTGCAGGAAAGCCAAGAGGCTGAAGAATCTGGAGAGGCGGCTAGGTTAGAATCTGGCACGGCCTACTTGGCAGACATCCAGTATGATCTTATGCATGGTTTGGCAAAGAGCATGGCGTCGGCAGTGGCGGCTCGAAGGTACCTGTGGCTGCGCAACTGGGCGGCGGATAGTGCCTCCAAGGCAAGATTGAGCAAGCTTCCCTTTAAAGGGTGCCTTTTGTTCGGGGAGGACTTAGAGAAATTGGTAAAGGACTTGGGGGAATCCAAGGGAGGTAAGTTGCCAGAAGACAAGCCTAAGTCGAACCGGCAGTTTCCGGCGGTCAGGGGGCAGCAGCGGGACTTTCGCCGGTTTCGGTTCCAGAGATTTAATCCCGGTCAGAGAGGGCGTTCTTCCAATCGAAGTCAAAACTTCCGGGGGTTTCGTGGGGCCGGATGGGGGTTCGGTCCCTCGTCCTCATCCTTCACTGTCAAACAACAATGAGATACGGGAGACCCGGGCACCCTTGCTGTTGATAGGAGGGCGGTTGCAGGAGTTTTATTCTGCCTGGGTCCAAGTAACGTCCGATCAGTGGGTACTAGAACTTATTCGAGATGGGTACGCACTGGAGTTCCTCAGGCCAGTGAGGGAGGCCTTCGTACAGTCCCCTGGTAAGTCGCCTGCCAAGTGTGCGGCTCTGCGGGAGACGGTCGGAAGGCTACTGGAGCTCAAGGCGATAGTACCTGTCCCGTCAGACCAACTCGGAGGCGGTCGCTACTCCATCTACTTTGTCATCCCAAAGAAGGATGGGGGCGTCCGACCGATTCTGGCTCTCAAGGGTGTGAATCGTTGCCTTCGGGTGTCGCATTTCCACATGGAGACGCTGCGGTCGGTCGTTGTGGCGGTCCAAAAGGGAGAATTCCTTACATCGCTGGACATATCGGAGGCCTATCTCCACATTCCAATACGGCAGGAGCATCACAAGTTTCTCAGGTTCACAGTTCCGTTCGGCCACTTTCAGTTCCGGGCGTTGCCGTTCGACTTGGCGCCGGCGCCACGAACCTTCACCAAGGTCATGGTGGTGACGGCGGCGGCGCTAAGGAAGGAAGGCATCTTAGTGCATCCGTATCTAGACAACTGGTTGATTCGAGCGAAGTCAAGGTCTGAGAGCGCGACGGCCACGGCGCGGGTTGTGGCGTTTCTGGAAGAGCTTGGTTGAGTTGTCAATATGTCCAAGAGTTAATTAGTGGCCTCTCAAAATCTAGAATATCTGGGAGCTCGCTTCGACACACACGCAGGAAAGGTGTTCCTAACAGTGGAAAGAGCGCAGGGCCTTCGGAAGTTGATAAACCGGTTTCTTCAGTACAAGGTGCCATCAGCGTGGCATTATCTGCAATTACTAGGAACAATGGCAGCGGCCATAGAGACGGTTCCGTGGGCGAGAGCTCACATGAGACCCTTGCAGAGGGCTTTGCTTCGCCGATGGTCACATCCAACAGGATTCTCTCTCCCGGAAGTTGCCCTGTCCGGAGGAGGCTCGGCAGTCTCTGCATTGGTGGTTGCGCCCCGTGTCCTTGGAGTGCAGGAGGGCGCTGGACACTCCGGCTTGGATATCGGTAATGACAGACACCAGTCTCTCGGGCTGGGGCGCTCACTGTCAAGGCAGGTTCACGCAGGGAAAGAATAAAGGTGGTCAATCAACAGGTTACAGTTAAGAGCGGTGGCTCTAGCGCTGCAGTTGTTCCAGGGGCTACTCTACGGCAAGGCTGTCCGAGTGTTCTCCGAAATGCCACAGCAGTGTCCTATGTCAACAAGCAAGGAGGCACCAGCAGCACGGTGCTGGAAGTCGAGGCCGGAGCCCTGTGCGATTGGGCAGAGGCAAATCTTCTGGATCTGTCCGCAGCGCATGTCGCAGGAGTGGACAATGTGCAGGCCGATTTTCTCAGTCGGGTACGGATAGACCCAGGGGAATGGGTCCTTCATCCTGAGGTCTTCGAGCTGATAGTGCGCAGGTGGGGTGCGCCGGTTATGGATCTCATGGCCACCTTCACCTCGGCGAAGGTCGGCAGGTGGTTCAGCAGAAGAAGAGAAAGGATGTCGGAGGGCTTGGATACTCTCACTCAGGAGTGGCCGGTAGGGAACCTGCTGTATGTGTTTCCGCCATGGGTCCTGATCGGAAGAGTGCTGCAGCGGCTCGAGTTGTTCCGAGGTCACGTAATTCTCATAGCACCGGATTGGCCTCGCAGACCCTGGTACAGGGATCTGGTGAGGTTGGTAGTGGCGAAACCATGGCGGCTTCCTCTTCGGCCGGATCTTCTGGCGCAGGGGCCTCTGTTCATGCCTCACGTGGATCGATTCTCGCTTATGGCCTGGCTCTTGAAAGGGCGCGGTTGACAGCAAGGGCAGTCATTTCTACCCTTTTGAAGTCCAGAAAGAGGTCCACCTCCCTTGCATATGTCTGCATCTGGATGGTCTTTGAGGCTTGGTCTGTGGACAGGAACTGCGAGGCTTTAAAGTCTTCCGTCTCTCATATCTTAGATTTTCTTCAGGACGGTTTTGACAGAGGGCTAGCAGCGGCGTCATTGCGGGTGCAGGTGGTGGCGTTGTCCTGCTATAGAGGCAAGATTAGGAGGTCAGGCACTTGGGGGTCATTGGGATATTAAACGTTTTCTGCGGGCGGGGTCGCTGCTGCGGCCTCCAACCAGGCAGATCATTCCGAAGTGGCATTTACCATTGTTCTGGACGCGCTAGAACATGCGCCATTCGAACCGCTGTCCCGAGTGTCCATCAAGGACCTCACTTTGAATGTGGCGTTTCTGGTGGCCATTTGTTCAGCAAGGAGAGTCTCGGAATTGCAGGCGCTCTCCTGCAGAGAGCCCTATTTGTCGTTCTTTCCATCGAAGGTGGTTTTAAGGACGATGCCGGCCTTCCTCCCGAAGGTGGTTTCCCCTTTTCATGTGAATCAGGAAATTTCTTTGCCGGTCTTCTCGACGCGGCAGTGTCTGGTTCAAGGGAGTTGCACCGGTTGGATGTCTGTAGGGCGATAAAGTATCTTCATTGGACGGCCAGCTTTTGCAAATCAGACAAGCTTTTTATCCTCTTTGCGGGGCCCAGAAAGGGTGAAGCGGCGTCAAAGGTGTCCATCGCGAGGTGGGTTTAAAGAGGCCATTGCGTCAGCTTACATGTTGAGAGGTAAGTCAGTACTGGAAGGGCTTAGGGCTCATTCTACTAGAGCGCAAGCCTCGTCTTGGGCGGAGGTACGTTTGGTGCCTCTGGTGGTGATTTGCAAAGCAGCGACTTGGTCGTCGCTGAATTCGTTTGTGAGGCATTACCGCCTTGACGTCCAGAGGGTGGAAGAGACCTCTTTTGCCTCTGCAGTACTGCAGGCGGGTCTTCCGGGGCTCTCCCAGGTTTGAAGATTTACTGCTCTGGTATGTACCCAGAGGTCCGGGACTAGACTGGTTACATGATCAGGAAGGTGAAATTAGACTTACCTGCTAATTGTTCCTGGAGTGTAGCCAGTCTAGTCCCATGTCCCTCCCCAGGCTTTGTAGTTCTAGATTGGCCTGAAGTGATTGGATCAATCACAGATAAGAGTGTTCTTTACTGTTCAAAGTGGTAGGAGTTGCAGGTGGAATTACATGAAGGTTTAAAAAAAGAAAAAGGGGGAGATATAGGAGTAGGTCTGCTGTTGCGGGTTGTCTCTTCCTTTGGAGGAGAAAGTAGCCTGCGTTAGTTGAAGTCACAGTCTGTAGCAGGAATTTTCTGTTCTGCAGGTTGATGGTTTTAAAGTTTAGTTAAGGGTTGGTTGGTACTTTTATAGGTACGTTAGTAGTTTCTCCAGTTACTCTCTTACTTGTGTCTCCGGTGAGTCTGCTTTGTCAATAGGTTACTGATGGCAGGAGGCGGATTCCAAGTGGATATACTGGTGACATCATAAAAAGGAGGAGTTTTCTCAGTCTCCAAGCTGCTGGATGAGATAGGGAACCCAGAGGTCCGGGACTAGACTGGCTACACTCCAGGAACAACAATTAGCAGGTAAGTCTAATTTCACCTTTCTTTATCATACAATCAAAATTTCAATATAACTACAGCACCTTCCTTGTCTGCTCGCCTTTTAATTATCTGATCATTTTAGGACAAATCTTTCTACTCCTGATATTGCTGAAAAGCAACAAAAGAATAAAACAGACTAAAACGGATTAAGACGTCTAGAAATAAGCACACTTCTTGCAGAAACAACCAGAGACATGACAGGAGCAAGGAGACCAGCACACCCTCTTAATGTGGAATTAGACTTTTATTGGATATACCCCTACATTAGCAGTGCTTCGGCTCCTCATGCCTTCAATCAGGCGGTATGTTACTGAAACCGAATTAAATAAAATAAAATGATTAAGAAAATAAAACCATGTAAAGGACCAAAAACATATATCATCTAGTAGATAAAAACATTTCAAATCACTTAAGCTAAACCAT
This sequence comes from Ichthyophis bannanicus, assembly GCA_033557465.1. Lineage (NCBI taxonomy): Eukaryota > Metazoa > Chordata > Amphibia > Gymnophiona > Ichthyophiidae > Ichthyophis > Ichthyophis bannanicus. Next base: position 1,323,581,878 of record CM066032.1, read on the forward strand.
ATTAAGAACATAAGTAGACACAATATAAGAAAAACATGTAATTTTAAATAAAAATTGGTTCATAGCTATGAATTAAGAACCCTTAAAACATTGGCAGTAAGAACTGAGAAATAAAACGACAATAAATAAAGCATCTATTATTGTAAATATAGAGATGGCTAAGAACAACTTCTAACATTAAAAACCCAACCAAAGGGAGTATACATCTAAAATAGTAAGAGGACTTGCTGTCTATCCACTTGAAAATACTATCATGTGCAAAGCAGGTAAACTCTATAGAGGAGGTTTTCAGTTACATACCTCTTGATGAAGGCATGAGGAGCCGAAACACGGTTAGTGTTGGGGTGTAATGAATAAGTCTAATTCCACATTGAGAGGGTGTGCTGGTCTCCTTTCTCCTGTTTCTCTAAAATCGATTTGAGCAGCTGGTTTATAGCAGCTTTGCATGATTTAGTCAGACAAAAAAATATATATAAAGTGAGTTATATTGCATGTAGGATTTGATGGTGTCACTTGAGGACATGATTATTGGCACCCTTATAAACAGTTCAGATCAGTTTGAATAGAAGAACCACATTCCCATTGCAGTAAAATTAGACGCACCTGTGATCAATTGTCAGTACTCATATGACTTGAATCAAACAATGAATGATGGCTCTAATGTTTGAAATGGCCACATTCACTCCCTGTTCCATCTTCTCAATGGTGAAGACGAAAGCTGCTTGAGACCATCAGAAAAGCTATTATCACAAAACATGAAACTTCAGAGCACAAGGCCATCTCTAAAGGCTTTGGGATTCCTGTGTCTACAGTTAACAATGTTAAGAAGTTTTTCTGCTCATGAAACTGTCAAGAACCTCCCAGGACTTGGTGGAAGAGGAAAATGAATACAAGAAGTTTTTGAAGGTTAATGGGAACTGTTGGAAAAATACCATGTACAACATCCAAAGAGCTTAAGGCTGACCTGAAGCAATCTGGAGTGTTGGTTTCAACCCACACCATATGCCATACACTAAACAAAGAAGGACTTCATGAGCGAAGGCCAAAGAGGACCCCACGGCTCAGACAGACATAAAGCCATGCCTGATCTTTGCCGAAACCACAATCCATCTGAAATGTTCTGTGTACAGATGAAACGAAACTCGAGCTCTTTGGTAATGCAGACCAGCGATAGTTTTACAGGCGAAGAAATGTATTTAACATTTCTTATATACCTACTGCCTTTCAGTGGTATCAGGGCGGTTTACATCTAACAGAACAAAAGTTACATGAAACATGGTACAATTAACTTTTATAAGGGAAAAACAACCCTTCCTAAAGTTAAATATGGTGAAGGTTCCATAATGTTGTGGGGCTGTTTTGTTGCCTCGGGAGCTGGAACATATTAAAAGAATCCTGAAATCAGAGGAATACCAAGGAGTGAAATGTGCTACCTAGTGTCAAAGCTAGGTCTGTGTCGAAGTTTGTGTCTTCCAGCAGGACAATGACCCAAAACATGCATCCAAAAGAACAAAGGAATGGTTGAAAAATGGACTATTTTTATTTTATTAATTTATATTCTCTTATATACCGCGCTATTCTGCATCAGTGCGGTTTACATTGCTGGTCAGTTTTAAACTGGTCAGCAATGAGTCCTGATCTCAATCCAGTCGAACCTTTGGAAAGAACTGAAATCTGCCATTGGGCTTAGATACAATAGCAATGGCCAATGACTTCATACCATCCTCCCCTTTCAATTTAACAAACCCTAATTTTTCAAACCTAATTGAATGCATCGCGAACCTGAAGACTTGCCTTTCAAATCACAACCTCATAATTAACCAATCTAAAACTGAAGCCCTTCAAGTATTCACCAACGCTTCCTATACCCCACCTACAACTCTTACACTTGGAGATATCACCCTCACCATTAAAAATCAAGTGAAATATCTCGGTCTTATCCTTGTTCAGAACCTTACATTCCATGAACAGATAAAAAAAAACCTCTAACACAATATATGCAAAACTACATACCCTTCGGAACTTCCAACCTCTCCTAAACCCAGACTACTTTCACACTGTCTGCCAGGCCCTCACCATCCCAACCCTTGACTACTGCAATCTCATATATCATGACCTTCCTAAGAACAGCCTACATCCCATCCAAATGGCACAGAACACAATAGCTCAGCTCATCACAAATAACCCCAGACGCTCACACATAACGCCAATCCTCTACGATCTACACTGGCTCCCCATTCAGTCCAGAGCTAAATTCAAAGCAATCGCCCTCATTCACAAAATCATTTCCATTGAGTCAGCTCCTTGCCTCTCCTTGCTCCTATCCAATTCCAATAACAATAGAACACGCCGCACCATCACCAAAAACCTTCTATCCATCCCAACGTCTAAGAGAACATGTAGCCAAACTACCTGGAATTGTGCATTCTCCCTTTACGCCCCCTCTATCTGGAATGCCTTACCATATGAATTACGGAACCGTCCCAATCACTCTGAATTCCGGAAGAAATTGAAAACTCATCTCTTCCAGGAACACTTTTCCCTACTTACATAGCTCCCTCTAACCTCCTATATAATTCTCCATGTAAATAGCCCTTTAAGCCTCCATGTAAATAGTTCTTAAGCCTCCGCAAGGAGTAAGTTTCTTGTTAATCATTTATACTGTGATCCTTATTGTTACAATGTATTCAGTTGAAATATACTGTCTGTTTTGTTCGTTGTAAACCGTCTTGAATTGTAGAAAGTCGGTATATAAAACCTGTTAAATAAATAAATCCTTCTCATATGCAGATCTCCCAGTGCTAGTCCGGAAAATGTATACCTCCTGTTTAAACCAATATGCAGTCACAGCTCTTCCATTAATCCTCTTTTACCCCTAGGTAACTTCATTCTCACTATACCTCCACCCAGAACTTCAGTGGCCTTTATGAATGCCATGAAAGCCCTAGGATTTGCACAAATTGTCCCAGTTACAATAGAAAAACATACTAGAACTAATTTTTATACCTAAATGCCTCCTTTCCTACAATACCCTCCCAATGCCCACATTCCTAATCATCCCTTGGTCAGACTATAAGATTATTAGTTTAAAATCTTTTATTAAATCACTTGTTCAGTATCGACCATGTCAGAAGCCTACTACCTTCAGATTCTACCACTTAGACAAAGAACAATTTTTGGAGAATATTTTACCACATTTTCAGCACATTTCAAATGACCTTGATATACTCGCTCCAAAGCTGGTACAATACCATCAGCAATGTAGCCATTTTTTACCACAGTCGCGCACTTTTCACAAAAAATGGAAAACGGCTCCATGGTACAACATGCAAGTAAGTCATGAAGTGCACCCTTACAATCAAAGAAAGAAGATGGAGGTACTCTAAATCCCTGAATGATCATAAAAGTTATGTTTGTTCTTCATGCATACCAATTGGCTACAAGTAGAGCAAAACAGGACTACTATGTCAAGTTCATCCAGTCTTCCTTAAATCACCCCAGAGAACTCTTTAACCTTGTTAAAGTTTTAGTAAAAGACTCCCTCCAACACGGAGAACTAGATATAACTCCACAAATATTAGCTAACCACTTTAAAACTCTAGCATATCCACAAGTTCAACAAATGCAATCCTCTCTACCCCAGCAGAATCTTGCTGTCACTAATACTCAGGTAGCTTGGAATTCTTTTGCACTTATTTCTGAAGAATACCTCGAAAGAATCATTTTAGGAATCAATACTACTACTTCCCCTTTGGATCCATGCTTGGTCAGCTGGATTAAAGCTGCTCATAAGGAATTGATGAAAACGCTGCTTAAAATCACCAACCTCTCATTGCTGCGGGGATACATGCCTCTTGATCTAAAAATAGGGTATCTTCACCCAGTCAAAGGCGCTTCATTGGATCCACCACAACTTAGCTCATATCATCCTATTGCCAGCTTACCCTTCTTGGCAAAGATAATAGAAAAGGCCATCTTATTGAGCTCCAAGACCATATTGATGCTATTTCCCACTCGACTTGCAGCAATATGGCTTCAGACTGCAGCATGGAGTTGAAACCTTACTAACAGCCCTAACTGATAACATTATAATGGGCTTAAACAAACCTAATTCAGGGTTTGTCATAATCTTTTGAGACATCGGAGTGGCCTTCGACTCTGTCCCTCACAACTTACTCAGTCAATACCTTCATGCTCTAGGCTTAAGAGACACCACTCTTGGATTTTCTAGGAAGCTAAGGATTTGAGTGATCAGTCAATGACATACTAGTACTGCAGTGGTTTTCCGAATATCCATAATGGATGGATACATTTTACATACCTGATACTTTAACTTTCCTTGAATCTTGCTAGACCAGTCCAGACGTGGGTTATGCTCCCTTGCTAGCAGCTTGAGACAAACCCATACAAATTTCAGTGATGTCATCACCTGATATATCCTCTGCTGTAGCACAGAGAAGCCCCTATGAAACTTCTGAAGCAGTAATCAAAACTGAAAAACTCAGAAAACATTAATGACCACTAACAACTTTGCCACAAATAGCGTGAGCAACTATCTGGCTCTCTTACCATGGTTGGTGCGAGACCACAGGATTGACTAGGTGTTTAACAGAAGCTGGGCCCCCCAAATCTGCATTTAAGTCTTCCCATATGGGTCCTGGGCTGGTCAAGCAGGATTAGAGGACAGTAAACTATCAGGTATGTAACATTTTATCCTTCTGCTAACCAGCCCAGACAAATGGGACGTACTCGAGCAGCGAGGACTCGGGATGGGAAAATGACAATGCTCAGGACAGACTATTCTGCCAGGGCGCCATCTGTACTAACCTCCATGAACACCTTATAGGACTTCATAAAGGCATTCAATGAAGACCAAGAAGGCTCTTTACTAGAGCTACCACAGTAGACACCGCCCAGGAGGCACCAGTGTGGATAGTAGTGCCTCGTCTTTTTCCAAATTACCCATTGCTGCTGCTTTTCCTCACATACCCTGCATTTCAGCTGCTTTTAATATAAATATATAAAAAAATATATTTTGGACACCATGCTGTTTCCTTTTAATAAGTTATTGAGTTGGGTGGTTTTTTTGTCTAATACACTCCCCACCATTAGAGATCTCACTCCTCTCGGATAAAGTCCTGATGCAGTCTGAAAAAAGACAAAAAGGTGAAACTCGAGTCAACATTAGGGCTTCCCTGCCTTAACCATTGAGTGTTCTTAATGCAGTTTAATTCACCTAAAACTAAGTGCTTTCAGTTTGTAAATACATTTTAAAAAATTGTAAAACAATGTGTGCGAGCCAGTGAATATGTGGGAGTGATAGGTGTTCCTAAGTGTATCAGGGTTCAGAAACTCTGTGGACAAGCCACCCGTTGTTCCCTGAACAGAGGCTCTTTAATCCACATTAGAGTATTCAAATCAGGTTGGCATTTTAAAAGACTGATACATTGTTGCTTTAGCTCCCAGGGGATAGGTCTTTTTAAGCACAAGGTAACTTTTTTTTTTTTGTTTGTTTGTTTGGACTATTTGTGTGACAGTTAAAGTAGGGGTTTATAGTGTAGTAATAGCTTTAATATTGCTTTTTCTGCCTTGTCCATCCCTCCTAAATAGATTATAGCCAGGTATGGTTCATGAGATTCATTGAATTCTGTTTCTCTAATGACCATCATGTCAGTCCTTTTCCACCATCAGGGCTTCCAGGTCAGGAACGTTATTGCCTAGATTTGTGAGAATTTGTGCTCATTGCTTTCTAGTAGTTTGGTTGACTTCCTTGTATCTTGCCTGTGGTGGTCATGCTTTTTTTCTTTTTCTTTTTCTTTTTTTCCTAACTTGTTCTTGCTCTTTGATATGGGAGTTAAAATGTTTGTATTTTCAACATTGTTGTGATACTTTTGCTGGGAGTGATATCCTGAACTTTTGTTCCAGCCCTCACCTCCTTTCTCTAATTTAAATGTCTGACCACATACTGTATTGTCTGAATTTTTCATTTAGGCTTCTTTTCTTTGCCGCAGAAAAGCTGTAGAACTCTTTATTTTTTTATTGAACTGTTTGATAAACTACAAACGTAAATGGAGAAAAGAAATACATTCAGAAGTCCACATCATGGAGATCAGAGAGGTACCAATAATTAAGAGAAAAGAAAATCATATTTCTCAGTCAATACAAAGAAGGCTGAGACAAAAAACATCTAATCGTCTAAATGCCCCTCCTCAAAGATACAACCTAAATGTTTTAATTAGAAGTTGTACCCTTAATAAAAAAAAAATTTCAGCTGTATAAGATCATAGAAAATGTATATATTTCCTTCAAAAATAACTAAGCGTTTACAAGGATAATTCAAAAAGAGCCAAGTTCCTACAACTAAAACAGAAGGTTTAAGCTGCAGGAATGCTTTCCTCCTCAATTACATAATTTTAACTTTTCTAGACATGACTAAGGCTTTCTGATCACAAAATTCCACTTGTTTCTTTAGGAAAGTATAATTTCAAAACTGCAATAGTTTTCCATTTCAGAGGTAAAAGTAACAAATATGGCATGGGTGGAAATATCATGTGAAGAGTCCAAGAAGGTGGTCAGCTCCAGACTACCACAGAATGTATCTGTTTCTGATCTAGGCTCCCCTCTACCTCTGTAAGAGATGCCATACTGGGTCAGACCAAGATCCATCGAGCCCAGTATCTTGTTTCCAATAGTGGCCAATCCAGGTTGCAAGAACCTATCAGTTTCCCAAAAAGGCACACAGGTTCTATACTGCTTGTCCCGGGGCAAGCACTGGATTTCCCGAGTCCTCTTTAATAATGGTTTATGGACCTTACCTCCAGGAACTTGTCCAAACCTTTTTTTAAACCCAACGACACCTAACAGCCTTTACTACATCCTCTGGTAACGAATCCCAGAGTTTGATTACATATTGAGTAAATATTTTCTCCAGGAATAAGCAAGAAGTCAGTCTTCACATATGGGTGCCGATGGAGCCCGTACAGAAGCATCTCCCCAGCTTTCAAAGCTCCACCTCCCTTCACAGAGCCTGCCCACTCCATCGGCTTTTAAACCGCCATTCCACCGGCACGTTCTGTGAGGGGAGAGCAGCAGCCAGCATCGGAGATGAGAGCGGGAGCTCCACCTCCCTCCACAGAGCCTGCCCACTCCATCGGCTTTTAAACCGCCATTCCACCGGCACGCTTGCGCCTTGCGGGCCCGCGCCTGAGGGCCTCGCCAGAGGACCCTTTGGCGTGGCCCTTAGGCGTTGGACCGTGTGGGACCGGGTAATCTGCTATATGTGGTTTGATTGCCGTGGCGATCGGGTCGGTGGAGGGATGATGATGTCAGCATCGCAGGCTGTGAGTGAGAGCTGTGCCAAATATATTCCTGCCTGGCTTGAATTGTGATGAGAGAAGATTATTGTCAAGTCTGTTTGGAAGGACTGAGCTGTGATGGTATGATATTCTGTCTCTCTGGATGTTATAATGAGCCTTTCCTCTTGTCTCTTCTATTTCTTTGACTATCACTTTATCTCTTACTCTGTCCTATTTTATCAATGGTGTTCTTTTCATATTTTCAGTATTTTTTATGTAATATTGTAAACCGCTCTGATGCTTTGGCCTGAGCGGTATATCAAATGTAATAAACATAAACATAAACATGGTCTCCTTCCTGCCCAAGGATGCCTTCTTACTTACTCCTTTTTTCCCGCATAGCCCAACGGACGTATGTTCTGTTTCCCCGGAAAAAGTCTTGACAGAATTGTTCTAAAAGTTTTCCGGTAGGTGTACCAGTTCCTCTTTCCGTCTCAAGTCAGTGCCATTCTCGGCCCCTTTTTTTCTCAAGGTCTCCCTTGATTGCCATTCGCAACATTTTTTGCCTGGGGGGTTGTCAGCCCCATCTGGATATTTCTCACCATGTCTCCTGGTGGGTTCAAAAAGTGTGACCGCTGCGGTCGGACCATGTCCATTATTGACACTCATGACTGCTGTCTGCGCTCAGACCATGACAGCACTTCCTGTGCCAGGCCATGTCTGCCAAAACCAGCAAGAAAAGGTTGGAGTTGCAGGAAACATTCTCTGGGTTCAACTTGGCACCCGCCTCCCCGGCACAGAGCTCCAAGCCCAGCACATCTCGAGACGCCCGGGTGTCCTTGGAGTCCCGTTGCCATGGTGCCTCTGAGTAGCCTCTGGAGCTGGAGAAGATGATGCATCTAAGTCTGAGGTTGCACCAGAGAAACCTGGTAAAACCCCACGGAGGGACTTGGGTGACTCCGAGACGTGCCCCACCAAGGTTCTCAAGAAGGATTCTTTGACCGGCGGAGACCGTGAGGGGTTACTTGAGGCCGTAGCCCTCATCGAGGGCGCACTCCCTAGAGTGAGCAGGATTGACCCATTAGGCTGAGGTTTATCATCAACTACCCCAAATCTCATCTCGCTCCAGCCCAGAGCCAGGAATTCATAGGTGCTCAGTTAGACACCCTGCAGGCCGAGGCCTTTCTTCCCAGGAAAAGGGCAGACCCCCTCAGAGAGCTAGCGGCAAAGGTGCAGCACCATCGCTCGGTGCCAGCCAGTCTTCTCCACCTTCTGGGCCACATGACCTCCATGGTCCACCTGACCCTGCTAGTCCACCTACACATGTGGGTAGCTCAGTGGTGCTTCTGCTCTGTGGACGCAAGCCATGGGCAGACTGTAGGACGGGATCATGGTAAACTGCCAGCTGGTAGAGTCCCTCGACTCGTGGCAACTTCTCTGCCACCTCCGAGCCAGGATGCTTTTCCAGGCACCCATGCCCTAGAGGGTCCTGATCACAGATAGCGCCCTCCTCAGCTGGGGGGTGCATTGCGAGGACCGTTGCACACAAGGCAGCTGAAATCCCTGCTCTACAGATCAGTCTTCTGGAACTCAGGGCAATTTTCCTGACCCTATGGGCATTCCGCTACTGCCTGCGACTCCAGCCGGTGCTGATACAGATGGACAAAACCTAATGGGCGTTTCTTAGAGCGATATATACCGTCACCATTCAAATCAAAATCACTCAAATATCAAAAGCCTATTTTCATCAATAAATGTTAATTTCACTTCACTTCAAATTCACTTTAAATTGTTTGAAATTTGCTTGAAATTACACTGGGGTCTCAGACTTGTCTGCATAAGTTTACTGACTTTAAATTCGTCAGAACTGTCAATGCCTGCTTGCATCAATGACCCATACAGTCATTTTTTCTTAAAACATATGTTAATCCTAGTGTTTCTTTTTCTTTTCCATACTTATATATTATATTAATGTGCAAAACATGCTTATCTTGATGGATTATCTTCCCTTTATATTATTCTTAACGTGTCTTCTTTCCCATAATGTGTCTTCTTCCCAACGCCTCCTATTGGTGCCTCTCCACGTTTCACTCTTATGAGTTTCTTCAGGGGTTAATCCCACAATGATTTTTAAAGACCAATCTAAAACAGTGAAGTGTTATGTCAATACTTCTCCCAACAGTTTAACCATTCTTATCACCAACATTAAAAGACCATAGGCAGTGTTTGCACTTAAATACAATTTCACACATTCTTCTATCAAAACAAAAAGTGAACAAATCCCTCATACCTTGATGCTGCAGACGCCTTATTCCTAATGAATTGTTCAAGTTGAAAAGAACGCCGTGCATGCGGATCGATTCCTATCCTCTCTTTTTTGAACGCCATTGAGCTCCTCCCCATTGATGACATAATGCTCTGTTTATCCAATAGTATTTTATACAAGTTCCCCTTTAATGTTTATATACATGCTCCCCATTCTATTTGGCCATTTAATCCCTTAGGGATTTCTGATTTTAGATTAAATATCCATCGTTGTTCTTGCATTAATAAAGTTTGTTCACGTGATCTTCCAGCTTTTCCCGCTGTTACTTGTTCAACAGCAAAACATCTCAATTCAGAAAACGTGTGTCTTTTATCCAAACAATGTTGCACCAAAGGTGCCTCTATCATTTTACACTTGCTTCTGTGTTCTCGCAATCTTATCCTTAAAGGTCGAATAGTCTTCCCTATGTACAACAAGTTGCATGGGCACCGGATCGCATGTACCACATATGATGTATCACAAGAGGTACTTCCATGTAATTTGTATATTGTGTCATGATAGCTTTGTTTATCTGTCACTAGTTATATCACAAATATCACATTGTCCACATTTACGATGGCCTTTTTCTTTATCTTCTAATGGCCGTTCTTCCAGAAGGGGGCGTAACACCGCTGGACTCAATTTTTCTTTTTAAATTTTGATTTCTTTTCCAAACACAACGTATCTTCTTATCCAATAATCCAGGGTTACTACTCAGAACATTTGAATGTTTTTTGAGAACTCGCTGGATTTTAAAACTCATAGGAGAAAAATTGGTAATGAAATTTATTTGTTTGGTATCCTCCACCTGTCCTTTTTCTCTAGATTCTAACAGTAATGCTCTATTATTTAAAAAATGCTCTATTATAAGCTTGCTGAACTATAACCTGAGGATAACCTCTTTTGCATTTGAATGGATACAGATGGACAACCAAGTCACCACGTTCTGTATCAACAAGCAGGGGGGTATGGCGTCATACTCCCTCTGCCAGGAGACGGTGGCCCTCCTTTCCTTTGCAGCTCATAACATGCTCCTGTAGGCGGTCTACCTCCCAGGCCAGGACAATCTCCTGGTGGATAGACTGAGCAGTGGCTCCACCCCAGAGTGGCCTCGTGGCTCTTTCACCTCTGGGGGATGCCCGTGATGGACCTCTTTGCCACCCTGGACAATGCATAGCTGCCCCACCTTTGCTTGCGGCAGCCACATCTGGCTATGGTGGCAGCGGACACTACCTGATTCCTGGACAGAAGGCCTCCTCTATGCCTTTCCACACCCCCCCTGTCGCCAAGACCCTCTTCAAGGTCCAGCACGACAGGGGCAGCACGGATACTAATTGCCATCAGATGGCCCAGACAGTCTTGGTTCCAACTGCTGCTCTCCCTGTCGGCGACACTCCTGGACCCACTGGGCCATGTCCCAGACCTCCTGTCTCAAGAGGGGAGCTCCCTCCTCCACCCCAATCTGGGGTCTCTAATGCTAATAGTTTGGCTGCTGAAAGGATAGCCTTGGCCCCTTTCATCCTCCCATGGGAAGTCGAAGAGGTGCTGTTGGCCTCCCGCAAACCCTCCACGAGGCAAGCTTACGCCTTGAAGTGGCGAAGATTATTGGTATGCTGGGTGGATAGGCTGGAGAACCCATGCTCCTGTCCAGTGCAACTAGTGCTCTAGTACCTACTGCATCTATTGCAAACCACCACCGTATCAAGGGGAAGCCCCTCTCGGGTCAGCCCCTGGTCTCTCTGTTCTTCTGGAGCCTCCTGTTGTCAAAGCCCCCCCGTCTATCCCCCCGGTGGCGGAATGGGACCACAACATGGTGCTCTCATAGCTCACCAGGCTGCCATTCGAGCCTCTAGCTACTTACCGCAGATGGCATCTTTCATGGAAGGTTTCCTTCCTGGTAGCCCTCACATTTGCTTGCAGAGTGAGTGAGCTTCAGGCCCTGGTGGCAGAGCCACTATATACAAGATTCTACAAGAACAGGGTGGTGCTCCGCACTCTCCCCAAATTCCTCCCAAAGGTGGTATCTCCTTTCCACCTCAACCAGGAGCTGATTCTTCCCATCTTTTTCCCGCGGTCTCATGCTGGTCCGGAGGAAACTATACTCCATACAGTGGACTGTAAACGGGCCCTGTCTTTCTACCTACAATGGACCCAGGACCATCGCAGTGCTCCTCAGCTTTTTGTTTCCTACAGCCCCAGCAGTCGGGCTTCCTGTGACTAAGCAAACTCTGTCCACTTGGGTGGTGGACTTTATTGCCCTTGCCTGTGAGCGAGCTGGGCTCTCCCTGGACCATTGGATCACAGCGTATCGTGTGAGAGCAATGGCCACATAGGTGGTGAACATATGCTCAGTACCGGTGATGGAGATCTGCAGAGCTGCCACATGGTATTCAAGTCATATGTTCGCAGCTCACTACTGACTGGAGAGCGAGTCCTGTTGGGACAGTACCTTTTGGCCGGGCCGTATTCTGTAATCTGTTTGTGGTGTAGGCAACTCCTGCCCTCCAACTCTTCTGTGTTCAGGCTACCGGAGTGATGGTGCCGCTGGACGCTAGGGTCTTGCAGAATCTCTCAGTTGGGGACTCGCCTTCTGTAACTCATGACTACCTGACTTGGTCACTGTTGGTGCTGTCATGGTTTGGTCCTCGGCAGCCTGGAGCTAGGGAGTCCGATATGTGAGGACTGACTTCCTGCTTGTTCCTGGAGAAAGCATAGTTACTCACCTGTAACAGGTGTTCTTCAGGGACAGCAGGAATCAGTTCGCACAATCCTTCCTCCTCCTCTGGGAGTTGCCTCCCTACCTTGTTTTTACTACCATCCTAGCTACATCATCTGACTTAGCAAGATGGAGCCCTTGGGTGGGAAGGGCACCACACATGCATGGTGACATCTCTCAAAGGCTTTCTTTGAAAGCTGGGGAGATGCTTCCACACGGGCTCCGTCTGTGCCGATGTCACCAATATGTGAGGACTGATTTCTGCTATCCCTGGAGAACACCTGTTACAGGTGAGTAACTACGCTTTCTCTTATTAGACTTAAATTGGTTACAGAGTAGCTTCATTGTGTGTCCTCTAGTCTTTCTACTTTTTGATGGTGTAAACAACCGATCTATGTTTACCTGTTTCACTCCATTTAATAATTTATAGACTTCTATCATATCTCCCCTCAGCCGTCTCTTTTCCAAGTTGAACATTCCTAACCTTTTAAGCCTTTCCTTTATAGGGGGTATCCTTCCATCTCCTTGACCATTTTGGGGTGTGTTTTTTCTGTACCTTTTCTAATTCTGCTATATCCTTTTTAAGATATGGTGACCAGATTTGCATACAATATTCAAGGTGCAGTTGCACCATGGAACGATACAGAGGCATTATAATACCTTTGTTTTACACTCCATTCCTTTCCTTACGATTCCTAGCATTCTATTTGCATTCTTGATCACCGCTGCACACTGGGCGGAGGGTTTCAATGACTTATCCATGATGCCTCAATCTCTCCTTGGTGGTGGTTGGAACCTTATATCGTGTAACCATAGTTGGGGTTTGTTCTTTCCTAGGTGCATAACTTCTCCAGGAACAAGCAGGAAGTCAGCCCTCTCATATGGGTGATGTGGGTGCTGACTGAGCCATCGTGGGAAGCATCTCCCCAGCTTTCAAAGAAAGCCTTTGGGAGATGCCACCACACATGTGTGGTACCCTTCCCGTCCAAGGGTGCTATCTTGCCTTAGTCTCCTTTTTTTCGGGGAGCCCACCAGATGTCTGTCTGTTTCCCCCCCCCCCCCCCCCCGAAAAAATATCAGTTTTGAGGGGGGTTTCTTACTCTTCTCTGGTCTTGTACCGGTACTCTTCCCGCCCTCGAGCATGATGTGTGTGTCGGGCCCGTTAAAGATTTTCTCTTTTTTTTTTTTTCTTGATGCAGTTCATGCTTTTATTTATGTTTTTACCGCTGGCAGAGCCACAGGTCTTCGACCTAGCTGGGATCCTTTTCTCCCCCATGGCCTCCAGTGGCTACAAGAAGTGTAATATGCCCCTCACAGACAAGCATGACTGCTGCTTCTGATGCCTTGGGCTGTACCATGATACAATGGATTGTAGCCTGTGCAAGAAAATGTCATCTGATGCCCTCAAGAGCCGTCAGCAGCAGCAGCACGGCAAGTTCTTCCCAGAGTCTCCAGTGATACTGTGCTCCAAGGCCCCCTCTGAGGCCTCGGATTCCTATGGTGACTCCGCGGGCCACAAGCAAGGCTGTGGGTCCTAAGAGCAGATCTCCGTGGTCGGGGAACACAAGAGGAAAATGAAACCCTTAAGGGCTGCGTATGTGGATGGATCCGGGAAGGTGGTTAAGTCCCAAGCCAGATCCCATAGTCCACGCCGCTCATCCGAGGGCATGGAGCTGGAGTGGCCTTCCAAGGTCGCCTGAAAAGAATTCTCTGGTGTTTGGCCTCAGACCTCTGAGGCCATCCTCGTTAAGGACCTCCCCTTCAGGGGAATCTGCGCCAGGCCAGAGTCCCTTGGTGCCTGTGTCGATGGCTGCGGAGCCGCCTGGACTGGAGACCATAATGGTGGCCTTGGCGTGCAGCTTGTCTGCCTTCATCACTCAGAAGTGGGTCCTGATACCTGTCTCTGCTGGGTCATCTGCCCAGACTACTGGGCTCTAGACAGCGAGAACATTTCCAGAGGTCGAGCTGATCCTTGAGATACTCGACAGTGGTCTCGATCCCGGCCTGTTTCACAGGACAGAGGTTCTCCCTGGCAAATACCCAAGGCTTCAGTCACGGAGCCTCCGAGGGACCTGGACCAGGCCCAGGGCTGGATCATCCAGATACCCTATATATCAACCAACTCGCCTTTGTTTACCTGTTGTTCACACCTTCAAAAAAATATAACAGGTTAGTAAGACCTTCCTTGGCTAAATCCATGTTGACTTTCTCCCATTAAACCATGACTATCTACATGTTCGGTAATTTTGTTGTTTATAATGGTTTGTACTATTTTGCCCGGTACTGATGTCTGGTGCACTGGTCTGTAGTTTCCCTGATCACCCTTTTAACCCTTTTTTAAAGTTGGTGTTACATTGGCCGTTGTACAGTCTTCAAGTACTAAAGATGATCTTAATGATTAGTTCAGATTACTAATAGTAGGTCTGCAATCTTATATTTCTTCCACGTCCCTTCGATCTAGTCCAGACCAATGGGTAGTATCTGTCTACCAGCAGCTGGAGACTGATATGCAAATTTTTTTTTGTGATGTCATGCTATACCCTCTGAGGCTCCCCTCCTTCCTCAGTACTTCAGTTTCCAGCAGCTGGGGCACATTCATCCATTTGTTGGTTTGGAAGGAGTGGATAGTTTCCTGAGGCACCCTTAGTTGGTTTTTGTCCTGTAAGAGTAGAACTGTCTCTGGCAGGGGGCTCAGACTGCACTGCCTGCGCGCTTTAAAAAAAAAAAAAAAAAAAAAAAAATAGAAAAGAAGCAAGAATTGTTCCTTTTACTTAAGGCAAGAAATTTTCCTCCCTTAAGAGCAGCGCAGCTATTTCAATTTTTGCAGCCTGGCAGTTGATCCGGAACCCTTCAGTGGGAGGGAGGAGACCCCTGTGGGACCACCGTAAGCCATTCAATCGGCGACTGTGGATCTCGATGGCAGTGGCAGCCCTGCGGCCTTGAGGAGCTGAGCGCTGTCCCTTTTAGTACCTGCAGTGAGTCAGTGTGTCTTTGTGTGGGTGCGCTTGTGGCAGCCGTTTCAGGTGATTTTTACCACTGATGCTGATTACCTGACCCTTGGCCTTCCCTTCACAGAATGCCGGGGACTAAATCTTTTTGTGCTGCATGCGGTGTGCATCGGGGGTTCTCTCTCTCAGGTGGGCTGTTGCAATTCATGTGAGAGAGCCGTGAACTAAAGGAACGTAGGGGGGAAGATGGTCTGCACCCGGTGGGATCGTGGGACTCGCGGGGTGAGCTGGAACAAGATTCGGGAGTTCTCTCTGACACGGGAGTTTTTTCTGTGTTTCCTCTCTGGTGGTCATTTCGTCAAGAAGCCCAGGAGCTGCTCCAGCCATCTTGGAGAGAGAGCTGTCAGGGGGCAAGCTCAGGATCTTCTCCAGTTAGCTGCAATTTCGAATGAGAGCGCTCCTCTTCTCGCCTGAGTTCATTCTTCTGCTTCACAAGGCCTTCATGCTGAAAAAGGGACAGGCACAAGAAGGGCATTGGTTGGCACTCATCATGCGGAGCTTAAGCACCCTTCGCTTATGGAGACTGAGCATGGTTATCTTAAGCACCAGAGGCACTCTGAGGTCCCACTGCAGGAGGACCTGGCCTCAGAGACTTCAGAGGGCTTTGAGGACCCAGGGGAGGGATCTTCAGACCAAGGGGAAGATCTGGACCCCCTGGAGCAGGATGGGGATCTTTCTCTGGGAGAGGATCCCACAATGGTCAGGGCCTTCCAAAAGGAGGAACCTGTGACACTTATTTCCCATTCCCTAGCAGCTCTAAATATCCCTCTTTGGGCTCCAGAGGTGGAGGTTCCACTGGAAGATCCATTATTACAGGGCATGCGCACACCACAGCAGGCCTTCCTGGTGCACAAAGCCATCATGCAGATGATTTGAAGCGGAATGGGATATTCTGGAACCAGGCTTGCAGGGTAGTTGTACTTTAGGTCGGCAGTACCCAATCCACAAAGTGGAAAAGGAGCTATTTCAGACCCCAAAGGTGGGTGTCTTGGTCATAATGGTAACCAAAAAGACCACAATTCCTGTAGAAGGAACAGCCCTCAGGGATCCTTGGGATCGCCAACTGGAATCCCTGCTGAAGCAGGCCTTTGAAGTCAATTCCCTGTCATTACAGGCCTCCATTTGCAGGGCTTACGTTGCAAGGGCCTGCATGCGTTGCGTGCAAGCGTTTCATGACCATTCTGGAGGGGAGTTCATTGAGCCCTCCAAGCTGTCCAAGTTGGAATCGGCATTGGCGTACTTGTCAGACCTCTGTTATGACTTAGTGTGCTCCTCATCCAAAAGTATGGCCTTGGTGGTGGCAGCATATAGGTTTTTTTGGCATCGAAATTGGTCGGCCGATGTCTGTTGCAATAAGTAAGCGTCCTTTCCAGGGGAGACTATTGTTTGGTGGGTCCCTCAAAGAGTTGGTTAAGGACCTGGGGAAATCTAAGGGGGGGGGGGGTAGACTCCCAGAGGACAAGCCCCGAGGGGGAAGAGGACAGACGTCTCAAACTAGAGGAGGATCCTGGGATTTCTGCTGTATTTTGGATGGTGAGGTTTTTGCCTCCATAAAGAGGATGTTTCCCTTATTGTGGTCAGTCCTTTCGGACCCACGGAGCTGGCCAAGGATACTGTTTGGTGGCCGCTAACTCCGCAAAGAAGTCACATTTGAAGCCAGGGGGATCCAGGAGGTCAGGGAGCGCATTGGAGGCAGTCTACAGAGTTTCCTTCATTCCTGGGTCTGCATCACCTTGGACCAGTGGGTGCTGGAAATCATGCGAAGACTATGCTCTCGAGTTCCAGCACACTGACTAACGCATTTGTGCTATTGCCATGCCAGGTGTCTGGCAAGGCCTAGGTGGTAAAAGATACATTGGATTGCTTCTTGGCTCTGGGCATGGTAGTACCAGTCCCACCAAACCAGTACAGAAGTGGTTGTTACTCCATCTATTTTGGGGTACCCAAAAAGGACGGTACCTATCATCCAATTCTGGATCTCAAGTAGGTCAACAGGGCCCTGCTGGTGGTCCGTTTTTTTTATGGAGACCCTATGATCCATTCTAGTGGCAATGCAGAAGGGTGAGTTCCTTACGGCATTGGACCTCACAGAGGACTACTTGCACATCCCCATACGTCCAGAGCATCAGAAGTTTGTGGTTTGCGACATTCATGGTCACTTCCAGTTCCAGGCGATGCCCTCTGGGTTGGCAGCGGCACCCAGAACCTTCACCAAGATCATGGTGGATGCAGCAGCAGCGCTCAGAAAGATGGGCAAAGTTGGAAGCCAAGAGTCGGAAGGTGACTCGGAAGGTGATAGTTTTTCCTGCAAGAGCTCGGCTTGATCAATGCAGCCAAGGGCCAGATGATCCTATCTCGGCGGCTGTTATACCCAGGTGCAGACTTCAACACGGAGAAGATAGAGAAATTACAGAGCATGCTGCGTCGGTTCTTATGGATGTCGAGCTTGTCAGTCTGGCATTATCTATAGGTCTTGGGTCTGGTGGTGACCTGGTGCCCTGGGCCAGAGCTCATATAAAGCCACTTCAGAAGGCATTACTTTCCCAATGGTCGCCTCAGACACAGCCTCTGTCCTGCTGACTTAAGTGTCCGGGGGACACCAAGACTTGTTCTGCAATGGTGGTTGAACAGAGATAATCTTGAGAGAGGAGTGGCGCTGGACCTGCTGGATTGGGTGGTAGTGATCATGGATACCAGTCTCCTGGGTGGGGGGCGCATTGTTGCTCTCAAGTGGCCCAGGGACAATGCGCATGGTCCATCAATCCGCTGGAGCTCAGAGCGGTCTGGATGACATTTGCTCACGTTTGTGCCCATCCTGAAGAACCAGGCAGTATGAGTCTCTTCGGACAACGCCTTGACAGTGCCTACATCAACAACAAACAAACGAGGCATAGGAAGTGCCGTTTTGACGACCAAAGTGGAGCAGATTCTGCAGTGGGCTGAACAGCATCTGTTGGTGCTATCGGCCACCCACGTGGCCGGAAAGGACAATATGCAAGCGGATTACTTGAGCAGGCATTGGCTGGATATCTTTATCTTTATTTAAAATTTGATAAACCGCTTTTCGTCGTAACATAAAGCGGTGTACAATAAAAGGTTGACAGTGCACAAACAAGGAAAGGAACGCCAAAATAAAACAGGAAAGTAGATATAGAAAATAAAAGCATAGACAGATAAAATAACAGAGACCAAAACGTTGCAAACAAACTAGAGGGCCAATAGTTAAAACATAAATTAACAGGATTTCTTAAAACAGGCGTGATAAAAAGGCCCAAAGGGGAGGACAAGATTAGACCACATATAGACAAAGGACACAACTAAACAAAACAAATGGACAGGACAAACATAATAGGTAATTGGGAGAAACATTAGGAAAGACCATCGGGAGAAAGATGAAAGGCTTGCTGAAATAGATGTGTTTTGAGTAGAGTTTTGAATTGGGGATATGAGGGTTCCAGGCGGAGAAACGGTGGTAAAGCATTCCAAAGTGTTGGACCTAGGAAGAAAAAAGCAGCATGACGGGTTTGTTCAAGATGTGCCTGTGACGGGGAAGGAAGGGACAGACGATTTGCATGAAGGGATCGAAGCTGACGATAGGGGGTGTGAAGGGAAATTCGGTCTGCAAGATAGAGGGGAGTGTTAGTGTGAAGGGCACGGTGAATTAGAATAAGAAACTTATAGTGAAAGCGGAAACAGAGAGGTAACCAATGCAGCCGGAAAAGGATACAGCGGAGTGGTTGCTGGGGGATCTTGCATTTGTGGGCACAGTAGATCACTGGGGGCCACTGGTGATGGATCTCATGGCATTAGCGAACCATGCCAAAACCAGTCATTTTTTCAGCAGACAGAGCCATTGTCAGAGGGGCTGGATGCCCTGGTGCAGCCATGGCCCCAGGAAGGATTACTGGCCCTCATTGGTCATCTCCTGCAAAGGATTGCGGGGCACCACAGTTGCGTGATATGAGTGGCCCCGGATTGGTCTCGGCATCCATGATATGTGGATCTGATCAGGTTGGTAGTTGACCAGCTTTGGTGCCTCCTGGTGTCAGACGACCTGCTTGCCCAGAGACCGGTGATCATGCCTCAAGTGGATCGATTCTCACGGCCTGGCCCTTGAGCGGGCAAGGTTATTGATCACCGCCAGTGCATAGCCTTGCTTCAACACCCTATTGAAGGCAAGGAAGAAATCTACCTCTTTGTCTTATGTCTATATGTAACACATCTTTGAGGATTGGTGTGAGTCGCAGGGTGCGACCATTGGTAGCATCGGTAGTAAATATTCTTGAGCTTGCAGGCGGGATTGGATAAGAGGCTTGCACTGAATTCCCTAAAGGTTCAGATAGCTGCCTTTATCATGTTACCAGGGTAAGATACAAGGAGTCTCGTTGGCATGCCATTCAGATATTTCTCATTTTTTGCGAGAGCTTTGAGTCAGAAAGGATTAAAGTTTTTTGCAGGAAACAAAATTTGCTGTAGAATCTCTGTGGATTGAAATTCCATGTAAAAAGGGGAAGGCAATGGCAGTGGGGGTGTACTATCAACCGCCTGGCCAGAATGAACAAATGGATGATGACATGCTCAAAGAAATCAAGGAAGCTAACAAAAGTTACAGCGCAGTAGTAATAATGGGTGATTTCAATTACTCCGGTATCGACTGGGTCAGTGTCACAGCAGGACATGCTAGGGAGATAATGTTTTTAGATGAAATAAATGACTGCTTCTTGGAGCAGCTGGTTCATGAACCGACCAGAGGGGAAGCCATATTAGACCTAGTCCTTAGTGGAACACCAGATCTAGTGCAAGAGATAAGGGTGTCGGGGCCACTTGGCAATAGTGATCATAGCATGATCGCGTTTGATTTAATTAGTGGAGGAGGGATAGTAAGGAAATCCACAGTACTACCTTTTAACTTTCGAAAGGGAGACTATGATAAAATGAGGAAAATAATTTAGTTAAGAAAAAACTAAAAGGAGCAGTTACAAAGGTTAAAGACTTACATCAAACTCGGGTGGTGTTGAAAAATACTATCTTGGAAGCCCAGACCAGCTGTACTCCGCGCTTTAAGAAAAGTGGAAGAAAATCTAAAAAACTGCCAGCATGGTTTAAAGGTGAGGTCAGAGAGGCTGTTGCCAAAAAAAAGCATCTTTCAGGAAATGGAAAAAAGAGCCAAACGACGAATCCTGGAAACAGCACAAACACTGACAAGTCAAATGCAAGGCATTGATAAGGCAGGCAAAGGGAGAATTTGAGAAGAAGCTAGCTGCGGAAGCAAAAATGCGAAATAGACTTTTTCAAGTACATTCGTAGCAAAAAACCTGTGAGAGAGTCAGTTGGTCCATTAGATGAGGGGTTAAAGGGGCACTAAGAGGCGACAAGGCGATAGCGGAGAGACTGAATTAATTCTTTGCTTTGGTCTTTACTGAGGAAGATGTAGGGATATTACCCATGACTGAAGTGGTATTTAAAGGTGCGGAGGAATTGAAGGAAATATCGATAGTAATTGGTGAATTTTCATTAAAATCATCTCTAATACCTGAAGATTGGAGGATCGCCATTGTAACACCAATTTTTAAAAAGGGTTCCAGGGGTGATCCGGGAAACTACAGACCGGTGAGCCTGACGTCAGTACCGGGAAAAATGGTAGAAACCATCATAAAGAACAAAATTACTCAGCATGTCGATAGTCATGGCCTAATGGGAGACAGCCAACATGGCTTTAGACAAGGAAGATCTTGTCTTACTAATCTGTTATGTTTTTTTTTTTTGAAGGTGTGAATAAACAGGTGGACAAAGGTGAGTCTGATATAGTGTATCTGGACTTTCAGAAAGCCTTTGACAAGGTCCCTCATCAGAGACTTTTGGCAAAACTAAAGAGTCATGGGATAGGAGGCAGTGTACTATTGTGGATCAGGAACTGGTTAAAAGATAGAAAGCAGAGGGTAGGGCTAAATGGCCAATTTTCCCAATGGAGAAAGGTGAATAGTGGTGTACCTCAGGGATCTGTGCTGGGTCTGCTGCTTTTTGACACATTCATAAATGACCTGGAAAAGGGAATGAGTGAGGTTATCAAATTTGCAGATGACACAAAACTATTTAAAGTTGTTAAAACCCAAGAGGATTGTGGAAAATTGCAAGAGGATCTTGATAAATTATAAGACTGGGCATCAAAATGGCAGATGTAATTTAATGTGCACAAGTGCAAAGTTATGCACCTAGGGAAGAACAACCCAAACTATGGTTACACGATGCAAGGTTCCACATTAGGAACCATCACCCAGGAAAAAGATTTAGGCGTCATTGTGGATACCATGTTAAAATCCTCGGCCCAGTGTGCAGCGGCGGCCAAGAGAGCAAATAGAATGCTAGGTATGATAAGGAAAGGAATGGAAAATAAAACAAAGGATATTATAATGCCTCTATATCGTTCCATGGTGAGACCGCACCTTGAATATTGTGTGCAATTCTGGTCGCCGTATCTTAAAAAGGATATAGCATTATTAGAAAAGGTTCAGAGAAGAGCCACCAAAATGGTAAAGGGGATGGAAGGATATTCCTATGAAGAAAGGCTAAAAAGGTTAGGGCTCTTTAACCTTTAAAAGAGACGGCTGAGGGGAGGTATGATAGAAGTCTATAAATTAATGAACGGAGTGGAACAGGTAAACGTAGATCGATTGTTTACCTTAGCAGAATATAGAAAGACTAGGGGACATGCAATGAAGCTACAGGGTAAACTATTTAAGACTAATAAAAGAAAATATTTTTTCACTCAACATGTAATCAAACTCTGGAATTTGTTACCGGAGGATGTAGTAAAGGCTGTTAGTGTAGCTGGCTTTAAAAAAAGGTTTGGACAAGTTCCTGGAGGAAAGGTCCATAAACCATTATTAAGAAGGGACCCAGGATATCAATGCTTGAACCAATACAAGCATTGTGGAACCTGTGTCCCTTGGGGAAACTGCTAGGTACGTATGACCTAGATTGGCCACTGTTGGAAACAGAATACTGGGCTTGATGGACCTTGGTCTGACCCAGTATGGCATATCTTATGTTCTTATCCCACCGCGCCTGCGTGCTGCCTTCCCGCCTTTCCAACGGTCTCTCCTCAGTTGTTCTTTTTCCACGGAGCCAGCAGGTCGTGTTCCTGTCACCGCAGAAGAATTTCCTTATTTTTTTCTTTCTTCTTTTCTGTCGCGTCTGCCGCCTTCGACACTGTACCGGTACTGCCGGTCCTTGTTCTTTTCTTAAGAAAAAAAAAAAAGGACCTTTTGTCCACTTAAGCAAAAACGTTCTGGGCCTAGGGCCCAAAACTGAAGTGCACCTGAACTATGGAAAAGCCTGCCTCAGGTTTTAAGAAGTGCACAAAATGTGGCGGTACTATCTCCGTCACCGACACCCATGACTGGTGTCTAAAATGTTTAGGTCCTGACCATTCCATAACAGATTGTGTGTCCTGTTCCATGATGTCTAAGAAGGGTTGTCAGAACCGAGCTGCCAAGCTCAGTGCCCTGTTTCCCTCTGATGCGGCTTCGGTGGCATTGACGTCTTCCAGGGCTGCTTCTTCCTCACATGGATCTCAGGTAACTAAACATAAATCCAGCCGGTCCTCGAAGGGTAGATCTCCTTCTAAGCATCGAGATGCCTCTGGCCTTGCCCTCGAGGATTCTGCACCGGCAAAATTACCCCGGCGGGAGGCTTCGGCCTCTAAAGCATCATCATTGGGGTTCCAAGATGATCTCGATGGCGTGGCCTCGACAGATCTCTTGGTGCCATTCTCTGGGGTACCGGTACCGACTTCCAGGCATTGGCGGCGTCGATGGATCAGAGAATTCTGTCCATGGAACGCAGTCTGGCGGCTTTCCTTATGGCATTGACGCCCGTGGTACCGCAACAGACTACTCCGCCGGTACCGGCACTAGCATCGCCATTGGTACCGATTCCGGTACCGGTAATATCGACATCGGCATCGGTGTCCGCTACGCCGGTACTTTGTCCTCTGAAGCCCTCCGGTACCAATACCCCGGTACCGGTGATTCCCGATACCGATCCCGGTCGGTACGGGATCGGGCGTTGCAAGAGCATCCAGACAGACGATACTTCGATTCCTCTGACGACTCTGTGGATTCTGAGGAGTCTGTCAATGCAGTGATGCTTCTTCCACAGGAAGAGTCCTCTCCTAAACAAAGGATGTCTCCTCCAGAGGACTTGTCTTTTCAAGACTTCATCAGAGAGGTGGCTCGGGGCCTCTCTATTACAGTGTCCCCAGAGTCAGAACCTAGAGCCGAGGAGTTAGATATTTTTGCAATATCCTAAAACTCGTAAGGAGGCAGCTACCTTACCTATTCATGAGATTCTGTATCATATCATGTTAAGGATTTGGGAAGCACATCTAACCACCTCTCCTCATTCTCGCAGGTTGGACACCATGTATCGTGGTTTCCATAAAACTCAACTTCCTCACCACTCTATTGTGGTTGAGTCTGCAATGAGAAAGATTAGAAGTGCCAAGAGACATGCCTCTAATCCTCCAGGACGTGAATGTAGAACCCTGGATACTTTTGGAAGAAGAGTCTTCCAAGCTTCCATGCTTGCTGCGAGAATTAATTCTTATAGTCTCTACATGGGCATGTTCTTAAAAGGAAGTCACTGACCATTTGCAGACTTTAAGTCCTTTTATGTCTGAAGATAAAAGGCAAGAATTTTTCACTGGGCTCAAACATGCCCAGGATATCTCCAAATTCTCCAACCGTGCAGCTTTCGACTCCTTTGAATGCGTAAGCAAAGCTTCAGCTATAGCTATAGGTGCACGTAGGATTGCTTGGCTTCAAGCATCTGATTTGGAGATCTGGGTTCAAGATGAATTGGGAAATATCCCTTGTACAGCAGAGAATCTGTTTGGTAAGGATTGGCAGGCAAAAGCCAATCAGATGGATGCTGAAAATTCTGCTTTGGATAGACTATCCAAATCCACAGCTGTTCCTGCTAAGAAGAGGTTGTTCAAGAAAACACCTTTTTCTAAAAAGGGAAGATTTTATCCTGCTTATAGTCAGCGGGCATCTTCTGCAGCTCAGTTCTCTTCCAAACGTCAGCAATCCTCCAAACAGACCAAGTCAAAGGCTGCAAGGCCTGCTCCAGCCCAGCAGTCTCAGCCCCCTCAGGGCCTTTGACTTTTTGCTAGAGAATTTAGCCTTCCTGGCTCTAGAAGGACCAGAGCCTTCCACCATTCCAGGAAGGTTATGTCATTTTGCTCCCAGATGGGGGAAAATTACAGCAGAGCATTGGACACACTCCATCATAAGAGAGGGATACAAACTTCATTTTTCCAGCTTGCCTCCTCTCACAAGAGTGCACCAGTTCAACTCTCCAACCTCCCTCCTCAGCCTGTTAGAGGAGGAGGTTGCCACTTTTCTTGCCCAGAGGGCAATAGAGGAAGTGCCTTCTCAACAGGGCACAGGGTTCTACTCCCCCTATTATCTTATCCCAAAGAAAACAGGGGGCTTCAGACCCATCTTAGATCTCAGAGAATTGAACAAATTCCTAGTCAAAGAAAAATTCAAGATGGTTTCTCTAGGAACTCTGCTGCCATACCTTCAGAGTCAGGATTGGCTTTGTTCTCTAGATCTCAAGGATGCGTACACCCATGTTCTCATCCATCCAACTCACAGAAGGTTCCTTCGGTTCCTTTTTCAGGAGAAACACTATCAATACAGAGTGCTCCCTTTTGGTCTGGCCTCTGAACCAAGGGTGTTCACGAAATGCATGGCAGTGGTTGCTGCTTTTCTGCGCACCCTGGGAATATTTGTCTTTCCTTACCTGGACGATTGGCTCATTCGAGCTCCCACTCAATCAGAGGCCAAGACTTCTCTAACCTGCACAATGCGTATCCTGCAATATTTAGGGCTGGTAATAAACATCCCAATATCCAATTTGACCCCTACTCAGTCCCTGGAGTTTATAGGGGCGTTGCTGGATACTACAAGGGCAAGGGCCTATCTCTTCCCCAGGCCCGTTGCCTTCGCCTGATGCAGTTAGCTTCTCAAGCAGAGTTAAAACCCCTTCTAACTGCTCGAGAGATGTTACAGTTGCTAGGCCGCATGGCATCCACCGTTTATGTGGAACCATATGCTCGCTTTCACATGAGAGCAGCTCAGTGGACTTTATCCACCCAATGGCCCCAGGCATTAGGCTGCCTATCAGACAAAATAGCAAACATAAGTCGCCTCATTTTGTCCCTCCAATGGTGGAAGCCCTCTCAAAACCTGTTGCTGGGGTCCCCCTTTCAACAGCCTCTTTCCCAAGCAACTCTAACAACAGATGCTTCACCACTGGGCTGGGGAGCTCATCTTCAGGACCTCTCCACCCAGGGCATCTGGTCCGCACAGGAGACTTGTCTACATATCAATCTCTTGGAACTCAGAGCAATCTTCCTTGCTCTGTGAGTTTTCCACACCCTGCTCAGCCACAAGACAGTCCTTATCCACACGGACAATCAGGTAGCCATGTTTTATATAAACAAGCAGGGAGGGACTGGCTCTCTGTTGCTTTGCAACGAAGCTCTGCGACTGTGGGCCCTCGCCAGAGAGCATCACGTTGATTTCCTGGCAGTTTATCTTCCAGGTGTTCAAAACTCTCTTGGGCAGACAGACTCAGTCGAGTTCTGCTTCCACACGAGTGGTCCCTACATATGGACCAGGTGTCAAATATTTTTCAAATTTGGGGAACCCTGGACATAGACCTCTTTGCAAGTCCATGGAATGCCAAACTTTGCCGGTTCTGTTCCAGAACTACGGCTCAGGGGGCTCAGGCAAGGGATGCTTTCCTCCTTCACTGGGGTCAAGACTTCCTGTATGCCTTTCCACCCATTCCCCTGATTCCCAAAACCCTGTTCAAGCTTCAGAGAGACAGAGGCCACATGATATAGCTCCACATTGGCCACGGCAAGTGTGGTACCCTCTGCTTCTACATCTCTCTCAAGCTCCATCCCTAGAGTTAGGGTCTGCTCCAGACCTCCTATCTAAGGAGGATGGAAAGTTGTGGCATCCCAATCCCCAGTCTCTGCATCTCAGGGCTTGGTTGCTGAAGGCCTAGATCTCCAGGGTCTTCCTCTTTCACAACAAGTAAAAGATGTTCTTTATGCTTCCAGAAAACCTTCCACTAGAGGGTCTTACGCTTTCAAGTGGAAGAGGTTTACCATCTGGTGTTCTGCGAAGGGTCTTAACCCCCGTGCTATACCTCTGGAATTGTTGCTGGAGTATCTCCTTCATCTGTCTAATGCAGGCCTTAAGACAAATTCAGTAAGAGTCCATTTGAGTGCTATTGCAGCTTCCCTCAGGCCTCTAAATGGACAACCTATTTCCTCTCATCCTCTTGTAGCAAGGTTCATGAGAGGCCTCCTTTTAACAAAGCCTCCCATTAGACCACCCCCGGTGGCATGGGACTTAAATTTGGTTCTTGGCCAGCTTATGAAGCTGCCTTTTGAACCTTTAGCTACCACCTCCTTGAAATATCTTTCTTGGAAGGTTATCTTTCTCATTGCAATCACATCAGCACGCCGTATTAGTGAATTGCAAGCACTAGTAGCTAATCCACCTTATACAAGGTTCCATCATGACAAAGTGGTCCTTAGGACTAATCCACACTTTATGCCTAAGGTGGTCTCGCCTTTTCACCTCAACCAAGAGGTCTACCTACCTGTCTTTTTTTCCAGGACCTCATGCTTCAAGTTCAGAGAGGAATCTTCATACCCTGGACTGTAAAAGAGCTCTGGCTTTTTACTTACACAGGACACAGCAACATAGAAAGTCTTCCCAACTCTTTGTTGCCTTTGATCCTTCTCATTTGGGACAACCAGTCTCCAAGAGAACACTTTCTAACTGGATTGCCCAATGTATTTCTTTTGCCTATCAGAGCAAGAACCTTTCTCTGGAGGGCCATGTCACAGCTCACAATGAGAGGGCCATGGCAACCTCAATGGCTCATCTGAACTCTGTGTCTATTGACTGAAGAAAACTCCGTGATCTGGCCACAATACCACGGCTCTTTAGGTCTCTGGTCCTCAAGCAGTGATAAACAGGCAGCGAGTAATACAGAACACAATCACACACAAGTGTTACTTTCTTTGAGCTCAGAGGGAAGACAATAAACGGGTCTATGGACATGCATAATTCCACGCTTATTGAATTCAAATTCTTCCTCCTAAAAAGCTCCTTTTATTACAGAAAAAGGGGAAGTAACAGTCATTTATTATAACCATGAAATAACACAAGGTGTCGCCACACTTCTTTTTACAGATCAAGATCTGATTACAGTGTATTAGATGAAATTCACTTGATTATGACAAAATTATTTATAATTGCAAAGTTGCAAAAATTGTTGTGTCAGCAGGGACTTCCAGTTGACTGTACAATGAACTGTGGTTGCACAGTTCATAGCCTATGTTTACTTTTTATGCTTGCGTTAACAGTGTTCCAGACTATTTTAGAAACGGTTACACAGAACTCATGATCATGACATCCTATTCTATTTAAGAGGAAGTAGGTGAAAAGTCAAACTTCTAAACACATTCTGTATCAAAAAATTAATCCATCTTCAATTACATATTGGGGATTCTGGTATCCCTTTATCTGTCCATGTCTACATTGACGACATCTGTCGAGCAGCCACTTGGGCCTCAGTTCATACCGTCACAGCCCATTACTGCTTGGACAAGGACTCCCGCCGGGATGCCTTGTTTGGTCAGGCTGTTCTCAAACACCTGTTCCATACTTAATCAACTCCTACCCACCATCCCTCAAGGGATGCCAGAGATCCAGGTGGGAAAGTGCAGCCCTGTCCCAGGGACACACAACTTATGGGCTCTCTCCTTGGCATCCAAAGCTAGGGAGTCCCCATATGTGAAGACTCATTCCTGCTTGTTCCTGGAGATAGCACAGTTACTTACCTGTAACAGGTGATCTCTGGGAACAGCAGGAATAAGTCTTCATAACCCATCCACCTCCCCTAGGAGTTGTCTCTCTATCTCTCTCTCCTTTCCTCTCTCTCTCCCTCTTTGTCTCAGTTATAAAACTCAGCTGAGGAGAGACAGTTGGGAAGGCAGCACGCAGGCGCTATGGGATGCTCCCAAAATCTTTCTGATTGTACGCTGGGGAGCGTTCCCGCGCAGGCTCCGTCGGTACCGACGTACCCATATGTGAAGACTTATTCCTGCTGTTCCCAGAGATCACCTGTTACAGGTAAGTAACTGTGCTTTCTCGTCCCACAGGTGATCCTTGTGGTCTTGGGCAAGCCACTTAACCCTCCATTGCCCATGTTCCCTGTAAGTATTAGTGTATGTGTCTCATATCCCCTCATGGTAAATGTATCCCCCAATTGTGTTGTGACCACTTTGATTGAAGGATAAGGTGGTATACAAAACTGTCTAAATAAAATTATTTCAGCTTGTCACCTAGTTGCAGTTGGGACTTTTTACTGTGACATGTTCCTAATGGTAGTTTGTTTCCTGTGCAAGCAGTTTACAGACTTCTAGACTTATGCAAATTATAGCAATTTTTATCAGTTCTCTTCCAGCTTGTCTCCAACCCCCCTCCCCTCCCCCTGTCTTAGTCTGTGGTGGGCATAATTTCTGTTTCTGTATGCCCTGTATTTGATCTGCTGCCATGAGCTGCCCTGCAAAGTCTGTGCGTGCTGTCTCAGCAATGTACTTCTGTGCAGGCTTTTACTCTTATATGGGCATGACTTCCGCTACAGGACTTCTTGGAGTCACTGTCTTTAAGTAGGACAGGCCACAAAGACTGCTTTGGGTCATCGTATGAAGTTGGGATGAAGCAGGTTGAAGCCCACATTACCCCCTTGAAGCTCAATTCATTCAGAGTGCCTTAGAGCCACCAGCTAAAAGCCTTCCAGGATTATAGGACCATCATAAGAGACAAGGTTATGCAGGTTAGGAAGGAGAGCAGTATATCTGGCAAAACTGCCTAATGGGTGAGAATCATTGTGGTAGTGGACGCATGGGTTAAACATTTATGACAGCAATCAATAATAAAAGAGAAGAGACCGCAGCCAAAGATGACAGCAATCCCCAAACTGAGAGCAGCTATAAGGAGGCCATGTAAGCCAGAGCCAAGGTCAGAGAACAAGGAAGTAAAAGTGCCCCACCAAGCACCTACCTAAATACCACCCTTAAAGTCAGAGATGTCCAATTTAGCCATATTAACCATACGTTGCATAGCATTTTTGATAGTATGATTCACAATAACTGTACAGCAATTGGTCTCATTTATATAAGTGCAGATACTTTTTCCTAATTTCTGACCTGTCCTATCCTTTTTGAAAGCACAAGGTCTCATGGCCAAGATTTGCTAAGGAAAGGAAAAAGGAGCGAGAGTATTAAAAGGCAATATAGAGATAAAGTTATTGGCATCATAAGAGAGCAAATCTACCTCCACCCCAATTAAAGGGACTCCCTCTTGCTGGTGAGAAGGAACATGGGCACAGGCATAATAGTTTCTAGTAGTAGCTTTTGCTGCTCCTTTTTAACAATCTCTTATGCAACATTTCTTTTTTCTCAGTGTCCAAAAATATTCTGGTGAGGTCATCGATTTTTCAAAATAGGTGTCATATAAATCAAAGGGAGGTGGTGTCCTTACACTGGGCTCTAGACGTTACCAATATTTCAGTATATTTACAAGAGCCAGAAGGGGGAAGAAACATCACTATTGCCAAATTGGAAGGACATTCAGTGTAATTTCTCTCTTCCTGACAGCTACAGTTTTTCTTGTTATACTCAAGGAGGGCCGGGGTAGTTTCATCGGGGTAGGCTTACTAATGCACAACAAAAAGAGAGAGCAACGATTTAAGTAAATAATAACAGCAAGATTACAATGATAACAAATTAAACATAGAACTATAAATCCAATCCACTCTAGGCTTTCCAGATTGCCAGTTAGTGAAGGGGATTTTACATCAGCAGTCATTTATGTATCTTCTTCAGCTTTACCTTCAGAGGTTTCCTCCTCTTCCTCTCCAGATGCTAGGGCCTTGGCTGCCCTGGTGTCAGCTACTTCTCATCCTGGTCTTGAAGCCTGATCTGGAGATGGAAAATGTTTACAGTGAGGATAATGGATCCCGGATACTTTAGCAGCCACTTTCACTGCTGCTGGTGTTGTCAGAAGTTGTAGCGTGTGCTGGTGGTATGCCTTTGCCAGGATCCAGTCTCCAGGTTGGAAATAATGAGCTCACTTGGGGCAGTTTTTATGTTCAACAGAGTCAAAGGCAAGGCAATTTAGTTTTTTTTACATTACATTTTTGGAGGTTCCCCCCCCTTCCACACAGCAGCCAGTCCTAAGCAACTCAGCTAAATAATTGTTTACAGATCAGAGACGTTGCAGACAAGATGCACACACTTCTGCAATTTTTGCATCTTTAGGATTGTACCAATCTTGTGAAAATTTGTATAGATATCTTCTCCCCTTTGCCTTCATGTGTCTGGCCAGGGGACACAGAGGCAAAATGGAGATAAAAAGCATCTGGAAGCACCACAAGGCCAGTGTGTGTTTTTCCCAAAGCCTATCAGGATGCAGAATGCACCCAGCCTGTCTCCAAGTGTCTATATCCAATTACTGAGCATATGTCTGGGCTAGATGACTTCCGAAATTGGAGGTAATGGAGACTGCATAATCAATTAGGGTTGCAGAGTCAAGTGCTCATCATTCCATCAAAATACATGCATAGGTCCTTGTTTTATAACATACTAAGGTGAATTTGTTTTTGTTCAATCAACTTAAGTTAGTGTTTTTAACCAAATTCCAACAGACTTAAGGGCAATGCAAGTTCAAAAGTAACAGTAAGATTTACTCATCCTGTGATTGCTGGTCTATAAACTGGACCTCAGCATAAATATATTTATTTATTTAACAAGTTTTATATACCGCCTTTCTTGCATTCAAAGCAGTTTACATATAACATAGTGACACTTAGGATGTTACATTGAACAGGATATTGGATTATGGGGAGATAATGTACATCAAATCAGATATGAAGAAAGGAGGTAGATGCAGTGTCAGGCAGGGGAAATATGGTACCATAAAGATCACGTTTGGTGTCATACATGCATGAGGGTAAACTAGATACATGTTTTAGCACTATGAGATACTAATTTATTTGTTTTTTTATTGGTTGTTCCTCCAAAACTGATATCGGGAATGTTTTTCAAAATAAAAACCTAATAGTAAAACAATCATATGGTGCTGCTATTCTGTTTATCAATCCACAATCATGAAAGGAAACGATGGCACATACCTCTCTTTCTTTTGCAGCACTGAGCTTCAGTAGCAATACCAGAGGACACTTCCTTTTTTAGATTTTAAATTACTTGAGGTGAGCAAATCTGCGTGTGCTCAGTGTTTAAGACGACAGATTGAGCAGGGATAAAACGTTGAATTAAGATCTCTTAAAGAGAATGGAAATTAAACTCTTATTTCATTTCAGACTGTGTACATAAATGAGTACTTATATTCGCAAACAGCAATTGAGTTGGACTGAATCCTTACCGGTGTAACACAAACCTCTCAGTCGGTCCCACACTTGCACTTCATCCTAAGAGTGCTGTCTTTAAAATGACCTAAGATAAAACAATGTATGTTTTGTCTTTAAACAAAGAAATTTCTTCTCTGGAACCTATGAACAAGGAAGAAAAGACATGATTAATCGCGAACACGTTTTTTCTGGTTTTTCCTTCCTGCATTTGACAAATACTTCAGGCATTTGAAAATAGCTTGGGTAAACTGCATTTAAACCTAAAAGTTTTTAAACTTTAGCTTTAGACGTCAGGCAGGAAGGGCACATAGTATACAGTCCAGGTTTTCCAGATGCACAGAGAGCAATGGCTCTGTCTTACAGAAAAGTTAGAGACAAGTATCTGCTTTTGTGTATGCAAACAAATCTCTCTTGCAATAGTGAACTGGCTTGAAAATTCCCTACTTCCTTATCGCCTCTCCAGTCCAGTCCCTCTCTTCTGGGTTGTGCAACCTTCCAGCAGCTTGGAGGCTGAGCCCATCATCGTTTTGATGATGCTCCGGTATAAGTACCACTGGCACCACCCACAGGCACCAGTAATCTCAGCCTCCAAGCAGCTGGAGGATTCCAGTAAGCCAGAGAGCTTACAGGAGAGTCTTCAGGCATGGAGTTAGTTAGGGGCCCCAAAGCTAAAAACTTAGTTAGATCAATTAATTCCCTTAAATTAACTTTAACTTTTATTTTAAAATTTACTTGGTTATTTTGCCACTGTACCTTTTAACTTTAAGCTCCCTCCCTCCCCCCCTCCCCTCTCTCTCTCTTAGCCCGATCTCCCGGTCCCAGAAGCAGAGCGGAGGAGGATTACCTACACCCGCGAGGGGGACTGAAGGAGTCCTTCCCTCGCGAGCACAGCCGGTCGGCACTCAGGAGCCCTTTTCTGCGGCCTGCCCCACCTTGCGCCAAAGCCCTCGGAGTGGCTGGGCGCTTGAGGCGGCACCAGAGACCAGAAGCGGTTGGAACGCCGTCTGGTCGAGGAGAAGGATCGATGGGGGGATGGCGACCGGCGGCGCGAGTAAGGCCTGTAAACGGGGGCGCTGGTCGTGAAGGGCCACAGTCTTAGCAAAGGCAAAGTATTATTATGACTTGCAAAGGATTGTGGGGAATGTAGTTCACTTATACCAGAATCAGCCGTTCACAAAATAATGAGTTGTGATGCTCGAGTGTAAGCAAAGAAAAACAGATTTTATTCATGGGGTTAATTCTCCCACACAGATTTACTTGGTAACACAAAAGGACACTTGCTTCAGTATTGTACTCAGGAAAACAAAACATGAAATAAGGGAACTGAACTTCTTAAGCAAAAATCAATAAAGACCTTAATGGGAAACAGAAAAGGTCTTTTTGATGGCTCCTGCTAATAACTTTCTTAACAGTGCTCCAAAAGCAAAAACAAAACCCAAAAGTAACAAAAACTGTTCTTTATCAAGGATAACTTTCTTCTATTTACACACACAAAATGAAGTTTCCTTTCAGAGCTCACGTGCACTTATGCCTGGCTCAATTATCACTAATTAGCCAGCTGCAAACCCCTTTGCTGGTTCACTTTCTCTACGTGGCTCAATCCTACCCTAAAGCTTTCTGGCAGAGACTTCTGGGTAGATAAAAGAACAAGTTAAAGTTCCTTTTGGTGGTTGTTGTATTTAGTGAGAAAGTACTTTAAAACAGCAGCCTAGACAGAGAGCAATCCATGTATTCATTCTGATCATTTGATATATCTCCTCCTTCCTCAAATATCATGGAATCAATATCAGGATCTGGCTCAGAGGAATTCTTTAATTGATCATTCTCAGGATAATATTTGTTTCCCTGCAGTCTTCCTGGAGAAGAGCTAGGGCATAGATCAAAGTTCATACCTGAGCTTCCTTTGCTGTTAGGTTTCCTCTCCTGGTATCCTGGCCAGTAAGTAGTCCAGCTTTTATGTCTAGCTTTTATGTCCAGCCTTCCAATCAAGATCCCTGGACACTGGGTCTCTCTTCACATACCTTCTTGCACCGGTCTTAGGGCCCCTTCCAAATGCAGCCGTCTCCCTCAAAGGTGCCGTCTGGGAATTCCTGGCTTTATAACCCCACTCCTCTGGCTTCCTCCAGTCCGATGGAGTATGCTTGCCTCTGGAATGACTCCCAACACACGTACTGCTGTGGGCTCCTTTAGACCTCCAAGATGTCTTTCTCTTCTTCCTTCCACGTTGCTGCTGCTGGTTCTGTGTGCTCTCACGCTTCTGCTGGCTCCCCCTGCTCTCTCTGTGTGTAGAAAATCTATTACTTTTAACATGCTTAGAGGGACATTCCACCCTAGCACAGCCCAGGTGTGCTGAATCAAGCCCTGCCCTTGGAGATGAGTGATTGGGGATTACCTCATAGCTCTCCTGATTGAACACACGTTTCCCTACTTCAGCTCTTCTAGAGGCTGTTTGAAACCTGGTGCATTCTGGGACTGGTAGTGTTTTATGAAAACATTCTGTTTTATTATTTCTACCAGCAAAGACAGGTTGCTTGTTCAAAGCCAATTCACCTCTTTTATAGCTCCTTCCTGAACTATGATAAGCTTCCTTATCACAGGCCTCGCGGCCGGCGGCGCGAGTAAGGCCTCGCGGCCGGCGGCGCGAGTAAGGCCTCGCGGCCGGCGGCGCGAGTAAGGCCTCGCGGCCGGCGGCGCGAGTAAGGCCTCGCGGCCGGCGGCGCGAGTAAGGCCTCGCGGCCGGCGGCGCGAGTAAGGCCTCGCGGCCGGCGGCGCGAGTAAGGCCTCGCGGCCGGCGGCGCGAGTAAGGCCTCGCGGCCGGCGGCGCGAGTAAGGCCTCGCGGCCGGCGGCGCGAGTAAGGCCTCGCGGCCGTGGCCTAAACACGTGGAAACCAGCTGAGGACGGCTGGTTTCCTCGCGCCGGGGAACACAAGAGGAGAGGAGCGGGAAAAATAGCAAGTAGTTATTGGGAAATGTAAATTTGCTTGTTTTGTGCAGTTAACTTTATTTTTGCTTTAATTTTGCTTTATTGTTAATGCAAATTTATCTCTATATTTAAATTTTGGGGGCTCATTGGGAACATAATTGACTCCCCTAAATTTATCTCTGTTTAAGTTATTTTTGCCCTGAAAGGGAAGCATGCCCGGCAAGCCACGGTGTCCATCCTGCGGCACTCGTCGGGGCACGGCCTTGGAAGCGGGGGTCTGCAGGGGTTGCACTGCAGAGGCTGCTTCTGTGGAGCAAGAAATCCATTTGACTATGTCCCAAGCTTCCCAGGGGTCAGGAGACCCTCTGGAGGGGGGGGGTGGGGAACACCCCTCTCCTCCACTTTCAACCTTGGATTTGCCTGGAGCTTCCCTGTCCCTTCCCTCCACTTCCGCTGGGGAGGAGGGGGGCTGGGAACACTTTTCTCCTGAATTTGTCCTCCTGCTAAATAAGGCCTATTGTATGTGCCAGCAGGGGTCAGGAGGGTCAGGGGTGTCGCAGGAAAACCTGCCTCCCAGGCGGGTGAGGGCGAGGACCCAGGACGCAGGAGTTCCGCCTAAGCGCGCTAGGCTGATGAGTGAAGAGCACCTTACGTCCCCTATACCGGACACTCTGGAAGAGGTGGTCAAGGACAAGGAAGTAGGGGAAGAGGAAGACGAACTCGAAGAGGGAGAGATCTCAGAGGAGGAACAAACCCGCATAATACGAGTCTCTTTTGTCGAAGAGCTCCCAGCATTGATTGCTGAGTCACTGAAGGTGCTCAATATGGCTCCTGACATGCCAGCAGATGAGGAGGCCTTGGAGGATCCATTGATCCAAGCCAGTAGGAAGTCCCAGAAGGTGTTTCCAATCCACAGGGTGGTGCGGCAGATGATCCAGGAGGAATGGAATCAACCAGAATCCAGCCTGAGGGGAGTACGATCTATGGCTCGTCTGTACCCATTACCAGAGCCAGACAAGGAACTGCTGAAGTTGCCCAGGGTGAATGCGGCGGTGTCGGCAGTCACAAAGAAGACGACTATCCCGGTGGAAGGCAGTACGGCTCTGAAGGATACGCAGGATAGAAAATTAGATACGTTGCTGAAGCAAGCTTTTGATGTTAGTGCTCTCGCCTTTACAGGCTTCGGTGTCAGGGGCTTGGGTGGCATGAGCCTGTCTGAGGTGGTCCCAACAACTTCAGCTAGCAGATGTCTGTCAGGTAACGCGCAGGCAGTTACAGCTAGGATGTAGTCCGGAGCTGCCTACCTGGTAGATAGTCAGTAAGTACGACCTAATTAGGAGCCTAGCAGATAATATGGCCTCTGTGTATGTGGTTGAACAATTGGGCAGCGGATGCCTCTTCAAAGGCGTGCTTGAGTCGACTCCCCTTTAAGGAGAAGTTGCTATTTGGGGAAGACTTAGATAAGTTGGTAAAGGACCTAGACGAGTCTAAGGGAGGCATGCTTCTGGAGGACAGGCCAAAGCAAGGACGTTCACTGCCTCCCGCACGGAGCCAACCAAGGGATTTCCGGAGGTTTTGACCAGCCAGATTGAACTCCTTTCTTAGGGGCCGTTTTCCCTCGAGGGGGCAAAGCTTCAGGGGGTTTCGTGGAGCGGGAAGAGGCTTTGGGGCCTCTTCCTCCGCGGGTCCTAGAAAACCGCAATGAAACAACGGGGGTCCGGGAGGGATGCCTGCCGGTGGGGGGTCGGTTAAGGCAGTTTCTTTCCGCCTGGACCCGGGTCACATCCGATCAATGAGTTTTGGAAGTGATCCGAGAGGGCTACACTTGAATTTGCAAAGCAGGTACGCCCAGCGTTTGTTCAGTCTCCCTGCGGACCGCCAGCAAAGAAAGCAGCGATTTATAAGCCTTGAAAGGGTGTCTTCTATCGCTCGGGGCTGTGGTCCCCGTTCCGGAAGACCAACGCGGCTCCGGTCGGTACTCAATTTATTTCGTGGTACCAAAGAAAGAAGGGACTTTTCGTCCAATTCTAGACCTAAAGCAAATCAATCGTTGTCTCAAAGTACCTCACTTCCGAATGGAAACCCTGAAGTCGGTAATTGTGGCCATATGGCAGGGGGAGTTCCTGCCATCCAAAGGACTCATCAGCAAGTCCTGAGATTTGCAGTTCCAAGAGGACATTTTTCAGTTCTAGGCTCTGCCCTTCGGCCTAGCAACGGCCCCCCGCCCCCCCGGACTTTCACCAAGGTAATGGTGGTGGTGGCTGCAGCCCTACGAAAGTAGGGCATTTTGGTGCATCCCTACCTGGACGACTGGCTGATCCGGGCGAAATCAGAAGCGGAGAGTCACAAGGTGACGGCCAGAGTGATAACATTCCTGGAAGAGTTGAGGTGGGTCATCAATCGGTCAAAGAGCAGATTAATACCCACGCAGGAGATCGAGTACCTCGGAGCAAGGTTTGACACCGAGAGAGGAAAGGTGTTCCTGCCAAAGTAGAGGTTAAGGGACCTGAGGAACCTCATCACAATTTCTGGCCAGGCGGAATCCTACGGCCTGGCATTACCTACAAGTGCTGGGAACCATGGCGGCAACGATAGAGGTAGTGCCGTGGGCCAGAGCGCACATGTGGCCGCTTCAACAGGCCTTGTTACGACGATGGTCCCATCGGCATCATCCTTTGTCCATGAGGCTACCCTGCCTCCGACTGACCAGGAAGGCCCTACAATGGTGGCGTTTCCCAAAAAACGTGGAACGTGGTATGCCCCTCAACTCTGTGAGTGCAACTGACGATGGATGCAAGTCTGGCCGGCTGGGGGGCTTATTGCGAGGGCCAGTTCGCCCAGGGTCGCTGAACTCTGGTGGAGGCTCAGTGGTCCATCAACAGACTGGAAATGCGAGCAGTAGTCTTAGCACTCAGAGCATTCAAGCCCTTAGTTCGGCAAAGAGCAGTCTGCGTCCTCTCTGACAACGTTACAACTGTGGCCTACATCAATCGCCAGCAGTCCTTCCGTGGAGAAGGAAGCGGACAGCCTGTTGCAGTGGGCAGAAGCTCATTTAACAGCTCTATCTGCACAGCACATGGCTGGGATAGAAAATGTCACGGCCGATTAACTGAGCAGATGCAAGATAGACCACGGAGAGTGGGAACTGGTTCAGGAGGTGTTAGACCAGGTGGTAGCCCGTTGGGGGACTCCGATCATGGATCTCATGGCACGATGGGAATCTGCCAAGGCAAATCGATTTTTCAGTCACAGGAAGGAAAGGATATCAGAAGGCTTGGACGCCCTGGTCCAGAGGTGGCCTTCAGAAGGTCTCCTGTATGTTTTCCCTCCCTGGGCTCTCATAGGGAGAGTTCTACAACAGTTGGAAGCCCACCAAGGATTGGTAATTCTCATAGCCCCGGACTGGCCACGTCAGCCATGGTATGCAGATTTGGTGAGGCTAATGGCAGAACGACCATGGCGACTCCCCTGCAGAAACAATCTATTACTGCAGGGGCCAGTACGGATGCCCCACTTGGATCGATTCTCACTTATGGCCTGGCTATTGAAAGGGCGCGGCTCCAGAAGTGGGGATATTCAGGATCGGTAATTTCAACCTTGTTGAGCGCGTGAAAGCGCTCGACCTGCCTTTCCTATGTGACGGTTTGGTGTATATTTGAAGCGTGGTGTGCTGGGCAACGGAAGTCCTTTTTGGCCTTCGTCCTGGAAATCCTGGAGTTTTTACAAGCAGGTTTCGAGAAAAAGGCCTAGCGACTAGCTCCTTGTGGGTCCAGTTAGTGGCCATTTCGTGTGTTAGGGGTAAAGTCCGGGGAAAGCCCTTAGGAGACCATGCTGACATTGGCAGGTTCCTATGAGCAGTCAGGCGGCTCCGTCCCCAGCAGAGGTCAGTAGTTCCCCCATGGGACCTCAATCTGGTGCTGAACGCGTTAACTGGGGAACCTTTCGAACCAGGGTGAAAAGCCTCCCTGAAGGATCTGACCCTAAAAACAGTGTTTCTG
This sequence comes from Ichthyophis bannanicus, assembly GCA_033557465.1. Classification (NCBI taxonomy): domain Eukaryota; kingdom Metazoa; phylum Chordata; class Amphibia; order Gymnophiona; family Ichthyophiidae; genus Ichthyophis; species Ichthyophis bannanicus. The sequence goes on from CM066032.1 coordinate 1,323,620,653, forward strand.
GTAGCTATCTGCTCGGCTAGGCGTGTCTCTGAGCTTCAAGCGCTGTCTTATCTGACTCCCTTTCTCTCCTTTTGCAAGGACAAGGTGGTCTTGCGGACAGTCTCCTCCTTGCCTAAGGTCATTTCTCCCTTTCATGTCAACCAGGTCGTATCTTTTCTGTACTTTTCTGGTGAAGGGAAGAAGGGGGATGATGGGAAATTACACCTCCTCGATGTGCGCAGAGTGCTGAAGCATTATCTGTCCAGTACAGCGTCTTTTTGAAAGTCCGAACGATTATTTGTTCAGTTTGGAGGGCCGCACAAAGGAGAGGCGGCAGCCAAGGTTTCCATCTCTAGGTGGATCAGGGAGACTATTGCGTCCGCCTATATCCTTTTATGTCACTTTTAATAGTCACTCAGGGCCTAGTATCAGCAAAGTACTTTTAGTTTAAATTTAAAACACAGAAGAGAGCTTCCTGGTTTGGAACCCAGCAGAGAGCTTGTAGTTTAAATTTCATAATAGGTCAGAGCCTAGCAGCAGCAGAGAGCTGTAATTTAAATTAAATCAGAATATAACTTAGCATAAAAGGCAAAATGGGGTCAGTACTCTTTGAGCAACAAATAGTCTTCTAGAGACTTTTACAAAGAGGCCTTCTACCTAGGGGGCAAGAGACCTTAAAACATTTTCAATAGGTGTTTAACACCAGGTGGCAGGTCAAAAGGCCATTTTAAAAGATTCCTTCTATCCAAGCAAGGACTGTAAATCACCCAGGAAGTTGGTCACAGCTTACCTCAGCAGCACAGGACAGGGTACTGTGTAGCAGCCCTCTTTTAAACTGAAGAGTAGCAAATCACCTGGGCCGGATGGTATACATCCAAGGGTGCTAAAAGAACTGAAATGAGATTGCAAACCTGCTATTAGTAATCTGTGAACTTTCATTAAAATCATCTGTAATACCTGAAGATTGGAGGATCGCCAGTGTAACGCCGATTTTTAAAAAAGGTTCCAGGGGTGATCCGGAAAAGTACAGACCAATGAGCCTGACATCAGTACCGGGAAAAATGGTAGAAACCATCATAAAGAACAAAATTACTCAGTATGTAGATAGTCATGGCCTAATGGGAGACAGCCAACATGGCTTTAGATAAGGAAGATCTTGTCTTACTAATCTGATATGTTTTTTTGAAGGTGTGAATAAACAGGTGGACAAAGGTGAGTCTGATACAGTGTATCTAGACTTTCAGAAAGCCTTTGACAAGGTCCCTCATCAGAGACTTTTGGCAAAACTAAAGAGTCATGGGATAGGGGGCAGTGTACTATTGTGGATCAGGAACTGGTTAAAAGACAGAAAGCAGAGGGTAGGGCTAAATGGCCAGTTTTCCCAATGGAGAAAGGTGAATAGTGGTGTACCCCAGGGATCTGTGCTGGGTCTGCTGCTTTTTGACATATTCATAAATAACCTCACTCATTATTCCCTTTTCCAGGTCATCAAATTTGCAGATGACACAAAACTAAAGTTGTTAAAACCCAAGAGGATTGTGGAAAACTGCAAGAGGATCTTGATAAATTGGAAGACTGGGCATCAAAATGGCAGATGAAATTTAATGTGGACAAGTGCAAAGTTATGTACCTAGGGAAGAACAACCCAAACTATGGTTACACGATGCAAGGTTCCACATTAGGAACCACCACCCAGGAAAAAGATTTAGGCATCATTGTGGATGACATGTTAAAACCCTCGGCCCAGTGTGCAGTGGCGGCCAAAAGAGCAAATAGAATGCTAGGTGGTATCATAAGGAAATGAATGGAAAATAAAACAAAAGACACAATGCCTCTATATCTTTCCATGGTGAGACCGCACCTTGAATACTGTGTGCAATTCTGGTCACCGTACCTTAAAAAGGATATAACGTTATTAGAAAAGGTTCAGAGGAGAGCCACCAAAATGGTAAAGGGGATGGAAGGATACTCCTATGAAGAGAGGCTAAAAAGGTTAGGGCTCTTTAACCTGGAAAATAGACGGCTGAGGGGAGATATGATAGAAGTCTATAAATTAATGAACGGCGTGGAACAGGTAAAAGTAGATCGATTGTTTACGTTATCAGAATATAGAAAGACTAGGGGACATGCAATGAAGCTACAGGGTAAACTATTTAAGACTAATAAAAGAAAATATTTTTCACTCAACGTGTAATCAAACTCTGGAATTTATTACCGGAGGATGTAGTAAAGGCTGTTAGTGTAGCTGGGTTTAAAAAGGTTTGGACAAGTTCCTGGAGGAAAGGTCCATAAACCATTATTAAGAAGGGACCCAGGATATCAATGCTTGACCCAGTACAAGCATTGTGGAACCTGTGTCTTTTGGGGAAACTGCTAGGTACGTATGATCTAGATTGGCCACTGTTGGAAACAGGATACTGGGCTTGATGGACCTTGTTCTGACCCAGTATGGCATGTCTTATGTTCTTATCCTGAAAGGGAAACAGATCCCTGTTGGTCTTCGAGCGCATTCAACTCGGGCCCAGGCGACTTTTTGGGCAGAACATAGTTTGGTCCCGCCGTTGGACATTTGCAGAGCAGCTACTTGGTCGTCGCTGCATACCTTTGCCAAACACTACAGGCTGGATGTACAAGTAGCAGCGGATGCTAGTTTTGGGGATGCAGTGCCTCGGTTCGGGATGGTGAACCCCTCCCAGGCTTGAATTGCTCTGTTACATCACAGAAGAGAGGGACTGGACTGGAGAGACGATAAGGAAGAAGTAACTAGACCTTACCTGCTAATTAGTGTTCCTGAAGGAACTCTAGTCCAATCCCTGATCCCGCCCGGTTTCTTCAGTTGCAGAATTCCTTTTCCGAAGGGAGAATGCTGGACCGAAGACAGGGAGCGAAGAAGAACTCTGAGAGTCCCTTAGGAAGGTTCCGGTGGCGTGGTGGGCCTTCGGAGTGTGTGTGAGGGCTAATGCGGGTTCAGGTAAGCCTTCTCCTCCTTACATCTCCCCCTCCCCACCCCAACCTTTCCTTCCCGGGAGTTTGAAGAAAAAAAAGAGTTGTTTTATACTTTCCTTCTAAAGTTATAGTTGCTTAATTGTCTATCCGATAAGTCTTCTTTTTCAATAGATTACTGGTGCCTGTGGGTGGTGCCAGTGGTACTTATACCGGAGCATCATCAAAACGATGATGGGCTCAGCCTCCAAGCTGCTGGAAGGGTTGCACAACCCAGAAGAGAGGGACTGGACTGGAGTTCCTTCAGGAACACTAATTAGCAGCAGGTAAGGTCTAATTTTTATTTACAGTTCTTATATACCGTGCTTTTTGGTATCAGTGCGGTTTACAAATAACAGAAATTTGCATCAGAACAGGATCTTTTGCTTACATTGAACAGGGTATGTAACTTGGAATGTAACAGGGGTAACTATATACAAACTACCGTAGTAGTTGTAGAAACTATTTACAGCTTATATTCAGCAAGTTGTTAATCGCAATGGTGAGAGATCTTGTGATCTATGATCATTGAGGGTGTGCCTAATGGGGGTCTAATTTGTGTAGCGTCAAGGGTTATGTTGTTGGGGCATCCGAGGCTGAGTGTGTGGGTTGCGGGGCGGGGAAAAGTGATTGTGTTGGATTAGGGTGGACAAAGTGGAGGCAGAATAAGTAGTGTTTAAGGGCTTTTCTGAACTGAGAGATGTCATTGATTGATCGGATGTGAGGTGGGAGGTCGTTCCAGCACCTAGGAGCATAGAATGTAAAAGCTCTATTCCTGGTTGGTTGTGTGCATTTGGTGGACTCAGTTGGTATAGTCAGCATATTAGCAGATATTGTCCTTCTCAGCCTGTTTGTGGGAGTGATGGTTAGGAGTGCGGAGAGGGATGGGGGGGGGATATCCGGTTAATTGGTTTAAACGTTAGTAGTAGTACCTTGTAAGTGATCTTGCATTGCAACGGCAGCCAGTGAAGATCCATGAGTAAGGGCGTGATGTGATCTCTTCTAGATATACCACAGAGGATGCGAGCTGCTGTATTCATCGCCATCTGAAGTGGATTGAGGGTGCTCTTAGGGAGGCCGTGTAGGATTATGTTGGCATAATCAAAATGTGGCACTACAAGCATTTGGAATATTGTTCTGAAATCATTTGCGGCTAGTAGAGGTCTTAGGTGTCTTAGTGTCCGTATCTTATTGTAGATGGATTTTGTGGTATTCTTTGTGTTCTTTGAAGTTCAACTGTTGGTCTATTGTGACACCCAGGTATCATATCTCTGATTTACATGGAAGTTCTGCATCTCGCACCTTCAGTGAGGTGGGGGGAGAGAAATTCTTGTTCTTGGTTATGAATAGGACTTCGGTTTTCTTAAAGTTTTTATGCGTAGATTCTGAGAAGAGAGCCAGTCAGTGATTGTGTTGAAACACTCTACTAGTGAGGAGAGGTCAGGTTGCATGATTTTGATTGGGGTGAAAATTAATTCATCTGCATAGATCAAACTGGATATATTAAATGATCTGATGATATCACAAATCGGTTGCATATATATGTTGAAAAGTAGAGCAGATAGGGAGGATCCTTGGGGTACTCCCTGTTGCTGATGGAAAGGTTCAGATGTTGAGGATCCTATACGTACATGTTGCCAACGGTTTGCTAGATATGATTTACACCATTCCCAGGCCAGACCCTGAATTCCCTTTTCCTGAAGGCGGTAGAGGAGTTGCTCGTGATTAACGGAGTCAAATGCTGCCGCAATATCAAGGAAAATGAGTACAAACCTATTTTCGATTTTTTTCAATTCCTCTAGATATGGTGTTAGTCAGCAAAGTGAGAAGCGTCTCTACACCGTGGGATTCTCGGAACCCATGTTGGCAAAGATCCAAAGGGGCTGATATGTCTGTGTTGCTGAAGTTGTATTTGAACCACCTTCTCAATGAGCTTAGCTAGAAGGGGATATGCTTGAGATAGGGTGATAAGAGTCTGTTTTTGTTGGGTCAAGTTTGTTGTTTTTCAGGAGGGGGCGTATGGAAGTTTGCTTGAGGATTGTTGGGAATGATCCTGCTGCAAAGGAGAGCTTTATGATGTGTGCTATAGTGGGGCTGAGGTCTGCTCGCATCGTTCTGATCCAGTGAGCAGGACAAGGGTCATTTGGGGCTGTAATGGTATTGATAGAGGAAATAAGGTCAGCAATGTATTTCTCTGCTGGGGGAGTAAAGTTGGATAGCGGTGGCTGTACATTAGGAAGGTAGTTGGGTGTGGGACTCGGTGCCGAATTTGTTTTAATGATTTTAGATTGCAGGTACTCGGCATAGGGCTGAGGTTGTATTGATATTGTCCTGATTGGATGACTGTGTCTTGGTTAAGGATTTAGCAATGCTAAAGAGGTCTCGTGGTTTATTTAATGAGCGGAGGAGGAGTTCCGTGTGGTGTTCTCTCATTTTTTCAACTATTTTCTCACGGTGTTTTAATGTGTCTTCGTAGGTCATTCGTCTACTGCAGAACGAGATCTGCGCCATTTTCTTTCTTGTTTTCTTAGGAGTTGAAGGGATAATCATAGATCTGTTGAGAACCAAGGGGCTGGTTTTCTATTTCTTGGTGATTTGATGGATGCTGGTAGTTTGCTTGAAGAAGGCAGCTGCGAGAAGGACTTTAGGGTGGAATTCCATTTGATAATCATATCATCAAGGTTTTGAGCTGGTTGACGGAGTACTGGCAGAGCTCTGTTGATGAAGTCATCTCTGTACAGGGCTTTGAATCGTGATGTCAATCCTGAGGAGGCTGTATTTGTTTGGCTGGTTGGAGCTTGATTTTGTTGATGCGGGATTTGGAAGGATATTAGGCTGTGGTCAGACCATGGGACAGGAGTAGATGACAGGTTCATATCGTTGTTTGATACTGATTGGGGAGCAAATATGAGATCAAGAGCATTTCCCTTGAGGTGTGTGGGAGAGTTCACTATCTGTGAATAGCCAAGGTCAGTCATGGCATTAAGGAGCATGTTAGCGTAGGTGGGTTGTAGTGATGCAAAGTTAAAATCACCGATCAACCAGTTATGTTTATGTGGGCATCCGGGGTTGCAAGCAAGCTCTATTATGTTAGATAGATCTTCTGGGGGTGAAGAAGGAGCTCTGTAGAGGAGATTTATAATGGTGTGCTTATTGGCCACAGAGACTGTGTCCATGTGCGTGAGACTCCTAGAGGATAATAGTTGGAATTGGAGATTAGATCTTGATAGAATGAAGACTCCGCCTCCTTTTCGATTAGTTCTGTGGCAGGTATGTATTGAGTAATGGGGGGGGGGGGGATGAGTTGATTTATGAGGACAGAATCTGAGTCAGATAGCCAAGATTCTGTAACCATAAGGATGTCTAAATTCAAATTAGTAATAAGGTCTGTGATGACTGGCCACTTTTTGCGAACTGAACGTGAGTTAATGAGGGCACATTTTAGGTTACTATGTAATAGGGTGGGTTCAGGCTTGGGTCTATACGTGCTATTAAGGGATATATAAAGTAGATGAGAATGTCTAATATGTTGTGCATTTGGTGATGTGTGGTGGGAGCAGGTGTGGCGGCTTCTTCCTAGGCTATGTAGGATGGGGATGTGGTTAATGGTGGGTGCAAAAGCTGATGTATTCTGGGTGGCATTGGCTAGGAGGTAAAAACTAATTATGGCAAATAGGGAGATGGCCATGTTGGGCGAGTGATATTAATGACGGCTAGCAGGCACTGATAGTTCAAGGCTACTGGCAATAGTAAAAGTGGTAAAACTTCTTCTGATCATGTTAACGGGTAGTGAAACATTGTGCATTAGCTCAGAATCCGTTTAGGAGCTGGGCTGTTTGTTGGGAGCTAAGCATGGGTCCCAGCTCTTCTTGTGGAGATGGAGTAGTGCTAGAAAGATTCTGACAATCTTGCACTACCAGGGTCAGTGGAATTTACAGCTGTTTACTTTTGGATTTGCAGAAGGGGGGGAACTTTCTCGGAGCTAACTTGCTCCTCTAGTGCTTTTCCATTATCTGCAGTTAAGGAGTTAAAATCAGGCTCTGGCTGATTTGTAGCATACAAGGAAGCAGTTTCAGGATTATCACACAGTTTCACTGGCAAGGAAACTACAGGGGTCCCCCAGTAAGGAGGAGGAGCACTGGGCTTTATTTTTATTCTGTGTTTTCACTTGAATTAAAGAGCCCTCGTTTTCATCTACTTTTCAGTTTTAACCTTTTGCTCAGCTACTGGGGTTTTGGTTATTGCTTTGCCCGAGGCACTGCCAGCCTCCTTTTGTCATGTAACCCATATGATTAGGGTGGGGCTTTAGAGTAAATGGTGCATTGTTTTTTTTTTTTTAATAACTTTCATCAAGATTTTAACTTAGCTTGAGGTTCGGAGTATCAATATCAGCAAGATCCGGGGCCTGCGATCGTGATCAGGGATCCCCGAGGGACATTCTGAGCACTTTCCTCGCCTAGCTGCCGGCTCCCTACCTGCAAGTAAACCACCGGACCCACTGCACAGAAACCAGGGGAGGTGAGAGAGTCTTTTTTTTTTTTTTTTTTTTGTGCTGCTTCCTCCTGCTGCCTTGTTCTCTGCAACTCCTGCAGAAGGCAACACAGCTCCGCCCACCAAGCACACTCTCCACCTGCACACCGGGACTATAAAGGCAAGCACGGCTCAGGCACACCCGCACCTGAGGGCCTCGCCAGAGGGCCCTTTGGCGTGGCCCTTAGGTGGGGCACGTAGGCAAGTACAGACTCCCGCTCAACCCGAAGGCATGTACAGCATCTTCCTGAACTTGACTACCACATCCATCAACTATCGCCTCGCTGCTCCCACCAATTAACTTTTCTATCTAAGCTGCTAATAATACCTAATGCTGTTATCACAGAACACTGCATGAAAGCACACCGGATTCCTGTTCACTGTCCTTGCAACTGTCTCTAAACTGATCAGTCTACATAACTTCACTGTATGCTTTGCTCCCGGAAATTGTAATCTTAAGAACTAACCTCCCAATATGCATCTTCCCAAAAGCAACCATCTGCCCAGCCTACCAAAAGCCACACTTTAGAAAGTTTGACACAGACGCCTTCTTCGTGGAGGTTACCCGTAAACTCACTATCTCCATGCAGAACCTTGAAGATACTATTAAAAAACTGGGCTACAATAATCAATGAAGCTGCAAGACCAAACTATTCCAGTATAAATGCTTTAAAAAAACCATCGGAACAATGGTATACCCAAGACTTAGGTAATAACAAAAAAACACTCAGAAGGCTTGAGAGGAAATGGAGGTTTTCCAAAACCCATGAAAGCAGAGAGCTTCATTGATTACTGTAGCCCTTTGGCGTTTGGCAAGATCCTCGATGGGGAAATGGAAGAAGCGTTGTTCAGATAAAGGCTGTTAAAATAGTGGGTCCAATGGATGCTCATGTTCACGTTGAGGGAACACCAGCTTCAACTCAGCCGACGGACATCGGTTTGGAGGATATTTCTACAGTGAGTACCACCTCTTCTAGTATCTCTCTGCTTGAAAAAGGTTTGGTCCCGCCCAGTCAGGAGATTGATTCATTGTCCGGTTCCCCCTTCCCACCAGGAGTAGTGGGTCAAGGAGAAACTGGAGATGTCTTACTTCCCTCTTCTTTTCAACGAATTGAATCCACCTCCGTGAAATTACCCCTCCTCTCCCCTCGGTGATAACATTTCCTCCGGTTGGTGAGGCACAAGCTCCTCCTGCAGATGTGTCATTAAAAGATATTTGGGCTGTGCTTTCTCGGATGGAATTGGCTTTGGGGTCCTCCCTTCAGAGAGTTTCTGACTTTTCTAAAGAGACCGTGGCAAAGCTATCTGATCATGAATCTAGGTTGTTATCAATGGAGAGGATTACTGAGTCTCAGGAGATGCAGAGTCTCTCACAACAAGGAGTCTTGGCTACATTTGTTCAAGATGTTTCTTCTCTTTATCGCCAGGGTGAGATACTAGAAAATTCTTTGTGTTTTAGAAATCTGCGTCTATTGAATTTTCCCTGGACACAATATTTCTCCCCTGTGATGCTTTTTCAAAAGTATCTTAGAGGTATTATTACTTACCGATGTTAACTTAATTGCTTTGTCTAGAATTTACTATCTTCCTTCGGGGAGGTTTTGAGGGGGAGGGGGGATACAACGTGATCAGTTAATTTCTTCTTCATTGGATATCTCTGAGTTCTTAGAATCATCTGATGATGAGATTCCTACTCATGCAACTTTGTTAATTACCTTGGTATTTGAATTAGATAAAGAACATTTTTTTTGTGCTTATTTTAAAAAGAAGTCTGAGAAATTTTGTGGCCAACTTATTCAAATTTTTCCTGATGTCTCCAGGGCCACACAAAGGCGTCGTAAGGCCTTTTTGGAGGTTCTCCCACATGTTCTGGCCCTTGGAGCTTTATTTTATTTGAAATTTCCCTGTAAATGTCACGTAATTTTTCAAGGTAAACAATATGTTTTTGGTGAGGTTGAACAATTGTTAGAATTTTTGAAGGAGAAGGTTTAGTTAGTTAACTTGTGTTAGTTTTTCTTTTGGATCCCTGACTATTTAAGGGAACTTATTATCACGGGTCATGATTGAGTCTGCTTGTTTGTTTCTAGTATGAGCACCCCCTTGATGTGGACTGGAGTTATGTATAATTGCAGTGTTTACTCTTTGTATATTGCATATGTTTCCTTTTTTTTCCTGAAATGTGATTTAAAATTATAAAAAAAAAAAAATCACTCATAAGACCTATCTTAAAGAGCAAGACACTCAAGAAAGACAATCCATCCTCATACCGCCCTATCTCAAGCATCCCACTCATAGCCAAAGCAGTGGAAAAATCAGTTCAACACCAAATTCAGGACCATATTGATGCCAGAAATGCACTTGATGATCAACAGTATGGCTTCCGTCAACACCATGGAGTAGAAACCCTTCTACTAGTGCTACTCGACATAATTTACAAAGGGATTGAAAGCTGCAAGAAAATGTTCATCTTAGTATTCATAGACATATCGGCAGCTTTCGACACAGTAAACCACGGAATCCTCCTCACCAGACTCTAATCCATAGGCATAAAAGGAACCCCACTGAAATGGTTTGGCTCCTATATATCCAACAGAGTACAGTAGGTTCACTTCAACCAAGAAACATCAAAGGCATTCCCGCAAACACTGGGAATACCACAAGGGTCAGCATTGTCCTCCCTACTGTTCAACCTCTACCTAAGACCGATCTGCACAATATTTCAACACAAGATCAACTACCACCTTTATGCAGACGATATTATGCTATATACACAAATACACGAGCAATCCAAACTACACCTACATAGAAGCATGCCTCAAGGAAACACAAACCTGGTTACAGCAGAACAACATGAGCATAAACCACAAGAAAACGGAAGTAATGTTTATATCCAAAAACTCAGATTTCAGCCCTCCCCCGACAATAACAATAATACATACTACATCAAACAAGAAATAAAATATCTGGGAGTAACCCTCAACAAAAATCTCAAGATGGAAACCCACCTAAGACTGCTAAACCGGGCAATATTTCACAAACTACGGATACTCCAACCACTACACAACATTATTGAGCAGCCCGACTTCCGAACAGTAGTCCAAGCACTTGTCACACCTCACCTGGACTACTGCAACAACATTCTCCAAGGATTACCTAAAACCCTCAACATACTTTAAATGGCACAGAACGTCACTGCTTGAATCATAATGGACGTGTGGGTCTCCGATCACATCACACCAATACTAATGGAACTCCACTGGCTTCCTATCCATGCCTGCATAAGGTATAAAACAATAGTAACAATATTTAAATTGATCCACAACCTAGCACCGTCTTACCTCTCCATACTTATTGCAACACAATCCCCCAACAAACAGGAGGACCCACAACCTAAACACATTACACGTCCCACTCAACATACACAATGCCAAAACCCTCACCAGCAACAGAGCTTTCTCATATATAGCGCCCGCCCAATGCAACAACCTGCCTTACGCACTAAGAGCCAACAAGGACATAAGATTTCCGAAAGAACCTAAAAACCTACCTATTCCAGGAATATTACAACTTGTCCTAATGCAACGGTACACAAGAATATGTAAATAACCTGAAATACATGTAAATATGTATATAAATCTGCCTTCGCAGCTTGCAAGTTGCAAATACGTATATAACCTCACAAATGTCAAACTGTATAATTCCAATTCTGTGTTATGTAAATGTACAAAATGTTTGCTGTGTAAAGTTCCATGTAAACTGCTACTGATCGCTGGAAGAAGCGGTATATAAATCTAACCAAACAAATAAATCTATATATCCAGCCTATTTGCACAATCTTCAAAAAATACAATATCTAATTTCACATCTATGCTGACGACATAATGGTATATGCCCCGGTTGACACAAAATAATCCTCTGTAATTGAAGTGGAATCATGACTAAATGCAAACATGCAACTAAACTCCAAGAAAACAGAAATCTTATTCACGACTAGAAACCAGAGCTTCATGCCCCTCCCCCTACTTTCAAACTGCATAATATCAAGCTGCCAGTCAAATAGGAGGTAAAATACCTAGGTATCTCATCGACAAGGCACCCACTATGACTGCCCAAATCAAACAAAGTAAAAATCATACAGCACCTCTGACCGATTCTGGGAACACATGATTTCAGAACCGGTAGTCTAAGCTTTGATCAATCCTCACTTGGACTACTGCAACAGCCTCTTACAGGGTCTACCTAAAAAGATACTTCACTTGCTTCAACTTGCACAAAATGTAACTGCTAGGATTATTTCCAAAGCAAGCCTTACGGACCATATCGCCCTGATTCTCTATAATCTCCATTGGCTCCCCATTGCTTCCAGAGTTAAATACAAAAAGTTAGTTAGAACTTTTAAACTATACAACATCATCTCCCCTTCCTACCTATCTACTCTGATCTACCCACAAGCTGATGTCAGAACGAGTAGAAATTGTACAATGGACCTCCTAGCCATACCTCCCTCAGTAAGGAAAACCAAGAAGGCTACCAGCAACTGAGCCTTCAGGTACTCTGCCCCAACCCTCTGGAACTTCCTCCCTATCAGATCAACTAAGGACCTACAGACATTTTGTAAACTACTAAAAACCCTACTTTTCACAGAATATTACAACTCGGCTATTCCCCCTATCCCCTCCCCTCCATCTGTGACCCCCTCCGCCCCGGTACAAATAACACCTCTGTGAGCTGCTCTTTTGTCGATATATTATGTAAATAGTTCTACCTCAGCTTACATGATGCTTCTGTATAAGTGCCTAGCTGACCTGTATATAGTTTAGTTTAAAATGTTCCCCGTAACCAAGTTTTTGGAATTCAGTTCATTGTAAACCGCCCCTGATCGATGAAGGGGTGTATATAAAAAGTGTTCAAATAAATAAACAAACGGTAATTACACACTTGGGATCGTATCTAAGGGTTAGTCTCTCTTACTTCTGTCTCTTGTTAAAGTATTTCATCATTTTGCTCTGCTTTGATCTGCACAGGTGACAGTCTTTTTCATTAGATTTTACTAGTGGGATAGTGTAGCCTTCTGCTACAATAGGCTTAGGATCTTGTGCCAAAGTGGGATAAAGTGAGGTCTGTCCTTGTTATGGTCTCAGGCTCATAAAGGGGGGGGGGGGGGGGTGCAGAAGCTGGCTCTATAGACTCCGGTATAATACATTTTAGTTTATCAGCTGTCTGTATCCATATTGCCAGATATTGCAAATTGTTAATTTTTCTCCTCCTTTAGTCTTCTCTATATAGTTTTGCCACTAGAGGATTATATTGGCATACCTTATCTAATGGGGTCTCTGATTTAGATTATGGCTGATTCTCCTCCTTATCCTTTTTGCTTTTTCTTAAACATGTTCCTTCTCCTTTTATTAATTTCTTAACAAATTCTACTTATTAGTCCTATGTACGCGTACTTGTCCTAACTCAACACTATCAGTACTAAAGATTACTATGATACGAGAACAAAAAAAAGTATACTTGACTACCTGAAGTCTTCTGCAGGAATTTCCTCATATTGTTCTCTGTCCAGCAGACCCGTGAACCAGCTGTTCACTTCTTCTCCGATTAACTTATTCACTTTTTATGACATCATCAGCTGTGACATCATGCCGGGGTCACCAAACATTTGGGGGATTTTGGTGAACTAATGCTGCTGTGTTGTACCCCAAAGATATAAGATTGACCTTGCACTGCTCTAGTCAGACGCAGATACTTGGTTTAAGGAAGTGAGATCTTTATTATGCTCAATCAGTTACAATCTTGGCCAAATAGCAAAAAAACCCCATTATTTCTTAGGAAAACAGTTTGCCTGAGTCATAGAGGCTAGAAGACAGAGCACAGGATGTCTGTCTCCTCTCCCCCCCCCCCCCCCAAATGATACTAAATGCTGTTCTTGTATACATTATTTCAGCCTGTAGCCTAGTTGTGATTGGGACTTTTTACTGTGACATGTTTCTGTTGGTAGTTTAGCTCTGTTTCCTGTGCAAGCAGTTTACAGACTTCTGCAAATTATAGCAGTTTTTATCGGTTCTTTTCCAGCTTGTCTCCAACCCCCCTCCCCTCCCCCGTATTAGTCTGTGGTGGGCATACTTTCTGTTCTGCCTGCCCTGTATTTGACCTGCTGCTATGAGCTGCCCTGCAAAGTCTGTGCTCGCTGTCTCAGCAATGTACTACTTTGCAGGCTTTTACTCTTATATGGGCATAACTTCTGCTACAGGACTGCTTGGGGTCACTCTGTTAGTAGGACAGACCACAAGGACTGCTTTGTGACATGGTATGAAGTGGGCTTCAACCCGCTTCATCTCAACAAAGCAAGAAACTGTGTGGAGTTGGGGGGGGAGGAGATGAACTTGGATTGCTAAGGGGGTTGGAGAGAAAAGTAGAAAGAGGAGTACAGCATTAAGTGGGTAGGACATGGGTGGGGAGGATATCCCCCACTGTCCAATCCAAAGTATTCATGGAATAGGTGGTTTTTTTTTTAGATTTTTCATCTAGAAAAGTTTTTTTATAGATCTCCCTAGCATGTCCTGCAGTGATACTGACCCAGCTGATACTGGGGTAATTGAAATCATCCATTATTAATGTGTGAACTTTTGTTAGCTTCTCTGCTTTCTTTTAGCATTTCATCATGCATTTGTTCATTCTATAATTAACTTGGAGCCCCCTTTTATTAAATTTAAAAATACAACAATACCTTTAAAGGACGAAGTAAGATACCTCGGAGTAACCCTTGACAATCGACTCAACCTTCAATCTCACATCAGAAAAACTGTTAGAAGCGCTTACTATAGAATGAAAATAATTAGACGCCTGAAGCCTCTTCTCTCCCAAGAACATTTCCGCTCAGTCTGTCAGGCTCTAATAACTCCAATTCTTGACTTCTGCAACCCTATTTACAACGGAATCCCGAAACACTCACTAAAGCCACTTCAGATGGCTCAGAACACAGCTGCCAGAATAATCGCCGGCTCTTCAACTCAAGCCCACATCACCCCAATCCTTAAAGAACTCCACTGGCTCCCAATAAGCCTCCGTATTAGATACAAGTTGGTCATCAATATATTCAAAATCAGACATAAGACTTCAGCAATCAGTCTCCAAGCCCTCTTATTCTCTAACACCAGCAAAAGACCTAGAAGGAAAGCCACAACTGACACCCTCAGCACCCCAAGTAGCTACTCTAAAGTCTGTAAATTCACCTCACAAAGAGCTCTTTCCTTATCGGCCCCTCTAATATGGAACTCTCTCCCCCCGACCTACGATCAATTGAGGAACTGAAGGAATTCCGAAAACAACTAAAATTTGTTCTTTTCATTGAGCACTATGGCTATGACACCTAACTAACTCATATTAATTGTAATCTCTCAATATTGTGTTTTTTGTAATTGTTCACCATGTTATGTTTCCCTTCTTTCACTTCCCTTGCCTATGTTTAGCCTTTGTATGTCTTTGTAACCGCTTTGATTTAAGGAAAAGGCGGTATAAAAAACCTGTTAAATAAATAAATAAATAAAAAAGTCTCTGCTTCTAAAGAGCTCTGGGGAGAAAGCAATAGTCTTAGGGAAATTTAACACACTTAAATTTGCCTTTTAAAAAAAACTTTCCAGCTGTTCTACTTTAGTTTGCTTTTGCATTCTATCTTTCATATTAGCAGCCGAGGGTGTCTGCAGTAATAAAGACTTACATTCAATCTTGTCCATACAACTCAGAAAGCTTTTTAACAGTCTGACATAGTTATGTGATTTTTCTGATCAATGTCACTTTCAATGAGGTTTCAGTATGGACTAAGGAAAACCAAATATCTTCAAGTAAATATCTGAAGTTATCTCTTCTGCGCCTGACATTAAAAGGGAGTCCTGAAACACTTGATGTGTAACACCTTTAGGTAAGGGAATCTCAGAAATTTAAAGCAGTTTTTGTATATCCAAATCAACCTCATGATTTAGGGCAGGGGTGGGCAATTCCGGTCCTGGAGGGCCGCAGACCAGTCAGGTTTTCATGATGTTCCTCATGAATATTCATGAGATCTATTTGCACCCACTGCCTTCCATTGTATGGAAATAGGTCCATGAATATTCATTAGGGACATCATGAAAACCTGACTGGTCTGCCGCCCTCCAGGACCAGAATTGCCCACCCCTGATCTAGGGAAGGCAAAGGAGTAGACGCTTTCCCTCTGTTTTGTGTATGTGTGTTGGGGAGGGGAGGGGGGTGCAGGCAGGCATTCATGGTTCATCCTGAAACAAGGTTGGTTGAAGAGGTGACGTTCTACCACCTGGGCTAAGGGAGGCAGCATTTAAAGAGGTACTAGATTTTTAAGATGTCGATCCATTGGGCCATAAGGAACATGCCCAGGCTTTCCTTCAGGCTTCCGTCACTTCTGCACCATTTATTAAGGAGAAGAAAAAAAATTACAAAGACTCCTGATCCTCAGGCATCCAATGGGACGATACCTGCCCCTTTGGACATGTAGCCATGGCCATGCACTGCAGTCATGTACTGCGGTAAGCCCTAGAATTGTGTAGGGCAAGTTCTTGGCATCTCCTGACATCAGCTCCTGGTACTGCAAGTAAGCCTGCGGCATCCATAGCACCCCCATCTCTGAAACAACTGGCTCCCTAGTTGAAAGGTGTACTCCTCCGCTCTGGAATTTGTTACCGGAGGATGTAGTAAAAGCTGTTGGTATAGCTGGGTTTAAAAAGGTTTTGGACAAGTTCCTGGAGGAAAGGTCCATAAACCATTATTAAAGAGGACCTGGAAAATCCACTGCTTGCCCCAGGACAAGCATTGTGGAACCTGTGTATCTCTTTTTTTGGGAACCTTCTAAGTACTTGTGACCTGAATTGGCCATTGTTGGAAACGGGATACTGGGCTTGATGGACCTTGGTCTGATCCAGTATGGCATATCTTATGTTCTTATGAGGTAGAACTACTGAAAATGCTATAGTGTTGACAGTGGATTTATTTCTCTCCCAGAATTTGGAAGCCTCTTTGACCTGCATAGGTACTGTTCTTAGCCAGATCATTTGTTCCCAGATGGATAACATCAATTTCAGAATCCTTACTTTCTAAATTCACTAACAATTTGGTTTGTATTCCTGCTGGCTAAAAATCTTGGGAGAAAACTTGTGGAGATTTTGCTTTGGCGAGACAAAGGAGAATTGGTTCTGGTTTTCAGCTTCTTCATTGTGAGAGCTTGTTTTTGAAATAGCAGTTCAAATTCCAGCACAGTTGTTTGACTGACTCTAGTTATATAGTACAGAATTATTTATGAAAAGAAATCTGCAAACTTGCTTGGAATCCTTTTTTTTATTGTGCTATCTATATTATTTTAAGACTAATCAGATTCTGTGGGGTGTATGTTAATATAGGTGGCAGAGATGGAGTGAAGGGAAAAGACCTTATATGCAGGGTTGCCTGCAAGATGTCTGGAGAGCAAGACTCTTCTGGTATACTGTATAATACAGCAGGTTTTGGTTTGCTTAGATCTAATGCAGTACAGCCAGAAAGATGCAACAGTGACCCACTGATAGAAAAGTGAGAGCTTGACCGAGTACAAGAATGCAGGTAGTTTGCAAACTTCTTAATGTAGAACCTGTTGCTTGTTGGAGGATAGAGAGTTAATGAAGAGTGGGATTTAGCAGCCTTTGTGCAAAGTTTTTTGCTGTTCTCTCTCCCTTACTCCACCCCCCACTCCCAGCTTCTAAATAATTAAAGCATGGGCATGCACAAGTGTGTGGGAATTTTTTTAATGTTATGTATTTTTTTTAAACTTTGTTTCTGCAGAATTGTCTGTGTAGTAAATCTTCACTCCATCCGTTGCAGCCATGCCGCAGATATGTTACGCCAGGAGGATCTGGGTATGTATCTTACTTCCTTGCCTTTCTGGAGGTAGATTGTTGGTGATTTAGCATGCCTTCTGAGAAAGGCGTGCGCTAAATCCAGTTCCTGTTCCCTTTCCCTTTCATTTATGAAACATCTATTCTTGGAAGAAACGATATAATGAGAGCAGGTGGTCTAGTGGATAAACGGAAATAAAGATTATTAAAGTGATATGTGTGTGAACTTATTTTTATACCTTGACTAGCTTGTAGGAGCTCCATCCCCTTTCTTGGGTCAGAACAGAATGAACAAATATCAGAAAATAAATGAATCATAAAAGCATTCCAATGATCTGAAAGGGTTGAAGAGGGAAACTGATGGATGTTAAGGTGACAGGCTGTAGAGGTTTGATTTCCAATGCATTAGAAGGCTCAGGTCTTAAGTCTTGTCAGTTCCAAAGTGTCTGATCATTTTAATTTCAAAAATGTTTCATTGATGTAAAATTTCCTTTGAAGTTCATTGGTGCCTTGGCCTTGTCCTGAAAAGTGCTCCTCTATGGAGGCAAGTGGTTATGGTCTGGGAGCCAGAAGAGAAGGGTTCAAACTTTTGCTTCTCCTATTATGCTCATTGTGATATTGGCCAAGTCATTTAACTTGGTATCATTTAGAATATAAGCTTTCTGGGGCAGAGATTCTTTTACAGCACTATGGCTTAGGATGTTGTGTATGCATATATGCAAACGTTAAAAACAGAATAAGTGGTTCTTCCTCTTCACGAAATTCCTGATTATTGTGCATAGTGTGTAGTATATTTGCTATATGGAAGTAGTTATGGAAATCTGCTAGGGGCTGGCTTTCTAGCTCTTTGTATTATATCTGTAATTCCTTATTGTTTCACCAGACCAGTCCAGATCAAGTGGGTTATTCCCCTCTACCAGCAGGTTAAGACGGAGACGAAACGTTTCTAAGCTCTCCTCTGTATAGGATACTGTGCAGCTACACACTGCTTAGTGTTGTCTCTGGTAGATGGGCGTTTTGTGCAGCATTTATCTGGTATTGGTGTGTTGTGACTCCTGGATCGCCGTGGCAATTAGAAATTTGTGGCTAGCACCTGGGAGTTTTGTGCCTTAAGACACTGCCCTTCTATTCTCTTTTAAGTATGGAGTTGCTACCAGAGCAGGAACATCATCTTCCCTGCCTGTATGGCTTTGAGCCACAAGATGCTTCTCACTCTGGTTTTGCAAGATTTGAACTGGAGTCAATGGGGAGTTTTATACTATGTGCTTCTGATCTATAGAGCGCTGCATGCACAGAGGAGGCTGTTCTGCTTAGCGCTGCATGCACAGAGGAGGCTGTTCTGCTTCCACAACCACAGAAAACAGAGTGAATTTTTGCCTTTGTAACTAACTAGGGAGGAGGGAGGCTGAAGGGGCTTGGGGGCACAGTGGCTGTCTAACTTGGTTGCTGGGGCTGGAAGCTTGCTAGGGTGAACAGGTTAGGGCAAATGATAGAAGATCTTAAGGGAGGAGGAAAACTTGTAGGGAGGAATGGAAACATGATGACAGAAAAAGACCACATGGCCTATCTAGTCTGCCCTTCTATATCAACCACCTCAACAGTCTCTCCTTTTTTCCTTTAGAGATCTTCTGTGTTTGTCCCATCTTCTTTGAATTCGGATATTGTCCTCATCTCTACCACCTCCACTGGGAGACTATTCCACGGATCCACCGCTCTTTCCGTAAAGAAATACTTCCACATATCAATCTTGAATCTATCCCCTTCCACCCTCATCCCATGTCTCCTCGTAGCACAGCATGCTTTCAATCGAAAGCGGCTCTCCACGGAGGTATTTAAACGTCTCAATCATATCACCTCTATCCTGCCTTTTCTCTAAGGTGTACATATTAAGATCCTTAAGTCTGTCCTCATATGCTTTATAATGAAGACCACTAACCATTTTAGTAGCCACCCCCTGTACTGACTCCAGCCTGTTTATATCCTTTTGAAGATGTGGTCTCCAGAATTGCACACAATACTCCAAATGAGATCACACCAAAGACTTATACAGAGGTACTATTGCCTCCTTTTTTCTGCTGGCCATTCTTCTCCCTATGCACCCAAGCATCCTTCTAGCTTTTGCTGTCGCCTTTTTCTACCTGCTTAGCTACTTTAAAGTCATCAGACACAACCATGCCTAGGGTCTCGCTCTTCTTTAGTGGACAAAAGTACTTCACTCCCTATACTATATTGCTTCCTTGAATTGCTGCAGCCCAAATGCATGACCTTACATTTTTTTATCATTAAATCCCAGCTGCCAAGTTCTAGACCATTCTTCAAGCTTAGCTAGATCCCTCCTCATGTTATCTACACCTTCCTGGGTGTCTACTCTATTGCAGAGTTTGGTATCATCCGCAATGAGGCAAACCTTACCTGACAGCCCTTCCACTATATCACCAACAAAGATATTAAAAAGAATTGGACCAAGGACAGATCCCTGGGGCACACCACTGGTAACTTCCTTCTCAGAGTGAGCTCCATTTACTTGTACCCTTTGTCACCTCCCACTCAACCAATTTCTAACCCAAGCAGTAACTCTAGGGTGCTTAGTTTGTCGCCTGTGAGGAATGGTGTCAAAGGCTTTACTGAAATCTAAATACACCACATCTAGGGCTCTCCCTCTGGTGAATCCACGCTGCCTCGGATCCTGTAATCCGCTGGACTCCAGAAACCCCACTGTTTTTTCTTTCAGCAGCACTTCCAATAATTTACTCACAACCAAAGTTAAATTAACAGGCCTGTAGTTTTCAACCACATCCTTACTTACGCTTTTGTGTAAAGGGACCACATGTGCCTCTTTCCAGTCCTGTGGCACCACTCCTGACGCCATTGACGCCAATGATGCATTGAAAAGGTCAGTCAGTGGAGCTGCTAGAATGTCCCCAAGTTCCCTCTGTATTCTAGGGTGTATCCCATTTGGTCCCATCGCTTTGTCTAATTTACTTTTTTAGCTAGTTTCTCACGAACACAGTCTTGTGAAAATTGTTCAAGATTCCCCTCGCTTCTGTTCCTGTTTGTGGGTGTTTTCTGAGGTCCTGTTCCTGGTTCTTCATCTGTGAACACAGAACAGAAATATTTGTTAAGCAATTCCGCTTTATCCTCACTAGCTTGTACATATTCCTCCCCTTCACCCTTGTCTGACAATAACACTTTTGTCCTTCCTCTTCTCACTAACATATCTGAAAAATGTCTTATCCCCCTCCTCCATTTTATTGCACTGGCTATTTCCTCTTTTTGAGTATTTGCTTTCCTGACTACTTTGCTAGCTTCTGTAAGTTTTTCCAAATATAGATGCCTGTCTTCCTCTCTTTGTGATCTCTTGTATTTCATGAAGGCCTCCCTCTTTTTCTTCACCTTGTCAGCTACTTCTTTCGAAAGCAATAGTGGTCTCCTTTTTCCTTTATTTACCATTTTAACAAAAAGGTTGATTGCCCTTAAAATATCCCCCTTCAGTTTTGTCCACTGTTTTTCTACATCCACCAGCTGTTCCCATCCTGCTAACGACTCCCGAGGTATTGGCCCATCTTGGAAAAGTTAGTTTTCATAAAGTCTAAGACCGTTGCGTTTGAATGGATTTTAACAGCCCTAGTCCAATACTGAACCACACCATCTGGTGATCACTGGATGCAAAATGATCTCCCACTATAACATCAGAAACACTTGGCCCTTTAACGTGTATGGGTTCTGTTACCAGCTGCCTGAATAGTTCTCCCTGTAGAGAATCCAGGATCTCCTTACTTCTAGATGATACTGCAGCAGGAATATGCCATTCAACATCTGGCATATTGAAACCCCCTATCAGTAGTACTTCCCCTTTCCTGGCAATGCTGTGTATGTCTTTAACTCTCCGTCCAACTCTACCTCCTGTGAGTTAGGTCTATATATCACGCCAGTGCAAATAGATTTCTCTTTCCCTCTTTCTGGTTTAACCCACAGTGCCTCCTCTCTCTCTTTTAAACTCTGTAGTTCCATAGCTTTAATATTTTTTTACATATAGTGCCACTCCTCCTCCCCTTTTTCCTAACCTGTCCTTTCTGAATAAAGTATAGCCTTGTATAGTTACATAACATTCATGGTTTTCTGTGAACTATGTTTCTGTAACTGCCACTAAATCCATGTCAGCCTCTCCCATTAAAGCTTCAACATCTGGGATCTTATTTCCCAAGCTAAGGGCATTTATACACACCGCTTTCCTTATGTTGCCCATCTTACCCATTTCCATAAAGGTATTTAATGTTTCACTTATTCGGGGGCTTTCTTCACCCATCCCCAATGAATCTAGTTTAAAGCCTTCTTCAGTAGATTAGCCAGTCTGCTACTGAAGACACGTCGACCTTTCGTGAACAGATTGATGCCATCTCAGCTCTGCAACCCTTGGAACAGCATCCCATGGTCCTGGAAACCAAAATGCGCTCTGACACAATCCACGCAGCCATGCATTCATCTTCAGGATGTAAGCTTTTCTGCCTTGGCCTTTAACCTCAACAGGGAGGATTGAAGAGAATGCCACCTGCACCCCTATCTGCTTCACCCTCTGTCCCAGAGCCATGAAGTCACTTTTGATATGCTTAGAGGGATACCTGGCAGTATCATTTGTGCTGATATGGATTAGCAACATTGGGTAATAGTCAGTGGGCTTGATGAGTCTCGGAAAACTCTCCATAACAACTTGGATTTTGGCACCTAATAGACAGCATACCTCTCTGGACATTGAGTCTGATTGGCAGATGGACGCCTCAGTACCCCTCAGAAGAGAGTCAGCAACCACCACTACCCTTCGCTTCCTTGTGATACTGATTCTGCAACTTTGGGGTGCTCGAGCTCTGGTTCTTCCCTTTCCAGGGTTGCATAATGGTGATTCTGCAGGCCCTAGTGACTTGTGTCCAATCTTCGTCTTTCTGTAGGCTCCCATCTTCTCTGCTGGAGAGCTTTGATGTTGCAAGAAGCATCTTATCAATGTACTTCTCACTGTCTTGAATGCTCCTCAGCCTCGCCACCTCCTCTGAGTTCCTCCACTTGTTTTCTGAGAGCTTTGGCATGCAATCATCTTGGACATGGAACTGATCCTTCAGCTGGCATTGGGACCTCTGTCTGGACAGAGGCAGAAGCTGTAATGGGGGCAACAGCTTTGGCGATACGGTTTTTCCTAGCCATTGTTCAGTTGGTGAAGCTTAGGTATTTGTTGAAGCAAAAGAGAGAGACCTACCAAAGTACCAGTCAGTTTCCCAGCTGTCCTTGCAGAGAAAAAGCAGTTAAATCTCTTTTAAGTATGTTCAAAATATGTTGTTCCAAGTCCCTATGTGTAGTTGCCCTATAAAGCAAGACTGCTCATTAGGGGTGGGTGGAAGTTGGGGGGTAGAGAGGGAACTAACTCCTGATGAGATGTCAGTAGCTTCAAAGAGCTGAGAAAGATACTACAGCAGAGTTTTAAACCAACCCCACTAAAGAAAATATTTCCCCCTTTAAAGTAAAGCATCAAAAAGAATGTAACTTTGTTTTAAAAATGTACCAAAAACCTTTAAAGAGCTCTCAGGCAGAGAGCTAGTAATTTAAAAAGCCACAAACTCTTACCTTTGCTTGAAAGCATAGTTACCTGTAACAGGTGATCTCCGGGAACAGCAGGAATTTAGTCTTCACATATGGGTATCATCGGTACCGACGGAGCCTGCGCGGGAACGCTCCCCATCGGCCAATAGGAAAGCTTTTGGGAGCATCCCACAGCGCTTGTGTGCTGCCTTCCCGTCTTTGCCAACTGTCCCTCTCCAGTTGAGTTTTAAAGCTGAGAGAGGGAGAGAGAGAGAGACAACTCCTTGGGGAGGTGGGTGGGTTGTGAAGACTAAATTCCTGCTGTTCCCGGAGATCACCTGTTATAGGTGAGTAACTATGCTATCTCCAGAAACAAGCAGGAATGTAGTCTTCACATATGGGGACTCCCTAGCTGCAGATGCCAGGGAGAAGGCCCCAGAAGTTGTGTGCCCCTGTGAAAGGGCTCCACTTCCCCCCCATGGATCTCTGGCATCCTACCAGGGATGGTGGGTAGGAGTTGATTAAGTATGGAACAGGTGTTGAAGAACAGCCTGACCAAACAAGGCATCCCGGCGGGAGTCCTTGTCTAAGCAGTAATGGGCTGTGAAGGTATGAACCGAAGCCCAAGTAGCTGCTCGACAGGTGTCGTCGATAGACAGAGTGAAGATGAGCCATAGAGGCTGCCATGGCTCTCACATTGTGAGCTGTGACATGGCCTTCAAGAGAGAGGTTCTTATGCACATAGGCAAAAGATATACACTGTGCAATCCAGCTGGACAGTGTTCTTTTGGAGACTGGAAGTCCCAAATGACTAGGATCAAAAGCAACAAAGAGTTGGGAGGACTTTCTATGTTGCTGTGTCCTTTGTAAGTAAAAGGCCAAAGCCCTTTTACAATCCAAAGTATGAAGATTCCTTTCTGCATTTGAGGCGTGAGGCCTTGGGGAGAATACAGGAAGGTAAACGGCTTGTTTTAAATGAAAATGTGACACCACCTTTGGCATAAAGTGTGGATGAGTCCTACGGACTACCTTATCATGATGGAACCTTGTATAAGGAGGATCAGCCACCAACGCTTGCAATTCACTAATGCGACATGCTGATAGTAACATAGTAAGTGACGGCAGATAAAGACCAGCATGGTCCATCTAGTCTGCCCAGCAAGATGGCAAGGGTAGGTGCACCTGTCGCTCTGTGCAGGCCACCCCTCCCCATGTTTTTGTTTCTGTTTAGGGGTGAACCCACCACTCCATGTAGGACACCCTTATTTGTTCAGATGCTAGATAGTTCAGAAGTTAGATGGTACTGTTTATTTTGCTTTTATCCTGTTGCTGTAAAGGGATCCACTGTGTTTGTCCCATGCCGTTTTGAATTCCATCACTGTGTTTGCCCTCACCACTTCCATCGGGAGGGCATTCCAAGCATCCACCACCCTTTCAGTGAAGAAATATTTCCTGACATTGCCTTTCAATTTACCACCTTGCAGCTTCATGTTATGCCCTCTAGTTTTACAGCTTCCCCGTCTTTGGAAGAGGTTTGTTTGTTCATCATTTCTCTTTAAGTATTTAAAGGTCTGAATCATATCTCCCCTGTCCCTCCTCTCCTCCAAAGTGTACATATTTAGGTCTTCAAGTCTCTCCTCATAAGGCTTCTGACGCAGGCTCCAAATCATTTTGGTCGCCTTTCTCTGAACAGTTTCCAGTCTTTTTACATCTTTTGCAAGATATGGCCTCCAAAACTGAACACAGTATTCCAAGTGAGGCCTCACCAGTGACTTGTACAGTGGCATAAGTACCTCTTCCTTTCTGCTGATAATCCCTCTTTGAATGCAGCCCAACATCCTCCTGGCTTTTGCCACCGCCTTGTCGCACTGTTTTGCCACCTTGAGATCATCAGAGATAATCACACCAAGGTCTTTCTCCTGAACCGTGCATACCAACCTCTCACCCCCTATTGTGTACTTTTCCCTTGGATTTCTGCTACCCAAGTGCATGACACTGCACTTTTTCACATTAAATCGTAGTTGCCAAGCATTAGACCAGTCTTCCAGCTTTTGTAGATCTTTCCTCATGTTATCCACTCCCTCTGGGGAGTCCACTCTGTTGCAAATTTTTGTGTCATCTGCAAAAAGACAGACCTTTCCATTCAGTCCTTCAGCAATATCACTCACAAATATATTGAACAGTGCCGGGCCCAGGACCGAACCCTGAGGCACCCCGCTAATCACCTTCCTCTCATCCGAGTGAGCTCCATGTACCATCACCCTCTGTTGTCTATCAGTCAACCAATTTCTAATCCAGTTTACTATCTTGGGACCCATCCCCAAGCTACTGAGTTTATTGACAAGCCTCCTATGAGGAACAGTATCAAAGGCTTTGCTGAAATCCAGATAGATGACATCCATTGCATGCCCCAGATCTAGTTCCTTGGTCACCCAATCAAAGAACTCAATCAGATTTGTTTGGCAAGACCGTCCTTCGGTAAAACCATGTTGCCTGGGATCTTGCAACCTGTTGGTTTTGAGAAAGTTCACTATTCGCTCTTTCAGGAGTGCCTCCATTACTTTTCCTGCCACCGAGGTAAGGCTCACGGGCCTGTAATTTGACACTTCCTCCCTCTCACCACTTTTGTGTAGAGGTACAACATTAGCCATTCTCCAGTCCTGAGGAACCACTCCTGTTTCCAAGGATCTGTTGAAGACATCCTTTAACGGTCCTGCAAGAACCTCTCTGAGCTCTTTCAGTATCCTGGGATGTATCCCATCCGGTCCCATGGCTTTGTCCACTTTCAGTTTAGCAAGTTGTTCTAACACCTCATCTTCTGTGAATGGTGTGGTATCTACTTCAGTCCTATTTTTATATTTGGGAGTCACAGCTGGTCCATCTCCAGGATCTTCTTTAGTAAAAACAGAGCAGAAGTATTTGTTTAGCAATTTCGCTTTTTCAGTGTCACTTTCCACGAGTCCTTTCCCAGCACTTCTGAGTCCTGCAATTCCAACTCTGATCTTCTTCCTTTCCTGAATATACCTGAAGAAAGTTTTGTTGCCACCCTTAACATCTTTAGCCATTTTTTCTTCTGCCTTTGATTTTGCTATCCTTATTACTCGTTTAGACTCTTTGAGTTGGATCCTGTATTCATTTCTGTGTTCTTCTGTTTGCAAGCTTTTGAATTTTGAAAAAGCTGTGTTTTTGGCCTTTATTTGCGCAGCCACCTCTTTGGAAAACCAAATAGGTTTCCTTCTCCTCTTGTTTTTATTTATTTTTCTTACATATTTATCTGTTGCTCCTTTTATTGCCGCCTTTAGTTTAGTCCATTGCAATTCCACTTCCCTTATCTTCTTCCACCCCGTCATCTCCTCCTTTAAGTACTCGGCCATTTTATTGAAGTCAGTGTTTTTGAAGTTTAGGACTTTGAGCTTGCCATGATTGGCCTGCACCATGGCTTTTATCTCAAACCACACCGTGTGATGGTCGCTGTTGCTCACAGGGGCACTCACGCAGACATTTGACACGTTATCACTGTTGGTAAGCACTACATCCAGCGTTGAGCTTTCCCTGGTTGGTTCCATCACCATTTGTCTAAGTAATGCATCTTGGAGAGCATCCACAATTTTTTTTGCTTCTTTCCAGATGTGCAGAAGGAGTAATCCAATCCACATCAGGTAGATTAAAGTCACCTAATATGATTGCTTCCCCCTTTGCTGCTATCTTGGCAATATCTATAATCAATTCGTTATCTCTCTCTTCAATTTGAGTCGGAGGTCTGTAGACTACAGCAATATGGATGAGAGTGCCATTTCCTCTTTCCAACGCAATCCAGAGCGCTTCTTCTTTTCCCCATGTTCCCTGCATTTCAGTAGCTTTAATACTGCTTTTGACATACAAGGCTACTCCTCCTCCTTTTCCATTTTCTCTGTCTCTTCTGAATAGATTATAGCCAGCTATGGCTATATCCCAATCATGCGATTCATTAAACCATGTTTCCGTAACGGCCACGATGTCCAAATCCGTTTCCACCATTAGGGCTTCCAGGTCTGGAATTTTTTTGGCTAAGCTTCGAGCATTTGTGCTCATTGCTTTCCAGCATTTACCTGGCTTGTGTGTATTTTGCATTGATTTTATTCTGCCCATTTCTTCCCACTTGTTTTTGATGTGTGGTTTAAGAGTATGGCTGTTTCTGATGTTGTTCTGCTTTTGCAGGGGGTGGCATGCAGATGTTGACCTTCCACATCCGTCACCCCCTTTTCCTAGTTTAAATGCATATCCACATACTGCCTAAATTTTTCACTTAGGTTTCTTTTCCCTGCGACAGAGAGATGTAGTCCATCAGCACAGTATAGTCTCTTGTTGGTCCATCTATTGTCCCAGTTGCCAATAAATCTGAATCCTTCTTGTTTGCACCAGGTCTGGAGCCATGTATTAAAGTTGTTAATGCGATGCAGCCTTTTTGTCCCCTTACCAAGAACAGGTAGAACTTCTGAGAATGCAACAGTGTTAACAATGGGCTTGAGTTTCTCTCCCAGAGATTGGAAGTCCTTTTGAGCTGTAGAGGCACTGTTTCTAGCCAGGTCATTTGTGCCCAAGTGGATAATAACATCTGGTTTGGAGTGCTCACTTTTTGCGCTAAGTATTTCAACAACTTGGTTTGTATTCCTGCTGGCTGAAGAGCCTGGTAGGCACATGACTATCACATGACTATCACATGATTGCAATAAGAAAAATGACCTTCCAGGAAAGGAATTTCAAAGAGGTAGTGGCTAATGGTTCAAAGGGCGGTTTCATGAGCTGCCCAAGAACCAAATTTAAGTCCCATGCCACTGGTGGTGGCTTAATGGGAGGCTTAGTTAAAAGAAGGCCTCTCATAAATCTTGCTATAAGAGGAAATAGGTTGTCCATTTAGAGGCTTGAAAGAAGCTGCAATAGCACTCAAATGAACTCTCACTGAATTGGTCTTAAGCCCTGCATTTGATAAATGAAGGAGATACTCCAGTAATGATTCTAGAGGTATCGCAAGAGGGTTAAGACCCTTCTGCGAGCACCATATGGTAAACATTTTCTACTTAAATGCATAAGAGCGTCTTGTGGAAGGCTTCCTGGAAGCATAAAGGATATCCTTTACCTGCTGGGAAAGGTTAAGACCGTGAAGTTCTAGGCTTTCAGCAACCAGGCCCTGAGATGCAGAGACTGGGGATTGGGATGCCACAGCATCCCGTCCTCCTGAGACAGGAGATTTGGAGCAGATCCTAACTCCAGAGGCGGAGCTTGAGAGAGATGTAGGAGCAGAGGGTACCACATTTGCCATGGCCAACGTGGAGTTATGACAATCATATGACCTGTCTCTCTGAAGCTTGAACAGGGATTTGGGAATTAGAGGAATGGGTGGAAAGGCATACAGGAAGTCCTGACCCCAATGGAGGAGGAAAGCATTCCTGGCTTGACAACTCTGAGCCGGAATTCTGGAACAGAACCGGGGAAGTTTGGCATTCAGCGGACTTGCAAAGAGGTCTATGTCCGGGGTTCCCCAAATTTGAAAAGTTTTGGCCACCTGGTCTGCGTGGAGAGACCATTCGTGTGGAAGAAGAACTCGACTGAGTCTGTCTGCCCAAGAGTTTTGAATGCTTGGAAGATACACCACAAGGAGATGAATCTGATGCTCTCTGGCGAGGCCCATAGTCACAAAGCTTTGTTGCAGAGCGACAGAGCCTGTTCCGCCCTGCTTGTTCACATAGAACATGGCTACTTGATGGTCCGTTTGAACTAGGACTGTCTTGTAGCTGAGCTGGGTGTGGAATACTCGAAGAGCAAGGTAGATTGCTCTGAGTTCCAGGAGATTGAAGTGTAGATAGGCCTCCTGTGGAGTCCAGGTACCCTGGGTAGAGAGACCTTGCAGGTGGGCTCCCCAACCCACCTGTGAAGCGTCTGTTAGAGTGGCTTGGGGTGGGGGTTGCTGAAAAGGAGACCCCACTAAAAGGTTTTGGGCAGACTAGATGGACCATACTGGTCTTTATCTGCCGTCATTTACTATGTTACTATGTTTTGGGGTGACTGCCACCATTGGAGGGACAAAATAAGGCGATCTGAGTTTGCTATTTTGTCTGACAGGCAACCTGACGCCTGAGTCCATTGAGTGGATAAAGTCCACTGGGCTGCCCTCATATGGAGGCGAGCATAAGGAACCACATGCACGGTGGATGCCATGTGGCCTAGTAATTGTAACATTTCCCGAGCAGTGAGGTGAGGTTTTAACACTGCTTGGGAAGCTAACTGCACAATGCGAAGGCAGCGGGGCTGTGGAAGGTAGGCCCTTATCTGTCTGGTATCCAACAGAGCTCCTATAAACTCTAGGGACTGAGTGGGAGCAAGGTTGGATTTTGGGAAGTTTGACATGTCCCAAATACTGAAGGATGCACATTGTGCGAGAGAGAGCAACCCTGGCCTCTGGCTCTGAAGGGGCTCGAATGAGCCAGTTGTCTAAGTAAGGGAAGACGAATATTCCTAGGTGTGAATACCCTTGGTGCAGAGGCCAGGCCAAAAGGAAGAACCCTGTATTGGTAGTGCTTCCCTTGACACAGAAAGTGAAGGAACGTTCGGTGAGTTGGGTGGATGAGAACATGAGTGTATGCATCCTTGAGATCTAGAGAACAAAGCCAATCCTTACTCTGAAGGTATGGCAGCAGAGTTCCTAGAGAAATCAATTTTGAATTTCCCTTTGAACAGGAATTTGTTCAATTCTCTGAGTTCTAAGGTGGGTCTGTGTCCTCCTGTTTTCTTTGGAATAAGGAAATAGGGGGATTAAAACCCTGTACCCTGTTGGGGAATGGGTACCTCTTCTATTGCCCCTTGGGCAAGAAGCACAGTGATCTCTTGACCTAACTGGTCGTTGAGAGAGTTCTGAAAATTGAACTGTCTTACCATTGTAGAAGGGGGCATGCTGAGGAAATGAAGCTTGTACCCCTCTCTTACAATAGACGGAGTCCAATTCTGCAGTTATTTGACCCCACCTGGGGGCAAAATGACATAACCTTCTGGGATGGTGGAAGGTTCTGGGCCATTCAGGGCTAGGAAGGCAAAGCTCTCTAGATAGGAGTCAAAGCCCCTGTGGAGGCTGAATCTGCTGAGCCGGTTGAGGCTTAGCTGCTTTTGTCTTTCTTTGCTTAGGTTGTTGCTGCTGTCCGTTTTGGACAGACTGACCTAAGTGATGCCCCTGTCGGGTATAGGAGAGATAAAACCTCTTCTTATTACTGAAGAATGGTTTCTTAGAGGATTTTTTCCTCGCAGGGTCAGCTGTAGATTTAGACAATCTATCCAAAGTGATATTGTCAGCTTATTAGCTTTTTCCTGCCAATTCTTACCAAATAAAGTCTCTCTCCTGTGCAAGGAATATTCCCTAGTTTATCCTGTACCCAAATTTCTAAGTCAGATGCCTGGAACCAGGCAATCCTACGTGCACCTATGGCAATAGCAGAGGTTCTGCTTATGCACTCAAAGCAATCAAAAGCTGGATGATTCACAAACTTGGAAACATCCTGAGCATGTTTGACAAGGGCGAGGTAATCTTGCCTCTTATCGGAAGGAGAGGGCTCATCAGCTCTAAATCTCCTGTGACCTCCTTAAGGAACATTCCCATATATAAGATATAGGAACTGATCCTAGCAGAAAGCATAGAAGCCTGGAAGGTTCGACATCCAAAGGCGTCAAGCATCCTACACTCATGTCCTGGAGGATTAGATGCATGCCTTTTTGCACTCTTTATCCGTCTCATGGCTAATCCCACCACCATGGAATGGTGTGGTAATTGAGTCATCTCCAGGAACAAGCAGGAATGAGTCTTCACATATGGGTATCGTCGGTACCGACGGAGCCTGCGCGGGAACGCTCCCCAGCGTCCAGAAAGAAAGCTTTTGGGAGCATCCCACAGCGCCTGCGCGCTGCCTTCCTGCCTTTCCTAACTGCCTCTCTCCAGTTCTTCTTTTCCGCGGAGCCAGCAGGTCGTGTTTCCTGTCACCGCTGAAGAATTTCTTATTTTCTTTTATTTTTCTTTAGTCACGTGTCTGCCTTCTCGATTCCACACCGGTACCACCGGTCCTTTTACTTTAAAAAAAAAAAAAAAAAAAGCTTCTACTCTTTTCAGTGCATTTTTCTTCTGGGGCCTTAGGCCTACAGATATATTTTTCCCTCATGGAAAAACCCGCCTCCGGGTTTAAGAAATGCACAAAGTGCAGCAGCACTATTTCTGTCACTGACACCCATGACTGGTGTCTAAAATGTTTAGGTCCTGACCACTCCATTGCGGATTGTGAGTCCTGTTCCATGATGTCTAAAAGAGAGTTACAGAATCGGGCAGCTAAGCTCTGTACCCTGTTTCCCTCCGATGCAGCTTCCGTGGCATCGACGTCTTCCAGGGCTGCTTCTTCATCCCATGGATCTCAGGTAACCAAACTTAAATCTGGCTGGTCCTCAAAGAGTTCATCTCCCTCTAAGTATCGAGATGCCCCCGGGCTTATTCTTGAGGACCACACCGGCAAAATTACCCCGACGGGAGGCTCCGGCTTCCAAAGCACTACCTATGGGGTCACAGGTTGACATCGATGGCTCGGCCTCGACCGATCACCTGTTACAATGTTCTGGGGTACCGGCAGTTTCTACTGGTACCGATATCCAGACATTGGTGGCGTCAATAGATCAGAATATTCTGACCATGCAGCGTGCCATCGCGGCATTCATTCAAGCTGCAACGCCGATGGTACCGCAACAAACCCTGTTGTCAGTACCTGTACCGATTCCGGTACCGGACCCGATATCGGTCTCGATACCAGTACCGTTTGCATCAACATCAGCATCGACCGCAGCGGTACGTTATCCAGTGATGCCCATCAGTACCAGCCCAGTACCAATTACTCCCAATGTCGATACCTCCCGGTACGCATATCGGGCTCTACGAGAGCATCCAGATAGTCGATACTTTGATTCCTCTGAAGACTCTGATTCTTCAGAGGCCTCAATTGAAGCATCGGGCATCCTTCCTCAGGAACCCTCTTCTCCAAAAAGGAGAATGTCTCCTCCTGAAGACTTGTCTTTTCAGGACTTCATTAGGGAGGTGGCCAAAGGCCTGTCCATCTCGGTGATCTCTGAGACTGAACCTAGAGCCAAAAAATTGGATATCCTACAATATCCTAAGGCTCCTTTATCTTTATCTTTATTGAGTATTTAATATACCGCTCAGGCAAATTGCGTCAGAGCGGTGTACAATATGCAAAAAACAGCTGCAAGGAAGAAAAAAGAAAAGAACGCCAAATATATAATAGGATAGATCAGAAGAAAAGGAGAGAGCTAGAGAGGGGGGTAAGGTAACATAAATAGGGACTTACAAAAGAAAAATCAACGGAGGGAAGGGGGTGGGGAGGGAGATGGGGGAAGATCAAATGCGAGACAAAAAAGGTAAGTCTTCAAACGGGTTTTAAAGGTTTTTGTGGAAAGTTCCAGGCGGAGGTCCAGGGGAAGCGAATTCCAGAGGCGGGGTCCAAGGAAGTAAAAGGCAGAGGAGCGGGTGGATTCAAGGTGAGCCTGTGAGGGGGAGGGTAGGAGTAGACGATTAGCATGAATAGAACGAAGAGAACGGTGGGGAGTGTGGAGATGGATCTGGTCTGCGAGGTAGAGTGGAGTACCGGAGTGAATAGATTTGTGAACAAAAGTGAGGACCTTATATTGAATACGGAAGGGAACAGGGAGCCAGTGCAGACGTATGAGGAGGGGAGTGACATGATCGAAGCGAGAGGAACAGGTGAGAATGCGGGCAGCAGTGTGATGGACTCTCTGAAGGCGTTTCAATTGGGACTGGGGAAGACCGGCCAGGGAAGCATTACAATAATCGAGACGGGTAACAACGAGTGATAGAAGGAGGGTGGTCATAGACGAGAAAGAGAGAAAAGGACGAACAGAGCGAAGTTGACGCAAAGTAGAGAAGCAGCGTTGGACGACAGAGGAAATATGGGCTTTGAAAGACAGGGAGGAATCAAGGGTAACGCCTAGGTATCGTAAAGATGAAACAAGAGGAATAGGAGAAGAGGAAAGCACAGGGAGAAGAGAGGGGATGGGACTGCCGGAAGTGAACCATATAGCTGAGGTCTTGGAGAGATTAACATGCAAGAAATTAGAGGAAAGCCAAGAAGCCACAGTGGAGAGACAGTTGTTGAGAGGTGAGATATCAGGGGAGACAGAGGCAGCCACCTTACCAATACATGAGATTCTTTTTGATCACATGCTGGGCATATGGGAGACTCCTCTTTCCACCTCCCCTCATTCCAGAAGGTTGGACACCATGTATCGTGTTCCTCCTTGTCCTGGGTTTCATAAGACTCGGCTTCCTCACCACTCTATTGTGGTAGAGTCTGCTATGAAAAAGATCAAGAGTACAAAAAGGCACTCCTCTGCTCCTCCAGGAAGAGAATGCAGAACTCTAGAGGCCTTTGGCAGGAAAATCTTCCAGGCCAGTATGCTTGTAGCCAGAATCAACTCCAATAGTCTCTATATGGGGATGTTTCTAAAAGAAATTACAGATCATCTGCAAACCTTATCTCCTTTTATGTCAGAAGATAAGAGAGAAGAATACATCACCTGGCTTAAACATGCACAGGATGTATTCAAGTTTTCCAACCGTGCAGCCTTTGACTCTTTTGAGGGGGCCAGTAGAGCCTCGGCTATTGCCATAGGTGCACGCAGAGTTGCTTGGTTGCAAGCCTCTGATTTGGAATCCTGGGTACAGGATGGTCTAGGTAACCTTCCCTGTACAGGCGAAAACCTGTTTGGCAAAGATTGGCAAGCAAAGGCCAACCAAATGGATGCTGAAAACTCTGCTTTAGATAGATTTTCAAAGTCTACTACTGCTCCTTTTAAAAAGAGGTTGTTCAAAAAGGGATCTTGCCCAAAGAAAGGGAAATTTTCTTCTTATGGTCAGGCCTCTTCTCAAGGTCGTTTTGCTACAAAGAGACAGCAACAACCAAAACAGGCCAAAACCCAGGCTGCGAGGACTGCTACGGCCCAACAGCCTCAGCCTCCTCAGGGCCTTTGACTTTCTACTAGAGAACTTAGCCTTTCTGGCTCTAGAACATCCAGAGCCTCTCACCATCCCAGGAAGGTTAGCTCACTTTGCTCCCAGATGGGAACAAATCACAGCAGAGCAGTGGACCCTCTCCATCATAAAGGAAGGGTACAAACTTCATTTCTTAAACCTTCCTCCTCACACCATGGTGAAACAGTTCAATTCTCCAACATCTCTCCTCAACCTAGGTCAAAGATATTTCTACCCTTCTTGCCCAAGGGGCAATAGAAGAAATACCCCTTCTTCAACAGGGCTCAGGGTTCTACTCCCCCTATTTCCTCATTCCAAAGAAAACGGGGGGCTACAGACCCATATTAGATCTCAGAATTGAACAAGTTTCTATGCAAGGAGAAATTCAAGATGACTTCTCTCGGAACTCTCCTTCCATACCTCCAAAGTCAGGACTGGCTTTGTTCTCTAGATCTCAAGGATGCGTACACCCATGTTCTCATCCATCCAACACACAGAAGATTCCTTCGGTTCCTTTTCCAGGGAAAGCACTACCAATACAAAGTGCTTCCTTTCGGTCTGGCCTTTGCTCCAAGAGTGTTCACAAAATGCATGGCAGTAGTAGCTGCATTCCTGCGCACTCTAGGGATATTCGTATTCCCATATCTGGACGACTGGCTCATCCGAGCTCCATCCCAGTCAGAGGCCCAGACTTCCCTGTCCTGCACAAGGCGTATTCTTCAGTATCTGGGACTGGTAATCAACATTCCAAAATCCCATCTTACCCCTACTCAGTCTCTAGAGTTCATAGGGGCCTTACTGGATACCACAACTGCAAGGGCCTATCTTCCCCAGGCCCGTTGCCTACGCTTGGTGCAGTTAGCCTCCCAGATTCAGTTAAAATCCCATTTAACTGCTCGAGAGATGTTGCAACTCTTAGGCCACATGGCATCCACGGTGCATGTGGTTCCCTATGCTCGCCTTCACATGAGAGCAGCTCAGTGGACCCTTTCCTCCCAGTGGACCCAGGCATCAGGTTGCCTGTCAGACAAAATAGCAACCTCCAGTCGCCTTTTTTGGTCCCTCCACTGGTGGAAGTCCACTCAGAATCTGCTGCTGGGGTCCCCCTTGCAACAGGTGTTACCCCAAGCCACCCTTACAACAGATGCTTCTTCAAGGGGTTGGGGGGCTCATCTACAAGATCTCTCAACCCAGGGCATCTGGTCTCCACAGGAGACATCTCTTCATATCAACCTCTTAGAGCTCAGAGTAATCTTTCTGGCTCTCAGAGGCTTCCACACCCTGCTCAGCTACAAGACAGTCCTCATCCACACAGACAACCAGGTAGCCATGTTCTACATGAACAAGCAGGGAGGGACTGGCTCTCTGTCGCTTTGCAACGAAGCTCTGAGATTGTGGGCCTTCGCCAGAGAGCATCAAATCCATCTCATGGCAGTATATCTTCCAGTGGTTCAAAACTCTTGGGCAGACAGACTCAGTCGAGTTCTGCTTCCGCACGAATGGTCCCTCCATGGGAACCAGATAGCCAGAATTTTTCGGATTTGGGGTACCCCAGACATAGACCTGTTTGCAAGTCCGTGGAATGCCAGACTTCCCTGGTTCTGTTCCAGGATTCCATGTCAGGGAGTTCAGGCCAGGGATGCCTTCCTCCTTCATTGGGGGCAGGACTTCCTCTATGCCTTTCCACCTATTCCCCTAATTCCCAAGACTCTGTTCAAGCTTCAGAGAGACAAGGGGACTATGATCCTCATAGCACCACTTTGGCCACGCCAAGTGTGGTACCCTCTACTTCTGCATCTCTCTCAAGCTCCCTCCCTAGACCTGGGGTCTGCTCCAGATCTTCTCTCCCATGAGGAGGGAACCTTGTGGCACCCAAATCCTCAGTCTCTTCATCTCAGGGCCTGGTTGCTGAAGGCCTAGATCTTCAAGATTTACAACTTTCTCAGCAAGTGAAGGACATCCTTCATGCTTCCAGAAAGCCTTCCACCAGACGTTCATATGCTTTTAAATGGAAAAGGTTTTCCATTTGGTGTGCAGAGAAGGGTCTCAACTCTCTTGCAATACCTTTGCATTCTTTACTAGACTATTTGCTGCATTTATCCCATGCAGGCCTTAAAACAAATTCAACCAGAGTCCATTTGAGTACTATTGCAGCATCCCTTAAGCCTCTCAATGGACAACCTATTTCCTCTCATCCTCTTATAGCAAGATTCATGAGAGGCCTTCTTTTGACTAAACCTCCCATTAGACTACCTCCAGTGGCCTGGGACTTGAATCTGGTTCTTGGCCAGCTTATGAAGCCACCCTTTGAACCCTTAGCCACTACCTCCTTAAAATTCCTTTCCTGGAAGGTTATTTTTCTCATTGCAGTCACCTCAGCTTGCCGTATCAGTGAGTTGCAAGCTTTAGTGGCTAATCCTCCTTATACAAGGTTCCATCATGACAAGGTAGTCCTCAGAACTAATCCACACTTTATGCCTAAAGTGGTTTCACCTTTTCATCAGAACCAGGAGGTGTTTTTACCTGTCTTTTTTCCAGGACCTCATGCATCAAGTGCAGAGAGGAATCTTCATACCCTGGATTGTAAAAGAGCACTTGCTTTCTACTTACACAGGACACAGCAACATAGAAAATCCTCTCAACTTTTTGTTGCTTTTGATCCTTTTCATTTAGGACTTCCAGTCTCTAAGAGAACTCTGTCCAATTGGATTGCTCAGTGTATTTCCTTCGCCTACCAAACTAAGAACCTTTCTCTGGAGGGCCATGTCACAGCTCACAATGTGAAGGCCATGGCAACCTCTATGGCTCATCTAAACTCTGTGTCCATCGACCAAATCTGTCGAGCGGCCACCTGGGCATCGGTTCATACCTTCACAGCCCATTACTGCTTGGACAAGGACTCCCGCCGGGATGCCTTGTTTGGTCAGGCTGTTCTCAAACACCTGTTCCATACCTAATCAACTCCTACCCTCCATCCCTGAACTGGATGCCTGAAATTCATGGGTAGAGGTAGAGCCCTTCCCAGGGACTCACAATCTGGGTGATCTCCCAGGCATCTCTAGCTGGGGGAGTCCCCATATGTGAAGACTCATTCCTGCTTGTTCCTGGAGATAGCACAGTTACTTACCTGTAACAGGTGATCTCTGGGAAGAGCAGGAATGAGTCTTCACAACCCACCCACCTCCCCTAGGAGTTGTATCTCTCTATCTATCTTTCCTTTCCTCTCTCTCTCTTTCCTTTCCTCTCTCTCTCTTTGTCTCAGCTTTAAAACTCGAACTGGAGAGAGGCAGTTAGGAAAGGCGGGAAGGCAGCGCGCAGGCGCTGTGGGATGCTCCCAAAAGCTTTCTTTCTGGACGCTGGGGAGCGTTCCCGCGCAGGCTCCGTCGGTACCGACGATACCCATATGTGAAGACTCATTCCTGCTGTTCCCAGAGATCACCTGTTTACAGGTAAGTAACTGTGCTTTCTGAAACCCAGGACAAGGAGGAACTCGATACATGGTGTCGAGTCTTCGAGAGTGAGGAGATGTGGTTAGAGGTGTTTCCCACATCCTTAATATGAGGTCATGCAAGATCTCATGAATAAGTAAGGTAGCTGCCTCCTTGGGAGCTTTAGGGTATTGCAGGATTTCTAATTCCTTTTGCCCTAGGCCAGTGGTTCTCAACCTTTTTTGTACCGTGACCCCTTTTACCATTGGTCAACTTGTGGTGACCCCCAATGATAAAATCAAATGCGTCTCTCTTCCTTTACTGTTAACGCATTGTCGCTGTAATCATTTAGTGAATTATTAATATATTATAGGCCTTTGCAATATGTTTTTATTTATAAAATGTACTTATTTAAACCACAATAATTAATCACAGTAACAAGTAACAATATTTGATTTCAAAATTATTATGATTTTGTAGTCAAATCACTAATATGAAATAAAATTATTTTTTCTACCTTTGTTTGACCAATTTATTCTCTGATCATGCTGGTCCCGATCTGAGGCTTCTGCTTTCTTGTCTTCTTTTAGCTTTCTTTCTGTGGTCTATGGTCCATCTGCCATTTCTTATCTCTTCTTTCGTTTTCTTCACTTCTTTCCATCAGCCTATTTCCAGTCCCAGTAACCCCTCCCCAGTATCAGCCACTTTCCAGTCCTCACTCCCAGTACCTTCCAATGTCAACTTGCATTCCATTGACTGCCACTGGTGTCCATTCCCTTCCAGTCCCCCTCCTTCCCCACTGACCAGTCCCTTCTAGTACAAATACCATGGCAGCCCCTCTCAGATCCACTCCCTTCCAGTTCCATTCTCCCATCCCCTCGTATCAGCCCATTTGAAGCCTTAGCCCCCAGTTTTCTTCCAGGGCCAGCAGCTCTATCCTCCCCTCCACACAATCAGCCCATTCCCAGTCAAAGCCCCCCAATCAGCTCACTTCTAGTACTAATCCCCCCTCAACCCCAATCTCCAGGAACAAGCAGGAATGAGTCTTCACATATGGGTACGTTGGTACCGACGGAGTCCACGCGGGAACGCTTCCCAGCGTCCAATCAGAAAGCTTTTGGAAGCATCCCAACACGCCTGCGTGCTGCCTTCCCACCTTCCCAACTGCCTCTCTTCAGTTTTCGTTTTTCCGCAGAGCCTGCAGGGCGTCCTCCTGTCACCGCAGAAAATTCTTCTTTTATTTTTAGTTTTCTTGTGGTCGAGGCTGCCTTTCCTCGACGCCACCGGTACCACCGGTATTTCTTTTTTCTTTTCTTTAAAAGTTTTTCCCTTTTAGGGAATATTTTTTCTTCCTTAGTGTCTCACGGTTTCTCAGGCCTTCTAGGCCTCTCCATCTTCCTTCATGGAACCGCCAGCCACTTTCCCCAAGAAATGTACAAACTGTGGCGGTACAACTTTATTTTTAGACACTCACAATTGGTGTCTGACCTGCTTGGGTCCTGACCATTTTCCTCTGGAGCCCTCGGGCAATAGTATTGTGAGAAGAAGTTTTCAACATAGAGTTCCCCTCGACACACGGTCCCCCTCCAACTTCGGGGCACCGACCATACCTTCTTCTACACAGCATCAGGTAACCCAAAAAGAGTCTATTAAGACTAGCCAGTCCTCGAGCGGCAGTTCTCATGCACAGCATAGAGATGCCTATGGCCTTGTCCTCGAGAGTCCACTGGCTTCAAAACCCCGGTGGGAGTCTTCGGCCTCCAAAGCCTGTGTGGGGTTTCAGGTTGTTCCTGAGGTTCACCCATCACAGAACATACCTGAGCCATGCCCGGTGGTGGCATCCGCTTCGAGCGGTACCGATACCCCGGCATCGGCACTGGTGTTGGATGAAACATTCCTCACCAAGGATCGTCGTCTGGCGTCCTCGGTACCTGCGGGGCCAGTGGATACGCTCCAGACCGACCTTCCAGTATTGCTAGTACCGACGTCGGTACCCTCCAGACGTGCATCGATAGACTCGCTTCCTTCGATGCTGAGTCTGGAATTGATCTCCAGTCTGGAGGACTGGGTACCGACTTGCCTTGGTACCGACTCCCGTCGGTACCGAAGGCTCTGTTCCGATAATTCGGATCCGCAACTCTCTGTTCCTCCGATACCGTTAGAGTTGCTGCCGGCTGGCCTTCATCCACCGGTATCAGATACGGTACCGAAGTCGGTACCGATATTCACATTACCATTGCTGTCGGTGCCTTCCATGCTTCTCTCGTCAGGCTCGCTTCCCTCGATGCCGAGTTTGGAATCGATCCCTAACATGGACGATGTGTTACCGACTGTCGCTGGTCCTGACCTGCAGTACCAGCGACCACCCTCTAAGGATCCCATACTGCACCATTCAGGATCTTCTATTCCTATATACTTGGATAGATCCCTCGGTGCCAACGCTAGTTCTTCATCAGATCTAGCCTATCCAAGGGAAGTTCCCTCTCGGGATCCTTCTTTTCGGGCTTTCCTCCTGGATATGGCAAAATCACTTGCCATTCCTATTCCTGGACAGGATCTTACACAAGGGAATACAGAATCCCTCTCTGTTCTTAGCAAAGCAAAGGAGAACATAATGCTTCCTTTGCATCATTCTTTGCAGGATCTCCTTTTACGAATGTGGGAAGCTCCTTTAAAGGTACCCCCACCTTCCAGAGCAACTGATCTTCTATATCAGGTGCCCCCCTCTCCAGGGTTTCAAAAGACTCAACTTTCCTCATCATTCCATTGTGGTAGAATCAGCAATGAGGCAAATGAAGAGTAATAAAAAGCACTCTTCTTGTCCGCCAGGTCGTGAGTCTAAGACACTAGATGCCTTTGGACGTCAAACCTTCCAGACATCCATGCTTTCAGCAAGAATTCTCTCATATTTTTTATATGGGTCTATCTCTTGAGGAGGTCACAAAGAAATTACATCTTTTGACGCCTTTTCTTCAAGAGCCCAGGAGTGCAGACTATTCCTCCCTGGTTAGTCATACTCAAAATATTTCTAGGTTTCTTACTCATGCTTCCCTAGACTCCTTTGAGTCTGTTAGCAGGACTTCTGCTATAGCTATAGGGGCACGACGTAGAGC
The DNA here is from genome assembly GCA_033557465.1 of Ichthyophis bannanicus. Taxonomy (NCBI): domain Eukaryota; kingdom Metazoa; phylum Chordata; class Amphibia; order Gymnophiona; family Ichthyophiidae; genus Ichthyophis; species Ichthyophis bannanicus. Next base: position 1,323,661,190 of record CM066032.1, read on the forward strand.
CTGGCTCCAAGCTTCAGACTTGGACAAATGGGCACAAGAAAGACTGGGAAATACTCTTTGCACTGGAGAAAATCTCTTCAACAAGGAGTCTTTACTCCAGGTTATTCAGTTATCCACTGACTTTCCTGTTTCCAGAGGCTGTTCTACGCCGCCTTCTTTCCCAGTAGGTAGGAAATGTCCTACCAAACTTTTCTCCCCTAGGGGGAGAAGGTTTTACCCATCATCTGCCCATCATACAGATGTTCCCAAACAGGGGAAACATCGCCTTGGTCTGAACAATCCACAAACTCAACAGGGTCAACAAACCCAGCAGTCGCAGGGTTTCAAATAGATCATTGTCCCTCTTGGTTGATGGTTAGGGTGGCAGTCTGCTTCTTTTCACTGGCAGTATCTGCACTAAATTTATCCTAACCTACCTAGATATCTCTTCATGAGACATCTTTTCTCTAAGAGTCTTTATGATGATCATGCCCATACTTACCTCTCTTTCCTCCAAGAGGAAGAGGAAAAACTGTTAACAACTATCAATGGACAGTTGTTTCCCTGTACTGACATGTATCATCTCACCTGTCAGAGACTCCCTCCATAGTCGGTCTCTTGCAACTCGGTCTTACCTCCCTCTTACTACAACATTTGGTTTGTAAGAGTGGCTCTTTTACACGGGTAAGCCCCTATAGTCCTCTACCTGTTCTACCGGGGGATTCTCCCTTCTGAAGTTCTTTTCCCCCTTGTTACCTTAGGGCAGCTCATCAGACAATAGGAAGTCTTACCATGTCTGTTTCTTTTTCCCAATCTAAAAAAGGAGAGGGAAAAGAAATTCTCCATGCTGCCCTGGTAGTTGCTGCAGATACAGCAATTCCTAGTGGTTGAGCCACTGGTTTTGTTCACTACACAACCAGGGCTTCCCCTCCACTGGCAATCCTCCTAGCCTCAGTGCTAAGTCCCAAACAGGTTATCAACCTCGTTTGGGAAACCCTATTATCACAGTTTGGTTGGTTAACTTCTATTCTTCGCCCCCTTGTCCTTGGCAGAATAGCTGGTTACCTGCTGACTTTCCACAGCCAGTTTTTTCTTCTAACCAACTTGCAGCATGCTCTCTGCATTTCTACAGAGTAGCTTTGCACTATGGGCCCTTGCTAGAGAGCGTTAGTATCTTGCCTAGCAGCTAACCCCAGATGGTTGGGGGGGTGGTTCCCCCCGTCATCTCTGGCAAGGTTTTCCCTGCCCTTTCCATCTTATCTTAAATCTCTTTTGAGGCATAAGCCTCAGGCCTTTCATTACGTGAAAGCCTAAAGGAGGGCCAATTCCCTGGCTTGGCCTATATCTCCTTGAGTCTTCTCGTCAGAGATAAATTTCTTCAATGGCAGCTAGAGGACGCCTAATACCCATCTTGCCCTCATAGGTGGATCACTAGGGTATCTTCCTCCAGAGGCGTCCTTTATCCATTCTCCACTGCAATTCTGGAGATATCTGGACTTCCTGTCTGCTGACTGAAATTATCCTCTGCATTTTTCACATAGGCCATCCTGGTTATTCAAGAGCTCAAATTCTGCAAAGAATTCAGCCTTCTTGTCAGGGAGACCTTTCCTCTGACTCTGCCAGTCATAACCAGCAAAGGAGGATTCTCTATTTATCTATTCAAGCAGGTATCAACCTTCCTGCTGTCAGATGAATCTTCCTCTCTCCCTATATCCCTAGGGGGATGGGGTTCTATGGACATCTCTCCATCCATATATCTGGAGACATGTGTCTATATGCCTGCCTATTCATCTAGGTATATATAGATAAATATATATATGTATCTATATATATCTATATCTATCGGTGTGTCTTCTGCCCATACATATCTCTTTATAGATATATGCATATATATACAATAGGTGTATATATCTATATCTATATATCTATATCTAAAAAATGAGATATTTTTAGATAGATCTGTATCCATCTACTTATCTATCTGTCTGTTAGGTTCAGATATCCTTACATTCCTATATGATCCTGACAGATGGGCACTAACCCTATCAATGCTGTGTCAGCATAACTAGGGGACTACACCTATAACCACTTCCTGTGGTAATCAACAAACTTTTTCCTTGCCATAACCTTTTCAGGTTAGGTACTCCTGAAGCTCTCCATGTACCTTTCTTTCCTAATTGACCCCAATTAGGAAATACATTGCGGGCTTCAGTTGCTCTAAAGCTTAGCGCTCCTGAGTCTGTCATTACTTTCTTATCAGATACAAGGGTCTCCATACCCTTTCTCCCCTACATGGACTGATTCCAACGCCAGTCCAGTTGGGTCAGACTCATTTTTTCTCTTGGTCCTACATTTGTACTGTTTTTGGACCAAAACAGCTTAAGCTTTCTTTAATAGTACCTTCTGCGTCTCCGCTGAAGCTCTACGTCTTATACTACCCCAGTTTTCCCCTGGGGCTATTTTCTCACCCTGAAGGGTTCTGACCTCCACTTGTTTTTGTTCTACTTTATTACCTCTACTTCTCAGTGAGATACCCCTTGAGCACATTCACTGGCTCTTCTAGCAGATCCATATGTAGCTCAGTGCACTTGTGCAGTACCAACAAGGGAGGCTCAGATTACAATATTTTACTACTAAATACCCTCGATACAGGGTCTTCCCCTTTTGAAGCCCTGTTCTAGCCAGCTGTTCCACAGCTCCTTTTCTGTATTCAACTCCTACCCTCTATCCCCAGGATGCCTGAGGTCTTGAGGAATAGCATGGCTCGTTCTACACTTGCAACATGCTAGGACTACCTCCGGCCATCTGAGCTTGGGAGTCCCCATATGTGAAGACTCATTCCTGCTTATTCCTGGAGATAGCACAGTTACTTACCTGTAACAGGTGATCTCTGGGAACAGCAGGAATAAGTCTTCACAACCCACCCACCTCCCCTAGGAGTTGCATTTCTCTATCTCTATCTTTCCCTTCCTTGCTCTCTCTCTTTCTCAGCATTAAAACTTAACTGAGGAGAGGCAGTTGGGAAGGCGGGAAGGCAGCACGTAGGCGTGTTGGGATGCTTCCAAAAGCTTTCTGATTGGACGCTGGGAAGCGTTCCCGCGTGGACTCAGTCGGTACCGACGTACCCATATGTGAAGACTTATTCCTGCTGTTCCCAGAGATCACCTGTTACAGGTAAGTAACTGTGCTTTACCAGTGCTAGCCTCCCCTAATCAGCCCAATACCAGTCCTACCCCCCATCAGCTCATTACCAGTCCTAGCCTCCTCTAATCAGCTCATTTCCAATCATAGCCCCCCCCCCCGATCAGCTCATTTTCAATGCTAGCCTCCCATCAGTCCATTACCAGTCTTCTCCTCTCCTAATCAGCTCATTTCCAGTGCTAGTCCCCCCCTCAACCCCATTACCATTGCTAGGCTCCCCTAATCAGCCCATTACCAGTCCTTACCCCCCTGTCAGCCCATTACCAGTCCCAACCTTCCCTAATCAACCCATTACCAGTCCTAGCCCCCCCCACCTGCCCATTACCAGTGCTAGCTCCTTCATCAGCCCATTATAATCCTAAACCGCACTGTCTCTCGCCTCTGTCCAGCATTTATCCCATCTGTCCAGTATGTCACCTTGTCTCTCCCCTTTGTCCATGCCAGCCCCCCTCCCTCCATATCAGCCCCCTCCCTCTCTCTCTCCATCCATGTCGGCCCCCTCCCTTCATCCATCCATATCAGCACTCTCCCTCCATGTCAGCTCCACTCTGTTCATGTCAGCCTCCCTCCCTCCATCCATCACTCCATGTCAGCCCCCCTCCCTCCCTCTGTCCATGCCAGCCCCTCTCCCTCCATGCCAGCCCCCCTCTGTCCATGCCAGCCCCTCCTCCCTCCATCCATATCAGTCCCCCCTGTCGATGTCAGCCCCTCCCGTCAGTCGTGTTGCAGGTTCCCTGCCCCCTCATCACCTCTCCCCATGTCTGCTTCCCTTCTAATGCAGCCGCGGCTCCCTGCCTCTTAAGGAACCGCGGCTGTGCCTGTAAAATCGTTGCGGAGCCTCCCTGTCTCTCTATGGGCTCTGTGCAGCATTGTCCCTCCTCCAAAGGAAGTGGTAAGAACTTCCTTTGGAGGAGGGACAATGCTGCACGGAGCCCGTCGAGAGACAGGGAGGCTCCGCAATGATTTTACAGGCACAGCCGCGGTTCCCTAAGAGGCAGGGAGCCGCGGCTGCATCAGAAGGAAAGGGGTGAGTTTGCCGCTGCCGAGAAGCAGACTCTGCAGTGGCAGCAACTTGTGGGCGTATTAATTTTTTTTTTTTAACTTGGCGGAGACGAGGCGACCCCCGCTAAATCCTGTGGCGACCCCCGTGGGGGTCGCGACCCACAGGTTGAGAACCGCTGCCCTAAGCTCTTTTTCAGGAGCCACTGTGATGGAAAGACCTCGAGCCACATCTCTGATAAAATCCTGAAAGGACATATCCTCTGGTGGAGACATCCTACGCTGAGAAGAAGAAGAATCCTCATGAAGTACTCTGGCATCGACAGAGCTTTCAGGGTCTTCAGACTCATCTGAGGATTCAAAGTATCTCCGATCCAGATGATCGTGCAAGGCACGGTACCAGTACCGATCGATGGCATCGGAGTGGTCCGGTACCGACCTGTCGATACCGGATGGATACGCATGACTCGGTCCTGGTAGAATACCTGCCCATGTCGATGCAGTCGGTGCCGGTACCGGCGGTTTCAGGGGTATCGAGGCCGTGAGAAGAGCCGCCAGACTGCGTTCAATAGCCAAGAATCTCTCGTCTATCGACGCTGCCAATGCTTCATCGGTACCAGATGAAGCGGCCGGTAGCCCAGAGCATCTCACCAGTAGTTCTGCCGAGTTTGAAGCCTCGAACATCCTGGAGCCCCATTAATGCTTTGGAAGCTGAAGCCTCCCGCTGGAGCAATTTTACCGGTGAGAGTCCCTCAAGGGCAACGCCAGAGGCATCTTGCTATCTAGAAGGAGATTATCTTTTGAGGAACGGCTAGATTTATGTTTAGTTACCTGAGATCCATGGGAGGAAGATGAAGCCCTGGAAGACGTTGATGCCATGGAGGCTGCATTGGAGGGAAAAAGGGTGCTAAGTTTAGCAGCTTGGTTCTGCCGGCCCCTTTTCGACATCATCCCACAGGCAACACACTCTGAAATAGAGTGGTCAGGACCTAAACATTTGAGGCACCACTCGTGTGTCGGTGACGGAGATGGTACCGCCACACTTAGAACACTTTTTAAAACCCGAAGCGGGTTTTTCCATTCTGAAGGAAAAGTTGGGCCTAGTGCCCAAAATGGCACGTGGCACCTGAAGAGAAAATTACTGGAAAGACTCCAGAAGAAAGTTGTGTGTTCTTTCTTTTCCTTAAAAAAAAAAAAAAAAAAAAAAAAAAAACCAGAACTGGCGGTACCGGTGTAGTGTCGAGGGAAGGCAGACGCGACCACAAAAAAGAATAGAAGGGATTTTTTTCTGCGGTGACAGGATGTGTGACCTGTCGGTTCCACGGAAATCGAAGAACTGGAGAGGGACAGTTGGGAAAGGCGGGAAGGCAGCATGCAGGCGTTGTGGGATGCTTCCAAAAACTTTCCTATTGGACGCTTGGGAGCGTTCCTGCGCAGGCTCCGTCGGTACCGACGATACCCATATGTGAAGACTACATTCTTGCTTGTTCCTGGAGATATGTATAGCCCCTATTAGGAATGCCTGTTAGGAATAGAATAAAAGTAGGGTGGGTTGGGAGAGAGTTGGTAAGGAAGGGGAGCTTACTAAGTTTTTTTTTCTTTTATCTTAGGTTATTTTCTTTGCTGCCTTTCTAGATGGGCAAAGCGGTTTACAAAAGTCAAAAATCAAAGTGGGGGCAAAATGAAAAGAACTCCGTAATCATGAGATGGAGCAGAGGAGAAAAGAGGGCGAACAAGCACACAGACATAATGTAGAGGAAAAGCCTTAGTAAATTTTGGGCCATGGAGCTGCAATAGACTTAGAAGCAATCTTTCCCTGCTCCCTCCCTTCCCCCCCTCGATATCCTTCAACTTCAGTGGAGACAAAGGGGGAGGGGTTTTGCTGGCTCTTAAGTATTTGGCCTGGTCCCTAAAGCCAAAGAGAATTTTTCAGGGCCTGTTCAGAGGACAGTATTTTTTTACCAGATAGCTAGCCCTTTATAGGCATTGCGTTCTTGAAGCCTATGGCACTAGAAATGTTGCCGAGTGAGGGCTCTGACCAGGTTGGAGTAGTTTACTCCAGAAACTAATCTCAGGAGGATTATGAGCCAGCTGTTACTCTTTTTTCCCTAGGCAGATGAAGAGCCTTATGGAAGTTGGAGCTAATTTCCAAGTGACTGCAGGAGCTCTGAGACGGCAAAATTCTGCTCTTTGAGAGCTGGAACATGCTGGCACTGGTGTCATTTCTGCGGCTGGTATGAGTACAAGTACATTTCAGAGGACAGACCCCAGATACTTGGCGACATAGAGACTTGCCTTTGGACCTGTCTCCGGTGTCTTGGTGACGTTCCCTGCCCAAGGATGTTGCTTTCCTCGACCGTGCAGGACATGGCCAAGGCTCTCACCATCGAGACCGAGGCTGAGGAGGACCCGTGCACTGAGGAACTCCAGTACGAGGCTCCCCCTAAGGAAATTCTTACGGTACCAGTGCCTCTAATCCTCGACCACCATCTCCTCCGGACGTGGGATTCACCAGTGTTTGTACTAATTGTCAGCAGGCACCTTGACAACTACTACTACGACTACTACTGCTACTGAGCCTTTGTATAGTGCTACAAGACGTTTGCAACACTGCACAGACATGTAAGAGACAGTCCCTGCTCATCAGACCTTACAATCTAGTCAAGACAGACAACATAAGGGAAACACAAGAATTTCAAGTGAGTCAAGATCTGAAAGTGGCAGCAAAGAGGTGAGTTTTCAGCCTTGATTTGAAAAGGTTCAGAGAAGACGCCTGACGTACAGACTCAGGTAATTTGTTCCAGGCGTAAAGTGCAGCAAGATGAAAGGAGCAAAGTCTGGAGATGGCAATAGAAGAGAAGGGCACAGATAGAAGCAATTTGCTAGCTGAGTTCCCGAGGTGGGTGTAGGGAGCGATACGAGGAAAGATAGTGAGGAGCTGCAGAGTGAATGCATATAGGTCAACAGGAGAAGTTTGAACTGGATGTGGAAACGGATAGAGCGACAATGAAGTGACTTGAGAAGAGGGGTAATATGAGCATGATGAGGCTGGCGGAAGATTAGCCACACAGCAGAGTGTTGAACAGATTGAATGGTAGAGAGGTGATTCAAAGGGAGACCAGCAAAGGAGTAGGTTACAATAGTGAAGACAGGAGGTGATCAAGGAGTGGATAAGTGTCTTAGTAGTGTGTTCAGAAAGGAATGGGCAGATTTTGTTGATATAGAGAAAGAAACGGCAGATCTTAACTATCAGATGGATGTGTGTGGAGAAGGAGAGAGAGGAGTCAGACAGCCCCATAGTTGCAAGCTGAGGAAACAGGGAGGAGTAGAGTTTTTTTCCACAGAGACTGAGAGGAGAGAAAGATGAGAAGAGGTTTTAGGGGGGAAAAATAAGAAGCTCTGTTTTGGCCATGTTCAATTTCAAGTGATAGTGAGACATCCAAACAGCAATGTCAGAAAGGCAGGCAGAGATCTGGGTCTGGATGGCTGGAGAGATTTCAGGTGTAGAGAGGTAGATCTAGGAGTCATCAGCATAAAGATGGTACTGAAAGCCATGGGAAGAGATGAGCGCACTAAGGGACTGGGTATAGAGAGAGAAAAGAAGTGGACCCAAGACAGATCCTTGGGGTACACCAATTGAGAGCGGGATAGCAGCAAAGGAGGATCCACCAGAACAAACACTGAAAAAGCAGTGGGAGAAATGAGGAAAACAGGATAGTACAGAGCCCTTAAAACCAAGCCTTGACTCCATGTACAGAGTGCGCCAAAGCCCTGGGTTACAAAAGACCCAACTTCCCCACAACTCAATGGTCATGGAGTCAGCCATGCGCAGGCTCAAGAGCCAAAAAACTCATTTGTCTATGCTAGTCAGCAGGGAGGCCTGAACCATTGATGCCTTGGCCGGAAGGCCTTTCAGGGCTTGATGCTAACTTGCCGGATTCAGTCCTATCAGCTCTATATTGGCATGTACCATACAGAACTGTTGAGGGAGTTTGGTGGATTTTCGGCAGGCCTTGATGAGGAACCTCTGCAGAGGTTTAAATCTCTGACCTTGGTGGTAAGAGTGCTCAACGTTTTTGTCTTGAGCAGCCTACGATGGCTTTGAGTGTTCAGCCAAGGTTGGTGCTGCGGGTATCGGGGCATGATGCCAAGCATGGCTGCAGTTGTCTGACCTAGATCAAATGTATCTGTCTCCTGCATCGGAGAGAATCTCTTCGGTAAACCCATGGCAGACAAGGCTGCAGAAATAGAAACAGAGTTCCTGACGAGAACCAGGCTCTCAAAGAAGACATTGGAACAGCCCTGGAGGGAAGGCCTTGGGGAAGAAGCTGCCCTTCCCAGGAAGAAAGGGGGGCTTTGGCAGGACCCTGCAATTCCAGGCTGCCTTGGCCCTTTCACAGGGCCAGCAGCTTGGCCCCCGAAAGCAGAAGACCCTGAAGTCCCAGGCCATGGCCAAGCCTTGAGGGGGCTTTTGACTTCCTGGGTGTGACCTCCCCCTTCTCCCTGCTCCCTCCAGGGGGGTGCCTAGCATTGTTTGCCCACAGGTGGCCAGCCATCACCACCAATACATGGGTACTGCAAGTGTTCAAGAAGGGCTATCTCCTCCACCTACAGCGGGTGCCGTCCATGTACTTCCTAGGAGAGCCCACCAGACCTCTTTCACCAGACCCTGAGTGCTGAAACATCTCTGGGGCACTGGCTTCTTCTCCAGGTACTTTCTCGTCCCCAAGAGGGCAGGGGGCCTTGGGCCCATCCTGGACCTGTGAGAGCTGGTCAGGGAAAAGTTCAAGATGCTCTCCTTTGGAACACTGCTGTCATTCCTCCAGTAGGGAGATTGGTTATGCTTCTTAGACCTAAAGGATGCCTATTCACACATCCTAATCTATCCCAGCCACAGAAAATACCTCCGGTTCGTGGTGGGAGGAGAGCACTACCAATACAGGGTGCTGCCCTTTAGACTGGCCTCATCACCAAGGGTCTTCACAAAGTGCCTCACGGTGGTCGTAGCTCACCTCCGGCTCCAAGGGGCCTTCATCTTCCCTTATCTGGACGACTGGCTCATAAAGGGGGGGGGGCACATCCACAGAGGCACAATGCACCACCGGGTGCACCATAAACGTCCTCCAGCACCTGGGGTTAATCATAAACTACCCCAAGTCCCACCTCGTTCTGGCTCAGTGCCTTGAGTTTATAGGGGTGCAGCTAGATTCTCTTCAAGAGAGGTCAGAACGCCTCAGGGGGCTAGCCTCAGAGGTACCTGCCCAGCTTCTACTCCGCCTGTTGGGATACATGGCCTCCACAGTTTGTGACCCCATATGCCAAACTGCACATGAGAGCAGCCCAGTGGTGCCTGTGCTCTGTGGACACAAACCACAGGCAGGTTTAGAGACAGAGTGAAAGTGACCTGCCAGCTGGTGGACTCCCTTGGATGTTGGCAGACCTCTTCCAGGCACCCACCCCCAGAAAGTCCTCGGACATCTCTCTAATGGGCTGTGGAGCACATTGTGAGGGCTTCCAGGTGCAAGGCAGCTGGTCCCAGATGGAATCCTGAATGTAAATCAACCTGTTGGAGCTCTAGGTGATATTCCTGGCTCTCCGAGCCTTCCGTCACTGGCTGCAGCACCAGATCAGCAACCAAGTTGCAGTGTTCTACGTGAACAAACAAGGGGGAACAGGGTTGTAATCCCTCTGCCAGGAGGCGGTAGCTCTCCTCTCCTTTGCACATGCAGAAGGATGCTCCTAGAGGTGGTTTACCTCCCTGGCCAAGGCAATACCCTTGCAGGCAAGAAGAGCAGCGTCCTCCAGCCACACAAGTGGCACCTGGATCTCTCATATTAGCCTCCTGGCTGTTTCATCTCTGGGGCATCCCCCTGGTGGACCTGTTCACCAGGCAGGACAATATGCAGTTGCCCCATTTCTGCTCTTGCCAGTCACACCCATCTCGGGTGGCAGCGGATGCGTTCCTCATCCCATGGACGGAAGGCCTCCTGCTTTCCCACCTAAACCTCTGGTTGCCAAGACCCTGTTCAAGGTCCATTGCGACAGAGCATCACTAATGCTGATAGCTCCCTGTTGGCCCAGGCAACCCTGGTTCCCACTACTCGTCTCCCTATTGACGGCGTTGCCGATTTCCCCCTGGGCCAAGCCCCAGGGTTACTCTTACAGGAGCAGGGCTCTCTCCTATACCCCAACCTGGGGTCTCTGGCACTCACGGCTTGGCTGCTGAAAGGGTAGCGTTGGTTCCCTTCAACCTCCCACGGGATGTGGAAGAGGTTCTTCTGGCCTCTCGTAAGGCTTCCACAAGAAGGGTGTATGCATTTGTGTGGTGCTGATTCTTTGTGTGGTGCTGATTCTTTGTGTGGTGCGCAGAAAGACGGGTAAACCTGTTCTCCTGCTCGGTACAAGTGGTACTTCAGTACCTGCTCCACCTGTCGCAGGGGGGACTAGTCCAATTCGGTCAAAGTACACATGAGTGCTATTGCAGTGCACCAACATCCCATTGAGGGAAAGTACCTCTCAGCTCAGTCCCTGGTGTCTCGGTTCTTTCAGGGTCTCATGCTATCCAGACCTCCTGTCTGCCTTCCTGTGGGATCTCATTGTGGTGCTCTTGCAGCTCACTAAGCCAACGTTTGAGCCTTTGGCCACCTGCCACCTGAGGTACTCTTCCTGGAAGGTCATCTTCCTTTTTAGCACTCACATTAGCTTGCAGTCAGCGAACTCCAGCCCCCCCCCCCCCCCCCCCGCCCAACACAAGGTTCTACAAGAACAGGGTGGTGCTCTGAACACACCCTAAGTTTCTGCTGAAGATGGTTTCCCCTTCCACCTCAATCAAGAGGTGGTGCTCCCCATCTTTCTGAGGCCTCACACCGGCAGGATGGAGACCTTTCTCCATACTCAGGACAGGGCCCTTTTACAATCCAATCTGCAATGGACCTAGGGCCACCGCAGAGCATATCAGCTTTTTGTATCCTATGACCCCAGCCATCTGTGGGGCTCCCAGTGAATAAGTGAACTCTGTATGCCTGGGTGGCAGACTGCATTACCCTTGCCTATGAGCAAGCAGGGATTTAACTGGACCAGAAGGTCATGGCACACCATGTCAGGGTCATGGCTACTTCTGTGGTAAACCTGTGGTCTGTCCCTGTGACTGAAATCTATCGGGTTGCCACCTGGTCTTCGATCCATACCTTCGCAGCTCACTACCTTCTGGAGAGGGAGTCCAGACAGCCAAGCCATACTCTGTAATCTCTTCAGGGTGTAGGCAACTCCTGCCCTCTGACCCTTTTGTGTTCAGGCTACTGGGAGTGCTGAGTTTCTGCTGGACACTTGGGTCTTGCGAGAGTTTCACAGTAGGGACTCTACTGCTGCTGATCACGACTCACCCTTTGCAGGTCACCGTGGTGTTTTTTTACAGATTCTCAGTAGCCTGTAGCTGGGGAGTCCCATATGTGAGTACTGACTTCCTGCTTGTTCTCGAAGAAAGCGTAGTTACTCACCTGTAATAGCTGTTCTCTGGGGACAGCAGGAGTCGGTCCTCAGAACCCTCTCTCCTCTCCTTGGAGTTGCTTCCTTACCATATTTTATTTTATTTTTTCTTTGCCATCTTAGTTATGTCATTAGATTGAGGCAAGGTGGCACTCTTGGGTGAGAAGGGGACAATGCATGTATGGTGCATCTCAAAGGCTTTCTTTGAAGGCTAGGGAGATGCTTTTGTGGGGCTCTGTCTGTGCAGAAGTGACCCATAGGTGAGGACTGATTCCTGCTGTCCCTGGAGAAAACCTGTTACAGGTGAACTACGCTTTCTCAGAGAATTAGGAGATCCTACGTGATATTTTTATGGAGGGCACTGTTGAAGAGTTTTTGTTGATATTGATGTTGTGTTCCTGAGGATTGTCATTCTTCAGGCTCCAATTGCTTGGAGTGATGGGGTAGGGGGCCCTTCATGTTTGCAGCTGTTTCGAGCTAGGCAATTTGGGCTTCTCTGAGGGATGGTTGTCTTCAGGTCAATTAAATGTTCTTTCTGATGCTTCTCTGTGAGTAATTGAGGATTTAGGTAACATGTTTTGCACCGGCATTGTGCACTAAGCTTGGTTTACTTCTGGTGCAGTGAAGGAGTTCAAATTCTGATGATCTGTTGGTTTCTTTTGGGAGCCTAAGGGAAATGTATTCATGACAAGATTTCTTTCCAGATTGACAATGCTGCTAACCAGTCTAATCTATCTTCTTTAGTGGTAGCAGTTTTTTTCGACCAGAGGTTCTGTCCCTCATGATGGAGTTTCCAGACTTGACACAGTCCTAGTTATCCGCATTACGAAAAAATTGTTAGTCTTCCTAGAGGAGTGGCAGCTTGAAAGAGGAATGTTTACAGTTAGCTGTGTGTTATCCCACCCAGAGTAAGGTGGTGCTTGGTTGAATCCCACTTGCTCTGGACTGGTCTGAGACGGTAAAAAAGAAAAAATGTGGTCTTACCTGCTAAATTTCTTTCCTCGAGTCCAAAGGCCTGCCCTTCATTGTTATAATTTGGTGGTGGCCGAGCCAAAGGTCTTTGACCTTGCAGGGATTCTTTTTGCCCCCATGGCTGCTGGTTTCAAAAAGTGTGACAGGTGCTCCAAAAATATGTCGCTCACGGACACCCATGACTGTTGTCTTAGGTGCCTAAGAGCTAACCCCAACCCAGAGCTCTGCTCCCTTTGTAAACAGATGTCCTCCAAGGCCATCCAGAGCCATAAGCAGAAACTGGATGATATTTTCCGCAAGGTGGTCTCGGTGATCTTCTCAAGCTAGCGCCTGTCTCCAGGCGGGCTTTGGCCTCAAGAGCCCAGCACAAGGCACAGGCTCTGCTTGAGCAGCCTAGCTCCGAGTCTCCCTTGGAATTTTCAGGTTGTGAGTCTGAAGGGGACACTTCCCCTGAATCCCGGGCACATCGGAATCTCCCCTCGGATCCTTCCCCGCCTGAAGTGGCGGTCTCCTCCCAAAGACACCTCCTTTCTGGAGTTTGTGCGGGACATGGTTCGAGCCCTAGCACTCTCCACACAGTCCGATGAGCCGCCCTGTGTGGAAGAATATTTTACAATATGAGGCTCCGCCAAGGGAATCCCTCACGATCCCATTTCCACTCAGCCTAGCCTAGCCTGGCTGCTCCTCCGTATGTAGGAGACACCTGCATCTATCCCCATTGTCAGCAAGTGCCTGGACACCATGTACAGGGTCCAGCTAGGGCCCAGCTTCCTCATACCTTGATGGTGGTGGAGTCCGCCATGCGGAAGCAAAAGAGCCCAAAAACTCACTCCTTAGTCCCGCCGTGTAGGGCAGGGGTGTCAAACACCAGTCCTGGAGGGCCACAAACAAGTCTGGTTTTCAGGATGCCCCTAATGAGGGAGGAGTGGCTCAGTGGTTGGGATAGGTTACCTCAGGACGGAAGGCTTGGGGGTTCAATTCCCACGTGGGGACAAGCAACCTCAGGCCGGAGGGACTGGGGTCTCTAGTCCCATGGCCGCGCCACTTAACCCTCCATTGCCTCATGTACACTTAGATTGTGAGCCCTTCGGGGACAAGGGAATAAAAAGTACCTGTTAGTATACATGTAAACCGCACTGATTCTAAAGAGCGTGGTATAAAAAATAAATAAATAAAATAAAATAATGAATATTCATTAGGATATATTTGCATGCACTACCCCCATTGTATGCAAATATATCTCATGCATATTTATTAGGGGTACCCTGAAAACCTGACTGGTTTGTGGCCCTCCAGGACTGCAGTTTGACACCCCCTGGTGTAGGGAATCTCGTGCCCTCGGCGCCCTCTGGTTTAAGGCCTACCAAGGCTCCATGCTATCTTGCCGCATCCAGGCTTACCAGCTACACATAGGTAACTAGAATCAGCCTCCGCTTGCTAATCCTTATGAACCCTAACATTATTCTAACAGCACTGATCAGTTGTCGGTGCTCACATGGTTTTATTCAGCCCTTGACTGATAACTCTAATGTTTTTAATATTTTTAGCTTACTTGAGATAAGATTTTCCTATTGTTTATGTCGCTGTTAATTGATTATTTTCTCTACTAATAATTTTCCTTGTCTGATAGCTCACTGTCTTTTAAGACTTATCTGTAATTTTTATTTTATCTTTCTTCACTTAATTTATTATCCCTCTCCCTCTTCTAATTGTACCTCCCCTCTCTGCCATTTCTTATGACCCCATATCATTCTTTGATCCTTTTTCAGATCCTCCCTGACCTTTTTCCCTTATTCCACCAACCCAATACCTCTCTTCTCTCTTACCCTCTCTCCATCCTCCCTTCTCCTTAGCTCTTGAGCTTCACCTTCTCCTTCCTCTCATTCATCCCTCTCCTTCCTCTCTAAAAGAACCTAATCCTCGTTTTTGCTGTGCTGTTTCCTCTCTCCTTCGCATTCTTCTCCTTCTGGTGACATTAAGTCCTACCCTGCCCCCCCTTTCATTTTTCTCACTTCCATATTAGTTCCTCTTTCCACCCCCCAATCTCATCCATATCTCTCTCCTTCTCGTGTGCCTTATGGAATGCTCATTTTCCAGGAACAAGCAGGAAGTCAGTCCTCACGTTTGGGTGACGTCAGCGCCGATTGAACCTGCGCAGAGCATATCCTCAGCTTTCAAAGAAAGCCTTTGGAACATGCTACCACACATATGTGGTCCCGTTCCTGCCGAAGGGTGACATCTTGCTCAATCTCCTTTTCTCTGCGGAGCCCAACAGACGTCTGTCCAATTTCCCCAGGAAAAAGTCTTGACAATATCCTTAAAAACTCAGTTTTCCCGGTTCGTGTACCGGTTCCTCTTCCTGCCTTGAGCCGGCGCCAAGCCCGGTGCTGTTCTTGACTCCTTCCCCGTTTTCTGATCAACGCTTACCTTGACTGGCATTTGCGCCCTTTCTCACCTGGGGGTCGTTGATCACAGCCAGGTGTCAACCCATCATGTCCCCCTGTGTGTTCAAAAAATGTGACCGCTGCAGTCAAGCTATGTCTGTCACAGACAGCCTTGCTTCTGCCTCCCTGCTTGGGACCATGACAGCACCTCCTGCGACCTGTGCCAGACCAAGATGCCTAAAACCAATAAGAGGAGGTTGAAGTTGCAGGGGAGTATGTTTCCCGGATCTAACTCGGCACTGGCTTCCTTAGTGCTGAGCTCCAAGCCCAGCACGACCTGAGAGGGCCGAGCGTCCTCTGAGTCCTGCGGTGGTGGCTCTTCTGAGAAGTGACTTTGGAACCCAAGCGAAAAAAGAAAAAAATCCTCCAAGTCCGTCGAGGTTCCATTGGAGAAATCGGGCAAGACCGCCCAGAGGGACTCGGACAACTCAGAAAAACGGCCCACCAAAGTAACCAAAAATGATGCCTCTGCTGGCGGAGGCCATGCGAGGATCCTCAAGGCCATAGTCCTCATAGAGGACGCACTTGCAAGAGTGCCGGCACCAGACCAGAGATTCTCTGTGCCTGCGCTGAAAGTGGCTTCCGGCTTGAATCCAGAATGGCAGCCATGGAGCAGAACATCACTGCCAATCTGGCTATGCAGCAGGTGATGATGGCAGGTTTGTCCGCATCATCTGCCCTGACGACCGGACCCCTGACTGCCGAGCTCAGAGCGCCATCTGCCTCAGATAAATCCTCTGCCCTGGTTGAGGTCCCAGTCCATTCCTTGGGACTTCAGTCCTCCCCGGCCAGTTTCCGGGACTCAGACCCAAGTCCTCGGGAGGGCCCCGACACTTCAGTATAGGCCTCGAGGCACGGAGTCACAGGGCCTTGGACTCATTCCCCCCCCCCCCCCCCCCGACTCTGAATGGGAGACTGACAGTGAGGCCTCCCTGAAACCACACAGCACCGAGACGTCCTCTCGGACCGTCTCCCCCAGCGCCATTCTCCTCTGGAGGATGTGGCCTTCCATGACTTTGTCAGGGATATGGCCAGAGCCCTCGTGGTGCAAACCGAGGTGGAAGAGGACCTGTACACTGAGGAACTAGAGATGTTCCAGTTAGTCGTCTCCTAAGGAAACCCTTACAGTGCTGATCCAGCCGATCCTCGAGCGGCTGCTACTGCGGATGTGGGAGACCCTGGCATCCGATGCTGGTAGTCAGCTAGTGCCTTGATGCCATGTACCGTGTCAGGAAAGGGCCGAGGTTCCACAAGCCCCAGCTCCCACATAACTCCATGTCGCGTTAACTATGCAAAAGCTAGATCACCTCTTCTGTTTCCCCTGGTAGGGATGCTCAAGCCTTCGGGCGCAGGTGCTATCAGGGTTCGATACTGGGGTGCCGAATCCAGGCCTGTGAACTTATACATAGGCATGTATCCAAATACCCTGACTCAGGAATTATCGGGGTTCTTGGCAGGAATGACCAGGGAACCTCTCCTTCGGTTCCAGGCTCTGACTTCAGGAATCAAGGACTGTTCAGTTACTCTCCCGGGCGGCCTATGACGGATTCAAGTCAGTGGCTGGCGTCACCTTGAGCATGGGTCCAGGACAAGCTGCTCAACATCCCCTGTACTGGCGAGAATGTGTTCGGCAAACCCAGGGCCAACAAGGCGGCCGAGATAGAGGCCAAGGTGGTGACCTGCCAGAGGCTCTTAGACTACCTTTTCTTTTTTCCTGTAAAAAGCCCTCAGGAAAAAGGCCCCTATTATCTGGGAAAAAGGGGTACTTCCAACAGGGTCACAGATACCCATCTTTCTTGATCCAACAGCAGGGTTCTCACAATGAGAGAGAGGGCCAAGGAGCTCAGAAGCCCCAGCTCTAGTCCAGCTAGGGGGAAGCTTTTGACTCCCAGGGCAAGGTCCCCCTTCCCCCAGGAGGCCTTCACCAGCCCACAGGGGTCTGCCTGGCACTCTTTACCCACAGGTGAGCCCAGATCACCTCAGACCAGTGGGTGCTGCAGGTGATGGAGGGGGGGATACCTCTTCCGCTTACACCAAATACCACCCAGGTTCTTCTCAGGAAAGCCAGTGTGACCTCTCCTCCACCAGACCCTTCTGTTCTCAGAGCTTGCAGGTCTGCTCAGGGACAATGCAGTGGAGCCTGTACCCTAGCATCTATGGGGAAAGGGCTTCTACTCAAGGTACTTCCTTGTCTCCAGAAGAACTGAGGGCCTTGGGCCCATTCTAGACTTGCAATACTTGAGCAAGTTTCTAGTGAGGGAGATGTTCAAGATGCTTTCCTTTGGAGCACTGCTGCCCTACCGTTGGTTGTGCTCCTTGGACCTAAAGGATGTGTACACCCACTTCCTAATCCACCCATCCCACAGGCAGCAACTGCGATTTGTGGTGGGAGGAGAACACTATCAATACAGAGCGCTGCCCTTCAGCCTGGCGGCCTCACCAAGAGTCTTTACCAAGTGCTGTGCCTGCAAGGGACTTTTGTCGTCCCCTACCTGGATGTCTGGCTAATCAGAGGTGGTACAGCCTCAGAAGTCAAGCAGGCCGCAGAGCGTACATTCCTCCTGCTGCAGCACCCGGGATTTGTTATCAACTACCCCAAGTCCCATCTCACTCCACGTCAAGGTCTGAGGTTCATAGGGCTGCAGCTGGACATGCTACAGGTCAAGGCTGTCCTCCCAAGGTAAAGGGCAGACCGCCCCATTCAACTAGCAGGAGAGGTGCAGCACCGCCGATCAGTACCGGCTCGCTGCCTTCTCTGCCTGCTGGGTGACATGGCCTCAATAGTCCATGTCATACCGCTGGCCTGCCTGCACATGCGGACAGCCCAATGGTGTCTCCGCTCACAGTGGACTCAAACCACGGATAGGCTACAGGACAGAATTAGTCACTTGCCAGCTGGCGGAATCCCTCATCTGGTGGCAAACCCTGCACCACCTCCAGGTGGGAATGCCATTCCAGGCACCTGCACCGCAGAGGACCCTGACAAGACACCTCCCTCCTGGGACCACCACACACAAGGCAGCTGGTCCCAGGAGTCATCACTTTTACAGATCAATCTCCTTGAACTTGGGGCAATCTTCCTGGCTCTGCGAGCGTTATGTCACCGCCTGTGGCGTCAACCTGTGCTGATCCAGACGGGCAGCCAGGTGGCCTTGTTTTATATCAACAAGCAGGGGAAGGGGGCACGGGCTCGTACTTCCTCTGCCAGGAGACGGTAGCCCTCCTCTCCTACGCAGCACGCAGTGGCATGCTCCTGTGATCAGTATACTTCACAGACCAGGACAACTGCTTAGCAGACAGGTTGAGTCGAGTCCTTCACCCACACGAGTGGCACTTGAACATCAGGTAACGAAGCAACTCTTCCACCGCTGGAGCAGGCCCGTGATGGACCTCTTTGTCTCCCTGAACAATGCACAACTACCGCGCTTCTGCTCGCGCCAGCTGCACCCAGGGAGAGTGGTGGCAGATGCCTTCCTAATCCTGTGGTTGGAGGACCTGCTATATTTATTTAATTTTCTTATATACCACGCTCTTTATCATCAGTGCGGTTTACATACAACATAACTGTGCAATGCAGGATGTCTGCACTGGACTTACAATATAACAGTGTAGTAACAGTATAACAATATAATGGGGTTATGTACAGGTATGAGCTATATGCGTTCCCACCAACCCCCCCCCCCTTGGTGACCAAGACCCTCTGGGTCCAGAGAGAGAAGGTGTCAGTTATACTGATTGCACCCAGGTGGCCCAGGCAGCCCTGGTTCCCTCTGCTGCTATCCCTGTCGGTGGCACCAAATTCCTCCTGAAGGTGGTATCTCCACCTCAACCAAGAGGTGGTCTGGCAGGGAGGAACTAATATTTCATACACTAGACTGCAAACAGGTCCTGTCCTTCTACCTACAGTGGACGCAGGCCCATTGGAAAGCTCTTCAGCTTTTCGTGTCTTATGACTCCAGTAGACTGGGGCTTCCTGTTACTATGTCCACTTGGGTGGTGGACTGTATTGCCCTCGCCTATGAGCGAGCTGGCCTTTTCCTTGAGCACAGGATCATAGCGCATCGTGTGAGGGCGATGGCCACGTCAGTAACCAACCTCCACTCAGTGCCGGTGACTGAGATCTGCAAGGCCGCCACATGGTCTTCAATTCATACATTCGCAGTTCACTACTGCCTGATGAGCAAGTCCCGCAGGGACAGTGCGTTTGGCCAGGCAGTACTCTGTAATATTCATCTGACTTAGCAAGATGGCATCCTTGGGTGGGATGGGGACAAGGCATGTGTGGTGGATCTCCCAAAGGCTTTCTTTGAAAGCTGGAGAAATGCGCCGCACAGGCTTAGTCTGCGCAGACGTCACCCATATGTGAGGACTGATTCCTGCTGTTCCTGGAGAACACCTGTTACAGGTGAGTGAGTACGCTCTCCATTTCTAATAAACTTCCCTTTACCTATGATCTCTTTATCTCTCATGCTTTCCATCTTCTCGCTCTTACTGAAACCTGGCTCCTCCCTGATGACACTGCTCGATTGTTGCTCTCTCTCATGGTGGCTACCAATTCTCCCACACTTTTTGTGCCAATGGCCGTGGTGGTGGTGTTTGGGTTTCTACTTTCTCCTTGCCAATTTCAACCACTCCTTCCTTCTCTCCCATTCCTTTCTTTTCTTTGAGGTCTACTCCATCCGTCTTTTTAATCCCCTACCTCTCCGGATCGCTGTTATCTCTAGACCCCCTGACAAGTCCACTTCTGCCTTTCTCGCTCTTTTTGACTCTTGGCTCTCCTTATTCCTGGATTCTTCCCCCCATCCCTTGTTCTTGGTGACTTTAGTTTTCATATTGATAACCCTTCTCACCCCTATGCGTCTAAGCTCCTCTCCCTTACCTCCTCTTTCAACCTCCAGCTTTGCTCTTCTGCCCTCACTCATCAGCTTGGTCACTGCCTTGACCTCCGTTTTCTATTCTAATTGTTTACCTTCTAATTTCTGCACCTCAGTTCTTCCCTTATCCGACCATCAGCTCTTAAGTTTCACTCTTCATCACTCCCCACCTCAAATCTTGCCCAATGTCTTCCTATCTTTTTAGGAATCTTCATGCTATCGATCCACTGACTCTATCCACTATTTCTCTTCTCTTTTTTTTTCTTCCACTTTGTCCTCTAAGTCTGTTGACGAGGCCCTAGTTTCCTATAATACCGTGCTCTCCTTTACTCTGGATACTCTTGCTCCGCCCATAGCACATCCTTTGAGGTGCACACTTCACCTCAGCCCTGGCTGTCTTCAACTACCTGCTACATATGCTCCTATGCCTGCTCATCTGAAAGCACTTGACTCAAATTCCGCTCCCTTTCTGACTTTCTCCACTTCATATTCATGCTTGCTTCTTTCCAGTCCGCCATTGCACTCGCTAAGCAAAACTATTTTATCAATCTGACTGTCTTGCCTCTAACCCCTGCCATCTCTTCTCTACTCTTGATTCTCTTATTAAGGCACCACTGCCTCCAATTCCCTCTCCTCTTTCTGCCCAAACCCTAGACGACTATTTTCATGACAAAGTCCATAAGATTACTCTTCAATTCCCTACTAAATCTTCTTCACCCCCTCTCCCCCCTCTCCAATACCAACTTTTCCACTCAACTTCTACCACCCTTTCATCCTTTTCTAAAATCTCTGAAGAGAAACCTTCTCTTCTTTCCTCCTCTAAACTTACTACCTGTTCTTCTGATCTTATCACCTGTCTCCTTAACTCCATCTCCTCCTGTGTCATACCTTCCATCTCATATTTTCTCAACCTTTCACTCTCCACTGGAACCTTCCCTGCAACTTTCTCAAAAAAAAAAAAAAACTTCACTTGACCCTACTTGTCCTTCTAATTACTGACTCATCTCCCTTCTCCCATTCATTTCCAAACTTCTTGAATGTGCAGTTCTCTGTCACTGCCTGAAATTTCTCTCCTCTCATGCCCTATTTCAGGGGTCTGCAACCTTTAAGACGTAAAGAGCCACTTGGACCCGTTTCCGAAGGGAAAAAAAAACCTGGGAGCCGCAAAACCATTGCGACATTTAAAACAAATCTAACACTGCATATATTGTTTCTTACCTTAATGCTATATACGACCCCCTACTTTTCCTGTTAAAATATAGGTGTTTGGCCTATACTCGCCGTATAAGGACTACCCCTCTTCCTTCACACACCAAAAAAAAAAACCGCCAGAAAATATCACAACAACAAGTAACAATATTTGATTTCAAAATTATGATGATTTTGTAGTCAAATCACTAATATGAAATAAAATTATTTTTTCTACCTTTGTTGTCTGACCAATTTATTCTTTGATCATGCTGGTCCCGATCTGAGGCTTCTGCTTTCCTGTCTTCTCTTAGCTCTCTTTCTGTGGTCTATGGTCCATCTGCCATTTCTTATCTCTTCTTTCGTTTTCTTCACTTCTTTCCATCAGCCTATTTCCAGTCCCAGTAACCCTCCCCAATATCAGCCCCTTTCCAGTCCTCACCCCCAGTACCTTCCAGTGCTAATCCCCCCTCAACCCCATTACCAGTGCTAGCCTCCCCTAATCAGCCCAATACCAGTCCTACCCTCCCATCAGCTCATTACCAGTCCTAGCCTCCCCTAATCAGCTCATTTCCAGTGCTCGTCCCCTCAACCCCATTACCAGTGCTCCATCCCTCCATGTCAGCCCCCTCCCTCCCTCCATCCATATCAGCTCCCTCCCTCCATGTCAGCCCCCTCCATCCCTCCATGTCAGCCCCCCTCCCTCCTTCCTTTTCCGCTCCCTCCCTCCATGTCAGCCCCCTCCATCCCTCATGTCAGCCCCCCTCCCTCCATCCATATCAGCTCCCTCCCTCCATGTCAGCCCCCCTCCCTCCATCCATCCATATCAGCTCTCTCCCTCCATGTCAGCCCCCCTCCCTCCATGTCAGCCCCCCTCCCTCCATGTCAGCCCGCCTCCCTCCATCCCTCCATATCAGCTCCCTCCCTCCATGTCTGCTCCCACCCTCCATGTCAGCCCCCCTCCCTCCCTCCCTCCATATCTGCTCCCTCCCTCCATGTCAGCCCCTCCCTCCATGTCAGCCCCCCTCCCTCCATCCATCCATATCTGCTCCCCCCCTCCCTCCATCCCAGCCCCCCTCCCTCCATCCATCCATATCTGCTCCCTCCCTCCCTCCATGTCAGCCCCCCCTCCCTCCATGTCAGCCCCCCTCCCTCCATGTCAGCCCCCTCCCTCCATCCATCCATATCTGCTCCCTACCTCCATGTCAGCCCCCCTCCCTCCATCCATATCTGCTCCCTCCCTCCATGTCAGCCCCCCTCCCTCCATCCATATCAGCTCCCTCCCTCCATGTCAGCCCCCTCCCTCCATCCATCCATATCTGCTCCCTCCCTCCATGTCAGCCCCCCTCCCTCCATCCATCCATATCTGCTCCCTCCCTCCATGTCAGCCCCCCTCCCTCCATGTCAGCCCCCCTCCCTCCATCCATCCATTTTTGCTCCCTCCCTCCATGTCAGCCCCCCTCCCTCCCTCCATCCATCCATATCTGCTCCCTCCCTCCATGTCAGCCCCCCTCCCTCCATCCATCCATATCTGCTCCCTCCCTCCATGTCAGCCCCCCTCCCTCCATCCATCCATATCTGCTCCCTCCCTCCATGTCAGCCCCCCTCCCTCCATCCATCCATATCTGCTCCCTCCCTCCATGTCAGCCCCCCTCCCTCCATCCATCCATATCTGCTCCCGCCCTCCATGTCAGCCCCCCTCCCTCCTCCCTCCATCCATCCATATCAGCTCCCTCCCTCCATGTCAGCCCCCCTCCCTCCATCCATATCTGCTCCCTCCCTCCATGTCAGCCCACTCCATCACTCCATCCATCCATATAAGCTCCCTCCCTCCATGTCAGCCCCCTCCATCCATCCATATCTGCTCCCTCCCTGTCAGCTCCCTCCCTTCTTCTGCAGCCGCGGCTCTCTGCCTCTTAGGGAACCGTGGCTGTGCTTTTAAAATCATCTCGGAGCCCTTCCTGTCTTGACGGGCTCCGTGCAGCATTGTCCCGCCTCCAAAGGAAGTGGTAAACAACTTCCTTTAGAGGCGGGACAATGCTGCACGGAGCCCGTCAAGACAGGAAGGGCTCCGAGATGATTTTAAAAGCACAGCCGCGGTTCCCTAAGAGGCAGGGAACCGCGGCTGCAGAAGAAGGGAGGGAGCCCATAACGCCATAAATACCGGGCGGGCAGTGTGCTCCGGAGCCGCGGCAAAGGTGAGAAAGAGCCGCATGCGGCTCCGGAGCCGCGGGTTGCCGACCCCTGCCCTATTTGATTCACTCCAGTCTGGTTTTTTTCCCTTTCATTCTACTAAAATTGCTCTTGCCAAGGTCTCCAGTGACTTGTTCCTGGCTAAGTCCAAAGGCCTATACTCTGTTCTCATTCTTCTTGACCTTTCTGCTGCTTTTGATATAGTTGACCACCACCTCCTCTTCGACACATTATCCCCTCTTGGTTTTAGGGGCTCTGTGCTGTCTTGGTTTTCTCTCCATTTGCTCTTTCAGTGTTTGTTCTGGTGGTTCCTCCTCTATTGCCATCCCTCTTTTAGTTGGTGTAACCCAAGGGTCTGTTCTAGGCCCTCTCCTTTTCTCTCTCTACACCCGGTCCCTTGGTGCCCTCATCTCTTCCCATGGCTTTCAGTATCATTTTTATGCTGTTGACTCTCTAGTCTATCTATCTTCACCTGACATTTCTCTTACATTCCAAGCTTGTATCTCTGCCTGACATCGCTGCTTGGATGTCTCACCGCCATCTGAAATTGAACATGGCTAAAACAGAACTTTCTTTCTCCCTAAACCCTCTTCCCACCTTCCCCCTTTCTCTCACTGTTGACAGTACTCTTTTTCTAACTGTTTCCTCAGCCTGCAACCTTGGGCTCATCTTTGACTCCTCCCTTTCCTTCTCCACATATATTCAACAGATTGCTAAAACCTGTTGTTTCTTTCTCTATAACATTAACAAAATTTGCCTCTTACTATCTGAACACACTTCTAAAACTCTTGTCCACTCTTTCATCCTGATTATTGCAACCTCCTCCTTGATGGTCTCCCTCGGAGACATCTCTCTCCTCCTTCAATCTATTCAGAACTCTGTTGCACGGCTAATCTTTTGCCAGCTCTGATTACACTCATATAACCCTTCTTCTGAAATCACTTCACTGCCTCCCCTTCTGTTTCCATATCCATTTCAAACTTCTCCTAACCTATAAATGCATTCACTTTACTACCATGCATTACCTTTCCTCTCTCCTCTCTGCCTACACCCATCCTCATGAATGCCGCTCTTCCTCTGGCTTTCTTATGCCCTTTTCTTCTATTGCCAACTCCAGACTTCGATCTTTTCACCTTGCTGCTCTTTGTGCCTGAAACAAACTTCCTTTATCTATACTTCAAGTCTCATCTCTCTCCCTCTTCAAATCCATGCTAAAGGCTTACCCCTTTGAGGCTGCTTTTGGATCCTGATTTCTTGTTCTCCTTGTGTCTACTCTCCCTATTGAACCCCTTATTTCTCTTGAATTGTGCTGTCTTAGATTGTAAGCTCTATGAGCAGGTACTCTCTTCTATATGTGTTTGTACAGCGCTGTGTAAGCCTTGTAGCGCTATATAAATGATTAATAGTAGTAGTAGTAGTATATTAGCGCAGCCAGGGCTCACACCTTAGTAATTCGCTGACTCCAGCAAATGATGGTTGCTTTGATGCAACTCTGAAAATTTAGAAGAGATTTGATTTTGCTTGTGCGTAAGCACCCTTACGGGTGACTTCCTCACTGGAGCACAGTGCTGGAGGCTCCACTAGTCACCCTTAAAGCTGGTGCTTTTTTAGGTATTGTCAAACAGAGAAGGGAATTGGTTCAGCTTCTCATCCTTATCTTGTTCAAGGCCAGTTGAGCAGCCACAAGTATTTTTGATAAGGAGTTTAGCAAAGGATTTTTTGCCTTGCATAACTTCAGTGCCCCCTCTCTTCTCCTCCCTGCCCCCCCTCCCCCAGGTGCCCCCTCTCTTCTCCTCCCTGCCCCCCTCCCCCAGCTGTCTCCTGAAGATTAGAAGGCAGCTGTTCAGATGTATGTGCCTGGAGGCCCTGGCATGATCTTTCTGCCCAAGCTCCCTGAGAGTGAGTACCAAAAAGCTAAGCCCGTCTTGTCTGGCTTGTTTTTTGAGAGGGCTACCTGTATATTGGGTTCTGGACTGATCAAGGCGACTGTTAGTGAGGTGTGGTGGTGGTTTTGTTTCCTGCTGGTTTCTGCCTCCTCTTGCTGCCTGCATGTGTTAACTGTGCTACATCTGCTAAGTCTGCATCTAAATACTGCACGTTAGTCTTATGTGCCTTGGATCTGCACGCAGCGATAGCGTAGAGTGGTGTCTGCATAGCTGGAGCATACATTGTAATTCATCTTATTAGCATGTCCTGAGCTTGTTAAGCTAGGCTGCTAGCAACGCAGAAGGCACATTGTTGGTATGGACGCATGCCGCCTTCTAGGAAACGCTACCTAGTCTGCAGAAAGTTACGTTATTGGACCAGCTTCTGCGCTTCCTGCATGGAGGTTTTCATATCATCCTGCTAGACCAGTCCAGACCAGTGGGTTGTGTTCCAGCAGATGTGGAGACAGAGAGAGCTTCCAGCTTCTTATGACATCATGCCACTAACAGCCTGTGCCTCTAGGGGCATAAACCAGTAATTCTTTGTCTGTGGCAGATGATGAATGCAGATTTTTCAGCTCTGATGAAATCTGGACAAACAAATATTGAAGTAGGGTGGTGCAAAGAGATTTGTGTGCATCTCTGCCTGGCTTATTTGTGCCAGGGCATGTGCAGAGCCCTTTGGGTGTCAGTCCAAATGGTGCACTTTCTTGAGAGTTTGTGCTAAGTGATAAACTAAACTATAAGAAGAGCTTGCTAGAGCCTACCCAGTCGTTTAGAGTACATTGGAGCACTGTTCATCACCAGCTCAGGAAAGGTTTCTTTCTGCCCAAGAAGAGGGCAGGGAGGATACATTCTCAGCTGAGGGCATTTCGAAGGCAGCAGCTTCTTGAGGCCTGGGACTGCCTCCAGTTCTTAGGGCCAATGATGGTGACAATTGATCCCCTGGGTGTGAGTGCACCTGCGTTCTCTCTGACGATCCTTCTGTCTTGCTGGTCTCTTTCACAGGACTTTGACCTCAGCCTCCCTCTTTCCCCTGCTGGCGAGAGCCACCCTGAAATGATGGGAGCAGCCTGTTCATCTGCTGAAAGATCACCTTCTGGATAATGTTCAGTGGCTCCTGCTGACTATGGATGCCAGCCTGCTGGCTGGGGAGCTCAATGCCAAGGTCAGGCTATTCGGTGTCGGTGGAGCAAGCGAGAAATGACTTGGCCTATCAATCGATTGGAGGTGAAGGCCTTTTGCTTAGCTCTCCTTCATATCCAGAACATAGTCAAAGACCAGGCAGTGCGGATCTTCTCAGACAATGTCATGGCAGTAGCCTTTGTCAACTGGTGAGGGGACATGAGTTCCAAAGTCTCCTCAGAAAATGACCCTCGTCCTCCCTTGGGTGGAGTGGCATCTCCTGGCCCCCTCAGAACAGCATACTGCTACAGTGGGCAACATGGAAGTGGACTCTCTCATTTGTCACTTGGGAATTGAGCTGATTTGGTGGTCCAGAGGATCCTGGACTTCTGGGGTTGCCCAAGGATGAATTTTAGGCCACCTGGGCCAATGCCAAGGTTCTTGGTCACTGTAAAGAGATGTGCTCAGAGGACATGTTTGCCCTAGTTCAATTTTGGCCAAGGCATGTTCTGCTGTGTGTGTCCTCCGTGGCTTCTTGTGGGTGAGTACTTTGACATTTGGAGCACTATCTGGGTCCAGTGGTGATGGTGGTGATGGATTGTCTGGGGAGGCCATGGTATGTGGATCTGCTGCGTATCCTTCTGTGCCTTCCATTGACATGGGTTCTCTTGAGACAGGGACTGGTCCTGTTGGACAGTCCGGCTCCCCTCTTGTTTTGGTTCTTGAAGCATTTTTTAGCGCAGCAGGGCTGTTCTGCTGCTATGGTTTCCAGACTTCTGATCATGAGAATTGGCTCTACCTGTCTCGCTATGTGTGCATCTGGCATTTTTTGAGCCCTGGTGTCATGAGCACTGCAGTGACCCTAGCATGGTGGGCTTGTCAGCTCTGCCTGCCTGCCTTCCCCCAGGATGGATTTGACGAGGACTTTTCCCTCAGTTCACTGAAGGTTCAAGTGGCACTCTTGCCACCTTTTTTAGAGGATCTGTGACAGGAGGCTCTCTGACCTCGCATCCAAACCAGTCCAGGATCCACCCCTGAGATCTCTCTATGATCGGTTAGAATCTGATCTGCTGCAATCGGTGTTGCGCTGGTATGACCTGCTCTGATCTGGACTGAGGTGCTGTAATCTACTGGGATCGGTAGTGATCAGCTATTTCCTGTGGGCTGTGTTCTCTTGGTTGACCTGCACGCAAGGTGGACTGTTAATCCTTGTTACCCTCCTTGGGGCTTGTGCAGCCAGGGGTTCTTATCCATGGCTTGGGTATGATTACTGAGGTTGTATGCCCCCTTGCTGCTCCCGATAATAATGCAGGATGAGGTCATCAAAATACTCTGACTTTTTCTCTGACACCACCTCTGCTGGTAGGGGGACACAACCCACTTGTCTAGACTGGCCTAGCAGGCTTCAAGGGAAGGACATCATCAGGTAAATAAAATGTCACTTTTTAATTGTTTAAAAAATAGAGAAATGAAATTTTCCATACTTTTATCATTCCTACTTATTCAACCAAGGGAGAAGCAGTTGTGCACAGCATGCACAACCAGTTGTATGCCAAGATTATCCCTTTGTACACAATGAAATCTGGCTGCCTCCTGCACCTTTTCCGCTGATCACATCCAAACTGGTAGTATCAGTGGAGTGGAGGAGTAGCTTAATGGTTAAGAACACTAGCTTGGGAACCCAGAGACGAGGGTTTGATTCCCACTAGCACTCCTTGTGGCCTTGGGCAAGTCATTTAACCCTCATTGCCTCATAAAAATCCAAGTTATCAATGTCCCTGTTTAATATACATTACCAAGTTTAAGTTTCAATGTAAACCGCTTTGATTGAAATGATAAAGCGGTATATAAAACCCGTTAAATAAATAAATCACGTATCGATATAGAAATTACCAGCTTAAAAAAAGGGGGGGGGGGAGAGTGAAGAGAGCCAGTACAGGACTGGCAACATTCACATTAAAGAGAATCAGCAAGGACGAAGTTACCTCCTAGTCTTCCTTCGATTCTAGACTATTCCCCCCACACACACTTTCAAGGTTACCCCCCCCAGTCATTCCTCAAGCTACCAGGTATCTTCTCTCAGTGCCAGGTGCAGGCAGACTTTATATTTGAAGGAAAGCCGCAATGCACTCGGGATTTGCAATCTCTAATCCTTAGACCTCTTCAGTATCTTCATAGAACTAAATCAGTCTTCTAAATGAGCAAGTGCTAAGGCATTCCTCCCCTATAATTAAAAAAATAATAATTAAAAGAAGCAGAACAGTTATGAAATGACTGGTTGCTCTGCAGATTCCAGAGAAACGAACTCTAGATTTGCGCTTCTGTCATGCTTTTCCTGCTCTGAGCTCCATCCTGAGAAAGCACATCACTGCACACCAAGAGATGGTGAAAAGCTCAATAATCTACTTTTATTATTCAACCAGGGTATTGCAAGCCATTGACGGGCTCCTGACATCCAGAAACAGCTTCTTGACAGTTGAGCCCAGGCTGTCAATCCCCCCCCCCCCCTCCACCAAAGCAGAAACAACCATCAATCAAATCGCTAGGAAGTCATCCATCCTGCTCTTTTCTTGTAGACCCTTGAAACACTGGAAAACCAAAGCTTCTATTGTCTGTTCTGTACTCTGGCATGGGTATAGAAGCCGTGTAGAGAGAAAAACAGACTATCTGCAAATCTGGCAGGCTTTGACAGCTCATGGATACTCTACCCTAATACTGCTCTGTGAGAGTTCCTTGTCTCTCCTTGCAGCTGTCCAATTCTGCTAAACCCATTATTTATCTCCTCCTCCTCGCCTGATCCTCATTTCTTGCAGTTCTCTATACTAACGCCTCGTCTTATCATACCTTCTTTTGAATGCTGGTGAGCCCCCTCCCCTTAGACCTCATCTTCTGCCAAGTTATTCCCTCATGAGTCTCATCCCACTCCCACCCATACCAAAGGGGTTGTTACATAAAATCTAACCTATAACTGACCGTCATGGTCTGTTCCTGATGATGAAATCTCTAATGGCACCACTCAGCCATACAGGAGATGACTGGATCATCTTGATAAAGCAATTTCACCCGTGACATTACAATGACGTGCAAAACTTATTAAAATAGGGCTGCTACACAGTACCCTGTCTTGTGCTGCTGAGGTAAGCTAAATTCTGATTTGATTTAAATTATAGCTCTTAGCTGCTGCTAGGCTCTAACTTCTTATGAAATTTAAACTACAAGCTTTCTGCTGGGTTCTAAATTTAACCAGAAAGCACTCTTCTGTGTTTTAAAACTAAAAGTACTTTTCTAATGCTAGGCCCTGAGTGACTATTTAAATGTACACTACAAGCTCTCTGCTGGGTTCCAAATGTAACCAGAAAGCTCTCTTCTGTGTGTTAAATTTAAACTAAAAGTACTTTGCTGTTACTTGGCCCTGAGTGACTATTAAATTTAAACTACAAGCTCTCTGCTGGGTATGAAATGTAACCAGAAAGTTCTCCTCTGTGTTTTAAATTCAAACTTTAATTGCTGCTACTAGGCCCTAACTGATCCAACAAAAGCAGTGGGTTCACAGATTAAGTAGCTTTAATACAAAGAATTCTTTTTAGAAAATTACCAGAAGTATATACTCACAGTTGCAGATTTCTCTCCAGAAGTAACAGTCCCCCTTTCTAGTCCTTCAAGGACCTCAAAAGAGGCAACAGCCTCCCAAACAGCAGAATAAGCCACAGACACCTAAGACTTAACCAGATCCGCAGCCACAGTCTGCGCCTAGTTTTTGACTTTTTCCTAGAGAACATAGCCACCCTGCCTCTGGAGGACCCCCCCACCCCCTCCACGTAGCCAGCAGACACTGTCATTATGCCCACAGGTGGCATCTCATCACCTCAAAGCAGTGGACACTAACCATAGTGAAGGAGGAGTACGAACTTCATTTCCAAACTCTAGTAGAGGAATATCATACTCTGCTCTCTCTCACTGTTCTCCTACTGCAGGAGGTGTCTTCTCTTCTATCACAGGGTGCCACAGATGAGGTCCCCACACCTCAGCAGGGAATGTTTCTACTTTCTGTACTTTCTCATATCAAAGAAGACCGGGGGGTACAGGCCCATCCTGGACTTCAGAAACTTAAACAAGTTTCTAGTCCACGAAAAGTTCAAGATGGTCTCTCTAGGGCCTCCTCTTCCCTACCTCCAGAGTCAGGATTGGCTCTTTTCTCTAGATCTAAAGGAAGTGTACACACACATCCTCATCCATCCAGGACACAGGAAATATTTATGCTTCCTCTTTCAAGGAAAACATTAGCATTACAGAGTCCTTCCCTTTGGACTCACCTCTGCTGCAAGTCTTCACAAAGTGCATGTCTGTCATAGCTGCATATCTAAGGACTCTAGGGATATTTGTCTTCCCTTACTTAGATGACTGGCTCTTAAAGGCAGACACCTTCCAGGAGGTTTGTCTTTCTCTGCTTCGTACCATGCAGGTACTGCAGCACTTAGGATTTGTCATAAATCTGCCAAAGTCCCATCTCGCTCCAACTCAGGAACTGGAATTAATTGGAGCTCTCCTGGACACACAACGGTCAAGGGCATTCCTACCCCAGTCCCATTTTCGCCTCATTCAGCTGGCATCTCAGGTGCAGCTCAGAGTCAATCTGACTACTTGGGAAATGTTGCAGGTTCTGGGGCCTATGGCCTCAACAGTACATGTCGTTCCATATGCCCGTCTACATATGCATACAGCCCAGTGGACTCTTGCCTCCCAATGGAAGCAAGCCTCGGGCCATCTCAAGGACAAGATTCAAGTCACTGTCCCTCTTACCACTGCCCTCCAATGGTGGTGTTCTCCCGAAAATCTCCTTGTCGGGTTACCTTTTCAGATGCCTCCACATCAATACACCCTAATGACAGATGCTTTCAGACTGGGTTGGGGGGTGACGAAAACTCCATGATCTGACCACAATACCACGGCTCTTTAGGTCTCTGGTCCATCAGTAGTGAGAGACAGGCAGAGAGTAATACAGAACACAATCACACACACACAAAGTGCTATTTTCTTTGAGCTCAAAGACAGCAAGCGGTATATGGACGGGCATAATTCCACACCTGCCGAATTCAAATTCCTCCTCCAAAAAGCTCTCTTTTTATTAGAGAAAAAGAGGAAGTAACAATCATTTATTATAACCATGAAATAACACAAGGTGTCGCCAAAGTTCTTTTTACAGAGTAAGATCTGATTACAGTATATTAGATGAAATTTATAATTGCAAAAGCTGCAAAAATTATGTTGTGTCAGCAGGGACTTCCAGCTGACTGTACAATGAACTATGGTTGCACAGGTCATAGCCTATGTTCTTTTTGCTTGCGTTAACACTGTTCCATCTATTTTAAAGACAGTTACACAGAGAACTCATGATCATGACATCTTATTCTATTTAAGAAAGTAGGTGAAAAGTCAAACTTCTAAACACATTTTGTATCAAGAACTTCATCCATCTTCAATTACATATTGGGGATTCTGGTATCCCTCTTATCTGTCCATCTCTACAGGGGGGGGGGGGGGCACATTTGGGCTCACTCTCCTCACAAGGCCTCTGGACAGCACAGGAGTTGCAGCTCCAGATCAGTCTACTGGAGCTTTGGACTAGCTTCAAAGCCCTTAGTGTTTCAGCATCACCTAACCTCCCACAGGGTTCTGGTTCAGATGAACAATCAAGTGGCCATGATCTATGTGAACAAGCAGGAGGGGAACAGGCTCTTGGCCCCTCTGCAGGGAGGCCCTTCAACTCTGGTCCTTTGCCATGGCTCATTAAATATACCTCCAAACGGTGTATCTCCCAGGGGAACAAAATGTCTGGGCAGACAAATTGAGTCGGATCCTTCTTCCCCATGAATGGTTGCTCCCTTCTGATACAACATTTTACATCTTCCAGACTTGGGGGACTCCGGACATAGATCTGTTTGCCATTTTGCATAATGCCAAGCTCCTACTCTTCTGCACCAGGACTCCCATGTCCAGCAATCAGCAGGTCAATGCTTTTCGCTTCCACTGGGGTAGAGGTCTCTTCTGTGCTTTTCCTACCATTCCCTTCATCCCCAAGATGCTTTTCAAGCTTCAGGCGAACGAAGGCTTCATAATCCTCAGCCCTGCTCTGGCCATGTCAACCATAGTTTCCTCTCCTGTTACGTCTGTCACAATCTCTATGTCTCGGATCGGCACTTGCTTCATCTCACAGTTTAGCTATTGAAAGCTTAGCTTTACAAGACCTTAACCTCACACATGAGGTAAAGGAGATCCTGTTAGCTTCCAGGAAACCATCTACCAGACATACATACACTTTTAAGTGGCGTAGGTCCTCTATATGGTGTTCCCAGAGGAATCTTAATCCCTTCTCTGCTCCGGTGGAGGAACTCCTTTGATTCCTTCACCTCATCTGGTCTCAAAACCAACTTTGTGAGGGTTCACCTAAGTGTGATTGCTGCCTTCCATCATCCCTTGGAGGGCCAGCCCGTCTCCTCACAACTGTTGGTGGTTCACTTTGAGGGGTCTTTTGTGAACCCTTTGTTACAACCTCTCTAAAGTATCTTTCATGGAAAGTTATCTTCCTCATTGCCCTCACTTCAGCTAGACGCGAGCTACAGACTTTGGTGGAAAACCCACCTTACGCTAGGTTCCACCATGACAATCTGGATTCGTCTGCATTTCATGCCAAAGGTGGTATCTCCTTTCCATTTGAACCAGTCAGTTTCCTGTTTTCTTTCCTAGACCACATGTGTCTAGAGTGGTAGCAACCCTTCATACGCTTGACTACACGTGTGCCTTGGCTTTTTATTTCCAGAGGATTCAAGATCATCATAAAGCCTCGCAGTTGTTTATCTTCTTTGATACTAGTCACCTGGGCCTGCCAGTATCCAAACATACCCTCTCAAGATGGATAGCAGATTGCATCTCATTTGCTTATGATAGAGCAGGACTTTCATTGGAGGGACACGACACTGCTCATAATGTTCGCGCGATGGCCACCTCAATGGCAAATCTACGCTTGGTGGCTTTTGATGAGATCTGCAAAGCAGCAACTTGGTCTTCTGTCCATACTTTTGCTGCTCATTACTGTTAAGACAAGGACTCCTGCCAGGATGCCATATTTGACCAGGCTGTTCTCCAGCATCTCTTTCAGACTTGGGGGCAACTCCTACCCTCCATCCCGGACTTAACAATACCAGACATCTATGGAGGATCCATGACCTCTTGATACCTACCCTGACAGAAGTCTTCACCGATTGAAGTTGTTTCTCTGGCATCTTGGAGCTGGGGAGTCCCATATGTAAAGACTACATTCCTGCTTGTTCTTGGAGATAGCGTAGTTACTTACCTTGTCCTTCTGGAAGCAGCAGGAATGTAGTCTTCACAACCCACTCTCCTCCCCTAGGAGTTGTAGGTTTTCTCTTTACTCTCTCTTTCTCTCAGCTATAAACTTAACTGAGGTGGGGAGAGTTGGGAAGGCAGCTACGCAGATGCAGTGGGATGCTCCCAAAAGCTTTCCTATTGGATGCTGGGGAGCGTTCCCACGTGGACTCCTTGGTATCAACGTCGCCCATATGCGAAGACTAAATTCCTGATCTTCTTGAAGATCACCTATTACAGGTGAGTAACTACGCTTTCTCCTAGTGTAAAGATTTGTGTGGTATACTGGTTTGTATTTATTATTTTGTAGGAATGGGAATGTTTTTTTATAGGGGCAGAAACTATATAGCTTATTGATGTGATAAATGCCCTGTAAAAGAAATTGCTTTTCAAGGGTGATTTTTGTATATGCCTGGCACTGATGGCCACAACTTCATAAAGCCCCCATGGATGTCAAAATTGCATGCTTTTTGCAGTAATTCACTGTGCTTTTCAGTTACACCCTTCAAATTGGGACAGGGAGAGAGAACACTTTCATAGTTGATTCTTGGCAATAATGCCTCTTGATTCTTCAAATCATGGGGGCTGATTTTGCAAAACAATTGGGGTACTGAGCTCAACACAAATTACTCCCTCCTCAGCCGCTGGAGTTCGCTGAATACTGGGTTTGTAGCTACAGAGCTCATACCTGATAGTGCAAAGAAGATATTTGTTAGCTTTTTGCTTAGCAGTATGATGCTGATGCTGAAAGATGGGAGAGGGTGAACTTAAGTAATACATATTTCCAGGGTGTCTCTCCAGTTCAGTCCAGACAAGTGAGTTATGCTCACCAACCAGCAGATGGAGACTGAGAAACACAAGCTCTCAGATCCAGTAAAAGTAGCCTGTGCCCACTGACCTGAGCCAATATTTCTCAGTCTCCAGCAGGTGGAGAGCATAGCTTGTGCTGGAACCTGCGGTGCCTTGGAGTTCAGCTTTGTCTAGACCTGGGGTGCAGAACCCAGAGGCTCCAGGTCCCTCCCTTTCTCTCCCCAGTAGTCCCCTCTGGCCAGCTCCCTCCTTTCCCCCTCCACCAACCTTTGGGAGGGAGCTGGAGGTAGAAGCGCCTTATGCCCTTGAACTCTTTTCATGTTTATCCTGAGTGACCATGCCTATAAGTACCTAACATTTTATATAATTTTCAATATTTTCCACTTTACTACCAACAGTACTGGCAGACCTGATATTTCTCCTTGAACAAGCAAGAGGTAAGTAGTCACATGTGGGTGATGTCCCCAATGGCACCCACGTGGTAACACTCCCCAGCTTCCATAGGAAGCTTTTAGGAGCTCTATCGTATATGTGCGCTTGCCTTCCTACTCGCCGGAGCCTTTATCTCTGTCTTTTCTTTTCTGTGGAGCCCGGTAGACGTGCGTTCTCTTGCTGACGGAAAAGGCCTACTTTGTGTGTGTGCTCCATTGTGGGTTTTTTCATTTGTTTTTCAGTAGTTTTTTCTTTTGCCTTCCCATCTGTCAGTGGCGTTGATCTGATCGACGCAGTTTTTTGTTTTTTCTTTTCTTTTTTTTTTCTTTGCGGGGTTGTCTTCCCATGTGTTTTCCTGGCTGACATTGGAGCAGTTTGATTTAGAGGTGGCCATCTTTCCTGATATGTCCAAGCCGGCCAGTGGATTAAAAAAAAATACACTAGATCTGCCCACACCATTTTGGTGATGGACCATCATAATTGGTGCATTCAGAGCCTCTAGCCTGACCATGAGCCCTCTACTTGTCATCTGTGCTTACAGATGACAAGGAAGGGCTTGAAGAACCACAAGAAACAGTGCAAGTCTCTCTTCAGGCTGTTGAATTTGGCGTACTTGGTGCCAGCATAGACATCGGCGTTGACACACTCAAGGGGCTGCGACGAGCCTTCGGCATTGCATGGTGCCTGTGCTCACTCTGAGCCGAGGGGATGCAGTGCCATGGACCGGAGATTATCATTCGACCTCTGGTCAGGCCCCCAGAAGGGACTGGTCTTTTGCCCTGTCAATGTCGAGAGCCAATGCCAAAGGCCAGGGGAAACCCTATGGGCACCAGCTTTGGAGTCCCTCTCTATGTGACTCAGAGGGTGACGACTGGAAGCAGTTGGCTGAGCTGCCCCAATGGGAGGCATCAACTCCCAAGGCCACAGAGGGCTTCCGGCAGTCTTCTAATGCCCTGACCATCGAGGAGCCCTGACGCAGATGCCTGAGTTGGTGGCTGAGGCTGTTGCCCCAGTGAGTTCAGAGGTGGCTGTGCTGGCCAAGCACCTGCAGGCTCTTGAGAGGAGTATGGTGGTGGTCTTGGCAGCCAAGACCATGGTTGCCCCGATGCACTCGGATGTCCCAGTGCCAGCAGTGCTCCCACTGCCACCCACAGTTCAGCTGTTCCTGGAGACCCATGCCCTTTCCAGTCTAGGAGGGCAATCGGGTCAGAGATCGGACTCCACATCTATGCCGATCACAATTTTTTCCTCCAGCACTTCTGGCTCTGATACTGCAGCATGCTGGCATTGGGCATCTCTGACTTCACCGTCCTCACCTAAGTGGTGGAGGTGCCGGGAGGAGGCCAAGTATTTTGATTTTCTATTGGACTCAGATTCAAATGGTTGGGAGACAGAGGAGTCCTTAGAAACATAGAAACATAGAAATATGATGACAGAAAAAGACCACATGGCCTATCTAGTCTGTCCTTCCATATCAACTACAACAGTCCCCTTTTTACCTTTAGAGATCCTCTGTGTTTGTCCCATGCTTTTTTGAATTCATTTATTGTCCTCATCTCTACCACCTCCACTGGGAGACTATTCCATGGATCCACTACTCTTTCTATAAAGAAATATTTCCACATATCACTCCTGAATCTATCTCCCTTCACCCTCTTCCCATGTCCCCTCATAGCAGAACTTGCTTTCAATTGAAAGAGGCTCTCTCCCTGAACATTTATGCCACGGAGGTATTTAAACATCTCAATCATATCACCTCTATCCCGCCTTTCCTCTAATGTGTACATATTAAGATCCTTCAGTCTGTCCTCATATGCTTTATAGTGAAGATCACTAATCATTTTAGTAGCCACCCTCTGCACCGACTCCATCCTGTTCACATCCTTTTGAAGGTGCGGTCTCCAGAATTGCACACTATACTCCAAATGAGGTCGCACCAAAGACTTGTACAGAGGCATTATCACCTCCTTTTTTTCTGCTAGCCATTCCTCTCCGTATGCACCCAAGCATCCTTCTAGCTTTTGCCGTTGCCTTTTCTACCTGTTTAGCTACTTTAAGATCATCAGACACAACCACGCCTAGGTCCCGCCCTTCTTTAATGGACAAAAGTACTTCACCCCCTATACTATATTGCTTCCTTGGATTGCTGCAGCCCAAATGCATGACCTTACATTTTTTAACATTAAATCCCAGCTGCCAAATTCTAGACCATTCTTCAAGCTTAGCTAGATTCCCTCCTCATGTTATTTACACCTTCCTGGGTGTCTACTCTATTTCAGATTTTGGTATCATCCGCAAAGAGGCAAACCTTACCCGACAGCCCTTCCGCTATATCACTAACAAAGATGTTAAAAAGAATCGGACCACGGACAGATCCCTGGGGCACACCACTGATAACATCCTTCTCCTCAGAGTGAGCTCCATTTACTTGTACTCTTTGTCGCCTCCCACCCAACCAATTTCTAACCCAAGTAGTATCTTTAGGGTCCATCCCTAAGGTGCTCAGTTTGTTTATAGGTCGCCTGTGAGGAACAGTGTCAAAGGCTTTACTGAAATCTAAATACACCACATTTAGGGCTCTCCCTCAGTCCAACTCCCTGGTCACCTAGTCAAAGAAATCAATCAGATTTGTCTGACAAGACCTGCCTCTGGTGAATCCATGCTACCTCGGATCCTGTAATCCACTGGACTCCAGAAACCTCACTATTTTCTCTTTCAGCAGCGTTTCCAATAATTTACTCACCACCGACGTTCAACTAACTGGCCTGTAGTTTTCAGCCACATCCTTACTTTCGCTTTTGTGTTAAAGGCACCACATGAGCCTCTCTCCAGTCCTTTGGCACCACTCCCAACTCCGAGGCATTGTAAAGGTCAGTCAGTGGAGTTGCTAGAATGTTCCCAAGTTCCCTCAGTATTCTAGGGTGTATCCCATCCGGTCCCATCGCTTTGTCTACTTCAAGTTGAGCTACTTTCTCACGAACAGTCTTCTGAAAATTGTTCAAGATGTCCCTCGCTTCTGTTCCTGTTTGTGGGTGTTTTCTGAGGTCCTGCTCCTGGTTCTTCATCTGTGAACACAGAACAGAAATATTTGTTAAGCAATTCCGCTTTATCCTTATCAGCTTCTACACATTCCTCCCCTGCACCCTTGACGATGCCACTTTTGCCCTTCCTCTTCTCACTAATATATCTGAAAAATGTCTTATCCCCCCATTTTATTGCATTGGCTATTTCCTCCTCCTTTTGAATCTTTGCCTTCCTGACTACTTTGCTAGCTTCTTTAAGTTTTTCCAAATACAGATTCCTGTCTTCCTCTCTCTGTGATATCTTGTATTTCATGAAGGCCTCCCTCTTTTTCTTCACTTTTTCAGCTACTTCTTTTGAAAACCATAGCGGTCTCCTTTTCCTTTTACCTTTATTTACCATTTTAACAAAAAGGTTGGTTGCCCTTCAAATATCCCCTTTCAGTTTTGCCCACTGTTTTTCTACATCCCCCAGCTGTTCCCATCCCACTAAGGACTCCCTGAGGTATTGGCCCATCTTGGCAAAGTTAGTCTTCCTAAAGTCTAAGATCCTCACTTTTGAATGGATTCTAACAGCCCTAGTCCTAATACTGAACCACACCATCTGGTGATCACTGGATGCAAAATGATCTCCCACTACAACATCAGAAACACTTTCACCATTGGTAAGCACCAAGTCCAGTATGGCCCCTTCACGTGTGGGGTCTGTTACCAATTGCCTGAATAGTTCTCCCTGTAGAGAATCCAGGATCTCCTTACTTCTAGATGATACTGCAGCAGGAATGTGCCAATCAACATCTGGCATATTGAAATCTCTTATCAGTAGCACTTCCCCTTCCCTAGCAATGTTGCGTATGTCTTCAATTAACTCTCTGTCCACCTCTTCCTCTTGTGAGGGAGGTCTGTATATCACACCAATGCAAATAGATTTCTCTTTCCCTCTTTCTAGTTTAACCCACAATGCCTCCTCTCTCCCTTTTAAGCTCTGTAATTCCAAAGCTTTAATTGTAGTTTTTACATATAGTGCCACTCCTCCTCCTCCCCTTCTTCTTACCCTGTCCTTTCTGAATAAAGTATAGCCAGGTATAGTTACATCCCATGATTGCATTTGCAATTGCAATCATGGTTTTCTGTGAACCATGTTTCTGTAACTGCCACTAAATCCAAGTCAGCCACTCCCACCAAAGCTTCAACATCAGGGATCTTATTTCCCATGCTACGGGCATTTATACACACTGCTTTCCATATGTTACCCCTGTTACCCATTTCCATAAAGGTATTTAATGTATCACCTACCTGGGGGCTTTCTTCACCCATCCCCAACGAATCTAATTTAAAGCCCTCTTCAGTAGATTAGCCAGTCTACTACCGAAGACGCGTTGACCTTTCTTGGACAGATGGATGCCATCTCTGCTCTGTCTTCATATAGGCACCAAGACATTCCCTTGGCATCATCACCTCCTTACAAGAGACACAAGTTTCCGCCAGAGGACATATCCTTTCAGGAATTTGTCCGTGATATGGCCAAGGCCCTTCCATTCCCTCTGGAGGCCTAGGAACCACCAAGAGCTGAGGAGCTCGAGATAATCCAGTACCCCTCAGCGCCCAAGGAGGCAGTCACTGTGCCGATGCACTGCATCCTTCAGCATCTCCTGTCCCATATGTGGGGAAAAAAACCCTGACGGTGCCTGCCATCAGCAGGAGACTAGATGCCATGTACAAGATGCAGAAAAGCCCTGGCTTCGAGAAGCCTCAATTACCCCATTACTCCATGGCAATTGAGTCTGCTGAGTGCTGGATGAAAAGCTCCAAGACTCACTCCTCTATTTCACCGGGGAGAGAGACTCGCACCCTCGATAGCTTTGGAAGGCGCTGCTATCGGGGTCCATGCTGGTGGCTTGTATACTATCTTGCCAGTTGTACAGAGCTCTGCTGCACTAGTAAAGAGCAGTCGATCAAGTTTAATAAACATACATGGCCATGTTCCCCGACGACATCTTGGGGGACCATCAATGAGTTTTTATTGCTCCGATACCATTGGAACACCTGGAGGCCTTCTGGGTCCTGGTGGGGCGCAACAAAGACTGCTCCAAATACATGAGCAGGGTGGCATATAATGCCTTTATTTTATTTTTATTTTATTTATTAAACAGTTTTATATACCGCCTTTCAGCAACATCAAAGCGGTTTGCATCGAACAAAACTAGAACATTACACTGTAACTTATTCAAACAGGTAGCTTAACAGCGTACAAAGGAAAGATAGGGTGTCATTAATGATTTACATGGTTGATTATAGGGTTACATTCTAAACATATTTACAAATTTATAATATTTACAATATTTAGAGTCGGTCAGCCAGATAGCGGCAGTGGGCATCGGTGCCTGCCGCCTGGCTTAGTTCTAATTGTCTGACCTAGAGCAGTGGGTCCAAGACAGATTGGCTGATGTGCCCTGCCGGGGTGAAAACCTGTTCTGTAAACCAATGGAGGAGAAAGCCAGTGAGATGTGTGGAGATAGAGAGAGCAATTCACCATGAATAGGCTCTCCCGAAAGAACCCTCCAAGAAAATGTCTGTGGGTAAGAAGGCCTTTTACCTGCGCAAGTGCAGGTACTATCTAGGCTACCAGAGCTCTCAGCCAGCCCAGCAGAAGAAACAAGCCCTGCACCAGCAACACCGTCCAAAGCTGCAGAAGGCCCAGCTGCCCCACAGCCGTAGCTGGGAGTAGGTTTTTGACTGACTGATAACTGAGGAGCATGGCCAATCTCCCTTAATCCAACGAGGCGCCCACTCAAGTGGGAGGGGTCAGCTGGTCCATTTTTCACACTAGTTGCCCCTCATGGCCTCTGACACCTGGGTTTTACAGATCGTCCAAAATGGGTACATGTTGCATTTTGCCCAGCTATCCCCTCTCCACCCTGTTCTTCCCCAGATAGTATCCTCTCGACGCCGAACCATCGAAGTCTTCTCCTACAGGAGATCACCACCCTGTTGACTAGCCTAGATGTAGAAATGGTAACGCAGGCGCAGGAAGGGCGATAATTCTACTCTTGGTAATTCCTGGTTCTCAAGAGATTGGGGTTTTTTTGACCCATCTTGGATCTCAGAAACCTCAACCGCTACCTAGTGCGGGAGAAGTTTTTATTTATTTAACAGTATTTCTATACCGCCTTATCCTACAATCAATGCGGTATCACAGCAAAACAATCAAAAGAGGTGAACGTGTATTTCATGCAGTGAAAGCTATATCATGATTTGTGTGTGAGAAGTTATAGTGTGTTTGATTAGTTGAACTATGTACATAGTGCGCTATGATACAGTATGTGCTATAATACATTATTCTATACATTGGGTATTAAGATTCATCGAGTGCCGTTATACAATTTCTTATCAGGGGGTCGGAGGGGGTATGTTAGGAGTTCCTGGTAGTTAGATCAAGTGACGTGTCCATAGTGTTCTATGAACAGCGTTGTCTTCAGTTGTTTGCGGAAGTCTTTGAGGTCCGTCGTCGATCTCAGCTCGTCTGGGAGGGAGTTCCAGATTGTTGGGGCAGCCAGGGAGAGTGCTCTTTCTGTGGTGTCTTTGCGTGTTTTTTTCTGACGTCTCTTGGGGTGTTAACTCGGTTGGAGGTTCCTTTTCTTCTGGGGCGTGTGCTGGTGTCTGGTTGTATGAGGGTGTGTAAGCTGTTGGCTGAGGTGTGTTGTTTGATCTTAAATATGTTTATGATTGTTTTGTATTTGATACGTGAACTAATTGGGAGCCAGTGAAGGTCTTTTAGAACAGGAGTAATGTGTTCATGTCTTGTTGATCCAGATATTATGCGGGCTGCCGTGTTTTGTGCTAGTTGAAGTGGTTTGAGTGTTTGTTTTGCTAGTCCAAGGTAGATGGGGTTGCAGAAGTCCAGTAAGGGGGTTATTAGAGCTTGGCATACGTTACGGAAGTGCTCAGTGGCGAGGAGGGGTTTAAGTCTTCTGATGATTCTCATCCTGTGGTATGCATTTTTGACTGTTTTGTTTTCGTGAGGCTTGAGATTCAGTTCGTTGTCCAGGGTCACTCCGAGGTATTTTACTTCCGAATTTTATTGGTTTGGTTGTGTTTTGTACCTTGATGTCCGGTGGGTGGATGAAGTCTGGGTTGCAAGTGATTATTAGTGCCTCCGTCTTGCTGTAGCTGATTGCGAGGTTGTTGTCTTGACACCATCTTGTCATTTGTGTGAGGCAGACTGTTATTTTAGAGTAGTCCGGGTTGTCAACTATGATAGGTGTGCATATCATGATATCATCTGCATAGATTGTATATTGAATGCTGTTTGCTTTCAGGATGTCGCATATTGGCTGGATGTAGATGTTAAACAGTAGTGCCGAGAGGGCGGATCCTTGAGGCACTCCTTGGAGGACTTTTATGGGTTGGGAGGTGTTGTGGCCTACCTTGACCTGTATCTGCCTGTCAGTTAGGTATGAGTGGAACCATTTTAAGGTGGTGTCATGTAGCCCAATGTTCTTTAGTCTTTCCAGGAGGGTTTTGTGATCTACTGTGTCAAATGCTGAAGAGATGTCAATGAAGATCATTAAGATACCTTTTTTGGTGTTGTCTATGATTTGGAGGATATTGTCAGAGGTAAATCAGCAGTGTTTCGACTCCATGGTTGGGGCGAAAGCCGTGTTGGTTGTCATCCAGTGGTGCATGGTTGTCAATGTGTTCTTGTAGTTGGTGTTGTACTGATTTTTCGATGATCTTTGCCAGAAAGGGTATGCTGGATATTGGTCGGTAAGCTGCTGGGTTGTTCTTGTTGAGGGTGTTTGTTTGTTTTTTGTATTTAAAATTTTTTTATTAGCACCCAACAAAACATACAATACACAACATAAACCGTGAACCCCCCCCACATATATACCAATATACATTCTTTACATCAATAACATCAACCATTGGGAAAGTCCCCTGTTCCTAGTGCTTCCCCATTTGTTTTTCCATTGAACCCAAAAACCCCTTGTGCCCTTTACACATTTTATACAATATACCAGTTCAACCCCACTTATAGTACTGTACATTAGCCCGATCATAAATTCTCAACTCCCACCAACAACTATCCCATATTCTACCAACTTCACTTCCACCCACCGGGCAGATATCCTTCCAATGTGAACCACACAGGCATAATGAACACAGATATCACACTTTGCCCCCCCCTCCCTCCCCCCCCCAACCCCGTACCACCTCCCCCCCACTGCCAATCCCCCAACCCTCTAACAATAGGCTTCCAAGACATGCACTCCACCCTAACCTCAAGTTGGTAAGATCACTATCAGCATAACACTCAACGGTAAGCTTGCCATGAGTAACCAGTACAGACCTTTGTAACCATATAGGCAAGATGTGATTGCCCCACCCAGGACCTCTACA
Organism: Ichthyophis bannanicus; assembly: GCA_033557465.1. Lineage (NCBI taxonomy): Eukaryota > Metazoa > Chordata > Amphibia > Gymnophiona > Ichthyophiidae > Ichthyophis > Ichthyophis bannanicus. Next base: position 1,323,704,620 of record CM066032.1, read on the forward strand.
ATATAAGATGATGGGGCATGAATATAAACCCATAGCCCTGCCCCCATCAGTGGACTAAGTTCTCCTACTCCCCACCGTCAGTCCTCTGGACCCCCCCCCTCTTTCCTCCATTGCTCATATCTTTCCCACACCTTATTATATCGTGGAACAGTATGTTTTTGATGGGCTTCTATTGCACAGTACCCCCAAAGCTGCTCCATTCGCCCCACCACCTCCGCTAATGGGGGGACATCCTGTTTCTTCCACCAACGTAGAAGACACATCCGCCCTGCTATTACACTACCCCTGTAGTCTCCCCCATTCCCTCCCACCTTCTCCCGTCACTCCTTCATTCAATATTACCATACTAGGGGTAAAACATACCTTCACCCCTATGATGTCTTCCGTAAGTCTTTCCACCCCTCTCCAATATTCCCGAACTACCGGGCAGCCCCACACCATATGCAGCAAGTCTCCTCTAGCCCCACACCCCTTCCAGCATTGATCCGAACTAGCGGGGTATAAAGCGTGTAGCCACACCGGGGTCCAATACATTCTTAGCCTTAACTTATAGCTGTTTTCCAGCATTGCTGTTCCCGGTGCTAATTTATGGGTTCTAGTATAAATTCTATCCCACCTCTCTACATCCCACTGCCCCCCCAGGTCCTCCTCCCACTGCAACTGGCCCCGTATGTCCCCTTGCTCGAATTCCCCCAAGATTTTATATAACTTCGATATAATCCTAGTAGGCATCCCTTTACTCCCCATCATCTCTTCAAAGGGCGCAGGTTTCGCCATCCAGTCTTGCTTCACCTCCCGCCTCTGAAGCCAATACCACAAACTAACATAAGCATATCTATCATGCATCTCCAAACAATACTTCTGTTGCAACTCCTCAAAGCCCCTAATCCTCCCCCATCCCCCACCAATTGTCCCAACTTCCGCAACCCTTTCTCCCCCATCTCCTAAAAACCCCTGCCGCCTCCCCCATCCTACCCTTCATTGTTATCTGAATTGGAGTTTCGCGAAAGTATTGCTTCCCCCCTAACAGATACCCCTTCCATTTCGTCCAAACCTGTCTGGTAAGTTCTCTATAGGGATTCTCTTCTCCCAGCCCCTTCCCTCCCCCCCCCAGGGTCCCAAATCCAGGCGCCCACCTCTGTCCCCGCCTCCCCCTCCATCCCCACCCACCCAGGCCTCTCCACCCCCTCCTTCCAGGCAAATAAGGCCCGAAGTTGCGCCGCTTCATAATACCGGAGCAATGATGGAACCCCCAACCCCCCCTCCGTTTTAAGCCTATACATGGTCGCCCGGGCTACTTTTGGACGCTTCCCGTCCCAAATAAACTGCAGTAACAGATTTTGCATCCTAGCTATTTCCTTTCTAACCAACCTGTACGGCAGGGACATATAAACAAACAGCAACCGTGGAAGAACATTCATTTTTACCACTGCAATGCGCCCCAACCAAGACAGATACAGCCCCCTCCACCGTGATAAGTCTTGCCTAATATTCTCGACCAGACCCTGATAATTCCATTGCTTAATCTTAAATAGAGGGGTCCCCAACTGGATCCCCAGATACCTAAAACTCCCCTCCACCCACCTGAATTTAAAGTGGTGCCGCAAGCTCTCTTCCACCCTGGGCGCCAGATTGAATCCCAGCAGTTCCGTTTTCCCTTGATTAATTTTATATCCCGCTAAGCGGCTGTACCTTTGTATAGCCGTCATTAGCACTGGTAGTGTTGTAAGCGGTTGCGTCAGGGTAAAGACAACATCATCTGCAAAGAGTCCAATCTTTTCCTCCCTCCCACCTATCTGTACTCCCTTAATGTCCCCCGTTCGCCTGATGTAGGCCGCCAGCGGCTCGATAGCCAAGGCAAACAACAAGGGTGACAACGGGCACCCCTGTCGGGTACCTCTATGTAGCTCAAAACTCTCTGAATACCCCCCGTTTACCTGAACTCTAGCGCGCGGTCCCTGATATAGAGCTCTGAGCCAACTAATATACTTCCCTCCAAACCTCATTTTCTCCAAAACTTGAAACATAAAAGACCACTTCACCCAGTCGAAAGCCTTTTCCGCGTCTACGGTGATTAACACTGCCTCTTCTTTAGTACGCTGAAGTTGCCACATAATATTCAGAATCTTTCTCACATTATCACTACCCTGACGCCCCTTCACAAAGCCCGTCTGATCCGGGTGGATCAGGTGCGGCACTATATCCTGGATCCTGTATGCCAAAATTTTTGCCAATATCTTTGCATCCAAATTTATTAAAGAGATGGGCCTATACGAGCCACAGACCCCCTTATCCTTGCCTGGTTTCGGCAAGACCGTTATGCCGGCCTCCGCCATTGTTCGCGGGAGGCCCTCCCCCTGAAGCACCCTATTAACTACCTTGGTAAATATGGGCGTAATCTGTTCCGACATGACCTTATAAAACTTTGCCGTATACCCATCCAACCCGGGCGCCTTCCCCATTTTCAGCGTGGTTATAGCCCTCCTTACCTCCTCCTCCTGAATCTCCCGCCCAAGATGCACCCTTTCTTCCTCCGTCACCTGTGACAGACCACATCCTCCAGAAATTCTGCAGTGTCCCTCTCTCCCACCTCCAGTTCACTTTCATACAGAGTCCTATAGTACTCCCGAAACACCCCCCTAATTCCCTTGGAGTTGTGTATCCACTCACCTTTATTACTCCTAATGCCCGCTACATGCCCTGCTTGCCTCCGCCCCTTCAAGCGACTGGCCAGCACCCTCCCTGCCCGATTACCACCTTCGAAATGGGCCTGCTTCAAGACTGCCAGTTGGAATGCTATCTCTTGGGCCCGCAATTTACTCAACTCCGCTCTCACCCTTTGTATCTCCGTAAGGGTGCCCGGATCCGACACCCTCTGATGTACCCCCTCTAATCGCCGTAGCTGTTGCAATAAGTCACTTTCCATGGCCCCTTTTTCATGCTTTACCCGCGCCCCCAATCCAACCAACTGTCCTCTAATCACCGCCTTTAAACCATCCCAAAGCACCCCCATAGACACCTCCCCCGTATCATTTAGCTGGAGGTAATCCTTTATATGAACCTTAATCTTCTCCACATGTTTCTCCTCCTCCAGCAAGGAATTATTAAGTCTCCAGAATTTTAAACTATCATCTTTCCGTCCTATATCAAATCGTACACTCACTGGGGCGTGATCTGACCAAGTGATCTGACCATGTTCCACCTCCTGTATTCTGTCCAACCAGATTCCACCCCCCCAGAGCATGTCCAACCGACTATAGGAGCTATGCACTGGGGAATAGAAAGTGTATTTCCGTTCCCCCGGATGCCAACTTCTCCACATATCAACCAAACCCAGGCGCTCTCGCAATGCATGCAGGCTTCGTCTATCCCCCCTCCCTCCTCCCCCTGCCCCCCACTTGTGTCAATTCTAGGGTTACACGTTAAATTAAAATCCCCCCCCATGATTATTGGGGTGCTCCCAATTCCCTCCAATTCCTTCAAGAGTTGTTCGTACATCTCCCCCTGCTTCTCATTAGGACCATACAAACTTATCACCCATACCTCCTCCCTTTCAATTTGCAATAACACCCCCACCCATCTCCCTCCTTTCCCCCGTCTAACTTCCTTCACCATAGTATGATACTCCCCCCCCCCCCCACCAAAATGCCCACCCCCCCTTTCCTAGAGTTTATTCTCTGGCCCGCCAAAACCACCTTGGGGTATTGCCTAGATTCCAACAAATGTTCCTGCCCCACCCGCAAATGCGTTTCTTGTATACACATAATATCTGCCCCTATTCTTTTACCCTCCCTCCCCACCAACTGGCGTTTCTGTCATGTTTGCAGCCCTTTCACATTCAAAGTCATAATTGTTAACATTCTGCGCTTCCCACACCCCCCTCCCTTCCTCCCTTCCCCTGTTCTCCCCCCTCCTTTTCCCCCCTCATACCTCGCACCCCTTTCGACCTCCGCAAGCCATCATACCCCCTCCCCCCTCCCTCCCCATCCTGTCCTCATCCTCCGTCACTTCCAGAGGATAACTCAGGAGTAGTGCGCCCCCTACCTTCCCCAGCCTTACACCTTCACACACCCCTGCCCCCCGCCCTCCTCCATCCCACTCTCCCCCCTCCTCCTGCCCATACCATCTTCCCCCCTTCCCTCTCTGCCCTCTCCCCCCCTCCCTACCTTATATCTCCCTCCCGTTACCCATCCACCTCACCATCCGCCTCCCCCCTCCTATCCACCTATACCCTCCCCCTCTCCACCTCCTCCCCTCCTCCCCCACCCTCCTCTCCCCCTATTACTTTGCAAAATACCTGTATGATACTTCTACAATCATTCTTAAAAACAACACTCCTCCGCCACCCTTCAACACTTAAACCAGCATGTTATCAGTCCGCAAGTTTCTTCAAGTGTCTTCCATCCGCCGGTCCTCTTGCAGCTCCTGCCCATGTCGTGCCGCTCTGTTTCTTCCGCACTCTGGGCTGCCTCCCCGCTGCCCCTGCCGCCCTCCGGTGGAGGGACCTGTCCCCAGGGCTGCCCCCTGGGTGCTCAGTCCCATGTCCCGGAGGGCTTTCATTGCCTCCTCCGGTGTCTGTGTTCGCCATGTCCGCCCTTTATAGGTAAATGATAATCCAAAAGGGTGGAGCCACCGGTATTTAATGTCCTCTCTACGCAGTAGTTGTGTAACAGGCTGCATGACCCTCCGCGTCTGCAACGTGCCTGCAGATAAATCTTTGTATATGTGCACCGGATAACCCTGCCACATGAGGGCTCCTTCTCGCCTTATTTTGTTAACAATTTTCTCCGTAATTTTATAACGTGCTAGACAGATGATTATGTCCCGGGGCTTATTGCCCACGGGTTTCCCCAGTGCTCGGTGAGCTCTTTCAAGTTGTATGTCCGTAGCAGTCACCTCCTCGCCGCCCAGCCGTAGAGCCTCCAAGCACACTGAACGTGCAACCTTCTCACTATCCTGAAATTCTTTCTCCTCTGGTATTCCACGGAGTCTCAGATTTATTACGTCTAGAACGGTTTTCCAGATCCTCCAGCTTATATAGCAAAGTCTCGTATTGTGAGCCCAACTTCACCGATCTTTGTGTCTCTTCTTCCTGATGTAGTTCAATCTCTTGTAACCTGTTCTCGTGGTCCCCCATTCTACACACCAACTCTCCAACTTCTTCCTTCAGGGGGCCAGTACGCCGTTCAACTCTCACTCTTCACTGACTGTACTTCATTTTTGATTTCAAGAAACCAGTCTCTAAGCTCCGCTCTCGTGATAGGTTGCATAGAGTCCATTCCAGGGGCTTCTACATTCTCCATTTCCCCTTCTCCGCCCTGCTCTCCTTGCACATCAGGGAGCTTTTTGTTCTCCATCTGCCCAGCATCGCCTTTCCCTCTGTGCGCCACGGAGTACACATATTCTCTGAGATCTGCCGCTTTTCTTCTGGTGGTCATCTCTGCACCAGATGCCCCTTTCAGGTTCAGCACAGATCTTCCAATACTTAGGCTCACCAGCCCTATGTGCTGATTTACAGAGCCCTTGTACCCTCCTCTGCGCCGTACTGTCCTTCCGCTGATGTTCGGCTACCTCTCGCCCCTCTCAGTGCCCTTCCACAAGGCCCAGCACTCTCTCTGGCTTCGCACTGCAGACCCACAGCTGTCTCAGCTTGCTCAGGTCTTCTGGGCTACCCTCCTCAGCCCCTGCGCCCCTCCAGCAGCTCTTAGCACAGCGGTCCTGCTCCACACCTCACAGCTATTCACCCCGATCCAGCTCACCTCCAACCCTCTGGGTCCCGCAGTTCTCTCACACTGGGGAGCTTCAGCACTGTCGAAGGTGCAGGCCCTTAACGTCTGCCTGCCTCAAACGCCACCTCCACGCTGCCTCCGGGTGCCATTTTCGGCCCTCTACGCTGCCGCGATGCTCTCCCGTTCGCGCGGCTCACCGCCAAGGTAATTATATTGCCGCCGGCGTTCCAGCGGTCCCGGCACCTCTTGTCCGCTTTCGGCGCCCAAGGCCACCACTTTCCTCCTCCGAGGGATTGCTTTTTTGTATTTATTGGCTGGGTCGGTGCCGGAGCAGCTCTTTCAAGCCGCCATCGGCTCCGGTGACGTCACTTCCTCCGTTGAGGGTTGTTTTCTTTGGTATCGGTCTAACTGTGGCTAGCTTTAGTTGGTCTGGCATGAATCCTTGGGTGAGGGAGTTGTGCACCATGTTGTGTATGATGTGGATGAAGCTTGATTTGGTGGCTTTGATCCATGACACTGGGCAAGGATGTGTGGGAGCGGTGCTTGTGTTGATTGCGGAGATGATGTGGGAGAGCTGCTCTGTTGATGGTGAGCAGAATGTGTCCCAGGTCTTAGGGTGTGAGTTAGGCTGAGTTGATGCGTTAGGTCTTGTTTGTTCTACGGAGTGAAATTTTTCCTTGATGTAGTCAGCAAATTTTTGCGGGTCTATTTGCACTTCCGCTTCTGTCCTTTGCTCCTTTGTGAGGATTTTCACTATTTAGAATAGTTCTCTGGGTTTGTTCAAGGAGGTATTGATCATGTTTGTATGGTATTCCCTCTTTGATTGGTTGATGTGTTCATTGTATTGTCTTTGCTTTGTTAGGTATAGTTGCTGGTTTTCAGCTGCCTTGAACTTTCTCCATCTCCGTTCTATCTTTCTGAGTTCCCTCTTATCTCCAGGAACAAGCAGGAATGAGTCTTCACATACGGGTACGTCGGTACCGACGGAGCCTGTGCGGGAACGCTCCCCAGCTTCCCAAAAAGGAAAGCTTTTGGGAGCATCCCACAGCGCCTGCGCGCTGCCTTCCCGCCTTTCCTAACCAACTCTCCTCAGTTCTTCTTTGCCGCAGAGCCAGCAGGTCGAGCCCTGTCACCGCTGAAGAAGTTCTTTATTTTATTTTATTTCTTTGGTCACGTGTCTGCCTTCCCCGACTCTGGACCGGTACCGCCGGTCTTTTCTTTCTTTCTTTAAAAAAAAATAAATATATATATATATATATATCGCTATTTTTTCCTCACTTGGTGTATTTTTCTTCTTAAGGCCTCAGGGCCCACAAGAAAATTTCCCTTATGGAAAAACCAACCTCCGGGTTCAAAAAATGCACTAAGTGTAGCGGTACTATTTCTGTTACAGATACCCATGAATGGTGTCTTAAATGTTTGGGTCCTGAACACTCCATTCCGGATTGTCCGTCCTGCTCCCTAATGTCTAAACGGGGGTTACAGAACCGAGCAGCTAAGCTCCATGTGCTGTTTCCCGCTGAGGCACCGGCAGTAGCATCGACATCTTCCAGATCATCTCCTGAAGGATCTCAGGTAACCAAACATAAACCTAGCAGGTCCTCGAAGGGTAGATCTCCCTCTAAGCATCGAATGCCTCCGGGCTTGCCCTCGAGGATCCTGCACCAGCCAAACAACCCCGGCGGGAAGCTCCGGCTTCCAAAGCTCCTCCTATGGGGTTACAGGTTGACATCGATGGCACGGCCTCGACCGATCACCTGTTTGTGCCGGTACCCCAGAGCATTCTATCTACCGGTACCGATCTCCAGGCATTCATGGCGTCGATGGATCAGAATGTTCTGTCCATGCAGCAGGCTATTTCAACCTTCATTCAAGCTGCGACGCCGGCGGTACCGCAATGAGCTCCGTTGTCGGTATCGGCTCCGGTACCGGCACCAGCGCCAATGCCAGTACCGACTGCATCGACATCGACCAGGATACCGACTGCTGCGGTTCCTTGTCCAGGGCTACTTCTCGGTACCGATCCGGTACCGGGGACGCACGATGTCGATACCGCTCGATACGCATATCGAGCGTTAGAAGAGCACCCTGACAGGCGATACTTCGATTCCTCTGATTCTGATACATCAGATGAGTCTCCTGAAGTATCCATAGCCCTTCCTGAGGAGCCGCCTTCTCCAAAAAGAAGAATGTCTCCTCCAGAGGACTTGTCCTTTAAAGACTTCATAAGAGAAGTAGCTAAAGGACTCTCTATTTCAGTAACCTCTGAATCAGAGCCTAGAGCAAAAAAATTAGATATTTTAGGATACTCTAGGGCTCCTAAAGAGGCAGTCACCTTACCAATTCATGAGATTCTTCATGAACACATGATTGATTTATGGGAGACTCCTCTCACTCTCTCTCCTCATTCTCGCAGATTGGACACTATGTATCGTGTCCCTCCTTGTCCTGGGTTCCAGAAAACTCAGCTTCCTCACCATTCCATTGTGGTGCAGTCAGCTATGAAGATGATAAAGAGTACAAAGAGACACTCTTCTGCTCCTCCAGGAAGAGAATGCAGGACTTTGGATGCTTTTGGTAGGAAAATCTTCCAGGCCAGTATGCTTATTGCCAGAATCAACTCATATAGCCTTTATATGGGTATGTTTCTGAAAGAAGTGGCAGAAAAGCTGCACACTTTCCTCCCTTTTATTCCAGAAGATAAAAGGGAAGAATTCCGCATGTGGCTTAAGCATACTCAGGACATCTCCAAGTTTTCAAACAGGGCAGCCTTTGACTCCTTTGAAGGTGCCAGTAGAGCCTCAGGCATTGCCATAGCTGCTCGCAGAATTGCTTGGCTCCAGGCTTCTGATTTAGAACCCTGGGTTCAAGATGGCTTGGGAAAACTGCCCTGTACAGGTGAAAATCTGTTTGGCAAAGAGTGGCAAATTAAAGCCACTCAAATGGATGCAGAGAATTCTGCTCTGGATAGACTTTCAAGGTCTACCTCCATTCCTGCCAAGAAAAAGACTTTTAAAAAGTCTTTTTGAAAAAAGGGCAGGTTTCCTTTCACTTCTGGCCAACAATCTTCTACAGGTCGCTTTACCGCTAAACGTCAGCAACCTAAGCAGGCCAGGCCTAAGTCTACAGGGGCTGCTGTAACCCAGCAGTCCCAACCCCCTCAGGGTTTTTGACTTGATGCTAGAGAACTTAGCCTTTCTGGCTTTAACACAGCCAGAACCTCTCACCATTCCAGGAAGGTTAGCTCATTTTGCTCCCAGATGGGAGCAAATCACATCAGAGCAGTGGACCCTCTCCATCATAAGAGAGGGCTACAAACTTCATTTCTCAAACCTTCCTCCCCACACCATGGTGAGACACTTCAATTCTCCCACATCTCTTCTCGACCTTTTAGGTCAGGAGATAACTACCCTTCTTGCCCAAGGGGCAATAGAAGAAGTTCCTCTTCTTCAACAAGGGTCAGGGTTCTACTCCCCCTATTTTCTCATTCCAAAGAAGGCAGGGGGATACAGACCCATTCTAGATCTCAGAGAATTGAACAAATTTCTATGCAAGGAGAAGTTCAAGATGCTTTCTCTGGGCACTCTCCTTCCATACCTTCAAAGACAGGATTGGCTTTGTTCTCTAGATCTCAAGGATGCGTACACACATGTTCTCATCCATCCATCTCACAGAAAATTCCTACGTTTTCTTTTCCAGGGAAAACATTACCAATACAGAGTGCTTCCTTTTGGTCTGGCCTCTGCTCCGAGAGTGTTCACCAAATGCATGGCAATAGTTGCTGCATTTCTACGCACTCTGGGAATATTTGTCTTCCCATACCTGGACGACAGGCTCATCCGAGCTCCATCTCAGTCAGAGGCCCAGTTTTCCCTGGACCGCACAATGCGCATTCTGCAGTATCTGGGACTGGTAGTAAACCTCCCAAAGTCCCAGTTCATCCCTACTCAGTCCCTGGAATTCATAGGGGCCTGGTTGGATACCACCACTGCAAGGGCCTACCTTCTTCAGGCCCGTTGCCAACGTCTAGTGCAGCTAGCCTCCCAGATTCAGTCAAAGAGCCATTTAACTGCCAGGGAGATGCTACAACTGCTAGGCCACATGGCTTCCACAGTACATGTGGTACCCTATGCTCGCCTACACATGAGAGCAGCTCAATGGACTTTGTCCGCCCAGTGGACTCAGGCTTCAGGAGCTCTCTCAGACCAAATAGCAACCTCCAAACGTCTCTTTTGGTCTCTCCAATGGTGGATGTCCACTCAAAATCTGTTGCTGGGGTCCCCCTTCCAACAGTTGTTGCCCCAAGCAACCCTCAGAAACAGATGCCTCCCAAACAGGTTGGGGAGCTCATCTACAAGACCCCTCCACCCAAGGCAATTGGTCCCCACAGGAGACCTCTCTTCATATCAACCACTTGGAACTTCGAGCAGTGTTTCTAGCTCTCAAGGTCTTTCATACCCTCCTCAGCTACAAAGACAGTCCTTATTCATACGGACAATCAGGTAGCCATGTTTTACATAAACAAGCAAGGAGGAACTGGCTCTCTGTCGCTTTGCAGCGAAGCTCTAAGATTATGGGCGTTCTCCAGAGAGCATCAAATCCATCACCTGGCAGTATATCTCCCAGGAATCCAAAACTCTTGGGCAGACAGACTCAGTCGAGTTCTGCTTCCACATGAATGGTCCCTGCACATGGATCAGGTACTCAGAATCTTTCAAGAATGGGGAACCCCGGACATAGACCTCTTTGCAAGTCCGTGGAATGCCAAACTTCCCCGGTTCTGTTCCAGAATTCCGTGGCAGGGAGTTCAGGCCAAGGATGCCTTCCTCCTTCATTGGGGTCAGGGCTTCCTGTATGCCTTTCCACCCATTCCCTTGATTCCCAAGACTCTGTTCAAACTTCAGAGGGATCGAGGATCTATGATCCTCATAGCTCCACGCTGGCCACGCCAAGTATGGTACCCTCTGCTTCTGCATCTCTCCCAAGCCCCCTCTCTGGACTTGGGAGCTGCTCCAGACCTTCTGTCTCAGGAGGAAGGGACTTTGTGGCACCCAAACTCCAAGTCCCTTCACCTCAGAGCTTGGTTACTGAAGGCCTAGACCTTCAAGACTTGAATCTTTCTCAGCAGGTGAAGGATATCCTCCATTCTTCCAGGAAACCTTCCACCAGGCGTTCCTATGCTTTTAAGTGGAAAAGATTTTCCATTTGGTGTGCTCAAAAGGGTCTTGACCCTCTGGCACTACCTTTAACTTCTTTGTTAGACTATCTCCTGCATCTCTCCAATGCAAGACTTAAGACAAATTCGGTAAGAGTCCATTTGAGTGCTATTGCAGCATCCCTTAAGCCCATCAATGGACAACCTATCTCCTCTCATCCTCTTATTTCAAGATTCATGAGAGGCCTAACTTTAACTAAACCTCCCATTAGGCCTCCTCCGGTGGCATGGGACTTAAATTTGGTTCTTGGTCAGCTTATGAAGCCACCTTTTGAACCCTTAGCCACTACCTCCTTGAAATTTCTTTCCTGGAAGGTTATTTTCCTCATTGCAGTCACTTCTCGCCGCATCAGTGAACTGCAGGCCTTAGTGGCTAATCCACACTTTATGCCTAAAGTGGTCTCACCTTTTCATCTTAATCAAGAGGTATATTTACCTGTCTTTTTTCCAGCTCCTCATGCATCCAGTGCAGAGAGGAATCTTCATACTCTGGATTGTAAAAGAGCTCTTGCTTTTTACTTAAATAGGACACAGTAACATAGAAAGTCTTCCCAGCTTTTTGTTGCTTTTGATCCTTCTCACTTGGGACTTCCAGTCTCTAAGAGAACACTGTCCAATTGGATTGCTCAGTGTATTTCTTTCGCCTACCAGAGTAAGAATCTTTCTCTGGAGAGCCATGTCACAGCTCATAATGTGAGGGCCATGGCCACCTCTATGGCTCATCTAAATTCTGTGTCCATCGACCAGATCTGTCGAGCAGCCACCTGGGCCTCTGTTCATACTTTCACAGCCCATTACTGCTTGGACAAGGATTCCCGCCGGGATGCCTTGTTTGGTCAGGCTGTCCTCAGACACCTGTTCCATTCTTAAACAACTCCTGCCCTCCTTCCCTGGATGGATGCCTGAGATCCATAGGAGGACGCAGACCCCTTCAAGGTCTCATATCCTTGGGGATCTCCCAGGCATCTCAGCTAGGGAGTCCCCATATGTGAAGACTCATTCCTGCTTGTTCCTGGAGATAGCACAGTTACTTACCTGTAACAGGTGATCTCTGGGAACAGCAGGAATAAGTCTTCACAACCCACCCACCTCCCCTAGGAGTTGTATCTCTTTTCTATCTTTCCTTTCCCCTCTCTCTCTCTATTGTCTCAGCTTTAAACTCAAACTGAGGAGAGTTGGTTAGGAAAGGCGGGAAGGCAGCGCGCAGGCGCTGTGGGATGCTCCAAAAAGCTTTCCTTTTTGGGAAGCTGGGGAGCGTTCCCGCGCAGGCTCCGTCGGTACTGACGTACCCATATCTGAAGACTTATTCCTGCTGTTCCCAGAGATCACCTGTTACAGGTAAGTAACTGTGCTTTCCTGTCGTATGGTTGTTGAGTACCACAGCTTGTGTTGTCTCTTGTTGTGATGGTGTTTCTTGGGTCTGGCATCTGTTGCTTTGGCGGCGTTAGGGTGTTGTTCCAGTTGGAGATTTGAGTCTCCAGGTCATCTGTTTCTGTGGTCAGCTGTTGTATCGTGTCCTGCAGGAAAGTGTCCCTGTCGAAGTTCTTGAATCGTCTTTGTGTGGGTGAGTTGTCTGAGTGTTCATTTAGCTTGTCTTTTTGTAATTGCAACTTTATCTTGATTATGTAGTGGTCTGACCAGGGTATTAGGGTGATGGTGGGTGTTGATATTAGACCTCTCGATGTTAGGTTGCTGGTTGCGAAGATGAGGTCTGGGGAAGAACCGTGTCTGTGCGTTGGGGCGTCGACTAGTTGGGTGAATTGAAGTGAGGTCATTGCTTGAAGGAAAGCTTCTGCATCTTTGGTGTTGGTGGACTTGAGGTTGAAGTCTCCTAGCAGTTGTGTGGGTTTGTTAGTTGCGGTAATGGCGCATACTGCTTAGAGCGTTGAGGCTAGTTCGTCGGGTGTGGCTCTGGGTGCTCTGTAGGTTAGGCAGAGTGCCATGTGTTTGTTCACGATGCTGATTGTGTTACCTTGTGGTGTGTCGGTGAAGCCCTGAGTTTTGAACTTTAGGTGGTTCTTCGCAATTATCAAGACGACTCCTCCACGTTTGTGGGTGCGTGGGCAGTTGTATGCTGTGTATGTGTCTGGTACCAGTTGATTGAGTAATACATTGTCGGTTGGATTGAGCCAGGTCTCTGTTATGCAAAGTATGTCTAGCTGATGGTCTTCTGTGTGGTCTGCTATTGTGTGTATCTTGTTGCATATGGATCTTGCGTCTATGAGCTCTATAGTTGTATGCTTTGAAGGATCTGTTTCGTGTGTTTCCTTTGAGCTTAGTGTGTGGGAGTTTGAATTGTTTGCTTTTTCTTTTTGTCACTGATGTTCTGTGTGTGTCTTTATGCATGCACTGTGGTTCTAAGTATGTCCAAGTGGTTGGTGGATGCCATGGTGAGATAGAGTGTGGGTAGTGGAAGTGTGTGGTTGGTGGCAGGATTTGTGAGATGAGGAGACTGAGTGGGAGAAACAATGTTGTGAGCATATTGATTTGTTATGTCCTGTGCGAGTTTTACTTGCGTTTTTGATGTCTTTTTCTGTGGTCTGCCCCTTGTTGGTTTCTTCTGTGGTGCTGTCGGCGATGCTGTTTCCTTTGCTTGGTTTCCTTCTGCTCGCCTTCGTGCCGCGCCTAAGGGCCACGCCAAAGGGCCCTCTGGTGAGGCCCTCGGGTGCGTGCCCGCCCTGCAGGGATGCCGCTTTTATGACCTGCCGACCGCTGCTGTTCGGGCTTCCACTGCCCCGATTGGGCAGGAGCTGAGGAGAGAGGTGGTGTGTCGCGGCAGAAAGTTTAAAATGGTCTCCTTGGACGCTGCTCCCCCTACCTCCAACAGGACGATTGGCTATGCTCCTTGGATCTAAAGGATGCGTGTGTACACATTCTGATCCATCCTCTTCAGACAGTACTTCTGCTTCATGCTAAACGGACAAAACATCCAGTACTGCGTGCTGCTCTTTGGGCTGGCGTCTGCCCCCATTGTCTTCACATAGTGCCTGGCTGTAGTTGCCCCTACCTCTGGACTCTGGAGGTCTTGGTCTTTACTTAGACGACTGACTCATAAAGGGCTCCACACTGGACGAAATCCGGCGGTTGGCTCACCTAACCATTCATCATCAACTACCCAAAGTCGTACCTCCAACCTTCTCAGCTGCTGGAATTTGTCGGGACTCTTCTCGATACCACTCGAGCCCGGGCCTTCCTTTTTTGTTTTGTTTTTTTTAAATTTTATTTTAAATTGAGTTTCCAAAATACATAGAACACTTCTTAATATAAGAAACTACAAGCAATACAGTCAAAAAGTAAATACATACAGAAAGCAAGTCCCCTTACAATACAATATTTAGTTTGGTAGCCCACATCATGGAGAACATTGATCCAATCGAAGGAGAATACTTTGCATATCATGACATAATCCACCCCTAATAACAAATCCTTGAAGAAATAAATAAAGCTATATAAATCAAACTTTATAAGGCTTCTCCCAGCCTAGCTCTAAAGATTATCCAAAAAAGCTTCAAGTTGTAATTGGTCAGTATATACATATCTAACCCCATTAAGTATAATTAGACACTTACATGGAAAGCGCAAGAAGAAAGTCCCCCCTGCAGCCAGAACACAAGGTTTCAGCTGCAGGAAGGACTTCTTCCACACCTTAGTAACCCGTGACACATCAGGAAAAATAGAAACTTTATGGCCATGAAACAAAAAATCTTTTTTTGGGGAAAAATCCTTCAGTATTTTCACTTAGCCTCCCGTGCTACTTTAATTGTCTACCTTTGTGCACAAGAAGACAGTCTCTTCATTTGTAGATTCAAGGAAATTTGTTAAATCAGAGTCGTCCACTTGTGCTACTTCATCATCCCTTGCCACCATATGAGAAGACAAATAATAAATATTTGAAACCATTATATTATCTACATCCAAGAGTTGTAAGATCTCTACAATATTTCTTAAACAACAATACTGGAGGCAGAAGACGCGTTCTTGGAAAATTGAAGAAGCTAAAATATTTAGCTCAATGGACATTTTCCAAATATTCAATTTGCTTATAGAAAACAAAAATATCCTTCAACCCCTGCCACACTGTCTGAAGTGACCAAACTTGACCACCTAACTTATCAAGATGCTGAGGAACAGCAGAAATACATACATCTACCTCTTGTGACTTTCGCACTACTTTTTCTGAAAAATTAAGTCTGCACTATAAAGCCATGCAACAAAGGAATTAGTCTTCATACACTCTTCAAATGTCAATGTAATATTGATGGCAATAGAAAGAGGAAAATCAAGGGGACAGTTGGTCTCACAACTGATAGTTGATCTACTAAAGAAAATCCAATATCCTGAGCTTGCAGTAGTGCCAAAGACGGGGCTTGCTCCAACACCTTGCTGAGGCCCGCCCCTCAATATCTGCTAAGAGAGCCAGGATTCGGATGATGGAACTTAATGAGGCATTAAAGGATTCAGAAGAGAGAGGCAAGCCAGGGGGATTTCCGGTCCTGCCTTCACCTCCAACAATACCCAAACATGCTAATCCATAGGGCCAACTGTCCCCTTCAGTGTGGACATTAGTCTCAGATCGTACTCCCAAAAGCTTGATTTTCCTCTTTCCACGACTCTTGGACATCTCCAGAGGCTAACTCCGGAGCCCAAAATGCCCTGACATGGCCTTGAAGGAGTGCCAAAGGGGCATGCTTCTTTGGACACGCGACTGCAGGCCATGTCCGCAGCTGTGGAATGGCAGCTGCGATTTGAATACCGTTGCAAGGTCTTCCTGTGATGACTCTGAAGATGGGGAGAAACTCCAGTGGCACACCAATCCAGGTAGGTCTCACTAGCAATGTGCATACGGCCAATTCCCCTGCTCTCGATCCTCCTGTTCTCCGAGACCGGACCTTCTTACCAACAGACTGCTTGCAGCAGCTCATAGAGGTGGTTGAGACCATCCAGTGCAGCTGTTTCACCACATCTTGAGGGATGCTGCGGTGGTTAGGCCACATGGCCTCCACGGTGCATGTGATGCCATTGGCATGTCTATAGATGTGCTAAGCACAATGGACCCTGTGCACTCAATGGGGACAGATCATGGGCTGCCTCAGAGTCAGTGATAGTCACCACACCCCTGATAAACTCTTCAGTGGTGGCTCCAGCTGCAAAACTTGCTCAAGGGACTTACCTTCCAGTCCCCTCCACCTCACCGGATGCTTACCACAGATGCGTCCAAACTGGGCTGAGGAGCACATCTGGGTAGCCTGCGCATGCAAGGCCTCTGGTTGGAGCAGGAGAGACTGCATCAGATCAACTCCGTGTAACTTGGGGCCATTGCCGAACATCCTTCATGCTTTCTGGATGCAACTGATCAGCCAGATTGTCCTCCTGAATCAGGACTATCAAGTGGCGATGTTCTAGATCAACAAGCAAGGAGGTACGGGTTCATACCTCCTGCATTGGTAGGCCGTGAGGCTGTGGAGGTTCACCGTCGCACACGGCATGGACCTCAGGGTGACATATCTTCCAGGGGATCTGAATGCTCTGGTGGACCATCTCAGCAGAGTCCTCCAGACACACAAATTAACCCTCAAGAAGAGGATGGTGTACCGCATCTTCCAGATGTGGGGCAGTCCAGAGATTGACCTGTTTGCCACGCCGCACAATGCTCAGGTGCCTCGCTTCTGCTCCAGAGTGACATCCAGTGATCGTCTGGCCTCCTATGCCTTCCTCCTGGACTGGAGGGTGAGGTTCCTAATATGTATACCTCCTGATTCCACTAGTAGCAAAGACATTGTTCAAACTCCAGCCTGACAAGGGCACCATGATACTCATTGTCCCATATTGGCCTAGGCAACTGCTACTTGGCGCTCTAGGCAGGAGCCTCTCCAGTTGGGCTGCTTCTCGGATTTTCTCTCTCAGGTCAGTGGGACCCTACTTCATCTCATTGTGCTGTCCCTGGCCCTCGTGGCATGGATGCCGAGCAGGTAGTTCTCTCAGAGCTCAATCTCGTCTTAGCATCGTGAAGAGAATCTACATGCTGTTCCTATGCCTTTTAAGTGGCGCAGGTTCTCTCTGGTGCATGGATAGGGCTCTAACCCCTTTTCTTGCGCAGTGGAGATGCTTCTGGCATATCTCCTCCACCTTTCTGACTGGCTTCATCCAATTCCGTCCGAGTGCACTTGAGCACGATTGGGGCGTACCATCGTGGTTTGGGTGGCAAGCACATTTCTGCACACCCACTGGTGGTGTGCTTCATGCGAGGTTTACTCCTTTCTAAACCTTTGCTTAGGCCCCTGTCTATGGAATGGGACCTCAGCATGATGTTGGGGCAACTCCTTCCTGCCCCCTTTAAGCTGCTGGCCTCTTGTCTACTGAAATTCCTGACCTGGAAAGCCGTGTTTCTAGTGGTGGTCAACTCTCCCCACCTGGTTAATGACTGCAAACCATAGTGGTGCATGTGCCCTACACCAGATTTCATCAGAACAAAGTGGTTCTGCAGATACATCTCTTCTTTCCACCTCAACCAGTCTATTTTACCCACCACCTTTCTCAAATGTCATGCCAACAGGGTAGGGGCCACACTGCACACGTTGGACTGTAAACGTGCCTCTGCTTTCTACCTGGAGAGGACGAAAGCCCATTGATGATCCACCCAGCTGTTTGTCTCCTTTGACCCTAACAGGCTGGGCATGGCCTTCTCGAAGCATATGATCTCCATTTGAGTGGCGGACTGCATTTCCTTCACTAATATGCAGGCTGGTCTGAGCCTTTGAGGGTCATGTCACGACCCATAATGTTCGAGCTATGGTAGCTTCTGTGGCCAACTCGCCGTCAGTCTTCATGGTAGAGATTTGAAGGGCTGCTATGTGGTCCTCTATTCACACCTTCACAGCCACTACTGTCTGGATGGGGATTCTCGGCGCGACAGTACCTTTGGCTAAGCCGTACTCTGGCATATGTTTGGGACATAAGTTCAACTCCTTCCCACCGGGCCTTCTGTCCGTCCAGGTTACTGTAAAGAGTCTTCCTGATGTTGATGTCTGCTAAGGATGCTGAATTGAATGAGTCCCTCGAAGGGACTTCCATGCTGTTTTTTTCCACTTCTCCTATTTGGTTGCCCTGTTGGGCTTGTTTTTACTGTTTTTGGGGAGTCCCATGTGTGAGGACTTACTTCCTGCTTGTTCAAAGGAAGCAGTGTTCCTCACCTGTAGCAAGTGTTCTCCGTGCACAGCAGGAATAATTCCTCACAACCTTTCCAGCTTTCTGTGGAGGAGTTGATTTTTAAGCCTTCTCATTGTACTGAGGTAAAGTTGGCTCCGGCGGATGGGAAGTGGAGCTCCCAAAAACTTCCTATTGCAGCTGGAGAGTGTTCCTGTGTAGGATCCGTCGGAGACATCACTCATATGTGAGAACTTATTCCTGCTTTTCACAGAAAACACCTGCTACAGGTGAGTAACTTTGCTTTATATTTTATTTATTTAACAAGCTTTTATATACCGCCCCTTCCAGAGATCAGAGGCAGTTTACATAGATCAAAGAAAACTTTTGCTTTGAACTTAGTTTTAACAAGTTAACTGTAGATAGTTACCATCTTACAATTAACTATGTACAACGTAGCAGAAGGTAGATATGAAAAAGGGAAAGTGGGATGGTTCTTATTTATGTGTAGTAATTAAGTGTGAAAAATGCTGAGTATCTTAATTAGCTTGGGCTTGGGATGTATTATAGGAGTTGCCATAATAGTCAATGAATAGGTGTGTTTTTAGGTCTTTTCGGAATTGTAGAAGGTCTTTTACTGCTCTTAAGTTGTCAGAAAGAGAGTTCCATAACGTTGGGGCAATGTAAGAAAATGCACTGGAGCTGGTAGATTGGTTTGTGTTGTAGATGTGGGTGGGGATGGTATAGGTGTTTTGGGTGCAGTGTCTTCACAATCTAGATGTAGTGGGAGACAGGAGTGAGGATTGTGGAGTTGAGGCTATTTTGTTGTGGTGCTTTAATATAATCATCAAGTGTTCGTATTTTGTATTTGTATATGAAGCTGTAATGCACTATTTAGTCTAAATATAACTGTAATGGACAATAGTGGAAAAATTTCAAAACTTTTATTAGACACTAAAGGGGTTAATTCAGCACTGATCAAAACAAAAGGCAGAAACAGCAGTTGATTGAGGGAATGGCATGGGCTGACGCTGGGAGCTGACGAACTTCGTTCCCGTGCCGAGGGGGCGGCTGGGTAAGTCCTCCGGAGGCCCTGAAGTAATTTTTGGTCTCTCAGCTGGGGAAAGAGCCACGTGTGCAGCCGCCAAATGGAACATGGCCGGTGCATGCTTTGTGGCACAACTCTCAGATGTTGGGCTGTGCCACGGCTGCCAAAAATCTGGGGAAACGGCGTCTGAGGTACTGGGGGGGGAGGGGGGAGGACCACAGTAGATCCCGAATTGAAAGGAGCAGTGGGTGCGGACATGCAGTGTGGCCTCCGTGGATGGTGGTGGACCCGTGATTTTGTTGGGAAAAGACACCATCTTCCAGGAATCCCTGCAGGCTTCTGGAGTCAGTCCTGGGCCTTCAGTTTTACATTCAATGGTGGATTTTTCGTCAAAGGCTGGCAGGACTCTTGGGGGGAGGTTATGGAGGCTGGAGTCGCCCCCTTCCTCCGAATTTGTGCTCCTCCATCAGGTCGTCTTGATGAAGCAAGGCATAAGAGAGCCTTTCCCCGAAGCCCCCCTGGGGCAGGTACTGGTCTCTGGGGGAATGTGTCCGTGCAGGGATCGCAGTGTTGGAGGAGCCCGGTTTAGACTCTGTGGCCTCCCTGCAGTTGCTGGATCCCCTGGAGGGCCCAGTGGATCTTCTGGAGCAGTTCCAGGAAGATGGAGAAATCCCAGGGGCTGAGTATCTGACTGCTGTCGATCTTCCACTGGGATGATTTCCTGATGTTGATCACCGAGTCTCTCTTTAGGTTCTCAGGCTAGTGCAGGACACACAGGGCTGGTTGGTCCTGAGGACCCTCTCATGAAGGGTATCTGTAACCCTCTTGGTCTTTTCTGGTCCACAGGGCACTGAGAGCCATGATTGAGGAGTGGAGTTCTCTGGATGCAGGGCTTCGAATAGGGCACAGTATGGCTAGCCTTCACCCCATTCTGCCAGAAGAGAAGGAGAAGCTGCGCCTGCCCAAGGTGGATGCGTTGCTGATGGTGGTCATGCGAAAGACCTGCTGCTGTCCAGGGCAGTCTGGGTGAACTTGCGGTGGTGGCTTGACCCGGCAAACCTGAGGGTAGGGATGCCCCTGGAGGCTCCAGACTGGATGATGGTCATCATGGACGCAAGCCTATAAGGTTCGGGCGGTCACTGTCTGTTGTAAGTGGCACAGGACCTGTGGTCCACTGAAGAAGGGCAGTGGCCCATCAGTCATTTGGAGATGAGGGTGGTGTGCTTGGCCCTGGAGGCCTTTCTGCTCCAGGTCCAGCAGAGAGCGGTGAGACTCCTATTGGACAATGTCACTACAATAGCCTACATCAATCGCCAGGGCAGCACATGGAGCTTGCTGGTGGCAGCGGAGGCAGTACTGCTCCTGCAGTGGATGGAGGTCCATCTGAGGGTGATATCGGCGGCACACGTGGCTGAAGTGGTGAATGTCCAAGCGGACTACTTGAGTCGCCATATCCTGGATCTGGGAGAATGGTCTCTCTCGGAGATGGTGTTGCAGTTGCTGGTGGCATCTTCCTGGGCTGAAGTGTGGACATCTGTCGGGCGACTACCCTGGTCATCTCTTCATTCCTTTGTGAAGCATTACTGTTTGGATGTGCAGGTGAGGCAGGATGCCAAGTTTGGGGAAAGGGTGTTAAGAGCCGGCCTTGCGGTTCCCACCCTGCATTAGTACTGCTTTGCTACGTTCCACTGGACTGGAATGGAGGAATGCCCTGGAAAGTGAAATTAGGCCTTACCTGCTAATTTTCTTTCCTGTTGTCCCTCCAGTCTATTTCAAGACCCCCTGGAAGATTTCAGTCTGTTGGTGAGTCAGGCATGTTTTGCTTGAGAGATTTTTTGGTATGAGCAGGTAAGCGGGCATGTTGAGTTCCACAAACTCTGGTTCCTATATGGTTAGTTGGTGCTTGTTTTTCCATGAGGCTGTTTATTGAAAAATATTTTTTTTTAAAAGGAAAATTTAAAAGATGAGAGATTTGGAGCGCAGAATTTAAGGTGGCAGTATCTTCTTTATCAAGGCATCCGCTTCGCGTTCATGTGCCACACAGAAAGGGCTTTGTTTAGGGAGCTCGTGCCTGTTAGAGAGTGTGGGAGTCTCAGGAGCTGTGTTTCCGGTCTCTGCTTTGTGAGTATCCAATTACTGGCTCTGGTCAATGGGCACAGGTTACTTGTGCTGATCTGAGAGCTTGTGTTTCTTTCTGTCTCCACCTGCTGGTTGGTGAGAACCTGCTTGTCTGGACTGGATTGGAGGGACTACAGCAGGGGTCTGCAACCTTTAAGACATAAAGAGCCACTTGGACCCGTTTCCGAAGGGAAAAAAAAACTGGGAGCCGCAAAACCATTGCGACATTTAAAACAAATCTAACACTGCATATATTGTTTCTTACCTTAATGCTATATACGACCCCCTACTTTTCCTGTTAAAATATAGGTGTTTGGCCTATACTCGCCGTATAAGACTACCCCTCTTCCTTCGCACACCAAAAAAAATACGCCAGAAAATATCACAACAACAAGTAACAATATTTGATTTCAAAATTATGATGATTTTTTAGTCAAATCACTAATATGAAATAAAATTATTTTTTCTACCTTTGTTGTCTGACCAATTTATTCTTTGATCATGCTGGTTCCGATCTGAGGCTTCTGCTTTCCTGTCTTCTCTTAGCTCTCTTTCTGTGGTCTATGGTCCATCTGCCATTTCTTATCTCTTCTTTCGTTTTCTTCACTTCTTTCCATCAGCCTATTTCCAGTCCCAGTAACCCTCCCCAATATCAGCCCCTTTCCAGTCCTCACTCCCAGTACCAAATGTCAACTTGCATTCCCATGACTGCAACTGGTGTCCATTCCCTTCCAGTCCCCCTCCTTCCCCACTGACCAGTCCCTTCTAGTACAAATACCATGGCAGCCCCTCTCAGATCCACTCCCTTCCAGTTCCATTTTCCCATCCCCTCATATCAGCCCATTTGTAGCCTTAGCCCCCAGTTATCTTCCAGGGCCAGCAGCTCTATCCTCCCCTCCCCACAATCAGCCCATGCCCAGTCAAAGCCCCCAATCAGCTCGCTTCCAGTGCTAATCCCCCCTCAACCCCATTACCAGTGCTAGCCTCCCCTAATCAGCCCAATACCAGTCCTACTCCCCATCAGCTCATTACCAGTCCTAGCCTCCCCTAATCAGCTCATTTCCAGTGCTAGTCCCCTCAACCCCATTACCAGTGCTCCATCCCTCCATGTCAGCCCCCTCCCTCCCTCCATCCATATCAGCTCCCTCCCTCCATGTCAGCCCGCCTCCCCAATCCCTCCATGTCAGCCCCCTCCATCCCTCCATGTCAGCCCCCCTCCCTCCATCCATATCAGCTCCCTCCCGCCATGTCAGCCCCCCTCCCTCCATCCATCCATGTCAGCCCCCCTCCCTCCATGTCAGCCCCCTCCATCCCTCCATGTCAGCCCCCCTCCCTCCATCCGTATCAGCTCCCTCCATGTCAGCCCCCTCCATCCCTCCATGTCAGCTCCCTCCCTCCCTGTCAGCCCCCTCCATCCCTCCATGTCAGCCCCCCTCCCTCCATGTCAGCCCCCTCCATCCCTCCATGTCAGCCCCCCTCCCTCCCTCCATGTCAGCCCCCTCCATCCCTCCATGTCAGCCCCCCTCCCTCCATCCATGTCAGCCCCCCTCCCTCCATCCATATCAGCTCCCTCCCTCCATGTCAGCCCCCCTCCCTCCATCCATCCATATCAGCTCCCTCCCTCCATGTCAGCCCCCTCCCTCCATCCATCCATATCAGCTCCCTCCCTCCATGTCAGCCCCCCTCCCTCCATCCATTCTTATCAGCTCCCTACCTCCATGTCAGCCCCCTCCATCCCTCCATGTCAGCCCCCTCCATCCCTCCATGTCAGCCCCCCTCCCTCCATGTCAGCCCCCCTCCCTCCATCCGTATCAGCTCCCTCCCTCCATGTCAGCCCCCTCCATCCCTCCATGTCAGCCCCCTCCCTCCATCCATATCAGCTCCCTCCCTCCATCCATCCATATCAGCTCCCTCCCTCCATGTCAGCCCCCCTCCCTCCATCCATCCATATCAGCTCCCTCCCTCCATGTCAGCCCCCTCCATCCCTCCATGTCAGCCCCCTCCATCCCTCCATGTCAGCCCCCCTCCCTCCATCCGTATCAGCTCCCTCCCTCCATGTCAGCCCCCTCCCTCCCTCCATGTCAGCCCCCCTCCCTCCCTCCATGTCAGCCCCCTCCATCCCTCCATGTCAGCCCCCCTCCCTCATCCATATCAGCTCCCCTCCCTCCATGTCAGCTCCCCTCCCTTCTTCTGCAGCCGCGGCTCCCTGCCTCTTAGGGAACCGCGGCTGTGCTTTTAAAATCATCTCGGAGCCCTTCCTGTCTTGACGGGCTCCGTGCAGCATTTTCCCGCCTCCAAACTTTAGAGGCGGGACAATGCTGCACGGAGCCCGTCAAGACAGGAAGGGCTCCGAGATGATTTTAAAAGCACAGCCGTGGTTCCCTAAGAGGCAGGGAGCCGCGGCTGCAGAAGAAGGGAGGGAGCTGACATGGAGGGAGCCCATAACGCCACGTTTAAATACATCTTTACAACACTATTGCCTGTCACCGGGCGGGCAGTGTGCTCCGGAGCCACGGCAAAGGTGAGAAAGAGCCGCATGCGGCTCTGGAGCCGCGGGTTGCTGACCCCTGGACTACAGGAAATAAAATTAGCAGGTAATGCCTAATTTCACCTTTTTATATATGCATTCTGAAGAGCTACATGTGAGGATCTTTAAAGCAAAGATCCTGTCCTAGCTGTGCACCCATATTTTCTTAAATCCTAGATAATCTCTGCCTTAATAACAGAGATGGAAAATATTGACATTTGTAAAGGACTAAATCCACTTCTAAAGTGTGTTTGTTATAGCATTTGAGATTTTGGTAATAATGTGGCAAATAATTGAATTTGGTAGGTTTTTTTTTTCTTGGATGAGGTGCAGTTATTTCTATTATAAGCCAGTCAGTATTACTCTAGACTATTTTCTGTTCTTTCTGCTCCTCTTTGTATGGAGCCCCAGCCCATGAACTGTATTCTTTCTGTCTTTTTAATGTAGTGCCTCAGCAGGGAAGATTATTGGAGCAAGTGTTTTGTTTGTCGCTGGAGGCCTTGGTGGTACTGTACTGTACGCAAAGTGGGATCCACGATTTCGAGATAATGTGGAGAAATCTATCCCTTACTCTGAAAAACTGTTTGTCATGGTTCTTGGTCCAGCTTCCTACAATCTTCCAATGTCGAAGAAACCAGTAAGTAGCTTCTGGTCTGTATATTTTTCTTAAAGAATCATGATGCAGAATGTTTTCTACTCAGTGATTTAAAAATGTGAAACTTTTGCAGATGGCAGGAGGTAAAACTAAACTTTGTATTTTAAAAATTAGATTTTAAAAATTTGCGGTGTCTTAACGGTTGTGAAGACAAAGCTTTGGAACCTAACGGACTTGATGTGTCAAGCCTTTGCATGCTCTGGACTTCCATACCGTCTTCAGTGGTTCTCATACTCTTTCTACTCTTGCTCTACCCGCACTCTGTACCACATACCACTGCCACAGTTCTGCACACCTGTTGCTTCTATATCCCTGCTACTTCTCTACCTCTCTCATTACTACCATTGCTTCACATCCCCATTTCCTCCCTCCATCATCTTGTACTATATTACTTCTCAGCTTTGCCCCAAAGACCTCTGCTCCTCAGCATCTCCTCCTACTCTTCCTCCCCCTCCATGTTGTAATTTTGGAACCTTAATGTTTGCCACACCTATGGCGAGTATTATTACTTGTCTTCTTCGGAAACAAGCAGGAAGTCAGTCCTCCAATATGGGTGACATCGGCACTCCAATATGGGTGACGTCGGCACAGATGGAGCCCTCGCGGAAGCATCCCCCCAGCTTTCAAAGAAAGCCTTTGAGAGATACTACCATGCATGCGTGGGTGCCATCTTACTCAGTCTCTTTTTTTTCTGCGGAGCTCTTCAGACATCCGTCTGGCTTTTCCCCAGAAACAGATTTTTTTCTGCCTGAGTTTTCATACTCGCCTCCGGTATTAGACCGGTACTCTTCCTGACACCTGACCTCGCTGTCTCAGTATAGAGTTTGGGTTTCTTTGGTAGTTTTTCCTTTTGGCATCTTTGCGCCTTTTTTCTCCAACTGGCAGCCCGGCTGGTCTTTGACCTTGCAGGGATACTTTTTTCCCCCGTGGCTACCAGTGGCTTAAAGTGTGATTGGTGCACAAAAATTGTCTTCGACCAAGACACATGACTGCTGCCTTCGGCCTGACTATGACCCTGCAGCATACGTTCTCTGCAAAAAGATGTCCAGCAAGGCCCTCAAGAGCCGCCAGCAACAGCACGATGTTTTTCCCCTAGTCCCTGGTACCTCTGAAGGCCAGGGCCTCGTCTGAAGCCTTGACATCTCGGGCGGGTCCCTCTGACCCCGAGCCCCGCTATGGTTCTTCAGGGGGGGGGGGGTCTCCCTCGAGGGAACCCAGGAAGAAGAAGAACCTCGAATGCGGCGTCCCTGGATGTATCCGACAGGCCGGGTATGCCCCGGGCTGGGTCTCGCAGTCCGAGACACTCATCTGAGGGATTGGAGAGGAAGCGGCCTGCAAAGTTCCTCCGAAAGGACTCTACTTTAGACTGGCCTCAGTTGCCAGACAGTCCTCATTGAGGACTTCCCTTCGGGGGAACGCCAATGGCTGCGGAACCTTCTGGCCTGGAGTCCAGAATGGCAGCCCTGGAGCATATGTCTGCCTTCATGGACCAGCAGCGGGCGCTGTTGTCCATTATGATAGATTCATCCGCCCCGACCACCAGGCTCTCGACGTCAAAGACGTCCCTAGATGCCGAGCCGATCTTCGAGGTCCTTCTGCCTCGAGTTAATCCTCGGCCAAGGTCTCGATCTGGTTCCCACTCAATGGGACCATGATCAATCCCAGCCAGTGCGCTCGGCACCAGACGCTCGGCCTCGGAAGGCCACTGGTTGGGGCCTGCGGACCGCCCTTCCTTCGAGTCCTCGATGGACTACTCCGAGTGGGAGACGGAGGATGAGGAATTCCCTGATACCTGTTGCCACCGAGACGTCCCCTCGGACTCTCCTGCCTCAGAGCCCCGGCGGCGGTCTCCACCAAAGGATATGGAGTTCCTTGACTTGTCAAGGACTTGTCTAAGGCCCTGGTGTTCCCGACTGAATCGGAGGATGACCCTCGGGTGGATGAGTTTTATAAATCCTCCAGTACAAGGCCTCTTCAAGGGAATCGGTCACAGTGCCCATCCCTCCCATCCTGGAACGGCTGATGGCTCCGTATATGGGGAAACACCAGCGTCTTTGCCGGTGGTGAGCAAGTGTCTCAACTCGATGTATTGAGTCCGCCAGAGCCCAGGCTTCCAGAAGTCACAGCTGCTGCACAACTCCATGGTGGTGGAGCAAACTGAAAAGTCAGAAAAGACACTCCTTGGTGCCCCCTAGCAGGAGGCATGCACCTTGGACACCCTCGGCAGACAGTGCTACCAGGTCTCTATGCTCATCTGCCGCATCCAGGCTTACCAGCTGTATGTGGGAATGTACCTGAGACCTGGCAAAGGAACTCACCGGGTTTTCAGTTGGTCTATCCGAGGAACTCCTGCAGCGGTTCAAGAACCTGGCCAAGGCCATCCGTGAGTGCTCCAAGTTTATCTCGGGCAGTCTATGACTGGCTTTGACTCAGCGGCTCGAGTAGTGATGGCAGGCATCGGTATCCGATGCCAGGCTTGGTTACAGTTGTCCGACCTCGAGCAATGGGTTCAAGACAAATTAGTCGATGTCCCATGCCAAGGAGAGAACCTCTTTGGCAAACCCATGACTGACAAAGCTGCCGAGCTGGAGACAGAGTTCATGACAAGGACCAGGCTCTCTAAAAAGACTGCTGCTCCTCCCTGACGGAAGAGCTTGGGTAAAAAGCCTTTCTACCTGAGGAAAGGGGCTGCTTACAGAAACTACCCACCTTTCCTGGCATCCCCGGCTCCCTAACAGGGTCAGCAGGCCAAGGGACATGGGCATGGCCCACATAAATAGAAGGCTCCAAAACCTCAGGCTCTGGCCCCGGCCCCAGCCAAGCCAGGGGGAATTTTTGACTTTTTGGGCATAGCCCCTCTACCCCGAGGAGGTTGGCAGCCCACAGGAGGACATCTGACCCACCATGCCCAGAGGTGGCCAACAATCACCACTGATTCCTGGGCACTTCGAGTGGTCAAGGAGGGTTACCTCCTCCATCTGACTTGGACACTTCACCCTTATTTTCTGGGAGAGCCCCTCAGGTCCCCCTTCACCGGGACCTTCTACTGAAGGAGCTGGCAGGTCTTCTCGAGGACAAAGCGGTGGAAACAGTGTCCCACCATCTCAAGAGTAAAGGGTTCTACTCCAGGTACTTCCTCTTGACAAAAAGGACAGGGGGCCTAAGGCCCATCCTCGACCTGCGCAACCTCAACAAATTCCTGGTGAGGGAGAAGTTCAAGATGCTCTCTCTTGGAACATTGCTGCCTTACCTTCAGCAGGGAGATTGGCTATGCTGCTTGGATCTGAAGGATGCCTATACCCACATCCTCATTCACCCCAACTACAGGCAGTACCTGCGGTTCATGGTGGGAGGTGCACACTATCGGTACAGGGTGCTGCCCTTTGGCTTGGCTTCCACCCCAAGGGTCTTCACAAAGTGCCTGGCAGACATGGTCACCTTTCTCTGCCTCCAGGGGTTTATTGTCTTCCCCTACCTGGACAACTGGCTCATAAAGGGAGGCATGGTCTCAGAGGTGCAGCAGGCAATCGTGCGCACCATCCAGGTCCTACAGTACTTGGGCTTTGTGATAAACTACCCCAAGTCTCATCTTCCGACACAATGTTTGGAGTTCATCAGGGCAAGGCTGGACACCCTCCAGTCAAAGGCCACCTTGCCTGGGGACCGGGCCGACCACCTCAAGACCCTGGCACAAGACATACAGCACCGTCCCACCGTGCCCGCTTGGCTTCTCTTGTGCCTCCTCGGACACATGGCCTCTACGGTCCACATCACCCCCGACGCCCACCTCCACATGAGGGCTGCGCAGTGTTGTCTCCAGGACCAGTGGACTCTGGCCACGGGGTGCCTCTGGGACAAAGTCTCCTTGACCCGTCAGTTGGCGGACTTTATGACCTGGTGGCAGACCCCTGAATATCTTGAGGAGGGGATGCCTTTTCAGGCTCCGAGCCCCTTAAGGGTCCTCACCATAGAAGCCTTTGTACTCGCTGGGGGGCCCACTGCGAGGAATTCCACACCCAGGGCAGTTGGTCGCTAGACGAGAGCACCCAGCAGAACAACCTCCTGGAACTGCGGGCAATGCACTGGGCCCTTCGAGCTTTTTGCCACTGTCTCCGTCACCAGCCGGTGTTGGTCCAGACCGACAACCATGTGGCGATGTTCTATGTGAACAAACGGGGCAGATGCCCTCTGCCAGGAGGCAGTGCTCCTCTGCTCCTAGGCAGTCCTGCGGGTAGTATACCTACCAGGCAAGAACAATCTACTGGCCGACAGATTGAGCAGGGTCCTCCAGCCGCATGAATGGCAGCTGGACCCCAGTGTGGCCGACCTGTCTCTTCCGGATCTGGGGGGAACCCATGATGGACCTCTTCGCCAGTCTGGACAACTTCCAGTTGCTCTGCTTCTGTTCCCGGCAGGCCCAACCCTCCAGGGTGGTGGCAGACGTATTCCTCGTCTCATAGTTGGAGGGCCTTATGTACGCTTTCCCTCCCATACCGCTGATTGCCAAAGTCTTGTTCAGGACCATCCGCAACAAGGCCTCTTGGTGGCCCTGGCAACTGTGGTTCCTGCTAATCCTCTGACTTGGTGGAGACTCCTATTCTGTTGGGGAACTCTCCGGGACTCCAGTCTCAGGAAGGGGGCTCTTCTGCACTCCAGCTTGGGGTCCCTGTTACTGACGGTGTGGCTGCTGAAAGGATGACCCTTGCCCCTTTCAACCTCTTGGATGAGTTAGAGGAGATCCTGTTGGCATCTTCTAAGGCTTCTACTAGGAGAGCTTACACTCTCAAGTGGTGCAGATTTTCAACTTGGTGTGCTGAGCATGGAATTGACCCATTCTCCTGCCCGGTAGAACTGGTTTTACAGTACCTTTTCCATCTCTCGCACTCTGGGCTTAAATCTAACTCTGTCAGGGTATACCTCGACGCCCAAGCGGCGCACCACCACCCCCCGATGGATGGTAAACCCCTCTTGGTCCAGCCGCTGGTGACCCGCTTTCTAAGGGGTCTGCTCTTATCAAAGCCCCTGGTTTGCCTTTCGGTGACCGAGTGATACCTTAATGTAGTATTGGAGCAGCTCATTCGCCCGCCCTTTGAACCTCAGGCTACTTGCCACCTGTGATACCTCTTATGGAAGGTGGCGTTTCTGGTTACGCTCACCTCCGCTCACAGAGTTAGTGAGCTTCAGGTCTTAGTAGGTTCTACAAAAATAGGGTGGTGCTCCCCATGCACCCTAAATTTCTTCCGAAGGTGGTATCGTCTTTCCATTTCAACCAGGAAGTGGTACGTCCCACCTTCTTTCCGAGTCCCCACTCCAGTAGGGGTGAGACAGTCCTTCACGCTCTGGACTGTAAGAGGGCTTTGTCCTTCTATCTCCAGCGCATTCAGGGCCACCGTAAAGCTGCTCAGCTTTTCATTTCCTGTGACCCCAGTAGACTGGGAGAGGCAGTGACTAAGCATATGCTGTCCACCTGGGGTGGTGGACTGTATCACCCTTGCTTATGAGCAGGCAGGACTCCCGCTAGAAGGCTGAGTCACAGCACACCGTGTCAGGTAGCAAACTTGTGCTCTGTCCTGATGGTGGACATCTGCCGGGCCGCTATCTAGTCTTCAGTTCATACCTTCGCAGCCCATTACTGCCTGGAAAGAGTCCCAGCAGGACAGTGCCTTCTGCTAAGCTTTGCTCGTAATCTTTTCAGGGTTTAGACAATTCCTACCCTCCGACCCTTCTGTGTTTAGGCTACCAGAGTGATGGTTTTCATCGGACACAGGGGTCCTGCTGTAGTCTGTAGACACAGACTCAATTGCTGCTGCTGGCAGCTCCCCTTGCGGGAGACTGTAATTTTTTGCTATGGGCTTTCGGTAGCCTGTAGCTGGGGAGTACCATATGTGAGGACTGACTTCATGCTTGTTCCCAGAGAAAGCGTAGTTACTCACCTGTAACAGGTGTTCTCCCGGGACAGCAGGAATCGGTCCTCATAACCTTCTCTCCTCCCCTTGGAGTTGCTCCTTTACCATCTTTTGTTTATTTTTGCCATCTTTTAGCTATGTCATCTGATTGAGCAAGATGGCACCCTTGGGCGGGAAGGGGACCACACATGTGTGGTAGCATCTCTCAAAGGCTTTGTTTTGAAAGCTGGGGGGATGCTTCCGCGAGGGCTCTGTTGGTGCCGACATAGCCCATATGTGAGGACTGATTCCTGCTGTCCCCAGAGAATACCTGTTACAGGTGAGTAACTACGCTTTATCTAATGTCAGAAGATGCCCTAGGATGTGAAGGATCTGGTATGCTTTTCTGTAGCAGTTGTTAGGTTTGATACTTGACATGACTTCAGAGCAAGTTTTCTAGATTTGATTTCATAGTATCTCCAGGAACAAGCAGGAATAAGTCCTCACATATGGGTACGTCGGTACCGACGGAGCCCGTGCGGGAAAGCTCCCCAGCTTCTTAGAATAGAAGCTTTTGGGACCTCCCACTGCACATGCGCACTGCCTTCCCGCCTTACTTAACATCTCTCCTAAGTTTCTCTTTTTCCGCGGAGCCAGCAGGTCGTGTTCCTGTCACCGCTGAAGAAATTGTTATTTTATTTGTTTCTTTAGACCGCGTACCTGCCTTCCCCATACCGATACCGGTATCGCCGGTCTTTTCTTTCTTTCTTTAAAAAATTATAATTCTTTTTTCTTATTTTTTAGCTCTTTGGTCACTTCAGAGAGGCCTCTCGGCCTACTCAATTTCTCCTCATGGAGAAGCCAGCCCCTGGATTTAAGAAGTGTACCAAATGTAATGCTGTTATTTCAGTCACAGACACCCATGACTGGTGTCTGAAATGTTTGGGGCCTGACCATTCCATACCGGACTGCCCATCTTGCTCCCACATGTCTAAACGTGGGCTGCAGAACCGGGCCAACAAATTCCATGTGCTGTTTGCTTCAGAGAACACAGCATCACAGTCATCCAGGTCTTCTTCTCCGGATGGATCTCAGGTAACCAAACCTTCTGTGGGCAAGTCCTCAAAGAGCAAATCTCCTTCAAAGCATCGAGAGGCTCTTAGCTTAGAACTTGAGGACCCTGCCCCAGCCAAACAACCCCGGCGGGAAGTCCAACTTCCAAAAACGCCAATTCAGGGGTCTCAGGTTGATATCGATGCTACGGCCTCGACAGATCACCTGTTAGCCTGCTCTGGGGTACCGGGTCACTCCGGTACCGACATCCAGGCAGCTATGGCGTCCATGGGCGATACTGTACAGTCCATGCAGCAGGCCGTCATGGTTTTCATTAAAGCTGCAACGCCATCGGTTCCGCTTTCAGCGGTTCCGGGCCCGATACCGGTATCGTCCGCCATGCCGGTATCGAGGCCGTCCACCTCTAAACGCAAGTCGGTACCGTATGGGCTTTCGCTCCATACCGGTTCCATACCCGATACGCCCGATATCGATACCGATCGGTACGCGTATCGTGCGTTAGAGGAAAGCACCGATTCCTCTGAGGATTTTCACTCCTCTGATGATTCTGCTGAGTTTTCACTCAACTTACCTGAGGAGCCCTCTTCTCCTAAAAGGAGAATGTCCCCTCCAGAGGATTTGTCCTTCCAGGACTTTGTTTTAGATATGGCTACAGCCCTTTCTATTACCACATCCTCTGAAAAGGAACCCAGATCCAAAAAACTGGATATTTTGGGATACTCAAAGGCCCCTAAGGAGGCAGTTACCCTGCCTATCCATGAAATCCTTCAAGAACAACTGATGGATTTCTGGGAAAATCCTTTGACTTTGTCTCCTTATTCCCGTAGGTTGGACACCATGTATAGGGTCCCTCCTTCTCCTGGTTTCCAAAAGACTCAATTGCCCCACCACTCTATTGTGGTGAAGTCTGCAATGAAGAAGATTAGGAGTACCAAAAGGCACTCTTCCACCCCTCCAGGACGGGAATGTAAGACTTTGGACTCTTTTGGTAGGAAAATTTTCCAGGCTAGTATGCTTATAGCCAGGATTAATTCCTACAGTCTCTATATGGGCATGTTCCTGGAGGAACTTGCCAAAAAGGTGCGGCATTTTGCCCCCTTTATCCCTGAGGATAAAAAGCAGGGATTCCTTTCCCTAGTGAAACAACTCTTAGAGGTTTCTAAGTTCTCTAATAGGGCAGCATATGATTCCTTTGAGGGAGCCAGTAGGGCTTCGGGCATTGCTATTGCAGCCCGACGTCTTGCTTGGCTCCAGGCCTCTGATCTGGAACCTTGGGTTCTAGATGGCTTACGGAATCTGCCCTGTACAGGTGAGAACTTATTTGGGGAAGAGTGGCAAATCAAAGCCACCCAGATGGATGCTGAAAATGCCACCTTGGAAAGACTTTCAAAGTCCACTTCAATTCCTACTAAGAAAAAGTCTTTTAAAAGGCCTTACTATAAGAAGGCCAGAGTTGCTTCAAATACTGGCCAGCAGTCTTCTCAACCTCGCTATACTGCTAAGCGTCAGCAATCCAAACAAGCACGAGCTAAGCCTGCAGCAGCTACTGTAGCTCAGCAGGCTCCAACCCCTCAGGGGTTTTGACTTGCTCCTAGGGAACTTGCCACTTCTGGTTCTAACACAACCAGAACCTCTCACCATACCCGGAAGGTTGGTTCACTTTGCTCCCAGATGGGAACAAATCACAACAGAACAATGGACCCTCTCTATCATTCGAGAGGGTTACAAACTTCATTTCTCCAGCCTTCCTCCCCATCATATGGTGAGACCATTCAATTCTCCCCCATCTCTCCTAACCCTGTTGGGTCAAGAGGTTTCCTCTCTTCTTGCCCAAGGGGCCATAGAAGAGGTTCCTCTTCCTCAACAAGGGTCCGGTTTCTACTCCCCTTATTTTCTCATTCCAAAGAAGACAGGGGGATTCAGACCAATCCTAGATCTGAGAGAATTGAACAAATTTCTCTTCAAGGAGAAATTCAAAATGCTGTCTCTCGGCATTCTCCTTCCTTACCTCCAGGGTCAGGACTGGCTTTGTTCTCTAGACCTACAGGATGCGTATACACATATACTCATCCATCCATCCCACAGAAAGTATCTTCGCTTTCTGTTTCAGGGAAAACATTTCCAATACAGAGTACTCCCCTTCGGTCTAGCCTCTGCTCCAAGAGTATTCACAAAATGCATGGCAGTCGTAGCCGCATTTCTAAGAGGCATGGGAATCTTTGTCTTCCCATATCTGGACGACTGGCTCATCCGAGCTCCAACTCAGTCACAGGCCCAGATTTCCCTGGACCACACAAGGAGCCTTTTGCAGTATCTGGGACTGGTAGTAAACCTTCCCAAGTCCCAACTCATCCCTACTCAATCTCTAGAATTCATAGGGACCCAGTTGGACACCATCACTGCAAGGGCCTACCTTCCACATGTTCGAGGCCAGCGCCTCCTGAGTTTGGCCTCCCAAGCTCAGTCCAGCACTCACTTGACAGCCAGGGAAATGCTACGCCTACTGGGTCATATGGCCTCCACAGTGCATGTGGTGCCCTATGCTCGTCTTCATATGAGAGCAGCTCAATGGACCCTGGCCACTCAGTGGACTCAGGCGTCAGGAGCGCTCTCAGACCAAATACAAACCTCCGATCGTCTGTTTTGGTCCCTCCACTGGTGGACTTCCACCAAGAATCTGTTGTTGGGGGCTCCATTTCAACCATTGCTACCCCAAGCAACCCTCACAACAGATGCCTCCCAAACAGGGTGGGGAGCCCATCTGCAAACTCTCTCCACTCAGGGCACTTGGTCTCTACAGGAGACCACCCTTCATATCAATCTTCTGGAACTGCGAGCAATTTACCTTGCCCTCAAGGTCTTCCACTCCCTCCTAGCCAACCTCACTGTCCTAGTTCAGACGGACAATCAGGTGGCCATGTTTTACATAAACAAACAAGGAGGGACGGGCTCTCTGTCGCTTTGCAACGAAGCTCTAAGACTATGGGCCTTCGCCAGAGAGCATCAGATTCACCTGCTAGCAGTGTATCTCCCAGGAGTTCAAAACTCTCGGGCAGACAGGCTCAGTCGAGTTCTGCTGCCACACGAATGGTCCCTACATTTGGACCAAATAAACCGAATCTTTCAGGAATGGGGGACCCCGGACATAGACCTCTTTGCAAGTCCGTGGAATGCCAAACTTCCCCGGTTCTGTTCCAGAACTCCGTGTCAGGGAGCTCAGGCTACGGACGCCTTTCTCCTGAATTGGAATCAGGCATTCCTATATGCCTTTCCACCCATTCCTTTGATTCCCAAGACTCTGTTCAAACTCCAGAGGGATCATGGAACTATGATCCTCATAGCTCCATGCTGGCCACGCCAAGTGTGGTTCCCTCTACTTCTACAGCTCTCCCAGGGATCCTACTTGGATCTGGGAGCTGCGCCAGACCTCCTGTCTCAGGAGGAGGGGACTTTGTGGCACCCAAACCCCAAATCCCTTCACCTCAGTGCTTGGTTACTGAAGGCTTAAGCCTTCAAGACTTTCATCTTTCCCAACCAGTGAAAGATATCCTTTCTGCCTCTAGGAAACCCTCTACCAGGCGTTCCTATGCTTTCAAATGGAAACGTTTTTCCATTTGGTGTGCTCAGCAGGGTCTTGACCCTCTGGCACTTCCTTTGAATTCTCTTCTTGATTATCTCCTGCATCTATCCAATGCAGGCCTCAAGACGAATTCGGTAAGAGTCCATTTAAGTGCTATTGCAGCATCCTTGAAACATATAAATGGACAACCTATCTCCTCTCATCCTCTTGTTGCAAGATTCATGAGAGGCCTGACTCTCACTAAACCTCCCATCAGACCACCCCCGGTCGCATGGGATTTGAATCTAGTGCTCGGTCAACTTATGAAGCCACCTTTTGAGCCAATGTTTTCCACCTCCTTGAAATTTCTTTCCTGGAAGGTCATCTTCCTCATTGCAGTCACTTCGGCTCGCCGCATCAGTGAGCTGCAGGCTTTAGTGGCTAATCCACCTTACACAAGATTTCATCATGATAAGGTGGTCCTTAGGACGAATCCCCACTTTATGCCTAAAGTGGTCTCGCCTTTTCATCTTAATCAAGAGGTATATCTACCTGTCTTTTTTCCAGCTCCTCATGCATCCAATGCAGAGAGGAACCTTCATACTCTGGATTGTAAAAGAGCTCTCGCTTTTTACCTTAATAGGACTCAGCCACATCGAAAGTCTTCTCAACTTTTTGTGGCCTTTGATCCTTCCCATTTGGGACTTCCAGTCTCCAAGCGTACACTTTCCAATTGGATTGCTCAGTGTATTTCTTTTGCTTACCAGAGCAAAAACATTTCTCTGGAAGGCCATGTCACTGCTCACAATGTGAGGGCCATGGCAACTTCTATGGCTCATCTGCACTCTGTTTCCATAGATCAGATCTGTCGAGCCGCTACCTGGGCCTCGGTTCATACCTTCACAGCCCATTACTGTTTGGACAAGGACTCCCGCCGGGATGCCTTGTTTGGCCAGGCTGTCCTCAAGCACCTGTTCCATTCCTAAACAACTCCTACCCACCTTCCCAGA
This sequence comes from Ichthyophis bannanicus, assembly GCA_033557465.1. Lineage (NCBI taxonomy): Eukaryota > Metazoa > Chordata > Amphibia > Gymnophiona > Ichthyophiidae > Ichthyophis > Ichthyophis bannanicus. The sequence continues at coordinate 1,323,740,583 of CM066032.1, forward strand.
ATGGATGCCTGAGATCCATACGAAGATGGCGAACCTTTACAGGGGATCCCATGCATCTAAGCTAGGGAGTCCCCATATGTGAGGACTTATTCCTGCTTGTTCCTGGAGATAGCACAGTTACTTACCTGTAACAGGTGATCTCTGGGAACAGCAGGAATTAGTCCTCACAACCCACCCACCTCCCCTAGGAGTTGTATCTTTTGTCTATCTATCTTCCTGTCCTCTCTCTGTTGACTCAGCTATAAACTCGAAACTGAGGAGAGCTGTTCAGGAAGGCGGGAAGGCAGTGCGCATGTGCAGTGGGAGGTCCCAAAAGCTTCTATTCTAAGAAGCTGGGGAGCTTTCCCGCACGGGCTCCGTCGGTACCGACGTACCCATATGTGAGGACTAATTCCTGCTGTTCCCAGAGATCACCTGTTACAGGTAAGTAACTGTGCTTTCTCAGTGTTAATTGAATATCTTCCATTAAAAATACAAAATTGAGGCTCTCTGCACACTGCGGCTTTTGGCTTTCAAAGCAAATGAAAATTAAAACATGATGAGAAACCAATCAAATGATAAGAGGGAATGTTTAAAAATTAAAAAATGCAATTCCATATCGTCCTGCTAGAGCAGTCCAGACAATGGGTTGTGTTCCCCTACCAGCAGATGTGGAGATAGAGGAAGAAAGCTTCCAGATGCTTCTTATGGAATGCATTGTGCTATTAACAACCTGTGCCTCTAGGGGCATAAACCGGTAATTCTGTCTCCAGCAGATGTTTCCTCCGTGGCCACTCGCTGGGCATGTGCTTTGGTGCATAGAGCGACAAAATCCTAGCTTGGTTGTCTGGGTGGCACCAGATTAGCCTTGGAGGCTGTGGTTTTGGGGACCTGATGCAACTCTTGCAGGAATCTCCTCTGTGACTGCCCACAGCCAGGGGGCCGTTTTGTCACAATGATGTCATAAGAAGCCTCTGGAAGCTTTCTGTCTTCACACCTGCTAGTAGGGGAACACAACCCACTTGTCTGGACATTATCTTGTAAGTAAAATGTCACCTCACTGTTCTTACTGCTCTGAGCTAATGACAGAATTATTTAGCCTATTACTTTGGCATCTACTGTATCAGCAGAGGCAACAATCTCTCTGGTTGCCTCCCTCCTTTGCCCTTACACTTGCCATCTTTTTATCATGCTTGTTTGAACTCTCACTAATTTGTTTGTTATTACTTCTGCTCATTGTCTGTCCCAGACAGTCTACTATCTCAGTAAAGAAATATTATTTCTGAATCTTCATCCCTCTAATTCATATCTCGATTCTTTGTTCATGAAATTGTTTCTGTTTGGAAATTGCCACTGCCAGGTACTTTTATCAAGGCTTAATTTTTTTTAGTGTTACAATTCCCGTTTTTCTTTCAGCAAGTTCATTTGAGTTTCTTAAAGCTTTCTGTGTAGAGTTTGTTGCACGTCTTGTACCATTTTGGTAACAGTCTTTTGAAGTGTTTCCATTCTCCCAATGGCCTTGAAGGTGTGACCTCCAATGGGCTTAGTTGCTTAGTTTTGATGGGGGTTTCAGCAATGACCTATATAAGGCCATCTGTCCACAGTAAATAGTGCTGTGGGACAGAGTGCGCGTTAAAGATCATATAGCACTTCATACTTCATTTGCTATAACTACTTGTTGGGTTGTCTTTTTTTTTTTTTTAATGTGACTCTCAAATGTTTGTCAAACCGTATTGGCGCATGGTAAATGAAGTTTGATCTTGTTCAAATGCCAGTCATGCCTTCTGTGTATCCTTGGGAAATACCGCCTTTTTTGATTTTCCATTTTTCAGATACAAACTGGTCCACTAAAAATCTCTTCTGTAACGGAGGTAATGAGAGAATCTAAACAACCTAAACTACATAAAGATAAAACAGAAGTCTCTGCAACTTCAGTGGATGAAAAGACAGACGGTAACTACAGAGCAGTGTTTTGAAGAGAAGAATGAGGGAATATCTGTGTGTTAATCTTTGTTTCTGTTGGCTTTATTGTGTATCAGTAGACATGATGATGACTTGGGAGCTGGGACCATAATATCAGATTGCCCTATACTTACAAAGACAATTATTCAATTAAGTGATGCTGTCTTGAATAATGTGCATTAAAGTGTGATTTCATCTTGCACTGGAAGAGCAAACTGCTAGATGTGCGCACACATTTAATTTGAGGAATGGCAGCTTTGGAAAAATGATGGTTGCTTGATAAAGCATGAACAGAGTGCATGTGGAATGTGTATATCTACCTCCTGTCAGTTTTTGATTACTTTTATTTGGGTGTCTCAGAGTATTTATAACATCCCTTTTATTAGGGGTGCCCATGTAAAATACAATCTTCCATAGTTTCTCTTCAGTCCAATCCATACTACCAGGTCTTTTCCCTTTCCAGCAGATGGAGACTGAGAATTCCAGGCTTTTGGTGATGTCACCTTACTTATGAGCCCTAACTCCTCCCATTAAGCCAGTATCCTCAGTCTCCAGCAGATGGGGAGCAGCTCTGTAGCCTGGCCTATAGTGCAGAATTCCTTTGTGAAAAAAAAAAAAGTTTTTGTTTTCATCTCTGGTACAAAGAAGCAGGTTAGCCTAGGTAGGTGCATTGTCTAGTTAGGCAACTGCCCCAGAGCCAGAGAGGAGGATCCTCGTCTTGCCCAAGCCCGTTTAGTTGGAGGAGGGGGCGGGCCTGATTGCACACCTGGTGGGGCCAGGTCCCTGTCTCCTCCCCCTTCTCCCCGGATACCAGTTCCAACCTTCATTGACGGCAAGGTGAAGTTTAGTAGATGGTCCTGTAATTGTTCACCTCATCTGAGAGGCAGCAGTTGTGGGAGCAGAGCCTGTCTGTCAGATCCTCGTGTGCTCGTCAAAGATATTCTGCTGCGATTGCTAAGGCTGCTTTCTCTTTGCTTGTGCGGGTAAGCCAGGTGATGGGGGGGGGGGGGGGGCAGCTGATCGTTTGCTGCATGTTTTAAAGTTTCTTCTTCTGTCAGCATGACGCTTTCTTTTTATGCCAAATTTTGGGCTTACCAATTCCATTGACGAAGGCAGTGGATGTGGGCTGCAGCCTTCACCGGGGGCCGTCTCTTGCTGATCGGGCTTTGCTGACCATGTGAGAAGGTGGACCTGGAGGCGGGTAAGCAGATTTGAGGCTCACCCTCAGTCGTTCAGGAGCACAGGCCCCCTCGTCTTCGGGGTGGTCAGATTCTGAGCTGGCACTAGCAGTGGTTCCTGTGGTTTTGGCAGGAATCGCAGCCATTACGGGACCAGAAGTGCAGTCTTTGACTGGCACTTTGAGGGGGACAAGTTTTTGTCCAGAGAGCTTCATTGGCAGGCCGATTTAGGGTCCGATGAGGCTCCCTTTTTCCCTGGACTTTGTGCTGCTGATGCACTGAGCCTACTTGATGAAACGGGACCAAGGTGCACAGTAGAGGTTTTTGGGGGACAGGAGTGGGGCTCAGCTTTGGCTGGGCTAACCAGGGATGCGCTGGGGCCACACGGTGAGTGTTTCCTGGTTAGGAACCTGGATGGTAGATCAGAACATTCGGAGGGCTTTGATCCCTTAGAGGGCCCTTCAGGACTGAAGCCCAAGGAGTCCCAGCTGGACCTCGGGGAGGATGACGTACCTTCTGGGGAGAACCTACGGGTCATCAGAGCCTTCTGCAAGGAGGAGCTGGGTAAAACTCATAGTGCATTTGCTAGGAACTCTCAACATGCCCTTTGAACCCCAGAGCGCGGATCCACTACTGGAGGACCACCTACTCCAGGGCTTTCTGTCCTCTGAGACGGCATTCCCCCTCAATAGGGCCATCAAACAAATGATTTGAGGCTGAGTGGGAGGTGCTGGAGGCTGGATTAAAGGGCAGTGTCTCACCTGTACCCCTTTCTGTTGGCAGAGAAGGAGCTTCTTAGTCTGCTTAAGGTTGATGCCTTGGTTACAGCTGTTATCAAGAAGAACATCATTCCGGTAGAGGGTGGTGCGGCGCTGAAGGACCCGCAGGAGAAGATGCGCAAGATGATGTTGAAACATGACTTTGAGGTCAGTGCTCTGTCGCTTCAAGCAGCTGTCTGCGGGGACTATGTGGCTATGGTGTGCCTATGATGGGCACAGGCAATCAGCATCCTCTGGCTCCTCGCAACTGGCAGAGGTGGCTCGATTGGAGTTGGGGGCAGCCTACTTGGCAGACTCTTGCACTGTGATTTGGTTCAGGCTTCAGCCAAGACTATGGCCTCTGTGGTGACAACCTGCCAGCTCCTTTGGCTGCAGAACTGGTCAGCTGATATGTCCTCTAAGGCGAGGCTCAGCAAGCTGCCGTTCTGGAGGGAACTCTTCTTTGGGGAGGGATAAGCTGGTGAAGGATCTGAGAGAGGCCAAGCCAACGCAGCTTCTGGAGGACAAGCCCAAAGCGGCGAAGCTCTTGGGCATCTGCAAAAGTCAGTTTTGGGATTTTCATCGCTACCAGGCGACATGTTGCGCTCCCAATCATTGAGGCAGGTACCCTTCTAGGGATCAATCCTTTCTGGGAGGCCTAGGCTTGGGTCGTGGATTCTTTTCAGGATCTGTAGCCAGGGCCAAGAAAGCTCAGTGAAGGGCAGCGGGCTTAGGCGGAGGTGATGCCGGTCAGAGGTTGTCTGCACCAGTTTCACTCTGCCTGGACCCAGATAACATGCGACCAGTGGGTGCTGGAAGTGATAAACGTCTAACTCCCATAAACCTCCAGCTTAATAAACTTCTAACTCCCATCACATCTTCCTAAACTATCATCAACCATGCAGGATACCCCATCAAGAAGATATATAAGCCCTTTACAAAGAATGGTTTCATAAAACACTCCAACTAAAACCTGACCTAACAAATCTCCAAGATACCATAGCTAACTGGAATGATGCCATAGAAAATGCTGCCATTGCTAAAACCCCATGCCTGATGAGTAAAAAACATCTAGCAGGCTGGTACTTCCAAGTCCTAAAAAAGTTAGTCCACTTTACGGAGGATTGAACGTAAATGGAGGACATCAAAGTCGACAAAACTTCATTCCCTCTAATGAGTATACTACAACACTACAAAGATGCCATAAATAATAAAAAGGAGGAGGATTATTGAAACATACTTACTAAATCACTCAGTAGCTTCAGAGAGCTGTTTGAAATTGTAAAATAAAAAACCTCTCCCACAAGCCAAAAAATGACCCCCCCCCCCATCAAACACCAAATCCTAGCATTCCACTATAAGGAAAAACTAAAACTACTACCCATAGACTTAACCCCCCTCCCCCCAGACACCAACATTACCCTTAAGTCAGCCTGGTCAACATTCACACAGATCAAACAAAAAACCCTCAACAATATAATAACCAATATTAATACAACATCTAGCCTTGACCCAGTCCAGTCAGCTGGATAAAAGCATCTAAAACAGAACTATCCCCCTTCATTCCTAATATCATTAACACATCCCTGAATCAAGAATACATCCCACCAACATTAAAACAAGCAATGATTTGCCCTATACTGAAGAACAGTTCCTTGGATAAAAATAACCCCACTTCTTATAGGCCAATATCTAGCCTCGCATTCATGGCCAAAGTAATTGAAAAAATAGTACAGAATCAACTCCAGGACCATGTTGACAGATACCTCCCTAGACAGACAAAGACCAATATGGCTTCTGGCTGTTATCATGGTGTGGAAACCCTCCTATTTGCATTATTTGACGACTTAATACGTGGCATAGATAACACTAAACAGGCATTCATACTCATTCCTAGATATCACCTCAGCATTCAACAGTATCAATCACAGCATAATGTTCACCAGACTTCAACAGATAGGAATAAAAAGAACAGGACTCCAATGGTTCGTCATATCTCACAGACGGATCCCAAGAGGTTAAAATTTGGCAGCAAACATCTAATCCCTATAAACAAGAACAAGGCCTATCACAAGGCTCCGCCCTTTCAGCCCTTCTCTTTAACATATACCTCAAGTCCATCTAAATCTTTAAAAATTTCAAAATACGATATCACGTCTATGCGTATGATTTAATGCTATATCTCCCTTTCAACATCACAAACCCTATCCCCCACCAAATTATGCAATTAAGCATCAAACTTCATTTATACATAACCAGGAGCCACGGTTTCTCCCCACCTTCAAAAGTCAGAATTGGCGATACTTTTTTTTTTTAAATTTAATCTTTATAAGTTTTAACATACAATAAAGCTAATTACAAAAGCTTCATGGAAATTAGGACAATTGATATGAAAACATTGATATAATCAATATTAAACAGGAAAAAGATAAAGAAAAACAATTCCAAGTCCTACTATAGCCCACCACAGGAGATCCAAAGAAGATATATTAATAACCAAAAAATGAGAAGTAAAGAGACGAGAACAAAAGCAACCAAACCTAAATAATAGGCAGGGCATCTGGAGTCCCAGTAGGAAGCTGTCGGGCACTCAGAAAGCTCGACAACTGAGATGGTTCATAGAAAATATATGAAGCATTATTAATTTTAACCATACATTTACAAGGGAACTTTATAAAGTATAACCCGCCCAACAACAAAACCCCAGGTCGAAGCAGAAGAAATTCCTTTCTGCGTTTTTGAGTTTCCTTCGCAAGGTCTGGAAAAACCCTAACAGTTAAACCATAGAATTGAACAGAACACTTCTTGAAAAACATTAGTAAAAACCAGTCCCTATCAGAGGACAAGGCAAAAACAACTAGAGGGAGAAACCACCTCCTGTACTGAGGACTCCAATAAAGCTGATATTTAACAAATCTGCCTGACCCTCCACATCAATAGTTCCGGCCCCAAGATCTTTCTTTCCAGATGGTAAATAATATATCTTAAGCATGGGGGGGGGGTGAGAATCAATTGGAACACCAAACACTTCTAACAAATACTTCCTAAATATATCTTTAGGTGAAATAGTAGATACCCTAGGGAAATTAATACAACGTAAGTTACATCATCTGGAATTTTTTCCCAAAAATTCAATCCGGGTTTTTATAGCCACCATGTCCTTTTGACACGACGAAACACCATCTAGGTAACAAGTAGCCGCCTGATGCAATTCTGCTACCGATGTTTGCGAAGCTGATACTTCAAGGGTATGTTGAAGCAGAGTAGTATGTCCTTGGACCTGTGCCGCTACAGCCACCACTTGGGGAGCAAGCATTTCCTCAAGCTTGACTATAGCGGTCCATATCGATTCGGGGGTAAATTCAGCTGGTCACTCCAAGGAAAAAGTATGTACCTGTCCCGAAGAGCCCTCTGTTGCGCGGTGTTCAATCCTCGATTCTCCAGACTGGCGCAAACCCGAGAAAGTATCCGGTTTACCCCCAACAGGCCCCCTCAACATCACGTCCTCTGGCTTGGTAATATCGGCGGACCGAGGCTCCATACTCCTCCACTGTACAGCTGCTCCTCCAGGATCCGAGCCCTCTGCAACATCGGAAGAGAGCTCTACCCCTGGCTGAACAGGACTCCGCTCCACCAGAGGATCTTTGGGAGGCCGCCACTGCACCGGCAGAGAGATCTCCGGCCCGGAACCCCCAGTCGAGCAAGCCGGCTCCGAGAGGGGATCAATCGGGCTTTGCACCGCCGACATCTGAGACTGCCGCGACGGCATTAAAAACGCATCAATCGGTCCAACGACCTGAAGGGAAGGAGCAGAGGAGGCTACCGGGCTAGAGGAGGACTTCTTTGACCCTTTAGCCTTCCGTTTGCCCATATTCTACAGAGGTAAAAAATAAAACGCCGCCGCTATAGCTCCCTCTCAAAACGCCATCTTGGATCTAGAATTGGCGATACTAACATCATAGTAAGCAACAAAGTAAAATACTTGGGGGTGATACTAGATCAGACCCTAAGCATGTCCTCACACACAAAACTCACAACCAAAAAAAATCTACTATAAATTCCGAATGCTTCAACACCTGCGACCACTGCTCCCCAACCATGACTTCAGATCAGACCTCCAGGCATTATTTACTCCTTATTTGGACTTCTGTAACAGCATTCTGCAAGGTTTAACTAAACAGGCCCTAAAACAACTTCAGATGGCCCAGCATGTTGATGCACGAATAGCCTGGAAAGCCCATTTATCTGAACACATCACACTGGCTACCAGTCCAAAGTAGAATAAACTACAAAATATTTGACTACATTTAAACTTAATCGGGGAACTAGCCCCTTCCTATCTAACCTCCCTCATCACCAATCAAAGACGCTCAAATAAAAAGAGGCTGCAACCAGAACAAGCTGCCAGTCCCTCTAGACTACCGGAAACTCAACTGAACCCCCCCCCCAAATCACAAATAGATATACAATTCACCCAAGGAGCAACGTAAACTATGCAACTTGATCTAAGGTCTCCCTTCTCACCTATGATTCAATAGTCCACCCTCACCCCCTAGAAATACTGAACACACTCTGTACCCATATAAATAATAAATATTAGAATCACCAAGCCCTGCTAAGTCTATACAGTATCCGTTTCGCATGATATGATCCTGTAAATAGTTGACATAATGTTCCTTGTAAAAAGCAATATTCTGCTAAGTTTATGCAACATTTGAATTGTAAGACGTGTTCCTGTAAATAGTTGAAACAACGTTCCATGTAAAATGTTCTGTTTCTGTTAAATGTAAACCGCCCCTGATCTCTGGAAGGGGCGGTATAGAAAAACCAGTACAATAAATAAATCCACTAAAACCACTAACAGAGCATTCTCACACTTCGCACCCATTTTCTGAAACAATCTACCCAGTGAACTAAAAGCTATCAAAGACCTCCTCATTCTGCAAACAACTAAAACTTACCTCTTTATACAGCACTTTGGAAATACACTGGAACCCACGAATACTGACCCCATATAATACACCACCAGAAAACGCCTAATTTATTTATTAAACATTTTTATACCGCATTTCCAGACTATCAAAAGCGGTTTACATGTAACAGGATAGTACGAAACATGTACATATTCCATTACATAGAACAATTTAAACTATATACATTAGCATGGGCAAAACAGAGCTTTATTAACATGGAACTATATACATTATCAGGCTTTGTAGATAAGAGGAGTTAAGTAGAGTTTTTTTAAGAGGGGGGAGGGTGTGATCTGAGCTGTTGTGATCGAGTTGGGTGCCAAAATGAAGGGTAAATAGATGGGTTTTAAGCTTTTTTTTCTGAATCTGATGAGATCCGTTAGTTTCTCTTAGGTTGGTGGGGAGGGCATTCCATAATGTGGGGGCAGTGTGGGAAAATGCTTTGTTCATCTTTTTTGATTTTCTGATTTTCTAATATATGCTGGGATCAACACAAGTCCATATTTCACCCTGCACCCCTAACATAAAATAATGCTATCCACACTAACACATGCAGAGTACACAGACTCAATATAATTAGCTCACATAAGTATTGCAAGTCTAGACCTAGCCGCCTTACTTCTATACATAGTTTTAACATGGCTAAGTCATGTCTCAAGTTCCTATTCTCTGTACATAGTTTTTGACATAATTCATTGTGTTAGGCATTGCTCATTGTACATAGTTGCTGTAACAGTTTCATATAAACGAACTGGTGGTTGATTAATGTAAGCCACATTTGATCTATGGAAAAAGTGGTATATAAATACTAATAAATAAAATAAATTTGTGAGGACTGTGTGTTGGAGTTCGCCCAGCCGTTCAAAGAGGCGTTTGTCCTCGCCCCGCAAAGCCCCAGTCAAGTAGGCAGAGGTCAAGTCAACTCTCCAGTGGCTTCTCCAATTCCAGGCAGTGGTGCCCGTGCCCATAGACCAATTAGGGTCCGGTCGATACTCTATTTCGTAGTGCCCTAGAAAGACTGCTCTTTTCAGCCTATTCTAGATCTGAAGCAAGTCTGTTGCTCTTTCAGTCGTGCACTTTAGTATGGAAACTCTGAGCGTGGTGATCGCGGCAGTCAGGACAAATTCCTCACCGTCCTAGATTGACAGAAGCTTACCTACATGTCCGGATCCAGGCAGACCATTAATGTCCCTCAGGTTTGCGATTCAGAGGGGGCACTTCCAGTTTCAAGCTTTGCCCTTCAGTCTCATGACAGCGCTGCGCACGTTCACAAAGGTCATGGAGGTAGTGGTGGCGGCGGCAGCTATTCTGCAGGAAGGGTTGCTGGTACAGCCGTACTTGGATGATTGGCTCATCCGAGTCAAGTTGCTATGGACCGCATACTGGAGATGTTGCAGAGCCTCTGTTGGGTGGTCAACATGACCAAGAGCCATCTGGTGCAGTCTCAGAACTTCATGTACTTGGGAGCATGGTTTGACAGGCAGCTAGGGGCAGCCTTCCTACCGGAGAAGTGGACCTGCAAGCTGCAGTCACAGATACATCATTTCTTGAGGTGACAATTGCTGACTGAGTGGGCATACCTCATCTTCTAGTGCTATCAGCGGCCCAGATCATGGGCAAGAAAAACGTTGAGGCCAACTATTTCAGGCGTCACCGGGTCGATCTGGGGGAATGGATTTTAGTGGACTCTATTTTGTCTCACATGGCGGTGGGGTCAACCATGAATGGATCTCATGGCCACTAGCCAAAATGCCAAAGCCTCCCGCTTCTTCAGCTGGAGGCCAGAGCCAATGTCAGAAGGGCTCAATGCTTTGACTGTGGCCAACAGAAGGTCTCCTGTATGTTTACCTTGTGGTCACTGATCGAGTGACTGGTTCAGTGGATAGAGGTGCACCAGGGGCTGGTGGCGCTGGATTGGCCTCGGAGGCTGTGGTATGCCAATCTTGTCCAGCTGTCCACAGATGTTTTATGGTGGCTACCGGCAAGGAGCAATGTGCTATCATGGCCTGCTGCGCATGTCTCAGATGGCTTGGTTCTCGCTTATGGCTTGGCTCTTGAAAGGGCACAGTTGAGACAGCAGAGCTATTTGTGATTACTGCGCTCTAAGGGCATGGAAACTGTCCACATCTTTGGCTTATATCCAGGTGTGGTATGTGTTTGAGCACTGGTGTGCCAAGAGAAGTTTGGAGTCCCTGTGTGCCTCTATTCCAGATGTGCTGGCTGCCTTGCAGGCAGCCAGGGCGGGCATTACGGTGAACTCACTTTGGGTGCAGATCACAGCTTTAGTGTATTTATCGAGGTAAAGGTCAGGGTATGGTGCTCTCCTTGCACTCTGATGCAGTCAGGTTCCTGCGTGCGGTTTGTCAAATTTGTCCACTGGTGCATAACCTGACTCCCAGCTGGGACCGTAACCTGGTCCTTTCAGTGTGCTGGAAGCTCCTTTCGAGCCACTGAGTTTGTCTACCTTAAAAAGATCTTACCCTGAAGGTGGTGGTGTTGGTTGTGATATGTTCCGCCTTGAGGATTTCGGAGCTGCAGGCTCTGTCCTGTAGGGAGCAGTTTCTTGTTTTCTCTAAGGAGCGGGTGATTTTGAGGCTGATTCCGTCCTTTCTGCTGAAGGTTCTTTTGGCCTTCCACTTGGATCAGTCCATGATCTTGCCTGGATTGCTAGAGGAAGCAGATGAGCAGCTGTGCTGTTTGAACATGTGTTGCATGCTCATACGTTACTTGAAGCGCACTCAGTAGTTCTGAAAGTTGGTGCATTTATCTTACTTGGGGGCCCCATAAAGGAGAGGCTGCATCAAAGGCTCCCTTTCCAGGTGGACTAAGTCGGCCATTGCCTCTGCCTACCTCTTATGGCAAAGGAATTTGCCATTGGGGCTCTGTGTGCACTCACCAAGGATGCAGGCAGCGTCCTGGGTGGAGTCTATTCTGGTCCCTCTGGCTAATATTTTCAGGGCAACGACCTCGGTGTCGTTGCATACCTTTTTTGGCAAGCATTACTGGTTGGATGTACAAGAGGTGTCAGATGCCCGCTTTGTGGCTTATGTCTTGGAGGCTGAGCTTGCGGGTCCTGCCTGCATCTGAGTACTGCTCTGGTACATTCTGATAGTCTGGACTTGACTGGAGGGACACTATGAAAGGTGAAATTAGACCTTACCTGCTAATTTTCTTTCCATTAGTCCCTCCAGTCCAGGACGCGCATGTTATCTGTCTGTCTCATCAGCAAGCCTGGCTAAAGTGTTCAGCATTTGGGTTTGAAAGGAGTTGGTAGGCGGATTCTGCTCCCGTGGCTGCTGTCTGGTATTGATAGTCAGTTCTGGGGCAGTCTTGATCTGTGGTGGGGTGGGGTCATTCTTTCTCTGATGTGGATAGTGCGAGTTAGCTGGGTGGGTGCTCGTTGCATATGCTTTGTTCAAATACTGACTTGGTGGGAGGAGTTAGGGCTCCTAAGTAGGGTGACATCAAAAACCTGGAATTCAGTCTCCGTCTGCTGGAAGGGGGAGAAGATCTGGTGGTCTGGACTGGACTGGAGGGTCTAAAGGAAAGAAAATTAACAGGTAAGGTCTAATTTCACCATTGTACCACAACATTAATAAGGTTTGGCTTATCTGCTGTACATCTGTCTAATCTTTCTAGTATGTCTTTAAAAAACATAATGGAGAAATCAGGAAAGCTGTAAGATAAAATTTTTCCTCGAGTCCTACCAGACAGTCTAGATACATGGATTTTGCTCCCATTATAGCAGATGGAGAGAGAACAAACAATTGTGAGCCCTGTCCTATATAGGGCACCATGAACCTCCTGCTCCTCTGTATTTCTATAGGAAAGCAACTGTAGACTTCCTGTGATTTCCCTCAGGAGAGTAGGGGGTTCTCTATCTCTCACCGGAACCATTCCCCCTTATACTCGGGGGATACCCCCAAAGAGAATGAAAACACTAACTTCCCAGGTGAACATGCCCTACTACATGTGACCAACAAGAAATGAAAAAAAAGACTATGTAGGACTCTGGATCAGTCTGGTAGGACTCGAGGAAAGAAAATTAGCAGGTAAAACCAATTTTTCCTTCCTTACAATCCTCCAGGCCATTCAAATCACATGGAATGTAACAAAGCACTCCTTAGACTAGGAGGGAAATCTGTAACTCGCTCTAAGCCCCTCCAAAGGCAGTGTCCTTTCTGGTCCAAACAGCAAATCTAAAATGCTTAGTGAAAAATTATACAGACAGCCATGTAGCTACCTTACAAATACCTGCAGCAGACCATGCATGCAATTCAGTCCAGTCCAGGAAATCACCTAACTTCTAATTGAATAAATCCTCAGCCCTTTGGGAACCATTTATCCCTTGAGAATAGAGGCCAAAGAAATTGCCTTCTTGAGACACTAAGCTATAATGAACTTTGTAGTGGCTTTTTCCTTCCTTGGGCCTTCAAAGAGGTCAAACAAGTGATCAGACCTCTGAAAGTCATTGGTTACTTCAGAAGCACATCAGAATTCTATGTACATTTAAGAGCTTGAAAGTTCTCCCAATCTCTCTGAAAAGAAGGCAGCAAAACCATTTGACATGAAATGCCAAAATTATTTTCAACAAGAAGTTCATACCCGGGTGAATTGAAATGTCTGCTCTGTAAAATGAAGAAAAGGTTCCATCTGTATTTCTGAAATCTTTCTTTCTGAACAAATTGCTATTAGGGACTAATGGCAGCTCAAAGGGAGAAGAAAATGCCCACAGGACCAAATTAAGATACCAAACCGGAAACACCATCAGCACTGGAGGTCAAAATATATGATCATCCCCTTCAAGAAACACATGACAGCAGGGAATTCTGAAATCTGCCATATGCTGCATCTATGAATGTATGGTCAGATGTTTTTGCAGGAACACAAAAATGTAGGGAAAATTGGAACTGATTTACTCTCCCCTCCTTGCAACAGGCCTTGATCACCCTCCATACTCTGGTGTATGCCTTCAGGAGAGTTATTACCTCAGCTGAGTACCCGCTCTGCCTTAACTGAGACCTTTTCAAGGTCTAAGCTATAAGACATAAAGGAGACATGTCCAACAGAACTAGCCCCTATGTGAGGAATCTCCTACTTCTGAGGCTGGCTTGGATCTTCTCTCGCCATGAGCCTGACCAAGTCTGTGTACTGTGTTCTCTTGCGCTAGTTAGGAGCTACCAGAATCACAAGGACTGGATACAATGCAATCCACTGCAACAACCATCCCAGAGGCAGCCAAAGAGGGAACACATTGTACTTCAACTGAAGACCATGTCTGCATAAATGCATCCAGCTCGGTCTCACTTCACATACTGTTCCAACTGAAGAAGTGAGGAGACTCCACATTCGGTTTCATGGCCACCTGAACCGTATGAAGGCCTCTTCCAACAATTCTGACTCTCCTGGATCCAAGAATTGGCAACTCGAAGTCCGATTGTATATTTTGGGACCCCTCCTGTCATCAGTGCTTGAAGCCATGTCTTCATTGTATATTTTGGGACCCCTCCTGTCATCAGTGCTTGAAGCCATGTCTTCACCCATGAGATCAACAAGTTGTGGCATAGAAAGCAATGTGCTCATACCACCTTGTTTGAAATAAGCCACCACTGTAGTGTTGGTAAAGAATCTTATGGCCCTCATTTTTAGGTGATGGATAGACCAACTCGTCTTTGAATGCTGACCATCAGCCTTGAGCTATCTGACCTGGGCAGTGGACACCCCACCACAAACTGGCCTGATTGGCATTCTTTATGATGACAGTCCACCACCTGCATCTGTAGTTCCACACCTGTTGTCAAATTTCAGGGATTCAACAGTTCCAGCAGTTTTCTACGTTCACAAGTTTAATCAATATAATTTATTTATTTAACAGTTTATCTCCAGGAACAAGCAGGAATGTAGTCTCCACATATGGGTATCGTCGGTACCGACGGAGCATGCGCGGGAACGCTCTCCAGCATCCAATTAGAAAGCTTTTGGGAGCATCCCACAGCACCTGCGTGCTGCCTTCCCGCCTTTCCCAACTCTCTCTCTCCAGTTCTTTGTTTTCCACGGAGCCGGCAGGTTGCACTTCCTGTCACTGCAGAAAATATCCCTTTTATTTCTCTTTGTTGTGGTCGCGTCTGCCTTTCTTCGATGCTACACCGGTACCGCCGGTTCTTTCTTTCTTTTCCTTGTAAAAAAAAAAAATCAATCTTGGAGTCTTCCAGCTTTTTTCTCCTCTGGTGCCACGCTCCATTTTGGGCACTAGGCCCAACTTTCTTCTATAATTGAAAAACCCGCCTCTGTTTTTATAAAGTGTTCCAAGTGTGGCAGTACCATATCTGTCACCGACACCCATGAGTGGTGCCTCAAATATTTAGGTCCTGACCACTCTATCTCCGAGTGTTGCCTGTGGGATGATGTCGAAGAGGGGTCGGCAAAACCGAACTGCTAAACTTAGCACCCTTTTTCCCTCCGATGCAGCTTCTGTGGCTTCAACATCTTCCAGGGCTTCGTCTTCCTCTCATGGATCTCAGGTAACTAAACATAAGTCTAGCCGGTCCTCAAAGGGTCGATCTCCTAAGTATCGAGATGCCTCTGGCGTTGCCCTTGAGGGACTCACACCGGCAAAATTTCCCCGGCGGGAGGCTTCGGCTTCCAAAGCATCATCGGGGCTCCAGTATGTTCTCGAGGTCCCAACCTCAGCAGAACTACTGGTGCCATGCTGTGGGTTACTGTCCGCTTCGTCCGGTACCAATACCCAGGCATTGGGGGCATCGATAGACCAGAGATTCTTGGCTATTGAATGCAGTCAGGCGGCTCTTCTCTCGGCATCCATGTCCCCGAAACAGCTTCAGACAATTCAACTGGTACCGGTACCGACATCGGTACTGGGGCCAACTGCATCGACGTTGGCAGGTGAATTACTGGTGCCGACGCAGGCTATGCCCTCCGGTACTGACAAGTCGGTACCGGACCCTGTCGATACAGACTTCGATCAGTACCGGTATCGTGCGATGCACGATTACCTGGATAGGAGATACTTTGAATCCTCCGAGTCTGAAGACTTTGACAGTTCTGTCGATACCAGAGTACTTCTTCCTGAGGATTCTTCCTCTCCTAAACGTAGGATGTCTCCTCCAGAGGATATATCCTTCCAGGATTTTATCCAAGATGTGGCTCGAGGTCTTTCCATCACAGTGGCTCCTGAAACAGAGCCTAGGGCAAAGGAATTGGAGATTTTACAGTATCCTAAAGCTCCCAAAGAGGCAGCTACTTTGCCTGTTCATGAGATCTTGCATGATCTCATGCTAAGGATGTGGGAAACACCTCTTACCACTTCTCCTCATTCTCGTAGGCTTGATACCATGTATCGAGTTCCTCCCTGTCCTGGATTTCAAAACACTCAGCTGCCCCACCATTCCATGGTGGTGGAATCAGCTTTGAGAAGGATCAAGAGTGCAAAAAGACATGCATCTAATGCTCCAGGACGTGAATGTAGAACTCTTGATGCTTTTGGACATAGAACCTTCCAGGCCTCTATGCTTTCTGCCAGGATTAGTTCCTACATTTTATATATGGGAATGTTCCTTAAGGAAGTTACAGGAGATCTAGAGCTTGTCCTCTACTTCCTGATGATAAGAGACAAGATTATCTTGCACTTATCAAACATGCTCAGGATGTTTCCAAATTCGTAAATCGTGCAGCTTTTGATTGTTTTGAGTGCATAAGCAGAACTTCTGCTATTGCCATAGGCGCAAGTAGGATTGCCTGGCTCCAGGCATCTGATTTAGAACTTTGGGTACAGAACAAATTGGGGAATATTTCTTGCACTGGAGAGAATCATTTTGGCCAAAATTGGCAAGAGAAAGCTAATGAGCTAGATGCTGATAATCTCACCTTGGATAGATGATCAAAATCTGCAGCTGACTCTGCAAGGAAAAAGTCCTATAAAAAACCATTCTTCACTAGAAGGAAGAAGTTCTACCCTCCTATACCCAACAAGGGCATTGTTTAGGTCAGTCTGCCCAAAAGGGTCAGCAGCCTAAACAAAGAAAAACAAAAGCTGCTAAGCCTCAACCGGCTCAGCAGACTCAGCCTCCACAGGGGCTTTGACTCCCATCTAGAGAACTTTGTCTTCCTGACCCTGAATGGGCCAGACCCTGCCACCATTCCAGGAAGATTGTTATTTTGCCCCCAGATGGGGGCAGATAACAGCAGAAAGTTGGACTCTGTCCATTGTAAGAGAGGGATACAAGCTTCACTTCCTCAGCATACCCCCTCCTACAATGGTAAGACAGTTCAATTCTCAGACCTCTCTCAACTCCCAGTTAGATCACGAGGTCAGTCTGCTTCTTGCCCAAAGGGCAATAAAAGAAGTACCTATTCATCAACAAGGTGCAGGGTTCTATTTCCCCCTTTTTCCTTATTCCAAAGAAAACATGAGGGTACAGACCCATTTTGGACCTCAGAGAATTGAACAAATTCCTGTTCAAAGAGAAATTCAAAATGATTTCTCTAGGAACTCTACTACCAGACCTTCAGAGTCAGGACTGGCTTTGTTCTCTAGATCTCAAGGATGCATACACCCATGTTCTCATTCATCCAACTCACCAAAGGTTTCTTTGCTTTCTATTTCAAGGGAAGCACTAACAATACAGAGTTCTTCCTTTTGGCCTGGCTTCGGCACCAAGGGTGTTCACAAAATGCATGGCTGTGGTGTGTCAGACGGCTGCCTGGTTGAGAATCTTCACAGTCTTGGCAAGTGCATATATCTATATGATTTGCAAGGGATTGTGGGCAATACAGTTCATTCACACC
Organism: Ichthyophis bannanicus; assembly: GCA_033557465.1. NCBI lineage: Eukaryota > Metazoa > Chordata > Amphibia > Gymnophiona > Ichthyophiidae > Ichthyophis > Ichthyophis bannanicus. The sequence continues at coordinate 1,323,758,238 of CM066032.1, forward strand.
AGACACAGCTGCTCACAATAATTTAGTTGTGCTCAAGTGTAAAGCCAATAAGATATTTATTTATGGGGTTATTTCTCCCAACACAGATATGCTTGGTAGCACATAAATCAGGTTACTTGCTTTCAGTGTTAAACTTGAAAAAACAAAATCAGGAAACAACATTTGAACTTGTCAGGCAATCAAAGCAAAAGAAATAAGACCTGGTTGGCAACAAACTGGTCTTTTCTGTAGGCTTTAGCTAATATTCTCTTAGCAATGTATCAAACAACAAACCAAAAGCCACAAAGAAAGAAAGAAACTGTTCTTTTCAGGTAAACTTCTTATATCTTCCCACATAGATTCAGAAGTGATTCTCTCAGCGCTCACAAGCAATTAGGTAAGGCTCAATTGCTAGCAGTTATCCAGCTGAAACCCCTTAGCTGGCTTGCTTTCTACTGCGTGGCTAAAAATCTTACTCAGGAGCTTTTCTGAGTAGATTAAAGAACAAGTTTGTATTTCTTTGTGATGGTTGCTGTACTTTGTAACAGAAAATCACCAAAGGAGTTTAGACAGAGAGCAGTCCATGTAAACAGATTCTTCATCTGCTATCACCCCCTCTTCTTCAACAAGCATGGGTTCAATATCATGGATTGGCACAGATGAATCTCCCAATGGAGCACTTTCAGGAGAATACTTGTTTCCCTGCTGTCTTTCAAGGTTATAGCTAGGGCATAGATCAGTGTTCATACCTGAGCTCCCATTAGAACATAAGAACATAACATAAGATAAGAACATAAGATATGCCATACTGGGTCAGACCAAGGTCCATCAAGCCCAGTATTCTGTTTCCAACAGTGGCCAATCTAGGTCATACGTACCTAGCAGTTTCCCCAAGGGACACAGGTTCCACAATGCTTGTATTGGTTCAAGCATTGATATCCTGGGTCCCTTCTTAATAATGGTTTATGGACCTTTCCTCCAGGAACTTGTCCAAACCTTTTTTAAACCCAGCTACACTAACAGCCTTTACTACATCCTCCGGTAACAAATTCCAGAGTTTGATTACACGTTGAGTGAAAAAATATTTTCTTTTATTAGTCTTAAATAGTTTACCCTGTAGCTTCATTGCATGTCCCCTAGTCTTTCTATATTCTGATAAGGTAAACAATCGATCTACGTTTACCCGTTCCACTCCGTTCATTAATTTATAGACTTCTATCATATCTCCCCTCAGCCGTCTCTTTTCCAGGTTAAAGAGCCCCAACCTTTTTAGCCTTTCTTCATAGGAGTAGCCTTCCATCCCCTTTACCATTTTGGTGGCTCTTCTCTGAACCTTTTCTAAAATTGCTATATCCTTTTTAAGATATGGCGACCAGAATTGCACACAATATTCAAGGTGCGGTCTCACCATGGAACGATATAGAGGCATTATAATATCTTTTGTTTTATTTTCCATTCCTTTCCTTATCATACCTAGCATTCTATTTGCTCTCTTGGCCGCCGCTGCACACTGGGCCGAGGGTTTTAACATGGTATCCACAAGGACGCCTAAATCTTTTTCTTGGGTGGTGGTTCCTAATGTGGAACCTTGCATCGTGTAACCATAGTTTGGGTTGTTCTTCCCTAGGTGCATAACCTTGCACTTCTCCACATTAAATTTCATCTGCCATTTTGATGCCCAGTCTTCCAATTTATCAAGATCCTCTTGCAATTTTCCACAATCCTCCTGGGTTTTAACAACTTTAAATAGTTTTGTGTCATCAGCAAATTTGATAACCTCACTCGTTATTCCACTTTCCAGGTCATTTATGAATATGTCAAAAAGCAGCGGACCCAGCACAGATCCCTGGGGTACACCACTATTCACCTTTCTCCATTGGGAAAATTGGCCATTTAGCCCTACCCTCTGCTTTCTATCTTTTAACCAGTTCCTGATCCACAGTAGTACACTGCCTCCTATCCCATGACTCTTTAGTTTTGCCAAAAGTCTCTCATGAGGGACCTTGTCAAAGGCTTTCTGAAAGTCCAGATACACAATATCAACCGACTCACCTTTGTCCACCTGTTTATTCACTCCTTCAAAAAAACATAACAGATTAGTAAGACAAGATCTTCCTTGTCTAAAGCCATGTTGGCTGTCTCCCATTAGGTCATGACTATCTATATGCTGAGTAATTTTATTCTTTATGATGGTTTCTACCATTTTTCCCGGTACTGATGTCAGGCTCACCGGTCTGTAGTTTCCCGGATCACCCCTCGAACCCTTTTTAAAAATTGGTGGTACATTGGCGATCCTCCAATCCTCAGGTATTAGAGATGATTTTAATGATAGTTCACAGATTACTGATAGCAGGTCTGCAATCTCAAATTTCAGTTCTTTCAACACCCTTGGATGTATACCATCCGGCCCAGGTGATTTGCTACTCTTCAGTTTATCTAATAGTTGTAGGACATCTTCCCGATGTATCGATATTTCCTTCAATTCTTCCACACCTTTAAATACCACTTCAGTCGTGGGTAACATCCCTACATCTTCCTCAGTAAAGACCGAAGCAAAGAATTCATTCAGTCTCTCCGCTATCGCCTTGTCGCCTCTTAGTGCTCCTTTAACCCCTTTATCATCTAATGGACCAACTGACTCTCTCACGGGTTTTTTGCTACGAATGTACTTGAAAAGGTCTTTATTTCGCGTTTTTGCTTCCGCAGCAAGCTTCTTCTCAAATTCTCTCTTTGCCTGCCTTATCAATGCCTTGCATTTGACTTGCCAGTGCTTGTGCTGTTTCCAGGTTTCATCATTTGGCTCTTTTTTCCATTTCTTGAAAGATGCTTTTTTGGCAACAACAGCCTCTCTGACCTCAGCTTTAAACCATGCTGGCAATTTTTTGGACTTCCTTCCACTTTTCTTAAAGCGTGGAATACAGCTGGTCTGGGCTTCCAAGATAGTATTTTTCAACAACACCCAAGCTTGATGTACGTCTTTAACCTTTGCAACTGCTCCTTTTAGTTTTTTCTTAACTGTTTTCCTCATTCTATCATAGTCTCCCTTTCGAAAGTTAAAGGGTAGTACTGTGGATTTCCTTACTATCCCTCCTCCACTAATTAAATCAAAGGCGATCATGCTATGATCACTATTGCCAAGTGGCCCCAACACCCTTATCTCTTGCACTACATCTGGTGTTCCACTAAGGACTAGGTCTAATATTGCTTCCCCTCTGGTCGGTTCATGAACCAGCTGCTCCAAGAAGCAGTCATTTATTTCATCTAGGAACTTTATCTCCCTAGCATGTCCTGTTGTGACACTGACCCAGTCGATGCCGGGGTAATTGAAATCACCCATTATTATTACTGCACTGTAACTTTTGCTAGCTTCCTTGATTTCTTTGAGCATTTCATCATCCATTTGTTCATTCTGGCCAGGCGGACGATAGTACACCCCCACTGCCATCGCCTTCCCCTTTTTACATGGAATTTCAATCCATAGAGATTCTACAGCAAATTTTGTTTCTTGCAAAACTTTAATCCTTTCTGACTCAATGCCCTCTCTAACATAGAGCGCAACCCCTCCACCAATTTGATCAGCTCTATCATTTCGATATAGTTTGTACCCAGGTATCACAGTGTCCCACTGGTTGTCCTCCTTCCACCATGTCTCTGATATTCCAATCATATCTAACCTCTCGTTTAGTGCTATATATTCTAACTCTCCCATCTTGTTTTGTAGACTTCTAGCATTTGCATACAAGCATTTTAGAGACTGTATTTTATTCATATTAATTTGGCTATTGGTAGACATGGGTAATTTGGGATCTTTAAGTTCTGTCTGCTCCATACTCGAGGGCATTTGGGCTACTTTACTCTTTTTTGGAACCTCTCTGCTTTTTGTAGTATCCTTCAAGGATACATTCTTCCGAACCATGCGCTCTTGGGCGACTGTCGGCTTTCCCCTATTATCTAGTTTAAAAGCTAGATTGCTGTTAGAGTTCCTCTCTATATAGCCTGGCCAGTATGTAGTCCAGTTCTTATGTCCAGCCTTCCAATCCAGATCCCTGGACACTGGATCTCTCTTCACATACCTTCTGGCACGGGTCTTAGGGTCCCTTCCACGTGCAGCCGTCTCCCTCACAGGTACCGTCTGGAGATTCCTAGCTCTGCAGCACCATTCCTCTGGCTTTCCCCAGTCCAATGGTGTATGCTGGCCCTTGGAATGCCTCCCAGTATACGTACTGCTCTGGACTCTTCTAGACCTCTCAAAGGCTTTTCTCCTCTTTCTTCCAAAGGGTTTCTTTCCCTCTCTGTCCGTCCGGTTTGGCTTCTGCTTCTGATGATCCTCTTGATGATGAAGATGATCAAGCTCAAGCTGCTTCTCTGTAGAATAAACTCTACCTTTATTCTGCTTAGATGAGTGCTCCTCCCTAACACAGCGCAGCTGTTCTGGATCAGGCCCTGCCCTTTGAGATGAGTGCTTAGGGATTACCTCATAGCCCTCCTGATTGAACACACGTTTCCCCACTTCAGCTCCTCTAATGGCTGTTGGAAACCTGGTGCATTCTGGGACTGATGGTCTTTTATGGGAAAATTCTGTTTTCTTATTTCTACCAGAACTGACAGGTTGCTTGTTCAGAGTCACTTCACCTTTTCTATAGCTCCTCCCTGAGCTATGATAAGCTTCCTTATCACAGGTGGCAGCATTTCTCCGCACCTTAAAAATATTCGTCTTCCCTTACTTGGACGATTGGCTCATTCGAGCCCCATCAGAGCCAGAGGCCAGGATTTCCCTATCTCGCACAATGCGTATCCTCCAATATTTGGGACTTCTCATAAACAAATGACCACTTGCACAAGGACGGCTTCTAACCGAGCCTTCTCAATCTGTGCCCCCTTGGCCTGGAATGTCCTCCCAACCGACATACGTATCATTTCTAGCCAATCCCAATTCCGGAAAGCACTTAAGCATTACCTATTTGTGAGACACTACCCGGAGTCTAACAATGTAACCTATACAACATCAAACCTCTCAATCTACCCAGACCAGACCTGCACAGAAAAGCAGACCCAGCCTAAGATGGCCCACACTAAATAACATGGGGCACCAACCCAATACATAAACTGTACTGTATTTATTGCTGTAAATAACGCTGTAGATATGTTCATTCCCTGTTAAATACAAGTTTTTACTCCCTTGTTTAATGTAAACTCTGTGGCCCACCCACATAGTAATATGTTTATTGTAAACCACACTGATATTGTAATAGCGCGGTATATAAGAAAAGTTAAATAAAATAAATAAATAAAATAAACTTCCCAAAATCCAACCTAGCTTCCACTCAGTCTCTAGAGTTCATAGGAGCCCTGTTGGATACCAGACAGACAAGGGCCTATCTTCCACAGTCCCGCTGCCTTCGCATTGTGCAGTTAGCTTCCCAAGCAATGCTAAAGTCTCACCTCACTGCTCGGGAAATGTTACAATTGCTAGGCCACATGGCATCCACCGTGCATGTGGTCCCTTATGCCCGCCTCCATATGAGAGCAGCCCAGTGGACTCTATCCACTCAATGGACTCAGGTGTCAGGTTGCCTGTCAGACAAAATAGCAACCTCAGATCGTCTTATGTTGTTTCTCCAATGGTGGCGGTCACCCCAAAATCTGTTGGTGGGGTCCCCTTTTCAGCAATGCCCACCCCAAGTAACTCTAACAACAGATGCCTCACAGGTGGGTTGGGGAGCCCATTTCCAAGGCCTCTCTACCCAGGGTACCAGGACTCCACAGGAGACCGATTTTACACATCAATCTTCTAGAACTCAGAGCAATCTTCCTTGCTGTTCGAGTCTTTCACACCCAGCTCAGCTACAAAACTGTCCTAATTCAAACGGACAACCAAGTAGCCATGTTCTATGTGAACAAGCAGGGCGGAACAGGCTCTCTGTTGCTCTGCAATGAAGCTTTGCGACTTTGGGCCCTCGCCAGAGAGCATCAGATTCATCTCCTTGCAGTGTATCTTCCAGGCATTCAAAACTCTTGGGCAGACAGACTCAGCCGAGTTCTGCTTCCACACAAATGGTCTCTCCAAGCAGACCAGGTGGCCAAAATTTTCCAGTTTTGGGGAACCCCGGACATAGACCTCTTTGCAAGTCTGCTGAATGCCAAACTTCCCTGGTTCTGTTCCAGAATTCTGGCTCAGGGTTCTCAGGCCAGGGATGCCTTCCTCCTCCATTGGGGTCGGGGCTTTCTGTATGCCTTCCCACCCTTTCCCCTAATTCCCAGAACTTTACTCAAGCTTCAGAGAGACAGAGGCCATATGATTCTCATAGCCCCACATTGGCCACGACAACTGATACCCTCTGCTCTTACATCTCTCTCCAGCTCCATCTCTGGAGTTAGGATCTGCTCCAGATCTCCTATCCCAGGAGGACTGGATGCTGTGGCATCCCAATCCCCAGTCTCTACATCTCAGGGCCTGGTTGCTGAAAGCCTAGAACTTCATGGTTTTAACCTTTCTCAGCAAGTAAAGGATATCCTTTATGCTTCCAGGAAACCATCCACAAGACGCTCTTATGCTTTCAGGTGGAAAAGGTTTACCATATGGTGTACGCAGAAGGGTCTTAACCCTCTTGCAATACCTCTGGAGTCATTACTGGAATATCTCCTTCATTTGTCTAATGCAGGGCTTAAGACCAATTCAGTGAGAGTTCATTTGAGTGCTATTGCAGCTTCTCTCAAACCTTTAAATGGGCAACCTATTTCCTCGCATCCCATCATAGCGAGATTTATGAGAGGCCTTCTCTTAACTTTGCCTCCTGTTAAGCCACAACCGGTGGCATGGGATTTAAAGCTGGTTCTTGGCCAGCTCATGAAGCTGCCTTTTGAACCATTGGCTACTACCTTTTTAAAATTTATTTCCTGGAAGGTTATTTTTCTTATTGCAATCACATCAGCACGTTGCATCAATGAGTTGCAAGCATTGGTGGCTGATCCTTCTTATACAAGGTTCCATCATAAGGTAGTCCTTAGGACTTATCCTCACTTTATGCCAAAGGTGGTTTCACCTTTTCATTTAAGCCAAGCAGTTTACCTTCCTGTTTCTTTCCCAAGGCCTCATGCCTCTAATGCAGAAAGGAATCTTCATACTTTGGACTGTAAAAGATCTTTAGCCTTTTACTTACAAAGAACACAGCAACATAGAAAGTCCTCCGAACTCTTTGTTGCTTTTGATCCTAGTCGTTTAGGGCTTCCAGTCTCCAAAAGGACATTGTTCAACTGGATTGCACAGTGTATTTCTTTTGCCTGTTGGAGTAAGAACCTTCCTCTTGAAGGCCATGTCACAGCGCACAATATGAGAGCCATGGCGGCCTCTATGGCTCATCTTCACTCTGTGTCTATCGACAACATCTGTCGAGCAGCTATCTGGGCCTCTGTTCATACCTTCACAGCCCATTACTGCTTGGACAAGGACTCCCGCCGAGATGCCTTGTTTGGTCAGGCTGTTCTTCAACACCTGTTCCATACTTAATCAACTCCTACCCACCATCCCTGGTAGGATGCCAGAGATCCATGGGGGGAAGTGGAGCACTTTCAAAAAGGCACACAACTTCTGGGGTTTCTCCCTGGCATCTGTAGCTAGGGAGTCCCCATATGTGAAGACTACATTCCTGCTTGTTCCTGGAGATAGCATAGTTACTCACCTGTAACAGGTGATCTCCGGAACAGCAGGAATTTAGTCTTCACAACCCACCCACCTCCCCTAGGAGTTGTATCTCTCTCTCTTTGTCTCAGCTTTAAACTTAACTGGAGAGAGACAGTTAGGAAAGGCGGGAAGGCAGCACGCAGGCGCTGTGGGATGCTCCCAAAAGCTTTCTAATTGGACGCTGGGGAGCGTTCCCACGCAGGCTCCGTCGGTACCGACGATACCCATATGTGAAGACTAAATTCCTGCTGTTCCCGGAGATCACCGGTTACAGGTGAGTAACTATGCTTTCTATACCGCTTTCTCATTAAATCAAAGCAGTTTACATTATAACTTGTATGTTACAGGAAACTTTTATAAAGCACACATTTAAAGAAAACTTGTAATGAGGAGGGGGGGACATGTGGGAGATGCACTGAGGCATAACTTAATTACAGAGTGTATTTTACAGAGAACATATTTACATAAGTATTGTGTGAATCCTCCAGTATTAAGTGGTAGTTCAGCTGTTCAAGAATTAAGTGAGTTCATTGAGTTGGTTTGAAAATAGGAAGGTCTTTAACTGTTTTCTGAAGTCCTTCATGTCAGTGGTGGACCTCAACTTCCCAGGGAGAGCATTCCAGATAGCAGGTGCAGCAAAGGAGAATGTGCTTTTTGTGGTCGATTCCCTTGAACTCTTGTATGCAGAAGGTGTAGGGATGATGTCCTTCGTGCTTTGTCTCTTAGGCCTGTTGCTGTGATTGGTGCAGAACATCTCTTCCAGGACTCCCGCTGACATGTTTCTTATTTTGAATACAGTTAGGGCATATTTGTATCTGGCACATGTGGTAATTGGGAGCCGGTGGAGTTGGAGATGGGGTGTTATGTGGTCTTGTTTGTTCGAATCAGTGATGATTCAGTTGACTAAGCTAGAGGCCTATGGTGTTAAAGTAGATGACAAGATTGCTGCACTGCAAACCATAGCTACTTAATCTGTTAGAGAGCTTACTGATTCACCAATGCATGGAGGCATTTGAAAATGCTTTCAGGGTACGAAACCTGAAGTATTTTAATTTTCCATGTACCGGTCTTCTGTCATCTTTGATCTTTATTTAAAAAATATTTAAAGGAGGTGGTGTTCTTTCCTGGTGCGGACATCTTCAATTCAGTGATATTTATTATTTGCCAAGGGATTTGAAGGTGCCAGTTAATGTAGAGGGGGCAGGAGAATTAGATCAATTAGTTCCCCCTGAAAGTTTACATTTAACAGTTTTCTTGGAATCTTCTGTAGCTGAGATTCCTATGCGGGCTACATTATTAGTGTCTTGTTTCTCTGAATCAGATAATAACCAAACTTTAAATTTATACTTTAAAAAAGGAGCAAATAATTTTGTGGAAAAACTATTTTGGTTTTCCTGGATATAAGTCGCTCCACATAGCTGCGGCAAAAATCTTTTCTAGAGTTGCGACCACATACTTTGGCACTTGATGCAAATTTCTTTATTAAGTTTCCTTGTAAATGCTTATTCTCCAGGACCAAGCAGGAAGTCAGTCCTCACATATGGGTGACATCGACCTCGATGGAGCCCTTGCGGAGCATTTCCCCAGCTTTCTATGAAAGCCTTTGGGAATGCAGGCACGCATGCGTGGTTCACTTGCCGCCTAAAGGTGCCATCTTACCTCAGTCTCTCGTTTTCCGTGAAGCCCACCGGACGTGAGTCTTGTCATCCCAGAAAATTGTTTGACTTTTTGCGATTCTTCGCTATTTTTTCTTCTCCGGTTTGACGCCGGTTCCCCTCCCGCCAGGTTCGGTACACCGGTATCGAGCCTGATCTTCTTTTTTTGGTTTTTGCCCTTAGTGGCTGGCGTTCGCGCCCTTTTTTCTCTTTCCCTGGAAGGCCAGTCCTTCGACCTCGCGGGGACTCTTTTTTTTTTTTTTTTTTTTCCCCCCGTTGGCTTCCAGCGGTTTTAAGAAGTGTGATCGGTGCAAGAAATTGATGTCTCTCACCGACACACACGACTGCTGCCTCCGGTGCCTCGGTCCTGATCACGAACCTAAGACGTGTGGACCATGTGGGAAGATGTCTTCCAAGGCACTGCAAAGTCGTCAGCACCAAAAGGAAAGGCTTTTTTCTGACTCGGCCTCTGGCCGGGCCCGGACCTCGTCTGAGGCCTCGACATCTCGGGAGTCGGATCCTGAGCACCGTTGTGGCTCCTCAGAAAGAGGGTCCCCCGACCGGGAACGCAAGAGGAAGAAACGGCTCGTGAGGGCGTTGTCGGAAGAGGTCCCGGGTTCCTCGAGAGCTTGGTCTCAGACCCCCGACCGTCGCCCCAGGCCTTCCAAAGTTCCTCGACTGGAGCCGGAGTCTGCTGGACACGTAAGCCCTGTAGTCCTTGTGGACTCTCCTCCCAGGGAGCCGACGTCGGGCCCGGTGCCGCCGGGGCCCGAGTCGGGAGCTGCTGAGTCTCCTGAGCTGGGTCTCAGGTTGACAGCCTTGGAGAGCAGACTGTCTGCCTTCATGGAACAGCAGCGGGCACTGATGGCCAGCCTGTCTGGCGCATCTGCCCCGACCACTGGGACATCGACATCGAAGTCGACCCCGGAGACCGAGCCGATACTCGAGACCATGAAGGCTCGAGGTCGACCTCGGTCGCGGTCTCCCTCGACCTCCCATTCAGACCGAGGACGTCGATGCCGGTGCCTTCAGTGTCGGGGCGGGTGCTCGCAGGCCCCGCGAGGTCAGACTCCGATTCCTCATCGGACGAGTCCGCATGGGAGAAGGAGGATGAGGAGTCCCCCGACACCTTCAAGACTCGGTGCGTCCCATCGGATTCACCGCAGTCTGAACCCCGGAGTAGATCCCCTCCGGAGGATACCCGGTTCTCGGAGTTCGTTCGGGATATGGCCACTGCGTTGGCTATTCCGGCGGACCCTGAGGAGGAGCCTCGAGCCGAGGAGCTCGAGGCCCTGCAGTATGACTCTCATCCGAAGGAGGCCTTTACTGTCCCGGTTCCTCCAATGCTGGAACGGCTCCTCTTCCGTATGTTGGAGGCACCGGCCTCGGCGCCGGTTTTAAGCAAGCGGGTCGATTCGATCTATCGACTCCAGAAGTGTCCTGGCTTTCAAAAGGTGCAGCTACCACACCATTCCATGGTGGTGGAATCGGCCATGCATCGCCTGAAAATTCAGAAGATGCACTCCACGGTGCCCCCTGGCAGGGAGGCCCGAAACCTGGATGGTTTTGGTAGGAAGTGTTTCCAGGGCTCGATGCTTGCTTGCCGTATCCAGTCTTACCAGCTGTACATGGGCATGTACTTGCGAGACCTGGCCAAGGAACTGGCCAGGTTCTCTGCTGGTCTCTACGGGGAACCCTTGCAGAGGTTCAAGTCCTTGTCCTCGGGGATCCGGGAATGTTCTAAATTTGTCCCGCACTGCCTATGATGGCTTCGAGGCTTCGGCCCGTGTTGCGGCAGCCGGCATCGCGGCTCGACGCCAGGCATGGCTGCAGTCATCGGACCTCGAGCCATGGGTTCAGGACAAGTTGGTCGATGTCCCCTGCCAAGGTGAAAAACTTTTTGGCAAGCCCATGACCGAGAAGGCCGCACAGCTCGAGACTGAGCACCTCACACGGACAAGGCTGTCTAGAAAGACTTCTGCCCCTTCTCACAAAAAGAAGGGCTCGGGTAAAAAGTCCTTTTACCCGAGGAAGGGCAGTGCCTACAAACAGTACCCACAATATCAGGCTGCCCAAGCTGCCCCTCAGGGTCAGCAAGCCAAGGGGCAGGGTAATGGGCCCCGTAGGCAGAGGACCCCCAAGCCTCCGGCCCCTGCTCCCACTCAGCAGGGTGGGGCTTTTTGACTCCTTAGGCATAGCCACCCTGCACAGGAGGTCGCCTCGCCCTGTTTGCCCACCAGTGGCCACTCATCACTGGAGACAGTTGGGTGTTAAGCATAGTCCACAAGGGCTATGCACTACACTTCCAACAGCTGCCTCCTCCATACTTCCCAGGGGAGCCTCCAAGGCCTCCCCTGCACACAGATCTTCTCCTTCAGGAGCTCCAGGGTCTGTTGGTGGACAGGGTGGTGGAGCCTCCCCACTTGCACGGTCGAGGGTTCTACTCCAGGTATTTCCTGGTACCCAAAAGAACCGGTGGCCTTCAACCTATTCTGGATCTCAGAAACCTCAACAAGTTCCCGGAGAAGGAAAAGTTCAAGATGCTTACTCTTGGAACACTTCTACCCTACCTCCAGCAGGGAGATTGGCTATGCTTCTTAGATCTAAAGGATGCATATACTCACATCCTCATTCATCCAGACCACAGAAAGTACCTCAGGTTCATTGTGGGAGGAAACCATTATCAGTACAGAGTACTGCCTTTTGGCCTCACCTCCGCTCCCAGGGTCTTTACCAAGTGTCTGGCGGTGTTGGCGGCCTACCTGCAAACTCAGGGAGTCTTTTTCTTCCCATATCTGGACGACTGGCTCATAAGAGGTCAGACATGCCAGGAGGGCCCGACAAGCTACTCTCAGAACTATTGCTCTCCTTCAAAGCCTGGGGTTCGTCATAAACTTCGCCAAGTCCACTTTGCTCCCCTCCCAGAACTTGGAGTTCATAGGGGCGAGGTTGGATTCTCTGCTTGCAAAGGCATTCTTGCCAGAAGACAGAGCCCAAAGACTGATCAACTTAGTAAACCAGTTTCTCAGCAGTTCTCTGGTCTCCGCCAGACTCTGCCTGAGGCTTCTCGGCCACATGGCTTCGACAGTACATGTGACCCCCAATGCCAGGCTCCATATGAGGTCTGCTCAGTGGTGCCTTCGGACTCAGTGGTCACAGGCCACTGGCAATCTCAGAGACAGGATAAGGGTGTCCATACATTTTCTGACCTCCCTCAGCTGGTGGCTGCACCTACCCAATCTGCTACAAGGGGTACCTTTCCAGAGTCCTGGGTTCACAGTGGTGTTGACCACGGATGCCTCCCTACAGGGCTGGGGGGCCCATTGTCTAGGCAAGTGCACCCAGAGTCTGTGGTCTCCCTGGGAAGCCGCACAGCAAATAAATCTCCTGGAACTCAGGGCTATTCGGTTAGCCCTCAAAACCTTTTCTCAAACCCTGACTCATCAGTCTGTCCTAGTTCAGACAATCAGGTAGCCATGTTTTATGCAAACAAGCAGGGCGGAACTGGGTCCAGGCTCCTTTGTCGGGAGGCACAGGACCTTTGCTTGTTTGCTCTCCGACACAACATGCTCCTCAAGGCAGTGTATCTACCTGGCCAGGAGAACTACCTGGCAGACAGGTTGAGCAGAATTCTGCAGCCCCACAAGTGGCAGCTCCATCCTTTGGTAGTTCAAAAGATTTTCCTGAAATGGGGACTTCCATCCATAGACCTGTTTGCCAGTCCTCTGAACAAACAGCTGCCAAAGTTCTGCTCCAGGCAACCGCACCCTCTGCGGGTGGCAGCAGATGCTTTTCTGATTCCCTGGTCTCAGGGCCTCCTGTATGCGTTTCCTCCCACGCCTCTGGTGGCCCGAACTCTGTTCAAGATTCTTCAGGACAAGGCCTTCGTCCTGCTGGTGGCTCCCAGGTGGCCCAGACAGCTTTGGTTTCCACTTCTACTTCAGCTGGCAGTGGATCCCGCACTGCCTCTGGGGTTGCAACCCGACCACCTCTCTCAAGATCAGGGTTCCCTTCTGCACCCCAATCACAAAGCTCTTAATCTGATGGCCTGGAGGCTGCAAGGGTAGTTTTGGCTCCCTGGGGCCTACCTAAGGAAGTTGAGGTGGTCCTAGCCTCTGGGAAACAATCCACTAGGAAAACCTATACTCTCAAATGGAAAAGGTTTTCTGTGTGGTGTCAGCTACATACAGAAGATCCTTTCTCCTGTACTATACCAGTAGTGCTTCAGTACTTACTGCACTTATCAAATCAGGGGCTTAAGTCCAATTCTGTTCGGGTCCACCTCTTAGCTCTAGCAGCTCACCACTCACTGGTGGAAGGACATTCTCTGTCGGTTCACCTCTTGGTGTCCCGCTTTCTCAGAGGCTTGCTATTGCTCAAGCCTCCAATCCGTCGTCCTGCTTCTGAGTGGGAGTTGAATGTGGTCTTGCAACAGTTGACTCGCCCACCTTTTGAGCCGATGGCTACTTGTCCTCTCCGCTTCCTGTCCTGGAAGACTCTCTTCCTGATAGCTCTAACCTCGGCCAGGCGAGTGAGTGAGCTTCAGGCCCTGGTCTGTGACAGGCCTTACACCAGAATCTATAGGAACAGGGTAGTCCTCAGGACTCATCCAAAGTTCCTCCCAAAGGTTGTCTCCTCTTTCCACCTCAACCAGGAGGTGGTTCTTCCAACATTCTTCCCTAGGCCTCATGCAAGCCAGGCTGAAGCAGTTCTGCATACCCTGGACTGTAGGAGGGCCTTATCCTTCTACCTTGACCGTACGCAATGGCACAGAAGGGCTACTCAGCTCTTCGTATCTTTTGACCCTAATAATTTGGGGTTAGCTGTGTCCAAGCGTACCTTGTCCATCTGGGTGGCTGACTGTATCACCTGGGCTTACAAGGCGGCTGACCTCCCTTTGCAGGGTCGGGTCATGGCCCATCGTGTTAGGGCAATGGCTGCCTCAGTGGCTCATCTCCGCTCTGTACCATTGGTGGACATCTGCAGGGCTGCTACTTGGTCCTCCAGCCAGACTTTTGCGGCCCATTACTGTCTGGAGAGGGAGTCCCGTAGGGACAGTGCTTTTGGCCAGGCAGTACTCCGGAATCTCTTTGAGGTTTAGGCAACTCCTGCCCTCTGTTGGGCTACCGGTGGGGGTTCTTTCAGTGAAAAGCCTTTCTTTGTTGCTGGGACTAGAGGGAGTTTTCTTGTTCAGCCTGGGTTTGTGGTAGCCCAGAGCTAGGGAGTCACCCATATGTGAGGACTGACTTCCTGCTTGGTCCTGGAGAAAGAGTAGTTACTCCAGGAGCAGCAGGAATCAGTCCTCACAACCCTCCCTCCTCCCCTTGGAGTTGCAGTTGTACATAGTTTGTTTTGTTTTTTTGTGTGCTGCTGTTAGCTATGTCATTTGACTGAGGTAAGATGGCACCTTTAGGCGGGAAGGGAACCGTGCATGCGTGCCTGCATTCCCAAAGGCTTTCATAGAAAGCTGGGGAAATGCTCTGCAAGGGCTCCATCGACGTCGATGTCACCCATATGTGAGGACTGATTACTGCTGCTCCTGGAGAACACCTGTTACAGGTGAGTAGCTACTCTGTCTCATTTCAAAGTGTTTCTTGTACTTTTTTGATTCTTCCCAACTTGAGGATTTCTTAAAGGGCAAGAATGGATTAATATTGTCCAGTGGGTGATGATTAAAGAGGGGTATTATTGCTATACTCTGGATTAGCTTCTGTGTACTTTGATTGTTATCTTTTGTGTATATGCTCCCAATATATTCTTATTTGGTGGACTTTATGAATGATTTCATGGTTATGTTTTGAGCCTACTGTATATCTTTCATATTAGTGTATGTGTCTTATATTCCCTCGTGTTAAATGTATCCCCCAATTGTGTTGTGACCACTTTGACAGATAAGGTGGTATACAAAACTGTCTAAATAAAATAAATTTTCCTTGTGTTTTTCCAATTGTAATTTTGATAAATGCAAAAAAGTGTTTTCTTCTGGCTCTCAAGGTCTGTTTTTTTTTTTCTCGCTTCTAGCATGTGTTTCCCTTTTGGGTTTTTTTCCTGCCCACGGCAGCTCTCGTTTAATTTTGCCAAGGTGGTATTTTTTCAATATCAAAAAGTCACCCAGAGACCCCCGAATGAATTCAGAAAAATCTCTTTTGTCGGAGCATACCGAGGGAGGAGGAAACAGAAATTCATCCACACCAGACGATATGCTTCATTTTACTCATATAAAGGTTCACCCAAACCAGCTTATCACACAAAGTTAAGAAAACTTAACTTAATGAATGTAGTTCAGTAGAATCACATGACGTGCACGTATCAGGACGTGGTCCCCTGTATCAAGTGTTTGTTTCGTCCATACTACTTCCAAACTATCTCCAACTGTTTCTACTGAACTACATTCATTAAGTTAAGTTTTCCTAACTTTATTGTGTGATAAGCTGGTTTGGGTGAACCTTTATATGAGTAAAATGAAGCATATCGTCTGGTGTGGATGAATTTCCGTTTCCTCCTCCCTCGGTATGCTCCGACAAAAAGGATTTTTCTGAATTCATTTGGGGGTCTCTGGGTGACTTTTTGATTTTGATTATTTTGTCACTTTGATCAAGGATTCTTTAGTATTTGAGGTGGTATTTTTTGGCATGTCTAAGCCAGCTAGTGACTTTAAGAAATGCATTAAATATGGCAAGAAAATCTGCCACCAACTGTCACAACTGGTGCTTGCAATGCCTTGGACCCAATCCCAGCTGATGTCCTGTGAGCTTTGCTTGCAAATGACATGCAGTGGCCTGAAGGGTTGGGAAAACCAGGAGTCCCCCCTCTTGGACTCATCAGATTTCAGCATACTCTGTCCCGACTCCCTTTTCGATCCTTGTAAAATGTTCTGAGGTGTCCAAGGGAAGGAAGCTAAGTGCCCAGTCAGAGCAGAGGGGCCCAAGCAGTGAGAGGAGACGCTGACGAGACCCCATCGATGTCGAAGAGCGACCATCGGGAGAATTTCAGGTGCTGTGTCATTGCAGCCCCCCTTAACTCATTGTGGAGAGTGAAGGCCAGAAATGACTGGCCAAGCTTCCCCCGGTGGGAGGACTCGACCTGGACAGTGGAGCCAACTACCAACTCCTGATTAGGTGTTAGCAGTTCCCAAGAACTGAGAAAATTACCAGAGTTTAAAACCTACTCCACTAAAGAAAATATTTCTAGTAAAGCACCAAAAAGAATGTAACTTTGCTTTAAAAATATACCAAAACCCTTTTAAGAGCTTCCAGTCAGAGAGCTAGCAATTTAATAAAAATAAACCCTCAAATTCTTATCGTCGTTTGACCTGTAGAGCTCCTGTTAGCAATGCCTCAACAGGGTAGGGCTCTGAAGCCTTTTCTGCAGGCCTCAGCTGTCTCTGTTCATTCACAGGCTAATCAGGCCCACTAACTCCTGATTAGGTGTCTATCATCTGAACTTCACAGCTAACTATGACATTTTTTTCCTTAAACAGAATCTACAGTCAGTTTTTTGAATTTTCATAATGATAGTATGTGTGCTTTTAGGAAATTTTTATTTGGGTGTTTTGTGTGTTTTTATCGTAAGCCATACATAACTTATATTAAGAGAGTGAAATATAAATGTACTAAATATCCACAATACTGGATCATCTGTGGTGAAGTGTCAAACTTCCTTTCAAATGATCTAGGCATCGGGGAAAGCCCCCAGTGCCATCAAAATACTGTTGGGGGGCTGGTGTCCCCAATAGAAAGCAAATCCCTGGTGGCCCAGCGGCTGTGATATTTCTCCTTTCCACCACCCCCCATGCACCCCTACTAAAAATAAGCCTGGTGGCCTAGCAGCCCTGATATTCCTCCCATCCCCCCAACCCGTCCAACTAAAAATAAGACCAGTGGCCCAGCAGCCCCGAACTCCCCCCACTCCCCTCCTGGTACCTTCACAAAGGAGGGGGAATGCCACCCATGCACTCCTGCGCCACTATCTTAATGCACCATGTGGGGTCAGGTGCTGCCATTTTTCAGAGTGGCGGAGCAAGAGCGTGTGGGCAGCGTTTCTGCTCCTTTGTGAAGGTATTTGGGAGGTGGTGGGGGATTTGGGGCCGCTGAGCCACCAGCTTTAGTTTTAATTGGGCGGGTGGGGGGGGGGGATCAGGGCCTCTGGGTCACCAGGGATTTGCTTTCTTTCAGAGCACTGGCCCCCCAATAGTATTTTAATGGCGCTTTCCTCGATGCCTGGATCATCTGAGTGGAAGTTTGACACTTCACTTTTCCAGGCATCGGGGAAAGCTGCCAATGCCATCATAATACTGTCGGGGCACATAATGCAAATTAGTCATGCAGTGCCCCTGCTTTCTCTGGGAGAGTATGCCAATCTTCCACAGACTTCTGTGTGCATGTTTGGCTCGTTCTCCCAATTTAATGCTGCTGTTTGTGCCAAGTTTAACCCTTTGAAGGCCTACTTTAAATTTTTAATCCACATTCTGCAGCCGGGTTAATTTTTGCATATTTCAGGAAAATTGTAGCCGTCTTATTCAATATGTTCTAATAGTGATTTTCCTTCTGCTATGGTCATGTATTATATACCATTTGATAGGAATATTTAGCCAGAATTTTGGATCCCGAGAGTTTTGGGCTCGGCCTGGAAAGGGTTAACATGTGGCTAATTTGCATATGCTTCCCTTTCTGCATGCTGACGATGAAGTCACGTGCTGTCGGTGCACTGTAAAGAGGTGTGCAGAACTGATAGTGTGCAGCTTCAGAGCTGGTTTTCTACATCATCCCGAGAGAAGTAAATTTGAGTCATGGGGGGAGTGTCTGAGACTGGGTGTATGCGGCTCTCTCGCATGCTCTCTCTCATATGACACTTCTCCCAAGCTTCCCCCATTGTTTTTTCTCTCTCATCCATTGATGTGCTTTGATACAGCTTCTGAAAAATGCCACACTTCCCCCTTCCTCGCTTGGCTGTCTACATGGTTGGGCCCGGTGGTGGAAGACATTTGGGTTAAACTACTCAGTGATAACTACTTGCCTGGAAGACATGACAGCTTGGTTAACGAAAAACAACCTAAACATCAACTACAGCAAGACTGAAGCTCTCCTTGTAACCCGCAATGCAAGTTTCTGCCTCCCCCCACTCCAAATTCAATCCAAATAAACAACATCACTATACACATTACACCTGAGGTAAAATACCTCTGAGTCACTCTGGACAGTAATTTAAACCTGCACGCCCATATCCACAAAACAGCCAAATCAGCCTATCACAAAATGCGTATCCTCAGAAGACTCAAACCATTGCTGAACCGTGACCACTTCTGTACCGTTTTCCAGACTATTATCACACCAACCATTGACTACTGTAATCCTATCTACCTCTGACCCAAACAAGCACTCCGCACTCTGCAAATGGTGCAGAATACTGCAGCTCGCATCATAACCAGCTCATCTAAACTGGACCACATCACCCCCCCTCCTGAAGCAACTCTACTGGCTCCCCTTCATTTCTCGCATCAAGTACAAGGTTTTTCTAAATATCTTCAAAATTATACGAGACACCTGCTGACATTCTCAAAACCCTCATCACCACGGAATCAAGCAACAGACCCAGACGACAAATCCCCAGTTACACCATAGCTACCCCTAAAGACTATATAAAAGCCAAACAAGTAACATCTGGAAGAGCTATCTCATTTAGTTGCCCCTTCCTTTTGGAATTCTCTCCCTGACCATCTCAGAGCCATCACTGACACCAAAGACTTCAAGAAAAAGCTGAAAACAACCCTTTGCTCTGAACACTTTGGTGACATTACCTGATTCTCAACAATATCCCTATCCCTGTTGCCTCCTCCTCTTATCCCCCCCCCATTATGTCTATACACATACCCTTTGTATATAAGTTAAATTTAAATATTCTCTGCATTCTCCTTTCTCCTGTTTTTTTGTAAACACTTGAATTCATTGCAAACCACTTTGATTTTAGGATAAAGCGGTATAGAAATCCAGCTGAATAAATAAATAAAATGAACTCTCATGAGACTTGAAACCATGAGATCACCTGAACTTGTAGGCCTCAACCATGCACAGAGCTGATTGTGGTGGGGAAAATATGCACCATGCTGTTTCTCAGCAGCTCTTCTTCCAGCAGCTGTCATTCGTGCTGTAATTGGCAGCTCATCATCCATACAGACAAATTCAACAAAAATAATGAACCCACCACAGTAGGCCTTATTGCTTATGTGGAAATCACTAAAAATAAAGGGTCTTTTTTACTAAAGTAGATTAAGCAATTAATGTGTGCTATCTATTAGCCCATGCCTATGCTAGCAGGTAATGCAGTGACTTGACACCTAGGATGCTCAAATTTCTGTGTTCACTGACAAACATGGAATAGGGTGAGGAATAGGCAGGGACTGCACCAGGCACTTAACGTGGTATGATACAGCAGGTTAACTACATCTGGGGGGATTCTGTGCAAAAAAGAAAAAAAAAAGAAGAGAATCATGCACAAAACTTCAGAAAATTCTGTGCACAGTATTTTTTTTAAATTCTGCATATTTTATTATGGTTTATGGCTTATTATATTTGATATTCTGCCTTTAGTAGATATGGCAAGGCGGCGTACAATATAATGTCAAAACTACTAAAATAGGAAAGAACATAAATGAAATATGAGATACGAGACCATCAAAAGCTGCCATTCTTCCAAGGCTAAGCTCAAATATGAAAGCTCCAGAGACTGAATGAGCATCACCAATTATGACCCAAAAGCAATAGCACACGAGTTTTCAACTGAGCCTTTAAAGGTCTTATAAGAAGCCTTGAACTGCAGCTCCACTGGTAGTATATTCCATAAAACTGGAGATAGGAGAAACAAAGCGGATTGACGGGTCCTTTCCCTTCTTGCCTGGGATGCAGAGGGAATATGTTTATCATGAATAGAACAAAGCGTTCTAGCCAAAGTATGAACTCTTACTAGAAAAGAAAGATACGGAGGGGAACAGAGAAGAGAGAGCCTTGTGTGTCAATATTAGAACCTTATACGGAATGCAGTATACCACAAGCAAGCCAGCGCTGCTGATAAAGCAACGGTGTTACATGATCGAACATGGAGGCACAGCTCAAAATCCAAACTGCTGCAGTCTGCAGTCATTTTAAGGGCTGCCACTATAAGACATGCATAAATTACACTACAATAGTCCAAGCTGAATAC
Organism: Ichthyophis bannanicus; assembly: GCA_033557465.1. Lineage (NCBI taxonomy): Eukaryota > Metazoa > Chordata > Amphibia > Gymnophiona > Ichthyophiidae > Ichthyophis > Ichthyophis bannanicus. Next base: position 1,323,778,749 of record CM066032.1, read on the forward strand.
GACGTAACAGAGCACTAGTTTTAAGTGCAGCAGCATGCAAAAAAGGATGCAAAGCTCAAAGTTGCCGAAGAGCAAACAAACTCTTAGAAAACTATTACTTTGCTTCTCCAGAGTAAGATCCCCATCTTAATACACCCCCAGATATTTCAGATAAGGCTGCAACTGTATAGTTATATTAAACAATACAGGTGCTAAACTCTGAGATCTAGCAATGTAATGTGTGCTTTTGAGTCAATGCTGACTCCTGGTGACCCAGAAGCTCCTGGACTTTCTTGGCAGTGTGACCAGAAGTAGTTTGCCAGACCTTTCTTCTGAGGCAGTGGAGGGTTAAGTGCCCACAAGGGAGTGCTAATGGAATTGAACCCTGGTCTAACCACTAGGCCCCTACTCCACTCCTCTGAGATCTAGACCCCCCTGTAAACCAGACTCTGCTGTCTTGGCTGCATTCAGTGTAAGATGGTTATGATTCAGCCTAAAAGCAATCTTTTGCAAACCACTCAATATCAGTGTAATAGTACACACACCCATCTTTTGAATGAGATTAGTACATTTTTGCATAGAATTCCCCCAGGTATAAATCACATGTCTCTATCCAACACCCAAGCTTTCCTTGCCCATTTCTTTCTCCCTCTAACTTCTAGGAAGATCCTGACTCAGTCAGTCCTCTTCACTCTGTCACGCCCCCAACTCACCATCAGTCCTCTTCAGTCACCCCCCAGCCCCAGCTACTCACCACCTTTTCCCGATCGTGGCAATTTAAAGAAGGCCATGGGGCGTTTCCCTTCACTCCTGCTGCTGTGCTACATTTCTGAGCTGGCATCACCATGTTTTTAAAAAGGTTAACAGAAGAGCTTCCTGTTTTTTGCTAGAGACAGGAAGTGCTTTAACTGTTTTAAAATGGCCATTCTGGCATTGGAAGTGTAACACAGCCACGGGAGTGAAAGGAAACTCTTCCACAGCTGTTCAGCAGTAAACCGTGAGGCAGGCTTGGGCACCCTTTAAAACTTGGGCGCTTTGAGCCTGCCTCACCTCTCGCTGATGGCGGTGCCTGTGCAGAATTCTGCATAGCATAGCAAGTATAGTTGGAAAGTATAGTAATCAGTGTAAATAATTTGTAAAATGGCACCCCAGTTATGTCCAAGTTTTAGTTCCTGTTCACTGTAAATACAATGCAGCACGACTGCACTGTATATGGTTCTGTTAAATGTACACTGCACTGATATGAATAGCGCGGTATAGAAGAGACGTTAAATAAGTACAGGATTCTGCGCAGGTGGGAAATTTTGCACTGCACAATTGTGCAGAATTCTCCCAAGAGTAATTAACGTAGCAGATGAGGAACAGTTAATGCAATCCCAATAAGTAGAGTTAAGTATGTCTGTTATCTATAATGCAGTTAATGCACAGTAAGTGTATTGTATTTGCATTAATTGAGAATGCTGGGCACTCCCCCAACAGTTAATGCTTAGGTTCTGCAGTTACCATGCATTTTATTTTGGCCATAACACAGGGATCTGTGCTGGGACCAGTACTTGTTTAACATATTCTATTAATAACTAGGAAATAGGGGGAAAAACAAGTCAAGTGATCAAATCTGCAGATGAGACACAATTATTCAAAGTTGTTAAATCACAAGAGGATTGTGAAAAATTGCAAGAGGACCTTTAGAAATTGGGAGACTGGGCATCCAAAAGGCAAATGAAATTTAATGTGGATAAGTGCAAAGTTATTCACTTAGAGAACAACAAACCAAACTAAAGGTACATGATGCAAGGTTCCACATTAGGAGTCGCCACTCTGGAAAAGGATCTAGGTGTCTGTGGATGATAGGTTGAAATCCTCTGCTCAGTGTGCAGCGGCAGCCAGAAAAGCTAATAGAATGCTAGGAATCATAAGGAACAGAATAGAAAATAAAACCCAAGGATATAATAGTGCCTCTGTATCACTCCATGATGTGACCACACCTTGAGTATTACATGTAGTTCTGGTCACGGCATCTAAAATATATATAGTGGAACTTGAAAAGGTAGGGAGAAGGTGACCAAAATGATAAAGGGGATGGAAGGATACGTCTATGAGGAAAGGCTTAAAAGGTTAGGGCTCTTCAGCTTGGAGAAGGCTGAGGGGAACTTTGATACAGCTGTGTAAAATAATGAGCGAAGTGGAACAGTAACATGGAACCCAACGGATGTGGTCCTCATCTCTCCCCAGAAAAAGTGATTCTTTCCCTTCCAAATTCTTTGACTTCAGTCTTATACCATCCTCTGCCTTGGTGCCATTCTCGGCCTCATTGCGGTCCTTTTTTGTCGAGGTTTTTCTTTGACTAGCGATTGTGCCTTTTTTCGCTTGGGGGTCCTCAACCCCAGCTGGATGTTCTCCCACCATGACTCCCAGTGGATTTAAAAAGTATGACTGATGTGGCCAGATCATATCTGTTATAGATACTCACGATTGCTGCCTCCGCTGTCTGGGCTCGGACCACGACAGCTCCTCCTATGACCGGTGCCAGGCCATGACGCCCAAGACCAACAGGAAGAGGTCAGAGTTGCAGGGGAAGCTGTTCCCCAAGCCAGACTCTGCTCCGGTGTCCCCGTCTCCCAGTTCAAAGGAGGGTCCCTCGAGGGAGGTACGGGTGTCTTCAGAGTCCCACGGTGGCAGCTCTTCCGGTAGATCGCCGGACCCTCCTAAGGAGAAGAATGTGGTACGGCCTCCTGAGTTGCCGAAGAAGCCTGGAAAGGTCCTGCGGTGGGACACAGGGTGTCTCTGTGCTGCACCCTCCTAAAGTCTTGAGGCAGGAGCCCTCGACTGACGGTAACAGCACCAGAGTTCAAGAGCCCATAGTCGTCCTGGAGGACGCACTCTCTGGAGTGCTGACGTCTGACCCGAGGCCCTCAGTGTCCATGCCGAAGGTTGTTGAGCCATCGGGTTTGAGGCCCATATGTTGGCCATGGAGCAGTCTCTCCTCCATTCTGGCCTTGCAACAGGCATTAATTTTATTTTTTTTATTTTTATTTAAACGGACTTGGTATACCGCTTTCTCATGAAATCAAAGCGGTTGGCACAGCAAACAATCAAAGAAGGGGGGTTGTCAGTAGCATGCAGTGTTGATTTGTCGCAGTGTACTGTGTGATGGATTGTGGTTGATTTGATGTGAAGCTATATACATTAATGCCTGGACTCCTGCATCATTGGCACTGACACCTGGCCCCCCCTGGCCTCGGGAGATCCCTGGGGCGTCAAACCAGGCACCGAGCGCCACTGGCCTTAGGTAAGTCCTCGGCCCTGGTCAAGGTCTTGGTCCTTGGGGCTCTGGTCCTCCCCGGTGAGCCTACGGGAGTTTGACCCCCAGTCCTCGGGTGGTCTCTGGTTCCTTGGGGCTACCCCGAGGCAGAGTCCTCAACTACCTTGGGGAAAAAAGGGTTACCCCTCGGCTAGCCATTACCAGCCTTACCAGGGTCAGCCTCACCAACCCGCACAGCCAAAGGGTCAGACAAGGGGGGAGTTCTTGACTCAGTGGGCAGGGTCTCCCCTCCCCCAGGAGACCCAATTCAGCCCATAGGGTGTTGACTGGCCTCCTTCGTCGACAGCTGGGCCACCATCACTATAGACCAGTGGGTCCTGCGGTGGTGAGAGAGGGTTATTCCCTGCACTTGCTATAAAATCCTCCAGAGTACTTTCCAGAGGAGCCATTCCGTCCGCCCCTTCACCAGGCCTTGCTCGTCACAGAGCTTGCAAACCTGCTCAGGGACAAGGCGGTGGAACCTGTGCCCCACCACCTCTGGGGCAAGGGCTTTTACTTAGGTATTTCCTTGTCCCCAAAAGAACAGGTGGTCCTACAGCTTATCTTGGATCTGCGCAACCTCAACAGGTTCCTGGTGAGGGAGAGGTTCAAGATGCTGTCCTTGGAACATTACTGCCCTTCCTCTGCCAGGAAGACTGGCTCTGATCCTTGAATCTCAAGGACCCTTATGCCCACATCATGATTGATCCCTCCCCCAGGCGATACCTGAGGTTTGTGGCGGAAGGTCTGCACTTCCGGCACAGAGTGCTCTTGCCTCCTCCCCAAGGGTCTTCACAAAGTGTCAGGCTGTAGTAGCTGCACATGTGCGCCTTCAAGGGGCTCACATCTTTCCCTATTTAGGCAACTGGCTCATCAGGGGCAGCACCGCCCGGGAAGCGTACTTTACCATTCACACCCTCCATCAGTTGGACTTCGTCATCAACTACCCCAAGTGCAGGCTGTCCTCAGCTCCGACCCTGGAATTCATAGGGGCCCAGCTGAACTCTACTGGCCAAGGCTTTCCTCCCAGAAGACCAAGACCACCACCTGATGTGGTGGGTCGGGGAGGTGCAAGCCTGCAGGTCGGTACTGGCCCAGCGGCTCTTCCGCTGTTGGGCCACATGGCCTCAATGGTGCACATTATGCCCCTAGCCCGCCTACACATGCGGGTGGCCCAGTGGTGCTTCCAGTCTCAGTGGTCTCAGGCCACAGGTGGACGGAAGGGGGACAGGGTGTGGGTCACCCAGCAACTGGTGACCTCCCTTTCCTGGTGGAAGTCCCCACACCACCACAGGGCGGGGATGCCTTTCCAGCCACCAGCATATCAGAGGGTTCTGACTAAAGACCCCTCCCTGGCAGGCTGGGCTATTGGTCTTTGGAGCAGTCTCTCCTGCAGATTAAGCTCCTCAAACTCTGGGCCATCTTTCTGGCCCTGCAGACCTTCTGCCACCTGCTCCGAGGTCTTCCGAACCTCATATAGACGGACAACCAGATGGCCATGTTCTACATGTGAAACCGGCTCCTACCCCCTTTGTCAGGAGGCTGTAGCACTTCACTCCTTTGCGGTATGCAACCACATGATCCTAGGGCTGTGTACCTGCCAGGCAACTTCCTGGCGGGCAAGCTAAGCAGGGTCCTCTGGCCACACGAGTGGCACCTGGATCCTGAGGTGGCCCAGAGGCTCTTCCGACTCTAGAGCAGGCCCTGCATGGACCTGTTTGCCTCTCTGGACAATGCATAGCTTTCGCGGTTCTGCTCCACTCAACCACACCGCGGGAGGGTAGCAGCAGATGCGTGTCTGATGTCATCTGCTTTATGCATTCCCGCCGACCCCCCCCCCCCCCCCCGATACCCAAGTGTCTGTTCAAAATCCAGAGCAAGCATGCCTCAGTGATCCTGGTGGCCTCCAGGTGGACCAGGCAGATCTGGTTCCCCCTTCAGCTCTCTGTCGCAAGAGGAGGGCTCCCTCCTGCATTCCAACCTGAGGTCCCTAGTGCTAGCAGCGTGGTTGCTGAAAGGGTAGCATTGGCCCCATTCCACCTCACAAGGGAGGTTGAGGAGGTCCTTCTGTCTTCCAGGAAGCCCTCCACTAGGATGGCTTATGCCTTCAAGTGGAGGAGGTTCTCCATCTGGTGCGCAGACAGGTAAGTGAATCTGTTCTCCTGCCAAGTATAGCTTGTGTTGCAGTACCTTTTGCATCTCTCGCACTCAGTCTTGAAATCTAATTCAGTCAGGTTGCATCTCAGTGCTATAGCTGCGAACCATCACCCTATAGAGGGAAAGACCCTCTCAACCCTGCCCCTGGTCTCCAGATTCCTCGGGGGCCTACTGTTGTCTAGGCCCCCCCCCCTGCCCTCCGGCTGCAGAATGGGACCTGAATGTGGTGCTGTCCCAACTCACCAGACCGCCATTTGAGTGTATGGCCACTTGTCAACTGAGATACCTCTCCTGGAAAGTGGCCGCCTTGGTGGCCGTGACCTCTTTATTTATTTTTATTTATTTATTTACATTCTCTTATATACCGCGCTATTCTGCATCAGTGTGGTTTACATTGAACAAACTGATATTACATTGAACAGGGCATTATAACTTGGAGATAACTATTTTACAGGGAACATGGACTATGGAGGGTTAAGTGGCTTGCCCAAGACCACAAGGAGTACCTGTGGGACTAGAAACCCCAGTCCTTCCGGCCCAAGGTTGCTGTCCTCTAGTGGGATTTGAACCCCCGACCTTCCGGCCTGAAGTACCTTGCCCCAACCACTAGGCCACTCCTCCACTCTGCCCACAGAGTGAGTGAGCTGCAGGCCCTGGAAGCGGATCCTCCCTACACCCGGTTCTACACAAACGGGGTGGTGGTGCGTATACATCCCTAGTTCCTTCCTAAGGTGATGTCTAATCTCCACCACCTCAACCAGGAGGTGGTTCTCCCTACCTTCTTTCCATGGCCTCACACCAGCAAGGTAGAGTCGGTCTTGCATACCTTGGATTGCAAGAGGGCCCTGTCCTTCTATCTTCATAGGACCAGGTACCATCACAAAGCGCCCCAACTGTTTTTCTCGTTTGACCCTAGTAAGCTGGGGCTGCCAGTAAACAAAAGGACTATGTCCTCTTGGGTGGCGGACTGCATCGCCTTCGCTAATGTGCAGGCTGGCCTTTCCCTGTAGCACCGGATCACTGCTCATCACGTCGGCCATCGCTGCGTCGGTGGCCAACCTGCGATCGATACTGGCAACGGAAATTTGCAAGGCTGCCACATGGTCTTCAGTGCATACCTTTGCAGCACATTACTGCCTAGGGAGTGAGTACGGCAGGGACAGTGCCTTCGGCCAGGTGGTAATCCGTAGCATCCTCAATGTATAGGCAACTCTCGCCCTCCAGCCCGTTGACGGTCAGGCTACTGGACTAATAGCGACGAGGGTATCTGGGCATTGTGGAGTCTCTGGTTAGGGATTCGTCTTCTGCAACTGGCGGCCTCCCCTGGTGGTCATCGTTGGTGCTGTCATGGTTTGGGTCCCGGCAGCCTGGAGCTAGGGAATCCCATATGTGAGGACTGACTTCCTGCTTGTTTTTGGAGAAAGCGTAGTTGCTCATCTGTAACATGTTTTCTCCAGGAACAGCAGGAATCGGTCCTCACAACCCTCCCTCCCTCCTCCCCTGGGAGTTGTCTCCTCTGTCTGCTTTTATCTTTTCATCTAAGCTATGTCATCTGACTGGACAAGATTGCACCCTTGTGCGGGAAGGGGACCATGCATGCGTAGTAGCATTCCCAAAGGCTTTCTTTGAAAGCTGGGGAAATGCTCCTCATGGGCTCTGTCGGTGCTGACGTCACCCATATGTGAGGACTGAATCCTGCTGTCCCGGAGAGTACCTGTTACAGGTGAGTAACTATACTTTACTCCTTCAAAAAATACAAAGCCTAGGGAATATGTAATGAAGCTACAAAATAGTATAGTTAAGACTAATTGGAGAAAATATTTTTTCATTCAACTTGTAATTAAGCTCTGGAATTCATTTTCTGAGAATTAGTGCAGCTGGGTTTAAAAAAGATTTCGACAAGTTCTTGGAGGAAAAATCCATAAACAATTATTAAATTGCACTGAGTGGAATCCACTGCTTAGCCCAAACATGAAGAAAAGGAACAGAAAACTAATACTACTTGGTGATTCCATCATCAGAGGCACCAACTTGGGAACACAGTTCAAAGGAGAGAAGTTAGTCAATTGCCTCCCAGGCTCTTCAGCTAGCAAGAATACAAACCAAATTGTTGATGTCATTAGCGCTGAAAGCGAGCACTCCAAAATTGATGATGTCATCCACTTAGGTACAAATGACCTGACTAGAAACAGTGCCACTACAGTTCAAAGGGACTTTCAAACGGGGAGAAACTAAAGCCCATTGTTAACACTGTAGCATTCTCAGAAGTTATACCTGTTCTTGGTAAGGGGGCAGAAAGGCTACATCGCATAAACAGCTTTAACGCATGGTTCCAGACCTGGTGCAAAGAGGGAGGATTCAGATTTATAGGTGACTGGGGAAACAGATGGACCAACAAGAGACTATACTGTGCTGATGGACTACATCTCTGTCACAGGGAAAAGAATCCTAAGTGAAAAATTCAGGAAGTATTTGGATATGCATTTAAACTAGAAAAAGGGGGTGATGGATGGGGAAGGTCAAGTTCTGGACATCACTCCCTGCAAAAGCAGAAAAACATCAGAAACAGCCACACTTTTAAACCACACATCAAAAACCAGTGGGAAGAAGTGGGCAGAGCAAAATCAATGCAAAATACATGCAAGCCAGTTAAATGCTAGAAAGCAATGAGCACAAAAGCAGTATTAAAGCTACTGAAATGCAGGGGGCATGGGAAAAAGAAGCGCTCTAGATTGTGTTGGAAAGAGAAGATGGCACTGTCGTCCATACTGCTGTAGTCCTACAGACCTCCAACTCAAATTGAAGATAGAGATAACGAATTGATTATAGATATTGCCAAGATAGCCACAAAGAGGGAAGTGATCATAATGGGTGACTTTAACCTTCCCGATGTGGATTGGATAACTCCTTCTGCAAATCTAGAAAGAAGCAAAACAATTGTAGATGCTCTCCAAGATGCGTTACTTAGACAAATGGTGATGGAACCAACCAGGGAAAGCTCAGCGCTGGGTTTAGTGCTCACCAACGGTGATAGTGTGTCGAATGTCCGGGTGGGTGCCCCTGTGAGCAACAGCGATCATCACACGGTGTGGTTTGAGATAAAAGCCAAGGTGCAGTCTAATCATAGCAAGCTCAAAGTCCTAAACTTCAAAAACAGACTTCAGTAAAATGGTCAAGTACCTGAAGGAGGAGATGTCAGGGTGGGAGGGGATAAGGGAAGTGGAATTGCAATGGGCTAAACTAAAGGAGGCAATAAAAGGGGAAAAAGATAGATATGTAAGGAAAGTAAATAAAAACAAAAGGCAAAGGAAACCTATTTGGTTCTCCAAAGAAGTGGCTGCTCAAAGGCAAAAACACAGCTTTCACAAAATTCAAAAGCTTGCAAACAGAGGAACACAGAAATGAATACAGGATCAAACTCAAAGAGACAAAATGAGAAATAAGGATAGCAAAGGCAGAGGAAAAGATGGCTAAACATGTGAAGTGTGGCAACAAAACCACCTTCAGGTATATTCGGGAAAGGAAGAAGATCAGAGGTGGAATTGCAGGACTTAGAAGTGCTGGAAACGGACTCGTGGAAAGTGACATTGAAAAAGCAAAATTGCTAAACAAATACTTCTGCTCCGTTTTTACTAAAGAAAATCCTGGAGAAAAGACCACCTGTGACTCCCAGATATAAAAATGGGAATGAAGTAGATACCACACCATTCACAGAAGATGTGTTAGAACAACTTGCAAAACTGAAAGTGGACAAGGCCATGGGACCGGATGAGATACATCCCAGGATACTGAAAGAGCTCAGAGAGGTTCTTGCAGGGCCGTTAAAGCATGTTTTCAACAGATCCTTAGAAACGGGAGAAGTTCCTCAAGACTGGAGAATGGCTGATGTCGTACCTCTACACAAAAGTGGTGACAGGGAAGAAGTGTCAAACTACAGGCCCGTGAGCCCTATCTCGGTGGCGGGAAAAATAATGGAGATGCTCCTGAAAGAGTGAATAGTGAACTTTCTTAAAACCAACATGTTGCAAGATCCGAGGCAACATGGTTTTACTGAAGGATGATCTTCTCAAACAAATCTGATTGTTCTTTGACTGGATGACCAGAGAGCTAGATCAGGGGCATGCGATGAATGTCATCTACCTGGATTTCAGCAAAGCCTTTGATACTGTCCCTAATAGGAGGCTTATCAATAAACTCAGTAGTTTGGGGATGGGTCCCAAGGTGGTAAACTGGATCAGAACTTGATTGACTGACAAGACGACAGAAGGTGATGGTAAATGGAGCTCACTCGGATGAAAGGAAGGTGATTAGCAGGGTTCAGTCCTGGGCCTGGCACTGTTCAATGTATTTGTGAGTGATATTGCTGAAAGACTGAATGGAAAGATCTTTAGTTACTGGTGAGGCCTCACTTGGAATACTATGTTCAGTTTTGGAGACCGTATCTTGCAAAGGATGTTAAAAGAATGGAAACTGTTCAAAGGAAGGTGACTAAAATGATTTGGAGCCTGTGTCAGAAGCCTTATGAGAAGAGACTTGAAGACCTAAATATTTACACTCTGGAGGAGAGAAAGAATGAACAAACAAACCTCTTCCAAAGACGGGGAAGCTGTAAAACTAGAGGGCATAACATGAAGCTGCAAGGGGGTAAATTGAAAGGAAATGTCAGGAAATACTTCTTCACTGAAAGGGTGGTGGATGCTTGTAATGTCCTCCTAATGGAAGTGGTGGGGGCAAACACAGTGACGGAATTCAAAATTTCATGGGACAGACACAGTGGATCCCTTTACAGCAACAGGATAAAATCAAAATAAACTTAATACTGGGCAGACTAGATGGACCATGCTGGTCTTTATCTGCCGTCATTTACTATGTTGCTATAAGCAGCATGGAATCTGTCTACCTTTTTGAGATCCTGCCAGGTACTTGTGACCTGGATTGGTCTCTTTTGTAAGTGGGGGTCCTGGGCTTGATGTACCATTGTTCTGACACAATATGGCAAATCTTATGTTAACTACAGACTTTAAATGCAATTTAGTAAAAGCAACCCAAAGTTCTTTATGCATTGTGTTTTCTTTATGACCAGAAAAGTGAATTCTATTTTTAAAGGAATACCATGATATGCTGACTTAAAAACTAGCTTTAATAAAAATTTGAAATTGTTTAAGCAGATCTTAGCAAAGCTCAGAAAAGCAGCCTTATTCAGAATTTCACATGGTGGTAGTTTATTGGTCTCCCTGGTCATTGTTACAACACTTTTACAGCTTAACTTAATCAGGTGTGGTACGTATGAAGTCTCTTCCTATGTTGCTGTAAGCATTGCTGTTGGAGATAATGGAGCACTTCATCTCAAACAGCAGTAATAAAAACATAACAAGATGGATTTATTTTCCAAGTGCACTTTGGAATCACTGCACAGCAACTAGTGACTCCTCTTTTTCTTTTAGAAGGTACTAATCTAGTTTAATCTGGTTTTAAGTTTTCTAGCCAGTTTAGGATGCCACGCTTTTTGTTTCCTGCTTTGATACCTTGATCTGTTTTTTTTTCCCAGTTTCTACACATGTAGCTCAAATAATTTCGGCAACAGGTGAAGCTGTTTCAGTCCCAGCTCCAGTGGTGCATAAAGATGAGTCCGGAAATACACAAGAGCATGCTGCCTCAGGTATTCTCACAATGCCTTTGCTCTTTGGAATTATAAATCAGCACATGAATACTTACTTCAGAATACATTTTTTCCTGACCTGCCCATATATATCCACAGATGTGCTATTCCAGTTACTACTACTGAAATGTTTTAGAGTAGGTTATAACCAATTGCTTTTGCCAGGCTGTAATGGTATCAGGGGAATAGTTTAACCCTTTCATGGCTGTTGTTGCTATATGGCAACCTTCAAATTTTCCCCCAAAGTTTTCACCAGATTCTATATTTCCAAAAAATCTGCACACTGATGTGAATCTGTGCTTGACATCTGAAAAAAACTGTTACTTAAACTATCACACCCAGCAGTAAATGAAACTGATGCCAAGACTGTTTTTAATTTTCAGCCATTCAGGACTGTAGTTGCCATATGTCAACAGTAAATATTGTTTCTTAGAAATAAATTCTCTTCAAAATAACTTTATATTCTACATCATTTAGCTCAAATCTTAATAAAAAAAAATTCAGTTACAAAACAATTATGTGGACGCGAAAGGGTTAAGAATGTTTGCTTCTTACATCTTAAAGGAAGCTTTTACCTGTTTAGATTAGTTCTTTCATAATTGAAGATGGCCACCTTGTTATGCTGATGTTACTTTTATTTTCCATGTATTGTTATCCTAAGTTTATATCAGTAAGATGGATAATACATGGACATTTTAATTACTAGTGGTTGTCCTCAGACACATGATTTCTTTTCTCAGCATGAGGCTGTTGAGAGAATATTGTTTGCTTTCTAGTGCCAGAAATAAGTAAAATGCTACTGTTCAATGGCCTTGTGTAGACAAGAGATTTAATGTATACAATCTCTGGTAGCCCTAAAATTGCTTATTCCCACACTGGCCGATTTTATATAGTGGTCAAAAGAGGCTGGAGTCATGGAAAATATGTTTGGCTTGGTTTGCATTCTTACATCTTGCAAAATCTCCTTCTATATCGTCCTGTTAGACCAGTCCAGACAAGTGGGTTGTGTTCCCCTACCAGAAGATTGGTAGAGACAAAGAACCATTGAAAAGTCCAGGTTTCAATGACATCACTCCCATGCCTCTATTTGCCTCAGCCACCAGAGGCCTTTCAATATTTCTTTGTCTCCAGCAGATGGTGAATGGATTTTCTCCTCTGAAGAAAATCTGGGGATTGAGAGAAAAAGATTGATTAAACGCTTGTGAGCGACCACCTTGAAGGTGATTCTCTCAATTGAACATGACATGGGAGGCTTCACTAGACTGCGGTCTTTTCGGTAGCCATAGGAGGAAGGAAAATTGGTTCAGCTCCACACTCTTATCATAAGAGCCTGTTGAGCAGCCATAAAATTGGAAGGATCTGGAAGAGTGCAACAGCCTTAAACAACCTCAACGCCCCCTCCCCCTGTTTCCTACCTGCTCTCTCTCCTGAAGATTGCAGAAGGCTCTCTGAGAGAGATGCCCACCAGCCACCATAAAAACGGTGCTGCAAAAGCCAGTGAAATAGTATCATGGGAGTAGAGCTGATCCCAGCATGGATCCTCTGCGTGGGGCTGTCAGAGTGAGTACCAATGCTTGACCTCATTGCCCTTATTGGGGGCTTCCAAGTTGGACTATGTTGGATGCAGTTCGGGGTAGACTGCTGACAACAGTTGGCACAGTGTGGGGGTTTCTCACTGTTTTTTGCACAGGATAGTGTTTTCTCCTTTTGTGCACCTGGCGGTCATGCAATCTGTATGTGCGTTCCACCCAAGTGGCTCCAGCGCACGTTCCTACCCTAGTACATGTAATGCACATCTCAGTAAAAGCGCAGTAAATGTGCACTGCAGTAAAAGCACAGTTAACACACTCTTGGCCTGCCGCAGCTTTAGTGCACTCTGTTGTGATACTTACCTTAACTGCCTCATGCCCAGATTCTGGACTCTGTTCTTCTTGCATGGCAGTTTGAGTCATCCTTCGAGGGCCTGCTCCCCTTCTTTCAGCCTGGGGATGTGGTTAGTCTGGTCTTGCCTGCCTCAGGGCAGGAGGTGATGAATGGCGCTATGGGTAAAAATATCCAGCCAGCCGGAGGATCTGTTGACTGCTGTGAGACGCTTATTATCCTGTGGCTATGCACCCTGATGTTGGGGGGGGGCATTTCTGAGAGGACAGCTTCTGGACTCCAGAAAGAATTCCAGAGAGAACATTCTTTTTTTGCAGCATTCTGGTCCTGGTGTGGAAATTCAGTCCTTGCAGCCTCTGGGTGCCACAGGTGCAGTCTCATGTGGGGCAGGCAGAGAGTGGAAGCCTGTTCGATTGCCTCTGACTAAGCATCCCCGATGTAGGGTACCCCCTGGAGATGGGGAACAGCTGTGAGCTGTCAGATTTTGACTATGACTTGGATCCAGATGGCTTGGTACTGGGCTCTGAGGTGGATGTAGGAGTACTCCTGCCTTCAGAAGATTGTGAGGAGGTCGGTATGATCTGCCTATTCCAGAAGGAGGAGCTGGCAGCCTTGATTTCCAGGGTCTCATCTGCCTTGAACTTGACAGATGCTGCCGGCAGAGAGCAACAGCTGAAGGTACACCCACTCCTTCAAGGGGTGTGAAAATCCACTACTGACTGTCCATTTCCGGATGTGATAAAGGATATGATCCGGTTGGAGTGGGACTGTCTCGATTCTCTGCCTAAAGAGTTAAGGGTATGTAAGATCTCTGCTCTCCCAGAGGAGGAGTTGGCATTTCTAAGGTGAATGCGAGAGTTATGGCGGTTACCAGATGGACCATCATGCCTGTGGAAGGCAGATCAGCCTTAAAGGATTTTCTGAACTGTAAAGTGGATTTGTGATTGAGGATCGAGTTTTGCCATGGTGGTGGCTATTCTGCAACTGGTGGTATTTACCAGCCTGATGCCTCGAGCCCTGCTCCAGTGGATTCATTCTCTTCCACCGGATGATGATACTACTCTTTATGGCTTCCTTTCTACCATTTATTTAAATTTATTTATTTATACATTTTTTTTCTATACTGCCTCTTCCAGAGATCAGTGGCGGTTTACAGGTAACAAAAATGTTAATAATAGAAGACTATTATTTTACAGGGAACAATTGTAGAACATTTTTAACATTTAACTCTTAAACATCAAAACAATTAGAACTGGTGGCAAATTAAATGCCGTACCATATTTCTGATGCAATATTTGACCTGCTACATTTGGTGGCCTTGGATGGTGCCCTGATTGTGTCATGGTGTTAGATTTGGCTCTGACACTGGTTTTTAGAAGATGGCAAAAACAGAAACATTATTTTTGGATCAGGAACTGGTCAAAAGATAGAAAGCAGAGGATAGGGCTAAATGGCCAATTTTCCCAATGGAGAAATGTGAATAGTGAAGTACCCCAGGGATCTGTGCTGGGTCTGCTGCTTTTTAACATATTCATAAATGCCCTGAAAATGGGAATAAACGAGTGAGGTTATCAAATTTTGCAAATGACACAAAACTATTAAAAGTTGTTAAAACCCATGAGGATTGTGGAAAATTGCAAGAGGATCTTGATAAATTGCAAGACTGGGCATCCAAATGGCAGATGAAATTTAATGTGGACAAGTGCAACGTTATGCACCTAGGAAAGCAAAACCCAAACTATGGATCTCCAGAAACAAGCAGGAATGAGTCTTCACATATGGGTACGTCGGTACCGACGGAGTCTGCGCGGGAACACTTCCCAGCATCCAATCAAGAGCTTTTGGAAGCATCCCACCACGCCTGCGTGCTGCCTTCCCGCCTTTCCCAACTGCCTCTCCTCAGTTTTCGTTTTTCCGCGGAGCCGGCAGGACGTCGTCCTGTCACCGCAGAAAATTCTTGTTTTTATTTCTTAGTTTTCTTGTGGTCGCGGCTGTCTTCCCGACGCCACCGGTACCGCCGGTGTTTTCTTTTCGTTTCTTGTAAAATTCTCCTTTTCCACGGGATATTTTTTCTTCATAGTGTCCCACAGTCTCTTAGGCCTTTTAGGCCTCTTCTTTTTTCTTCATGGAACCGCCAGACACTTTCTCCAAGAAACGTTTAGACTGTGGCGGTACAACTTTATTTTTAGACCCTCGAAGTCGGTGTCTAACCTGCTTGGGTCCTGACAACAGTTTGGTGGGAAGAGGTTTTCAACATCGAGGTTCCCTCGATACACGGTTGCCCTCCAACCTCGGGGCACCGTCCGCTTCTTCTTCCACACAGGATCAGGTAACCCACAAACAGTCTGTTAAGACTAGCCAGTCCTCGAGTGGTAGGTCTCATGCACAGCATGTAGACGGCTCCGGCCTTGCCCTCGAGGCCTCACTGGCTTCAAAACCCCGGCGGGAGTCTTCGGTCTCCAAAGCAGATAAGGGGTTTCAGGTTGTTCCTGGGGCTCACCCCTCACAGAACATACCTCAGCCGTGTCCGGTGGTGGCCTCTGCTTCGAGCGGTACCGGTACCCGGGCATCGGCACTGGTGTTGGATGAAACACTCCTCACCAGGGATAGTCATCTGGCGTCCTCGGTGCCTTTGGGACCGGTGGATACTCTCCAGACTGACTTTCCATTATCGGTACCAGCACCGATACCACCACCGACGTCGGTACCCTCCAGACGTGCATCGATAGCCTCGCTTCCCTTGATGCCGAGTCTGGAATCGATCTCCAGTCTGGAGGACTGGGTACCGACTTGCCTCGGTACCGGCCCTCGGTGGTACCGAAGGCTCTGTTCCGATGATTCGGATCCGCAACTTTCGGTTCCCTCGAGGCCGATTGAGTTGCCACTGGTTGACCGACCTTCACCGGTATCAGACACGGTACCGACATCCTCATTAGCTTTACGGTCGGTGCCTTCCATGCTTCGCTTATCAGGCTCTCTGCCCTCGATGCCGAGTTTGGAATCGATCTCTAGTCTAGAAGACTGGGTGCCAATACGTCTTGGTACCGACACCGATCGATACTGGTGGCTCAGTACCGAGAATAGCAACCGGAGGTTTTCGGTGACCTCTGTGCCGATTGATCTGTCACCGATGACTACTCTGATGTCGCTGTCGGGCTCGACTCCGATATCGTTACCGGTATCGGCTTCGGTACCGGTATCCACCGTAGCATCGTGGCCAACTCCTGCCATGTTTTTTTTTCAGCAGGATCGCTCCCTTCTATACCAAGCTTGGAGTCGATACCTGGCATGGACAATGTGCTAATGACGGCCGCTGCTCCTGACAGCCAGTTCCAGCGACCATCCCTTAAGCATTCCACACTGCACTGTGCAGGATCTTCTATTCCTATATCTTTGGATACCTCTGTCGGTGCTCAGGCTAGTTCTTCAGATCTAACCTGTCCAAGGGAGATTCCTGTTGGGGATCCCTCTTTTCAGAGCTTCCTCCTGGATATAGCAAGATCTCTTGCCATTCCTATCTCAGGACATGATCCTGCACAAGGCTCTTTCTACCAAAGCAAAGGAGAACATAATGCTTCCTTTGCATCATTCCTTGCAGGATCTCCTTCTAGGAATGTGGGAAACACCTTTCAGGGTACCCCCACCTCCCAGGGCAACTGATCTCTTATATCAAGTGCCCCCCTCTCCAGGGTTTCAAAAGACTCAACTTCCTCATCATTCCATAGTAGTGGAATCAGCAATGAGGCGGATAAAGAGTAAGAAAAAGCACTCTTCTTATCTGCCAGGTCGTGAGTCTCAGACACTTGATGCCTTTGGACGTCAAACCTTCCAGACATCTTTGCTTTCTGCAAGAATTATCTCATATATTTTTATATGAGTCTATCTCTTGAGGAGGTCACAAAGCACTTACATCTTTTGACTCCTTTCCTTCCAGATTCCAAGAGTACAAACTATTCCTCACTGCTTAAGCATCTCCAGAATATCTCTTGGTTTCTTTCTCGTGCTTCCCTAGACTCTTTTGAGTCTGTTAGCAGGACTTCTGCTATAGCTATAGGGGCACGATGTAGAGCCTGGCTCCAAGCTTCAGACTTGGACAAATGGGCACAACAAAGACTGGGACATACTCCTTGCACTGGAGAAAATCTTTTCAACAAGGAGTCTTTACGTCAGGTTACTCAGTTGTCTACTGAGTTACCTGTTCCTAGGGGGTTGTTCTCCACCTTCTTCTGTCCCAGTAGGTAGGAAATGTCCTACCAAACATTCTTCCCACAGGAGAAGGAGGTTTTATTCATCACTTGCCCATCATACAGATGTTCCCAAACAGGGAAGGCGGCATCCTGGTCTGAAGAATGCAACCTCTCACCAGGCTCAGCAAACCCAGCAACCGCAGGGTTTCTGATCAATCATCTGATGCTTGTGACTCTTGGGGTTAGAATCTACAGTTACTTCTTCTCAGTAGAAGCAATCCACTGCTGTCATTCTAAATCCTAAACATGGATCTCTTCCCAAAGACATCCATTCTTTCTATGTTCTCTGAGCTGTCAGGATGTTCATGCTTCTAAATCACAGGGTTCTCCTCTTCTTCCTGCTAGGGAAAGAGGTCTAACCACTATCAGACGATAGTTTTCTGTGCCAGCATGTCTTTCTTCCTTTCTATAGACTTACTTTTTGTAAGTCTTCTTCAGCTCCATTCTTTTTCCCCTCTTACCAAGGTTTTTCCTCTGTAATAGCGGTATTCCTTCACTGGAGGGCTTTTTCTTCAGCCTCTCTAGTTTTGCTACTTTTCCAGTGCGGAGTTCTCTTCTCTGAGTTGACTCCTCTTCTTCAATCTTGCCTTGCAGCAGTTCATCAGACATGTCCAGAGTTTTCTACTCTTGTTCTGTCTGTTCTTTCTGTTTTAAGCAGTACCATTCTTTCTGCTGTCTGGCAAGCAGCTGCCACTTGTCAGACGGCTGCCTAGGGTGAGAACTTACACAATCTTGACGATGCATATATTCATATGATTCTTGCAAGGTATTGTGGGTATTGTAGTTCATTCACTCCCAAACACAGCTGATGACAATAATTTGAGTTGTGAAACCAAGTGGTAAGATCAACAAAATACTTCTTTTATTGATGGGGTTTAATTCACCCAGCACATGTATGCTTGATAGCACTATAAATGAGGTTACTTGCTTGCAGTGTTTAAATGGATAACAAAAAGTCACAAAGTAAACCAGAAACAACCTTCAGCTTGTCAGGCAATTAGCTAATGTTTTCTTAGCAAATTACCAAATACAAAGGCACAAAGAAAAGAATAAACTTTGCTGGTTAGGTTAACTTCTGCTTATTTTCCACGCAGATCTCAGCAGTGATTCTCCCTTGCTCACCCACACAATCAGGTGCAGCCCTAATTACTATCCATGGACCAGCTGAAAGCCTTTAGCTGGCTGGCTGCTACTGTGTGAGCCCAAATCCTGCTTTAAGAGCTGTTTGCAGTGGAAATAAAGAACAAAGTTAGGTTTCTTTGTGATGGCTGATGTGTTTGCTCAGAGAAAACTAGTAATAGCATTTAGATAGAGAACAGTCCATATAAACTGTATTTTCATCTGCTGTATCAATCAGCATATGGTCACTATCATACATTGGCACAGACGAGTCTTTCATTAAGGCACTATCATGAGAATGCTCATTCCCTTGCTGCCACTCTCTATTATAGATAGGGTCTGGATCAGTGTTCATACCTGAGCCTCTCCTGCCATCATAATTCCTCTCTGTAAAGCCTGGCCAATATGTAATCCAATTCTGATGTCCAGCCTTCCAATCTTGATCCCTGGACACTGGATCTCCTCTCACATACCTTCTGGCCTTGGTCTGAAAGTCCCTTCCACATGCAGTCTTCTCTCTTCCAGGTAGCCACTGGTGATTCCTATCTCTGCCACTCCATTCCTCTGGCTGAATCCAGTCCAATGGACTCTGCTGGCTTTTGGAATACCTCCCAGTATGAGTACTGCCTTGGAATCTCCCAGACCTTCCAATGGCCTTTCTTCTCTTCCTTCCAGAGAGTTTCCTTCTCTCTCTATCTGCTTGGCTTTTGCTGAAGCTGTTCTTCAAACTCTCCTTGAAGCTCTTCTTGTAGCTCTCCCTGAAGCTGTTATCTGAAGAATAATCTCTATTCTTATTCTGTCCTAATGTGTGCTGCTCCCTAACACAGCGCAGCTGTGTTGAATCAGGCCCTGCCCTTTGAGATGAGTGCTTAGGGATTACCTCATAGCTCTCTTGATTGCACACACATTCTCTCACTTCAGCCCCTCTCATGGCTGCTGGAAACCTGGTGCATTCTGGGACTGGTAGTCTTTTATGTGAAAACTCTGTTTTCTTGCTTCTACCAGAACTGACAGGTTGCTTGTTCAGAGTCACATCATCTTTTCTATAGCTCCTACCTGAGCTATGATAAGCTTCCTTATCACACACTGCAGGAGCCTTAATGTTTGGACCACTGGTTCTTGTCCATCAGCAACCAGATTTGTCCTCCACTAACATTCTATCTGGTCTTAGTAGTGGCTCCAAGTCAGTGCTGTCATCTGTCTTGGAAATATTTTCACTACAAGCTTATTTGATTGTCTTCTCTTTCTGCCATCTCCATTCCCCTGGGTTTGGCAACATAGTTGACATAGAACTGGCTGCAGTAGAGCCAGTACCTATCTCCCCTTTCTCCTGCATCATGCTCTCTGCAATTCTACAAAGAAGCTCTCCACTATGGGCCCTTGCTAGAGAGCATGGGTTTTTTTTTCTCCATCAGCTATACTAGATGGTTGAAAAAGGCTTTTTCAGTCATGTCTCCCATGACTAGAAAAGTTCTCCTTTTAATATAAAGGACATAGGCCTCCTCTTACGTGCAAACTTAAGGAGTTGCTAATTCCCTGCTTTGGTCCATAGTATTTCCAATTGGGAATATGTTTTCTCCTTCCAGCTCGTCCTCATGGTAAGAACGCATGATACCTTTTTGCCCTTAAGCAGGTCAGCTGGGTATCTCATTTTTATGCGTCTTCTGTCCACTTACCATGCTAGAGTTCTAGAATACTCAGGACTTGCTGGCTGCAGACTGATATCATCCTCTGCTTTTCACGTAACCATCCTGGTTATTCCATTACCTAGCATCCCTGTAGCTCATAACCAGTGGAAATTGATTCTCTATATATATTCTCAAGTAGGTTCCACCTTCTTGTTAAATGAATCTTTCCTTTCCACTTTTTCCTATGTGAATACCATTTGTGTAGGCATATCTCGGTCTGCTACATTGCAGACTCCCCTATAGAGGCCTATATATCTTCATACCTATAGCATACATCTTACAGATGTCTATGCCTATCATTTGTGTGTATTTTATGCCCTTCATATCTCACTATAGATATATATCATATAGATATAGAAGAATATATCTATATCTATAGATCTATATCTCTCGAGATTTTCTACCATATATGTATTTTCTATTTATCTACCTGACTGTCCAGGCTCATATAGCTATATGATTCTGACAGATGGTTTTTCCCCATTCTTATGCTATCCAGCATGTTTTGGGGTTCCACAACCACTTCGGTGGTAGTTATCAACTCCACCATAACCTTACGGTTTAGATACCTCTGAAGCTCTCCATGTCCCAATATCTCTCCTAGCTGACTCCAGTTAGGAGAGACATTGCGGATCTTCAGCTAATCACAGGCTCTAACGCCTCCTGCGTTTGTCCGTCCTTTGGGATACAAGGGGTTCCCATACCCTTTCTCCCCACAAGGACTATGCCTGTTTGTCCAAATCGGTTAGCCTTTTTTGTTTCTAAGAGTGTGCCACTCTTCTACCAAAAGAGTTGGGTTTTTGTCATACAGCCTTCCGCTGAAGGCCCACCGTTTTTGTACTACCCCAGTTTTTCCTACTGGGGTTACCTGTTACCTTTCAGGATTCTGACCTCCACTATTTTTCCTACAGGTTTATTACCTCCACTTACAGTGAGGTCCTTTTGGAGGTTCCTCTACTGGGTTTCCCAGTAGACTCCATGAACCTCTATACGTCTATGAAATTCTGTCAGGGGAGGTCCATATTGCAATATCCTTTGCAATATCATTGATGACAATTATCATCCACACATTGACTCCTTTTCTGCAGTCCTATGCTGGGTTAGCTGTTCTACAGCATCTTTCTTTCTTCAACTCCTACCCTCCATCCTCAGGATGCCTGGTGTTGTGGGGTATAGCATTTTCTAACTTATGACATGCTAGGACTCCAGGCATCTCAGCTTGTGAGTCCCCATATGTGAAGACTCATTCCTGCTTGTTCCTGGAGATAGCACAGTTACTTACCTGTAACAGGTGATCTCTGGGAACAGCAGGAATAAGTCTTCACAACCCACCCACCTCCCCAGGAGTTGTATCTCTATCTTTCCTTTCCTCTCTCTCTCTCTCTTTGTCTCAGCTTTAAAACTTAACTGAGGAGAGGCAGTTGGGAAAGGCGGGAAGGCAGCACGCAGGCATGGTGGGATGCTTCCAAAAGCTCTTGATTGGACGCTGGGAAGCGTTCCCGCGCAGACTCCGTCGGTACCGACGTACCCATATGTGAAGACTTATTCCTGCTGTTCCCAGAGATCACCTGTTACAGGTAAGTAACTGTGCTTTACACGATGCAAGGTTCCACATTAGGAGCCACCACCCAGGAAAAGGATTTAGGCGTCATTGTGGATAACATGTTAAAACCTTCTTCCCAGTGTGCAGCGGCGCCCAAGAGAGAAAATAGAATGCTAGTTATCATAAGGAAAGGAATGGAAAATAAAATAAAGGATATTATAATGCCTCTGTATCGTTCAATGGTGCGACCACACTTTGAATATTGTGTGCATTTCTGGTTGCCGTATCTTAAAAAGGATATAGCGTTATTATAAAAGGTACAGAGAAGAGCCACCAAAATGGTAAAGGGGATGGAAGGATACCCCTATGAAGAGAGGTTAAAAGGGTTAGAGCTCTTCAACCTGGAAAAGAGACGGCTGAGGGGAAATATGATAGAGGTCTATAAATTAATGAATGGAGTGGAACGGGTAAACGTAGATCGATTGTTTGTCATCAGAATATAGAAATATTGCTCCATTCTCTCACTATATCAAAAACGCTATTTTATTTAGGGAACAGGTCTCAGACTAGAGCGGGGAGGGATCTGATGAGGTAAACCTCTAAACACCAATCCCCTTCTTTGCATCAAGGACCCGAAAGTTCCCTTTTTTTTTTTCTTTTTTTTATATGTAAAAGTATCTACCAGTGTCTTTCAACATTTCAAGCATTTCTTCCACTGATTATTTCAAAACTTTTCTTCTGCTAATTGCTTTCTGTGGTTTAAAAGTTCATTATATCTTTAATGACTAAGATTTTCATGACTCATATAGCATTTAACAGAATGCAGAGTAATAAGAAATGCTTGTTTGCTTATCTGAGAATCTTATCTTGGGTCCCAACGCAAGTCATCAGCGCTTGTGCGTTTCACCGTCCAAGCGGTTTCTTCGGGGGATTCCAATTTAATGAAGACATGCAGCTTCTTCTCAGCTCTACATAAAGATGAATACATACAGCATTTTTTAAGATAAATATTTTCTCTCCGACTATAAGATACTGCTGAAGACAATCCCGTCTTTAACGCTGAAGAAGACATACCTCTCTCCTCATTCCTTCACGTTTGTCTTTTCTCAAAGAACGCCACGCATGCGTACTTTCATTCTTAAGCCCAGCCTTTTAACCAATTCCTGCCTTCCAGCCTTCTTGCCATTGGCTATCATGATTTTATGTACTAAAGTCTGACTACTCATTACACAGGTACACTAAAAAAAAATTTTTTTAAACTGCCTCTAATGTTTCGATTGATTTTTACGTATTTTGGTGCGCTGAATCCAAATCTGGTAACCAATTTGCTCCATCACGTACAGATTTTTTGCTACATTGGGTTAGCAGTTTGAGGTGAACGTTTCAGATTGAGTGCGATCGAGATAAAAGTTTCTTGGATGAATTCTTTATACTAATTGTTTAGTAGTTATTCAAATAAGAATAAAGAAAATTGTAACAAGGCAGCACATAAGAATAGAGTAATGTCAACAAAACACACTGTGATGGTAGCAAAATTGTCTGCACTTAAAACAGCCACATACATGTGCACAAACATTGAGCATATAAGAGCGAGGTTAGACACAAAGCAAAGCAAAGAAATGTGCAAAAAATGTTTTACAGGTATGTATGTAAGAATAGAAAACGCAAACCGCACCATTGCAATACATGAAGACAAACACCCGATGGTGTGAAAATAAAATTCTAATAAATGAGATCCGACACTGTGGTAATAACTAGCAAATTTTTATTTCAAAGTTTAGTAAAAACACGATATTTGTCAACACAGTTTAGATTTTAAAGTCATTCTTGGGTCAATCAATCTCCTGGTGGGCCCGTTTCTTCTTCCCCCGAATGCTTCTCTTGGTGCGCTGCTTGGCGTATTTTTCATCTGGGGTTTCCCGCAGCAGCAACCAGCAGAAATCAGCCATCATAGTGGTGTTCCATCTTCCTTGGTACCTTCTCTCTGCGTCCTTGATGTCCTGGTGAAACCTTTCATCTTGTTCTTCACTGTACGCCCCCATGTTTTTGGGAAAGTAGTTCACATGGGAGTGCAAGAAATGGACTTTCAGGCTCATGTTACAGCCTTGTTCTTTGAAGGCATTGAGCATCCTGGCAACAATATCCTTATAGTTCTCATCCTGCCTGTTCCCCAAGAATTTGAGAACAACATCCTTGAAGGAATCCCAGGCTTCTTTTTCCTTCTCAGACATCGTTTCAGCGAATGCTCCATCTGAAATGAGTTTCCTTATATCAGGGCCACAAACACTCCTTCCTTTAGCTTTGCTTCAGAAAGTCGGGGGAACTTTGAGCAAAGGTACCGAAAGCACTCACCATCTTTTGGAAGGGACTTGATGAATTGCTTAATGAGACCCAACTTAATGTGGAGAGGTGGTAATAGAATTTTATCACGAGGTACCAAGCTCTCATGAAGAACATTTTTCTCACCGGGTCTCAAATACTCCCGAATTGGCCAGTCTTTTTTCCCCCAGTGTAGGTCGTGGGCCCGGCTATCCCACAAGCAAAGGAAGCAGGGATATTTGGTGAAACCGGATTGCTGCCCTAATAGCATGGATAGAATTTTAAAGTCTCCACAAATCATCCACTTATGCTCATCATAACGAATCTTCTGAAGAATCAGGGCCAAATTCTCGTATTTTTCTTGGAGAATAACAGAGTGAGCAATAGGAACTGAAGCAAATGTGTTGCCATTATGAAGAAGAACACCTTTTATGCTGTCTTTTGACGAATCAATGAACAGCCGCCATTCAGCAGGATCATACTTGAGTTTAAACTTTTCCATCATTCCGTATATATCGTTGCAAAATACCAAATCTTCCTCTTTGCTGAAATACTTCAAAAATTGTGTCTCGCGGTTGCGGTACCAATAAAAAGTTGTTCCTGGTGACAATAGATTTTTCTGTTTAAGCCGAGAACCTAGCAGTTGGGCAGCATCTTTTGGGAGTCCTAAATCCCGGATTAAATCATTCAATTCAGCTTGAGAGAAAAGTTCAGGTTTCGGATCTGGTTCAGTTTCAAACTCGGAAGTACTGGACTCATCGGGAAAAGCCATCTGATGAGTCTCATCATGATCAGAACCGTCCACACAAATATGATCCAAAGATTTTGGTGGTTCAGGCACAGGTACTTCGTTGCTATGAGGCATAGGCCTAATTGCTGAGGGAAGGTTGGGGTAACTTATTACGTTCTTATTTTTTAAGTTGTATCCCTTCACAATGCAAGAGCAAAAATAGCAGTCACTGCTGTGGTCTCTTTGTTCACGCCACATCATAGGTATTCCGAAACGAAATGCTTGTTTTTTACCTTTCATCCATAAGCGTAGATCTTCCTCACATGTCTTGCACACTTTGTGAGGAGCCCACGGTTTGTCTTGATCGCCTAACTTCAAACCGAAATAGGCGAAATATACTTTTTTAATAAATGCAGAAATGTTCCTCTGCCGCTTTTTCACGGTATATTCCCCACAAATAAAACAAAAACTGTCCGGAGAGTTGACGCAACCTCTGGCTCTGTGAGCCATCACAAATACACAGCACTGCAAACTACAACTGTAGTGAACCACTTCGGAATAAAGCTGGATTACGACTGAGCAAACAAAAGGTAATAATGAACTTGCAAGAAACTGAAATTTGACAGGAACGTTCATGTCGCAACCACCGTGTTTGAGCGAGCGAACGAGGCGAGGCGAACAGGAAAGAACATGCGCCAGCGCGAGTACTGGATTTAGCCCCCCGCCTCCCAATTGTCCTGTTAATGTATAAAATGAATACAAAACACTCTAAAATATCATGAGGGAGTGTTTCTAGTTAGTTAACCATTACAACCTCTATTTTGGGCCAAGAAAATAAACTGCAGTCGGCTAAAAAGAAATTATGTGAACATTCCTTATATGGGTAAGAAATCTAATTTTGCAAGAAAACGTGACGTGATGGAACATTTTGGCTATTTTTCCTGGATTCAGCACCCCAAAATCTATAGGAATCAGTTGCAAAACTGGAGGCAGTTTTTTGGTAGTGTACCTGTGTTATCAATGAATGATTACTCATTAATGAAAACCATCACTGTAGCCCATTTAAAGCTCAGCAATTAGATTGATCTTCAAATCAGTCGCAAACAGCGTTTACTCGCTTCTTCTCTTAGCGCTATTTCTCCACCCTATTTTCTTCTTAAACACACACTGCCCAGTCTATTTGGGCATTTAAACCTCCTGGGTAAACAGACTGCAACGTATATATCCAGCGTTGTTCACAAATTAAAAGGCTTTGTTCCCTCGTCTTGCCCGCAAACCCTGCTGTAATTTGATCAATGCAAAAGCAATAGAGCTGGTCAAACTGATGATTAAAAGTCATAAGAACATAAGATATGCCATACTGGGTCAGACCAAGGTTCATCAAGCCCAGTATTCTGTTTCCAACAGTGGCCAATCTAGGTCATATGTACCTAGCAGTTTCCCCAAGGGACACAGGTTCCACAATGCTTGTATTGGTTCAAGCATTGATATCCTAGGTCCCTTCTTAATAATGGTTTATGGACCTTTCCTCCAGGAACTTGTCCAAACCTTTTTTAAACCCAGCTACACTAACAGCCTTTACTACATCCTCCGGTAACAAATTCCAGAGTTTGATTACACGTTGAGTGAAAAAATATTTTCTTTTATTAGTCTTAAATAGTTTACCCTGTAGCTTCATTGCATGTCCCCTAGTATTTCTATATTCTGATAAGGTAAACAATCGATCTACGTTTACCCGTTCCACTCCGTTCATTAATTTATAGACTTCTATCATATCTCCCCTCAGCCGTCTCTTTTCCAGGTTAAAGACCCCTAACCTTTTTAGCCTTTCTTCATAGGAGTATCCTTCCATCCCCTTTACCATTTTGGTGGCTCTTCTCTGAACCTTTTCTAAAATCACTATATCCTTTTTAAGATACGGCGACCAGAATTGCACACAATATTCAAGGAACGGTCTCACCATGGAACGATATAGAGGCATTATAATATCTTTTGTTTTATTTTCCATTCCTTTCCTTATCATACCTAGCATTCTATTTGCTCTCTTGGCCGCCGCTGCACACTGGGCCGAGGGTTTTAACATGGTATTCATAATGACGCCTAAATCTCTTTCCTGGGTGGTGGTTCCTAATGTGGAACCTTGCATCGTGTAACCATAGTTTGGGTTGTTCTTCCCTAGGTGCATAACATTGCACTTGTCCACATTAAATTTCATCTGCCATTTTGATGCCCAGTCTTCAAATTTATTAAGATCCTCTTGCAATTTTCCACAATCCTCTTGGGTTTTAACAACTTTTAAATAGTTTTGTGTCATCTGCAAATTTGATAACCTCACTCGTTATTCCACTTTCCAGGTCATTTATTAATATGTCAAAAAGCAGCGGACCCAGCACAGATCCCTGGGGTACACCACTATTCACCTTTCTCCATTGGGAAAATTGGCCATTTAGCCCTACCCTCTGCTTTCTATCTTTTAACCAGTTCCTGATCCACAATAGTACACTGCCTCCTATCCCATGACTCTTTAGTTTTGCCAAAAGTCTCTGATGAGGGACCTTGTCAAAGGCTTTCTGAAAGTCCAGATACACAATATCAACCGACTCACCTTTGTCCACCTGATTATTCACTCCTTCAAAGAAACATAACAGATTAGTAAGACAAGATCTTCCTTGTCTAAAGCCATGTTGGCTGTCTCCCATTAGGCCATGACTATCTACATGCTGAGTAACTTTATTCTTTGATGGTTTCTACCATTTTTCCCGGTACTGATGTCAGGCTCACCGGTCTGTAGTGTCCCGGATCACCCCTGGAACCCTTTTTAAAAATTGGTGTTACATTGGCGATCCTTCAATCTTCAGGTATTAGAGATGATTTTAATGATAATTCACAGATTACTAATAGAAGGTCTGCAATCTCATATTTCAGTTCTTTCAACACCCTTGGATGTATACCATCCGGCCCAGGTGATTTGCTACTCTTCAGTTTATCTAATAGTTGTAATACATCTTCCCGATGTATCAATATTTCCTTCAATTCTTCCGCACCTTTAAATACCACTTCAGTCATGGGCAACATCCCTACATCTTCCTCAGTAAAGACCGAAGCAAAGAATTCATTCAGTCTCTCCGCTATCGCCTTGTCACCTCTTAGTGCTCCTTTAATCCCTTTATCATCTAATGGACCAACTGACTCTCTCACAGGTTTTTTGCTACGAATGTACTTGAAAAGATCTTTACTTCGCGTTTTTGCTTCCGCAGCAAGCTTCTTCTCAAATTCTCCCTTTGCCTGCCTTATCAATGCCTTGCATTTGACTTGCCATTGTTTGTGCTGTTTCCAGGTTTCGTCGTTTGGCTCTTTGTTTCCATTTCCTGAAAGATGCTTTTTTGGCAACAGCCTCTCTGACCTCACCTTTAAACCATGCTGGCAGTTTTTTGGACTTCCTTCCACTTTTCTTAAAGCGTGGAATACAGCTGGTCTGGGCTTCCAAGATAGTATTTTTCAACAGCCAAGCCTGATGCACGTCTTTAACCTTTGCAGTGAGTCACTATGGGTGCTTCAATCTTCTTGCATCGTAATCGGCTCTGATGTTCATTAATGCGGGTTCGTAAAGGACAGATAGTCTTTCCTATATACAGTAGATGGCATGGGCACCGTATACCATATACCACATAAGTAGAACTGCAGGTAGTTTGTTTTTTTAAAATATTCTTCCTTCCATGATAAGGAAATTCAGTTAGTTCCAACGTTATATTACAGATGTTACAACTACCACATTTTGTGTGCCCCTTTTGTGTGGTTTGCTCAGGAATAGCCAAAGGTCTTAATGTCGCTGGACTAAGGAGCTCTTTTAAATTTCTATGACGTTGCCACACACAGCGAATTGACTTATCCTGCAAGCCTGGAATGCTTTGTAGCACATTCATGTGGCGTTTCAAGATCTTTTTAAGCGAGCCACTATGAGGTGAAAATTTTGTTATAAAATTCACTTGTTCTCCTTCTGATGGATTCTCCTTTCTCCTTGGTGCTAACAACAAGCTCCTGTGATTATACTTTGCTCGTGTGTACGCCCGTTTAATAACCCCTGAAGGATAACCCCTACTTTGAAAATTTTTCTGAAGAGTTTTAGATTGTGTTTTAAAGTCGATGTCCTCGGAACAATTCCGTCTATAACAGGAACTGGGAAAAGGGAAGACTGTTTTTAAGTTTAATCGGGTGAGCGCTCCGGTAGTGCAACAAAGCATTTCTATCCACTTCTTTTCTGTGGATAGTAGTGAGCCAACGATCCATGCCTTTCTTAACTTCCACATCCAAATAAATAATCCTCTCTTTGTTAAAACTATATGTAAATTGAATGTGAGGATCTAATTGGTTTACCCATTCAAAAAATAATTGTAAATGATATTCTTGCCCACTCCACAACAAAAAAATGTCGTCTATATATCTACCCCAAAATGGGATCTGCCGTTGAAAAGGGAACAAAGACATCCATTTTTTCTCAAAATCGCCCATATAGAGATTGGCAATCGAGGGGGCACATGTGGCCCCCATTGCTATTCCCATTTTTTGATGATATAATTTTTCTTCAAAAATAAAAGAATTCTCATACAAGACCATCTTAGTTATCTCTTGCAAAAATTTCAATTGCGGCTCTGTGACATCTCCCCTGGCCTGCAATGCAGATGATACACTGGAGCTTGCCGCTTTTTGTGGGATACTCGTATATAACGAAGTAACGTCCATCGTAACCAATATCACCTCAGCATTACTGGCCCACTGGGCATGCTGTTCCAACAACTGTAAAAAATGGGTTGTGTCCCTGATAAAAGATGGAATAGACTTCAATAAAGGTCTTAAATATGAGTCTAAAAAAAGTAGATAATGGCTCCAAAGTCGTCCCCCGAGTTGAAACTATGGTGTGCCCAGGAGGATTGTCCAACCTTTTATGAACTTTATAACGTTGGAATGTTGTATAACGTAGTATAACATAGTATAACGTAGTATAACATTGGAACTAATTGAAATTTCATTACCATGGAAGGAAGTATATTTTAAAAAAACAAACTACCTGCAGTTCTACTTATGTGGTATATGGTATACGGTGCCCATGCCATATATTGTATGTAGGAAAGACTATCCGTCCTTTACGAACCCGCATTAATGAACATCAGAGCCGATTACGATGCAAGAAGATTGAAGCACCAATAGTGACTCACTGTTTGACTTTTAATCATCAGTTTGACCAGCTCTATTGCTTTTGCATTGATCAAATTACAGCAGGGTTTGCGGGCAAGACGAGGGAACAAAGCCTTTTAATTTGTGAACAACTCTGGATATATACGTTGCAGTCTGTTTACCCAGGAGGTTTAAATGCCCAAATAGACTGGGCAGTGTGTGTTTAAGAAGAACATAGGGTGGAGGAATAGCGCTAAGAGAAGAAACGAGTAAACGCTGTTTGCGACTGATTTGAAGATCAATCTAATTGCTGAGCTTTAAATGGGCTACAGTGACGGTTTTCATTAATAATGAGTAATCATTCATTGATAATGAGTAGTCATAGACTTTTTAGTACATAAAATCATGATAGCCAATGGCAAGAAGGCTGAAAGGCAGGAATTGGTTAAAAGGCTGGGCTTAAGAATGAAACTACGCATGCGCGGCGTTCTTTGAGAAAAGACAAACGTGAAGGAATGAGGAGAGAGGTATGTCTTCTTCAGCGTTAAAGACGGGATTGTCTTCAGCAGTATCTTATAGTCGGAGAGAAAATATTTATCTTAAAAAATGCTGTATGTATTCATCTTTATGTAGAGCTGAGAAGAAGCTGCATGTCTTCATTAAATTGGAATCCCCCGAAGAAACCGCTTGGACGGTGAAACGCACAAGCGCTGATGACTTGCGTTGGGACCCAAGTTTAGATTCTCAGATAAGCAAACAAGCATTTCTTATTACTCTGCATTCTGTTAAATGCTATATGAGTCATGAAAATCTTAGTCATTAAAGATATAATGAACTTTTAAACCACAGAAAGCAATTAGCAGAAGAAAGGTTTTGAAATAATCAGCGGAAGAAATGCTTGAAATGTTGAAAGACACTGGTAGATACTTTTACATATAAAAAAAAGAAAAAAAAGGGAACTTTCGGGTCCTTGATGCAAAGAAAGGGGATTGGTGTTTAGAGGTTTACCTCATCAGATCCCTCCCCGCTTTAGTCTGAGACCTGTTCCCTAAATAAAATAGCGTTTTTGATATAGTGAGAGAATGGAGCAATATTTGTAATAGGACTGCTATATTGATTGCTCCAACAAAACCCGATAGGTGATAGTTTATCAGAATATAGAAAGACTAGGGGACATGCAATGAAGCTATAGGGTAACTTATTTAAGACTAATTTAGAGAGAATATTTTTTCACTCAACGTGTAATCAAACTCTGGAATTTCTTACCAGAGGATGTAGTAAAAACTGTTGGTGTAGCTGGGTTTAAAAAAGGTTTGGACAAGTTCCTGGAGGAAAGGTCCATAAACCATTATTAAAAGGGACCCGGGATATCGTTGCTTGACCCAGTACAAGCATTGTGGAACCTATGTCTTTTGTGAAAACTGCTAGTTACTTATGACCTAGATTGGCCACTGTTGGAAACAGGATACTGGGCTTGATGGACCTTGGTTTGACCCAGTATGGGTATATCTTATGTTCTTAAGCTTCTATTTGGAGCATATTTGGAGAAACTGGTGAAGGACCTGGCAAGACAAAATCTATTGCCTTCCGGAAGCCGGGTCCAAGGGACCTGTGAAGTGTGCTGGTGTGCCTTCTCGTTAGTCTCTGCCTGTCCACCAAGGGCGTGCTGGCCAGATTCTGGGAGGCCTCTGGAGACTCATTACCAACCTGGAAAACTTTCCTTCCCCTCTGCTTTTGGGCTTCGGGCTTGTTTTCTGTCCTTTCGTGAAGCATGTGGGCCCAGGGACTCTGTCCCTTCCAGAGGACAATCCTCCTGGGTTGCGCAACAAAGATTTTTGGGCCCATTCCTTGCTACCTGTTGGGCTTTCTACAGGATGCCCTGGAGAAGTGCCTTTCCCTTTGCTCCTTGAATGTTCATGCAGTAGCTCTGGCCTGTTTTCAAGGTCTGGTGAGTGGTGCATCTCTAGCCTTACACCAGGATGTCTCTTGCTTTCTCTAGGGGGTTTGGTGTCTGCATCTCTTCCTGTCCAGTGGAGATGTAGCTTTTGTACATCCCACTTGTCTGGACTGGTTTAGCAGGACGATATGGAAGGTGATATTTTACTTACCAGTTAATGTCCTTTCTGTGAGTCCTGCTAGACTAGTCCAGGGCCCGCCCCTCAAACTGTATTTGCTTGGTTCCTCTGCTCCTGTACCCTTAGGTCTGCTATGATTTTATATACGTGGCTGTGCAGGTTCATCACTTACTGACCACTTTGTTTATGCTTTCCTGTACATAGTTCTCTACTATTGATCAAACATTGTTGCCCATTGTTGAGGTTGTGTGAGGCTTGCCATGTTTCTCCCATATGCTTTAAGACAAATACTGAAGGGACCTCTGGTGGCTGAGGCGAATAGAGACATGGCAGTGATGTCATTGAAACCTGGGCTTTTCGTTGACTCTTTGTCTCCACCAATCTGCTGGTAGGGGGAATACAACCCACTTGTCTGGACTAGTCTACCAGGACTCAAGGAAAGGACTTCAACTGGTAAGTAAAATGTCACCGTATTACCCTACGTAGCAGGCATGTAAGATTTTTTTCTGTTTTAAATCTAAAGCAACTCTACTACTGTACGAGTGGTAATGCAATCCTAATTTCATATATAAAAAATGTGTGCAGAAAGGGGCTCTAGTTTATCCAAGATACCTTTGAGTAGCAGTGCCACTAAGGAGCCTTCTCAGTATGCTCTACTTTCTTTTTACTCTGCTGCATTGGTAACCATTGAGAGAAGAGGATATTGGATGGCTTGTGCTTGTGCTTATGGGAGAGAGTTGGCATTACTTGGGAGAGAGGTGGGAAAAAGGGCTTCTTTGCCTTTTGACCTTTTTTGTATCTCATGTTCTGTGCCATTTCTCTGTATTTCTGTGGAAAAGCAGAACCCTGTGAGGAGTGTGTACAGGAATCCTTGCCTGCTGTAAAGGAACGGCCTCCTGAGGCAGTTGCGGCTCGGCTAGCACAGCAAGAGAGAGAACATAAAGAGAGACTGAAAAGTAAGCAGACAAAATATAAATGATTCCATCTAGAAGGGACCTCTTGGTTTGTGTAAGGATGGTTTTACAGGTTATGATGCTCTGAATTGGCCAGCCTTCTCTGTATGTGATCAAACTTATTCAAAAACACCCATTCCTAATCATCCCTCCAGTCCAGCTGAGGTGTGTAGGTTATGTGCACCCACCAGCAGATGGTGACTGAGAAACACAGAACTGAAACACTTCCCCTTAAGTAACCTGTGCATCTAGCCAGAGCCAGTATTTCTCAGTCACCAGCAAGTGGATGAGCATAGCCATTGCTGAACTGGTCTTTGATTGCTGGGCTGCAGATTTACGGGTGCAGAACCCGGTGGATCCGGGTTCTTCCCCTCTTCTTCCCTAGCTGCCCTCAGTTGACCCTTTGGGGTGGGAAGATAGGTGGCTTCTCCTCTTTTTTTTTTTTTTTTTTTTCCCTCCTCCCCAGGTCTTGGGAGAAGCCAGAGGTTGAGCCCTGGTTGAACTGGCTCATCAAAATTTTAAAAAGAAAATCCCAGGGAAAGCAAAGACAGCGGTCAGATCACTGGGGGAGAAACAGCGGTGGCACAGGGGGCCTTGGAATGGCTGTCTTTCAGCACCAGTAAGGAGGATTCTTTCTTTAACCCCGACAGTGCGAATCTAGGCCTTGGCACATATGGCCAACGGGGGGAGTATGCTCAGTGTGCAGCCCGTGGCAGCCATAGGCTCATCTCTCTGACACCAGACTGTGTCACAGCTGTGTCAGAGAGAGCGTGTGGCTGCAGTGGATCAGCTGGCAGGCAGCCTGGGAGCCTCTGAGATAAGCGCTGAGGGACTGGTTCTCTGTGTTCACACGGAAGGTGAGGTCTGCAGCCTGGCAATTTTGGTGGGAATGGCTGCCGTGATGAGGACTAGCTGTTTTCCCTCGCAGGAGCATTTGGAGCCTGCGGTTTTTTCAGACTGCAATGCGACTCCATCGGGGACCATGATAGGGCTGTCAAGAGGTAGCGGAACTTCTTCTTTTTCCCCCGAGTTTATGCTGTTACTTCATCAAGCTTTTTGTTTGAGACAGAACTTCAGTGAAGCTTCACACCCCTTGACTGGGCGACAGGCTTCCTTGGCCTCAGCCAAGCATCCTTGCAGGGATTTGTCACCAGTAGAGGATTATGGGGCCTCTGAGGGGTCTCTGGGGTCCTTGGAGGGTGTATTGTATCTCTGGAGGAGCCCCAGGAGGAGCTTGAGGAGGAGCAGCTTCTTGCAGGAGGAGATCTGACCACAATTTGGATATTCCATAGGGATGAGCTCCCCTCCCTCATTTCTCAGACCCATGTTGTGCTGTGGATTGCAGAGGAACCACGTCTAGAACCTCCAGATTAGAAGGATCCACTGCTTGAAGGTATTTATATGCCATCTTGGTCCTTTCCTGTCCACAGGGCGGTGAAGGAGATGATTGACACCAAATGGGAAGGTACCTGATGCAGGGTTATGTGTCTAGAAAAGTGTGGTCAAGCTTTACCCTATTCTGCCAGATGAATGAAAAACGTTGTCTTCCTGAGGTGAATGTACCGGTGGTTGTAGTCACTTGGAAGACAATTATTCTGATGGAGGGAAGTGTGGCCTTGAAGGACCATGGGACCGTCAGATGGAGGTTTTGCTCAGACAAGCTTTTGAGGTGTCTGCTTTGGCCCGGCAGGCTAAAAGGCTGTGTTTGAGGCATAGAGGCTAATCTTCAGGAACAAGCAGGAATGTAGTCTAAACATATGGGTATCATCGGTACCGACGGAGCCTGCGCGGGAACGCTTCCCAGTGTCCAATAGGAAAGCTTTTATCCCACAGCGCCTGCATGCTGCCTTCCCGCCTTCCCGCCTTTCCAACTGTCCCTCTCCAGTTCTTCATTTTCTGTGGAGCCGACAGGTCCCATACTGTCAACGCAGAAAAATTTCATCTTTAATCTTTTTGTGGTCGCATCTGCCTTCCCTCGACACTATACCGTTACCGCCGGTTCATTCTTCTTTCTTCTTAAAAAAACAAAAAAACATACAAACTAGTTTCTGAGCTATTTAACTTCAGAAACTTTTTTCATTGGTGCTAGGCGCCATTTTGGGCACTAGGCCCAATTTTTCCTTAAAAATGAAAAAACATCTGGTTTTAAAAAAAAAAATGTTCTAAGTGTGGTGGTACCATCTCTATCACCGACACCCATGATTGGTGTCTCAAATGTTTAGGTCTTGACTACTCTACTTCGGAGTGCCTCTCCTGTGGAATGATGTCAAAAAGGGGTCAGCAGAATCGAGCTGCAAAGCTTAGCACCCTTTTTCCCTCAGATGCGGTGTCTGTTGCATCAACGTCCTCCCGGGCCTCATCTTCCTCCCATGGATCTCAGGTAACTAAACATAAATCTAGCTGGTCCTCAGAGTTGATCTAAGTATCGCGATGCCACTGGCGTTGCCCTTGAGGAATTTTCACTGGCAAAACTGCCCCGGCGGGAGGCTTCGGCTTCCAAAGTATCAACGGGGCTCCAGGATGTTCTTGAGGCTTCAACCTCGGCAGAACTACTGGCGCCATGCTCTGGGATTTAGGCCGCTTCTACCGGTACCGACACCCAAGCATCGGCAGCGTCAATAGACCAGAGATTTCTTGCTATCGAACACAGTCTAGCAGCTCTTCTCACGGTTTCGGTACCGTTGAAACAGTTTCAGATACCTCAACCGATACTGACGGCAATGACGTCTATGGATATGCCACCCATACCGAGTCATGCGTCTGTCTCCGGCATCGACAGATTGGTACTGGAGCAACCCGATACCGACTTTGATCAATACCGGTACTGTGCGCTGCACGATCACCGGGATCGGAGGTATTTTGAATCCTCGGAGTCTGACTCCGAAGACTCTGCCGATACAAGAGTACTTCTCCCAGAGGATTCCTCTTCTTCTCAGTGCAGAATGTCCGCCAGAGGATATGTCCTTTCAGGATTTTATCCGTGATGTGGCCAGAGGCCTTTCTATCACAGTAGCTCCTGAAAAAGAGCCTAGGGCAAAGGAGTTGGAGATTCTCCAGTACCCTAAGGCTCCCAAAGAGGTAGCTACTCTGCCTATTTATGAGATCTTACATGATCTTATGCTAAGAATGTGGGAAACACCTCTAACCACATCTCCTCATTCTCGGAGACTCGATACTATGTATCGAGTTCCACCTTGTCCTGGCTTTCAAAAAACTCAATTACCACACCATTCAATGGTAGTGGAATCAGTCATGCATAGGATGAAAAGTGCAAAGAGACATGCATCCAATCCTCCAGGTCGTGAGTGCAGGACTCTCGATGCCTTTGGGCGTCGATGCTTTCAAGCTTCCATGCTCTCAGCTAGGATCAGTTCCTATATCTTTTATATGGGAATGTTCCTTAAAAAGGTCACAGGAGACTTGGAGCTTGTGAGCCCCCTTCTTCCTGATGACAAAAGACAGGACTATCTTACTCTTGTCAAACATGCCCAGGATGTTTCCAAGTTTGTAAGTCGTGCAGCCTTTGACTGTTTTGAGTGCATAAGCAGAACCTCTGCTATTGCCATTGTTGCACGTTGGATTGCCTGGCTTCAGGCATCCGACTTGAAAATTTGGTTACAGGATAAATTAGGAAACATTCCTTGCACAGGAGAAAATCTCTTTGGCAAGAATTGGCAGAAGGAGGATAATGAGATAGATGCAGACAATATCACTTTGGATAGATTGTCCAAATCTACAGCTGATCCTGCAAAGAAAAGCTCCTCTTAAAAAAAAAAAATTTCAATAAGAAAGAAGTTTTATCCTAACGATACCCAACAGGGACATCGTCCAGGTCAGCCTGCCCAAAAGGGACAACAGAAACAACCTAGACAACAAAAGAAGCCAAAGGCGGTAAAACCTCAGCCACCTCAGCAGGCTCAGCCTCCTCAGGGGCTTTGACTCCTCCCTAGAGAACTTTGCCTTCCTGCCTCTGAACGGTCCAGAACCCTTAGACATCCCAGGCAGGTTATGTTATTTTGCCCACAGATGGTACCAAATAAGAGCAGAAAATTGGACTCTGTCCATTGTATGAGAGGGGTACAAGCTTCATTTTTACAGCATGCCCCCTCCTACAATGGTAAGAGTTCAATTCTCAGACCTCTCTCGACAATCTCTTAGGTCAAGAAGTCACAACACTCCTTGCGCAAGGAGCGATAGAGGAAGTACCCATTCCGCAACAGGGTACAGGTTTCTACTCCCCCCCCCTATTTTCTTATTCCAAAGAAAACAGGAGGATATCGGCCCATTTTAGACCTCAGAGAATTGAACAAATACCTGTTCTGAGAGAAGTTCAAAATGCTCTCTCTAGGAACTCTGCTGCCATACCTTGAAAGTCTAAAAATTTCGCTTGCGCTCTAGAAAAATGTTACCCCTAAATCTTAGAATCCTTTTTCAAACAGAACTGAACCAAATTAAATTGGCAAGGTCTCAGACTTCCCGACGCTTTCGTGGCCAACTGAAAGTCATACCTTGAAAGTCAGCATTGGCTTTGTTCTCTAGATCTCAAGGATGCGTATACTCATATTCTCATCCATTCAAATCACAGAAGATTCCTCCGATTCCTGTTTCAAGGAAAGCACTTCCAGTACAGGGTTCTTCCCTTTGGCCTGGCTTCTGCACCAAGAGAGTTTACAAAATGCATGGCTGTGGTAGCTGCATTTCTCCGCACTCTGGGAATATTCGTCTTCCCCTACTTAGATGACTGGCTCATTTGAGCCCCTACAGTGCCAGAAGCCAGCTCTGCTTTGTTTCGTACAATACGAATCCTTCAGTATTTGGGACTAGTCATAAACCTCCCAAAATCCAGTCTTGCTCCCACTCAATCCCTAGAGTTCATAGGAGCTCATCTGGATACCAGACAGACAAGGGCTGTCCTTCCGCAGCCCCGCTGTCTTCGCATAATACAGCTAGCTTCCCAAGCAGTGCTCAAACCTTATCTCACTGCTCGAAAAATGCTACAACTGCTGGGCCACATGGCATCCACTGTGCATGTGGTTCCTTATGCTCGCCTCCACATGCGAGCAGCCCAGTGGACTTTATCCACTCAGTGGACACAGGCCTCAGGTTGCATTTTGGACAAAATAACAAACTCAGACCGTCTTATTTCGTCCCTCCAATGGTGGCAATCGCTCAAAAATCTTCTCATGGGGTCTCTTTTCC
This sequence comes from Ichthyophis bannanicus, assembly GCA_033557465.1. Classification (NCBI taxonomy): domain Eukaryota; kingdom Metazoa; phylum Chordata; class Amphibia; order Gymnophiona; family Ichthyophiidae; genus Ichthyophis; species Ichthyophis bannanicus. The sequence continues at coordinate 1,323,816,771 of CM066032.1, forward strand.
AGCAACCCCTATTCCTAGCCACCCTAACAACAGATGGAGGAGGAGTGGTCTAGTGGTTAGGACAAGGTACTTCAGGCCGGAGGGCCGGGGGTTCAAGTCCCACCTGGGGACAGCAATCTCAGGCCGGAGGGACTGGGATTTCTAGTCCTGTAGGCACTCCTTGGGGTCTTGGGCAAACCACTTAACCCTCCATTGCCCATGTTCTCTGTAAGTATTAGTGTATGTGTCTCATTTCCCCTCGTGTTAAATGTATCCCCCAATTGACCGCTTTGACCTGGTGAAAAGCGGGATATAAATACAGCTAAATAAATAAAGATGCATCTCAGGTGGGATGTGGAGCCCACCTGTACAGTCTCTCTACCCAGGGTACCTGGACTCCACAGGAGGCCTGTCTTCACATCAATCTCCTGGAACTCAGAGCAATCTTCCTTGCTCTTAGAGTATTTCACGCCCAGCTCAGATGCAAGACAGTCCTAGTTCAAACAGATAATCAGGTAGCCATGTTCTATGTGAACAAGCAGGGCGGAACAGGCTGTCAATATGCAACTAAGCTTTGCAACTATGGGCCCTCGCCAGAGAGCATCAGATTCATCTCTTTGCGGTGTATCTTCCAGGCATTTAAAACTCTTGGGCAGACAAACTCAGTCAAGTTCTGCTACCACACAAATGGTCTCTCCATGCAGACCAGCTTGCCCAAATATTTCAGATTTGGTGAACCCCAGACATAGACCTCTTTGCAAGTCCACTGAATGCCAAACTTCCCCGGTTCTGTTCCAGAATCCCGGCTCGACATTGTCAGGCAAGGGACGCCTTCCTCCTTCACTGGGGTCAGGACTTCCTATATGCCTTCCCACCCATTCCCCTCATCCCCAAAACACTATTCAAGCTTCATAGAGACACAGGTCATATAGAAACATAGAAACATGATGACAGAAAAATACTACATGGCCTATCTAGTCTGTCCTTCCATAACAACAACTACAACAGTCCACTTTTTACCTTTAGAGATCCTCTGTGTTGGTCCCATGCTTTTTTGAATTCAGTTACTGTCCTCATCTCTACCACCTCCACTGGGAGACTATTCCATGGATCCACTACTCTTTCTGTAAAGAAATATTTCCGCATATCACTCCTGAATCTATCTCCCTTCACCCTCATCCCATGTCCCCTCGTAGCAGAATTTGCTTTCAATTGAAAGAGGCTCTCTCCCTGAACATTTATGCCACGGAGGTATTTAAACATCTCAATCATATCACCTCTATCCCGCCTTTCCTCTAAGGTGTACATATTAAGATCCTTAAGTCTGTCCTCATATGCTTTATAATGAAGCCCATTAATCATTTTAGTAGCAACCCTCTGCACCGACTCCATCCTGTTCACATCCTTTTGAAGGTGCGGTCTCCAGAATTGCACACCATACTCCAAATGAGGTCGCACCAAAGACTTCTACAGAGGCATTATCACCTCCTTTTTTCTGCTAGCCATTCCTCTCTGTATGCACCCAAGCATCCTTCTAGCTTTTGCCGTCGCCTTTTCTACCTGTTTAGCTACTTTAAGAACATCAGACACAACCATGCCTAGGTCCTGCTCTTCTTTAGTGGACAAAAGTACTTCACCTCCTATACTGTATTGCTCCCTTGGATTGCTGCAGCCCAAATGCATGACCTTACATTTTTTAACATTAAATCCCAGCTGCCAAATTCTAGACCATTCTTCAAGCTTAGCTAGATCCCTCCTCATGTTATCTACACCTTCCTGGTTGTCTACTCTGTTGCAGATTTTGGTATCATCCGCAAAGAGGCAAACCTTACCCTACAGCCCTTCCGCTATATCACTAACAAAGATGTTAAAAAGAATCGGACCAAGGACAGATCCTTGGGGCACACCACTGGTAACATCCTTCTCAGAGTGAGCTCCATTTACTTGTACTCTTTGTCGCCTCCCACCCAACCAATTTCTAACCCAAGCAGTAACTTTAGGGTCCATCCCTAGGGTGCTCAGTTTGTTTATAAGTCGCCTGTGAGGAACAGTGTCAAAGGCTTTACTGAAATCTAAATACACCACATCTAGAGCTCTCCCTCGGTCCAACTCCCTGGTCACCCAGTCAAAGAAATCAATCAGATTTGTCTGACAAGCCCTGCCTCTGGTGAATCCATGCTGCCTCGGATCCTGTAATCCGCTGGACTCCAGAAACCTCACTATTTTCTCTTTCAGCAGCGTTTCCAATAATTTACTCACCACCAAAGTTAAACTAACCGGCCTGTAGTTTTCAACCACATCCTTACTTCCGCTTTTGTGTAAAGGCACCACATGAGCCTCTCTCCAGTCCTTTGGCACCACTCCCGACTCCGAGGCATTGAAAAGGTCAGTCAGTGGAGTTGCTAGAACGTCCCCAAGTTCCCTCAGTATTCTAGGGTGTATCCCATCCGGTCCCATCGCTTTGTCTACTTTAAGTTGAGCTAGTTTCTCACGAACACAGTCTTCTGAAAATTGTTCAAGATGTCCCTCGCTTCTGTTCTTATTTGTGGGTGTTTTCTGAGGTCCTGCTCCTGGTTCTTCATCTGTGAACACAGAACAAAAATATTTGTTAAGCAATTCCGCTTTAAGCAATTCCGCTTTATGGAGCTATGATTCTCATAGCTCCACGTTGGCCACGGCAACGTGGTACCCTCTGCTTCTACATCTCTCTCAAGCTCCACCTTTGGAGTTGGGATCTGCTCCAGATCTTCTCTCCCAAGAGAACGGGACGCTGTGGCATCCCAATCCCCAGTCTCTACATCTCAGGGCCTGGTTGCTGAAGGCCTAGAGCTTCAGGATCTCAACCTATCTCCAGGAACAAGCAGGAATGAGTCTTCACATATGGGTACGTCGGTACCGACGGAGCCTGCGCGGGAACGCTCCCCAGCTTCCCAGAAAGGAAAGCTTTTGGGAGCATCCTACAGTGCCTGCGCGCTGTCTTCCCGCCTTTCCTAACCGCCTCTCCTCAGTTCTTCTTTGCCGCGGAGCCAGCAGGTCGTGTTCCTGTCACTGCTGAAGAAGTTCTTTGTTTTATTTTATTTCTTTGGTCGCGCGTCTGCCTCCCCCGACTTCGGACCGGTACCGCCGGTCTTTTCTTTCTTTTCTTAAAAAAAAAAAAAAATATATATATATATAATTTTCCCCTCACTTAGTGTGTTTTCTTCTTTTGGGCCTTAGGCCTCACAAAGAATTTTTCCTCATGGAAAAACAACCCTCCGGGTTCAAAAAATGCACTATGTGCAGCGGTACTATTTCTGTTACTGACACCCATGAATGGTGTCTTAAATGTTTGGGTCCTGAACACTCCATTCTGGATTGTCCGTCCTGCTGTTTGATGTCTAAACGAGGTTTACAGAACCGAGCAGCCAAGCTCCATGTGCTGTTTCCCTCTGATGCAGCTTCAGTGGCATCGACGTCTTCCAGGGCTTCTTCCTCCTCCCATGGATCTCAGGTAACCAAACATAAATCCAGCCGGTCCTCGAAGGGTAGATCTCCTTCCAAGCATCGAGATGCCTCCGGGCCTGCCCTCGAGGATCCTGCACCGGCAAAACAACCCCGGCGGGAAGCTCCGGCTTCCAAAGCTTCACCTATGGGGTTACAGGTTGACATCGATGGCATGGCTTCGACCGATCACCTGTTACAATGCTCTGGGGTACCGGCGCAATCTTTCGGTACCGAATTCCAGGCATTCATGGCGTCGATGGATCACAATGTTCTATCCATGCAGCAGGCTATCACGGCCTTCATTCAAGCTGCGATGCCGCTGATACTACAACAGACCCCGTTGTCGGTATCGGCTCCGGTACCGGCACCAACTGCATCGACATCGACCAGGATGCCGACTGCAGCGGTTCCCTGTCCAGGGATGCTCGTCGGTACCGAACCGGTACCGACGATGCCCGATGTCGATACCGCTCGATACGCGTACCGAGCTTTAGAAGATCACCCTGACAGGAGATATTTTGATTCCTCTGATGATTCTGATACATCAGAGGAGTCTGCTGAAGCCATAGCCCTTCCTGAAGAGCCGCCTTCTCCAAAAAGAAGAATGTCTCCTCCAGAGGACTTATCCTTTCAAGACTTCATAAAAGAAGTGGCTAAAGGACTTTCTATTTCAGTAACCTCTGAATCATAGCCTAGAGCTAAAAAATTGGATATTTTAGGTTATTCTAAGGCTCCTAAGGAGGCAGTCACCTTGCCAATTCATGAGATTCTTTATGAGCACATGATTGACTTATGGGAGACTCCTCTCACTATCTCTCCTCATTCTCGAAGATTGGACACTATGTACCGTGTCCCTCCTTGTCCTGGCTTTCATAAAACACAGCTTCCCCACCATTCTATTGTGGTGCAGTCAGCTATGAAAAGGATAAAGAGTGCAAAGAGACACTCCTCTGCTCCTCCAGGATGAGAATGCAGGACCTTGGATGCTTTTGGTAGGAAAATCTTCCAAGCCAGTATGCTCATTGCCAGAATCAACTCCTATAGTCTTTACATGGGTATGTTTCTAAAAGAAGTTGCAGATAAGCTGCACACTTCCCTCCCTTTTCTTCCAGAGGATAAAAGGGAAGAATACCTTCTTTGGCTCAAGCATACTCAAGACATTTCAAAGTTTTCCAACCGTGCAGCTTTTGACTCCTTTGAAGGTGCCAGCAGAGCTTCGGCCATTGCCATAGCTGCTCGCAGAATTGCTTGGCTCCAAGCTTCTGATTTAGAACCTTGGGTCCAGGATGGTTTAGGAAATCTACCCTGTACAGGTGAAAATCTGTTTGGCAAAGAGTGGCAAATTAAAGCCACTCAAATGGATGCAGAAAATTCTGCTCTGGATGGACTTTCAAAGTCAACCTCCATTCCTGCCAAGAAAAAACCTTTTAAAAAGTCTTTTTTCAAAAAGGGCAGATTCCCTTCTACTTCTGGCCAACAATCATCTACAGGTCGCTTTGCTACTAAGCGTCAGCAACCTAAACAGGCCAGGCCTAAGTCTACAGGGGCTGCTGCAACTCAGCAGTCCCAACCCCCTCAGGGTTTTTGACTTGATGCTAGAGAACTTAGCCTTTCTGGCTCTAAAACAGCCAGAGCCTCACACCATTCCAGGAAGGTTAGCTCATTTTGTTCCCAGATGGGAGCAAATTACAACAGAGCAGTGGACCCTCTCCATCATAAGGGAGGGCTACAAACTTCATTTCTCAAACCTTCCTCCTCACACCATGGTGAGACACTTCAATTCTCCAACATCTCTTCTCGACCTTCTAGGTCAGGAGGTGGCTACCCTTCTTGCCCAAGGGGCAATAGAAGAAGTACCTCTTCTTCAACAGGGGTCAGGGTTTTACTCCCCCCTATTTTCTCATCACAAAGAAAACAGGGGGCCAAAGACCCATATTAGATCTCAGAGAATTGAACAAATTCCTTTACAAGGAGAAATTCAAAATGCTTTCTCTGGGCACTCTCCTTCCATACCTTCAGAGTCAGGATTGACTTTGTTCTCTAGATCTCAAGGATGCGTGTACACATGTCCTCATCCATCCTTCTCACAGAAGGTTCCTCCGTTTTCTTTTCCAAGGAAAGCATTACCAATACAGGGTGCTTCCTTTCGGTCTGGCCTCTGCTCCAAGAGTGTTCACCAAATGCATGGCAGTAGTAGCTGCATTTCTACGCACTCTGGGAATATTTGTATTCCCATACCTGGACGACTGGCTCATCCGAGCTCCATCTCAGTCAGAGGCCCAGACTTCCCTGGACTGCACAAGGCGCATTCTGCAGTATCTGGGACTTGTGGTAAACCTCCCAAAGTCCCAGCTCACCCCTACTCAGTCCCTAGAGTTCATAGGGGCCTGGCTGGATACTACCACTGCAAGGGCCTATTTTCCTCAGGCCCGTTGTCTACGCCTAGTGCAGTTAGCCTCCCAGATTCAGTCAAAGAGCCATTTGACTGCCCAGGAGCTGCTGCAACTGCTAGGCCACATGGCATCCACAGTGCATGTGGTCCCCTATGCTCGCCTTCACATGAGAGCAGCTCAATGGACTTTGTCCACCCAGTGGACTCAAGCATCAGGTGCTCTGTCAGACAAAATAGCAACCTCCAGGCGCCTCTTTTGGTCTCTCCAGTGGTGGAAGTCCACCCAAAATTTGTTGCTGGGGTCCCCCTTCCAGCAGTTGTTACCCCAGGCAACCCTCACAACAGATGCCTCACAAACAGGTTGGGGAGCTCATCTGCAAGACCTCTCCACTCAAGGCACTTGGTCTCCACAGGAGACCTCTCTCCATATCAACCACTTGGAGCTCCGAGCAGTTTTTCTAGCTCTCAAGGTCTTCCATACCCTGCTCAGCTACAAGACAGTCCTCATTCATACGGACAATCAAGTAGCAATGTTTTACATAAACAAGCAAGGAGGAACTGGCTCTCTGTCGCTTTGCAACAAAGCTTTAAGATTGTGGGCCTTCGCCAGAGAGCATCAAATCCATCTCCTGGCCCTATACCTTCCAGGAATCCAAAACTCTTGGGCAGACAGACTCGGTCGAGTTCTGCTTCCACACGAATGGTCCCTGCACATGGACCAAGTACTCAGATTCTTTCAGGAATGGGGAACCCCGGACATAGACCTCTTTGCAAGTCCGTGAAATGCCAAACTTCCCCGGTTCTGTTCCAGAATTCCGTGTCAGGGAGTTCAGGCCAAGGATGCCTTCCTCCTTCACTGGGGTCAAGACTTCCTGTATGCCTTTCCACCCATTCCTTTAATTCCCAAGACTCTGTTCAAACTCCAGAGGGATCAAGGATCCATGATCCTCATAGCTCAACGCCGGCCATGCCAAGTGTGGTACCCTCTACTTCTACATCTCTCTCAAGCTCCTCTCCCTAGACTTGGGAGCTGCTGCAGATCTTCTGTCTCAGGAGGAGGGGACTTTGTGGCACCCAAACCCCAAGTCCCTTCACCTCAGAGCTTGGTTGCTGAAGGCCTAGACCTTCAGGATTGGAATCTTTCTCAGCAGGTGAAGGATATCCTTCATGCTTCCAGGAAACCTTCTACTAGACGTTCCTATGCTTTCAAATGGAAAAGGTTTTCCATTTGGTGTACTGAGAAGAGTCTTGACCCTCTTTCACTACCTTTGAATTCTCTATTGGAATATCTCCTGCATCTTTCCAATGCAGGCCTTAAGACGAATTCAGTAAGGGTCCATTTGAGTGCTATAGCAGCATCCCTTAAGCCTATCAATGGACAACCAATTTCCTCTCATCCTCTTATTGCAAGATTCATGAGAGGCCTAACGTTAACTAAACCTCCCATTAGACCTCCTCCGGTGGCATGGGACTTAAATCTGGGTCTTGGTCAGCTTATGAAGCCACCTTTTGAACTCTTAGCCACCACCTTCCTGAAATTTTTTTCCTGGAAGGTTATTTTCCTAATTGCAGTCACCTCAGCTCGCCGCATCAGTGAACTGCAAGCCTTAGTGGCTAATCCACCTTATACAAGATTCCATCATGATAAGGTAGTCCTTGGGACCAATCCACACTTTATGCCTAAAGTGGTCTCACCTTTTCATCTTAATCAAGAGGTATATTTACCTATCTTTTTTCCAGCTCCTCATGCATCAAGTGCAGAGAGGAATCTTCATACTCTGGATTGTAAGAGAGCTCTTGCCTTTTACTTACAAAGGACACAGCAACATAGAAGGTCTTCTCAACTCTTTGTTGCTTTTGATCCCTCTCATTTGGGACTTCCAGTCTCTGAGGACACTGTCCAATTGGATTGCTCAGTGTATTTCTTTCGCCTACCAGAGTAAGAACCTTTCTCTGGAGAGCCATGTCACAGCTCATAATGTGAGGGCCATGGCCACCTCTATGGCTCATCTAAATTCTGTGTCCATCGACCAGATCTGTCGAGCGGCCACCTGGGCCTCGGTTCATACCTTCACAGCCCATTACTGCTTGGACAAGGACTCCCACCGGGATGCCTTGTTTGGTCAGGCTGTTCTCAAACACCTGTTACATTCTTAATCAACTCCTGCCCTCCTTCCCAGAATGGATGCCTGAGGTCCATAGGAGGAGGTAGAGCCCTTCCCAGGGTCTCATAACCTGAGGGATCTCCCAGGCATCTCTAGCTAGGGAGTCCCCATATGTGAAGACTCATTCATGCTTGTTCCTGGAGATAGCACAGTTACTTACCTGTAACAGGTGATCTCTGGGAACAGCAGGAATAAGTCTTCACAACCCACCCACCTCCCCTAGGAGTTGTATCTCTCTGTCTATCTTTCCTTTCCTCTCTCTCTCTTTGTCTCAGCTTTAAAACCGAACTGAGGAGAGGCGGTTAGGAAAGGTGGGAAGGCAGTGTGCAGGCGCTGTGGGATGCTCCCAAAAGCTTTCCTTTCTGGGAAGCTGGGGAGCGTTCCCGCGCAGGCTCCGTCGGTACCGACGTACCCATATGTGAAGACTTATTCCTGCTGTTCCCAGAGATCACCTGTTACAGGTAAGTAACTGTGCTTTCTCAACAGGTAAAGGATATCCTTTATGCTTCTAGGAAACCCTCCACAAGATGCTCATACGCCTTTAAGTGGAAAAGGTTTACCATATGGTGGTCGCAGAAGAGTCTTAACCATCTTGCGATACCTCTGGAATCGATACTGGAGTATCTCCTTCATTTGTCAAATGTGGGTCTCAAGACAAATTCAGTAAGAGTCCATCTTAGTGCTATTGCAGCTTCTTACAAGCCTCTAAGTGGACAACATATTTCCTCTCATCCTCTCATACCGAGATTTATGAGAAGCCTTCTTTTAACAAAGCCTCCCATTAAGCCACCACTGGTGGCATGGGACTTTAATCTTGTGCTTGGGCAGCTCATGAAACTGCTTTTTGAACCATTAGCCAATACATCTCTGAAATTCCTTTCCTGGAAAGTCATCTTCCTCATTGCAATCACATCAGCATGTCGCATCAGTGAATTGCAAGCATTAATGGCTGATCCTCCTTACATTAAGGTTCCACCATGATAAGGTAGTTGTTAAGACTCATCCACACTTTATGCCAAAGGTGGTTTCGCCTTTCCATTTAAACCAAGAGGTTTATCTTCCTGTATTCTTTCTGAGGCCTCATGCCTCCAGTGCAGAAAGGAACCTTCATACTTTGGACTGTAAAAGAGCTTTAGCCTTTTACTTGCAGAGGACACAGCAACATCGAAAATCTTCTCAATTCTTTGTTGCTTTTGATCCTAGTCATTTGGGACTCCAGTGTCCAAAAGAACTCTTTCTATCTGGATTGCACAATGCATATCCTTTGCCTATGAGAGTAAGAACCTTCCTCTTGAAGGCCATGTCACAGCTAACAATGTGAGAGCCATGGCAGCCTCAATGGCTCATCTTCACTCTGTGTCTATCGACGACATCTGTCGAGCAGCTACTTGGGCTTCGGTACATACCTTCACAGCCCACTACTGCTTAGACAAGGACTCCCACCGGGATGCTTTGTTTGGTCAGGCTTTTCTTCAACACCTTTTTCAGACTTAGTCAACTCCTACCCACCATCCCTGGTAGGATGCCAGATATCCATGGGGAGAAGCATAGCCCTTTCACAAGGGCTGACAACTTCCTGGGTTCATCTCCCTGGCATCTGCAGCTAGGGAGTCCCCATATGTGGAACAACATCAAAACCTTTTCATCAAGGTCAAGGAGTTCCTCAAGGATCCTCCCTATCGGCATTGATGTTCAACATATACATGCAACCCATCTGCAACATCATCCGAGCTTTCAATGTCAGTTGTATGGTATATGCTGTTGATGTCTTACTCTACATGCCATTTTCCATAGATCAAGTTGACCTCTCCCCTTTGACCAACTGCTTCAATGCCATATCTGAATGGCTCTTATCACAAAACCTTCGAATCCAGCATAAGAAAACTGAGGTGCTCTTCATCATGAGGAACCCAAGCTTTAACCCACCCCAATACTTGAAAGTTAAAGAAGCTGATCTTCAAGCAAAACCCACAATTCGTTACTTGCGAGTTACACTGGATCAAAACCTTGACATGAAGGCACACATAGCTAATACTGTAAGAGCAATCTATTTCAAGATCCGTTCACGCAGACACCTACGCCCCTTGCTTGAACCAGAAGATTTTCGGACAATTTACCAGGCTCTTATGATACCACACCTTGATTATGCCAACGCCATATTACAAGGTCTCCCCCAATCGACCTTGAACCCCTTGCAACTTGCCATGAACAGTGCTGCGAGAGTTCTCCAGGGTGCATCTAAGAGGGGACCATGTGACGCTCCTTCTAAAGCAGTTACATTGGCTACCTGTACAAGCCAGGATTTTATTCAAAACTGTGCTGCTGACATTCAAAGCAATAAATAAACTCTCTTCATCTTCAATATCTTACCTTATCCAAACAACAGTTACTAACAGACCAAGAAGATCCACAGCGATAAATATGCTAGATGTGCCGAGAGAATTAACAAGATGCACCTCGACAACTGCAAACAGGGCCTTCAGACTCTGCGCCCCAAGATTCTGGAACTCATTACCATCAAACATCAGGGCAATCACCAGCCTAACCCAGTTTAGGAAGGCCCTTAAACACTTCCTTTTCATAAAATTCTTCCCAGAGTAGTGAACCTAATCCCCATTCAAATACTTTCAACTGTCCCACCACACCCTATCAGCTAGGTGACCACACCATGCAATAAGTCCCTGACCATTAAATCACCCTTTTACTATGTCGCGATATGACACCGTTGTGTAAATAGTTATCTTGTTATCCAAGCTGGTTCTCCTGTTAATTGTAAACTCAGACTTATGTACCCTGTCTAATTGTTATGTTCCATGTAAACCGTGCTGATGCTGAATATTGCGGTATAGAAGAAATTGTAAATAAATAAATAAATATGTGAAGGCTACATTCCTGCTTGTTCCTGGAGATAGAGTAGTTACTCACTTGTAACAGGTGATCTCCGGGAACAGCAGGAATTTAGTTTTCACAACCCGCCCACCTCCCCTAGGAGTTGTGTATCTCTCTTTCTCTCTCTCTCTCTTTGGTCTCAGCTATAAAGTCAACTGGAGAGGGACAGTTGGAAAGGCGGGAAGGCAGCACGCAGGCGCTGTGGGATGCTCCCAAAGGCTTTCCTATTGGATGCTAGGGAGCGTTCCCACGCAGGCTCCGTCGGTACTGACAATACCCATATGTGAAGACTAAATTCCTGCTGTTCCCGGAGATCACTTGTTACAGGTGAGTAACTACGCTTTCTTTGCAGATGATTGAGACCTTGCAGCAGGCCCAGAGACTATCCACATCTCTGACCTATGTGCATATTTGGTGCATTTACAAGTCTTGGTTGGAGAGAGGTGGAGAGGGCTCTTGGGGCTTCGCTTCTTGAGATTTTAGCTTTTTTACAGGCTGGGCTTGACAAGGGTTTGGCTTTGAGCACTCTGAAGATGCACTTAGTAGCGGCTTTGGCTGTTTCAGAGGTCGTGTGCAGGGTCAGAGCCTAGCTTTGCATGGGAACATGGTTTGTTTCCAACAGGATGTCAAGCATCTGAGATCATCTTGTCCAGTTGTTCCTTTCTTGGATCTCAATCTGGTTCTCTGCTCTCGTGGTGCCTGCCTTTCAGCCCCTTAGGATGGCCTCCTTGAAGGATTTGACTTTCAAGGTAGCGTTTTTGGTGGCGATCTGCTCAGCATGTTGTATTTTGGAGTTACAGGCTCTTTCATGCAAGGAGCTTTATTTGGTGATCTCTAGGGAAAAGTAGTACTTCATCCAGTGCCATCCTTTCTGCTGAAGGTGGTGCCAGTTTTTCATTTGAATAGGGTTGTGGAGTTACAGATCTTTTGCTAGTATTCCAGAGTTGGCTAACTCCAGGGAACTTCATATAGATGTACGTTGAGCTCTTACTGCGGTGTTTTGGTGTTCAGAGCGACTTTGAACATAAGATATGCCATACTGGGTCAGACCAAGGTCCATCAAACCCAGTATTCTGTTTCCAACAGTGGCCAATCTAGATCATATGTACCTAGCAGTTTCCCCAAGAGACACAAGTTCCACAATGCTTGTACTGGGTCAAGAATTGATATCTTCGGTCACTTCTTAATAATGGTTTATGGACCTTTCCTCCAGGAACTTGTCCAAACCTTTTTTAAACCCAGCTACAATAACAGCCTTTACTACATCCTCCGGTAACAAATTCCAGAGTTTGATTACACGTTGAGTGAAAAAATATTTTCTTTTATTAGTCTTATGTCCCCTAGTCTTTCTATATTCTGATAAGGTAAACAATCGATCTACGTTTACCCGTTTGCCCTATTGGGGTCCCAGGAAGGGCAAGGCTGCTTGAAGGTGTCCATTTCCCACTGGATCAGGGAAGCTATTGAGTCGGCCTGTTTGTTGAAAGGTTGATTGGTGCCAGTGGGCCTGAAGGCTCACTCCATTAGGGTTCAAGCTGCTTCTTGGACAGAGGTTGGCCTTGTTCTGCCTTGAGACATTTGTAAGGCGGTGACTTGGTCATTCATTCTTGTAGGCTGGATGTGCAGGCCAGACAGGGTGCTACTTTCGTGGCGTGAGTGTTACAGGCCAGCGTCTTCATACTTGTTTGTCAGTAGTACTGCTTTGATACATCCCACACGTTTGGATTGGACTGGAGGGACAATTAGTAAGATGAAATTAGGCCTTACCTGCTAATTTTCTTTCCTAGAGACCATCCAGTCCAGTCCCCACCTAGAACATAGAAACATAGAAACATGATGACAGAAAAAGACCACATGGCCTATCTGGTCTGTCCTTCCATATCAACAACTTCAACAGTCCACTTTTTACCTTTAGAGATCCTCTGTGTTGGTCCCATGCTTTTTTGAATTCAGTTACTGTCCTCATCTCTACCACCTCCACTGGGAGACTATTCCAGGGATCCACTTGGCTGGCTGTATGACTCTTGGTGTCTTGCTTCTGTTTCTTGCAGTGTATTATTTCTTGAGCAGGCGCATTCGAGATGGCTATTTCTTTGGGGAGGGAGGCTCCCAGTTGTTTCTGGGGCTTCCACTGTGTTTCTCCCGTTTTTCTCCCCTTTTGTGAGCCCTTGGGTCTGGAGGGAGGTGTTTAAGTTTATGAAATAAAAAGACCATTTTTTTTTATCCTTGATGCTGGAGTGCTTCGCTGAGGTGCTGGAGAAGAATTGGGATTTTGGGACTGTTCTACTTTGTAAAGTTTATACTGGATTTGGCTATGGGCATAGACCTACTTAAGGAGAAGTGTTTCAGTTCTGTGTTTCTCAGTCTCTTATCTGTTGGAGGATGAGCAATAACCAATATGGGGACCCAGGATATCACTGCTTGACCCAATACAAGCATTGTGGAACCCCTGTCTTTTGGGGAAACTGCTAGGTACGTATGACCTAGATTGGCCACTGTTGGAAACAGGATACTGGACTTGATGGACCTTGGTCTGACCCAGTATGGCATATCTTATGTTCTTATGATTCCAGGAAAGAAAATTAGCAGGTAAGGTCTAATTTCACCTTCCAGAGCATAATGCTAAATCAGTCCAGGCAAGTGGTGTTATCCCCCTGCCAGCAGAGACAGAGACCAGAAGTTTCAGTGACGACATCACTAGTATAAAGACTGGTTCAGCTAGGAGCACCTTTGGTTTTCTCTCTCTCCAGCAGATGATCATCATGTGATTGCAATAGAAAGTCTCTTGGTCTCGGCAGACATTCCATGGGGTGCCTTCCAGTTGAGTCCTGTTGGTAGAGGTCTCCAGGGCATAATTGCTAACACTGAATGAAAAAAGTATCAAAATCAACAAGAACCTCCAGGAACTACCAGTGCAGGGCTATCACAAGGAGAATGAGGTGCCTTAGGCGAACTTCATCCCTCGCTGCTCCTCTCCTGGACCTGCAGTGGCGGCAGTGGCCACAAACAGCTCTGTGGTGCTTAACCTTAAAAATTTGGTGCCGCAGGGCTGTTTGCTTCCACCCCCTCAGACAGCCGAATGCAGACTTCCTTTTTTGTTGAGAGACTGAATTCATAAATTTGCTGTGCCTCTTCTAGCTCTATGATCTTCATGTTCCTGTGCAGTGCCCTTAATTACAGTATATTCTAGCTGTGTTCCAACAAAATTATGTTGGGCCAAAAGAATTTCCTTATCACTTGCTTAATAAGAATATAAGAGGAGATAGTTCTTTTGGTTTGGCCCACTATAGCAAGTCCAGCTTCCAGATTGTCCTGCTAGATAGTCCAGACGTGGGTTGTGTCCTCCTGTCAGAAAATATAGAGACAGAGAAAGCTAGAAACTTCAGCAACAACATCACTGCTCGGGGCCTAGGGCAGCAGACCCTAGTGGACAGCCTGGAGTCAGGATGTGGCTGCCATCCTCCCAAATGCATGTATCTCCAGGAACAAGCAGAAATGTAGTCATCACATATGGGTATCATCAGTACCGACGGAGCCTGCGCGGGAACGCTCCCCAGCGTCCAATCAGAAAGCTTTTGGGAGCATCCCACAGCGCCTGTGTGCTGCCTTCCCGCCTTTCCCAACTGCCTCTCTCCAGTTCTTCTTTTTCCGTGGAGCCAGCAGGTCGTGTTCCTGTCACCGCAGAAGAATTCTTTTTTCTTTCTTTCTTTTTTGTGGTCGCGTCTGCCTTCGACACTTTACCGGTACCGCCGTTTTTTTTTTCTTTTTCTTCAGGTGCACACGCCTTTTTGGGCCTTAGGCCCAAAAATATTTTCTTACCATGGAGAAATCTACCTCAGGTTTCAAAAAGTGCACCAAGTGTGGCGGTAACATTTCCGTCACCGACACCCATGAATGGTGTCTAAAATGTTTAGGTCCTGACCACTCCATCACGGATTGTATGTCCTGCGCCATGATGTCTAAAAGAGGTCGGCAGAACCGAGCTGCTAAGCTCAATACCCTGTTTCCCTCTGATGCAGCTTCGGTGGCATCGACGTCTTCCAGGGCTGCTTCTTCCTCCCGTGGATCTCGGGTAACTAAACATAAGTCCAGCCGATCCTCAAAGGGTAGATCAACTTCTAAGCATCGAGATGCCTCTGGCATTGCCCTCGAGGATTCTGCACCGGCAAAATTACCCCGGCGGGAGGCTTCGGCTTCCAAAGCATTATCGGGGTTCCAGGACGTTCTCGAGGCCTCGACCTCGGCAGAACTACTGGTGCCATGCTCTGGGTTACCGGCGGTCTCCTCCAGTACCGACATCCAGGCATTGGCAGCGTCGATAGACCAGAGAGTTCTGGCTATGGAACGCAGTTTGACGGCTTTCCTTACGGCATCGACGCCCTCTGAACCGTGACAGACAATTCCACCGGTACCAGCCTCGGTATCGGCATTGGTACCGATAGCATCGACAAAGGCATTGGAGTTTGCTTTGCCGGTACCCAGTCATCCGATGACCTCCGGTACCGATACCCGGTACCAGTTACTCCCGGTACCGACTTTAGTCGGTACAGGTATTGGGCTCTTCAAGAGCATCCGGGCAGACGATACTTCGAGTCCTCAGAAGAATCTGAGGATTCTGACAGTTCTGTCGATGCAGCGATGCTTCTCCCAGAGGAGCCCTCCTCCCCTAAACGCAGGATGTCTCCTCCAGAGGATATTTCCTTCCAGGATTTTATCAGGGAGGTGGCTCGAGGCCTGTCCATTACTGTGGCCCCTGAAACAGAACCAAGGGCCAAGGAGTTGGAAATTCTACAATATCCCAAAACTCCTAAGGAGGCAGCTACCTTGCCCATTCATGAGATTTTATATGATCTCATGTTAAGGATGTGGGAAACACCTCTTACCACCTCTCCTCATTTTCGCATACTGGATACTATGTATCGAGTCCCTCCTTGTCCTGGGTTCCATAAGACTTGGCTTCCTCACCACTCTATTGTAGTGGAATCAGCTATGAGAAAGATCAAGAGTGCAAAGAGGCATGCCTCTAATCCTCCAGGACGTGAGTGCAGAACCCTGAATGTTTTCGGACGTCGGGTCTTCCAAGCTTCCATGCTTTCTGCCTGGATCAGTTCCTATAGTCTCTACATGGGAATGTTCCTAAAGGAGGTCACAGATGATTTAGAGGCTTTAAGTCCTATTCTTCCCGAAGATAGACAGGATTTTCTCACTTTGGTCAAACATGCCCAAGATGATTCTAAATTTTCCAACCGTGCAGCCTTTGACTGCTTTGAGTGTATAAGCAGAACCTCGGCTATTGCCATAGGTGCACGTAGAATTGCTTGGCTCCAGGCATCTGATCTAGAGCTCTGGATACAAGACAAATTGGGAAATATCCCTTGTACTGGTGAGAACCTGTTTGGTAAGGATTGGCAGGAAAAGGCCAATGAAACGGATGCTGGAAATTCCACCTTGGATAGATTATCCAAGTCCACTGCTGACCCTGCTAGAAAGAAATTGTTCAAGAAACCATTCTTTTCTGAAAAGAAAAGATTTTATCCTGCTTATGTTCAGCAGGGACGTTCTGCAGGTCAGCTTGCCAGGAAGGGTCAGCAACCACCCAAACAGAAGAAAGCAAAGGCTGCTAGGCCTCAACCGGCCCAGCAGGCTCAGCCTCCACAGGGCCTTTGACTCTCAACTAGAGAACTTAGCCTTCCTGGCTCTCGGGGGACCAGAGCTTTCCACCATTCCAGGAAGGTTATGTCATTTTGCCCCCAGATGGGGGCAAGTAACAACAGAGTATTGGGGACACTCCATCATAAAGGAGGGGTACAAGCTTCATTTTTCAAGCATGCCCCCTCACATAATAATAAAGTAGTTCAATTCTCCGACCTCTCTCATCAACCTGTTAGGTCAGGAGGTCGCTATCCTTCTTGCTCAAGGGGCAATAGAAGAAGTACCCATTCATCAGCAGGGTACAGGGTTCTATTCCCCTTATTTCTTTATCCCAAAGAAAACAGGGGGTTACAGACCTATCTTAGGCCTCAGAGAATTGAACAAATTCCTTGTCAAGGAGAAATTTAAAATGATTTCTCTCGGATCTCTGCTGCCATACCTTCAGAGTCAGGATTGGCTTTAGATCTCAAGGATGCGTACACCCATGTTCTCATCCATCCAACTCACAGAAGGTTCCTTCGGTTCCTTTTTCAGGGAAAGCACTACCAATACAGGGTGCTTCCTTTTGGCCTGGCCTCAGCACCAAGGGTGTTCACAAAATGCATGGCTGTTGTAGCAGCATTTCTCCGCACTCTAGGGATGTTCGTCTTCCCCTTCTTAGATGACTGGCTCATTAGAGCCCCAACAGAGTCAGAGGCCAGGACTTCTCTATCCTGCACAATGCGTATCCTTCAGTATTTGGGTCTGGTAATAAACATCCCAAAATCCAGTCTAACTCCCACTCAATCTTTAGAGTTCATAGGAGCTTTGCTGGATACCAGAAAGGCAAGGGCCTATCTCCCCCAGGCCCGTTGCCTTCGCATGGTGCAGTTAGCTTCTCAAGCAGTGCTAAAGCCTCATCTCACTGCTCGAGAAATGTTACAACTACTAGGCCACATGGCATCTACTGTGCATGTGGTTCCCTATGCTTGCCACCATATGAGGGCAGCCCAGTGGACTTTATCCACCCAATGGATCCAGGCATCAGGATGCCTGTCAGACAAAATAGCAAACACAAGTCGCCTAATTTTGTCCCTCCAGTGGTGGAAGTCCACTCAAAGCCTGTTGCTGGGGTCCCCTTTTCAACAACCCTTACCCCAAGCAACTCTCACAACAGATGCTTCTCCAATGGGTTGGGGAGCTCATCTGCAAGACCTCTCCACCCAGAGCACCTGGTCTCCACAAGAGAGTCATCTGCATATCAGTCTCTTGGAGCTCAGAGCAATCTTCCTTGCTCAGCTGCAAGTGTTCCATACCCTGCTCAGCTGCAAGAGAGTCCTCATTCATACAGACAATCAAGTAGCCATGTTCTATGTGAACAAGCAGGGGGGAACAGGCTCTCTGTCGCTTTGCAACGAAGCTTTGCGACTATGGGCCCTCGCCAGAGAGCATCAGATTCATCTCCTGGCAGTGTATCTTCCAGGCATACAAAACTCTTGGGCAGACAGACTCAGTTGAGTTCTGCTTCCACACGAGTGGTCTCTGCATGAAGACCAGGTAACCAAAATTTTTCAAATTTGGGGAACCCCGGACATAGACCTCTTTGCAAGTCCGTGGAATGCCAAACTTCCCCGGTTCTGTTCCAGAATTCCGGCTCAGAAGGCTCAGGCCAGGGATGCTTTCCTCCATTGGGGTCAAGACTTCCTGTATGCTTTTCCACCCATTCTCCTAATTCCCAAAACCCTGTTCAAGCTTCAGAGAGACAGAGGCCATATGATTCTCATAGCTCCACATTGGCAATGGCAAATGTGGTACCCTCTGCTTCTACATCTCTCTCAAGCTCCCTCCCTGGAGTTAGGGTCTGCTCCAGATCTCCTTTCTCAGGAGGACGGAATGTTATGGCATCCCAATCCCCAGTGTCTGCATCTCAGGGCTTGGTTGCTGAAGGCCTAGATCTCCAAGATCTTAATCTTCCTCAGCAAGTAAAAGATATTCTTTTTGCTTCCAGGAAACCTTCCACAAGACGCTCTTATGCTTTTAAGTGGAAAAGGTTTACCATATGGTGTTTGCAGAAGGGTCTTAACCCCCTTGCGATACCTCTGGAATCGTTGCTGGAGTATCTCCTTCATTTATCCAATGCAGGACTTAAGACTAACTCAGTAAGAGTCCATTTGAGTGCTATTGCAGCTTCCTTTAAGCCTCTAAATGGACAACCTATTTCCTCTCATCCTCTTCTAGCAAGATTTATGAGAGACCTTCTTCTAACTAAGCCTCCCATTAGGCCACCACCGGTGACATGGGACTTAAATCTGGTTCTTGGGCAGCTCATGAAGCCACCCTTTGAACCTTTAGCTACTACCTCCTTGAAATTCCTTTCTTGGAAAGTTATCTTTCTCATTGCAATCACATCAGCTCGCCGCATTAGTGAGTTGCAAGCGCTAGTAGCTGATCCTCCTTATACAAGGTTCCATCATGACAAGGTAGTCCTTAGGACTCATCCACACTTTATGACAAAGGTGGTCTCGCCTCTTCATCTAAACCAAGCGGTCTACCTAACTGTGTTTTTTCCAAGGCCTCATGCATCAAATGCAGAGAGGAATCTTCATGCCTTGGACTGTAAAAGAGCTTTAGCCTTTTACTTACAAAGAACACAGCAACATAGAAAGTCCTCTCAACTCTTTGTTGCTTTTGATCCTTCTCATTTGGGACTTCCAGTCTCCAAGAGAACACTCTCTAACTGGATTGCTCAGGGTATTTCCTTCGCCTATCAGAGTAAGAACTTTTCTCTGGAGGGCCATGTCACAGCTCACAATGTAAGGGCCATGGCAGCCTCAATGGTTATCTGCACTCTGTGTCTATCGACGACATCTGTCGAGCAGCCACTTGGGCCTCGGTTTATACCTTCACAGCCCATTACTGCTTGGACAAGGACTCCCGCCGGGATGCCTTGTTTGGTCAGGCTGTTCTGTTCTCCAGCACCTGTTCCATACCTAATCAACTCCTACCCACCATCCCTGGTAGGATGCCAGAGATCCATGGAGGGAAGTGGAGCCCTATTCAGGGACACACAACTTCTGGGGTCTCTCCCTGGCACCTAAAGCTAGGGAGTCCCCATATGTGATGACTACATTCCTGCTTGTTCCTGGAGATAGCATAGTTACTCACCTGTAACAGGTGATCTGCGGGAATAGCAGGAATTTAGTCCTCACAACCCACCCACCTCCCCTAGGAGTTGTATCTCTCTTTCTCTTTCCTTTCCCTCTCTCTCTCTCTTTGTCTCAGCTTTAAAACTCAACTGGAGAGAGGCAGTTGGGAAAGGCGGGAAGGCAGCACGCAGGCACTGTGGGATGCTCCCAAAAGCTTTCTGATTGGACGCTAGGGAGCGTTCCCGCACAGGCTCCGTCGGTACCAACGAAACCCATATGTGAGAACTAAATTCCTGCTGTTCCCGGAGATCACCTGTTACAGGTGAGTAACTATGCTTTCTCACCTTGTGGCAGCCCAACTCCATTTTGAAAGTGGCAATGGCTCAAAACTGAGTTGGGCCATCGTTGCAAGATGAGAAGATGGGAGGTGGATACCAGCAGCAGGAGGAGCTTCTGCCTGAGGTGTCAGAAACCCTTGGGCCACCCCCTGTAACTGCTACTAGTCCAGTGGATGCTGGACTGGTGAAGCTCAGTTTTGTAATCGTGTTAGTTCCTGGGCAGCTGTCCAGAGGGGTCCCATTCCCCCTCCCCCCTCCTAGTGGAGCTTGACAGTAATCATATATCCAGAACCTATCTATGGATACCCTTCGGAAGTTTCCTGCGTGGAGGAGGGAAAAAGGCCATGCTCCCCATCAGTATTATAGACCGGTTGAGCACCCAAGATTGTGCTGCATTAGGATTCTTGTCTCCATACAGCCCTCATGATGCCCCTCCATCCCCAGCCTCCTCCCCCACCCTGAGTAGCCTGCAGACTGAAGCAAGACGGTATGTGCAGGGAAGCCTGAGCACATGGGAGCAGCCTGGAGCCCAGCAACGCCTGTCCTGGGCTTCCCGGGGATGTGAAACGTTTAGTACTTACCATGGGGGACAGGCCAACCTCTTCCATTTCATGCATTTCCGTCATCTGGCCCAGTGGAGTGGCTTTGGTAGAGGTGTGAATGAATGTTGTCGCAGCCATACATGTCTAAAGACCTATGCTGCCACATACATGTGTAAAGATTAGATGTGCATTGCTAAACATGTGAAGCTGCACATCAAAAGCTTCATTACCAGCAGGCCTGTGTTGCCCCATCTTACACGTGTAAAGGCCTCTCCATAGGCTGTGACTGGTTTCTTAACTGGGTTGTTGCTGCAGTTTTGGATTGCAGCCGTTTCACTGCAGGTGTTTTGGTAATACACAGTCTCCAGGAACAAGGAGGAATGTAGTCTTCACATATGGGTGACATCAGTACCGATGGAGCCCAAGAGGGAACGCTCCCCAGCGTCTAATTGGAAAGCTTTTGGTAGCACTCTACTGCGACTGCCTTCCTGCATTCCCAAATCCTCCTCGTCAGTTCTTCGTTTTCCGTGGAGCCAGCATGAATTAAATCCTGTCACCTCAGAAAAAATATCTTTTTGTGGATAGCGTCTCTGCCTTCAGTCAACACCGGCACCGTCTAAGACATCGCTGGTTCCCTTATTCTTTCTTTTTTTTTTCTTTTTTTTTTTTTAAAGAAAAATAACTACTTGGGCATTGATGCCCTTTTAGGCCTTGTCTTCCATACTTTTCATCCATTGAGGGTATAGAGAAATCAACTAGTGGTTTCAGAAAATACACTGTGTGCCAGCACTATTTCGGCACTGACACACATGACTGGTGTTTAAAATGCCTTGGCCCAGACCATCAGCCAAAGGACTGTTCCCTTTGCCAGAAAATGACTCGGAGGCCTACAGAACCTGGCTTCTAAATTAGCAACACTCTTCACCTTGGGCGCGGTATCATTGCCGTCCACTTCGTCGAGAGCCTCTTCATCCTCTCCTGGATCTCTGGTATTCTCTAAGTCCGAGCGCAAGGCCGCATCGAAGTCTGTGGGCATCTCCAGGGGAAGATCTTGCTCAGAGCATTGAGATCCCTCAGGGGTTGCCTTGGAGGCAGATCAGCCTGCCCAAAAGCCCTGGCGGGAGGCCCTGTCCTACAAAGCCATCGAGGGGCTCCAGGATGCTTCTGAGGCCTTGACCTCCAGAGAGCTGCTGGTGCCATGCTCTGGGACGGTAGCGCAAATATCTGTCACCGATAGCCAAGCATTGGCAATCTCAATAGACCATACTGGCCATCGAGCGTAGTTTGGCAGCTCTACTTGCAGCCTTGGTACCCATGAAACCCTTGGCTACAGGTACAGGGCCGTTGGTACCAGTTCCAGTACTGACATTGGCACCAGTTCCAGGTGCGACATCGCTCCCACCCATTCCCTGCCTGGAAACCCTTACCGATACCGGTGCAATGCCCAAACAGCTCACTGGAGCTGATATATTGGAACATCGATACTGGCATCTAGCTTCCGGTGATCACCATAACCATCGATACTTCAACCCTTCCAATTTAGAGTCCACTGATTCAGATGCGGAGTCATTTGATTCATGAGGGCCCCAGGACCTTCCTTCGGACCTCAACAACGGCGCATGTCGCCGCCAGAACACATGTCCTTCCAGGAAATCATTCGAGACCTAGCCAAAGGTCTCTCCATCACTCTGACATCTGAGAAGGAGCCAGAGGCCTGAGGAATTGGAACCTAAGGAAGCAGCCACCTTACCAGTGCACCGCATCCTTCATAACCTTATGCTCCGTATGTGGGAGATGCCTCTCACAGTCTCACTCCAAAGTAGACGTCTTGATACCATATATCGGGTAGTTAGAGTGTCCTGGCTTCCAAAAGTTGCAGCTGCCCCACCATTCTGTGGAGGCTGAATCAGCTATGCATCAAATCAAAAGCTCAAAGGCTCACTCTTCTAACCCTCCTGGTAGGGAATCAAGAACCCTTGATGCTTTTCGGTGTCTCTTTCCAAGCCTCCATGCTCTCAGCTAGGATTAGTTCCTATGTACTCTCTATGGGAATGTTCCTAAAGGAGGTCTCCAAGGATCTCTAGGCATTTGCCCTTCTCCTCACGGATGACAAATGGGCAGACTATCTTGTCCTGGTTAGACATAGCCAAAATGTATCAAAATTTGTTAATGGAGTTACCTTTGCTTTAGAGTGCATGAGCAGGGCCTCAGCAATTTGCATCAGTGCATGTCGCATTGCATGGCTTCAGATCTTGAGCAGTGGGTTCAAAATAAGCTGGGCAACATACCTTGCACAGTGGAAAACTTCTTTGACAGACTGGCAAGATAAGGCCTCTCAATTAGAATCGGAAAACACTACTCTAAAGAGAGACTTCCAGGGTAAGAACTGACCCTGCTAGGAAAAAGAATCC
Organism: Ichthyophis bannanicus; assembly: GCA_033557465.1. Lineage (NCBI taxonomy): Eukaryota > Metazoa > Chordata > Amphibia > Gymnophiona > Ichthyophiidae > Ichthyophis > Ichthyophis bannanicus. The sequence goes on from CM066032.1 coordinate 1,323,839,747, forward strand.
TGCAAAAAAGTCTTTCTGCAATAATAAATTCTTTTTTCTTCCTATCCTCCTGCTTCTCAGTATCAGAGTCAGGCCCCACAGAAAAGGCAACAGCCTCCTAAGCAGCAGAAGAAGCCACAGGTGGCTAAATCTCAACCAGCTCTGCAGCCACAATCTGCGCCTAGTTTTTGACTCCTGCCTAGAGAACGTTGCTACCCTGCCTCTGGAGAATCCTCACCCCCCCTCCATATAGCAGGCAGACTGTGTCACTATGCCCACAGATGGCATCTCATCACCTCAGAGCAGTGCACACTCGCCATAGTTCAAGAGGGGTACATACTTCACCTGCAAGCTCTGCCCCCCTCCATATTCAAGGGGGAGTATCAAACACACACACCCTCACTGCTGTCCTTCAAGACAAGGTATCTTCTTTACTGTCTCAGGGTGCAATAGAGTAGGTCCCAACATCCCAGCAGGGCATGGGCATCTGCTCTCCCTACTTTCTCATTCCAAAGAAAACAGAAGTGTACAGCCCCATTCTGGACCTCAGGAACCTCGGCATATTTCTGGTCCACAAAACGTTCAAGATCTCTCTCGGGATTCTTCTTCCCTTCCTCCAGAGTCGGGACTGACTCTGTTCTCTAGATCTAAAAGAAGCATACATACATATCCTCATCCATCCAGGACACAGGAGGTATCGATGCTTTGCCTTTCAGGGAAAACGTTAACAATACAGAGTCCTTCCTTTCAGACTCGCCTCTTCCCCAAGAGTCTTCACAAAGTGTATGGCGGTCGTGACCGCATATCTAAGAACTCTGGGGATATTCGTCGTCCCCTACTTAGACAACTGGCTAATAAAGGCAGACACTTCCCAAAAGGTTCTTCTGTCCTTGCATCATACTATAACAGTACTACAGCACTTGGGATTTGTCATAAACTTCCCAAAATCCCATCTCACTCCAACTCAAAGACTAGAGTTCATCGGAGCCCTGCTTAGACACCCAACAGTCCAGGGTATTTCTGCCCCAGCTCTGTTGTAGCCGTTTAGTAGAAATAGCTTCCCAGACACTCCTAAGAGACCATCTGACAACCTGAGAAATGTTGCAGCTCCTTGGGCATATGGCCTCGACAGTACATACATTTATTTATTTAACAGTTTCTTCTATACTGCCCCTTCCAGAGATCAGGGGCGGTTTACATTGAATAGTGAACAGAAACTTGTATACTTGTGTATACTTTACATAGAACAGGGTTTTAACTATATACAAGTGTAATTACAGGGAACATACTTTTAAACGTTAGCTACATGTACAGTACATGTCGTTCCACATGCCCTACTACATATGCAGATAGTCCAGGACTCTGGCCTCCCAGTGGAAGCAGGCCTCGGGCCGTCTCCGGGATAGGATCAAAGTCACTGCCCGTCTGACCACATCCCTTCAGTGATGGTGTTCTCCAGAAAACCTGCTCATAGGGTCACCTTTTCAGATGCCTCCACGTCAATGCACCCTGGTGACAGATGCCTCCAAACTGGGTTGTGGGGCCCATCTGGGCAGCCTGACTACATGGGCTGGACAATGCAAGAGTCACAACTCCAGATCAATTTCCTGGAATCTTCAGGCTATCTCCGATGCCCTCCCTGTTACAATACCACCTCACAGTGCAACAGGTCATAGTCAGGACAATCAGGTTGCCATGTTCTATGTCAACAAACAGGGAAGAACAGGCTTTTGAGCACTTTGCGAGGAGGCGATACACCTCTGGTCCTTTGTCATTTCTCATAAAGTACATCTCCAAGCGGTATACTTTCTGGGAGAATCCAATGTCTTGGCAGACAGACGGAGTCGCATTCTTCTTCCCCATGAATGGTCTCTGCAACCGGACATAGTGTCATACATCTTACAGATCTGGAGAACTCCAGATATAGATCTGTTTGTGACTCTGCAGAATGCCAGTCTTCTTTGTTTCTGCACAAGGACTCTCAATATCCACCAACCAACAGGTGGATGCCTTCCACCTCCACTAGGGTCAGGGTCTGCTTTATGCGTTCCCTCCCATACCCCTTATTCCCAAGATGCTTTTCAAGCTTCAGTCTGACAGGAGCTCCATGAATCACATAGCCCTTCACTGGCCGCGGCAACCTTGGTTTCCTTTTTGTTTTTCTGGCACAGTCTTTTCTCTTGCGTCCCCTGCTCACTCGGGACATTGGCATCCTTTGATGTGGCGGAAGTAGTCTTCCCCCAATATGAGTAAACCGACCAGTGGGTTCAAGAAATGCTCCAAGTGTGGCTGCCATAGATGGTATATTCAGTGCCTCGGTCCTTACCACAAGCCCTCCACCTGCAATTTGTTTGCAGATGACTTGGAAGGGGCTGAAGAATCGAGAGAAACGGTGAGAATCGCTGTTCGGATCTTTGGAGTCAGCAGCATTGGCGTCTGCTCTCGGTCTTCCACTGAGACCTCAGCCCTTCATGGAGCTCGAGCTTATTCGGAGCCAAGAGACCATGGTGGCCTGGACTAGAGGCTATCCTTTGAGGATTGCCCCCAGAAGGATTGATCCTCTGCCCTTTTGACATTGAAGGGCAATGCCAAGGGCCGGGGTAAAACTCATGGGCACTGGCATCGAAGCCCCCCCTCTGTGCAGTTTTGAGGACGAGGGCCAGGAATGGCCACCAAAGCTGCCCCGGTGGGAGACGTTGCCTCCCAAGGCTCTGGGGGGCTGTCAAGAGTCCCCCAGTGCAGTCATTGTCATAAAGGCCCTGACGAGTGAGCCGGCATCGGAGGCCATGGCTGCTATCCTTGCTCTGGCCACATTGGAGATGGTTCTCCATGCTGAGCGAATGCAGTCCCTCAAACACAGTCTTGCTGCATTCCTAGCTGTACAGGCTGTGAGGGACCTGAGGCCCTCTGAGATCTCTATGCCAAAGGTGACCCTGCAGCCGGCAGTGTTTCTGCCAGTGGAGGTGCAGCTAATCCTTGAGAGCCATGCCCTATCTAAATGGGAAGAGGCCTCGGGTAGGCCCTCGGACTCTCTTGGCACCCAGGGTTTCCCCTCTGAATGCTTCCAAATCGGAGCGCCATCTTCAGGTGCTTAGAGAGCCCCGATCCCCATCCATACCTCCTGAACGCCATTGACACAGAGAGGAGAACCATTGATACTTCGACTTCCTCACGGACTCTGATTCCCGATGAGTGGGAGATGGAGAGTCCCTGGTCTCTGAGTGCCATAGGGATATTCCATCGGGTCCCTTGCTGCCCTAAAAGTGCCATAAGTCTCTGCCCGAGGACATCTCATTTTGTGAGTTTGTCTGGGTCATGGCGAAGGCTCTACCATTTACTCTTAAGGTAGTGGGGGAGCTAAGAGCTGAGGCGTTGGAAATCCTTCAGTACCCGTCTCCTCCCAAGGAGGCTTTAACTATTCCAGTCCATCATATCCTTGAGAGGTTACTCTTCCGCATCTGGGAGACTCCCCTTATAAGTCGCTGGCTGGACTCCATATACTGAGTCCAAGAGAGTCCTGGGTTTGAAAACCCCCAGCTTCCCCACAACTTCATGGTTCTGAAGTCTGAAATGAGGAGGATTAAGAGTTCTAAGACCCGTTCCTTGGTTCCTCCAGGGCGGAAAGCCCAAACCCTGGATAGGGTCAAGAGGAAATGTTACCAGGGGCTGATGCTGATGTTTCGCATCCTTGCTTACCAGCTCTACATGGTGATGTACTTGAAAGATATTATGGGGGGCCTGTTTGAATTATTGGCCATGCTCTCGGGTGAGCAGCTGAACCGGTTCTGCTCTCTAGTCTTCAAGGTGAAAGATGCTCTAAATATACGAGCAGGGCAGCCTACAACACCTTTGACTCGGTGGCCAGGGTGGCCGCTGTGGGTATTGGGGCCATTCGCCTAGCATGGTTGCAATCTTCTGACCTTGAGTAGTGTAGGTGCAAAACAAGCTTGCGGATGTCCCTTGCCTAGGGGAGAACCTTTTTCGCAAGCCCATGGAGGTGAAGGCTGGGGAGCTGGAGAAGGGTGCAATTGACTATGAATTGGCTTTCCAGAAAGATGGCTGACCAATCCAGGAAGAAGGCATCTGGGAAGAAGGCCGCCTACCTGAAAAAGAAGAGATACTATAACAGCTGTCCTCCCTACCCAACCTGTCTGGGCCCTCGGCAAAGTCAACAGCAAAAGAACCAGGGCCAGCATCAGCAACGCCGCCAGAAACCACAAAAGCCCCAGCCTGTGCCGCAGCCACAGCCAGGGGAAGTTTTTTGACTTTCCTGTGGAGCATGGCCCTACTTCTGTTTCGAGCACAGTTCCTCCACAAGTAGGGAGAGGTTAGTCCATTATGCTCACAGGTGGACAGTGATAACAGACATATGGGCACTAAAGATATTCCAGGATGGCTACCTGTTGTATTTTGACCAACTTCCTCCCTTGTTCTTCCCAGGGGAGTACCCCCTTGATCCTCACCGATGGGAGCTCTTCCAACAGGAGGTTTGCACACTCCTGGCCGATTTTAGCCATCGAGCTGGTCCCACCATCTTATGCCGGACAAGGGATTCTACATCCTTTACTTCCTGGTTCCCAAGAAAACGGGTGGCTTCAAGCCCAAACTGGATCTACAGAATCTCAACAGCTTCATGGTGAAGGAGAAATTCAAAATGGTCTCCTTGGGAACTTTGTTGGCTTACTTCCAGCAGGAAGACTGGCTTCGCTCCTTGAATCTCAAAGATGCCTATACTCACATTCCTATTCACTCCCTTCATCAGCAGTATCTCCGCTTCATACTCTGTGGAGGACACTATTAGTATTGGATGCTGCCCTTCAGCCTAGCTTCCGCCTCAAGGGTTTTCACGGAATGTCTGACTGTTGCCGTCACTTTCCTCTGGATCATAGGTGTTTTCATCTTCACCTACCTGGATGATTGGCTAATGAGGGGTGCGACACGGGCCAAGGTGCGGCAGGTGGCAGCCCTCACTATTCAGGTGTTGGAGCATCAATTATCCAAATCTCATCTGCAGCTCTTTCAGCATCTATAGGGGCTCTCCTGGATACCACCTTAGCTCAGGCCTTCTTGCCCACGGATCAGGCCCAGCGTCTCATTTGCAGTGACCTGCAAGTTACAGTGGAGTCTTGCCAGAACAGCCTGACGGATGCTTTGTGCCCGTGGCCACATGGCCTCCAGGGTCCATGTCACCCTTCTTGCCCATCTTCAGATGAAGCAAGTGCATTGGACTCTCTGCACACAATGGCATCAAGCCACAGGTTGTCTTGGGGACAGGATAGTGGTCACCCAACCCCTCAAGCAATCTCTGTCATGGTGGCTATAGCTTCAGAAGCTGCTCATGGGTCTTCCCTTTCAAGCCCCTCCGCACCAGCATGTCCTGACTACTGATGCCTCCAAGACAGGCTGGGGAGCCCATCTCGATGGCTTATACATGCAAGGTCCCCAGATGGCTCAGGAGTGTTTACACCAGATCAACTTCCTGGAGCTCCGTGCCTTTCAAATGCCGTTTGAACGTTTTGGGAGCAGTTGGCCAACTAGATCATCCGTATTCAGACAGACAACCAAGTGGCGATGTTCTATGTCATCAAACAGTGTGGCACAGGATTGTACCTTTTGGTGTTGGGAAGTGGTGCGTCTCTGGAAATTCATCCTCTCCCAGGGCATGATCTTCTGGGCCAAATATGTGCCCGGGGAGCTCAGTGGCTTGGTGGATCGTCTCAGCAGAGTCCTTCAGCCACACGAGTGTATGCTCAGCATGCAGGTAGTCAACTGCTTCTTCCGGTTGTGGGCACTCCAAGCATAGACCTTTGCATCACCAGACAACGCCCAGGTGCTGTAGTTGTGTTCCAGGATTCCCTGCAGCTGTCAGCCTCTGATGCCTTCCTGCTGGACTGTAGTGAGGATCTGCTATATGCATATCCATCGATCCCACTGGTGGCCAAGACCCTGTACAAGCTTCATGCAGAGAGGGCTACCATGATTCTCATTGCCCCGCACTGGCCCTGGCAACCCTGGTTTCCTCTTCTGCTACGACTCTCTCGGAGGCAGCCACTCAGACTGGGCTATGACTTGAATCTGGGGGCTCAGGATGGCAGGTCTCTCCATCCCAGTGTCTGCTGTCTAACCCTCACAGTGTGAATGTTGAGTGGGTAGTTCTTGCAGAGTTTCACCTCACTGATGATGTGGCGAACATGCTCCTCTCTTCACGTAAAGGCTCCACCCACCGTGCCTATGCTTTCAAGTGGTGTCTGTTTTCTATCTGGTGTGCAAGGAAGGTTCTAGACCCTTTCTCCTGCACTGTGGAGATGTTTCTGGCTTACCTCCTCCATCTTTCCAACTCTGGCCTCAAGTCCAACTTGGTGAGGGTGCATCTAAGCGTGTGTGGTGGTGTACCACCACAGCATGGATGGTAAACCCATCTCTACACATCCTCTTGTAGGCTGCTTCATGAGGGGTCTCCTGCTGTCAAAGCCCCCTATCAAGCCACTGCCACCAATAGCGTGGGATCTTAACGTGGTGCTGGGGCAACTCCTTTGAGCCTCTCAGCTCCTATTTGCTTAGGCACCTCACTTGGAAGGTAGTGTTCTTGATAACACTCACCTCTGCATGCAAGGCTAGTGAACTCCAGGTGCTGGTGGCGCACCTTCCATATACCAGATTTCACCACAATAGAGTAGTTCTCCAGACTCATCCTAAGTTCCTTCTTAAAGTGGTTTCTGCTTTTCATCTCAACCAGTTGATGCTGTTGCCCATCTTTTTTCCTTGGCCTCACGCCAGCAGGGCTGAGGCTTCTCTACACAAACTCAATTACAAGAGAGCTCTGGCTTTCTATCTGGAGTGGACGAAATCCCATGGATGTTTCTCCCAGCTCTTTGTCTCTTTTGACCCTAATAGACTGGGTGGTGCAGTTTCCAAGCTCACCCTTTTACTAGATTGGGGACTGCATCTCCTTTGCTTACACTTAGGCTGGTCTGTCTCTGGAGCACCGCGTCATGGCTATGAAGTGGTGAACTTGTGCTCGGTCTCTATGGTGGAGATCTGTAGGGCTACTATGTGGTCTTCAGTCCACACCTTCACAGCCCATTACTATCTGGATGGAGATTCTCAGAGTGACAGCAACTTTGGCCAAGCTGAACTCTGGCAGCTGTGTGGGAATTCGTTTCAATTCCTCCCAGCAGCCCTTCTGTCCAGCCAGGCTGCTGTAGAGTCGTCCTGATGTTGATGTCTTCGTTGGACACTGACTCTTAGAACCTTACAGAGATTGCTTGCACTGTTTCTCTCAGTTCATTTTTTCTGGTTGCCCTGTTGGGCTTTTTACAGGTTTTTTCAGTAGCCTGTAGCTGGGGAGTCCCATATGTGAGGACTGACTTACTGATTGTTCCTGGAGAAAGTGTAGTTACTCAGCTATAGCAGATGTTCTCTGGGAACAGCAGGAATACGTTCTTACTGCCCTCCCTGCTCCCCATGGAGTTGTTCATTTTGCTTGATTACGCTATGTGATCATACTGAGGTAAGATGGCTCTTTCAGGCGGGAAGACAGGCCCCATGCATGGTGGACCTCTCAAAAGCTTTCTATGGAAGTTTGTCTTCCCCCATCTGGATGATTGGCTGATAAGAATATTATTGTAGAAGGAGTTCAAGAATGAACATGCTTGACCATTCGGATGTTGGAACTAGTAGAGTTTGTTATAAATTACCCAAAGTCCCACGCAGTTGGAATTCATAGGAGCCTTGCTCGACACAACTCAGGCGAGAGTCTTCCTTCTACCCGCATGACCATTTGCACAGACTGACAGCACTGGTGTGGGACACTCAACTGAATCAGCAAGTGACAGTTTGCAAGATGTTGACTGTATTAGGCTACATTGCCTCTACAGTACTTGCCACGCCCTTGACATGCCTCCAGATGAGGACTTTGAGGACTCAGTGGACCCAAGCCATGGGTTGACTAAGGAGGTAATCTGTATGTCACCACCTCTCTCATTCAGTCATTGCACTGGTGGACAGTCCACCACAATTTGCTCAAAGGTCTTCCTCTCCAAATTGCTACACCCCAAAGAGTTCTGTCAAAAAAAATGCATCTAAGCTAGGGTGGAGGAGCTCATCTCGATGGGTTGCACACCCATGGCAGTTGGTCAATCCAAGAAAGTCTCCATCCGATCAACTTCTTGGAATGAAGAGCAGTGGCAAATGGTCTAAAGGCTTTCTGAGCTCAACTGGCCAACCAAATTGTTCTGATCCTGATAGACAATCTGGTCGCCATTTTCTACATCAACAAGCAGGGAAGAACAGGCTCATACTTCCTGTGTTGGGAAGCGGTCAGGTTGTGGAAGTTCACCATCGTGCATGGGATTCACTTGAGAGCTTTGTACCTACCAGACAAGCAGAACACTCTGGTAGACAGACAGTTAAGTCCTCCAACCACAGGAGTGGATGTTGGACAAGGAAGTTGCGTCTCGCATCTTTCAAGAGTGGGGCACTCCCTCGATAAATCTGTTCGCCATCGTGCAGAATGCCCAGGTGGGTAAGCTCTGCTCTAGAGTAAGATCACACAGCAGACTACAGCCTAATGCTTTCCTCCTGCATTTATTTATTTAATTAATTTATTTATTTATTTAGCAATGTGTATATACCGCTTTTCACCAGTTCAAAGCGGTGTACATTCAGGTACGGTATATATTTCCCTTGTCCCCGAAGGGCTTACAATCTACATTTTGTACCTGAGGCACAAGGAGTGCCTGTGGGACTAGAAACCCAAGTCCCTCCGGCCCGAGGTTGCTGTCCTCCAGTGGGATTTGAACCCCAACCACTAGGCCACTCCTCCCGCATTGGGGGAAGGGTCTTCTGTATGCATATTATCTAATACATCTCATTGCAAATACTCTCTTGAAACTCAGAACAGACAGTGGTATGATGAATTCCCATCACTCCGTACTGACCCAGACAGCCTTGGTTTCCCCTCCTGCTGCAACTCTCCAGTCAGGAGCTGCTCCGGCTTGGCTATGCACCAGATCTGATATTGCAGGATGGAGGGATAATTTTGCACCCCAAAATCCAGTCCTTGGTTCTCATGGCGTGGATGTTGAGAGGCTAATGATGTTGGAGCTCAACCTGCCGGACAGTGTAACCAACTTCCATTTGGCTTCTGGGAGGGCCTCTACGAGTGTCTTATTCCTGCAGATGGACGAAGTTTGCTGCCTGGTGTGAGGACCAGGGCCTAGATTCTTCTTTCCCACACAAACTGCTTGATTATCTTCTACACCTCTGAGTCTGGATTTAAGTCCAACTCCGTCAGGGTCCACCTGAGTGCAATTGGAGCTTACCATCGAGGGATGGAAGTAAAGTCCATCTCTGTACAGCTTTTAGTTCACTTCATGCAGGGGTTACTTCCCTTGAAGCCTCCCACAATATCTGGGACCTCAGTGTGGTTCTTGCATGCTCATGAAAGCTCCCTTTGAGCCGCTCAGTTCCTGTCCTCTGAAGTTCATGACCTGGAAGGTATTGTTTCTGATGGCGGTCACGTCAGCTTGCAGAGTGAGCGAACTTCAGGCTGCAGTAATTCATCTGCCTTACACCAAGTTCCACCATAATAGAGTGATTCTCTGTACTCATCCTAAATTCCTTCAGAAAGTGGTATCTGATTTCCACCTTTATCAATCAGTTTTTCCAAAATTTTTCCAGAGACGTCATACCCACAGAGAGGAAGCTGCGTTGCACATACTGAACTGCAAGCGGGCCTTATCCTTCTACTAAGCCCATAGAAAGTCCACCCAGCTTTGCTTCTTTTGACCTCTTATAAACTACGGGATGCCATTTCCAAACACACTTCTTATTTGGCTGGCAGACTGCATCTCTTTTGCTTACGCCCAGGCAGGCCTGAGCCTTGATTGTCATGTCACAGCTCACAGTGTCGGAGCTATGGCTGCGTTGGTGGCCAACTTGCGCTGGGTCTCCATGGAAGAGATCTATAGGGCTGCAAAATCGTCTTCTGTCCACACATTCACATCTCACTACTGTGGATGGGGATTTCTGACACAACAGCAACTTCAGTCAATCTGTATTCCAGAATCTGGGGATTAGAATCCATCTCCTTCCCCCTAGGCCCATTCTACTGTGTCCAGGCTACCAAAAAAAAAGGGGGGGGGGGGAGTGAATAGCTCATTTTGTACATTGTTGCTGGTTGAATGGTCATGGCTTGGCTGCCTGCCATGCTGCAGTTGAATTTTGCCCCTGTTGGCCTTCTCGGTGGTGGTCTCAGTTTTTGGTAGGCTGTAACTTGGGAGTCCCATACGTGAGGACTTCATTCCTGCTTGTTCACGGAGAAAAGGTAGCTACTCACTTGTAGCAGGTGTTCTGCGTGGACGGCAAAAATTAGTCCTCACAATCCTCCCACCTCCCCGAGAAGTTGTCTTCTGCTACAGCTGCATTATCAGACTGATCTAAGATGGCAGCAGGTGGGAAGAAGGCATGCAGGTGCAATAGAGCCTCCCAAAAGCTTCCAGTAGGGGAGCGTTCCTGCATGGGCTCCACTGGGGACATCGCCCATATGTGAGGACTAATTCTTGCTGTCAACGGAAAGCACCTGCTATAGGTTAGTAACTGCTTTTTCCGCAAGCAGCTGAAAGCTTTCTTACTTCCAAGAAGCATTCATAAATGTGGCATAGTTTTAATTGTGCAGCAGGAGAGGTAAAGCTGTTATTAATGAAGAGGTATCTAGTATGTGTATATTGTATTTAAATGGACTTTTTACGTGTTGTAGATATCTATTGACATTATGGATTGTATATGTTCAGTTGTAGTTTGCTTAGAGCAGTGGTTCTCAATCCAGTCCTCTGGGATCCCCAGGCCAGTCAGCTTTTCAGGATATCCACAATGAATATGTATGAGAGATCTGCATGCACTGCTTCCATTTGTATGCAGATCTATCTCACGCATGTTCATTGTGCATATCCTGAAAACCTGACTGGCCTGAAAAGTCCCAGAGGGACTGGGTTGAGAACCACTGGCCTAGAGGTTTGGATAGTGTGGTGAAGAAATATTTTTTAAATACGTGTGATGTGGCCTCTGAGGCTGTCTTGGCCAGTTGGCTAAGGGAAGCAGTGTCCTCAGCGAATTTGTTCCATAGGGATTATAGGCACACTCCTCTTGGGCACAAAGTTGGTCCTGGGTAAAGCACAGTTCTATTGTCCCCATTAGCATTTGTAAGGCTGCGACTTGGGCATACCTCTCTACCTTTGTCAAGGATTAATTTGAATATCCATGCCAGGGCAGTTTTGGCCTTAATTGTAGAAATTTGAGGGCAGCTGTCTCTTCTTCCTGAGCTATGGAATCATAGCTTTGGCACTTTCACTTAACCTGGTCTAGCCAGACGATCTGGAAGGTGAAGATTTACTTAACAGATAATTTCCTGTCCTGGAGTCTTGTTAGATCAGTTGGTACCTGCCCCTTTGTGCTCCGCTCTCTGCACGGTTTAGCCGTGCAGGCTTTTGACTTTCCTGGAAGACAATATGTAGAGTGGCTGCCCTGTACATTGTTTTTGGACACAGTTTTCTCTGTGCCTTCCTTTCTCAGTTTATCCTCAATGAGGTTATGTGCGGTCAGTTTTCTTGACCATAAGCTTGGATTCGAATACTGAAGCATGCCCCTAGCTGCATCAGCACTAGTAGCAGTGATGATCTCCAGGAACAAGCAGGAATGAGTCTTCACATATGGGTATCGTCGGTACCGACGGAGCTTGCGCGGGAACGCTCCCCAGCGTCCAGTAAGAAAGCTTTTGGGAGCATCCCACAGCGCCTGCGCGCTGCCTTCCCGCCTTTCCCAACCTCCTCTCTCCAGTTCTTCTTTTCCGCAGAGCCAGCAGGTCGTGTTCCTGTCACCGCAGAAGAATTCTTTATTTAATTTTTTTAATTTTTTTGTGTCGCGTCTGCCTTCTTCGACGTCAGACCGGTACCGCCAGTCTTTTCTTTTAAAAAAAAAAACAACCAAAAAGCTTTTCTTTCTTCAACTGTGCATTTTCGGTTTGGGCCTTAGGCCTGAACATATTTTCTCCTCATGGAGAGGCCCGCTTCCGGGTTCAAAAAGTGTGGCGGTACTATTTCTGTCACCGACACCCATGACTGGTGTCTAAAATGTTTGGGTCCTGACCATTCCATCACGGATTGTGTGTCCTGTACCATAATGTCTAAAAGAGGTCGGCAGAACCGAGCAGCCAAGCTCAGTACCCTGTTGCCACTGAGGCTGCATCAGAGGGAATCGACGTCTTCCAGGGCTGCTTCTTCCTCCCATGGATCTCAGGTAATCAAACATAAATCTAGCCAGTCCTCGAAGGGCAAATCTCCCTCTAAGCATCGAGATGCCTCCGGGCTTGTCCTCGAGGATTCCGCACCGGCAAAATTTATTTATTTATTTATTTAACATGTTTTATATACCGTCTTTCTACAAATCAAAACGGTTTACATAGAACAATAAAAGGCAGTATATTGCAACTGTTTACAAGGAACGAATAACAGGGTACAGAATAAAACATAAAAAACAAAATTATAATATATAATTAATTACAGTGAACAACTATTTATATATTTACATATGTATGTGCATAGCTATGGATGGGAGTATTGAACAGTTTAATGGGACAAGGGTAGGGAGGTAAAAAAAGAGGGTAAAAAAAATTACCCCGGCGGGAAGTTCCGGCTTCCAAAGCATTGTCTATGGGGTCACAGGTTGACATCAATGGCTCTGCCTCGACCGATCACCTGTTGCCGTGTTCTGGGGTATCGGTGGCCTCCACTGGTACCGACAACCAGACTCTGGTGGCGTCGATGGATCAGAAGATTCTGTCCATGCAGCGCACCCTAACGGCGTTTATGCAGGCTTATGTTTATGTTTGTTTATTATTTGATAAAAACCGCCTTTCTACAAAAACCAAGGCGGTGTACAATTTAAAATTCAATAAAAGAAGGTTAAAAACCAGTGGCAAGGAAAAGAAATGTACAAAAGAGTTATAGGATAGGATGAAAGAGAAAGCAGACAAACGAAACATGAGAAGAAGAGGAAGAGGAAGACCTAAGAACAAACAAAAAAGGTGGGGGAAAGGTAGAAGTCACACAAAAGGAGAGGGAACATCAAAAGCTAAAGAGAATAGATGAGTTTTCAAGTCTCGTTTGAAAGCAGAGTGTTGAGATTCTAAACGGAGGGAAGAGGGAAGGGCATTCCAAAGGGCGGGTCCAGCAAAGAAGAAAGCGGTAGAACGGGTAGACTGAAGGTGAGCTCGGGGAGGGGAGGGTAAGGCGGTTAAGATGAAATGAGCGGGGAGTGTGTCTAGGGGAGTGGAAAAAGAGAAGGTCCGTGAGATACTGTGAAGTGCTGTCGTGAAAGGCTTTGTGAACCAGGGTCAGTAATTTAAACATAGCATGGAAAGATACCGGTAACCAGTGGAGGTGAAATAAAATGGGGGTTATATGGTCGCGAAGGGAGGAGTGAGTGACAAGGCGTGCGGCAGTGTTCTGAATGCGTTGAAGACGGGATAGATGATTCTTAGGGAGACCGGTGAAAAGAGAATTGGCGAAATCGACATGGGATATGACTAAAGAGAGTACTAGAGTAGCAAGAGCAGAAGGGGAAAGAAAAGGACGAACAGAGCGAATCTGACGAAGAAAGAAAAAAGAGGTTTTAGTAACCTGAGAGATATGGGAGTGAAAAGATAAGTCTGAATCAAAATGCACCCCCAGATACAGAAAAGTGGAAACCAAGGGTACAGGAGTGCCAGAAAAAGAGGGAGCTAGTGAAGGAGGAGGACTACCATGCGAGAACCACCGGTACTGCAACAGTCTCTGTTGCCGGTACCAGCTCCGGCACCGGCATCGTTCCCAGTGCCGGTACCGATTGCATAGACATCGGCTTCGGTGTTGACTGCAACGGTACCCTGTCCTATGATGCCCATCGGTACCGAACCGGTACCGCTTACTCCCGATGTCGATCCCACTCGGTACGCGTATCGGGCTTTACAGGAGCATCCAGACAGGCGATACTTCGATTCCTCCGAAGACTCTGATGAGTCGGAGGTTTTCTGTCGATGCACCGGTACTTCTTCCTCAGGAGTCTGATTCTCCAAAACGAAGAATGTCTCCTCCAGAAGACTTGTCTTTTCAGGACTTCATTAGGGAAGTGGCTAGGGGCCTCTCCATTACAGTGGCCCCTGAGTCAGAGCCTAGAGCCAAGCAACTAGATATTTTGCAATATCCTAAGGCTCCTAAAGAAGCAGCTACTTTACCTATTCATGAGATTCTCTATGATCTCATGTTGAGCATGTGGGAGACTCCTCTTACCACCTCTCCTCATTCTCGTAGATTAGACACCATGTACCGTGTCCCTCCTTGTCCTGGCTTTCATAAGTCTCAGCTTCCTCACCACTCTATTGTGGTAGAGTCTGCCATGAGGAAAATAAGAGTGCAAAGAGACACTCATCTAATCCTCCAGGACGTGAATGCAGGACCCTTGATGCTTTTGGCCGAAGGGTTTTCCAAGCTAATATGCTTGCTGCCAGAATCAACTCCTATAGTCTCTATATGGGGATGTTTCTAAAAGAAGTCACAGATCATCTGCAGACTTTAGCCCCTTTTATTTCAGAAGATAAAAGGCAGGAATTTCTCACTTGGCTTAAACATGCCCAAGATGTTTCCAAATTTTCCAACCGTGCAGCCTTTGACTCTTTTGAGTGTGTAAGCAGAGCTTCGGCTATCGCCATAGGTGCACGCAGAATTGCTTGGTTACAAGCCTCTGATTTGGAACTTTGGGTCCAAGATGAACTGGGAAATCTTCCTTGCACAGGTGAAAACCTTTTTGGCAGGGATTGGAAAGCAAAGGCCACTCAGATGGATGCTGAGAACTCTGCTTTGGATCGACTTTCAAAGTCTACCTCTGCTCCTGCTAAGAAAAGGTTGTTCAAAAAGACAACTTTTTCTAAAAAGGGAAGTTACTACCCTGCTTATAGTCAGCAGGCATCTTCTGCAGGTCGTTTTGCTGCAAAGCGTCAGCAACCACCTAAACAGGCCAAGTCAAGGGCTGCCAGGCCTCCCACGGCTCAGCAGCCTCAGCCTCCTCAGGGCCTTTGACTTGCAACTAGAGAACTTAGCCTTTCTGGCTCTGGAAGAACCAGAGCCCCTCACCATTCCAGGAAGGTTGGCTTACTTTGCTCCCAGATGGGAGCAAATTACAGCAGAGCAATGGACCCTCTCCATTGTAAGGGAAGGATACAAGCTTCATTTCTTGAACCTTCCTCCCCACACCATGGTGAGACAGTTCAATTCTCCAACATCTCTCCTCAACCTTCTGGGTCAGGAGATTGCTGCCCTTCTTGCCCAAGGGGCAATAGAAGAAGTACCCCTTCTTCAACAGGGCTCAGGGTTCTACTCCCCTTATTTTCTTATTCCAAAGAAAACAGGGGGCTACAGACCCATATTCAATCTCAGAGAATTGAACAAGTTTCTATTCAAAGAGAAATTCAAGATGATTTCTCTCGGTACTCTGCTGCCATACCTTCAGAGTCAGGACTGGCTTTGTTCTCTAGATCTCAAGGATGCGTACACCGATGTCCTTATCCATCCAACACACAGAAGGTTCCTTCGGTTCCTTTTACAAGGAAAGCACTACCAATACAGGGTGCTTCCTTTCGGTCTGGCCTCTGCACCAAGGGTGTTCACGAAATGCATGGCAGTAGTAGCTGCATTTCTACGCACTCTAGGAATATTCATTTTCCCATATCTGGACGACTGGCTCATTCGAGCTCCATCCCAGTCAGAGGCCCAGATTTCTCTAACCTGCACAATGCGTGTCCTTCAGTAATTGGGACTGGTAATGAACATCCCAAAATCCCATCTCACCCCTACTCAGTCTCTGGAGTTTATAGGGGCCTTGCTGGATACCACAACTGCAAGGGCCTATCTTCCTCAGGCCCGTTGCCTACGCTTGGTGCAGTTAGCCTCCCAGATACAGTTAAAGTCCCATTTAACTGCTCGAGAGATGTTACAACTCTTAGGCCACATGGCATCCACCGTGCATGTGGTTCCATATGCTCGCCTTCACGTGAGGGCAGCTCAATGGACTTTGTCCACCCAATGGACTCAGGCATCAGGTTGCCTGTCAGACAAAATAGCAAACTCCAGTCGCCTATTTTGGTCTCTCCAGTGGTGGAAGTCCCCTCCAAATCTGTTGCTGGGATCCCCTTTTCAGCAGTCGCTACCACAAGCAACTCTGACAACAGATGCTTCTCCAATGGGTTGGGGAGCTCATCTGCAAGATCTCTCCACCCAGGGCATCTGGTCTCCACAGGAGACTTCTCTGCATATCAATCTCTTGGAACTCAGAGCAATATTCTTAGCTCTGAGTGTTCCATTCCCTGCTCAGCTACAGGACAGTCCTCATCCATACGGACAACTAAGTAGCCATGTTCTATGTAAACAAGCAGGGCGGGACTGGCTCTCTGTCGCTTTGCAACGAAGCTTTGCGACTGTGGGCCTTCGCCAGAGAGCATCACATCCATCTTCTGGCAGTATATCTTCCAGGCGTTCAAAACTCTTGGGCGGACAGACTTAGTCGATTTCTGCTTCAACACGAGTGGTCCCTCCACATGGACCAGGTAGCCAGGATTTTTCGAATTTGGGGAACCCCGGACATAGACCTCTTTGCAAGTCTGTGGAATGCCAAACTTCCCCGGTTCTGTTCCAGAATTCCATGTCAGGGAGTTCAGGCCAAGGATGCCTTCCTCCTTCACTGGGGTCAAGACTTCCTTTATGCCTTTCCACCAATTCCCCTAATTCCCAAGACACCATTCAAGCTTCAGAGAGATCAAGGGACCATGATCCTCATAGCACCACATTGGCCACGCCAAGTGTGGTACCCTCTACTTCTGCATCTCTCTCAAGCTCCTTCCCTGGACTTGGGCTCTGCACCAGACCTTCTGTCCCAGGAAGAGGGAACTTTGTGGCACCCAAACCCCCAGTCGCTCCATCTCAGGGCTTGGTTGCTGAGGGCCTAGACCTTCAAGATTTTCATCTCTCTCAGCAAGTCAGAGATGTTATTCATGCCTCTAGAAAGCCTTCTACTAGACGTTCCTATGCTTTCAAATGGAAAAGATTTACCATTTGGTGTTCAGGGAAAGGTCTAAACCCTCTTGCAATACCTCTGAATTCTCTACTAGAGTATCTCCTGCATCTATCCCATGCAGGTCTGAAAACGAATTCAGTAAGAGTCCATTTGAGTGCTATTGCAGCGTCCCTCAAGCCTCTCAATGGACAACCTATTTCCTCTCATCCTCTTATAGCAAGATTCATGAGAGGCCTTCTTTTAACTAAGCCTCCCATTAGACCACCTCCAGTGGCATGGGACTTTAAACCTGGTTCTTGGCCAGCTTATGAAGCCACCCTTTGAACCTTTAGCCATCACCTCCTTGAAATTCATTTCTTGGAAAGTTATTTTTCTCATTGCAGTCACCTCAGCACGCCGCATCAGTGAGTTGCAAGCTTTGGTGGCTAATCCTCCTTATACAAGGTTCCATCATGATAAGGTAGTCCTCAGGACCAATCCACACTTTATGCCTAAAGTGGTCTCACCTTTTCATCTGAACCAAGAGGTATATTTACCTGTCTTTTTTCCAGGACCTCATGCATCAAATGCAGAGAGGAATCTTCATACCTTGGATTGTAAGAGAGCTCTTGCTTTTTACTTACAAAGAACACAGCAACATAGAAAGTCTTCTCAACTCTTTGTTGCTTTTGATCCTTCTCATTTAGGACTTCCAGTCTCTCTAAGAGAACACTGTCCAACTGGATTGCTCAATGTATTTCTTTCGCCTACCAGAGTAGGAACATTTCTCTGGAGGGTCATGTCACAGCTCACAACGTGAGAGCCATGGCAGCCTCAATGGCTCATCTAAACTCTGTGTCCATCGACCAAATCTGTCGAGCGGCCACCTGGGCCTCGGTTCATACCTTCACAGCCCATTACTGTTTGGACAAGGACTCCCGCAGGGATGCCTCGTTTGGTCAGGCTGTTCTCAAACACCTGTTCCATTCCTAATCAACTCCTACCCACCTACCCTGGTCGGATGCCAGAGATCCATGGGGGGAGGTAGAGTCCTTTTCAGGGACATACAACCTGGGGTTTCTCCCTGGCATCTGCAGCTAGGGAGTCCTCATATGTGAAGACTCATTCCTGCTTGTTCCTGGAGATAGCACAGTTACTTACCTGTAACAGGTGATCTCTGGGAACAGCAGGAATAAGTCTTCACAACCCACCCACCTCCCCTAGGAGTTGTATCTCTCTATCTATCTTTCCTTTCCTCTTTCTCTTTGTCTCAGCTTTAAAACTCGAACTGGAGAGAGGCGGTTGGGAAAGGCGGGAAGGCAGCGCGCAGGCGCTGTGGGATGCTCCCAAAAGCTTTCTTACTGGACGATGGGGAGCGTTCCCGCGCAGGCTCCGTCGGTACTGACGATACCCATATGTGAAACTTATTCCTGCTGTTCCCAGAGATCACCTGTTACAGGTAAGTAACTGTGCTTTACTGGAAATTTATAGTTCTTTCTCTGTCTGCTGGCAGGGGGGAAAAACCCACTTGTCTTGCAGGACTCAGGAAAGGAAAATCTCCAGGAACACTCAGGAATGCAGTCTTCACATTTTGGTGACCTCGGTATTGACGGAGCCTGCGTTAGAACACTCCCCAGCATCAAATGCGCCTGCACATCTGCCTTCCCACCTTCCCAACTTCTCTCCTCAGTTGAGTTTGTAGCTGAATGATAAAAGAAAAAATAAAAACTACCCTACAACTTGTAAACAAGGGCGCTGGGTGAGAATGTCCACAGTCTTGGCAAAGGCAAATATTAGTATGACTTGCAAAGGATTGTGGGAAATGTAGTCCATTCATACCAGAATCAGCCGTTCACAAATAAATGAGTTGTGCTTGCTGGAGTGTTAAGCAAAGAAAATATATTTTATTTATGGGGTTATTTCTCCCACACAGATTTACTTGGTAGCACAAAAAGGATACTTGCTTTCAGTATAATACTTAGGAAAACAAATCAGGAACAACAACTGAACTTCTTAAGCAATCAATCAAACCATAAAGACCTGGATGGGAACAGAAAGGTCTTTCTGTGGGCTCCTGCTAATACCTTTTAGCAGTGCTCCAAAAACAAACCCAAAACCCCAAAAAAGTAATCAAAAACTGTTCTTTTTCAAGGATAACTTCTTGTATTTTTCACACACACCCAGAAGTGTCCTTTTAGAGCCCACGTGCAATTATGCAAGGCTTAATTGCTAACAATTAACCAGCTGCAAACCTCTTGGCTGGTTTACTTTCTATATGTGGCTCAAATCTTACCTAAAAGCTTCCTTGTAAACTTTTTCTGGGTAGATAAAAGAACAGGATATATTTCTTTTTGATGGTTGGTGTATTTGTGAAAGTATATTACCACAGAAGCCTAGATAGAGAGCAATCCATGTATTCACTCTGATCAGGTAAAATATCTCCTCCTTCAACTATCATAGAATCAATATCATAGACTGGTTCAGGGGAATTTCTTAATGGAGCACTCTCAGGACAATACTTGTTTCCCTGCTGTCTTCCAAGTGAATAGCTAGGGCATAGATCAGTGTTCATACCTGAGCTTCCATTGCTGTTAGAGTCCCTCCCCAGATATCTTGGCTAGTATGTAGTCCAGTTTTTATGTCCAGCCTTCCAATCAAGATCCCTGGACACTGGGTCTCTCTTCACATACCTTCTTGCACTGGTCTTAGGGCCCCTTCCAAATGCAGCCGTCTCCCTCACAGGTGCCGTCTGGGGATTCCTGGCTCTGTAACCCCACTCCTCTGGCTTCCCCCAGTCCAATGGAGTATGCTTGCCTCTGGAATGACTCCCAGCACACGTAATGCTATGGACTCCTTTAGACCTCCAAGATGCTTTTCTCTTCTTTCTTCCACGCTGCTTCTTGCTCTCTCTGTCCTTGAGCTCTGGGTTCCTCATCAACTCCAACTCCAGCTCTCTGGTCTGCAACTGCTTCTTCTGCTTAGAATCTGTTTTACTTTTAACCTGCTTAGAGGGACACTCCACCCTAGCACAGCTCAGCTGTGCTGAATCAAGCCCTGCCCTTGGAGATGAGTGATTGGGGATTACCTCATAGTTCTCCTGATTGAACACACGTTTCCCCACTTCAGCTCTTCTAGAGGCTGTTTGAAACCTGGTGCATTCTGGGATTGGTAGTCTTTTATGAAAACATTCTGTTTTATTATTTCTACCAGCAAAGACAGGTTGCTTGTTCAGAGCTAATTCACCTCTATTATAGCTCCTTCCTGAACTATGATAAGCTTCCTTATCACAAACTCCGAGGGGAGGAGGGCAGGTTGTGAAGACTGATTCCTGCTGTTCCCGGAGATCACCTGTTACAGGTGAGTAACTATGCTATCTCCAGGAACAAGCAGGAATGCAGTTTTCACATATGGGGCTCACTAGCTCCCAGGTAGTAGACTGGGGAGGGGGAGGGGGGGAAGAGCAGTGTGATCCCTGGGGCTAAATGTTAGAGCCAAAGAGTGTGTACACGATGTGTCCTGTTGGACTCAATTCCAGGCAACTATACCCCCTCTAATGATAATCTAGTCTCTTGGAGAAGTCAGAGATGGAGGGTAGGAGTTGAGCTTAAGTCCCAAAGAGGTGCTGGACTACAGCTTGGCCTAAAACAGTCTCCCGATTGGAGTCCCCTGTCCAGACAATGTGCAGCAAATGTGTGAATGAAGGACCAGGTAGCTGCTCGACAGATATCATCAGTAGATACTGAACGAAGGTTGGCAACTGAGGTTGTCCTGTCATGCACATTATGAACAGTGATGTGACCCTCCAGGGAGAGCTCCCCTGTTCAAAAGTGATAGTCTGATCTCCAGGAACAAGCAGGAATGAGTTCACATATGGGTACGTCGGTACCAACGGAGCCTGCGCGGGAACGCTCCCCAGCGTCCAATCAGAAAGCTTTTGGGAGCATCCCTCAGCGCCTGCGTGCTGCCTTCCTGCCTTTCCAACTGTCTCTCCTCAGTTTTCGTTTTTCCGCGGAGCCGGCAGGACGTCCTCCTGTCATCGCAGAAAATTTTTTCTTTAAATTCTTAAATTCTTATTTTCCTGTGGTCGCGGCTGTCTCCCCGACTCCACCGGTATCGCCGGTGTTTTTTTCTTTTCTTTTTCTTTAATCCAGGGAATTTTTTTCCCTCAGTTTCAGTTTTAAACTTTGGGCCTTCAGGCCTCTCCATTATGGAGCCGCCAGCTTCTTTTCCTAAGAAGTGCCTTAACTGTGGCAGTGCAGTATTGTTTTTAGACTCCAAGTCCTGGTGTCTAAACTGTTTGGGTCCTGACCATCCGGAGCCATTAGGCTATAGTATTATGAGAAGAGATTTCCCTTTTCAAGTTTTCCTCGATACAGAGTTCCCTTCCAATGGCAGGGCACCGACCATTTCGCCTTCTCTACAGGATCAGGTAACCCACAAACAGTCTGTTCAGACTAGCCAATCCTTGAGTGGTAGGTCTCATGCACAGCATGATGACGGCTCCAGCCTTGCCCTCAAGGATCCATTGGCTTCAAAACCCCGGCGGGAGTCTTCGGTCTCCAAAGCCTTTCAGGGGTTTCAGGTTGTTCCTGAGGCTCACCCCTCACAGAACATACCTGAGCCGTGCTCGGTGGTGGCATCCGCTTCGAGCGGTACCGATACCCCGGCATCGGCACTGGTGCTGAGTGATCCACTCTTCACCAGGGATCGTCATCGGGTTGTCTCGGTACCTTCGGGACTGATCGATACATCCCAGATTGACTTTCCAGTATCGGTATCACCGCCGATACTACCACCGACGTCGGTACCTTCCAGACATGTATCGATAGACTCGCTTCCTTCGATGCCGAGTCTGGAATTGATTTCCAGTCTGGAAGACTGGGTACCGACACGTCTCGGAATCGATGCTTACCGATTCCGGATGCTCGGTACCGAGGGCAATTACCAGAGGCCTTCGGTTTCCTCGGTACCACTTGAGCAGCCTCCGATAACTGCTTCGATGTCGGTATCGTCTTCAATTCCGGCACAGCTGCCGGTATTGGTATCGGTGCAGATACCTGCAGTAGCATCGGGTCAGCTCCTTCCATGCTTCTTTCACCAGAGTAGCTCCTTTCTATATCTAGTTTGGAGTCGATACCTGGCATGGACGATGCAGTACTGACTGTCTCACGTCATGACCTCCAGTACCAGCATCCATCCTTTAGGGATCCTTTTCTGCACCGGGCGGGATCTTCTATTCCTACATTCTCAAGTGTCTACTCCGGTGCCCAGGCTAGTTCTTCAGATCTAGCCTGTCCAGGGATGGTTTCTGTTGGAGTTCCTTCTTTTCAGAATTTTCTCCTAGACATAGCAACATCCCTTGCTATTCCTACCACTGGTTATGATCCTGCTCAAGGCTATCTTTGTTCTGGAGAAAAGGAAAATATAATGCTTCCTTTACATCATTCCTTGCAGGATCTTCTACGTATGTGGGAAGCACCTTTAAGGGTTTCCTCACCTTCTAGAGCAACTGATCTTCTATATCAGGTGCCCCCCTCTCCAGGGTTTCAAAAGACTCAACTTCCCCATCATTCCATTGTAGGCGGAATCAGCAATGAGGAAGGTAAAAAGCAAGAAGAGGCATTCTTCTTACCCGCCAGGTCGTGCATCTAGAACACTGGATGCCTTTGGACGTCAAACCTTCCAAACATCTATGCTGGCAACAAGGATTCTCTCATATATTTTTTATGAGTCTATCCCTTCAGGAGGTCACAAAGAAATTATTTCTTTTGACTCCTTTTCTATCAGAGCCCAAGGCTGCAGACTATTCCTTACTTCTTAGTCATAGCCAAAATATCTCTTGGTTTCTTTCTCTTGCTTCCCTAGACTCTTTTGAGTCTGTTAGCAGAACCTCTGCTATAGCCATAGGGGCGCGACGTAGAGCCTGGCTCCAAGCTTCAGACTTGAACAAATGGGCACAACAAAGACTGGGTAATACTCCTTGCACTGGAGAAAATCTCTTCAATAAGGAGTCTTTACATCAGGTTGCTCAGTGCTCCACTGACTTCCCTGTTTCTGAAGGCAATCCTAAGCCTTCTCCTTCCCCAGTAGGTTGGAAATGCCCTAACAAACCTTCTTTCCCTAGGAAAAGAAGGTTTCACTCTTCTGCCCATCATACAGATGTTCCCAAGCAGGGGAAACCTCGCCCTGGTCTGAAGAATCCAAACTCTAGCCAGGCTGAACAAACCCAGCAACCATAGGTTCCTGAGGTTTACAAAATACAGTTAACTTCTTCTCAATAGAAGTTTTTTCACTGTTTTTTCCTTCAAAACTCTACACATGGATTCCTTTCCTCAGGACATCCATTTGCTCCTAGATATGCTGAGCTGTCAGGATATTCATGTCTATGGGTCACAGGTTTCTCCTCTTCTTCCTACCAAGAAGAGAAGTTAACAACTATCCCATGATAGTTTCCTGTTCCAACTTGAATTTTTTCCTTCCACAGAGTTACCACATGGTAAGTCACCCTGCAGCTCCTGTTTCTCTACCCTCTCATCCAGGGTTTCCCCTGAATGAGTGGTACCATACCACTGCAGGGCTTCTCTACCCTTTCATTCCAGTGTGGAGTTTTCCTCTTGAATAAACTCCCTTCTTTTCTCTGGGCAGCTCATCAGACAGGAACAGGATTTCTCCTCTTCTTTTGTCTGTTCTCTCTGTTTACACAGAACGATTCTCTCTGCTGTCTTATTCAGCAGCTGCCCATGCAGGAGTTCTAGTGATTGGACTACTGGTACTTTTCCACAAGTTTCCTGTCTGTCTTCCACTACTTTCCGTCTGGCCTTAGTAGTGATTCCAAGATAGTGCTTTCATCTATCTTGGATAATCCTAATCACTTCAGGCTTATCACACTATCTTTTTTTCTTGCCATCTCCAATACTTTGGATTTGGCAGCATAGTTGACCTACAGCCAGTTTTATTTCCCAATACTCCTGCATAATGCTCTCTGCAATCTTACAGAGAAGCTTTCTACTATGGGCCCTTGCTAGAGAGCATGGGGTTTTTGTCTCTGATGACTATCCTATATGGTTGGGAAAGGCTTCCTCAGTCATTCCCATGACTGTGAGGGTTCTTCACACCCTGTTATCTCCTGTTATAATACAGGACATAAGCCTTTTCTACGTGAACGTCCAAAGAGTTTTCCAGTTCCTACCAGGAATATGCTCTTTTTTTTCCTTGCAGCTTGTCCTCATGGTATCCTACTCCTTCATGGACAGCACTTATTCTACTAATAACGCATGATACCCCTTGTGTCCCTCCAGTGGGTCAACCTGGTATCTCATACTATGCGTTTTTCTGTCCATTTACCATGCCAGAGTTCTACAGGACTCAGGACTTGCTGTTTACACACTGATATTATCTTCTGTTTTTTCACGCAACCATCCTGGTTATTTCACTGGATAGCATTCCTGCACCAGCTTAGCCAGGGGAAATAGATTCTCTATATATCTTCTCAAGTAGGTTCCACCTTCTTGTTCTTAGATGAATCTTTCTCCTTCACATCTCCCATGTGAATGTTCTTATGGGCATATATCTATCTGCTTAGTTGCAGACATTTATCTTCAGACATATATATTCATGTATGTATATATCTCTATATACTTCCCTATAAATACATATGTCTGTAAGCTGCGTGTGCATATGTTATGCCCCTCCATATCTCACTATAGACATATATATATATATATACCCCTATATATCTATATCCCTATATATCTATGTGTATCTGTCGAGATGCTTCCTTATAGGTAGATATGTATTTACATATTTATCTCTCTGTCTATGCTTATAAAGGTTTTACCCTCCTAGACGTTCCAGACAGTGGACTTGCATATGTTCATACTGTCCCTCAGTATGTCTGGGGTATTATGCACACAACCACTACTGTGGTACTGTCAGCTTCTACTTTAACTCTACGTCTACCTATCCCTGAAGCTCCATGCTTCAATATCTTTCCTATCTCTCACCAGCTAGGAAAGACAAGGTGGATCTTCAGTAGTTCTGAGGTTTCAGCCCTTCAGACATCTGTCCTCCTTGGGAATGCGGGCTTTTTCCCATACCCCCTCTTCCCTCCAGGACTAGGTTAGTTTGTCCAAATCGGTCAGTCTTCCTCTTTTGCTCCTAAATGTTAATCACTCTGTAGCCAAAAGAGTTTTCAGCTTTTTCCATAAAGCTTTCCACTAAAGACCTGCCGATTTTATACTACCCCAGTTGACACCTGGGTCCACCTGCCAATTCCAGACTTGGACCTTCACCTTCAATTCCGTGAAGTCACCTTGAAAGTTCCTCCACTGGATCTCCAATAGACTCCATCAGCCTATCTACTTCCTTCAATCCAGTAGGTGAGGTCCATATTTTGATTGTTCCTTCAATATTTTTCATGATAATTAGCATACATACCAAGGACTCCTTACCTGTAGTCCTTAGCTTAGCTGTTTTTTCTACAGCTCCTCTCTTTTCAACTCCTACCCACCATCCCTCATGGGATGCCAGAGATCCATGTGTGGGAAGTGCAGTCCTGTCCCAGAGAGACACAATTTATGGGATCTCTCCTTGGCATCTAAAGCTAGGGAGTCCCCATATGTGAAGACTCATTCCTGCTTGTTCCTGGAGATAGCACAGTTACTTACCTGTAACAGGTGATCTCTGGGAACAGCAGGAATAAGTCTTCACAACCCACCCACCTCCCCTAGGAGTTGTATCTCTCTATCTATTTTCCTTTCCTCTTTCTCTCTCTCTCTTTGTCTCAGCTATAAAACTCAACTGAGGAGAGACAGTTGGAAAGGCGGGAAGGCAGCACGCAGGCGCTAAGGGATGCTCCCAAAAGCTTTCTGATTGGACGCTGGGGAGCGTTTCCGCGCAGGCTCTGTCGGTACCGACGTACCCATATGTGAAGACTTATTCCTGCTGTTCCTAGAGATCACCTGTTACAGGTAAGTAACTGTGCTCTATCCATTTGGATGGAGACCGCTTTGTTACTGGTAGACTAAGATAACTTGGATCGAAGGAAATAAATAATTGAGAGGATTTCCTATGAACTTTAGTTCTATTTAAGTAGTAAGCCAGCGCTCATTTGCAGTCTAAAAGTGTGTAGCGCTCCTTTTGCTTGAGATGCTTGTGGTCTCAGAAAGAAGATTGGTAACATTACAGACTGGATCAGATGGAAGGAGGAGACCACCTTCAGCAGGAAGTGTGGATGGGTATGGACAACTACCTTGTCATGGTGGAATCCAGGTATATGGCGAATCTGCCACCAGAGCCTACAGTTCACTGATGCAACGAGCCAATGTGACTGCTATGATGATTACCTTCCAAGAGAGAAACCTCAGTGAAGCAGTCGCTAAAAGCTCGAAGGAAGGCTTTAGAAGTTGAGCTAGAACCATGTTGAGGTCCCAAGCCACCGGAGGCGGCTTAATGAGTGGCTTGCACAGCAGGAGGCCCTGCAATCAGCATGCTACTAAGGGGTCTAAGGAGATAGAGTGCATCTTAGTGTCGTTGCGGCCTGAGTTGGTCTTAAGATTTGCCAAGGACAAGTGGAGGAGATATTGAAAAAGGAATGCCACCGGGCAGGCAAAGAGGTGAACGCCTTTGGGGAGCACCAGAGGGCAAATGTTCGCCATTTAAAGACATATCACCTGGTGGACTGTTTGCATGATGCAAGCACTATAGCCTTGACTTCCTGTGGCAGGTCGAGGTTAGCAAGCACTTTCCCTTCAATAGCTATGCTGTGAGGTAAAGATTGGGATAGAGAAATGTCCCTTGGTCTTAGGAGAGGAGTTCAAGCGCATATCCAGATCTTAGGTGTTGAATCTGTGTCAGGCGAAGGAGCAGAGGAAACCCTGGTTGACGGGGCCAAAAAGGGGCTATGATGATCATGGAGCCCTCGTTGGCTTGTAGCTTGAAGAGCTTTTTCAGTATCAAGGGGATGGGTGGAAATACATATAGCAGGCCCTGTTCCCAGTGGAGAAGGAAGGCATCAGAGGCCTGTTTGTGCAGGGACAGAAGCAGTGAACAGAACAATGGAAGCTGTGTGTTCTATTGAGTGGCGATCCCCTTATTCGGGGGATCCAAGCAGCCATCTCCTGATGTAGAGTCCACTCATGTGGATAAAGTATACGGATAAAGGATATTGAGTTTGCCCGAGAGGTACACTGCTCTGAGGTGAATGCGGTGTGCAATGGCAAAAACCCCCCAGAGACAAAGGCCTTTGTGACACAGGGGACAGGATCGTCTTCCCACCTGTTTGTTCACATAGAACATGGCTACCTGGTTGTCTGTTCTGACTAATACCTGTTGGCTCAAAAGTTGGGGTTGAAAAACCCGAAGGGCATTTAAGGCATGCAGCTCCAGAAGCTTTATCTACAATGCAAATTCCTGCGGTGTCCGCAAACCCTGTGTGGTTAGGTCTTTCAGATGTGCTTCCCAACCTAATTTGGAGGCATTCGTTGTCAGGGTGCATTGAGGTGGAGGCACCTGAAAAGGTGACCCGGCAAGTAGAGTGTGTGGGGACCACCACCAATGAAGAGGCCTAATTAGCTGAGGGGTGATGTGCATCTTTTCTTTGAGACGCCCTTTTGCTTGGGTCCATTGAGAAGACAGTCCATTGGGCTTGCTGCATGTGTAGGCGAGTATAGGAGACTACATGGACTGTCGAGGCCATGTGCCCCCAAGAAGTATTGCATCTCTCGATCTGTTACTAGCCCTTGTTACTGAATGTGTTTTTCGAGCTAGATGAGGCAGGCAGAGCGATCCTGCAGAAAGAAAGCTTGGACCTGCTGAGTGTCCAAAAGTGCTCCGATGAACTCGGGCCTTTGGGTTGGAACAAGGAGCAACTTTGTGAAGTTTATGACAAATCCTAGATGTTGGAGCACAATAATGGTGCGAAGCAGGGAGAATTTTACATCCTCAGGAGAGTCTCCCCTGCTTAGCCAATCATCTAAGTAAGGGAAGATGAAGATTCTCAAAGTACATAGATAGGCTTCAACTACTGCCATGCATTTTGTAAACTCTCACGATGCGGAGGCTAAGCCAAAGGGCAGTACCTGGTACTGGTATGGTTTTGCTGAAATGTGAAATGCAGATACTGTCTGTGCAGAGGATGGATCAGTAAAGTATGTGTACACCTCTTTTAGGTCTAGAGAACATAGCCCATCATACCTCTGGAGGTTTTGGGAGAAGTTCCTAAAGGAATCGTTTTGAATTTTTCTTGGACTAGAAATTTTAGGTCCCTGACACCCAGGATGGGCCTCTATCCTCCTGTTTTCTTTGGAATGAGATGAGGAGAGTAGAAGCTCATCCCTTCCTGAGGGTGTGGAAGGAGGGGGGGGGGACTCTTTCTATGGTACCCTGAGATAACAGGGTGGACAAATCATCCTTCAAGAGTGTGTTTTGAAGGGGGCTTGTGGGATAGCACCCACCAGCTTCACAGGGGACTAAGTCTTGAAAGTGAAGTAGATACCCCCCTTTGGACAACATTGAGAGTCAACTGTTCTGAAATAAGGTGCCACCCGTGGGCATAGAACAGTCTGCCTGCTATGTTCAGGGTCCGGGGACCCTGCAGAGGCAGAGTGGCAATGCTCTCTAGGAAGCAGTCAAAAACTAGGTGCAGGTTGTGCCTGTGCCACTGAATGAGGCTTCGGAGCCTTGGGCTTGGGTTGGCGTGGGTGCTGCTGGTGCTGCTGAGATTGGTAAGCACCTGCACGTGTGTAGGAAGGATAATCTCTCTTCTTAAGAGTAGACCGGTTTCTTTGGAAGAGCTTTCCTCTTGGAGGGGTCAGTCGTCTTCCTGGAAAGGTGTTTGAGGGTGAGATCTGACTCAATTTCACCAGCCTTCTTTGAAAAGGTTCTCTCCAGAACATGGGATATTAGCCAACTTGTCCTGGACCTACTGTTCGAGATCTGAGGACTGTAACCGGGACATCCTTCGAGCTCCAATGCAAACTGCGGATGCTCTGCTAGTGGATTCAAAAGCATCAAAAGATATCTTGGTAAGGAATTTAGAGGTATTTTGACCTTGCCTGATAAGGGCTTGGATGCACTCTTATCAGGAAGCATGGGGCAAATGTACTATCGACTGCCTGGCCAGACTGAACAAATGGATGATGAAATGCTCAAAGAAATCAGGGAAGCTAACAAAAGTTACCACACACTAATAATAATGGGTAATTTCAATTACTCCAGTATTGACTGGGTCAGTGTCACAGCAGGACATGCTAGGGAGATAGTTTCTAGACGAAATAAATGACTGCTTCTTGGAGCAGCTTGTTCATGAACAGACTAGAGGGGAAGCCATTTCCCCTTCATACATGGATTGAAATTCCATGTATGAAGGGGAAGGTGATGGCAGTGGGAGTGTACTATCGACCGCCTGGCCAGAATGAACAAATGGATGATGAAATGCTCAAAGAAATCAAGGAAGCTAACAAAAGTCACAGCAGAGTAGTAATAATGGGTGATTTCAATTACCCTGGTATCGACTGGGTCAGTGTTACGGCAGGACAAGCTAGGGAGATAAAGTTTCTAGATGAAATAAATGACTGCTTCTTGGAGCAGCTGGTTCATGAACCGACCAGAGGGGAAGCCATACTGGACCTAGTCCTTAGTGGAACGCCAGATCTGGTGCAAGAAATAAGGGTGTTGGGACCACTTGGCAATAGTGATCATAGCATGATCATGTTTGATTTAATTAGTGGAGGAGGGGATAGTAAAGAAATCCACAGTACTACCTTTTAACTTTCAAAAGGGAGACTATGATAAAATGAGGAATATAGTTAAGAAAAAACTAAAAGGAGCGGTTGCAAAGGATAAAGACTTACAGCAAGCTTGGGTGTTAGTTAAAAATACTATCCTCGAAGACCAGACCAGCTGTCTTCCACGCATTAAGAAAAGTGGAAGAAAGTCCAAAAAACTGCCAGCATGGTTTAAAGGTGAGGTCAGAGAGGCTGTTGCTGCCAAAAAAGCATCCTTCAGGAAATGGAAAAAAGAGTCAAACGAAAACTGGAAACAGCACAAGCACTGGCAAGTTAAATGCAAAGCATTGATAAGGCACGCAAAGCGAGAATTTGAGAAGGAACTTGCTACGGAAGCAAAAACACGAAATAAAGACTTTTTCAAGTACATTCGTAGCAAAAGGCCTGTGAGAGAGTCAGTTGGGCCATTAGATGATAGAGGGGTAAAAGGGGCAGTAAGAGGAGACAAGGCTATAGCAGAGAGACTGAATGAATTCTTTGCTTCGGTCTTTGCTGAGGAAGATGTAGGGATGTTACCCAAGACTGAAGTGCTATTTAAAGGTGATACTGCAGAGGAATTGAGAGAAATATCGCTACACCGGGAAGATATATTACAACTATTTGATAAACTGAATAGTAGCAAATCACCTGGACCGGATGGTATACATCCAAGAGTGTTGAAAGAACTGAAATATGAGATTGCGGACCTGCTATTGGTAATCTGTGAACTTTCATTAAAATCATCTGTAATACCTGAGGATTGGAGGGTCGCCAACGTAACACCAATCTTTAAAAAGGGTTCCAGGGGTGACCCGGGAAATTACAGACCAGTGAGTCTGATGTCAGTACTAGGGAAAATGGTAGAAACCATCATAAAGAACAAAATTACACAGCATGTAGATAGTCATGTCCTAATGGGAGACAGCCAACATGGCTTTAGACAAGGAATATCTTGTCTTACTAATCTGATATGTTTTTTTGAAGGTGTGCATAAACAGGTAGACAAAGGTGAGTCGGTTGATATAGTGTATCTGGACTTTCAGAAAGCTTTTGATAAGGTCCCTCATCAGAGACTTTTGGTGAAACTAAAAAGTCATGGGATAGGAGGCAGTGTACTATTGTGGATCGGGAACTGGTTAAAAGATAGAAAGCAGAGGGTAGGGCTAAATGGCCAATATTCCCAATGGAAAAAGGTGAATAGTGGAGTACCCCAGGGATCTGTACTGGGTCCGCTACTTTTTGACATATTCATAAATGACCTGGAAAAGGGAATAACAAGTGAGGTTATCAAATTTGCAGATGATACAAAACTGTTTATAGTTGTTAAAACCCAAGAGGATTGTGGAAAACTGCAGGAGGATCTGGATAAATTGGAAGACTGGGCATCCAAATGGCAGATGAAATTTAATGTGGACAAGTGCAAAGTTATGCACCTAGGAAAGAACAACCCACACTATAGTTACACAATGCAAGGTTCCACATTGGGAACCACCACCCAGGAAAAAGATTTAGGAGTCATCGTGGATAACATGTTAAAACCCTCGGCCCAGTGTGCAGTGGCAGCCAAGAAAGCAAATAGAATGCTAGGTATCATAAAGAAAGGGATGGAAAATAAAACAAAGGATATTATAATGCCTCTGTATCATTCCATGGTACGACCGCACCTTGAATATTGTGTGCAGTTCTGGTCACCGTATCTTAAAAAGGACATAGCATTATTAGAAAAAGTACAGAGAAGAGCCACCAAAATGGTGAAGGGGATGGAAGGCTACTCCTATGAAGAGAGGCTACAAAGGTTGGGGCTCTTCAACCTGGAAAAGAGACGGCTGAGGAGAGATATGATAGAGGTCTATAAATTAATGAATGGAGTGGAGCAGGTAAACGTGGATCAATTGTTTACGCTATCAGAATATAGAAAGACTAGGGGACATGCAATGAAGCTACAGGGTAAACTATTTAAGACAAATAAGAGAAAATATTTTTTCACTCAACGTGTAATCAAACTCTGGAATTTGTTACCGGAGGATGTAGTAAGGGCTGTTAGTGTAGCTGGGTTTAAAAAAGGTTTGGATAAGTTCCTGGAGGAAAGGTCCATAAATCACTATTAAAAAGGGACCCAGGATAATCAATGCTTGACCCAGTACAAGCATTGTGGAACCTGTGTCTTTTGGGGATATTGCTAGATACGTATGACCTAGATTGGCCACTGTTGGAAACAGGATACTGTGCTTGATGGACCTCTGTCTGACCCAGTATGGCATATCTTATGTTCTTATGGACCTAGTCCTTAGTGGAACACAAGATCTGGTGCAAGAGATAAAGGTGTTGGGGCCACTTGGCAATAGTGATCATAGAATGATCGTGTTTGATTTAATAAATAAATGAAGGAAGGACAGTAAGAAAATCCACAGTACTACCTTTTAACTTTCGAAAGGGAGACTATGATAAAATGATGAAAATATTTAAGAAAAAAATAAAAGGAGCAGTTGCAAAGGTTAAAGATTTACATCAAGCTTGGATGTTGTTTAAAAATACTATCTTGGAAGTTCAGACCAGCTGTATGCCACGCTTTAAGAAAAGTGGAAGGAAATCTAAAAAACTGGCAACATGGTTTAAAGGTGAGGTCAGAGAGACTGTTACCAAAAAAGCATCTTTCAGGAAGTGAAAAAAGGAGCTAAATGATGAAAACTGGAAACACCACAAGCACTGGCAAGTTAGATGCAAGGCATTGATAAGGCAGGCAAAGAGAGAATTTGAGAGGAAGCTTGCTGTGGGAAGCAAAAATGCATAATAAAGACTTTTTCAACTACATTCGTAGCAAAAAACCTGTGAGAGTTAGTTGGACCATTAGACGATAGAGGGGTAAAAGGGGTACTAAGAGGGGACAAGGCCATAGTGGAGAGACTAAATGAATTCTTTACTGAGGAAGATGTAGGGATGTTACCCATGACTGAAATGGTATTTAAAGGAGATGCTGCGGAAGAATTGAAAGAAATATCAATACACCTGGAAGATGTATTACAACTATTTAATAAACTGAGGAGTAGCAAATCACCTGGACTGGATGGTATATATCCAAGGGTGTTGGAAGAACTGAAATATGAGGGATTTCACAGATTACTAATAGTAGGTCTGCTATCATTAAAATCATCTGTAATACTTGAAGATTGGAGAATGGTCAATGTAATGCCAATTTTTAAAAAGAGTTCCAGGGGTGATCCAGGAAACTACAGACTGGTGAGTCTGACATCAGTACTGAGGAAAAATAGTGGAAATCATCATAATGAACAAAATTACTGAACATGTAGATAGTCATGTCTTAATGGGAGACAGCCAACATGGCTTTAGCCAAGGAAGGTCTTGTCTTACTAATCTGTTATGTTTTTTTTGAAAGTGTGAATAAACAGGAAGACAAAGGTGAGTCAGTTGATATAGTGTATCTGGACTTTCAGAAAACCTTTGACAAGGTCCCTCATGAGAGGCTTTTGACAAAATTAAAAAGTCATAGCAAAGGAGGCAGTGTACTACAGTGGATCAGGAACTGGTTAAAAGATAGAAAGCAGAGGGTAGGGCTAAATGGCCAATTTTCCCAATGGAGAAAGGTGAATAGTGGAGTACCCCAGGGATCTGTGCTAGGTCTGTTGCTTTTTAACATATTTGTAAATGACCTGGAAATGGGAATAACGAGTGAAGTTATCAAATTGCAGATGACACAAAACTATTCAAAGTTGTTAAAACCCATGAGGACTGTAGAAAATTGCAAGAGGATCTTGCTAAATTGGAAGACTGGGTATCCAAATGGCAGATGAAATTTAATGTGGACAAGTGCAAAGTTATGCACCTAGGAAAGAAAAACCCAAACTATGGTTAAACGATGCAAGGTTCCACATTAGGAACCACCACCCAGGAAAAAGATTTAGGCGTCATTGTGGATAACATGTTAAAACCCTCTGCCCAATGTGCAGCGGTGGCCAAGAGAGCAAATAGAATGCTAGGTATCATAAGGAAAGGAATGGAGAATAAAACAAAGGATATTATAATGCCTCTGTATCGTTCCATGGTGCGTCCGCACCTTGAATATTGTGTGCGATTCTGGTTGCCGTATCTTAAAAAGGATATAGCGTTATTAGAAAAGGTACAGAGAAGAGCCACCAAAATGGTAAAGGGGATGGAAGGATACCCTATGAAGAGAGGCTAAAAAGGTTAGGGTGCTCTTCAACCTGGAAAAGAGACGGCTGAGGGGAGATATGATAGATGTCTATAATTAATGAATGGAGTGGAACCCGGTAAATGTAGATCCATTGTTTACACCATCAAAATATAGAAAGACCTAGGGGGGCATGCAGTGAAGCTACAGAGTAACCTATTTAAGACTAATTAGAGAAAATATTTTTTCACTCAACGTGTAATCAAACTCTGGAATTTGCTATCGGAGGATGTAGTAAAAGCTGTTAGTGTAGCCGGGTTTAAAAAAGGTTTGGACAAGTTCCTGGAGGAAAGGTCCATAAACCATTAATTAAAGTGGACCCAAAATATCGACTGCTTGCCCCAATACAAGCATTGTGGAACCTGTGTCTTTTGGGGAAACTGCTAGGTACTTGTGATCTAGATTGGCCACCATTGGAAACAGGATACTGGGCTTGATGGACCTTGGTCTGACCCAATATGGCATATCTTATGTTCTTCTTATGTTCATATGTCTCCACATCCTTCGTGACATCACTCAAGGACATGCCCATGTATAGTATGTAGGAGATAATCCTTGAGGTTAGCATGCATGCCTGAAAACATTAACACCCAAAGGTATAGAGTGTTCTCTCATCTCTACCTGGAGGCATGGAAGAGTGATTCTTTGAACTCTTTATTCGGCGCATGGCCGATTTTCACCAACATTGTGTGGTGGAGTTGAGGCTTCTGAAAGCCTAGGCACTCTGGAACTCTGTACATGGTATCAGGCCTTTTGCTGATGGGTGGAACCGTGAGAGGCACATCCCACATGTAGAGCATGAGATCCTGTAAGATGCGATGCTCCTTACCAGTAGGGAGGGTATTGGAGGCCTCTGTTCCTTCTCAGAGGTCACGGTGATTTGCAGCCCTGCTGCCATGTCCCAGATGAATTCTTGTAGAGACATATCTCTGGTGGGGACCAGTCCGAAGGAATGTCTGGAAAGTCTTGAGAATTCTGATATTCCTCATGAGAATCGGACGAAATGGAATCTGTGTCTGACAAGAAATCAAAGTATGTGCGGTCATGCTTTTGACCCCGATACTTTGTCGATGTCGAGGGTCGATGCTAGTACTGATTCTCCGAGGTATAAGAATTGGAAGCCCTGGCAGTTTTAGCCTGTTGGGTACTGGTGTTTTTGAACAGTTCCAATTGAGACATTGGTGGCAAGAGGTCTACCGATAACAGGCGCAATGGCCGGCATTGGGGCCAATTCCATTGACAGGGTGGAAAAGCTGCACTGCTGGACCTTTTGATACAGTTGGTGCCAAGGCTGCCAGGAGTGTGGCCAAACTCCTCTCAAGAGCCAACATGCACTGGTCCAGGGAGATGGCCAATGTCTGGGTCGATTCACCTACAGGGCTTTGAGTCATCGTCTCAAAATACGGTACAGGTAGCTCTCCAGAAGTTGATTCCTTAGGAGTGTCCCGGAGCATCTCTTGTGCTTTGGAGGACAAGTTCTCCCACCAGGGCTGCTTGGCTGGCCGTCTGGAAGCACCCTTTGGTGAGTCTCTATGCCGATGGGACTTTCCTCTTGACTCTGTATCGGTCTGTATCTTGGACTTACTTTTATGTTTGGACTGACGGGACTTGAGACCCATGCGAGGAGGCCAATGTTCTCAATGATGCGTAAGCCACTGAAATAGGCTGTCTGGCTCTATTCTGTAGGCCTCTGTCATTTGCTGGTACAAAGGACAAGATTTTGGTACATGGTTGGGGCCCAAACATTTTAACCACTAGTCATGTTTATTCGTGACTGATGATATACCAGAACATTTGGTACATTTTTTAAAACCACTGAAAGGTTTGTCCATGTTTTAGGAAGGCCGAAGGCCTAGTTGGTGGTGAATACCGCAGAAAAGAAAAAAAAAATTAAGTTAAATGAAAGAATATCGGGCCAATGTCAGACTGACAGAACCGGCGTCGACGGAAAAGCAGAGCGAGCAATGTTTTAAACCAAAAATTAAACGTTTTTTGGCAGTGACAGGAACGAACAACCTGCTGGCTCCACAGAAAACAAAAATACTGAGGAGAGAAGTTGGGAAGGCGTGAAGACAGATGTGCAGGTGCAGTGGACTGCTTCCAAAGGCTTTCCTATTGGACACTGGGGAGAATTCCCATGCAGGCTCCATCAGCACCAATGTCACCCATATGTGAAGACTGGTTCCTGCTGTTCCCGGAGATCACCTGTTACAGGTGAGTAACAACGCTTTATCTAGTAAGTACAATTTAACCATTCTGTAAGATGGTGGCCAATCTATAAGTACTTAGCAGGTTCCCAAAGAATAAATCCAAATCCTCTTGCTCATATCCACTGATAAGCATTCTCAAGTCTAATTGGCTGCTAATGTTTTATGAACTTCTCTTTGGGCAACTTGTCTAAACCTGGCTATCTTTATTGCTTTCACAGCCTTTTTGACTACAAATTTAGATGTTCTTCTGTATGCTGAATGAAAAAATACTTTCTTCAGTTTGTTTTAATAGTGCTACCTGTTAGTTTTATGGGGTTTTCCCTTGAAAGAGTAAATAACTTTCCTATATATCCATTCCACCCCACTCATTGTATGGATATCTCTGTTACTTTTCCAGGCTGGAGAGCCCTAACCTAGTTAGTCTTGCTTTGTAGGGGAGACGTTCCATTTCCTATATCATTTTGGTCACCCTTCTTTCATTTTCTAGTCCCTCTGTATCCCTTTTTGAAATGGGGCTACCAGAACTGCACATAATACTCAACATGCAGTCACACCATGGATCTATACTAAGGCAATACAATATTCTCCATTTTTTCCATTTCTTTTCTAATAATTCCTAACACTGTTTGCTTTTGTTTTGGATTGCTGCCACCTCTCAACTGAAGATTTCAATGTATTGTCCACATAGACTCCTAAATCCTTTTCTTGGGTGGTGATACCTAATATAGAATTTAGCATGGTGTACCCATACTTTGGATTGTTTTCTGTCTGTACCACTGCCCACTTGTCCACATAAAATTTCATTTTACAGATACCCAGCTGCCCAGTCCACCAGTCTGACAAGGTCATCTTGTGATTTAACTGCTATGGATAATTTTCTCATCTGCAGATTTGAGCATGTCACTCGTAGCTCACTTTTCAAGATCTATCTAATCTAATCTATCTGTGTTTTATATACCGCCATTTCAGGGAATCATAGCGGTTTACATTTGGAACAACAGGTACATCAAAACACATGAACAACATAACAGGTGCTAAACAAAATCATTGTAATTTACATAATTTCAAAACAGTATAACTTATTTACAGTTAATGTTAATGATTGATTCAGGGTAGGTTTTTTAAGTGGTCAGATAAAAGTTGTGCTTTTAATTAATTTTGATCATTGACAGTTGGGGCTGTGATGGAGATGTATTATGTGGGGTCAGTGGTTGATCGTTTGGACCAAAATGTTTGATAAATAAGTAGGTTTTTAGATGGGACCAGAACAGGGTTAAGTCTGATATTTCTGAGCTCTTTGGGTAATAGGTTCCAGAGCATTGGGGATACATATTCAAATACCCTGTTGCTGGTGTTTTGTTTTGTTGGTTTTTCTGAAGTCAGTTGGGGTAATGAGCATGTTGGTTTGAGCTCATCTTAGCTGGTTGTTGGGCGCAATTTTGATCAATTATGAAAGGGTAGATGATGCTAATTTTGTTACTGTAGGAATGGGCAGGTAAAAGGGATACCAGAATCCCCAATATGTAATTGAAGATAGATGAATTTCTTGATACAGATCTCTAAAATGTGCTGATAGAAGAACTTTGCTAACAGTGACCATCACTCACAAGTTTATCCTTTAACCTACTTCTTAAATAGAATAGGATATCATGATCAAGAGTTTTGCGTAACTGTCTTTAAAATAGTTTGAGAACATTGTTAACGCAAGCATAAAGAGTAAACATAGGCTATGAACTGTGCAACCATAGTTCATTGTACAGTCAACTATAGGTCACTGCTGGTACAGTATAATTTCTGCAACTCTGCAATTATAAATCTGTCATAATCAAGTAAATTTCATCTAATACACTGTAATCAGCTCTTATTCTGTAAAAGAATTCTAGTGACACCTTGTGTTATTTCATGTTTGATTAATGACTGTGTTACTTCCCCTTTTTTCTATAATAAAAAGGGCTTCAAGGGGGGGAAGACTTTGAATTCAACAGAAGTGGAACTGTGCTGTGTCCATGGACCTTCTGTTGCCTTCCCTCTGAGTTCAAAGAAAGTAGAACTTTGTGTTTGATTGTGTTCTGTGTTACTCTCTGCTTATTTCTCACTGCTTGAGGGACCAGAGACCAAAAGAGTCAAGGTATTGTGGCCAGATCACGGGTATTCTTCAGTTACGATTTTGAGTGTGGTCAATATTAATTTATATTTTATCCGGCTTTGAATAGGTAGCCAGTGTAGTTCGTGGAGAATGGGGGTGATATGGTCCATACGATGTGAATTGTTTATAATTTTAGCAGCCGTATGTTGTGCCATTACCAACGGATGAAGTGATATTTTAGGCAGGCCATGGAGGAGACTATTACAATAGTCAGTGTGCGGAGTTATAGCTTGCATAAGGGTTCTAAAATCAGAATGCTGGAGTAAAGGCTTTAGATGTTGTAGGAGTCTAACTTTGTTAAATATTGTCTTTGCTATGTTTTTAATATGGGTTTTGAATGATAGGTGTCTGTCTAGCGTTATACCTAAGTATTTTACTTTAACTTCAAGGTCAAAATTATCGATTGTAATGTTTTTTTTGGTGGGGTGTATTTTTGATTTTTTGGAAATTATCAGAACTTCAGTTTTTTGTAGTTTGGCTTAAAAATCATGAATTACATATAATCTGCAGTTTCTTTGAAACATGAGGTGATAAGATTGAAGTTAGGCAAGTTGATGTTAAGGGCATGTACAACAACATTATGTCATTGGCACAGATGGCATAATCAATTGATAATTTTTTTATTATGTAGCAAACAGGTTTAATATAAATATTAAATAGTAATGCTGAAAGTGCAGAGCCCTGTGGTAAGCCTGTGGTTTTTGGATAGGCATTGGAGAAGGATTAGGGTAGTATTAGTTAGGCCAATTTGTTTTAGTCTTTGTATTAAATGAGTATGTATTACTGAGTCGAATACAGCAACAATATCTAGGAAAATAAGTATGAAGGCTTGATTATCAATTCCCTTTATGATCTTGTTATAAATTGTTAACATCAGGGTCTATGGTAAGGTCTAAACCCATTTTGATTATCATCGAGCGGTGAGTAGAGGACTATGTGGTCTTGGAGTTGCATATATACGTTCTTTTCTATTTTAGCCAAGAAAGATAGGCTGGAGAAGGGTCTGTAGGAGGATGGGCTGGCTTTATCCAGTGTCTTATTTTTTTAGTATTGGGCGAATGATGGCTTTTTGAAGGTCACTGGGCATGTATCCTTGAGAGAGAGAGAAAGAAGTTCGTCAATAAGATAGGGGCCAATTCGTTGCATGCAGTTTTAATCCATTTAACAGGGCAGGGGTTGACTTTTGATGTGATAGTAGTTCATCTTTGATATGGTACGTTTGAGGGAGTCTGTGTATTGGATAAAATTTATCCCAGATTTCTGTAATATCAGAAATATATGCAGGAGGTGTGTTTGAAGTTGAGTTCGACTTTGATGCATAAAAGTCCGCTAGAGTTTGTAGTGCGATAGTAGTTGATTGTTGATGAGTCTGGGTGAGTTGTGCGAGATTTTACAATTGAGAATAGGTCTTTGGGTTTGTTAATTGATTGCATAAGTGAAGAAAACCCCGTGATCTGGCCACAATACCACGGCTCTTTCGGTCTCTGGTCCCTCAAGCAGTGAGAAACAGGCAGAGAATAACACAGAATACAATCACACACAAAGTGCTACTTTCTTTGAGCTCAGAGGGAAAACCACAGACGGTCTATGGACACGCATAGTTCCACGTCTGCCGAATTCAAATTCTTCCTCCTGAAAAACTCCTTTTATTAAAGAAAAAGGGGAAGTAACAGTCATTTATTATAAACGTGAAATAACACAAGGTGTCGCCAAAGTTCTTTTTACAGAGTAAGATCTGATTACAGTGTATTAGATGAAATTTACTTGATTATGACAAAATTATTTATAATTGCAAAGTTGCAAAAATTGTTGTCAGCATTGACTGTACAATGAACTATAGTTGCGCAGTTTATAGCCTATGTTTACTCTTTATGCTTGCGTTAACAATGTTCCAAACCATTTTAAAAACGGTTACACAGAACTCATGATCATGACATCCTATTCTATTTAAGAGGAAGTAGGTGAAAAGCCAAACTTCTAAACACAATCTGTATCAAGAAATTCATCCATCTTCAATTACATATTGGGGATTCTGGTATCCCCTTTATCTGTCCATTTCTACAATAAGGAAAGTTGTGTGGTATTCTTTTTTAGCTTGGTTAATCTGATGACGGTATTTTGTTAGCATAAGTATTCGTCTGTTTTCAGTGTTTTTTTGGAACGCCATTTATGTTCAAGTTTTCTTATTTCTCTTTTGATTAGCCTTAACTCATGTGTGTACCATTGCTTAGAAGGATTTTTGGAGGTTTGATGGAGGTCAGTGGCTGTGCTTGTGTGTATGGATTGCAAAATCTTGTCTGTGAAGACGACTTTATCAAATTGAACATATTTGTAGTATTGGTTAATGTTTTTTTTGAGTCTGGGGGAGAGGTTGAGTGATCTCTAGCGTGAATTCTATGAGGTGACGGTCTGACCATGGAACTGGAGTGGTAAAGGGGGGGGGGTGTATTGTTATGTAGCTGGCTATCTTGTGGTATAAATACAAGGTCTAGTATGTTTCCTCTTTTGTGCGTTGGGCTGGTGATTATTTGCTTGTAGTCTAATTGTTCCATGGCCATGGTAAAGGAGAAAGCTTGCATGTTTTGGAGTGAGGGGAGATTGAAGTCACCAAGTAGTGCTACTTTTTTTATTCAGTGATAAGCTAACTATTTCATTGATAATGTTAGACCATCTGGGTCAGGGGGGTTGGGGGGTCAATAGATTAGATAGAAAGCCATGTATTTGCTATCTATTAGTAGAAGATCAATGCCAGATGTGTTAAGTCCCAGTCCCAGTGCAGATCCCCTGAGGTACCTTACTAATTGCTTTTCTCCTCTGAGAGAAATGACAGGTTTGGTCCTACTGTTACTGGTCCACAATAGGACATTGTCTCCAATTCTTTTTAATTTTCCAACAAGTCTCCAGTGAGGCTTTTTATAAGATATCTTCTGACAATCCAAATAGATGTTACCCACCAACTCCCTCTTGTCCACATACCTAATAACTAAGGATGTGTTAGTTAATATGCCTTTGGTTCATTAGCGTACCTTAAATTTAGTGCACACTATAAGAACATAAGATATGCCATACTGGGTTAGACCAAGGTCCATCAAGCCCAGTATTCTGTTTCCAACAGTGGCCAATCTAGGTCATACGTACCTAGCAGTTTCCCCAAGGGACACAGGTTCCACAGTGCTTGTATTGGTTCAAGCATTAATATCCTGGGTCCCTTCTTAATAATGGTTTATGGACCTTTTCTCCAGGAACTTGTCCAAACCTTTTTTAAACCCAGCTACACTAACAGCCTTTACTACATCCTCTGGTAACAAATTCCAGAGTTTGATTACACGTTGAGTGAAAAAATATTTTCTTTTATTAGTCTTAAATAGTTTACCCTGTAGCTTCATTGCATGTCCCCTAGTCTTTCTATATTCTGATAAGGTAAACAATCGATCTACGTTTACCCGTTCCACTCCATTCATTAATTTATAGACTTCTATCATATCTCCCCTCAGCCGTCTCTTTTCCAGGTTAAAGAGCCCTAACCTTTTTAGCATTTCTTCATAGGAGTATCCTTCCATCCCCTTTACCATTTTGGTGGCTCTTCTCTGAACCTTTTCTAAAATCACTATATCCTTTTTAAGATACGGCGACCAGAATTGCACACACTATTCAAGGTGCGGTCTCACCATGGAACGATATAGAGGCATTATAATATCTTTCGTTTTATTTTCCATTCCTTTCCTTATCATACCTAGCATTCTATTTGCTCTCTTGGCCGCTGCTGCACACTGGGCTGAGGGTTTTAACATGGTATCCACAATGATGTCTAAATCTTTTTCCTGGGTGGTGGTTCCTAATGTGGAACCTTGCATCGTGTAACCATAGTTTGGGTTGTTCTTCCCTAGGTGCATAACCTTGCACTTGTCCACATTAAATTTCATCTGCCATTTTGATGCCCTGTCTTCCAATTTGTCAAGATCCTCTTGCAATTTTCCACAATCCTCTTGGGTTTTAACAACTTTAAGTAGTTTTGTGTCATCTGCAAATTTGATAACCTCGCTCGTTATTCCACTTTCCAGGTCATTTATGAATATGTCAAAAAGCAGCGGACCCAGCACAGATCCTTGGGGTACACCACTATTCACCTTTCTCCATTGGGAAAATTGGCCATTTAGCCCTACCCTCTGCTTTCTATCTTTTAACCAGTTCCTGATCCACAATAGTACACTGCCTCCTATCCCATGACTCTTTAGTTTTGCCAAAAGTCTCTGATGAGGGACCTTGTCAAAGACTTTCTGAAAGTCCAGATACACAATATCAACCGACTCACCTTTGTCCACCTGATTATTCACTCCTTTAAAAAAACATAACCGATTAGTAAGACCAGATCTTCCTTGTCTAAAGCCATGTTGGCTGTCTCACATTAGGTCATGACTATCTACATGCTGAGTAATTTTATTCTTCATGATGGTTTCTACCATTTTTCCCGGTACTGATGTCAGGCTCACCGGTCTGTAGTTTCCCGGATCACCCCTGGAACCCTTTTTAAAAATTGGTGTTACATTGGCGATCCTCCAATCTTCAGGTATTAGAGATGATTTTAATGATAGTTCACAGATTACTAATAGCAGGTCTGCAATCTCATATTTCAGTTCTTTCAGCACCCTTGGATGTATACCATCTGGCCCAGGTGATTTGCTACTCTTCAGTTTATCTAATAGTTGTAATACATGTTCCCGATGTATCGATGTTTCCTTCAATTCTTCCGCACCTTTAAATACCACTTCAGTCATGGGTAACATCCCTACATCTTCCTCAGTAAAGACTGAAGCAAAGAATTCATTCAATCTCTCCGCTATCGCCTTGTCGCCTCTTAGTGCTCCTTTAACCCCTTTATCATCTAATGGACCAACTGACACTCTC
This sequence comes from Ichthyophis bannanicus, assembly GCA_033557465.1. Taxonomy (NCBI): domain Eukaryota; kingdom Metazoa; phylum Chordata; class Amphibia; order Gymnophiona; family Ichthyophiidae; genus Ichthyophis; species Ichthyophis bannanicus. Next base: position 1,323,883,037 of record CM066032.1, read on the forward strand.
ACAGGTTTTTTGCTATGAATGTACTTGAAAAGGTCTTTACTTCACGTTTTTGCTTCCGCAGCAAGCTTCTTCTCAAATTCTCCCTTTGCCTGCCTTATCAATGCCTTGCATTTGACTTGCCAGTGCTTATGCTGTTTCCAGGTTTCGTCGTTTGGCTCTTTTTTCCATTTCCTGAAAGATGCTTTTTTGGCAACAGCCTCTCTGACCTCACCTTTAAACCATGCTGGCAGTTTTTTGGACTTCCTTCCACTTTTCTTAAAGCATAGAATACAGCTGGTCTGGGCTTCCAAGATAGTATTTTTCAACAACAACCAAGCCTGATGTACGTCTTTAACCTTTGCAACTGCTCCTTTTAGTTTTTTCTTAACTGTTTTCCTCATTTTATCATAGTCTCCCTTTCGAAAGTTAAAAGGTAGTACTGTGGATTTCCTTACTATCCCTCCTCCACTAATTAAATTAAAGGCGATCATGCTATGATCACTATTGCCAAGTGGCCCCAACAACCTTATGTCTTGCACTAGATCTGGTGTTCCACTAAGGACTAGGTCTAATATGGCTTCCCCTCTGGTCAGTTCATGAACCAACTGCTCCAAGAAGCAGTCATTTATTTCATCTAGGAACTTTATCTCCCTAGCATGTCCTGACGTGCTAAATCAATAATGCATATTAAAAAAATATTGTTAAAAGCGAATGTGTGAAATGATCTAACATAGTAAATGACTGCAGATAAAGACCAGTATGGTCCATCTAGTCTGCCCAGTAAGATGACTAGAGTTGTAGAACTACACCTGCTCTGTGCTGCTTATTCCCCCTCTATACATTTTGTTTAAGGTTGTACCTCTCTTTATATATGAAGGCAGGTTACCCTTCTTTATTTTTGAAGTTAGTTTACGTTTGCTTCGAATCCATTATTTTGTCTGTCCCATGTCTTTTTGGATCCTGATCTGCATGGTCTGGTCTCCAACTATGTGTTCCTTTACCAGTCCCCTGGACATATTCTAATCCTCAGCTGTTGTGTTGTCGGTCTTAACTAGATTCTAAGCTCTGAGAAGGGACCGTTTTTTAAATGTATTAATTAATTTATATATTTATTTAGCAGCTTATGTACCGCTTTTCACGGGGTCAAAGCGATTTACATCAAACCAAACTCAAATTATATATAATAACATTGTAGTTAAACTATGCAAAAACAATTTACCATCTCTTACATATCTCTGTACAGCACTGCATATGCCTTGTAGTGCTGTACAGATTGTTATTAGTAGAATTCTGTCGTTGTGTTTGCTCCCACTACCTCCTTCAGGAGGGCATTCCAGGCATCCACTGTCATTTCCGTGAAAAAAAATATCCTGATGTTTTTAAGTTTACCTCCTTGCAGCTTCATTTCATGTTTTCTAGTTCTATAGCTTCCCCATCTTTGAAAACGATTTGTTTTGTTCATTAATATCTTTTAAATATTTGAAGGTTTGTATTATATCCCTCTGTCTCTAGAGTATACATATTTATGTTTTCAAGTCTTTTCTCATACGGTATGCCTTCTAGCACAGGCCTCATATCATCTTGGCTACCTTCCTTGGAACCATGTCAAGTCTTTTTATAATCTTTGTGTAAGGTATGGTCTCCAAAACTGAACAAAATACTCCAAGTGAGGCCTCACCAATGACCTGTACGGAGACACTAATACCTCCTCCTTCTTGCTGGTTATTCCTCTGTATGCAGCCTAACATATTTCTGGCTTTGGCCACCGCCTTGTCCCACTGCTTTGCCACCTTGAGATTCTCAGACACTATCACTCCAAGGTCCTTCTCTTGTTCCGTCCACACCAGCCTCTCTTGTCTCCTATCATGTACAGCTCCTTTGAGTTTCTGCATACCAAATGCATTGCCTACTGTGTTTGTTAAATGCTTGGCAATTGAGATTTAAGGCATTCTTCTAATTTTTATATTTCTTTTCTCATATTACTCCCTCCACATTGTCCACTCTGTTGCAAATCTTTGTATCATCTGCAAAAAGGCAAACGTTTCCTTCTAAACCTTCAGCAATATCACCCACAAAGATATTGAACAGTAGTGTTCCCAAGACTGATCCTTGAGGCACTCCACTACTCCTTCCTTGCTTTCTTCATAGTGAGTTTCATTCACCACTACCTTCTTGTTTGTCAGTCAACCAGTTCTTGATCTAGTTCACCATCTTGGGACCCATCCCCAGGTTGCTCAGTTTATTCAAAACGCTCCTATGAAGAACACTATCAAAGGCTTTGCTGAAATCTAAGTAAACACATCTATCGCACACCCTTGATCTAATTCTTGATCCAGAAATTGAGAAAAACGCAAACCAAAGATTTTTGCCCTCTGCATATCCCTATTGTTGCTACCTTCAAAAAGATCTGATGGATTGGTAAGGTAAAACTTCACTTAAACCCATATTGGCTTTATACCATTAATCTGTCTCTATCTATATGGTCAGTAATTTTGTTCAGGTTAGCTTCTACCTTTTGGCCCTGCATCAACATCAGGCTGACTAGTTTGTAGTTTCCCTGTTTAAAATAGGTGTTTGTAGTTTCCTTTGTAAAACTGGGTGTTCATCCTCAGGTACCGTAGCTAATTTGAATGATAAGATAACAGATTACTAGTAATAAGTTTGCAATTTCATTTTTGAGTGCTAAAATACTGAGTTGTAAGCCAGTTGATCCCGATGGAGTGTTACTCTTTTTAGTTTCAGTTTTTTCTATAACATCTTGCTTCACTGATTTGATCAGTTCCTCTGAATCGGGTCCTCTTTTCTGGTGTAGATATCTCCCCAGTACTCTCCTTAGTAAAGAGATAAGCAGAACATGAATGTATTTTTCTCCAGGAACAAGCAGGAAGTCAGTCTTCATATATTGGTGACATCGGTGCCGACGGAGCCCCCATGCGGAGCAAATCCCCAGCTTTTGAAGAAAGCCTTTGGGACTGCATCGCGCATGCGCGGTCCCCTTCCCGCCCAAGGGTGCCATCTTGCTCAGTCTTTTTTTTCACGGAGCCCAACGGACGTCGTGCTAGTTTCCCTGTAGAAAAAGTAGATAAAAGTTAGAAAACTGTTTTTTTCTGCTAACCGGTTCGACGCCGGTTCCCCTTCCCGCCTCCGGCTCGGTATACCAGTATCGAGTCCTGTTCATTTTTGTCCTTAGAGACTAGCGTTCGTGCTCTTTATTTTTAGCTGGCAGTCCGGTCCTTTGACCTTGCAGTGGCCCTTTTTCCCCCGATGACTGCCAGCGGGTTTAAGAAGTGTGATCGGTGCACAAGATTGATGTCTCTCACCGACACACATGACTGCTGCCTCTGCTGCCTCAGGCCCGACCACGACCTCAAGGTCTGTGGCCTGTGCAAGAAGATGTCTTCTAAGGCCTTGAGGAGCCGGCAGCAGCAACATGACAGGATTTTTCCCGAGTCCACACCCACCTGGGCCCGGACCTCGTCAGAGGCTTCGATCTCTCGGGAGCTGTCTGATCCCGAGCAGTGTGGGGTGCCCTCTGAAAGGGGATCTCCCTCGCTGGAACACCGGAGGAAGAAAAAAATCTGTGAGGGCGGTGTTGTCTGAGGGCTCCGAGCCGCCTGGTCTCTCGCGGGCTCGGTCGCGGAGCCTAGCTCACCGCCCCGGATTCTCAGAGTCGGAGAGACCTGCCAAACTCCCTCAGAAGAAACTGGAGATGCCGAGGAAGGGTAAGCCCTGTCCTCATTGTTGACTCTCCTCCGGGAGAGCTGGCGTCGGGCCCGATGGTGTCTGGACCCGACCCGGGAGCTGCGGAGCCTCCTGAGCTCTGTCTCATGTTGGCAGCCTTGGAGCGTAGCGTGGCGGCCTTCATAGACCAGCAGTGGGTGCTGATGGCCGGTCTCGCACGTCCATCCGCCCCGACCACCGGGACATCGACGTCCAAGTCGACCCCGGAGGCCGAGCCAATCCTTGAGACAATAAGAAGTTGAGTCGATCCTTGGCCGAGATCCACCTCGACCTCCCGTTCGGGACTGAGGTCGTTGACACCGATTCCCTTGACGTCAGGGCAGTCGAGACCGAAGCCCTCGAGGCCGGAGCTGCTCGATTCCTCCTCGGAGGGGTCATGTTGGGAGACGGAGGAAGAGGAGTCTCTGGACACTCACCGTACCAAGTATGTCCTGTCAGACTCCCTGGGATCTGAACCTCGGAGAAGGTCTCCCCCGGAGGACACCCGGTTCTTGGACTTCGTCTGTCCAGGACATGGCAAAGGCTTTGTCATTCCCGGCGGAGGCCGAGGTGGAGCCTCGAGCTGAAGAGCTCGAGATCCTCCAGTATGACTTTCCTCCTAAGGAAGCCCTTACTGTACCGGTGCCCCCATTCTGGAACGGCTGATGCTCCGCATGTGGGAGACACCGGCCTTGATGCTGGTCCCTCAGCAGGCGAATCAATTCCATCTTTCGAGTTCTCAAGAGCCCTGGGTTCCAAAAAGCACAGCTGCCGCACAACTCCATGGTTGTGGAATCGGCCATGCACCAGCTCAAGAGCCAGAAGACGAACTCCTTGGTGCCTCCTGGCAGGGAGGCCCGCAACATGGACGCGCCCTCGGTAAGAAGTGCTACCAGGGTTCATTGCTGGCATGCCGAATCCAGACATACCAGCTGTACATGGGCATGTACCTGTGAGACCTGGCAAAGGAGATTGCCGGACTCTCAGTTGGTCTCTCCGAGGGACCTTTGCAGTGCTTCCAAGTTTTGTCCACTGGGATCCAAGAGTGCTCGAAGTTTGACTCGAGCAGCTTATGACGGCTTCGAGGCTTCGGCCTGGGTAGCTGGGGGGCCGGCATTGGTGCACACCACCAGGCATGGCTACAGTCATCAGACTTAGAGCCATGGGTTCAGGATAAGTTGGTTGATGTCCCTTGCTAGGGTGAAAACCTCTTTGGCAAGCCCATGACGGAGAAGGCTGCCGAGATAGAGTCCGAGTACCTGTCCCGGACAAGACTCGAGAAGAAGACATCTGCCCCTTCTAAGAAGAAGGGCTCGGGTAAGAAGCTCTTTTTCCCGAGAAAAGGTATGGCTTACTGAAACTACCCCACGTATTAGGCCTACCCAGCTCCCCAACAGGGGCAGCAGGCCAAGGGACGGGGCAGGGCCCGCCTAAGCCAAAGACCCCCAAGCGCCAGGCACCGGCTCCGTCCCAGCCTGGAGAGGGTTTTTGACTCCCAGAGCATAATCCTTCTCTCGAAGCAAGGCCTTGCACGGGAGGAAGGCTGACCCTGTAAGCTCACAGGTGGCCAGTCATTACAACAGATACCTGGGTGCTTCAGATAGTCCAAATGGGCTATTGGTTACATCTCACCCAGGCTCCTCCCTCTTACTTTCCAGGGGAGCCTCTCAGACCCCCTCTGCACAGGGACCTCCTCTTGAAGGAGTTGGCAGGTCTTCTCGATGATCAGGCGGTAGAACCGGTGCCACACCACCTACAGGGCACAGGCTTCTACTCCAGGTACTTTCTGATACCAAAGAGAACTGGATGCCTAAGACCCATCCTCAACCTGTGAAACCTAAACAAGTTCCTGGTGAGGGAAAAGTTCAAGATGCTTTCCCTTGGAATATTGCTGCCTTACCTCCGCCAGGGAAACTGGCTATTCTCCTTAGATCTCAAGGATGCGTATACGCATATCTTGATTCATCCAGACCACAGACAATATCTAAGATTTGTAGTGGGAGGAAACCATTTTCAGTAAGTACTTCCATTTGGCTTAGCTTCAGCACCCAGGGTGTTCACGAAGTGCCTTGCGGTGGTGGCGGCCTTCCTAAGGACTCCAGGGGTATTTGTCTTCCCCTACTTAGACGACTGGCTCATCAGAGCCCAGTCAGCTCTAGAAATCCAACAGGCCATGTCGCGCACTATACAGTTGCTCCAGCACCTAGGCTTTGTGATCAACTACACAAAGTCCACTCTGGTTCCCACTCAGGGACTGGAGTTCATAGGGGCAAGGTTAGACACCCTTCAAACAAGGGCTTACCTACCAGAGGACAGGGCACAAAGACTTGTGGCCCTAGTACAGCAAGTGAGTCACATATCCCGAATCTCAGCAAGATACTTTCTGCTCCTCCTTGGTCACATGGCCTCCACAGTGCATGTGACACCCAATGCCTGACTACATATGAGAACAGCTCAGTGGTGCCTTAGAAAACCAGTGGACACAAGCCACGGGCAGACTCGGAGACAATGTCGGGGTGTCCCAACACCTGGTATGGTTGTTGAAATGGTGGCTTCAGCCTCACAACCTTCTGGAGGGGGAGTGCCTCTTCAGTCTCCCATGCACTCGAGGGTGCTGACTACGGATGCATCCCTGCTGGGATGGGGTGCTCATTGCCAGCAGGTCTGCACTCAAGGTGTGTGGTCTCTATGGGAGAGCACACAACAAATTAATCTCCTAGAGCTTCGAGCGATCTGCGTAGCTCTTCGGACCTTCTGCCAAACCCTGGCTCATCAAACTGTCTTGATTCAGACAGACAACCAAGTAGCAATGTTCTATTTGAACAAGCAAGGAGGCACAGGTTCTCGCATCCTATGTCAGGAAACATTAGACCTATGTTCCTTTGCAATCAGCCAGAGTATGTACCTCAAAGCGGTTTACTTACCAAGTCAGGAGAACTTCTTGGCAGATGAGCTAAGCAGAATTCTCCAGCCGCATGAGTGGCAACTGAATCCCAACATATCCCAGCAGCTCTTTTAGTGCTGGCGGCGACCATCCATGGATTTGTTTGCGAGTCCACAAAATCACCAGTTGCCCCGTTTCTGTTCCAGATAACCGCACCCACACAGGGTAGCTGCAGATGCTTTTCTAATATCATGGTCTGTGGGCCTCCTATATGCGTTTCCTCCCACACCCCTGGTAGCTCGGACCTTATTCAAGATCCTTCAGGACAAAGCATCGGTCATCCTGGTGGCACCCAGGTGGCCGGACAGTCATGGTTTCTGCTGTTCCTGCAGCTAGCGGAGGAGGCTCCTATTCCTCTGTGATTATAACCCAACCTCCTGTCGCAGGAGAGGGGCTCTCTTCTGCATCCCAACCTCAGGTCCCTCAACCTGATGGCATGGCTGCTGAAAGGGTAGTCCTTGCACCACTTCTCCTCCCTAAAAAGATAGATGTGTTGCTAGCCTCTAGGAGGCACTCGACTAGGAAAACCTACGCATTTAAGTGGCATAGATTTGAGGTGTGGTGTGCTTAGCAGAATGAGAACCCATTCTCCTGCCAGGTGGCAGTGGTGTTGCAGTACCTGCTTCACCTTTCAGATTTAGGCCTTAAATCAAACTCGGTCTGAGTTCACCTTAGTGCTTTATCGGCACACTACTCTCCACTGGAAGGACAACCTCTCTCTGGGCACCCTTTGGTATCCAGGTTCCTGAGAGGTCTGCTTCTGCTAAAGCCCCCGGTCCGCCCCCCCTCCCCCCGGCGACCGAGTGGGACTTGAATGTGGTCTTAGAGCAGCTTACTCGCCCATCTTTTGAGCAGATGGCTACCTGCCATCTCCGCTTCTTGTCTTGGAAGGCACTTTCCTTGGTGGCACTCACATTGGCTAGACGAGTGAGTGAGCTGCAGGTTCTGGTGTCCAACAGACCGTACACACGGTTCTATAGGAACACACTCACCCCAAGTTCCTTCTGAAAGTGGTCTCCGCATTCCACCTCAATCAGGAGGTGGTACTTACGACCTTCTTTCCCATGCCCCATGCCAGCCGGGCAGAAGCAGTTCTGCATACCCTGGACTGCAAGAGGGCTTTGGCCTTCTACTTGGAGCATATGCGGGGACATCGAAGGGCTTCTCAGCTCTTCGTTTCTTATGACCCCAGTAAGCTGGGGATGCCGGTCTCCAAGCGTACGTTATCCACTTGGGTGGTGGATTGCATACAGGGCGGCCGATCTCCCGTTGTAGAGTCGAGTTACGGCCCACCGGGTCAAGGCTAAGGCCGCATCAGTGGCTCACTTCTGCTCTGTTCCGCTGGCAGACATATGCCGGGCCGCAACCTGGTCTTCAAGCCAGACTTTTGCGGCCCATTACTGCCTGAATAGAGAGTCCCAATGGGACAGTGCTTTCGGCCAGGTTGTACTCCGTAATCTGTTTGAGGTTTAGGCAACTCCTACCCTCCAACCCTTTGGTGTCAGGCTACCAGAGTGTTACGTTCTCGAGTGAACTCCTATCATGGCTGCTGCGACTCTTCTAAAGGGAGCCTATTTTTCAGTTATGGGTTCTCGCTAGCCTATAGCTAGGGAGTCCCATATGTGAGGACTGACATCCTGCTTGTTCCTGGAGAAAGCGTAGTTACTCATCTGTAACAGTTGTTCTCCAGGGACAGCAGGAATCGGTCCTCACAACCCTCCCTCCTCCCCTGGAGTTGCAGGCCTATTAATTTTTTTTCATTTTGCCGTCTTTTTAGCTATGTCATTTGACTGAGCAAGATGGCACCCTTGGACAGGAAGGGGACCGCACATGCGCGATGCAGTCCCAAAGGCTTTCTTCAAAAGCTGGGGATTTGCTCTGCATGGAGGCTCCGTCGGCGCCGACGTCACCCATATGTGAGGACTGATTCTTGCTGTCCCTGGAGAACACCTGTTAAAGGTGAGTAACTGCTTTTTCTTCTATGGCCTTGTCTTCCCCGAGCACGCTTCTTACTGCTCAGCCATCTAATGGTCTAGTTGACTCCCTTACAGGCGGCTTGCTTCAGATATACTGGAACCTGTGTGTTTGCTTCCAGAGTATTCCTCTGGCTACTTCTTTACAAATCTTTGTCCTGAATTATTGAAGCTTTAAAACTAGCTTGATGGTGTTTCCAGATCCATCCCTCCAGTCCACTCCAGACAAGTGGGGTTATGCTCACCAACCAGCAAGTGGAGACTGAGAAACACAAGCTCTTAGTTCAGTATACGTAGCCTGTGCTATCTGACCTTAACTGTATTTCTCAGTCTCCAGCAGCTGGTGAGCATTGCCTGTGCCTTGGTCTGTGGTTTTAAGTTCCCACTCATCGATTAGTACTGCTTTGCTACGTCCCACTTACCTGGACTGGACTGGGGGGACGATCTGGAAGGTGAAATTAGACCTTACCTGCTAATTTTCTTTCCTGGAGTCCCTCCAGTCCAGGACCCTCACTGAATGATTTCTCATTGTTTTGGGATTCCTAGGTGTCTTGCTTGAGAGACTTACAGAATGAGCAGATGCGTGTTTGTTTCTGGATCCGCATGGGTGGTTTCCCGTGTTGCTAAGTGGTTTTATGTAAACAGCTTTCTGAAAACAAGCACAAACTTAGCAACACGGGAAATCACCCACGTGGCTCCAAAAACGAACACATGCCTGCTCATTCCGTAAGCCTCTCAAGCAAGACTCCTAGGAATCCCAAAACAGTGAGAAATCATCTAGGGGAGGATTCTGGACTGGACTGGAGGGACTCCAGGAAAGAAAATTAGCAGGTAAGGTCAGATTTCACCTTTATACTTCAGATACAGCTGCTTGGATTTAAACGTTTATACTTGGATTGTCTGCTAGAATCTACTTCCTATTTGGTGAGCAGTTTGTAGTTTTCATGCCATTCATGTACCTGAAGTGTTCTCATGTTCTTGTCCACTTTGAATCTGATCTGACACAATCTGCTGGTTCTCCTGCAGTGTCTTATCCAGTGTTAATAGAACAGATGTAATGCCTTTTTTTTTTAAGGCATAACAGCAGTCTTAGAAGAAGCCCTAAGCCACACTGCTCGTGTTAATCTTCAGGCAATTACAGCACAGGAGGCTGCTGTCCAGGCCGTGAATGCTCACACTCAAAAGCTGAAGGAAGCCATGGATAATGAGGTAAACTAAATAACACACCTAATGAGAGTTGGAAAGTTGAGTGCTGTAACTTTGGCAACCATAGGTATTCTCCTTATTGTTCCAATATAGGGGGTTGGGAGGGAGAGACTGAGGGACTGAGGCAGCCAGATGCTCAGGTAAAAAGTTATGCAAGTGTTCATGATTATTATGGACATTGGAAAGGAGGAATGGGATGCTGGGGATGAACCATAGAGAGGATCTCGCATGTTCAGCTACCCAGGAAGGTAGAGTACAATGAAGGAAGAAGACAAAATTTGTTCTGAATAAGGATTGATTCTTACTGACGGTTGTTGGACTGTATAAAAAAAGATGGGATATTTATTTTTCTACAAGTCAAGACTGTTTTCAAAAAACTCCACGCAGAAACATTAGCGCTTGAACAATAAGGTGCACATTACAAGGAACATATAATTTAACATTTGTTCAACATCAAATGGTTAAAGCAAAACTATTTACAATATATTAATGAGTTGTGGTTATTGCTTATCCAGGTATTTCTTGTTCAGTATCTGATCCAAAATATTTTTGGAACAATAGTGTCTTTTTTAGGTTTTTGCGGAATTGGCTGGTTAGCTGGATAGATCTAATCTGGGGTGGCAGTGAGTTCCACTGGGTGGGGGCATATAATGAGAATACCCTGCCATTGGTTCTTTGGCTGTTTGAAGGTTTGTCAGTGGGAATTTCAAGTCTCTTGGTCGTAGCTCCTCTCCTGGGTCTATCAGAGTTGCTGTTCTCTACTGCGGGGGGAGGGGGGGTGTGAGGCTGCCCCACTGATTGGTTATGATTTTGTGTGTGTTTAGAATGATCTTTTACTTGATCCTGCTTGTGATGTGAAGCAGTTTAAGGAGTGGGGTAATGTGAACCTTTTGAGCTTTCTCCAGGATGGTTCTAGCGACTGTATTTTGTGCTAGCAGTAGGGAATATAATGTGCTCTTGGAAAGACCCTGGTGGATGGAGTTGCAATAATCAAATATTGGGGTGATTACTGCTTGATAAACTGTGTGGACATCCAGTGGGGAGAGGAGTTTGCATAGGTTCTTTAAGGTATGGAGCTTGAAATAGACAGATTTGGTAATTTGGTTAATTTGTGGCTGAAAGATGAGTTCCTGGTCCAGTGTGATGCCCACATAATTGATTTTGGTTTTTACCACAAGGGGGTATTGTTTGTTGTGATTGATGGAGGACGATTGAACAGCTCGTCTCTTGTGATGTGGAGTGCTTCCGATTTATTTTGCTTGATTTTGAGGTTATGTTCTTTGAGCCAGTGATTGCTATAAAATAGTTGGAAATTTTGGTGTAGTCTAGTGCTTTGGTGAAGAAGGAGGTGAAGATCATTATATCAGTTGTGCCAATTAGGTAATTGACGTTGTGGCTTTTGATGATTTTACAGAGGGGTTGTATGTAGATATTGAACAGAAGTGGGGAGAGTGCAGACGTTTGCTGTACTTTGTGGCTGAGGGGGAATGGTGCAGATGTGAGGGTGCCAATTTTGATGTGCTGTGTACGGTTTGATATGTAGGAGTGGAATCATTTCAGAGGAGTTCCTTGAATCCCTGTGTTAGTCGATTTAGTAGGAGTTTATGTGAGACAGTCAAAAGCAACGGATATGTCCAGGAAGATAAGTATAAATCCTTACGTTATGATTTCAGTGTCTTTAATTAGTGTGTTGAGATATATCTTTGGCAGTGTGGACAGGAGTAACTGGACAGACTGAACAGACTGTTTGGTCTGTTCACTCTTTCATCTATTATGTTAGTATGTGAAGAACACTTTACTGTTGGACAGGGATCCCAGCTGATGATTTGCATTCAACTACAACATCGCCCAGAACTTTATACAGTTTCTCCAGACTTTGAGAATCTGACTTGCTCATTATGGTTATGGAATTTTATTCAAGAATTTTTTCTTTTTGTCTTTTAAGGAGAGACCTGAATCAAACATGAGACATTGTATTTTTAACTTAAAAAATATTCCTGAGAAATATACCGACCATGAACTAATTAAAAAACAATTAATCTCATCAATTAATGTACTCTATCCCAGAAACAAATTGCACTCCATTAATGTGATGATAAATAAGTCGAAACTGCAGAAGTCTGCTACCGATTCTTCCTTCTTTGTGTGCATAATGAGGTCTTTGAGCTGGCACCAGGTATCTCTTGTGAAAGATATGCATGTTAGCATTTAAAAATATGAATAGTTTTTCTAGTGTCTGGATGGAGTGGAGGAGTAGCCTATTGTTTAGAGCACTGGCTTGGTAACCAAGAGACCAGGGTTCAATTCCCACTAGCACGCCTTGTGGCCTTGGGCAAGTCACTTAACACTTCATTGCTTTGGAAGAAAGGCCTGGCAATCTACTTCCTGTCACACTGCCAAGAAAACCCAGGAGCTGCTGGCTCGCCAGCACATGTTGCATTTTTGGAGGAAAGGAGGAAAAGACAGCCATTAAAGTGGGCTATGTTTCCCTATCAGATACTGGGGACAGAGAGAGAACTAGATACTTCCAGATCTTCAGGAACAATTAGGAATGTAGTCTTCACATATGGGTATCGTTGGTACCGACGGAGCCTGCGCGGGAACGCTCCCCAGCGTCCAATAGGAACACTTTTGGGAGCATCCCTCAGCACATGCGCGCTGCCTTCCCGCCTTTCCAACTGTCCCTCTTCAGTTCTTCATTTTCCGCGGAGCCGACAGGACATGAACCCTGTCACCGCAGAAAATTCCGTCTTTAAAATTGTTTTCTTGTGGTCGCGTTTGCCTCCGCACGACGCCTACCGGTACCGCCGGTTCTTTTTTCTTTTCTTTAAAAAAAAACCCAAACAAACTTGAACTGTTTCTCTTCAGAAACTTTTCTTTTTTGGTGCTAGGTGCCATTTTGGGCATTAGGCCCCATATTCCTGAAACATGGAAAAACCAACTAGTGGTTTCAAAAAATGTACCAAGTGTGGCGGTACCATTTCCGTCACTGACACCCATGATTGGTGCCTTAAATGTTTAGAGCCTGAACATTCTCCATCTGAATGTCTCTCCTGTATGGGGATAACTAAAAGGGGAAGACAGAACTGGGCTGCAAAGCTCGGTACCCTCTTTTCCTTGGGTGCCAGATCCATTGCATCGACATCTTCAAGGGCCTATTCTTCCTCCCATGGATCTCAGGTAACTAAACATAAAAGCCAGTCCTCAAAGGACTATAATATATTAATGATTCAACAAATGATTGCAGTGACAATGCGTTAACGGTAAAGGAAGAGAGACGCATTTGATTTTATCATTGGGGGTCACCACAAGTTGACCAATGGTAAAAGGGGTCACGGTACAAAAAAGGTTGAGAACCACTGCTCTAGGAACTCTTCTGCCATACCTTCAAAGCCAGGATTGGCTTTGCTCTCTAGACTTAAAGGATGCATACACTCACATTCTGATCCATCCAGATCACAGGAAATTCTTGCGATTCCTTTTCAAGGGAAAACATTTCCAGTACATGGTTCTTCCCTTTGGTCTGGCTTCAGCACCCAAGAGGATTCACGAAATGCATGGCAGTAGTAGCTGCATTTCTGCGAACCCTGGGGATATTCGTCTTCCCTTACTTAGACGACTGGCTCATTCGAGCCCCTACAGTTGCAGAGGCCAGCACTGCACTGTCTCGCACAATGCGAATCCTCCAATACCTGGGGTTGGTAATAAACTTCCCAAAATCCCAACTTGTTCCTTCCCAATGCCTGGAATTCATAGGGGCCTGTCTAGATACCAGACAGGCAAAGGCTTTCCTTCCACAGGCCCGGTGTCCTCGCATAATGCAACTAGCTTCTCAAGCAGCAGGGAAATCTTCCCTATCTTATCGGGAGCTACTACAGTTACTGGGACATGGCATCCACAGTTCATGTAGTCCCATATACTCGTCTCCACATGCGAGCAGCCCAGTGGACCCTATCCACACAGTGGACACAGGCCACAGGACACTTATCAGACAAAATAATAAACTCTCAATGGCTAATTTTGTCCCTCCAATGGTGGCAATCACTAGAGAATCTGATAGTGGGGTCTCCTTTTCATCAACGCCTCTTTCAGGCCACCCTAACAGATGCATCACAGGTAGGTTGGGGAGCACACCTGAATCATCTCTCTACACAGGGCACCTGGTCTCCACAGGAGGCTGGTCTACATATAAACCTCCTGGAATTAAGAGCAATCTATTTAGTTCTTCATGTATTCCACGCCCAGCTCAGCTACAAGACAGTCCTAGACGTACAATCAAGTAGCCATGTTCTATGTGAACAAGCAGGGCGGAACAGGCTCTCTGTCGTTACGCAACGAAGCTTTGCGACTGTGGGCCCTCGCCAGAGAGTATCAAATTCACCTTCTAGTGGTATATCTTCCAGGCATTCAAAACCTTTGGGCAGACAAACTCAGTCGAGTACTACTGCCTCACGAGTGGTCTCTCCACCTAGACCCAGGTGGCAAAGATATTTCATCTCTGGGGCACTCCAGACATAGACCTCTTTGCAAGTCCACTGAATGCCAAACTTCCCCGGTTCTGTTCCAGGATTCCAGCTCACAATTGTCAGGCAAGGGATGCTTTCCTTTATCATTGGGGTCAGGACTTCCTTTATGCCTTCCCACCCATTCCCCTCATCCCCAAAACACTCTTCAAGCTTCAGAGAGGCAGGGGTCGTGTGATTCTCATAGCGCCACGATGGCCACTCCAAGCGTGGTATCCCCTGCTTCTACATCTCTCTCAAGCTACACCTCTGGAGTTAGGGCATGCTCCAGATCTCCTTTCCCAAGAGAACGGGACGCTATGGCACCCGAGCCCCCAGTCCCTGCATCTCATGGCCTGGTTGCTGAAGGCTTAGACCTCCAGGATTTTAACCTGTCCCAACAGGTAAAGGATATCCTTCAGGCTTCTAGAAAACTTTCCACAAGAAGGTCTTATGCCTTCAATTGGAAATGTTTTACTATATGGTGTTCCAAGAAGGGATTAAACCCCCTTGTCATACCTTTAGAATCTATACTAGAGTATCTCTTTCACTTATCAAATTCTGGTCTAAAGACCAATTCAGTAAGAGTCCATCTTAGTGCAATCGCAGCTTCCTATAAGCCTCTGAATGGACAACCAATTTCCTCTCATCCTCTTATAGCCAGATTTATGAGAGGTCTTCTATTAACCAAGCCTCCCATTAAGCCACCACCGGTGGCATGGGATCTAAATCTAGTTCTCGGTTAGCTCATGAAGCCGCCTTTTGAGCCTTTAGCCACTACAACCCTTACGTTTTTGACCTGGAAGGTCATATTCCTAATTGCGATCACCTCTGCACTTCGCATTAGTGAACTGCAAGCTTTAGTGGCTGATCCTCCTTATACTAGGTTTCACCATGATAAGGTTGTTCTTAGAACTCATCCACACTTTATGCCAAAGGTGGTATCGTCTTTTCATTTAAATCAATCAATTTATCTTCCTGTATTTTTTCCAAGGCCTCATACCTCTAATGCAGAAAGAAACCTTCATACTTTGGATTGTAAAAGAGCCTTAGCCTGTTACCTACAGAGAACACAGCAACATAGAAAGTCCTCGCAACTTTTTATAGCTTTTGACTCTGTCATTTGGGACTTCCAGTCTCCCAAAGAACTTTATCTAAATGGATTGCCCAATGCATATCCTTTGCTTATGAGAGTAAGGGTCTTCCTCTTCAGGGCCATGTCACAGCTCATAACGTGAGAGCCATGGCAACTTCCATGGCTAATCTCCACTCTGTGTCTGTCGATG
This sequence comes from Ichthyophis bannanicus, assembly GCA_033557465.1. Taxonomy (NCBI): domain Eukaryota; kingdom Metazoa; phylum Chordata; class Amphibia; order Gymnophiona; family Ichthyophiidae; genus Ichthyophis; species Ichthyophis bannanicus. Next base: position 1,323,898,647 of record CM066032.1, read on the forward strand.
ACATTTGTCGAGCAGCCACCTGGACTTCGGTACACACCTTCACAGCCCACTACTGCCTGGATAAAGCCTCCCGTCGGGAAGCCTTCTTTGGCCAAGCTGTTCTTCAACATCTCTTTCAGACCTAATTCAACTCCTACCCACCAACCCTGGTGGAATGCCAGAGATCCATGGGAGGAAGGATGCCTACCTTTCTAGGGTGGCACCTTCCTGGGGCTATCTCCCTGGCATCTTCAGCTAGGGAGTCCCCATATGTGAAGACTACATTCCTGCTTGTTCCTGGAGATAGCGTAGTTACTCACCTGTAACACATGATCTCCAGGAACAGCAGGAATTTAGTCCTCACAACCCACCCACCTCTCCTAGGAGTTCTCTTTCTCTCTCTTTCCTCTCTCCCTCTATCCTTTCACTCAGCTACAAACGTAACTGAAGAGGGACAGTTGGAAAGGCGGGAAGGCAGCGCGCATGTGCTGAGGGATGCTCCCAAAAGCATTCCTATTGGACGCTGGGGAGTGTTCCCACGCAGGCTCCGTCGGTACCGACGATACCCATATGTGAAGACTAAATTCCTGCTGTTCCCGGAGATCACCTGTTACAGGTGAGTAACCACTTTACTGCATCTCCTACTACTAATGCTGATGCATCTAAGAGCAGATTGTGGATGCTGTCCTGATGCAGCTTGGTTTGAAATCGTGTTAGCTTCTGGGTGGTTGATCTAAGAGGTACTTTCCGAGTAGAGCTCCATGGCAGATGTTTCCAGGGGGTATCGGATACTGCATTGCCATTTCCCACGTGGAGGGAGGGGGGAAAAAAGGGCTCTACTTCCAGTCAGTATTATAGACTGGTTGAGCAGCCAGTATTCTGTTGGATCAAGGATCTTGTCTTCACATAGTCTCAAGTGCTTCTGCTTTCCCCCCTACACCTTCCCTCTCCCAGCTCCCTAAGGCCCATTTGGACCAAAGCAAGAGGAAGGCATTTGCTGGGAGGCCCAATTGCAGGGGAGTGATCTGGAGCCCATGGTTTGTGTGTTCTGGGCTCCCTGGGAGTGGTGAGTACAGCTTTATTTGACGGCCTGTGCCTTCCTTCACTGGCTACAGCTCCTCCCAGAGGATGGCACCTTGTTGATTCTAGAGGCAGCAACGATTTTCTTAGTGGATTCTGTCTGCTCCTGTCCATCTCATGAGTTGCAGACACAAAAAGAGCACCAGCTCTTGCAAAACCAACGAGAAACACACCACATATTGGCCCCACCACATATTACCATCATATGTCTGGTTGATGACGATAGTGCAGTCAGTATTATTTGTCATCATAACAAGTTTTCATCACCGATCTCCCTTCAATTTCCGCTATATGGGTTGACATTAGAGTCTCACGTTAGTCCTTTTGAGGTTACTTCTGCCCTACCTTGTTTTACTCATGAACAAAAGGGATATCTCTCACATTGTAGAATATGTTTTAACATTTTAGTTTTTTATTTTTGTTATTATGTACCCTTCTTATGTCCACATTGGCTTTATCATTGATTACACTATAATTGTATATATATATTTTTTTAAGTATATACATGGCCAATGATTTAATTTTGCATGTTCTTAATTTATTGACACTACTTTACTTACCTTTTTTTATTGTTTTTTAATTATTTATTTACTATTTAATAGATACCCAATGCTTATTTATTATTGATGTACATGTGGTTTTTAACTATTTATAGTTTTACATACATTATTTTTATCATTTTTAACTATTTATTGTTATAATTTTACGTGTTATCAGTACGTCATCAGAACCTAACACCATGCCCGGTTAGCTTTAATTAATTTATTTAATGTTATGTTTTAATAGTAGTTTTTAATATTTTATGTTTTTATTGTTTGAGTGTTTTTTCTCCCCCTGAGGAAGGCATATTGCCGAAACGCGTTGGGGACAACCAATAAAGCCGCTGTGTTATCATCGCTCTTGCTCCTTCTGTTTCTCATCTCATGAGTTGGACAGCAAACACATCTAAGTTCCATTATCCAAGCGAGCCTAATAAAGGAGTTTTGGGGAGTCCAACTGTCACGGCCTTCTGGAGGATTCTGGAGCTGGGCAACTTCTGTTTCCTCTGCTGCTTTGTTTTCCTTGCCCCTGATACCGGGACTTTTGGGACCTCCAGGTCTCCCATTGATGCTGGCCATAGGAATTGTACTTTGCCTTCCCCAGGTCTCAGACCTTGCCTCAGCCCTCTAGCGGGACAGGCCCCAATGGCACTTCCTCTTCGAGAATCAGCCCTTCCCATCCTTTTCAATAATTGGATTGGGGGCTCATGTATGCTGTGATGGTATAGTGGTTAGTACTCTGTATTCTGGTCACAGCAACCTCTGTTTGAATCTGAGTCATGGCAGTTGGCTTGTTTGCAGCGCTGCATATGACTTGTAGCGCTATACAAATGCTTAATAGTAGTGGTAGTTGCCTCCAGTAGGCAGCCATCTCTGGCTCCTTCACCAGGGATGTGTCCGTGTTGCTGGTGATCGCTGGGTGTTTGAGCATGGCTGCATCCTGAAGTGCAGAAAATCTATTTTGGATGCTTTCATAGTCTCTCCATGAGATTCATTGAGGTTTAAAAACAAAACAAAACAAAAAAAATCCACAAAAAACAAAACTCCAAAAAAATAATTGTCCAGACCAGGCTGAATGCTTCAGATTGTCTCATTCAGTGTCCCAGTGGTAGCATATGTCCGCAGGCAGGGGGCTGCCAAGACTGCCGGAGTTACACTGGAAATGATCCTCTTGTCTTCATAGGCAGAATGAAACCTATTGGAGCTCTCTGCATAGCACATTGGAAGCACTGACAGTGTGAAGGTGATTGCCTCAGTCACCACTTTGCGATCCTGAGGAATGGGAGTTAGCCCCATCAGCATTCCAAAGGAGTCTGGACAGATGGGGCCTTCCCTGGCTAGCTTTAATGGCAGCCTGATCCAATGCCAGGGTGTGAGGATTCTTAAGTCAGTATGCTTTGGGGGCATTGTCGACCTGGTTCAACCTGGCCTCAGAAGCCACGGCAGTATGTGTTCCTCCATGCCATCTCATGGAGTGAGTGCTCCGCTGTGAAGAATGCCATCCTGGCCTGTTGGTTGTGGTGGCTCCAGATTGCTGCAGAGCCCCCCCCCCCCGAGTTGTGGATCTGATGTGGCTCCTGGAGGAACTCCCTCTGTGTCTTTGGCGAGTCCTGGGCCTGTTGGACGATCCGGCTCGCTTATGGCTTGGCACTTGGGAGGTGGTGCTTATTGCTTGGGGGCTATTTGTCAGCCATTAGTTCCATGCTTTGAAGGCAGAGTGCAGTTCCAGTGCCTCCTATCTCACCTAGGTGCACATCTGGTGTAACAAGCTCTACATAGCTCCCAGGATGGCGGATTTGTCATCCTTGCTTGCCATCATTCATGACTGTTTGACAAGGGACTGTCTTCTATTACCTTGAGGGTCCAGATTGCAGCTTTGATACATAATTTGGGTGACCAGTGGCCAGTTGCTCCTTAGCGTCACACCCGGATGATGATTGCTTCTTCGATGTTTGTGGCCTTCCCTGCAGTCAGTTAACTTGGGATTTGGGCCTAGTTCTTTGGGCCTCATTTGTTTGCACCTTTCAAATCTTTGAAGTGAGGGTGCTTAAGGCTGCCTTTTTGGTCATGTTCTGTTTGGGGCATTGCAATTTGGAGTGGCAGGCTCTTGGGCAGAGACTCATACCTACTCTTCCCAGGGGAGGCTGTGTCAATTCAGCCACTCCCTTCCTTTTTGCTCAAGGGGGTGTCCACCTTTTAAGTCATTCAGGTGATGTGCCACCTGTCCAATTGTTTTTCTGTGGAGTGTTGTAAAGAGAAGGACAAGGACCTACATAGGTTCAATGTCTGTCTGTGGAGTGTTCTAGTGCCTGTAGGTCACTAACTCATGCAACAAAACTGCCTCTAAAGGCAAATATATTGCTCTCTGTATATCCTTTGTGGGATTGCACTGGTCTGGAGGGATTGTAGGTGCATTCCATCCAGACACAGGCTTAGTACTGGGTGCAGCACAGTTCTGTCACCCTCATGGACAATGGCAGGTCCACAGCTTGGTTGCCTCTCTCTATCTTTTCCAAGCATTGTTCTTTGGATGTCTCCACTAGGGCAGACATAGCTGTCTGTGCAAAGATTTGAAGGCAGCTATCTTCCTGCCCAATGGCATAGTAACTGACATTTCCCACTTGTCCTGGACTGTTCTAGCAGGATGATTGGGGAAGGTGAGATTTTACTTGCCAGATAATCTCCTATCTCCAGGAACAAGCAGGAATGTAGTCTTCACATATGGGTATCGTCGGTACCGACTGAGCCTGCGCGGGAACGCTCCCCAGCGTCCAATAGGAAAGCTTTAGGGAGCATTCCACTGCACCTGCGTCGCTGCTTTCCCACCTTTCCAACTCTCCCTCTTCAGTTTTTCGTTTTGTGCGGAGCCGACAGGCAACAAACCCTGTCACCTCAGAAAATCTTCTTTTTGTGGTCGCGTCTGCCTTCACCATCAACGCCTATACCGGTACCACCGGTCCTTTCTTAATTTTCTTACTACTTTTCCTTAAAAAAAAAATGTCGTCTTTTTGGAAGGTCTGTCCCCTCTTGGTGCCAGGCGCCATTTTGGGCACTAGGCCCTCTTTTTCTCTAAAATGGAGAAACCGTCTAGTGGTTTCAAAAAAATGCTCAAAGTGTAGCAGTACCATTTCTGCTACTGACACCCATGACTGATGTCTCAAATGTTTAGGTCCTGACCATTTACCATCGGAGTGTCTCCTCTGTAAAAAGATGACCAAGAGAGACCTGCAGAATAGAGATGCAAAACTTAGCACCCTCTTTGCTGCAGATACAATGTCCGTTGCATCAACGTCTTCCAGGGCTTCATCTTCCTCCCATGGATCTCAGGTAACTAAACCCAGGTCTTCCAAGACCGTCCAGTCCTCAAAGGGTAGATCTCCTTCGAAGCATCGAGATGCTAATAGCGTTGCCCTCGAGGAAAATATACCGGCAAAACAGCCCCGGCGGGAGGCCCCAGCCTCCAAAGCATTAACGGGGCTCCAGGATGTTCCTGAAGCTTCCACCTCCAGAGTACTCTTGGTGCCATGTTCTGGTGTCGTGGCCTGCTCTGCCGGTACCGACATCCAGGCATCGGCAGGTGCCATGGATCAGCACATCCTGGCCAAGTGCAGCCTTGCAGCTCTCTTAGCAGCCTCGGTACCACTAAGGTCACACCGGTATCGACCGCATCTGCTTTAACCGATGCGCCTCCTTCCTTGCTTCCCCCCATGCCGGCCCTTGAATCGGTGTTCAGTATTGAGACAGTCCGATGTCAACTTCGATCGATACTGGCATCAAGCAATGCAAGAACACCCGGCACGGGGATACTTCGAGTCCTCCGATTCCGAGGACTCCGTCAGTATCGAAGTGATTCTTCCAGAGGATCCCCTCTCCTTCTCAGTGTAGGATGTCTCCTCCAGAGGACATGTCCTTTCAGGATTTCATACGTGATGTAGCACGGGGACAATCACTATGACCCCTGAGAAGGAACTGAGAGCAGAAGAATTAGAAATTCTTCAGTACCCGACAGCTTCTAAAGAGGCTGCTACCCTTCGCATTCACTGAATCTTGCATGACCTCTAAGGGTGTCTCCACACTCTCGGAGGCTCGATACCATGTACCGAGTTCCACAATGCCCTGGTTTTCAGAAAGTGCAATTGCCACACCATTCAATGGTAGTGGAATCGGTGATGCATAGGATCAGAAGTGCTAAGATGCATTCTTCCAACCCTCCAGGCCGTGAATACTTTCAATCCTTCCAGGCGTCGATACTTTCAATCCTTGATGCTATCGCCAGGATCATCTCTTACATTCTTTATATGGGAATGTTCCTTAAGGAGGTTACAAGAGATCTGGAGCTGATGGCTCCACTTCTCCCCGATGATAAAAGGGCAGACTTCCTCACTCTGGTCAAACATGCCCAGAATGTGTCTAAGTTTATGAACCGTGCAACCTTTGATTGCTTTGAGTGCATTAGCAGAATCTCTGCTATTTCCATCGGTGCACATCGCATTGCCTGGCTTCAGTCATCTGATTTAGAACAATGGGTGCAAGACAAGCGGGGGAATATTCCTTGCACAGGAGAAAATCTCTTTGGCAAGGATTGGCAGGACAAGGCTAATCAGCTTGAGTCCGAAAACACCACCTTGAACAGATTATCAAGGACCACAGCCAACCCATCTAAGAAAAAGACACTTAAGAAACCCTTTTTCAACAAGAAAAAGAGATTCTACCCATCTTATACCCAGGCTGTCCACTGCCCAGTTCATGCTCCCCAAAAGGGGCAACAACAACCCAGACAGCAACAGAAGGCCCAAGCCCCCAGAGCTCAACCAGATCAGCAGACTCAGCCTCCTCAGGTGCTTTGACTCCTTCCTAGAGAACTTAGTCATCCTGCCCCTGAAAGGTCCAGAGCCTCTTACCATCCCTGGCAGACTTTTTCATTTTGCCAAAAGATGGCAACAGATAACATCAGAGCACTGGACTCTCTCCATTATAAGAGCGGGATACAAACTCCATTTTCACAGTATGCCCCCTCCCACCGTCACAAGACAGTTCAATTCTCAGGGCCCTTTCACCGCTCTCTTATGTCAAGAGGTCACCTCACTACTTGCTCAAGGGGCAATAGAGGAGGTACCCATATCCCAACAGGGCATGGGTTTCTACTCCCCCTACTTCCTCATTCCAAAGAAAACAGGGGGATGCAGACCCATACTGGACCTCAGAGAGTTGAACAAGTATCTGTTCCGAGAAAAATTCAAGATCTCACTCGGAACACTTCTTCCTTACATTCAGAGACGGGATTGGCTATGTTCTCTAGATCTAAAGGATGCATATACACATATTCTCATCCATATAGATCACAGGAAGTTTCTTTGATTCCCTTTTCAAAGAAGACATTACCAGTACAGGGTTCCACCCTTCGGACTGGCTTCTGCCCCAAGAGTCTTCACAAAATGCATGGCAGTAGTAGTAGCATTCCGGAGAACTCTGGGGATATTCGTCTTCCCCTACTTAGACTGGCTCATCCGAGCATCAACAGCTCCAGAAGCCAGCTTCGCTCTTTCCCACACAATGCAAATCCTGCAGTACCTGGGACTGGTCATAAACCTCCCAAAATCTCATCTCACCCCTTCTCAATCCCTAGAGTTCATAGGGGCTCTTCTAGACACAAGACAGTCAAAAGCTTTCCTGCCACATCCACGTTGTCTTGAAATACTCCAGCTGGCCTCTCAAGCAGCTATGAAGACTTCACTAACTGCTTGAGAAATGCTTCAGCTGCTGGGGCATATGGCATCCACTATCCATGTGGTTCCCTATGCTCGCCTTCACATGCAAGCAGCCCAGTGGACCCTAACCTCTCAGTGGACATAGGCCTCGGGTCGCCTGAGGGACAAAATCAGAAACTCGACACGTCTCATTTCGTCCCTACAATGGTGGCAATCGCTGGAAAACCTTCCTAGCAGCCACTACACCAAGCCACCTTGATGACAGATGCATCCAAGTTAGGCTGGGGGGATCACTTGGACAATCTCTCCAATCAGGGTCTCTGGACCAAGCATATAAACCTCCTGGAGCTCAGAGCCATCTTCTATGCTCTTCAAGTATTTCAGGCCCACCTGAGCTACAAGATGACAATCAAGTAGCCAGGTTCTGTGTGAACCGACAATCAAGTAGCCAGGTTCTGTGTGAACAAGCAGGGTGGGGACAGGGTCTCGGGCGTTGTGCAATGAAGCTCTACGCCTCTGGACCTTCACCAGAGATCTTGAAATCCATCTACTAGCGGTGTATCTTTCAGGCACACAAAATCTCTTGGCAGACAAACTCATTCGAGTATTGCTGCTACACGAGTGGTCTCTTCATCCAGAGCAGATTGCTCGAATTTTTCAAATCTGGGGAACTCCAGATATAGACCTCTTTGCAAGTCCTCAGAATGCCAAATTTCCCCAGTTCTGTTCCAGAATTCCGGCTCAGAACTGTCAGGCAAGGGATACCTTCCACCTCCGCTGGGATCAGGACTTCCTCTATGCTTTCCCACACATTCCCCTCATTCCCAAAACTCTGTTCAAGCTCCAGAGAGACGGGCCATATGATCCTCATAGCCCCATGCTGGCCACGACAAACGTGGTATCCTCTGCTTCTACGTCTCTCTCAAGCCAGACCTCTGGAGTTGGGATGTGCTCCAGATCTTCTTTCCCAGGAGAACGGGACGCTATTGCACCCGAATCCTCAGTCTCTACACCTCAGGGTGTGGCGGCTGAGAACCTAGAATTCCAGGATATCAACCTTTCTCAACAAGTTAAGGATATCATTTTGGCTTAAAGAAAACCTTCCACAAAGTGGGCCTATGCCTTTAAGTGGAAAAGGTTTTCTATATGGTGTTCAACAAAGGAACTTAATCTCTTTTCAATGCCAGTGGAGGCGTTACTGAAGTATCTCCTCCATTTATCATCCTCTGGTCTTAAGACCAATTCAGTAAGGGTCCACCTTAGTGCCATTGCAGCTTTCCACAAGCCCTTGGATGGACAACCTGTTTCCTCTCAACCACTTGTAGCAAGATTTATGAGAGGTCTACTCTTAACAAAACCTCCCATTAAGCCACCACCTGTGGCATAGGATTTGAATCTTGTCCTTGGGCAGCTCATGAAACCGCCCTTCGAACCCTTAGCCACTACATCTCTAAAGTTTCTTTCTTGGAAAGTAATCTTCCTAATTGCTCTCACTTCTGCAAGAAGCATCAATGAGCTTCAGGCTTTAGTGGCTGATCCTCCTTATACAAGGTTCCACCATGATAAAGTAGTTCTTAGGACTCATCCTCACTTTATGCCAAAGGTGGTTTCGCCTTTTCATTTAAACCAATCGGTTTACCTTCTTGTATTCTTCCCTAGGCCTCATGCCTCCAATGCAGAAAGGAATCTTCACATTCTGGATTGTAAAAGGAAAAAGGACTTCACCAAATATTTACATTGTTAAAATTACATATGGATTAAAAAGAACCAGGAGAATAAGCCCTTTATATGGCTAATTCACTCTTTATAGAAGCAATCACTTTCTCAGTAGATGCCAAAGGCATACCTGAGAATCGCTTTTTGAGCTTTCAACTGCTGGCTCTTGTTACAATGTCCTGACTGCTATTGGAATATATATGCAATTGCATCTTAATTGGCTGACTGCCGAAACTTGGCCAAGTCGGGTCTGTACCTTTTGAAGGTTTTACGAAATAAAAGGTTTCTTTGTCTTAAAGAGGTGTGGTCGTGTCCTCCCTGCGCTGTTCTAGTGACTTCTGTGATTTCTGCGGAAGGTTGTTGCTCCTCTTCTTTTCTTGGTGTCCCCAGAAGGATATCAATCTCTTCTTGGCTCCAGGGGAGGCACTTCTCCATTATCTTCTTCCCCTGTCTTCTACAGGTCTAATGACCAACTCAGAGTTCATTTTGGTGCTATTGCAGTCACTCATCTATTGGATGGACAGCCCATCTCATCACAATCGCTAGTTGCGTGCTTTGAGAGGGCTCTTGCTTATCAAGCCATCCATTAGGCTACCTCTGTTGTCATGGGATCTCAGTATCGTTCTAGCTCAGCTTCTGAAGCTGCCCTTCGAGCTCTTGGCTATGATCTCACTAGTTTCTTTCATGGAAGGTCATTTTCCTCATTGCTCTCATTTCAGTTAGATGCATTCAGGCCTTGGTGCCAGATCCACCTTACACCCGGTTCCACCATGACAAGGTCGTCCTTAGGACTCGCCCACATTTCATGCCAAAAGTGGTGTTTTCTTTTCACTTGAATCAGTTAGTTTACCTTCCTGTGTTTTTTCCTGGACCGCATTTGTCTAAAGCAGAGGCAACCCTCCATACTCTAGTCTGCAAATGTGCCCTAGCTTTTTATCTTCAAAGGACTCAAGAGCACCGTAGAGCTTCACAGTTCATTTCCTTTGATCCTAGTCACCTAGGGTTACCAGTATCTAAGCGTACCCTCTCTAAATGGATAGCAGATTGCGTCTCTTTTTTGCTTATGATCAAGCAGGACTATCCCTTGAAAGTCACATCACTGCTCATGATGTCTGGGCGCTACCTCGTTTGAGAATCTACGCTCTGTAGCCATTGACAATATCTGTAAAGCAGCAATTTGGTCTTCAGTACATACCTTTGCTGCTCATTACTGTCTGGAGAAGGACTCCCACCGGGATGCCATGTTCGGTCAGGCTGTTCTCCAGCACCTCTTTCAGACTTAAGAGCAACTCCTACCCTCTGTCCTGGAACTTAGCGATACCAGACATCCTTAGAGGACTCATGACCTCTTGAAGCCTACCCCGAGGCAAACCTCCACCAGTTCTGAGGAAGCAGAGTTAGGAAGGCGGCATGCAGGCGCAGTGGGATGCTCCCAAAAGCGTTCTTATTTGACGCTGGGGAGCGTTCCCGCACAGGCTCAGTCGGTACAGAAGTCCCCCGTATTTGAAGACTAAATTCCTGCTGTTCCCGGAGATCACCTGTTACAGGTGAGTAACTACACTTTCTCCCCTAACCACATTAAATCTCACCAGCATTACACTTCATGTGAAATATGAAGTAAAATACCTCTGCATAATACTTGACCAAAACCTAAGCTTCCTTTGCGTCCCTCTAGTCCAGTCCCGGAACCATAGAGTTGTGAACCTCCACCAGCAGCTTTGGAGACTGAAAGATGTCATCGCTTTGATGTCACTGGTATATCTAGGCAAACACCGCCCCTTTCCACCAGTACTTTCAGTCTCAAGCAGCTTGGAGGTTCTGAGCCCAGGGCTGGGCTCAGTGAGAACAAATAAGCAGAGCTTGGGTTTTTGAAATTTACTCCTTTTGGTTTATTTTCCCTGTTTGATTTGGTTACTTCGTTTTCTTTTAGGTCAGATCTGCTGCTGCTGTAAGGGTTCCTGTGTCTGTGGACCTTTATTTTTTGTTTCTAAAGGATCAGGGAGTTCTTCCCCCTCCCTCTCTGCATTGCCCCAGCGTCTAAACGAGCACAGGGGAGACAGTGCTGATCCGTGGCCTCCCTGCTCCCGAACCTGTGTTGAAGGGGTGAGGAGCAGGTGGAAGGCGGGCAGTTGCAGCAGCAGCGATGCAGGGGCTGAGAAGCCTGTGAAGGTTGTGCCCAGATCAATCAGAGCAGAGAGCCGCCGGAGCTGAAGCCGTTAAAAAGGCTGTGCTCCAGTGTCCTGTTGGCTCCTTTCCCTCACTCCCCTCCCCCTCCCCTTCCCCCCCGGGATCGGCGGCAGTGGTAAGTACCCACGCAGATCTGCTTTGGGGAGCTGGTTTAAACTGGGAGGGGAGGCTTCGCGGCGGCTCCCGGAGTTGCAGGGTGCTCGGGGCCTTGCTGCTGGGGGTGAGAGAGTGTGCTTTTTTGAGCGGGAATGCTGGCAGCGGCCATTTTGAGGGCTGCGTTTTCCACAGCAGGATTTATTTGGTTAGGTAGACAGCCTTGCTCCTAAGCTCACTTGGGGGGAGCAGATAAGGAGCATTTAGTGTGCAAATTCTAGTCTGATTTTGATTTTTGCCTTTAATTTACTTTAACTTTATTTTTGATTCAGTTGCCTTTGATTAATTGGCAACCGGGGATTAGTTCCTTTTAGTTAGGAGCAAATATCCTTATTTACAATGATTTTAAATTTGAGCCGGCCTCTTTAAGTTTGTACATAGGAACATGAGATATGCCATACTGGGTCAGACCAAGGTCCATCAAGCCCAGTATTCTAGGCTTGATGGACCTTGTATGGCAGCTCTCGCCTTCCCTCCTCAATTATTTTTGCTTGCTGCAGGCATTTGCCGGTGCGGATCTCTCTCCCTTGACTACGGGAGAGAGCTCCGGGACCCGTACATCCGCACTGCAGCTGTGTGAGACGGAGTCTCTCCGTTGCTGCGGGATTTAATTTTACACTGTGGAACCGGCTGAGCGGTCCTCGCCGCAGCTGCCAGGCGCATCAGCGCGGTTTGAGGATCAGAGCACTTCAAGGTGGTAGGAGCAGGCAGTGTGGCTTTCTGCCCTGCAGGTAAGGCCTTCGGGCTCTGTCAGTCTGCTGAGGCCTCCTTTTTTGGGGCCATTTTCTCTCTGGGTGTTTGGACCGCATGGCGACAGTTGCAGTGAGATGCCTGTGTGAGGAAGACAACAGGCAGAATAGCTAGTTTTTTGGGCCTAGTGTTTTTCTTTTGTTGGTAGATTTTTTGGCAGGCGACTGTCGTCAGACCTCTTTATTTTTGAGTTTGTTCTTAGTTTATAGGACAGCAGTTGTGGCATTGATTCCACATGTTCTTTCCCTTCTAATCATGTCTCTGAGGAGCATCTGTTAAGTCCCAGGATGTTAGGCAAATTGTCAGTTTTAGGTTCCAGAGCAGGTATTTGTAAGGGACAGGCTGGAGTGGGCCTTTGTGTATTCTATACTGACAGTTGCCCAAAGGCCTGTGTTTCACAGGGACAGGTTTAGGAATCCTTAGGATATAAAGAAGAATATAGCAGTTACCTGTCAATCAAGGAGTGCCTGGGCTGAGGTCTATGGCCACCAGAGGGCAGCGGATGCACTCAATGGGGCCTTTCTCTGTCTGTGTATGCAGCAGTTTCAGATTGCTTATTCTCTGTAATGCTGCAACTCCTGTTTATATAACCAAGATTGCAGCTCTTACCTTCTGTATCGTTTGTTGGTCTCTGTTGCCCTAACAGCCACAGCTGCTCATGATTCACATATAGTATTCAGGGCTCCCATCCCTTGGGGGGCGGGGGTAAAATACAAAATTGTGTTACTCCTTAAATTCACACAGGCTGCAACCTCTAAGACCTCCATTTGCAAGGTGCCTGGGTGTTTCCTAGCTTAAGGGGGGATCACTTATCGTGCCCTTCCCCGGAAGTTCTCATCTATTTCTAGAGCTGGATTTCAAAAGGACAAAGAAACTCCCTAGTGAGTGAGAGCCTTGTTCATTTTGAGCGAACACGGTTGATGTATTCGGGGGCTTTTGGTGCCCTGAACCCCACGAGCTGGACGCTATTTGTTTACTTCCAGGAGTTCTGCTCTCTATTTCGCTCTTCAGCTCTCTGGCAGACGTAGCAGGCTGGCAGGGGGGGAGCAACGCCTCCTGCAACGGTGAATCCCTCAGGATAAGGGGGGAAGGAAAGTGGGGTGCAGCGGGGCCTGTTAGCTTTTGCAAAGCTATAACAGCAGTTCAGGTAATTTTAGCTGATCTGCTTTGATTTCATTGGAGGTGGCCGGAGCTTGATTTTTGGAGTCCTATACATCCTTTCCCGGCCGTGCCCAAAACTCTCGGGATCCCAACTTCTGACTACATATTCCTATCAAATGGTAGTAAGTGAACATAGCAGATGGAAAATCACTATTAGAACAGAGTGCATAGGATGGGTGCAATTTCCTGAAATGTGCAAAAAAAAAAAAAAAAAAAAAAAAAAATTAACCCAGCTGCAGAGTATGGATTAAACTTTTTCAGTAGGCCTTCAAAGGTTGTTTAAAAAAAAAAAAAAAAAAGAGGGGCCTAGCTATGTTGGTTTACAGGAATTTCCTTCCGCTGTCCATAGCAGGTCCTATAAGGCGTTAGTCGGTTGATATGGCAGGGTAATATTTGGGCTTAGCTGCTGTGATATAGCGCTATGATCCGTTGTACACATATTCAAGTCAAAAGGAATTATGGTGGTAGCTCTCTTGGATAGTTCTAAAAGGTGCTTGGATGAGCGCCTTGGCCAGGCCCCAGGCGTGGAATGCTCTGCCATACGCATTGTTATGAGAGGGGTTTTATAGTTCTGTGGTTTCTTGAGGGACAGTATTCCCGTTTAGTTTGGCTTTGTCTGATTTATAAGGTTTGACGGTAGATTTGTAATGTCTTCATTTTGGCTATATGTGGTTTCTTTTCCTTCTGTAAAAGGCAGCTCAGCGGAGAGAGGTCGCTGAATAGGACTCTGGCCTTTGAGGCTATTTTGGCTCCCATTCCATTTATCAGAGGTTCTCCAGTACGGAGAGTATCTGCTAGTGTTCAGCGTCTGTCTTAATGGGGGCCAGAAGCACGCAGCCACTGTTCCCTCTAAGCTGTGCGCGTGTGCGCGCGCACACACCTCGCCGAACGAGCGCACATACTTTATAACAGAGCGCACAAAAATTACGGTTCTGATTGTGATAGAAAACAACACAGATGTCTTAAAATTTAAAAGTTGTTGGGTATTTACGGTTTTCACAAGTTCTACAATATTTTCTAGTGCAATCAATGTGGTGTATATACTGTATTCTGACGTGTAGTCAAATTTTAAAGTATATAACTCCGAGTGTCATTATGTGGCGCACAAAACTTTAACTTTCCTTCAAAAGCTGCACAGCTGATATTTTATGCGCACACAGCCTACAGAAAATTAGAGGGAACATTGCGCGCAGCCAGGCTAGTTCTCTCGCAGCACTAGCAGCAGCTCAGATTCTGGAAGGCATACATCATATGCTGTGTTTCCTGGATGGCTTGCACGCTGCTTGGCATCAGCCTTGGAGCTCCATCAGCCCGTATTAGATTCCTTTGTCCAGTCCTCTTGCTGCGCTCCGCAAAGTTTCAGGCGGTCGCAGGAACGCTCCAGCGGCTGCTTCAACTTAAAGCGGTGGTGCCGGTGCCGGCAGCCCAATACGGTTGATACTCCCTCTACTTTGTGGTTCCAAAGAAGGAAGGCTCATTTCGCCCGATTCTGAATTTTAAAAGGGTGAATCGGTGTCTGCCCAAAGAATTCTCCCGGAGCATTCCTTAAATCCCGAAAGAAACCGTACTGACATACATAAGTTCCATCAGCTACTGGCAGGACACAATGCACTCTTGCATGCTTTTTTGCTTCATTGGTCTAGAAGTGTAGTCTTTACCAGGTGGTATAATGGGAACTTCGCTGCAGGTTCTCGGCTTCTTCTTTGCTGACTCAATTGCCACTGCAGAATGGGAAAGCTGTATTTTCTAATACCAGGGGCTAGTTGACCTTAAAAAAAAAAATAAAAAAAAAAAATGGAATGTCCAGCTTGGTGCAGGTAGACGGAATGGGGCGTTCCTCTAGCAGGAAGGCTGTGGATTTCTATGCCTGTCATAGGGAGTTCTTTCTGCTGCATTGTGTTGGCGCGGAAGTAGCTTCTCAACATCGGCTGAAGGAATTTTTGGTTAAGAGATGTCTTTGTAAAAAAACAAAGAAACAAACAAACAAAAAAAACGTATTCAGCTGTCCTGAATTGGCCTGTTCTTGATTGACATTTTGAGACTAGGCAGGCGCAGGACTTGGTACTACGTGGGTGGGTGCACACCTTGCACTTCCAGGAGGTGTGGACTCACTGTCTGGAAGAGAGCCCTAGCGATCTCCTTTAGCGCGCGATAGGAGAGTAGATGGTTCACTGAATAGATTGTTGGGGGCACTGCTTTGTCCTTACAGGCTCCCATTGGGGGAGTCTGGGGGGATGAGAGCGTGCTTCTGGTGGTCGCAGTATTTACAGCAGTCTACTCGCCTGGAACAGGAAAGGATCAGGGAGTTGAAGTGACTAGAGTCTGATTTGCTTTATGTGGCAAATGTGCATTATGGTATGATTCGAGTGCTGGCGAATATAATTGGCTTCTTTGGGGTTCTCCCGGAGGTCTCTCTGGTGGGGGAATGGGGGCGGCTGACAGTTCGTCCAAGTCAAGGCTCAGTAAGCTCCCAGTTAGTAGTCTTTGTCTTGTCCTTTCCCCCGCTGGTAGCCTTTTGCTCCGCTTGGAGGAGTTCAGAGTTGCAGGCGCTGTCTGGTAAGGAGCCATATTTGTCCTTTTTCAGTCGCAAGGTAGTGTTGCGCACGCTCCCAGCTTTTTGGGCAAAGGTGGTTTTGGTTTTTTCACGTCTCCAGATGGTGTCTCTTCCGGGGTTTTCGGTTACATCTTTTGGACGTTCGACGGGTGCTTAAGATGTATCTCTGTAGAACGGCGTCTTTCAGGAAGTCCGACGGGTTGTTTGTCGCCTTTGGAGGCCCGCGGAAGGGAGAGGCAGCGACGAAGCCCTCTTTTTCGCGGTGGCTAAAGGAGTCTATTGCATTGGCCTACTGGTGGAAGGGTAAGGTGGTTCCGGTTGGTTTGTGTGCGCATTCCACCTGGGTGCAGGCGGTGTCTTGGGCGGAGTTCCGTTTAGTGCCGGTCGAGGAGATTTGTAGGTTGTTGGGCGGCGACTTGGTACTCGCTGCATTCCTTTGCGCGGCACTTTCAGTTTGATGTGCAGGCGCGAGTGGATGGACGTTTTGGGTTCAGCAGTACTTCAGGCTGGGCTTCAAGGTCCCTCCCGTTGATATTCACTGCTCTGTTACATCCTCTATGGTTCCGGGACTGGACTAGAGGGACGCAAAGGAAGGGAAAATTAGACTTACCTGCTAATTGTTGTTCCTTAAGGAACTCTAGTCCAGTCCCGAATCCCTCCCAGTATATTACGCGGCGTGCAGCCTGAAGTTTAAAAAAAAAAAAAAAAAGGAAAGGAAAAGGACTACAGAAATCTGGACGACAGGGAGATGGATTGAGAGACAGGTTTTCGAAGAGAATTTGTCCTGTTCTGGAGGTACACGGGAAAGTCACCGGGTGACCCTTTTTTTGCGCAGCAGTGCCCTGTGGGCTCTGGAGCGTGGTTATTCCGTCTTTAGGAGCTAGACGTTTTTGGCTGAATTACGGGGACGTATTGTTCCTGGGCGGTTTTAACTACTTCTGTTCCGTTATGCTTAATTTGGTAGCTACTTATTGGTTGCTCTGCTGAGTCTGCTTTGTCAATAGGTTCTGGTGGAAAGGGGCGGTGTTTGCCTAGATATACCAGTGACATCAAAGCGATGACATCTTTCAGTCTCCAAAGCTGCTGGTGGAGGTTCACAACTCTATGGTTCCGGGACTGGACTAGAGTTCCTTAAGGAACAACAATTAGCAGGTAAGTCTAATTTTCCCTTCCATTCCCACATTGAACATATTGATGCAGATGTCAGAATGAGAACTCTATAAAACTTACATCCCCTGTTGGAACAGGATGACTTTCAAAACTTCTGTCAAGCTCTTATTACCCCACTATTCAACTATGCAAACGTCTACCAGGGTCTCCCAGAAACTTCTTTATTCCCCTTATAACTCTGCCAGAACACGGTGGCCAGAATTATCACAGGCATGTCTCGACGTGCACACATTACCCCAGGGCTAAACAGCAGCTTTATTGGCTACCCATCCACATGAGAGTTAAATACAAAGCCTTGCTGATCATCTTTAAAATCCTCCTTTAGTGACTAGCTATGCTCCTTGGATCTAAAGGACGCGTATGCCCACATCTTAATCCACCCCCAACACAGGCAGTATCTGCATTTCAGGCTGCAGGGAGAGCACTTCCAGTACAAGGTGCTCCACTTCGGCCTTGCCTCTGCCCCGTGAGTCTTCATAAAGTGCCTCGTCGTGGTCGCCACTTACCTTCAGCGTCAGGGCATGCCGGTCTTTCCCTACCTTGACGACTGGCTCGTTACGGGGGCTCCTCGGTCGAGAAGGCTCGGCGAGCGATGTCACGCACTGTCCTCCTCTTGGAGAGCTTAGGGTTCTTGATCAGCTACCCAAAGTCTTACCTCGAGCCTGTGCAGGCTCTCGTTTATCGGGGTGCATCTCGATACTCAGTAGCTGACTGCCTTCTTACCAGTGGATTGCGCCACCCACCTCCAAGCTCTGGCGGCTCACGTTCAAAGTGCTCCCCAGGTCACCACTCAGACCATGCCACTTCTGGGCCACATGGCCTCGACCATGCATGTGGTTCCCCACGCCCGCCTGCACATGCGGATGATTCAGTGATGTCTCAATGCCCAGTAGAGTCAGTCCCTCGGACACCTCAGGGACCCCATCAGGGTTCTTCCTGACCTCTGCTTGTCCCTGAGCTGGTGGTAAAATTCCCGCAACCTTCTGCGGGGATTGCCCTTTCAGGCCCTGCAGCATGATGTGGTACTGACGACAGACGCTTCTCTGTTAGGGTGGGGAGCCCACTGCGGGCCACTCTGCACGCAGGGGCAATGGTCACCCAAGGAGGCAACAAATAAACCTGCTCGAACTCCAGGCAATTCGGTGGGCCCTGAGGGCCTTCGAGAAACACCTCAGCGGGAAGTTGGTTCTCGTGCAGACCAACAACCATGTGGCGATGTTCCAAATCAACAAGGAGGGAGGCACGGGATTGCACTCCTTTTGCCGGGAAACAGTCCTCATCTGCTTTTTTGCTGTCCGGAGGATGTCCCTCAAGGCGATGTACCTCCCGGGTCAGAAGAATGGCCTGGCAGGCAGACTCAGCAGAATACTTCACCCCCACGAATGGCAGCTGGATCCCATAGTAGCAGACTGGCTGTTTCTCCGCTGGGGGACGCCGGCGATAGACCTCTTCGCCAGCACATAGAACGTGCAGCTCCTCTGCCTTTGCGGGCCAATGCCGCACCTGAGCAGGGAGGGCACCGATGCATTTCTCCTGAACTGGCCATCCAGCCTTCTCTATGCATTCCCTCCCTCCCTCCCTCCTCATTGCGAGGACTCTTTTCAAGGCTCAGCGAGGCGGGGCATTGTTGATTCTCGTGGCCTCGGCAGGCTTGGTTCCCACGCCTGCTCCGGCTGTCAACAGACTCCGGTTCCCCTGGGGTCTGCTGATGCAGGAGGGGGGTCTGGTGCACTGAACCTAACCTCCCTATCCCTCATGGCCTGGCGGCTGAACGGGTCTCCGTAGCCTCTCTGGCCCTTCCGGAGGAGGTCGAGTAAGTCCTCATCTGCTCGAGAAAGGGCTCCACTAGGCGGGCTTCTCTGTCTGGGGCTCAGAGCACCAGATCGACCCCTTCTCGTGCCTCGTTCGATGGGTTCTCCTCCATCTTTCGAAAGAAGGGCTGAAGATGAACTCTGTCAGGGTTCATTTGAGCACCTTCTCAGTGAATCACCTCCTCATCGAGGGAAAACCCCTTTCGTGGCAGCCGTTAGTCTTTTGCTTTCTAAGTCGCCCATCCGTCGTCCTCAGGTGGAATGGGACCTGAAGGTGGTACTCACGCAGCTCACCTGTCCACCCTTCGAGTCAGTGGTGATGTGTTCACTCTGGCACCTATCCTGGAAGTTAGCCTTCCTTGTGGTGCTGGCCTCGGCCCACCGAGTCAGTGAGCTCCAGACTCTCATGGCTGATGCCCCTTACACCAGGTTTTATCGGAACAAGGTGGTCCTCCATACCCACCCTAAATTCCTGCTTAAAGTCATTTTGGACTTCCATCTCAACCAAGAGAAAGTCCTGCTAACTTTCTTCCTGAGGCCCCACGCCGATCAGGCGTCGACAGCTCTCCACACCCTCGACTGCAAATGGGCCCTCACCTTTTACTTGCCTACCCAGACTAATCGCAGGTCTGGCTGGCTTTTCGTGACCTACGATCCCAATAGATCAGGGCAGGCAGTCACCAAGCACACCCTCTCGGTTTGGGTGGCGGACTGCATCGCTTTTGCCCATGCGAAGGCGGCCATCCCGCTAGATCGTCAAGTCTCACCACACACGGGGTCTGGGCCAAAGCAGCGTCTGTGGCCTCTCTGCACGCCATGCCCATGATGGACATCTGCCGGGCGGCGACCTAGTCTTCCACGAATACCTTTGCTGCCCACTACTGCTTGGAGAGGGAGTCCTGCCGGGATAGCGCCTTTGGCCAAGCTGTACTCCGTAACCTGTTCGGGGTATAAGCAACTCCTGCCCTCTGACCCTTCTTCACGGCTACCGAGGGCTTGGACCCGAGGACTCGGGCTCCTTCGGGCATTGGCTTCTGCTCACGGCCTCGCAGAGGCATTTTTTGGTTACAGGTTCGGTAGCCTGTAGCTAGGGAGTCCCATAAGTGAGGACTGACTTCCTGCTTGTTCCTGGAGAAAGTGTAGTTACCTGTAACGGATGATCTCCAGGAACAAGCAGGAATGTAGTCTTCACATATGGGTATCGTCGGTACCGACGGAGCCTGCGCGGGAACGCTCCCCAGCGTCCAATAAGAAAGCTTTTGGGAGCATCCCACAGCACCTGTGTGCTGCCTTCCCGCCTTTCCCAACTGCCTCTCTCCAGTTCTTCGTTTTCCGTGGAGCCAGCAAGTCATTGTTCCTGTCACCGCAGAAAATTTTCCTTATTTCCCTTCTTTTTTGTGGTCGCATCTGCCTTCCTCGACGCTTTACCGGTACCGCCGGTGGTTCTTT
Source organism: Ichthyophis bannanicus (assembly GCA_033557465.1). Classification (NCBI taxonomy): domain Eukaryota; kingdom Metazoa; phylum Chordata; class Amphibia; order Gymnophiona; family Ichthyophiidae; genus Ichthyophis; species Ichthyophis bannanicus. The sequence goes on from CM066032.1 coordinate 1,323,918,904, forward strand.
CTTTTCTTAAAAAAAAAAAAATATATACATATGTATACTTTTTTTCCCATTTTTTCAGGTGCACGCGCCATTTTGGGCCTTAGACCCCAAATTTTTTCCACAATGGAAAAACCTGCTTCGGGTTTTAAAAAGTGCACCAAGTGTGGTGGTACCATCTCCGTCACCGACACCCATGAGTGGTGTTTTAAATGATTAGGTCCTGACCACTCCATCACGGAATGTATGGCCTGTGCCATGATGTCCAAGAGAGGTCGACAGAACCGAGCTGCCAAGCTCAGTACCCTGTTTCCCTCTGATGCAGCCTCGGTGGCATCGACGTCTTCCAGGGCTTCGTCTTCCTCCCGTGGATCTCAGGTAACTAAACATAAGTTTAGCCGTTCCTCAAAGGGTAGATCTCCTAAGCATCGAGATGCCTCTGGCGTTGCCCTTGAGGATTCTGCACCGGCAAAATTGCCCTGTCGGGAGGCTTCGGCTTCCAAAGCATTATCGGGGCTCCAAGACATTCTCGAGGCCTCGACCTCGGCAGAACTACTGGTGCCATGCTCTGGGGTACTGGCGACATCCAGGCATCGGCAGCGTCGAAAGACCAGAGGTTCCTGGCTATTGAATGCAGTCTGGCGGCTCTCCTTGCGGCATTGACACCCTCGGAACCGCGTCAGACAGTTCAACCGGTTCCGGCACCGGTATCGACAGCATTGACATTGCTGTCCGCATTGCCGGCACCCAGTCATGCGATGCCTTCCGGTACCGATACACCGGTACCGATTCCCCCCGGTACAGACTTCTGTTGGTACGGGTATCAGGCTCTTCAAGAGCATCTGGACAGAAGGTACTTCGAGTCCTCAGAGGAATCTGAGGATTCTGACAGTTCTGTCGGTACGGGAATACTTCTCCCAGAGGAGCCTTCCTCCCCTAAACGCAGAGGATATTTTCTTTCAGGACTTCATCAGGGAGGTGGCTCGATGTCTGTCCATTACTGTAGCTCCTGAAACAGAGCCCAGAGCAAAGGAGTTGGAAATTTTACAATATCCCAAAGCTCCTAAGGAGGCAGCTACTTTGCCCATCCATGAGATCTTGCATGATCTCATGCTAAGAATGTGGGAGACACCTCTTACCACCTCTCCTCACTCTCGTAGACTGGATGCTATGTATCGAGTCCCTCCTTGTCCTGGTTTCCAGAAAACTCAGCTTCCTCACCACTCTATTGTAGTGGAATCAGCTATGAGAAGGATCAGGAGTGCAAAGAGGCATGCCTCTAATCCTCCAGGACGTGAGTGCAGAACTTTAGAAGCTTTTGAACGTCATACTTTCCAAGCTTCTATGCTTTCTGCCAGGATCAGTTCCTATATTTTATATATGGGAATGTTCCTGAAGGAAGTCGCAGGAGATTTAGAGGTTTTGAGCCCTCTTCTTCCTGAGGATAGAAGGCAGGATTTTCTCACATTGGGCAAACATGCCCAGGATGTTTCTAAATTTGTCAACCGTGCAGCTTTTGACTATTTTGAGTGCATAAGCAGAACCTCTGCCATTGCCATAGGTGCACATAGAATTGCCTGGCTCCAGGCATCTGATTTGGAGCTCTGGGTACAAGACAAACTGGGCAATATTCTTTGTACTGGTGAGAACCTGTTTGGCAAAGATTGGCAAGAAAAAGCCAATGAGTTGGATGCTGACAACTCCACCTTGGAGAGATATCCAAGGCCACAGCTGATCCTGCAAGAAAGAAATCTTTCAAAAAACCATTCTTTTCCAAAAAGAAAAAGTTTTATCCTGCTTATTCCCAGCAGGGACGCTCTGCAGGTTAACCTGTCCGGAAAGGTCAGCAACCCCGCAAACAAAGGAAAGCAAAGACTGCTAAGCCTCAACTGTCTCAGCAGTCTCAGCCTCCACAAGGCCTTTGACTTTCAGCTAGAGAACCTAGCCTTCCTGGCTCTCAATGGACCAGAGCCTTCCACCATTCCAGGAAGGTTGTGTCACTTTGCCCCCAGATGGGGGCAGATAACAGCAGAGCATTGGACACTCTCCATCATAAAAGAGGGGTACAAGCTTCATTTTTTGAGCATGCCCCCTCCTACAATGGTAAGACAGTTCAATTCTCAGACCTCTCTCATCAACCTATTAGATCAAGAGGTCACCATGCTTCTTGCCCAAGGGGCAATAGAAGAAGTACCCATTCCTCAGCAGGGTACAGGGTTTTACTCCCCCTATTTCCTTATCCCAAAGAAAACAGGAGGACACAGTCCTATTTTAGACCTCAGAGAATTGAACAAATTCCTGTTCAAGGAGAAATTCAAGATGGTTTCTCTAGGAACTCTGCTGCCATACCTTCAGAGTCAGGACTGGCTATGTTCTCTAGATCTCAAGGATGCGTACACCCATGTTCTCATCCATCCATCTCACAGAAAGTTCCTTCGGTTCCTTTTTCAAGGGAAGCACTACCAATACAGGGTGCTTCCGTTTGGCCTGGCCTCAGCACCAAGGGTGTTCACGACATGCATGGCTGTGGTAGCAACATTTCTCCGCACTCTAGGAATATTCGTCTTCCCCTACTTAGATGACTGGCTCATTCGAGCCCCATCAGAGTCAGAAGCCAGGATTTCCCTATCTTGCACAATGCGTATCCTTCAGTATTTGGGTCTGGTCATCAACATCCCAAAATCCAGCCTAACTCCCACTCAGTCTCTTGAGTTCATAGGAGCTTTTTTGGAGACCAGAAGGGCAAGGGCCTATCTTCCTCAGAACCGTTGCCTTCGCATGGTGCAGTTAGGACTTTAGCACTGCTTGATGAGCTATCTCACTGCTTGAGAAATGTTACAACTACTAGGCCACCTGGCATCTACCGTGCATGTGGTTCCTTATGCTCACCTCCATTTGAGAGCAGCCCAGTGGACTTTATCCATTCAATGGACCCAGGCATCAGGATGCCTGTCAGACAAAATAGCAAACACAAATCGCCTTATTTTGTCCCTTCAATGGTGGCAGTCCACTCAAAACCTGTTGCTGGGGTCCCCGTTTCAACAACCTTTACCCCAGGCAACTCTCGCAACAGATGCTTCTCCAATGGGTTGGGGAGCTCATCTACAAGACCTCTCCACCCAAGGCACTTGGACTCCACAGGAGACTCATCTACATATCAGTCTCTTAGAGCTCAGAGCAATCTTCCTTGCTCTTCAAGTGTTCCACTCCCTACTCAGCTGCAAGACAGTCCTTATTCACACGGACAACCAAGTAGCCATGTTCTCTGTGAGCAAGCAGGGAGGAACAGGCTCTCTGTCACTTTGCAACAAAGCTTTGCAACTATGGGCCCTCGCCAGAGAGCATCAGATTCATCTCCTGGCAGTGTATCTTCCAGGCATACAAAACTCTTGGGCAGACACTCGGTCAAGTTCTGCTTCCACACGAATGGTCTCTCCATGTAGATCAGGTGACCAAGATTTTTCAAATGTGGGGAACCCCGGACATAGACCTCTTTGCAGGTCTGTTGAATGCCAAACTTCCCCAGTTCTGTTCCAGAATCCCGGCTCAGGGCTCTCAGGCCAAGGATGCTTTTCTCCTTCACTGGGGCCAAGGCTTCCTTTATGCCTTTCCACCCATTCCCCTAATTCCCAAGACCCTATTCAAGCTTCAGAGAGACAGAGGCCGTATGATTCTCATAGCTCCACATTGGCCTCGGCAAGTGTGGTACTCTCTGCTTCTACGTCTCTCTCAAGCTCCCTCCATGGAGTTAGGGTCTGCTCCAGATCTCCTTTCTCAGGAGGATGGAATGTTATGGCATCGCAATCCACAGTCTCTGCATCTCAGGGCTTGGTTGCTGAAGGCATAGATCTCCATGATCTTAACCTCCCTCAGCAAGTAAAGGATATCCTTTATGTTTCCAGGAAGCCTTCCACAAGACTCTTATGCTTTCAAGTGGAAAAGGTTTACCATATGGTTTTCGCAGAAGGGTCTTAACCCTCTTGCGGTACCTCTGGAATCATTACTGGAGTATCTCCTTCATTTATCCAATGCAGGACTTAAGACTAACTCACTGAGAGTCCATTTGAGTGCTATTGCAGCTTCCTTCAAGCCCCTAAATGGACAACCTATTTCTTCCCATCCTCTTATAGCAAGATTTATGAGAGGCCTTCTGCTAACTAAGCCTCCCATTAGGCCACCACCTGTGGCATGGGACTTATACTTGGTTCTTGGTGAGCTCATGAAGCTACCTTTCGAACCCTTAGCTACTACCTCCTTGAAATTCCTTTCTTGGAAAGTTATCTTTCTCATTGTAATCATATCAGCATGTCGCATCAGTGAGTTGCAAGCACTAGTGGCTGATCCACCTTATACAAGGTTCCATCATGACAAGGTAGTCCTTAGAACTCATCCACACTTTATGCCAAAGGTGGTCTCGCCTTTTCATCTAAACCAAGCGTTCTACCTACCTGTGTTCTTTCCAAGGCCTCATGCATCAAATGCAGAAAGGAATCTTCATACCTTGGACTGTAAAAGAGCTTTAGCCTTTTACTTACAAAGAACACAGCAACATAGAAAGTCCTCTCAACTCTTTGTTGCTTTTGGTCCTTCTCATTTGGGACTTCCAGTCTTCAAGAGTACACTGTCTAACTGGATTGCTCAGTGTATTTCCTTTGCCTATCAGAGGAAGAATCTTCCTCTGGAGGGCCATGTCAGAGCTCACAATGTGAGAGCCATGGCAGCTTCAATGGCTCATCTACACTGTGTCTATCGACGACATCTGTCGAGCAGCCTCCTAGACCTCGGTTCATACCTTCACAGCCCATTACTGCTTGGACAAGGACTCCTGCTGGGATGCCTGGTTTGGTCAGGCTGTTCTCCAACACCTGTTCTATACCTAATCAACTCCTACCCACCATCCCTGGTTGGATGCCAGAGATCCATGGGGGGAAGTGGAGCCCTTTTTCAGGGACACACAACTTCTGGGGTCTCTCCCTGGCATCTAAAGCTAGGGAGTCCCCATATGTGAAGACTACATTCCTGCTTGTTCCTGGAGATAGCATAGTTACTCATCTGTAACAGGTGATCTCCGGGAACAGCAGGAATTTAGTCTTCACAACCCACCCACCTCCCCTAGGAGTTGTATCTCTCTATCTCTTTCCTTTCCCTCTCTCTCTCTTTGTCTCTGCTTTAAAACTCAACTGGAGAGAGGCAGTTGGGAAAGGCGGGAAAGCAGCACACAGGCGCTGTGGGATGCTCCCAAAAGCTTTCTAATTGGCCACTGGGGAGCGTTCCCCCGCAGGCTCCGTCGGTACCGACGATACCCATATGTGAAGACTAAATTCCTGCTGTTCTCAGAGATCATCTGTTACAGGTGAGTAACTATGCTTTCTCCAGGGACAGCAGGGATCAGTCCTCACTACCCTCCCACCTCCCCTGATGAGTTGCTGGATTTTTGTCATTCTCTTGCCATCTGCTTGGTAGGGCTCAAGCTAAGGGACCTGACTGATCAAGATGGCACCCTTGGGCGGGAAGAGGACCATGCATGCATAGCAGCAATCTCAAAGGCTTTCTCGTCCCTCGGAAAATGTTTTGTTTTCCTCGCCTTAACAGGCTCTTTTTTTCTGGTTGCACTGGTCCTCTATCCATCCTTTCCCCTGCTCTACTCCAGAGCTCCCGGGGATACACGTTTTTCCAAAATTTTTTGTTTTGGGCTTCGTGCCCGTTTTTCTCTCCCAAAAGCTGGCTGCGTGGGTCTTCGACCTCGCAGGTGCCATTTTTGCCCCATGGCCAACGGATTTAAAAAATGCGATAGACGCTCTAGGAACATGTCACTTACGGACACTGATGACTGTTCTCTGCGGTGCCTGGGGGCCGATCATGACTCAGAGCTCTGTTTGCTCTGTAAGAAAATGTCCTCTAAGGCCCTGCATTGTTGTAAGCAGAAGTCCAAAGACATTTTCCAAAAGGTCGCCTCGGAGTCCCCGGTGGCGCCCTCTGTCGTCTCTCCTCCAGAGGGTTCCCCCCCCCCCCCCCCCCGTGGCCTTGCGTTCTCGGCAGCACTCCGACCAGGGTTCCCCCGAGGTGGAACGATGCAAAAAGAAGGCCTCAAAGTCACTGTCCGGGACTCATGACAAGAGCGAGTGCTCCCGTGCCCTGTCGCTTAGTCTCCTTCTGTTTTCCCGAGAGTCAGACAAGGAGCGGCCCCACAAGTTATCTCGCAGGGAAACGGGAGGCCTCCAGCGAAGGTGCCCAATCTCCTGAGGGTTGTCCCGATGAGGACCCCCTCTCCTCGACGCCCAATCCGATGACCGTCCAGGGGGCAATCAGTCCCAGGGCCCCACCCCTCTGTGGGAGTCCCATATGCTGGCACTCGAACACAGCGTTTGTGTTCATTGCTTCCCAACAAGCGCTCACGGCCAGCTTTGCTAACTTGCGCCCAGAGACCGCGAGTCCCTCACGTGGGAACCCAAATCCATCCAGGAAACCCCCGAGAGCCGCGGGCCTCGTGAGGATCCTTGACGTCACTCTCGCTCACTCTCCCGTTCTAAGGAGGCGAGATCATCCAGGGCCTCCGGCTCCAGGCCGCCAGCCATCAGACAGGGTGACCCGCCTGACTCATATCCCTCGACCGATTTTTCGGACTGGGAGTCCAATGGGGACACCTCCCCAGAAACCCATCCACCGGGATCTTCCGTCGGACCCTTCTCCGCCTGCATTCCAGCGGTGCTCACCATCCGAAGACACCTCTTTCTTGGTGTTTATTTGGGATATGGCTCGGGCCCCTCAGCCTGGTCGCTCAGGCCCTCAGCCTGGTCACCCAGGCCGAGGAGGACCCTCGTGCTGAAGAGCTCAGTATTCTTCAGTACGAGTCCCCCGCCCAGAGAATCCCTCACTGTGCCTGTACCGCTGATTCTGTCTCGGCTGTTGCTCTGCATGTGGGAGGGCCCCATCCTCGGTCCCCATCGTGAGCAAGCGCCTTGACACAATGTACAAGGTGCAGTGCTGGCCCAACTCCCACACACCTTGATGGTGGTGGAATCGGCCATGAGGAAGCAGAAGAGCCCGAAGTCGCACTTATCAGTACCACCAGGCCAAGAGTCGAGAGCCCTTGCCCTAGGCCGCAAGTGCTATCAAGGTTCCATGCTCTCTTGTCGCATCCAGGCATATCAATTGTACATTGGTATGTTCCTACGTGACTTGAGAAAGGAACTGGGAGTTTTCTCCGCAGGCCACGAGATTCCGTTCCCTGTTAAAATCAGTGGCCAACTGCTCCAAGTACGTAACATCTCTCAAGCCTCCTATGATGGCTTCAAGACATTGGCTCGGGTGGTGGCCGCTGGCATTGGTGCCCGCCGCAAGCCATTGCACCAATCCTCGGATTTGCAGCAATGGGTGCAGGAGAAGCTCCTGGACGTGCCCTGCCTCAGTGAACAACTTTTTGGTAAACCGATGGAGGAGAAGGCTGCAGAGATCGAGACTGAGTTTGTCACCAGGATCCGTCTCTCCCGCAAGACCTCCACTCTGCCTCGGAAGAAGCAGCCAACCAAGAAGCCCTTCTTCCCCAGAAAAGGTCTCCAGTATTGCAGCTACCTGCCGTACCCTGCTACCCCTACGCCGACTGCTCCGGCGCAGGGAAAGCCCGGCAAGGGGCACCGTAAACAAAAGATCTAAAGGAAGTGTACACATACATCCTTATTCGTCCAGAGCACAGAAAATATATACGTTTCAGGGAAGACACTATCAATGCAGAGTCCTACCTTTCGGACTCGTCTCTGCCCCAAGAGTCTTCACAAAGTGTATGGCGGTCATAGCCGCATTTCTAAGATCTCTAGGGATATTTGTCTTCCCTTACTTAGATGACTGGCTCATCAAGGCAGACACCTCCCAGGGGGTTATTCTGTCTCTATCTCATACCATGCAGGTACTTCAACCTCTGGGATTTGTAATAAATCTACCAAAATCCCATCTTGTTCCTACACAAACTTTAGAATTCATAGGAGCTCTCTTAGACACTCGACAGTCCAAGGGCTTTTCTGCCCCAGGCCTGCTCTTCATGTCTCATTCAACTCCGTATCTCACATGTGTCTCAAACACCACCTAACTGCACAAGAAATGCTACAGCTCATAGGCCGTATGGCCTCAACAGTACAACCTAGGCCCCCTCCCATTTGGAACACCAGTGAGAGAACCTACACAAAGGTGTAAAAAGTCTGATGGATAGCTTCCTGGAAGCCAAGAGGATATCCTTATCCTCCTGGGTATGGTTAAGATCCTGTAAGACTACTTTCTCAGCAGTTGAGTGTCTCTTCTCAGCGCCAGTGGAGGCACTTCTCCAGTATTTCCTCCACCTCTCCTCATCTGGTTTTAAGACCCAACTCTGTAAGAGTTCACTTAAGTGCAATAGCAGCCTCTCATCATCCCTTGAACAGGCAGTCCATCTCCTCACAGCCACTCGTAGCGTGCTTTAGGAGAGGACTTTTGCTGACCAATCTTCCCATCAGACCATCACCGGATCTCAGTATTGTTCTAGGACAGCTTTTCAAGCCACCTTTTGAGCCCTTGGCTACGACTCCACTAAAGTTCCTAACCTGGAAGGTCATCTTCTAATTGCCCTCACTTCAGCTAGATGCTTTAGTAAGCTTCAGGCGTTGGTGGCGGAGCCTCCTTATACCCACTTCCACCATGACAAGGTTGTCTTTAGGACTCGTCCCCGTTTTATGCCAAAAGTGGTGACTCCTTTTCATTTGAATCAGTTGGTGTACCTTCGTGTTTTTTTTTTTTTTTTTTCCTAGACCACATTCGTCTAGGGCAGAGGCAACCTTCCATACTCTTGACTGCAAGCGTGCCTTAGCATTCTATCTTCAGACTACTCGAGAACACCATAAGGCTTCTCAGTTGTTCATTTCCTTTGACCCTAGTCATCTGGGGTTGCCAGTATCCAAACGTACTCTCTGTCTAAATGGATAGCAGATTGCATCACATTTGCTTATGATAAAGCAGGACTATCTCTAGAGGATCACGCCACTGCTCATAATGTCCGGGCAATGGCAAATCTGCACTCTGTCGTTATTGACGAAATATGCAAGGCAACAACTTGGTCTTCAGTCCATACCTTTGCTGCTCATTACTATCTGGATAAGGACTCTTGCCAGGATGCCATGTTTGGTTAAGCTGTTCTCCAGCACCTTTTTCATACTTAAGGCCACTCCTTCCTTCCATCCCGGGACTTATCGATACCAAACACCCATAAAGGATACATGTCCTCTTGAAACCTCCCCTGAGGCAAACCTCTACTGGTTCTGAGGTCACTTTCTCTGGCATCTTCTAGCTAGGGAGTCACCCATATGTGAAGACTACATTCTTGCTTGTTCCTGGAGATAGCATAGTTACTCACCTGTAACAGGTGATCTCCAGGAGCTGCAGGAATTTAGTCTTCACAACCTACCCTCCTCCCCTAGGAGTTGTAGGTTTTCTTTTTCTCTCCTTTTCTCTCAGCTACAAACTCAACTGATGTGGGAGAGTTGGGAAGGTGGGAAGGCAGCAACGCAGGCGCAGTGGAATGCTCACAAACGCTTTCCTATTGGATGCTGGGGAGCATTCCTGCTTGGGCTTCGTCGGTACCGATGTCACCCATATGTGAAGACTAAATTCCTAATGTTCCTGGAGATCACCTGTTACAGGTGAGTAACTACGCTTTCCTCATCGTTCCTCCAATCCAGTTCAGATACATGGATTTATGCTAAACCACCAGCAAATGGAAACTGGTAATCGCTGTTTTGACAGCGCCATTTTATATAAGGACCTGTGCAGCCTGTCCACAACCAATATTTCTCAGTCTCAGCAGATGGAGATTGCATAAACATGTGCAGTTTGGACTGGAGTGGGCCTAGAGCTTGGGCCAGGTGAAGCTTTTCTCTATGCAGAACCTCATGGTTCTGGGTCCCTCCCCCTTTTCTCCCCCTCCCCTTTTTGCCTTCTGAGTGGGCATGGGTGTTTGTGGGTTTACCCCTCTCCAACAATTGGGAGGGACCTAGGTTGAGTGTCCATATAAAGTTTAGCTGTAGAGGAGGAGGATTTGGGGGTGGTGTTAGTGGGCCTAGCTGGGAGGGAGCTCGGTAGATGTCATTGGACAGTGTAGCAGAGGTGATCATTGCTGCTCAGGAGTCAGACACTCCGCTTTTAGTGGAAATGACTGCCATTATCCCCGATGCTATGCTTACCATAGTAGAGCAAAGTGGTCCTCCGTCTTTTGGTTCGAGGGAGTAGAGGGCTCAGAAGGCCTTAGTTTGGCTGCTGCTCTTGGGATCTTTACAGTGTGCGCTTCTTTTCTGTCAGAATTTGTTTTGCTCCACCAGGCTTTTTGGTGAAACAGGGTCTGGTGGCAGGCCCTGGTGAGCTGCTTGTGGCAGGGGCAATGGAGGCCCAGTCTAAGGTGGGCATGCTGGGGCAAAAAAGAATTGTGCAAGGAGCAAGAGGATGATTGAGGTCCTAGGCCCCCTTTAAGAACATAAGATTATTTATTTATTTATTTACATTTCTTCTATACCGCACTATTTGCGATCAGCGCGGTTTACATAGAACTAACAGTTTCCGACAAAAAACAAGAGTCAGATATGCCATGCTGGGTCAGACCAAAGTCCATCAAGCCCAGAATCCTGTTTCCAACAGTGGCCAATCTAGGTCATAAGTACCTAGCAGTTTCCCCAAAAAACACAGGTTCCAAAATGCTTGTATTGGGTCAAACAGTGATATCCCAGGTCCCTTTTAATAATGGTTTATGGACCTTTCCTCCAGGAACTTGTCCAAACCTTTTTTTTTTTTTTTTTATTTATTGAAATTTTTAAACATACTTACAAAGGAAGTACACAGGTAATCAAGATGCCAATGTCATTACAGAAACAAAAAAAACCAGGAAACCATCCATATATAAAAAAGAAGAATATCAGCAATCATATTCTTAGCCCACTATAAAGGGGAGAATTACAAAGCAATTAATACAAAGAAATATTCAGGAACCAAAGTCCCACTACTATGACAGCTCAAACCTAATGTCCCCACTTCTCCTAACATAAGTGTGCACAACTATTTACTATCCAAAAATAACTGCAATTGAGAAGGATCAACAAAGATATACTTGGACCCCTGAAATGTAATTAAACATTTACAGGGATAACGAAGAAAAAAACAAGCCGATAGGGCCAAAACCTTAGGCTTCATAGCTAAAAAAGCCTGTCTCCTAAGTTGTGTGGCCTTACAGACATCAGGAAACATCTGTACCTTAGCACCACAAAACAGAATAGATGACCTTTTAAAATACAATTTAAACACAGCAGATGTATCATACTCAGATACAAAGGTGACTACCAAAGTAGCCCGAGTAAGAATAATATCCTGAGAATCCTCTAAGAATTTGGTAAGGTCTAAGTCAGCACCTCCTTGGAGAGTATCATACTCACCAGGTGCGCCAGCAGTTACCTTCCTCCCAGTCAAATAATATAACTTAGAAATCAAAACAGAGTCAGCAAAACCCAAACCCAAAGATTCCTTTAAATACTTCCGAAATAAAATTTCTGGAGATAACAAATGACAAATAGGAAAATTTAACAACCTAATATTTTTAGCTCTAAACAGATTGTCATACACTTCCATCCTGTCCAAACCTTTTTTTAAACCCAGCAACACCTACTGCTTTTACTACATCCTCCGGTAACAAATTCCAGAGTTTAATTACACTTTGAGTGAAAAAAATATTTTCTCTTATTAGTCTTAAATAGTTTACCCTGTAGCTTCATTGCATCTCCCCTAGTCTTTCTATATTCTGATGACGTAAACAATCAATCTACCTTTACCCGTTCAACTCCATTCATTAATTTATTAGACCTCTATCATATCTCCCCTCAGCTGTCTCTCTTCCAGGTTCCGAGTAACTGTTATCTATTGCCCACCCGACAAATCTGCTTCCACCTTCCTTACTGACTTCGAACTCTGGCTTTCCGTCTTTCTGGATTCTTCTTCCCCCACCCTTATTCTTGGCGATTTTAACATTCACGTGGAAAACCCCTCAGATCTCCATGCTTTAAAGCTCCTTGCCCTCACCACCTCGTTTGATCTCCAACTTTGTTCCACTGCCCCCACCCACCAGCATGGCCACTGCCTTGACCTGATCCTCTTCTCTAGTTCCTCTCCCTCAAACTTCCATAACTCAATCCTTCCCTTATCCTGACCACCACCTTTTAAGCTCTAATCTTCAGCTTCTGCTGTCTCAACCTTGTCCTGTCTCCTCCGACCTATTTAGAAACCTTCATAATATTGATCCCTTGACTCTCTCCTCCACCATTTCTCCATCTCTTTCCTCCATTATGTCATCCAAGTCCATCGACGAGGCAGTAACCTCCTATAATGCTGCACTATCCTTAGCTCTGCATGCTCTTGCCCCACACTCCCCACGTCCTGTGAGACGTTCTGCACCCCAGCCCTGGCTTTCATCCACCACCCACTACTTAAGCACCTGTGCCCATTCTGCTGAACGTGCTTGGATCAAATCCCGCTCCCCGGAAGACCACCTACACTTCAAATTCATGCTTGACTCCTTCCAGTCAGCCATAGCACTTGCTAAACAAGAATACTACATCCATCTGACTAACACTCTTGCCTCTGATCCTTGCCGCCTCTTTAATACCCTCAGTTCTCTCCTCAAGGTGCCCCCGCCCCTGGTTCCGCCTTCCTTTTCTGCCCAAACCCTATACGACTACTTCCATGACAAAATCCACAAGATTACCCTCCAATTCCCCACCTCCTCATCTACCTCCCTTCCTCCCCAATTCTCTCCCCCATCCCTACTACCTCTGCTACCCTCTCCTCCTTCGCTACGATCTCTGAAGAGGAATCCGCACTCCTTCTTTCTTCCTCCAAACCCACCACCTGTTCCTCTGATCCTATCCCCACCCATCTCCTAAACCCCATCTCCCCATCGTTGTCCCTTCCATCTCTCATTTTCAACCTTTCACTCTCCACTGCAACTGTCTCCGTAGACTTCAAGCATTCTGTGGTCACACCTCTCCTCAAGAAACCCTCACTCGATCCCACCTGTCCTTCTAACTATCGACCCATCTCTCTCCTTCCCTTCATATCTAAACTACTGGAATGAGCAGTCTGCCGCCGCTGCCTCAACTTCCTCTCCTCTCAGGCCCTCTTGGACCCTCTACAATCCGGCTTCCGTCCCTTACATTCCACTGAAACGGATCTTACAAAAGTCTCCAGTGACTTGTTCCTGGCTAAATCTAACTCTGTCCTCATCTTTCTCGTCCTCTCTGCTGCTTTTGACACTGTTGACCACAAACTTCTTCTCGATACCCTCTCCTCGCTTGGTTTCAAGGGTTCCGTACTATCCTGGTTCTCCTCCTACCTCTCCCATCGTTCCTTCAGTGTATGCTCTGGTGGCTCCTCCTCCTCCTCCTACCCCACTCCCTGTTGGTGTACCCCATGGATCCGTCCTGGGTCCACTCCTTTTCTCTCTATACCCAATCCCTTGGTGCACTTATCTCCTCCCATGGCTTTCAGTACCATCTCTATGCCGATGACTCCCAAATCTGTCTACACCTAAAATCTCTCCAGCAATCCAGACCAAGATCTCTGCCTGCCTTTCTGACATCGCTGCCTGGATGTCTCACCGCCGCTTGAAATTGAACATGGCCAAGACTGAACTCCTTGTCTTTCCCCCCAATTCCTCCCCTCCTCTCCCTCCTTTCTCAGTCTCCGTGGATGGCTCTACGATCCTTCCTGTTTCCTCAGCCCGCAATCTGGGCGTTATCTTTGACTCCTCCCTCTCCTCCTCCACACATATCCAACTTGTAGCTAAGACCTGCCACTTCTTTCTCTACAACATTAGCAAAATCCGCCCCTTCCTTTCTGAACACACTACTAAAACGCTTGTCCACTCCTTAATCTCCTCTCACCTCGATTACTGCAACCTACTCCTTGCTGGGTCTCCCTGTGAGCCATCTCTTTCCCCTTCAGTCTATTCAAAATTCTGCTGCTCGACTAATCTTCCGCCAGCCTCGCCATGCCCACATTACTCCTCTTCTCAAGTCACTTCACTGGCTCCCTATTCAATTCCGCATCGAGTTCAAACTTCTCCTCCTGACTTATAAATGCATTCACTCTACGGCCCCTCAATACCTCTTATCTCTTATCTCTCCCTACAACCCCTCTCGGGAACTTCGCTTTTCTGGAAAATTGCTTCTATCTAGGCCCTCCACTCGCACCGCTAACTCCAGGCTTCGCTCCTTCCACCTTGCGCCTTACGCCTGGAACAACGTACCTGTGTCTATACGCCAGACACCCTCCCTAGCCCTCTTCAAATCCAGGTTGAAGACCCACCTCTTCACTTCGCTTTCAGATCCTGACTTCTATCGTTTGTCTTGACTATCCTGTCTAAATTGTAAATTCCATAATTTGTGTTGCCCTGAATTGATTATTGCTCTGTGTTTTGTCTTGACTAGATTGTAAGCTCTGACGAGCAGGGACTGTCTCTTGCATGTATATCCATACAGCGCTGCGTGCGTAGTGCTATAGAAATGCTAAATAGTAGTAGTAGTAGAAGAGCCCTAACCTTTTTAGCCTCTCTTCATAGGGGTATCCTTCCATCCCCTTTACCATTTTGGTGGCTCTTCTCTGTACCGTTTCTAATAACACTATATCCTTTTTAAGATACAGTGACCAGAATTGCACACAATACTCAAGATGTGGTCGCACCATGGAACGATACAGAAGCATTATAATATCCTTTGTTTTATTTTCCATTCCTTTCCTTGTGATATCTAGCATTCTATTTGCTCTCTTGGCCATAGCTGCACATTACACATTAATGTAATACTTTCCCTTTGTGTAAGTTATGTTATCCTTTAGTCATTGTAAACCTGTCCTTTGTAACCACCACTTTGATTGAAGGAAAAAGTGGTATACAAATCTGTATAAATAAATAAATTAAATAAATGGGGTGGAGGGTTTTAACATGTTATCCACGATGACACCTAAATCTTTTTCCTGGGTGGTGGTTCCTAATGTGGAACCTTGCATCGTGTAACCATAGTTTGGGTTTTTCTTTCCTAGGTGCATAACTTTGCACTTCTCCACATTAAATTTCATCTGCCATTTGGATGCCCAGTCTTCCAATTTGTCAAGATCCTCTTGCAATTTTCCACAATCCTTTTGGGTTTTAACAACTTTAAATAGTTTTGTGTCATCTGCAAATTTGATAACCTCACTCGTTATTCCACTTTCCAGGTCATTTATGAATATGTCAAAAAGCAGCGGACCCAGCACAGATCCCTGGGGTACTCCACTATTCACCTTTCTCCATTGGGAAAATTGGCCATTTAGCCCTACCCTCTGCTATCTTTTAACCAGTTCTTGATCCACAATAGTACACTGCCTCCTATCCCATGACTTTTTAGTTTTGCCAAAAGTCTCTGATGAGGGAACTTGTCAAAGGCTTTCTGAAAGTCCAGTTATACTATATCAACTGACTCACCTTTGTCTACCTGTTTATTCACACCTTCAAAAAAACATAGCAGATTCTAAAGCCATGTTGGCTCTCTCACATTAAGTTGACTATTTACATGTTCAGTAATTTTGTTCTTTATTATGGTTTCTACCATTTTTCCTGGTACTGACATTAGTCTCACCGGTCTGTAGTTTCCTGGATCACCCCTGGAATCCTTTTTAAAAATTGGCGTTACATTGGCCATTTCCAATCTTCAGGTATTAGATGATTTTAATGATAGTTCACAGATTACTAATAGTAGGTCTGCAATCTCATATTTCAGTTCTTTCAACACCTTTGGATGTATACCCTCCAGTCTGGGTGATTTGCTATTCTTCAGTTTATCAGATAGTTGTAGTACATCTTCCCGGTGTATCGATATTTCTTTTAAATCTTCCACAGTATCACCTTTAAATACCACTTCAGTCATAGGTAACATCCCTACATCTTCCTCAGTAAAGACCGAAGCAAAGAATTCATTCAGTCTCTCCACTATGGCCTTGTCCCCTCTTAGTGCCCCTTTTATCCCTCTTTCATCTAATTGTCCAGCTAACTCTTTCACAGGTTTTTTGCTATGAATGTACTTGAAAAAGTCTCTATTACACGTTTTTGCTTCCACAGCAAGCTTCTTCTCAAATTCTCTCTTTGCCTACCTTATTAATGCGTTGCATTTAACTTGCCAGTGCTTGTGCTGTTTCCAGTTTGTCATTTAGCTCTTTTTTCCATTTCCTGAAAGGCTTTTTTTGGCAACAGCCTCTCTGACCTCCCCTTTAAACCATGCTGGCAGTTTTTTGGACTTCCTTCCATTTTTCTTAAAGCATGGACTACAGCTGGTCTGGGCTTTCAAGATAGTATTTTTAAACAACGCCCAAGCTTGATGTAAGTCTTTAACCTTGCAACTGCTCGTTTTAGGTTTTTGTCTTTCTTTTTAGCTATTTTCCTCATTTTATCCCTCAGAGTGGTCCAGGGTTCCACTGGAGCGGCTGCCCTCTTAGAAAGGGACCAGAGGAAGATATGGAGGAAGGCAAACTCCCTGTGGGAGAGGTTCATACAGTGGTCCAAGTTTTCCACAGGGATGAATTTCCTTCCCTTATCTCCTGCATGTTAGTGGCATTCAGTATAGCTGAGGATAGTCCTGTGCCTTAATGATCAGTGGAGGATCTGTTCTTGGAAGGGATGTATAAATCTAAATGTTTTTTTCTCTCACTTCACTGAGCCATTAAGAATACGATGACTGGACTTCCGGTGTGGTAATGAGCTGACCAGACGTGTGCTGATCGGCTCCAGGCACCCTACCCCACAAACCTGCTAATTTTCCTGCTACAGAGAAGCTGAATGCCCCTAACACAATCATCGGGTAGCAGAGACGGGGGTCGAAAAGCTGTAGTGCCTGTTCAATCTACCGTGTGCAGCCCGATGGCGACAAAACCTTCGCGGCGAGAGAAGGCTCGGACCCTGGAACCTAAAATGGCGGAGGGAGACCTGCAGAGTCCCGCTTCCGACAGTGAACACACCATGGTTGCAGAAGTAAGCGCTGCGGTAGTGCGAGCTCTTGATGACAGATTCCGAGAGCTGGGCGATCAACTGCACTCAGTGGCTCAAAATATCACAGACTTCACGGGACGGATCGAACAGGCGGAAACCAGGATATCGGGTCTGGAGGACACTCAACACTCCCTGGTCGCTAAGGTACAGGCCCTGGAAGCTACCGTCAAGCAACAAGGGGAGAAATTGGAAGACCTGGAAAATCGGGGACGCCGAAAGAATCTGCGCTTCGTCGGAATCCCGGAAAATATTGCGGACAATGCTCTCCCCAGGTACTTACATGACTGGACTGTGAAGATCTCCAATGGCGGGGTGGAGACACCTGTACAGATGGAGCGGGTAAACCGGCTGGGCCCCAGGCGTGAGCAGGCAGGCCGGCCACGTGCGGTGATAGCCCGCTTCTTAGACTACCGCCAAAAGGAAGCAGTGCTGCACGCAGCCCGAGGTTTTCGGCGAGATACGGGAGATCAGGAAAAAATTCTTGTATTTCAAGACTACTCCCAGCTGGTTAGCCAGCAAAGGAGAGCCTTCTCTGCGGCGTGCGCCCAACTGAGCAGTAAGGGGCTGCGATTTTCGCTCCTTTATCCAGCCCGGCTGCGTGTGGAGCACCTTGGACACACACGTTTCCTGAGCTCCCCGACAGAGGCCTTGGCTTTTGTGGAACAGCTGGGGGAATCTCCAGCAGCAACCTCTTAGGCGCAGGCCCTATCCACCAGGGTATGACATTGTAGCATTGCGATGTTTTAACCGTGGAGCAGAGAGCAACAGTTTTGCTACAGAGTGTGGTAATTTGTAACAAGTTTGTAACAATATGTAACTGTGCTGTTAAGCTGGGACTATCCGCTTCTGTGGACACGCTGAGACTTCTTTTTTTTCTTTTATTTTCTCCTCTTTGGTTTGCGTTGGTTGGGGACTATGCGCGATTTTGCATACTTTTTATGCCCCGGACAGCGAGGCCTGTTGTGCAGACCGGCACGATTACTAACTGTTGGGCCTCTGTTACTTTAATGTCAGCATGCTTTCGGTCTCTGGGGGTGGGTCGGAACTTGGGTCCTGTTTGGGCCTTGTTGTGAGGGGATCCCATGGGGGGAGGGCTTGTATAGCTCCCTAGGGGCCTCCCTCGGAGGACGCAGGGGGGGTGACACCCCCGAGCCCCTTGTCCTTGGCGGGTGTGATGAGTGGGGGGCGATGATTGCTCGGGGCGACCTGGCTCCGTTGCTCCTTGGTGGTGGGGAACGAGCCGGACCGCCCGGCGGGAGCACGGGAGGTCCTTTCTTCTGCCTCTTTCCTCTTCCCTTTTCCCTTTCTTCCCTTCCTGCTCAGCCCCTCGGTACTTTCAATTACGAGTAAGGTTTTTGATTAGAGTGGGGCATTGTTGAGTTTGCTGTAATCAGCCCCCCCCCCCTATCTGTATCGCTTCGTAGCATTGTGTCACAGCTAGATTGCACTGGATTGCAGCAACCGGCTGACTGCCCCGGTCCCGAGATAATGGGAGTGATATCGGGGTGTGGTACCCACGGCCACGACACCCATTTCCTTGGAACCGGGGTTGGGGGGAGGCGGGTGACATTTGGGGTTAGCTTCGGGGGGGGGGGGGCAGGCACCGGTATGCAAGTGGACGCTAGCAGGCCTCCTGTGTCGCCCACTACTGTGTGACTTAATTGGTGCTGGAGGAGGGGGGGGGGGTTATTGTGGGGAAAAGTCTCTGTAGACTCGACTATGGATTTGAAGGTTCCTTCCCCCTTGGGATCTGGTGGTGGGGGGATAGAGGTCCCTTGGAGAGCGGGGTGTATGCAGAGTGGTTTTGTTTCAGGGGTAGCTTGGGGCAGGAGGGGTTGGTGAAGGGAGGGGTTTTTTTTTGGGAGTAGCATTGGGGTTGTTAACAATGGGGTAGCCTGACTACCACAGGAAGTTTTCGGCCTATGGGTAGGCTGGGTGAGGGGATTGAGGAGGGGATGGGGAATGCAGTTGGGGGGAGGGGAGTGTTTATTAGTATAGCACCAAAGCAATGGAAGGGGAGGGGGGAAGGGTGGGGATGGGGGAAGGGAGGGCCAGAGTGGAGCCGCTTCACACAGGGGAGACTGACACTTCCAAATTCATGGACCTTTGGAGGGTGGCTGCGGGCTGGGACAGCCACCCTCCTCTCGATTTGCAGATGTGCATGGGAAGACATCGGGAATAGTTTTGCGTTCTGAAGATCGTAGCTTGGAATGTGTGTGGTATTGGCAACCCTATCAAGAGATATAAAGTTTTGCAGGCTTTGGCCCGCTTCCAATGCGATGTGGCTATGCTACAAGAAACTCACCAAACTATGGTGGAACACAATAAATTGCAACGGGACTGGGTGGGGCAGATCTGGGGGGCCCCGGCCCTCGGGAAGAAGGGTGGGGTGGTCATTCTAGTTCACAAGCGCCTTCGATTTGAGGCAGTGCGGGAGTATGTGGACCCGGCAGGTCGGTATTTTTTGCTCTATGGTATCCTATCGGGAAAGCCTATTATTCTCGGGACCATATATAGCCCAAATGTTTTAGATAAGGCACTATATGCTCGCCTGGCCTCTAGGATTGAGCAGTGGCCGGAGGCTCCGCTGGTGCTGGCGGGCGACCTGAATGGGGTTCTTGATATTGCCTTGGACACTGAGGTGGGAGCGGGGGAGAGATCTCGGGCGCCGACCACCAAGGCTCTGCAGGCCCTACGTACCCGGTTGGGACTGGTGGACCCTTGGCGTTTGCTACATCCTATGGAACGCGACTTCACCCACCAGTCTCGGGCCCATGGTACACATGCTAGGATAGATTACACTCTTATCTCTGAGAGGCTTTTTGCGCAGGTGGAGGAAGCACAGATTGGCCCCACGGAAATATCTGATCACGCTCCTATTTGGGTGAGTCTCACTTGGGATACTCGAGCCCCACAGTCACGGATTTGGCGTTTTCCCATGGACTTATATCGCGATCAGGCTTTCCAGGGTTATCTCACGCAACGTTGGCTGGATTTCCGGAAAAATCATGAGAACGGTGAGGTTGACCCGGAGTTGCTGTGGGAGACAGCGAAGGTGGTGTTGCGGGGAGATATAATAGCTTACGCAGCTAGGAAACGCAAAATGTTGACTGCACGGGTTCTTTACTTGGAAAAGCAGACTGTGAAAAGAGCGCAGACGGTGTGCAGGCGACCCAACCCCGATTAATAGAAAAAGATTATGGGAGGCCCAGGTGGCTCTTAATGAGCTCATACATCAACGGGCAAAAAAGTCCCACATGTATTATCGCTACCAACTATATCGCTTTGGGGACAGGCCGGGGAAGCTTTTAGCGAGGTGTCTTCGGGGAAGTAGAGGGACTCGTTCGATAGTCGCTTTGCGAGATGACCAGGGGCAATTACAGAAGGAAAGTCAAGAGATAGCACAGGTGCTTCGCACCTATTTTCAGAAGTTCTATGCTAGAAGGCAGGGGTCCCCGTTGGATATGATGGAGTACTTTCGGGAGCTGCAGCTCCCCAAGCTTACGGATGACCAGCGGGCACATCTTGATTCGCCAGTGTCTGTGGAAGAGGTGATTAAAGTGATACGTGGTGCCAATTGCTGCCGTGCTCCGGGCCCCGATGGGTTTGGGGCAGAATTCTACAAGTTGCTAGGGGAGAAGATATCTCCGGTCTTAGTGGAAATGTATCGAAGCCGGATTGATCGAGGCACCTTTACGTGGGGAAATAACCATGCCCATATCATTCTGATACCTAAGCCGGGGAAGGATCCCACTCAAGCCGCCTCATACCGGCCTATCTCTCTCCTAAACTTTGACTTGAAAGCGTTAGCTAAAATTCTGGCAGACCGATTGGCGGAAGTCCTGGGCGAGCTGGTACACGAGTCACAGGTGGGGTTTGTAAGAGGACGTTACGCTGTCCGCAACTTGCGTAAAATATTGGCATCATTAGAATGGGTTCGCGAACGAAATTTATCATCCTTGTTAATCAGTTTCGGCGCCGAGAAGGCCTTTGATCAGGTCCACTGGGACTATTTGCAGTTTCTCTTGCCTAAGTATGGTATTGGAGAGATGTTTTGTAAAATGGTGGACTTACTTTATACAGATCCGACCGCGGGTATTTCCTGTAATGGGGTGCTTTCCGACTCCTTTTTACTAGAGCGGGGTACGCGACAGGGTTGTCCCCTTTCCCCATTGCTTTTTGTGTTATCCTTAGATCCGTTGGTGCGTAGAATTGAGTCTTCTCCAAGTGTACGGGGGGTAAGGGTAGGGGCTCAAGAATTCAAATTGGCGGCATTTGCTGACGATTTATTAGTACATGTGCTCTCACCTCAGCAATCCCTCGCCAACTTACTAGAGGAGTTTGCTCTTTTTGGAGCCTTTGCAGGATTGCGGATAAATATGGATAAATCTGAGGCGCTGGATGTTGGGGTCAATTAAAGGGAACTTGGCAGGGAGTCTTCCCTCTTCGTTGGGCGGAGGAGGCCTTCTTATATCTGGGTATCTTGCTGTCTAGGGATCCTGCAGCGCTTTATAAACTTAACTTCAATCGATTCTTTTTGAAGATACAGACTCAGCTGCAGGCTTGGACCCCTCTTCCCTTGTCATTGTCTGGACGATTGGCGGCTATAGGGATGGTTGTGTTCCCTAGGCTACTGTATTGGCTGCAAACATTACCGGTGTGGTTGTTACATAAGGATCTTCAGAAGATAGAAAGGGAAGTCCGGAAATTTCTCTGGGGGGCAGTTAGAGCTCGGATATCCTTGTCTAGACTGAGGGGTGGTTGGAAAATGGGCGGAATGGGACTTCCCGACTTATCTCAGTATGCTTTGGCATGTCAGGCCAGACACTTGGGGGATTGGCTGGGTGCTACTGATTATTATACACCTCGGACCCTAGAGGCGGCCTTCCTAGCCCCCCACGCGCTGGAGGCGGTGGTGCACCTGGATGGTGTGTTGTTGCCGCCCCGGGTCAGGAACAGCGTTTTGGTGGCCCCGCTTTGGCGGACTTGGCAGAAGTTGAATAATATTTGGGGCAGTTCTCCGTGGGTGTCTAGCTGGCTTCCCCTGCAGGGAAATGTTACTTTTGCTCCGGGTACGGACTCCGTTTTATTCAGGCAGTGGAAGGGGAAGGGGATAAAGTGTCTCGGGCATGTGGTCGAGCTCGACGGTCGTTGTAAACCCTCGGATATGCTCTGTCAAGAATACGATTTGAATCAGGGTACTTCCCGCTTTGCCTATATCCAGCTTCGGCATTATGCGGACTCTTTACCACGGACGGGTTTGCAGGAGGCTCATTCGGCAAGAATTATTGACTTTTTGGCCCTGGGGACGGATTGTCCACCTCGGGTAGCGGAGTTTAAACGTAAGCTGGATCAATATGGTACCCCCCGAGACTTCTCCAAAGAGGAGGCGGCCTGGGCGCAAGAACTAGGGTGTGTGGTCCCTTTAGGCGCGGTTTGGAGCGGCCTTACGGCGGATTGCCCGACTAGTTGAAGGTACCAGATGGCGAGAGACGCAATTCAAGTCCATCATACGGGCTTATTTCTCCCCGAGGCGAGCGCTGCGAACGGGGCTAGCTGACTGGGGAGGTTGTCCTAGGTGCGCCTTACCTTTGGCAGACGTGGGCCACATGTGGGGCTGTGGGCGCATCAAAGCGTATTGGGCGCGTATTGAGGCTTATTTAAGCGTCTTATTATGTCAACCCGTCCGGTGGTCGGGTTTGTTGGTTGCATTGGACTGTTTGGGCCCTCTACAAGTCAAAGGGAAATGGGGGCGCATCTTAACGCGTAAAGCTTGTTTGGTAGGGAAAGGCCCCATTCTTCGTAGGTGGAGAGAGGCGTCAGCCCCTACTTTTTGGGAGTGGCGCATTAGTTTCCACCATCTCATGCTACAGGAGAGTAGAGCGGCTAGGGGGACCCCCCCCAGCATTGGGCCTCTTTCCTGCTGATATGGACTCACATCCAGAGTTTAGGTCCTAAAGCTAGAAGCGAGGTTTTAGCTATGGGGTAATTCTGCATTTCAGAGTTGTCGGGTGCGGGGAGGGAGTTGGTGATGGCCTGGGATGGAAGATGTGCGGGTTCCCGGTGGGTAGCGATTCGGCTCTGGCTTGGGGGGGGGGGGGGTATGGGGGGCTGGGGGGGGGAGGTTTTCTTTAGTATACCACTAGGGAAGGAGTCTTTAGCGGGCTTCTATGATTACTGGTGTTTTCTTGCTCTCTCTTTCCTTTCTCCCTCTCTTCGGGACTCGAGGGCTCTTGGATGGGGATAAGACACAACCCTGTCCAGGAAATTGTTTAGGAAGGTTTCTTCTTTGTTCTTTTTTGTTTTTACTATAGCCGTCGGAGGGAGGGGGGAGGTGCAAGGGGGGGAAGAACTTATGAAAACAAGTATCTATGTTCTTAAAATGGCTGTACTGTTGAATTGATGTTGAATAAACAGATTTTGAAAAAAAAAAAGAATACGATGACTGTGTAGTTGGACTTACCGGATGCAACTTCCATGTTGGGAGGTCAGTGAGGCACAGCTATCTTATTCTCCACAAAGAGAAAATGCTTTTGTGCCTACCAGAGGATAGATGCTGTGGTCAAATTCATCACTAAAAAGACCACCATCCCAGTTAGAGGGTTGCTACTTTAAAGGACTCTAAAAAAATAGGAAGCTGGAGGCCTTGCTGAAGCAATTGTTTGAGATGTCTACCCTGGCAGGGCATGTGTCCTAGGATCTGCTTGCGCTGGTCGTGGAAACTGAGTTCTCTTTTAGTTCAGGGACCCCTCTCTGAAGCAACCAGACTAGCATCTGCTCCACCACCTTGGCGTATGCAGTATATGACTTGGTAAAGACTTCGGCTAAGGGCATGGTGTCAGCTGTGGCTGCACAGCATTTACCCTGCCTGAGAAATCAGTCAGCAGATGTAGCCTCAAAATTGAGGCTTAGCAAGCTGCCCTTTAAGGGGAAGTTGCTATTTGGTGAAGAGCTAAAGAAGCTTGTTGAAGGACCTTGGTGTTTCCAAGGTATCAAGGCTTCCAAAGGAGAAGCCTCAGAGTTCAGGGTGTTTTTATTATGCCTCAGAGCTAGTCTGAGACTCGCAGGCTTGAAACAGCT
Organism: Ichthyophis bannanicus; assembly: GCA_033557465.1. Lineage (NCBI taxonomy): Eukaryota > Metazoa > Chordata > Amphibia > Gymnophiona > Ichthyophiidae > Ichthyophis > Ichthyophis bannanicus. The sequence goes on from CM066032.1 coordinate 1,323,943,031, forward strand.
ATATAGGGTTTGTCCTTTTGTGCAGGTCTTTGGAATTCTGTTCTTTCCCACTCCCTGGATACTCTAGCTCCATTGCGTCCTTTTAGCAGGTCATCCCTTTCACCCCATTCTCCCTGGTTCCATCCCGGCTTGCGGTTACAGCGCACGCAACTACGTCAAGCTGAACGTCGTTGGCAAAAGCGTCCTTTGCCAGAAACCTTGGCTCGATTTAAATCCCTATACTCAGATTATCGCGCTGCCGTCCAGGCCGCCAAACGCTCCTTCTATGCCTCACAAATTTCTAATGCTGCTCACTCGTTCAGACAACTTCACTTGGTCTTGCGGCAGCTCTCCTCTACTACATCGTCCTCTACTCCCCAGGCCGCTGTTCCAGCCCCTTCTTCGTTAGCTACTTTCTTCTCCGAGAAGGTGCAGAACCTACGTTCTTCCTTCAGTATAGCCCCTCCCTTACCTCTATCTCCACCTTGTTCCCCTCCTCTAGCCTCAGTCAGATCATCTCTCCCTGAGGAATCAACTGATGGCCCAGATGCTCCAAACAGAGCCTTATCACATACTTGGTCCACCTTCCATTCCCTCACTACTGCAGAAGTGCTGTTGGCTCTTTCTAAGGCTCGGAAAACCACCTGTTCATTAGATCCTATCCCTTCAGCATGGCTGATAGAACCCTCTTTGCAGCTGGTGCCTCTCATTACCGCTATGTTTAATTCCAGCCTGTCCTCCGGCCTTTTTCCCTCCCCATGGAAATCTGCTATAGTTCATCCTCTTCTGAAGCAATCTTCACTCGATCCCTCAGTGCCTTCCCATTGGCGCCCGGTCTCCAACCTTCCTTTCCTAGCGAAGGTGTTAGAGCGTTTTGTCTTTCTACAGTTATCCTCACATGCCGAAGCTACTAATTCTCTTCATCCCAGGCAAGCGGGTTTTCGGGCAGGGCACAGTACTGAAACCGTCCTCCTGGCCCTGCTGAACGAGCTTCATGCCGCTCATGACCGCGGACATATCTCACTCTTGGTTTCACTAGATCTGTCAGTGGCCTTTGACCTTATCGACCATCGTACCCTTCTCTCACGCCTGTCTGACATTGGCTTACGGGGATCGGTATTTTAGTAAAAAATCATTTTTATTCATTTTCAATCAGGACAGAACACCATGGAAAAAGTAAACAATAGTCTCATAACAATGTAAACTATGAACAATGTAAACTATGAGGTCCAATCAGAGGGCCTCTCAGATCCACAAACATGTACAGTAGAATTCGCTAACACTAACAGTAGAATTCGCTACACCCCCCCCCCCCACACCAGAGGCGCAGAGGATATGAAGATTAAGGATATAGACAAAATGAAACCAGCCCCCCAACCCACAGGCAGGTCCCTCCACGCCCCTCCACTCCCCTGCCCCAAATATACCACACTAGTAGAGTCCAGGACTGGGGCGAGGTGGCGGGTCTACCTCCCATTCAGCATCGCCACGGCAAACCAACAGTCCTAGACACTGTCCGGAGTACCCCACCCCCCACGCCCTCCCCCCCGTCCCCCCCCACGCCCTCCCCCCCCACCCCCTCCCCCCCCCCCCTCCCCCCCCACCCCCTCCCATTCCCTCCCCCCCCACCCCCCAAAGGACTGATCAACCTAAGTCACTGCCACTGCACAGAATTGACACCTTAGCCTCCCCCCCCATCCAATATCCTATTCCGCACACGAGACGGGAGACGCCGCAAGTGGGGCCCCCAGCCCACCCTAAAGACTTCCCACCATTTGGGATGATGGCGGGCATGAAGTCTCTCCATCCACATCTGAGTATGCAGGCGGGTCCGCCATTGTCCAACTAAAGGACCCCTAGGGTCCAACCAACTCCGCAAGATAGTCCTACGAGCCACCACAAACACCCGGCGTACCCATGCCCATTCAGTCTTCCCCAAGTCATCCCCACCATCTCCAGACCAGACATCCAACGGGGATCGGTATTATCCTGGTTCCGTTCTTTCCTTACTGCCCGTTCCTTTGTAGTCTGTGCCAATCACCAATCCTCTCCATCTACTCCCCTGTCCTGTGGAGTGCCCCAGGGATCGGTCTTATCCCCCCTACTCTTTAACATCTTTCTCGCCCCCTCCCCCTCTTAGTCCAACAGTTCCCAGTCTCCATCTATATTTATGCTGATATCATTCTCCTGTTCCACACCTCTCCGGTTAATATTGACATCACCCCATTCAATACTTGTCTTACTCATGTTGCAAACTGGCTTTCCTCCAATTTTCTTCATTTAAATCCATCCAAATCCACAGCCATGTGGGTCTCACTGATTACCTCCTGTCCAAACATCACGCCTCACATTCCACTTACCTCTTCATTCCGTTATCTGGGAGTTACCCTGGACTCCTCAATGTCTTTCCATGAGCACATATCTAACTTTTCCCGTCGTTCCTTCTTTATATTACGCCAGCTTCGATCAGTCCGTTCTGTTTTGCCCACTGATTCACTTATTACTCTTGTACTGGCTTTGGTCATGTCCAGACTGGACTATTGCAATGTGGTCTACGTGAATCTCCCAGCTTACCAGCTCCAGTGCTTGCAGCTTTTACAGAATACAGCTGCCCGACTTGTCACTTCTGCCCGTAGATCCGATCATGTCACCCCTCTCCTGTATCATCTTCACTGGCTTCCACTGCGTTTTAGGTTCAGATATAAGTTCCTCATTCTAATTCATAGTCATTTACTCCTCAACCCCTCAGTACTTAGCAAATCTGATCTCCCTCCATACTCCCTACCGACAGCTTCGCGCCTTACATGCCAGTCGTCTATCTCTTCCTTCCCCTGCACAAGCTCATCTAGAACAGACACGCCACGCTGCTTTCTTTTTTCTGGGACCCTCACTTTGGAATTCACTACCATCCTCTCTCCGGTTAGAACCCTCCTATCATAATTTCAAAACACTACTAAAAACCCATTTATTCCAACAGGCATTTGACCTCCCTCCTGAGAGTCCTGTGTAGTCTTGTGTTTGTCTGTCCTCTGTTGACTTTCTGTTCTGTTAAAAAAATTGTTTATGATTTACTGTTTTGTCTCCGGTGGCCCCTTTGGCCCTTCTTTTTCCTTATTTTAATGGAGTTCCTTTCTTTTCTGACGCTAGCATTTATATTTTATTGTAAACCGCCCTCATGTTTCAGCAAGGGCGGTATATAAAGTGTTAAATAAAGATAAAGATAAAGGTCTGGGGAAGGGAGTTGGGGGGGGGGGGGTGAGCACAGAGATGGCAGCTGCAGAGAGCTTCAGTAAGCTCACACAATGATGTTTTGGGGGTCTACGCAGAGGTCCTGCTAATGGATGGTGGTTTGCAGTGTTTTGTATCTGCCTGGGCCTGGATTACTTCAGACATATGGGTTCTGGAGGTAATATGAGAGGGCTATGCCCTTGAACTGGCCCAGCCCCTTTCAGACACTGGGAAGGGTGCGGGCAGTGGGGGAGATGCTGATTCAACTAGAGGCTGTAGTGAGGGTGCCACCAGAAGAATGGGGACTCTGTCAATATTCCATTCATTTTGTCATTTCGAAGAAGGAAGAGACCACCTGCCCTATTTTAGATAGCAGGCAAGTGAACAGAGCCCCGAGAGTGCCGCGATTTCAGATGGAAACTGAGGTTAGTCACTATGTTGGTACGCCAAGGGGAGTTCTTGACATTTCTGGATCTCATGGAGATATATCTGCACATTCCCATTTGTCTGGAACATCAGAAGTACCAGAGGTTTGCAGTGCTTGTGGATCATTTTCAGTTTCCGGCCCTACCTTTTGGATTAGCTACAGCCAGAGTCTTTACCAAGGTGGTGGTGGTGGCGGTGGCAGCTGTGCTGCGAAAGCAGGATATTCTAGTACATCCTTATCTCAATGACTGGCTGATTCGGGCAAAATCTTTTCAGGAGTGTCACCAGGACACAGCTCATGTCTTCTAATTTTTGTAGGAGCTTGACTAAGTGTGAATTCTGCGAGAGCAGGCTGGAGCCAGCTCAGTCACTGGATTACCTATGTGCTGTGTTTGACACCAAGGGAGGACAGTTCTAGTTAATAGAAGACAAGATTTGGAGGTTGCACAGTTTGTTGCAGATGTGGTGCCCTAGGGCTTGGTATTACCTTCAGGTTCCGGGGTCCATGGCAGCCATGTTGGAATTGGTACCTTGGGCTAGGGCACATATGCATCCTCTCCTAGAGGGCTTTGCTGCTGTTTTGGTCTCAAGCTCAGCAGCTGTAGATGTGGCTTCCTTTGCAGGGGGAGGTCCGAGAGAGAGTCTGTGCTGGTGGTTGGACTGCTCGAAGGTGTCAACTGGAATGTCTGGGTTTGCCAGCTGAGTGGTGGTCACAATGGATGTCTGCTTTGAGCATCTGGGAAACCCATTGCCTCCCTCAGATGTTTCCGGGCTAGTGGTCTGTGGTGGAGAGCATACGGTTGATCAATCATCTGACTACGTGAGCTATTTTTCTGGCTCTCAAGGCCTTCTGGCCCTTGGTCTAGCACAAAGTGGTGCAAGCCCTCTCAGACAATGTGACAGCAGTGACCTACCTAAACCACCAGACAGGGACCAGGAGTACCCTGGTGGTAGCAGAGGTAGTGTCCCTGATAACTTGGGCCAGGGTCAACCTGGAGGCTTTGTCAACTGCGCACATGGAAAGGAAAGGAAATGGTTCAGATGGATTTTCTCAGCTGAGACTTGCTGGATCTGGGAGAGTGGCAGATTCTGCATTCCTTCTCATCATGCAATGTTGGGGGATATTGGTCATGGAACTGATGGCATCCATAGAGAAGGAGAGCCAGTTCTTAAGTCATCGAAAGTAAAGAATGGCAAAGGGTCTAGATGTGTTGGTGCAGTGCTAACCCCAGGATGATCTGCTGTACATGTTCCTCATAGCCCTTGATCGGAAGAGTGGTTCAGAAGGTAGAGATGCATCCAGCTCTTGAAGTGCTGATGGCTCTGGATTGTCTGAGGATCTTGTTACCTGGGGCTGATCTAGATGCCAGATGTGGCTTTATTCTCACTTAACAGCCTTGCTCTGGAGAGGGCACAATTGAGGAAGCGTGATCACTCTTCACAGGTCATTGTAATTCTGCCGAGAGCACAAAAGAATTCTACCTTGCGGGTTTATGTGAAGAATCTTTGAAGCTTGTTGTGAGGAAAAGGGCTTGTGCTTTAGCCTCGTCATTGCCTGACATCTTGGCTTTTTTGCAGATGGGACTGGACAAAGGCCTTACTCTGAATTCTTTGAAGGTGCAGATAGTGGCTTTGTCGTGTTTGAGGTCTGCTTCAGGGGTTTTCCCTTGCTTCACACCCACATATGGTATGTTTTCTTAAGGGCGTCAAGCATATAAGACCCCCTTCCTACACAATGGTTCCTCCATGAGATATCAATTTGGTATTGTCCATGCTCTCTGGTCTTCCTTTTGAGTTGCTGTCTTATATTTTACTGAAAGATCTGATGTTGAGGGTTGTGTCTGGGTCTCCGAAATCCAGTATGTTGATTAGATCACCAAACATTGTCATGCAGGGAGCCATGTTTGTTGATCTCCAAAGAGAAGGTGGTCATCCGGCCAGTACCTTCCTTTCTGCCTAAAGTAGCATTGGCTTTCCATCTTAATCACTTGGTTACTCTGCCAATGTTTATGCTAGTTGAGGGGGTTTCAGAGGCTCTGGTGCTGCATAAGTTGAATATTTGCAGAGTGCTGTGCATGTATCTGAAAAGGACAAAGGACCTTTGGCATTTGGACCATATGTTTATTCTCTTTGGGAGTCTGCGGAAAGATGAGGCTGCCTCTAAAGGGTGAGGCAATGGTTTCCTTCATCCATTTAGTGTGATGCAGCCTGGGCTTGGGGCTCATTCTGTCAGTCCTCGGTCATCCTTCTGGGTGCAATTTGGTCTGGTAATGCCTCAGGAGATTTGCAAGGCAGCAATATGGTAGTCTTCATTTTTTTACATGCCATTATAGGCTGGATGTTCAGGCCAGACCAGCTGCAACTTTCAGAGTGCAAGTGCTGCAGGCCAAGCTCTCCTGCCCCTCCTGTCTTTAGGTACTGCTTTGCTACATACCGTGCATCTGGACTGCACTGGAGGGACAATGAGGAAGATGAAATTAGGCCTTACTTGCTAATTTTATTTCCTTAAGTCACTGCAGTCCAGTCCAGTACCCTCCTGAGGTTGTTTCCCCTTCAAGCCCAGGGTTGGAGCAGCGATTGTTTTTGCAGAAGATTTATTTATTTGTGTGTACTTATTTACCGCCTTACGTGAATCAAACCGGTTTACAGAAAACTCAAAAGATTGACCATTACATTAAACAAAAAATACATGTAAAATTTTGAACAGGGAGTGATGGGGGATAAGGGAAAAATTAACTTAAATCAGGAACAGCTGATTTAAGCGATAACTATGTACAGAGAACTAAGCATATAAATTTAGTTATAATTAATTTGAAGACATCTTGGCGGCATTTTGACATGGGGTATTTAAACTAGGGGACTGGTCTGATTGAGCAAGCTGACAAAGGCTACGTCTGTCACCTTACTTGGAGTTGTTTTGCTGTATTTAATAAAAAAATAAAAAAAAAAGGAAAGGAAAGATTTCAGAGGGAATGCTTTCTGGTCTGCTTTGATATGGAAATACTGGCTGTGGACAGGCTGCACAAGTCCCTTATAGAGTGGTGGTGTCGTCAAACCAGTGGTTCTTGGTCTCCATCTGTTAGTAAGATAGCATAAACCCATGTGTCCCAACTGGACTGGAGGTGCTCCAGGAAAGAAAATTAGCAGGTAAGGCCTAATTTCACCTTTGTAAACCTATTTCTAAAACCCTGTCTAGCCTGGCCATTACATTGGCAGTCTTTGGACAGGGGATATAGACCAGCACCCTCCTAAATTCACTTGATATTGCTGTTATATGAACTGAGACTATTTCTCCAAAACACCTAAGTCCGGCTTCAGGAGGCTCTAAACACTGCCTCCACAGCATCTTTAACCTTGAGAGGCCCAGTGTGCAGAGTCCAGGATCAGAAGTTAAGCCTAAACTCATCCAAAGGCAGCACTTGGCATTGCCACTGAGCTGTCAGACCTGCTGTAGCTGCTTTCTAAAGGTTGGATAAATTAACATTTTTTTGTGTTATCTGTCTCTGAATTATGATAAGAATACATATGTATTTGATTTCATGTGGTATACCTTACTATTTAACTAGCAATTCCTATCATCAGTTTGGACGTATCTGTGGTTATTTAACCTTTTATCAGATTTTCCATGATCGTAAATATTATTTTCTAGACTTCAGCAGAAAAGAAATCGTCTCAGTGGCGAGAAATGGAGAATGCTCTGAAGGTACGCAGAAAGGCTGTGGATGAAGCTGCTGATGTGCTTCTGAAAGCCAAGTGAGTTATGTTTTACATGAGGAAAAATATAAAATAGTTAAAATGGGACCTCAACAATAATGCAAGAAATATGAGTGCATTGCAGCACTATATAGATAATGTTGGATAAGCAATTGAAGCACAAAAGCCATGCCTAAATCAGCAGGAGCCAGTGTTCCACAGCATAATCCTCTTTTCTCCAGGACCAAGCAGGAAGCCAGTCCTCACTTATGGGTGACATCGGCGCCGACAGAGCCCTCGCGGAGCAATTTCCCCAGCTTTCGAAGAAAGCCTTTGGGAATTGCAGCGCGCATGCGCGGTCCCCTTCCCGCCCAAGGGTGCCATCTTGCTCAGTCGTCTTTTTTCCGCGGAGCCCTACAGACGTAGTTTGTGATCACTGCTGAAAAAGTTATTCTCCAGGACCAAGCAGGAAGTCAGTCCTCACTTATGGGTGACGTCGGCGCCGACGGAGCCCTCGCGGAGCAATTTTCCCCAGCTTTCAAAGAAAGCCTTTGGGAATTGCAGCGCGCATGCGCGGTCGTCTTCCCGCCCGAGGGTGCCATCTTAGCCAGTCTTCTTTTTTCCGCGGAGCCCTACAGACGTCCCCGTCTTGTCCCCGCGAAAAAGTTGATTTTCTTCTTTATTTTATCCTTTTTTCCTTCGGTTCGACGCCGATCTTTTTCCCGCCCGGACTCGCGACGCCGGTCACGAGTCCTCTTACTTTTTTCGGTTTTTCTGACTTAGTCAGCTTTCGTTTTCGGTTTCCCTGGCAGCCCGGTCCTTTGACCTCGCAGGGACCCTTTTTCCCCCGATGGCTGCCAGTGGGTTTAAGCGGTGTGGTCGGTGTGACCGAAATATGTCACTAACCGACACACACGACTTTTGCCTCCGCTGCCTGGGCCCGGATCATGAGGAACTGATCTGTGGGCCCTGCAGCAAACTGTCCTCAAAGGCGTTGAGAAGTCGGCGGCATCAGCGTGAGAGAATCTTCGCTGACCCCAGCCGTACCCGGACCTCGTCGGAGGCCTCCGCGTCGAAAGGCTCCAGCTCGGACCGTCGCCGGAGCTCCTCCGACCGGGGTTCTCCCTCCGGGGACCATCGTCGGAAGGAAAAACCCGCGAGGGCGGCGTCGGTGGACGCTCCTGGTTCCGCGAGGGCCAGGTCGCATAGCCCCGACAGCCGCCCCGGGTCCTTGGAGAAGGAACACATCCCGAAGCGACCTCACCTGGAGTCGGAGATGCCTGCCCGGGTAAGTCCTGTGGTCCTTCTGGACTCGCCTCCGCGACAGCCGACGTCGGGCCCGACGCCGTCGGGGCCCGAGTCGGGGGCTGCTGGGTCACCTGAGCTCGGACTCAGGTTGACGGCCTTGGAGAGCAGACTGTCTGCCTTCATGGACCAGCAGAGGGCACTGCTCGCTGGCTTCGCTGGCGCCGCTGCCCCGACCGCCGGGACGTCGACGTCCAAGTCGACCCCGGAGACCGAGCCGATCCTCGAGTCGATGAGAACTCGAGTCGATCCTCGGTCGAGGTCACCCTCGGCCTCCCGTTCGGGACCGAGGTCGCCGACGCCGACTCCCTCGGCGTCGGGGCGGCTGGCGCCCCAACCTGCCCGGGCCGACCCCACCGAGTCCTCGTCGGAGTCGGTCTGAGGAGGAAGAGTCACCTGATTCTTTCCGGACTCGGTGTGTCCCATCGGACTCACCGGAGTCCGAGCCTCGGAAGCAGTCCCCCCCGGAGGATGCCCGGTTCTCGGACTTCGTTAGGGATATGGCCAAGGCTTTGGCCTTCCCTGCGGATCCCGAGGAGGAGCCTCGAGCCGAAGAGCTCGACGCCCTCCAGTATGACTCTCCCGCGAGGGAACACTTTACTGTGCCGGTTCCTCCTATGCTGGAACGACTACTCTTCCGCATGTGGGAGAGTCCGGCCTCCTCGCCGGTCCTGAGCAAGCGGGTCGATTCTATCTATCGCGTCCGCAAGAGCCCTGGCTTTCAAAAGGCACAGCTGCGATTCCATGCATCGTCTTAAGAGCCAGAAGATGCACTCCTCGGTGCCTCCTGGAAGGGAGGCCCGTAACCTGGATGGCCTTGGCAAGAAGTGCTTCCAGGGCTCTATGCTCGCATGTCGTGTCCAGACTTACCAGCTATACATGGGCATGTATCTCCGGGATCTGGCTAAAGAGCTAGCCGGATTCTCCGCTGGTCTCTCCGAGGAGCCCTTGCGGAGGTTCCTAGCCTTGTCCACTGGCATTCGGGAATGCTCAAAGTTCATGTCCCGAGCAGCCTATGATGGCTTTGAAGCCTCGGCTCGAGTGGCTGCAGCCGGCATCGGTGCCCGCCGACAGGCTTGGCTTCAGTCGTCAGACCTTGAGCCCTGGGTGCAGGACAAGTTGGTCGATGTCCCCTGCCGAGGCGAAAACCTCTTTGGCAAGCCCATGGCGGAAAAGGCTGCGCAAATTGAGACTGAGACTCTCACCAGGACCAGGCTTTCTAGGAAGACCTCCGCCCCTTCCCAGAAAAAGAAGGGCTCGGGGAAAAAGTCCTTTTACCCGAGGAAGGCGGCTGCCTACAAACAATACCCCCATTATCAGGCCCCTGCAGCTCCCCAACAGGGCCAGCAGGCAAGGGACGGGGTAACGGGTCCCGTAGGCAGCAAGCCCCCAAGCCTGCACCACCAGCCCCTGCTCAGCAGGGTGGGGGCTTTTGACTCGCTAAGCATAGCCTCTCCCCCCCCCCGCTGGTTCCTCCCAGCACCGGAGGCCGGCTGGTTCACTTCGCCCACAGGTGGTCCAGCATCACCGCAGATGCCTGGGTGCTTCAGGTCGTGCGAGAAGGCTATCTTCTCCACTTCAATCAGGTCCCTCCCTCCTATTTTCCGGGAGAACCTCCGCGCCCCCCTCTGCACAGGGAGTTGCTCCTTCAGGAGTTAGCAGGTCTTCTGCAGGAACAGGCGGTGGAACCGGTGCCACACCACCTGAGAGGTCAAGGCTTTTATTCAAGGTATTTTCTGATACCAAAGAGAACAGGGGGCCTCAGACCCATCCTGGACTTGCGCAACCTCAACAAGTTCCTTGTGCGGGAGAAGTTCAAAATGCTTACCCTTGGAATCCTTCTGCCCTACCTCCAGCAGGGAGATTGGCTATGCTCCTTGGATCTAAAGGATGCCTACACGCACATCCTCATCCACCCAAGCCACCGCCAATACCTAAGGTTTGTGGTGGCAGGAAATCATTACCAGTACAGAGTACTGCCCTTTGGCCTGTCCTCCGCACCGCGAGTCTTCACAAAATGTCTCGCGGTCGTGGCGGCCCATCTCCGGCTTCACGGCCTCTATGTCTTTCCGTACCTCGACGACTGGCTCATCAGAGCAGCGTCCGCTCAGGAGGTCACCAACGCCACGTGCCGCACGGTGACTCTGCTGCAGCACTTGGGCTTTGTTATAAACTTCGCAAAGTCCACTTTGCTCCCCTCACAGGATCTCGAGTTCATCGGCGCAAGGCTGCACTCTCCTCAGGCGCGAGCATACCTACCGCTCGACAGGGCTCAACGGCTCATGGACCTAGCCGACCGCTTTCGCAGCCAGCCCCTGGTCTCCGCCAGGCGCTTCCTGAGACTGCTCGGCCATATGGCTTCCACCGTCCATGTGACCCCCAATGCCCGCCTGAATATGCGGTCTGCTCAATGGTGTCTCCGCCAGCAGTGGCGACAAGCCACGGGCGGCCTAGCAGACCTAGTGCGCGTTTCCGAGCCGCTGGTCTCGTCTCTCCGGTGGTGGCTCCGGCAGCCGAACCTGATATTCGGAATGCCTTTCCAGTCACCTCAGCCGACCCGGGTGCTGACCACCGATGCATCCCTCCTGGGCTGGGGAGCACATTGCCAAGAGGCACGTACTCAGGGCCTCTGGACCACGTGGGAGTCTGCTCAGCAGATCAACTTCCTGGAGCTCAGGGCGATCTGCCTAGCTCTCAAGGCCTTCTCCCACCTGACTTCCCAACAGTCCGTCCTTGTCCAGACGGACAATCAAGTTGCCATGTTCTACGTAAACAAGCAGGGGGGCACGGGCTCCTTCCTCCTCTGCCGGGAGGCACAGAAGCTCTGCTCTTGGGCCGTCAGTCACGGCATTCTCCTCAAGGCAGTTTATCTCCCGGGCCAAGAAAATTGCCTTGCAGACAAACTCAGCAGGGTCCTCCAGCCGCACGAGTGGCGTCTGGATCCCTTGGTAGTTCAGAAGCTCTTCCTCAGGTGGGGTCTCCCCACGGTGGATCTCTTTGCCAGTCCTCACAACCGGCAGCTTCCTCGCTTCTGCTCTCGTCAGCCACACCCCCTTCGGGTTGCGGCGGACGCCTTTCTGATCTCGTGGTCGGGGAGCCTTCTGTACGCTTTCCCTCCCATCCCGCTAGTCTCTCGGACTCTTTTCAAGGTTCTCCGAGACAAAGCCTTCATGATCCTGGTGGCCCCTCGCTGGCCCAGGCAGCCGTGGTTTCCGCTCCTGCTGCAACTGGCGGTGGAGGATCCAATCCCTCTGGGGTTACAACCGGATCTCCTCACTCAGGATCAGGGGTCCCTCCTGCACCCCAACCTCAGGTCTCTCAACCTCATGGCCTGGCTGCTGAGAGGGTAGTCCTTGCTCCCCTTCTCCTGCCGGCGGAGGTGGAGGAGGTCGTCTTGGCTTCGCGACGGCCTTCTACCCGCAAATGCTACGCCCTTAAATGGCGTCGCTTTGCAGTCTGGTGTACCCAACAGTCTCAGGATCCCTTCTCCTGCCCGGTGTCGGTGATCTTGCAGTACTTGCTGCACCTCTCTAATCTAGGACTTAAGTCCAACTCCGTCAAAGTTCACCTCAGTGCTCTTTCAGCACATCATGTGCCGGTGGACGGCAGACCTCTCTCCAATGACCCTCTCGTAGCGAGGTTTCTCCGAGGTCTCCTTCTACTTAAACCACCTCTGCGCCCGCCAGCGCCTGACTGGGACCTGAATGTGGTTTTGCAGCGGATCACCTGTCCGCCTTTTGAACCTATGGCTACCTGTTCTCTCCGTTTTCTGTCTTGGAAAACACTGTTCTTGATAGCCCTCACTTCCGCTAGACGCGTCAGTGAATTGCAGGCCCTCGTGTCTGATCCCCCTTACACTAGGTTCTACAAGAATAGGGTGGTCCTACGGACTCATCCGAAATTTCTGCCTAAAGTGGTCTCCCCTTTTCACATCAATCAGGAGGTGGTACTTCCAACCTTCTTTCCCAGACCACACTCCAGCCGAGCTGAGACGGTACTCCATACCCTGGACTGTAGAAGGGCTCTGAACTTCTACCTTGACCGTACGCGGGAGCACCGTAAAGCTGCTCAGCTTTTTGTGTCTTTTGACCCCAATAGATTGGGGCTCCCGGTCTCCAAGCGTACTCTGTCCATCTGGGTTGCGGACTGTATCTCTTGGGCTTATGGGGCAGCCGGACTCTCCTTAGAAAGTCGAGTCACGGCTCATTGCGTTCGGGCAAAGGCCACGTCAGTGGCTTACCTCCGCTCTGTTCCGCTGGCAGACATCTGCCGGGCCGCTACTTGGTCTTCGAGCCAGACTTTTGCGGTCCATTACTGTCTCGAGAGGGAGTCCCGTAGGGACAGTGCTTTCGGACAGGCAGTCCTCCGTAATCTCTTTGAGGTCTGAGCAACTCCTACCCTCCATCCCGGATGTGGGCTACCGGTGGGTGATAATTCAGCGAAGATTCTATCCTTCTGTGCTGCTGAGCTAGAGGGAGCTCATTTTTGTGCTTAGGGTCTCCGGTAGCCTTGAGCTTGGGAGTCCCATAAGTGAGGACTGACTTCCTGCTTGGTCCTGGAGAAAGCGTAGTTACTCACCTGTAACAGGTGTTCTCCAGGAGCAGCAGGAATCAGTCCTCACTACCCTCCCTCCTCCCCTTGGAGTTGCAATCGTCTGCTTATGTTCTTTTTTGCAAATTTTTATGCTGTCTTTTTTAGCTATGTCATCTGACTGGCTAAGATGGCACCCTCGGGCGGGAAGACGACCGCGCATGCGCGCTGCAATTCCCAAAGGCTTTCTTTGAAAGCTGGGGAAAATTGCTCCGCGAGGGCTCCGTCGGCGCCGACGTCACCCATAAGTGAGGACTGATTCCTGCTGCTCCTGGAGAACACCTGTTACAGGTGAGTAACTACGCTATTTTTTTGGTCTGTTTTTCTCGGTTCGACGCCGTGTCCTTTTCCCGCCCGGCCTCGATACTCCGGTGTCGAGTCCGTTCTTTATTTTTCGGTTTTTGTCCTTTGTGACTGGCGTTCCCGCCACTTTTTTCTTTTTCTCTGGCAGCCCAGTCTTTTGACCTCGCAGGGGCCCTTTTTCTCCCGATGGCTGCCAGCGGGTTTAAAAAGTGTGATCGGTGTACAAGACTTATGTCTCTTACCGACACACACGACTGCTGCCTCCGCTGCCTCGGACCCAATCATGACCCGATAATTTGTGGTCCGTGTACCAAAATGTCCTGGAAGGCATTGAGGAGTCGGCAGTCTCAAAAGGAGCGAATCTTCTCTGACTCCGCGTCCGGCCGGGCCTCGTCAGAGGCTTCGATGTCTCGTGACTCCGGCCCCGAGCGTCATCTGAGCTCCTCTGAGCGGGGGTCTCCCGCCCGGGAACATCGTCTGAAGAAGAAACCCGCGAGGGCGGCGTCGGAGGACGCTCCTGGTTCCTCGAGGACCAGGTCGCATAGCCCCGATAGCCACCCCGGGTCCTCGGAGTCGGAGAGGCCTTCGAAGCATCCTCGTCTCGAAGTGGAGTCTCCTGGACACGTGAGTACTGTAGTCCTCGTGGACTCGCCTCCGAAGGAGCCGAAGTCGGGCCCGACGCCGTCGGGGCCCGAGTCGGGGGCTGCTGGGTCTCCTGAGCTTGGACTCAGGCTGACGACCTTGGAGAGCAGTTTCGCTGCCTTCATGGACCAGCAGCGGGCATTGATCTCTGGCCTCGACGGTGCATCTGCCCCGACCACCGGGACGTCGACGTCCAAGTCGACCCCTAAGGCCGAGCCGATCCTCGAGTCCATGCGGGCTCGAGTCGATCCTCGGCCGCGGTCTCCCTCGGCCTCCCGTTCGGGACTGAGGTCGTCGACGCCAGCCTCGGCGTCGGGGCGGAGGTCCTCGGCGGCTGCCCGCACGGAGCCGCTTGATTCCTCCTCGGAGGAGTGTCGGGCTGGGACACGGAGGAGGACGAGTCACCCGGTTCTTTTCAGACTCGGTGCGTCCCCTCCGACTCGCCCGAGTCTGAGCCTCTGAGATGGTCCCCCCCGGAGGATACCCGGTTCTCGGACTTCGTGAGGGATATGGCCAAGGCTTTGGCCTTCCCTGCGGATCCCGAGGAGGAGCCGAAGAGCCGAAGAGCTTGAGGCCCTCCAGTATGACTCTCCCCCGAAGGAGGCCTTTACTGTACCGGTTCCTCCGATGCTGGAAAGACTTCTCTTCCGCATGTGGGAGAGCCCGGCATCGACGCCGGTGTTAAGCAAGCGGGTCGATTCCATGTATCGAGTCCGCAAGAGCCCCGGGTTCCAGAAGGCACAACTATCGCACCATTCCATGGTGGTGGAATCGGCCATGCATCGACTCAAGCGTCAAAAGATGCACTCCTCGGTGCTTCCCGGCAAGGAGGCCCGGAACCTGGATGCCCTCGGTAGGAAGTGCTTCCAGGGCTCTATGCTTGCTTGTCGAGTCCAGACCTACCAGCTCTACATGGGCATGTATCTCCGAGACCTGGCAAAGGAAATTGCCGGGTTCTCTGCTGTTCTCTCCGAGGAACCTTTGCAGAGGTTCCAGGCCTTGTCCACTGGTATTCGAGAGTGCTCGAAATTTATTTCTCGAGCAGCCTACGATGGCTTCGAAGCATCAGCTCGAGTAGCTGGGGCAGGCATCGGTGCCCGCCGGCAAGCTTGGCTTCAGTCATCTGACCTCAAGCCATGGGTGCAGGACAAGTTGGTCGATGTCCCCTGCAGAGGTGAAAACCTCTTTGGCAAGCCCATGGCTGAAAAGGCTGCGCAACTCGAGACCGAGACTCTAACCAGGACTCGCCTGTCCAGAAAGACCTCTGCCCTTTCACAGAAGAGGAAGGGCTCGGGGAAAAAGCCCTTTTACCTGAGGAAGGTGTCTGCCTATAAACAACACCACCCACAATATCAAGCCTCAGCAGCTCCCCATCAGGGTCAGCAGGCTAAGGGACAGGGTAATGGGTCCCGTAGGCAGAAGGCCCCCCAAGCCCACTACACCGGCCCCTGCTCAGCAGGGTGGGGGTTTTTGACTCCGTAAGCATAGCCTCTTCCCCCCCGCTGGCTTCTCTCAGAACGGGAGGCCGGCTGGCCCACTTTGCCCACAGGTGGTCAGCCGTAACATCAGATACCTGGGTGCTTCAGGTAGTTCAAGAGGGCTACCTTTTGCATTTTCACCAGGTTCCTCCCTCCTACTTTGCAGGGGAGCCTCCAAGACCCCTCTGCACAGGGACTTACTCCTTCAGGAGTTAGCAAGTCTTCTTCAGGAACAGGCTGTGGAACCGGTGCCCCACCACTTGAGAGGTCACGGCTTTTATTCCAGGTACTTTCTGATACCAAAAAGAACAGGAGGCCTCAGACCCATCCTAGACTTGCGCAACCTCAACAAGTTCCTGCAAAGGGAAAAGTTCAAGATGCTTACCCTTGGAATCCTGCTGCCCTACCTCCAGCAGGGAGATTGGCTATGCTCCTTGGATCTAAAGGATGCTTATACTCACATCCTTATCCATCCGGACCACAGACAATATCTACGCTTTGTTGTGGAAGGAAATCATTATCAGTACAGGGTACTGCCCTTTGGCCTGTCCTCCGCTCCCAGGGTGTTCACCAAATGCCTGGCAGTGGTGGCAGCCTTCCTGAGGCTTCAGGGCCTGTTTGTCTTTCCCTACCTGGACGACTGGCTCATCTGGGCACAGTGTTCCCTGGAGGTCACTCAGGCCGCTCGTCGCACTGTAGCTCTGCTTCAGCACTTGGGGTTTGTCATAAACTTCGCAAAGTCCACTTTGCTCCCCTCTCAGGATTTAGAATTCATAGGAGCACGGTTGGACACCCTGCAGGCTCGTGCCTTCTTACCTCTGGAAAGGGCCAACCAGCTCGCAGCTCTGGCCAGCAGGTTTCACAGCTCTTCCCTGGTCTCGGCCAGGCAATTCCTGCGGCTTCTCGGCCATATGGCTTCCATGGTCCATGTCACTCCGAATGCCCGTCTACATATGAGGCCTGCTCAGTGGAGCCTTCGCACTCAATGGCATCAAGCCACAGGGAGCCTTGCGGACTTAGTACGGATCTCCGACCGCCTGGTCTCCCCTCTGCAATGGTGGCTTCATCTGCCAAATCTGCTTCTCGGCATGACTTTTCAGTCTCCTCCACCTTCCCAAGTGCTGACGACAGATGCCTCTCTCCTGGGATGGGGAGCACATTGCCAAGGGACATGTACTCAAGGCCTTTGGACCCCTTGGGAAGCTGCTCAGCAGATAAACTTACTGGAGCTCAGGGCGATCCGCCTAGCGCTGCGGACCTTCTCTCACCTCGCCTCTCATCAGTCTGTACTAGTCCAGACGGACAATCAAGTTGCCATGTTCTATGTGAACAAACAGGGGGGCACCGGCTCCCTCCTTCTCTGTCAAGAGGCTCGGAGACTGCTCTTGGGCAGTCGACCATGGCATCCTCCTCAAAGCTGTTTACCTGCCAGGACAGGAAAATTACCTGGCCGACAAACTGAGCAGGATTCTGCAGCCACACGAGTGGAGGTTAGACCCGTTGGTGGTTCAGCGGATCTTCCTCCGGTGGAGCCTCCCAGCCATGGATCTTTTTGCCAGTCCTCTGAACCGGCAATTTCCCAGGTTCTGCTCCAGGCACCCGCACCCGCTCAGAGTAGCGGCGGATGCTTTCCTCATTCCGTGGTCCACGGGCCTACTGTATGCCTTTCCTCCCACGCCACTCGTGTCCAGGACGCTTTTCAAGGTTCTCCGGGACAGGGCCTCGGTAATCATGGTAGCGCCCAGGTGGCCACGACAGCCCTGGTTCCCACTCCTGCTACAACTAGCAGTGGACACTCCCCTTCCTCTGGGGTTTCAGCCCGATCTCCTGACTCAGGATCAAGGCACTCTCCTGCACCCCAACCTCCGGGCCTTCACCTGATGGCCTGGCTGCTGAAAGGGTAGTCCTAGCTCCGCTGCTCCTCCCTCCGGAGGTGGAAGATGTCGTCCTAGCCTCTAGGCGTCCGTCCACACGGAAGTCTTACGCACTTAAATGGCGTCGCTTCTCTGTGTGGTGTTCTCAGCAATCTGAGAACCCCTTCTCCTGCTTGGTATCGGTGATTCTGCAATACTTGCTTCACCTTTCCATTCTCGGCCTCAAGTCCAACTCTGTAAGAGTCCACCTCAGTGCTCTCTCTGCACATCATTTGCCGGTGGACGGCAGGCCTCTTTCCTCACACCCCTTGGTGGCGCGTTTTCTCAGAGGCCGCCTCCTGCTTAAGCCTCCCTTGCGCCCCCCAGCCCCTGACTGGGATCTCAATGTGGTCTTGCAGCGGATTACCTGTCCGCCTTTTGAACCTATGGCTACCTGCCCTCTTCGTTTCCTTTCCTGGAAAAAACTCTTCTTGGTAGCCCTTACCTCCGCTAGGCGCGTTAGTGAACTTCAAGCCCTAGTGTCTGAGCCTCCTTACACTAGGTTCTACCCGAATAGGGTGGTCTTAAGGACTCACCCTAAGTTTCTTCCAAAAGTGGTTTCCCCTTTTCATCTCAACCAAGAGGTGGTTCTTCACACCTTCTTTCCCAGGCCGCATACCAGCCGGGCTGAGACGGTTCTGCATACCCTGGACTGTAGGAGGGCCTTATCCTTCTACCTTGACCGTACGCGGGAGCATAGAAAGGCTGTTCAGCTTTTTGTTTCTTTTGACCCAATCCAAGCGTACTTTGTCCATCTGGGTAGCTGACTGTATCGCCTGGGCTTATGGGGCAGCCGGCCTCTCCTTAGAGAGTCGAGTCACGGCTCACCGTGTCAGGGCGAAGGCTGTGTCAGTGGCTCATCTCCGCTCTGTTCCGTTGGCAGACATCTGCCGGGCCGCTACTTGGTCTTCAAGCCAGACTTTTGCGGCTCATTACTACCTGGAGAGGGAGTCCCGCAGGGACAGTGCTTTCGGACAGGCAGTGCTCCACAATCTCTTTGAGGTTTAGGCAACTCCTACCCCTCCGGCCCTGGTGTTGGGCTACCGGCTGGGAGCGTATTCAGAGAAGATTCCTCCTTCTGTACTGCTGAGCTAGAGGGAGCTCATTTTTTCGGCTTGAGGTCTCCGGTAGCCTTAAGCTTGGGAGTCCCATAAGTGAAGACTGACTTCCTGCTTGGTCCTGGAGAAAGAGTAGTTACTCACCTGTAACAGGTGTTCTCCAGGAGCAGCAGGAATCAGTCCTCACAACCCTCCCTCCTCCCCTCAGAGTTGCAGTCATTCTTATCCATTGTTTTTGCTGACTTTTTTTGCTGTCTTTTCGCTATGTCATCAGACTGAGCAAGATGGCACCCTTGGGCGGGAAGGGGACTGCGCATGCGCGCTGCAATTCCCAAAGGCTTTCTTCGAAAGCTGGGGAAATTGCTCCGTGAGGGCTCCGTTGGCGCCGACGTCACCCATAAGTGAGGACTGATTCCTGCTGCTCCTGGAGAACACCTGTTACAGGTGAGTAACTACTTTCCTCATCCAATATCAGTAAACAGAATAGCCCACTGGCGTTCTTGGCATTTTTTATCCTAAATTCTTGTAGAGCAATGGTTCTGTCTCTCTGGGGCTTGGGAATGCTGCTTCCACAACATCCCTAGTATTAGAGGGGCAGAAAGTAGACTGGAGAATCAAACCCTCCATTGGAATAAATACTCATGACTGCTTTCAAGGGTATTTGTTTTTCTTGTTTCGTCATCAGTGCACTGATTTAAAAAGTAGAAGCTACTCACAGGTTACGTCACAGTTGTAATCGTTTGATTTATTGCTTGCTTTTCCCAGCGTGCTCAAGACAAGGAATAATAGATCTTACAGACTTTAGGAAGGCCCTAAAGACATACTTATTTCAACTAGCTTATGGCCAGCCACCCTGAATGAGGCCTATGTACAGATCTCTGCTAGCCCCCCTATCTGCATATTCCAAGTTCATTTCCCTGTATTCATATCCAATTTAAATTGTGTTACTTACTGTTACTTATGTATGTTCAATGTAAACTGTTCTATTTAAATTGTTCAATGTAAACTGTTTTACTGTTTTTGTTCCTTGTAAACCGCACTGATTCCAAAGAGCGCGTTATATAAAAGCAAATAAATAATAAAAAGACAATAAAACAGCTTACCAACAGTATAAATCAATAAATATAAAGCATAAAATAGTAGTGATAGCGCACAGAAACAGCATCAATTCCCAAACAAGAACAGAAAATAACAATAGGAAAAAAGTAGGTTTTGTACTGACTGAGCACATGAGGGCAAATAGGGTCAACTTTGGCCTGCCCATTTGTCAGCAATTATGGGGGTCAGTGGATTTTTCTTAAATGCCAGCCATGGCATTTAGAAAAAAGATGTTTCCATATTGTTCTGCTAGGCCAGTCCAGACAGGTGGGTTGGGTTCCCCTACCAGCAGAGATGGAGACAGAGAAAAATCCAGAGATTTCGGATGACTTCATCCTGTGCTATATCTATTTATTTATGTTGTTTATTTAACAGTTTTTCTATACTGCCTTTATTCAAGGCGGTTTACATCAAACATAACAATTACAGAGGAATTGTTTTACATTAAACAAGAGAGTACAACTTGGCGATAAGTAAGCGATAAATTATGTGGGGGGAATGAACCGTTTACATGTTGAGGTGGTCTTTGTTTTCTGGGGAGGCTTGATTGGTTTAACAACATATCTAGAGTAGCTAGAAGGCATAATCTTCAGGAACAAGCAGGAATGCAGTCGTCACATATGGGTGACATCTGTATCGACGGAGCCCGCACGGGAACGTGCTCCAGCATCCAATAGGAAAGCCTTTGGGAGCACTCCACTGCGCCTGCTTGTCTGCCTTCCCAACTCCTCTCGTTAGTTCTTCATTTTCCGCGGAGCCAGCAGGTTGCAAAATCCTGTCACCACTAAAAACCTTTTCTTTCTGGTGTAATGCCATGCTCTGCCTTTCCATTGATGCTGGTTCCATCAGAATAGATACTGCCCTGTTAATATTTTTTTCTAGTTCTAAAATTTTATATTTCTTTTCTTTTTCTGCAGGTTCACTGCTATCTAGACCTTCAGGCTTCCTTATCCCTTTCAGCTTTTTTAGAGAGATTTTTCTAAAATGGAAAAACCCAACTAGTGGTTTTAAAAAATGTACCAAATGCGCTGGTATCATATCAGTCATGGATAAACATGATTGGTGTCTAAAATGTTTGGGCCCTGACCATTTACCAGATTCTTGTCCTTTATGTCAACAAATGACAAGGAGAAGCCTAAAGAACAGAGCCAGACTCTATTTCAGTGGCTTCCACATCTTTGAGAACATCGGCCTCCTCTCATGGGTCTCGGGTCTCTTCCAAATCCAAACATAAGAGTAAGTCTTTGATTTCTGAGATGTCATAGGCATCGAAGACAGATAGCGAGACGAGAGGAAAGTCACAATATAAGCATCGAGACTCCCCTGGGGGTGCTTCTGATGCAGACCGGCCAGCCAAGCAGCCCTAGTGGGAGGACCTGTCTTCAGAACACAAGAGGGGCTCAGGGACACTCATGAGGAATTGACCTCTGAAGAGATACCGGTTCCGTGTTCTGGGATGGTTGCTCAAAACCCCATCGGTGATTCCACCCAGACATCGGCCATCTCCCTGGATCAGCGCATGCTGGCTCTTGAAAGGAGTTTGGCCACACTCCTGGCAGCCTCTGTACAAACAGTATCGACATCTCCAACAGTGCAGACTTCGGCACCCTGCCTACAGCCAAGCATATTGGCCCTAATGCCGGCCCTCGAGTCCGCATTGTTGGAGCTCCCGAGGTCGATGCCTCCACTGGAACAGACAAATACCACTAGTACCCAACAGGCCAATACTGCCATGACTCCCAGTGCAGATACCTCTGAGCATTGGTATCTGCATCGGCCCTAAACCTCAACAAAGCATTGAGGTTGATCGCAGGACCGCCGATACTTAGACTTCTTGTCAGATTCGGATTCAGTTCTTCAGATTCTGGTGAGGGATCACTGGATTCCCAAGAACTTCCAGACATCCCTTCAGACCTGTCCTCACCAGAAGATGTCTTTCCCATCACGGTTCCGCTTTTCAGCAAGAGGCTTGATACCATTTACAGAGTTCCATAGTGCCCAGGTTTCCAGAAGCATCAGCTCCCACGCCACTCAATAGTAGTGGAATCGGCGATGCAACGAATAAAGAGTTCAAAGAATCACTCTTCCATGCCTCCTAATAAAGACTAGAGGACACTCGATGCCTTTGGGCATCAATGCTTTCAGGCATGCATGTTGGCCTCTAGATAAACTCCTGCATGCTATACATGGACATGTTTCTAAAAGATGTCACCAGAGATCAGGAGACATTTGTTCTCATGCTTCATGATGTTAAGCAGAGTACATTCCAGACTTTCATCAGGCAAGGTCAGACTACTTCAAAACTTTTTACTAGGGAAGCTTTTGATGCCTTTGAATCAATCAGCAGAGCTTCAACAGTCTGCATTGGAGCTGAGAGGATGGCCTGGTTACAGGCATCAGATCTTGAATAGTGGGTCCAGGAGAAGCTGACCAACATCCGATGTAAGGGAGAAAGCCTTTTTGGAAAAGGTTGGAGAGAAAAGGCCAGGGAGATTGAGACAGATGATCTCACCCCCAAATGCCTTTCCAGAAAAACAGCTGACCCTGCCAAAGGAAGGCTTTTCCCAAGAAACATTTATATTCTAAGAAGAGATATCTTTCCTGCCCACCTTCAGCTGCTTACCAGCCTCAGCAGCGGCAGCAGGGCTCTTACCAACCCAAAAAGCCTAAACCTCAACCAGCAGCTCAGGCACAACCTACGCCTAGTTTTTGACTCCTTCCTGGAGAGCATTGCCACTCTGCCTCTAGAAGATCCCCAGCCCCTCCACTTAGCAGGCAGACCCATTCAGAGAAACTGCCCCCAGTCAGACTCTGTTCCTATGCTCACTGATGGCACTTCATAATTTCAGAACAGTGGACTTTCAACATCGTCCAAAGAGGGGTATCTTTGCTTTGAGACCTTAACCCCTGCCAGCTTCGCAGGGGACTGTCCCACCCATCCCCCTCAGAGCACTCTCTTAAGAGAAGAGGTGTCCACCCTGTTCCAAGGTGCAATAGAAAGAGTTCCTCTTCCTCAGGAAGGGATGGGCGTCTTCTCTCCTTATTTTCTCAAATCAAAGAAAACAGGAGGATTCAGGCCCATCTTGGATCTCGGAGGTCTGAGAAAAATTCAAGATTTTCCTGGGAACTCTTTCCATACCCCCAGAGACAAGATGGTCTAGGTCAGGGGTCTGCAACCTTTAAGACATAAAGAGCCACTTGGACCCGTTTCCGAAGGGAAAAAAAAACTGGGAGCCGCAAAACCATTGCGACATTTAAAACAAATCTAACACTGCATATATTGTTTCTTACCTTAATGCTATATACAGGATCGTGCAGTCAGCTGTCAATCTGAAGACAAAAAGGACTTTTTCACTTAACAATGTAAAATATATTTTTGCACATTAATAGCTAATTAAAATATTTAATTTACCTGGTTAATGGGATTTTTGCTCCTGAACCTCAGTGCACAGTGTCTGCACATCAGGGCTGTAAGACGTCACCTTCATTTTCACACAGGCTTGCAAGCTGTCATCTGTGAGGCGTGATCGATGTTTGTTTTTAATATAGTTTATGTTGGAGAAGACCTGCTCACATACATATGTGGAGCCGAAGATCGACAGCATTCCAAATGCATACTTTTTCATGTTTATATAAGTGTTGGGGATGGCATTCCATGTTTCGAATACAAGTTTGTCCTGTTTGGGAAGGTTTTCAATATCACTCCATTTATGATTCTGAGCCAGAATGGCCTTCTGACGGGCAACATCCTCAAGAGTAGCGGTCAAGCATTTGAACTTGGACACCCATATATCTTTGTCGGCTATATCGGCCAATTCCATCTCAAGATCAGGTTGACTTACACCTGCAAATGCAGTCATATTCAATAGGGATGAATCGATCGCCAGGGGAATGACAGGGAAGGATAATGTGGTTTTTTCCTCTCTGAACTCACAGAATCGTTTCCCAAACGAACTTTGCATTGCGGTGACTGCAGACTTGAAATATTCCAAATTGATCGTATCATGACTTTGTTTGAACTCTCTCAAAGAGGGAAAGTGAGACAGTGTACCTCTCTGTAAATCTTTGACAAACACTGTCAACTTGCGCTCGAATGCCAAAACCTCCTCCAGCATGTGCAGGGCTGTGCCTCCTTTCCCCTGAAGGGTTGTATTTAGCGTGTTTAGATGTGCTGTCATGTCTACCATAAAATGTAATTTTTCCAGCCACTCTGGCTGTTCCAGCTCAGCAAAGGTGAGCTCTTTGCTGGCCAGGAAGGTTTTTACTTCTTCCAAACATGTGACAAAGCGTTTTAGCACCTCGCCTCTGGACAGCCACCGGACCTTGTTGTGGAGCAGGAGGTCAGAATATATGCTTTCCACCTCATCCAATAACAAACGGAACTGGCGGTGGTTTAAACCCTTTGCCATTATCTTATTAACAATCTGAATGACCACATCCATCACTTTTGTGCATTCCGGCGGAAATGTTTGAGCACACAATGCCTCTTAGTGCAGGATGCAATGAAATGACAGCAGCGTTCTACCAAGCGCCTTCTGCAGTAGAGCCACAAAGCCCTTCTGTGCTCCTCTCATGCTCGGTGCCCCATCAGTAGCCACTGAGACCAGGTGTTTGGTGTTTATTTTTTTAGCAGTTAAAAAGTCCAGGACAGCCTTACAGATATACTCACCCCTTGTTTGGTCTTTTAGTGGTATCAGCTCAATCAGTTCTTCCTGTGGCCCAAAAGAGTTCACATATCGGCAGAACAGCGCTATTTGTTCAATATCACCTTTATCTTTGGACTCATCACAGGCGATGGAGTACGCCACAGCTGAATTAATGTCTTGAATTTGCTGTTTGCTAATGTTTTCTGTCATTTTTAGGGTTCTGTCTTTGACAGTCTTCGCAGAGAGTGGCATGTCTTTGATTTTCTGCACAATTTCATTCTTGTTTTTGACGTCCATGTATAGATGTTCCGAAATCTTAATGAATGTTTCTTTTATATACTCTCCATCTGTGAAGGGCTTCCCGTGCTTGACTATTTCCTGAGCGGCCACAAAACTAGCATATGTTGTGGAATTTGCAGACTTCACCCACTTCTTGAAATTATTTTTGCTCATATTAACCTTCCTCATAAGTTCTGCAACGGCTTTTCGTCTCTCATCTCCATCTGGATATTTTTCAGCAAAGGCTGTGTGTTTATTCTGGAAATGTCTTGCAATATTGGACTTTTTGTGGTTTGTTAATTTCTCACCACATATTAAGCATACTGGTAAACCAGTCTCGTCAGTAGAGAATGCAAATGATTCTGTCCATGTATCATTAAACACTCTGTTTTCTTCAGAAATTTTTCTCTTCTTGCCTTTATCCATGGCTGGCCTACCAGGGGGTCGAAAACAGCGACGTAAGTAGAAATCACAGGGCCCCATACCAAAATTTGCTATGCCCACCCCCCTCAAGTTCCAGCCCACCCCCCTCCCCTTCCTTTCCCTGCAACCTGTGTGAAAATTAACTTACCTTTTTTTTTGTTCTTCACTCCCGCGCAGTGCTGTGTTCTTCTTCACTCCCGCGTAGCGCTGGCTCACGCTGGTTCCGGCTCTGTCACTCCTCCCCCTCGCACGCAGGCGGCCTGACGTCACCAGGCACTTTACTCGCGGCGAGGCGGAGCTGAGCCACTTTGAGTAGCTACGGCAACACTATTGCCTGTCACCGGGCGGGCAGTGTGCTCCGGAGCCGCGGCAAAGGTGAAAAAGAGCCGCATGCGGCTCTGGAGCCGCGGGTTGCCGACACCTGGTCTAGGTTCTCTAGATCCAGAGGAGGCATACACGCACTTACTGATCCATCCTCAGCACAGAGTGCGCTTTATGTTTCAGGGGAACCACTACCAATACCAGGTGCTACCCTTCGACTTAGCCTCTGCACCGTGAGTATTCACAAAATGCATGGCAATAGTCTCTATCGCCACACTTTGTGGGTCTTTGTTTTCCCTTACTTAGATGACTGGCTAATCAGGAGAGATGCCCCTCAGGAGCTAAAACTCTCCCTTCATCGCACTATTGCGTACTCCAATATCTGGGATTTGTCCTAAACTTCCCAAAGTCTCAACTCGCTCCAACCCAACGTCTGGAGTTCATTGGAGCATTCTTAGACACTCAACAGGCTCGAGCTTTTCTTCCTCATGTTCGCTGTACCTGCCTCATCGAGCTGGCAAAACAAATGAAACAACAAAGCCATGTAACTGCTCGAGCAGTGCTGTCTGTTGGGACACGTGGCCTCTACTGTCCATGTCATCCCTTATGCTTGACAACACATACAGCAAGCCCAGTGGACTCTGTCTTCCCAATGGATGCAAGCAAACAGGTGTCTGACAAGATCCACATCACCACATGACTAAGTCTCTTCAGTGGTGGTGTTCTCCACAGAACCTACTTGGCAGGTCACCTTTTCAGATGCCTCCACCTCTGTGCACCCTGATAATGGATGCCTCCAAACTGGGTTGCGGAGCACATCTGAATGACCTTAACCACACAGGGATTGTAGACACAACAGGAATCTGCTTTGCAGATCAACCTCCTCGAGCTACAGGCACTAACAAATGCCCTTCGGGTTTTTCAACCCTAACTTACAGGGCAAAAGGTATTAGTCAGGATAGGCAACCAGGTTGCCATGCTCTGTGAACAAACAGAGGGGGACAGGATCCTATCCCCTGTGCAAGGAAGTGCTTCGCCTCTGGTTCTTTGCCATCGCGCACTGCATGTGCGATGGCACATGCAGTGTACCTCCCAGGTAAACTGTGTCCTTGCGGACAGGCTAAGCCGAATCCTTTGTCCACCCAAGTAGACCCTACATCAGGAGAGAGTGCTTGGATCTTCCATATGTGAGGAACACCACTCATGGATCTTTTCGCCACTCCACAGAACACACAGCTTCCACTCTTCTGTTCCAGGTTTCCGTCCCTATACCGACAGTCGGGACAGGGTCTGCTCTATGCATTTCATCCCATCCCCTTGATACCCAAAATGCTGTTCAAGCTACAGGTTGACAAGGGCTCCATGATCCTTATTGCCTCTTTTTGGTCCCGTGAACCATGGTTTCCTCTGCTTCTTCGCTTTTCGCAACCTCTCAGACTCTGATATGTGCCCAAACTCCTCTCCCAGGACCAAGGGGCACTTCTCCAACCCAGTCTTCACGCCCTTTGTCTCATGGCATGGTTGCTGAAGGGATAGTGTTTGCTGATCTCAACCTAACACAGGTCAAGGAGGATATCCTGCTTGTATTATGCAAGCAGTCCACCAGGTGATCTTATGACTTCAATTGGTGAAGGTTTGCCCTCTGCTCTCCAAAGGACATTGACCCCTTTGCCTGTTTGGTGGATTACCTTCTACAATAACTCTTCTACTTATCCTTGACAGGTCTTATGACTAACTTAGGCCACAGTGGCACTAAGATGAACTCTATCTTCTCACACCACTTAGTAGCGCTCTTCATGTGAGGTCTCCTGCTGTCCAAGCCACCCATTAATCTGCATCCGGTGGCCTGGGACCTCAACGTGGTTCAAGCTCAACTTCTAAAGTCTCCTTTCAAGCCTTTAGCAACCACTTTGCTGCAGTATCTTCCTCATCGCCATCACGTCAGTTTTCCACATCAGCAAACTGCAGGCTCTGATGGTGGATCTGCCATTTTCCCCTTTCCACCATGACATGGTGGTCCTCCGTACCCATCCACGCTTCCTTCTGAAGGTGGTCTCCTCCTCCTATCTGAACCAGTTGGTAATTCTGCAGATTTTCTTCCCAAGACTGCATGTGTCTCGGGCTGAAGCAGCGCTACACACCTTAGACTGTAAGCGAGTGCTGGCTTTCTACTTGGATAGAACTATGGCCCCTATGCTCAACCATCCAGGATTTCAACGGCTGCTATCAAATTTACACCAATGATATAATGATTTATACTTCATTCTCCACAGCTGCTTCTGACTACTCGGAGCTTGCAGCCTGCTTCAGAGAAATAGTCCATTGGCTACAGCTCCACAACTTGGCAGTCAACTTCAGCAAAACTGAAATCTTCCATGTCACAAAGGACCCTACCTTCTTGCCCCCACCTCCATCAAATTCGACAAAAGAGATCTCCAAGTTGAGACCCAAGTCAAATACCTTGGCGTCACGCTAGATCAGCAACTGACCACCTAGCCCCACATCTGAAACACCACCAGGACAGTTTACTTCAAACACAAAACACTACGGAACCTTCGCCCTCTCCTCCCCACCGAACACTTCCGTGTAGTATGCCAGACCTCCATTACTCCAGTCCTGGACTATTGTAACTTCATATCTCCAGGAACAAGCAGGAATGAGTCTTCACATATGGGTACGTCGGTACCGACGGAGTCCGCACGGGAACGCTTCCCAGCATCCAATCAAAGAGCTTTTGGAAGCATCCCACCACGCCTGCGTGCTGCCTTCCCGCCTTTCCCAACTGCCTCTCCTCAGTTTTCGTTTTTCCACGGAGCCGGCAGGACGTCCTCCTGTCACCGCAGAAAATTTTGTTTTATTTCTTTATTTTTCTTGTGATCGCGACTGTCTTTCCCGACGCCACCGGTACCGCCGGTGTTTTCTTTCTGGTGAAAAATTTCCTTTTTCGAGTACCATTTTTTCTTCATAGTGTCTTACGTTTCTTAAGCCCTTAGCCCTCTTCTTTTTCCTTCATGGAACCGCCAGCCATTTTCTCTAGGAAATGTTCAGTCTGTGGCGGTACAACTTTATTTTTAGACCCTCAAAGCCGGTGTCTAACCTGTTTGGGGCCTGACCTTTTTCCTCCGGAGCCTTCCGGCAACAGTTTGGTGAGAAGAGAATTTCAATATCGAGTTTTCCTCGATACCCGGTTCCCCTCCAACTTCAGGGCACCGTCCCTTTCTTCTACTCGGGATCAGGTAACCCACAAACAGTCTTTAAGACTAGCCAGTCCTCGAGTGGTAGGTCTCATGCACAGCATGTAGACGGCTCCGGCCTTGCCCTCGAGGGCCCACTGGCTTCAAAACCTCAGCGGGAGTCTTCGGTCTCCAAAGCGTATAAGGGGTTTCAGGTTGTTCCTGGGGTTCACCCCTCACAGAACATACCTGAGCCGTGTCCGGTGGTGGCCTCCGCTTCGAGCGGTACCGATACCCCGACATCGGCACTGGTGCTGGATGAAATACTCCTCACCAGGGATCTTCATCTGGCGTCCTCTGTACCTTCGGGTCCGGGGGAAATATCCCAGACTGACTTTCCGGTATCGGTACCGACACCGATACGACCTCCGACATCGGTACCCTCCAGACGTGCATCGATAGACTCGCTTCCTTCGATGCCGAGTCTAGAATCGATTTCCAGTCTGGAGGACTGGGTACCGACTCGCCTTGGTACCGGCTTCCCTCGGTACCAAAGGCTCGGTTCCGATGATTCGGATCCGCAACTCTCGGTTCCTCCGATGCTGTTTGAGTTGCCACCGGTTGGCCTTCATCCACCGGTATCAGACACGGTACCGAAGTCGGTACCGATGTCCACATTACCTTTGCGCTCGGTGCCTGCTGTGCTTCCTTCGTCAGGCTCATTGCCCTCGATACCGAGTTTGCAATCGATCTCTAGTCTGGAAGACTGGGTACCAGCACGCATTGGTACCGACACCGATCGGCACCGCAGGCTTGGTACCGAGGATAGCTGCCGGAGGTCTTCGATTACCTCGGTACCGATTGAGCTGTCATCGATGGCTACTCCGATGTCTGTGTCGCCTTCGGCTCCGACATCGGTACCGGTGTCGACATCGGTACCGGTCTCCACAGTAGCATCGTGGCCAGCTCCTGCCCTGCTTCTTTCAACGGGATCACTCCCTTCTATACCAGGCTTGGAGTCGATACCTGACATGAACGATGAGGTACTCACAAATGCTGCTCCTGACAGCCAGTACCAGCAATCATCCTAAGGATACCACCCTGCACCATGCAGGATCTTCCATTCCTATATATTTGGATAGATCCTTCGGTGCTTGGGCTAGTTCTTCTGATCTAACCTGTCCAAAGGAGATTCCCGTTGGAGATCCCTCTTTTCAGAGTTTTCTCCTGGAAATAGCAAGATCACTTGCCATTCCTATCCCTGGACATGAATCCTGCACAAGGCTCTGTTCCTACCAAAGCAAAGGGGGACATAATGCTTCCTTTGCATCATTCCTTGCAGGATCTCCTTCTAGGTCTGTGGGAAGCACCCTTAAGAGTACCCCCACTTTCCAGAGCAACTGATCTCCTATATCAGGTGCCCCCCTCTCCAGGGTTTCAAAAGACTCAACTTCCTCATCATTCCATAGTAGTGGAATCAGCACTGAGGCGAGTAAAGAGTAAGAAAAAGCACTCTTCTTATCCGCCAGGTCGTCAAACTAGGAAACTAGATGCCTTTGGATGTCAAATCTTCCAGACATCTATGCTTTCTGCAAGAATTCTCTCATATATTTTTTTATATGAGTCTATCTCTTGAGGAGGTCACAAAGAAATTACATCTTTTCACTCCTTTCCTTCCAGATTCAAAGAGCTCAGACTATTCCTCATTGCTTAAGAATATCCAGAATATCTCTTGGTTTCTTTCTCGTGCTTCCCTAGACTCTTTTGAGTCTGTTAGCAGGACTTCTGCTATAGCTATAGGGGCACGACGTAGAGCCTGGCTCCAAGCTTCAGACTTAGACAAATGGGCACAGCAAAGACTGGGACATACTCCTTGCACTGGAGAAAATCTCTACAACAAGGAATCTCCAGGAACAAGCAGGAATGAGTCTTCACATATGGGTATCGTCGGTACCAACGGAGCCTGCGCGGGAACGCTCCCCAGCGTCCAAAAGGAAAGTTTTTGGGAGCATCCCACAGTGCCTGCGCACTGCCTTCCCGCCTTTCCCAACTGCCTCTCTCCAGTTCTTCTTTTCCGCGGAGCCAGCAGGTCGTGTTTCCTGTCACCGCTGAAGAATTTCTTATTTTTCTTTTCTTTTTCTTTAGTCGCGTGTCTGCCTTCTCGATTCCGGACCGGTACCACCGGTCTTTTTTCTTTCTTAAAAAAAAACAAAACAAAAAAACCACCTACTCTCTTCAGTGCATTTTTTCTTCTGGGGCCTTAGGCCTACAGATATAATTTTCCTCATGGAAAAACACGCCTCGGGGTTTAAAAAGTGCACGAAGTGCAGTAGCACTATTTCTGTCACTGACACCCATGACTGGTGTCTAAAATGTTTAGGTCCTGACTACTCCATTGCAGATTGTGAGTCCAGTTCCATGATGTCTAAGAGAGGGTTACAGAATCGGGCAGCCAAGCTCAGTACCCTGTTTCCCTCCGATGCAGCTTCTGTGGCATCGACGTCTTCCAGGGCTGCTGCTTCATCCCATGGATCTCAGGTAGCCAAACTTAAATCTGGCCGGTCCTCAAAGAGTTCATCTCCCTCTAAGTATCGAGATGCCCCCGGGCTTACTCTTGAGGAATCCACACCGGCAAAATTATCCCGGCGGGAGGCTCCGGCTTCCAAAGCACTACCTATGGGGTCACAGGTTGACATCGATGGCTCGGCCTCGACCGATCACCTGTTACAATGTTCTGGGGTACCGGCGGTCTCCACCGGTATCGACATCCAGACATTGGTGGCGTCAATGGATCAGAATATTCTGACCATGCAGCGTGCCATCACGGCATTCATACAAGCTGCGACGCCTACGGTACCGCAACAAACTCTGTTGTCGGTACCTGTACCGATTCTGGTACCGGACCCGATATCAGTCCCAATACCAGTACCGCTTGCATCGACATCAGCATCGACGGCAGCGGTACGCTATCCAGTGATGCCCATCAGTACCGACTACTCCCGATGTCGATACCTCCCGGTACGCGTATCGGGCTCTACGAGAGCATCCAGACAGTCGATACTTCGATTCCTCTGAAGACTCTGATTCTTCAGAGGCCTCAATTGAAGCATCGGGGATCCTTCCTCAGGAGCCCTCTTCTCCAAAAAGGAGAATGTCTCCTCCTGAAGACTTGTCTTTTCAGGACTTCATTAGGGAGGTGGCCAAAGGCCTGTCCATCTCAGTGACCTCTGAAACTGAACCTAGAGCCAAAAAATTAGATATCCTACAATATCCTAAGGCACCTAAAGAGGCAGCCACCTTACCAATACATGAGATTCTTTATGATCACATGTTGGGCATATGGGAGACTCCTCTTTCCACCTCCCCTCATTCCAGAAGGTTGGACACCATGTATCGTGTTCCTCCTTGTCCTGGGTTTCATAAGACTCAGCTTCCTCACCACTCCATTGTGGTAGAGTCTGCTATGAAAAAGATCAAGAGTACAAAAAGGCACTCCTCTGCTCCTCCAGGAAGAGAATGCAGAACTCTAGAGGCCTTTGGCAGGAAAATCTTCCAGGCCAGTATGCTTGTAGCCAGAATCAACTCCTATAGTCTCTATATGGGGATGTTTCTCAAAGAAGTTACAGATCATCTGCAAACCTTATCTCCTTTTATGTCAGACGATAAGAGAGAAGAATATATCACCTGGCTTAAACATGCACAGGATGTATCCAAGTTTTCCAACCGTGCAGTCTTTGACTCTTTTGAGGGGGCCAGTAGAGCCTCGGCTATTGCCATAGGTGCACGCAGAGTTGCTTGGTTGCAAGCCTCTGATTTGGAATCCTGGGTACAGGATGGTCTAGGTAACCTTCCC
This sequence comes from Ichthyophis bannanicus, assembly GCA_033557465.1. Lineage (NCBI taxonomy): Eukaryota > Metazoa > Chordata > Amphibia > Gymnophiona > Ichthyophiidae > Ichthyophis > Ichthyophis bannanicus. Next base: position 1,323,975,439 of record CM066032.1, read on the forward strand.
TGTACAGGTGAAAACCTGTTCGGCAAAGATTGGCAAGCAAAGGCCAACCAGATGGATGCTGAAAATTCTGCTTTAGATAGACTTTCAAAGTCTACTACTGCTCCTTTTAAAAAGAGGTTGTTCAAAAAAGGATCTTTCCCAAAGAAAGGGAAATTTTCTTCTTATGGTCAGGCCTCTTCTCAAGGTCATTTTGCTACAAAGAGACAGCAACAACCAAAACAGGCCAAAACCCAGGCTGCGAGGACTGCTACGGCCCAACAGCCTCAGCCTCTTCAGGGCCTTTGACTTTCCACTAGAGAACTTAGCCTTTCTGGCTCTAGAACATCCAGAGCCTCTCACCATCCCAGGAAGGTTAGCTCACTTTGCTCCCAGATGGGAACAAATCACAGCAGAGCAGTGGACCCTCTCCATCATAAGGGAAGGGTACAAACTTCATTTCTTAAATCTTCCTCCTCACACCATGGTGAAACAGTTCAATTCTCCAACATCTCTCCTCCACCTTCTAGGTCAAGAGATTGCTACCCTTCTTGCCCAAGGGGCAATAGAAGAAGTACCCCCTTCTTCAACAGGGCTCAAGGTTCTACTCCCCCTATTTTCTCATTCCAAAGAAAACGGGGGGGGGGGGGGGGGGGGGGGGGCTACAGGACCCATATTAGATCTCAGAGAATTGAACAAGTTTCTATGCAAGGAGAAATTCAAGATGACTTCTCTCGGAACTCTCCTTCCATACCTCCAGAGTCAGGACTGGCTTTGTTCTCTAGATCTCAAGGATGCGTACACCCATGTTCTCATCCATCCAACACACAGAAGATTCCTTCACTTCCTTTACCAAGGAAAGCACTACCAATACAAAGTGCTTCCTTTCGGTCTGGCCTCTGCTCCAAGAGTGTTCACAAAATGCATGGCACTAGTAGCCGCATTCCTGCGCACTCTAGGAATATTCGTATTCCCATATCTGGACGACTGGCTCATCCGAGCTTCATCCCAGTCAGAGGCCCAGACTTCCCTGGCTTGCACAAGGCGTGTTCTTCAGTATCTGGGACTGGTAATCAACATTCCAAAATCCCATCTCACCCCTACTCAGTCTCTAGAGTTCATAGGGGTCTTACTGGATACCAAAACTGCAAGGGCCTATCTTCCCCAGGCCCGTTGCCTACGCTTGGTGCAGTTAGCCTCCCAGATTCAGTTAAAATCCCATTTAACTGCTCGAGAGATGTTGCAACTCTTAGGCCACATGGCATCCACGGTGCATGTGGTTCCCTATGCTCGCCTTCACATGAGAGCGGCTCAGTGGACCCTATCCACCCAATGGACCCAGGCATCAGGTTGCCTGTCAGACAAAATAGCAACCTCCAGTCGCCTATTTTGCTCCCTCCACTGGTGGAAGTCCACTCAGAATCTGTTACTGGGGTCCCCCTTTCAACAGATGTTACCCCAAGCAACCCTTACAACAGATGCCTCTCCAAAGGGTTGGGGGGCTCATCTACAAGATCTCTCGACCCAGGGCATCTGGTCGCCACAAGAGACATCTCTTCATATCAACCTCTTAGAGCTCAGAGCAATCTTTCTGGCTCTCAGAGTCTTCCACGCCCTGCTCAGCTACAAGACAGTCCTCATCCACACGGACAACCAGGTAGCCATGTTCTACGTGAACAAGCAGGGAGGGACTGGCTCTCTGTCGCTTTGCAACGAAGCTCTGAGATTGTGGGCCTTCGCCAGAGAGCATCAAATCCATCTCATGGCAGTGTATCTTCCAGAGGTTCAAAACTCTTGGGCAGACAGACTCAGTCGAGTTCTGCTTCCGCACGAATGGTCCCTCCATGGGGACCAGATAGCCAGGATTTTTCGGATTTGAGGTACCCCAGACATAGACCTGTTTGCAAGTCCGTGGAATGCCAAACTTCCCTGGTTCTGTTCCAGGATTCCATGTCAGGGAGTTCAGGCCAGGGATGCCTTCCTCCTTCATTGGGGGCAAGACTTCCTCTATGCCTTTCCACCTATTCCCCTCATCCCCAAGACTCTGTTCAAGCATCAGAGAGACAAGGAGTCTATGATCCTCATAGCACCACTTTGGCCACGCCAAGTGTGGTACCCTCTACTTCTGCATCTCTTTCAAGCTCCTTCCCTAGACCTGGGGGTCTGCTCCAGATCGCCTCTCCCAGGAGGAGGGAACCTTGTGGCACCCAAATCCTCAGTCTCTTCATCTCAGGGCCTGGTTGCTGAAGGCCTAGACCTTCAAGATTTACACCTTTCTCAGCAAGTAATGGATATCCTTCATGCTTCCAGAAAGCCTTCCACCAGACGTTCATATGCTTTTGGTGTTCATTCCATTTGGTGTGCAGAGAAGGGTCTCAACCCTCTTGCAATACCTTTGAATTCTTTACTAGACTATTTGCTGCATTTATCCCATGCAGGCCTTAAAACAAATTCAATCAGAGTCCATTTGAGTGCTATTGCAGCATCCCTTAAGCCTCTCAATGGACAACCTATTTCCTCTCATCCTCTTATAGCAAGATTCATGAGAGGCCTTCTTTTGACTAAACCTCCCATTAGTCCACCTCCAGTGGCATGGGACTTGAATCTGGTTCTTGGCCAGCTTATGAAGCCACCCTTTGAACCCTTAGCCACTACCTCCTTGAAATTCCTTTCCTGGAAGGTTATTTTTCTCATTGCAGTCACCTCAGCTCGCCGTATCAGTGAGTTTCAAGCTTTAGTGGCTAATCCTCCTTATACAAGGTTCCATCATGACAAGGTAGTCCTCAGAACTAATCCATACTTTATGCCTAAAGTGGTCTCACCTTTTCATCTGAACCAGAAGCTGTATTTACCTGTCTTTTTTTCCAGGACCTCATGCATCAAGTGCAGAGAGGAATCTTCATACCCTGGATTGTAAAAGAGCACTTGCTTTCTACTTACAAAGGACACAGCAACATAGAAAGTCCTCTCAACCTTTTGTTGCTTTTGATCCTTCTCATTTAGGACTTCCAGTCTCTAAGAGAACTCTGTCCAATTGGATTGCTCAGTGTATTTCCTTCGCCTACCAGAGTAATAACCTTTCTCTGGAGGGCCATGTCACAGCTCACAATGTGAGGGCCATGGCAATCTCTGTGGCTCATCTAAACTCTGTGTCCATCGACCAAATCTGTCGAGCGGCCACCTGGGCATCGGTTCATACCTTCACAGCCCATTACTGCTTGGACAAGGACTCCCGCCAGGATGCCTTGTTTGGTCAGGCTGTTCTGAAACACCTGTTCCATACCTAATCAACTCCTACCCTCCATCCCTGACTGGATGCCTGAGATTCATGGGTGGAGGTGGAGCCCTTCCCAGGGACTCACAATCTGGGTGATCTCCCAGGCATCTCTTGCTGGGGAGTCCCCATATGTGAAGACTCATTCCTGCTTGTTCCTGGAGATAGCACAGTTACTTACCTGTAACAGGTGATCTCTGGGAACAGCAGGAATAAGTCTTCACAACCCACCCACCTCCCCTAGGAGTTGTATCTCTCTATCTTTCCTTTCCTCTCTCTCTCTCTCTTTGTCTCAGCTTTAAAATTCGAGCTGGAGAGAGGCAGTTGGGAAAGGCCGGAAGGCAGCGCGCAGGTGCGCTGGGATGCTCCCAAAAGCTTTCCTTGTGGACGCTGGGGAGCGTTCCCGCGCAGGCTCCGTCGGTACCAACGATACCCATATGTGAAGACTTATTCCTGCTGTTCCCAGAGATCACCTGTTACAGGTAAGTAACTGTGCTGTCTTTACGTCAGGTTACTCAGTTGTCCACTGATTTACCTGTTCCTAAGGGTTGTTCTACACCTTCTTTTGTCCCAGTAGGTAGGAAATGTCCTACCAAACTTTCTTCCCATAGGAGGAGAAGGTTTTATTCATCACCTGCCCATCATACAGATGTTCCCAAACAGGGGAACCATCGTTCTGGTCTGAAGAATCCAACCTCTCACCAGGCTCAGCAAACCCAGCAACCACAGGGTTTCTGATCAATCATCATCAGATGCTTGTGACTCTTGGGTTTAGAATCTGCAGTTTGCTTCTTCTCAATAGAAACAATCCACCGCTTCATTCTAACCCCTAGACATGGATCTCTTTTCAAAGACACCCATGTTTTTCTATATTTCTATGAGCTGTCAGGATCTTCATGCCTATAGGTCACAGGTTTCTCCTCTTTTTCCTGCTAGGGAAAGAGGTCTAGCCACTATCAAATGATAGTTTCCTGTGCCAGCATGTGTTTTTTCCTTTCTATAGACTTACTACTTGGTAAGTCTTCTTCAGCTCCATTCTCTTCACCCTCTTACCAAGCTTTTTCCTCTGTAAGAGTGGTCTTACTTCACTGGAGGGCTTTTCCTCAGCCTCTCTTTCCAGTGCAGAGTTTTCCTCTCTGAGCTAACTCCTCTTTTTCAATCTTACTTGGGGCAGCTTATCAGACATGTCCAGAGTTCTACTCCTGTTCTGTCTTTTCTTTCTGTTTTTAAACAGTAAGATTCTTTCTGCTGTCTTGCTAGCAGCTGCCTATGCAGGAGCCTTAATGTTTGGATCACTGGTTCTGTCCACAAACAACCAGATTTGTCCTCCACTAACTTTCTGTCTAGTCTTAGTAGTGGCTCCAAGTCAGTGCTTCATCTATCTTGGAGATTATCTCACTACAAGCTTTCTAGATTGTCTTATATCTCTGCCATCTTCATGGCAGCATAGTTGTCAGAGATACTGGCTCTCCAGCAGCCAGTTCTATCTCCTCATTCTCCTGCATCATGCTCTGCAATTCTACAGAGAAGCTCTCCACTATGGGCCCTTGCTAGAGAGCATGGGTTTTTTTTCTCCAACAGCTATCCTAGATGGTTGGAAAAGGCTTTTCAGTCATGTCTCCCATGACTAGAAGGGTTCTCCCTTCTTCTACTATTTCCTTTCTGATCTAAAGGACATAGGCTTTCTCTTATGTGAAAGCTTAAGGAGTTGCCAATTCCCTGCTTTGGTCCATAGTATTCCCAATCGGGGAGAGGCTCTTTTTCTCCTTGCAGCTTGTCCTCATGGTAAGAACGCATGGTACCTTTTGCCCTTAAGGAGGTCAATATGGTATTTCATCTCTATGCGTCTTCTGTCCACTTACCATGCTAGAGTTCTGGAAGACTTGGTATCTCCTAGCTGCAGACTGATATTATCCTCTGTTTTTCACGTAACCGTCCTGGTTATTTCACTAGCTAGCATTCTTGCAGATCATAACCAGGAGGAATAGATTCTCTATATATCTTCTCAAGTAGGTTCCACCTCCTTGTTAGATGAATCTTTCCTCTCCACATATACTATGTGAATACCATGCTGTAGGCATATCTCTGTCTGTTTAATTGCAGACACCCATATATAGGCCTACATATTCATATTTTTATTGTGTGTTTTTAGGCCTTTCCATATCTCACTATAGATATATAGATAGACATATAGAATATATCTATATGTGTGTGTGTGGTTGAGATTTTATTATAGATAGATCTATATCTACATACTTATCTATCTGATTGTCTATGCTCATATAGCTATATAATCTGACAGATGGGCTTACCCATACCTATGCTATCCAGCAGGTTTGGGGTTCTACACACACAACCACTCCTGTGGTAGTCAACAACTTTTATACCATAACCTTAGGGTTTAGGTACCTCTGAAGCTCTCCATACTCCAATATCTCTCCTAGCTTACCCCAGTTAGGAGAGATATTGCGGATCTTCAGTTAATCACATGTTTTGACGCCTCAGGCATTTGTCCTCTCTTTTTGGGATACAAGGGGTTCCCATGCCCTTTCTCCCTCAAGGACTGTGCCTCTTTGTCCAAATCGGTTAGCCTTGCTCTTTTTCTCCTAAGAGTGAGCCACTCTGCCTCCAAAAGAGTTTGGCTTTTGTTATAAAGCCTTCCGCTGAAGGCCCACCATTCTTGTTCTACCCCAGTTTGTTTTACTGGGGTTACCTGTTACCTTTCAGGCTTCTGACCTCCACTATTTTTCCTACAGGTTTATTACCTCCACTTTTCAGTGAGGTCCTTTTCGAGGTTCCTCTACTGGGTCCCCAGTAGATCCCATGAACCTCCATACTTCTGTGTAATCCTGTTAGGGGAGGTCCATATTGCAATATTTCATTTCAATATCATTGATGACAATCATCATCCACACAGGGACTTCTTGCCTGCAGTCCTATGCTAGGTTAAGCTGTTTCCACAGCACCTTTCTCTTTTAACTCCTACCCTCCATCCTCAGGATGCCTGGTGTTATTAGGTATAGCATGTTCCAATCTATGACATGCTGGGGCTCCAGGCATCTCAGCTTGGGAGTCCCCATATGTGAAGACTCATTCCTGCTTGTTCCTGGAGATAGCACAGTTACTTACCTGTAACAGGTGATCTCTGGGAACGGCAGGAATAAGTCATCACAACCCACCCTCCTCCCCTAGGAGTTATCTCTATCTTTGTCTCAGCTTTAAAACTTAACTGAGGAGAGGCAGTTGGGAAAGGCAGGAAGGCAGCACGCAGGCGTGGTGGGATGCTTCCAAAAGCTCTTTGGACGCTGGGAAGCGTTCCCGCGCGGACTCCGTCAGTACCGACGTACCCATATGTGAAGACTTATTCCTGCTGTTCCCAGAGATCACCTGTTACAGGTAAGTAACTGTGCTATACCAGGGCCTCCCCCAAATCCACCATCCTCCTCCTGCAGCAAACCCAGAACACTGTTGCATGCACCATCTTCGGAGTCTCCAGACACAACCACATCTTGCCTGTACTAAAATAGCTCCACTGGCTGCCAATCGCTTCAAGAGTCAAGCACGAAGTCCTCACAAACATTCACAAAGCCTGCCGAAACGCCATGTCAGATCAACTTCAAGTGCTCATCAGCATTTCCCGCACCAATAAGCCATTTATTTTATTTATTTATTTAGACAGATGACAGAGCACTGAAATCTCCTTCTAATACAATTGTCTTTTCTCCAGGACCAAGCAGGAAGTCAGTCCTCACATATGGGTGACATCGACGTCGATGGAGCCACCATGCGGAGCATTTTCCCCAGCTTTCTAAGAAAGCCTTTGGGAATACATCCACGCGTGCGCTGTCCCCTTCCTGCCCAAAGGTGCCATCTTGCCCAGTCTGTCTTTTTCCATGGAGCCCAACGGACGTGAGTCCGTGTCACCCGGAAAAGTTTGTTTTTTTTTTTCTGCGATTTTTGCTCTTTTGTCCGGTTCGACGCCGGTTCCCCTTCCCGCCTGGGTTCGGTACGCTGGTATCGACCCGATTCCTATTTTTCATTTTTTTGCCCTTCGTGGCATGCGTTCGCGCTCTTTTTTTTTCTTTTTCCCTGGAAGGCGGTCTTTTGACATCGCGGGGGCCCTTTTTTCCCCGATGGCCTCCAGTGATTTTAAAAAGTGTGATCGTTGTAAGAAGCTCATGTCTCTTACCGACACACAGGACTGCTGCCTGCGTTGCCTTGGCCCAGACCATGATCCCAAAGTCTGTGTCCCATGTGGAAAGTTGTCCACCAAGGCATTCAGAAGCCGGCAGCATCAGGAGAGAATTTTTTCTGACTCTGCCTCTGGCCGTGCCCGGACCTCGTCAGAGGCCTCGATGTCTCGGGAATCTGACCCCGAGCTTCGTCAGGGTTCCTCTGAAAGGGGGTCCCCCAGTCGGGAGCATAAGAGGAAGAGGAAGCTCGTGAGGGCGGCATCGAAGGATACACCTGGTTCCTTGAGGGCCAGGTCCCGGACCCCTGACCTCCGCCCCGGGCCTTTGGAGCTGGAGAAGCCGCCTAAGGTGCCTCGTATAGAGCCGGAGTCCATCGAGCACATAAGTCCTGTTGTCCTCAAGGACTCTCCTCCCAGCGAGCCGACGTCAGGCCCGGTGCCGCCGCCGTGGCCCGAGTTGGTGGCTGCTGAGTCTCCTGAGCTTGGATTCAGGCTGACAGCCTTGGAGTGCAGACTGTCTGCCTTCATGGATCAGCAGCGGGTGCTGATGGCCAGCTTGACTGGTGCTTCTGCCCCGACCACCGGGACGTCGACGTCCAAGTTGACCCCGGAGACCGAGCTAGTTCTCCAAGCCATGAAGGCCCGAGTCCGGATTCGGTTACGGTCCCCCCTCGACCTCCCGTTTGGGGCCGAGGGCATCGACGCCGATGCCCCCGGCGTCGGGCGGGTGCTACCGGAGCCCGCACGGTCGGAGCCCCTCAACTCTTCCTCGGATGAGTCTGCGTGGGAGACGGAGGACGAGGAGTCCCCCGATACCTTTCGGACTCGGTGTGTCCCTTCGGACTCACCGCAGTCCAAGCCCCGGAGTAGGTCTCCACCGGAGGACACCCGGTTCTCGGAGTTTGTGAGGGACATGGCCAAGGCTTTGGCTGTCCCTGCGGACCCCGAGGAGGAGCCTCGAGCCGAAGAGCTCGATGCCCTACAGTATGACTCTCCCCCCAGGGAGGCCTTTACTGTGCCGGTTCCTCCGATGCTGGAACGGCTCCTCTTCCGAATGTGGGAGGCACTGGCCTCGGCGCTGGATTTGAGCAAGCGGATCGATTCCATGTATCGAGTCCGAAAGAGCCCTGGATTCCAGAAGGCACAGCTGTTGCACCATTCTGTGGTTGTGGAATCGGCCATGCATCATCTGAAGAGCCCCCCGGTAAGGAGGCCCGGAACCTGGATGCCTTCGGCAGAAAGTGCTTCCAGGGCTCGATGCTTGCTTGCCGTGTCTAGTCCTACCAGCTGTACATGGGCATGTACTTGCGGGACCTGGCTAAGGAAATAGCCGGGTTCTCTGCTGGCCTCTTCGGGGAACCTTTGCAGAGGTTCAAGACCTTGTCCTCGGTGATCCGGGAGTGCTCCAAATTCATCTCCCCGGGCGGCCTACGATGGCTTCGAGGCTTCGGCCCGAGTAGTGGCGGCCGGCATTGGTACTCGACGCCAGACATGGCTACAGTCATCGGACCTCGAGCCATGGGTGCAGGACAAGTTGGTCGATGTCCCATGTCGAGGTGAAAACCTCTTCGGCAAGCCCATGGTCGAAAAGGCTGCTGAGCTCGAGACCGAGACTGACAGGGACAAGGCTGTCCAGAAAAACTTCTGCCCCTTCTCATAAAAAGAAGGGCTCAGGGAAAAAGGCCTTATACCCGAGGAAGTCATCTGCCTACAAACCTTTCCCTCACTATCAGGCCTCCCCAGCTCTCCAGCAGGGTCAGCAGGCCAAGGGGCAGGGACATGGGCCCCGTAGGCAGAAAGCCCCCAAGCCTCCAGCTCCTGCTCCTACTCAGCAGGGAGGGGGTTTTTGACTCCCACTGCATAGCCTCTCCACCTCTGCTGGCCCATCTCAGCACGGGAGGTCAGTTGGTCCTGTTTGTCCACCAGTGGCCACTCATCACTGGGTACTGAGCATAGTCCAGAAGGGCTACCTGCTCCATTTCCATCAAGTGTCCCACTCCTACTTTCCAGGGGAGCCTCCAAGGCCTACTCTGCATCGAGAACTCCTCCAGGAACTGCAAAGTCGTCTTCAAGACAAGGCGGTGGAGCCTGTACCTCCCCACCTGCTGGGTCAGGGTTTCTACTCCAGGTACTTTCTTGTGCCAAAGAGGACTGGAGGTTTCCGGCCCATTCTGGACTTGAGAAATCTCAACAAGTTCTTGGAAAAGGAAAAGTTCAAGATGCTTACTCTTGGAACACTGCTGCCCTACCTCCAGCAGGGAGATTGACTATGCTCCTTAGATCTGAAGGATGCGTACACTCACATCCTCATTCATCCAGACCATAGAAAATACCTAAGGTTCGTGGTGGGAGGAAACCATTTTCAGTACAGGGTACTGCCCTTTGGCCTAACCTCCGCCCCACGGGTCTTCACAAAGTGCCTGGCGGTGGTGGTGGCCTACCTGAGAAACCAGGGTATTTTTGTCTTCCCCTACCTGAACGACTGGCTCATCAGGGGTCAGACTCTCCAGGAGGCCAGGCAAGCCACCCTCTGTACTGTGTCTCTCCTTCAGCAACTAGGCTTTGCCATAAACTTCGCAAAGTCCACTTTGCTCCCCTCCCAGAACCTGGAATTCATAAGAGCACGGTTAGACTCCCTGCAAGCAAAAGCTTACTTGCCAGCAGACAGAGCGGGAAGGCTGATGGACTTGGCCAGCCAGTTTCTAGACAACCCACTGGTTTCCGCCAGACTCTAAGGCTCCTGGGCCACATGGCATCGACGGTACATGTGACCCCCAATGCCCACCTGAATATGAGGCCTGCACAGTGGTGTCTCAGAACTCAGTGGAGGCAGGCCACAGGAAGCCTCCGAGACAAAGTAAGGGTGTCCAAACCATTCCATGTTGCTCAGAGCAGTCTACCTTCCTAGCCAGGAAAATTTCCTGGCAGACAGATTGAGCAGGGTTCTACAACCTCACGAATGGTAACTGCACCCTTTGGTGGTTCAGAACATTTTCCTGAAATGGGGACTTCCATCCATAGACCTCTTTGCCAGTCCCCTGAACCGGCAGCTGCCCCAGTTCTGCTCCAGGCACCCACATCCCACGAGGTTCGCAGCGGATGCCTTCCTGATCTCATGGTCTAGGGGCCTTCTGTATGTGTTTCCTCCCACGCCTCTGGTGGCTCGAACCTTGTTCAAGATTCTCAGGGACAGGGCCTCGGTCATCTTGGTAGCCCCCAGATGGCCCAGGCAGCCCTGGTTCCTGCTTCTGTTACAGCTGGCGGTGGACACCCCACTCCCTCTGGGGTTGCAACCCGATCTTCTTTCTCAGGATCAGGGTTCCCTTCTGCACCCCAATCTCAAAACTCTCAATTTGATGGCCTGGAGGCTGCAAGGGTAGTGCTGGCTCCCTGGGGCCTGCCTCAGGAAGTTGAAGAGGTGGTCTTGGCCTCTAGGAAGCAATCCACCAGAAAGACCTATGCCCTGAAGTGGAAACGGTTCTCCTTGTGATGTGACCAACGCCAGGAAAACCCTTTTGCCTGCCCTGTGCCAGTGGTACTTCAATACCTGCTGCACTTGTCTAATCAGGGTCTTAAGTCAAATTCTGTTTGGGTACACCTTTCTGCTCTGGCAGCCCACCACTCACTGGTGGAAGGGCACTCTTTATCGGTTCACCCCTTGGTGTCCCGGTTCCTCAGAGGCTTGCTCTTGCTAAAGCCTCCTCTCCGTCCACCAGCCCTTGAGTGGGAACTGAATGTGGTCTTGCAGCAGCTTACTCGCTCTCCCTTTGAGCCGATGGCTACGTGTCCTCTCCGCTTCCTTTCTTGGAAGTCTTTTTTCTTAGTGGCACTGACCTCGGCCAGACGGGTGAGTGAACTTCAAGCCTTGGTCTGTGACAGGCCATACACTCGTTTCTATAGGAACAGGGTAGTCCTTAGGACTCATCCTAAGTTCCTCCCAAAGGTAGTCTCCTCTTTCCACCTCAATCAGGAGGTGGTTCTTCCAACATTCTTCCCTAGGCCCCATGCCAGCCGGGCTGAGGAGGTCCTGCATACCCTGGACTGTAGAAGAGCCTTGTCTTTCTACATTGATCATACTGAGGGTCATAGAAGGGCTACTCAGCTCTTCGTCTCCTTCGACCCAAAAAACTTGGGGTTGCCTGTCTCCAAGCGTACCTTGTCCATATGGGTGGTGGACTGTATCACCTGGACTTACAGGGCAGCAGACCTTCCCTTGCAGGGTCGAGTCACAGCCCACCGTGTTCGGGCAATCGCTGCATCAGTAGCTCACCTCCGTTCTGTACCATTGGCTGACATCTGCAGGGCTGCAACTTGGTCCTCAAGCCAGACTTTTGCAGCCCATTACTGCCTGGAGAGGGAGTCCCGTAGAGACAGTGCTTTTGGTCAGGCAGTACTCCGGAATCTCTTTGAGGTTTAGGCAACTCCTGCCCTCCAGCCCTCTTGTTGGGCTACCGGTGGGACCTGTTCTCAGTGAAATTTTTTCCCTGATGCTGGGGCTTCACAGAGGGAGCTCTATTTTTTCAGCCTGGCTTCCTGGTAGCCCAGAGCTAGGGAGTCCCATATGTGAGGACTGACTTCCTGCTTGGTCCTGGAGAAAGAGTAGTTACTCACCTGTAACAGGTGTTCTCCAGGAGCAGCAGGAATCAGTCCTCACAACCCTCCCTCCTCCCCTGGGAGTTGCAGTTGTATATAGTTCATTTGTTTTTGTGCTGTTTTTTAGCTATGTCATCTGACTGAGCAAGATGGCACCTTTGGGCGGGAAGGGGACCGCACATGCGTGGATGTATTCCCAAAGACTTTCTTAGAAAGCTGGGGAAATGCTCCTCATGGGGGCTCCATCAACGTCGATGTCACCCATATGTGAGGACTGATTCCTGCTGCTCCTGGAGAACACTTGATCCGCAGGAACAAGCAGGAATAAGTCCTCACATATGGGTACGTCGGTACCGACGGAGCCTGCGCAGGAAAGCTCCCCAGCTTCCCAGAAGAAAGCTTTTGGGAGCCTCCCACAGCGCATGCGCGCTGCCTTCCCGCCTTTCTCACCAACTCTCCTCAGTTCTTCTTTTCTGCGGAGCCAGCAGGTCCTGTTCCTGTCACCGCTGAAGAAGAAGTTATTTTAATTTGTTTCTTTGGCCGCGTGTCTGCCTTCCCCGACTACCGGACCGGTACCGCCGGTCTTTTTTCTTTTTACTTTTCAAAAAAAAAAAAAAATATATATTTTCTTTTCACTACTTGGTGAAACTTTCTCTCTTTAGGCCCCTAGGCCTAGAGAACAATTTTCCCTCATGGAAAAACCAGCTTCTGTTTTTTAAAAATGCACCAAGTGTAGCGGTACCATCTCTGTTACCGACACACATGAATGGTGTCTTAAATGTTTGGGGCCTGACCACTCCATTCCGGATTGCCAGTCCTGTTCCCTGATGTCTAAACGTGGCTTACAGAACCGAGTAGCCAAGTTTCATATGCTGTTTTCCACAGATACTCCAGCATCGACATCTTCCAGGTCTTCCTCTCCTGATGGATCTCAGGTAACCAAACATTCCTCTGGCAGGTCCTCAAAGGGCAAATCTCCCTCTAAGTATCGAGATGCCCCCGGGCTTGACCCTGAGGACCCTGCCCCAGCCAAACAACCCCGGCGGGAAGCTCCGGCTTCCAAAGCTCCTCCTATGGGGTTACAGGTTGACATCGATGGCACGGCCTCGACCGATCACCTGTTAGACTGCTTTGGGGTACCGGCACACTCTTCCGGTACCGACATCCAGGCAGTCGTGGCGTCCATGGATTATACAGTTCAATCCATGAAGCAGGCCATAATGGCTTTCATTAAGGCTGCGACGCCCACGGTACCGCAGCAAGCGGTACCGACCTCTGTTCCGGTACCACAATCGATACCGGTACCCAGGGCATCCACATCGACCAGGATACCGGTTCCCGGTTCCGGGGCTTTTCCCGATACCGATCCGGTTCCGGGTACGCCCAATGTCGATACCGGTCGATACGCGTATCGATCCTTGGAAGCCAACAGACAATACTTCCAGTCTTCTGATGATTCCAATTCATCGGATGACTCTCCTGAAGTATCTCTTGCTCTTCCTGAGGAGCCCTCTTCTCCAAAGAGGAGAATGTCTCCTCCAGAGGATTTGTCCTTTCAAGACTTCATCATGGAAGTAGCTAAAGGACTCTCTATTTCAGTAACCTCTGAAAAAGAACCTAGAGCAAAAAAATTAGACATTTTGGGATACTCTAAGGTTCCCAGAGAGGCAGTCACCTTGCCAATTCATGAAATTCTCCAAGAACATTTGCTTGAATTGTGGGAGACTCCTCTCACCCTTTCTCCTCATTCTCGTAGATTGGACACTATGTACCGTGTCCCTCCCTCCTCCTGGTTTTCAAAAAACTCAGCTTCCTCACCATTCTATTGTGGTGCAGTCAGCTATGAAGAGAATAAAGAGTACCAAAAGACACTCTTCTACTCCTCCAGGAAGAGAATGCAGGACCTTGGATGCTTTTGGTAGAAAGATCTTCCAAGCTAGCATGCTTACTGCCAGAATCAATTCATACAGCCTTTATATGGGTATGTTTCTGAAGGAGGTTGCAGAAAAGCTGCACAACTTTCTCCCTTTTATTCCAGAGGATAAAAGGGAGGAATTCCTTCTTTGGCTTAAGCATACGCAAGACATCTCAAAGTTTTCCAACAGAGCAGCCTTTGATTCCTTTGAGGTTGCCAGCAGAGCCTCAGGCATTGCTATAGCTGCTCGTAGAATTGCTTGGCTCCAGGCTTCTGATCTAGAACCCTGGGTTCAAGATGGTTTAGGAAATCTACCCTGTACAGGTGAAAACCTATTTGGCAAAGAGTGGCAGATTAAAGCCACTCAAATGGATGCAGAAAATGCTGCTCTTGATAGACTTTCTAAGTCTACCTCCACTCCAGCCAAGAAAAAGTCTTTTAAAAAGTCTTTTTACAAGAAGGGCAGATTTCCTTCCACTTCTGGTCAACAGTCTTCTGCAGGTCGCTTTGCTACTAAGCGTCAGCAACCCAAACAGGCCAGGCCTAAACGTGCAGGGGCTGCTGCAACCCAGCAGTCCCAAGCCCCTCAGGGGTTTTGACTTAGTGCTAGAGAACTTAACCTTTCTGGCTCTACAACAGCCAGAACCTCTCACCATTCCAGGAAGGTTGGCTCATTTTGCTCCCAGATGGGAGCAAATCACATCAGAGCAGTGGACCCTCTCCATCATCAGAGAGGGCTACAAGCTTCATTTCTCAGACCTTCCTCCTTACACCATGGTGAGACATTTCAATTCTCCCACATCTCTCCTCGACCTTCTGGATCAGGAGGTAACCTCCCTTCTGGCCCAGAGGGCCATAGTTCCTCCTCTTCAACAGTGGTCAGGTTTTTACTCCCCCTACTTTCTCATCCCAAAGAAAACTGGGGGATACAGACCTATTCTAGATCTCCGAGAATTGAACAAATTTCTGTACAAGGAGAAGTTCAAGATGCTCTCTTTAGGCACTCTCCTTCCATACCTACAGAGTCAGGATTGGCTTTGTTCTCTAGATCTCAAGGATGCCTACACCCATATACTCATCCATCCATCCCACAGAAAATTCCTACGTTTTCTGTTCCAGGGAAAACATTACCAATACAGAGTCCTTCCTTTCGGTCTGGCCTCTGCTCCAAGGGTGTTCACCAAATGCATGGCAATAGTTGCTGCATTTCTGCGCACTCTGGGAGTCTTTGTCTTCCCGTATCTGGACGACTGGCTCATCAGAGCTCCATCTCAGTCAGAAGCCCAGATTTCCCTGGACCGCACAAGGCGCATTCTGCAGTATCTGGGACTGGTGGTAAACCTCCCAAAGTCCCAGCTCATCCCTACTCAGTCCCTGGAATTCATAGGGGCCTGGTTGGATACCAGCACTGCAAGGGCCTACCTTCCTCAGGCCCGTTGCCAACATCTAGTGCAGCTAGCCTCCCAGATTCAGTCAAAGAGCCCCTTAACTGCCAGGGAGATGCTACAACTGCTAGGCCACATGGCTTCCACAGTACATGTGGTCCCCTATGCTCGCCTACACATGAGAGCAGCTCAATGGACTTTGTCCACCCAGTGGACTCAAGCCTCAGGAGCTCTCTCAGACCAAATAGCAAACTCCAAACGTCTCCTTTGGTCTCTCCAATGGTGGATGTCCACTCAAAATCTGTTGCTGGAGTCCCCCTTCCAACCTTTGTTGCCCCAAGCAATCCTCACAACAGATGCCTCCCAAACAGGTTGGGGAGCTCATCTGCAGGACCTCTCCACCCAAGGTACTTGGTCTCCACAGGAGACCTCTCTTCACATCAATCACTTGGAGCTTCGAGCAGTGTTCTTAGCTCTCAAGGTCTTTCATACCCTCCTCAGCTACCAGACAGTCCTCATTCAAACGGACAATCTGGTAGCCATGTTTTACATAAACAAGCAAGGAGGAACCGGCTCTCTGTCGCTTTGCAACGAAGCTCTCAGATTATGGGCCTTTGCCAGAGAGCATCAAATCCATCTCCTGGCAGTATACCTCCCAGGAATTCAAAACTCTTGGGCGGACAGACTCAGTCGAGGTCTGCTTCCACACGAATGGTCCCTGCACATGGATCAGGTACTCAGAATCTTTCAGGAATGGGGTACCCCAGACATAGACCTATTTGCAAGTCCGTGGAATGCCAAACTTCCCCGGTTCTGTTCCAGAATTCCGTGTCAGGGAGCTCAGGCCAAGGATGCCTTCCTCCTTCACTGGGGTCAGGACTTCCTGTATGCCTTTCCACCCATTCCTTTGATCCCCAAGACTCTGTTCAAACTTCAGAGGGATCAAGGATCTATGATCCTCATAGCTCCACGCTGGCCACGCCAAGTGTGGTACCCTCTACTGCATCTCTCCCAAGCCCCCTCCCTGGACTTGGGAACTGCTCCAGACCTTCTGTCTCAGGAGGGGACTTTGTGGCATCCAAACCCCAAGTCCCTTCACCTCAGAGCTTGGTTACTGAAGGCCTAGACCTTCAAGACTTCAATCTTTCGCAACAAGTTCAGGATGTCCTTCATGCTTCCAGGAAACCTTCCACTAGCCGTTCCTATGCTTTTAAATGGAAGAGATTTTCCATTTGGTGTGCTCAAAAGTGTCTTGACCCTCTAGCACTTCCTCTGAATTCTCTCTTAGAATATCTCCTGCATCTCTCCAATGCAGGCCTTAAGACGAATTCCGTAAGGGTCCATTTAAGTGCTATTGCAGTATCCCTTAAGCCTATCAATGGACAATCTGTTTCCTCTCATCCTCTTATTGCAAGATTCATGAGAGGCCTAACCTTAACTAAACCTCCCATTCGACCTCCTCCGGTGGCATGGGACTTAAACTTGGTTCTTGGTCAGCTTATGAAGCCACCTTTTGAACCCTTAGCCACTACCTCCTTGAAATTTCTTTCCTGGAAGGTTATTTTCCTAATTGCAATCACTTCTGCTCGCCGCATTAGTGAACTGCAGGCCTTAGTGGCTAATCCACCGTATACAAGGTTCCATCATGATAAGGTAGTCCTTAGGACAAATCCTCACTTTATGCCTAAAGTGGTCTCACCTTTTCATCTTAATCAAGAGGTATATTTACCTGTCTTTTTTCCAGCTCCTCATGCATCCACTGCAGAGAGGAACCTTCATACTCTAGATTGTAAAAGAGCTCTTGCTTTTTACTTACACAGGACACAGCAACATAGAAAGTCTTCCCAGCTTTTTGTTGCTTTTGATCCTTCTCATCTAGGACTTCCAGTCTCTAAAAGAACACTGTCCAATTGGATTGCTCAGTGTATCTCTTTTGCTTACCAGAGTAAGAACCTTTCTCTGGAAGGCCATGTCACAGCTCACAATGTGAGGGCCATGGCCACCTCTATGGCTCATCTTCATTCTGTGTCCATCGATCAGATCTCTCGAGCAGCCACCTGGGCCTCGGTTCATACCTTCACAGCCCATTACTGTTTGGACAAGGACTCCCGCCGGGATGCCTTGTTTGGTCAGGCTGTCCTCAGACACCTGTTCCATTCTTGAACAAGTCCTGCCCTCCTTCCCTGAATGGATGACTGAGATCCATAGGAAGACGAGGAACCTTTCAGGGTCTCATATCCTTGGGGATCTCCCAGGCATCTTAGCTAGGGAGTCCCCATATGTGAGGACTTATTCCTGCTTGTTCCTGGAGATAGCACAATTACTTACCTGTAACAGGTGAGCTCTGGGAACAGCAGGAATTAGTCCTCACAACCCACCCACCTCCCCTAGGAGTTGTATCTTTCTCTCTCTTTGTCTTTCCTTTACTCTCTCTCTATTGTCTGAGCTTTAAACTTGAACTGAGGAGAGTTGGTGAGAAAGGCGGGAAGGCAGCGCGCATGCGCTGTGGGAGGCTCCCAAAAGCTTTCTTCTTGGAAGCTGGGGAGCTTTCCCGCGCAGGCTCCGTCGGTACCGACGTACCCATATGTGAGGACTAATTCCTGCTGTTCCCAGAGATCACCTGTTACAGGTAAGTAACTGCTTTACAGGTGAGTAACTACTCTTTCTGGCTAGCGCCAGTTCCCTTACTGCCATTTCGAGCAGTATTGCCTCGGCTGTCTGTCTCTGGATCTGTTTTTTCCCTTCTTTTACCTTTCTGCGCTTTCACGCCTTTTTTTAACCACTGGCCGTGTTGAGGGTCTTTGACCTTGCAGGAGTCCTTTTTGCCCTGATGGCCTCTGGTTTCAAAAAATGCGATCGATGCTCCAAGAATGTCTCTCTCAGACACCTATGATTGTTGTCTTTGGTGCCTGGGAGCTGACCATGATCCGGAGCAATGCTCCCTCTGCAAAAAGATGTCTTCTAAGGCCATCCAGAATTGCCAGCAGAAGCTAGATATCTTCCATAAGGCAGACGACGCTGGTATCCCTGGTAACCTCACACTCCACAGCCCCGCAACCCTTTGAGTCCCCCAAGGACCTTCCATGGCTCCGCAGGCACTCCGATCAGGGGTCGCCCAAGCGTGAGCAAAAGAAAAAGAAAAAAAAAAGCAGCCGCGAGGATGCAGTCCGGGGGGCCAGACAAGCTTGAGAAGTCACATTAATAGTTGGTCCCTTATGGCAATCTGAAGAGTCAGAGAGGGAGCGGCCAAGAAAGGTTCCTCGAACCGATGTGGAGACTTCAGGTGATGGTACCTGGTCTCCCGAGGGTCATCCCGGCTAGCACACCCTCTCCTTCTCAACGCCTGACCTGGTCACCCTAGCATTGGTGTTGCAGGGCCCCACTCCAGAGGGGGAGGCCCAAATGCTGGCCTTAGAATGCAGTGTTTCTGCATTCCTCAGTGTCCAGCAGACGCTGATGCCTGGCCCTGTCAGTACACGCCTTGAGACCGCAGGGACCTCGACCTCGAGAATTCCCCGGGCTGCTGAAGTAACCCCTGAGAGCCAGATGCCTCGTGAGGGTCCTCAGTGAAGGTCTCTATCTCCGTCCCTTTCCTCAGGCGCGAGATCATCTCAGGCGAGCACCTCCGGCTCTGGACAGGCTCCGGCCTCAAGAGCCCAGCACGGGTCACTGACCCCTCTGGAACTACCCGACCCAGAATCCTCCATTGGCTATTTGGACTGGCAGTCAGATGGGAAAACCTCACCAGAGACTCGGTCTCACAGAGATCTTCCCTCGGATCCATCTCTGCCGACCCAGAAGTGGCTGTCTCCTCCGGAGGATACCTCTTTTCTAGAGTTTGTCAGGGATATGGCGCGGGCCCTTGCACTCGCCACTGACTCAGAGGAGGAGCCCTGAGCGGAGGAACTCGATATCCTCCAATATGAGGCACCACCGAAGGAAACCCTTATGGTTCTAGTTCCCTCTATCCTCAACTGGCGCCTTCTCCATATGTGGGAGACTCCGGCTTCTGTCCCTATCATCAGCAATGCTTGGACTCTATGTATAGGGTCCAGCGGGGAGTGGGGTTCTGGAAGGCACAGCTTCCCCACACTTCCATGGTGGTTGAATTGGCCATGCATAAACAGAGGAGCCCGCTTTGGTCCCCCTGGGCAGAGAGTCCCGTGCTCTCAATGCCCTCAGGCTAAAACTTACCAAGGCTCCATGCTAGTGTGCCGCATCCAGGTCTACCAGTTGTATATTGGTATGTTCCTCCAGGACCTCAATAAGGAGCTTGGAGGATTTGCAGCAGGTCTCGATGGGGACCACGTCTGGTGCTTCCAAGCGCTCTTGAAGTCCGTTGGAGAGTGCTCTAAATACCTCTCACAAGCGACACATGATGGCTTCGAGTCCTCCGCCTGAATAGCGGCAGCCGGCATTGGTGCCCGCTGGTAAGCTTGGCTCCAATCATCCAACCTGGAGGATTAGGTCCAGGAGAAGCTCTTTTATGTCCCTTGTCTTGGAGAGCAACCTTTTGGTAAACCAATGGAGGATAAAGCAGCTGAGATTGAGACAGAGTACATCATCCGTAGTCGGCTCTTTCGGAAGACCACCTCCCTCCCTAGGAAGAAACCACAGGGCAAAAAAACCCTTCTTTGTCAAAAAGGGAACCTGTACAGGGGCTACCCTCCCTACCCATGTACACTAACCCCGACCCAGGGCAGGCAGGATAAGAGCGCGGCCCATGGTCCCCGCAAGCCTAAGGGACAAAAGACCAAACCGCCAGCCCCAGCGCAGCCGGCCTCGGGGTTTTGATACCACTGGCATAGCCTATCGACCACTGGACGACCAGCTGCTGGTAGGGGGAAGACTGATCCACTTTGCCCTCAGGTGGGGGAATCCATCACCACCGACACCTGGGTCCTCCAAGTTGTCTGGGAGGGCTATCTCCTCCATCTGGATCAATTGCTTCACCCTTACTTCCCTGGGGAGCTCTGGCAATTTCCCCTGCACCAGGCCCTACTAACTCAGGAGCTTGCAGGCCTCCTCGAAGACATGGCAGTGGAAACGGTCCCACCACACCTCAGAGGAGAGGGGTTTTACTCCCGATACTTCCTCATCCCGAAAAGAATAGTTGGTCTCTGACCCATCCTTGATCTGAGGAACCTGAACAGATTCCTGGTGCGGGAGAAGTTCAAAATGCTCTCCCTTGGAACACTGCTGCCCTACCTCCAGCAGTGCGATTGGCTATGCTCCTTGGACTTAAAGGATGCTTATACCCACATCCTCGTCCATCCCAGGCACAAGACAGTACCTGTGCTTCGTGGTAAGAGGGGAACCACTACCAGTACAAGGTGCTTCCCTTCGGACTCGCCTCCACCCCAAGGGTCTTCACAAAGTGTCTTGTGATAGCGGCCCATCTCCGTCTGCAAGGCACCTTCATCTACCCCTATCTAGATGACTAGCTCATAAAAGGGGACATGGTCTGAGTCCCTGCAGGCCACAGGCCGCACGATTCAGCTTCTGCAGCACTTGGGATTCGTGGCCAATTTCCCGAAATCCCACCTTACTCCGGTACAATCCCTGGAGTTCATAGGGGCTCGCCTGTATACTTTTCAGGCCATGGCCTTCCTTTCCTGGGACAGGGCAAACTGTATCAGATCCCTGATGTCCGACATACAGACCCGCCACACAGTCTCTACACGGTTGATGCTTTGCTTTCTTCGCCACATGGCCTCCATGATCCATGTCGTGCCCAACGTCCGCCTCAACGTCTGGGCAGCGCAGTGATGCCTCTGCAAGCAGTGGGCCCAGGTGACCCGCCGACTCAGGGGTCCCATGTCAATCACACCTTGCGTGATAGTCCCTGACCTGCTCTGAGGCATGCCCTTCAAGACCCTGACCCACCAGGCAGTCCTAACTACAGATGCCTCCCTCTCGGGATGGGGGGCCCACTGTGAGGAGCTGAACACCCAAGGGACCTGGTCCCATTAGGAGAGTCGGCAGCAGATCAATCTGCTGGAGCTCTGTGCTGTCGTCCTCGCGCCAAAAGCTTTTTGGCACTGCCTGTGGCACCACATGGTGCTTGTTCAGACGGACAACCAGGTCACAATGTTCTACCTGGACAAACAGGGGAGTACTGGCTCTTGCAGCCTCTGCCAGGAGGCAGTGGCCCTGCGCTCATTTGTGGTGAGCCAGGGCGTAAACCTCCGAGCCACCTATCTCTCAGGCCAGGACAATGCCTTGATGGAGCATCTGAGCAGAGTACTCCAGTCGCGTGAGTGGCGCCTGTGCCCTGAGATAGTGCAGCGGCTCTTCTGGTGCTGGGGAACCCTAGACCTGGATCTCTTTGCCAGTCCCGCGAACACACAGCTTCCCAGGTTCTGTGGCCCCCTTCCGCACCCTGGGCAGAGTGGCTCCAGACACCTTCCTCCTTTTGTGGACAACAGGCCTGCTGTATGCCTTCCCCCCCCATGCCGCTCATAGCCCAGACCCTCCTCAAGATCCAGAGAGACAGGGTCTCAGTGATCCTTGTGACTCTGAGGTAGCCCAGACAGCCGTGGTCCCTCTGCTTCTCCGTCTCTCAATGGAACCCCTGGTGCCTCTCAGGAGCTCACCGGGGCTCCTAGTGCAGGAGGGGGAGCCTGCTCCTCCACCCCAATCTGTGGTCTCTGTCCTTCACAGCTTGGCTGCTGAGCGGTTTGCCTTAGCTCCTCCTCGTCTCCCCACGGAGATCGAGAACATCCTTTTGGCCTCACGGAAGGACTTGATTAGGCAGGCGTACGCCTTCAAATGACGCCGGTTCTCGGTGTGGTGCTCAGAGAATTGAGCAAACCAGTTCTCCTGCCCTATAAACTTAGTCCTGCAATACCTGCTCCATTTCTCACAGGCTGGACTAAAGTCTAACTCGGTCAGGGTTCACCTGAGTGCCATCTCAGCAAACTACCATCCCAACGAGGACAAACCCCTCTCGGGGCAACACCTCGTCTCTCGTTTCATGCGGGGCTTGCTCCTCTCCTAGCCCCCCATCGGCGAAATGGGACCAAAATGTTGTCCTCATGCACCTGACTAAGCTGTCCTTTGAGCCCATGACTACCTGCTCCCTGCAGCACCTGTCCTGGAAGGTGGTCTTTCTGGTGGCTCTCACCTCTGCCCATAGAGTCAGTGAACTCCAGGCACTGATGGCCGAGGTGCCATACACAAGTTTCTACAGGAATAGGGTGGTTCTATGCATTCACCCCAAGTTCCTCCCGAAGGTTGTCTTGGATTTCCACCTCAACCAGGAGATAATGCTACCCACCTTCTTCTTGAGGCCCCACGCTGCCAGATTTTGTCAGTCCTTCATTCCCTGGACTGCAAGAGAACCCTTTCCTTCTACCTGCAGTGGACTCGGGACCACTGCAAGACTGGGCAGCTTTTTGTCTCCCATGACCCTGGCCGCTTAGGGCTGGCAGTCACCAAGCAAATCTTGTCCATTTGGGTGGTGGACTGCATCGCCTTTGCCCAGGCCTAGGCTGGACTACCCCTGGACCGCCGAGTCATGGCGCACAATATCCAGGTGATGGCTACATCGGTCAATAGCCTACATTTGGTGCCACTGGTAGACAACTGCCGGGCTGCCACCTGGTCTTCCGCTCATACCTTTGCAGCTCATTACTGCCTGGAGAGGGAGTCCTGTTGGGACTCTGCCTTCGGCCAGGTGGTTCTCCAAAACTTGTTCAGGATTT
Source organism: Ichthyophis bannanicus (assembly GCA_033557465.1). Classification (NCBI taxonomy): domain Eukaryota; kingdom Metazoa; phylum Chordata; class Amphibia; order Gymnophiona; family Ichthyophiidae; genus Ichthyophis; species Ichthyophis bannanicus. Next base: position 1,323,998,480 of record CM066032.1, read on the forward strand.
AAGCAACTCCTGCCCTCTGACCCTTATTGTTCAGGCTGCCGGAAACGTGACCCTCCATGGACCCTGGGACCTCGGGCTTGCCTTCAGATTCACTGGCGACTTGATTTTTCCTACAGGTCCTCAGTAGCCTGTAGCTAGGGAGTCCCATATGTGAGAAAGCGTAGTTACTCACGTGTAACAGGTGCTCTCCAGGGACAGCATGAATCGGTCCTCACAACCCTCCCTCCCCCCCCCCCTTTGAGTTGCTATCCATTTTTGCCATCTTCTTGGTAGGGCTCTAGCTATGGCACCTGACTGAGCAAGAGGGCACCCTTGGGCGGGAAGGTGACTACGCATGCATGGTGGCGTTCCCAGAGGCGTTCTTTGATAGCTGGGGAAATGCTGCGCACAGGCTCCGTCTGTGCTGACCTCACCCATATGTGAGGACTGATTCCTGCTGTCCCCGGAGAACACCTGTTACAGGTGAGTAACTATGCTTTTTCTGAGGCAATGGAGTGACTTGCCCAAGGCCACAAGGAGTGCTAGTGGGAATTGAACCCTAGTCCCTTTGTTCCCAAGTCAATTGTTTAACCATTAGGTGGCTGTTCCACTCCTTATTAATTGCTTTACCCCAATTTTTGCCTCCCCCCCCCTTAGACAAAGCACACAAGATGATTCTCCCAGTGCCTTAGGGTCATGACTGAGTGTGAATGGGGAGCTGCCCGAACAGGAAGAGAATTTTCGGGATAATCATTTTAAGCACCCCTATCCTTCCCAACCAACTCAAATGTAGTGGACCCCAATGCTGCAAATCTTTATCAATACCCTGCATCAGCAATGCATAATTTAAACTATATAAATATGCAGGGTCTCCTGAGAGGTACACCCCCAAATACTTATTCATGTCTGCCACCAAAAGGGAAAGTCCGGGACAAGTGCCTGGGATAGTACCCCCCTCCCCCCATTCAGAGCCTCTGTTTTCCCAAGATAAGCCTTTTTCTCAGACTTGTTGGGTCATTCTCCTCTATCAGCCCTGGTAACAATCCCTCTGGGTTGTTCAAGAACACCAAGGTGGCAGATAGTCTAATTCTGTTGGACTCGGGCTGCAAAAGCCTCAATGACTATGGTGAACAGCATCAGGAATAACTGGCACCCCTGCTGGATTACTCGAAACAAACAAAACTCCTGAACATCCCCATTAACTAAAATCCTCGCCCTTAGGGCTGTATCCGGAGCTTGGACCCCTCATATGAACCTTTCCCCAAACTGAACTTGGCCAGCATAGCGAATAAGAAACCCCAATCTACCCTGTCAAATGTTTTCTCTGCATCTAGCACTACACAATGCGCCAGGTCCTTCCTCTGCATGATAAGTACATCAGGTCTACTGCTATTTGGACATTATGTGCAATAGCTCTCCCCCAGAGGAAGCTGGTTTGGTCACAGTGAATAACCTTTGCAAATAACAGTTTCAGTTCAATAGGTTGGTAGCTGCCACATTGATCTGGAGGCTTCCCTTCCTTTGGTAGGACTATCAGGTTGGCCTGCACCATAGTAGCTGGCAGTGGTTCCTCCCCAAGGGCTTCCTTAAAGACCCTTGCTAGAAGAGGTACTACCTCATCCTTAAGAAGGTGGTAAACTCAGGGTCTCATATTTCTCCAGGAACAAGCAGGAAGTCTACGCTGACGGAGCCCTCGCGGAAGCATCTCCCCAGCTTCCAAAGAAAACCTTTGGGAGATGCCACCATACATGTATGGTCCCCTTCCCCCCCCCCCCCCCCCCAAGGGTGCCATCTTAGTCAGTCTCCCTTTTTCTGCAGAGCCCTATAGACGTCTGTCTTGTTCCCCCTCCCCCCCCCTTAGAAAAAAAGTTTATTTCTGGTACACTGTTGTACACTGGTCCTCCAGCTTGCACCGTTCCTTTTTTCCTACCTTCGAGGCTTGCTGCCCTGGCATCGGGTCTTGAAACTTAGTTTTATTTTTGTTAGGTTCCTCCAGCGCTTTCGTGCCCTTTTCAGCTGCGCTGAGGGTCTTCAACCTCACTGGGGTCCTTTTTGCCCCAATGGTCACTGGTTTTAAGAAATGTGATCAGTGCTCCAAAAATGTCTCACCGACACTCACGACTGTTGCCTCCTGGTGTCTGGGTGCCGATCATGACCCAGAGGAATGACCCTTGTGCAAAAAGATGTCTGCCAAGGCCATCCAGAGCCGCTGGCTAAAGCAAGAGGACATCTTCCACAGGACAGACTCTACCCCGGTTTCCCTGGTAGCCTTGCACTCAGAGGCCCCGCACGGATCTTCGGAGTCGCTTAAGGCCCCCACGGTTCCAGAGCGTGTTCGCAGACATTCTGAACAAGGGTCCCTGGAGCACGAGCGTAAGAAAAAAAAAGATGATCTTGAGGGCCTCGTCACGGGAGACAGACACGCAAGGGAAATCCCGTGCACGGTCCCTCAGCCTCCGATGGGCCTCTGAGGAGTCGGAGCGGGAATGGCCACGGAAGGTTCCCGGGCTGAAGTCAAGGCCTCTGGCGATGGACCACGGTCTCCCGAGGGGTGTCTCATTGAGGACCTGTAACAGATTGTTGCAGTAGTTCAGGTGAGGAGTAATCAAAGCCTGGACTACTGTTCTGAAGTCGTGGGTGTCGAGGATCGGTCTGAGGTGTTGTATAGCTTTTAATTTAAAGAATATTGTCCTAGCTGGCTGTTTGACTTGTGCAGTCTTCGTGAGTGCTGTATCGATGATGTCTAAGTACTTTACTTCCTGTTTGACTGGCAGTTCAATATTATGGAGTTTGAAGGAAGAGGGGGGCATAGAGTTCTGGTTTCTAGTTGTGAATAAGATTTCAGTTTTCTTAAAATTTATTTTCATGTTTGCATTTAACTATGATTCTGCTTCAATTATGCAGTCAGTGATGTCATTGTTTTGGGGACTTTTGATGTCCAATGGAGCATATATCATATTATCGGCATAGATAATATATTTAATGTTGTATTTTCTGAAGATTGTGCAAATAGGTTGGATGTAAAGATTAAATAGTAATGCTGAAAGGGCAGAACCTTGGGGAATACCCTGTTCTTGGGGGAATATTGCCAATGCTGCTTGGTTAATTTTTACAAATTAGTGATGGTTAGATATTTATGATTTGAACCAGTTTAATGTTTCTGAGATGCCTAAGTTTGCCAGTCTGGTCAGCAGGATGGAGTGTTCAACGCTGTCAAACGCACAGGAGGTATCTAGAAAAATCATGATGAAGGCCTGAATGAGATAGTCCAGACTAAAGGTTAGAGAGTCAAATAACACTAAAAGGAGGGTTTCAACGCCATGATAGGGACGGAAACTGTATTGGTGGGTGTCAAGGGGAGCATTAAGGTCTATGAAATCTTGTAATTTTATCTGAACTAATTTTTCTATTTTTGCTAAGAATGGAATACTTGATATAGGGTGATATGATGTAGGGTCTTCCTTGTTGAGGGATAAGTTTTTAAGTAAAGGACGAATGATGGATATTTTAAGTGAGTCCGGCATGATACCTTGAGAGAGGGAGTGGTTGACGATGTTAAGAATACTAGGGGCTAGTTCAGCTTTGCTTGCCTTTATCCAGGAGACTGGACATGGGTCTAGGTGCAATGTAGTAGTGTTGATCTTGGCTACTGTTTCATGCAGTTGTTTTTCCTTTATATGGTAAAATACGGACCATTTACTTGAGAAGGTTTGGGAGTCATTACAGGTAAGTATAGATGGGTTGTTTTTCTTTTTAAACTTAGCAGCCAGGTAATTTGCTATAGCTTGAGGTTCGATGGGATTGGTATTTGACTGGTTGGTGTGGGTCTTGGATAGCGTCTTTACTAGTTCTAAAAGTTTCTTAGGGTGATTGATGGCCTTTTGTAGAAGGGAGGAGTGGTGTTCATTCTTTGCATTATGAATCGCTTCCTTATAGTTACTTAATGCTGAGTTGTAAAGTTCTTTACTTTCTTGGGTTTTGGAGGCTCTCCATTTCTTCTCGAGCTTTCTGAGTGTTTTCTTCATGTTCCGCAAGTCTAGGGTGTACCATTGTTCAGATGATTTTTTTCATTAGGGCTGATTGGTTTTGCTGATTTATAGTGGTCCACTTCTTTATGGTGTCATCTGAGTTCTGTATTGGGCTGTCGAGTTTAGGTGTGATGTCTGCTAGGAAGGTGTCTTTGTCAATTTTTAAAGTGTGGGTTTCGGTGGGTTGAGTAGGTGGGTGCTTTTGGGGAGATGTGCATTGGGAAGTTGGATCTAAGGATGTAGTGGTCAGACCAGGGGACCTGTGTGGTGGAGGGGTAAGTGAAGTAAGGGTGTAAGATAAGAGCTTTAGGAACAAATATCAGGTCTAGTATGTTACCTTTTGCATGTGTAGGCTGTTTTACTATTTGGTGGAAGCCCATATCTTCCATGAAATCAACAAAGTCGGACGATTGTTGAGTAGAGAGTATTGCTAAGTTGAAATCTCCAAGAATATGTGGTTTCCTTGAGAGGGATGTACAAGCAGATTCTAGTATGGCAGTGAGATTGAGGTGGCTATTGATGGACGGTCTATATAGGAGACAAATTGCTAGGTTTTTATTTTCAATTTTTATTAAGTCTATGCCATCACAGTTTGTACAAAGACAGGTGGAAAAGTTGAGGTTAAATTTTGTGAGTATGAGTACTCCACCACCTCTATTTGGAGTCTCTGGGACAGTTAGATATGCGGTAGTCACCTATGTCTAGTTGATTTAGTAGGATAGAATCATGGTCAGTGAGCCAAGTCTCTGTGATGCATAGAAAATCTGGGAATTCGTCAGTAAGGATGTCTCTAATTAGTGGGATCTTGTTTCTAATGGAGCAAGCATTTACCAGCTGACCACTTATGTTGGTGAATGCTTCAGTTTGGGTTTGGGGATGTATGGTACAGGTGGGGTTATTGTGGATGAGTCTTCGGTGTGGTTTGCCTCTGTGTGTGAGAATCAAATCTGGCACCTTCTTTGTTGGATATTATGCATTGGCTGTATAATGTGTGTGGGTGAAAATGGAGGAATGCAGATGTGAATGTGATATCTTGGCCGGGCCGTAGTGAGTTTGCTGGACCTAGGAGGGCTATAATAAAGTAGAGGGCAATTAGCTCTTCATAAATGCACTTCTTTTTGAATTGCTGTAGGTGGACAGAGTTGTAACACTACTTTTAAAATGGAGAGAAAGCCTTTGATTGGGCTGGAGGCAGGCAGGCAGTTAATTAAATCTTTTAAGCTGGGTGATATGGCTAAGTTCTGTACTCTAAGGTGATTAATTTGTATTGTGTTTGTGCAGATAAGAGGTAGTCTCCCAATGAGTGGGGGTGTAACAGGAATCGCAGTGAGTATAATAGTGTGGCAACCAGTGCATTATAGTAACAAACTGTCCTTAAATACAGCAGTATGGACTATTTGCATAAGACATTAGAGCAAGGAATGTGCGCTCTTGAAAGACAAAGTTGTAAATGTATTACCTTAAAATAGTATGGTGTAGAACAGCAGTGATTTTGTCAGAGAGGAATGTTACAGTACCTTAGTTGTTGTAATGAAGTATTTATCCGGCTGCCAAATTTCCACGCCTAAGGGCCATGCCAAAGGGCCCTCTGGCGAGGCCCTCAGGCGCGGGCACACCTGGAGTGTACTTGCTTTTCAAGTGTTGAGCTGGCTTATTGGGCTGTGGTGGTAGGAGCAGGAGGGGCTTGCTGCTGCTGATTTCCTCCCCCGAAGTTGGAATCAGGACCGGAGAGCTGGTGAGTCCCTGTGCTCTGGGTGGGTTCTCAGTTTGGTTTTTCGGGCCTTGGTAACTGAGCCATCTGAACTCCTGCGGAGGGCTGCACTCAAGGACTTGTCCCTTAAGGCTGCTTTTTTGGTCATGATCTGCTCAGCGATGTATCTTGGAGTTGCAGACTTAGTTGTGTTGAAATCTTTATCTGTCCTTTTTGGAAGAGTCCGTGTACTTATGGCCAGTTTTTCTTCCTTTTTTGCCTACAATGATATCTGTTTTCCTTGTCAACCAGGTGGTGTGATCGCCTTTGTTCCTGAAGGAACAATGCCAGGGGAAGGATAAAGGCCTTCTCCAGGAACAAGCAGGAAGTCAGTCCTCACATATGGGTGATGTTGACACCAATGCAACCCGCGCGGAGCATTTCCCCAGCTTTCAAAGAAAGCCTTTGGGAATGCCACTATGCATGCGTGGTCCCTTTCCCACCCAAAGGTGCCATCTTACTCAGTCCCCCTTTTTCCGCAGAGCCCTTCGGACGTGCATCTTTGTTTCCAACCAGTTTTTGCTGTCCTGCATTCGCTGGCCCTTTTCCAGCCTCTCGAGCACCTCTGCTTTGGTCTTTGTCTCGGGGGTTTTCTCTTTTTGCTTTTTTTGTGTTTTACTGCACTTCATGCCCTTTAACTGCTGGCTGCATCAAGGATCTTTGACCTCGCAGGGGTCCATTTTCCCTCAATGGCCTCCGGTTTTAAGAAATGTGATAGGTGTTCAAAAAACATGTTGCTCATGGACACCCATGACTGTTGTCTCAGGTGTCTAGGAGCCAACCATGACCCGGAGCTATACTCCCTATGTAAGATGTCCTCTAAGGCCATCCAGAGTTGTAAGCAGAAGCTGGATGATCTCTTCCATAAGGCAGCCCTGGTATCCCCGGTAGCCTCACACTCTTCGGCCCTGCAACCTCTGGAGTCTCCCAAGGTTCCTCCCCAGGCCTGGCGGCACTCTGACCAGGGGTCACCTGAATGCGAGCGGAAGAAGGAGGCGGCCACGAGGACTCTGTCGGGTGTACCAGACAAGCGTGAGAGGTCACGTGCCCGTTCTCTCGGCCCCCCCCCCTCGGCAGTCTGTGGAGTCAGAGATGGAGCAGCCCAGTAAGATACCTCAAACTGATATAGAGGCCTCTGGCAAAGGCGCCCAGTTTCCCGAGAATCCCGGCGAGGACTCCCCTCTCCTCGACACCCGACCCAGTCACCCCAATGTTGGTGTCACAGGGCCCCACTCCAGAGTGGGATACCTGGATGCTGGACTTGGAATGCAGCGTTTCTGCATTCCTCGCTGCGCGGCCCTGCCATTATGTGCCTCGAGACCACAGGGACCTCTACCTTGAGGATTCCCCGGGCCGCCACAGTAACCCCCAAGAGCCATAAGCCTTGTGAGGATCCTCGGTGCAGGTCTCAATCTCCGTCCTGGTTCTTGGGCGCGAGATTTTCTCAGATGAGTGTCTCCGGCTTCAGGCATGTTTTAGCCTCGGAAACCTGTTGCGGGTCACTGACCCATCTCGAGCTGCCATGGACTACTCAGAGTGGGAGTCCAACGGGGAGACCTCCTAGGAGACTCGGTCCTACTGAGACCTCTCCTTGGACCACTCCCCGCCAACCCAGAGGTGGCGGTCACCTCCCAAGGACACCTACTTTCTGGAATTCATCTGGGACATGGCACGGGCCCTAGCGCTCATCACCGAGTCAGAGGAGGAGCCCTGCGTGGAGGAGCTCAATATTCTTCAATATGAAGCACCTCTGAAAGAAGCTCTTTCAGTGCCAGTTGCTCCCATTCTGAACCGACAACATCTCATATGGGAGAACCTGGCCTCTGTCCCTATCATGAGGAAGCGCCTGGAAGCTATGTATAGGGTTCAGCGGGGCCTGGGGTTAAGGAAAGCCCAGCTTTCCCACACTTCAATGGTGGTCGAATTGGCCATGCGTAAGCTAAAGAGCCCGAAGACTCATTCTTTGGTCCCACCGGACAGAGTCTCATACCCTTGACACCCTCGGGTGCAAGACTTATCAGGGCTTCATGCTGTCATGCCGCATCCATTTTTACCAATTATACATTGGGATGTTCCTCTGTGACCTTGCTAGAGAGCTTGGAGGCTTTGTGGCAGGCCTTGACAGAGACCATCTCCGGTGTTTTCAGGCTCTCTCAAAATCCGTCAGGATGCTCAAAGTACCTCTTGCGAGCACCGTACAACGGCTTCGAGTCTTCTGCCCGGGTGGGGGTGGCTGGCATTAGAGCCCACCAGCAGGCTTGGTGTCAGTCCTCGGACCTGGAACAGTGGGTCCAGAAGAAGCTGCTGGACGTCCCTTGCCTCGGGGAGCAACTTTTCGGCAAGCCCGTGGAGGATAAGGCAGTGGAGATTGAGACGGAGTACGTGACTCAGTACTCGCCTCTCCCGAAAAACTTCCTCCCTCCCCAGGAAGAAGCAGCAGAGCAAGAAGCCTTTCTTCCATCAGAAGGGGCTCCTGTACAGGGGCTACCCAGCCTACCCACCCGAGACCCAATCCCCAGCACCAACTCCAGCTCAGCCACCCTTAGGGTTTTTGATATCATCGGCATAGGCTCTCGTTCTCTGGCAGGGCAGCTGTCTGTCAGGGGGCGTCTGGTCCATTTCTCACACAGGTGGGGAGTCCATCTCCACTGACTCCTGGGTCCTCCAGGTTGTTCGAGAGGGCTGTCTTCTCCATCTGAAGCAGGCCCCTCCTCCATACTTCCCCAGGGAGCCAGGTCGGCTTCCCCAGCACCTGACCCTCCTGAGTCAGGAGTTCTCAGGCCTCCTTGAGGACGGAGCGGTAGAACCAGTCCCACTGCACTTCTGAGGATGGGGGTTTTACTCCTGATACTTCCTCGTCGCGGAGCAGACAGGGGGCCTTTGGCCCATCCTTGATCTGCAGAACCTAAACAAGTTCCTGGTGCTGGAGAAGTTAAAGATGCTCTCTCTTGGAACATTACTGTGCTACCTCCAGCAGGGCGATTGGCTATGCTCCTTGGACTTAAAGGATGCTTTCTCCGGGAACAAGCAGGAAGTCAGTCCTCACGTATTGGTGACGTTGACGCCGATGGAGCCCGCATGGAGCAAATCCCCAGCTTTCAAAGAAAGCCTTTGGGAATTGCTATCACGAATGCATGGTCCCCTTCCCACTCAAGGGTGCCATCTGCTCAGTCTCCTTTTTTCCGCGGAGCCCATCAGACGTAGTCTGTCCCTGTCCCGGAAAAAGTTGATTTTTTTTGTGCCTTTTTGGCTATCTCCAGTTTCGTGTCAGTACCCTTTCCCACCCCAGCCTCAGTACCTCGGTATCGGGTCAGCACCTCTTTTTTTTCTACTAAGTTTTGATTTTCTTTCTTGGGGCGTCTTCGCACCCTTTTTTCCTCACTGGCAGCCCGAATGGTCTTCAACCTTGCTGGGGTCCTTTTCCCCCCATGGCTACCAGCGGGTTCAAAAAGTGCGATCGGTGCAGGAAGATCATTTATTTATTTAATTTATTTAACAATCGCTTATATACCGCACTTTCCCAATGATCAGGTGCGGTTTACAAAAAACAAGTTAAGGGACAGATCAAAGATCTGTGTTGTTACATGGAACATCAGAGAACTATGTACAATCGGCCTGAACCTTAAACCATAAACCATATTTAGTTACAGTTGAAACTGAGATCAGAGTACAATAACAAAGAACTAAACAACAATAAACTATATAAAGAATATAGAGTTTATGCTATGTAGAATTGCCTAGTGTTTGATGGGCTAATTGAGATAAGTTAGGCTGGGAAATTGCAGAGGGGGTTAAAGAATGTCAGAATAAAAGGGGGTGGGAGATCATGTCCCTCACCGATATGCATGACTGCTGCCTCCGGTGCCTCAGCCCGGACCACGACCCGGTGATCTGTGGCCTGTGCAAAAAGATGTTCTCGAAGGCCTTGAGGAGCTGCCAGCAGCAGCATGATAAATATTTTTCCTGATTCCCCCATGCCTCCGAGAACCAGGGCTTTGTCTGAGGCCTCCACGCCTCAGGAGGAACACTCCGAATTAGAGCGTCGTTGGGTGTCTCCCTCGAAGGAACCGAAATGAAGGAAGAAATCCTCGAAGGCAGTGTCTCTGGACAGTTCCGATCGGCCGGGCTCCTCTCGGGGTCAGTCGCGGAGACCCGAGTGCTTGCCCAAGGTGTCGGAGAAGGAGCGTCCAGCCAAGGTTCCTCGCAGGGACCCGGTCGCGGATTGGCCTAGGCAAGTACATACTGTCCTAGATGAGGACTCCTCTGGGGGAACCAGTTTTGGGCCTGAGTGCGTCGGTGCCCGAGCCAAGGGCTGCGGAGCCTCCGGGACTAGTGTCCAGGATTTGGGGGCCTTGGAGCGCAGTGTCACTGCCTTCATGGAGCAGCAGTGTGCACTGATGTCCGGCATGTCCGGTTCTTCTGCCCCGACCACCGGGTGTTCGACGTCGAAGTTGACCCCGGAGGCCGAGCCAATCCTCGAGGCCTTTCGGGCCTGAGTCGAACCTCGGCTGAGGTCATGCTCGGCCTCCCGCTTGTCGGGACCAAGGACGTCACCGCCGAGTCTGCAGGCGTCAGGGCGGATGGTGCCGGGGCCCTTGAGGCCCAAGGACCTCCACGAGTCTTCCTCGGAGGCCTCTGCTTGGAAGACCGAGGACAAGGAGTCCCCGGACACTCGTAATCGAGATGTCCCATCCAATTCCCCGGTATATGAACCTTGGAGACTGTCCCCACCAGAGGATATGGGTTTTCTGGACTTTGTTCCGGACAAGGCCTTTGCTTTCCCGACGGAGTCCGAGGAGGATCCTCGAGTCGACGAGCTCGAGATCCTCCAGTACAAGGCTCCCCCTCGGGAGACCGTCATGGTGCCCTTTCCTCCTATCCTGGAATGACTTATGCTCCGCATGTGGGAGACACTGGCGACGCCGCCGGTGATCAGCAAGTGGCTCGACTCGATGTATCGAGTCCACCGGAGCCCTGGGTTTCAAAAATCACAACTGCTACACAACTCCATGGTTGTAGAATCGGCCATGCATCGACTGAAGAGTCAGACTCACTCCTCGGTGTGCCCCCCCCCCCCCCCGGCAGGGAGGCCCGCATCTTGGATGCCCTCTGCAGGAAGTGTTAACAGGGCGCAATGCTGAATTGTCGGATCCAGACCTACCAGCTGTACATGGGCATGTACCTGAGAGACCTGGTGAAGGAGCTCACCGGGTTCTCAGCTGGGGTCTCCGAGGAGCCTTTGCAGTGCTTCAAGGGCCTGTCCAAAGCTGTCCGTGAATCCTCCAAGTTCATGTCTCGGCCGGCCTATGACAGGTTCGAGTCGGCTGCCTGTGGAGCCGTGGCGGGCATCGGTGCACGCCACCAAGCTTGGCTGCAGTTGTCTGACCTCGAACAATGGGTACAGGGCAAGTTGGTCGATGTCCCATGCCGGGGGAAGAACCCTTCGGCAAACCCATGACCGACAAGGCCTCCGAGCTGGAGACCGAGTTCATAACGAGGACTAGGCTCTCTAAGAAGACCTCTGCCCCTTCCCGAAAGAAGGACTCGGGTAAAAAGCCCTTTTACCCGAGGAAGTCCACTGCTTATCAAAACTACCCCCCTTACCAGGCCTCCCTGGCTCCCCAGCAAGGGCAGCAGGCAAAGGGACAGGGGCATGGCCCACATAAGCAGAAGGCCCCCAAACCTCTGGCTCCAGCCCAGCTTGGAGGGTGTTTTTGACTCCTGCAGCATGGCCACCCTCCCAACCAGAGCTTGGCAGCCCACAGGAGGTCGGCTCGCCCTGTATGCCCACAGTGGGGAGCTATCACCACCGATTCCTGGACATTACAGGTGATCAGGGAGGAATACCTCCACCATCTAGCCCAAGTGCCTCCACACTACTTCCCAGGAGAGCCTATCAGGTCTACTCTTCACTAGGACCTTTTTCTGAAGGAGTTGGCAGGTCTTCTCAAGGACCATGCGGTGGAACTGGTGCCCCACCACCTCAAGGGCAAGGGGTTCTACTCCAGGTATTTCCTTGTGCCAAAGAGAACAGGGGGCCTAAGGCCCATCCTCGACCTGCGCAACCTCAACACATTCCTGGTGAGGGAGAAGTTCAAGATGCTCTCCCTTGGAATATTGCTGTCTTACCTCCGCCAGGGAGACTGGCTATGCTCCTTAGACTTAAAGGATGCCTACACACACATCCTAATCCACCCAAGCCACAGGCAATACCTACGCTTTGTGGTAGGGGGCAATCATTACCAATACAGGGTTCTTCCCTTAAGCCTTGCCTCGGCCCCCAGGGTATTCACAAAGTGTCTGACGGTGGTTGCCGCCTTTCTCAGGCTTCAGGGGATTTTTGTCTTCCCCTATCTCGACGACTGTCTCATCAGGGGCACTACAGCTCCCGAGGTGCAGCAGGCCACAACTTGCACCACCCAGGTCCTTCAACACTTGGGTTTTGTTATCAACTACCCCAAGTCCAGCCTTTTCCCGGTACAAGAGCTGGAATTTATTGGAGCAAGGATCAACACCCTTCAGTCGAAAGCCTGCCTTCCTGCAGACAGGGCAAGCAGGCTCATGGCCCAGCCAAAGACATAAAGCACCGTCCCTCAGTGTCAGCAAGGCATCTGCTCCGCATCCTCAGGCACATGGCCTCCACGGTCCATGTCACTCCACATGCCCGTCTCCACATGCGAACTGCGCAGTGGTGCCTCAGGGACTAGTGGTCCCAGGCCACGGGACATCTCCAGGACAGGGTCAGAGTGACCAGGCGCATGGTGCAGTTCCCTGACCTGGTGGCTCTCGCCCCATCACTTGGAGGCGGGGATGCCTTTCCAGGCCCCTCACCACTCAAAGGTCCTCACCATAGATGCCTCTCTGCTGGGCTGGGGAGCCTGTTGCCAGGGATACCGCACCCAGGGCGTTTGGTCCCTAGACGAGAGTGCTCAACAGATCAATCTGTTGGAACTGCGTGCAATCCATCTCACCCTAAAGGTTTTCAGGCAGTGCCTGAATCACAGGACTGTCCTGGTGCAGACGGACAACCAGATTGCCATGTTCTATGTGAACAAACGGGGCATGGATCCCATGCCCTCTGTCAGGAAGCCCTGGATCTGTGCTCTTATGCAGTTCGGCAAGGCATTCTCCTCAAGGCGGTATACCTGCTGGGCCAGGACAACTGGCTGGCCAACAGACTCAGCAGGATGCTCTAGCCCAGTGGTTCTTAACCTTAAGAACATAAGAACATAAGAAATGCCATACTGGGTCAGACCGAGGTCCATCAAGCCCAGTATCCTGTTTCCAACAGTGGCCAATCTAGGTCATACGTACCTAGCAGTTTCCCCAAAAGACACAGGTTCTGCAGTGCTTGTACTAGGCCAAGCATTGATATCCTGGGTCCCTTTTTAATAGTGGTTTATGGACCTTTCCTCCAGGAACTTGTCCAAACCTTTTTTAAACCCAGCTATACTAACAGCCCTTACTACATCCTCCGGTAACAGATTCCAGAGTTTGATTACACGTTGAGAGAAGAAATATTTTCTCCTATTTGTCTTAAATAGTTTACCCTGTAGCTTCATTACATGCCCCCTAGTCCTTCTATATTCTGATAGCGTAAACAATTTATCCACGTTTATCCGTTCCACTCCATTCATTAATTTATACACCTCTATCATATCTCCCCTCAGCCGCCTCTTTTCTAGGTTAAAGAGCCCTAACCTTTTTAGCCTCTCTTCATAGGAGTAGCCTTCCATCCCCTTCACCAATTTGGTGGCTCTTCTCTGTACTTTTTCTAATAACTCTATGTCCTTTTTAAGATACGGTGACCAGAATTGCACACAATATTCAAGGTGCGGTCGTACCATGGAGCGATACAGAGGCATTATAATATCCTTTGTTTTATTCTCCATCCCTTTCCTTAGGATACCTAGCATTCTATTTGCTTTCTTGGCCGCCGCTGCACACTGGGCGGAGGGTTTTAACATGTTATCCACGATGACTCCTAAATCTTTTTCCTGGGTGGTGGTTTCTAATGTGGAGCCTTGCATCTTGTAACTATAGTGTGGGTTGTTCTTTCCTAGGTGCATAACTTTGCACTTGTCCACATTAAATTTCATCTGCCATTTGGATGCCCAGTCTTCCAATTTATCCAGATCCTCCTGCAGTTTTCCACAATCCTCTTGGGTTTTAACAACTTTAAACAGTTTTGTGTCATCTGCAAATTTGATTACCTCACTAGTTATTCCCTTTTCCAGGTCATTTATGAATATGTCAAAAAGTAGCGGACCCAGTACAGATCCCTGGGGTACTCCACTATTCACCTTTTTCCATTGGGAATATTGGCCATTTAGCCCTACCCTCTGCTTTCTATCTTTTAACCAGTTCCCGATCCACAATAGTACACTGCCTCCTATCCCATGACTTTTTAGCTTCGCCAAAAGTCTCTGATGGGGGACCTTGTCAAAAGCTTTCTGAAAGTCCAGATACACTATATCAACCGACTCACCTTTGTCTACCTGTTTATGCACACCTTCAAAAAACAGATCAGATTAGTAAGACAAGATCTGCCTTGTCTAAAGCCATGTTGGCTGTCTCCCATTAGGCCATGACTATCTACATGCTGTGTAATTTTGTTCTTTATGATGGCTTCTACCATTTTCCCTGGTACTGACGTCAGGCTCACCGGTCTGTAATTTCCCGGGTCACCCCTGGAACCCTTTTTAAAAATTGGTGTTACGTTGGCGACCCTCCAATCTTCAGGTATTACAGATGATTTTAATGAAAGTTCACAGATTACCAATAACAGGTCTGCAATCTCATATTTCAGTTCTTTCAACACTCTGGGATGTATACCATCCGGTCCAGGTGATTTGCTACTATTCAGTTTATCAAATAGTTGTAATATATCTTCCCGGTGTAGCGATATTTCTCTCAATTCCTCTGCAGTATCACCTTTAAATACCACTTCAGTCTTGGGTAACACCCCTACATCTTCCTCAGTAAAGACCGAAGCAAAGAATTCATTCAGTCTCTCTGCTATAGCCTTGTCTCCTCTTACTGCCCCTTTTACCCCTCTATCATCTAATGGTCCAATTGACTCTCTCACAGGCCTTTTGCTACGAATGTACTTGAAAAAGTCTTTATTTCGTGTTTTTGCTTCCGTAGCAAGTTTCTTCTCAAATTCCCGCTTTGCCTGCCTTATCAATGCTTTGCATTTAACTTGCCAGTGCTTGTGCTGTTTCCAGTTTTCATCATTTGGCTCTTTTTTCCATTTTCTGAAGGTTGCTCTTTTGGCAGCAACAGCCTCTCTGACCTCACCTTTAAACCATGCTGGCAGTTTTTTGGACTTTCTTCCACTTTTCTTAATGCGTGGAATACAGCTGGTCTGGGCTTCGAGGATAGTATTTTTAAATAACACCCAAGCTTGCTGTAAGTCTTTAACCTTTGGAACCGCTCCTTTTAGTTTTTTCCGAACTATATTCCTCATTCTATCATAGTCACCCTTTTGAAAGTTAAAAGGTAGTACTGTGGATTCCTTTACTATCTGTCCTCCACTGATTAAATCAAACATGATCATACTATGATCACTATTGCCAAGTGGTCCCAACACCCTTATTTCTTGCACCAGATCTGGCGTTCCACTAAGGACTAGGTCCAGTATGGCTTCCCCTCTGGTCGGTTCATGAACCAGCTGCTCCAAGAAGCAGTCATTTATTTCATCTAGAAACTTTATCTCTTTAGCTTGTCCTGCTGTGACACTGTCCCAGTCGATACCGGGGTAATTGAAATCACCCATTATTACTACTCTGTTGTGGCTTTTGTTAGCTTCCTTGATTTCTTTGAGCATTTCATCATCCATTTGTTCATTCTGGCCAGGTGGTCGATAGTATACTCCCACTGCCATCACCTTCCCCTTCATAAATGGAATTTCAATCCATAGAGATTCTACAGCATATTTTGTTCCCTGCAAAACTTTAATCCTTTCTGACTCAATGCCCTCTCTAACATAGAGCGCAACCCCTCCACCAATTTGTTCAGCTCTATCATTACGATATAGTTTGTATCCAGGTATCACAGTGTCCCACTGGTTATCCTCCTTCCACCATGTCTCTGAGAGTGCAATCATATCTAACCTCTCATTTAATGCTATATATTCTAATTCTCCCATCTTATTGTTTAGACTTCTAGCATTGGCATACAAGCATTTTAGAGACTGCATTTTATTAATATTAATCTGGCTATTGGTAGGCATGGGTAATTGGGAATCTTTATGCTCTGTCTGCTCCTTACTCAAGGGCATTTGGGCTACTATACTCCCTTTTGGAACCTCACTGCTTTTGGTAGTATCCTTCAAGGATACCTTTGTCCGAACCGTGCGCTCCTGGGTGACTGTCGGCTTTCCCCTATTTTCTAGTTTAAAAGCTTCTCTATCTCTTTTTTAAAGGTTAATGCCAGCAGTCTGGTCCCATCCTGATTAAGGTGAAGCCCATCCCTTCGGAACAGCCCCCCCTTTCCCCAGAATGTTCCCCAGTTCCTAACAAATCCAAAACCCTCATCCTTGCACCATTGTCTCATCCACGCATTGAGACTCCGGAGCTCTGCCTGTCTTTTGGGTCCTGCACGTGGAACAGGAAGCATTTCGGAGAACGCTATCCTGGAAGTTCTGGATTTCAACTTCCTACCTAAAAGCTTAAATTTAGCCTCCAGAACTTCCCTACCACATTTTCCTATGTCATTGGTACCAACATGTACCAAGACAGCAGACTCCCCCCCAGCACTATCTATGATCCTATCTAGGCGGTGCGTGAGATCTGCTACCTTCGCACCAGGCAGGCATGTTACCAGGCGATCCTCACGTCCACCAGCCACCCAGCTATCTACATTCCTAATGATTGAATCACCAACTATAACAGCTGTCCTGACCCTCCCCTCATGGGGACATGGCCCTGGAGAAACGTCCTCGGTGCGAGAGGGTTTTACATCACCTGGAGGACAGGTCCTAGTTACAGGATCACTTCCTGCCACACCAGGGTGATGCTCTCCTGTCACGTGACCTCTCTCCTCCATGGCAACAGGGATGCTGCCAGACTGGAGGTGGGACTTCAGGACTATATCCCTGTAGGTCTCGTCCATGTACTTCTCTGTCTTTCTTATGTCTTCCAGGTCTGCTACTCTAGCCTCTAGAGAACGGACTCGTTCCCTGAGAGCAAAGAGCTCCCTGCACTTAGTGCATATGTAGGACCTCTCACCAACTGGGAGATAATCATACATGTGACACTCGATGCAAAAGACTGGAGAACCCCCATCTCGTTGCTGGACCTCTGACTGCATCTTAGTTTAAAGCTTGTGTTTAGGTCTTTTAAAGCGGTATATAATAAGGATTGGTGTAGATGCTTATACTAATAAAAGTGTATCTAATACCCCTAATACACCCTGTGTACCTGAAACTAATTAATCACAGGTCCTCTGTGTATGACTGATTTGGATTAAGAGCTGCACCTGAGAGCAGCCCCTTTCCTCTAAGATGTCCAAGTACCTATAAAACTACAATTTCCCCAGGGGTGGGTGGGTGCTGGGGAGGGAGGGGGGGAGATAAGTCCTATTAAAGAGGGCAGTTACAAGGTACCCTGTCCTGAACCCTCAGCAGGGGGATGGGGGTACCACACAAGGCCCAGTTAATTGAGAGAGGCAAGGTAAGTACAGCTGAGAAGGCTGAATTAGCACACCACTAAGACAAACACTAAATAATTAAACAAACAACAGTTAGACAAACAGTAAATAATTAAATAAACATCTAGAACTCACAGTAAGATGTCCCAGGAGGCAAAAATCCACTCACTAGCAGAGCTCTGTAAAAGTTCAGCCTTTCTCTGATCAGAGAAAAGCAAACTAAAACAGCCTATGCACACGTGGAGAAAACAGGAACAAGGTTACAGGATACCTCAGGGGGAGGGGGTCAGGGGGAGGAGTCACTCAGGCAGGCAAGGACAGGAAAAAGCTTAACAGCAGGCTCTGGGGAGAGAGATTAATTCAAAATGGCTACCACACACACAGGGGGAGGAGTCACTCAGGCAGGCAAGGACAGGAAAAGCTTAACAGCAGGCTCTGGGGAGAGAGATTAATTCAAAATGGCTACCACACAAGGCCCAGTTAATTGAGAGAGGCAAGGTAAGTACAGCTGAGAAGGCTGAATTAGCACACCACTAAGACAAACACTAAATAATTAAACAAACAACAGTTAGACAAACAGTAAATAATTAAATAAACAGCTAGAACTCACAGTAAGATGTCCCAGGAGGCAAAAATCCACTCACTAGCAGAGCTCTGTAAAAGTTCAGCCCTTCTCTGATCAGAGAAAAGCAAACTAAAACAGCCTATGCACACGTGGAGAAAACAGGAACAAGGTTACAGGATACCTCAGGGGGAGGGGGTCAGGGGGAGGAGTCACTCAGGCAGGCAAGGACAGGAGAAAGCTTAACAGCAGGCTCTGGGGAGAGAGATTAATTCAAAATGGCTACCACACACACAGGGGGAGGAGTCACTCAGGCAGGCAAGGACAGGAAAAGCTTAACAGCAGGCTCTGGGGAGAGAGATTAATTCAAAATGGCTACCACACAAGGCCCAGTTAATTGAGAGAGGCAAGGTAAGTACAGCTGAGAAGGCTGAATTAGCACACCACTAAGACAAACACTAAATAATTAAACAAACAGTTAGACAAACAGTAAATAATTAAATAAACAGCTAGAACTCACAGTAAGATGTCCCAGGAGGCAAAAATCCACTCACTAGCAGAGCTCTGTAAAAGTTCAGCCTTTCTCTGATCAGAGAAAAGCAAACTAAAACAGCCTATGCACACGTGGAGAAAACAGGAACAAGGTTACAGGATACCTCAGGGGGAGGGGGTCAGGGGGAGGAGTCACTCAGGCAGGCAAGGACAGGAAAAAGCTTAACAGCAGGCTCTGGGGAGAGAGATTAATTCAAAATGGCTACCCCACACACAGGGGGAGGAGTCACTCAGGCAGGCAAGGACAGGAAAAGCTTAACAGCAGGCTCTGGGGAGAGAGATTAATTCAAAATGGCTACCACACAAGGCCCAGTTAATTGAGAGAGGCAAGGTAAGTACAGCTGAGAAGGCTGAATTAGCACACCACTAAGACAAACACTAAATAATTAAACAAACAACAGTTAGACAAACAGTAAATAATTAAATAAACAGCTAGAACTCACAGTAAGATGTCCCAGGAGGCAAAAATCCACTCACTAGCAGAGCTCTGTAAAAGTTCAGCCCTTCTCTGATCAGAGAAAAGCAAACTTGTTGGAGGTACTGAACCCCACCAGTTTCATATGCACATTCACCGAACCCTTCTTTATTGAAAAATAAAATATGATTTTTTTTTCAAATTCAAGACATATGTTTTACTGGTTCACAAAATGAATCATGCATTAACATCACTTCAACACAGCTGGTTTTATTTTTCACCAATGGTGTGTGGTTTGCCCTGCTTTGCGATCAGGTAAGCAACTTCGTACGATGCTGTGAGGATCGGTTTGTTGATGGGTACAAAGCCGAGAGCAGGCAGAGTAGCTTTTTCATCGAATCTGGCTCTCTTCACCTTGAATTCAGCAAGCGTTGTGTTCTTGTATTCCCCATCTCCATGCAGGTTAAGGAAGTGTTCCTTTAGTTTTGCCGGTACTAGACTAGAATTGCTTAACTTGGCATTGCAAATCATGCAGATAGGACGCTGACTCCCATCACGTTCTGTTATATATGCGAATCCATGTTGTACATATTCGTCTGACCACTTTCTTTTTTTGCTCGACATAGTATGGATTAAAATATTAAGAAAGAAATCACACGACATACCATCACGGCAGTCACAAGTCGACTACTGAGTGTACCAAATTCCCTGCAGCACAGATTGGCCAAGCAATGTAGCGTGATCACCTGCAGCCAATGATGGCCAAGCGGGGTGTGTCATCACGAATCATATGAGTCGGGTGCGTGTCTTGTGTCTTGACCTCCGCCGAACCCCTGAGACTGACTCACCGAACCTCTAGGGTTTGATCGAACCCAGGTTAAGAACCACTGCTCTAGCCGCACGAGTGGCAGCTGGACAAGTTAGTAGCCAGTGAGCTATTTCAGACCTGGGGGGAACCAGTGATGGACCTGTTTGCAAGCCCAGACAATCACAAGTTGCCCCACTTCTGCTCGAGGCAGCAGTACACCAGGGTGGCAGCCGACGCCTTTCTAGTCTTATGGTCGGTGGGTCTTCTGTATGCTTTTCCCCCGACACATCTGATTGCCAAGACTCTGTTCAAGATTCTTTATGACAGAGCATCAGTCATCCTGGTAGCCCCACGGTGGCCCAGGCAACTATGGTTTCCTCTTCTCCTACATTTAGCGGTGGAGGCCCCCCATCCCCTTGGGGTCAGCTCCATGGCTCCTTTCCCAGGAGGGGGGGGGGGGACACTCTTTTGTATCCCAACCTCAACTCCCTTTTGCTGACTGTGTGGCTGCTGAGAGGGTGACTCTAGCCCCGTTCCTACTTCTGAAGGACGTGGAGGATGTTTTGTTGGCTTCATGCAGAGCATCCACCAAATGGGCTTATGCTTTTAAGTGGTGTAGGTTTGCACTTTGCACTGAGCGTGGAATAGACCCCTTCTCTTGCCCTGTGGTTGTGGTATTGCAATACCTTCTCCACCTTTCCAGAACGGGGCTTAAGTCCAACTCCGTCAGAGTGCATCTCAGTGCCCTAGTGGCGAACCACCATCGGGTGGACGGGAAGCCCCTCTCAGTTCATCCAGTGGTGTCCCGGTTCCTAAAGGGCCTACTCCTGCCGAAGCCCCCAGTCTACCCCCTGGCGACCGAATGAGATCTCAGTGTAGTGTTGGGGCAGCTCACCCGGCCGCCCTTCGAACCGTTGGCCACCTGCCACCTCCATTATCTCTCCTGGAAGGTGGTTTTTTTGGTTGTGCTCACTTCCGCCTGGAGGGTGAGTGAGCTCCAGGCCCTCGTGGAGGAGAGGCCTTATACCAGGTTCTACAAGAATAGGGTGATGCTTCTCACGCACCCCAAGTTCCTTCCGAAGGTGTCCTCCTTATTCCACCTCAACCAGGAGGTGGTCCTTCCTACCTTCTTTTCCAGGCCACATGCCAGTCGGGCAGAAGCGGTCCACCATACCTTGGACTGTAAGAGGGCACTGTCCTTCTACATTCAGTGTACTCAAGGTCACCAGAAAGCCTCTCAGCTTTTCATTTCCTTCGACCCCAGTAAACTGGGGGAGGCGGTGACCAAGCGTATGCTGTCCACATGGGTGACGGATTGTATTGCTCAGGCTTATGAGGAAGCGAGGCTTCCACTGGAAAGCCGTGTTACAGCTCATAGGGTCAGGGCCATGGCAGCATCAGTGGCTCACCTGCGCTCTGTTCCTCTGGCAGACATCTGCTGGGCCATCACCTGATCTTCGGTTCATACCTTCACAACTGGATAGGGAGTCCCGACAGGACAGTGCCTTTGGCCAGGCCATACTCCGTAACCTTTTTGGGGTCTAGGCAACTCCTGCCCTCCGACCCTTCTGTGTTCAGGCTACCGGAGTGCTACTTTACTTGGACGCAGGTCCTAATTCCCTTGCAGCTTTTTGCGGCTCTTGATGAGAGAGCCTTTTTTGGCTATAGGTTCATGGTAGCCTGTAGCTGGGGAGTCCCATATGTGAGGACTGACTTCTTGCTTGTTCCTGGAGAAAGCATAGTTACTCACCTGTAACAGGTGTTCTCCGGGCACAGCAGGAATCAGTCCTCGCAACCTTCCCTCCTCCCCTTGGAGTTGCAATCCAATTATTTTTCATTTGTTTTACTATCTTTTTAGCTATGTCATTTGACTTATCAAGATGGCACCTTTGGGTGGGAAGGGGACCCCACGCATGCGTGGTAGCAATTCCCAAAGGCTTTCTTTGAAAGCTGGGGATTTGCTCCGTTGGTGTCGATGTCACCCATATGTGAGGACTGATTCCTGCTGTCCCCAGAGAATACCTGTTACAGGTGAGTAACTACGCTTACGCTCACATCCTCATTCATCCCAAACACAGAGGGTAGTCCACTTCATGGTTCATGGAAACTATTACCAGTATAGGGTACTTCCCTTTGGCCTTGTGTCCGCCCCGCAGGTCTTTATGAAGTGCCTGGCCGTGGCTGCGGCTCACCTATGGTTGCAGGGCACCTTTGTATGTCCATATCTAGATGACTAGCTTGTAACAGGGGGCACGGCCTCCAAAGCCAGGCAGGCCATGGACCATACCATTCGCCTCCTGGAGCATCTGGGGTTCGTGATAAATTACCCAAAGTCCCACCCCATTCCAGTTCAGTCCCTGGAGTTCATTGGGGCTCGCTTGGACAACCTGCGAGCTATGGCTTTCCTTCCTCAGGACAGGACAGACTGCCTCGTGTCCCTGGTGTCCAAATTGCGGTGCCACAGTGCCGTCTTGGCCCGGACAATGCTTCGCCTTCTCGGCCGCATGGCCTCCATGGTCCATGTCGTGCCCAATGCCTCTCTCAACATGTGGGCGGCACAATGGGTGCATTCGACTGGCCATCTCCGAGACACCATCTTGGTCTCTCCCAGTGCGGCAGAGTTTCTCGCTTGGTGGCAGAAGTCTTGGAACCTGCTTTGAGGTATGACCTTCCATGCTCTGGCGCATCAGGTGGTCTTGACGACTGATGCCTCCCTGGCGGGCTGGGTAGCCCACTGCGATGGGTGGTGCACTTAAGGGACCTGGTCCCTTGAGGAGTCCCTGCAGCAGATCAACCTGCTAGAGCTCTGGGCCAGCCGCCTTGCACTCAAGGTTTTCAGGGACTGTCTGCAGCACAGAGCAGTGCTGGTCCAGACGGACAACCAGGTCACGATGTTCTGTGTGAACAAACAAGGAGGTACCGGCTCCTACAGCCTCTGTTCGGAGGCGACAGCCTTATGCTCCTTTGCAGTGAGCCAGGGCATGACCATCCGGGCCACTTACCTCCCGGGTCAGGACAATAAATTGGCCGACTGGCTCAGCAGAGTCCTCCAGTTGCACGAGTGGCACCTGTGTCCCCGGACGGCGCAGCGGTTCTTCCAACATTGGGGGACTCCAGACCTGGATCTCTTTGCCAGTTCTGAGAATTTGCAGCTCCCCTGGTTCTGCGATCCCCTCCTGCACCCGGGCAGGGTGGCCCCAGATGCCTTCCTCATCTCGTGGGAAACGAGCTTGCTGTATACCTTACCCTCCACACCCCTCAATCCCTTCTCAAGGTGATTCTCATAGTCCTGAGGTAGCACAGGAAGCCTTGATTTCCCTTGCTGCTCTGTCTCTCAACAGAGCCCCTGGTCCCCCTCGGGTTCTCTCCAGAGCTGCTGACACAAGAAGAGGGTCTGCTTCTTCACCCCAATCTGAGGTCCCTGTCCCTCACAGCATGGCGTCTGAGGGGTCACTCTTGCCTACTGCCATCTTCCTATGGAGATTGAGGACATTATTTTGGCCTCATGAAAGGACTCGACCAGATGTGCTTATGCCTTTAAGTGGTGTGTGTTCTTGGTGTGGTGGTCGGAGCTCCAAGTGAACTCATTTTCATTCCCTACCACTTTGGTCTTGCAGTACTTGCTCCACCTCTGACAGTCTGGGCTGAAGTCTAACTCTGTCAGGGCTCACCCGAGTGCCATCTCAGTGAACCCACCACCCCATTGAGGTCAAACCTCTTTCAGGGCAACCGCTTGTGTCTCGTTTCATGCGAGGCCTGCTCCTTTCCAGGCCCCCTACCCACCCTCCTCTGGTGGAATGGGACCTCAGTGTGGTCCTCATGCAGCTGACCAAGCCGCCCTTTGAACCCATAGCTACCTGTCTGCTGCAGCATCTGTCATGGAAGGTGGCCTTCCTGGTGGCTCTCACCTCCACCCAGAGAGTCGGCGAACTCCAGGCACTGGTCGAGACACTGTACACAAGGTTCTATAGGAACAGGGTGGTCCTGTGGACTCGCCCCAAGTTCCTTCCTAAGGTCGTCTTGGATTTTCATCTCAATCAAGAAAGTTGGACAGACTTTCTGTTGGAGAACCCACATGAGGGAGAGAGAGCCACAAAGTCGTCTTTGGACTGCTGGATGAAGGAGAAGATAGGGTTTGCATGCAGATTCCACATGGGTTTAGGCTTCCACCTGGGCAGAGCACAGCTCAGTTGCTCCCTTAGACCTTTGTCGGGCTGCATCATGGTCATTAATTTCCAGCTTTATCAAGCATTGCTTCTTGAATGTCCACACTCGGGTGAGCACAGCCTTTGTTGCAGAAACTTTGATGGTTGCAGTGGCTTCTTTCTACCCAGGGGAGGTATAACTTTGGTATATAGCTCTTGGCTGGACTGGCCTAGCAGGACGATATGGAAGGTGACGTTTTACTTAATTAGATAATGTCCTTTCCGTGAGTCCTGTTAGGACAGTCCAGGACCCGCCCTTACAATTTATTATGGTCTGTTCTCCAGGACCAAGCAGGAAGTCAGTACTCACATATGGGTGACGTCGGCGCCGACGGAGCCCTCGCGGAGCAATTTTCCCCAGCTTTCAAAGAAAGCCTTTGGGAATTGCAGCGCGCATGCACGGTCCCCTTCCCGCCCAAAGGTGCCATCTTGGCCAGTCTTCTTTTTTCCGCGGAGTCCTACAGACGTTGTCTACTAGTCACCGCTGAAAAGTTGATTTTCTTTATTATTTTATTATTTTCTTTGGTTCGACGCCGGTCCCTTTTCCGTCCGGCCTCGCGACGCCGGTTGCGAGGCCTCCCCTTCTTTTCGGTTTTTTCTGTCCTTAGTGACAAATTCGCGCTTTTTTCACTTTTCCCTGGCGGCACGAACGTTCGACCTCGCAGGGGCCCTTTTTCCCCCGATGGCCGCCAGTGGCTTTAAAAAGTGTGTTACGTGTAAGAAACTTATGTCTCTTACTGACACACATGATTGCTGCCTCCGTTGCCTGGGCCCAGATCATGAAGAAATGATCTGTGGAGCCTGTGGCAAGATGTCCGCCAAGTCCTTGTGGAGTCGGCAGCATCAGAGGGAGAGAATCTTCTCTGACCCCAGCCATACCTGGACCTCGTCAGAGGCGTCGGTGTCCAGGGAATCTGGCTCTGAACACCATCGGAGCTCCTCTGAAAGGGGGTCTCCTACCCGGGAGCATCATCGGAGGAAGAAACCCGCGAGGACGGCGTCGGTGGACACTCCTGGCTCCGCGAGGGCCAGGTCGCATAGCCCCGATAGCCGTCCCGGGTCTTTGGAGCTGGAGCAGCCGTCCAAACAGCCTCGTCTGGAGATGGACTCGTCTGCTCACGTAAGTCCTGTTGTCCTCGTGGACTCGCCTCCGAGGGGTCCGACGTCGGGCCCGACGCCGTCGGGGCGCGAGACGGGGGCTGCTGGGTCTCCTGAGTTCGGACTCAGGTTGACGGCCTTGGAGAGCAGCCTGGCTGCCTTCATGGACCAGCAGCGGGCGTTGATCGCTGGCCTCGCTGGCGCTTCTGCCCTGACCGCCGGGACGTCGACGTCTAAGTCGACCCCGGAGACCGAGCCGATCCTCGAGTCCATGCGGGCTCGAGTCGATCCTCGGTCGAGGTCCCCTTCGGCCTCCCGTTCGGGGCCGAGGTCGTCGACGCCGACTCCCTCGGCGTCGGGGCAGACGGCGTCTGTGCCCGCCCGGCCTGAGCCGCTCGACTCCTCCGAGGAGTCCGCCTGGGAATCCGAGGTGCAAGAGTCACCTGATTCTTTTCGGACTCGGTGTATCCCTTCGGACTCCCCCGAGTCCGAACCTCGGAGACAGTCCCCCCCGGAGGATGCACCGTTCTCGGACTTCGTGAGGGATATGGCCAAGGCCTTGGCCTTCCCTGCGGATCCCGAGGAGGAGCCTCGAGACGAAGAGCTCGATGCCCTCCAGTATGACTCTCCTGCAAAGGAGCATTTTACTGTACCGGTTCCTCCGATGCTGGAACGACTTCTCTTCCGCATGTGGGAGAGCCCGGCGTCGTCGCCGGTATTAAGCAATCGGGTCGATGCCATATATCGAGTCCGCAAGAGCCCTGGCTTCCAAAAAGCACAGCTACCGCACCATTCCATGGTGGTGGAATCGGCCATGCATAGGATCAAGAGCCAGAAGATGCACTCCTCGGTGCCTCCCGGCAGGGAAGCCCGCAGCCTGGATGGCATCGGTAAGAAGTGTTTCCAGGGCTCTATGCTTACTTGTCGGGTCCAGACTTACCAGCTCTACATGGGCATGTATCTCAGGGACCTGGCTAAAGAAATAGCCGGATTCTCTGCTGGTCTCTCCGAGGAACCTTTGCGGAGGTTCCTGGCCCTGTCCACCGGTATTCGGGAGTGCTCAAAGTTTATCTCTCGAGCAGCCTACGATGGCTTTGAGGCATCGGCTCGGGTAGCCGCAGCCGGCATCGGGGCCCGCCGACAGGCTTGGCTTCAGTCCTCTGACCTCGAGCCCTGGGTGCAGGACAAGTTGGTCGATGTCCCCTGCAGAGGTGAAAACCTCTTTGGCAAACCTATGGACGAGAAGGCTGCACAACTCGAGACAGACTCTCACCAGGACTCGGCTCTCCAGGAAAACCTCTGCCCCTTCCCAGAAGAAGAAGGGCTCGGGGAAAAAGCCCTTTTACCCGAGGAAGGCGGCTGCCTATAAACACTACCCTCATTATCAGGCCTCAGCAGCTCCCCAACAGGGTCAACAGGCCAAGGGACGGGGTAACGGGTCCCGTAGGCAGCAAGCCCCCCAAGCCTGTGCCACCGGCCCCTGCTCCGCAGGGTGGGGGTTTTTGACTCTTTCAGCATAGCCTCTCCCCCTCCGCTGGTGTGTCTCAGCTCGGGAGGCCGGCTGGTCCACTTTGCCCACAGGTGGTCCAACATCACGTCAGATACCTGGGTGCTCCACATAGTCCAAGAGGGCTATCTTCTACACTTCCACCAGGTACCTCCCCCCTACTTTCCAGGGGAGCCTCTGCGACCCCCTCTTCACCGGGACTTACTCCTTCAAGAGTTGGCAAGTCTTCTTCAGGAACAGGCGGTGGAGCTGGTGCCCCACCACCTGAGAGGTCAAGGCTTCTATTCCAGGTACTTCCTGATACCAAAGCGTACTGGAGGCCTCAGACCCATCCTGGACTTGCGGAACCTCAACAAGTTCCTGGAAAGGGAAAAGTTCAAGATGCTTACCCTTGGAATACTGCTGCCCTACCTCCAGCAGGGAGATTGGCTATGCTCCTTGGATCTCAAGGATGCCTATGCTCACATCCTCATCCACCCAAGCCACCGACAATACCTAAGGTTTGTGGTGGCAGGCAATCATTACCAGTACAGAGTACTGCCCTTTGGCCTATCCTCCGCACCACGAGTCTTCACAAAATGTCTCGCAGTGGTGGCGGCTTATCTCCGGCTTCAAGGCCTCTTTGTCTTCCCTTACCTAGACGACTGGCTCATCAGAGCTCCGTCCTCCACGGAGGCCACTCACGCCACGCAACGTACTGTGACTCTGCTCCAGTACCTGGGCTTTGTCATAAACTTCGCAAAGTCCACTTTGCTCCCCTCTCAGGATCTCGAGTTCATCGGCGCCAGGTTAAACACGCTTCAAGCGCGCGCCTTTCTGCCGCTCGACAGAGCACAACGGCTCATGGCTCTAGCCAGCCGCTTCCGCAGCCATTCCCGGGTCTCGGCCAGGCACTTTCTGAAACTGCTCGGCCATATGGCTTCCACGGTCCATGTGACCCCCAATGCCCGCCTGAATATGCGGCCTGCTCAATGGTGCCTTCACTCACAATGGCGTCAGACCTCGGGGAGACTGGCGGACTCCGTACGAATCTCCAGCCTGCTGGTCTCTTCTCTACGGTGGTGGCTTCATCTGCCCAACCTAGTGCTCGGCATGCCCTTTCAGTCTCCTCCGCCTGTTCAGGTACTGACGACCGACGCTTCTCTCCTGGGTTGGGGAGCACATTGCCAAAGGACATGTACTCAGGGTCTCTGGACCCCTTGGGAATCTGCCCAACAGATCAACTTCCTGGAGCTCAGAGCGATCCGCCTGGCTCTCCGGGCCTTCTCCCACCTTACCGCTCGCCAGTCCGTCCTCGTCCAGACGGACAATCAAGTGGCCATGTTTTACATGAACAAACAGGGGGGCACGGGCTCCTTCCTTCTCTGTCGGGAAGCACAAAAGCTCTGCGCTTGGGCCGTCAGCCGAGGAATCCTCAAAGCTGTCTATCTCCCAGGTCAAGAAAACTACCTGGCCGACAAACTGAGCAGAATCCTCCAACCACACGAGTGGAGATTGGGACCCGTTGGTGGTTCAAAGGATCTTTCTCCAGTGGGGCCTCCCCACGCTGGATCTCTTTGCCAGTCCTCTGAACAGGCAACTTCCTCGGTTCTGCTCTCAGGAACCGCATTCCCTCCGAGTAGCGGCGGATGCTTTTCTGCTCTCATGGTCCACGGGCCTTCTGTATGCCTTTCCTCCCATGCCGCTGGTGTCTCGAACACTTTTCAAGGTTCTCCAGGACAAGGCTTCGCTGATCCTGATAGCTCCCCGGTGGCCCAGGCAACCATGGTTCCCGCTTCTGATGCAACTGGCGGTAGATACTCCGTTGCCTCTGGGGTTTCAACCCGATCTCCTGACCCAGGATCAGGGGTCTCTCCTACACCCCAACCTCAGGTCTCTTCATCTGATGGCCTGGCTGCTGAAAGGGTAGTCCTTGCTCCCCTCCTGCTGCCTCCAGAGGTGGAAGAGGTCGTGCTAGCTTCCAGGCGACCCTCTACCCGGAAATCCTACGCCCTTAAATGGCGTCGCTTCTCCACCTGGTGTACTCAACAGTCTCAAGACCCCTTCTCCTGCTCGGTGTCGGTGGTCTTGCAGTACTTGCTTTCCCTCTCCAATCTTGGACTAAAGTCCAACTCGGTCAAAGTTCACCTCAGTGCTATTTCGGCACATCATGTGCCGGTGGAAGGCAGGCCTCTTTCCGGCCATCCTCTTGTGGCACGGTTCTCCCGAGGTCTCCTTCTCCTTAAACCGCCTTTGCGCCCCCCAGCCCCCGACTGGGACCTGAACGTGGTTTTGCAGCGGATCACCTGTCTGCCTTTTGAACCCATGGCTACCTGTCCTCTCTGTTTTCTTTCTTGGAAAACCTTATTCCTGGTAGCCCTCACTTCCGCTAGACGCGTTAGTGAACTGCAGGCCCTAGTGTCTGATCCCCCTTACACTAGGTTCTACAAGAACAGGGTAGTCCTGCGGACTCACCCTAAGTTTCTTCCAAAAGTGGTCTCCCCTTTTCACATCAATCAGGAGGTGGTGCTTCCGACCTTCTTTCCCAGGCCACACTCCAGCCGAGCTGAGATGGTCTTGCATACCCTGGACTGTAGAAGGGCGCTTAACTTCTACCTTGATCGTACGCGGGAGCACCGTAAGACTGTTCAGCTCTTCCTGTCTTACGACCCTAATAAATTAGGGCTCCCTGTCTCCAAGCGTACTCTGTCCATCTGGGTAGCTGACTGTATCGCTTGGACTTATGGGGCGGCAGGCCTCTCGTTGGAAAGTCGAGTCACGGCTCATCGAGTTAGGGCGAAGGCTGCGTCAGTGGCTTACCTCCGCTCTGTTCCATTGGCAGACATCTGCCGGGCCGCTACTTGGTCTTCGAGCCAGACTTTTGCAACCCATTACTGCCTCGAGAGGGAGTCCCGCAGGGACAGTGCTTTCGGACAGGCAGTCCTCTGTAATCTCTTCGAGGTTTAAGCAACTCCTACCCTCCATCCCGGATGTTGGGCTACCGGTTGGAGATTAGTCAGAGAAGATTCCTTCCTTCTGTGCTGCTGAGCTCGAGGGAGCTCATTTTTGTGCTTAGGGTCTCCGGTAGCCTTAAGCTTGGGAGTCCCATATGTGAGGACTGACTTCCTGCTTGGTCCTGGAGAAAGCATAGTTACTCACCTGTAACAGGTGTTCTCCAGGAGCAGCAGGAATCAGTCCTCACAACCCTCCCTCCTCCCCGTGGAGTTGCAATCATATGATTTCGTTTTTGCAAATTTTTTTGTTGTCTTTTCGCTATGTCATCAGACTGGCCAAGATGGCACCTTTGGGCGGGAAGGGGACCGCGCATGCGCGCTGCAATTCCCAAAGGCTTTCTTTGAAAGCTGGGGAAAATTGCTCCGCGAGGGCTCCGTCGGCGCCGACGTCACCCATATGTGAGGACTGATTCCTGCTGCTCCTGGAGAACACCTGTTACAGGTGAGTAACTACGATCTATGATCGGATTGGATTTGATCTGCTATGATCTGTGATAAAAAGCTATTTCCTGTAACTTAGCTCTGTGGGCTACATTCCTGTTGGTTGACCACATGCCTGCAGGATGTTCTGTATATGGTCTTTTCTTTGGACTGTTAATTTTTGTTATTGTCATTGGGGCTTTTGTGGCCAGGGGTTCTTATCCATGGCTTCGGTACAAATACTGAGGTAGTATACCCTCTAGATGTAGTTCAGGATGAGGTCATCAGAAATCTCTGGACTTTTCTCTTTCTCTGCTTCTGCTGGGAGGGGAAGACACTTTTCTGGATTAGCCTAGCAGGACTTGAGGAAACGACATTATCTGGTAAGTAAAATGTCACCTTCCTTATCCTCCAGACTAGTCCAGAACAGATGGGTTATGCTCCTTAGCCAGTGGATGGAGACTGAAAAGTAAGTTATCTTCCCCATATAGAGCATCGTATAACCACTCTCTCCTCAGCATTTCTCTGTCTCCAGCGAATGACAAACAGGTATACCATATGCTGGTGTTCGAAGGATCGGAGCCAGGACTTGGAGAATTGGTGCCCCAGCTGAGACCTCATAGGAGAGGGTGTTTGAGAGGAGAGGAGTCCATTATCTTCCTTTGTGTCTTTCTTTTTCTCTTATTCTTTGCTCTGGTTTGAAGAAAAAGTTTCTCCAGGACCAAGCAGGAAGTCAGTCCTCACATATGGGTGACAGCGGCGTCGACGGAGCCCCCATGCGGAGCATTTCCCCATCTTTCAAAGAAAGCCTTTGGGAATGTAGGCACGCATGCGCGGTCCCCTTCCCGCCCAAAGGTGCCATCTTGCTCAGTCGTCTTTTTTCCGTGGAGCCCTTCGGACGTGTGTCCTTGTCACCCGTGGAAAAAGTCGATTTTCCTGCGTTGGAGTCAAGGTTTTTTCTTCGTTTCGACGTCGGTTCCTTTCCCGCCTGGGGTCGGTACACCGGTGCCGGTCCCGGTCCTGGATCTCTTTTTTTCGTTTTTTGTCCTTAGAGACTGCATTCGTGCCAATTTTTCTTTTCCCTGGCAGCCCCATTTTTTGATCTTGCAGGGGCCCTCTTTCCCCCGATGGCTGCCAGTGGCTTTAAAAAGTGTGATCGGTGCAAGAAACTGATGTCTCTCACCGACACACATGACTGCTGCCTCCGGTGCCTGGGGCCTGACCATGATCCCTACGGTCTGTAGTCCCTGTGGCAAGATGTCTTCTAAGGCATTGAGGAGCCGTCAGCACCAGCGTGAGAGGATCTTCTCCGATTCTGCATCTGGACGGGTCCAGACTTCGTCAGAGGCCTCGACGTCTCGGGAGTCCGACCCCGAGCATCGTTGGGGCTCCTCTGAGAGGGAGTTCCCCTCAAGGGAACACCGAAGGAAGAAGAAACCCGTGAGGGCGGCATCGGTGGATGCTCTTGGCTCCTCGAGGGCCAGGTCGCATAGCCCCGATCGCCGTCCCGGGTCTTCGGAGTCGGAGAGGCCTGCAAAGCATCCTCGTGTGGAATCGGAGGCTCCGAGTCACGTGAGTACTGTAGTCCTCATAGACTCTCCTCCGGGGGAGCCGACGCCATCAGGGCCCGAGTCGGAGGCTGCTGGGTCTCCTGAGCTTGGACTTAGGTAGATGGCCTTGGAGAGAAGATTGTCTGCCTTCATGGAGCAGCAGCGGGTGCTGATTGCCGGTCTCACCGGCGCATCTGCCCCTACCACCGGGACCTCGACGTCGAAGTCAACCCCGGAGGCTGAGCCGATCCTCGAGACCATGCGAACTCGAGTCGATCCTCGGCCAAGGTCACCCTCGGCCTCCTGTTAGGGACCGAGGGTTGTCTACGCTGGTAACCTCGGCGTCGGGGCGGATGGCGTCGGTGCCCGCTCACTCAGAGCCGCTTGATTCCTCCTCGGAGGAATCGGCATGGGAAACTGAGGAAGAGGAGTCCCCGGACACCTTCCGGACCCGGTGCCTCCCCTCGGACTCACCGGGATCCGAGCCTCGGACAAGGTCCCCCCCGGAGGATACCAGGTTCTCAGATTTCGTACGGGACATGGCCAAAGCCTTGGCCTTCCCGGCGGATCCCGAGGAGGAGCCTCGAGCCGAGGAGCTCGAGGCTCTGCAGTATGACTCTCCTCCCAAGGAGGCCTTTACTGTCCCGGTTCCTCCAATGCTGGAGCGGTTACTCTTCCGCATGTGGGAGATACCGGCCTCGATGCCGGTCCTAAGCAAGCTGGTCAATTCCATCTATCGAGTCTGCAAGAGCCCCGGGTTCCAAAAGGCACAGCTACCACACCACTCCATGGTTGTGGAATTGGCCATGCATCGACTGAAGAGTCAGAAGATGCACTGCTCGGTGCCTCCCGGCCGGCAAGCCCGGAACCTGGATGCCCTCGGTAGAAAGTGCTTCCAGGGCTCTATGCTTGCTTGCCGCGTCCAGACCTACCAGCTGTACATGGGCATGTACCTTCGAGACCTGGCAAAGGAGATTGCCGGGTTCTCTGCTGGTCTGTCCGAGGAACCTTTGTAGAGGTTCAAGGCCTTATCTTTAGGTATTCGAGAGTGCTCCAAGTTTATCTCTCGAACAGCCTATGATGGATTCAAGGTTTCGGCCCGAGTAGCAGGGGCCGGCATCGGTGCACGCCGTCAGGCCTGGCTACAATCCTCAGACCTCGAGCCATGGGTGCAGGACAAGTTGGTCGATGTCCCTTGTCGAGGTGAAAACCTCTTTGGCAAGCCCATGGCTGAAAAGGCTGCAGAACACGAGACCGAGACTCCTACCTGGACGAGGCTGTCTAGGAAAACCTCTGCCTCTTCTCAGAAGAAGAAGGGCTCGGGGAAAAAGACCTTTTACCCGAGGAAGACCACTGCCTACAAAACCTACCCTCACTATCAGGCCTCTGCAGCTCCCCAACAGGGCCAGCAGGCCAAGGGGCAGGGTCATGGGCCCCGTAGGCAGAAGGCCCCCAAGCTTCCTACTCTGGCTCCTGCTCAGCAGGGAGGGGTTTTTTGACTATGCCAGCATAGCCTCTCCTCCTCTTCCAAGTCACAGACAATACCTCAGATTTGTGGTGGGAGGGAACCACTTCCAGTACAGAGTGCTTCTCTTTGGTCTCACCTCCGCCCCCAGGGATTTTACAAAATGCCTAGCAGTGGTTGCGGCCTACCTCAGAAACCAGGGGGTCTTTGTATTCCCTTACCTAGACGACTGGCTTATCAGGAGCCAGTCTCCACAGGAGGCCAGGCTGGCCACCTTCCGAACCATATCCCTACTTCAGCATCTGGGGTTCGTTATAAACTTCCCAAAGTCCACTTTGGTCCCCTCACAGGACGTAGAGTTCATAGGGGCAAGGTTGGATACCATCCATGCGAAAGCCTATTTACTTGTGGACAGAGCTCACAGGCTGATGAAGTTGGCCAACCAGTTTCAAGCAAACTCTCAGGTCTCTGCCAGACACTTCCTCCGGCTCTTAGGTCACATGGCTTCCACAGTGCATGTCACCCCAAATGCCCGTCTGCACATGAGGCCAGCTCAGTGGTGCCTCAGAGCACAGTGGGTACAGGCCGCAGGGAAGTTGTCGGACAAGATAAAGGTGTCCAAACTCTTAGTGAACTCCTTATGCTGGTGGAGGCATCTCCCAAATCTGGTCAAGGGACTTCCTTTTCGGGCCTCCTCGCGCATTCAGGTACTGACAACCGATGCTTCCCTGCAAGGCTGGGGGGCACATTGCCAGGGAACCTGCACCCAAGGCCTGTGGTCTCCGTGGGAGGCCGCCCAGCAGATCAACCTGTTGGAATTGAGAGCCATTCGTCTGGCCTTACGGACCTTCTCCCCGGTCCTCTCCCACCAGTCTGTTCTAATTCAGACGGACAACCAGGTGGCTATATTCTATGTGAACAAGCAAAGAGGCACAGGATCCAGACTCCTGTGCCTGGAAGCACAAGCTCTCTGCTCCTGGGCTATCGATCAGGGCATGACACTCAGGGTGATATTCAAAAAAGCATGGGACAAACACAGAGGATCTCTAAAAGTAAAAAGGGGACTATTGTAGTTATGGCAGGACAGACTAGATAGGCCATGTGGTCTTTTTCTGTCGTCATATTTCTATGTTTCTATATACCTCCCAGGTCAGGAAAACTACCTGGCTGACAGGCTAAGCAGGCTCCTGCAGCCTCACGAGTGGCAATTGGATCCTCGGGTAGTCCAACAGATCTTTCTGAAGTGGGGGCTTCCAACTATGGATCTTTTTGCCAGTCCGCTGAACAGGCAACTACCCAACTTCTGTTCCAGACAGCTGCATCCTCTGAGGGCAGCGGCAGATGCATTCCTGATCCCTTGGTGAGAGGGCCTGCTGTATGCGTTTCCTCCCACACCTCTGGTGGCCCAGACTCTCTTCAAAATCCAGCAGGACCAAGCCACAGTGATCCTGATAGCCCCCAAATGGCCCAGACAACTGTGGTTCACTCTTCTTCTACAGATGGCGGTGGATGCTCCACTGCCTCTGGGACTACAACCCGACCTTCTGACTCAAGATCAGGGGTTCCTCTTGCATCCCAACCTCAAATCCCTCAATTTGATGGCCTGGCTGCTGAAAGGGTAGTCCTTGCTCCCTTGCTCCTGCCTAAGGAGGTTGAAGAGGTGGTGTTGGCCTCCAGGAAGCATTCCATTCGGAAGGCCTATGCTCTGAAGTGGCGTAGGTTTTCCATTTGGTGTTCTCAGCAACGGGAGGATCCCTTCTCCTGCTCAGTCCCGGTGGTACTGCAATAACTGCTCCACCTGTCCAACCTGGGACTTCAGTCCAACTCTGTCCGGGTCCACCTCAGTGCCCTCTCAGCTCACCACTCGTCGGTGGATGGACAAGCCCTTTCTGGCCACCCTCTGGTGTCTCGCTTCCTCAGAAGCCTGCTCCTGCTCAAGCCTCCTATTCATCCACCGGCCACTGAGTGGGATCTCAATGTGGTCTTGCAGCAGCTGACTCGCCCACCTTTTGAGCCGATGGCTACCTGACATTTACGTTTCCTGTCCTGGAAAGTGTTGTTTCTCGTGGCACTCACCTCGGCAAGGCGTGTGAGTGAGCTTCAGGACCTGGTCTCGGATAGACCGTATACCAGGTTTTATAAGAACAGGGTAGTCTTGAGGACTCATCCTAAGTTCCTTCCAAAGGTAGTATCTTCCTTCCACCTCAACTAGGAGGTGGTACTTCCTACGTTTTTTCCCAGGCCGCACACCAGTAGGCAGAAACTGTCTTGCATACCCTGGATTGTAGAAGGGCATTGTCCTTTTACCTAGATCGTACACAGGGTCATAGAAGGGCTTCTCAGCTCTTCATTTCCTTTGACCCTAATAAATTGGGGTTGCCTGTCACTAAACGTACGTTGTCCATCTGGGTGGTAGACTGTATCGCCTGGGCGTACAGGGCAGCCGGCCTATCCCTGGAGGGTCGAGTCACGGCCCACCGAGTTAGAGCAAAGGCCACATCAGTAGCTCACTTCCGCTCTGTTCTGTTGGCAGACATCTGCCGGGCTGCTACTTGGTCTTCAAGCCAGACCTTTGCGGACCACTACTGCCTCGAGAGGGAGTCCTGTAGGGACAGTGCTTTTGGGCAAGCGGTACTCCGAAATCTCTTCGAGGTTTAGGCAACTCCTACCCTCCGGCCCTGGTGTTGTGCTACCGTTCAGCTGTGGTCTCGGAGAAGATTCCCTCACTGTTGCTGAGGCTCTAGAGGGAGCTCTATTTTCAGCCCAGAGCTAGGGAGTCACCCATATGTGAGGACTGACTTCCTGCTTGGTCCTGGAGAAAGAGTAGTTACTCACCTGTAACAGGTGTTCTCCAGGAGCAGCAGGAATCAGTCCTCATGACCCTCCCTCCTCCCCTGGGAGTTGCAGTTGTATATAGTTCATTTTATTTTTTCGTGCTGTCTTTTAGCTATGTCATCTGACTGAGCAAGATGGCACCTTTGGGCGGGAAGGGGACCGCGCATGCGTGCCTGCATTCCCAAAGGCTTTTTTTGAAAGCTGGGGAAATGCTCCGCATGGGGTCTCCGTCGAAGCCGACGTCACCCATATGTGAGGACTGATTCCTGCTGCTCCTGGAGAACACCTGTTACAGGTGAGTAACTACTCTCTCTTCCCCCATTTCCCTTCCCTCCCTATCCCCCTTAAAAATTCAATAGCAGAAAAGCAAGTTTGCTTTGGTGGTTGGGGGGGCAGCATCAGTGGAGAATTGAGGCTGGCCCAATATTAAGGGGGGGGGGGATGGGTGAGGCAGTAATGAGTACCTGAAATTGTACGTCTCTTGGTCAGTTACCATGCAAGTAGTTAGTGCCAGAAATGGGGGAGGGGAGATATGAAGAAAAGATCACAGGGGAGCTGCTGCTCCTTTCTATTTGAGCAGAGGAGCCTGTTTGAATTGTCAGGAGTGTCATTTGTTTGCAACAGTGATAGCCGTGGATAAACTTGGGAGGTGCCGTGGAAAAAGCCTAGCACTGCTCCCATAGCTAAAGCTGCTATAGCTCAGATGATTTGTATGGTTGCTATCACAGTGGGGCTAGGAGTTACTCAGCCTGCAAGCAGCATCGGTAGTGCGGTCAAAGGAACCATGTTGGTTTCAACTTAGCAGGTGGCTG
Organism: Ichthyophis bannanicus; assembly: GCA_033557465.1. NCBI lineage: Eukaryota > Metazoa > Chordata > Amphibia > Gymnophiona > Ichthyophiidae > Ichthyophis > Ichthyophis bannanicus. The sequence goes on from CM066032.1 coordinate 1,324,035,111, forward strand.
AGGTACAGAGAAGCACAGGAATGGCTGCCATTTCGATGGTGATGAGACTGGAGGGCCTTGGATTTTACCGATCTCCCAGTACTTTCACTGGAGGGGCCATAAGAGGGAGGTGGTGTGGCATCCCAGTAGATATTGGGGGTAAAGTGCCTCTATTTTTCTCTGGAATTTGTTTTGCTCATGTATATACTTGCATGTTGTATCAGGCACTACATTTCCGTAGCAGCTACAGGAACCTTCTAAATCAAGAATTGTGAATTTAAGGCTCAGTAACCTCTGTGGCTCCAACTGTATATTTGTGGTCTTCTCTCTGAGGTTACAGGTTCATATCCCAGTAAGTCTCTGTTAATTATGTAGTGAACAGCTGAGAGTCATTTGTCCTGGATGAAGTCTCTGTGTATTTATTTATTTATGACCAGCTCCAGGGGCGGTTCTTTCATTAGGCCACCTGAGGCGATTGCCTCAGGCGGCACTCCGTTGGGGACGGCACTCTGACGCCAGCATTCTGGATCTGTTTTAATTTTAGATTTTGCAGCCTCTGATCTGCCTCTGATTTCCCACATGGGAAGGCAGGGGCAGGCTAGAGGCTGCAAAATCTAAATTGAAAACAGAGCCAGAGTGCCGCCGGTGTCGGACATATCAGCCTGATCGCTTGCAGGAATATGTACATAGTTTCCCTAAGTTATAATCCCAGTTGTATATTTCCTGTTATATGTAAGCTCACCACAGTCTGTTGATTGAAATGAGTATTCCTGTTTAATGTAAACCGCGCTGATGAAAAAGAGTGCGGTATAGAAGAAATACAAATAAATAAATAAATAATAAATAAATTTGCTCTATAGATACTTTGTTGTAGGGTTTTGTATTAGTTCACAATATGCCTGGTACTGGAGAATGTTAGTGAGATGATCAGAATCAGATTTTTTTTTTTTTTTAAGATATTGAGTTCTGTGGGTGACTGTCCTGGTTCTGCTTGGCACCCACTGTTGAAGTTCTGTGGATGCAAAATATATGTTGAAAAAGAAAAAGCAAGAACCATAATGCAGTTTATAACAAAATAAAAATGAGTTATAATTTAGTTTTATAAACTGTGCTGTGGTTCTCGCTCTCTTAGTTCCTTGGTGTGCAGACATCTTGCATTTCCTCCATATAATCTAATCAGCTTTTTGGTTTGGTTCAGTCCCTGATTGGAGTTTTGAAAAAGCTCCGCCCCCCCTTTACAGGGGGGACGGGAGACAGGACACCATCTCATTCTTCGCCTGACCAGCTCCCTCAAGGCTATTTTGCTACCCTGGGAATGGGTCCATGCTTTGGATTAGAGGGGGGAAACAGGGCCACTGAAGGACTGAGGTTGGACCTCGTAGAGGTCGCAAAACTGAACTGTGGCTGGGTTTGCACAGTGATCAGCAACTAGCAGATTAGTCCGGGAAGCTATCAGAGAGCTGCTGGAGGTTGGGAACCTCTGTGAGAGACGGGATGACTTTTTGGTGGTGCAGTTGTTTGACAGTCAGGGGTACCAGGCCATGCAGGTGTAGGTCTTGAAAGCCTGGAGGTTTTTTTATAGCTGTGATCCAAGGTGATAGGAATCTGTCAGTAAACTTTCTATTCCAAAATTAATTTTAAAAAAATATTTTTGGGCCCTTAGGCCTTTCCCATCTGATTATAGCAGAGTGGATTGCTTTGAAGTCTAGGCTCAGGGTTCATAGTGTTGGGTATGGGGTACCCTCTAATCCCCCTCCCCCTGTGAAGAGTTTGAAAAACTGAAGTTCTAACGGTTACACCTTGGTTATGACCATCCCAAGGTTAACTGCCTTGCCCATGCGTGGGATGGGGGATGGTGCTGCTCTGAAGAGTCTGCAGAAGTGGAAAATTTGAAACATTTTTTAAACAGGCATTCCAAGTGACTCCCAGGATCATGCCCAGAGCCTATTGGAAATAGATCTAGTAGCTTCTCGTGGTCCCTTCAGAGGGGGAAGCGCTTAGTGCCAGGAAGGTCTCCCGGGCGGAGGCTCTGCTGATAGATGTTTTGATGCCTGGCATCTATAATAAGGATTTCGGGCAGGAGAATGGCTGCAGTGGTGTCTGTGCAGAAGCTGCTTTGACTCTAGAAGTGGCCATCTGGGCTTTGATTTAGTGTATTTGGATTTTCAGAAAGCTTTTGACAAGGTTCCTCATGAGAGACTCCTGGTGAAAATAAAAAGTCATAGGATTGGAGGTAGTGTACTACTGTAGCTCAGGAACTGGTTAAAAGACAGAAAGCAGAGTAGGGATACATGGCCAATTTTCTCAGTTGACTAGCAGAGTACCCCAGGGATCTGTGCTGGGCCTGCTTCTTTTTAACATATTTATAAATGACCTGGAAATAGGAATAATGAGTGAGGTGATCAAATTTGCAGATGACACAAAATTACTCAAAGTTCTTAAAACACAAGAGGATTGTGAAAAATTGCAAGAGCACCTTGATAAATTGGGGTACTGGACATCCAAATGGCAGATGAAATTTAACATAGACAAGTTCAAAGTTATGCATCAAGGAAAGAACAACCCAAACTGCTGTTAAATGATGCAAGGTTCCACATTAGGAACCACCACCCAGGAAAAAGATTTAGGTGTCATTGTTAATACATTGAAACCCTCTGCCCAGTGTGCAGCAGCGGCCAAGAAAGCAAATAGAATGATAGGAATAATAAGGAAAGGAAAACCAAGGATATTATAATGTGCAACCACATCTTGAATTTGTGTGCAGTTCTGGTCACCATTTATTTTATTTATTTTATTTTTATTTATTTATTTTATTTACATTCTCTTATATACCGCGCTATTCTGCATCAGTGCGGTTTACATTGAACAAACTGAAATTACATTGAACAGGGCATTATAACTTGGAGATAACTATTTACAGGGAACATGGGCTATGGAGGGTTAAGTGGCTTGCCCAAGACCACAAGGAGCACCTGTGGGACTAGAAACTCCAGTTCTTCCGGCCCAAGGTTGCTGTCCTCTAGTGGGATTTGAACCCCCGACCTTCCGGCCTGAAGTACCTTGCCCCAACCACTAGGCCACTCCTCCACTCCACTAAAAAGGATATAGCTGATATAGAAAAGGCTCAGAGAAGAGCAGCAAAAATGGTAAAGGGAATGGAAGGATACCCCTATGAGGAGAGGCATAAAAGGTTAGGGCTCTTCAACTTGGAAAAGAGACTGCTGAGGGAGGGATATGATAGAGATCTATAAATTAATGAATGGAATGGAGCAGATAAACATAGATCGGTTGTTTGCACAAAATGTAGAAAGACTAGAGGACATGCAATGAAGCTACAATGTACCCATTTGAGACTAATAAGAAAAAATATTTTTTCACTCAACGCGTAATCAAACTCTGGAATTTGTTGTTGGAGGATGTATTAAAGCTGTTAGTGTAGCTGGGCTTAAAATGTTTGGACAAGTTCCTGGATTAAAAGTCCATAACTATTATGAAAGAGTATCCAGGAAATCCACTGCTTATCCCGGGATGAGCATTATGGAACTTGTGTGTCTTCTTGGGAACCTGCCACGTACTTGTGACCTGGATTGATCACTGTTGGTAACAGGATACTGGGCTTGATGGACCTTGGTCTGACCCAGTATGGCATTTCTTATGTTCTTATGTTGTCTTAGAGTTGAACTCCTCTTTGGGGAAGTATGGAGAAAGTAAGGATCTCAACAAGATCAGACCACACAGGCTGCCATAGAAAAACCTAGAATCAGCATTACATTTCTTGCAGGGAGGTTCCATGTTCCAGCTAGCTTTTCATTCAGCCTTATTATTAAAGGCAGGATAGACAGACCCTGCAAAGGTGTCCAGTGGTTGAAGGACAGCTATCCAGTTATCTCAAGGAAAGAACCCAGAATATATAGAGGTAGAATGTTGAGACAGGTTCTGGTATTGCTTTCCATTGTAGAGCTCTGGGCAGACACTGGAGCAGTGCATCTTAGGAGGCCTACTACCTTTATGGGTTGATTCCTACTCTCTAGAGTAATTTGTGACTTCTCTGAACCTCAAGACGCATGCCTGATTGATTCAGTTTGGATGGAACATCAGCATTTCCTGAATTCTGCAGTGCAGAGAGTTTTTTGATGTGCAGTTTTTGTATGCCAAGGACATGATAGTGCTGGTGCAGAAGTGGGTAGATGGGGGGTTTAGAGGAGTCTTGAACATACATGGACAATTTTGGACTGACTGGATGCTAGATTGCCTTGTGTGGCCTTCTGTCTAGGCTGCTGTAGGTTCTATAGTTGGCACGAAAAATGAAGATGGGATGGACGTGGATGCTTTTCAGCTATGGCTCTATCTAGGATTTATGTATGGGTTTCCTCCCTAGGCAGCTGGAACCTCCAAAGTGTTTGAAGTATCTTGCAGTCCAATTTGTTTTTTCGGAATGGACTTGTATTTTTGACTAAGTAATGGTGCAACAAGTTGTGAAGTCTGTTCTGGCAAAGGTGGTCTCAGACATTCAATTACAGTAGTCCTGAGATCAATAGCAGGATAGCAGGCCTGGTGTCTCCAGTCTGTGGGACATGAGGGATCTGGGCAGTAGTTACAGAAGTTGTTCTTGCAGCAGGACTAGATGAGGTGTGGCTTCTATGGTCACCATAGGCCAAGACCAGCTTTGCTTGGTAAGTGCGAAGCCAGAACGCGATGAAGAGGTTGTTTTGACAATTCTCAATCAGGTGCCACTGCTGAAAAATGTCAGTCCAACTTGCAGGGGAAGCGTCTATGCCAGGTTATCTCAGGGTACATGGTCTGCCTCTAAGATTTGTTGTTTGGTTATCTGTTTAGAGCAGTGCACAAGATATTGCAGGTCTTCAAGCCCTTGACACAAGTCAGGGCAGGCAGTCCTGTTCGTTGAGGCCACAATAGTGGCTTGGTTTAACTGTTGAAAGGATCTTAGGGAATCTGTGATAGCTCAGAAGGCTGTGTTGATATGTCTAGCAGCAAAGAGCTATCCCCAAACATAGTTAGCAGCACACAGTGCATGTTTCAAATTGAGCTTGCAAATTTTTCCACAGTTGTCCGTTGGGTCTATAGAAATTCAAACTCTCTGATAGGTCTTGCTCTTATTAGAGCCTGGTTGGAGCATTGTGGCATTGCCCTGCTAGTGACAGGATGAATCTGATTAGTTTTTTCAGTCACTGCAGAGAGAGTCAGCCAGTGTGGACTGATGTTCTACTCAACCTGTAACTGGCAATGGGAGTTCTGTATGTTTTGTTCTGAGACCCCTATTGAGTCAAGTCTGGCATGGATCGTGGCGCATCCTGGCTTAGTAGTTTTATTGGTGGTGTATTGGCCCAAACGTGAGTGGTATGCAGACTATCAAGTTTAGAATGGAGGAGTGGCTTGGCTGCCACAAGAGTCTTCTCTTGTCCCAGGAGTCTGTCTGGATAGAAGGTCCACCCTTCTTCTCTTAGAGTTTAATCATTGTGAGACAATGTTAAGATGGAAGGGTTTCTTGGCAGTGGTTAATTCTACCCTTCTTTACACGAGGAGATTAACCTCTGTGCAGTTTCGGAAGCATGAATGTGAAACGAGCCATTGTTCCCTTTGTCAGTCCCCAGGGATGCACAGTTTTGGCTTACCTGTGCAAAGATCACAAATATGCAGTAGTCAGTTTCTCTATGATGTAGGTGGTAGCCTTGGCATGGTTGCAGGGGCTTTGAAAGAGCTGTTACCTTTTCTTCCCAGTTTGTCAGTTTTCTTAGTTATGCATCTTTGGCTATCATTTCATCACATGGTTCCAGTTCAGGACCTTATCTAAAGTTTGTGGTTTTCTCTGTCCTATGTAACCCCTCCAGTCATGCATATCTTTGGAAAAAGCGGTATAGAAATAAGCATAAATAAATAAAAATATACAGAGTGTTTCTTAATGCCATATTTAAATAAATAAATAAATAAATAAATGGAATGGTATCCCTGATTGCTATTTCTTCGATCAGAGGAATAGAATAGTATAGAAACATGACCGCAGAAAAAGACCACATGGCTTACCTGCCTTTCCATACAATTACAATAGTCCCCTTTTTTCCTTTAGAGATCTTCTATGTTTGTCCCATGCTTTCTTGAATTCAGATACTGTCCTCATTTCTACTACCTCCACTGGGAGACTATTCCATGCATCAACCACTCTTTCTGAAAAGAAATATTTCTGCATATTACTCCAGAGTCTATCCCCTTTCACTGTCATTCTATATCTCCTTGTAGCAGAGCTTGTTTTAAATCAAGAGGCTCTCCTCTTGTGCATTTATGCCATGAAGGTATTAAACATCTCTCATATCTCCTCTATCCTGCCTTTCCTCTAAAATATACATATTAAGATCTTTGTCCTCATATGCTTTATAAAGAAGACTACTAACCATTTTAGTAGCCACCCTCTGCACAAACTCCATCCTGTTTCTATCATTTTGAAGGTATGGTCTCCAGACTTGCCCACAATATTCCAAATGAGGTTGCACCAGCGACTTATACAGAGGCACCATCACCTCCTTTTTTTTTTTTTTTTTTTCTGCTGGCCATTTCTCTCGCTATGCACCCAAGCATCCTTATAGCTTTTGCCGTTACCTTTTCTACCTATTTAGCCACTTTAAGATGGCCAGAAACAATCATGCCCAAGTCCTGCTCTTCTTTTGTGGACAGAAGTACTTTGTCCCCTACAGTGTACCGCTCCCTTGGATTTTTGCTGCCCAAATGCATGACCCTGCATTTTTTAGCATTAAATCTCATCTGTCAAATTCTTGACTATTCTTCAAGCTTAGCTAGATCTCGCCTCATGTTATCTACTCCTTCCTGAGTGTCTGTTCTATTGCAGATATTGGTATCATCCACAAAGAAGCAAACCTTACCAGACAGCCCTTCTGCATTATCACTAACAAAGATGTTAAAAGAATCTGACCAAGGACAGATCTCTGTAGCACACCACTGGTAACATTCTCATCAGAGTGAGCTCCATTTACCTCTACCCTTTGCCATCTCCCACTCAACCAATTTCTAACCCAGTCAGTCACTTTTAGGGTCCATCCCTAGGGTGCTCAGTTTGTTTATATGTCGCCTGTGCAGATGTTGGGAAACCCAGACTTTTTCTTATTGGGAAGTGTTTGTCCTTCCTGCCTTCTTCCAAGATATTTGTGACCTGTGTCTTTTAGGGAAACTGCTAGGTATGTATGACCTAGATTGGCCATTGTTGGAAACAGGATACTGGGCTTCATGGACCTTGGTCTGACCCAGTATGGCATATCTTTTGTTCTTACCTTCCCTATTAGTCAGATAGTCATGCTTGCATTTTTTTTGCAGGGAAGCCTGCTGGAAAGCCTGCCAGGTCTTGCATACGTAGTATCCTGATTTTTTTTCCCCAAAGTGTCCACGTTTTTTTGTCCTCTTTGGGGGTTGAGAGCCCCCAAAGAGACAACTGTGAGAACCACCATGACCTGTTGATTTTTGGTACTGTTCTCCTTGGCCTCTTCCTGTGGGTTGAGTTGCCCATGTACATGTGCACACTTATTCAACTAGAGGATGGCCTGAGGGAAGAAATGAACATATTACCATGCCATATTCCATTCCTTCTCTAAGCCCTATGAGTCTAGTTGTCTTTCAGTAAGAAGATACTGCTTTGTGCAGAGTGCCAGGATCCTGCATAGTGTGGAGGATTGCTCTGTTACAACCCATCCATTCAGGACTGGTTTGGTGGATGACAAGGAAGAAAAAATTCTTGAGTTCTACTAGATCAGTCCACAGTCCCGCTCTAAGCTTAACATTTGTTTTTGTTCTTTAGCTTGGAGGTCCATGTGCTTCATTGGCATTAGCCAATTTTGGATCGGTCTCAAGTTCTTGACTTCTCATTTCTCATAGAAATGTTGCCAAGAGGGGCAGCCATATGCTCTTCAACTCAGTCCCTTCCCAGAGTTTTGGGGAATGCTCTGGGTGGGTTCTTAACATAAACATTGTTACAGGAAATACTGATGAAAGTGTGGCTACTTTGTGCTGTATATGGGGAAGATCACAACCTTTTGTTCTGTTTCCATCTACTGGCTGAGGGGGCATAAGCCATCCATTCTGGACTAACCTGGCAGGACTCTAGGAAAGACCATTGGCAGCTAAGACCAAATTTTTCCATATTCAGTGCTGCTATACATATAGTCAGTAGTGTTGAATATATGTATTCGCTGCTGACCGCTCTCTGTACAGAAGCAATATTTGGCCACTTTTTTTTTTTAAGTGCTGTCAAGTCAGTGATGACTCTTGGCGACCCAGCAGCCCCTGGATTTTCTTGGCAAGGTATGAGTAGAAGTAGAAGTAGGCCTTTTCTTTCCAGGCATTGGGAGGGTAAAATGACTTGTCCAGAGTCACAAGGAGTGCCAGTGGGAATTGAACCCTGATCGCTGTTGCTCATATGGATAACTTAAGCAATTTACTTTAGGCCTGTTTTTCAGATCGCTATACAGAATTTAATTCCTACCCTCTTTCTACCCTAACTCTGGTAGAGTGGTTAGATATTCAACTTTTCACCATCATATATAAACTGAATATCTGCTGTCTTTGGTTATTTTCTTTACAACCCCCCCCCCCCCACCCCTTATTTCCACTGTTAAGAATGCTTGTTTTTGGTGCGAGTGAATTTTGATGCATTTCAAAATCTTTTTGAAAATTGATCCCGCATTGCTAAATTCTTCAGTTTCCTCTCATAGTGCTGCATCTTATTTCAAATGCTAAAATTAGAAGATAGCATTTCCATATTTCAAATCATAACAGCATATGCCTAGTAATGCATTAGTACCCTTTTCTATAGAAAGAGAATCATTTAGCAAGAGGATTGCTCTTTAGGCTCCATGCCCTGAATAAATTAAGCAGATAAAACGTCTCACTTCAACCTATTAAATTAATATGAGGCTAAAGACTGGAACATGGATTGCATGTATTGTATTACCTATCTGCCTGGGGCATTATATTATGAGGGAAAGCACTCAACTGGATGACTATCATACTGCGGTAAAATAGGCCAACAGCGTCCAGTAGGAAAAAAATCTGTTAATTTACATGTATACAAAAGCCTTGCCTGAAATGGACCAGTGTTTGTGTTATCAGTGGTGTGTTACATAGATCAGTCCTTGTTCTGGCTCTCCAACATTTTTGTAAGTGATGTTGCGGAAGAGCTGACTGGAAAGGTTTGCCTCTCTGTAGATGATACCAAAATCTGAAACAGGGTAGATACCCTGGAAGGTACAGATAACAGGAGGAAGGATCTAGCCAAACTTGAATGGTCTAGATCTATATTTTGACAAGTAAGAATTAATACTAAAAAATGCAGGGTCATCATTGGGCTTCAGAAACTCAAAGGAGTAATACAGTATGCATAAAGGGTGAAGTAAGTGTGTGAAAGAAGAGCCAAGATCAAGGGGTGGTGTTATCTGATCCTAAGGTGCTAAACGGGAGAGATGATTGTAAAAGCCATAAAGATGCTTGGGTGTATGGGGACAGATGGTCAGCAGGAAAATAAAAGTGATAATGTCTCTGTATAAGTCTCAAGAGATCATTTGGAGTACTGTGCAGAGTATCTCTGAGGGAGGGGATTGTTGAACTTAGTTAGTGTTGATGGGCAGATTCAATTGACCATATGGTCTTTTTAGCTGCTGTCTTTTTTTGTAAAGAAAATGAGCAAACAACCCTTATTTCCACTGTTAAGAATGCCTGCCTGTTTTTGACGCGAGTGAATTTTGATGCAGTGAAATGCATACTAATAGTGCATGTCTGTCTGTAGAGAGGAATTGGAGAGGATGAAGGGCGTTATTGATGATACCAAGAAGACTCCCATTGCTGGAGCCAAACCGCATATTCTTGCAGCGGAGGAAAATCTCCATCACATGATAGTGGACCTGGACAATGTGGTCAAAAAGGTAATTGTTCTGTTATGCTTGGAAGCTATAATCTGTAGGTCGCCTTGGGCACAACTATTTTTAGCAATTGAGTACTCAGTCATGCCACCACAAATTTAGGCAATTCTTCATTTATGACTGAGATGTAATCTGCTTCAACCCTGAAGACTTTTTAAGTTCATTTTCTGCCCATAGGGGATGTCTGAGATCATCTATAGTGCCCTGTATACAGGGGATTTGTGAGCAGAAGTTGCTGTAATTCATGTTATGAGTCCTAATTCTAGCTGATGGTATTGAGTGAATTGATTTATTCTATCTGTTATATGCTTTGTTTGAACTGTTAGGGCCCGATATTCAAAGAGTAACAAGGTTAGCAGACCTGAATGATAAAACAAGATAAAATCATTTAGAATCAAGCTAATAGGCTCTCCAAAAGCTATGTTTTCAGATTCCTTCTGAACATAAGGTGAGTTGATTCAAATTTAAGTGCAGTTGGCAATTCCATAATTGAGGGGCTGTCGTGAATATTGCCTAATTTCAGATCTTTTCTTGAAGGAATTGCTAATCATAAGTCCTGAGAGCGAAGGGCTCTATTCAATTTGTACTTAAACCCAGATTTATCTAGATACTTTGTACCAATTTCTTTTAAGACTTCTGAACACAAATGTAAGTAATTTAAAACCAGTTCTTAAATCAGCAGCAACCAGTGTAGTGAGTTTTAAAAATAATTCAGCCCTATCATTTATTTTGCCTTTAAAAATTGTAGCCACAATATTTTGCAGCATTTGAACAGAGTCCAACAGCTTCTTAAGTAAACATAGTATTATAGTAAATGATGGCAGAGAGAGACCACTATGGTCCATCTAGTCTGCCCAGTAAGATGGTTTGAGTTGTAGAGCTGCACCTGCCGCTCTGTACAAGTTGCTCTCTCTATGCCTTTGCTTAAGGATGTACTTGCTGATTAGGCAGCTTACCACTCTCTCTATTTATGAAGGTATTTACATTTGCTTTGATTCCACACTCTTGTTGTATAGTGAAGCTGTGTCTATCCCATGCCTTTTTGAATTTCATCACTGTTTTTGCTCCCACCACCTCCTTTGGTAGGGCATTCCTGGCATCCACCACCCTTTCTGTGAAGAAGTATTTTCTGATGTTGCTTTTAAGTTCACCACCTTGCACCTTCATTTCATGTTCTCTAGTTCTACAGCTTCCCCATTTTTTGAAAAAGGTTTATTTAATACCTTTTAAGTGTGTATCATATCCTCCATGTCTGTTCTCTCCTCTAAGGTATACGGTCTTCATGTCTTTTTGCATATGCCGCTGACACAGGCTCCATATCATCTTGGTTACCTTCCTTTAAACTATTTTAAGTCTTTTTATATCCTTTGTAAGGTACAGTCTCAAAAACTGAGCACAATAATTAGTGAGGCCCTCGCCAACGACCAGTACAGAGGCACTAATATCTCCTTCCTGCTGGTATGCAGCCTAACATCCTACTGGCTTTAACCACTGCCTTCTCACACTGCTTTGCCACCTTGAGATCTTCAGATGCTACCTCTTAGAGGTCCCTCTTAGTCCATAAACACCAGCTTCTCGTCCCCTTTTGCATACAGCTCTTTTGGGTTTCTGCATACCAAGTGCATAACTCCTGCACTTTGTGTTAAATCTCAATTCCATATCGTCCTGCTAGACCAGTGGTTCCCCACCATTTCTATGCCTCACACACCTAGGAGATGTTTGATTAATGTTCACACCCCCTACAAAAGTAATATCACATTTGAAGATGAAGATGAAGAAAAGTCTTACTGAACACATTACACCAGTACTAATTGAGCTACACTGGCTCCCCATAGCAGCCTGCACAAAATACAAAATACTGACGACCACCTTCAAACTCATCCACAGCATAGCACCATCCTTCCTCGACACCCTAATCAGATTGCAACCATCCAACAGAAACAGGAGAACCATCAATTCCAACACCCTCCACCCTCCAACAGATATCAGATCAGTCAAAAAAAAATCACTAGTAACAGGGCTTTCTCATACACAGCACCGACACTATGGAACCAACTCCCACCCGACCTACGAGCCAGCATTGATCTAGCCGATTTTAGAAAGAAACTAAAAACCCACCTATTTCAAAGTCATTTCAACCTGTACTAAATTCGCATGAGGGGCAACTCCCCCACAGCTCCCCAGAAACCTGTAATGTATAAATGTACATATGTAAATTATTATCCCCTTAGCTTAGAAGTAGATCATTTTCTGCGTGACGTGCTAACCTTTCGAATCTATATGTACAAATCAAAATTATTCTGTCTTGATTCGACAGCTTTATCCATGTAATCTTCCCCGCTTCTGATCGCTGGAAGGAGCGGTATACAAATGCTTGCTAAATAAAAAAAAATAAATAAAAGTCTAATTTCTAATTTTTGAACCACAAATTGAACCACATACAATACTGTGGGTAAACAAACTGAGCTTAAAAAAATAGGGCCAGATTTTGAATTAGGCAGGCTATGCGCCACAGCGGCGCATAGCCTGCCTGCCGACCCCTCCCACCCAAGCCGGATTGAAAATCTGGGTTGGTCTGGACCCACTGGCAGCCACAGAGGCTACACGGGTAGCAGTGATTTTCGATGCTACCTGCATAGCCTCTGCACCTTAAAGATAAGCAAGGAAAAAACTCGCCTATCTTTAAGGCACAGAGGGCTACGTGGGTAGCATTGAAAATTGCTGCTACCCATGTAGCCCCTTCCTCCGCCATGCTCCTAACACGCCCTGATGCTATGCTGATAGCATCTGGGTGCTTTAGGGACATATCTGCGTTTTTCGAAGGGTACTACCCGTGTGGCTTTTAACTTGGTGCATAAAATGCAAATATAAATTGAGAAATTATGTAGTAATTTATTCAGAAAAAATTGTAAAAGGTAAAATCAATCCAAGTTGTGAACATAAAATTTAATGACTACTTTGCTCCTGCTTCTCATTCATGATTTTGTCAAAGGTGGAACTTTCTTGCTGATTGCGATCCTCAGCTCTGCTTTGGGTTCAGGCGATTCCTAGATTTTGTCTTGATTGACAAAAGAGAACTGAATCCAGATTCCATTTGCAACAACATACTTGTGTGAATGAGGACACGGAGTGCTTTTCCACCAAGTCTTGGGAACATATCCAGTGCTGCACACCAAAATTCCTCCAAAGTTTTGCTTTCAAATTGCATTTCAGGAGTTAGATTTGTCCGCAAATCAATACAATCTTCCTTAAGCTCTTCATCTGACATTTTCTCCAAATTGTAGGAATATGGATTCATGATCCATTCTTTTTTTTTTTTTTTTTTTACTTTTTTATAAATCTTTGTTTAGGTTTTTTGCTTAATTACATATGAGAAAAAGGCAATATACATAATCCATAGCAACATCAAGAGCAAAATAAAATATGAAACCCATCATAACAAAACTCATCAAGAGAAAAGATCCTTGAACCACAAGAAATAGAAAAAAACAAAAAGGCAAAAAGGAGTGTGATACACTCCAAATAAGGGAGCTTATATAAATACAAACCACTCAAATCTTACCCTTTAACCTCCTTATCCATAAGTAATTGATGTAGTTGAGCCACGTCCGTATAAACATAATCCCGTCCCTCCAAAGTAATTAAACAACGGCAAGGACATTTAAGAAAAAAAGAAGCTCCTAACGCTACAACCCTCGATTTTAACTCCAAAAACTGTCTACGTCTAGCCTGAGTGGTCCGGCCTACGTCGGGGAACACTTGCAATTTAGACCCACAAAATAAGGCATCTTTATTTTTAAAATAAGCCCGAAGAACCCGCAATTGTAGAGACTCCGAACCAAAAGTCACCACCAAGGTGCAACGCTTGGGGATGACGTCAAGCGAGTCCTCCAAAAAAGCAGTTAAATCCTGTGCTACCGACACATCAGAGGGAGGGGGAACCCCCTCTGCAGTCGGTGAAACAAACACAGGACTACAATACATTTGAACTGTGTCTATGGTCTCCCTTATTTGCAAAATCTCAGAAAAGTACTTTTTCAATAAAACTTCAAAGGAAAGCAAGTGGGTTTGAGGAAAATTCGGAAAACGTAAGTTTCTTGCCCGGTGTTGATTCTCAAGTGTCTCCAGTCGACAGGAAAGCAAGGAAACATCCTTAATAAGAGAAATATTAGTATCACTACACGACTGGGCCAAGGATTCAACACGGGCAAGCGACTTAGAAGTAGAAACCAATTGGTAATCAATAACATGTACTTTATCAACAACCGAATGAGTAAACTTGCACAAAGAAGATACTGTCATAGACAATCGACTATCAATCTTTTGCAGTGCTTGACCATATGTCAGAAAGAGTCACCTCCCTAGAAATAGGGGGAGTCCCTTCTTTCACCACGGCTGGATCCACCGGAGAGAGTGGCGGAGCTTGAACATGGAGAGAGGTATCCAAAAGCGTAGATGAATGCGGAAGCGGGGGAAAGGGAGGTGGCGTTCAGACCGCCGGGCTTAGAGACGCCCCGTCCGAAGATTGATTGGCAGATAGCAGGGGAGTAAGATGTTTATCCATAGGGCCAGTTATCTTAACACATACTCCTGCATCGGCGGCAGGCTTACCTGCCCCCTTCGCCTTTCTTTTCCCCATCGATAGCCACGCTTAAACTAACAGTGCTCATGAACCTCAGGAGCACCGAAGGAGCACATAAGGAGCGTGTTAAACCCCTTGTGACACGCCCCTTAGGACACGACCACGCCGGCTGCGAACACGCGGCCGCGTGTATCACCCGCTGGTCTTTGTAGGGCTCGGGGGGGTCCTCAGCACCAAGGGAGTCCTTCCAATGCCTGCAGCTGACCCAGCAGGGACCCGGCTCCCACCTGCTACACTGCTCCGCGGTAGAAACACCCGCGGCAACTCCCAGGTAACAGCAAAGATCTTTCCCTGATGAAATCTTCAAGTCTCCTACAGTAAAATATCCATCAATGATTCTGGCAGCATTTCCAAATGAGCCACAGTTTCTTCACACACAGGAGTTATGGATCCAGCATCATCAACCATCTCATCTAGTGAAGGAAATTTTGAGAGACTGCCTCTTTCCATCCTTCGACACCAAAGATGTAACTTTTCTTTGAAGGCATTAAACTTTTCACAAGCCTTCAATATGTTTATCCCATTTCCTTGAAGAGAAACACTCAGGTCATTCATACAGGTGAAAATGTAGCTAAGTAAGCAAGCATTTCGGCAAATTCTTGTGATTCCAATGCCCAACCAGATCACATTCACATTCCTCCAGAAAAACATTTTCTTCCCACAGTTCAAAGAAGCGGGTTAAAGCTTGTCCTCATGACAACCAACAAATGTCTTTGTGGAAAAGCAAAACTGAATACTGACTTCCCAGATCCTTATAAAATGATTTGAAGATGAGGGGGGCGGAGCCTGATGTCCAGCGGGTAGGACGCTTTGCGTTGAAGCTCCCGAGAGGCCTACTCAGAATCCTGACTTAATACCTATATAAATTTACTATTTCGCTCCGAGCTGACCGGGGCACCTCGGGGGGATGGCGGCCCATAAACCAGCGCGCTTGGACTTCGGGTCTCCTTCTTCTTCTCACGGAAAACGCTCCAAAACAGAGGTGTCCTCCCCACAGAAGATGGTTCCATTTCGTGAAAACCCCGCAATGCACCTGGAGATTTTGGAGGAAATACGCGGCGTGAAGGAATTGGTGCAGTCCAATGGAGAAGCGCTTCGAGCCATGCGAGAAGACTTTGGAGTGCTCCAGGACCGACTTGAAGGTCTTTCATTACGGCAGGACAATATGGCGGGGGTCCTCGACTCGCACGAGGTGCGCTTGGGCAAACTGGACAAGGCTGAGCGCCAGATACAGAATCTTCAAAAGGAGTTGGAAGATAGCAATAATCGAGCCCGTCGCAACAATGTGAGGCTCCTCGGAATGCCGGAGGGGGTGGAAGCAGGAGATATAAGAGAATTCTTGCTCAAAACTCTTCCCTCCTTGCTGAAGATCACTTTTCACAGAGAACTGGAAATCGATCGAGCACACCGTGTTCCTGCCCGCATGGCGCTCAACCGCACGACCCCCCGGCCTATTATCTTTAGCTTGCTACGATATCAACAAGTGGAACAAATTTTACATGCTGCCCGAGCGAATCATCATTTGGAATTTGAAGGTCGTAAGGTCTCCTTCTTTCCTGATTTGGCAAAGCCTACCGTTGACCGTCGGAAGAAACTCCTTGCTCTTCGCCCTCGACTTCAACAGCTACAGGCTCGCTTTGGCCTGTTGTATCCAGCGAAGCTCCGAGTGACTCTCCACAACCAGACCAGGACGTTCGAGGATCCTGATCTACTATCAACATTTTTGGACTCCAAAGAAGCAGAGCAGATGCGCTAATCCCAAATCTTGGACTCTTATCTGCCGGCTCTGTCCGCCATTTTGAAGGGCCCGATGCGGCGGTCATAGCCCAGCACAGAAATAGCCTGGACTTTTTTTCTTTCTCTGTATGACTTTTGTCTTTGGTCTCCTATCCCTTCATGATGTGTGCCTCGGTCGGATTCGGAGCACGCACAGTCCTACAGGTTATATGTTTTTTCAATTTCGGCCTTCTCTGGGGTTTCTCCCCGCAGACACATGGTCGCCAGTAATTTTGGGGTTTTGCTTCTCCTCTACCGTACTGCGGTTTTCTTTGTTAATGTGGGGCGCTTCATTGTATTATATTAGCTTATTTTTCCTATGGTATGTGTACAGCTAGATACAGTCAGTTTGAGGGACACAGTGAAATTATGTGTGCTATCATGCTCAGAACTTTAACTTTTCTGAATGGCCTTATGTAAAATTTTATTATTCATCGTCAAAGGCATTACTGGTCCACTCAAAGGAAAGAAAATCCTTAGCTATCTTAGCCACGAGCATGTTGATTTGGTGTTTCTTCAGGAAACGCATTACACTCTGCTGAAACACTGAAACTCAATGCTAGGCCTCACATGGTAGCTGCCTATTCTCCCACCGTTTCCAAATGGTACGGGATAGCCATTCTGGTTAAGAAGTCTTTGCACGCTACTGTACCTGATATTAGCGCTGACATGGAGGGTAGATGGGCCCGTGTACACCTTGAGGTTGGAGATGGTGAATTCACGTGTATTTGCACTATGCCCCGAATGTGGACAACCCTGCTTACTATGCAAGTTTTGCGCAGTTGGCCTCGGCCTCCGCCAATGCTCCATTACTACTTGGTGGCGATTTTACTCAAGTGTTCCCTCAATCTTTTCTTCTCAAACAAGGTGCTCGTTGGTTGGAAGCTCCAGTACCGAGCAGACCTGTGTGGCTAGATATAGTAGCGGGCCTTTGCTCACCGATTCCTCTTACCTTACTCCCTGGTATGACTCTCCCATTAGACTCCCACTATCCACCAATGCTTTTCGGCACTTTAGGTGCCTTTAATACTCTTATGCAACCTTTCGACTCCCGACTCTGGCCAGTGCAACTTCAGCATTGCATTCGGAGCACTAGAGTACTCCCGCCATCGGCACTCTCTGCATAAGGTTTATTGGAGACTTCCGATCTCTCGGTAGTTCACCGGGTGTAGCATCCAATTTAACTAAACCTTATGTAATGCTATCACTAGAGATACCTCTATAGCGCAGAAAGTATGGGAGAGCGAACTGCATGTGACTTTAACCTCGGAGCAATGGAGCCTTATCTGGAGCAGAGGGACACGGGTTCCCGACCCGCCTCACTCACTCAGACCCTCTTCTTTCTAGCCCACCGGTGTTTTTACACTCCTCACAGATTAGACAAATGGAACACTACTCAGGGTAATGGTTGCTGGACACGTCCTGTGGCCATTGGTCTATTACTTCATGTTATGCATGAATATCCCGCACTACAGTATAACTGGCGTCGGGTCTGGGGTCGTATTTAGTCTACATTGCACTCTCAGGAGTCCCTTTCTTGGAGGATAGTGGGACTTCGCCCAGTTGCGGGGATCCCCTCTCCCAAAAAAATGGCTTATCTCCTTTTGAACTTTATGCTTGGCATTGCTATTTCCCTAATTAAGTAATACTGGGAAATTAGTTCCCATCTGAGCCTCAATGAATGGTGGAATCATGCCTGTCTCTACAGTAAATATGAACAAATACCTCGTCTGTTCGCTTCCTCCGTTCAGACTCCTTCTCATTGGTCTCAATGGAAGATGCTCAATGAATATGTACATTTTGCTAAATGCTCTCATCTGACTGTCTAACTTTGTATATATCTCTGTTTCATGATCATGCTGTATTGTGGATACTTTTTTTTTTGATCGTTTGATGTATAATCACTGTTAATTGGAAGCGCTCACATGCTGATACAAACGGGTAGAGAAGAAGCACCGGGGTGGGGGGTAATGGGTTTACTTTTCCTTATTGTATACTTGTTTTGTCTCTTTTGGTGTGTTGTTTCTTTTGTTTGTTGCAAAATGAAAATAAAAGTTTAAAAAAAAAAAAAAAATGATTTGAAGATGCGATGGTTCAAAGCGTGCCCCCTAATCCAGTTGATGATCTTCAAGCAAGTATCAAGCACTTTCTTTAAATTTGGAGGCAACGTTTGCCAAAGCATGCTGATGAAGAAAACAGTGGATAACTTGCAAGTCTGAAATCTCCTTTTTCATCAATGTAGGAAAGCCAGATTTATTTCCAAGCGCAGGTGCCCCGTCAGTGCACACAGAACTGATGACTTTGATATCTAGATTGTTTGGCAAAGAAGTCTTTCACCAGCTGCATCACATCTTTTGCAGTTGTGCTTGTTTTCAGATCTTTACAAAACAGGAAATCTTCCTTTACAGCACCATCATTGACATATCTCACTAATATGAGTTGACTACAACTGGATACATCAGTTGACTTACCCAACTGAAAAGAGATTTTAAGAGGACTAGCTCTGACATATGAGATTACTTGGTCCAAAATATCTTTACTCAAATCACTGATTTGGTTGTGAATAACATTTTGATAGGAGCACCTGTTCAAATTTTTTTTATTAGTTCCTTGTCCAGGATAATTGTTGCCATTTCCAGTGCACATAGCTCAATGAGATCTTCTGCAGTTGTATGGGGCTTCTTGGATTTGGCCACTTTATATGCCACTTGGTATGAAGCAAGAAGTAGTGTTTTGTTCAACAGAAACTAAACCTAATTTTGAAAGAGTTCCTTGTGAATCAAAATGAACTCTCTTGATTCAGTGACCCAATATCATGTCCTTAAACATCAGCTCTGCCATACTTGTTCTTGAAGTGCTCTTGAAGCTTGGATGGCTTCAGATTTGAGTTGAAAAACACAACGCTACAAAGAATGCACTGGGGTTTTTGCAAGCCATCGTTTCCTGTTGTGCAAGTGAAACCAAAGCACACATACTCATCATTCCATTTCCTTCTTTTTGACATGAAGGGTTAATCTGCAAAAGAGAGGTTTTTCTCATATTAGTTCATATTTTTCTCTTGAGTCAGACCGCTTTACTCAGACATGCCTATAGCAAAGTATCGTGAGAAATATGCTTTTGAATATTATAATCTCCAGGAACAAGCAGGAATGAGTCTTCACATATGGGTATCGTCGGTACCGACGGAGCCTGCGCGGGAACGCTCCCCAGCGTCCAAAAGGAAAGCTTTTGGGAGCATCCCACAGCGCCTGCGCGCTGCCTTCCCGCCTTTCCTAACCGCCTCTCTCCAGTTCTTCTTTTACGCGGAGCCAGCAGGTCGTGTTCCTGTCACCGCTGAAGAATTTCTTTATTTTATTTTATTTCTTTGGTCGAGCGTCTGCCTTCTCGACGCTGGACCGGTACCGCCGGTCTTTTCTTTATTTATTCTAAAAAAAACCCCCAAAAAACCCCCCTACTGTTTTTCTCACTTCAGTGCATTTTCTTCTTTGGCCTTAGGCCTAGGAAATTTTTCCTCATGGAAAAGCCCGCCTCTGGGTTTAAAAAATGCATGAAGTGCAGCGGCACTATTTCTGTCACCGACACCCATGAATGGTGTCTAAAATGTTTAGGTCCTGACCACTCCATTGCGGATTGTGAGTCCTGCTCCATGATGTCTAAAAGAGGTCTACAGAATCGAGCAGCTAAGCTCAGTACCCTGTTTCCCTCGGATGCAGCTTCGGTTGCATCGACGTCTTCCAGGGCTGCTTCTTCCTCACATGGACCTCAGGTAACCAAACTTAAATCTAGCCGGTCCTCGAAGGGTAGATCTCCCTCCAAGTATCGAGATGCCTCCGGGCTTGCCCTCGAGGAATCCGCACCGGCAAAATTACCCCGGCGGGAGGCTCCGGCTTCCAAAGCTTTATCTATGGGGTCACAGGTTGACATTGATGGCTCAGCGTCGACCGATCACCTGTTGCCATGTTCTGGGGTACCGGTGGTTTCCACTGGTACCGACATCCAGACATTGGTTGCGTCGATGGATCAGAATATCCTGACCATGCAGCGTGTCATCACGGCATTCATACAAGCTGCAACTCCTTCGGTACCGCAACAAACTCCGTTGCCGTTGCCGGTACCGACATTGGTTCCAGTGCCGGTACCGATTGCATCGATATCCGCTTCGGTGTCGACTGCAGCGGTACACTGTTCTGTGATGCCCATCGGTACCAAATTGGTACCGATCACTCCCGATGTCGATAGCACCCGGTACGCGTATCGGGCTCTGCAGGAGCATCCAGACAGGCGATACTTCGATTCCTCTGAAGATTCTGATGAATCAGAGGTCTCTGTCGAAGCATCGGTGATCCATCCTCAGGAGCCCTCTTCTCCAAAAAGGAGAATTTTATTTATTTATTTATTTAACAGTTTTTATATACCGCGCTATTCATCATCAGCGCGGTTTACACTTTAACAACCTTGTACTTAAGCATAAAACATATGTCAAGTCTACAGATAACAGGGAATGAAACCGGGACAATGGGGATAACGATAAGATAAGGTAATAACAAATATTCACAACTATTTACAGCAAATTAGGATAAGTTTTGAGTTTCATGGGTTAGGGATTGTGAGATTTTAATCTGGGGCAAGCAATGGAGTTTAGAGGCCTTACTTGACTAACCCTAGTCAATGGTTTGGGTTGGAAGGGGGGGAGGTGGGGAGCTAGTGCCTTGGGAGAAGTATTGAAGGAAGAGGTGTGTTTTTAGAGATTTTCTGAATTGGGACAGGTCTTTCTGTGATCTGATGTTAGGTAGCCTGTTCCAACATCTAGGGGCGAAGGATGAGAATGCTCTCATGGTAGTCATCTGTGTGAGTTTTGTTAGGTCTTTTGGGACCATTAGTGTATTTTCTGTTACAGATCTTCTGGATCTGGTGTTTTGAGAGTGGTGAAGGATGTCAGAAAGCGAGGATGGTGAGATTTGGTGGAACGCTTTGAAGGTCAAGAGAAGGGTTTTGTATAAGATCCTACATGTTATTGGGAGCTAGTGAAGTTCAAACAGGATGGGGGTGATATGTTGACTCCTTGAAACCCCATATAGAACTCTGGCTGCTGTATTCATGGCCAACTGTAGGGGGATCAGAGTGCTCTTGGGGAGGCCATGTAGCACAATGTTTGCATAGTCGAAATGAGGGATGACTAATGCCTGGAAGGTTGTGCGAAATTCATTTGGTTCAAGCATGGGTCTGAGGGGTCGTAGAGTCCTGATCTTGTGATAGATGGATTTTACTGTACTTTTTATGTGTTCTTTGAACTCCAGTCGCTGGTCCAGTATGATACCTAAGTAACATATCATGGTTTTGACTGGTATGTCTCAGCCAGAAGACTTGTCTTTTCAAGACTTCATTAGGGAAGTGGCCAGGGGCCTTTCCATCTCAGTGGCCCCAGAGACAGAGCCTAGAGCCAAAAACTTAGATATTTTACAATATCCTAAGGCTCCTAAAGAAGCAGCCACTTTACCAATACATGAGATTCTTTATGATCACATGTTGGGCATATGGGAGACTCCTCTCACCACTTCCCCTCATTCTCGCAGGTTGGACACCATGTATCGTGTTCCTCCTTGTCCTGGCTTCCATAAGACTCAGCTTCCTCACCACTCCATTTTGGTGGAGTCTGCTATGAAGAAGATAAAGAGTACAAAGAGGCACTCTTCTGCTCCTCCAGGAAGATAATGCAGAACCTTAGATGCCTTTGGCAGGAGAATTTTCCAGGCCAGTATGCTTGTTGCCGGAATCAACTCCTATAGTCTCTATATGGGGATGTTTCTAAAAGAAGTTACAGATCACCTGCAAACTTTATCTCCTTTTATTTCAGAAGATAAAAGGGAAGAGTTCCTCACCTGGCTCAAACATGCCCAGGATATTTCCAAGTTTTCCAACCGTGCAGCCTTTGACTCTTTTGAAGGTGCCAGCAGAGCCTCGGCCATTGCCATAGGTGCACGCAGAGTTGCTTGGTTACAAGCTTCTGATTTGGAACCCTGGGTTCAAGATGGACTAGGAAACCTTCCTTGTACAGGTGAAAACCTTTTTGGCAAAGATTGGCAAGCAAAGGCCACCCAAATGGATGCTGAAAATTCTGCTTTATATAGACTTTCAAAGTCTACTTCTGCTCCTTTTAAGAAAAGGTTGTTCAAAAAGGGGTTTTTTTCCCAAAAAAGGGAAATATTATTCTGCTTATGGTCAGCAGTCATCTTCTGCAGGTCGTTTTGCTACAAAGAGGCAGCAACAACCGAAACAGGCCAAGCCTAAGGCTGCTAGGACTGCTACGGCCCAACAGCCTCATCCTCCTCAGGGCCTTTGACTTACAACTAGAGAGCTTAACCTTTCTGGCTCTAGAACATCCAGAGTCTCTCACCATTCCAGGAAGGTTGGCTTACTTTGCTCCCAGGTGGGAACAAATCACAGCAGAGCAATGGACCCTCTCCATCATAAGGGAGGGGTACAAGCTTCATTTCTTAAACCTTCCTCCTCACACTATGGTGAGACAGTTCAATTCTCAGACATCTCTCCTCGACCTTCTGGGTCAGGAGATTGCTACCCTTCTTGCCCAAGGGGCAATAGAAGAAGTACCCCTTCTTCAACAGGGCTCAGGGTTCTACTCCCCCTACTTTCTTATCCCAAAGAAAACAGGGGGCTACAGACCCATATTAGATCTCAGAGAATTGAACGAGTTTCTGTGCAAGGAGAAATTCAAGATGATTTCTCTCGATACTCTCCTTCCATACCTCCAGAGTCAGGATTGGCTTTGCTCTCTAGACCTCAAGGATGCGTACACCCATGTCCTCATCCATCCAACACAAAGAAGGTTCCTTCTGTTCCTATATCAAGGGAAGCACTACCAATACAGAGTGCTTCCTTTCGGTCTGGCCTCTGCACCAAGGGTTTTCACAAAATGCATGGCAGTAGTAGCTGCATTTCTACGCACTCTAGGGATATTCGTATTCCCATATCTGGACGACTGGCTCATCCGAGCTCCATCCCAGTCGGAGGCCCAGACTTCTCTAACCTGCACAAGGCGTATCCTTCAGTATCTGGGACTTGTAATAAACTTTCCAAAATCCCATCTCACCCCTACTCAGTCTCTAGAGTTCATAGGGGCCTATCTTCCCCAGGCCCGTTGCCTACGCTTGGTGCAGTTAGCCTCACAAGTTCAGTTAAAATCCCATTTAACTGCTCGAGAGATGTTACAACTGTTAGGCCACATGGCATCCAATGTGCATGTGGTTCCTTACGCTCGCCTTCACATGAGGGCAGCTCAGTGGACTCTGTCCACCCAATGGACCCAGGCATCAGGTTGCCTGTCCGACAAAATAGCAACCTTCAGTCGCCTCTTTTGGTCCCTCCAGTGGTGGAAGTCCACTCAAAATCTGTTGGTGGGGTCCCCCTTTCAACAGGTGTTACCCCAAGCAACCCTTACAACAGATGCCTTGAGTGGAGAGATCTCGAAGATGAGCTCCCCATCCTCTTGGAGAGGCATCTGGTCTCTACAGGAGACATATCTACATATCAACCTCTTAGAGCTCAGAGCAATTTTTCTAGCTCTCAGAGTCTTCCACACCCTGCTCAGCTACAAGACAGTCCTCATCCACACGGACAACCAAGCAGCCATGTTCTACGTGAACAAGCAAGGCGGGACTGGCTCTCTGTCACTTTGCAACGAAGCTCTGAGATTGTGGGCCTTCGCCAGAGAGCATCAAATTCATCTCATGGCAGTGTATCTTCCAGGGGTTCAAAACTCTTGGGCAGACAGACTCAGTCGAGTTCTGCTTCCACACGAATGGTCCCTCCATGGGGACCAGATAGCCAGGGTCTTTTGAATTTGGGGAACCCCAGACAGACTTGTTTGCAAGTCCGTGGAATGCCAAACTTCCCCGGTTCTGTTCCAGAATTCCATGTCAGGGAGTTCAGGCCAGGGATGCCTTCCTCCTCCATTGGGGGCAAGATTCCCTCTATGCCTTTCCACCCATTCCTCTAATTCCCAAGACACTCTTCAAACTTCAGAGAGACAAGGGGTCTATGATCCTCATAGCACCACATTGGCCACGCCAAGTGTGGTACCCTCTACTTCTGCATCTCTCTCAAGCTCACTCCCTGGACTTGGGATCTGCTCCAGACCTCCTGTCCCAGGAGGAGGAAACGTTGTGGCACCCAAATCCCCAGTCTCTTCACCTCAGAGTCTGGTTGCTGAAGGCCTAGACTTTCAAGATTTGCATCTTTCTCAGCAAGTGAAGGATATCCTTCATGCTTCCAGAAAGCCTTCCACTAGACGTTCCTATGCTTTTAAATGGAAAAGGTTTACCATTTGGTGTGCAGAGAAGGGTCTTAACCCTCTTGCAATACCTCTTAATTCTTTACTAGAGTATTTGCTGCATTTATCCCATGCAGGCCTTAAAACAAATTCAGTAAGAGTCCATTTGAGTGCTATTGCAGCATCCCTTAAACCTCTCAATGGACAGCCTATTTCCTTTCATCCTCTTATAGCAAGATTCATGAGAGGCCTTCTTTTGACTAAACCTCCCATCAGACTGCCTCCAGTGGCCTGGGACTTGAATCTGGTTCTTGGCCAGCTTATGCAGCCACCCTTTGAACCCTTAGCCACTACCTCCTTGAAATTTCTTTCCTGGAAGGTTATTTTTCTCATTGCAGTCACTTCAGCTCGCCGCATCAGTGAGCTGCAAGCCTTGGTGGCTAATCCTCCTTATACAAGGTTCCATCATGACAAGGTAGTCCTCAGGACTAATCCACACTTTATGCCTAAAGTGGTCTCACCTTTTCATTTGAACCAGGAGGTTTATTTACCTGTCTTTTTTCCAGGACCTCATGCTTCAAGTGCAGAGAGGAATCTTCATACCCTGGATTGTAAGAGCTCTTGCTTTTTACTTACAAAGAACACAGCAACATAGAAAGTCCTCTCAACTCTTTGTTGCTTTTGATCCCTCTCATTTAGGACTTCCAGTCTCTAAGAGAACTCTGTCCAATTGGATTGCTCAGTGTATTTCTTTTGCTTACCAGAGTAAGAACCTTTCTCTGGAGGGCCATGTCACAGCTCACAATGTGAGGGCTATGGCAGCCTCTATGGCTCATCTAAATTCTGTGTCCATCGACCAAATCTGTCGAGCGGCCACCTGGGCCTCGGTTCATACCTTCACAGCCCATTACTGCTTGGACAAGGACTCCCGCCGGGATGCCTTGTTTGGTCAGGCTGTTCTCAAACACCTGTTCCATACCTAACCAACTCCTATCCTCCATCCCTGGCTGGATGCCTGAGATTCATGGGTGGAGGTAGAGCCCTTCCCAGGGACTCACAACCTGGGTGATCTCCCAGGCATCTCTAGCTGGGGAGTCCCCATATGTGAAGACTCATTCCTGCTTGTTCCTGGAGATAGCACAGTTACTTACCTGTAACAGGTGATCTCTGGGAACAGCAGGAATAAGTCTTCACAACCCACCCACCTCCCCTAGGAGTTGTATCTCTCTATCTTTCTTTCCTTTCCTCTCTCTCTCTCTTTGTCTCAGCTTTAAAACTCGAACTGGAGAGAGGCGGTCAGGAAAGGCAGGAAGGCAGCGCGCAGGCGCTGTGGGATGCTCCCAAAAGCTTTCCTTTTGGACGATGGGGAGCGTTCCCGCGCAGGCTCCGTCGGTACTGACGATACCCATGTGTGAAGACTTATTCCTGCTGTTCCCAGAGATCATCTGTTACAGGTAAGTAACTGTGCTTTACAATATTATCTGTGTTATGTCAAGATAAATCGTCAGGTGAAAATGCTATGGGGGTGCGGTGCTCACGATAATTGAGACAAGTTTGTACTGTGCGTATATCAGTGTGTGATAGGTGTGATGCACAGTCAGCCTGTATCACAACTGTATTTCCTCTAATAATAATAATTCACACTTGTGTGCTCATGGACATGTGTAAATGTGCTGCTCGAGTGACTAGCTTTGTGATGAACGCTGTGTCACAGCACACTCAACCAAATGCCACATTTTACGTGGGATTAACTTCTGGTCAAGTAAATGACACTGTTTCGTTGGTCAATTTCACTGCCAATCAACTTACACCACCTCGTATGAGCAAATGAATAGATTGGCCTACCAGAATATGGAGAAACGAACACCCACAAAGGAGTTTACTTCTCTCGCAACACGGGCAGCGGGAGACGAGTGTGCCTGGACAAGCATTACCTCCTGTCTCCCCCGCGTTCCTCATTCCTTCGCATTGTATACGGGGAAGTCAGTAGCAATGAGGGAGGCATTTGATTAGCTGGACAAAGTGGGGATAAGCACGGGATTGACTGAGTGAATTCAAGTGACAGAGGGAAGCATGGAGCATGTGAGCTGAGGTGACAGGCGAGCTGAGAGGCCTGAGGGATGGCATACTTAACGAACTCTCGCGATCGTGAATTTGAGTGAAACAATATATGATTGTCAAATGTGCTTAATGATTTTAAAAGCAATACTCTGATAAGTTACTTACTTTACTTATGTTAATTCTGTTGTTCTCTCCTTTTGATTAAATAATGACTATTATCTACACAACACAACTACCTACTACCACTGCTCAAGGCACACTGACAGCTGGCTGAGTGATGACTCGTGACTTGTCACTAAAGGACAGAAGCCACTCTGTGTTGCACCCCCTGAAAATCCATCTCGCAACCCCTGGGGGTGCGGGCACCCCAGGTTGGGAACCCCCTGTGCTAGACCATTCCAGACAATGGTTGTGTTCTCCTATCAGCAGATTGGTAGAGACAGAGAGCCAATGAAATGCCCAGGTTTCAGTGATATCACTCCTGTGACTATTCTCCTCAGCCATCAGAGGACTCTTCAGTTTTCTTTTGTCGCCCGCAGATGGTGGATGGATTTTCTCCACTGAAGAAAATCTGAACAACTGAGAGGAAAAGAAATGATTTTGCTTGTGATCAACCAACTTGAGGGGTAACTCTCTCTCACTTGAGTACGACATGGGAGACCTCACTAGACTGCTGACTTTGGTAGCTATAAGAGGAGGGAGAGTTTGGCACAGCTCATAAGAGCCTGTTGAGCAGCCAGAAAATTGGAAGGATTTGGAAGAGTTCAGCAACTTCATACAACCTCAACACCCTTGCCCTCCTCCTCTGTCCCCCCACCCCCCAAACTCTCCCCTGAAGATTGCAGAAGGCTCTCTGAGGTATCTGCCTGCCAGCCATCTTAAAACACAGGCTCCTGATTCCATCTGTCTGGGGTGCAATTCAGGGTGGACTGTTGGTGACCATTGGCGTGGTGTGGGGGTTTCCCGCCCTTTTTTATATGCGTTAGAAGCGTCTTTTACTATTGTGCACCTGGCGGTCGCACGGTTCAAATGCACGTTCTGCCAGAGTGACTCCAATATTCGTTCCTACCCAAGCACCCGATTCACACATTGCTGCTACAAGCGCTGTTAACTCGTGCCTTCCGGGCCACTGCATCCTTAGCATGTGCTGCTGTTGTACTTTCCTTAACTTCTATGTTTTCATCTAAGTGCCACATCTCTGACTTCTGGACTCTCCCTCTCTCCTGTCTGCTCTCAGCCAGGGGATGCAGTTGGTCCGGCCTTGCCTGCATCAGGGTAGGAGGTGGTGGTTGATGATGTGGATAAGGATGGGCCTGTTAGCTGGAAGTTCTGGCAACTGTGCTTTTAGCTGTTCCCTATACTCTAGGGGTTCGGTGGCAGCTATGTCCCCTGGTGTTGGAGTCATTTCCTAGAGGAGAGCTTGTGGACTCTGGATTGTCCTTCCTGGAATTCTTTTCCTTTTTACAACAGGCCTGGTAATTCTGGCATGGAAATTCACTCTGCGGCCTCTGGGGTTCCCTTGAGTGCAGTTTCGTGAAGGACAGGCTGAGAGTGGAAGCCTGTACAGTTGCTTATGGTTGTGTCCCTGGTGAAGGCCCCCTCCTGGTGATGTGGAGCAGCTGGGATCTGTCCGAGATTTAGATTGTGACTTTGGTTCAAATATCGCTGTTTTGGGCTCCAATGTGGATGAAGTGCGCTCTCCTTCAGAGGATTATGAAGAGGCTGTTATCTGCCTGTTCTGGAAGGAGGAACTGGTGACGTTGATTGCCAGGGTCTCATCCACCTTAAACTTGGTGGATGCTCCAGACATGAGTAGGGGCCGAAGGTTCATCCACTCCTGCAAGAGTGTGTAAATTCACTAGTCTTCCCATTCCTGGGGATGATTAAGGACATGATCAGGTCAGTGAGATTCTCCTGACTCCCTGCCTAAGGGACTAATAGTGTATACGTAAGAAGCTGTACACTTTCCTGGAGGATGAGTGCGTTGTGTGGTTTGATCATACCCAAGATGGATGCACAGGTCATGGTAGTTTCAAGAAGGACCACCATTCCTGTGAACAGCAGATCGACCTTGAAGAATACTCTGGCCGAAAGATAGATTCGTTGCTGAAGAAACATTCACTACAATGGTTGCCATTTTTTAGTTGATAGTATGTGCAGGCCTGACATCTCGAGCTCTGCTGCAGTGGATTCAGTCTCTCCTGCTGGATGATACTACCTCTCTTTTACAGTCTGCTACAGCCTTCCTTTCTGATGCCATGTATGACATCGTCCACCTAGTGGCCAGAGATAGTGCCCTGTCGAGAGTGACACTGTGTTGGATTTGGCTTCACCACTGGGCAGGAGACATATCCTCCAAAGCCCGGCTGACCCAATTGGCCTTTAAAAGGAAGCTTCTGTTTGAGGCCGATTTGTAGAAACTGGTGAAGGACCTAGGCGAGACAAAACCTTACGCCTTATGGAGAACAGGTATAAGGTGCCTGTGAAGTGGGCAGGAGCCCCTTTTCCATCAGCCTTTGCCTGCACCTCATGGGTATGATGGTCAGACTGCCAGGGGCCTTGGGACTCCCATTGCTATTAGCCTGGAAAGCCCTTTCTTCCCCTCCGCTTCCGGATTTTGGGTTCGTTCTTGGTCCTTTTGAGGAGCTCATGGGCCCAGGGACTTGGTCCCCTCCAGAGGAGGTCCCTCTCAGGCAGCATAATGAAAGTTGGGGGTGCCCATTCCCTAGTACCTCTAATTGGAGGCAGGCTTTGCTTTCTCTTTCAGGAATGGGACTGGGTCACCAAGAATCGCTGGATGCTAGACACCATTCATTATGGCTGTGTTCAGGAATGCAGAGAGACTGTCGCGTTCGTCATCTCCCTCTGTGAGTCAGCGAACAGAAGGGAAGCTGTTCAGGATCACCTTGGTCAAGTTGCTACTCCCGAAGGCAGTGGTGCCTGTTCCCTCTGATCAGGGTAAGAGCAGATATTACATCTATTTTGTAGTGAAAAAGGATGGCTCATTTTGGCTTATTCTTGACCTCAGTTGTGTCAGTGTGCACTTGCGTGTTCTGTGCTTCCTGATGGAAACTTTGAAATTAATGGTTGAGGAGGTGCGCCAAAGGGAGTTCCTGGCTTCTCTAGATTTGGCCAAAGTATATTTTCATATCCTCGGCAAAGATATTTGTGCTGTGCCGTGTCTGGCTCGCACTTCGAATTTGCCGCCCTTCCATTTGGGCTCTCCACTGCTCCAAGGATGTTCTGTAAGGTCATGATGGTGATAGCTGCATCTCCAGGAACAAGCAGGAATGAGTCTTCACATATGGGTACGTCGGTACCGACGGAGCCTGCACGGGAATGCTCCCCAGCATCCAATCAGAAAGCTTTTGGGAGCATCCCTCGCGCCTGCGTGCCGACTTCCCGCCCTTTCCACTTCTTCTCCTCAGTTTTCGTTTTTCCGCTGAGCCGGCAGGACGTCCTCCTATCACCGCAGAAACCTTTTTCTTTAAATACTTCATTTCTTGTTTTCTTGTGGTCGCGGCTGTTTTTCCCGCCGACACCGGTACCGCCGGTGGTTTTTTTCTTTCTTTTTTCTTAAACTCAGAGAGATTTTTCCCTCTGTTTCTGTCTTAACTTTTTGGGCCTACAAGGCCTCTCCATCATGGAGCCGCCTTCTCCTAAGAAGTGCCTTCACCGTGGAAACACAGTTTTCTTTTTAGACTCCAATCTCTGGTGTCTAACCTGTTTGGGTCCTGACCCTTTTTCCCCTGAACTATCAGGGTGCAATGCTGAGAGAAGACCTTCCCTCTTTCGAGTTTCCCTCGATACCGTTTTCTCTCCTGCAGTGAGGGCACCGGGTTTTTCTTCTCTACAGGATCAGGTAACCCACAAACAGTCTGTTAAGACTTGCCAATCCTTGAGTGGTAGGTCTCATGCCATGCATGATGACTGCTCCGGCCTTGCCCTCAAGACCCCATTGGCATTAAAACCCCGGCTGGAGTCTTCGGGCTCCAAAGCATTTCAGGGGTTTCAGGTTGTTCCTGGGGCTCACCCCTCACAGAACATACCTGAGCCGTGCTCGGGGGTGGTATCCGCTTTGAGTGGTACCGATACCCCGGCACCGGTGTCGAGTCTCCCACTCTTCACCAGGGATCGTCATCTGGCGTCCTCGGTACCTTCGGGACCGATCGATACGTTCCAGATTGACTTTCCTGTTTCTAAGCCATGTTCGGTGGTGGTACCCGCTTCGAGCGGTACCAATACCCCGGCATCGGCACCGGTGTCGAGTGTTCCACCAGGGATCGTCTTCTGGCATCCTCGGTTCCTTCGGGACCGATCGATACATTCCAGATTGACTTTCCTGTATCTAAGCCATGCTCGGGGGTGGTATCCGCTTCGAGCGGTACCGATACCCCGGCATCGGCACCAGTGTCGAGTGTCCCACTCTTCACCAGGGATCGTCATCTGGCGTCCTCGGTACTTTCGGGACCGATCCATACGACCCAGAGTGACTTCCCTGTATCAGCATCGCCGGTACCACCACCGACGTCGGTGCACTCTAGACATGCATCGATAGACTCGCTCCCTTCGATGCCGAGTCTGGAATTGATATCTAGTCTAGATGACTGGGTACCGACGCGCCTTGGAACCGACCCTTGTCGTTTCTGGATACGCAGTACCGAGGATACTCACCAAGACTTTCTGGTTACCTTGGTACCGCTTGAGCAGCCTCCGATGACGGCTTCGATGCCATTACCGGTATCGGTATCGATGTCAATTCCTGCAGTTACATCGGTGCCATCGATCCTTTCCATGCCTAGTTTGGAATCGATACCTGGCATAGACGATGCAGTACTAACTGCCTCAAATCGTGACTGCCAGTATCATTATCCATCTAGTAAAGTTCTTTTTCTGCACCAGACCAGTACATTCTCTGGTGCTCAGGCTGCATCTTCAACCTTAGCCTTCCCAGGGATGGTTCCCATTGGAGATCCTTCTTTTCAGAAGTTTCTCCTTGACATGGCAACCTTTCTTGCTATTCCTATCCCTGGCTGTAATCTTAACCAAGGCTCTCCTGCAGAAAAGGGAAATATAATGCTTCCTTAACATCATTCTTTGCAGGATGATCTTCTGAGAATATGGGAATCACCTTTAAGGGTTCCCTCACCTTCTACAGCAACTAATGAT
The DNA here is from genome assembly GCA_033557465.1 of Ichthyophis bannanicus. NCBI lineage: Eukaryota > Metazoa > Chordata > Amphibia > Gymnophiona > Ichthyophiidae > Ichthyophis > Ichthyophis bannanicus. The sequence continues at coordinate 1,324,066,960 of CM066032.1, forward strand.
CTGTATCAGGTGCCCCCCTCTCCAGGGTTTCAAAAGAATCAACTTCCCCATCATTCCATTGTAGTGGAATCAGCAATGAGGAAGGTAAAAAGCAAGAAGAAGCATTCTTCTTATCCGTCAGGTCGTGCTTCTAGAGCACTTGATGCCTTTGGACGTCAAACCTTCCAAACATCTATGCTGGCATCAAGAATTATTTCTTATATATTTTATATGAGTCTAACACTCCAGGAGGTCACAAAGAAATTATCTCTTTTGACTCCTTTTTTGTCAGAGCCTAAGGCTGCTGACTATTCCTTGCTTCTTAATCATAGTCGGAATATCTCTTGGTTTCTTTCTCATGCTTCTCTAGACTCTTTTGAGTCTGTTAGCAGATCCTCTGCTATTGCCATTGGAGCACGTCGTAGAGCCTGGCTCCAAGCTTTTGACTTGAGCAGATGGGCACAACATACACTGGGTAATTCTCCTTGTACTGGAGAAAATCTCTTCAATAAGGAGGCTTTAGGTCAGGTTGCTCATTGCTCCACTGACTTCCCTGGTTCTGGAGACCATTCTAAGCCGCCTTCTTCCCCAGGATGTAGGAAATGTCCTACCAAGCCTTCTTTCCCTAAGAAAAGAAGGTTTCACTCTTCTCCTGCCCATCATCCAGAGGTGCCCAAGCAAGGGACACCTCGTCCTAGTCTGAAGTTTCCAAATTCTAGCCAGTCTCAACATACCCAGCAACCATAGGTTCTGAAGGTTACAATCTACAGTTAACCTCTTCTTAACAGAAGTTTGTTCACTGTTTTTCCTTAAAGCTCTACACTGGGGTTTTCCTTTTTCAGTATGCTAAGCTGTCAGGATATCCTTGTCCATGGGTTACAGAATTCTCCTCTTCTTACTACCAAGAAGGGAGGTTACAACTATCTCATGATAGTTTCTGTCCCAACATGAACATTTTTTCCTTCAGCTGACTCGCCATATGGGTAAGTCACCCTCCCCCTCTCATCCAGGGTTTCCCCTGACTGAGTGGTACCATACTGAAAAGCTTCTCTAGCTTTCATTCCCGTGTAGACTTTTTGTTTCCTTGAATACATTCTCAAGATAACTCAACTCATCAGGCAGGGACAGGAATATCTCCTCTCCCTTTGTCTGTTTCTCTTTGTTTTGCACAGTAAGATTCTCTCTGCTGTCTTTTTCAGCTGCTGTGCATGCAGGAGTTTCAGTGATTGAACTACTGGTACTTTTCCACAAGTTCCAGTCTATCTTCCACAATTTTTGTCTAGCCTCAGTAGTGATTCCAAGCTAGTCCTCATCTATCTTGGATAATCCTACTCACTTTAGGCTTCTCACCTTATCTTCTTTCTAGCCATCTCCTTTTCCTAGGATGTGGCAACACACCTGACTTCAGTCAGTTTCATCTCATAATTCTCCTGCACAATGCTCTCTGCAATCTTCAGAGAAGCTTTCTACTATGGGCCCTTGCTACAGAGCATTGATCTTTGTCTCTGAGGGCTATTCTATATAGTAGAAAAAAGCTTATAAATCGTTCTCCACACCCTCTTGTCTCCTGTTACAATTCAGAATATAAGCTTTTTCTGCGTGAATATCCAAGGCTATTAGTAACGCATGATACCCCTATGTCCCTCCAGTGGGTCCTCCTGGTAGCTCCTCTATGCGTTTCTACCCATCTACCATGTCAGAGTTCTAAAGGACTCTCGACTTGCTCTTTACAGACTGATATGTTTTTCACGCAACCATCCTGGTTATTTTACTGGATTGCATTCCTGCATCCTCTTAGCCCACAGAAATAGATTCTCTATATATCTGTCAAGTGGGTTTCATGTGAATGTTCTTATGGGGCTTAGTGTATCTTCAGACTTATTATCATGTATGTAAATATCTCCATATATGCCTCTACATACATAGGTCTGTAAGCTGTGTGTGCATAATTTATGCCCCCATATGTATATATATATCCACCTATATATATATATGTTGATACATATTCTGCATATCTAGATATACATTTATATATAGGTATATATCTATCTATCTATATGTATCTATCTATATGTATCTATCTATCTATATGTATCTATCTATCTATCTCTATCTATCTATCTCTATCTATCTATCTCTATCTATCTATCTCTATCTATCTATCTCTATCTATCTATCTCTATCTATCTATCTATATCTATCTATCTATCTATCTATCTATCTATCTATATCTATGTATATCGGTATATGTATCTGTTGAGAGACTTTTATAGATTGATATGTATTACATACTATCTCCTCACTGTCTATGCTATAGCAATTGTACCTTTCTCAGAGGTTACAGACAGTGGGCTCCCTTTTTCATACTGTTCCTTAGTATGTGGGGACTGTTATGCTCACAACCACTACTGTGGTGATAACAGCTTCCGCTTTGCTCTAGGTCTCCCTGTCCTTGAAGATTCAAGCTTCAATATCTTTCCTATCTCTCATCAGCTAGGAAAGATAGTGTACATCTTCATTGTTTTTGAGTACACATTGTTCTGCTTGGGAATATGGGCTTTTTTCCATAACCCTTCTTCCCTCCAAGACTGGGCTAGTTGTCCAAATTGGTCAGTCGTCTTCTTTTAGTCCTCAATGTTATGACTCTGTACCTAAAAGAGTTTTCAGCTTTTTCTCATAAAGCTTTCCATTGAAGACCTGCCGTTCTAATCCTACCCCAGTTGACACCTGGATCACCTGCTAATTCCAGGTCTGGACCTTCACCCTCACTGCTGTGAGGTCACCTTGAGGATTCCGCTACTGCATATCCAGTAGACTCCATCACGCTTTCTACTTCCTACAATCCAGTAGGTAAGCTCCATATTATAACTGTTCATTAAATAATTTTAATGGTACTTATCATACATGCCATGGGCTCCTCTCCTGTAGTCCTTGGGTTTGCTGTTTTCCTTACAGCTCTTCTATTCTCAACTCCTACCCTCCATTCCCTCATGGGATGCCGGAGATTCCTGTATGGGAAATGCACTCCTGATCCAGGAACATGCATTTTATGGGATCTCCCCCTGGCATCTCTAGCTAGGGAGTCCCCATATGTGAAGACTCATTCCTGCTTGTTCCTGGAGATAGCAAGTTACTTACCTGTAACAGGTGATCTCTGGGAACAGCAGGAATAAGTCTTCACAACCCACCCACCTCCCCTAGGAGTTGTATCTATCTATCTTCCTTTCCTCTTTCTCTCCTTTGTCTCAGCTATGAAACTCAACTGAGGAGAAGTGGAAAGGGCGGGAAGTCAGCGCGCAGGCGCGAGGGATGCTCCCAAAAGCTTTCTGATTGGATGCTGGGGAGCATTCCCGTGCAGGCTCCGTTGGTACCGACGTACCCATATGTGAAGACTTATTCCTGCTGTTCCCAGAGATCACCTTTTACAGGTAAGTAACTGTGCTAACACCAAGGGCTTTGTGTGCACCCATATCTTGATGACTAGCTTATCTGAGCCTGTTCTGTCAGAGGCGTCTTGAGGGGTGACTCAAGTGGTGTACTCCTTGGAAAGCCTCAGCTGGGTGATCAATCTGAGGAAGAGCCAATTGGTGTCTTCCCAATCCCTGGAATTCCTGGGAGCAAAGTTCGATACGTAAGTGGTAAGAGTCTTCCTGCCAGAAGAGAAAATCAAAAGATTGTTTCATTGCCTGGCATTCTGTTCACAACAGGCTCCCAGAGTCAGATTATTTACAGCTCCATGGATTGATGGCGGTGACCAAGATGGTGCTGTGGGCGCAGGCTCATATTTGACCACTCCAGTGGTCCTTACTGGTTCAGTAATCCCCAAGTTCTCAGGAGTTCGAGCTCAGGCTTCCGCTCCCATTGATGGTGAAGGCCAGCCTGCAGTGGTGGCAGCAGTCCAATCATCTGAAGAAGGGCATGCCGCTGGACGATTAATCATGGATCTTTCTGATGACTGATGCCAGTCTCTCGGGCTGAGGAGCCCATTGTCATGACCAAATGGCCCAGGGCTGTTGGAACTGCAGGGAGGTGGTGTGGTCCATCAGCTGTCTCGAGGCGAAGGCAATCGGGTTGGCTGTTCTGGTCAAGAGCCAGGCAGTTGGATTGTTTTTGGACAACACTATGGTGGGGGCTTATGTCACTTGTGCTTGACGGCATGAGGACTGCTGGAATGGCCCTGGAGATGGCTCTCTTGTTTGCCTGGATGGAGAAAAACCTAATTCTGTCGGCCCAGCACATTGCCAAGGTGTACTTAGAACTACTACTCATTTGTATAGCGCTACAAGATGTATGCAGCACTGTACATATAGATATGAGACAGTCCCTGCTCATCGGAGCTTACAGTCTAATCCAGATGAAAAAAAACTGGGGAACAGAGTATGGCAAAATGCATATAAGTAATGGACAAGAGAATGAGAAGCTTCAAGATTTAAAAGCAGTCTCAAAGAGGTGGGTCTTCAGTCTGGACTTGAATAGGGCCTGAGAAGGAGCCAGACGCCCAGACTCGGGTAGTTTGTTCCAAGCATATAGAGCAGCAAGATGGAATGAACGAAGTCTCGAGTTTGTAGTGGTAAAGAAGGGCACAGATAAAAGGGATCTGCCAGAGGAGCGGAGTTCCCGAGGAAGAGTGTAGAGTGAGAAGAAAGGAAAGGTAATGAGGAGCCATGGAATGAATGCACTTTTAGGTTAGGAGACGTTTGATCTGGATGCAGAAATGGATAGGGAGCCACTGAAGTGACCTGAGAAGAGAGGTTTACATGGGCATAGCAAAACTAGCAGAAGATAAGCCGTACAGCTGAGTTTTGAACAGATTGAAGGGGAGAAAGATGATTCTGAGGGAGAGCAGTGAGGAGCAGGTTACAATAGTCAAGATGGGAGATGACTAGTGAGTGGATGATGGTCTTAGTAGTGTGTGTAGAAAGGAAGAGATAAATTTTGCCAATGTTAGAAGTGACAGGTTTTTAACTTTCTCTTTATCTGTTGGATGTGTACAGAGAAAGAGAGAGAGGAGGCAAAGATAACCCCAAGGTTGCAAGCTGAGGAAACAGGGAGAAGTATAGTGTTATCCACAGAAACAGAGAAGGGGAGGGAGGAGGGTTTAGGAGGAAAGATGAGGAGCTCAGTTTTGACCATGTTCAGTTTCAGACTGGTGAGACATCCAGGCAGCTATGTCAGATAAGCAGGTAGAGATCCGGGCCTGGATTCCTGGAGAGATTTCAGGCACAGAAAGGTAGATTTGAGTCATCAGCATAAAGATGATACTGAAAACCATGGAAGGAAATAAATGCACTAAAGGACTGAGTATAGAGAGAGAAAAGGAGAGGTCCCAAGACAGAGCCCCAAGGTACACCAACTGAAAGCAGGATGGCAGAGGAGAATCCACCAGAACGCACTAAAAGCATGATGAGAGAGAGAAGAAGAAAACCAGGACAGAACAGAGCTCCTAAATACGATTGTGGACAGGGTATCAAGGAGGAGGTGGTGATCAACAGTGTCAAAGGATAAGAATCTAGTAGAGGCCTTTTGATTTGGCAAGGAACAAGTCTCTAGAGACTTTAACCAGGGCTAGCCTTCCACTAGGTGAGCTAGGTGGCTGCCTAGGGTGGCCAGACCAGGTGGGCAATGGCAGTGGCACACTTGGGCAGCCACGCTACCCCCCCCAGCTGCCACTGATTCCATTTTTGGAGGAGGGAGGCGGGCAGCAGCAGTATTTCCAAAAGCAGCTGCAAAACCCTTGGGCTAGCCCTGACTTTGGCAAGAGCTGTTTCTGTGGAATGTAGAGAACAAAAGCTAAATTGCAGTGGATCCAGAAGGGCTTAGGAGGAAAAAGTCAAGACAGTGGTGGAGGACCACTCGTTCAAGTAGTTTTGAAGCAAAGGGGAGGAGTGAGATGGGCTGATAACTGGAAGGACAGATAGAATCTAGTGAAGACTTGAGGAGAGGTGTTTCTCCTAGGACAAGCAGGATGAGTCAGCCACACTTGGTGAGTCAGCCACACTTGGTGACGTCCTCCGGCGGCGCCGAGACGGAAGTACTCTCCATAGCTCAGAAGGGCTTTGCCCTTCTGAGCATGAGCCAACTGGCCCTACCCTCCCCCCCGGTTCACCCCTAGCTAGCCAGTTTCAGTTCTTCCGCCTTGCCAGCAAGACAGACCTCTCTACTCTCCAACTAAAATTCCACAAATACTACACTATTCTGAAGAGGAATTCCTTCCTCCTTACTCACCGTTTAAAAATGTTTTAACGCTGTTTCTGATTCTTCCTCTTTTTCAGATCTCTTCCAATGCCATCCAAGGAGAGATGGCTGGGATCCCTGTGCCTGCCGGCCATGCGCTTGCAGCCTAGAGTATAATGGCTAAGCAGCAAGAGGCTTGCCTAATAACTCTAAGGTTTGAAGTTCAAGACGTGCCTCCAACTGTGAGAAATGAAGCTAGTAAGCTTTAAGTGGGTTACGGAACACTACTGCTGCTGCAGCCGCTGCCACACGGGATGTGCCTCTAAGGCCTCCATCCCCGGCCATGCCGCATGTGTCGCTCACCACTTAAAGCCTTCTATCCTGGATATGCTAGGCTGATCACGAAGAGGCTGCTTAAGACTCACACAGCACGGGATGCGCCCCCGGGCCTCCATTCCCGGCCGCGGAAATCCGACCCTCCGTTTGTCTGCTCTACAGCCCCAGCAGCTCCGATCCGACCGGCCACGAGGTGACGATGAGGCTCCCAGTGCGGCGGCCATCTTGCCCGATGACATCACTGCTCCTGGCTCCTCCCCCTGCGGCGCCATTGGTCAGCACCAATCCAATCAGAGAAGGAGGAGCCGATTGCACAGGCAACACAAACTGGAGCCACCTACTCGCAGAATACCTTCAGGAAACACAAAAAGCGAGCGGAATTGGAGGTCACAAGCGCTTTAATGATACTAAAAACACTCCAATGCGTTTCGGCAACGCCTTCATAATTTTTTAGCTATAATCAACCTTATGATTGTTTCTGTGCCACGAATTTATATCAGCGCTTTGTTCAACATATTGATACACATAACTGTAAGTATGCTATTGTTTTCTATCCTTTTTGTTGATTGTCGATGTTTTTTAAAAAATTTATTTATTGTTCCTATCATTATACTATACATGGGTGTTTGTATATATTTTAATCATTTTCTTATTATTTTGCTCAATCTTGTTTTTAAAAATATTTTTGTCTATTTTTAACATATTTTTAACTTGGAACTGTAATATTTTTGTTGTAACACACCCAGTAGAAAACGTGGATTGCAATGAAGGAACGTATAAAATGTAACCTTTATTGAAACTTATTGTTATTCCTCTTCAGCCACTAGGCCCGACACAGGCCGTGTTTCGTAAAAGCCTTCTTCAGGGGCTTGAATGGCTAGAATGTGTCATATAAAACGAGTTATATCATGCAAATAAAATTAATATAGACACAAATATTAAAAGAACAAAGCAAACATGTAAAAACTAAAAACATTAAACCTAAAAGAATATATAAATAAGATAACATATATAAATATGCAGTGAAAATCGGAGCTTAATGAATATGTAAATGTTACCACATATAAATTAAATTTGTTACATTATAAAATATAAATGAATACATAATATAATAACAAATAAAAACATCATGTTCACACAAAAATATTCATGTATAAGATAAATAAATTATTTAAAAAATTTAAAACAATTGTATATAATTAATAAAGAACAAGTATAATAAATAAAAAACATAAAAACACGCAAAGGATGTGATAAATATGAGAAACGTACCTGTTTCTGATGTTATTAGTTACTGAACTATCTCTTGTAATATCATATAAGATGATAAACCTAAGGCAAATAACAACGAAACTTTGAAAAGGCATTCAGTACAAGACAAAACAAACGAGGGATGAGGACCAAAAAATGGGGGTTAAAAATGGCAAATGCCTACTCAAATTATGTGTGTTTATTCAGAAATACCATCCAAAAGTAAAAGATAAAATATTCTAATCTAAGAAATCATTTAAAACTGCATTGAACCATATGGTGTAAGCTGTAAAAGTAAACGATAATAGGAAAATGGGATAATACCTGTGTAAGAGAACACGTGACCAATATAAATACTTTGGTGATACCTGAGCCTGTGGAGAGAGTCAATAAAAAACTATTTTATACTTTCGAATAGTTTTAAAAAAATGTGAGTATCTCATTATCTTGGGTAAAAGCACACACCCTACACACGCCGAATGTACAATGAATACATTCACAAGAAGGAGAAAAGAAAAAAGAAAATCTATACAACATCGCAAACCTGAGATAAGGAGGAATGAAAGAGTTTTTTTAGTATCATTAAAGCACTTGTGACCTCCAATTCCGCTTGCTTTTTGTGTTTCCTGCCGATCGCACAGGTGACACTCCCACCATCGGCACCGATGGTTCTGTTCGACGCGGAGGCGTCTCCTAGGACCGTGCTGACGATAGATGCCAGCGCATCAGCAGCAGCATAAACGGCAGCAGCAGATGGAGCATCCAATCTCAGCCGCAGCAAGCATTCTGTGACTGTATCCGCTGCAGTTCTTAAGGATTTTACTTAAACCAACTCTGGCTGCATATTTGTGCTGGCTGCTTCTGCAAAGCTGATGCCCCAAAGAATAGGAGGTTCTGCTCTGGGCAATATCAGCAGGTATTCTTTCCTCTTTCGCCCAGCGGGAATCCCAAGTCCCCCACCTATGGACGACCTACTGGCCTCGGCGCCGAGGACGTTTCTCGATGGCGCCGAATGGTGAGACGCACGCCACCAATTCCTGGAAGGGATGTCACCTCTGGTGATGCAATTAGCAGGTGCCAGGTGATGCAATTTTCAGGTGCCGTGGCGACAGGAGCAGCACTTTGCCGGCACAGAGGTGCATCGAAGAGCTCTCCACAATTGTCCTCGGCACCCCCCTCCCCCCCCCCCGTTGGCGGCGGAAGCATGAAGTGGCCCAAATGCAGCCCCTGCTCCTCCCTGGAATGGGAACGCATCAATGCAATGTAAGGCCCGCAACTCATCAGCATACCCTCTCGCATGGTGGCTACTCCCTCGAGGAGACTCCACCAGGCACGTCACCTATGGCTGGACCGGGTAGGGAGGTTGGCCGCAGCCATACTTTAGTTTCTGCTGTGGGGTATGAAAAGTGGCCTGGTAGGGAGGTCAGCGGCGGCCATACTCCACTCTCTGCTCCGGGGGCAAAAAGTGGTAGCTCGCAAAGGCACCAGAAAGACAGGCACCCCTGTCCTCCTGGCCCGGATTCTACTCTATGAAACCCGATAATTAGAAGGTCACCTGCATGCGCCCCGGCCCACGTAAGCGTAGCCTAGTGGTTGGAGCTGCAGACTTTGAACCTGAGAAGTCAGGGTTCAATCTGCTGAGGCCTCTACGGGGCTTGGCCAAGTCACTCAACCCGCCATGGCCTCAAGACAGCGAACACTGCGGTACCTGAAGGTAACTATAGAAGCAGCATGGGGAAAGGGCTTCCAGAGCACAAGCTCACCAGCCCGCCTCTGTACGCATTGGGCAAGGTCAACCTGCATCGCAATTCCTTCCTGGATCCCCTCTCAGGTAGGGATAAGAGCAGCGGAATGTTGAAATGCCACGAGGATGGCTGTGCTAACAGGGCAGTAGGTTTATCCTTAACTGCTGACCCGGCATGTCACTAGCCTGGCAACACCAAACCATCATACAGTGCTGAAAGGATGGCAGTGTGCCCATAGTGGCATTCGAACTCCAAACGACACCAGGCTCCTCCCACCTGGGACTCTTGGATGAAGGGAAAACAAAGGTGCAGCCCTGGTAATCCTGGCCCAATCTTCAGCTCTAGGAGCCTTGACAAGTCTCTCGTACGGCTAGCCAATACCAGACCTCAATTCCACCAGAGCTCTTCCTGGCCTCCGCTCTTGAAACAGGCCCACTGTGATAGTGAGCCTATTACCCTACGGACTTGAACCTCAACCAGCGTGCGCCTATGCACTGGAAATAGGTCTGTGCGCCTCCCTTCGCAATGTACCCTTACTCCCATCGCTGCTACACCCAGAAGACTTGGCATCGCAACGGGGAGTACCGGTAAAAGGAATTACTTAAGGTGACCATCCCCCTGTGCTGGTCTGGGTCAGTCGGAGCCCAAACCAATACAGCCCATGTTCAGTGTTCCGCATCTCTGGGGAGCAATACACCCCATTAGGAATGCCCCCCAACCTAACAAGGTAACCTCCTAGTATGGCTTGACCCATACACAATCACCCCACATAGGGGTGAAGACAGCAGGTAGCAAGCGAGAGCATCCGGTGACCAGCCTCTTCCCAGGAGTAAGACAAAGGTTGCCCAGGGAAAAATAGCCACTCAAAAAATAAATAAATAGATATAGATATAAATATAGATAAAGAAATGAAACTCTAAGGCCGGAACACTCGAGGCAAGCATAGCCTCCAATATCAGACTTGAGGCCTCCTTCAGTCTCAGACCCAACAACCTCTCAGACTCTGCAGCGCCGCTCTGCCATGTAGGGAGAACTTGCCATCAGGGGACAACTGGCAGGACTACCCACCCTTGCACCAGGGCAGGGCTTTTCAGGTGCCTCCAACATCATGTGGCGGCAACAGACTCCCTGGGAAATATTGGTGTCCTCCCCACCCACAGACCAGGGTTGGATTCCCACTAGCACTCCTTGCACTGTGCCACCGTGGGAAGACCAGGCACCAATTCCCCGATGAATGCCTCACATCAACTGGATGCTGCTGAAGCGAGAATCAACACACAGTCCCCAAGGCACTCTTCCCACAACACTGGAGGGACATCACCATCATCCTCAGAGGGGGCAGTCGACTCAGTGGTTTTGGTATTCTTGTGGTGAGCCGTGTTCGAACTCATCATCATACGACTCCACAACTATGTTGTGGCTACAGTGTGGTACACTATCCACAACCACTGTGCCTTGCAGCTCGTCACAGGTTCAGGCCCAGCCCAGAGCACGTCTTCACAGTACCTGAATTCCATGGCCTACCGTGGGAGGCTACATCCCTGGCGAGAATACGCGGCCTCCGATACCAGTGACAGAGCCACGACCCCTGGCTGCGCACTGTCCTCCGAAACGGGAGCAACAGGTACCACCAAGATCTAAGAGTCCTGCGACCTACAGCCTAGGTTACTGTTGCCATGTCTGGAGAGTGGCAGTCTTGACACCAGTAAAGGGATCACTGGCCTAGGGAGCCTCCTCTTGTGAGTGATTAAAGGGCATGTGCATAGTAACAAAATGCCACAGGCCATGACCTGGCAGCAGGTCTGGCTATGGATCGAAGCAAGAGCACTGGCAGTTTGCTGCAACTGTTCTGCGCGGTCACAGACCCGAACCTGCTCGGCAGGAAGACCACAAACTCCAGATGTACCACTCTGAGCTCAGCTTTACCACAGCCAAGTGTCCCCACCCAAGGCAGCGCCAAAGAAAGGCACCCTCACGCCGGGACCCAGGGAGTACCACCTGGCAGACTCTGCTCCCAGACGAGGACCATCATCCTCCTTACGGCCAGACAGTTAATTGACCTGCCCACCATGTGGAGAACATGGAAGGCAATGGCTTAGGTTGGGCAGGGCCCAGGACATCTTAATCATACCTGGCAAACACCATTACTTTTCCCCAAGCATCTGCTCTGCCCAGAAGTCCCCTGGACGCTTCAAGTGCTAGTAGTCTATGTGAAACTCAAGACCCGATCGACAGGTGGTAACTTAGACCTGATCGACCGTAGTCTTCCACAAATGAACTCTTGCCTTGGCGCATCATGCAATTCCTGGGAACTCGAGAGCCTACCCGACTGACGAGTCGTAACTCAGGCACGTCATGCGAATCCTACAGACCTGTTCAACAGTTGTCTTCTACGAATGAGCTCCTGCCTTGGCAACATCATCATGCAAGTCCTACAGTGCCCAGCAAGCGCCTGGCACAAGTACCAGCAACCAGATGGGTTCCCCAATTCCCTTGCGATCGCTGACTCCGGCGACTGCGTTGAACAGCCTTGCCGACCCACTACTCCTGCCCCTCAGCCAGCTCGGGAGCCACTCGCTAGGATGGTGAACACCCCGAGGACTACCCCTCTGCGGGCATGACTGAGGCAGTGAGACTATTTAAGTAGCTGTGTGACGACACACATAAATCACCTGTGGGACCCCGGACATCAGACAAGACATCGGACTGCGGGATTCCTCTCTGGAGGAGCAGAGACTCCACACTCTGAATCGCACCACAGCCCCAACTACATGCACAGGGTGCACACAAAGCGGTGCACCAACAGCAGGGGACACGTCTCCAGGGATCCCACAGGCTCCCCCACTCGGCCAGTGGCACAAGCCACGCCGAGAGCAAGCACGGAACTCTAACCGCACCAAAGAGTCCATCACCAACCTGCGGCCTTGCAGCCTCAATTGTGCCTGGGCCATCTGCCTAACACTACACATTGTCCAATACTATTACAGCATGGACAAGCACCTGGACAACACTGTCCAAGACCATACACATGGTCGAAGACCGTTGCAACACGGACAAACACATCGCCTAGCACACGACCAGGCCAGAGACTGTCTCATGGCCATTGTGGTATTAAGGCTCCATTCACACCACTCTTGTAGCACGATCAATTTGATGCTGTTCTTATTCTCACAGTGTCCACCCCTTACTGTGGCGGTAGAAATACTCTAATCTGCATCACTCTGGTAGCGCTTCCTACATCCCTACTTTCAGTCTCTCACTGCTACTGCATCTCTGTCACTGCACGTGGAGACCGTATGATCTCATAATCACAGCTACGGCACATGCACGCATTTGGGACTGCAGGTTACACATTCAGCATCTCATGGGCGCATGCTCACTATCACTGCACGCTCGCGCTACACTTGGCACGTTTGCCACTGCCTCCCGGCGCACTGCGGTTAACCCTACCTAACGGTACTGTCTCAAGGTCTCCCAGGGTACACCAGTAAGAATCCAGTACCTCGGCTACCCCTTCCACCACAGCACTTGGTAGCTTGGGAGGCACCAAGTGTGGCTGACTCATCCTGCTTGTCCTAGAAGAAAGTGATGTTACTTACCTGTAACAATGGTTCTCCGGGGACAGCAGGATAAGTCAGCCACGCATACCCACCCTCCTCACCTGGGAAGGGGTCGGCCTCCGACCAATGCCCGCCTCCTAGCAGCTAAGGCCCAGCTAGGGACGAACTGGCTAGCTAGGGGCGGGGGTTAGGGCCAGTTGGCTCATGCTCAGAAGGGCAAAGCCCTTCTGAGCTATGGAGAGTACTTCTGTCTCGGCGCCGTCAGAGGACGTCACCAAGTGTGGCTGACTTATCCTGCTGTCCCAGGAGAACCATTGTTACAGGTAAGTAACATCACTAACCACAGCATGTTTGAAAGCCACAGGAACAGTTGCAGTGGAAAAAGATAGTTTAAGGATTGACAGATGGAAGAAGTGATGGAAGAGAGAGAGCTTAGTAGATGGGTGGAAATAGGATCAAAGGAGCAGTTAGTCAATTTGGAGGAGGAGAGAAGATTTGCAGTTCCCTCCTCGGTGATTTCAGAAAAAGAAGAAAGGGTGACTGAAGGTGAGGGAAGGATTTGGGATTGAAGAGAGAAGATGAGGTAGAGGTAACCTTGTGGAGAATTAAAGGCTAATCTTCTGTACTTTGTCATGGAAATTGTCAGCCAAGGTCTTGTCAGACAGTGAAGGAGGGATTGGGAGAGGGAGGGACCTTGAGGAGAGAGTTGAGTGTAGGAAAGAGATGGTGAGGGTCAGAGGCAAGAGAGATGGACATAATACTCGTGTTTGGCAAGTGCTATGGCTGACTGGAAAGAGGTTAAGCATGAATTTGAAATGTAGGTAATCGGCAGTGGTACATGATTTAAGCCAAAGGAGTTCATTCCTGTGACAACTGTAGGTAGTGGGTTGTCAAGGACAGCCAGGGTTGAGATGCGGTAGGCCTCACAGGGCATGTAATGGGAGAGGAGCAAGTGTACCCAGAGCAGAGGAGAGTACAGTGCTATAGGAGGATGCTACTCAATCAACTGACCCAGATGACATAGTGGAGGTGATAAGACAGTAGTGGAGAACGCTGAAGAGTCGATAGTGTGAAGACTCCTAAACAGCTAGTAAAAAAAAAAAATACATAAAAACATAGACATAAAACAATTATGGTGAGATGATTGTCACATTATAGATGTAAACAAATATAATGCAAAAAGATGCAAAACCTTTATTTAACTGTATTTATATCCCGCTTTTCACCGGGTCAAAGCGGTGGGACATATAACCGGGGGGGGGGGGGGGAAACAAATGGGGGGGGGCCATCACCGGGGGCTCAACATTGATGATTTTTGGGATGAACACATAGACTGACAAGATAGCATAGTTACTGGTTTGGAGTTCTTGGAGAGAAATAGGGGGGGGCTTCCTATTCAGAGATGTTCTTGGAATAGGATGGTTTTTAGCTGCTTTTTGAATGATGGGAGATCACTGTTGTTCCTGATGTGGTTTGGTAGAGAGTTCCAGAGGGATGGGGCATAGAGTTTAAAGGCTCTGTTGCAGGTCCGTTGAGTTGCTTTGGTTCTTTTGTGGGGGATGGCAACGGAGCTGTTGGAGGATTGTTTGGTTGTTCTGCTGTGGGTTGGGCGAGGCAGTAGGGTGCGGAGTGGGGTGCCTTGTGTTTGGTGGATGGTTTTGTGGGTGAGTAGAAGAGTTTTGTACTTGATTATTGCTTCGATGGGGAGAATATGAAGGTCTCTCAGAATTGGGGTGATGTGGTCTCGTTTCTTTGCATTGTGAATTATTCTCGCCGTGGTGTTTAGGGCAGTTCGGAGGGGATTGGTCTGTGTGGCAGGTAGGCCATGGTAGATTATGTTGCAGTAGTCCAGATGAGGGAGTGTTAGAGCTTGCATTACTGTCCTGAAGTCTTGTGGTTCGAGGAGGGGTCGGAGGTGTTGTACCGTTTTTGCCTTGTGGAATACAGTTCTCGGGGTTTTGTTGATTTGTTGCTTAAGGGTTAGGGCTTGGTCAGTGATAATGCCAAGATATCTTATGTGTGGTTGTACTTGAATTTGCGTGGTTCCCATGGTGAGGTGAGTGGGTGGTTTGAAGTCTGGGTCTTTTGTCACTATAAGGGCTTCGGTCTTCTTTATGTTAATGGATAAGTTGTTTTCTTGTAGCCAGTTGGATACGTCGGTGAAGCAGGTTGATAGCTGGTCGTTTGTTGGGTCCGTGGTTGTAATTGGGGCGTAGAGCATTATGTCGTCGGCGTATATGTGGAAGTTGACATTGTGAGTACGTATGACTGAGCAGAGTGGACGGAGGTAGATGTTGAAAAGCATGGCTGATAGTGTGGATCCTTGAGGTACTCCTTGATGTTGCTGGAAGGGGGGTGAGGTGGAGGTTTTGGTGCGGATCAGTTGCTGTCGGTTGGTTAGATAGGATCTGAACCATTGGAGTACAGTATTTTAGACATTTAAATGTTTATCTTAGACATTTAAATGTTCTTATATAACCAATCGTAAATGATTCAGAATAAATCAAATTCTGTTCCAAATTCCATTTGCACTAAAAAAAAAAGAAAAAGATCACTCTGAATTAATTGTTAGCAAGGCCTTTGCTTGAAAGCTCCTTACTTAAAGGAGAGCAGTAGTGAAACAGCGAACCTTCAGTCTCAAGAAGGAAACCTTAAATGATGCTCATTGTATAATTATATAATATTGTCTGCAAATCTCTTTAATTTTGAGTGCAATTGCTATGTCCGTCCCATAATCAGATAGTGGAACTAACAGACCAGAGGTGCAGTGGAAATGGGAGAGCTCTAAAATAAGATCACCATCTTTTTAAACATATATTGTACCGTTTCTAATTCTATTTTAGATAAAACTCTTTGTAGATCAAAATTCACCAGTGTTGTCTAGCCTACTTTTGGTTATTGTACTTCAAAAGATCCCAATGCGGAATAAATGAAAGAAAAAAACCTTACCTTCCTCCAGCTCTGAGCAAACTCTGTAGCATTGACAATGTTAAAAAAAAAAAAAAAAAATTGCCGGCACCTGCGCTGTGAGTCTTATACTCGTGCCAAAATGTCGGACTCTCTTTGGAGTATAAGTGGAGGAGTGGCCTAGTGGTTGGGGCAAGGTACGTCAGGCCGGAAGGTCGGGGGTTCAAATCCCACTAGAGGACAGCAACCTTGGGCCGGAAGGACTGGGGTTTCTAGTCCCACAGGTGCTCCTTGTGGTCTTGGGCAAGCCACTTAACCCTCCATAGCCCATGTTCCCTGTAAAAATAGTTATCTCCAAGTTATAATGCCCTGTTCAATGTAATTTCAGTTTGTTCAATGTAAACCGCACTGATGCAGAAAAGCGCGGTATATAAGAGAATGTAAATAAAATAAAATAAAGATATGCCTTGTTAAATTATCCATATTTTAAAAGTTGAAGATTGGAAGGAAAAGTATGAAATTTAACTTATGTGAAAGGGTATATTGAATGTGCCAATAGAACTGAGAAAAGAGGGGATCGCAGTGTATGCATCTTGACCACAACACAGTGAATTCTATCCTCAGCCATTGCTTCATTCAGTGAATGAAAAGTCTAAGGGGGCCAGGGTTGGGTTTGACATCACCAGATATGAGGAAGAGTAGGAGAGAATGGGGAAGAGAGGAGGCGCCATGACGGAAGCGAGAGCAAGGTTCCCTCGTTGAAAGTGGTAGATGGCTGAATGAGAAGAAGAAAATGGTGAAGCTCAAGGGAAGATAACATAGAAGACAAAATGGAGGGGGGTGGGGACAGTAAGGAGTGGGTATGAGAAGTAGAACCATGACATTGTTGGAATGATGGGAAAAGAGTAGGGAAAGTCAAGATCAAGAACACAAAGTGATGTGGAGCCATAGAAGAGGGAAAGGAGAGAATGCAGATCAAAGGAGAGATACAGGTGGAGAGGGAGGAGAAAGACCTGGTGAGTTCAAGTGCACCTGAGTGATTGTGTCAATGAGCAGAGGAAGGCTATGAAAGAATGTTAAGCCAGGGATGAGGTGTGGGGGTGGGTAAATAAAGTGTTGAGAAGGGGAGATACAGCACTGTAGAGAGCAGGAGCTGGGTAAAGGACAGACAGAAGATAGGACACACACTGACAAAACTGAAGTATAGACAGAAAAATAAATAACAAGCTAGATTCTAAACAAGAACAGGGAAATGCCTGAACAGAACATAGAGCTGGCCCAAGGGTTTCTGCTGCCCTAGGCGGAAACCCCAGCTGCGCCATCCCTCTCAAGCCACATTGCTGCCACCCCTCAGCTGCCACCGCCGCCATGGAGGGGGAGGTGGCAGTAGTATTTCAAAAGGCGGTGGCTTTCTGCCGCTGCTTTCTTTTCCGTGACAGGCCATGTCCTTCAATATACATGGCCTGTTGCGGGAAAGAAAGCGGCGGTAAAAAGCTGCCTGCCTTCTGAAATACTGCTACTGCCGCCCCCCACCTCCGTGATGGAATCGGCAGCAGCTGGGGGGGGGGGGGGGTGCAGCACAGCTGGTCGTGTGAATTGCAGTTGCCCTCCCAGCCTAGCTCATCTAGTGGATAGACCAGCCCTGAGCATACAAAGTTTTCAGAGGCTTGCAACGAGGGTGCTCTCACCATGCAGGAACCACCAAATGGAAGTCAGCAGCTCATATGCTCAGAGAGGAAAGCTTCTGAACAAAACCCCAGCAGGGGGTTGGGGCTCGGCAGGTGTAGAAGCAGGCAGATTCTACAGGAAGTGCCGTAGTATGAAACTTGAGACTTTAAATACCTACAAGATATGCCTTGTAGAGGAATAGAGAGAAGGAGAAAAAAGAAAAAGCATTCCTAAGTGTGCAGTCAGTACTGTGTGGAGGTTGACTGTCTCAACCAGTACTTTCTGGATCCTGGCGCGTGAGTTGAGTCAGGAGGAGTTTGTTGATTCTTTTCATTTTAGTCATCCTGAGATGTGATGGTGACCCGCTCCAATATCAAGGTGTGCTGCTGCTTCAGTTGCCACATGAAGACAGTATCCGAGGGCGTAGATGCCCTGATCCATCCCAGGCCAAGGCAAGGCCTACTGTACATGTTTCTGCCTTGGCTACTGTTGGGGCATGTGATTTGGCGTGTAGATTGCCACCCAGGACGTATTGTTATGGAGGTTCTGGATTGGCTGAAGAGAGCGTGATTCAGAGATCTAATGTGGCTCCTACAAGCGCCACCACCTTATTTACTTCTGTGCCAGGGCCTGTTGTGTCAGAGGCCAATCGTCCTGGAAGACCCATCTCCCTTCTCGCTTATGGCTTGTCTCTTGAAAAGAATAGGCTAGCGCATAAAGGCTACTCTCCTGTGGTGGTTTCCACTCTGCTCAGAATCCAGAGGAGGTTTAACAACCAGGCATATGTGCAAGTCTGGTGCCCCTTTGAGCGATGGTGCAGCACATGGAAACGGTTCCTGGGGCAGCCTTGGTGCCATCTCTGGCTTTTCTGCAGGATGGTCTGAAAAGGGCCTTTCTCTGAGCTCCCTGAAGATTCAGGTTGCAGTTTCAGAGGTCTAGTGGCTGGTGTGAGGCATGGGAGTGATGTCATTGAATCCTGGGCATTTCATTGTCTTTCTCCACGAATCTGCTGGCAGGGAAACACAACCCACTTTCTGAACTGGTCTAGCAGGACTCTGGAGGGAAAAGGACAATATCTGGTAAGTAAATTGTCATCTTGCCGAGCATTTGACCATTCTTCTAATTTTTGAATATCTTTTCTCATATTGTCTACTCCCTCCAAAATGTCCACTGTGTTGCACGTTTTCATATCATCTACAAAAAGGCAAACTTTCCCTTCTAATCCTTCAGCAATATCACCCACAAAGACATTGAACAGTAGCAGTTCCAAGACTGATCCCTGAGGCACTCCACTACTCGCCCTCCTTTCTTCAGAGTTTCATTCACCACTATCCTCTAATCTGTCAATCAGTTCTTGATCCAGTTCACCACCTTGGGATCCATCCCCAGGCTGCTCAGTTTGACAAGCCTATAAGGAGCAGTAACAAAGACTTGGCTGAAATCCAAATAGACCACATCCATCGCATTCCTTTGATCTAGTTCTCTAGTCATGCAGTCGAAGAAACCAATCAAATTTGTTTGGCATGGTTATCCCTTGGTTAAGGCATGTTGCCTCAGATCTCACAACCTGTTGGCTTCCAGAAAGCCCAGTATTCTTTCAGCAGCTAAGTAGAAGAGATTGCATTAATGCAGTCGTGAATAAAATAACAGCATGAACCACCTTCCTTAGGTCAATCTCTGTTAAATCATCTCATATGTGTCTGTACAAAGTGCACCGTATGTTTTCAGAAAAACTGAGAAATTTGTTCTTAAAGTAGAATCTGTCCAAATCACAAGACTTTTATTTATTTATTTTAAATTTTGGTCTGCAACTGAAGAGGTGTTCATCTAGTACCAAGACTTTGGGCATAGCTCTACATTACAACCTATCCATAGATTTTTCTCAAGGTTAAGTTACAGTAAACTTTTCACCATCCAAATCTCTATCAACTCCAGACAATGTGATAGCTGAATGATAGAAGTAGTCATACTATCTTCAACTAGAACCAGTATTTGGAAATATTCAGCATATGACAAATAGAAAACATCTAATGTCTGAAGTGTCCTAAATCTGCCACAAATTTATCGAACCAAAAGAGGCAGTATCCAGGGGTCCCACCAGTGGGTGTCCATTATTCTGAAAACTTTCCTTTGAAAAACAGATATGTGGACTGGTGAGAGAGAGAACTTGAAACCACTTCAAAACTTGTCCTCATAAACATATCTTAGTCAATTTTATTCAACCAAAGCAAGTGGTCCACCAAATCAAAAGCAGCGGAAAAATTCAGATGCAGGACCAATCTTTGCGAACCCTTGTTTAACCAGAGATGTGATTGATTGTTACTAGCATAGTAGCCAACAGTCTCCGGGCTATGATTTTTCCAGAATCCTCATTGTGTAACATGAAGGAGCTCATACTGTAGAACATGTTTGAAATTGATTATGGCAAGAATGGCCTCCAGCATCTTTGCTCGAAAAGGCAAATTATCAATAGGCAGGTAGTTATTACACAATAACCCATTGCTGCCCTTTCCTTTCAATATAGGGTTTAATAAGATCTCAGTTCTACGGAATAACTACCTAAACTTTTAAGAACTT
Source organism: Ichthyophis bannanicus (assembly GCA_033557465.1). Classification (NCBI taxonomy): domain Eukaryota; kingdom Metazoa; phylum Chordata; class Amphibia; order Gymnophiona; family Ichthyophiidae; genus Ichthyophis; species Ichthyophis bannanicus. The sequence goes on from CM066032.1 coordinate 1,324,087,157, forward strand.
ATTCAGCACGTGTGTTAATGTGTTCTTTTTAATCTCCAGGAACAAGCAGGAATGTAGTCTTCACATATGGGTATCGTCGGTACCGACGGAGCCTGCGCGGGAACTCTCCCCAGCGTCCAGTAGGAAAGCTTTTGGGAGCATCCCACAGTGCCTGCGTACTGCCTTCCCGCCTTTCCCAACTGTCCCTCTCCAGTTCTTTGTTTTCCGCGGAGCCGACAGGTCGCACATCCTGTCACCGCAGAGACAAATCCCTTCTATTCTTTTTTGTGGTTGCGTCTGCCTTCCCTCGATGTTACACCGGTACCGCCGGTGGTGGTTCTTTTCTTTTCTTTTAAAAAAAAAAACACCTTTTTTTCTGGAGTCTTTCCAGTCATTTTCTCTTCAGGTGCCACGTGCCATTTTGGGCACTAGGCCAAACTTTTCCTTCAGAATAGAAAAACCCGCCTCTGGTTTTAAAGTGTTCTAAGTGTGGCGGTACCATCTCTGTCACCAACACCCGTGAGTGGTGCCTCAAATGTTTAGGTCCTGACCACTCTATTTCAGAGTGTGTTGTCTGTGGGATGATGTCGAAAAGGGGCCGGCAGAACCGAGCTGCTAAGCTTAGCACCCTTTTTCCCTCTGATGCAGCCTCTGTGGCATCGACGTCTTCCAGGGCTTCGTCTTCCTCCCATGGATCTCAGGTAACTAAACATATATCTAGCCGGTCCTCAAAGGGTAGATCTCCTTCTAGACAGCGAGATGCCTCTGGCGTTGCCCTTGAGGGACTTTCACAGGCAAAATTGCCCCGGCGGGAGACTTCAGCTTCCAAAGCACTAACGGGGCTCCAGGATGTTCTTGAGGCTTCAACCTCGGCAGAACTACTGGTGCCATGCTCTGGAGTACCGGCCACTTCTTCCGGTACCGATACCCAAGCATCGGCAGCGTCGATAGACCAGAGATTCTTGGCTATTGAATGCAGTCTGGCGGCTCTTCTCATGGCCTTGATGCCATTGAAACCGCTTCAGACAATTCAACCGGTACCGGCACCGACTGCATCGACATTGGCAGGTATTCTACCGGGATCGAGTCATGAATATCCATCCGGTATCGACAGGTCGGTACCGGACCAATCCGATGCCGGCTTCGATCGGTACCGGTACCGTGCCTTGCACGATCACCTGGATCGGAGATACTTCGAACCCTCGGATGAGTCTAAAGACTCTGAAAGCTCTGCCGATACCAGAGTACTTCGTCCTGAGGATTCTTCTTCTCCTCAGCGTAGGATGTCTTCACCAGAGGATATGTCCTTTCAGGATTTTATCCGCGATGTGGCTCAAGGTCTTTCCATCACAGTGGCTCCTGAAAAAGAGCCTAGGGAAAAGGAATTAGAAATCCTACAATACCCTAAAGCTCACAAGGAGGCAGCTATCTTACCTATTCATGAGACCTTGCATGATCTCATGTTAAGGATGTGGGAAACACCTCTAACCACATCTTCTCACTCTCGAAGACTCGACACCATGTATCGAGTTCCTCCTTGTCCTGGCTTTCAAAAGACTCAGCTACCACACCGTTCCATGGTGGTGGAATCAGCTATGAGAAGGATAAAGAGTGCAAAAAGGCATGCATCTAATCCTCCAGGACATGAGTGTAGGACTCTTGACGCCTTTGGACATTGATCTTTCCAGGCTTCCATGCTTTCTGCTAGGATCAGTTCCTATATCTTGTATATGGAAATGTTCCTTAAAGAGGTCACAGGAGATTTAGAGCTTATGAGCCCTCTCCTTCCTGATGATAAAAGGCAAGATTATCTTGCTCTTGTCAAACATGCTCAGGATGTTTCCAAGTTTGTGAATCGTGCAGCCTTTGACTGCTTTGACTGCATAAGCAGAACCTACGCCATTGCCATAGGTGCACGTAGGATTGCCTGGCTCCAGGCATCTGATTTGGAAATTTGGGTACAGGACAAACTAGGGAATATACCTTGAACAGGAGAGAATCTCTTTGGCAAGAATTGGCAGGAAAAAGCTAATGAGATAGATGCTGACAATATCACTCTGGATAGATTGTGTAAATCTGCAGCTGATCCTGCGAGGAAAAAATCCTCTAAGAAACCATTCTTCAGTAAGAAGAAGTTTTACCCCTCCTATACCCAACAGAGGCATCGTTTAGGTCAGTCTGACCAAAAGGGACAGCAGCAACAACCTAGACAAAGAAAGACAAAAGCAGCTAAGCCTCAACAGACTCAGCCTCCACAGGGGCTTTGACTCCTATCTAGAGAACATTGCCTTCATGGCCCTGAACGGCTCAGAACCCTCCACCATACCAGGAAGGTTATGTCATTTTGCCCCCAGATGGGGTCAGATAACAGCAGAAAATTGGACTCTGTCTATTGTAAGAGAGGGGTACAAGCTTCATTTTCTCAGCATGCCCCCTCCTACAATGGTTATCCAAGTTGTTTTCTCCTGTTCTATGTGAAGCCAAACAGTTTGTTATGGTCATTTGGTTGTATGTAAACCGCGCTGACAATAGTGCGGTATATAAGAAATTGTAATAAATAATAAATAAATAATAGTTCAATTCTCAGACCTCTCTCAACGACCAGTTAGGTCAAGAGGTCACTGTGCTTCTTGCCCAAGGGGCAATAGAAGAGGTACCCATTCCCCAATGGGGTACAGATTTTTACTCCCCCTATTTCCTTATTCCAAAGAAAACAAGAGGACACAGACCCATTTTAGACCTCAGAGAATTGAACAAATTCCCGTTAAAAGAGAAGTTCAAAATGATTTCTCTAGGAACTCTGCTGCCATACCTTCAGAGTCAGGATAGGCTTTGTTCTCTCGATCTCAAGGATGCGTACACTCATGTTCTCATCCATCCAACTCATTGAAAGTTCCTTCGCTTTCTCTGTCAAGGGAAGCACTACCAATACAGGGTTCTTCCTTTTGGCCTGGCCTCTGCACCAAGGGTGTTCACAAAATGCATGGCTGTGGTGGCAGCATTTCTCCGCACCCTAGGAATATTTGTCTTCCCTTACTTAGACAACTGGCTCATTCGAGCCCCTTCAGAGCCAGAGGCCAGGGTTGCGCTCTCTCGCACAATGCGCATCCTTCAGTATTTGGGACTTGTCATAAACTTCCCAAAATCCAACCTTGTTCCCACTCAGTCCCTGGAGTTTATAGGAGCTCTGAAGGATACCAGATAGACAAGGGCCTACCTTCCACAGCCCTGCTGCCTTTGCATTGTGCAGTTAGCTTCCCAAGCAGTGTTAAAACCTCACCTCAGTGCTCGGGAAATGTTAGTTGCTAGGCCACATGGCATCCACCGTGCATGTGGTTTCTTATGCTTGCCTTCATATGAGGGCAGCCCAGTGGACTTTATCCACTCAGTGGATTCAGGCGTCAGGTTGCCTGTCAGACAAAATAGCAAACTCAGATTGCCTTATTTTGTCCCTCCAATGGTGGCAGTCACCCCAAAACCTTTTGGTGGGGTCTCCATTTCAGCAACCCCCATCCCAAGCCACTCTAACAGCAGATGCCTCACAGGTGAGTTGGGGAGCCCACCTGCAAGGCCTCTCTACCCAAGGTAACTGGACTCCGCAGGAGGCCTATCTACACATTAATCTCCTGGAACTCAGAGCAATCTTCCTTGCTCTAACAGTATTCCACACCCAGCTCAGCTACAAGACAGTCCTAGTTCAAACGGACAATCAAGTAGCCATGTTCTATGTGAACAAGCAGGGCGGAACAGGCTCTCTGTCGCTATGCAACGAATCTTTGCGAGTATGGGCCCTCGCCAGAGAGCATCAGATTCATCTCCTTGCAGTGTATCTTCCAGGCATTCAAAACTCTTGGGCAGACAAACTCAGTCGAGTTCTGCTTCCACGCGAATGGTCTCTCCATGCAGACCAGGTGGCCAAAACTTTTCAAATTTGGGGAACCCCGGACATAGACCTCTTTGCAAGTCCGCTGAATGCCAAACTTCCCTGGTTCTGTTCCAGAATTCCGGCTCAGGGGTGTCAGGCCAGGGCCAGGACTTCCTGTATGCCTTTCCACCCATTCCCCTAATTCCCAAAACCCTGTTCAAGCTTCAGAGAGACAGAGGTCATATGATTCTCATAGCTCCACATTGGCCATGGCAAATGTGGTACCCTCTGCTCCTACATCTCTTTCAAGCTCCGCCTCTCGAGTTAGGATCTGCTCCAGATCTCCTTTCTCAGCAGGACGGGATGCTGTGGCATCCCAATCCCCAGTCTCTGCATCTCAGGGCCTGGTTGCTGAAAGCCTAGAACTTCACGGTCTTAACCTTTCTCAGCAGGTAAAGGATATACTTTATGCTTCCAGGAAGCCTTCCACAAGACGCTCTTATGCATTCAAGTGGAAAAGGTTTACCATATGGTGCTCGCAGAAGGGTCTTAAACCTCTTGCGATACCTCTGGAATCATTACTGGAGTATCTCCTTCATTTATCTAATGTAGGGCTTAAGACCAATTCAGTGAGAGTTCATTTGAGTGCTATTGCAGCTTCTTTCAAGCCTCTAAATCAGGGGATCTCAACCCTGTCCTCGGGACCCACCTAGCCAGTCGGGTTTTCAGGATAACCACAATGAATATGCTTGGGAGACATTCACATATAATGGAGGCAGTGTATGCAAATCTCTCTCCATACATATTCATTGTGGTTATCCTGAAAACCCTACTGGCTAGGTGGGTCCCGAGGACAGGGTTGAGAACCCCTGCTCTAAATGGACAACCTATTTTACCTCTCATCCTCTCATAGCGAGATTTATGAGAGGCCTTCTTTTAACTAAGCCTCCCATTAAGCCACCACCGGTGGCATGGGTCTTAAATCTGGTTCTTGGGCAGCTCATGAAGCCGCCTTTTGAACCATTAGCTACTACCTCTTTAAAATTCTTTTCCTGGAAGGTCATCTTTCTTATTACAATCACATCAGCATTTCACATCAGTGAATTGCAAGCATTGGTGGCTGATCCTCCTTATACAAGGTTCCATCATAAGGTAGTCCTTAGGACTCATCCACACTTAATGCCAAAGGTGGTGTCACCTTTTCATTTAAACCAAGTGGTTTACCTTCCTGTATTTTTCCCAAGGCCTCACGCCTCAAATGCAGAAAGGAATCTTCATATTTTGGACTGTAAAAGTGCTTTGGCCTTTTACTTGCAAAGGACAAAGCAACATAGAAAATCCTCTCAACTCTTTTGTTGCTTTTGATGCTAGTCATTTGGGACTTCCAGTCTCCAAAAGGACACTGTCCAGCTGGATTGCACAGTGTATATCTTTTGCCTCTGAGAGTAAGAACCTTCCTCTTGAAGGCCATGTCACAGCTCACAATGTGAGAGCCATGGCAGCCTCAATGGCTCATCTTCACTCTGTGTCTATCGACGACATCTGTCGAGCAGTTACTTGGGCTTCGGTTCATACCTTCACAGCCCATTACTGCTTAGACAAGGACTCCCGCCGGGATGCCTTGTGTGGTCAGGCTGTTCTTCAACACCTGTTCCACACTTAATCAACTTCTACCCACCATCCCTGGTAGGATGCCAGAGATCCATGGGGGGAAGTGGAGCCCTTTCACAAGGGCACACAACTTTCTGGGGCATTTCCCTGGCATCTGCAGCTAGGGAGTCCCCATATGTGAAGACTACATTCCTGTTTGTTCCTGGAGATAGCATAGTTACTCACTTGTAACAGGTGATCTCCAGGAACAGCAGGAATTTTGTCTTCACATCCCGCCCACCTCCCCTAGGAGTTGTATCTCTCTTTCTCTTTTTCCCTCTCTCTTTTGTCTCAGCTATAAACTCAACTGGAGAGGGACAGTTGGGAAAGGTCGGAAGGCAGCACGCAGGCGCTGTGGGATGCTCCCAAAAGCTTTCCTATTGGACACTGGGGAGCATTCCAACGCAGGCTCCGTCGGTACCGATGATACCCATATGTGAAGACTAAATTCCTGCTGTTCCCGGAGATCACCTGTTACAGGTGAGTAACTATGCTGTACCCACGTATGACGTGTGGAGGTTTTCTGGATTTCTTTTGTTTAGCCCAGCCTCCTCTCTTTGCAGGTGCAGGCATCGCAGTCTGAAGCAAAAATTGTGGCTCAGTATCATGAGCTGGTTGCTGTGGCTAAAGAAGAATTTCAGCGAGAACTAGATAGTATCACACCTGATGTGCAGTCTGGTTGGAAAGGACTCAGTAAGTAGGAGCTGCCTCATGTTTGAATATAAATGCTGAACATTGAATAATGTGCTGGGAAAGTAATGTTTGCCAGCGTTGAAGGTGAAATGCAAGTTCTAACTGGCAAGTTAGCTTATAAAAGTAATGGGGACATTATGAGCATCAGAGAAATTACTTCTGCTGATGGTTTGTATAGTGCTACAAAGCATACACAGTTCTGTAGAGGATCATGTAAAAGAAGGTCCTTGCTCATCAGAGCTTACAGTCTAGTTAAGACAGACAATACAACACAACTGAGGTCAAGAATACATCTAGGGGTATGGTAAGGAAACACATAGGAAACTAAGAGGATCAGGATCCAAAAGCAAGAAATTGATATATGTATACCTACTGTAGATCTAGAAAAGCTGGCTTTTCTGCAGCCTTTGCTGTTAAGCTGCTGTTTGACAATGGCAAAATGCAACAGAAGTAATCTTCCTGAAACTTCAGCTAGCACCAGTGGGGTGACTGTAGGCTATAAATTTTTGCTCTCCAGACAGCCAAAATAAAGTTAATCTTATAACTCTGCCAGCTACTTCATGTAAGGAGGATTTTTAGTGACTCAAAGTAGCATTTCTCCATAGTGAACTAAAGGGTTGGTGAGAGAGAAATGCTTCCATGTGGTGCATACACTATGAAAATACAAACAACTTAAAACTGAAGAGAGAAAAAATTATTTTCTTGATACATTTTGGGCTAGTGCAGACCCGAAAGGCTCCCCTTCCTCTCTGGTGGTGTTCTGTCTTGCTATAACAGATACTTTCAGATGGGAACTGAAAACAGATTTGGAAGTTCAGAACCTACATAGAAACTCAGTTTACATGTGCTGGTCTAGTGGATCAGATGTAAGTACTGCATACTACCATATGGAAGGCCCCAGTTTGATTTCAGGGTCAGGACTTACAGCTCCAGGTCAGCTAGGGTTTAGGATGCCTCGAAAGCAGTGTTATAACAGATGTTGGGGGGGTGGTGTTTATAGCATATAAATGATGCCTAGATGGTCAGAATAAGGCCACATAGTTGAAAGGTTCTGAAGAGAGAATCTGCAGTGAATCAACGGAGTATATTTAGAGGGGACGGGTCTGAATATAAAATACAGGACAAATCTGCAGGTATTCAAACAAAGGTTCATGGCACCAGGTCCCAGCCTGATTCTGATTGTGCTGGAAAGAGAAAGAGCAGGAGAGAACTGCCAGGTCAAAAAAAGGCCTCAGTTTACAGAAGGGCAAAGAATTCATGGAACCATCAAAAACCAAGTTAAAACTGCATGCTATAAGCAATCTCCAGGAACAAGCAGGAATGTAGTCCTCACATATGTCATATGGGTATCGTCAGTACCGATGGAGCCTGCGCGGAAACGCTCCCCAGCGTCCAATTAGAAAGCTTTTGGGAGCATCCCATTGCGCCTGCGTGCTGCTTTCCCGCCTTTCCCAGCTGCCTCTCTCCAGTTCTTCGTTTTCCGCGGAGCCAGCAGGTCATTGTTCCTGTCACCGCAGAAAGGTTTTCCTTATTCTCCTTTTTTGTGGTCGCGTCTGCCTTCCTCGACGCTATACCGGTACCGCCGGTTCTCCTTTCTTTTGGGAAAAAAAAAAATAGTATTTTTTTTCCCAAACTTTTCTTTTCCAGGTGCATGCACCATTTTGGGCCTTAGGCCCAAAATTTCCTCCACTATGGAAAAACCCGCTTCGGGTTTCAAAAAGTGCACCAAGTGTGGCGGTACCATCTCCGTCACCGACACCCGTGAGTGGTGTCTTAAATGTTTAGGTCCTGACCACTCCATCTCCGAGTGTATGGCTTGTGCCATGATGTCCAAGAGGGGTCGACAAAACCAGGCTGCTAAGCTCAGCACCCTTTTTCCCTCCGATGCAGCTTCTGTGGCATAGACGTCTTCCAGGGCTTCGTCTTCCTCCCATGGATCTCAGGTAACTAAACACAAGTCGAGACGGTCCTCAAAGGGGTAGATCTCCTTCCAAGCATCGAGATGCCTCTGGCGTTGCCCTTGAGGGTTCTATACCGGCAAAATTGCCACGGCGGGAGGCTTCGGCTTCCAAAGCATTATCGGGGCACCAGGATGTTCTAGAGGGCTCAATCTCGGCAGAACTACTGGTGCCATGCTCTGGGGTACCGACTGCTTTCTCCGGTACCGATACCCAGGCATCGGCAGCGTCGATAGACCAGAGGTTCCTGGCTATTGAACGCAGCCTGGCGGCTCTCCTTGCGGCATCGACACCCTCAGAACCACGTCAGACAGTTCAACCGGTACTGACAGCATCAGCATCGACATCGGGGTCTGCTTTGCCGGCACCCAGTCATGCGATGCCTTCCGGTACCGATACACCGGTACCGATTCCCCCCGGTACCGACTTCGGTCGGTACGGATATCGGGCTCTTCAAGAGCATCCAGACAGAAGGTACTTTGAATCCTCGGAGGACTCTGAGGATTCTGACAGTTCTGTCAGTACCGGAATACTTCTCCCTGAGGAGCCTTCCTCTCCTAAACGCAGGATGTCTCCTCCAGAAGATATCTCCTTTCAGGATTTTATCAGGGAGGTGGCTCGAGGTCTTTCCATTACTGTGGCTCCCGAAACAGAGCCCAGGGCAAATGAGTTGGAGATTCTACAATATCCCAAGGCTCCTAAAGAGGCGGCTACTTTGCCTATCCATGAGATCTTACATGATCTCATGCTAAGAATGTGGGAAACACCTCTTACCACCTCTCCTCACTCTCGTAGACTGGATACCATGTATCGAGTCCCTCCTTGTCCTGGGTTCCAGAAGACTCAGCTTCCTCACCACTCTATTGTAGTGGAATCAGCTATGAAAAGGATCAGGAGTGCAAAGAGGCATGCATCTAATCCTCCAGCACGTGAGTGTAGAACTTTGGATGCCTTTGGATGTCGTACTCTCCAGGCTTCCATGCTTTCTGCCAGGATCAGTTCCTATATTTTATATATGGGAATGTAAGTCCAGGTGATTTAGAGGTTTTGAGCCCTCTTCTTCTTGAGGATAGAAGGCAGGATTTTCTCACACTGGTCAAACATGCCCAGGATGTTTCTAAGTTCGTCAACTGTGCAGCGTTTGACTGTTTTTTTGAGTTCTGGGTGCAGGACAAACTGGGCATTATCCCTTGTACAGGTGAGAACCTATTTGGCAAAAACTGGCAGGAGAAAGCCAATGAATTAGATGCTGACAACTCTACTTTGGATAGATTCCAAAGCTACAGCTGATCCTGCAAGAAAGAAATCTTTCAAGAAACCATTCTTCTCCAAGAAGAAGAGGTTTTATCCCTCTTATTCCCAGCAGGGACGTTCTGCAGGTCAATCTGTCCGAAAGAGTCAGCAACCATCTAAACAAAGGAAAGCAAAGACTGCTAAGCCTCAACCATCTCAGCAGTCTGTCTCCACAAGGCCTTTGACTTTCATCTAGAGAACTTAGCCTTCCTGGCTCTCAATGGACCAGAGCCTTCCACCATTCCAGGAAGGTTATGTCACTTTGCTCCCAGATGGCAGATAACAGCAGAACATTGGACACTCTCTATCATAAAAGAGGGGTACAAGCTTCACTTTTCGTGCATGCCCCCTCCCACAATGGTAAGACTCTCTCATCAACCTGTTAGATCAAGAGGTCACTATGCTTCTTGCCCAAGGGGCAATAGAAGTACCCATTCCTCAACAGGGTACAGGGTTTTACCCCCCCTATTTTCTTATTCCAAAGAAAACAGGGGGACACAGACCTATTTTAGACCTCAGAGAATTGAACAAATTCCTGTTCAAGGAGAAATTCAAGATGATTTTTCTGGGAACTCTGCTGCCATACCTTCAGAGTCAGGATTGGCTTTGTTCTCTAGATCTCAAGAATGCGTACTGTGATAAGGAAGCTTATCGCTCAGGAAGGAGCTATAGAAAAGGTGAAGTGACTCTGAACAAGCAACCTGTCAGTTCTGGTAGAAATAAGAAAACAGAATTTTCCCATAAAAGACTACCAGTCCCAGAATGCACCAGGTTTCCAACAGCCATTAGAGGAGCTGAAGTAGGGAAACGTGTGTTCAATCAGGAGGGCTATGAGCTAATCCCTAAGCACTCATCTCAAAGGGCAGGGCCTGATTCAGCACAGCTGCGCTGTGTTAAGGAGGAGCACTCATCTAAGCAGAATAAAGGTAGAGTTTATTCTACAGAGAATCAGCTTGAGCTTGATCATCTTCATCATCAGGAGGATCATCAGAAGCAGAAGCCAAACCGGACGGACAGAGAGGGAAAGAAACCCTTTGGAAGAAAGAGGAGAAAAGCCTTTGAGAGGTCTAGAAGAGTCCAGAGCAGTACGTATACTGGGAGGCATTCCAAGGGCCAGCATACACCATTGGACTGGGGAAAGCCAGAGGAATGGTGCTGCAGAGCTAGGAATCTCCAGACGGTACCTGTGAGGGAGACGGCTGCACGTGGAAGGGACCCTAAGACCCGTGCCAGAAGGTATGTGAAGAGAGATCCAGTGTCCAGGGATCTGGATTGGAAGGCTGGACATAAGAACTGGACTACATACTGGCCAGGCTATATAGAGAGTAACTCTAACAGCAATGGAAGCTCAGGTATGAACACTGATCTATGCCCTAGCTATAACCTTGAAAGACAGCAGGGAAACAAGTATTCTCCTGAAAGTGCTCCATTGGGAGATTCATCTGTGCCAATCCATGATATTGAACCCATGCTTGTTGAAGAAGAGGGGGGGGGTGATAGCAGATGAAGAATCTGTTTACATGGACTGCTCTCTGTCTAAACTCCTTTGGTGATTTTCTGTTATAAAGTACAGCAACCATCACAAAGAAATACAAACTTGTTCTTTAATCTACTCAGAAAAGCTCCTGTGTAGGATTTCTAGCCACGCAGTAGAAAGCAAGCCAGCTAAGGGGTTTCAGCTGGATAACTGCTAGCAATTGAGCCTTACCTAATTGCTTGTGAGCTAGGAGAGAATCACTTCTGAATCTATGTGGGAAGATTTAAGAAGTTAACCTGAAAAGAACAGTTTTTCTCTTCTTTGTGGTTTTTGGTTTGTTGTTTGATACTTTGCTAAGAGAATATTAGCTAAAGCCTACAGAAAAGACCAGTTTGTTGCCAACCAGGTCTTATTTCTTTTGTTTTGATTGCCTGACAAGTTCAAATGTTTCCTGATTTTGTTTTTTCAAGTTTAACACTGAAAGCAAGTAACCTGATTTATGTGCTACCAAGCATATCTGTGTTGGGAGAAATAACCCCATAAATAAATATCTTATTAGCTTTACCCAAAAGCACAAATAATTATTGTGAGCAGCTGTCTGGTGTGAATGAACTGCATTGCCCACAATCCCTTGCAAATCATATAGATATATGCACTTGCCAAGACTGTGAAGATTCTCACCCAGGCAGCCGTCTGACAGTACACATGTTCTCATCCATCCAACTCACAAAGTTCTTTTGGTTCCTTTTTCAAGGAAAGCATTACCAGTACAGGGTACTTCCCTTTGGCCTGGCCTCTGCACCAAGGGTGTTAACGAAATGCATGGCTGTGGTAGCAGCATTTCTCCGCACTCTAGGGATATTTGTCTTCCCTTACTTAGACTGGCTCATTCGAGCCCCATCAGAGTCAGAGGCCAGGATTTCTCTATCTTGCACAATGTGTATCCTTCAGTATTTGGGTCTGGTCATAAACATCCCAAAGTCCAGTCTAACTCCCACTCAGTCTCTAGAGTTCATAGGAGCTTTGCTGGATACCAGAAAAGCAAGGGCCTATCTTCCTCAGACACGTTGCCTTTGCATGGTGCAGTTAGCTTCTCAAGCAGTGCTAAAGCCTCATCTCACTGCTCGAGAAATGTTACAACTACTAGGCCACATGGCATCTACCGTGCATGTGGTTCCTTATGCTCGCCTCCATATGAGAGCAGCCCAGTGGACTTTATCCACTCAATGGACCCAGGTATCAGGGTGCCTGTCGGACAAAATAGCAAACACAAATCGCCTTATTTTGTCCCTCCAATGGTGGCAGTCCACTCAAAAGCTATTGCTGGGGTCCCCATTTCAACAACCTTTACCCCAGGCAAATCTCACAACAGATGCTTCTCCAGTGGGTTGGGGAGCTCATCTGCAAGACCTCTCCACCGAAGGCACCTGGACTCCACAGGAGACTCATCTATATATCAATCTCTTAGAGCTCAGAGCAATCTTCCTTGCTCTTCGAGTGTTCCACACCCTACTCAGCTACAAGACAGTCCTCATTCATACGGACAATCAAGTAGCCATGTTCTACGTGAACAAGCAGGGGGGAACAGGCTCTCTGTCGCTTTGCAACGAAGCTTTGCGACTATGGGCCCTCGCGAGAGAGCATTAGATTCATCTCCTGGCAGTGTATCTTCCAGGCATACAAAACTCTTGGGCAGACAGACTCAGTCGAGTTCAGCTTCCACACGAATGGTCTCTGCATGCAGACCAGGTGGCCAAGATTTTTCAAATTTGAGGAACCCCGGACATAGACCTCTTTGCAAGTCCGTTGAATGCCAAACTTCCCCGGTTCTGTTCCAGAATTCTGGCTCAGGGCTCTCAGGCCAGGGATGCTTTCCACCTTCACTGGGGTCAAGACTTCCTTTATGCCTTTCCACCCATTCCCCTAATTCCCAAAACCCTGTTCAAGCTTCAGAGAGACAGAGGCTGTATGATTCTCATAGCTCCACATTGGCCACGGCAAGTGTGGTATCCTTTGCTTCTGTATCTCTCTCAAGCTCCCTCTCTGGAGTTAGGGTCTGCTCCAGATCTCCTGTCTCAGGAGGACAGAATGTTATGGCATCCCAATCCCCAGTCTCTGCATCTCAGGGCTTGGATGCTGAAGGCCCAAATCTCCATGATCTTAACCTCCCTCAGCAAGTAAAGGATATCCTTTATGCTTCTAGGAAACCTTCCACAAGACGCTCTTATGCTTTCAAGTGGAAAAGATTTATCATATGGTGTTCGCAAAAGGGTCTTAACCCCCTTGCGATACCTCTAGAATCATTACTGGAGTATCTCCTTCATTTATCCAATGCAGGACTTAAAACTAACTCAGTAAGAGTCCATTTGAGTGCTATTGCAGCTTCTTTCAAGCCTCTAAATGGACAACCTATTTCCTCCCATCCTCTTATAGCAAGATTTATGAGAGGCCTTCTTCTAACTAAGCCTCCCATTAGGCCACCACCTGTGGCATGGGACTTAAATCTGGCTCTTGGTTAGCTCATGAAGCCACCTTTCGAACCCTTAGCTACTACCTCATTGAAATTCCTTTCTTGGAAGGTTATCTTTCTCATTGCAATCACATCAGTACATCGCATCAGTGAGTTGCAAGCACTAGTGGCTGATCCGCCTTATACAAGGTAGTCCTTAGGACTCATCCACACTTTATGCCAAAGGTGGTCTCGCCTTTTCATCTAAACCAAGCGGTCTACCTACCTGTGTTTTTTCCAAGGTCTCATACATCAAATGCAGAAAGGAATCTTCATACTTTGGACTGTAAAATAGCTTTAGCCTTTTACTTAGAACACAGCAACATAGGAAGTCCTCTCAACTCTTTGTTGCTTTTGATCCATCTCATTTGGGACTTCCAGTCTCCAAGAGAACACTGTCTAACTGGATTGCTCAGTGTATTTCCTTTGCCTATCAGAGTAAGAATCTTCCTCTGAAGGGCCATGTCACAGCTCACAATGTAAGAGCCACGGCAGCTTCAATGGCTCATCTGCACTCTTTGTCCATCGACGACATCTGTCGAGCAGCCACCTGGGCCTTGGTTCATACCTTCACAGCCCATTACTGCCTGGACAAGGACTCCCGCCGGGATGCCTGGTTTGTTTAGGCTGTTCTCCAACACCTGTTCCATACCTAATCAACTCCTACCCACCATCCCTGGTTGGATGCCAGAGATCCATGGGGGAAGTGGAGCCTTTCACAGGGACACACAACTTCTGGGGTCTCTCCTTGGCATCTAAAGCTGTGGAGTCCCCATATGTGAGGACTACATTCCTACTTGTTCCTGCAGATAGCATAGTTACTCACCTGTAACAGGTGATCTCCGGGAACAGCAGGAATTTAGTTCTCACAACCCACCCACCTCCCCTAGGAGTTGTATCTCTCTTTCTCTTTCCCCCTCTCTCTCTCTCTCTCTTTGTCTCAGCTTTAAACTCAACTGGAGAGAGGCAGTTGGGAAAGGCGGGAAGGCAGCACGCAGGCGCTGTGGGATGCTCCCAAAAGCTTTCTAATTGGACGCTGGGGAGGGTTCCCGCGCAGGCTCCATCGGTACCGACGATACCCATATGCCATATGTGAGGACTAAATTCCTGCTGTTCCCGGAGATCACCTGTTACAGGTGAGTAACTATGCTTTACACAAAGCCATATTTTGATGGTGTTCATGGTTGGCATTTATGAGTGAATAGATGGAGTAGTCAAGTACTTTTTAAGGGGATTGCTGAATAGATGCAGAGGTTATGAGTAGTGGTGGGAGCTATGTGATTGAGTGGATGGGGGTTATAGGTAGCAGGTGAGTGTTGAATGGAGTGGATGCAGGAGTGTTAGGGTGAGCTGCATAAGTGAAAGTTTGTGGAAGGGGGGGAGGATTAGTGGCAGAGGGGCTGATTGGTCAAATAGATGGGTGTACAAATGTGAGGAGTGTTGAGTAAGGATGAGAGTTGGTGGCAGGAGTGCAGTCTGAATCACTCAGTGGATGTGAACATATTACAGTAGTAGGTTGCATGAGGACATGGGAAGCTGAATTTGCCTTGCAGTGAAGAGTGAGTGAATGAGGAGTGGAGGGGATATAATTTTGATAATGATGAGCACAATTGGAATGCTATGGGGGGGGGGGGGTATCACTCTTAGCTCCTGGCTCTTTCCTTTTTGCAACTCCCTTCCTGTTTGTACCAACTCCTCTTGTTTACAGACTTCTATGGCTCACTACTGGCTCTTGCTTTGTAGTTGAGAACACTGATAGAGACCCCATTTTAAAAGTCATTGGGTGTGTTTGGAATGAGCTAGAGATAGCGATTGGCATGGGTAGGGGTGTAGCTTTATAAATTTTAAAAGTTTGTTCAGTACTTTATTTGTTATCTACTTGGAACTTCTAATTGGAAAGGTATGTAATCAAGTGTGATTGAATACATACTTATGCTAAGTTATTACTTATATTCTTAAACTACTGTATTTATTCTCTGTGAAGAAGCTAGAAATAAAGCCCTCACATATGGGTGATGCAACTGATGGAGCCCCACACGAACGCTCCCCAGCTTACAAAGGAAGCTTTTGGGAGGTATGCCACACATGCATGCCTGCCTTCCCTGCCTGCCATAGCGCCATATTCTCCAGTTGTCTTTTTTTCCACGGAGCCCCTAGGATGTGCTCCTGCAGTCCAGAAAATTTGAATGTTTTGCCTTTCTGGCCTAAGTGTTTGCTCACTTTTTTACCCACCTGTTGTCTGTTAGATTTTTTTTCTTGCTTTCTGGGCACTTTCTATAATTTTTGCACCTTTTTGGCATCTTTCCCTTTCAGGGGCTTTTTTCCTGCCCATGGCCATTTTTCAGTTTAATTTTGCTGAGGTGGTATTTTTTTTTTTTTGAATACTTTATTTTATTAACCAGCATATAACATAACAACCATTACAGGTAAAGGTAATTAGCCACAGCGGAGTGGAGTCTTATCTCCGCCAAGGTTTAGCAATATATAGTTATGTAAAAACTCTAGTCGTAATGTACAGTTGCATCCATCACTGGTTAAACAGTTTTTCAATTTTATATCTGCACCCCCTCCTCCCATCCCCGTCCCCTTCCTTTCCCCCACCCCCCAACCCCTTTTTCACCCCCCTCCCAGCATCGCATCCCGAACTCCACGTCAAGCAGCAAACCTTCGTGAGGGCTTGCACTGCCCTCCGCTCTCCCTATTCAGGCCATTAGTGGCCCACATTGACCACTTCACTCCGACAGCGGGAGCCTAAACTCTGTATGTAAGGGCCCCAGATCAGCATAAAGTTGGCCCATCGCTTCACTGAGCCCCTAGCTCTCCATCGCTCCGTCAACATCAGTTGGTGAAAGCTATTGCGCCACTCCAGGAATGTAGGTGGGTCACCATCTCTCCACTTGTGTAGAATTGGGCCCTTCCCCACCAAACATGCTTTCCGCACCAATAACCTCTCCCATCTCCCACTGGGTAGGGTTGGATGTAGTTGGTCAAGAGTGACCAGAGGTCCAGTCCAAGGAAACCGCTGATGCAGCAGTCGCATAATGTAGCGGCAGATGTGGGACCAGTAGGGAAGGATGCGCCTGCACTGCCACCACATATGGGTTAGGGTGGCCAGGGGCTGCGAACACCTAGGGCAAGACCCATCCTGCGTGATATGACTCCGTAGTGCCCGTCTTGGCGAGAAGTGCACTCGGGTTAAGGCCTTATATTGGAGTTCCCGCCATCTCGCTCCCTCCACCAACTCCACTATCCGCCCCACCGCCTGGCAGACCGTGCCCGGCAGTATGTCCCATCCAAATTCCCCTCCCCAAGCCATCTCCACCCTCCCATAGTCCGGCCTAACCCCGAAGCTTATCAGCCGAGTCTTCAGTCCGGCTATCGTCGGGGGCTGGTCTCCCCCCAGCTCAAACATTTCGATAATCTGCGCCGACCTATCCACCCCTAAGTCCTCTTTGGGCAGTGTAGCAATGTAGTGAGAAAGCTGGAGATAGGCAAAGAAGTGGGTGGAGGGCAGGCTATATTCCTCTTGTAGTTCCAAAAACGACTTGCACTTGCCCATAAGATCCACAGCATGTCCTATATATCTCAGTCCCTGTCTGTGCCAGAGCTGGAAAGCTCCAGAATCTGTACCTGGCTGAAAGTATATGTTGCCTCGGATGGGTAGCCAACTGGATACCTGCCAATTGCGTTGCCAAAAGGTATTCAATTGTCGCCACGTACGTCGCATCGCATTTAGCATGATATTACGTGTGAGGCGCATTGGCAGATGGGCACCATCCACATGTAGGGCCCCCACAAGTGAGAAAGGAGCCACGAAGGCTGCCTCCAGGGCCCTGGGTGTGTAAGTATCTGTTCCCCCTAGACAGTCCCCAACATGCCGCGCCTGACACGCCAGGGCATATAATCGTAAATCTGGGAGCCCAAGGCCTCCGCTACTCCAGTGACCAATCATGCGGGACATCGGGATCCGCGCTCTCGCCCCCTTCCACAAAAAACGTTGAATCTCCCGTTCCATTCTAAGCAAGTCTCGACGTAATAACCATACAGGCAAAGTTTGTAGCCAGTAGAGAATGCGGGGCAAGATCACCATTTTAACTGCCGCGATCCTTCCCAACAGTGACAGTGGTAGCGGGTTCCAGGCTTGCATTTGACGCCTCATCCCCGATAATACCTTCTCAAAATTAAAATGATAGAGATCTTGCGGTAATCTCGTCAAGACAATACCTAAGTATTTAACCCTATGATCGGCCCATTTCAAGGGAAATGTTTCTCCCCACCTGTCCCGCAACCTCCCCGAGACATCCAAAGCCAGCGATTTAACCGCATTGATCCGAAGACCGGCAAAACTGCCGAACCGCTGGATCTGAGGTGGTATTTTTCGGCATGCCTAAGTCTGTTAACAACTTTTTAAAAAATGCACAAATGTGGAGGTCACGTGATGCGGCTGAGGTAGTGGTCGCATCTTGAGTGTGCTCCGATACCCCCAACCCAGGCCGGCATATTAGTACCGTGTAAAACCGCAGAAACTAGACGGGAGTGTGCCTACGGTGTGTTGGAGGGTTTGCAGCTTCTCATAGTGTGGCTTTTGTTGATGAACGGCATGGCGACAGCTAGTAAAACGACGAGACGAGACCGAGATCGAGTGGCCGGCACGAGCAAGATGGCGGAGTCAACCCCATCGCCAAACTCACCTAGATCCCCCGCTTCTCTGGAGGAGATGTCGGCAGCTATGGTAGTGGCCCTGTCGCCTCAATTCGAAGCCCTGCACGAAAAAATGGATGGGCTGCGTTCCTCAGTGGACACCCTGGGGAACAGACTCCGCGAGGCTGAGGATCGACTGGGCCAGACCGAGGAAAAGGTGGAGGTGCTGGTAGGTCTAAAGACCCAACTTGGCCTGCAGGAGGCAAAAATTAACGACCTAGAGAACCGGTCAAGGAGAAATAACCTACGATTTATGGGGATCCCAGAGACTGTTTTGGACAAGCAGCTGAACAGTTATTTGGAAGCACTAACGGCGCAAATATTGGGGGAGGAGGAGTTGGGTGACAAGCTAAGAATTGAGAGAGTGCACCGAGTAGGCGCCAAACAGGCACGAGATGTCCGCCCCAGAATCGTTCTTGCAAAATTTCTCTACTTTCCACAGAAAGAAATGATTCTACGAGCCGCTCGACGACAGGGTGAAGTCATCTACAATAATTGTAAAATTCGCGTTGCACAGGACTACTCTGCAGCGCTGAGTCGGAAGCGACGGGATTATGCCCCCATATGTGAGAAGCTCATCGGCGCAGGCATCCGCTTCTCTGTTCAATATCCAGCCAAACTGCACGTGATGCATGAAGGGGCCCACCGGACTTTTGCAACGGCTGCGGAGGCTGAAGGCTACGTGAACCAACTCCTTCTTCGAGAGAAGGCAGTCTCAGCGTCTCCATCGTGAATTTCAACGAGGCTGATGGGTCTGTGATATTTGTGCTTTCTGTGGCAAAATGGTGTAGTAGTGGGCAAAAGACACATTAACTTTGTGTGTTTGAAGCAGGGACATTGTAACCAAGTTACTTTGTGTCCCTTGAGATCGTCCATTCGCTACAAACTTGCCATGTGCTGAACTCTAATATTGTTTCTAGTTGTATACGCCTCATTTGCAACACTTGTTACTATTGCTGCCTTCTGAGCCTCGGTGGAGGTTTGTTTCTTTCTCTCTCCCCCCCCCCCTTTTTTTTTTTAAATCTGCATTGTGTGTGTGTATATATATAGATATATATATATATATATATATATATATATATATACTTTTGGTCTGTAGTCCCCTTGGCCTTTCCTTGTGGGCATTTAGAATGGTTGCGCCAGTTTTAACGGCCATGTTTTGATCCCTGTTCCTTTATATAGCGGTGCTTATGATGCTCGGCAGCAGCCCCTTCCCTTGCTGGGGGCAGTCGGGCCAGAGGAGCGTAGGCAGGTAATGTGGGCGGAGGGAGTGTTTCAGGCATGCTGAGACATATCAGAATGGGTGAGGAGGACCCGAAGCCGAGGTAACTCCGCCCAGATGGTCCTAGCTAATCTGTGGGAGAGGATCCTTCAGTGTGACGATATCTGTGCCTTGTTTTTGCTGCGCTGCCTGCTTGTGACTCCTCCCCCGCTCCCCAGTAGTTGAGGCCAGGGGGAAGCCTAAGATTTTTTTGCTTTTTACTGTTATTTATATTTTTGGGGGGAGGGGGATCGGCACCTACGGATACCAACTTGCGATGCCTCCTGGGTACACGCGGTCTCCTGATGTTCCCCCCCCCTGCACTTGGGGAAGAGGTTTGGAGAGCGTACGGGTGTGAATTAGGCGGGGGGGGGGGGAGGGTGTGGGAGGAGGGGTGAGGGCGCGGTGCATCTCCAACCCACAGGGTCTCGAGGAAGATTCTGGGGCCTGATCCTTAAGCGGGCACCCCTGATGCCTCAGAGTGGCAGGGGGAATGAAGATGTCACCAGATATGTCTAGTTGTGAACCCAGGAGGTAAACTTGTTATGTTTGACTCTTGTTTTGTGTGGGGTGTTTACTTTTTTTTTTATACTGAATTACATAGTAACAAGGGTAACTGTGTGCCTCCGTGACGTAGGGGTGTGAGTTCAAAAATGTTAAGGCATTGTTTAGTGGCGGGTGTGTCATGGATGGGGCTATAACTTTCCATAGTCGCGGGGCACTGCATTTTTCACGGGGATGTTGAACTACTGTGGGCAATGATAGCAGATGGGGTTGGGTTACGCCCCATAGGTGTGTCTTGTATGAGTGGAGGCCGGCGAGGACTTGGGCCTTATGGGATTGGAGTTAATTGGGGAGAGCGTAGAGTATAACGATAGGCATAGGCGGTAGGGCCCCGGGTTAGATTGCGGGATAAAGCACCGCTCTTTGTGGGGGGGGGGGGGTCGGTGGGGCTTTCTTGGAGTTGGTAGGTGGAGAGAGCCATTAGGGTTTGAATAGTGGATTGGGGAGGGGGGAAAGGGAGATAGTTTCATGGACTGGGGGGGATTAGATTGGGGGGAAGAGGGAAATAGGGGAGGGACTGGGGGGAGGGTGGGGCTGCGGATGGGAAGGGACCACTGGACCAAATGGGTTGGGAAGGTTGAGATGCTGATAGTGACTAAGGGTGGACCCCAGGCTGGGGGGGTTCATCCAGGAAAGACCTGGAATATCGGCTTACTTGCTGTGGGCTATTACGCTTTCAGCTGAAAGTCGTTTCCTGGAATGTGTGTGGCGTAGGTAACCCTGTTAAACGGTACAAGGTGCTGCAGGCTTTGGCCAGATTGCAGTGCGATATTGCCATCCTGCAGGAAACCCACCAGACTGCTGAAGAACATGCGAAACTGCAGAGAGATTGGGTGGGGCAAAGTTGGGGTGCCCCGGCGCTTGGGAAAAAAGGTGGGGTGGTCCTACTGATTCACAAAAGAGTGCGCTTTGACCTCGAGCAGCAATATGTAGATCTTAAGGGTAGATATATCTTGTTACATGGTAACTTAGAGGGGAGGCCAGTGGTGCTGGGTAACCTGTATGCTCCAAATGTTTTGGATAAATCGTTATATGCCTGTTTGGCCTCCAGGATTGAACAAATGCCAGATGTCCCTCTGATTTTAGCTGGAGATTACAATGGGGTGTTGGATATTGACTTGGACACATCTGGAGGAGGGCGGGATAGTTGGCGGATCCCGGTTACCAGAGCACTCCAGGAACTACGGTGCCGACTGGGGTTGGTGGACCCGTGGCGTCTGCTCCATCCCTTGGAGCGGGACTTCACCCATCAGTCGAGAGCCCACGATTCCAGCGCGCGGATTGATTATGTCTTGGTTTCTGAACGGCTGTTTGCACAGATTGGGGAAGCGAAGATTGGCCCAATGGCGATATCGGACCATGCACCAGTTTGGGTGGATTTGCAGTGGGGGGGTCTTCCTACCTCGCAGCGCATCTGGCGGTTCCCCTTGGGGCTGTACACTGATACTGAATTTCATACCTACCTTGCACAGCGATGGGGGAGTTTATGGATGTTCACGCACAACATAGAGATGAGCCAGAGCTATTGTGGGAAACAGCAAAAGTGGTCCTACGCGGCGACATTATTGCTTATGGAGTGCGGAAACGAAAATTAATCGCGTCACGAATAGTCCAACTGGAAAAACAGGTTGCAAAAGCCCGGCGGCGGTGTGCGGGTAATCCCATAGCGGCTAACAAACGATTACTTTGGGAACTCCAGTCATCTCTTAATGAGCTGATCCATCAAAGAGCAAAGAAATCTTTGATGTATTATAGGTATCAGCTTCACCGTTTTGGGAACAAACCGGGGAAGCTTCTGGCGTGATGTTTGCGGGGTAGCAGAGGGACCCGCTCTATAGCAGCGCTGCGTGATGTTCTGGGCCAACTGCATAAAAGCAGCCAGGCGATAGCCCAAGTGTTCCGTTCTTTTTTTCAGAAGCTATATCAGGGCAGTAGGGGGTCCACGACAGCAATGACCAGCTATCTCCAGGGGCTGCAGATTCCCACGCTGACCGTGGAACAACGCTTAGTGCTGGATGCACCGGTAATGGAGGAGGAAGTGCATAAAGTTATCACGGGGGCTAGCTGTTATAAATCACCGGGTCCGGATGGTTTTGGGGCAGAGTTCTATAAGTTACTAATTGGCCGGGTTGCCCCTGTTCTGACCGCGGTGTACCACTGGAGGGTGGAGCAGGGGAAGTTCAGGTGGGGAACGAACCACGCGTTTATTACGTTAATACCTAAACCTGGTAAGGACTCTACGCAGGCGGCTTCCTACCGCCCTATTTCGTTGCTGAATTTTGATTTGAAATTGTTAGCGAAGGTTCTGGCTGATCGACTGGCCGTTGTCCTGGGGGGCCTATTGCATGAGTCACAGGTGGGTTTTGTCCAGGGGCGGTATGCTGTGCGGAACCTGCGAAAGATATTAGCCTCTATGGAATGGGTGCGTGCGCGAGAGGAGCAATCATTGTTGATCAGTTTCGATGCAGAAAAGGCATTCGACCGGGTCAACTGGGATTACATGAAGTTTCTTTTGCCTTGGTATGGGCTGGGTGACCCCTTTATTGGGATGGTGGAATTGCTGTATGCAAATCCTACAGCTAGTATTCTGTGCAATGGGGTGTTGTCTGACAGCTTTGACCTTGAGAGGGGCACTCATCAAGGTTGCCCGCTCTCCCCGTTGTTGTTTGTGCTGACATTAGACCCGCTGTTGAGGAGTATAGCGGACTCCAAAGATATTCGTGGTGTCCATATTGGGTCTTGTGGTTTCAAAGTAGCCACCTTCGCGGACGACATCCTCGTCCATTTGTGCGACCCTCAACAGTCGTTGCCGTGTTTACTTACCGAATTCTCCCGGTATGGCGTCTTCGCGGGGTTGCGTATTAACCGTGACAAATCGGAGGCTATGGACATTGGGGGTCGGCTCCAGGGGCATTGGGGAGGGAGCTTCCCCTTGCGATGGGCCGGTGATTCTTTTATTTGGGGATTGAGCTAACTAAAGATACGACGGCGTTGTATAAGCGGAATTTTGAGCGTATCTGGTCTAAAGTCCGTTCACAGCTCCTAGCTTGGGCCCCTCTTCCACTATCTCTACTGGGCAGGGCAGCAGCACTGGGGATGGTGATACTGCCACGGGTCCTATACTGGCTGCAAACTTTGCCGGTGCGGCTGCTGCGTCGTGATCTTCAGCGCATTGAACATGAATTCCGTGGGTTTCTTTGGAGGGGGGCCAGAGCACATATACCGATGAACCGTCTGAGGGGGGATGGAGATCTGGGGGAATTGGTGTACCCGATCTCTGGACATATGCCCTGGCTTGCCAGGCTAGGCACCTGGGGGACTGGCTCGGTAATACTGAGGTGTACACTCCGAGGGAACTAGAGGAGGCCCTAGTGGCACCGTATTCTTTGCTGGCGGCTCTACATTTACGGCATGCGGTCTTGCCGGGTCGCGTAACAAGCAGTGTGCTGGTCCAGGCGGCGCGGTATACCTGGCAGCGGTTGAACAAATTGTGGGGGAGTTCGCCGGAGATTTCGAGTTGGTTGCCGTTGCAAGGCAATGCCCAATTTCCTCCGGGTTCGGACTCGGCCCCCTTCCGTCGATGGGCGAAGCTGGGAATGCGGTCGTTGGGGCATGTAATTGACTTGGAAGGGCGGTGTAAACCTTTGGTAGATTTATGTCGGGAGTATGATTTGTGCCCCGCAGCTTCCTTATTTGCGTATTTGCAGCTTTCCCATTATGTGAATTCAGTTACGGGTCAGGAATTGATGGGAGACCATTCCGCACGGATATTAGAATTCTTCGCCCTTGGGGAGGGGACTACGCGTTCTATTGCAAACTTCAAAAAAGCATTGGAGCCTTATGTGATGCGGTTAGACTACTCGGCAGAGGAAGCTTCCTGGGCACGGGAACTGGGTTGTGAGGTGGCTCCGGGTTCTGTTCGTGCTGCATTGAGCCGGATAACCCGTCTAGCGGAAGGGGCTAGATGGCGGGAAATGCAGTTTAAATGTATTGTGCGAGCCCATTTCTCCCCTAGGCTAGCACTGCGTAGTCACCTCACTGCCTGTGGTGGGTGCCCGAAATGTGCCTGTCCATTAGCGGATTTGGGCCATATGTGGTGGGGATGCCCTCATATACGCCGCTACTGGCTTAGAATAGCAAATTATTTGAGCGGCTTATTACAACAGCAGGTCTGCTGGACAGGGCGATTAGTGGTACTGGATCAGTTGGGAGCACTCCACCCCAAGGGCAGATGGCAGAAACTGTTGATACGGAAAGCATGTCTGGTGGGGAAAGGTCCTGTGTTGCGGAGATGGCTAGAGCCTGCAGCTCCCTCCTTCTGGGAATGGCGTAATGGGTTCCACCAGTTTATGCTTCTGGAGCGAAGGAGCGCGCAGAGACACCCTCGGAGTTGGGTCTCTTTCCTCTTGATGTGGACTCCTTATATTCAAGCGCTGAGACCTAAAATTCGTAGTGAAATTTTGTGTTTGTGATAGATGCCGAGAGGGTCCTTAGATGATTGTTGAGAGGAAGTTCGACAAGTCCCTTAGGTTCCGGGAGGAGGGAGGGGGTGGGGGGAGGGGAAGGGAGGGTTTGGGTAGGTAGTTAATAAGAAATTATTTTTGGGTTTGTATTGTTGTAAAACCCTAGGGCGGTGGACAAGACACAGCCCCGTCCTGGGTATGTCTGCTTACCATGACGGTATATTGGAAAATTGAAGAAATGTATGTAGTTATGTATTGCGTTATGTGTTTTCAATAAATAAATCTTTGAAAAAGAAAAAGAAAATGCACAAATGTGGCAAGACCATTTCTGCCACTGACCGCCATAATTGGTGCTTGCAATGCCTTGGGCTTGACCACCATCCGGTTTCCTGCGAACTCTGCTTGCATGTGACACATCAAAGGCTGAAGGAGTCCCTCTTTGGCTCATGAAGGAGTCCCTCTTTGGCTCATCTAATTCAGAATCCTCAGCCCCGACCCCCCTCATCCACGTCTGAGGTGACTAAGGGAAAAAGAGCAGAAGGCTCAGTCTGAGCAGAAGGGTTCAAGCAGAAAGGGGCATCCCTCTATAGAGACTACATCCACAACGAAAGGGGGACACACAGAGAAAATCTGCATGTAGTGCCATTGCAGCCCCTCTAGATGCAAGACAGACAGCAAGGGCTGAGAACAGCTGACCATGCTTCCCCAGAAGGAGGATTCGATCCGAATGTCGAAGTCCATTTCCAGTGCCCAGGAGGGCTGCCAAATGTCAGCCAATGCTCCTATCATTGTGGATTCTCCACTCGAAGATTCATAGGCGATGGCTGTGGCATTGACATCCTCATCGGTGGTGTTTCTAGAGGAATACCTATGAGCCACAGAAGCTAATCTGGTGGTGGTGGAAGCCCTGCAGAATGCAGGCTTCATGGTGCGGAATGTGTCGTCACTGTACTCCTTTCAGCTGCTCCTGGAAACCCTTGTCCTGCCCACTGTGACTGGGACATGGGGGGGGGGGGGGTGGAGACCGGTATCGACACCAGTGGCTAGAGTAGTCTCTCTTTCCAGTGTATCGGAGTCTGAGGCCCAAGGCTGTTGCTATCGGCATGCGGGTGCAAAGGGGGGACTATCAACGTCCGCCCTCTCCTGAGCCACGCAATCAACATTCTGAGGAGACTGCATTACTTTGACTTCCTTGCTAAATCCAAATTGAAATGGGAAACTGAGCCAGAATCGACAGTGTTGGACCTTCGGGCCCAGAATCTTCTGTCTGACCCATCGCCCCCTCCGAATCGGTGGTGGAAGTTATCCCCCCCGCCCCGAAGATATGTCCTTTCAGGATTTTGTTAGAGACCTGGCCAAGGCTATCCCTTTTTCTCTGGAATCGGAAGAGGAACAGAGGGTGGAGGAACTGGAATGCTCCCAATACCCCTTGGCCCCTTGTGAGGCGGTGACTGTTCCCATTGATCATGTCCTGCAGAGGCTGCTTCTGTGGCTATGCAGGAGGCGCTGCTCATGCTCTTGGCCATCAGTCAACAGTTAATTCCCTGTTAAGTGCAGTCGAGTTGGTGTCGACTCATGGCGACCCTCTGGATAGTTGTCCTAAATTGTGTTCGGTCGTCTTCAGTCAGGTGGCTCATTGTTGACAGACTGGCACTCATAGCTGCTGTTACTGTCTCGATCCATCTCATTGCTGGCCGCCTTCTTTTGCATTGACCTTCTATCTAGCTAAGCATGATGTCTTTCTCTAATGATCTCTCTTCACATGATGTGTCCAAAGTATGAACGTTGAAGTCTTGTCATTTGAGCTTCTAAAGAAAGCTTAGGTTTGATCTCTAGTACTGACTGATTTGTTCTTTGGGCAGTCCATGGTATATGCAATATTTGCCGCCAGCACCATAATTCAAAGGCATCAATTTTCTTCCTGTCTATCTTTTTCTCTGTCCAACCTTTGCATCCATATGATATTGAAAATACCATGGCTTGAACGAGTCGAATCTTTGTATGGAGAGACATCTCTGCTCTTGAGAATCTTGTCTAGGTCCTTCATAGCCATTCTGCCAAGAGCAATGCATCGTCTGATTTCTTGACTGCTTGTTGCTTCTTTGATAGTTTATCCAAGTAGGTTAAAGTTGTCCACAATTTCAATTTCTTCTCCAACAATGAACTTGGTGATTTTGCCAGTTGTCATGATCTTTGTCTTCTTTACATTTATTTATTTATTTATTTTGCAGTCTCTTTTATACCACGCTATTCGATATCAGTGCGGTTTACAATGAACATAAGAGTTGCACATCTCAATTTCGTGATTTGTGCTTACAGTGAACAGGTATAATAACTTGGGTATACATTAAACAAGAAAATTAAATTTGGGTATGCAATAAACAGGTATAACAGGTAAAACAAATAGGGTACAAATTAACCAGTCCCTTAACAGGGAGACACTATGAATAAATACAGTCTACTATATACAACAATATAATGAGTTATGCGGCACTGCATAAATTTCTCATGGTGGGTGAAGGGGAAGGTGTGATTGCGAGTGATCAGTCTGGGAATGTGAAGTGCATGAGTTTGAGGTGCTGCATTGAGATGTGAGAGTGGGTGGGTGTGGGGGAGAGACTGCAACATCATAGTGCTGAAGAAAGAGGTGATGTTTCAGTGCCTTCCTAAATTGGGGGAGTTCACTAATGGTTCTGATAGTTGCTGGTAGTGCGTTCCAGCAGGATGGGGCAAAGAAGGAGAAGGCTCTGGATCTAGTGAATTGAGAACACTTCGTGCTTGCCTTAGGTAATATGAGAGTATTTGCGGCATTCGATCTCCTTGCTCGATTGGGATGTGTGATTGAAATTAGGTCAATAATGGTAGTAGCAGGGTATTTCTTGATGGCTTTATGGGTCATAATTAGGATCTTGAATGAGATCCTGGCTTGTATGGGTAGCCAGTGCAATTGTTTTAGTATTGGGGTAATATGAGAACTTCTTGAGGCTCCATGAAGGATTCTTGCAGCTGAATTCATTGCAAGTTGTAGGGGGTTAGTCGTGCATTTAGGTAGACCATACAAGATCGCATTGGCATAGTCAAAGTGAGGCATTATTAGGGCCTGAAAGACAGTACGGAAGTCCTCAGGCTCTAATAGTTGACGCAGATTGCGGAGGGTCCGGATTTTATGGTAGACTGACTTTATGTTTTTGATATGAGCCTTCATATTAAGTTGCTGATCAAGCGTTACACCTAGGTATCTTACTGTAGTCTTGCATATGATCTCTGCGTCGCGAACCTTGATAGACAGGGGTGGAGTAAAAGCTGGATTCCTGGTAATGAAGAGGGCTTCTGTCTTTAGGTGCAGGCCCATTTTAATACTTTTTCTTGATCGTGAGAAGCAAATATTTCAGATCATCTTCACGTTCAGCCAGTAATGTGGTATCATCAGCATAGCAAAGGTTGTTGAGTCTTCCACCAATCTTCACACCTCTGTTTTCATACAATCCTGCTTCTCTGATTATTTGTTCTGCATATAAATTAAATATGTAGGGGGAAAGTATGCAGCCTTGTTGTACACCTTTGCTTATTTTAAAACATTTTGTTTCTCCTTGTTCTGTTCGAACTGTTCCTTCTTGATCAATATACAGATTGTGCAAGAGAACAATAAGGTGTTCTGGTATACCCATGCTTCTTAATGTGGCCCAGAGTTTCTCATGGTTTACAGAGTCAAAAGTCTTGCTGTAGTCAATAAAGCACAAATAGATATCCTTTTGGTATTCTTTGGTCTTTTCAAGGATCCATCTCACATCCACGATGATGTCTCTTGTTCCTCTCCCTTTCCTGAACCCTGCTTGCACTTCAGGTGGTTCTTGTTCCAGGTATGATTGTAGTCTCTGAGTAATCTTCAGTAGAATCTTGCTGGTATGTGGGATCAGAGAGATTGTGCAATAATTTCCACAGTCAGTTGGATCACCTTTCTTTTAGTATTGGTATAAACAGATCTTTTCCAGTCAGTTGGCCATGATTTCCAAATTTCCTGGCAGAGCCTTGTAAGTATGGTAACAGCTGCATCAGAATTCTGTAATACTTCAATGGGAATGCCATCAATGCCTGGTGCTTTTTTCTTTGATAAGGCTTTAAATGCTGCTTCGACGACTTCTTACATCACCAATGGTTCCAGATTATAAGGTACAGGTTGAAACGGCTGTTGGTCGACTTGATCTTTATCATATAAAAACTCTGTATATTCTTTCCACCTTTTCTTGTTCTTCTCAGCATCATTCAACATAGATCCTTGAACATCTTGTAACATTCCAATTCGAGTCTGGAATTTTTTCTTTAACTCTCGTAGCTTTAGGAAAGCCGATCTTGCTCTTCCTCTAATAGTTTCTGTTTCTATTTCCTTGCATGCGCCATTGTGGTACTTTTCCTTGTCCTGTCTAGCTGCATATTGGAAATCTCTGAGTTCTGCAGTTGCCTCTTTTTCCTCTGGCTTTAGCTTTTCTGCATTTCTGGGCAATTTTCAGAGTTTCTTCCATCATCCATTTTGACCTTTTTTGCTTTTTCACCTTTTGTAGAGACTTCTCGCTTTCTTCCAACACAACCTTCTTGCTGTCATTCCATAACTCTTCTGGAGCTCTGTCATTTGTATCTAAAGCATCAAATTGATTTTGCAGGCAGTCTTTAAATTCCAGTGGTATATTCTCAAGGTCATATTTTGCTACATTCATGAGTGGCTTGCTCTTTTTCAACCTTAGCTTCAGTTTGCATACTAGTAGTTGGTGATCTGTACCACAGTCGCCTTCAGGTTTTGTCTTTATTGATGTTATAAAGCTTTTCCATTGTTGAATTCCACAGATGTAGTCAAGTTGATTTTTGTACATTCCATTGGGTGAAGTCCATGTGTTCAGTCGGCGCTTGTGTTGCTGGAAGAAGGTGTTTGAGATGAATAGATCGTTGGTCTTGCAGAATTCTATCAGTCTTTCTCCAGCTTCATTTCTGTTGCCAAGTCCATATTTTCCAGCGATTTTGCCGCCGCCTTTGTTGCCAACTTTTGCGTTCCAGTCACCCATGGCTATCAGGATATCCTGTTTGCATGTTCTGTCAATTTCAGCTTCTACTTGTTCATAGAACTCAATTCCATCCTCTTCTGCAGCTGTTGTTGGGGCATATATTTGAATTATGGTTGTGTTGATAGGCGTTCCTTGTAGACGAATAGAGATTAAGCGTTCTCTGACTACATTGTATGTCATTACAGTTCTTGCAAGTTTCTTCTTTATTATAAATGCAACACCATTTCTTCTTTGTCTTTCATTTCCAGCATAGTAGACCATGAGATCATCAGATGCAAAGTGCCCGATGCTGGTTCATTTCAGTTCACTGACACCCAACAGATCAAGTTGTACATGTTCCATTTCATTCTTGACCACATCAACTTCCCTTGGTTCATGCTTCGTACGTTCCATGTCCCGATATGTGACATCTTTGCAGCTTTTGACTCTCATTTCATGCGCAGCTACATCAGCAGTCAGATGTCCCAAGGGCTTTGATTCAACCACATCATAAATGCTGGCTTTACTCTGAAAGGTCTTCAGTTTATTTGTCTTATTTGCCTCTCTTCCTCTCTAGCACACTGCTTGTACCTGCTTGATACTCCAGTTCCGCCCTGGAAGTGACGTGACCGCGTATAACAACTGCGTATAACAACTGCCTGATTTCTATTGTATTACTGTTGCCAGTAGATGTCATAAATTCTGTTGCTAGTAGCTGTTCCTAAATTTATCACAGTCTTCCCACACATCTAGATATCATTGTTAAGGTCTTACCAAGACTATTGTTGCTAGACCCCCCCCTACAAATGTTGCTAAAAATTTGCTACTAATGTTACTAACACAATAAGCTCAACTACACAAAGCTACACAATCAACATTACAGTAGCAATTTATCACTGTTGCCAGTGTCTCTCCTTTATACTGTTGCACTCAATTATTACTGTTGCACTCAATTATTACTGTGGTCAGTAACATTCACTTATTACTGTGGCCAGTAGCACTCAAGTCAAAGCACCTACACCCTCTCTACCATCCCAGAATTACACCATGGCTACCATTACTTGTCCACTCCTGCTCCTCTCCATCCTCTCTTGCATACTACATATTTCCTCTGCTCTAACATCTGATATCAACCCCATACCTATTCACCAAACCCGTAATAGGAAACCCCATCAAAATTATCCACAAAGTATATACTATAGTAGGCACAACTACTGTCTATATGTAACTCTTGAAAATACAAACAACAAGAAACCAAATCCAAGAACTACTCCACAGAATCTCAAGTGTGCTCTCATTAACGCACGCTCAGCCCGCAACAAATGGCCAGCTATCATTGACCTTATATCAAACCTCACACTAGACATCCTACTGATCACAGAAACATGGCTTTCTAATACCGACAATGTCCTAATGAACCATCTTACCCCACCTAACTACACCATCTATACCTGCAACAGAGAAAACAGAAAGGGAGGAGGAGTTTGCATAATAGCAAGAACAGATTTGAAATATCACGTGATATCTACCAATGCCACAAACCACACAAATACGCTATCCATCTCCAATAATAGCAACACCATAAACCTCATCTACAGAGCCCCAAATGCTCCAGCTGATGATCTCTCAACCATAATTGATATTGCCATCAACCCATCGGATATCAACAAACCTAACTGGATCCTTGGAGATTTTAACCTTGCCTCCACACCACCTTCAGTGTCCACCTTCTTCCTTGATGCCATGATTAACTTACACTACGATCAAATTGTAAAAACATCCACTCATAAACAAGGAAATCTCCTTGACCTCATATTTGCACCATCAGCACACCCGAATCTGATAAACCAACCCGAACCCCTATCAACCCCAGTCCCCTGGTCTGATCACAAACTTATCTCATTCATCATTCCATCTACCGAATTTCCAAACAAGTCACCTGATGCTTACCCACCACCAAAACCAGCAAGATTCCAACCTCTCAACATGGACACAATCACCTCCCTTACCATGCCAAAACTCTCCACTATACCTAACAACATCGATGACACTGTATCAAACTGGAACAATGCTCTTCGACTATCAGCGCAACCTACCACTACACATGATAAAACCTCTACCAACTCTTCTATCACCAAGAAAAAGAACGCACCATGGTTCTCCTCAGAGTTACGAACCTCCCTACAACAACTGAGGAGACTAGAGAAGAAATGGAGACACTCCCTAAACCCTCATGACCAATCCATTTACCTAGCCAACTTGAAGTCCCATTGCCAGCTAACCTGGGAAAAGAGAAGAGAACACCATACAAAGCTACTTAGCCGTTCCCTCAACAAACCAAGAGATCTCTTCCAAATAGTAAAATCCCTAACCACTGAACCTCCCTCACCACAACAGGAATATATACACCCACAACTATATGCTGATTACATCCAATCCAAGGCAATCAAGATCACTGAAGCAACCACAAATGTAACCAAGCAACCTTCCAACGTCCAATTCATACTCAATAATTTCTCATCTCCAACTCCAAAGTCTATTGAAGAAATTATTACATCCATCAACGCCACTACAGCTCCAAATGATCCATGTCCAGCCTTCTGGATCAAATCACTTAAAACACAACTTAGCCCATACATATCAGCATTAGCTGACCAGTCCCTTAGATCCGGGATATTTCCAACAGCTCTCAAGCACACCTCCATCCGTCCCCTACTGAAGAACAACAAACTGGATCCGAAAAAGGAAGACTCCTATCGCCCAATTTCAAGCATTCCTCTACTAGCCAAGATCCTAGAAAAAGTCGTTCTCAGACAAATTCAACAACACATTGATTCCGAGGCCCCACTAGATCCAAACCAACATGGCTTCAGGGAAGCCCACGGAGTCGAAACCCTCCTAACTTCCCTATTGAACACACTCATTAATACAACAGACAATATCAGAAATGGAGTCGCCATGATCTTCCTAGACATAGCAGCAGCTTTTGATTCTGTTGACCACAACCAACTACTCACCAGGCTCCACGAAAAAGGAATTCAAGGAACGGCACTGAATTGGTGCAGATCTTACCTAGAAGATCGCTGGCAACAAGTACGGACTGGTGATACCACATCTCAACCTTTTCATCAGAAGCAAGGAGTTCCGCAAGGTTCCTCCCTTTCAGCCCTTCTATTTAACATCTATATGCAACCTCTCTGCAACATCTCCCGCTCTTTCGGAATATCATGTCTTATCTACGCAGATGACGTGCTCTTATTCACTCCAATTAATATATTAAAACCTGACTACACTACACTAATCACCTGCTTCAACTCGATATCAGATTGGCT
The DNA here is from genome assembly GCA_033557465.1 of Ichthyophis bannanicus. Lineage (NCBI taxonomy): Eukaryota > Metazoa > Chordata > Amphibia > Gymnophiona > Ichthyophiidae > Ichthyophis > Ichthyophis bannanicus. The sequence continues at coordinate 1,324,119,935 of CM066032.1, forward strand.
ACTCTCACAAAACCTCAGAATCGATTTTAAAAAAACCGAAGTCCTGATTGTCACTAGAAACAAAGACTTCTCTCCCCCACCAACTCTAAGAACACGAGATGCTGATCTACCACTCAAAACCTCAATACGTTATCTGGGTGTTATACTTGACCAGCGACTTGAATTCAAAGATCACATAAAAAATACTGTAAAAGCCATTTACTACAAAATCAGGACTCTTCGACACCTCAGACCTATGCTTGAACCATCTGACTTCCGTACAACCTTCCAGGCATTAGTCACTCCTCATTTTGATTATGCAAATATCGTTCTTCATGGACTACCCAAGAGCACTCTAAACCCGCTTCAATTGGCCATGAATACAGCGGCCAGAGTTCTTCATGGATCCCCAAAAAGCCAACATATTACTCCCATCCTATTTGACCTCCACTGGCTCCCACTAGCTTGCAGGATTTTATACAAAGCTCTCATCCTGACCTTCAAAGCATTCCACCATATCTCATCATCCTCCTTATCTGATCTCCTCCATCACACACAGAACACCAGATCTAGACGTTCTGTAACAGAGAACATGCTAACAGTCCCAAATGACAGCAAAAAACTCACTCAAACAACCACTTTAAGAGCATTCTCTTCCTTCGCCCCTAGATGCTGGAACACGCTTCCACCTAGTATTAGATCACAAAAAGACCTGTCCCAGTTCAGAAAATCCATAAAAACACATCTCTTCCTACAACACTTCTCACAATATACTGACCCCCCTCACACACAGACCATTGATCACGGCTAGTCAAATAAGCTCCCGAAACCTTACCACTTGATCTAGACCAAGCCTCACAAACCCTACCTTTAGAGCTCGAGCATTTAAGAACCTATTGTAAATAATTGAAAATATCTGTTAATTGTTAATCCCTGTTATCCATGTTTTTATTCCCTGTTCTCTGTAAACTTAACATTTGTTTTATGTTTAAGTACAAAATTTGTTAAAATGTAAACCGCGCTGATATCAAAAGTGCGGTATATAAAAGCTGTTAAATAAATAAATAAATAAATAACATGGTCGCGCTTCCAGTAATTTGCATTTAAAGACGCTGCCTGCCGAATTCCGTGCCACAGCGGCGCGCGCAAGGAGCAGGTCGTGCTCCTTGGGCGAGCTCCTTGGGGCGACGACGGGGGCCTTGGACTCCCCTCTTCTCCCACAACACACTGTGACCCTGTGCCTAGGACACCCCCGCTCAGCATTGGCTCTTTGCAGTTTGCCTCCGTTTGCTCTCTTACACGTTGGGCTTTCCTCTTTCTCAGCATGATTTATATTTCTGCCAGCTCTGTGACTGCCATCCCAGTTCACTGGGGTCAATGTCCCCCTCCTTTCCGTGCCCCTCTCTCTGGATCTTTCTCTCGTCATCCAGAAAATCTCTTGGATTGCCACACCGTGCACCCAGTACACAGCTCCTCGGTAGCTTCACCTGCAGTCCTCCCCTTGCTTTCCCTTTCTCTAGCCCTTCTGAACTGTCGTTCCCTCCGCACCAAAACCCACTTAATCCATGATCTCCTCGTCCACAACTCTTTGGACACCCTCTTCCTTACGGAGTCCTGGCTCCGGGAAGGCGAGGATGCCATTCTTCATCACTGTCTCCCCCTGGCTACTCTGCCCTCCATCAACCTTGCTGCAATCGCAGTGGTGGGGGTGTAGCTATCATTCATCGCACCACCCTTCCCTTTACAGTCACTGTTTCTCCCCCCTCCTATCCCGAGTCTCTCCTCCCTTATTATGGCCCCCCACCCTTTACTTCCTTCCTCCTCCTCTATGCTCCCCCGTCTATTCGTCCTAATCTCTGGTACAGCCTGTTAACTTCATTCTCGGATGCTTCCTTTCTTATCCCCAAACCTCGTCATTCTCGGTGATTTCAACATTCATTTTGAGTCCCCCTCCCGCCAAAAGGACAGAACCCTGCTGTCCTTACTAGAGGACCTCTCCTTTGTTCAGCATATCTCTTGCCCTACGCATGTTGCTGGTCACACCTTAGATCTGGTCTTCACTCCCTCAAACTCCCCAGTTTCCTTAGCTCAAATTTCACCTCTTACTTTACCTTGGTCCGATCATTTCTGTCTTCTCTTCTCATTATCCCTCCCATCCCCTCAATGTCCCACCCGTCACTCCCTTCCACCTCCCCCTAGGTTTAGGTGCCATATTACTCCACTGACACTCCAGCAATTCCCTTTAGCAGACTCCTCTTTCCTCTATCCTTCCCCTCGCTCCCCGTGGATGAACAAACAGACCATTGGGCGACCACCCTCCCTACTGCTTTGGACCAACTTGCTCCCCTTCATCCTCTCCCTCCATCTCGTCCCTTGTCACATCACCCCTGGTTCTGTCCTGGCCTTTATCTTCAGAGAGCCTATCTTCGCCATGCAGAACGAGCATGGCGCAAGCATCCTACTCCAAATTCGTTAACTACTTTCCGTAGCTTACAGGTGTCTTACCATACAATGATCACCAACACTAAGCGGTTATACTACACCGACTGTATCTCCTCTTCTTCCAGTTCATCACAACAACTATTCAGGATCCTCCGTTCTGTTACAGCTTTGTCCACTCCATCCACAACCCCCGTTTCTCCCCCTAATGCACCTGATTCTGATTGTCTTGCCCCCCTTTTTTTTTTTCCTCCAAGAAAATTGTCTCTTCGCGCTACCTTCCCAACCTGCCCTCCACCTCTGTCCCCACTCCCTCTTCACCCTCCACTCACTCATCTTCCGCCCTCTCTCCCCCCCCTTCTAATGGGGTTTTCCCCCACACCTGGCGTACATTTCGCCCAATCACCGCAACCGAGCTTTCCAAGTCTGTTGCCACTTCTCACAAAACCACCTGCCCACTTGATCCTTTACCTTCCTCTTGGGTGTTAGACCCTTCCCTCACCTTGCTTCCCTATATACTTCACATCTTCAACAGTAGTCTCTCCTCTGGTGTTTTCCCTTCAGCCTGGAAACACGCCCTTATTCGTCCACTCCTTAAAATTCCATCCCTTGATCCATCCATTCCAGCTAATTGGCGTCCTGTATTCAACCTTCCTTTCCTGTCCAAAACCCTGGAAAAGCTTGTGTTCTCCCAACTCTCTGCTCATCTTGATTCCACCCTCTCCCTTCACCCGCGTCAATCCGGTTTTCGCACAGGCCACAGCACTGAGATTGTACTCACCTTCCTCCTGAACGAAGTGCACCAATCCCATGACAGAGGTGACCTTTCCCTTATGGCGGCTTTGGATCTATCCTCTGCTTTTGACGTTGTAGACCATCGCACCCTCCTAGCCCGTCTGGTTGACCTCAGGATCCACGGGCCTGTTCTTTCGCTCTTTTCTCTCCTCTTGCACCTTTTCAGTAAAGACTAGCTCAGCCATCTCCCCTCCCCTACCTCTTCTCTGTGTGGTTCCCCAGGGTTCAGTTCTTGCTCCCCTCCTCTTCAATATCTTTCTCGCCCCTCTGGCATTCATTGTTCAACAGTCAGGTATTTCCAGTTACTTCTATGCTGATGACATCCTTCTTGTCCACCATACTAGTTCCCTCTCACCAGATCTCTCCGCCCTTAACCTCTGTCTCGCCCGTGTTGCTTCCTGGATCAGCAGTAATTTCCTTCACATTAACCCTTCCAAATCAGCTGCACTTTGGCTTTCCTTTAATACACCTCCTCCTACTTGCTCCCCTCTCTTCCTTTCTACCCCTATTCCTCTGGTCTCCTCCCTCTGCTACCTTGGGGTTACTCTTGATTCCTCCCTCTCCTTTCACCACCATATCTCTTTGCTTATCCATTGTTCCTTCTTCTTCCTACGCCAGATTCACGCTGTTCGCCCCTTCCTCCCCTCCTCTTCTCTCACTTCACTAGTCATTTCACTTGTTCTCTCAAGGCTGGACTATTGTAACACCATCTTAGCAGGTCTCCCACAATATCAACTCCGGCGCCTCCAATTGGTTCAAAACACAGCTGCACGTCTGCTCACCCACTCCTCCACCCGAGATCACATCACGCCTCTCCTTTTCCATTTGCACTGGCTTCCACTCAACTTCCGTTTTTAAAATTCTCATTCTCACCCATAAAGCACTACACACTGGCTCTCCCTGATATCTAGCTGACTCCATCTGCCTGCAGCCTTCTCCCCGTCTCCTCCACTCAGCGCACGGTAATCGCCTCTTCCTTCCCTCCCCCTCCTCAGCTCATCTAGGATCTACATGTCATTCTGCCGCCTTCTTCCTGGCCCCTGCACTCTGGAACTCCCTCCCCCTTGCCCTTCATACCAAATTGTCTTTTCAACACTTCAAGAGCTCACTCAAAACTCACCTTTTTCAGCAGGCTTTCGACCTCCCCAATCCCTAAAGTTACCTTGCCCCACCAGTTCCCTCATCAGGCCATTTCTTCACCCTCACCCACCTTGTCTAGCTATCCTTTTCTGTCTCTCCCTGTCCCTCTTTTCTATTTAAGCAATGGCGTTCCTTTCTATTTCTACTTTCTAATTGATTTTATTTTTTGTACACCGCCTTGACGCATATGCTCGGGTGGTATATCAAGCGATGAATAGAGATAAAGATAAAAGCTCCTCCCCAGTAACTAGTTGAGTGCCTTCCGACCTGGAGGTCTCATCTTCCAGCACTATAGTGAAATTTGTTTTGTTGTGACTATCCATTGGGTTTTCATGGCAAGATATAGAAGTAGATTACCAGGCCTTTCCTCTGTGTAGTTTGTTTAGTGTTGTTGCCTTTGTCACAGAAATGTGATCCTCCGCTGCCAACACTGTCCCATTCTGTTGCTGCCCAGATGAATGGTTTGTCTTGGTCTGGCACCTCAGCTGAGACCTGTTCATCTTGGGAGACCCTGCCTATAGTTAAACTACCAATAGCTTAGTCCTCAGCATCACTGATGCACACAAGCCCTCACAGCATGACAAGCTGCAAACCAAGTGAGGGCAATTCCCTGTACCGGGTCCAAAAGGTTTTGGGGTTTGATAAGCCTCAATTATCCTACAATTCCATTGTGGTAGAGCCTGCCTTGAAGCAGGCAAAGAGTGCCAAGATGCACTTCTTGGTGCCACCCACACAGGGAGGCATGGACCCTGAACTAGTTCGGGAGGAGGTGCTTCCAGGGTTCCACGCTGATAGCACGGATTCTTGCGTACCAAACGTACATGGCCATGTTCCTAAAAGATGTCATGCTGGACATCAAGGACTTGGCTTCCCTCATCCCTGAGGACCACTGTGAGTCCTTTCGAGGTCTTGTAGCTCACGGCAAAAACTACTCTGTTTATGGTACAGGGTGCTTACGATGCCTTTGAATCTGCCGGAAGGGTGGCGGCTGTGGGGATTGCTGTGTGACAGCCTGGTTGAAGTCCTCTGACCTGGAGCAGTGGGTCCAGGATAAGATCGCCAGTGTTCCCTGATGGGGTGAAAACCTTTTCAAAAACCGAAGAGCTGGAAAAGGAGCAGGTGACTAGCCAGGCTCTCTAGAAAAACTACATATCCCATGCGGAAGAAAGTGCCGACCAAGAAGGCTTTCCTCCCGTACTCGTGGAGGTACTTTCCGTCCCAGCTGAAAGTGCAGCTTAAAGTCCAGGCTTCCCTCCCTCAGAGAAGGGAGAAATCTCCAAAGGCGCATCCCAAGCAGGGTGGAGCTTTTAGCATGGTCTTCAGGAGCATAGCTAGTCAACTGCTGTCCAAGATCTCTCCCCCTGCAGGGGGGGTTGGTGGCTTGTCTACTTTGCCCACCGGTGGCCTCTGGTCACCTCTGACGCCTGGGTGCTACAGATCGTCCAGAGCGGCTGTCTGTTGCATTTTTTTTAAAACTTTTTATTTATGAATTTTTGATAAGTGTATAACAAATCAAGATAATAAAGAAAAACTGACGCATGCTTCAAGAAATATCAATCAAAAAAGAACAAAAGTCATAGTTAATCAAAACCACATTAAGGGATCTGGCTGTGAAACAGAAAAAAAGAAAAGCAAACTAAAAGAAAAAAGAACAATATAACATTGCTCAATACAAGAGGCATATAAACAAAACTCACTCGCCCTACTTTAATGTCATTATTCACCTGCCGATCAGAAATAAAACTTTCAAGATGTGCAATATCAGAAAAAACATAAGAAGCGCCCTCGTGAGTGATAAGACACTTACATGGGAACCGAAGAAAAAATGTCGCACCTAAACTCAAAACCTGAGGCTTAAAGGCCAAAAAGCGCCTCCGCTTGAGCTGGGTAGAATGAGCAACTTCTGGAAATACATTCACGCTCTGACCACAAAATTTAACAGACTTAAATTTTAAAAAAGCCTTAAGTATTCGATATTTCACATCAAGAGACTTAAGTCACCAATAATGTAGAGCGTGAGTTAATAAGATCCAGGGAGTCCTCTAGAAAGGCAGTTAAGTTAGATATTAACGGCTCTAATACTTCAAGTTCCCCTTCCACAGAGAGTACTCTTTTGTGCCTTGAGGGGATATAGTAAAGAGAATTTCAATGAGATCAGAAATAGATAGAACTTCCTTAAAGTATTTATCTAAAAGAAACTTCGGAGCTAAGAAGGCCGTACATGGAAAATTCAAGAAACGCAAATTATGAGAACGAAACGAGTTCTCAAGAGCCTCCAACTTATTATGAACCACCAAAGAATCTTTGATACCCACAAAATTAGCTGAATGTAAAGGCGTAATTTGGTCCTCTAACTTAGAAATTGCCATATCCATTAACCCCACCTTGTCCTGAGAAAAGGTGGATAAAGAACTAAATGACTGCGATATCTTATTAATACACGATAGAACCCCCCCCAAACGTCCTTCAAAGTAATCTCTGCCTCTGGAAGCAAAACCAGCAGCTCCATATTGCCGAAAAACGGTTTTGACCAGGGAGTCCTTTAGTCAGGTAAGGCGGGTTGTCATTCCTCTAACTTTACCTACTCCCATCTCTCTGCCGTTTGTCTGTTGCATTTCACTCAGCTGCTGCCTCCAGATACTTCTTGGTCCCCAAAAAGACTGGATGGTTCTGCCCCATTTTGGACCTGCAAAACCTCATCTGGTTCTTCATGCGCAAAAAGTTCAAAATGGACTTATTGGGGATGCTGCTCCTATTCCTCCTACGAAATGACTGACTTTGCTCCTTGGATCTGTAGGATGCATACATGCATATTCTGATCCACCCACATCACAGACAGTACCTTTGGTTTGTGCTGACCAATCAGCACTACCAGTACCTGATACTACCCTTCGGGATGGCCGCAGCCCCCAGGGTCTTCACAAAGTGCCTGGTGGCTGTAGCTGCTTTCCTCCAGACCCCAGGGGTCTTTGTCTTCCCATACCTGGATGACTGGATTGTAAAAGATCCCATGCCGGCCAGTGTACGGCAGTCCACCGAGCTCACCATTCAGGTGCTCGAAGGGCTCTGCTTTGCAGTCAATTACACAAAGTCTCTCCTCCAGCCAGTACAACAATTGGAGTTCATCAGGGCCCTCCTTGATACCACTCAGGTGAGAGCTTTCCTGCTGGTGGACTGTTTGCAGCATCTCATCAAGGTCATAGGTGCATTGCAGTGCCACACCGTGGCCCATAGGATGTTGAGAGCCCTCTGTCACATGCTGGCCACCGTATATATCATTCCTCAGGCTTACCTCTGCATTAGGCAGGCTCAATGGATCTTGCAAACGCAATGGCAGCAAGTCTTGGGTCACCTACTGGACAGGGTAGTAGTCACTGCCCCCCTCGCTCAGTCTCTGTGGTGGCTCATGCCTGCCATCTTGCGTCGAGGCCCTCCATTCCAACCAACAGCACCCTGCATGCTGCTCACAACTGATGCCTCCATGCTCGGCTGGGGCATACACCTGTACGGTCTCTGCATCCAGGGCCCGTGGTCCAAAAGCGAGAGTCTTCAACAGATCAGCTTCCTCAAACTCTGGGCCATCGCCAATGCTCTCCGTGCTTTTTGGGCACATCTAGTGACTCAGGTGGTCCTGATCTAGATGGACAACCAGGATTCCATGTTCTGTGTGAACAAGCAGGGGGGATCGGGCATGTTTTCTCCTGTGTTGAGAGGCAGTTCGCTTCTGGAAGGTTGCCCTGCTCCATGGCATGAATCTCAGGTCAACCTATTTGCCCGGCGATAGCAACGGCCTAGCAGATCAACTTAACCAGGTTCTTCAGCCACACAAGTGGTCCCTCAAGAGAGGGTGGTGGACCAGATCTTTCAGGAGTGGGACACTCCCAATATGGACATCTGTGCTATGGCACAAAATGCCCAGGTAGCTTGGTTCTGCTCCTGGATACCAGCCAGCAATTGCCTGGCTCCGGACCCCTTTATGCTTTGCTACATTATGCCTACCCCCCCCCCCTCTCCCCCCCCCCCCGATTCCACTCATACCCAGAAACCAGCTGTAGAAACCAGTCAGCGAGCACCAGTAACCTAGAGCACCCCAATAACATACCCAGCAAGAAAAGGGAAAGCCAGTCCAACTTGTTCTGCCCCAAATAAACTATAGCCAGAAAGTATAGGCATCAGTGTAAATAAACTGTAGAAAGTTACCCCAGTTATATCCAAGTTTTAATCCCTGTTTACTGTAAATGCAATGTGGTCCGACTGCATGGTATAAGGTTCTGTTGAATGTACACCGCACTGATAAGGAATAGCACGGTATAGAAGAGAAGTTAAATAAATAAATCATGAGACACTCTTGAAACTCTAGGCCAAGAGAGGCTTCATGATTCTCATTGCTCCTTACTGTCCATGACAGCCGTAGTTCCTGTTATTGCTACAGCTCTTGCAGAAGGAACCCCTTCGTCTGGACACTGACCCAGACCTCTTCTCGCAAGAGGGAGATTCCCTGTTGCATCCCAAAATCTGCTCCCTAGCATTCAGACATGGATGCTGAGCGGGTAGCCCTCACAGAGCTTGCCCTTCCTGAGGGTGTCACTGAGATCCTTCTAGCATCTCGCAAAGAGTCAACATATAAAATCTACACATTCAAATGGTGCTGCTTTGCTGTCTAGTGCACTAGTTGGATATTGGACCCTTTTGTCTGCCCCGTGAGCTAGCTGTTAGAGTACCTCTTGAACCTCTCCAATTCTGGGCTAAAGTCCAACTCTGTGCATGTTCATCTCTGTGCAATTGGTGCGGCCAATTGTGGCTGCAATGGAAAGCCAGTCTCTGCTCCAGCCTCTGGTATGCCGATTCATGCGGGGATTGATTCTCTCGAAGCCTCCAGATAAGCCCTAGACCTGAACATGGTTCTCAGCCAGCTCATGCAGGCTTCTTTTGAGCTGCTGGGCACGTGTCCATTGAATGTTTTGACCTGGAAGATCTCACTGGTGGCCGTCATGTCGGCCTGGCGTGTGAGCAAGCTCCAGACTCTGGTCGCACACCCTCAGTACACCAGATTCCATCAGAATCAGGTAGTGCTCCACATGCACCTGTGTGTTTCTACCTAAGGTGTTATTTGCTTTCCTCCTCAACCAGTCTATTGTTTTTCCAACATTTTTTTTTCCCTGGCCTCACGCCATCCATGGTGAGGCAATGTTGTACACGCTGGATTGCAAGCGTGCATTGACCTTCTATTTAGAGCTCATGAAAGTGCACCGTCAATCCTCTGTTCATCATCTTTTACCCCAATAGGCTGGAGGTCATGGTGTTGACGTGCACTTTATCTCTCTGGCTTGCTAACTGCAATGCCCATGCATATTCTGTGGCTGGTCTGAGCCTTGAGGGTCACATCATGGCTCACAATGTCCTTGCGGTAGTTGCATCGGAAGCCAACCTCTGTTCTGCCTCTAGAGAGGAGATCTGCAGGGCTGTGACATGGTTGACTGTCCATACCTTCGCAGCCCACTGTTTGGATGGGATTCCCAACTGGACAGCAATTTTGGCCAGGCTGTTCTCCAGCATCTCTTTGGGTCTTGAGGGTCTACTCTTACGCACTGGCCCTTCTGTCCATCCAGGCTACCTGCTCAAAATTACCTTGTTTGACGTCGACTGTGGATAATGCACCAGATGAATCTCTCAGCGGGACTACCTCTGTAGTCTTCCGGGCTTCTCCCATTCTTGATATCTGGGCTATTTTTCTCCTCTGGTTCCTGTAGCTTGGGAGTCCCATATTTCCTGCTTGTTCATGGAGAAATTGTAGTTACTCACCTGTAGCAAGTGTTATCTGTGAATAGCAGGAATAAGTCCTTGCAACCCTGCCACCTCCCTGGGAAGTTGCCTTTTTGGCTCCTATGTGATCCTACTAGAGAATATGGCGCTGTGGCAGTGGGGAAAGCAGGTGCCCATATGCGGCATACCTCTCAAAAGCTTCCTTTTGGAAGTTGGGGAGCATTCTGCGCAGGGATCAGTCGGTGATGTCACCCATTCATGAGGACTTATTCCTGCTATTCACAATGCGCTTTTACTCATACCATTGCTGTACTGGTGACAGACGATATACAAGAGGTAGATAGGTCTTATGATCCTTATCTTCTCGGTCCAATCTGTGATAAGGTTCTAGGTTTCTTTGTATGCAATAAAAAGAATCAGTTGCCATATTTTTGTGGCGTGGAGGAGTATGTTAATGATTAGAGCAGCTGGCTGCAAACTAGGGAAGTCAGCTTTGAATCACCCTATCACTCCTTGTGATCTTATTCAAGTTACTTAGTCCTCCAGTGCCTCAGGTACAAACTTAGATTTTAAGTGCTCCGAAGACAAGAAAATACCTATATCTCCAGGAACAAGCAGGAATGTAGTCTTCATATATGGGTATCGTCGGTACCGACGGAGCCTGCACGGGAACACTCCCCAGCGTCCAATAGGAAAGCTTTTGGGAGCATCCCACAGCGCCTGCGTGCTGCCTTCCCACCTTTCCCAACTGTCCCTCTCCAGTTCTTTGTTTTCCGCGGAGCCGACAGGTCACACTTCCTGTCACCGCAGAAAATAATTCCCTTCTATTCTTCTTTTTTGAGGTCACGTCTGCCTTCCTTCGACGCTACACCGGTACCGCCGGTGGTTCGTTCTTTAAAAAAAAAAAAAAAAACATTTCTTCTGGAGTCTTTTCCAGCTATTTTCTCCTCAGGTGCCATGCGCCATTTTGGGCACTAGGCCCAACTTTTTCCTTTAAAATGGAAAAACCTGCTTCGGGTTTTAAAAATTGTTCCAAGTGTGGCGGTACCATCTCCGTCACCGACACCCATGAGTGGTGCCTCAAATGTTTAGGTCCTGACCACTCTATTTCGGAGTGTGTTGCCTGTGGGATGATGTCGAAAAGGGGCTGGCAGAACCGAGCTGCTAAATTTAGCACCCTTTTTCCCTCTGATGCAGCCTCTGTGGCATCGACGTCTTCCAGGGCTTCGTCTTCCTCCCATGGATCTCAGGTAACTAAACATAAATCTAGCCGATCCTCAAAGGGTAGATCTCCTAAGCATCGAGATGCCTCTGGCGTTGTCCTTCAGGGACTTTCACCGGCAAAATTGCCCCGGCAGGAGGCTTCAGCTTCCAAAGCACTAACGGGGCTCCAGGATGTTCTCGAGGCCTCAACCTCGGCAGACCTACTGGTGCCATGCTCTGGGGTACCGGCTGCTTCATCCGGTACCGATACCCAAGCATCGGCAGCGTCGATAGAATAGAGATTCTTGGCTATTGAACGCAGTGTGGTGGCTCTTCTCACGGCCTCGATGCCCCTGAAACCGCTTCAGACAATTCAACCGGTACCAACACTGACTCCGGTACCGACTGCATCGACATTGGCCGGTATTCTACCGGGACCGAGTCATGCCTATCCATCTGGTATCGACAAGTCGGTACCGGACCCCTCCAATGCCGACTTCGATCGGTACCGGTACCATGCCTTGCACGATCACCCGGATCGGAGAAACTTCAAATCCTCGGATGAGTCTGACTCTGAAAGCTCTACTGATACCAGAGTACTTCTTCCTGAGGATTCTTCTTCTCCTCAGCGTAGGACGTCTCCACCAGAGGATATGTCCTTTCAGGATTTTATCCGAGATATGGCTCGAGGTCTTGCCATCACAGTGGCTCCTGAAAAAAGAGCCTAGGGCAAAGGAATTAGAAATCCTGCAATACCCTAAAGCTTCCAAGGAGGCAGCTACCTTACGTATTCATGAGATCTTGCATGATCTCATGTTGAGGATGTGGGAGACACCTCTAACCACATCTCCTCACTCTCGAAGACTTGACACCATGTATCGAGTTCCTCCTTGTCCTGGGTTTCAGAAGACTCAATTACCACACCATTCCATGGCGGTGGAGTCAGCAATGAGAAGAATAGAGTGCAAAAAGGCATGCATCTAATCCTCCAGGAAGTGAGTGTAGGACTCTTGACGCCTTTGGACGTCGAACCTTCAAGGCTTCCATGCTTTCTGCTAGGATCAGTTCCTATATTTTAAATATGGGAATGTTCCTTAAGGAGGTCACAGGAGATTTAGAGCTTATGAGCCCTCTCCTTCCTGATAAGAGGCAAGATTACCTCACCCTTGTCAAACATGCCCAGGATGTTTCCAAGTTTCTGAAAAGTGCAGCCTTTGACTGCTTTGAGTGCATAAGTAGAACCTCTGCCATTACCATAGGTGCACGTAGGATTGCTTGGCTCCAGGCATCTGACTTGAAAATTTGGGTACAGGATAATCTAGGGAATATTCCTTGCACAGGGGAGAATCATTTTGGCAAGAATTGGCAGCAAAAAGCTAATGAGATAGATGCTGACAATATCACTTTGGATAGATTGTCTAAATCTACAGCTGATCCTGCAAGGAAAAAATCCTACAAGAAACCATTCTTCAGTAAGAAGAAGTTTTATCCCTACTATACCCAGCAGGGGCATTGTTTAGGTCAGTCTGCCCAAAAGGGACAGCAGCAACAACCTAGACAAAGAAAAACAAAAGCAGCTAAGCCTCAACCGGCTCAGCTGACTCGGCCTCCACAGGGGCTTTGACTCCTATCTAGAGAACTTTGCCTTCCTGGCCCTGAACGGCCCAGAAATCGAGGTTACTTACCTGTAACGGGAGTTCTCCGTGGACAGCAGGATAAGTCATCCACACCAGGTGATGTCATCCGACGGCACTGAGACGGAAGTAATCTCTCTCTCTAGCCCAGAAGGCTTTTCCTTCTGGGCATGTGCCAGTTGGCCCTACCCCTGGGCCCGCCCCTAGCCAGCCACTGTGTTCCGAGCTGAGTCAGAAGCTAGGGGCGAAGGCCAGGGCCTGGGCAGGGTCCCTTGAAGGGGAGGCGGGAGGGAAGTGTGGATGACTTATCCTGCTGTCCACGGAGAACTCCCGTTACAGGTAAGTAACCTCGATTTCTCCTAGGACAAGCAGGATGAAGTCATCCACACCAGGTGCCTCCCTAGCTGTACAGGCTACGGTGAAGGGGCCCTGTCAGGCCGGAGTAGAGTGACCACGCACGTGGGTTTGATAAACACAAGGATTTATTATAAGTGCAAATCATGGAACGTGTACAAAACAAGCAATAACTGAATATGTGCGAGAGCAAATCACACGTGCAAAACAAGCAATAGACTGAATATGTGCATGTGCAAATCATAGAACATGTGCAAATAGGCAAATTAACATCGAGAAACTGACATGTGCAACAGTATGTCCAACAAGTACGCTAAGAATCGTAACTTATTGGCAAGTCTAGACCGTGCAATTTTTAGGGTACACTGCATTGTACTGAGAATCAAGTGTCCAGTTCATAGCCTTGTCTGGGTGCTGGCGGCCGTTAGGACTGCCCGGCCGAACGAGCCCATCTGGGGATGAAGGCAGTAGTGTTTCTGAAAGGTCTGGATGGAGGACCAGGTGGCGGCTTTGCAAATGTCCGTAACTGGAACCGCTCATAGGTTTGCGATTGACGTTGCAAGCGCCCGCAGTTGGTGGGCGGTCGCTGGTGGAGAGGCTCCGGAGCCGGCCTGAGTAAGGCAGAAGGATATGCAAGCTGAGATCCAGTGGAGAGCGTGCGCTTGGTAACTGGTCGGCCAGGTTTGTTCTGGTCGTAGGATACAAAGAGTTGCGTGCTCTGTCTTTGCGCAGCCATCCGTAGGAGGTAAACTCGCAAGGCCCGGACGCAGTCCAGATTGTGCAGCCGCTCTTCTTCAGGAGACTTGTGGGGCTCCGGGTGGAAAGTGGGGAGCTCGATTGTCTGGTTGATGTGGAAGGCGGAGGCTACCTTCGGGACAAATCTGGGGTGTGTCCTGAGGGTGGCGCGATCCTCGGTAAGCTGAGTGTAGGGTGGGTGTGCTACCAGTGCTTGTAGCTCGCTGATCCGCCTGGCTGAAGTGATGGCCACCAGGAATAACGTCTTCCAGGAGACAAATTTTATGTCGGCCGATTGCATGGGCTCAAAAGGTGGCAGAGTGAGCTGATGGAGGACCGCATTGAGGTCCCAGTGAGGCAGTGGCTTCCTGATGGGTGGATGAAGGTTGGCAAGACCTTTCATGAAGCGAGCGACAATGGGCAGCTGCGTGATGGATCCTTCGTGCGATTGTGAAACGCTGCGATGGCTGCCAGGTGGACCCGGATGGATTGCGTTTGCAGGCCTCTCTGGGACCAGGAGGGCTGGTACAGGGCACGAAAAGGGGTCCAGTTCCTGTGAGGAGCACCAGGAGGCAAAGCGCTGCCACTTGAGGCTGTAGGACTTCCTGGTCACTGGCCGACGGGCTGCCAAGACCACCTGCTCCACCTCGTGTGGTAGGCGGAAGGGGCATAGAGCTAGCCATTCAGCCTCCAGGCAGTTAAGGCCAGGGTCTGAAGACTGGGGTGGAGGGTTTTCCCGTTGTCCTGGGATAACAGGTCCGGTATCAGGGTAAGGCGGATGGGGGGGGGGGTCCATTGCTAGCCGGTGGAGGAGTGGGAACCACCCTTGACGAGGCCAGTACGGTGCGATCAGAATGGCGTGTGCTCTGTCCGAGATGATTCGCTGGATGGTCCTGGATGCTAGTGGGATTGGAGGGAAGGCGTATACTAGAGACCATCCCCCCCACGATACGTCGAAGGCATCCACTGCAGAGGGGCGTTTGGAGCAAAAGGTCCTGCACTTCGTGTTCTCCTCTGTGGCAAAGAGGTCGGCTTCCGGGCGACCCCACTCCTGGAAGAGTGAGCGGGCCACTTGGCTGTTGAGGGACCACTCGTGGGGAGTGAGCTGCCGGCTCAGTTTGTCTGCCAGCTCGTTCTGCAGGCCTGGGAGATAAGAGGCCTGGGAGATAAGAGGCCTGGAGAGAACAGTGATGTAGAGTTGCGAAGTTCCAGATCTGAATGGCTTCGTTGCACAGGAGTCTTGACCCCGTTCCGCCTTGGTTCTTGATGTAGAACATTGCCACCTGGTTGTCGGTTTGTAACAGCACCGTCTTGCCTGCAATTAAGTTCTGGAAGGCTTCTAGCGCCCGTCTCATCGCTCTGAGCTCGAGGAGGTTTATGTGGTACTGCTGTTCCTGCGACGACCAGGCTCCCTGCGTCTGGAGGTGAAGGCAGTGGGCTCCCCAGCCGGTTGGGGATGCATCGGTGGTGATTGTCAGCTGATGGGTCGGTTGGGAGAGAGATCTCCCACAAGCTAAGTTACTTTCGTGGGCCCACCACTTCAGTGATGAGATCACGGCCCTGTCCATCGGGATGGGGGTCTCCAGGGACTGAGAATGCTGAGACCAGCGTGCCCGTAGGTGCCATTGGAGACAGCGCATGTGTAGCTTCGCTAGGGGCACTGTCTGGGTGGCGGACGCCATGTGTCCCAGGAGGCAGAGGAGTACTCTCGCTGTGGGGAACTTTTTGTAGCGCAGTAGACGTATTAGGTGTCTGATGGTTTTCACCCTTGGAGGTGGAAGGTAAGCCTTTGAGCGAACCGTGTCTATTAGTGCTCCTATGAATTCCCTCCGCTGTGAGGGGTCGAGGTGTGACTTTGGGTAGTTGATTAGAAATCCGAGGGACGTCAGTAAGGAGATTGTCTTGTGGGTGGCGCGTTTGGCCTCCCTCCGGGAGGGGGCAGATAGGGGAAGACACATATCCCTTGTTTGCGGAGGTGAGCGGTCGCCACTGCCACGCACTTGTTGAAGACCCTCGGTGCTGGGGAGAGTCCGAATGGAAGGACTTTGTACTGGAAGTGCTTCCCTGCTGCCAGGAAGCGTAAGTACTGCCTGTGATGCTTGTGTATGGGAACGTGCGTATAAGCGTCCAGAAGATCCAGGGATGTGAGCCACTCTTTGGGTTGAATGAGGGGCAGGATGGTTCCGATGGAGTGCATCCTGAACTTTTCCTTGGCTATACACAAGTTGAGCTTGCGGAGGTCGAGGATTGGTCGCATGCCGCCCGATTTCTTGGGGATCAGGAAGTATCTGGAGTAGAAACCCTTGTTGATCTCCGCTTCCGGCACGGGTTCTATTGCATTGGCGGACAGTAGGGAAAGGATCTCTGTGTCCAAGGAGGATGATGGCTGCTCGCAGTTTGTGATCGCCCGTTGTACAGGGGGCGAGAGGAATCTTATTTGGTACCCCTTGCCAATGATAGCAAGGACCCATTTGTCTGAGGTAATGGACTTCCAATTGGATAGGAACCTGGCCAAGCGACCCCCTGTAGGGGGGCTGGCCGTAGTCCTCCCGTCAAAAAGTCGAATTGGTCCTTCCCACTGTCGGCTGAGATGATTTCTGCTGTCTCCTCTCGCGCTGACGGGGCTTCTGCTTGTAGGATGCGTGGGAGGGTTGCGACTGATGTTTATAGTGGGGTGCTGCCATTTCCGGTAAGACCCGTATTGGCGTTTTGAAGAAGAAAACGCGTAAGGTTTTTGCTGGTAAGAGTTCTTGCGGACTGGCCGCTCGAGGCCTTCGTCCGCGAGGGTCTGTAGAGTCGTGCAACGGTCCTTCAGTGCGTTGACGGTGTCATTGACCTCCCCGAACAGGGTATCCCCCGTGCATGGGGCGTCGGCGATGCGTTCATGTGTGTCCTCTCGTAGACCGGACGCCTTGAACCAGGCGAGTCGGTGGGCAGAGATGGAAGTGGCCGCATTTCGTGCCGCTGCATCGAAGCCGTCAAAGGCCACCCGCACCTGGTGTTTTGTGCATTCCTGCAGGTCTAGGAGAGTGGTTAAGGTGGCTGCCTGCCACTCTTGATTGGAGGAGACGGTCGCTCTTAGCTTCTCTACTAGGGTATCCTGGTATAGTGCTTGTTGCAGTTGGTGAGCGGAAACTCTTGCGCATAGCATAGACCCCTGGAAGGTCTTCCTGCCGATGTCGTCGAGGAGGTGTAACTCCTTGCCAGGTGGAAAATTGGATTGTGCTCGAGTGGACTTGGATCTTTTGAGGGCGGACTCAACTACTATGGATTGATGAGGCAGTTGAGACTTGTCGAAGCCCGGGGAGGGTTGGACTTGATATTTGGTGTCCAGTTTCCGAGATAGCGGTGCCCCAGAGGTGGGGTTCTGCCATAGGTTAATGAGGTTTTCATTCAGCAGAGGATGTACAGGAAGGAGAGCCGCAGGGCGCGGGGTCTCCAGGAACTTCCGTGCCGCTTGAGTTTCTGGCCGTTGATCGGCCAAGGGGGTGGTGCTGGAAAGACCCAGGGCATCTGTGAGTTTGAGGAGGAACTTGGGGTATGTAAGATCCTCCGGGATGTTGTGGGCATCCATCGGAGGAGTAGAATGTACTGGGTTCTCCGTGGAGGTAGAGGCTATAGACTCCGTGTTCTCCTCGCTGGCGTGGACCTGATCGGCGTCCCGCGAGGGGGAGGAGTGTTCAGCAGGGGTAGGAAGGGCAGAGGTTGCCACAGGGTCCTTTGGGGTATGAGACCACTGCTCTAGGAAGTCTGATAAGAGTGAGATGATCTGTGCAGGCAGGTCCTGATTCTGGGGTCTGGGAACGTAGTTGACGGCCTCCCGGGGCTGGGGGGGTTCAGGTTGCTGGGTGGGGGAATCGGGTTGTGCCTCCAGTAGCAGAGGAGAGCCCACTGTGCTGTGATCCTGTATGGGGTAATAAGAAGGAGGCATACCTGCTGCCTGAAGCAAGGTCCGAGTCCTGATTGGTGCGGTCTCTGCTGCTCCAGGAGGGGGAGAGGCTCACAGAGCTGTATCTGTGCCTGCGATCCCTCTCTCTGCGCCGGTGCTGTTTCCGGCATCGGTAAGGGCTGCTGGAGCGGCTTGAGGAATGGTTGCGCCGGTCCCGGTGTCTGTGTTCTCGGCGCGGCCGTGAGCGGTGCCTCTGCGCCGATCGGGAACGCTGGCGGTGAGCTCATCGGCGCCGAGACCTGCTCCGCCTGTGGGAGTGGCTTTCCTGGCGCCGGCCAATGGCGCCGGGGTGGGAGGGGCTACGGCCGATGACGACATCATCCAAGATGGCCGCCGCCATGGGAGCCTCGTGTGTGGCTGAGGTCTCCATCTCTTCAGCGTGGTGTCCGGCCCTGGAAGGTGATCCGAGGTGGGAAGGGGACCCCGGATTCGATCGGCTGCAGGAGGAGGCCTGGGCAGGCGCACCCGGTGCCGCTGAAGTTCCCGCTGGTGTGGCCAGCAGCCCGAGGGTCACCGTCGGGGGCTGCACCGGCGTGGATGCCCCGATGGAATTCCGAGCACTGGTAGAGACTCCTGAAGGCCCGGGAATAGCGGAGTCGGGGAACAGCTCACGGAGGGCGTTTTTCCTTGATTTGATTGCTCTTGGGGACATCCGGGAGCAGTCTTCAATTCTGTGAGAAGTCCCAAGGCATCGAAGACATCTGTCGTGGAGGTCAGTGGTGTTCATCTTCCTGGAACAGCAAGGGCATTTTTTAAACCCCGGTTTTGGCTGTTTTCCAGGCATCTTGATAGTAGTCTGTGGAGAGAGAAAGTCCATCTTGCTGGCAAGGCGGAAGAGGTAAAAGTGGCTGGCTAGGGGCGGGCCCAGGGGTAGGGCCAACTGGCACATGCCCAGAAGGAAAAGCCTTCTGGGCTAGAGAGAGAGATTACTTCCGTCTCGGCGCCGTCGGATGATGTCACCTGGTGTGGATGACTTCATCCTGCTTGTCCTAGGAGAACCTTCATTATCTCAGGACGTTTGTCATTTTGCCCCCAGATGGGGTCAGATTACAGCAGAAAATAGGACTTTGTCTATTGTAAGAGAGGGGTACAAACTTCATTTCCTCAGCATGCCCCCTCCTACAATGGTAAGACAGTTCAATTCTCAGACCTCTCTCAATGACCAGTTAGATCAAGAGGTCACTGTGCTTCTTGCCCAAGGGGCAATAGAAGAGGTACCCATTCTCCAACAGGATACAGGGTTATCTCCAGGAACAAGCAGGAATGAGTCTTCACATATGGGTATCGTCGGTACCGACGGAGCCTGCGCGGGAACGCTCCCCAGCGTCCAAAAGGAAAGCTTTTGGGAGCATCCCACAGCGCCTGCGTGCTGCCTTATCGCCTTTCCTAACCGTCTCTCTCCAGTTCTTCTTTTCTGCGGAGCCAGCAGGTCGTGTTCCTGTCACCGCTGAAGAATTTCTTTATTTTATTTCTTTGGTCACGCGTCTGCCTTCTCGACGCTGGACCGGTAACCGCCGGTCTTTTCTTTCTTTATTCTAAAAAAAAACAAAACAAACCTACTGTTTTTTCTCACTCAGTGCATTGTCTTCTTTGGCCTTAGGCCTAGGACATTTTTCCTCATGGAAAAGCCCGCCTCTGGGTTTAAAAAATGCACGAAGTGCAGCAGCACTATTTCTGTCACTGACACCCATGAGTGGTGTCTAAAATGTTTAGGTCCTGACCACTCCATTGCGGATTGTGAGTCCTGCTCCATGATGTCTAAAAGAGGTCTACAGAATCGAGCAGCTAAGCTCAGTACCCTGTTTCCCTCGGCTGCAGCTTCGGTTGCATCGACGTCTTCCAGGGCTGCTTCTTCCTCACAGGGATCTCAAGTAACCAAACTTAAATCCAGCCGGTCCTCGAAGGGTAGATCTCCCTCTAAGTATCGAGATGCCTCCGGGCTTGCCCTCGAGGAATCCGCACCGGCAAAATTACCCCGGTGGGAGGCTCCGGCTTCCAAAGCTTTATCTATGGGGTCACAGGTTGACATCGATGGCTCGGCCTCGACGGATCACCTGTTGCCATGTTCTGGGGTACCGGTGGTTCCCACTGGTACTGACATCCAGACATTGGTTGCGTCAATGGATCAGAATATCCTGACCATGCAGTGTGCCATCACGGCATTCATACAAACTGCGACGCCTTCGGTACTGCAACAAACTCCGTTGCCGGTACCGGTACCGACATCGGTTCTGGTGCCGGTACCAATTGCATCAGCATCTGCTTTGGTGTCGACTGCAGCGGGACACTGTTCTGTGATGGCCATCGGTACCGAATCGGTACCGATCACTCCCGATTTCGATACCACCCAGTACGCGTATCGGGCTCTGCAGGAGCATCCAGACAGGCGATACTTCGATTCCTCTGAAGACTCTGATGAATCAGAGGTCTCTGTCGAAGCATCGGTGATTCATCCTCAGGAGCCCTCTTCTCCAAAAAGGAGAATGTCTCCTCCAGAAGACTTGTCTTTTCAAGCCTTCATTAGGGAAGTGGCCAGGGGCCTTTACATCTCAGTGGCCCCTGAGACAGAGCATAGAGCCAAAAAATTAGATATTTTACAATATCTTAAAGCTCCTAAAGAGGCAGCCACTTTACCAATACATGAGATTCTTTATGATCACATGTTGGGCATATGGGAGACTCCTTTCACCACTTCCCCTCATTCTCGCAGGTTGGACACCATGTATCTTGTTCCTCCTTGTCCTGGCTTTCATAAGACTCAGCTTCCTCACCACTCCATTGTTGTGGAATCTGCTATGAAGAAGATAAAGAGTACAAAAAGGCACTCTTCTGCTCCTCCAGGAAGAGAATGCAGAACCTTAGATGCCTTTGGCAGGAGAATTTTCCAAGCCAGTATGTTTGTTGCCAGAATCAACTCCTATAGTCTCTATATGGGGATGTTTCTAAAAGAAGTTACAGATCACCTGCAAACTTTATCTCCTTTTATTTCAGAAGATAAAAGGGAAGAGTTCCTCACCTGGCTCAAACATGCCCAGGATATTTCCAAGTTTTCCAGCCGTGCAGCCTTTGACTCTTTTGAAGGTGCCAGCAGAGCCTCGGCCATTGCCATAGGTGCACGCAGAGTTGCTTGGTTACAAGCTTCTGATTTTGAACCTTGGGTTCAAGATGGACTAGGAAACCTTCCTTGTACAGGTGAAAACCTTTTTGGCAAAGATTGGCAAGCAAATGCCACCCAAATGGATGCTGAAAATTCTGCTTTAGATAGACTTTCAAAGTCTACTTCTGCTCCTTTTAAGAAAAGGTTGTTCAAAAAGGGGTTTTTTCCCAAAAAAGGGA
The DNA here is from genome assembly GCA_033557465.1 of Ichthyophis bannanicus. Taxonomy (NCBI): domain Eukaryota; kingdom Metazoa; phylum Chordata; class Amphibia; order Gymnophiona; family Ichthyophiidae; genus Ichthyophis; species Ichthyophis bannanicus. Next base: position 1,324,141,262 of record CM066032.1, read on the forward strand.
AATATTATTCTGCTTATGGTCAGCAGTCATCTACTGCAGGTCGTTTTGCTACAAAGAGACAGCAACAACCGAAACAGGCCAAGCCTAAGGCTGCTAGGACTGCTACGGCCCAACAGCCTCAGCCTCCTCAGGGCCTTTGAGTTACAACTAGAGAGCTTAGCCTTTCTGGCTCTAGAACATCCAGAGCCTCTCACCATTCCAGGAAGGTTGGCTTACTTTGCTCCCAGATGGGAACAAATCACAAAAGAGCAATGGACCCTCTCCATCATAAAGGAGGGGTACAAGCTTCATTTCTTAAACCTTCCTCCTCACACCATGGTGAGACAGTTCAATTCTCAGACATCTCTCCTCGACCTTCTGGGTCAGGAGATTACTACCCTTCTTGCCCAAGGGGCAATAGAAGAAGTACCCCTTCTTCAACAGGGCTCAGGGTTCTAATCTCCCTACTTTCTTATCCCAAAGAAAACAGGGGGCTACAGACCCATATTAGATGTCAGAGAATTGAATAAGTTTGTATGCAAGGAGAAATTCAAGATGATTTCTCTCGGTACTCTCCTTCCATACCTTCAGAGTCAGGATTGGCTTTGCTCTCTAGACCTCAAGGATGCATACACCCATGTCCTCATCCATCCAACACACAGAAGGTTCCTTCGGTTCCTTTATCAAGGGAAGCACTATCAATACAGAGTGCTTCCTTTCGGTCTGGCCTCTGCACCAAAGGTGTTCACAAAATGCATGGTAGTAGTAGCTGCATTTCTACGAACTCTAGGGATATTCGTATTCCCATATCTGGACGACTGGCTCATCTGAGCTCCATCCCAGTCAGAGGCCCAGACTTCTCTAACCTGCACAAGCCGTATCCTTCAGTATCTGGGACTTGTAATAAACTTTCCAAAATCCCATCTCACCCCTACTCAGTCTCTAGAGTTCATAGGGGCCTTGCTGGATACCACAACTGCAAGGGCCTATCTTCCCCAGGCCCTTTGCCTACGCTTGGTACAGTTAGCCTCACAAATTCAGTTAAAATCCCATTTAACTGCTCGAGAGATGTTACAACTGTTAGGCCTCATGGCATCCGCTGTGCATGTGGTTCCTTACGCTCGCCTTCACATGAGGGCAGCTCAGTGGACTCTGTCCACCCAATGGACCCAGGCATCAGGTTGCCTGTCAGACAAAATAGCAACCTCCAGTCGCCTCTTTTGGTTCCCCCAGTGGTGGAAGTCCACTCAAAATCTGTTGCTGGGGTCCCCCTTTCAACAGGTGTTACCCCAAGCAACCCTTACAACAGATGCCTCTCCAAGAGGTTGGGGAGCTCATCTTCAAGATCTCTCCACTCAAGGCATCTGGTCTCTAGAGGAGACATCTCTACATATCAACTTCTTAGAGCTCAGAGCAATTTTTCTAGCTCTGAGTCTTCCACACCCTGCTCAGCTACAAGACAGTCCTCATCCACACGGACAACCAGGTAGCCATGTTCTACATGAACAAGCAGGGCGGGACTGGCTCTCTGTCGCTTTGCAATGAAGCTCTGAGATTGTGGGCCTTCGCCAGAGAGCATCAAATTCATCTCATGGCAGTGTATCTTCCAGGGGTTCAAAACTCTTGGGCAGACAGACTCAGTCGATTTCTGCTTCCACACGAATGGTCCCTCCATGGGGACCAGATAGCCAGGATCTTCCGAATTTGGGGAACCCCAGACATAGACCTCTTTGCAAGTCCGTGGAATGCCAAACATTCCCCGGTTCTGTTCCAGGATTCTGTGTCAGGGAGTTCAGGCCAGGGATGCCTTCCTCCTTCATTGGGGGCAAGACTTCCTCTATGCCTTTCCACCCATTCCCCTAATTCCCAAGACACTGTTCAAACTTCAGAGAGACAAGGGGTCTATGATCCTCATAGCACCACATTGGCCACGCCAAGTGTGGTACCCTCTACTTCTGCATCTCTCCCAAGCTCCCTCCCTGGACTTGGGATCTGCTCCAGACCTCCTGTCCCAGTCTCCTGGGCACCCAAATCCCCAGTCTCTCCACCTCAGAGCCTGGTTGCTGAAGGCCTAGACCTTCAAGATTTGCATCTTTCTCAGCAAGTGAAGGATATCCTTCATGCTTCCAGATAGCCTTACACTAGATGTTCCTATGCTTTTAAATGGAAAAGGTTTACCATTTGGTGTGCAGAGAAGGGTCTTAACCCTCTTGCAATACCTCTGAATTCTTTACTAGAGTATTTGCTGCATTTTTCCCATGCAGGCCTTAAAACAAATTCAGTAAGAGTCCATTTGAGTGCTATTGCAGCATCCCTTAAACCTCTCAATCGACAGTCTATTTCCTCTCATCCTCTTATAGCAAGATTCATGAGAGGCCTTCTTTTGACTAAACCTCCCATCAGACCACCTCCAGTGGCATGGGACTTGAATCTGGTTCTTGGCCAGCTTATGCAGCCACCTTTTGAACCCTTAGCCACTACCTCCTTGAAATTTCTTTCCTGGAAGGTTATTTTTCTCATTGCAGTCACTTCAGCTCGCCGCATCAGTGAGCTGCAAGCCTTGGTGGCTAATCCTCCTTATACAAGGTTCCATCATGACAAGGTAGTCCTCCGGACCAATCCACATAAGAACATAAGATATGCCATACTGGGTCAGACCAAGGTCCATCAAGCCCAGTATTCTGATTCCAACAGTGGCCAATCTAGGTCATATGTACCTAGGAGTTTCCCCAAGAGACACAAGTTCCACAATGCTTGTACTGGGTCAAGCATTGATATCTTCGGTCACTTCTTAATAATGGTTTATTGACCTTTCCTCCAGAAACTTGTCCAAACCTTTTTTAAACCCAGCTACACTAACAGCCTTTACTACATCCTCCGGTAACAAATTCCAGAGTTTGATTACACGTTGAGTGAAAAAATATTTTCTTTTATTAGTCTTAAATAGTTTACCCTGTAGCTTCATTGCATGTCCCCTAGTCTTTCTATATTCTGATAAGGTAAACAATCGATCTACGTTTACCCGTTCCACTCCGTTCATTAATTTATAGACTTCTATCATATCTCCCCTCAGCCGTCTCTTTTCCAGGTTAAAGAGCCTTAACCTTTTTAGCCTTTCTTCATAGGAGTATCCTTCCATCCCCTTTACTATTTTGGTGGCTTTTCTCTGTACCTTTTCTAAAATCGCTATATCCTTTTTAAGATACGGCGACCAGAATTGCACACAATATTCAAGGTGCGGTCTCACCATGGAACGATATAGAGGCATTATAATATCTTTTGTTTTATTTTCCATTCCTTTCCTTATCTTGCCTAACATTCTATTTGCTCTCTTGGCCGCCACTGCACACTGGGCCGAGGGTTTTAACATGGTATCCACAATGACGCCTAAATCTTTTTCCTGGGTGGTGGTTCCTAATGTGGAACCTTGCATCGTGTAACCATAGTTTGGGTTGTTCTTCCCTAGGTGCATAACCTTGCACTTGTCCACATTAAATTTCATCTGCCATTTTGATGCCCAGTCTTCCAATTTATCAAGATCCTCTTGCAATTTTTCACAATCCTCTTGGGTTTTAACAACTTTAAATAGTTTTGTGTCATCTGCAAATTTGATAACCTCACTCGTTATTCCACTTTCCAGGTCATTTATGACTATGTCAAAAAGCAGCGGACCCAGCACAGATCCCTGGGGTACACCACTATTCACCTTTCTCCATTGGGAAAATTGGCCATTTAGCCCTACCCTCTGCTTTCTATCTTTTAACCAGTTCCTGATCCACAATAGTACACTGCCTCCTATCCCATGACTCTTTAGTTTCGCCAAAAGTCTCTGATGAGGGACCTTGTCAAAGGCTTTCTGAAAGTCCAGATACACAATATCAACCGACTCACCTTTGTCCACCTGCTTATTCACTCCTTCAAAAAAACATAACAGATTAGTAAGACAAGATCTTCCTTGTCTAAAGCCATGTTGGCTGTCTCCCATTAGGTTGTGACTATCTACATGCTGAGTAATTTTATTCTTTATGATGGTTTCTACCATTTTTTCCGGTACTGACGTTAGGCTCACCGGTCTGTAGTTTCCCGGATCACCCCTGGAACCCTTTTTAAAAATTGGTGTTACATTGGCGATCCTCAAATCTTCAGGTATTAGAGATGATTTTAATACACTAATTTAACCATACTACACACTCATTTACATGATGATTAATAATTTAACTAGCAATGTATATATGTTATATATGTATATATGTTCTAATATGTTATACTTGTAATGTTACAATTTTCCTTGTAATTTATAATTATCTGTTCTATGTAAAATGTCCTGGTATATCTCATACCAATTAACCTACTGTTACATGTAAACCGCACTTGAAACAAGGGAAAGAGCGGTATATAAATAACTGTTCAATAAATAAATAAATAAATAATGATAGTTCACAGATTACTGATAGCAGTTCTGCAATCTCATATTTCAGTTCTTTCAACACCCTTGGATGTATACCATCCGGCCCAGGTGATTTGCTACTCTTCAGTTTATCTAATAGTTGTAAGACATCTTCCCGATGTATCGATATTTCCTTCAATTCTTCCGCATCTTTAAATACCACTCCAGTCATGGGTAACATCCCTACATCTTCCTCAGTAAAGACCGAAGCAAAGAATTCATTCAGTCTCTCCGCTATCGCCTTGTCGCCTCTGAGTGCTCCTTTAACCCCTTTATCATCTAATGGACCAACTGACTCTCTCACAGGTTTTTTTGCTACGAATGTACTTGAAAAGGTCTTTATTTCGCGTTTTTGCTTCCGCAGCAAGCTTCTTCTCAAATTCTCTCTTTGCCTGCCTTATCAATGCCTTGCATTTGACTTGCCAGTGCTTGTGCTGTTTCCAGGTTTCGTCGTTTGGCTCTTTTTTCCATTTCCTGAAAGATGCTTTTTTGGCAACAACAGCCTCTCTGACCTCACCTTTAAACCATGCTGGCAGTTTTTTGGACTTCCTTCCACTTTTCTTAAAGCGTGGAATACTGCTGGTCTGGGCTTCCAAGATAGTATTTTTCAACAGCACCCAAGCTTGATGTACATCTTTAACCTTCGCAACTGCTCCTTTTAGTTTTTTCTTAACTGTTTTCCTCATTTTATCATAGTCTCCCTTTCGAAAGTTAAAAGGTAGTACTGTGGATTTCCTTATTATCCCTCCTTCACTAATTAAATCAAAGGCGATCATGCTATGATCACTATTGCCAAGTGGCCCCAACACCCTTATCTCTTGCACTAGATCTGGTGTTCCACTAAGGACTAGGTCTAATATGGCTTCCCCTCTGGTCGGTTCATGAACCAGCTGCTCCAAGAAGCAGTCATTTATTTCATCTAGGAACTTTATCTCCCTAGCATGTCCTGACGTGACACTGACCCAGTCGATACCGGGGTAGTTGAAATCACCCATTATTATTACTGTGCTGTAACATTTGTTAGCTTCCTTGATTTCTTTGAGCATTTCATCATCCATTTGGTCATTCTGGCCAGGTGCTCGATAGTACACCCCCACTTCCATCGCCTTCCCCCTTTTATATGGAATTTCAATCCATATAGATTCTACAGCAGATTTTGTTTCCTGCAAAACTTTAATCCTTTGAGTCAATGCCCTCTCTAACATAGAGCGCAACCCCACACTTTATGCCTAAAGTGGTCTCACCTTTTCATCTGAACCAGGAGGTTTATTTACCTGTCTTTTTTCCAGGACCTCATACTTCAAGTGCTGAGAGGAATCTTCATACCCTGGATTGTAAAAGAGCTCTTGCTTTTTACTTACAAAGGACACAGCAACATAGAAAGTCCTCTCAACTCTTTGTTGCTTTTGATCCCTCTCATTTAGGACTTCCAGTCTCTAAGAGAACTCTGTCCAATTGGATTGCTCAGTGTATTTCTTTCGCCTACCAGAGTAAGAACCTTTACTGCTTGGACAAGGACTCCCGCTGGGATGCCTTGTTTGGTCAGGCTGTTCTCAAACACCTGTTCCATACCTAACCAACTCCTACCCTCCATCCCTGCCTGGATGCCTGAGATTCATGAGTGGAGGTAGAGCCCTTACCAGGGACTCACAACCTGGGTGATCTCCCAGGCATCTCTAGCTTGGGGAGTCCCCATATGTGAAGACTCATTCCTGCTTGTTGCTGGAGATAGCACAGTTACTTACCTGTAACAGGTGATCTCTGGGAACAGCAGGAATAAGTCTTCACAACCCACCCACCTCCCCTAGGAGTTGTATCTCTCTATCTTTCTTTCCTTTCCTCACTCTCTCTTTGTCTCAGCTTTAAAACTCGAACTGGAGAGAGACGGTTAGGAAAGGCGGGAAGGCAGCGCGCAGGCGCTGTGGGATGCTCCCAAAAGCTTTCCTTTTGGATGCTGGGGAGCGTTCCCACGCAGGCTCCGTCAGTACCGACGATACCCATATGTGAAGACTTATTCCTGCTGTTCCCAGATTATCACCTGTTACAGGTAAGTAACTGTGCTTTATTCTCCCTATTTCCTTATTCCAAAGAAAACAGGAGGACACAGGCCCATTCTAGACCTCACAGAATTGAACAAATTCCTATTCAAAGAGAAGTTCAAAATGATTTCTCTAGGAACTCTGCTGCTATGCCTTCAGAGTCAGGATTGGCTTTGTTCTCTAGATCTCAAGTTTTTTACACTCATGTTCTCATCCATCCAACTCATCGAAAGTTCCTTCACTTTCTGATAACCCTACATTGTATTTAGTTTCCCCTATTTCGCCAAGTTATACTTCCTGTTAAATGTAACGACCAGACATATGTAAACTGTCGGATGTTTTCTGTTCAATGTAAACCGCGCTGATGTCTAATAGTGCGGTATATAAGAATTGTTAATAAATAAATAAAATAAATAAATAAGGGAAGCACTACCAATACAGGGTTCTTCCATTTGGACTGGCCTCTGCACCAAGGGTATTTACAAAATGCATGGCTGTGGTGGCAGCATTTCTTCGCACCCTAGGAATATTCGTCTTCTCTTACTTAGACGACTGGCTCATTCAAACCCCTTCAGAGCCAGAGGTCAGGGTTGCGCGCTCTCGCACAATGTGCATCCTTCTGTATTTGGGACTTCTCATAAACTTCCGAAAATCCAACCTTGCTCCTACTCAGTCCCTGGATTTATAGGAGCTTTGCTGGATACCAGACAGACAAGGGCATACCTTCCACAGGCCCGCTGCCTTTGCATTGTGCAGTTAGCTTCCCAAGCAGTGTTAAAACCTCACCTCACTGCTCGGGAAATGTTACACTTGCTAGGCCACATGGTATCCACCGTGCATGTGGTTCCTTATGCTCGCCTCCATATGAGGGCAGCCCAGTGGACTTTATCCACTCAACGGACTCAGGCGTCAGGTTGCCTGTCAGACAAAATAGCAAACTCAGATCGCCTTATTTTGTTCCTCCAATGGTGGCAATCACCCCAAAACCTTTTGGTGGGGTCCCCTTTTCAGCAACCCCCACCCCAAGCCACTCTAACAACAGATGCCTCACAGGTGGGTTGGGGCCTCTCTACCCAGGGTACCTGTACTCCACAGGAGACCTATCTACATATCAATCTCCTGGAGCTCAGGGCAATCTTCCTTGCTCTTCGAGTATTCCACACCCAGCTCAGCTACAAGACAGTCCTAGTTCAAACGGACAATCATGTAGCCATGTTCTATGTGAACAAGCAGGGCGGAACAGGCTATCTGTCGCTAGGCAACGAAGCTTTGCGACTATGGGCCCTCGCCAGGGAGCATCAGATTCATCTCCTTGCGGTGTATCTTCCAGGCATTCAAAACTCTTGGGCAGACAGACTCAGTCGAGTTCTGCTTCCACATGAATGGTCTCTCCATGCAGACCAGGTGGCCAAAAGTTTCCAAATTTGGGGTACCCCGGACATAGACCTCTTTGCAAGTCGGCTGAATGCCAAACTTCCCCGGTTCTGTTCCAGAATTCCGGCTCAGTGTTGTCGGGCCAGGGATGCTTTCCTCCTCCATTGGGGCCAGGACTTCCTGTATCCCTTTCCACCCATTCCCCTAATTCCCAAAACCCTGTTCAAGCTTCAGAGAGACAGAGGTCATATGATTCTCATAACTCCACTTTGGCCATGGCAAATGTGGTACCCTCTTCTCCTACATCTCTCTCAAGCTTCGCCTCTCGAGTTAGGATCTGCTCCAAATCTCCTTTCTCAGGAGGACGGGATGCTGTGGCATCCCAATCCCCAGTCTCTGCATCTCATTGCCTGGTTGCTGAACGCCTAGAACTTCACGGTCTTAACCATTCTCAGCAGGTAAAGGATATCGTTTATGCTTCCAGGAAGCCTTCCACAAGACGCTCTTATGCTTTGAAGTGGAAAAGGTTTACCATATGGTGCTCGCAGAAGGGTCTTAATCCTCTTGCGATACCTCTGGAATCATTACTGGAGTATCTCCTTCATTTGTCTAATGCAGGGCGTAAGACTAATTCAGTGAGAGTTCATTTGAGTACTATTGCAGCTTCTTTCAAGCCTCTAAATGGGCAACCTATTTCCTCTTATCCTCTCAGAGCGAGATTTATGAGAGGCCTTCTTTTAACTAAGCCTCCCATTAAGCCACCACTGGTGGCATGGGACTTAAATTTGGTTCTTGGGCTGCTTATGAAACCACCTTTTTAACCATTAGCCACTACTTCTTTGAAATTCCTTTCCTAGAAGGTCATCTTTCTTATTGCAATCACATCAGCACGTCGCATCAGTGAATTGCAAGCATTGGTGGCTGATCCTCCTTATACAAGGTTCCATCATGATAAGGTAGCCCTTAGGACTCATCCACATTTTATGCCAAAGGTGGTGTCGCCTTTTCATTTGAACCAAGCGGTTTACCTTCCTATATTCTTCCTGAGGCCTCATGCCTCAAATGCAGAAAGGAATCGTCATACCTTGGATTGTAAAAGGGCTCTGGCCTTTTACTTACAAAGGACACAGCAACATAGGAAGTCCTCTCAACTTTTTGTTTCTTTTGATCCTAGTCATTTGGGACTTCCAGTCTCCAAAAGAACACTGTCCAACTGGATTGCACCGTGTATATCTTTTGCCTATGAGATTAAAAACCTTCCTCTGGAAGGCCGTGTCACAGCTCACAATTTGAGAGCTATGGCAGCCTCTATGGCTCATCTTCACTCTGTGTCTATCGACGACATCTGCCAAGCAGCTACTTGGGCCTCGGTTCATACCTTCACAGCCCATTACTGCTTAGACAAGGACTCCCGCCGGGATGTCTTGTTTGGTCAGGCTGTTCTTCAACACCTGTTCCATACTTAATCAACTCCTAGCCACCATCCCTGGTAGGATGCCAGAGATCCATGGGGGGAAGTGGAGCCCTTTCACAAGGGCACACAACTTCTGGGGTCTTCTCCCTGGAATCTGCAGCTAGGGAGTCCCCATATGTGAAAACTACATTCCTGCTTGTTCCTGGAGATAGCATAGTTATTTACCTGTAACAAGTGATCTCTGGGAACAGCAGGAATTTAGTCTTCACAACCCACCCACCTCCGCTAGGAGTTGTAGCTCTTTGTCTCTCTCTTTCCCTCTCTCTTTTGTCTCAGCTTTAAACTCAACTGGAGAGGGACAGTTGGGAAAGGCGGGAAGGCAGCATGCAGGCACTGTGGGATTCTGCGAAAAGCTTTCTTATTGGATGCTGGGGAGCGTTCCCGCGCAGGCTCCGTTGGTACCGACGATACCCATATGTGAAGACTAAATTCCTGCTGTTCCCGGAGATCACCTGTTACAGGTGAGTAACTATGCGTTCTTATCATGCATCAGAACAGAACATACAGGTTGTGCCTGCTAAACAGCAGTGGAGACAGACATTAGAACTTTTTGCTCTGGCCTATATTAGGCACCATGCAGCCACATTCCCCAGTATTCTCTGTTTTTAGCAAATTGAGACTGCAGTCCATGTAGCATGAATAGTCTGATGGATAGGCTCCTGAACCTTGTTGAAGAATTGAGTGTTCAGTTGAGTTAGATGGTTTGAGGGCATCCAGGTTCATGTACCCAGACTTACAGGTGATTCTTTGAGGCGTCCAGGTTCCTCACTTAACCAGCAGGTGCAGAACTTTCTTTTTTAACTTTCTTGTGTTTCTTGTGGTTTTCAGTTTGATTTGTTTTTTTTATCATTCTGTCCCTCATTGGTTTCTCTCTTGTCCCTTTTTCCCCTTCCCTTCTCCCGAGTGTTGAAATGAGCCTTGATAAAAGGCTAAGGGGGGGGGGGGTGGAGTGAAGATTATTTTTTGGGCTTATAGTTGTGGTCAATATTGGCACCCTTGCAGTTCAAACCCTTAATGTCCAATATCTTCTTTTAAAAAAAAGCCAGTGAAATGGCTTTGGACTATAAATGCAGATATTGGACACATAAAAGAATCAAATAAATCAAAACTAATTAAAAAAGGAAATAATAGGAAATAGTATAAAAACACAGGACATGATTATTGGCACCTTTATAATCTTTTCAAATCAGTTTGAACAGAAGAACCATGTTCCCATTGCAGTAAAATCAGAGGCACCTGTGATAAATTGCCAGTACTCACATGACTTGAATCAACCAATGAATCATGGCTCTGTTTAAAATGGCCATATTCACTCCCTGTTCCATTTTCACAGTGGTGAAGACGAGAGCTGTTGGAGACTGCCAGAAAAGCCATTATCACCAAACTTTAAACTTCAAAGGGGTACAAGGCCATTTCTAAAGACCTTGGTATTCCTGTGTCTACAGTTTTCAATATTAAGACATTTTCTGCTCATGGAACTGTCCAGAACCTCCTAGGACATGGTGGAAAGAGGAAAATTAATCCATGAAGTCTTCAATGGTTAGTGCGAACTGTTGTAAGAACACCATGTACAACATCCAAAGAGCTTAAGACTGACCTGGAGCAATCTGGAGTGGTGGTTTCATCCCGCAGCATATGTCGTGCACCAAACAAAGGAGGACTTCATGGGCGAAGGCCAAGAAGGACTCCACTGCTCAAAGATGGATATAAAAAGGCACGCCTGATCTTTGCCCAAATCTGCCTTGAGAAGCCACAATCCTTCTGGGAAAATGTTCTGTGGACAGATGAAACCAAACTTGGAGCTCTTTGGCAGTGTAGAGCAGCGATACATTTACAGGTGAAGAAATGAAGTTTATATGGAAGAAAACACCCTTTCTATAGTTAAATATGATGGAGGTTCCATAATGTTGTGGGGCTGTTTTGCTGCCTCAGAAATTGGTGGCTTGGCATGTATTAAAGGAATCATGAAGTTAGAGGGGCTACCAAGGTATTTTGGAGTGAAATGTGCCTATCTAGTGTCAGAAAGCTAGGTTTGGGTCGAAAGCAGGACAATTACCCAGACATACATCCAGAAGTACGAAAGAATGATCAAAAAGGAACAAATTCTGTTTTAAACTGGCCAGCAAATGAATCCTTATCTCAGTCCAATTGAGAACCTTTGGAAAGAGCTGATATCTGCCATTGGTAAAAGGAATCCTGGAAACATTCATGAGCTGGAACAAATCGCAGTTGAAGAGTGGGAAAAGCTACCAGCAGACACATGTATGAAACTTATAGATAACTACAAGAAATGTTTGGAGGCTGTCATCACTGCCAAGGGTTGTGCTACCAAATATTAGTGAAGGGTGTCATTAATCCTGTTCTGGTCATATTTTGGTTTTTTGCTCAGAAATTATTATGTCTAAGTTGCACAGACATCTATTTTTGTTGTATACCTTTGAACGTACTATTACAATGCTATGATGACATGCAGTTACAATATCTTGAGAAATAATTTGAAATATTCTATACAACCTACCACAACTGTAGGAGTCATAGGGAAGCCTCATCTGGGCTATTTGTCCCTGGCGCCGTGAACCGTATGGAGTTTGTTGGGGATGCACTGTGGGAAAGAGCTCTTTCTTAGTTGTCTGGGCTGAGTGTTAAAGCAAGCTCAGTGCTGCAGCCTGCGCATGTTGGGGGGAGTCTTCATAGGGGCTGTGGTGGGGGTGGAGTGATTGTGTCAGTAGGGAGCTGCTGCTTTGCCTGGTGGTGCAGGGAATTGTGTTGACCATTTTTAGACAGTTATACTCCCAGGCATTGAGGCACCAGCAGAGCGAGTTGAAGTACTACTCTCACTGTTGGAGTCGGCCAGATAACCTGGGACAGTGCTCATCTTGCCATGGAGATTTGGCAACTCTGATCCTTTTCCCTGCCACATCAGGTGGCAAAGGGCACGTGGAAAAAGCAGCTTTGGGAGAGATTTTTTGGTTCTGGGAAGAAAAACGTGAGAAGTAGCAATGTTGACCATGTGGTCTGTGGATACTCAGGCTGCTCTTACCCCCACGCGCTGCGCGTATACCACCTTCATCATCAGAGAGTAGGAGGACTGTGGAAACAGCTTCTTCTACCTTATCAGATAGTCTTTCGCCAGAGTTTTCTTCTGCTCATGCATAAAGCTTTTATTAATTAAGTGGGCATAAGGAGCTGTGGATGTGCAGATATCCCTGAACCCCTTTAAGGAGTCAGCTGGCCTCTGTGTCTTAGCAGTCGCATATGGCAGCCATAGGGGATTGGAAGACACATTCAGAGGATTCTTCTAGATTCTGAGCAGATGTATGCAAGTATTCTTGGTAAGACGTCCTCACTGATGGACCCCTTAGAGGAAGGAAGAATCCCATTTGGGGAGGGTGATTTATTTTATTTTTTATTTACATTCTCTTATATACCGCGCTATTCTGCATCAGTGCGGTTTACATTGAACAAACTGAAATTACATTGAACAGGGCATTATAACTTGGAGATAACTATTTTACAGGGAACATGGGCTATGGAGGGTTAAGTGGCTTGCCCAAGACCACAAGGAGCACCTGTGGGACTAGAAACCCCAGTCCTTCTTGGCCCAAGGTTGCTGTCCTCTAGTGGGATTTGAACCCCCGACCTTCCAGCCTGAAGTACCTTGCCCCAACCACTAGGCCACTCCTCCACTGCTGTGATGAAACCACAGTAATTAGGCTGCTCTGTAAGGAAGAGCTTTGTCGATTTCTCAGGTTGTAGAGGCTTGGAGCATATTAGATACTCCTCCTCCTCCTCCTCCTCCCCCAGAAGTCTACACTCTCTGAAGATCGCATCATCAAGGGTATTCTGAAAAACAAGATGTTCTTCATCAGGACTTGCCAGGACATCATTGCAATGGAGTGGAATACCAGAGTTAATGTTCTAGATAGGTAGAGCTATAGGGACGTTGTGACTCCGGTGCCCAAAGAAAAGTTGAAGTTTCCTAGGGTGGATGAATTAGTTATGGCAGTGACCAAAAAGGTCACCATTCCTATTGGGGGAGTGGCTGTCGAGGATTAGCAGAACCATTGGTTGGCGTTTTGTTTTGAAGCAAATTTTTGAAGTGGCCTCATTGGGCTTTCAGGCAGTTGCATGCAGTGCTTACATTCTGTGATGGTTGCAGAAGTGACTTAACCCGTTTTGGACCAGCATATGTTTTACATACATAAGGTTTCCATACTTACTACTCAACTGTTTACTAATTAATGGTTATAAATTCAATGGAACTATGTTTGTTTATTTATTTATTTATTTCCAAATCTTTTATATACCGCCATTTCCTAAGATCAGTGGCGGTTTACATCAAACAACATGAAATACATAAAACAGAGCTGTGATAAACAGGTACATTGAACAGTAATCAACTATATACAGGTAATGATAATCAGGTACATTGAACTGTAATCAGAACTATATACAGGTAGTATAGACAATGTTTGGAACTATTTACATATATACATATTAAATTTTGCCATATGTTCTATTTTAGGAGTAGTATTGCGAATATTAAAGCAGGTATATCTTGGAGATCTATGGAGGATGGGAGGCCTTGTCCAGTTCATTATCTATGTTAGAGTAATATTGTGAGAACAGGTATGTTTTAGGTCTTTTCGGAAATGTTTTAGATCTTTTATTTCCCTTAGTTGGTCAGGGAGATTATTCCATAATGAAGGTGCTACGAATGAGAAGGCATTATTGCTTATGTGTTTTTCTTATTGAGTTGGGAACTAAGATAGTATGAAGATTCCTTCTACGTCTTATTCTGTTTTCTATAGGACTATGAATTAGTGTGGATAGGTATGATGGGGCAATCTGGTTTATCAATTTGAAAGTGGTCAATAATATTTTGTATTGAATCCTGCTTTGTATAGGTAACCAATGCAGAGAGTATAGTATCGGGGTGATGTGATCGGTCAATTTGGCTTTGGAAATTATCCTCGCCGTGACATTTTGAGCCATTTGTAGGATTTTTAGCTCTTTTTAGATACACCTGATAGTATTCCGTTACAGTAGTCAAAATGGGGAGTTATTAGTGCCTGTGTGATAATTCTAAAGTCATTAATTTCTAATAGAGGCCTCAGTTGCTGAATTGAGCGTAGCTTGTAGTAAATTGTTTGTTATTTTCTTAATGTGGTTAGTGAAATTAAGAGCCTTGTCTAGAGTGACTCCTAAGTATTTAATCTCTTCCTTTATAGGTAGGGTAAAGTTCAGAATTTTGATGTCAGTTGGTGGTGTGTAATTTGTGTTTCTTGAAGTGATTAATATCTCTGTTTTCTTGAAATTAATTTTCAGATTATTTGAACGTAGCCATTGTTCAGCTTCCATAAGGCAGCTTGCTATTTTGTCATAGTTTGGATCATGTTTAGCTATTATTGTTATGTCAAAAAGCATTATATACAGATTTTTTTTATCTGAGATCTAGTTAAATAGGTTTTCGAAGTTTGCTGATTTTGACGGTACTGGCGGCTCAACATAAAAAGATCACAAAAAATAGTAGCTTATAATGCTGTAATAGCTACTATTTTGCAAATAAAAGTATTTGTAGACTTTAGAAAATAGGTTTAAATAACTGTAAGTTACTTAGTGTCAGAGTTATTGGTGCGTATATTGGCCTTGTATGTTTTTCATACGCTGGGCTAATATGTTGTCGAAACTAATTGCTGTCAAGCATTCTGTTCTAGGTGTTTCAATGGGTGCAATATCGACGCACTGCATCAGAAGTGTTTTCACGTGTATCATATTCCGCCGTCAGAATGGACTGTTGACAAACTATATTATATCATAATAGTGTTTTAAATGAAAACTGCAGTTTCAATAGTATCGTACAGTATGTTTGTCAATGAATATTGGAGCTGAATCCTATCTTTTCTGAAGACGGACAATATACTATATTAAACCAGTGTATGAAAAACATACACTATGTGAAACTTCTATTTTCTGCAAAGTTTTAATATTTTTTATTATTGCCGGTATTTCATAGTTGTTTGAGTGTAACAAATCTAATAAATCATCCAGAATAGAGAGAGAATATGCGAGCTGTCCAAAACGGGTTAAGGGAGATCTTGAAGGATGTCGAACACTCCCGCAGAGAAATGGCCTGCGTGGACACCTTGTGTGATCTTTTCTTTATTTCAGCCAGGTAGCTATTGTGGCTTAGGAACTGATTGGTGAATACAATTTCTAAGATATGGCTTAGTCTTCCCTTTAGGATTATGTTCCTCTTTGGCGAGGATTTGGAGAAGACCATAAAGAATTTGAAAGAGGTAAAACCCTAGAAATTGCTGAAGAATAAGCCCAAGGGGTCTTCTCTGCCTGAGAAGGGAATAGCGATAGTCACAGGAAAGGTTTTTTCTCAGAGTTCATGGTTTCTCTTCTGCTAGTCCTTTCGGTTGAACCGTAAGGGAGGCGCGCAAGGGACCAAGGAGAAAACAACTTCCAGAAGTCTGCAGTGAGAATTTGGAGGTCCCAGCTTTGACAGGGCAGATTGGCAGCTGGATTTCTGCGCTCTGTGAGGCATGGACCAGAGCTATCTCAGACCAATGGGTTCCAGATGTGGTAAGAAACTGGTTACAAGCTGGAATTTTCCCACTGACTTGCAGATTTACTTTGTTCCCCCATGTCATATGCTTCCAAAAGGATGGCTGTTTTTATCCATGTTGGCAAGGCTTCAGATCTTAGGGACCATGTTGCCGGTACTCCCTCAAAAAAGGGAACAGGTCAATATTCCATTTATTTTGTCATCCCAAAGAGCTTTTTTTCATCCCTTCCTGTTTTTGAAGGGGGGTGAACGCAACGCAGAGGTCCTCATTTTTGTATGGAAGCTATGCTGTCTGACATCTGTTTCCAAAGAAGGGAATTTTTCATGGCATTGCTATCCCTATTTGGCAGGGTCATCAGAAATATCTGAGTTCCATGGTTCTGGACTCTTGCTTTCAGTTTCAAGCACTTTAGTCTCACCACAGCTTCTCATACCTTTTCAGAGATAATGGTAGTGTGACAGCAGCTGTTCGCAAGGAAGGTATTTTAGTCCATCCATATCTGGATAAGTGACTAATGTAGGCCAAGTCCAAGGTGGTGACAAACGGGCTACCTGTCAGATGATTTCAGATTTTGCAGATTTTCAGCTGGGAGGACAGCTTCGAGAAGAGCAAATTGGCGACTTCTTAGTGCCTAGGGTATCTGGGAGTGTGTTTTGATAGTCAGAGAGGACTGTCTCTACCCAAAGAAGCTGCACCATCAGATCCAGGCTTTGGCTGTCATGGTGGTCCTGAGAGCTTGGGATTATAGGCAAGTCCTGGGCTTCATGGCATTGACTCTAGACTTGGTGCTGTTGGCCTGAGCACACATGTGACCTCTTCAGCATTCATTGCTCTCCTGTTGGCAAGTACACTGAATGCAGAGTTGTGGATACCTTGGACATGGAAAGCCAGAGCCAGTCTTGGTGGCCGAATCCTCAACATTTGTTGAAGGGAATGGAGTTGGAGAGCCCAACTGGTTGGCTATCAGCACAGATGCAAGCCTCACGAGCTGGAAAGCCCACTATCTGGACCTGGTGACTCAGGAAATTTGGACGGACTTTTTGAAAAGCTCCTAAGGCCTTTTTGTCCTTTAGTAAGGGTCAGAGTAGTCCATATCTATTTGGGCAACATCACAGTGGCCTGTGCTAATCTTTAGGAGTGTATCACCACAAAAACCCCTAAAGTTAATTTTTCTATTCTTTTGTCGGAGCCAACTGTAGGAGAGGTAGTATGAATTCACCACTCTCACCAAGCAGTAAGCTACATTTTATTCAGTATAGGTTCTTCACCAGTTAAAACTACAAATTAAACACTTATCTTATTTGATTTGAAAACACTCCACCGGAGAAGTAAGTTGCTCCCAAAAAATCTTCCTTTGCACGACGTGCACGTTTCGAGTGTCCAACTCTGTATCAAGTGCTACCGCTATGAAAACAAAATGGCAACAATGATGAAAGACGCCGTCTTCTGCGGCCACGGTAGAGGAAATTTACTATAGGCTGAATGACTGCATTTTTGAAGGAAGAACCAACCAATAGAAAAGGGAACACCCACTACAGAGGGAATCCCATATCTAATTGGTGCAGCAAAACATCACAATGTCCCAATCAATTGATACGTCACACCACACTCAACCAATCGATCTCTCGATTCAGGCCGGCCGGTTCCATTGAATTTAAAAGGAATATCCATCTCTGTTCCAGCCATTGAAGATGTTTCTCACGATCTCCCCCTCTAGGGTTCTCAGGCACATGCTCAAGAACATCTATTACAGTTCGGTCTCTCTTTTGTGCCTACTACTCAGTATGATTTTTTTCGGATGCGTGTTAGTTTGCACCGTTTTTTTTAGAAAATTGAACATCATCCATTTTTTTCATGATAAATCTAAGGCTGTTGATGAGTCTGTAGTGAAACCTCAATCTAAGTGGATTCCCCCTGGTACTGTACCTGATCCCATTCTCTCTACATATCAAAAATTAGTAATGCGGGATTTGGCTCGTTTGGAATCAGGTCGTTTTTCCAGTTTTTCTAATTTAACAGCTACAGATCGGGGTGCTCTACGTGAGTTGGAATCTGATCATTCGTTAATTATATGGAAAGCTGACAAAGGGGGTGCCCTAGTGCTACAGAATTTGGATTTTTATCAACAGTCTTTACAATCTCATTTAGATGATCAATTGACTTATACTGTTTTGGATGGTGATCCCACATTATTGCTCTTAAAGGAAATTAAGGAGCTGATGGAATTAGCCTATCAAGGGGGATGGATAACATCTAAAGAACAGACTTTTTTGGTCAATTTACATCTGAAGATTCCAATAATATATCTGGTTCCGAAAATTCATAAATCTATGACATCTCCCCCTGGACGACCTATTGTCTTCTGCAAAGGTTCAGTGTTGGAACCATAATCTATTTTTTGACACGTCTTTTTGAAACAGGAGGCATGCAGAGTAACATCTTATATAAGGGATTCAACACATTTTTTACAGGTCATTTCTCCCCTTGTGATTCCAGTTGGGGCATTTCTGGTGACCTTAGATGTTGTTTCATTATATACGAATATCAATCACATGGAAGCGTTGGAGCTTTTACACAGCTGCTTTAGTTTGGCCCCTTCTCGTTTACCCCGGTCTTTTCTCCATCAATTAATTGAGTTGGTATTAACCAAAAATTATTTTTTGTCTAACAAGACGTTTTATCAACAAAAATCCGGGATTGCTATGGGGGCCACGGTGGCACCTTCCATCGCCACTTTATATATGGCTGAGATGGAGAGTTCTTCCATTTCAACATCTGTGGAGTTCTCTAATGTATTAACGTGGAAACGTTTTTTGGATGATATTTTTTTCATTTGGACCTCTGATCTGCCTTCTCTACATCAGTTTATAGTCTATCTCAATTCTTTGCGAGATAATATCAAGTTCACTGAGAAAATTAGTACAACTACCATTGAATTTTTAGATATGCAACTTATGGTCACAAATGGAAAGTTATCCACTTCTCTATATCGCAAGCCTGTTCAAAGGAATAGTCTTTTGCATTATCAAAGTTGTCATCCTGGCCCTTTACGTCGGGGTCTGCCTTTTGGACAGTTCTTGCGTCTTCGTAGAATATGTGGCACAATGGTTGAATATCGACGGCATGCATTGGAGCTTTGTTCTCGTCTTTTTGCAAGAGGTTATCCGGATCTGATCATTCAACGGGCATATAAAAGAGCTTTACATGTCCACCGTGACTGGCTGCTTGATCCACAATACAATAATGATAGGTCTTCGGTGGAGTCTTCAATTACTGGGGTATTACCCTATACAGATCGGAGTTCTCGAGTCATGAAAATTTTACATACTCATTGGCCTATCCTTCAGCTTTATGAATGTTTTCAACAACCATTGCGAATAGCTTTTTCAAGGGGCCCATCGCTGGGTGATCGTTTAGTGAAAACCACTCTACGATCTGATCGTGTGGAGTATCGCCCGGTAGTGGCTGGCCACAATCCATGTAATTGTATATACTGTGCTACAACATGGTTGGGTATTTCCTGGTCTCATCCGGGCACCTTACAGGTGTATCGACGTCGGTGGGATACGTCTTGTACGACTACTTATGTAGTTTATCTACTATGTTGCCCTTGCCATCTGCTTTACGTGGGTAGAACTATTCGCCCCGTTAAACGTTTAACTGAACATGCCTCGCGTTTGCGGCAACGGATAGATACCGCTCCGATTGTAGCGCATTGTATTGCTTTTCAACATGTTTTTGGAGACCTTCGATGGACTGTAATTGATCATGTGCCTGAGAACCCTAGAGGGGGAGATCGTGAGAAACATCTTCAATGGCTGGAACAGAGATGGATATTCCTTTTAAATTCAATGGAACCGGCCGGCCTGAATCGAGAGATTGATTGGTTGAGTGTGGTGTGACGTATCAATTGATTGGGACATTGTGATGTTTTGCTGCACCAATTAGATATGGGATTCCCTCTGTAGTGGGTGTTCCCTTTTCTATTGGTTGGTTCTTCCTTCAAAAATGCAGTCATTCAGCCTATAGTAAATTTCCTCTACCGTGGCCGCAGAAGACGGCGTCTTTCATCATTGTTGCCATTTTGTTTTCATAGCGGTAGCACTTGATAGAGTTGGACACTCGAAACGTGCACGTCGTGCAAAGGAAGATTTTTTGGGAGCAACTTCCTTCTCCGGTGGAGTGTTTTCAAATCAAATAAGATAAGTGTTTAATTTGTAGTTTTAACTGGTGAAGAACCTATACTGAATAAAATGTAGCTTACTGCTTGGTGAGAGTGGTGAATTCATACCACCTCTCCTACAGTTGGCTCCGACAAAAGAATAGAAAAATTAACTTTAGGGGTTTTTGTGGTGAACTTTCAGATTTGTTCCTTGATTTTGTTCACACATTGGGGTAAAATATTTTGAATCTTTAGGAGTGTGGCACTCAACTTGGAGACTACCTTGTTGTGATGGGTTTAATAGAATCTTCAGGCATTATCGGCAGCCTACATTGTGAGCAAGAAGAATGTGCAGGTTGACTTTCTGAGCAGGCCTTGTCTCATCTGCAATCGATGGGGTGGGGAGGGGGATTCCTGGTGACGGATCTCATGGGCTCTCTGCAGAATGCTCTGGTACCTTCTTCTCTTTCAGTCTCCACAGGGAGTGAGGGTCAGAGGGGCTCTGCTCTGATTCAGCCATAGCCCCATTCAGGAATGTTATGTTACTCCTTTGGCCTCCATTAGTGTGCAAACCTTCGTAAGATGACCTATCTCAGGAGGTAGCACCGGATTGGGAGCATTGTCCTTGATATGTGGACTTGGTATGTCTCCAGTCAAGACAGACTGCAGTTGACACAGTGCATGGTCCTTCTCATTCAGGGTCACATCCTCATGGAAGTTCCACCTTCCTTTTATCTTAGTCTGGCCCTTGAAAGATCATGTCTTAAGATGTAAGGGATCAGTAGAGGTGGTCATTGCCACATTTTTGCAAGCCCGTAAGTGGGCCACTTCCATAAATCATGCTAGGATGTGAAGAGTGTTTTGAGGCATGGTGTGTTAAGAGGAGGGGTTTCACTTTCTACAGCCTCTATCTCTGATAGTTTATTCTTTTTGAAGGATAGTCTAAAGAAGGTACCTAGCCCCTTCATCTTTGAAAGTTCAGATGGCAGTGCTTGCATGCTTTTGGAGTTGTCTGGAGAGTGTCTCCTTGGGCGCTCATCCAGATATGATATGGTTTCTGAAAGGCATGGCTCGGCTATGCCCTCCATGACTATCAATAATCATGAAATGGAATCTAAAATTGAGTTCTTAAGGAACTGTCTGTGGTACGCTTTGTGTCTCTGAAGAAAGCTTCTTAAAGGGATCTTATCTTGAAAGGTGGTGGTTCTGGTAGGACTACCAAAAGAGACTGCTTTTTCTGGAAAGAAATCTGCACTTGTAAGTATTTACTTCTGGGAAATTCTCTAAATCTTGGGGAAAAGGGGATTCTTTGGGTGTAAGTGCTGTCGAGTCTGTGTCGACTCATGATGACTCTGTGGAAAGTTTACCTAAACTGTGTTTGGTCTTCAGTCAGGCGGCTCATTGTTGATAGAGTGGCACCTATAGCTGCTATTGTATCACTCCATCTCATTACCAGCCTTCCTCTTTTGCACTGACCTTTTATCTTGCCAAGCATTATGTCTGTCTTTAACGATCTCTCTTTGCATGATGTGTCCAAAGTATGAAATTCAAAGTCTTGTCATCTGAGCTTCTAAGTAAAGCTTAGGTTTGATCTCTTCTAGCACTGACTGGTTTGTTCTTTGGGTAGTCCGTGATATACACTGTATTCATCGCCAGCACCATAATTGAAGGAGTAGCCTAGTGGTTAGAGCACTGGCTTTGGGAACCAAGAGACCAGGGTTCGATTTCCACTAGTACGCCTTGTGGCCTTGGGCAAGTCACTTAACCCTCCATTGCCTCAGAAGAATCCAAGTTATCAATGTCCCTTTTTGAATGTATATTACCAAGTTTGATATAATGTAAACCGTTTTGACTAAAACAATAAAGCATTATAAAAAAACACGTTAGTTAAAATAAAAAAATTTCAAAGGCATCAATTTTCTTCCTATTTTTTTCACTGTCTAATTTTCGCATCCATATGATGTTGAAAATACCATGGCTTGGACAAGTCTATTCTTTGTATGGAGAGAGACATCTCTGCTCTTGAGAATCGTGAATAGGTCTTTCATAACCATTCTGCCAAGAGCAATGCGTTGTCTGAATTCTTGACTGCATGCCCTTTCTTTATTGATTGATCCAAGAAGGTTAAAGTTGTCAACTATTTCAATTTTGTCTTCATCAATGATGAGCTTACTGATTTTGCCAGTTGTCAGGATCTTTGTCTTAAAGTTAAGATGCAGGCCCATTTTAAGACTGTTCCTTGATCTTGAGAAGCAAATATTTCAGATAGTTTTAACCACATTACTGGCTGAAAGTGAAGACTGATACACTGGTTTATAAAATACACAGATTTATTTATTAACTTGGTCAGGGCCTAGTATCACCAGAGAGCTTTTAGTTTAAATCAAATAAGAGTATAGCTTTGCAAAGAAGGAAGAATAGGGTAAAATATTCTTTGAGTAGAAAGAAATTGTTTCTAGATACCTTTACAAAGAGCCTTCCACTTAGGAGGCAGTCTGGGAATTTGTTTTAAATAGGTGTTAAAGCCAAGTGAAAGATCAAAGTGGCAATTTGAAAGGCTCCCTCTTTCAAACCAAGAGCTGTATGAGTCACCCAGGAAATTGTCAATAGATTACCTTAGAAGCACAGGTCTGGGACCTGTGTAGCAAGCCAGCATTTATTATTAGTTCCCTCCCACCCACTCCGACTTTCACCCACCTTTGGCATAATCTTAGCTTTATGGACTCTTAAACCTATTAAAGGGGGAAGGGTGATCAAAGTCGCTTTCAGGTTCAGCTGGTTATCACCAGGAATAGATTAAGGCCCTGAAGTTAGTTAATCTTGAGGTGAACAAAATCCCTTAAAGGTGATTGGTATAGTTAAATCAGTGCAAGTATCCCTAGCAACTTTAAGTAAATAATTTAAATAGCTAAATAAACCTTAAAACTAACATACAGTCCAGTAGCGAGATGGGGGCTATCCAGTCTTTTGCATTGAGTGTTGCATGTTTGATTTTCTCCCGGTTGCTGAGGTTGCTTACGTGTGCACTAGGTGCAAGGAGCTCTTTACCCTCAGGGAACGAGTCCAATCTCTGGAGGCTAGAGTAGCAGACTTGGAGGTCATAAGGAAGACAGAGGTACATAGATGAGACCTACAGGGACGTAGTACTGAAATCTTACCTTCAATCTGACAGCCTCTCAGTTGCCATGGAGGAGAAGGATCATGTGAAAGGAGGGCATCACCTTGGTGTGGCAGGAAGGGGTCCTGTAGCTAGGACCTGTCTGCCAGGAGATGTAAAACCCTCTTGCACTGAGGAGGTTTCTCCAGGGCCATGTGCCCAACAGGGAAGGGTTAGGACAGCTGTTATAGCTGGCGATTTGATCATTAGGCATGTAGATAGCTGGGTGGCTGGAGGACATCAGGACCATCTGTAACATGCCTGTTTGGTGCGAAGGTAGTGGACCTTACGTGCCACCTAGACAAGGTTTTAGATAGTGCTGGGGAGGAATCTGCTATCTTGGTACATGTTGGCACCAATGACATAGTAAAGTGTGGGAGGGAGGTTCTGGAGTCCAAATGTAGGCTTTTAGGTAGGAAGTTGAAATCCAGAATTTCCAGGGTAGCATTCTCAGAAATGCTTCCTGTTCCATGCGCAGAAGCCAAAAGGCAGGCAGAGCTCCGGTCTCAATGCAAAGAAGAGAGGGTATTGGATTTTTTAGGAACTGAGCAACATTCTAGGGGAAGGGAGGGGCTCTTCCGAAGGGATGGGCTCCACCTTAACCAGGATGGTATCAGGCTGCTGGCATTAACCTTTAAAAAGGAGAGAGAGCAGCTTTTAAACTAGATTAGTGGATATCAACCCAGTCCTTTTGGACCCTCAAGCCAGTCAGGTTTTCAGGATATCTACAGTGAATATGCATGAGAGAGATCTGCATGCACTGCCTCCATTGTATGCAGATCTATCTCATGCATATTCATTGTGGATATCCTGAAAACCTGACTGACCTGGGGGGTCCCAGAGGACTAGGTTGAGAACCACTGAATAGATAGGGGAAAGCCGACAGTCGCTGAGGAGCGCATGGTTCAGAAGGATGTATCCTTCGATACTAGCAAATCAGGGAAGTTAGGACATCCCGACAGAGGTTCTAACAAAGATAAAAGTAACCCAGATGTCCTTTAGTACAAAGCCGAAAGATTCCAAATTACACCTTTAAAACGATAACCAGATTGATGTGAATAAAATACATCCTCTGAAATGCCTGTATGCAAATACTAGAAGTCTAAAAAATAAGATGAGAGCTAGAATATATAGCACTAATTTAAAGGTTAGATATGATTGGCATCTCAGAGACTTGGTGGAAGGAGGATAACCAGTGGACCACTGTGATACCTGGGAATAACTATATTGCAATAATAGAGAGATCAAATTGATGGAGGGGTTGCGCTCTGTTAGAGAGGACATTGGGTCATATAGGATTAAGGTTTTACAGGAAAAAATACACTGTAGAATCTCTATGGATAGAAGTTGCATGTAAAAAGAGGAAGGCGATTGCAGTGGGGGGTGTACTACCGACCACCTGGCCAGATGAACAGATGGATGATGAAATGCTAAAAAAATCAGGGAAGCTAACAAAAGTTACAGCACAGTAATGGTGATTTCAATTACCCTGGTATCAACTGGGGTCCATGTCACAGCAGGACATGCTAGAGAGAGCAAGTTTCTAGATGAAATAAATGACTGCTTCTTGGAGCAACTGGTTCATGAACCAACAAGAGGGGAAGCTATTTTGGAGTTAATCCTTTAGTGGAACACAGGATCTGGCCTAAAGATGAGGGTGTTGGTGCCACTTGCCAACAGTGGTCATAGTATAATCGCATTTGATTTAATAAATGGAAGAAAGATGGCAAGGAGATCCACAGTACCACCTTCTAACTTTCAAAAAGGAGACTATGATAACAGGAGGAAAATAGTTAAAAAAACAAACAAAAAAAAAACTAGAGAGAAGCTGCAAAGGTTAAAGATTTATATCAAGCATGGCGTTTAAAAGTTACTCTCTTGGAATCCCAGACCAGATGTATTCCATGCTTGAAGAAAAGTGGGAGGAAGGCCAAAAAACTGCCATCATGGTTTAAAGACTAGGTCAGAGAGGCTGTTGCCAAAAAAGCATCCTTCAGGAAATGGAAAAAGGAGCCTAATGATAAACACTGGAAACGGTATAAGCATTGGCAAGTTAGATGCAAAGCATTGAAAAGGCAGGCAAAGAGAATTTGAAAAGAAGCTTGCCATGGAAGCAGAAACGCATAATATACCATAATGCATAATAACTTTTTCAAGTACATTGGTAGCAAAAAACTTGCGAGCCAGTTGGAACAATGTATGATAGAGGGGTAAAGGGGGTGCTAAGGGAGGACAAAACAATAGTGGAGAGACTGAATGAATTCTTTGCTTCAGTCTTTACTGAAGATGATGTAGGAAAGTTACTCATGCCTGAAATGGTATATAAAGGTGATGTAGCAGAAGAAATGAAAGAAATATTGATAAACCGTGAGGATGTATTAAAGCTGTTTTGATAAATTGCAGAGTAGCAAATCACCTGGACTGGATGGTATACATCAAAGGGTGTTGAAAGAATTGAAATATGAGATTGCAGACCTACTATTAAGTATGTGAGATTGCAGACCTACTATTAAGTAATCTGTGAACTATCATTAAAATAATCTGCAGTACTTGAAGATTGGAGAGTGGCCAATATAACTCCAGTTTTTAAAAAAGTGTTCCAGGGGTGATCGGGAAACTATGGACCGATGAGCCTGACATCAGTACTGGGCAAAATGGTAGAAACCATAAAAAAAAATACTAAACATGTAAATAGCCATGGTTTAATGAGAGAGAGCCAACATGGATTTAACCAAGCAAAGTCTTGTCTTATTAATTGGTTGTATTGAATGTGTGAATAAACAGGTAGACAAAGCTGAGTCAGTTGATATAGTGTATCTGGATTTTCAGAGCGCTGTTCTGTTGACAAGATCCCTCATGAGACTCTTGGCAAAATCAAAAAATCATGGGATTGGAGGTACTGCAGTATTAAGAATCGGGAACTGATTTAAAGATAGAAAGCAGAGAGTACGGCTAATTGGCCAATTTTCTCAAAGGAGAAAGGTGAATAGTGGAGTATTCTAGGGATCTGTGCTGGGCGTGCTGCTTTTTAATATATTCATAAATGACCTGAAAATAGGAATAACAAGTGAGGTGATCAAATTTGCAGGTGTCACAAAATTATTCAGACTTCTTGAAACAAAAGAATTGTGAAAAATTGCAAGAGGACCTTGAAAAATTGAAAGACTGGACATCCAAATGGCAGATGATATTGAATGCGGACAATTTATTATTTATTTTATTTAGCTGTATTTATATCCCGCTTTTCACCGGGTCAAAGCGGCGTTACATAAAAAGGGGGGGGGGGGGATTTACATGGGGCCATCACCGGGGAGGCTACATTGATGATTTCAACATAAGATATAGGACAGACTTTGGACTTGGACAGATTTTTGGACATGGTTGGGTCAGTATAGTTTGAGTTGGGTGGTCATGGTGGGTGAGATCAGAGGTTATTTCGCTTTTTGGTGGGAGTCATGTTGAGGTATTCCTGAAACAGGATGGTTTTCAGCTGCTTTCTAAAAGATAGTAAATCGGTGTTATTTCAGAGACAGCTCGGTAGAGAGTTCCATAAGGATGGTGCGTACAGTTCGAAGGCTCGATTGCAGGTTCGTTGCGAGCATTTGGTTCTTTTGTGAGGGATGGTGAGGGAGTTGCTGAAGGCTTGTCTGGTGGTTCTGCCGTGAGCTGGTCGAGACAGTAGGGTGTGAAGTTGGGAGTTTTGCGTTTGATGTATGCCTTTGTGGGTGAGTAGGATGGCTTTGTATTTAGTCCTTGCTTCGAGGGGGAGTATGTGTAGGTCCTTCAAAATCGGGGTGATGTGGTCGGTCTTCTTTGCTCCTTGAATGATTCTCGCTGTGGTGTTCAATGCTGTTCGGAGGGGGTTCGTCTGTGTGGCTGGAAGTCCATGGTATAATATATTACAATAGTCCAGATGTGGGCGCGTCATGGCTTGCATTACAGTTCGGAAGTCTTGATGTTCAAGAAGGGGTCTGAGACGTTGGACTGTCCTTGCTTTGTGGAATATAGTTCCAGAGGTTTTGGAGATTTGTTGCTTTAAGGTGAGTGCTTGGTCGATGATAATGCCCAGGTACCTTATTTGTGGCTGTATTTGAATGTTTGTGGTGCCTATGAGGTGTGTAGGTGGTGTAAAGTCTGGATCTTTTGTGACTATGAGGGCTTCTGTCTTCTTTATGTTGATGGAGAGGTTGTTTGCTTGTAACCAGTTGGACACCTCTGTGAAGCATGTTGATAGATGGGTGTTTGTTGGGTTCGTGGTTGTAATGGGGGCATAGAGCATGATATCATCTGCGTAAATGTGAAAGCTAATGTTGTGAGTGCGTATGACTGAGCAGAGTGGTTGGAGGTAAATGTTGAAAAGCATGGCTGATAGTGTGGATCCTTGGGGGACTCCTTGGTGTTGTTGGAATGGGGGGGATGTCGAGTTGCTGGTGCGGATTAGTTGCTTTCTGTTTGTTAGATATGATTGGAACCATTGTAGTACAGTGTCTTTGATCCCAATTGCCTGTAGTCTGTGTATGAGGATGTTGTGGGAGATGGTGTCAAAAGCTGCAGATATGTCAAGGAAGATCATGGCATATCCGGAGTGTTTTTCTTGCGTTCCTATGAGGAGAGTGTTCATTAGTGTGGTCATGAGGGTCTTGACTCCATGTAGAGGGCGGAATCCGTGGTGTTGTGGATCGAGTATGTTGTTGAGATCAAGGTGTTCCTGTAGTTGCTGCTGGACGATCTTCTCGATTATCTTGGCGGTGAAGGGTAGGCTTGCAATGGGTCTATAAGATGCTGGGTCTAGTGGGTCCAGGTTTTGTTTTTTTAATGATGGTCGGATGATTGTGGTTTTGAGGGCATCTGGCATGCGTCCTTGGGAGAAGGATTCCTTGACGATGTGGGCTAGTGGTATGCTCAGTTCGTTTCGAGTTTTCTTTATCCAGTCAGTGGGGCACGGGTCTAGCGGAGAGGTGGTGGTGTTGAGGCATGCAGTAGTGGTTGATATTTCATCTGGTGAGATTTCTTTGAATGTGGTTCAGTCATTGTGTAAGTTAGGATGGAGGTCTTTTGTGGTTGTCTCACTGTTCAGCTGTGAGTTCTGTTGAGAGTTCAGTGGAGGTTGTAGTTTGTATTGTCAGGCCAGTAGTTCTGGTGGGATCTTCGGTAGTTGGTCCGAGTTCTGGGGTGTTTTTGTCAGTTATTTGACAATCCGAAAAAGTTCACGTGGTTTGTTTATGGAGGTGTTTATGATTTTCATATGGTAAATTTTCTTTGCTTTGTCGGTCTCATGGTGATATTTATTGAGTTCATTTAAATATTCTGTTTTGTCGTTTTCGTCTTTGGTTTTTCTCCATTTTCTTTCAGTTCTTCTGAGTTTTGTTTTTAGTTTCCGAAGACTGGGGGTGAACCATCTGGCTTTTGTGGAAGGGGGTCTGGTGGGGGCTTTGTTCGCTGATGCTTCGGATGCTGCGGATATCGTGGTATTCCAATTGTGTATTAGCTCGTTGATGTTACTGGAATTTGCTTGTAGATTGGGTAGAGTTTGTGCTATGAAGTCCTCTTTGTTAAATGTTTTAAATCTTCGTATGTGGCTACTGTCGACTTTGTTGGTCCTATGTTGGTGTGTATATGATATGGTGACGAGGTGGTGGTCAGACCAAGGTACTGGTGAAATCTGTGGTTTGTTTCCTGTGGTGGCAGTCGTGGCATTTAGGAATATGAGGTC
This sequence comes from Ichthyophis bannanicus, assembly GCA_033557465.1. NCBI lineage: Eukaryota > Metazoa > Chordata > Amphibia > Gymnophiona > Ichthyophiidae > Ichthyophis > Ichthyophis bannanicus. The sequence goes on from CM066032.1 coordinate 1,324,170,182, forward strand.
TAGTGTTGCCTTTTTCGTGGGTGGGTTCTTGTACGATCTGAGCTAGACCCATCGCAGTCATGGCAGTGTGGAAGGTTGTTGCTTGTTCATCTTGCAGTGATTGGAGGTTGAAGTCTCCTAGAATGATTTGTTCCTTTGCTGAAGAGGTGCTTTCTGATATGAATTGTAGTATCCTTGGTAGGTTAGTGGTTTTGGTAGGTGCCCGGTAGATTAGGCATACTGAGAGGTGTTTATTGGTGAGGGTGAGGAGGTCAGCTTCATTTGTGGATTCTGATGGTGGAGGTCGGCTTTAGTGATGATGGCTACACCCCCTCCTTTGGTGTGTGTCCGGGAGCAGTGATGTAGGGTATAGCCTTCCGGGGTTAGTTGGTTCATTAGTACCGTGTCAGTATCCGTTAGCCAGGTTTCCGTCACACATAGGAGGTCTATTTGCTTATGCGTGATGAGGTCTCGGAGCATGTGGTATTTATTTCTGACAGATCGGGCGTTGATAAGTGAGATGGTGATGTGGTATGGTGTTGTAGGGTTGGGGATGTGAGCTTGTGTGTGAGTGTGGGGGTGGTCCTGTTTTGTTTTATGGGTGTGTGTAGGTTGTGCTGTGGGGGAGGTCAGCCAAGGCAGGTTATTGGGTGTGGTTGGTGGGGGGGGGGGTAGAGGGTTAGGAGGGGGGTAAGAAGGTAGATGGGGGCTAGGAAAGGTGGCATAGTTTGTGTGGGTACATAAAGTTTTGGGACCAGGCTGGAGTGAGGTGTTGATACCTTGAGGTGGTGAGGTCTCCTGTTGGTGGTGGTGTCTCGTTGCTGCTGTGGTAGGTCGCAGTGTCTTTAGTTGCTGCGGAGGTTGTTGGTACGTTTCTTTCGTCGTTTTTTTGCTGATGGGATCTGGTTGTTAAAGGGCGGTTGGCCGGTTTGGTTCTTTTGTATGCGCCTATGTGCCGCGTCTAAGGGCCACGCCAAAGGGCCCTCTGGCGAGGCCCTCAGGCGCGGGCGCGCCCTGCAGGGGTGCCGCTTTTATTCCCCGCTGCAGCCGGCTCCCACTGCCCCGATTGGGCAGGAGCAGAGGAGGGGAGGTGGAGTGTGTCCCGGCAGCGGCACTCCTAGTGCAGGGGCGCCGCTTTTATTCCCCGCTGCAGCCGGCTCCCACTGCCCCGATTGGGCAGGAGCAGAGGAGGGGAGGTGGAGTGTGTCCCGGCAGCGGCGCTCCTAGTGCAGGGGTGCCGCTTTTATTCCCCGCTGCAGCCGGCTCCCACGGCCCCGATTGGGCAGGAGCAGAGGAGGGGAGGTTGAGTGTGTCCCGGCAGCGGCGCTCCTAGTGCAGGGGCGCCGCTTTTATTCCCCGCTGCAGCCGGCTCCCACTGCCCCGACAAGTGCAAAGTTATGCATCTAGGAAAGAACAACCCAAGCTACGGTTACACAATGCAAGGTACCACCTTAGAAACCAACACCCAGGAAAAAGATTTAGGCATCTTTGTGGATAATATGATGAAACCCTCTGCCTAGTGTGCAACGGCGACCAAGAAAGCAAGTAGAATCCTAGGAATCATAATGAAAGGAATGGAGAATAAAACAAAGGATATTATAATGCCTCTGTATCATTCCATGGTACGACTGCACCTTGAATATTGTATGCAATTCTGATCACTATATCTTAAAAAGGATATAGCTGAATTAGAAAGTGCAAAGAAGAGCGTCAAAAATTGTAAAGGGGATGGAAGGATACCCCTATGAAGAGAGGTTTAAAAGGTCGGTGCTCTTCAACTTGTAAAAGAGACAGCTGAGGGGTGATATGATAGAGATCTATAAATTAATGAATGGAGTGGAACGGGTAAACGTAGATCGGTTGTTCACACCATCAAAAAGTAGAAGGACTAGAGGACACATAATGAAGCTACGATGCAAACCATTTAAGACTAATAAGAAAAAATTTATTTTTACTCAACATGTAATCAAACTCTGGAATTCGTTACCGGAAGATGTAGTAAAAACAGTTAGTATAGTTGGGTTTAAAAAAGGTTTGGAAAGGTCAATAAACCATTATGAAAGAGGACCTGGGAAATCTGCTGCTTACCCCGGGAGAAGCATTGTGGAACCTGTGTCTCTCTTGGGAACTTGCCAGACACTTGTGACCTGGATTGGCCACTGTTAACAGGATACTGGGCTTGATGGACCTTGGTCTGACCTTGTAAGGCATTTCTTATGTTCTTATGTAATCTGTTCAACAAGGTCTCTCAGCTTCAGGCCTTGTTTTGTAGAGGGAACCTTCTTTTGTGCTTCAGAAGTAGGTGTTTCCATTGAGATGGGACCCCTTCTTTCTTCTGAAGGTGGTGCTCTAGTTTCATATCAATCAGATACTGGAGTTACCATCTTTTCATTGGAAGGATGGTGGTCAGGAGGTTGGACTCTGCATTTGTTAGATGTTTGGCATGTGCTGATAAGGTATTTTGAGGTAATCGATGACTTCTGTAAGCCTAATAGGTTATTAAAACAAATCACCAAACTAGGTTGCAAAAATATGAAAGCTCAAAACAATACACAAAGTAACCCTCAGCCTTAAAAGGCTATCCTTTTCCCACTACTTATTATCTGGACTTCTTTACAAGTTGTCATAATCCAAAATATACACTCTTTCAGTGCATGTATGTCTATATAAAATCCTTTAATAAACATTCAATATATTCAAATCTTAATGTTATGTATAAAATCCTCTATTAAACATTCAATGTATTCAAATCTCTTACATTTCCTAAAAATAACCCATACATCCAATGCACATACCTAAATTCATATCACACACGCATATATCCAACAGTACACACAATATAAGCAGCAACAGTATAAACAATATGAAATTCACCCAGAACCTCAATACTTCATATTAAGCATGTTATACATCTCTACTCAAAAATTCAATTATTGGGACATTACTAACAACATTGGAAATGTAGACAGCCCCAGGATTTGAAAGGGGCATCTGATGATTCCATATAATCTCTTTCAGAAAGGAGGGAAACAAGCAATGGAGCCTCAGTAACCCAATTCATAAAAGGATTCCAAACATGGAACCTCCATAAACTTCAATCAAAGATCATGTCCCTTACAAGGTGGTCCCCAAATATTAACTGACAATTCTCTCTGCTCCAAAGGAGTAACTGCAATGTCCAAATGATGCCAATTCTATACCAGTGTTGACGAGACATTCTTCACTCCGCCAGTGCATAGTACTGTTGCATACTTAAACTCCATGCTGAATTCCACAACCACTATACTTCAATCCAACCATCGACCATAGTTTTGCCGCTCCGGCTTCTTCAGGGAAACTAACACACCTCTCATACAGTTCCCGACATCAACTCGAATTTCACAAAAGACATCCCTTCCAATGTTAGTAATGTCCCAATAATTGAATTTTTTAGTAGAGATGTATAACATACTTAATATGAAGAATTGAGGCTTTGGGTGAATTTCATATTGTTTATACTGTTGCTGCTTATATTGTGTGTACTATTGGATGTATGCATGTGTGATATGAATTTAGTTGTGTGTTGGATGTATGGGTATTTTTAGGAAATGTAATAGAGATTTGAATACATTGAATGTTTAAAGGATTTTATATAGACATACATGCATTGAAAGAGTGTATATTTTGGATTATGACACCCGTTTTAAGGCTGAAGGTTACTTTGTGTATTTTGAGTCTAGTAGGTTATTCAGTTTGGCATAGCAAGGAAGGACGAAGAAGCTACCAAAGCTACCATTTCAAGATGGATTAAAGAAGCGGTTTCCTCTATCTATATTTTTTTTTTCAAAAGTTCAGAAGCCTTCTTGGTCTTTTTGTGCTCATTTGACCTGAGGCATGTTGACTTCATGGGCAGAATCTCATTCTGTTTCAATGAAATATTTTTTTGCAGAGCAGTGACTTGGTCCTCCTTGCTTTCATTTTCAAAGCACTATAGACTTGATGTCCATGCAACTGTTTTCCAGGACTAAAGTGTTTAAAGCAGTGTGGCTTCATTCTGCTCAACGTGAGGGGTGCTTTTGTTACATTCCATAAGCTCTAGACTGGCCTGATAGAAGACATTTGGTCTTACCTGCTAATTTTCTTTCCTTAGGTCTGACCAGACCAGTCTAGAGACCCCACCCTATTGGCTGACCACCTTTGTTCTGCGCTGTGTTCATGGATTGGGGAACGAATGTTAGCCCCTAGTTTCTTAGGCATCGGTTTTGGGTGTGAGTTCCTGGATACTCTTTCCATGAAGGTTGATTTGCTAAAGTTCTAGTTTAATGACTTTGTTCATCATTGTTTTCTAATAGAAAATACTGAGGAACATATAGCTGTGCAGTGCCTAATAGTGGCCAAAGGTTACAGCTTTATAGCCTATCTTTGTTGGCTGGCAGGCACAACTCATACAGTCTGGTCTGGTTGGACTCGAGGAAAGAAAACTAACAGGTAAAACCAAATTTCTCCTTTTACCTGACTGTAACTTGCCTCAAGCTATCACTTCCTTCCCCTGTGTTCCTCTGAATCATTTTGGATTTTGGTTTCTAAAATATCAGTTGTGTAAAAAAGCAAAAAAAACCAAACCTCCCATATACAGTAGAAATGGGAAGAATTTTAACTTGTACAATTTTTCTTCATGATGTGTTCAAACTACCCCTCCCCCCATGTAGATGTAGAGGGGTTGAAAAGAATTCCTTGAGCCAAGCTCTGCATACTTTCCCTCATTGCTGTTCTTGATATACTCACTGTAATGAGTTGTACTTTTATATCACACTGCTGAGTTTTGCAATGTGAAATATGAGCTTTTTTTTGTGTCTGACAATTGTCGAGTTATTTACCTCTGTTTGGGACTCAATCTTGCAATAGCAGTAGGCTCTCTTTAAGAGGCTGCATTACATTGTTGCATGTTTGAATGACTAATTGTTTTGCTTAGACATGCTTTAACATCCCCAAACCTTCTTTCTATTGCAGAAATTGGTGATTTGGGTGAGTTTATGCTAATATTTTCTTACTATCGTGCTTCTGTCTTTCAGGTTTCATCTTGTTTGTTTTGTTTGGGTTTGACTTATTTTGGCGTCTGCATGGTGTGTGAAATTTTCAGCATGACTTAAAACTTTCAACCAAGCATGTTAATATTTAATGCCAAAATCAACTTGAATTTCAAGAAATGCTTAGTTCCTAAATTACATTTTTAAATTTTAGGGTCCTAAAATCTGGAAAATATGCCACTGAATTTTGATCTAAATCTTCACCTGAAGTGTCGTCTTAAGTTTAGGCCTGCAGTTCATATTCCTACACTTAGGCCCCTAGAATAGGAGCTTTGTGTTTAAAAAAACCCCAACTTTTTTTTAAACCTTTTGATATAATTCTGTACTGTAGCTGCTCTTTAGAAACCCTAGCCAATCGGGGTAATTTTTTATAAGCATTTTTGTGCGCACAAATGTGTAATACACATAAATAGGTGCTTAGAAAATTGCCCAGGGTATATGCGTGCATAAAAATATGTGCCACCAGTGCATAATGTGTCCTTACACAGCATAAGTATGAGCAGTCCTTGGGGTGAAGCTGGCTGGAGTTGTAAAATCTATGCATATGTGTTAAAATATATGCATATACACACAAACTTAAGCAAAACAGTTTTCCTCTGAGCAATGGCTTTGTGCAGGAGCTTTTGGGAAGGGAATTTTATAAAGGCATAAAGATGCATATATTCCCTTTTATAAAATAGGGGCAACATATCTGACCATAAGGTATGCCATACTCATGGTCAGATCAAGCCCAATATCCTGTTTCCAACAGTGGCCAATCCAGGTCACAAGAACCTGGCAGGTTCCCAAAAGGTATCCAGATTCCATGCTGCTTGTTTAATGGGTAAGAAGTAGATTTTCCCGGTCCTCTTTATGGACTTTTCTTCCAGAAACCTGTTCTAACCTCTTTTAAATCAAGCTACACTAACAGCTTTTGCTACATCCTCTAGTAACTAATTCCAGAGTTTGATTATGCGTTGAGTGAAAAAATATTTTCTCCAATTAGTCTTAAATTTGCTACATTGTAGCTTCATTGCATGTCCCCTAGTCTTTCTAATTTTTGAAGGAATAAACAACCAATCTACTGTACATTTACACGATCTACTCCTTTCGTTATTTTATAGACCTCTATCAACTTGCTTCAGCCGTCTTTTTCATGCTGAAGAGCCCTAACCTTTTAAGCCTTTCCTCATGAGATATCCTTCCATACCTTTATCATTTTTGTCACAATATATGCTGACCAGAAATGCACACAATATTCAGGGTGTGATCGCACCATAGAGCAATACAGAGGCATTATAATAGACTTTATTTAATTCTCCATTCCTTTCTTTACAATTCCCAGCATTCTATTTGCTTTCATGACCCCACTGCACACTAGGAAGAGGGTTTCAACATATCCACTATGATGCCTAAATCCTTTTCCTGGGTAATGGAACCTTGCATCATGTAGCTGTAGGTCCATTTCGTCCTGCTAGGCTAGTCCAGACAAGTGATGGGCGCCCTAGCAGCAGATGGATGGAGACATAGAACCACTGAAAAGCCCAAGTTTCAATGATATCACTCCCGAGCCTCTATTCGCCGCAGCCACCAGAGAGGCCCTTCAGTATTTCTTTGTCTCTAGCAGATGATGGATGGATTTTCTCCTCTGAAAAAAATCTGAAGACTTGAAGAGATTGATTTAAAACGCTTGTGAATGACAGCCTGCAGTTTGATCTCTCATTTAGAGTGTGATGTGGGAGACTCCACTAGACGGCTGTCTTTTTGGAGGGAGGGAAGGAGGGAAAATTTGTTCAACTCCACTCTTACCCTGGATAAGGACCTGTTGAGCAGCCAGAAATTAGAAGGATTTGAAAAGTACAACTACCTCACGTGACCTCAACGCCCTGTCCCTTCTCCTTTCTCCCCCCTGCTCTGTCCCGAAGATTGCAGAAGGCTCTCAGAGGGATCTGCCTGCCAGCCACCTTACACGCAGTGCTGCAAAGCCAGCCAAATCGTTCCAGGAGAGTAGAGCTGAGTGGCATGAATTGTCTGCCTAGGGCTCTCAAGGGGTGAGTACCAAAGCTGGATCACCGGAGGTCTCAGGACTCTCGTCAGCGACCTGAACCCCCCCCCCCTTTCTTCCCCACTCCTTCTGAGCTTCAGCTCGATCTTGGTTCTTTTGTGTAGCGCGTGGCCAGGGATTCTAACACCCAGAGGAGGACCCTCCTGGGGTGTGCAATAAAGGTTTGAGGGCCCTTTTCCTGATTCCTCCAGTTGGAGGCAGGCTTTGCATTTTCTTTCAAGATTGCGCCTGGGTTTCCAAGGATCGCTGGCTGCTAGACATTCAGTTTGACTGTGTCCTGGGAGGCAAGGAGCCGATTCTGGATGTTTTATCTTCCCTTGTGTGTCTGCAATCGAAAGTGCCACTGTGCGAACCACCTGGGATAAATTGTTGCGCCTAAAGGCAGTGGTGCCTTTCTCGCCAGACAGGCGGTACAAGGGCAGATACCCCATCTATTTTGTGGTGCCAAATAAAAACAGAAGACTGTTCCTTCCGGCCTATTCTGGAGCTCAAGGGAGCAGTAAACACTTGCATGTCCTGTACTTTTGGAAGAAACTTTGCATTCCATGATTCAAGAAGTGCACTGAGGGGAGTTCTTGGCTTCTCTGGATCTGGCTGAGGTGTATTTTCATATCCTGATCTGGGTGGATCAATAAACTATCTCAGTTTTGCCATGCTTGGCTCTCACTGTCTGTTTGCCACCCTCCCTGTCGGACTATCAACTACCCCAAGTGCGTTCTCCAAGGTCATGGTGGTGGCAGCTGTGGCATTGAGAGATCTGTGTCCCCTTTCGAAGGCGCCTCGGATGGCGACCTGAGTGGTATCCTTTTTGGAAAGCCTCATTTGGATGATCAATCAGGTAAAGAGCTGGCTGTTTCCTTCCCAGTCCCCGGAGTTTCTAGGAACATGTTTTGGCACTCGAGTGGGCAGTTTCTTCCTGTCAGCGGAGAAAGTCAGAGACTGTTGGATTGTTTGGCGCTCTTCTGTACACAGCGGGCTCTCTGGGATTATCTTCAGCTCCTCTGATTGCTGGTTCAGTGGTCCCCAAGTTCTCAGGAGTTCAAGTGCAGGCTCCAGCTCTTGTTGATGGTGAAGTATAGCCTGTGGTGGTGGCAGCAGCCCTGTCATCTGAGGAAAGAGATTTCTCCTGGATCCTTCTGACAACAGATGTCAGTCTCTTGGGCTGGGGAGAGCCCATTGCCAAGACCATATGGCCCAGGGCCGTTGGAACTGCAAGGAAGCAGTGTGGTCCAGTAACCGCCTTGAGGCGAGGGCCATCATGTTGACTATTCTGCATTTCTGGCCCCTGCTCAAGCAGTAGCTAACATTAGTCTGTAAGGCAGCATGAGGAGTGCCTGGTAGCTCTGGAAATGGCTCTCCTGTTTCCCTCGGCGGAGACAAACTCCCTAGCCTTGTTGGCTCAGCACATTACCACAGTGGACAATGTGAAAGCTGACTTAGATCCAGGACGACCTGCCAATGCCAACATTTGCTGCTGCTTCAGTTGCCGCACAGAAATGGTGGTTTGAGGGTGTCATTGCCCTGATACAGCCTTGGCTGAGTCGGCGCCTGCTGTTCAGGATTCCTCCATGGCCCCTAGTGGGGCATGTGTTTTGACATATAAAACTCCACCTAGGCAGGATTGTTCTGGTGGTGCCAGATTGGCCAAGGAGAACATGGTTTGGTGACCTGATGCAGCTCTTGAAGGCGCCTCTTTTCGGTTGTCTCCATCTTGGGCCTATTGCAGCAAGGACCGATCGTCCTGCAGGACCCGGTTCACCTCTTGCTTATGGCTTGGCACTTGGAAGAAGATGGCTAGTATGTGAGGGCTGCTCTCCAGTGGTAGTCTCTACTCTGCTTGGAACCTGGAGGAGGTCTACCAAACTAGCATACGTGCAGATTTGGTGCCTCTTTGAGCAATAGTGCGGCACGTGGCAGTTGGCTCCTAAGGTGCCCTCTCTGTTGGCCTTTTTACAAGACAGCCTGGAGAAGGGTCTTTCCCTTAGTTCCTGAAAGTTCAGGTGGAAGCTTTGACCTGTCTCCAAAGACCAATCATTGGTAAGTCTCTAGACTTACACCCAGACATCTTGCGTTTTTTCCAGGGAGTTCAGCGTCTGTGTCGCCTCTCTGATCTGTGATCCTTCCTATGATTTGTGTCTGATGCTCAGGACCCTGATGGCGCCTTTTGAGCTGTTGAAGTGCACTGTCTTCAAGGATTTGATGCTCAAGATAATATCCTTGGTTGCGATTTGTGCCACTAGGTGGATTTCCAAGCTGCAGGCTCTGTCTTGCCAAGATGCTTATCTGTCTTTTTCAAGGCAGCTGTTTCCATTCGGCCTGTGCCTTCCTGCATGCTTAAGGTGATTTCTCCCCTTCATGTGAACCAGGTGGTCTGCTGGCCCTCCTAAGGCGCAGTGTTGGGGGTGGGGGAGATAAAGATCTCCACCTTGTCGATATCCAGAGGGTGCTTTTCTGGTACATGGAAGTTATGAATTATCTTCGTAAGTCCGACCATCCTTTTATGCTGTTTGCTGGTCCGCGCAAGGGTGACATGGTGGCCAAGTCTACTTTAGGGCACTTGATTAAGGAGGCCATTGCCTTAGTGGATCTATTGTGAAACCGGTCATTTCTGGAGGGTTTGCTTGCCCATTTTATCAGAACGCAAGCTTCCTGAGTGAAGCTCTGTAGCCCCTGCAGACATTTCTTAGGTGGCAATATGGGCATGACTTTCCATTTTTGTCAAGCATTACTGTTTGGATGTCCATGCGCAAGCCACCACAGCCTTTGGCTTTGGTGCTTTGCAAGCTGCTGTCGTCTAACTGTCCTTTGGAATTGTAGCTTTGGTTCATCCCACTTGTCTGGACTGGTCCAACAGAACTTAAGGATAGGACATTAACTCTTAAGTAAAATGTCACCTTTTGGGGGGTGGTTCCTTAAATGCATAAGTTTGCAGTTGTTCACATTAAATGTTTGCTATTTGGATGCCCACTCTCCCAGTGTATCAAGGTTGTCTTGCAATTTTTTGCAATACTCTTGTGTTTTAACAACTTTGAATAATTTGGTAACATCTGCATATTTGATAACCTCACTCATTATCCCCATTTCCAGGTCTATTAAAATCAATGGGCCCAGCAGAGATCCCTGGGGTACTCCACCATTCACCTTTCTCCATTGAAAAAATTGGCTATTTAGCCCTCCTCTGTTTTCTGTCTTTCAACTAGTTCCTTATTGACAATAGTACATTGCCTCCTATTTCATAGCTTTTTTATTTCCCCAAGTCTTCTCTCATGAAGGACTTTGTCAAAGGCTTTCTGAAAATCTATATACACTGTATCATCCAGCACACCTTTATCTACTTGTTCATTCACACCTTCAAAAAAAATACGAGATTGGTGAGACAAGACTTTCCTTGGCTAAATCCATGTTGACTTTCTGCCATTAACCCTTTGAAGGCCTACTTTAAATTTTTAATCCACATTCTGCAGCCGTGTTAATTTTTGCATATTTCAGGAAAATTGTACCCGTCTTATTCAATATGTTCTAATAGTGATTTTCCTTCTCCTATGGTCATGTATTATACACCATTTGATAAGAAAATTTAGTCAGAATTTTGGATCCCGAGAGTTTTGGGCTCGGCCTGGAAAGGGTTAAACCATGACTATCTTACATGTTCAAGAATTTTGTTTTTCATAATGGTTTCTACAATTTTGCCTAGTACTGAGGTCAGGCTCACCCCTGGAACCCTATTTAAAAAGTGAGGTTACATTGGCCACTCTCCAATCAGGTACTACAGATGATTTTGATGATTGATCATAGATTACTAATAGTAGTTCTACAATCTCATATTTCAGTTCTTTCAGCACTCTGGGATATATGCCATTCAGTCCAGGTGATTTGCTGCTCTTTAATTTATCAGTTAGCTGTATTACATCTTCTTGATTTATCAAGATTTGTTTAAATTCCTCTGATACATCACCTTTAAATATCATTTCTGGCATAGGTAAGTTTCCTACATCTTTAGTAAAGACTGAAGCAAAAAATTCATTCAGTCTCTCTGCTATAGCCTTGTCCTCTCTTAGTGCACCTTTTACCCCGCCTTCATCTAATGGTCCAATTGACTGAGGTATTTTGCTGTGAATATACTTGAAAATGTTTTATTATGCACTTTGGCTTCCACGGCAAGCTTCTTTTCAAATGTTCTCTCTGCCAGCCTTATTAATGCCTTGCATTTAACTTGCCAGTACTTAAGATTTTGCCTTCATTGGGATCTTTTTCTATTTTCTGAAAGTTTCTCTCTTAGCTATAACAGACTCTCTGACCTCAACTATAAGCCATACTGGCTATCATTTAGCCTTCCTCTCATCTTTTTTTAAAGCATGGAATACATCTGGTCTGGGCTTCCAAGACAGTATTTTTAAATAATGCCCAAGCCTGACGTGAACTCTTAACATTTTGCAGTTCCACCTTTTAGTTTTTTCTTAACCGCTCTCTACCCTTCTTCCATTTATTAAATCAAATGTGATCATGTTATGATCACTGTTGCCAAGCAACCCCAAAACAGTTACCTCTCGGACTAGATCCTGCATTCCACTAAGGACTAGGTCTAAAATAGCATCCCCATGTGTCTGTTCCTGAACCAGCTGTCCCATGAAGCAGTCATTTACTTCATCTAGAAACTTTATCTTCCTAACATGTCCTGATGTGACATTGACCCAGTCAATACCAGGATAATTGAAATCTCCCATTATTACTATGTGGTAAACTTTTCTAGCTTCCCTAATTTCTGTTAGCATTTCATCATCTATCTGTTCATTCTTTCCAGGTGGATGGTAGTATACCCCCACTGCTATTCCCGTTCCCTTTTTTTACATGGAATTTTTATCCATAGAGATTCTACAGTGTATTTTTTTTCCTGCTAAACCTTTATCCTGTTTGATTTGGTGTCTTCTTCAAAATATAGAGCTATCCCTCCACCAATGTGATCTACCCCATCCTTGCGATATAGTTGGCAGCCTGGTACCACAGTGTCCCTTTGGTTATCTTCCTGCCAGGTTTCTGAAATGCCATTTATATCTAACCTTTCATTTGTTGCTATATATTCTAACTCTCCCATCTTATTTTTTTAGACTTCTAGAATTTGCATACGGGCATTTCAAAGATTGTTTTTTGCTAATAAGTCTGCCTATTTCATGACAGTTAATTTGGAATCTTTCAACTCTGGTCTGATTTTTACTTAAAGGCACCTGGCTTGCTTTTACCTTTTTTGGAACCTCTCTATTGGGATGCCTAACTTTCCTGTCTTGCTAGTATCTTTCAAGAATACATTATTTCGAACCATGCCTTTGTGCCCTCATGGTCTGTGTACCCTTGAACATGGCCTCTTATAGGTTTTTGTATTTCTGCTAGTCACAAATTGAGTTTCTCAGGTTTTGTGGGGAAACTGTGCACTTTAAATACTGTAGAAATGTCAAATTTTTCTACAGGACTGAACAGTCTGCACAGGTAATAGTTTGTGTATGTACTTTGTGTGTTCGGTAATGACACCATGGGGGTAATTTCATGAATTGCTCCTAAGTTACATTTTTTTTCTATATCTAGTAAATGTTTATTCTCAGCAGACGACCACAAATGAGTCCTCACGTAGAGAGTTCCCTGATGGAACCACGTGTAGGAATGCTCCCCAGCTTCTATTGGAAGCTTTTGGGAGGCTCTACCGTGCCTGTGCGCATGCTTCCCATCTGCCGCCACAGCACCAGGATACCACAGTCTTTTGTTTTCTGCGGTGTCTCACGAACCCGGTCCAAACATCCTTTGCCTGGTAAACAACCTTTTTCCCCTAGCAGGGTATTTTTGCCTCTGGTTTTCAATCTAGTCGCCTGCTGTCACGATTCTCTCCTTCCTTTATTTTGGCCTTCCTCCGGTCTTGTGTTTTGTTTTTTTATTCTTGCCACAGAGTCTGCCCTACTGTTGCCAGTGTTTGGGCTGGGCCTCGGTCTTTGTGATTGAGCCGTTTGGCTTTGCCGTGGCTGTTTTTCTAGAAAACATGTCCCTGAACCCCACCAGTTTAAGAAGTGTTCCGAGAGCTCTAGGATCATATCCGCCATGGATGCCCATAATTAATGCCTACAGTACCTAAGATCCGATCATCAGCCCTCCTCTTGTAATTCGTGTTTGCAGATGACAAAAAGAGGACTTGGGGGTTGTGAGAAGAAGTGCAAATCACTTTTTGGCACTTAAAGGACCGATCCATCACCTTCAACATTGACTCTATCGGTCTCTATGGCTTCCAAGATTGCATCAGATGGTGGTGCATTGACATACAGTAGAGGAGCTCTTGAGCTCAGCCCGACTCAAGCACCTGTAGTGCCCTGGAGCATTGGCCATCAATCGATCTCCACCCAAAGATGAGGAAGGATTTGACCTCATGTTCTTAGATTTTGAGGAGTGACCACACCAAACATCAGCTGAAGACTGATGCATCGGTGTCTGAGCCCGAGGCAAGGCATCAAGAGTAGTGGGGGGTCTGCATAAGTACCCCTTGAAGGTGTCCTAAAGGGAGGAAAGCTCATCCTCCAGGACATCGGGGGGTGGGGGGGGGGGAGGACACAGACTGCTGAGACCCATCTGCCAATATCCCTATATACATACTGGGTACTGTCGGGTATATTCGTAGCACAAAAATAAGTTAGACTCTCTGTTGTTGTCTAGGGGAGATAGCTACTAATATACAGCCCCAAAGTTCGGGAGTTATTCTGGTAATGAGCCACGAAAGAATTCTGTTCTGCAGATATATATTAGACTTTATTATAGGCAACCAAATAGAAAAAAAATATACACACACACATATATCGCTAATTAGAAAAATGAGGTAGACATTTGTTATGGTACAGATATACACTTGGGCAATGTAATAATTACAGACTAGTAAACCAGACGTCACTGATTCGCTCCGCACTTAGGAAGAGTAAGAAATATATTGCTAACCCCTTTGCCCTTCCAGGAGAGGAGAGATAAGCCGGTACCTTAGCTCCGTCGGCAGAGACAGCTTTGTCCAAGGATGCAGCTGTTAGCTAATGCCGGCTCCAGCCCCTTCAGAGGCGAGCCGCAGTAAGTCCGAACCGGAGGGATCAGTGAAAGTCTTATCTCAGACCTGTGAAGGACGGCCTAGCCCACACGTCTGGCGAAAGGCTCAGGGCTCAGGAATCAGGTACGCAGTGCACAGCAGCAGGACCGGTGCAGAAGTCTATGTCCAGGTGGGGAGAAACCCCCAACTCCTTCTCTCACCGCTACTTAGAACTTAGAACTTTTCCAGCGCAGAATGCAGAATTCTGTGTGAGAATCCTCCGTCATAGGTCCGATGATTGGTTGGCAGCAGGCAGTCTGAGGTGTTCTCAGCGAATCAGAAGGTAGATGATGCGCAGCGTCTTGCAAACAAAGGAGCCATGGTAAAAGTCAGGCAGATGCAACAGTATGTAACTTCTGGGCATGTACAAGTGTCCAAGGCCAGCCACGGACAATAGCCTCTGTATGCATGCACACTTAGAAACGCTGATCCAGCAGTTGCATGAAGGACCGGCTTATAGCTGAACACAGCAAAAGTGAAGTGTAGAATCCATCTTGTCTTGTGCAGTTTGGTTCAGGCCTGAGTTACTGAGCAGGCCAGAGATTTGCATGTAGAATTGCAGGGGTACCAGCCCTACAGTACATAAGTTGAAGTTGCTCAGGCCCTGCAGCCATTGAGAAGTGCCCTCTGCAAGCGCTCGACTGCATCGTATCACTGCTAGCGATGCAACATGCCAGGGCCTCAATGTCTGCTGCACACACTGCCTGCAGGAGAAGCATCAACATTGGAATATCGAGGTCTCCAATGCCAATGCCTGCCCGCCTGATATCTCTCTGTAGTGTCTCAGGGTCCAATGCACCCCAGAAGTCTAGAAGGGCATTTGTACATTATTGCTCCTGAGGGAGCTCCCAATCTCTTTGAAACAGGAGGGAGATCAGGTAAACTCCGAAATACTTTGACTTTCTGCGTCTGGCTCAGAAGGCTCGATCACCAACGTGGAATCAGAGGACTTGTCAGAGGGTAGGTCCCCTGAGCTCCCACAGACCCTTCTCCACCTCAGAACGGCGCAAGCCCCCTTCTGAGGACATGACCTTCCAAGAGTTTGTGAAAGATATGGCCAATGTCATTCCATTTTCTTTGGAGACTGAGGATGAGCCCAGGGCAGAAGAATTGGAGATCCTGCAGTACTCCTTGGCCCCTAAGGTGGCAGTGACGGTGCCTGTGCACTATATCCTGCAGAGGTTACAGATGAGGATTTGGGAGAACCCCCTCACTGTAGCTCAGGTTGGTAGAAGGCTTGACTGTGTACAGAGTTCAGAAGGATCCCGGGTTCAAGAAGCCTCAGCTTCCACACCATTCTTTGGTGGTTGAATCTGCCCTAAAGAAAATCAAGAGTACATGGACTCTTTCCTTGGCACCCCCAGGGAGAGAAGCTCAAACATTGGACTCTTTAGGAAGATAATATTTTCGGAGTTCCATGCTCATTGCCTGCAATGGCGTCTCACCAGCTCTACATGGGTATGTTTTTGAAGAACATCATGTACGACCTAGTTGGCCTGGGCCAATTTATGCCCCTGGAGAAATTGGAACAATATCATGCCCTGGTGGCTCATGGCAAGGACTGCTCTACGTTCATGGTATGGGCTACCTAAGATAGTTTCAAAATGTCATCTAGGAATGTTGCCATAGGCATTGGTGCCCATAGCTCCAGTCAACAGAAGAGCAATCTGTGCAGAACAAGCTAGCAAATGTCCTGTGCTGGGGAGACTCTGGTGAGCAGGTAGAGGAGAAAGCTGGCTTCTTGGAGAAGCAGCATGTTTTTCTCACTAGGCTGTCCAGACGTACATCTGAGCATACCTCCTATTGGAGGAGGTACCAGGGTGGGGGCCAGAAGATGACCTACTACACTCGCATTTATAGGTACTTCCCTGGGCCCCAGACCTCCCAGCCCAAACTGGCTCCTCAGCCAAAACCGGGGATGGGGTTTTGACTGGTTCCTTTGGAGCATAGACACTCTTCCATCGATGGAAAGTGGGAGCCATCTGGTTGGAGGACAGCTCACTCTGTTTGCACATAGCTGGCCTCTCATAATCTTTGACTCCATGGGGTCCTACAAATTAGCCAGCGCGGTTACAAATTACTTATTGGAACTGCCACCAAATTGCCCCCGAGGGTGCATCGTCTTGACCCTCTGCATCAGGAACTGCTTCAGAGAGAAATCATCGCCCTCTGATCAGATCTCATTATTGAGCTCGTGCCACCAGAGTGAAGAAGTTGGGGGTTTTATTCCACTTACTTTCTGGTCCCAAAGAAAACTGGGAGAATACAGTCCCATCCTAGACCTCAGAGATCTGAATAAGTATTTGGCAAGAGAAAAGTTCAAAATGATTTTTCTGGTCACCCTGCTTCCTTACCTGAAAAGCTTAGATTGGCTATGCTCCCTGGATCTGAAAGATGCGTATACCCACATACAGTTACTTCTTGTGAGCAGCATGTATCTCAGATTTGTCCTGGGCGGTCAACACTTTCAGTACAGAGTATAGTCATTTGGTCTATCTTCTGCTCCTCATGTGTTCACAAAATACCTTGCGGTGGTAGCTGCGCACCTCCTATCTGGAAGATTGACTAAGCAAGGCTACCACTCTGGAAGGGAGTTCAACACAGATGACCATTTGGGTGTTGGAACTACTAGGTCAATTACCCCAAGTCCCACCTGCAGCCCACACAACAATTGGAGTTTAGATATGCCATACTGGGTCAGACCTAGATTCATCAAGCCCAACATTCTGTTTCCAGCAGTGGCCAATCTAGGTCACAGGTACCTAGCAGTTTCCCTAAAAGAGACAGGTTCCACAATACTTGTATTGAGTTCATAGGAGCCGTGCTCGTCATGACTCAGGTAACATAGTAAATGAAGGCAGATAAAGACCAGTATGGTCCATCTAGTCTGCCCAGCAAGGTGGCAAGAAAAGGTGCACCTGCCGCTCCGTGCAGGTCACCCCTCCCTATGTCTTTGTTTAGGGTTGAACCCACTGCTCCGTGTAAGGCACCCCTGTTTGTTGAGAAAGTTTATTTTGATTTTATCCTGTTGCTTTAAAGGGATCCACTGTCTGTCCCATGCCATTTTGAATTCTGTCACTGTATTTGCCCCACAACTTCCATTGGGAGGGTTTTCCAAGCATCCACCACCCTTTCAGTGAAAAAGGATTTCCTGACATTGCCTTTCAGTTTACTCCCTTGCAGCTTCATGTTATGCCTTCTAGTTTTACAGCTTCCCCATCTTTGGAAGCGGTTTATTTGTTCATTAATACTCTAAGTATGTAAAGGTCTGAATTGTATTGCCCCTGTCCCTCCTCTCTTCCAGAGTGTATATATTTAGGTCTTCAAATCTCTTCTCATAAGGCTTCTGATGCAGGCTCCAAATCATTTTGGTCACCTTCCTCTGAACTGTTTACAGTCTCTTTACATCCTTTGCGAGATATGGTCTCCAAAACTGAACACAGTATTCCAAGTGAGGCCTCGCTAGTGACTTATACAGTGGCATTAGTACCTCTTCCTTTCTGCTGGTAATTCCTCTTTGTATGCAACCCAACATCCTCCTGGCTTTTGCTGCTGCCTTGTCGCACTGTTTTGCCACCTTGAGATCCTCAGAAATAATCACACCAAGGTCCTTCTCCTGGTGAGTCTTCCTTCCCCATGACCATCTTCACAGATAGATAGCACTAGTGCGAGAATCTCATCTGAGTCAGCAGGTATCAGCTCGCAGAATGATGACCATTCTGGGCCACATGGCCTCTACAGTGCATGTCACACCCTTGGCATGCCTCCAGATGAGGCAGGCACAATGGACTCTGAGGACTCGGTGGACCCAGGTTGCCTCAGGGATACTTTGTCACAGCCCCTCTTGTTCAGTCATTGCATTGGTGGACAATTCACTACAATTTCCTCAGAGGTTTTTCTTTCCAAATTGCTCCACCCCAAAAGGTTCTGACAAACTCATCCAAGCTGGGGTGGGGAGCTCATCTTGATGGGTTACACACCCAGGGTGATTGCTCCATCCAAGAAAATCTCCACCAGATAAATTTCTTGAAGTTAAGAGTCGTATTAAGGAAGTTTTACATCACACATGAGATGGACTTAAGAGTCACATACCTGCCAGGTGAACAAAACTCTCTGGCAGGCTGAGTCGAGTCCTCCAACCACTTGAGTGAATACTGGACAGGGAGGTTACATCTTAAATCTTTCGGGAGTGGGGCCACCCCCTCAATAGATCTATTCGCAATCCCATACAATGCCCAAGCGGATCAGTTCAGCTCCAGAGTAAGATCACACAGCCGACTAACATTGGATGCTTTACTCCTACGTTGGGAAGATGGTCTTCTGTATGCGTATCCTCCAATACCTCTCATTCTGAAGACCCTCCTGAATCTCAGAACAGACAGGGGCATGAAGATTCTCATCTCTCCCTACTGGCCCAGACAGCTATGGTTTCCCCTTCTGCTGCAGCTCTCCAGTCGGGAGCCGCTTTGACTCGGCCATGCACCATATCGTTGGATGGCGAGATGATGATGTACCCCCAACATCCTGTCCTTTGCCCTCACAGCATAGATGTAAGAGGCTAGTGTTGTCTGCTGGAATAGGTGACTGAAGTCCTGGCCTCCAGAAGGGCCTCTACAAGAGATTTGTACTCTTGCAAAAGGAAGAGGTTTGCTGACTGGTGTGAGGACCAGGCCCTAGATCTTTTCATCTGTTCCACACAAAACCTGACTGAGCATATCCTACACTTCTCTAGTCCAACTCTATAAGAGTCCACTTCAGTGCAGTTGAAGATTATCATCGAGGTGTGGAAGGAAGTCCATCTCCGTACAGCCTTTAGTAGTTCGCTCTATGTGGGGGTTGCTTCTCTTGAAGCCTCCCTACAAACATCCCGCAGTGTCTTGGGACCTCAATGTGGTTCTTGTGCAGCTGATGAAAGCTCCCTTTGAGCTGCTCAATTTCTGTTCTTTGAAGTTCTTGACCTGGAAAGTTGTTTCTGGTGGTGGTCACTTCAGCACACAGAGTAAGCGAGCTCCAGGCTCTAGTTGTTCATCCACCTTACACAAAATTACATCATCATAGTGGTCCTCTGTACTTATCCTAAATTCCTTCCAAAGTTGTATCTGATATCCACTTTAATCGGTCAGTTCTTCCAGCATTTTTCCTAAGACCTCATGCCCACAAGGGGGAAGCTGCATTGCACATGTTGGACTGTAAACGAGCATTGGCCGCCTACTTGGAGCGGACTAAAGCCCATAGAAAGTCCATCCAACTTTTTGTTTCTTTGGACCCCAGCAAGCTAGAGGCTGCTATTTCCAAACACGCTTTCAATTTGGCTAGCAGAATGCATCTCTTTTTCTTATGCCCAGGCAGGCCTGAGCTCTGATGGTCATGTCACTGCTCATAATTTCAGAGCTATGGCTGCGTCGGTGGCCAGCTTGCGCTCTGTCTCCATAGAAGAGATTTGCAGGGCTGCAATCTGGTCTTCAGTCCACACATTCACATCTCATTACTGCCTGGACTGGAATTCCCAATGTGACAGCAACTTCGGCCAATCTGTACTCCGGAATCTGGGGATTAGAGTCCAGCTCCATAACCCCTAGGCTGATTCTGTTCTGTCCAGGCTATCTAAAAAAAAAAAAAAAAAAAAAGAAAGAAGGAAAAAGAGAAATGTACTAATTTTGTGTATAGTTGGCGGTTGTTTTTCTGGCCTTTCACCATTTCACAGTTTAGTTTGCCCTGTTCGGTTTCTTGGTGGCCGCCTCTGTTTTCGGTAGCCTGTAGCTTTGGAATACCATACATGAGGACTCATTCCTGCTTTTCTATGGAGAAAAGGTAGTTGCTCACCTGTAACAGGTATTCTCTGTGGACAACAGAAATTAGTCCTCAACATTCCCACCTCCCCGAGGAGTTGTCTTCTATTACAGCTATTTTATGAGCCTGAGGCATCATGACGCTGCGATGGCAGGCTGGAAGGGCACGCAGTGGAGTCTGTCAAAAGCTTTCCTGCACGAGGCTCCATTGGGGATGTCACCCATACGTGAGGACTAATTCCTGCTGACCCCAGAGAACACGTGTTACAGGTGAGTAACTACCTTTTTCTGAGCTGCAGCAAGAAGCCTAGGTGTGAGACTAGTATGGTTACAGTTTAGCCCTGAGTGGTGGGAATTGCCTCTAGGTTTTGTAATTTTATGAAGTAATAATTTAGATTAACATGTCGGTTGTTTGCTTTTTAATTAAATAGCTACCACCATATATTGAGCAGATGATTTCAAAGTATTGTCCCCAGTGACGTTGAGATCCTTTTCCTGTGTGTTGACTTCCAATGTGGAACCTAGCATTGCATGGCTATAGTTTCCTCATCCTAGTGTAAACTTAGTCCAATTGAATGGGTTTGTATAATCTTAGCAGCAGATGGAGGCAGAAAACGCAGATTTTCAGTGGCATCATCGCTCCCTGTAAGGAACTGTTCTTAATTGATATACTCCAGTAATCTCCAGGAACAAGCAGGAATGCAGCCTTCATATATGGATGATATCTGTACCGACAGAGCCCGTGCAGGAACACTCCCCAGCATCCAATAGGAAAGCCTTTGGGAGCACTCTACTGTGCCTGCGCATCTGCCTTCCCAATGCTTCTCCTCAGTTCTTTGTTTTCCACTGAGCTAGCAGGATGCGAAATCCTGTCACCGCTGAAAAACGTTTCTTTTTTGGTATAATACTATGCTCGATCTTTCGGTCAGTTAGTTCCCATTTTTAAAAAATATTCTTTTTTAGTTAGAAATTTTTCTATTTCTTTTCTTTTCTTGCGGGTTAACCACTAACTAGGACTTCAGGCCTTCATATCCCTTCAATCCTGAGGGATGTTTTTTCTAAAATGGAAAAACTAACTAATGGTTTTAAAAAATATACCAAATGTGCCGGTACCATATCAGTCATGGATAAACATGACTGGTGTTTAAAATGTTTGGGCCCTAGCCATTTACCAAACTCTTCTCCTTTTGTGGCAACAAATGACAGAGAGGCCTAAAGAACAGAGCCAGACAGTATGGATCGCTGTTCGCCTCAGACTCTTTTAGTGGCATCCACATCAAGGACATCGACCTCCTCTCATGGGTCTCTTCCAAGTCCAAACATAAGAGTAAGTCTGTGATTTCTAAAACATCATCGGCATTGACATCGAAGACAGATACTGAAGCTAGAGCAAAATCAGAGCATAAGCATCGAGACTTCCCTAGGGGTGCTTCCGATGCAGACTGGCCAGCCAAGCAGTCCTGGCAGGAGGACCTGTCCTCCAAAGCAAAGGAGGGGCTCCAAGACACTCCCAAGGAGTTGACCTCTGGAGAGCTATCGGTTTCATGTTCTGGGACGGTGGCTCAAAGCCCCATTTGTGATTGCACCCGGACATCGGCCATCTCCCTGGATCAGTGCATGCTGGCTCTCTAGAGGAGTTTGGCCGCACTCCTGGCAGCCTTGGTACAGACAGCATAGACAGCTCCAGCAGTGCAGGCTGCAGCACCCTGCCCACGCTGTGTATCTGCCCTGATGCCGGCCCTCGAGCCCACACTGTTGCAACTCCAGAGGCCGATGCCTCCGTTGGAACAGACTGATACCACCGGTATCCAACAGGCTAAGACTGCCATGGTGCCTGAGGCAAGTACCGCTGAACATCAGTATCGGCATTGGCCCTTGACATCAATGAAGCAGCGAAATCAAACACAAGACCGTCGATACTTTGATTTCTTGTCAGACTCCGAAGGGGTATGAGCGGCTCCTCCTTCCTGAAGGTGATAGGATCGGCGCCGACCAATAGCGCTGAGGGGGAGGAGCCGGAGCGTGACGACATCCGCAAGATGGCCGCCGCCATGGGAATCACGAGGCCGGAGTTGAGCAGGCCGCAGATAACCGGAGAAGTGGGGCTCAGAGCCGCCGGGGAGATCGGCAGAGGCCGCCGCGATTCCCCGACAAGCAGCAGAGTCGCCAATCCAAATAGCAGAAGAGCTGCGATTTACCCATCCAGCAGCTGTGACGCCGATCCAATACAGCAGTAGAGCTGTGAGTGGAGGCCCGGGGGCACACTCAGAGCCACTGAGGTGGAGAGCTGCAGTGGCGATGGTAGGGCAGCTTGTGCAGCTTCAGAACCGAAGGGGCCCATACGGTTGCCGGGCTGCCGCGAGGGACACCTTCTGCCGAACTCCTCTCCCTGAGGTCTTCAGCCATAGGGGGAGCAAGGAGAATGCTAGCTGGGACGGAGGCCTAATTGGCACGTCCTGGGCTGCTGTGAGCCACTGCCGAGAACAAGTGGAAGCTGCTGAGACTGGGAACACCGTGCTCGCAGGAATCCAAGCTCTGCTGGAACCGCTATGAAAGAGAAGCTTGGAAAATTTAATGCAACCAAATTTATCTACCTACAAGGTGAGAGGAGAATTAGAATTTCTTAATGTTTTGTGGAGAGTAGAAAAAGTCCGTCTTGCTAGCAAGGCGGAAGAACTGAAACTGGCTAGCTAGGGGCGGGCAGGGGGGTGGGGCCAAGTGGCCCATGCTCAGAAGGGCAAAGCCCTTCTGAGCTATGGAGAGTACTTCCGTCTTCTCGGCGCCGTCGGATGACGTCACCAAGTGTGGCTGACTCATCCTGCTTGTCCTAGGAGAACATTCCTTTATCATTCCTGGGGGAATAAATTCTCTATATATTTCTCAAGTAGGTTTCACCTCCTTGTTCTTGGATGAATCTTTTCCCTTCACATCTCCATGTGAATGTCCTGATATGCATAACCCTGTCTGCTTATTGCAGACATCTATCTTTAGACCTATATATTCAGGTATATATATATATATATATATATATATATATATATATACATATATATATACACACCTATATACATCTCTGTAGATGTATCTGTCTGTCAGCTAAGTGTGCATATGCTGTGCCCTCTAGATCTTATTATAGATCTATATATCTATATACATATATATATATATATCTACATATATGTGTGTATCTATTCAGATACTTATTATAGGTAGATATGTATTTGCATACTTATCTCCTGACTGTCTATGCTCATAAAGGTTTTTACCTTCCTGCATGTTTCTGACAGTGGGCTTGCACAGCTTCATACTGTTCCACAGTATGTTTCGGATATTTTGCACACAACCACTGCTGTGGAACTGACAGCCCTACCGTATCCTAGATTTATGTATCCCTGAAGCTCCATACCCCAATGTCTTCCTACCTCTCACCAGTTAGGAAGGACATGGTGGATCTTCAGTGGATTTCAGATTCAATTCCTCAAACATCTGTCCTTTCTGAGAGTATGGGGTTCTTCTCATACCCTTTCCTCCCTCAAGGACTAGGTCTGTTTGTCAGGATCGGTCAGTCTTCCTCTTTTGCTCCTACCTCTGAATACTCTGTAGCCGAAAGAGTTTTTCAGCTTTCCATGAAGCTTCCCACTGAAGACCTCCCGTGTTTGTGTTACCCCAATTAAATCCTGGGGTCACCTCTCACTTCCAGATGTGGACCTCCACCTTCACTCCAGTGAGGTCACCTTGAACATTATTCTACTGGATCCCCAGTAGACTCCATCAGCCTCTCTACTTCCTGCAATCCAGTAGGTGAGCATCATATGGTGATTGTTCATTCCAATATTATGGTGATTGTTCATTTCAATATAATGATCATACATACAGGGACTCCTTCCGGGTAGTCCTTTCTTAGCTTAGCTGTTTTTTCAGCAGCTCTTCTCTTTTCAACTCCTGCCCTCCATCCTCAGGATGCCTGATCATATGAGGTGTAGCATGTTTTCTATCTTCAACATGTTAGGGCTCCAGGCATCTTAGCTTGGGAGTCCCCATATGTGAAGACTCATTCCTGCTTGTTACTGGAGATAGCACAGTTACTTACCTGTAACAGGTGATCTCTGGGAACAGCAGGAATAAGTCTTCACAACCCACCCACCTCCCCTAGGAGTTGTATTTATTTTTCTATCTTCCTTTCCTCTTTCTCTCCTTTTGTCTCAGCTATGAAACTCAACTGAGGAGAGGCAGTGGAAAAGGCGGGAAGGCAGTGCGCAGGCGCGAGGGTTGCTCCCAAAAGCTTTCTGATTGGATGCTGGGGAGCATTCCCGTGCAGACTCCATCAGTACCGACGTACCCATATGTGAAGACTTATTCCTTCTGTTCCCAGAGATCACCTGTTACAGGTGAGTAACTGTGCTATGCTTCCTTGGTGTGTTTAGCCCTCTTGCATTTATGATACCCATCCTTAATCCTTTTACGATATACCTTCTCTCTTCCCTCCTCTCCTTATCTTCATCACCCCAAGGCATGTCCCTATCTCCAGGAACAAGCAGGAATGAGTCTTCACATATGGGTACGTCGGTACCGACGGAGCCTGCACTGGAATGCTCCCCAGCATCCAATCAGAAAGCTTTTGGGAGCATCCCTCGCGCCTGCGCGCTGACTTCCCACCCTTTCCACTTCTTCTCAGTTTTCGTTTTTCCACGGAGCCGGCAGGACGTCCTCCTGTCACCGCAGAAACCTTTTTCTTTAAATACTTCATTTCTTGTTTTCTTGTGGTCGCGGCTGTTTTTCCCGCCGACACTGGTACCGCTGGTGGTTTTTTCTTTTCTTTTTTCTTAAACTCAGAGAGATTTTTTCCTCTGTTTCTGTCTTAACGTTTTGGGCCTACAAGGCCTCTCCATCATTGAGCCGCCTTCTCCTAAGAAGTGCCTTTACTGTGGAAACAGTTTTCTTTTTAGACTCCAATCACTGGTGTCTAACCTGTTTGGGTCCTGACCCTTTTTCCCCTGAACTATCAGGCTGCAATACTGAGAGAAGACCTTCCCTCTTTCGAGTTTCCCTCGATACCGTTTTCCCTCCTGCAGTGAGGGCACCGGGTTTTTCTTCTCTACAGGATCAGGTAACCCACAAACAGTCTGTTAAGACTTGCCAATCCTTGAGTGGTAGGTCTCATGCCACGCATGATGACGGCTCCGGCCTTGCCCTCAAGACCCCATTGGCATTAAAACCCTGGCGGGAGTCTTCGGGCTCCAAAGCATTTCAGGGGTTTCAGGTTGTTCCTGGGGCTCACTTCTCACAGAACATACCTGAGCCGTGCTCGGGGGTGGTATCCGCTTCGAGCGGTACCGATACCCCGGCATCGGCACCGATGTCGAGTGTTCCACTCTTCACCAGGAATCGTCATCTGGCGTCCTCGGTACCTTCGGGACCGATTGATATGACCCAGACTGACTTCCCTGTATCAGCATCGCCGGTACCACCACCGACGTCGGTGCACTCTAGACATGCATCGATAGACTCACTCCCTTCGATGCCGAGTCTGGAATCGATATCTAGTC
Source organism: Ichthyophis bannanicus (assembly GCA_033557465.1). Taxonomy (NCBI): domain Eukaryota; kingdom Metazoa; phylum Chordata; class Amphibia; order Gymnophiona; family Ichthyophiidae; genus Ichthyophis; species Ichthyophis bannanicus. The sequence continues at coordinate 1,324,195,708 of CM066032.1, forward strand.
TAGATGACTGGGTACCGACACGCCTTGGAACCGACCCTTATCGTTTCCGGATACGCAGTACTGAGGATACTCACCAAGACTCTCTGGTTACCTCGGTACCGCTTGAGCAGCCTCCGATGACGGCCTCGATGCCATTACCGGTATTGGTATCGATGTCAATTCCTGCAGTTACATCGGTGCCATCGATCCTTTCTATGCCTAGTTTGGAATCGATACCTGGCATAGACGATGCAGTACTAACTGCCTCAAGTCGTGACTGCCAGTATCATTATCCATCTAGTAAGGTTCTTTTTCTGCACCAGACCAGTACATGTTTATGTTTATGTTTATTAAAATTTGATATACTGCTCATTCAGGAAGATCAGAGCGGTGTACAATATAAAAACAAATAAAAACTTATAAAAACAATCAATACAATAGCTAGAAAGAAGGAAAAGAAGTTACAATTTCAAAATATAAAGCGGGGGAGTTAAAGGACACAACACAACAGTTAAAAGGAAGAAGATGACACAAAAGGGGAGGGAAGGTCCAGAGCGAGAGAGAAGAGGTGGGTTTTCAGGTTACACTTAAAGGTGTTGTGGTGAGGCTCGAGACGGAGGGCGGGAGGTAGAGAGTTCCAGAGGGCAGGGGCTGTGAAAAAAAAGGCAGAGGAGCGAGTAGACTGTAGGTGGGCTAGAGAGGGAGAGGGAAGTGTGAGACGGTTGAGGTGAAATGAGCGAGGAGTGCGTCTGGGGGTGTGGTAGGTGAGAAGATCAGCCAGATATTGAGGAGTGTTAGTATGAAAAGCTCGATGAACCAGCGTAAGCAGTTTGTAAAGAAAGCGGAAGGGTAAGGGCAACCAATGGAGATGAGAGAGCAGAGGGATAACGTGATCGCGGATAGAGGAATGAGTGGCAATGCGAGTGGCTGTATACTGAATACGCTGAAGACGATATAGCTGTGACTTAGAGAGACCAAGAAAGAGAGAGTTTGCAAAGTCAATACGAGAAATGACCAGAGAGAGAAGTAGTGTAGCAAGCGCAGAAGAAGTAAGAAATGGACGAATAGCACGGATTTGACGTAAGAAAAAGAAGGAAGTTTTAGTGACATGAGAGATGTGGTCTTGAAAAGTAAGGTGAGAGTCAAAAATAACGCCGAGGTAACGGAAAGAGGGGACCAGAGATATGGGAGAACCTAGGAAGGAAGGGGCCAAGAGGGGAGGGGAGTCACCACGGGAAAACCAGATAGCAGTAGTTTTTGTGAGATTAAGATGCAGACAATTCTGTGATAACCAGCTAGCAACCAAGGAAAGACAGGAGTTAAGTAGAGAGAGTTCAGGGTGAGAGGGGGAAGTGTGATGAAGAAGAACAATGTTGTCAGCGTAGTAGAAGGCGCTGATCCCGGATTGTTGAATCTGAAGAGTGAGGGGAGCCAAGAAAAGATTGAAAAGAAGAGGGGCAAGAACAGAACCCTGTGGGACACCGCATATCAAAGGAAAAGGGTCAGAGGCCGGGATAGAAGGGGAGGAGGAAAGAACAGAGCAAGATCGGGAAGAAAGAAAAGAGTGAAACCAGTGAAGTACCGTATGGGAAAGACCTGCTTTTTGGAGACGAAGAAGAAGGAGAGAGTGATCAACAAGATCAAAAGCTGCAGATAAGTCAAGGGCAACCGCCACCGAGATTTCACCACGATCGTGAGCTACGTGAAGAGCATTAGTGAAAGCAAGAAGGACAGTTTCCACACTGTGACCCTGACGAAAACCAGATTGACGGGGGTGGAGAAAGTTGATGTTGTCTAGATGGTGAGAAAGCTGAGAGAATACAAATTTTTCCAGGAGTTTGGAAACGAACGGAAGATTAGAAACGGGACGATAGTGGGAGGGAATCAGAGGATCAAGGGAGGGCTTTTTCAGAATTGGGCGGATTAGTGCATGCTTCCAGGAATGGGGAAAAATACCTGAAGAGAGACTAGAGTTAATTATAGAGAGAAGAGGGGGAAGGAGTGCAAGAGATGGATCTAACAACCAGGTTGAGGGTATAGGATCAAGGGAACAGTAAGTCTTATTAGAGGAGGAAATAAGCCGGTGAAGTTCAGCAGAGGTGAGCAGAGAGAAAGAAGACCTGGTATGAGAGAGAGTTGGAGACGGCGGAGGAGATGTAATGGAAGGAGGGGAGGTAATAGGTGGTGGGCATGAGGGAAGGGAGGCCCGAAGGTTGAGAATTTTGTCATTGAAAAATGTGGCAAGAAGTGAAGGAGGGGGAGATGGGTGAAGGGAAGGGGGAGGGGCGGAGGGGAGAAGAGAGGTAAGAGAATGAAGCGTGTTATAAAGGTGCCGGGTCTGATTAGGAGCATTTGAAATGGCGTTAGAAAAGAAATCCCTTTTAGCAGCATGTATCTGAGTACGGTAGTGGGAATGATGAGTCTTAAATGATGAAAGAGTACTTGGAGATGGAGCCTTACGCCACCGCCGCTCGGCTCTGCGGAGCTGTGAGCGGAGGAGCCTAAGGCCGGAATGGTACCAGGGCTGAGAGGGGTGACGTTTTATGGGACAGGGCTGTAGAGGAGCCACAGCGTCAAGGGCATCGGAGAGAGTGGAGAACCAAAGAGAAGCTTGGGAACTGGGGGAAAGGGAAGGAAAGTCAGAAGGAAAAAGAAGGGATGCAGAGGGAAATTGCTGTATGGTGGAAGGAGTGATACGACGGGAGAGACGCTGAGAAGGAGGGGATATTGCAGCTGGTGGTTGGGAAGGGGAGTTCGAAAGGGAGCAATCGAAAAGTAAACAATAATCTGACCAAGGAAGGGTGATGGCGGAAAGGGCAGAGAGGGAAAAGGATGAGGAGGAGAGGGTAAGAAGGAGATCAAGAGTGTGACCAGCAGTGTGGGTAGGGAAAGAAACATGTTGAAAGAGAGAGAGGTCATCTAAAAGAGAGAGAAAAGCATAATCCCTAGAGGACACAGGAGAGTCGAGATGCAGGTTAAAATCGCCTGTGATAAGGAGTTGGGGGAAAGCAAGCGTTAGATCAGAGATAGTGAGAAGTAAAGAATCCCAAAGATCAGATCGCGATGCGGGTGGAAAATAGATAAGAAGGATGTGTAGTGAAAGAGGAGAATGAAGTTGGATAAGTAGAGCCTCAGGATAGTGAAGCAGAGGAGAAGAGATCTGTGTAAACGAAAGAGCAGGATGTAGAATAGCGGCCACCCCGCCACCAGAGCGGCCTGAGCGTGGAACAGAAACTGCTGAGTAGCTAGGGGGGAGAGAGCGAGCAAGGAGAGCGGCCTCTCCCTCTTTTAACCAGGTCTCTGTAGTAAGGAAGAGATCCAAAGAGTGGAATGTGATGAGGTCCTGGACAACCTTCAACCTTAGCCTTCCCAGGGATGGTTCCCATTGGAGATCCTTCTTTTCAGAAGTTTCTCCTTGACATGGCAACCTTTCTTGCTATTCCTATCCCTGGCTGTAATCTTAACCAAGGCTCTCCTGCAGAAAAGGGAAATATAATGCTTCCTTTACATCATTCTTTGCAGGATCTTCTTCTGAGAATATGGGAATCACCTTTAAGGGTTCCCTCACCTTCTACAGCAACTAATGATCTGTATCAGGTGCCCCCCTCTCCAGGGTTTCAAAAGAATCAACTTCCCCATCATTCCATTGTAGTGGAATCAGCAATGAGGAAGGTAAAAAGCAAGAAGAAGCATTCTTCTTATCCGCCAGGTCGTGCTTCTAGAGCACTTGATGCCTTTGGATGTCAAACTTTCCAAACATCTATGCTGGCATCAAGAATTATTTCTTATATATTTTGAGTCTAACACTCCAGGAGGTCACAAAGAAATTATCTCTTTTGACTCCTTTTTTGTCAGAGCCTAAGGCTGCTGACTATTCCTTGCTTCTTAGTCATAGCCGGAATATCTCTTGGTTTCTTTCTCGTGCTTCTCTAGACTCTTGAGTCTGTTAACAGATCCTCTGCTATTGCCATTGGAGCACGTCGTAGAGCCTGGCTCCAAGCTTCTGACTTGAACAGATGGGCACAACATACACTGGGTAATTCTCCTTGTACTGGAGAAAATCTCTTCAATAAGGAGGCTTTACGTCAGGTTGCTCATTGCTCCACTGACTTCCCTGGTTCTGGAGACCATTCTCAGCCTCCTTCTTCCCCAGGAGGTAGGAAATGTCCTACCAAGCCTTCTTTCCCTAAGAAAAGAAGGTTTCACTCTTCTCCTGCCCATCATCCAGAGGTGCCCAAGCAAGGGACACCTCGTCCTAGTCTGAAGTTTCCAAACTCTAGCCAGTCTCAACATACCCAGCAACCATAGGTTCTGAGGGTTACAATCTACAGTTAACTTCTTCTTAACAGAAGTTTGTTCACTGTTTTTTCTTAAAGCTCTACACTGGAGTTTTCCTTTTTCAGTATGCTAAGCTGTCAGGATATTCTTGTCCATGGGTTACAGAATTCTCCTCTTCTTACTAACCAAGAAGGGAAGTTACAGCTATCCCATGATAGTTTCTGTCCCAACATGAACATTTTTTCCTTCAGCTGACTCGCCCTATGGGTAAGTCACCCTCCAATTACCTGTTTTCTCTACCCTCTCATCCAGGGTTTCCCCTGACTGAGTGGTACCATACTGAAAAGCTTCTCTAACCTTTCATTCCAGTGTAGACTTTTTGTTTCCTTGAATACATTCTCAAGATAACTCATCAGGCAGGGACAGGAATATCTCCTCTCCCTTTGTCTGTTTCTTTTTGTTTTGCACGAGAAGATTTTCTCTGCTGTCTTTTTCAGCTGCTGTGCATGCAGGAGTTCCAGTGATTGAACTACTGGTACTTTTCCACAAGTTCCAGTCTATCTTCCACAATTTTTGTCTAGCCTCAGTAGTGATTCCAAGCTAGTCCTCATCTATCTTGGATAATCCTACTCACTTAGGCTTCTCACATTATCTTCTTTCTAGCCATCTCCTTTTCCTAGGATGTGGCAACACACCTGACTTCAGTCAGTTTTATCTCATAATTCTCCTGCACAATGCTCTCTGTAATCTTCAGAGAAGCTTTCTACTATGGGCCCTTGCTACAGAGCATTGATCTTTGTCTCTGAGGGCTATTCTATATAGTAGAAAAAAGCTTATAAATCATTCCCATGCCTGTGAGGGTTCTCCACACCCTCTTGTCTCTTGTTATAATTCAGAATATAAGCTTTTTCTGCGTGAATATCCAAGGCTATTAGTAACGCATGATACCCCTATGTCCCTCCAGTGGGTCCTCCTGGTATCTTCTCTATGCGTTTCTACCCATCTATCATGTCAGAGTTCTAAAGGACTCCCGACTTGCTCTTTACAGACTGATATTATCCTCTGTTTTTCATGCAACCATCCTGGTTATTTTACTGGATTGCATTCCTGCATCCTCTTAGCCTACGGAAATAGATTCTCTATATATCTGCAAAGTGGGTTTCACCCTCTTGTTATTGGATGAATCTTTCCCCTTCACATTCCCCATGTGAATGTTCTTATGGGGCTTAGTGTATCTTCAGACTTATTGTCATGTATGTAAATATCTCTATATATGCCTCTACATATATATGTCTGTAAGCTGTGTGTGCATAATTTATGCCCCCATATGTATATATATATCCACCTATATATATATGTTGATACATATTTCTGCATATCTAGATATATATATACCTATATATATATATGTATATCTAATCTCCCTATATATATATATATATATCTGTTGGGAGACTTTTTATAGATCAATATGTATTACATACTATCTCCTCACTGTCTATGCTATAGCAATTTGTACCTTTCTCAGAGGTTACAGACAGTGAGCTCCCTTTTTCATACTGTTCCTTAGTATGTGGGGACTGGTATGCACACAACCACTACTGTGGTGATAACAGCTTCCACTTTGCTCTAGGTCTCCCTATCCTTGAAGATTCAAGCTTCAATATCTTTCCTATCTCTCATCAGCTAGGAAAGACAGTGTACATCTTCATTGTTTTGAGTACACATTGTTCTCCTTGGGAATATGGGCCTTTTTTCCATACCCCTTCTTCCCTCCAAGACTGGGCTAGTTGTCCAAATCGGTCAGTCTTCTTCTTTTAGTCCTCAATGTTATGACTCTTTACCTAAAAGAGTTTTCAGCTTTTCTCATAAAGCTTCCCATTGAAGACCTGCCGTTCTAATCCTACCCCAGTTGACAGCTGGATCACCTCCTAATTCCAGGTCTGGACCTTCACCCTCACTGCTGTGAGGTCACCTTGAGGATTCCGCTACTGCATATCCAGTAGACTCCATCACGCTTTCTACTTCCTACAATCCAGTAGGTAAGCTCCATATTATAATTTTAATGGTACTTATCATACATGCCATGGACTCCTCTCCTGTAGTCCTTGGGTTTGCTGTTTTCCTTACAGCTCTTCTATTCTCAACTCCTACCCTCCATTCCCTCATGGGATGCCGGAGATTCCTGTGTGGGAAATGCACTCCTGATCCAGGAACATGCATTTTAAGGGATCTCCCCCTGGCATCTCTAGCTAGGGAGTCCCCATATGTGAAGACTCATTCCTGCTTGTTCCTGGAGATAGCACAGTTACTTACCTGTAACAGGTGATCTCTGGGAACAGCAGGAATAAGTCTTCACAAGCCACCCACCTCCCCTAGGAGTTGTATCTATCTATCTTCCTTTCCTTTTTCTCTACTTTTTCTCAGCTATGAAACTCAACTGAGGAGAAGAAGTGGAAAGGGCGGGAAGTCAGCGCGCAGGCGCGAGGGATGCTCCCAAAAGCTTTCTGATTGGATGCTGGGGAGCATTCCCGTGCAGGCTCTGTCGGTACTGACGTACCCATATGTGAAGACTTATTCCTGCTGTTCCCAGAGATCACCTGTTACAGGTAAGTAACTGTGCTTTACCACCCTCCTCCCTCTCATCCCCCCCTCCTTTGTCCCCAGTTGACCATACTGCCCTCAGCCACCTGGCAGCTCCCACTCCCATGAGCAAGTGACATTCATCCCCCTCTCTTCCATCCGCTAGTCCCCCTTCCCCCCTTGTTCCATTTTTTTTTTTACACTCTCAAGCTTATATCCTTCCCTCCCTGATCTCATGTCCCCCTCCTTCTCACCACGACCGTTCCCCTTTTCATTCATACCTCTACCTTTCTCATCATTCGACACTCCATCCATACTTCCTTTCACACTAGAGTCCACACTGCCTTCCTCCATCCTTAATGTCCATATTCAGCTGTCTGCAGGATTATTTCTTTGCCTTCTTAGACGCTTCCCACCATCTGCTCTCTGCCATGAGGCTGCCTTGCCCTGCTCCCCTGGTCTCTCCACCGAGAACACCATATCTCCCACTATGTCCAACTCTTTTAGTGCTGATATTGCTTCCGCCGTTGTGCGGCAACAAACCATGTGTCTGTCTTTTGTTATGGCCAGTGCAAATAGGAAATGCCATCTGTACCAGATTCCTCATATTGGCAGCAGCCCCATGATACCTCTGAGTTCTCTCCTTCTCCTCAGAGTGACTGGTGATAAATCTTCATAGATCTCCACTTTATGATTATTCAAGCTTAAACTGCTCGCTTTTCGGGCTTTTATCAAAAAAATTTATTTTATGGTGTAATGGTGAAAACACATCACAGTATCTCTTCTCTGGTTTTCCTGTTGTGGACCTAGTGCTCTATGCAATGAAATGGAAAAAGGAGCCAAATGATGAAAACTGGAAACAACATAAGCGCTGGCAAGTTAGATGCAAGACATTGATAAGGCAGGCAAAGAAAGAAGTTTAAAAAAAAAAAAAGAAGCAGCTTCCTATGGAAGCAAAAACACATAATAAAATCTTTTTCAAGTATATTTGTGTCAAAAAACCTGTGAGAGTCAGTTGGACCATTAGATGATAGAGGGTAAAACGGGCATTAAGAGGGGACAGGGCCATAGTGGAGAGACCATGCGGCCATGTGCCAACATCTTGGGGCAGTCTCCCTCTGTTCATAACTGCTGCACAAGGTATTGTATTACTGCTGCACAGTCCTGCGAGGTGGCCTCCTCCAGGACCCCTCTAATCCTTAAATTTCATCTCCTGTGTCTGTTTTCCAAGTCCTCAATTTTATCTGATATTGCCTGCTGATTAGCTTCTAACTCAGCAATTTTTGCATTATGTTCCTCTACCATGGACTTGTGCCCAGCCATTTGCTCTTCCACGGATTCAATGTATCTTCCTACCATGTGCATTTCCGCCCCGAGGTCTGCTGCCATTGTGCCAAAATCCCCTCTCAGGCTCTGTGTCTCCATTTTTAGCTCTACTAAGTTTTTAATTTCTCCATCTTTCAACTGTTCTTTCTTCCATCTCCAGTTTGTGCTCTCTCTCGGGACTCTCAGCGACCGCGCGGCTTCTCCCTGGCTCTCCCAGCGCCATCTCGGGCTCCTTGCATGATATCGTCGCTTTTGAGAAGGTAAAATCCTTAATATCTATTTTATTTTTGCTTGCCATGTGCTCTGTAGCCTCCTTCTCTTTATACACTCTGCCATCGCCGTTTTTATCTTGGAGGTCTATTAAATTTATTTATTTATTTAACCAGATTTGTATACCACTTTTTCCTTCAATCAAAGTGGTTGACATCACAATATGGTTTTACGTTGAACAAGAGGGGTGGGGTGAGAAGACGTGCATAAAGACTTTAGATGCTTGGCTCGTATCTTCACATTTAATCATATAGTAGGATCTTTAGTTTGCTTGATCATAGGATTCCATGAATAAGAGGGTTTTGAGGGATTTGCGGAAATCCTTGAGGTCATTTAGCACTCGTAGTTCATCTGGGAGAGAATTCCAGAGGGCAGATGCTAAGAGTGATATAGCTCTGTTTGAGGTTACTTGTCTTGTCTTATGGTATCCTGTGGGTGTGTGGCTTCTACTGTTGCTATTTGCTCGTCTGTGCCGGTTGGTTGTGTCCATGGTTAATAAACTGTGGAGGACATCTGCTGTACATAGGTGCATGATCCTGAATATGTTTATGGTTGTTAGCGGTAAATAAGCACCTTTCTGCATTGGGGGGGGGGGGGGGGATCTCTCGATTCACACCGCCATTCCTTGGGGTGATATCACTTCCTCTCATTGGTGACTTCTAACCCTATTTTGTACTTGCAAATTTGCACCTCTTTGGGGTATATTCAAATTGGTGTCTTTTAAGGATTTTGTTCTAGATGATATGGTTTCACTTTGCCAAGTGGATATTGCTGTAATTTTAGCATTTATTCAGAGGGGTCTCATAGGTTACTGGCCCTGAATTTGGTATGGGTGCAGGTGGTGGTGCTTTCCTGTTTCCCTTGTCTGATCTGTAGATTCTCATTGGTTGCTCACCCAAAGTTCAGTCATTTCCTGGGAGGGATCATCAAGGTCAGTCCCTCTTCAGGATCTTAATTTGAACCCCCAACACTGAGAATGGGACTAGGACTGGAACCGGGGTGAGACAGTGGGGGGAGTTGACACAGGAAGGTATTGGAATGGGGCTAGATAGGGGGGGGGGGTTGAACTGTAAGGGAGCTGACACTGAGGATGGTACTGGAAGGGGACTAGATAGTGTGAGGGGAGAGGGTCTATGTTGTAAGGGAGTTGACGGGGATGGTATTGGGATTGGAAGGGGACTAGATGGGGCTGGAACTGGAAGGTGGCTAGGTGGTGGGGGAATGAGAAGTATGGGAACTGACATTGGGGATGGACAGTGGAGAGGTTAGTCTGGGAATGGAAAGGAGCTGACACTGGGTGGCTGGGAATACAAGCGACTGACACTGACGATGGGACTGGAAGGGGACACTGGAATGAGGGGACTGGGACTAGAAGGGGCTGTCACTGAGTATGGTACAGGGACTGGAAGGAGTTAATGGGGGTGGTGGGCTGGAACTGGATGGAAGTTGACACTGGGAGATGGGATTGGGATTGGAATGGTGCAGAGGGATAATCGGGGACTTTAGAAGGGGGTGTGGAGGTTAAATATGAGGATGGAATCATGAGGGATTCGGGCAGCCCTGCAGGACTTGGGCAGTAAGCAATGTGGGGGAAAGCAAGGGAAGAAGGAAGATTAGGGACTTGAGGGAGGGGGAGTCAGGAACCAGAGATGGGAGACTTAAGACACTGAGTAGGAATTTGGAGACAACAGCACCTAGTAATTTATGCCAAAGGTGGTTTCACCTTTTCATTTGAACCAGTCGGTTTACCTTCCTGTCTTCTTCCCTAGGCCTCATGCCTCTAGTGCAGAAAGGAATCTTCATACTCTGGATTGTAATGGAGCTTTAGCTTTTTACCTGCAGAGGACTAAGCAACATAGACAGGCTTCACAGCTTTTTGTTGCCTTTGACTCCAGTGACCTGGGCTTACCAGTTTCCAAGAGAACTCTCTAAGTGGATTGCAGACTGCATATCCTTTTCCTATGAGAGTAAGGGACTTTCTCTCGAAGGTCATGTAACAGCTGACAATGTGAGAGCAATGGCGGCTTCTATGGCCAACCTTCACTCGGTGTCGATTGACGACATTTGCAAAGCAGTCATTTGGTCTTCGGTCCACACCTTTGCAGCCCATTACTGCTTGGACAAGGACTCCTGTCGGGATGCCTCGTTTGGCCAGGCTATTCTCCAGCATCTCTTTCAGACTTAGAACTCCTGCCCGCCATCCCGGGTTTCGATACCAGAGATCCTTGGGAGGAAGCATGACCCACCTCAGCCTGAGTTTCTCAGCTTCTGGGGTCATCCCCCTGGCATCTCTAAGCCTGGGAGTCCTCATATGTGAAGACTACATTCCTGCTTGTTCCTGGAGATAGCATAGTTACTCACCTGTAGCAGGTGATCTCTGGGAACAGCAGGAATTGAGTCTTAACAGCCCACCCACCTCCCCTAGGAGTTGTATCTCTCTCTCTCTCTCTCTCTTTCCTTCTCTCCTTTATTTCAGCTACAAACCCAACTGAAGAGAGCGAGTTGGAAGGGCGGGAAGGCAGCAGCACAGGCGCAGTGGGATGCTCCCAAAAGCTTTCCTATGGGATGCTGGGGAGCGTTCCCATGCAGGCTCAGTTAGTGCCGACGATACCCATATGTGAAGACTCAATTCCTGCTGTACCCGGAGATCACCTGTTACAGGTGAGTAACTACGCTTTACTGTCCATCAGAAATCCTTCTTTTTCACTATTAATATCCTATCTCACTTCTCGCAGCACTGTTATCACTTGGATCATACCAACCACATACATAGACCTTTCTTCATACCATACTATAGACTAAGGCTTTTAGAAACATCAAACTATTAACACTTAGTGCTACTTTTAAGTGAACTGCAGGTAGAAGATATAAATGTATTTCTGCTCATTCTAAATAACAACTCTCTACATATGTCCTAATTAGCATTAAACATTCCAAATAACTAAAGTCCTTATGACATGAAAATTATTCTTTCAAAACGTTTTATAACCATCTCAATGGGAAGAAATATTCCCAGGTGTATCTAGAAGTCGTACACTAAGGGTTTAGGAAGGGCAGTAAGTACATCAAATAGAGCACTAGTAATATCGGGTAAGGGAACACTTTCCATAAGTTCAGAAGAAGTACCTGAGCTGGAAAGAAACTAATTTTAATCTGCTATATAAGGAAAATCACAATTTCCTAATCGTCCCTCCAATCCCAGTCCCATACTTGTGGACTATCTCTGTCTACCAGCAGCTAGAAACTGAGCATGACATGTTCCTCCTCAGCCACCAGAAACCTAGCAGCTAGGGCGGGAGCACCCACATGGCTGAGCTCTACTGGATGAACATCTACTTTGATGGATTACTAAAAAAAAAAAAACACCTTAGGGGGGGGGGGAGAGACAGCCTATCAAGGACTTTAGAGCAGCAGACAAGTGAGGCTTCCTGAAGGCATAAGTTGGTTTGGCTGGCTCACTTGTACAATTGCTAAGTGGAAGAAAGCAGGAGGCAGGGCCGGCTTGCTTGACATCAGGCCCTTTGGTGGTTAGATTTTAGAGCAGGGGCCAAACACTGGTGGTCTGCGTCTTGTCCCTCCGCCCCTCCCTCCCCAGAAGGGCAGCTCAGCACTCTTGATTAAGTAGCTGGCTGCCATTGTGTCTGGCTATTGTGAATAGAGCCTTCCTCAGATGCTGCCTCTTTAAGTTTCAACAAGGGGGGGGACAAACCCACAGTGAGCGGCATCAGAGCAGATGACCTTGCAGCTCTGCAAGGCAGCGGTCCTGGTCTGCCCTCCTTCATGGTGAGTGTTTCAGCGGGATTTTCTTGGGGCCTTCTGTCTTCAGCCTCCTCTGTGGTTGGCCGTCAATTGTGGACTTTGTTTTGGCGCAGCCGGAAGTTTTTTCCCTCTACGGACTATCCATGTGATTGACAGTAGTGCTGCAGCAGCGATTTTGCTGGCAAGGTGGTTTTTTTGGTATCAGGGGAGCTGTGTTTTTTTTTTTTTTCCCCCTGTGGTAACATGGAAGGAAAGCCTGGGGCTCCTGAGGGGGATTTTCAGCGGTTTCAAGCCTCCTCTGCCCCTTCCAACAACAGGGTCAGTGGATTCAGGGGGCATGGAGTTGTCGGGTGTTTTCCCTTCTCACTGGATTTTATCCTCCAGCTTCACCAGGCCTACTGTCTTGCAGAAGTTGGGCAGCATACATCCTGTCACAGTGCATAGCTCCAAGCCTGAACATTTGGCCCTGCAGGGGCTCCCCCTCCTAAAAAGAGATGTGTTCACAATGCTTCCTGGGCTGAGCAGAGCCCTCCTCCCTCTATAGCTTCCAAGGATGTTTTAGAGGGACCTTCAGACCTCTGGGGAGAGGTAGTCTGGCCTGAGCTGGAAGAGGGAGAGATTCCTAAGGGTGAAGACCCAAATGTGGAGTTGCCAGTCTTGATTAGTCACTTGCTGATGGCACTTAATATTGTCCCGCCTGTGACAGCAGAGGAACCTCTGGAGGACCCTTTGCTACAGAGCTGTAAGGCCTCTCAAGTCTCCTTCCCTGTTCACTGTATGGTTAAACAGATGATAGAGTTGGAATGGGAAGTTTTGGAGGCTGGCCTGAAAGGTGGGAGAGCCATGGGACAGCTTTATCCCATTCCACGTGAGGAGAAAGAGCTTCTTTGAATGCCTAAGGTGGATGCTCTGGTTTCCGCAGTTACCAAGAAGACTACTATTCTCGTGGAGGACTTGGTGGCATTGAAGGATGTACATGACTGCAAGTTCAACACCCTCTTGAAGCAAGCCTTTGATACCAGTGCTCTTGCTCTGCAAGTCCCCATTTGTGGGGCTTCTGTTACCAGGGCCTCCAACTGGTGGGCTTAAAGTTTGGCGACAGCAGATATGGAACCTCAGAATGCAGCGCCAGAAGCGGCTAAGGTGATGACCTCTATTGTAGCCGTTTGCCATTTTCTTTGGTTGCGGAATTGGGTGGTAGATGTTTCTTCCAAAATTCTGCTAAGCAAACTTCCTTTCAAAAGCAATTTGCTCTTTGGGGAAGTGCTGGATAAGCTGGTCAAAGACCTGGAGGACTCATAAGGGCGCAAAGTTGCCAGAAGACTGACCTAAAGCCCCTAAGCAGGGCCATCACTCCCAGGGATCAGTTTAGAGACCTATAGAAAGTTTGGGTGACCCGTTTTGCTCCTTACCAGTGAGGACGGTATACGCCGAAGGGGCAGCCCTTTCGAGGCTGCAGAGGTTCCAGTAGGGGCTATTACTCTGCTCCTCTGGCTTTCTTCAAAAAATCCCAATGAAGCGAGGTCTGTCCAGGCAGAGGAGGTGCCTGTATGGGGTTGGTTACAACTGGTTTACTCCATCTGGGCCAGCATAACCACCGACCAGTGGGTTCTGGACGTCAGGGAGGGCTATTCATTGGAGTTTGCCTGTCCCCTCTCTTGACGCCTTTGTGCAGTTGCCTTGCAAGGCTCCTGCCAAGAGTTGTGTGGGTCAGACCACGCTTGATGTCCCTGGAGGCTGTGGTGTCGGTCCCACCCAACCAATGCAGGTTAGGTGCATACTCCATCTACTTTGTGGCACTCAAGAAGGACGAGGCCTTCTGTCCTATTCTAGATCTCAAACTGTAAGCTGCACTCTGTGAGTCCCTCATTTTTGCATGGAAACGCTATACTCAGTCATTGTGGCGGTCAGACAAGGAGTACCTCTCGGCCCTGAACCTCACAGGGGTGTACTTGCACATTTTGATCTGACCAGACCACCAACAGTACCTGTCATTCTCAGTGCTGCAAGGCCATTATCAGTTCTTGCAACAGCCCCATGCATGTTTACAAAGATCATGGTGATGGTATTGGCAGCCCTGCAGGGCAGGGCATCTTAGTTCATCCCTACCTGGACGACTGGCTGATCTGAGTGAAGTCACAAGCTGAGGGCGTGGAGACCACTCAGTGGTGGTTTTCCTTCAGAACCTCGGGTAGTGAACCTAGCCAAGAGTAATCTCGAGCTGGTCCAGGATCTGGTGTTATCTGGGAGTGTGCTTCGATACCAAGTTGGATTGCGTGTACCTTTCGCTGGAGAGGTCTCAGAAACTTCAGGCTCAAGTGTGGAGCTTTTTGAAGATAGTGCCACGCTGAGGGTGTCTCCATCTGCAGGTTCTGGGCTCCATGGCAGTGGCCTTGGACCTAGTCCTGTGGGCACAGGCTCACATGAGGCCTCTGCAGGCGATCCTACTCTCGCATTTGTCACCACAGTACTATCTTATGTTGTGGCAGTTGATTTGTCCTCTAACCATGAGAGCACAGCTCTCTTTGTGGCTGTAGCCGGAGCACCTGGTGGCGGGCATACCACTAGAGCCACTGGACTGGGTGTTGGTCATGACTGATGCCAGTCTCATGGGCTGGATCGCACATTGCAAATCAAAACTGACACAGGAGCTATATTCTGTGTGGTCAGTTAATAGGCTAGAAATGAGCAGTCTTCTTGGCGCTCCAGGTCTTTCTTCCCCTGGTTTCTGGGAGGACGGTATGGGTCTGTTCAGTCAATGTGACTATGGTGGCATACATCTGCCAGGTGGGCACAGGCAGTGCGACACTGGCAGAGGTGGTGTTTCCCCTGCTGCTTTAGCATCTGACAGCATCTCATGTGGCAGGCAAGGAAAATGTTAGTTGATTACCTCAGTCAGCATTGGTTAGACTCGGGTGAGTGGGAGTTAAATGCAGCTGTTTCACACTACGCTGGGCATGCCCGTCAGGGATCTCATGGCCTCTCTGGCCAATGCCAAGGCAACATGGTTCTTCAGTAGGTGAAGAGCGCCCATGTATGAAGGGTTTGATGCCCTGGCCTAGCCGTGGCTGACGCACAGACTTCTGTATGTTTTTCCTCTGTGGCCTCTCATAGGGCATCTACTGCAGTGAATCGAACGTCATCAGGAGCAGGTGATTCTGATTGCTCTGTATTGGCCTCGTCTGTGGCATGCTGACCTGCTCTGACTGGTTGTGAAGCACCCCTGGCGGCTTCCCAACAGGGTCAACCTGCTTTTGCAGAAGCCCGTCCTCTTCCTTCAGGTGGATTGGTTCTTGCTTATGGCTTGGCTCTTGAAAGGGCATGACTAAGGCACAAAGGATTTTCGGCGGCAGTTATCGCCACCATGTTAGTCATGCAAATGCTCCACTTTGTTGGTCTATATCAGGATCTGGTATGTGTTTGAGAGATGGTGGAAAGACACAGGGCTTCGCTTCTGGACATTCTTTCCTTCTCGCAGACAGGACTGGACAAGGGATTGGCCTTAAATTCCTTACTGGTCCAGGTGGCGACCCTCTCTTGTTTCCAGGGGAAGTTACAGGGCTACTCCTTGGCGGCTCACCCAGATATGATCTGTTTTCTTTGTGCGGTGAAACAGGTTTGGCTACCCCTGTGTTCCACAGTGCTGTTGTGGGACCTCAACCTGGTACTAACGGCCTTAACAGTGGTGCCCTTTAAGCCTCTGTTTCGGGCCACCCTGAAGGATCTCACCCTGAAGATGGTGTTTTTGATTGCCATCTGGTTAACACGTTGCATTTCTGAGTTGCAAGCCGTGTCTTGCAGAGTGCCTTTTTTGTTCCTGTCCAAGGAGAGAAGGTGGTTGTGCCTTCTTTTCTGCCCATAGTGGTCTCGCCTTTCACTTAAATCAAATGGTGACCCTGCCAGGTTGTTTCCCTATCGTAGACTCCAAGGAGGGTCACCAGCTTCACCAACTGGATGTGTGCAGGACCCTATGCACATCCAGTAGACTGAACCTTTCCAAAGATTGGACTGTTCGTTTATTCATGTTTATTAACAAAATAAAGATACATGCAGTTCCGTAACCAAATGCAAAAGGCATAATGCAAAAGGGAGAGCCTAAAGAGCAAAGGTAGCAGAACAGCAAACCTGTGCATAAGCAATATATCAGAACTCCAAGTCTCCATTGCATATTACAGTAGAAATGTTTCTATCAGACATCAAGGGGGGGGGGGGGGGGGAGAACACAAACCGTGAAACCACTGGAACAAGCATTATACAACATTTGTACTAATTTTTTTTTTTTACTGTCTCCCCACCCCCAACCCCCACCCTTCTCAACACAAGGGCCCCACCCACTATAAACACTACCTCCCCCACTACCCTATGATCGGACTGTTTATTTGTCTTGTCCACACAAAGGGGAGGTGGCATCGAAGACCTCACTGGTATGCTGGGTAAAGGAGGCTATCGTTTCATCCTTTATTTTCAAGGGGGAAAATGTGCCTGATGGTCTTAAAGCCCATTCCACCAGGTCATGGGTGACTTCCTGGGAGGAGCACAGACTGGTTCCGACCGGGGATATCTAGAGCAGCCACATGGTTGTCTCTGCACACATTTACACGACATTACCACATCAGTGTTCAAGCATTACAGGATGTGCGTTTTGGGGTGACAGTGCTCCAAGCTGGACTTGCTGGTTCCTCCCATACTTAGTCACTGCTTTGGTACATTCCACACGGACTGGACTGGAGGGACGATTAGGAAGGCAAAATTAGACCTTACCTGCTAATTGTTGTTCCTTGAGTCCTTCCAGTGCAGTCCAGGACTCACCCTTGTTTGGCAATGACTTTTTCTGTGCTTTTAGGATCTAGCAGAGTGTTGGAGTCTGGCTGTTTGCACTACAGGGCTCTATTCAGAATTCCAGCATCTTGTTACACTGGAGCCCTCATGGAGGGAGATTAGCAGATAGGCAAGTAAGGGCCTTTCTCCTAGTTTTTTTTCCTCTAATGGTGTACATAGTTCATGAAATTTGTTTGACTATTTATTGCTCCCTTCTGGTGTATGCTGGAAGGTTTGTTTCATATGTATGTTTAGCTATGCTCTCTAGGAGTGTGCTTTGTCAACAGAATACTGATTTCTGGTGCCTGAGGAGGGAACTCTTCTACTGTGATGTCAGAAATCTGTCATGCTCCGTTCTAGCTGCTGGTGGACGGAGATAATCCATACGGACTAGACTGGACTGGAGGGATTCAAGGAAAGACAATTAGAGGTAAGGTCTAATTTTGCCATTGAAATGATTAAAATAAGGGGGTTTAAGACAGGTTATTAGTGTCTCAAACAAAAACAAAAATCAGCGTGTGCTGCTGACTTTCACTGTGTTACAACATATATCTTTTTTCTCACTTAGACTGAGAACAGGAAAGCTTTCAAAACAAAAAGTGCACTTCTTATCTGGAAACCAAAATGTATAACTCAAATACAGAAAAACAATTGAAGTTACCTTAAGACCCAAGAGTGAGACAATCAAAATAAAACAGATCTGTGTAGTCTTTACACATTACCAACCAACAACAAGAAAACGGACATTTCAAATATCAGCTTGCCA
Source organism: Ichthyophis bannanicus (assembly GCA_033557465.1). Lineage (NCBI taxonomy): Eukaryota > Metazoa > Chordata > Amphibia > Gymnophiona > Ichthyophiidae > Ichthyophis > Ichthyophis bannanicus. Next base: position 1,324,213,487 of record CM066032.1, read on the forward strand.
GACTGGCGAACTAAGGCTCTGACATGCCAAAGAAGAAAATCAGCATATGAAAAATACTCCCAACTAATTACCAAGTTAAAGCCAGGCTGTTTAAATATTTTACAACCAGAAAATGGTATCCTTTTAAAAGCATGCAGGAAAGCAAACAAATGAATCATTATATATTTTCTCTTCTAATACAAAGAACTTATGTTTTTCTTGAGACTTGTTCATGTGCCATTGTCTCCCACCATGTAAGGATGGCCCACTAAGGGCTAGTGTACAGTTCCCCTAAATCATTCCATATTTCAAATATTGAAGCTTCTTTGAAAAAGTCCCTCCTATGGGAAATTGTAATGCTTCATTACCACTAGTTATTGAATGCCATCATGCTACAGGGTTTATAGCAACATCACTATGTTTAACCATCATACGCCCAGATCTTCTGACTTGCCTCCAACCCAGAGAAAAAGGATCTGAGCATTCACGAGCAAAACAAAGAATTATACCATCACAAAGTCTGCTTAAGGCTTTTAAGGAGGAAATTCACAGACTTGAGCAGTCTCCTCTAACTTCCTTCCTTAGCTTGCTGCAGCACTTTCTTTTATTAGGGAAAAAATGCCACGTAGTACAATCTTGTCTTAACATTCTGTGTCATGCTTTTTGCTTTACTTTTTGTTCATCTATATCTACATGTTTCAGGTCTAGCTGGGCACAGACACATTGAGCACTTCTAATCATAACAAGAATCCTACAAGCAAAACATTCTGTCTCGCAAGAAGTAACCTTGAGTGTCTTCACTTATTCATAAACACCCCCTGTGAAGCTGTCGGTATATTTAGAGCTGTTCTCACACACTAAACCTTTCCCTGAGTCCCTAGCCCCCATTCGAGTTCCTTTCTACAGTGTTGTCTATCCTGATTAGACTGTAAGCTCTTATTAGCAGGAATAATTTCTTAACATGTCTCTGTACAGTGCTGCGTATGCCTTGTAGTACTATACAAATGATTAGTAATAGTAGGGCTAGGGTGGATGCTGTAATTGGGGCTTGGGAGTCTTCAGGCGACTCTGGCTTTTTACTACCCCTAGATGTGGAAGACCTTAACACTTCCTGTTCATCTGGACTGGTGTAGCAGAATGATAAGGTGGTGAAATGTAAATCTTACCTTGTTAATTTCCTTCCCTTGAATCCTGCTAGACCAGTCCAGGACTCATCCTTCAAGCAATCATCTGTGCCCTTTTTGTTTTCTGCCAGGCATACATTATGTCTTAGGTTTTATCAGCTACAGGATTTCTTTTTCCCCTGTTGGTGATCAGTAGTTGTGAGATTTCCTAGCCTCCTATTGTGGGTTTTTTGGGGTTGCCACCCACATCCTAGAATTCTGGGGCAACTTGGCAATAATGATTATAACATGATCACATTTGATTTAATAAATGGAGGGAGGACAGCAAAGAAATCTACTGCACTTGCATTTAACTTTCAAAAGGGAGACTATGATAAAATGAGGAAAATGATTAAGAAAAAACTAAAATGAGCAGCTACAAAGGTTAATGGTTTACATCAAGCCTGGGCATTGTTTAAAAATGTTTTCTCTGTGAACAAGCAGGAAATAAATCCCCATGTATGGGTGATGTCACCATCTGAGCTCCGCACGGAACATTCCACAGCTTCCAAAGGAAGCTTTTGGGAGGTACACCACGCATGCACACCTGCCTTCCTGCCCGCCATGGCACCATACTTTCCAGTCGTCCTTTTCCACAGAGCCCCTTTCTGCAGTCTGGAAAAAAGTTTTCTCTGACCCTCATGGCTGGGATTTTTTACTCTTTATTTTTCCTGCATGTTGTTGGTTAGCTGTTTCCCTTTTTTAGGTTTTGGGTTGTTTTTCAACACTTGTGCGTGGCTTTTTCACCGCTCAGTGATTTCCTGCCTGCGGAGGTTTTTCAGTTTGACTTTGCCGAGGTGGAGGCTTTAAGAAATGCACCAAGTGTGGAAAAAACATTTCTGTCATAGACCTTCATAATTGGTGCTTACAGTGTCTTGGACCTGACCACGAGCCGATGTCTTGCAAGCTCTGCTTGCAGATGATGCAACAAAGGTTGAAAGATTTGGGAAAGGCAGTAGTCGTCCCTCTTTGGCTCATCTGATTCAGCATTCTGAGCCCTATGCCTCTGAAAAGATCCAGAGACGACCAAGGGGAAGGAGCAGCATGCTCAGTCGGACCTGAAGGGCAGTGTGACAGGGAGAGGCTCCCGGCAGAGACTGTATTGAAGGGTGAGCACCGGGAAACGTTCTGGGTGCAGCGTCCTCGCAGCCCTTCTCATTGAGATGTGGAGAGCGATGGCTGGGAGTGGCTGGCCAAGCTTCCCCGGCAGGAGGGGCCAAGCTTCCCCGGCGGGAGGACCCGACCAGAATGGTTGAGTCTACTCCTAGTGCCCAGGAGGGCAGTGGGATGTCTCCCAATGCACCTATCATTGTGAGTGTCCACCTGAGGTGGTATTGCTGATGGCTGCGGCATTGACTCCCTCACATGTGGCGATTCTGGTGGAATGCCTTTGAGCCTTACAAGCTTACTTGGCAGTGGTGCTGAATGCCGGCTTCGCAGCACGGAATGTGTCATCACCACACACCTTCCAGCCTTTCCTGGCAACCCTTGCCCTAACTGCTAAGGTTAAGACATCGGGTGGAAGATCAGTGTCGACCCTGGTCACTGGAGCCATCTATCTCTCCAGTGTGTCTGAGTATGAAGTCCTGGGGCACTGCCATCAGCACGATGGGTGGCACGAAGGTTATCAACGCCCTCCCTACTCCAAGCTGCGGAGCGAGCAGGACGAGGAGATGCGGCACTATTTTGACTTCCTCTCACCTTCCAGTACTTCATAAGGGACATTGCCAAGGCCATCCCCTTTTGCCTGGAATCAGAGGAGGAACAGAGGGCAGAGGAACTGGAACTCCTCCAGTACCCCTCGGGCCCCCCGGGAGGCAGTGACTGTTCCCATCCACTAGGTTCTGCAGTGGCTGCTGCTGTGTCTCTGGGAGGTGCCGTTCACACTGCCTGTAAGCCACTGGTTCTATTCCCTATTCTGGGTCCCAGGGTTTGAAAAGCTGCAATTGCCCCATAATTCCATGGTGATGGAGTCAGCCCTAAAGTGCTTGAAGAGTGCTAAAACGCACTTCTCAGCCCCACTGAGACTCAGAGCCTGGACTCCTTCGAGAGGAAGTGCTTCCAGGGCTCTATGCTCATTGCCAGGATCCTGACTTACCATACTTACGTGAGCATGTTTCCTAAAGGATGTCATGTTGGACCTGGAGGATTTTGTTGCCCTTGTTCCCAAGGACTATCACAAGTCCCTCTCAGGGCCTCGTGGCTAATGGCAAGGATTGCTTGAAGTTCATAGTGTGGGGCTCCTCTGATGCCTTTGAGTCTACTGGCAGTGTGGTGGCTGTGGGCATCGCTGCCTGCCAGATGGTATGGCTGTAGTCTTAAGACCTGGAGTAATGGGTTCAGGACAACATAGAAACATAGAAATATGACGACAGAAAAAGACCACATGGCCTATCTAGTCTGTCCTTCCAAATCAACAACTACAACAGTCCCCTTTTTACCTTTAGAGATCCTCTGTGTTTCTCCCATGCTTTTTTGAATTCAGTTACTGTCTTCATCTCTACCACCTCCACTGGGAGACTATTCCACATATCCACCACTCTTTCCGTAAAGAAATATTTCTGCATATTACTCCTGAATCTATCTCCCTTCACCTTCATCCCATGTCCTCTCGTAGCAGAACTTGCTTTCAATTGAAAGAGGCTCTCTCCCTGAACATTTATGCCACGGAGGTATTTAAATATCGCAATCATATCACCTCTATCCCGCCTTTCCTCTAAGGTGTACATATTAAGATCCTTAAGTCTGTCCTCATATGCTTTATAATGAAGATCACTAATCATTTTAGTAGCCACCCTCTGCACCGACTCCATCCTGTTCACATCCTTTTGAAGGTGCGGTCTCCAGAATTGCACACTATACTCCAACTGAGGTCGTACTAAAGACTTATACAGATGCATTATCGCCTCCTTTTTTCTGCTAGCCATTCCTCTCCCTATGCACCCAAGCATCCTACTAGCTTTTGCCGTCGCCTTTTCTACCTGTTTAGCTACTTTAAGATCATCAGACACAACCACGCCTAGCTCTTCTTTAGTGGACAAAAGTACTTCACCCCCTATACTATATTGCTCCCTTGGTTTGCTGCAGCCCAAATAAATGACCTTACATTTTTTAACATTAAATCCCAGCTGCCAAATTCTAGACCACTCTTCAAGCTTAGCTAGATACCTCCTCATGTTATCTACACCTTCCTGGGTGTCTACTCTATTGCAGATTTTGGTATCATCCGCAAAGAGGCAAACCTTACCCGACAGCCCTTCCGCTATATCGCTAACAGATGTTAAAAAGAATCGGACCAAGGACAGATCCCTGGGGCACAGCACTGGTAACATCCTTCTCCTCAGAGTGAGTTCCATTTACCTGTACTCTTTGTCGCCTCCCACCCAACCAATTTGTAACCCAAGCAGTAACTTTAGGGTCCATCCCTAGGGTGCTCAGTTTGTTTATAAGTCGCCTGTGAGGAACAGTGTCAAAGGCTTTACTGAAATCTAAATACACCACATCTAGGGCTCTCCCTCGGTCCAACTCCCTGGTCACCCAGTCAAAGAAATCAATCAGATTTGTCTGACAAGACCTGCCTCTGGTGAATCCATGCTGCCTCAGATCCTGTAATCTGCTGGACTCCAGAAACCTCACTATTTTCTCTTTCAGCAGCGTTTCCAATAATTTACTCACTACCGAAGTTAAACTAACCGGCCTGTAGTTTTCAACCACATCCTTACTTCCGCTTTTGTGTAAAGGCACCACATGAGCCTCTCTCCAGTCCTTTGGCACCACTCCTGACTCCGAGGCATTGAAAAGGTCAGTCAGTGGAGCTGCTAGAACGTCCCTAAGTTCTCTTAGTATTCTAGGGTGTATCCCATCCGGTCCCATCGCTTTGTCTACTTTAAGTTGAGCTCGTTTCTCACGAACACAGTCTTCTGAAAATTGTTCAAGATGTCCCTCGCTTCTGTTCCTGTTTGTGGGTGTTTTCTGAGTTCCTGCTCCTGGTTCTTCATCTGTGAACACAGAAATATTTGTTAAGAAATTCCGCTTTATCCTTATCAGCATCTACATATTTCTCCCCTGCACCCTTGAGTCTGACAATACCACTTTTGCCCTTCCTCTTCTCACTAACATATCTGAAAAATGTCTTATCCCCCCAATTTATTGCATTGGCTATTTCCTCCTCCTCTTGAATCTTTGCCTTCCTGACTACTTTGCTAGCTTCTCTAAGTTTTTCCAAATATAGATGCCTGTCTTCCTCGCTCTATGATCTCTTGTATTTCATGAAGGCCTCCCTCTTTTTCTTCACCTTTTCAGCTACTTCTTTCGAAAGCCATAGCAGTCTCCTTTTCCTTTTACCTTTTACACCGCCTTAATGTAACGAAGGAACAGTATATCAAATGCAAATAATCATAAACATAAACATCAATGGAGTCCTCGATCCCATCGATACTTAGAGTTCCTCAGTGACTTGGACTCCGACTGGGAGGCTGAGAATGAGTCTGTGGAGATGGTGAGGCACTGAGATGTTCCCTCGGATCCCTCACCATCACCAGTGTCTAAGGCCCCCCCCCCCCCCCGAGGACCTCTCTTTTCCGGAATTTGTGAGGGACATGGGAATGGCCTTGCCTTTCACCCTCAAGGTGGAGGAGGATCCTCGAGCTGAGGAACTCGAGGTCCTCCAGTATCCCACACATCAAAAGAGGCCATCATGGACCTTGTCCACCCCATTCTGGAGTGGCTTCTTATGAGGATGTGGGAGATTCAACGTACAGTGCCTTTGAGCATGCGGCTTGATTCCATGTATCTGGTCTGCAAGAACCCAGGCTTTGAGAACACAACTGTCTATCAACAATACCAAGACACGCTCCTCGGTGCCATGGGTCGGGAGGCCTGCACCATGTATGGCTTTGGCAGGAAGTGTTACCAGGGCTAGATGCTCGTTGCCCGTATACAAGCATAGCAGCTGTACGTGGGCATATACTTGAGAGTCCTGGTATGGGAGCTTGCCGAATTCTCAGCTGAGCTTTCTGGTGACCATCTTGAGCACTTCTGGAGCCTGGCAAGTTAAAACCAAGAAATGCTCCAAATTTGACTCTGGCAACCTATGACTGCTTCGAGTCCATGGCCAGAGTGGCTGTGGTGGGCATTAGTGCCCGCTACCTGGCATGGCTACAGTCCTCGGACCTGGAGCAATGTGTTCAGGACAAATTGGTTGGTGTCCCATGCCAGTGTGAGAACCTCTTCAGCAAACCCCTGACGGAGAAGGCTGTTGAATTGGAGACAGAGCAACTCACCATGGCCAGGCTCTCCAGGAACACTGCTGAACCTTCCTGATGGAAGGCTTGGGGGGAAAAGGCTTTCTTCCCAAAGAGAAGGAGCCTACAGTGCATTCCCCCCTATACCACTCCTACTAAGTGCCCCCACAGGGGCAGCAGTCCAAGGTCAAAGATGACAGCTTAGGCCTAAGACTCCAAAACCACAACCAGCGCCTCAGGCACAGCCTGAGGGGAGAATGACGCCCAGATCACGACTTTTCCTCCCCTTTCAGGCCCAGTTTTGCAGCACATTGAGGGGCGTCTCCAGTTCTTTTCCCACCGTTGGCTCAGCATCACCACTGACACCTGGGTATTATAATTAATGTAGGGTTACCTTCTACACTTCGAGCTAACCCACCTCTCCATTCTTTCTAGGGAATGCCCTCTGGAACCTCACCATCAAGAACCTCAACTGGTATTGTCCAACCTTTTGGAAGCCAGGGTGGCGGAACTGGTTCCACCGTCTCAGACAGGAAGAGGGTTCTACTCCTGATACTTCCTGGCCCCCAAAAAGATGGGTTGTTTCTGACCCATTCTGGATCTTCACAATCTAAATCTGTTCCTTGTAAGAGAGAAGTTCCAGCTGGGAGATTGGCTGTGCTCTTTGGATCTAGAATATGCTTACATCCACATCCTCATCCTCATTCACCCCCGTGCACCGACAATACTTTTGCTTCATTAGCAGCAGCAGCGGACACTAGCAATACAGGTTCTTTTGACTAGCGTCCACTTCCCAAGTTTTCAAAAAGTGCTGCTTTTCTTCACGTGCAGGGGATTTTTGTCTTCCTTTACCTGGGCGACTGGTGGGTAAGGGACATCTCTCCAGACGAAGTTTGCCAGGCCGAACAGCATAGGTTCCGGGTCCTGGAGCAGCTGAGCTTCATTATCTACCCAAAGCCCTATTTGCAATCTGCTCAGCGCCTCGAGTTTATTGGGGCTCTCCTCGATACTTTGGTGGCCAGGGGATATCACCCGACAGACCGGGCCCACTGACTCGCTTCTCTGGCGCACCGGATTCAGTGCTGCTTTATGGGGTTCGCTCGCCAGATGCTTCGCCTTCTGGGCCACATGGCCTTCACAGTCCGTTATCCTGTTCGCCCACCTACATATGCAGCAAGCGTAATGAACTCTACACTCAGTGGTGTTGGGCTGCCTCTCAGACAGCGTGTGCATAACTCTTCTACTTTATTCTCTCCCCTGGTGGCAGCAGTTGGTGCATCTTCTAGTGGGGCTGCCCTTCCAAGTGCCCCCGCACTAGCAAATTCTGATGATGCATGCCTCCAAGCTTGGCTGGGAAGCCCATCTTGGTGACCTCTGCATGCAAGCCCTCTGGTCGGAGAGAGAGCGCCTCCACCAGATAAAGCCTTGAAATCCAAGCCATTGTAAATGCGCTGAGAGTCTTCCGGATGCAGCTGGCCAGTCAGGTCATTCTCATATAGACAACCAGGTAGAGATGTTCTACATCAACAAAAAGGGGGCATGGGCTAGTACCTCCTCTTTTGGGAGACTATCTGGCTCTGGAAATTTGCCATGAAATACTAGATGCTTCTCTGGGCAGTGTAATCTCCCAGGAGAGGGACAGTACCTTGCAGAAAAGCTCAGTAGAGTCCTTCAACTGCACAAGTGGGCTCTCAACACATAGGTGGCTTGCAGGATCTTTCAGATGTGGGGCACCCCACCATGGATCTCTTCACATCTCCTCTCAATGCCCAGCTACTGCTGTTTTGCTCCAGGATGCTCTGTCCTTATCGGGTGTCGTCCAATGCCTTCCTCCTGGATTGGAGTGAGGGCCTCCTCTATACTTACCCATCAACACCTCTGGTGGCCAATTCTACTTCCAAGATCCAAGCGGACAGGGCCTCCTTAATACTCATTGCCCCACGGTGGCTTCAGCACCGTGGTACCCCTTGTTAATACAGCTGTCTCGGGCACCACCCCTTCTCCTGGGCTGTGCCCCAGATCTACTCTCGCAGGAGGAAGGTGCCCTATTACACCCCAGCCTCCACTCCCTCTCTCTCATGGCTTGGCTGCTGAGTGGGTAGCTCTGAAGGAGTTCCATCTGCCCTTGAATGTCAAGAACATTCTCCTGGCAATCCCACAAGGTATCCACCAGGAGGGCATATGCCTTCAAGTGGTGTAGATTTTCAGTCTGGTGTGCGGACTGGGCCCTCAACCCCTTTACTTGCTTAATGAATATGCTGCTGACTAGCTTCACCTCTCCAACACTGAACTGAAGTCTAACTCTGTCAGGGTGCACCTGAGTGCTCTTGCAGGATATCACCACGACGTTGATGATTGGCCCCTTTCTGTTCATCCACTTATAGAACGCTTTATGCAGGGCCTTCTACTTTCCTGTCCCACTATTCGACCACCACCAGTGGAGTGGGATCTGGGGCAGCTGCTCTCTGCACCTTGTCAGCCTGTCCTCTCAAGTTCCTCACCTGGAAAATCTTCTTTTTGGTGATGCTTAGTTCAGCACGCAGAATCAGTGAGCTGCAGGTGTTTGTAGTGCACCCACCTTATACCAGATTCTGTAAAAATGGTGGTGCTATGCACTCATCCTAAATTTTTTCCTAAGGTGGTTTCAGCATTCCACCTAAACCAGTCCGTGGTACTGCCCACCTTTTTCCCATGGCCTTGCGCCTCCAGGGCAGAGGACTCTTCATACTCTGGACTGTAAAAGAGCGCTTGCTTTTTATCTTGAACGGACAAAGCCAGATTGTTTTACTCAACTATTTGTTTCCTATGACCCCAATAGGCTGGGAGTAGCCATCTCTAAGTGCGCCGTCTGCATCTCTTGCTTAAGCCAAGCCTGGGCTTATCTTAGAGTGCCATGTCACGATGCATAATGTTCGCGCTATGGCAGCCTCAGTGGCTCACTTGCACTCATTCTCCATATTGGAGATTTGTAGGGCTACTATGTGGTCATCCATTCACAACTTTGCAGCCCTCTAATGTCTGGATAAAGTTTCCTGGCATGACAGCACCTTTGGCCAAGCTGCACGCCAATGGCACTTTGGGAATCAACGCAACTACTTCCCTTCAGCCTATCTGTTTGTCCAGGCTGCCAGAGAATCAACTCTTGATGCCCAAGGCTGACGTTGACTCTATCAGAACTTCAGCATTTCCTGCTGTTTTCCCTGTTCGTTTTTCTAGTTGTCCCATTGAGCTGTCTACAGGGTTTTCAGTAGCCTGTAGCTAGGGAGTCCCATATGTGAGGATTGACTTCTGCTTGGTCCTGGAGAAAGCATAGTTGCTCACATGTAGGAGATGTTCTCCAGGGAACAGCAGGAATCGATCCTCACTACCCTCCCTCCTCGTGGAGTTGTTTTCTTTTTGGGCTTCATTAAGCTATATCGTTATACTGAGATAAGATGGCTCCTTTGGGCAGGAAGACCAGCATGCATATGTGGAGTACCTTTCTAAAGCTTCCTTTGGAAGCTGGGAAGTGTTGCCACGTGGGCTCCATCAGTGACGTCGCCCATATGTGAGGACTGATTCCTGCTTTCCCAGAGAACACCTGCTAAAGGTGAGTAAATGCTACAGGTGAGTAGCTGCCTTATCTTGAAAGCCCAGACCAGATGTATTCCCTGCTTTAAAAAAAAGTGGCAGGTATGTTGGGGGGGGGGGGGAGGGAGTATGCTGCACATGTGGAAGTGTCCAGAGATAGTGGGTTATTGAAATAAAGAACATTTTTGGCATGGATCTAGAAATGATCCCTTAGTTCTACATGTTGGGGATGTGGCAGCATGGAGTACAATAGAAATGGAAAGCACCAATAATGGCTTGTGTAAGTGCTGCAGAGCATGAAATTCCATGGTTTTAGATGAATTTAGAACCACCACGTTTACATGAATGGGAGCAGTAATTGCGGAAATTGTCTTGATTGAGCAATTGATGGCTATATACAAAAGGCGCAGAGGATTGTTTGACCTAAAGTGGAAGCCTGTGCTGGACCTTTTGGGAAAGTTATGATTCCTACTCTTGGAAATGATGGAAGAGAGGGAATTTTCATTAGGGAAGAATGTTCTATTGTATTTTATGGGTTATAAGGGTTTATAAATTGCAAGAGAAATTGAAGATTAAAAAATAATAATAAAAAAGGTGGAAGGTAGGCCAAACTACTGTTGGCATGCTTTAAAAGTGAAGTCAGAGATTGTTTTAGCTTAAAAAAAAAAAAAAAAAAAAAAAAGCATCGTTCAGAAAATGGAAAAGGGAGCCAAATGACAAAAACAGGAAACATGAGCACTGGCAAGTTTGATGCAAGGCATTGATAAGGCGGGCAAAGAGAATTTGAAAATAAGCTTGGCATGGAAGGAAAAACTCACAATAAAACCTTTTTCAAGTGCATTCGTAGCGAAAAACCTTTGTGATTCAGTTGGACATATAGATGATAGAGAAGCAGTAAGGGAGGACAAGGCCTTAGAGAGACTGAATGAATTCTTTGCTTCGGTCTTTACTGAAAACGTATGGGAGTTATCCATGCCTGAAATGATATTCAAAGGTGATGTACTGAATGAATTGAAACCAATCTTGATAAACCTGGAAGATGTAATACAGTAATTTGATAAACTAGGGTCTATCTCCTGGACTAGTCTATGACATGAGTGGAGTGGAACATGTAAACATAGATCAGTTTACTCCTTCAAAAAGAAAGACTAGGACACGCAATGAAGCAATCAGAGAAAATTATTTTTTCACTCAACTTGTAATCAAACTCTAGAATTCATATTGAGGCTGTAGTAAAAACTGTAAGTGTAGCTGGCTTTTAAAGAGGTTTGAGAAGTTCCTGGAGGAAAAGTCCCAATCTCCAGGAACAAGCAGGAATAAGTCTTCACATATGGGTATCGTCGGTACCGACGGAGCCTGCGCGGGAACGCTCCCCAGCGTCCAAAAGGAAAGCTTTTGGGAGCATCCCACAGCGCCTGCGCGCTGCCTTCCTGCCTTTCCTAACCGCCTCTCTCCAGTTCTTCTTTTCTGCGGAGCCAGCAGGTCGCGTTCCTGTCACCGCTGAGGAATTTCTTTATTTTATTTCTTTGGTCACACGTCTGCCTTCTCGACGCTGGACCGGTACCGCTGGTCTTTTCTTTCTTTATTCTAAAAAAAAAACAAAAAAAACTACTGGTTTTCTCATTTCAGTGCATTTGTTTCTTTGGCCTTAGGCCTAGGAAGTTTTTCCTCATGGAAAAGCCCACCTCTGGGTTTAAAAAATGCACGATTTCTGTCACAGACACCCATGAATGGTGTCTAAAATATTTAGGTCCTGACCACTCCATTGCAGATTGTGAGTCCTGCTCCATGATGTCTAAAAGAGTCCTACAGAATCGAGCAGCTAAGCTCAGTACCCTGTTTCCCTCGGATGCAGCTTTGGTTGCATCAACGTCTTCCAGGGCTGCTTCTTCCTCACATGGCTCTCAGGTAACCAAACTCAAATCCAGCCGGTCCTCGAAGGGTAGATCTCCCTCCAAGTATCGAGATGCCTCCGGGCTTGCCCTCGAGGAATCTGCACCGGCAAAATTACCCCGGCGGGAGGCTCCGGCTTCCAAAGCTTTATCTATGGGGTCACAGGTTGACATCGATGGCTCGGCCTCGACTGATCACCTGTTGCCATGTTCTGGGGTACCGGTGGTTCCCACTGGTACCGACATCCAGACATTGGTTGCGTCAATGGATCAGAATATCCTGACCATGCAGCATGCCATCACTGCATTCATACAAGCTGCGACGCCTTCGGAACCGCAACAAACTCCATTGCAGGTACCGACTCCGGCACCGGTACCAACATCGGTTCTGGTGCCGGTACCGATTGCATAGACATCCGCTTCGGGGTCGACTGCAGCGGTACACTGTTCTGTGATGCCCATCGGTACCGATCACTCCCGATGTCAATACCACCCGGTATGCGTATCGGGCTCTGCAGGAGCATCCAGACAGACGATACTTCGATTCCTCTGAAGACTCTGATGAATCAGAGGTCTTTGTCGAAGCATCGGTGATTCATCCTCAGGAGCCCTCTTCTCCAAAAAGGAAGACTTGTCTTTTCAAGACTTCATTAGGGAAGTGGCCAGGGGCCTCTCCATCTCAGTGGCCCCTGAGACAGCGCCTAGAGCCAAAAAATTAGATATTTTACAATATCCTAAGGTTCCCAAAGAGGCAGCCACTTTACCAATACATGAGATTCTTTATGATCACATTTTGGGCATATGGGAGACTCCTCTCACCACTTCCCCTCATGTATCGTGTTCCTCCTTGTCCTGGCTTCCATAAGACTCAGCTTCCTCACCACTCCATTGTGGTGGAGTCTGCTGTGAAGAAGATAAAGAGTACAAAGAGGCACACTTCTGCTCCTCCAGGAAGGGAATGCAGAACCTTAGATGCCTTTGGCAGGAGAGTTTTCCAGGCTAGTATGCTTGTTGCCAGAATCAACTCCTATAGTCTCTATATGGGGATGTTTCTAAAAGAAGTTACAGATCACCTGCAAACTTTATCTCCTTTTATTCAAGAAGATAAAAGGGAAGAATTCCTCACCTGGCTCAAACATGCCCAGGATGTTTCCAAGTTTTCCAATCGTGCAGCCTTTGACTCTTTTGAAGGTGCCAGCAGAGCCTCGGCCATTGCCATAGGTGCACGCAGAGTTGCTTGGTTACAAGCTTCTGATTTGGAACCTTGGGTTCAAGATGGACTAGGAAATCTTCCTTGTACAGGTGAAAACCTTTTTGGCAAAGATTGGCAAGCAAAGGCCACCCAAATGGATGCTGAAAATTCTGCTTTAGATAGACTTTCAAAGTCTTCTTCTGCTCCTTTTAAGAAAAGGTTGTTCAAAAAGGTTTTTTTCCCAAAAAAGGGAAATATTATTCTGCTTATGGTAAGCAGTCATCTTCTGCAGGTCATTTTGCTACAAAGAGACAGCAACAACCGAAACAGGCCAAGCCTAAGGCTACTAGGACTGCTACGGCCCAACAGCCTCAGCCTCCTCAGGGCCTTTGACTTACAACTAGAGAGCTTAGCCTTTCTGGCTCTAGAACATCCAGAGCCTCTCATCATTCCAGGAAGGTTGGCTTACTTTGCTCCCAGATGGGAACATATCACAGCAGAGCAATGGACCCTCTCCATCATAAGGGAGCGGTACAAGCTTCATTTCTTAAACCTTCCTCCTCACACCATGGTGAGACAGTTCAATTCTCAGACATCTCTCCTCGACCTTCTGGGTCAGGAGATTACTACCCTTCTTGCCCAAGGGGCAATAGAAGAAGTACCCCTTCTTCAACAGGGCTCAGGGTTCTACTCCCCCTACTTTCTTATTCCAAAGAAAACAGGGGGCTACAGACCCATATTAGATCTCAGAGAATTGAACAAGTTTCTGTGCAAGGAGAAATTCAAGATGATTTCTCTTGGTACTCTTCTTCCATACCTTCAGAGTCAGGATTGGCTTTGCTCTCTAGACCTCAAGGATGCGTACACCCATGTCCTCATCCATCCAACACACAGAAGGTTCCTTCGGTTCCTTTATCAAGGGAAGCACTGTCAAGAGAGTGCTTCCCTTCGGTCTGGCCTCTGCAGCAAGGGTGTTCACAAAATGCATGGCAGTAGTAGCTGCATTTCTACGCACTCTAGGGATATTTGTATACCCATATCTGGACAACTGGCTCATCCGAGCTCCATCCCAGTCAGAGGCCCCGACTTCTCTAACCTGCACATGGCGTATCCTTCAGTATCTGGGACTTGTAATAAACTTTCCAAAATCCCATCTCACCCCTACTCAGTCTCTAGAGTTCATAGGGGCCTTGCTGGATACCACAACTGCAAGGGCCTATCTCCCCCAGGCCCGTTGCCTACGCTTGGTGCAGTTAGCCTCACAAATTCAGTTAAAATCCCATTTAACTGCTCGAGAGATGTTACAACTGTTCGGCCACATGGCATCCACTGTGCATGTGGTTCCTTATGCTCGCCTTCACATGAGGGCAGCTCAGTGGATTCTATCCACCCAATGGACCCAGGCATCAGGTTGCCTATCAGACAAAATAGCAACCTCCAGTCGCCTCTTTTGGTCCCTCCACTGGTGGAAGTCCACTCAAAATCTGTTGTTGGGGTCCCCTTTCAACAGGTGTTACCCCAAGCAACCCTTACAACAGATGCCTCTCCAAGAGGTTGGGGAGCTCATCTTCAAGATCTCTCCACTCAAGGCATCTGGTCTCTAGAGGAGACATCTCTACATATCAACCTCTTAGAGCTCAGAGCAATCTTTCTGGCTCTCAGAGTCTTCCACACCCTGCTCAGCTACAAGACAGTCCTCATCCACACGGACAACCAAGTAGCCATGTTCTACGTGAACAAGCAGGGCGGGACTGGCTCTCTGTCGCTTTGCAACGAAGCTCTGAGATTGTGGGCCTTCGCCAGAGAGCATCAGATTCATCTCATGGCAGTGTATCTTCCAGGAGTTCAAAACTCTTGGGCAGACAGACTCAGTCGAGTTCTGCTCCCACATGAATGGTCCCTCCATGGGGACCAGATAGCCAGGATCTTCCGACTTTGGGGAACCCCGGACATAGACCTCTTTGCAAGTCCGTGGAATGCCAAACTTCCCCGGTTCTGTTCCAGGATTCCGTGTCAGGGAGTTCAGGCCAGGGATGCCTTCCTCCTTCATTGGGGGCAAGACTTCCTCTATGCCTTTCCACCCATTCCCCTAATTCCCAAGACACTCTTCAAACTTCAGAGAGACAAGGGGTCTATGATCCTCATAGCACCACATTGGCCATGCCAAATGTGGTACCCTCTACTTCTGCATCTCTCCCAAGCTCCCTCCCTGGACTTGGGATCTGCTCCAGACCTCCTGTCCCAGGAGGAGGGAACGTTGTGGCACCCAAATCCCCAGTCTCTTCACCTCAGAGCCTGGTTGCTGAAGGCCTAGACCTTCAAGATTTGCATCTTTCTCAGCAAGTGAAGGATATCCTTCATGCTTCCAGAAAGCCTTCCACTAGACGTTCCTATGCTTTTAAATGGAAAAGGCTTACCATTTGGTGTGCAGAGAAGGGTCTTAACCCTCTTGCAATACCTCTGAATTCTTTACTAGAGTATTTGCTGCATTTATCCCATGCAGGCCTTAAAATGAATTCAGTAAGAGTCCATTTGAGTGCTATTGCAGCATCCCTTAAACCTCTCAATGGACAACCTATTTCCTCTCATCCTCTTATAGCAAGATTCATGAGAGGCCTTCTTTTGACTAAACCTCCCATCATACCACCTCCAGTGGCATGGGACTTGAATCTGGTTCCTGGCCAGCTTATGCAGCCACCTTTTGAACCCTTAGCCACTACCTCCTTGAAATTTCTTTCCTGGAAGGTTATTTTTCTCATTGCAGTCACCTCAGCTCACCGCATCAGTGAGCTGCAAGCCTTGGTGGCTAATCCTCCTTATACAAGGTTCCATCATGACAAGGTAGTCCTTAGGACTAATCCACACTTTATGCCTAAAGTGGTCTCACCTTTTCATCTGAACCAGGAGGTTTATTTACCTGTCTTTTTTTCCAGGACCTCATGCATCAAGTGCAGAGAGGAATCTTCATACCCTGGATTGTAAAAGAGCTCTTGCTTTTTATTTACAAAGGACACAGCAACATAGAAAGTCCTCTCAACTCTTTGTTGCTTTTGATCCCTCTCATTTAGGACTTCCAGTCTCTAAGAGAACTCTGTCCAATTGGATTGCTCAGTGTATTTCTTTCACCTACCAGAGTAAGAACCTTTCTCTGGAGGTCCATGTCACATCTCACAATGTGAGGGCCATGGCAGCCTCTATGGCTCATCTAAATTCTGTGTCCATTGACCAGATCTGTTGAGCAGCCACCTGGGCCTCGGTTCATACCTTCACAGCCCATTACTGCTTGGACAAGGAGTCCCGCCGGGATGCCTTGTTTGGTCAGGCTATTCTCAAACACCTGTTCCATATCTAACCAACTCCTACCCTCCATCCCTGACTGGATGCCTGAGATTCATGGGTGGAGGTAGAGCCCTTCCCAGGGACTCACAACCTGGGTGATCTCCCAGGCATCTCTATCTGGGGAGTTCCCATATGTGAAGACTCATTCCTGCTTGTTGCTGGAGATAGCACAGTTAATTACCTGTAACAGGTGATCTCTGGGAACAGCAGGAATAAGTCTTCACAACCCACCCACCTCCCCTTGGAGTTGTATCTCTCTATCTTTCTTTCCTTTCCTCACTCTCTCTTTGTCTCAGCTTTAAAACTCGAACTGGAGAGAGGCGGTTAGGAAAGGTGGGAAGGCAGCGCGCAGGCGCTGTGGGATGCTCCCAAAAGCTTTCCTTTTGGACGCTGGGGAGCGTTCCCGCGCAGGCTCCATTGGTACCGACGATACCCATATGTGAAGACTTATTCCTGCTGTTCCCAGAGATCACCTGTTACAGGTAAGTAACTGTGCTTAAACCATTATTAAAGTGGATTGGGGAAATCTACTGTTTACCCCTGGAATAAGCAGCATGGAAGTTATTCCCCTTTTGGGAACCTGACAACTACTTTTTACCTGGATTGGTCACTGAAACAGGATACTGGGCTTGAATGACCTTTTGGTCTGACCCAGTATGGCATATCTTTTGTTCTTATGACTATAATTGAAGGGAGAAGTTTTGGAGAGTAGGGTATTGGTAGATTAATGCAGTGTTTTTCAACCTTTTTTGTGCAAAGGCACACTTTTTTCATGAAAAAAATCACGAGGTACACCACCATTAGAAAATGTTAAAAAAATTTACCTCTGTGCCTATATTGACTATATATAAAGTAATTCTCTTGAATAGGAATCAAACACTCACACCAACCCCCCTCCCCTGCTGGTTCACACACTCACCTCCCCCCTCCCCTGCTGGTTCACACCAACCCCCCCCTCCCTGCTGGTTCACACCAACCCCCCTCACCTGCTGTTTAACTCACTCCACCCCCCCCCCCTCCACTGCTGGTTCACTCACCCACCCCCCTGTCACTTACTCACCCCTCCTGCTGGGTCACTCACTCACTTACCCCCCCTCCCCTGCTGGTTCACTCACACCATCGCCCCCCCCTCCACTGCTGGTTCACTCACACTCCCCCCCACCTTGCTGGTTCACTCACAGTCCCCCCCCCCCCTTGCTGGTTCACTCACACACACACACCCCCTCTGCCCAAGCCGCTGCTTCTGCTTTGTACAGAGCAGCGGCTGCACTACACTTACATTGAAAAGTAAAGAGAAACTGTGTCAGGAGCCCTCCGGTCATCGCCCAGCCCGAGGAAGTGATGTCATGGGGGCGGGCTCCTCACAGGCTGCCTTTCCTTTTCAAATTAACTTTATTGCAGCTAAAGTTAATTTGAAAAGGAAAGACAGCCTGTGAGGAGCCCGCCCCCACGACATCACTTCCTCGGGCTCTGCATGATCGGAGGGCTCCTGACACAGTTTCTCTTTACTTTTCAATGTAAGTGTAGTGCAGCCGCTGCTCTGTACAAAGTACAAAGCAGAACCAGCGGCTGCACTGCTATAGGGAATCGCGTTCGCGCCGCGGACTTCGGCACAAAAGCCGGTTTTTTGCTCTGGCCGCTCCCGATCTTGCGGCCAGAGCAAAAAACCGGCTTTTCAATGGCTGGTTTTACAACTGTGCTGGCAGCCGGCCTGGCCATGGAAAAACCGGCCAGGCCGGCTGAAAACCGGCCGGTTGGCAACCCTAATTTGTGAGCCGAGGCCACATGTTACGGATGAAATTGGAATTTTTCCCACGGCACACCAGACAATATCTCGCGGCACACTAGTGTGCCGCGGCACAGTGGTTGAAAAACGCTGGATTAATGTACTACGTCTTGCAATTTTTGGCTTTATGTTGTGTGTGCATTTTTGTCTTCATATCCAGGGGAATGTTTTGAAGTGTTGGTCTTTGTGTGTCATGCTTGAATGTTGAGGGTTCACTGCACTGACTAATCCTACTGTTTGTTTTGTATAGTGATATTCCATAATAGCATCAGTAGATACCATCCCTTCTGTTATTGCCAAACTTGTTAGTGACACGTATGTGTCTACTTATTTCTTATGCTAAAAGTTGCAATCTCCAGGAACAAGCAGGAATGAGTCTTCACATATGGGTACGTCGGTACCGACGGAGCCTGCGCGGGAACGCTCCCCAGCATCCAATCAGAAAGCTTTTGGGAGCATCCCTCAGTGCCTGCGTGCTGCCTTCCCGCCTTTCCAAACTGTCTCTCCTCAGTTTTTGTTTTTCCGCGGAGCCGGCAGGACGTCGTCCTGTCACCGCAGAAACTTTTATCTTTAATTTTTTAATTCTTGTTTTCTTGTGGTCGCGGCTGTTTTCCCGCCGCCACCGGTACCGCCGGTGGGGTTTTTTCTTTTCTTTTTCTCAAACTGAGGGAGAGATGTCCCTCAGTTTCTGTCTTACAATTTTTTGGGCCTATAAGGCCTCTCCATCATGGAGCCGCCTTCTCCTAAGAAGTGCCTTCACTGTGGAAATACAGTTTTCTTTTTAGACTCCAATGACTGGTGTCTAACCTGTTTGGGTCCTGACCCTTTTTCCCCTGAACCGTCAGGCTACAATACTGTGAGAAGAGATTCTCTCTTTCGAGTTTCCCTCAATACCGTTTTCCCTCCCTATGGCAGGGCACCGGCCATTTCTTCTCTACAGGATCAGGTAACCCACAAACAGTCTGTTAAGACTAGCCAATCCTTGAGTGGTAAGTCTCATGCTAAGCATGCTGACGGCCCCGGCCTTGCCCTCAAGACCCCATTGGCATTAAAACCCCGGCGGGAGTCTTCGGGCTCCAAAGCATTTCAGGGGTTTCAGGTTGTTCCTGGGGCTCACCCCTCACAGAACATACCTGAGCCATGCTTGTTGGGGGCATCCGCTTCGAGCAGTACTGATACCCCGGCATCGGCACCGGTGTTGAGTGATCCGCTCTTCACCAGGAATCGTCATCTGGCATTCTCGGTACCTTTGGGACCGACCGAAACGTCCCAGATTGACTTTCCAGTATCGGCAGTACCGCCGATACCACCACCGACGTCGGTACCCTCTAGGCATGCATCGATAGACTCGCTTCCTTCGATGCTGAGTCTAGAATCGATTTCTAGTCTAGAGGACTGGGTACCGACGTGTCTCGGAACCGATGTTTACCGATTCCGCATGCACGGTACCGAGGATAATCACCAAGGGTTTTTATTTACCTCTGTACCGCTTGAGCAGCCTCCGATGACTGCTTCGGTGTCGGTTTCGCCTTCGATTCCGGCACAACTACCGGTATCGGTATTGATGCCGGTACCTGCAGTATCATCGGAACCAGCTCCTTCCATGCTTTTTTCACCTGGATCGCTCCTCTCTATATCTAGTTTGGAGTCGATACCTGGCATGGATGATGCACTACTGACTGTCTCAACTCATAACTGCCAGTTCCAGTGTCCATCCATTACAAATCCTGTTCTGCACCGGTCAGGTACATCCTCCGGTGCCCAGGCTACCTTTTCAAATTTAGCCTGTCCAGGGATGGTTCCAATCGGAGATCCTTCTTTTCAGAAATTTCTCCTTGACATGGCAACCTTCCTTAATATTCCTATCCCTGGCTATGAGTCTTCTCAGGGTTTTTCTGCAGAAAAGGAAAATATAATGCTTCCTTTACATCACTCTTTGCAGAATCTTCTTCTGAAGGTATGGGAAAAACCGTTAAGGGTTTCTTCACCTCCTACAGCAACTGATCTTCTGTATCAGGTGCCCCCCTCTCCAGGATTTCAAAAGCCTCAACTTCCCCATCATTCCATTGTAGTGGAATCAGCAATGAGGAAGGTAAAAAGCAAGAAAAAACATTCTTCTTTCCCGCCAGGGCGTGCATCTAGATTGCTGGATGCCTTTGGACGTCAAACCTTCCAAACATCTATGCTGGCAACAAGGATTCTCTCATATATTTTCTATATGAGTCTATCCCTTCAGGAGATCACAAAGAAATTATCTCTTTTGACTCCTTTTCTTTCAGAGCCCAAGGCTGCAGACTATTCCTTACTTCTTAGTCATAGCCAAAATATCTCTTGGTTTCTTTCTCGTGCTTCCCTAGACTCTTTTGAGTCTGTTAGCAGATCCTCTGCTATAGCCATAGGAGCACGTCGTAAAGCCTGGCTCCAAGCATCAGACTTGAGTAGATGGGCACAACAAAGACTGAGTACTCCTTGTACTGGAGAAAATCTCTTCAATAAGGAGTCCTTACGTCAGGTTGCTCATTGCTCCACTGACTTTCCTGTTTCTGAGGGCCATCCTAAGCCCTCTCCTTCCTCAGCAGGTAGGAAATGCCCTACCAAACCTTCTTTCCCTAAAAGAAAGAGGTTTTCCTCTTCTCCTGCCCATCATTCGGATGTTCCCAAGCAGGGGAAGTCTCGCCCTGGTCTGAAGAATCCAAACTCTAGCCAGGCTGAATAAACACAGTAACCATAGGTTTCTGATTAATCTTTTTATAACTACAGTTATCTTCTTTTCAGCAGACGTTTTTCACTGTTTTTCCATTCAAAACTCTGCTCAGGGATTCCTATTCTCAGGAAATCCATTTACTCTTCAGTATGCTGAACTGTCAGGATATTCATGTCTATAAGTTACAGGGTTTTTCACCTCTCCTGACTAGAAGAGAGGTTTAGCAACTATCACATGATAGTTTCTCTGTACCAGCATGAAGTTTTTCCTTCCAGGGACTTACCATGTGGTAAGTCCTTCTTCAGCTTCTATCTCTACCCTCTTCGCCAGGGTTTCCCCTGTAAGAGTGGTACCATACCACTGAAAGACTTTTCTTGTCTTTCTTTTCACTGTAGAGTTTCTTCTCCTGAGTAAACTCCCTTCTTTATCTGGGCAGCTCTGCAGACAGAGACAGCTTGCTCTCTTTGTTCAGTCTGTTCTCTCTGTTTGACACAGACCGACTCTCTCTGTTGTCCTATTCAGTAGCTGCCCATGCAGGAGTTCCAGTAATTGACTACTGGTACTTTTCCACAAGTCCCAGTCTTGTCTTCCACCACTCCTGTCTGGCCTTAGTAGTGATTCCAAGACAATTTTCTACATCTTTCTTGGATAATCCTTTTCACTACAGGCTTCTTACAATATCTTCTACCCTTGCCATCTCCAATCTCTGGGTTTGGCAACGTAGTGGACGTGGCTGTCTGTTTTCTCCATCAGCCAGTTCTACATCCCAGTTCTCCTGCATAATGCTCTCTGCAATCCTACTGAGAAGCTTTCCACTATGGGCCCTTGCTAGAGAGCATAGAGTTTCTCTAATGGCTATCCATCATGGTTGAAAAAGGCTTCCTCAGTCATCCCTTATGACTGTGAGGGTTCTTCACACCCTACTATCTTCTTTTTAAAAAAAAAAAAAAAAAAAGAGGGAAAAGGACATAAGCTTTCTCCACGTGAAAGTCTGAATTATCCCATTCCTATAGGGAATATACTCTTTTTTTTTTTCTTGCAGCTTGTCCTCATGGTATCCTAGTACTTCAAGGACAGCACATATGAATCTGGAAAACGCCTGATACCTCCTTTGTCCCTCACGTAGGTCAACCTGGTATCTCATTCTATGCGTTTCTGTCCTTTTACCATGCTGGAGTTCCACAGGACTCCGGACTTGCTGTTTACAGACTGATATTGTCCTCTGTTTTTTTACGTAACCATCCTGGTTATTCACTGGATAACATTCCTTTACCATCATCTCTGGGGGAACAGATTCTCTAAATATATTCTCAAGTAGGTTTTATGTTTGTTTAATAAAATTTGATTGACCGCCCTTCACAATAAAATCAGAGCGGTTTACAATACATAAAAGCCAATAAAAGCAGTAGGGCGCAAGGCCAGTAAAAGAAAAGGAAGTTACACTTTAAAAAAAAAGACAAGAGGGTAAGAGAAGGTAGGAGGAGAAGAGTAGAACTATAGAGGGGGGGGAGGGGGGGAGGTTAAAGGCTAGGGAAAAGAGGTGGGTTTTTAGCTGCTGTTTAAATGCTGAGTGGGAGGGTTCTAATCGGATAGAAGAGGGCAGCGAATTCCACAGTGCGGGACCTATAAAGAAAAAAGCTGAAGATCGGGTGGATTGCAAGTGGGCGGCAGAAGGGGGGGGGAAGGATGAGCCGGTTTAGGTGGAATGAACGGGGGGTATATCTGGGAGTGTGGAAGTGAATTAGATCAGCTAGATATTGTGGGGAGTTGGTGTGGAGGGCCTTGTGAACCAGAGTAAGTAATTTGTATTGGGAGCGGAAGGGAACAGGTAACCAGTGTAAGTGGATAAGAAGAGGGGGTGATATGGTGCGAATGAGATGAGTGAGATAGAAGACGGGCTGCGGTATTTTGGATTCTTTGAAGACGGTGTAAATGAGAGGAGGCCAAACCAATATGGATAGAATTCGCAAAATCAACCCTGGACATAACAAGAGAGAGAAGTAGAGTAGATAAGGCAGAAGGAGAAAGAAAAGGACGGATAGCACGGATTTGACGCAGGAAATAAAAGGAAGTTTTAGTAATGTGTGAGATATGGGCGTGAAAGGAAAGATATGAATCAAAAAGAACACCAAGATAGCGGAAAGTAGTGTCTAAGGATATGGGAGTGTTGGAGAGGGATGGAGCTAGCGAGGTGGGGGGGGGGGGGCGACCGTAGGGGAACCAGATAGCAGTGGTTTTGGCCAGATTAAGGTGAAGGCAGTTTTGGGTTAACCAGTGGGTGACAGCAGTAAGGCAGTTGTTGAGAGGAGTAAGGTCGGGAAAAAGTGGGGAGGTGTGATGGAGGAGAAGAATGTCATCCGCATAGTAAAAAGCAGAAATCCCGAATTGTTGGATGACAAGTGTGAGGGGTACCAGGAAAAGGTTAAAGAGAAGGGGGGCCAAGACAGAACCCTGGGGAACCCCACATGGTAAAGGGAAGGGGGCAGAGGGTGGAGAAGAGGGTGACGTGGCTAGTACAGAGGCAGACCGGGCGTGAAGAAAAGAGTGGAACCATTTGACAACAGTGCCGTGAACACCAGCTTCACGAAGATGGGCTAAGGAGGTTTCACCTCCTTGTTCTTAGATGAATCTTTTCCCTTCACATCTCCATGTGAATGTCCTGGTATGCATAGCTCTGTCTGCTTAGTTGCAGGCATCTATCTTTAGACCTATATATCCAGGTATATATATCTGTATATCTATCTAATGATATACCTATAGATATACCTATATACATCTCTGTAGATGTATCTGTCTGTCAGCTAAGTGTGCATACGCTATGCCCTTTAGATCTCATTATAAATAAATAAATATACCCGTGTATGTGTGTGTGTGTATATATATATATATATATATATATATATGTGTGTGTGTGTGTGTGTATCTGTCCAGATACTTATTATAGGTAGATATGTATTTCCATACTTATCTCTCTGACTGTCTATGCTCATAAAGGTTTTTACCTTCCTGTATGTTTCTAACAGTGGGCTTGCACAGCTTCATACTGTTCCACAGTATGTTTCGGATATTATGCACACAACCACTGCTGTGGTACTGACAGCCCTACCGTATCCTAGGTTTACGTATCCCTGAAGCTCCATGCCCCAATGTCTTCCTACCTCTCACCAGTTAGGAAAGACATGGTGGATCTTCAGTGGATTTCAGATTCAATTCCTCAAACATCTGTCCTTTCTTGGGAGTATGGGGTTCTTCTCATACCCTTTCCTCCCTCAAGGACTAGGTCTGTTTGTCCAGATCGGTCAGTCTTCCTCTTTTGCACTTACCTCTGAATACTTCTGTAGCCAAAAGAGTTTTCAGCTTTCCATGAAGCTTCCCACTGAAGACCTGCCGTGTTTGTGCTACCGCAATTGAATCCTGAGGTCACCTCTCACTTCCAGATGTTGACCTCCACCTTCACTCCAGTGAAGTCACCTTGAACATTATTCTACTGGATCCCCAGTAGACTCCATCAGCCTCTCTACTTCCTGCAATCCAGTAGGTGAGCGTCATATGGTGATTGTTCATTTCAATATTATGGTGATCATTTCAATATATCTTTTGATAATGATCATACATACAAGGACTCCTTGTGGGTAGTCCTTTCTTAGGTTAGCTGTTTTTTCTGCAGCTCCTCTCTTTTCAACTCCTGCCCTCCATCCTCAGGATGCCTGGCCATATGAGGTGTGGCATGTTTTCATTCTTCAACATGTTAGGGCTCCAGGCATCTTAGCTTGGGAGTCCCCATATGTGAAGACTCATTCCTGCTTGTTCCTGGAGATAGCACAGTTAATTACCTGTAACAGGTGATCTCTGGGAACAGCAGGAATAAGTCTTCACAACCCGCCCACCTCCCCTAGGAGTTCTATTTCTATATCTATCTTTCCTTTCCTCTTTCTCTCTCTTTGTCTCAGCTATGAAACTCAACTGAGGAGAGACAGTTGGAAAGGCGGGAAGGCAGCACGCAGGCGCTGAGGGATGCTCCCAAAAGCTTTCTGATTGGACGCTGGGGAGCGTTCCCGCGCAGGCTCCGTCGGTACCGACGTACTCATATGTGAAGACTTATTCCTGCTGTTCCCAGAGATCACCTGTTACAGGTAAGTAACTGTGCTTTTATTGCTTTTGGAATTTAATTGGATTTTATTGTCGTGTGCTTGGGTTGTATCGTTATAGAGGTTTGGTAGTTGTGAAAACTTTTAGAGGGTAATTTTCTAAACCATTTTTGCTCCTGAAATGCTGTTTTAGATCTATAACTGGGCTTGTATAGAATTTAGGTTGAGCGTAAAAGTGTACCTGCTGCAAATAGGCGTGTTCTTCTTATAGTAGGCATGTACAGAGGCAGAGCATGGGCGGAGGGGTCACGAATTACACACACAAGGTACTGATATTTACTTCTGCTCTCAAGTAGGTGTAATGTCTGCACCCACAATCTAGGCATGATCTTTCAGGAGTTACACTAATATTTTATAAAGACAAGTTGGTGCTAATTGTCTTTATAAAATGTGTGTCTCTTCTATATGCTAACCTAGATACTCTTGTTATAAAATTAGCCCCTTAAAGGACGAAGTTAAGCTTTACAGACATCCCAGAACCTTTTTTCAGATTGTGCTAATTCACTGATCCATTTTTAGGTGTGTTTCACCAAGGCGAAAGCACCCCTATTATTAAGGGTTCTGGGGCAGGGAAATTCTGTCTGTAATGCATTACATATATGCAAACAAATGCTATGGTGCCAATGCCATGGTTCAGCAGTTTGCTTCCCAGCAATCGGCTTTCTGAGTGGTGGAGCCACACGGAGCAAGAAGGTTTGCACTTACCTTACAGTTTGAGAAATCAGTCTGAACTTCCTGCCCTTTGTGGCGCCACCTTTGAGAGCTGATTGTGGTGTGGAAACTGCTGAACTGCGGCATTCGAGGAGCTGCAGCCAGAATGGATAAGCAAAAGAAGGGCTAGCTACCAAGCGGGGTTAGGGATCTATGAGAGAGAGAGAAATTTACATACTGCACAAAGCCTGTGGGAGTGAGAGAGCCGAAAGAGACTGGGTGAAGCCTTATGGGGTCATATGAGAGAGAGAGAGAGACACTGGGTGAAGCCTGAGGGGGCCTTATGAGAGCGAGACAAATTGGGGGAAGGCTGGGGGGATTATATATGAGAGAGAGAGAGAGAAACAGACTGGAGGAACCCTGGGAGGGGATGTCATGCGAGAGAGAGACACAAAGTGAAACCCCAACACTCCATGACAAACACACATTCATGCACAGCTCCTGACACTACATGACACACACACATGTGAGTGCATATGTAGCCCCTGACATACGCATGTGCAGCCCTCGGACTCCCCGTGACATGTGTGTGGCCATGACACTTCCCCATGAGACACGCACATAAGCGCCCCACATGCCTGATTCTGGAAATGTAAACATGCCCTTGTGTTGCACTTCTGGTATACACTTGTTTTTAAAGGAAGTGAGCTACTCACTCTGAAAGTGTTAGTGCATGCAGGGTTTTACTGAACTTTTGATTCTGACTTCTATTTTTCGCTTGTTTTGTGCAGCTGGCCAGCTGACAACAGATGACTTAAATTCGCTCATTGCCCATGCACATCGACGAATTGACCAGTTAAACAAGGAACTTGCAGAACAGCGAGTGCGAGAAAAGCAACACATTGAGTCTGCCCTTGAAAATCAAAAGTTGGAGGATAAAAAAGCATTGGAAACTGCTGTGGCCAAAGCACTAGAACACTACAGATCGGAAATAAGCTTAGAACAGGACAAAAAGGTACAACAAGATGGCTTCAGCTGAATCATATTGCTACTAATAGAAAAACACTTGTAAAAGTGTCTCTGGGGACATTTCTTTGTGTAAAATGTAGCCTCTCATTCTCTCTCTGGGATTACTCTGATTTTTGTGTGCATATGCATTGTGGTACAAACTTAGATCCTTAAAATGGAGTTCCTTTTATGTAAACCACATAGTTTGAAAGACAATCTTGCAGTATATCAAAAAAAGGTTAACCATAATCATATCATTCTGCTAGACCAGTCCAGACAAGTGGGTTGTGTTCCCTTCCTTACCAGCTGATTTGTGGAGACAACCAATGAAATGCCCAGGTTTCAATGACATCACTCCTATGCCTCTATCATCCTAAACCACCAGAGGGCAGATCTGTATTCTGTCTCCAGCAGATGGTGAGTGGATTTTCTCATCTCTGAAGAAAATCTGAACAGCTGAGAGGAAAAAGATTTTTCTCCAGGAACAAGCAGGAAGTCAGTCCACACATATGGGTGATGTCTGCACCGACAGAGCCAGGCAGAGCATTTCCCCAGCTTTCAAAGAATGTCACCCATATGTGAGGACTGATTCCTGGTGTCCCTGGAGAACACCTGTTACAGGTTAGTAACTACTCTGTTTCACTCGTGGACAACGACCTTGAGTGTGGCTCTTTTACTTGAGCGCAACATGGGAAGCTCCACTGGGCTAATGTCTTTTCGGTAGCCAAAGAAAGAGGGGAAATCAATTCAGCTCCACGCTCTTATGATAAGGGCCTGTTGAGCAACCAGTAAATTGGAAGAATTTAGAAGAGATCAGCAGTTTTGCACAACCTCAGCTACCCTTCCCCCTCCTCTGTCCTCCCTTTGCTCTCTCCGAAGACTGAAGACACCTCGGAGGTATATGGCTGTAAGCCTGTTAAGAAACAGTGGCTGGGGAGAAGCGCTGAGCCTAGCACAGTTTGTCCTGCTTGGGGCTACCAGGGGATGAGTACCAAGATTTGACTACATCATTGTCCTTGTTGGGGGCTCTCGCACTCATCTGTTTTGGGGCATAAGTCGGAGTGGACCACAGGCGACCATTGGCTTGGTGTCAGCGCTTCCCACCATTTTCCAGTGCATGCTATTAACATTTTCTGTCTTTGCGTGCCTTGTGCCCAAACAGTCTCAGCACATGTTCTGCCTGAGCAGTTTCAACACGTTCTTGCCCAAGCGCTTGTAACGAGCACTCATGTATGCGCTCCGTTAACACACACCTTTGTGCTTACACGGCCTTAGTGCATGCAAATGTTTGTTTGCCTTGTTTTAATTCTTTCTATCTTCTTCCAGGAAGCGTCATTTGACGTATGGCAAGCAAAGAGCCTCCTTACTGGATCCATCCTGCACGGCAGTCTCTAACTCTTCACTGGTGGGCCTGTCTCCCTTCTTCCAACAAAGGAATTCAGTTGGTCCGGCATTTTTGGCCTCACGGTAGAAGGCGGTTGATGATGCTATGCGAAAGAATAGCCTGACCTTGAATTCTGGTGTTTGCGCTTCTTATCGCCCC
Source organism: Ichthyophis bannanicus (assembly GCA_033557465.1). Lineage (NCBI taxonomy): Eukaryota > Metazoa > Chordata > Amphibia > Gymnophiona > Ichthyophiidae > Ichthyophis > Ichthyophis bannanicus. The sequence goes on from CM066032.1 coordinate 1,324,241,705, forward strand.
CCTCATTTGGGGTTCAACTCCAGCTGTGTCCCCTTTTTTGGGGATCATTCTCAGGGAGGTGAGCTGACAGAATACAGGTTGTCTTCACAGGAATTATTTTCCTCCTTTGTCATGGAAACTCAGACCCTGCAGCCTTTTGGCTTCCCTCGAGCTCAGTCATGTGAGGGATGGACAGGGTGTAGAAGCCTGGTTTGAGTGCCACCTAAGTGACCCAGATTGAGGTTGCCTTCTGGAGATGGTGTGTCAGCTGGAGTCTGTTCAAGAATTGGACTTGAGAGCAGGTTCTGACGTTTCAGTTGAGTCTGATGGGGAAAAAGTCTTTCTCCAACAAAGGTTTATGTGAAGGCTGGCCCTTTTCACCTGTCCCAAAAGGAAGATCTGGTGGCATTGATAGTTCGAGTGTCCTCCACCTGGTACGTGGCTGATGCTCCAGTGACTGAGCAGGGGCCGCAGGTTCCCTACTTCTGCAAGCATTGCAGATAATCTCCAGGAACAAGCAGGAATGAGTCTTCACATATGGGTATCGTCGGTACCGACGGAGCCTGCGCGGGAATGCTCCCCAGCGTCCAAAAGGAAAGCTTTTGGGAGCATCTCACAGCGCCTGCACGCTGCCTTCCCACCTTTCCCAACCGCCTCTCTCCAGTTCTTCTTTTCCCCGGAGCCAGCAGGTCGTGTTCCTGTCACTGCTGAAGAATTTCTTTATTTTCTTTTATTTCTTTGGTCGCGCGTCTGCCTTCTTGACGCCGGACCGGTACCGCCGGTCTTTTCTTTCTTTATTCTAAAAAAAAGACTGTGTTTTCTCACTTCAGTGCATTTTTTCTTCTTTGGCTTTAGGCCTAGAAAAATTTTCCTCATGGAAAAGCCCGCCTCCGGGTTTAAGAAGTGTAGCGGCACTATTTCTGTCACAGACACCCATGAATGGTGTCTAAAATGTTTAGGTCCTGACCACTCCATTACGGATTGTGAGTCCTGTTCCATGATGTCTAAAAGAGGTCTACAGAATCGAGCAGCCAAGCTCAGTACCCTGTTTCCCTTTGATGCAGCTTCGGTGGCATCGACGTCTTCCAGGGCTGCTGCTTCCTCCCATGGATCTCAGGTAACCAAACTTAAGTCCAGTCGATCCTCGAAGGGTAGATCTCCCTCTAAGTATCGAGATGCCTCCGGGCTTGCTCTCGAGGAATCCGCACCGGCAAAATTACCCCGGCGGGAGGCTCCGGCTTCCAAAGCTTTATCTATGGGGTCACAGGTTGACATCGATGGCTCGGCCTTGACCGATCACCTGTTGCCATGTTCTGGGGTACCGGTACCGACATCCAGACATTGGTGGCGTCAATGGATCAGAATATCCTGACCATGCAGCGTGCCATTACGGCATTCATACAAGCTGCGATGCCTTCGGTACCGCAACAGACTCCGTTGCCAGTACCGATTCCGGCACCGGTACCGATACCGGTTCTGGTGCCAGTACCAATTGCATTGACATCGGCTTTGGTGTCGACTGCAGCGGTACACTGTTCTGTGATGCCCATCGGTACCGATCACTCCCGATGCCGATACCACCCGGTACGTGTATCGGGCTCTGCAGGAGCATCCAGATAGAGGCGATACTTCGATTCCTCTGAAGACTCTGATGAATCAGAGGCCTCTGTCGAAGCATCGGTGATCCTTCCTCAGGAGCCATCTTCTCGAAAAAGGAGAACGTCTCCTCCAGAAGACTTGTCTTTTCAAGACTTAGGGAAGTGGCCAGGGGCCTTTCCATCTCTGTGGCCCCTGAGACAGAGCCTAGAGCCAAAAAATTAGATATTCTACAATATCCTAAGGCTCCTAAAGAGGCAGCCACTTTACCAATACATGAGATTCTTTATGATCACATGTTGGGCATCTGGGAGACTCCTCTCACCACCTCCCCTCATTCTCGTAGGTTGGACACCATGTATCGTGTTCCTCCTTGTCCTGGCTTTCATAAGACTCAGCTTCCTCACCACTCCATTGTGGTGGAGTCTGCTATGAAGAAGATAGAGTACAAAAAGGCACTCTTCTACTCCTCCAGGAAGAGAATGCAGAACCTTAGATGCTTTTGGCAGGAGAATTTTCCAGGCCAATATGCTTGTTGCCAGAATCAACTCCTATAGCCTCTATATGGGGATGTTTCTAAAAGAAGTTACAGATCATCTGCAAACTTTATCTCCTTTTATTTCAGAAGATAAAAGGGAAGAGTTTCTCACCTGGCTCAAACATGCCCAGGATGTTTCCAAGTTTTCCAACCTGCAGCCTTTGACTCTTTTGAAGGTGCCAGCAGAGCCTCGGCTATTGCCATAGGTGCACGCAGAGTTGCTTGGTACAAGCTTCTGATTTGGAACCCTGGGTTCAAGATGGACTAGGAAACCTTCCTTGTACAGGTGAAAACCTTTTTGGCAAAGATTGGCAAGCAAAGGCCACCCAGATGGATGCTGAAAATTCTGCTTTAGATAGACTCTCAAAGTCTACTCCTACTCCTTTTAAGAAAAGGTTGTTCAAAAAGGGATTTTTTCCCAAAAAAGGGAGATACTATTCTGCTTATGGTCAGCAGGCATCTTCTGCAGGTAGTTTTGCTACAAAGAGACAGCAACAACCGAAACAGGCCAAGCCTAAGGCTGCTAGGACTGCTACGGCCCAACAGCCTCAGCCTCCTCAGGGCCTTTGACTTACAACTAGAGAACCTAGCCTTTCTGGCTCTAGAACATCCAGAGCCTCTCACCATTCCAGGAAGCTTAGCTCACTTTGCTCCTAGATGGGAACAAATCACAGCAAAGCAATGGACCCTCTCCATCATAAGAGAAAAGGGTACAAGCTTCATTTCTTAAACCTTCCCCCTCACACCATGGTGAGACAGTTCAATTCTCCAACATCTCTCCTCGACCTTCTGGGTCAGGAGATTGCTACCCTTCTTGCCCAAGGGGCAATAGAAGAAGTACCACTTCTTCAACAGGGCTCAGGGTTCTACTCCCCCTACTTTCTCATCCAAAAGAAAACAGGTGGCTACAGACCCATATTGGATCTCAGAGAATTGAACAAGTTTCTATGCAAGGAGAAATTCAAGATGACTTCTCTCGGTACTCTCCTTCCATACCTCCAGAGTCAGGACTGGCTTTGTTCTCTAGATCTCAAGGATGCGTACACCCATGTCCTCATCCATCCAACACACAGAAGGTTCCTTCGGTTCCTTTTCCAAGGAAAGCACTATCAATACAGAGTGCTTCCCTTCGGTCTGGCCTCCGCACCAAGGGTGTTCACAAAATGCATGGCAGTAGTAGCTGCATTTCTACACACTCTCGGAATATTTGTATTCCCATATCTGGACGACTGGCTCATCCGAGCTCCATCCCAGTCAGAGGCTCAGGCTTCCCTGGCCTGCACAAGGCGTATCCTTCAGTACCTGGGACTTGTAATAAACATCCCAAAATTCCATCTCACACCTACTCAATCTCTAGAGTTCATAGGGGCCTTGCTGGATACCACCACTGCAAGGGCCTATCTTCCCCAGGCCCGTTGCCTACGCTTGGTGCAGTTAGCCTCTCAGATTCAGTTAAAGTCCCATTTAACTGCTCGAGAGATGTTACAACTGTTAGGCCACATGGCATCCACCATGCATGTGGTCCCCTATGCTCGCCTTCACATGAGGGCAGCTCAGTGGACTCTGTCCACCCAATGGACCCAGGCATCAGGATGCTTGTCAGACAAAATAGCAACCTCCAGTCGCCTTTTTTGGTCCCTCCAGTGGTGGAAGTCCACTCAAAATCTGTTGCTGGGGTCCCCCTTTCAACAGTTGCTACCCCAAGCAACCCTTACAACAGATGCCTCTCCAAAGGGTTGGGGAGCTCATCTACAAGATCTCTCCACCCAGGGCATCTGGTCTCCACAGGAGACATCTCTACATATCAACCTCTTGGAGCTCAGAGCAATCTTTCTGGCTCTCAGAGTCTTCCACACCCTGCTCAGCTACAAGACAGTCCTCATCCACACGGACAACCAAGTAGCCATGTTCTGCGTGAACAAGCAGGGGGGGACTGGCTCTCTGTCGCTTTGCAACGAAGCTCTGAGATTGTGGGCCTTCGCCAGAGAGCATCAAATCCATCTCATGACAGTGTATCTTCCAGGGGTTCAAGACTCTTGGGCAGACAGACTCAGTCGAGTTCTGCTTCCACACGAATGGTCCCTTCATGGGGACCAGATAGCCAGGATTTTTCAAATTTGGGGAACCCCAGACATAGACCTGTTTGCAAGTCCGTGGAATGCCAAACTTCCCCGGTTCTGTTCCAGGATTCCGTGTCAGGGAGTTCAGGCCAGGGATGCCTTCCTCTTTCATTGGGGCCAAGACTTCCTCTATGCCTTTCCACCCATTCCCCTAATTCCCAAGACACTGTAAACGCTTCAGAGAGACAAGGGGTCTATGATCCTCATAGCACCACGTTGGCCACGCCAAGTGTGGTCCCTCTACTTCTGCATCTCTCTCAAGCTCCCTCCCTGGACATGGGATCTGTTCCAGACCTCCTATCCCAGGAGGAGGGAACGTTGTGGCACCCAAATCCCCAGTCTCTTCATCTGAGGGCCTGGTTGCTGAAGGCCTAGACCTTCAAGATTTGCATCTTTCTCAGCAATTGAAAGATATCCTTCATGCTTCCAGAAAGCCTTCCACCAGACGTTCCTATGCTTTTAAATGGAAAAGGTTTACCATTTGGTGTGCAGAGAAGGGTCTTAACCCTCTTGCAATACCTCTGAATTACTAGAGTATTTGCTGCATTTATCCCATGCAGGCCTCAAAACAAATTCATTAAGAGTCCATTTGAGTGCTATTGCAGCTTCCCTTAAGCCTCTTAATGGAAAACCTATTTCCTCTCATCCTCTTATTGCAAGATTTATGAGAGGCCTTCTTTTAACTAAACCTCCCATTAGACCACCTCCAGTGGCATGGGACTTGAACTTGGTTCTAGGCCAGCTTATGAAGCCACCCTTTGAACCCTTTGCCACTACCTCCTTGAAATTCCTTTCCTGGCAGGTTATTTTTCTCATTGCAGTCACCTCAGCTCGCCGCATTAGTGAACTGCAAGGCTTGGTGGCTAATCCTTCTTATACAAGGCTCCATCATGACAAGGTAGTCCTCAGGACTAATCCACAATTTATGCCTAAAGTGGTCTCACCTTTTCATCTGAACCAGGAAGTTTATTTACCTGTCTTTTTTCCAGGACCTCATGCATCAAGTGCAGAGAGGAATCTTCATACCCTGGATTGTAAGAGAGCTCTTGCTTTTTACTTACAAAGGACACAGCAACATAGAAAGTCCTGTCAACTCTTTGTTGCTTTTGATCCCTCTCATTTAGGACTTCCAGTCTCTAAGAGAACTCTGTCCAATTGGATTGCTCAGTGTATTTCTTTCGCCTACCAGAGTAAGAACCTTTCTCTGGAGGGCCATGTCACAGCTCACAATGTGAGGGCCATGGCAGCCTCTATGGCTCATCTAAATTCTGTGTCCATCGACCAGATCTGTCGAGCGGCCACCTGGGCCTCGGTTCATACCTTTACAGCCCATTACTGCTTGGACAAGGACTCCCGCCGGGATGCCTTGTTTGGTCAGGCTGTTCTCAAACACCTGTTCCATACCTAATCAACTCCTACCCTCTATCCCTTTCTGGATGCCTGAGATTCATGGGTGGAGGGAGAGCCCTTCTCAGGGACTCATAACCTGGGTGATCTCCCAGGCATCTCTAGCTGGGGAGTCCCCATATGTGAAGACTCATTCCTGCTTGTTCCTGGAGATAGCACAGTTACTTACCTGTAACAGGTGATCTCTGGGAACAGCAGGAATAAGTCTTCACAACCCACCCACCTCCCCTAGGAGTTGTATCTCTCTCTTTCCCTTCCTCACTCTCTCTTTGTCTCAGCTTTAAAACTCAAACTGGAGAGAGGCGGTTGGGAAAGGCGGGAAGGCAGCGCGCAAGCACTGTGGGATGCTTCCAAAAGCTTTCCTTTTGGACGCTGGGGAGCGTTCCCACGCAGGCTCCGTCGGTACTGACGATACCCATATGTGAAGACTTATTCCTGCTATTCCCAGAGATCACCTGTTACAGGTAAGTAACTGTGCTTTCGTGGCAGTCTTCCCATTTCCGGAAATAATCCAGAACATGTTCTGGTCAGAATAGGTCCTTACTGATTTTTCCCGTCTAGGGGTATAAAGATGTGTAAAGGGATGTGAGCTCTCCCAGAGAGGAATGCATTACATGGTCTGGCCCGTCCAAGTGGAGGCGGAAGTCACGGCGATCACGAAGTGGATCTCTTCTCCTGTGGAAGTTGGTTTGACCTTGAAGGGCACTATAGAAAGAAAGATGGACACTCTTCTGAAGAGTCGGTTTGCAACAGCAGCTGCTATTCTCTTGTTAGCTGTGTGTGCAGGCCTTATGCCTCGAGCTCTGCTCCTGTGGATTGAGTCTGTCGTCCTGGATGATGCTATCCCTCCTTTGTAGTCCATTACTGCCTTTCTTCTGATGCCATGTATGTTCTAGCCCATTTGGCATCTAGGGATATTGTCCTGTCAGCAGTGACCTAGCATTGGTTTTGGTTTTGTCACCAGGCAGCTGATACAGCCTCCAATGCCTGGCTAACTCAACTGACCTTAAGGAAGTTTCCCTTGTGGGACTGATTGGAGAAGTTGGTGAAGATCTTGGCTGAGGAAGTGTCTTCTCCTTCCAGAGGATAGACCAAAAGGACCTGGGAAGCAAGCAGGCTCTTTGCCCTTATTGATTTATTCCCTTCCATTGCAGGCGCGCTGAACTGACTTCTAGGGTCTTAGAACTCCTGGCATTTCATTCAAGAAAGCTCTTCTCAGTTTCTGCGTTTTGAATACATAATTAGCCCTTTTAATGGGGCTTGTGGACCTAAAGTCTCTGTCACCTCCAGAAGGGGTTCTTCCCATTCATCACTATGAAGGTTTTGTGGCCCATTCCCAAATGTCACAAAGGATAAAAGGGTGCTAGACACCATTCCAAGCAACTATGTCCTGGACGGTAAGCAGCTGATCCCAGAGACATTTTTCATCTCTCCATGTGGTTTGGTGGATGAAAGCCACCTCATGAGTCACATTGGACAAGTTCCTGTGCCTAAAGCTGGTGGTGCCAGTGTTCCTGGCCGAGTGGGGCAAGGGCAGCTATTTCATTTCCCTCAGGATGCCAGAGAAGTTTGGCTTCTACCAACCAACCTGGGATAACCATTCGTAGATTAAAGATTCACCTTTGCTCGAGCCACTGTAGACGTTGTAACCGATCACCACCCCTTGGAGCCTCTAAAACCATGTCGATCACTCTCCACTTAAAATCCTGAAACGTATGGCCCCGGGAGATACAGTGTTCCACCAATGGGGCAGAGAGTGTAGATGTCCGTATCCGAGATGCATATTCGGTCAAACGGACCTTCACCGGACGGTTTGTATGGCCGATGTAAAGCAAATCACAGGGGCACTGTAGTAAATACACGACAAAACTGCTAGTGCATGAGCTGTCACCCAAAAATCGATACAGACGGCCTGTAGTGGGATTGCTCCAACTCACACCCTCCAGGGTATTAACACAAAACTGGCAAGTATGACAAGCCATATGTCCTCTGCCAGCTAATGGTCCCGGTGGACGATCAGTTGACATAGTCGAATGGACTAAATAGTCACGAAGATTACGACCCCTGGTAAAGACAAAACATACTGAAGTTTGAAAGCATTGGTGAAGGTTAAGAATATTCCAATGTCGTCGAAGTATCTTCACCAGTTCAGATGAATTTACCATGAAGGGAAGAATATCCACAATTCTATCCCTTTCAGTAAATGTTTTACCTATTGGGTTCTGAAAGAGCCATTCTCTGAGTATACCTGGCTCGAGTATATGCCCGCTTAATAACCCCTCGAGGGTAAACCCGTGCTAGCAAACGTGCCCGCAAATCCATTGCTTGTCGTTTTATATTCTTCCACCATGGAACAAATGCACTGTAACCTCAAAAATTGGGGCCATACATTTCAGGATTTTAAGTGGAGAGTGATCGACGTGGTTTTAGAGGATCCGAGGGGTGGTGATCGGTTACAACGTCTGCAGTGGCTCAAGCAAAGGTGGATCTTTCATCTACGAACGGTTATCCCCAGCGGTTTAAATTTGGAGCTGGAATGGGGGAGTTTGTGAGACATTTTCCTTCTATACCATTCATTTGGTGTATATGATTTACATAGTTCCTCCTTTTGGTGATGTCATTTTAAGCAGCCAATCACAATTTGTGCAGGCATTGTGAAATATGAGCCATAGGACTCAGTGTTTTTTGGCACCAGATCCTTTTTCCTAAGCAAGTCGCACTTGAGGTAGGGTCGGCTGGCCCGAAAAACGCGTGTCTGCGGTTCTTGTGGATTCTGGACTGTTGAAGCTAAGTTTAGCCATTTCAAGTTTTGTTTGTTTCAATGTGAAGTCACATTGATTAAAAGGGTCTCTCTCACATTGGGGGGTGTTGTGCAATCACTCTCCCCTGTTTTGTGAGACCCGACAAAATTTATAAAAAAATTAATGAAGTATAGATTTATTCTGCTTGCACTACAGACAATCTTCTGTTGATTCTATTTGGTTAAATGGCATGCAAAAGTAAGGAAAGGGAGAAACGAGATAGGGAATTGAGAGAAGAATTAATGAAACTGGAAGAGTTAGATGCACTAAATAGAAAAGGAACCTATAGCGCAGCCATGTCCAACAGGTAGATAGCGGAGGGGTCAGAGATAGATCGTCGGTCCCACTTAGCTCCATCTCTCCAGCAGCTCGCCCTGTTAGGACAGAGCTCGTGCCGACCTGCCGAAGGCTTGCCACCGCTGCTGATCCTTTGCCTGTCTTTTTTCCCTGCCTGCGAGAATCTTGCCTGCGGGTGTATTGGGGGCGCTTGTTGTTTTCGTGCCAATAGTTTGTGGGTACCCCAGGGGGCCTCTGCTCGCGCCCCGCGACGAGACACCACACCACGCCACAGGCCCAGCATCATACCTGGTCTCCTGCCTCTCAGAATCACCCATTCCTGCCCCTGCCCCAACACCGACGATACCCATTCACCCGGGCTTTATCTGAATACACTTACCGTATTAGTTGTGTCTTGTGCTGGTCATTGGTTGATTTATAGTTCGCTTTCATTAAACGTTTTCAGGCAGACACAACAAAGTGTCAAGAATTTGGTGATTTTGGCAGGCTTTTCCAATTTTGTTGTAATTTGCCTTTGCCTTGCCTTCGAATTGGTTCAAACCACTGACCTTTGCTTGCCTTTGCAATTTTATTTTGCCTAGCCTTTGCGTTGATTCTACACTGCAATTTTATTTCGCCTTGCCTTTGCGTTGATTCTACACTGTGCAGAATTTATTAAATCGCGTGTGGTGGTATTTGAACTTGTTTGGTGGTATTTGTTTTTATCTGGTTTGCTGGACAGGTGTTTGAGTTTTTTTGATGATTGTTTGGTGGTATTTGATTGGTGCCAGTATGATGAATTCTTATTTTTACTTTTAGAACTGCATGTGTGGTTTTGGCATCTCCAGTCCTTGTTTTGCACATCATCCAGAGGTCTTCAGTTCCTGTTGATCTTTAATACTTTGGGACAGTGACAGTTTTTTGGACCAGATTCAGCCATTGTTTATACTAACTTAGCAGATTTGGCCTTACATCCAGCCACCCCAGTATAACGAAGATGAGTGTTCCAAAGAAGAGCAAAACCTACCACTTTCATGATGAATGGGAAATGGACTACTTCTTCATCATAATGAAAGATAAATGTTGTCTAATTTGTAATGCCCCAGTATCCTTGCCCAAAAAGGGTAATCTGGAACGTCATTATAAGGCTCTACATAGCAATAAGTTTGATGCTGATTTTCCACCCAAAAGTGAAATTCGTAAACTGAAGCGCAAAGAACTTAAATCGAAATTGGCTACTCAGCAACAGTTGATGGCGAAGCCAAGGTCACATTCAGTCAATGCAACCATAGCATCCTTCAAGGTCAGCAACCTGATCGCAAAGAAATGCAAGCCTTTCACTGAAGGGGAATTTGTAAAAGATTGTTTTCTTGAAGCAGCTGACAATATTTTTGAAGGATTTAAAAATAAGAAAGAGATCATAGTTGCTATTCAAGATGTACAATTGTCAAGAAACAACGTCGTGCGGCAAATAGAAAAGATGTGTGGAGACACAACTGAACAATTGTTGGAGGATGTTTCAAATTGTGTTGCTTTCTCACTCCAACTGGATGAATCTACAGACATAAGAGATATAGCCCAGTTACTAGTCTTTATCCGGATGGTTTTTGAAGACTTCAGTGTTAAAGAAGAGCTACTTGGAATGATTTCTTTAAAAGGGAGAACTGCCAGTCAGGAAATATTCAGTTCTTTCCATTCTTTTGTGACAGTATAATCTTCCATTGCATAGACTTGTTTCCATCACTACTGATGGAGCAAGAACAATGACAGGTGAGCTTAACGGTTTCATAGCCCTCTGTAGACAGCATGACGACTTCCCAGATTTCCTTTCTTACCACTGCATCATTCACCAGCAAGTTTTGGCAAGCAAGAGACTCAATACAAAGACTGTCATGGACATCACTTTCAAAATGGTAAATTCAGTTCGTGGAAGATCACTTCAAAGACGGCTTTTCAATCTTACTCTTGATGAAGGGGCAGCGGAAATAATTTTGCACACAGATGTAAGGTGGCTAAGTAGGCACAAATTTCTGCAAAGATTTTGTGATTTGCTGAATGAAATACGTTTTTTGAAGGAGAGTGGAGAAAACCAAGCAGAGTTGGAAGATGAGTGGTTATGTGACCTGGCATTTTTCGCTGACTTTACAGGCGAACTAAGTGATATGAACCTTGAACTACAAGGTAAAAATAAATGCATTGGCAAGATGAGTACAGTTTCATCCTACAAGAGAAAATTTGAGCTAATGATGACTGACCTTGCAACACTTCAGATCATTTTCCTAATACGCAGGACCATCTGGGACAATATCCAAATTTTGTTTTTCAGAACGAGAAGTATGTGACAGAAATCTGTTCTGCTATCCAGGAATTCGAAAATAGATTCTGTGACTTCCAAAAAATTGGAACAGTTGTGGCGTACTTGTCATACCCATTCAAAGTAGATGTGGACATTAAAGAAACTGCAGCTGCTATCAGTAAAAATTACTCATTGAACAAGCCATCTCTTGAAAACAAAATATTAACCCTTAAAAATGGCATTTTTCTCAAGACCCGTGCTGAGCAAGAATCGTTTTGGAAGCTAGTGCCTAGAGACAAATTTCCCAACTTGAGAAGATGCAGTGAAGCTATACACTCCTGTTTCAGTTCAACTTATTTGTGTGAATCTGGATTTTTCCATCTGAAAATGACAGAGTACACAACGTTCCAACATGACAGATGAAGTTAAGATCACACATATTGAAAGTTCGAGAGGAGAAAGGGAAAATAATTGCTAAAGATGGGGATATTAGAGAGGCCTTTAAGAGATTTTATCATTCGTTATACAAGGCAAGAACTTCTCCGGAGCTGGAAAGGGTACAAAGCTACTTGGACTCCATACAGTTGCCGAGATTGGAGGAGGAGGAACAAAAACGGATAAATAGAGCCATAATAGTTGAGGAAGTCTTGGCAGCCATAATAGTTGAGGAAGTCTTGGCAGCCATAAAGCAGTTGAAAGTAGATAAGGCGCTGGGACTAGATGGGCTAACAGCGAGGTTCTACAGAAGGTTTGGAGCGATATTAAGTAATCCATTAGTGCGGCTATTTAATTTACCAAGGGAGGGCGGTTTGTTAGCAGACACTATGGGATGGGCAGGAATAACAGTAATACATAAAGCAGGGAACAATCTGCAAGAATGCTCATATAGACTTATTTCATTATTAAATCTAGACGCTAAACTGTTGGCCAAAATCTTGGCTGCACTTTTAAATAGGGTAATAGGGAAATTGATTCATCAAGATCAAGTGGGATTCATACCAGGTAGGCAGGTAGCCGATAATATGGGAAAGATACTAAATACAATTTGGTCGATTGAATAAAGGCAGGAGGAGGCACTGCTGTTGTCTTTAAACGCTGAAAAGGCCTTTGACCAAGTGTCCAGGCCTTTTCTGTTTCAGGTAATGGAAAGAATCGGGTTGGGAGCCGAGTTCCTGGGTTGGGTACAAGTGCTCTATCGCAACCCGAGAGCTTGCTTGCGGATTAATGGAGCATATTCAAATTTTTTTGAACAGGGAAGGGGGACGAGGCAGGGGTGTCCCCTATCGCCTCTCTTATTTGCGCTGTCAGTGTAACCGTTTGCGGAAAGGGTAAGAGAAAGGGCAGATCTGAAGGGCATAGTCGTAGGACAGAAAGAATATAGAATAATTTGTTTGCGGGCGATGATATCCTGAGCGTGACTAGGCCGGGGTTCACTATTCCTATATTAATGTGGGAATTAGAAGAATATGGCAGAATGTCTGGATTTACTATTAACTGGGCAAAATCTGAAATATTAAATTTGTCAATAAAAAAGGAAGTATAGGAACTAATACAAAAGAAATACCCATTTAGGTGGGCTCGGGGACCGATTAGGTATTTAGGGATCCAAATAAGTAACAGGTTGGAAGCACTATTCGATTTAAACTATTCAAAGCTATTTGGGCAAGTGGAGAGTTTGCTGACTGGGTGAGGGCAAGGGATATATGTCCTGGTTTGGACGTATTGCGGTTATAAAAATTATGCTTTTGCCTAGATTCTTGTTCCTGTTTCAAACGTTGCTGATACAGGTGCCATATAGAAAGGATATGATGGGGATATGATGGGGGACATGACCCCTGTTCCACTTGTAAATATTGTGAACAGACTTTTTCGGGACAAAAATGGCAACACCCCACTACAGGACGTGAGTATACACGGCAGTGGAGGACTACATGTCTCACTTCTCATATAGTATATTTGTTGAGATGTCCATGTGACTTATTGTATGTGGGACGCACTACCAGGTCGCTGAAACAACGCTTGGCAGAACATGCATCGCGTATAAAAAACAAGGTGTTGACAGCTCCACTAGTTGAACATTGTATAGCACGGTCTCACTCTTTTGAGGAGTTGCGCTGGACGGTGATAGATCATGTTCCTTTTGATCCCCGAGGAGGAGATCGCGAGCAACGACTGCAACAATTAGAACAGCGTTGGATTTTTATATTACATACTATACACCCTAACGGGTTAAATCGAGACATCGATTGGATCACCATTCTATGATGCAGCAAATTCTGATTGGACGTCTGTCTACCTATGGTAAAGTGGAATCCTCTGTCAGTGAGGATTTTCCTCTTCCCATTGGTGTTTCCCCTGTTTAAAAACGACGAGGTAAAAGCCATTCATTACATAATACCCAAGCAAGCCACGATGAAGGTGGCGGTGTTTAGAGTTGGAAGAGAATGATGGCAGTTTGTTGCAATACTTTATATGGAGATTACACTTGATACAGGGCGCACACCCGAAACGTGCACGTCGTGTATTATACATCTTGGAATCTGCAACATGAAGGACAGTAACTGCAGCTTGTAGATGAAGATAAGTACTTGGTTTTTAAATTCACGAGGGTGAAACAAAAAACGAAAAAAAGTAGTCCACAGCCTGGTGAGGGCTAGGTTAACAGTGCTGGCCCTCCCCCGGTGGGCTTCGACAAAAGAATTGAATAATTAAGGGGTTTTCTTATGTTTAATTTTTTTCTCTTGGAAATTCACCATCATAGATAGGGGTATTGTTGATTTAATATAGAAAGTTAAAGCAATTGCAAAGACTCAGTCGCTTTGTATGGCAAAATAGGAGTCCCAGGGTATCTTTCTCTATAATGCAGAGAGCAAAGGGAGGGGGGGGGGGCTCGGGGTTCCTAACTTTAGGAAATACTATGAGGCAGCACAGTTGAAAACGATGTATGAATGGCAAAGAGAGAAACAGAAGCACTGGGTTCAAATGGAAGAAGAATCAGGGGAGTGGGACTGGAGAGGCTAGTCTGGAAGGGAAGCAAAAGATTGGAGGTGGCCAACTTAAATCCCATAAAAATTGAACATATTTTGAAGGTTTGGAAACAGAATAAGAAAGTATTAATACAAGATAAAGAATATATACAAGGGATGGCACTGGAGGCATGCTTTGAGAGGGGGGCAGGTACCAGAAGTAAGTGTATTGAGAAGATGGGCAAACCAGGGACTTACACATATTTCCCAAATAGTGGCTAAAGAGGGGGTTAGAGACTTCAAGGGTATCAAGGATTTACATGGGTTAACTAAAAATGATTATTATAGCTGTATCCAAGTCAGTCACTTTTTGTGCCAGAAGAAAGTGTGGAAGGATCTATGGGAAAATAGGGGGTGGTTTGAGGCCCTAGTCTCAGGACAGCTAGGCCAGAAAGGAGCTTTGTCCAAAATATATGAAGAGTTAATGGAGGGGGGAGGGGGCAAATTAGAGTTTATGAAGAAATGGGAGGAAGATTTAGGAGTAATATGGAATGAAGAGCAGTGGGATAAGATAATACATACAGTGGCAGGCATATCAATAGCTAATCAAATAAAAGAAAACGCCTATAAAGTGTTATATCAGTGGTACTGGACGCCGATTCGTAAAAGGCGAGCAGGATTTGAACTATCTGATTTGTGCTGCAGGGGGTGTCAGGAGAGAGGTGATATGCTACATATGTGGTGGTGGTGGTATGGACAGATCCAGAAATACTGGGTAGGGGTGTTGGATATAATCTATGAGATGACAGGACTTAGATTGCAGAGGAAGCCTGAGGTTTGCTTACTGCATCAGCTAGAGGAGGAGATATCGGAGAGGGAAAAGGGGGTATTGCACCATTGCATAGTAGCAGCGAAGTGTGATGTAGCAAAATATTGGACAGGGTTGTCCACACCAAATAGTGAAGGCTTTATTAGAAGAATGACTGACAGAATTGTTTTTGATGCATCGATTGACGAAGTTGAGGCAAGGGAAAGGGGAGAGGAGCGGGGAATAATGGAAGAGGGTATGGAAATGGTTGGAATCCTGGGAAGGGGGGTGTAAGGGGAGGGGTAGATAAGGAGGGATGCAATAGCATAAAAATGGATCTCCAGGAACAAGCAGGAATGAGTCTTCACATATGGGTTTCGTCGGTACCGACGGAGCCTGCGCGGGAACGCTCCCCAGCGTCCGAAAGGAAAGCTTTTGGGAGCATCCCACAGCGCCTGCACGCTGCCTTCCCGCCTTTCCTAACCGCCTCTCTCTAGTTCTTCTTTTTCCACGGAGTCAGCAGGTCGTATTTCCTGTCACCGCTGAAGAATTTCTTATTTCTTCGTTTATTTCTTTAGTCGAGTGTCTGCCTTCTCGACTCCGGACCGGTACCCCCAGTTTTTTCTTACTTAAAAAAAACCCAAAAAAACCCCTATTCTTTTCTACTTCAGTGCATTTTTTCTTTCTGTGGCCTTAGGCCTACAGGAAAGTTTTCCTCATGGAAAAGCCCGCCTCCGGGTTCAAAAAGTGCACAAAGTGCAGTAGCACTATTTCTGTCACCGACACCCACGACTGGTGTCTTAAATGTTTAGGTCCTGACCATTCCATCGCGGACTGTGAGTCCTGTTCCATGATGTCTAAAAGAGGTTTACAGAATCGAGCAGCCAAGCTTAGTACCCTGTTTCCCTCTGATGCAGCTTCTGTGGCATCGACGTCTTCCAGGGCTGCTGCTTCCTCCCATGGATCTCAGGTAACCAAACTTAAATCTGGCCGGTCCTCGAAGAGTACATCTCCCTCCAAGTATCGAGATGCCCCTGGGCTTGCTCTCGAGGAATCCACACCGGCAAAATTACCCCGGCGGGAGGCTCCGGCTTCCAAAGCTTTATCTATGGGGTCACAGGTTGACATCGATGGCTCGGCCTCGACCGATCACCTGTTACAATGCTCTGGGGTACCGGCGGTTCACACTGGTACCGACATCCAGACATTGGTGGCGTCGATGGATCAGAATATTCTGACCATGCAGCGTGCCATCACAGCATTCATACAAGCTGCGACGCCTTCGGTACCGCAACAAACTACGTTGTCGGTACCGATTCCGGTACAAGACCCGATACCGGTTCCGCTGCCGGTACCGCTTGCATCGACATCGACGTCGACAGCAGCGGTACACTATCCTATGATGCCCATCAGTACCAACCCGGTACCGAGTACTCCTGATGTCGATACCCCCCGGTATTCGTATCGGGCTCTGCGAGAGCATCCAGACAGGCGATACTTCGATTCCTCTGAGGACTCTGATGAATCAGAGGCCTCTATCGAAGCATCGGGGATCCTTCCTCAGGAATCCTCTTCTCCAAAAAGGAGAATGTCTCCTCCAGAGGACTTGTCTTTTCAAGACTTTATCAGGGAGGTGGCCAGGGGCCTTTCCATTTCAGTGGCCTCTGAGACAGAGCCTAGAGCCAAAAAATTAGATATTTTACAATATCCTAAGGCTCCCAAAGAGGCAGCCACTTTACCAATACATGAGATTCTCTATGATCACTTGTTGGGCATATGGGAGACTCCTCTTACCACCTCCCCTCATTCTCGTAGGTTGGACACCATGTATCGTGTTCCTCCTTGTCCTGGTTTTCATAAGACTCAGCTTCCTCACCACTCCATTGTGGTGGAGTCTGCTATGAAAAGGATCAAGAGTACAAAGAGGCACTCTTCTGCTCCTCCAGGAAGAGAATGCAGAACCTTAGATGCCTTTGGCAGGAGAATTTTCCAGGCCAGTATGCTTGTAGCCAGAATCAACTCCTATAGTCTCTATATTTATTTATTTATTTATTTTATTTTTTATTTTTAGCTGTATTTATATCCCGCTTTTCACCGGGTCAAAGCGGTCAATTGGGAGATACATTTAACACGAGGGGATATGACACACATAAGCTAATACTTACAGGGAACATGGGCAATGGAGGGTTAAGTGGCTTGCCCAAGACCACAAGGAGTGCCTATAGGACTAGAAATCCCAGTCCCTCCGGCCTGAGATTGCTGTCCCCAGGTGGGACTTGAACCCCCAGCCCTCCGGCCTGAAGTACCTTGTCCTAACCACTAGGCCACTCCTAGTTACAGATCATCTGCAAACCTTATCTCCTTTTATGTCAGAAGATAAAAAGGAAGAGTTTCTCACCTGGCTTAAACATACCCAGGATATTTCCAAGTTTTCCAACCGTGCAGCCTTTGACTCTTTTGAAGGTGCCAGCAGAGCCTCGGCCATTGCCATAGGTGCACGCAGAGTTGCTTGGTTACAAGCCTCTGATTTGGAATCCTGGGTTCAGGATGGACTAGGTAACCTTCCTTGTACAGGTGAAAACCTGTTTGGCAAAGATTGGCAAGCAAAGGCCAACCAGATGGATGCTGAAAATTCTGCTTTAGATAGACTTTCAAAGTCTACTTCTGCTCCTTTTAAAAAGAGATGGTTCAAAAAAGGATTTTTCCCCAAAAAAGGGAAATATTCTTCTGTTTATGGTCAGGCGTCTTCTGCAGGTCATTCTGCTACAAAGAGGCAACAACAACCAAAACAGGCCAAGCCTAAGGCTGCAAGGACTGCTACGGCCCAACAGCCTCAGCCACCTCAGGGCCTTTGACTTACCACTAGAGAACTTAGCCTTTCTGGCTCTAGAACATCCAGAGCCTCTCACCATCCCAGGAAGGTTAGCTCATTTTGCTCCCAGATGGGAACAAATCACAGCAGAGCAATGGACCCTCTCTATCATAAGAGACGGGTACAAGCTTCACTTCTTAGACCTTCCTCCTCACACTATGGTGAAACAGTTCAATTCTCCAACATCTCTCCTCAACCTTCTAGGTCAAGAGATTGCCACCCTTCTTGCCCAAGGGGCAATAGAAGAAGTACCCCTTCTTCTACAGGGCTCAGGGTTCTACTCCCCCTATTTTCTCATTCCAAAGAAAACGGGGCTACAGACCCATTTTAGATCTCAGAGAATTGAACAAGTTTCTATGCAAGGAGAAATTCAAGATGACTTCTCTCGGAACTCTCCTTCCATACCTCCAGAGTCAGGACTGGCTTTGTTCTCTAAATCTCAAGGATGCGTACACCCATGTCCTCATCCATCCAACACACAGAAAGTTCCTTCGGTTCCTTTACCAAGGAAAGCACTACCAATACAAAGTGCTTCCTTTCGGTCTGGCCTCTGCGCCAAGAGTGTTCACCAAATGCATGGCAATAGTAGCTGCATTTCTACGCACTCTAGGGATATTCGTATTCCCATATCTGGACGACTGGCTCATCCGATCTTCCTCCCAGTCAGAGGCACAGGCTTCCCTGGCCTGCACAAGGCGTGTTTTCCAGTATCTGGGACTGGTAATAAACATTCCAAAATCCCATCTCACCCCTACTCAATCTCTAGAGTTCATAGGGGCCTTTTTGGATACCACAACTGCAAGGGCCTATCTTCCCCAGGCCCGTTGCCTACGCTTGGTGCAGTTAGCCTCACAGATTCAGTTAAAATCCCATTTAACTGCTCGAGAGATGTTACAACTGTTAGGCCACATGGCATCCACTGTGCATGCTCAATGGACTTTGTCCACCCAATGGACCCAGGCATCAGGGTGCCTCTCAGACAAGATAGCGACCTCCAGTTGCCTCTTTTCCTCGCTCCATTGGTGGTAGTCCACTCAAAATCTGTTGCTGGGGTCACCCTTTCAACAGGTGTTTACCCCAAGCTACCCTTACCACAGATGCCTCTCCAAAGGGTTGGGGAGCTCATCTACAAGATCTCTCCACCCAAGGCATCTGGTCTCCACAGGAGACATTTCTACATATCAACCTCTTAGAGCTCAGAGCAATTTTTCTGGCTCTCAGTGTCTTCCACACCCTGCTCACCTACAAGACAGTCCTCATCCACACGGACAACCAAGTAGCCATGTTCTACGTAAACAAGCAGGGGGGAACTGGCTCTCTGTCGCTTTGCAACGAAGCTCTGAGATTGTGGGCCTTCGCCAGAGACCATCAAATCCATCTCATGGCAGTGTATCTTCCAGTAGTTCAAAACTCTTGGGCAGACAGACTCAGTCGAGTTCTGCTTCCACACGAATGGTCCCTTCATGGGGACCAGATAGCCAGGATCTTTCGAATTTGGGGAACCGCAGACATAGACCTGTTTGCAAGTCCGTGGAATGCCAAACTTCCCCGGTTCTGTTCCAGGATTCTGTGTCAGGGAGTTCAGGCCAGGGATGCCTTCCTCCTTCACTGGGGGCAAGATTTCCTCTATGCCTTTCCTCCTATTCCCCTCATTCCCAAGACACTGTTCAAGCTTCAGAGAGGCAAGGGGTCTATGATCCTCATAGCACCACGTTGGCCACGCCAAGTGTGGTACCCTCTACTTCTGCATCTTTCTCAAGCTCCCTCCCTGGACTTGGGGTCTGCGCCAGATCTCCTCTCCCAGGAGGAAGGAACGTTGTGGCACCCAAATACCCCAGTCTCTTCATCTCAGGGCCTGGTTGCTGAAGGCCTAGACCTTCAAGATTTACCTCTTTCTCAGCAGGTGAAGGATATCCTTCATGCTTCCAGAAAGCCTTCCACCAGACGTTCCTATGCTTTTAAATGGAAAAGGTTTACCATTTGGTGTGCAGAAAAGGGTCTTAACCCTCTTGCAATACCCCTGAATTCTTTACTAGAATATTTGCTGCATTTATCCAATGCAGGCCTTAAGACGAATTCCATCAGAGTCCATTTGAGTGCTATTGCAGCATCCCTTAAACCCCTCAATGGACAGCCTATTTCCTCTCATCCTCTTATAGTAAGATTCATGAGAGGCCTTCTTTTGACTAAACCTCCCATTAGACCACCTCCAGTGGCATGGGACCTAAATCTGGTTCTGGGCCAGCTTATGAAGCCACCCTTTGAACCCTTAGCCACTACCTCCTTGAAATTCCTTTCCTGGAAGGTTATTTTTCTAATTGCAGTCACCTCAGCTCGCCGTATCAGTGAGTTGCAAGCTTTAGTGGCTAATCCTCCTTATACAAGGTTCCATCATGACAAGGTAGTCCTCAGAACCAATCCACACTTTATGCCTAAAGTGGTCTCGCCTTTTCATCTGAACCAGAAGGTGTATTTACCTGTCTTTTTTCCAGGACCTCACGCATCAAGTGCAGAGAGGAATCTTCATACCCTGGATTGTAAAAGAGCACTTGCTTTCTACTTACAGAGGACACAGCAACATAGAAAGTCCTCTCAACTTTTTGTTGCTTTTGATCCCTCTCATTTAGGACTTCCAGTCTCTAAGAGAACTCTTTCCAATTGGATTGCTCAGTGTATTTCTTTCGCCTACCAGAGTAAGAACCCTTCTCTGGAGGGCCATGTCACAGCTCACAATGTGAGAGCCATGGCAGCCTCTATGGCTCATCTAAACTCTGTGTCCATCGACCAAATCTGTCGAGCGGCCACCTGGGCCTCGGTTCATACCTTCACAGCCCATTACTGCTTGGACAAGGACTCCCGCCGGGATGCCTTGTTTGGTCAGGCTGTTCTCAAACACCTGTTCCATACCTAATCAACTCCTACCCTCCATCCCTGACTGGATGCCTGAGATTCATAGGTGGAGGTAGAGCCCTTCCCAGGGACTCACAACCTGGGTGATCTCCCAGGCATCTCTAGCTGGGGAGTCCCCATATGTGAAGACTCATTCCTGGAGATAGCACAGTTACTTACCTGTAACAGGTGATCTCTGGGAACAGCAGGAATAAGTCTTCACAACCCACCCACCTCCCCTAGGAGTTGTATCTCTCTGTCTATCTTTCCTCTCTCTCTCTTTGTCTCAGCTTTAAAACTCGAACTGGAGAGAGGCGGTTAGGAAAGGCGGGAAGGCAGCGCGCAGGCGCTGTGGGATGCTCCCAAAAGCTTTCCTTTTGGACGCTGGGGAGCGTTCCCGCGCAGGCTCCGTCGGTACCGACGAAACCCATATGTGAAGACTTATTCCTGCTGTTCCCAGAGATCACCTGTTACAGGTAAGTAACTGTGCTTTATCAGTATCATAAATGGCCTGTTATTGGGGGAAAAGGGGGAGAGTCTGTACTGTGTTGAAATGTTGATGAGAGTTATGATGAGATATTGCAATAAACATAACTAAAGGGGGCATTAGAGAGGGGGGAGGGGGGAAGGTAGTAGTCTAGGTAGTATTGTAGTTGTAATAGCAAGGGGGGAATATAATAAATGGGATTGTGTAAGTGTTGTAAAGTTGCATAATGTGGTGGCAGAAGATGTTCCCTGTAAAATAGTTATCTCCAAGTTATAATGCCCAGTTCAATGTAATTTCAGTTTGTTCAATGTAACCCGCACTGATGCAGAATAGCACGGTATATAAGAGAATTAAATAAATAAATAAATAAAATAAATATTATTAATGGAAATTATTAATAAAAAGTTAAATGGGGGGAAAAAAATTGGCACACTTCCTTGCTGCCCTTTGTAGAGGCTCCATGAACCTGCCCAGTCCATTCACAGCATAGCTTCTGGTGCTCAGCATCCGTCTGGTGCTTCTCCTTGAGAAAGGCCAAATCACATTGATGGCATGCCAGCACACGGAGCACTTGACCGGTGTACCCAGCCCAAACACATTCCACGAGACCACACTCAACCCTTTTCCGGTTCACTCAGTTTCAAGAGAGAGTTTTTTATTTGATTTCAAAAGAGGGATCCCCCCAGCTTGAGGGTCCCTCCGGTATGTCTTTATTGGGTTGCCTGGATGGTCCGTTTGCAGAACCCCCCCTCCCCATCCCCTCGCACTCATACACCTTCTCTCTAGGAGCACCCTGCAAGGTCACTGGCTCCATTCTCTGATTTGTTACCTTCACCCCCCTGACTCACTCACAAACCCATCTAAGTCTTCCTCCACCCCATTCAATTGTCCAGCCCCAGTATGCCCCATCTGGTAATGTGCCCAGATGATACTGCATCTCGAGGAGGAACCCACTCCAAACTCTGTCTCAAAGGCACTCCCTTATCCTATCCCCCTCTTCGCATATGGCCTTCGAATGTTATGAATCCATCCTATAGTATTACTATTCCTCTCCCTCCCTGATTTCCCCCCCCCCCCAAAGCCTTCATTCACTCCGCTCACCTTTGGTCCCTACCTCCACCCCATTCATTTGCACGCACACCCTTACATTCAGTTTACCGCTCAATCCCTCTTCATCTGATCATCTAAACGTGCACCTCCTTTCTATCTGCATAATTAACACTTTAAATCAAAAATAAGGAGCAACACTGGTCTTATTGTGCTATCCTTCCACCCCCCAGCTCTCGGAGGGGGGGGGGGGGTTCAAGCATAGCAAATCCAGTGAGATGCTTCCCTTTCGGCGCTTAAACAATCCTGTTTTTACCTTAAGATAAAAGAACATTGTACAACCTGAGTATGAGCTGTTACATACAGACTGAGTGCTAGGTACTACCGAAGTTTAGATAATCCGAGAGCCGCATGGTTTTTGGAGCAGGCTATTCTCCACCTCCCCATTCCCTGAGCAGCCCTTGCCATCACCCCCAGTTGCTGCTATGGGGAACCCATTCAGCAGCACCACCCCATCTCCACTTGGAGTAATTCTATGTCCAATGTCTGGGGTTCGGGCTGGTTTCTGGCAAGGACTGTTCAATCGGGTATGGAAATATACATCAGACCTCTCTTCAGCCAGTTGAGGCTGGGGTGCTGTGGATGACCATCAGGCATCAGAGATTGCTGGCTGCGGTACTCTGTCTATAAATACAGTAGCTTGTGCCGTAGCTTCTGCCAACGTGTTGAAATATTGATGTCGGCTTTGATACTCCACCTGCAGTTTCACTAGATATTGCAGGGAGAATTGTATCCCACAGCTGCCAGACATCTGCAAACCTTGGCAAAAGCTTTTTGACGTTGACTAACCACTGTGGAGTAGTCCTGGAAAATCAATAAGTCTAGCGGGGCCTGGGCTGCACTCTGCCACTCCTAGCTGCTTGGAGCACGGCCTCTTTTTATAGGTAATTAAGAAATCGGGCGATGACAACATGCAGGCGATTGGCCCCAGCATGTTTCTATCCGATGCGGTATACCCTTTCCAAATTTTCTTTGTCTACCTTATCAATGCCTTGCATCTAACTTACCAGTGCTTATGTTTCCTATTTTCATCATTTGGCTCCTTTTTCCATTTCCTGAAGGATGCCTTTTTGGCTTACAACGGCCTCTCTGACCTCCCTTTTAAACCATGCTGGCAGTTTTTTGGCCTTCCATCCACTTTGCTTAACGCGTGGAATACATCTGGTATGGGCTTCCATAATAGTGTTTTAAACACCCATGCTTGATTTCATAGTAACATAATAAATGACAGCAGATAACGACCAGCATGGTCCATCTAGTCTGCCCAGCATGATGGCAAGAGTAGGTGCACCTGCCGCTCCGTGCAGGCCACCCCTCCCCATGTTCCTGTTTAGGGGTGAACCCACCACTCCATGCAGGACACCCCTATTTGTTGAGAAATTAGATGGTTCCGTTTATTTTGATTTTATCCTTTTGCTGTAAAGGGATCCACTGTGTCTGTCCCATGCCATTTTGAATTCCAGCACCGTGTTTGCCCCCACCACTTCCATCGGGAGGGCAATCCAAGCATCCACCACCCTTTCTGTGAAAAAGTATTTCATGACATTGCCTTTCAATTTACCACCTTGCAAATTCCTGTTATGCCCTCTAGTTTTACAGCTTCCCCGTCTTTGGAAGAGGTTTGTTTGTTCATTATTTCCCTTTAAGTATTTAAAGATCTGAATCATATCTCCCCTGTCCCACCTCTCCTCCAAAGTGTACATGTTCAGGTCTTCAAGTCTCTTCTCATAAGGCTTCTGACACAGGCTCCAAATCATTTTGGTCGCCTTCCTCTGAACAGTTTCCAATCTTTTTACATCCTTTGCAAGATATGGTCTCCAAAACTGAACACAGTATTCCAAGTGAGGCCTCACCAGTGACTTGTACAGTGGCATAAGTACCTCTTCCTTTCTGCTGGTGATTCCTCTTTGTATGCAGCCCAACATCCTCCTGGCTTTTGCCACCGCCTTGTCGCACTGTTTTGCCACCTTGAGATCTTCAGAAATAATCACACCAAGGTCTTTCTCCTGATCCGTGCACACCAACCTCTCGCCCCCTATCGCGTACAATTCCCTTGGATTTCTGCTACCCAAGTGCATGACTCTGCACTTCTTTGCATTAAATCTTAATTGCCAAGCATTAGACCATTCTTCCAGCTTTTGTAGATCTTTCCTCATGTTAACCACTCCCTCGAGAGAGTCCACTCTGTTGCAAATTTTCATGTCATCTGCAAAAAGACAGACAGACTTTTCCAGTCAATCCTTCAGCAATATCACTCACAAATACATTGAACAGTGCCGGGCCCAGGACCGACCCCTGGGGCACCCCGCTAATCACCTTCCCTTCATCCGAGTGAGCTCCATTTACCATCACCCTCTGTCTGTCAGTCAACCAATTTCTGATCCAATTTACCATCTTAGGATCCATCCCCAAGCTACCAAGTTTATTGATAAGCCTCCTATGAGGAATAGTATCGAAGGCTTTGCTGAAATCCAGGTAGATGACATCGCATGCCCCTGATCTAGCTCCCTGGTCACCCAGTCAAAGAACTCAATCAGAATTGTTTGGCAAGATCGTCCTTCGGTAAAACCATGTTGCCTTGGGTCTTGCAACCTGTTGATTTTGAGAAAGTTTACCATTTGCTCTTTCAGGAGCGCCTCCATGACTTTTCCCGCCACCGAGGTAAGGCTCACGGGCCTGTAGTTTGACACTTCTTCCCTGTCACCACTTTTGCATAGAGGTACGACATCAGCCATTCTCCAGTCCTGAGGAACCTCTCCTGTTTCCAAGGATCTGTTGAAAACATCCTTTAACGGCTCTGCAAGAACCTCTCTGAGCTCTTTCAGTATCCTGGGATATATCCCATCCGGTCCCATGGCCTTGTCCACTTTCAGTTTTGCAAGTTGTTCTAACACCTCATCTTCTGTGAATGGTGTGGTAACTACTTCTTTCTCATTTTTATATTTGGGAGTCACAGGTGGTCCTTCTCCAGGACTTTCTTTAGTAAAAACAGAGCAGAAGTATTCATTTAGCAATTTTGCTTTTTCAATGTCACTTTCCACGAGTCCGTTCGCAGCACTTCTGAGTCCTGCAATTCTACCTCTGATCTTCTTCCTTTCCCGAATATACCTGAAGAAGGTTTTGTCACCACACTTCATGTCTTTAGCCATCTTTTCCTCTGCCTTTGATTTTGCTATCCTTATTTCTCTTTGTCTCTTTGAGTTTGATCCTGTATTCATTTCTGTATTCCTCTGTTTGCGAACTTTTGAATTTTGCGAAAGCTGTGTTTTTTGCCTTTATTTGAGCAGCCACTTCTTTGGAAAACCAAATAGGTTTTCTTCTCCTCTTGTTTTTGTTTATTTTTGTTACATATTCATCTGTTGCCCCTTTTATTGCCACCTTTAGTTTAGTCATTGCAATTCCACTTCCCTTATCTCCTTCCACCCTGTCAGCTCCTCCTTTAGGTACTCGGCCATTTTATTGAAGTCGGTGTTTTTGAAGTTTAGGACTTTGAGCTTGCTATGTTTGGCCTGTACCATGGCTTTTATTTCAAACCACACCGTGTGATGATCGCTGCTGCTCACAGGGGCACTCACGCAGACATTCGACACGCTATCGCCGTTGGTGAGCACTAAATCCAGTGTTGAGCTTTCCCTGGTTGGTTCCATCACCATTTGTCTAAGTAAAGCATCTTGGAGAGCATCCACAATTTTTTTGCTTCTTTCCAGATTTGCAGAAGGAGTAATCCAATCCACATCAGGTAGATTAAAGTCGCCCAATATGATCACTTCCCCCTTTGTGGCTATCTTGGCAATATCTATAAATCAATTCGTTACCTATCTCTTCAATTTGTGTCGGAGGTCTGTAGACTACAGTAGTATGGATGACAGTGCCATCTCCTCTTTCCAACACAATCCAGAGCGCTGCTTCTTTTCCCCATGCCTCCTGCATTTCAGTAGCTTTAATATTGCTTTTGACATACAAGGCTACTCCTCCTCCTCTTCCGTTTTCTCTGTCTCTTTTGAATAGATTAATCCCAATCATGCGGTTCGTTTAGCCATGTTTCTGTAATGGCCACTATGTCCAAATCCATTTCCACCATTAGGGCTTCTAGGTCTGGAACTTTGTTGGCTAAGCTTCGAGCATTTGTGTTCATTGCTTTCCAGCATTTAACTGGCTTGCGTGTATTTAGCATTGATTTTGTTCTGCCTAGATCTTCCCACTTGTTTTTGGTTTAAATGTGTGGCTGTTTCTGATTTTAATCTGCTTTTGCAGGAGGGTGACGTCCAGAGCTTGACCTTCCACATCAGTCACCCCCTTGTTCTAGTTTAAATGCATATCCACATATTGCTTGTATTTTTCATTTAGGATTCTTTTCCCTGAGACAGAGAGATGTAGTCCATCAGCACAGTATAGTCTCTTGTTCCATCTGTTACCCCAGTCACCAATAAATCGGAATCCTTCTTGTTTGCACCAGGTCTGGAGCCATGTATTAAAGCTGTTGATGCGATGCAGCCTTTTTGCCCCCTTACCAAGCACAGGTAGAACCTCTGAGAATGCAACAGTGTTAACAATGGGCTTGAGTTTCTCTCCCAGAGATTTGAAGTTCTTTTGGACTGTGGAGGTACTATTTCTAGCCAGGTCATTTGTGCCAAAGTGGATAACCACATCAAGTTTGGAGTGTTCACTTTCTGCGCTAAGTATTTCAACAATGTGGCTTGTATTCCTGCTGGCTGAAGAGCCTGGGAGTCACTTGACTATCTTCTCTCCTTTGAACTGTGTTCCCAAGTTGGTGCCACTGATGATGGAATCACCAAGTAGTAGTAGTTTGCTGTTTGGTGAAGTTTTCTTCATATTTGGTCCTTTAGCAGGAGAATTGGGCATTGTCTGTCTCATTTCAGGGCCCTTCAGTTTCTTTGGATTGGGCATCCTCATTCGCTGTCTCATTTAAGGGCTCTTCAGTTTCTTTGGATTGGGTATCCTCATTCGCCAAGGCAGAGAAGGCATTATGCAGGGATATCTCCTGATGCATAGGATGCCTCTGTGTCACAGATCGCAATCTCCCAGAACCCACTGTGATCCATTTGTTCCTGGGGTGTTTCATTCTTTGTGGGGAGTGGTGGTGGACTTTGTTCAGTTTGTATCTTAGAAGAGGTGCGCTTCATTGCAGCCAGTTCCTCCCTCAGTTCCTCATCCTCATTAGCCAAGGCAGAGAAGGAATTATGCAGGGATATCTTTTGATGCATAGGATGTTTGTGCGTTACAGGTCGCAATCTACCAGAACCCACTGTGATCCCCTTGTCCCTGGGATGTTTGATGCTTTGTGGGGGCAGTGGTGGACATTGTTCAGTTTGTATCCTAGAAGAGGTGCACTTCATTGCAGCCAGTTCCTCCCTGAGTAGGGTCACCTATTTATGCATGGCAGTTAGGTCTTCCCTTAGTAGAGTCAGCTCTTTATGCATGATAGCTGACCTGAGGCACGTAGGACAAGCTCTGAGGTTCTTTGCAGCTGCTTCTCATAGTTTTTTCTTAACTATTTTTCTCATTTTATCATAGTCTCCCTTTTGAAAGTTAAAAGATAGTACTGTGGATTTCCGTACCATCGTCCTTCCATTTATTAAATGTTGCCAAGTGGCCCCAACACACTTATCTCTTGCACCAGATCCTGTGTTCCACTAAGGACTCGTTCCAGAATAGCTTCCCCTCTTGTCTGTTCATGAACCAGCTGTTCCAAGTAACATTCATTTATTTCATCTAGAAACTTTCTCTCTAGCATGTCCTGCAGTGACATTGACCCAGTCGATACCGGAGTGATGGAAATCACTCATTATTACTGTGTTGTAACTTTTGTTAGCTTCCCTGATTTATTTTAACATTTTATCATTCTGGCCAGGCGGTCGGTAGTACACTTCCACTGCCGTCGCCTTCCCCTTTTGACAGGGAATTTCTATCCATAGAGATTCTATAGTGTATTTTCTTTCATGCAAACCTTTAATCTTTTGTGATTCAATGCCCTCTCTAACATAAAGCGCAACCCCTCCACCAAGTTAATCTACTCTATCATTGCGATATAGTTTGTACCCAGGTATCGGTGTCCCATTGGTTGTCCTCCTTCCACCAGGTCTCTGAGATGCCAATCATATCTAACTTTTCATTTAGTGCTATATATCCTAGCTCTCCCATCTTATTTTTTAGACCTCTGTCATTTACATAGACATTTTAGAGATGGTATTTAATTCTTATTAATGTGGGTATCAGTTTATCGGGGTAATTTGGAATCTTTCAGCTCTGTACTTAAGGGCATCTAGGTTACGTTTATCTTTATTGGAATCTCCCTTTTGGGATGCTCTAACTTCCCTCTTTTGCTAGTATTCTTCAAGGATACATCCTTCCAAACCATGCTCTCTTGGGCGACTGTTAACTTTCCCCTATTTAGTTTAAAAGCTCTTTCTCCTTTTTATGTTCAAAATTGTTTATTTCAGCAACCACGGAACAAACATTAACATACGTAAACTACACCAGAGACATCCGAGTTTGTTAAAGATCCAAGATAGTTTTGCATTTTTCTCCACCCTCCCCCTTTTCCCTGTTTCCCCCCTTACCAGTGCCCGTGCTACTCCTCCTTCCCCCTCCCCCACCATCTTTACTCCTACAACTGGGTCTGGTCGTGGTAGCCCTTACACGCCCCGGACTAGATCCGAACCTGTGCCTTCACCCTCTCATCCCACCCCTCCCCCAATCCAGTGGATGTCCTCACGCCAACTCCACCCCCGCGTCTAGCCCCATAAAGATCATTCAAAATATAGCTTCTGCTTCGCGCGGGAAGCACCTGAATATAATCATCCCACACTTTGTGAAATTTGGGTATTCGCCTCCTCTCAGCCTTGGCCCAGAGTTTATTTAATTGCAAATGGTGGTGCAAAGCAATGCGCCACTGCCAAAAACTCGGATGTTCATTGCTCCGCCATTTCGTCATCAAAACCCTAGTAGCCAGTGCCCAAGAGAGTCTCAGCCATCGCTGCCTATCCCTGCCTTGGACTGCTAGCCCTTCCATCACATGGAGCAAAACAGACTGTGGGGTCAATGACCACTGTTGTCGAATAACTCCCTCCACAAATCGATGTATGGATTTCCAGTAATCTTGTGCTACTGGGCAAAACCACAACATATGAATCAGAGAAGTGCCCTTCTCGCCATATTTGGGGCAGTTAGTCCAACTGTTATATCCATTTGCCTGCATCTGGCCTGGTGAAAGATAAGCACGCTGAATAATCTGATACTGCATATCACGGAGGAAGACCAAGGGCCGTGAAGTGCAGTATCTTCCCAATAAGTTTCCAAACAGTCTCACCAATTAACGACATACTAAGATCAGCATTCCACATTTCAGCTAATTGATGCCATGTGTGCTGAGATGCCCAAACAGCAAAAGAAGACTGAACCTGCGACACTGTAATCCTGCCTGTTTCCACACACACAAAAACTTCCTCTGTCAGAGCAAAACGAACTAGACAAGTGGCTACCCACCAGTCCCTGAATATAACTACAAAGCTGATAGTAGAAGAATAAGTCATTAGGCCCCAATTGAAATTGAGTCTGTAACTCAAAAGACAAGAGGTCCCCATCCTCCGATACCACCTGCTCCAGGCCAAACACACTCAATTTTCGCCACCACCGAAACTTTGAAGCCATCATTCCTGGGATGAAAGCCACATTACCCTGAATTGAGAGATAGACGGACTGGTAAGCAGTGTGTCCCAGTCTACCACATATCCATCTCCAAGTCTGGAGCATTGTATGAACCAGACCACATTTCCTTAATGAAGTTGGTAGTTTGTAGAGTGGGGCATGTAATACATACCGACGTGCCAGAGGTGCAACCATTGCTTGTTCACATCCCAATCAGTAGCATCAAATAACCAGTCCTTGAGGTGTCTTAGCTGGCAGGCTAAGTTATAGGCCTGGAGATCAGGAACGCCCATACCTCCTCTACACCAAGACCCTTTAAGTATCTGTATTGCAATTCTAGCACGGCGGCGGCACCACTAGACAGCAACCCATCCAACTTGTTTAGTCTCTTTTCAGTAGCCGCATGGGAAGTAGTTACAACATATATAGCCACCGTGGAAAAAGAACCATCTTAGATAGGGCAATTCTCCCCTCCCCCCAATGACAATGGTAAATCCTGCCACTAAGCCAATGCCTGCCCTGAATGGAGCATCAAGGGCAGTACATTACAACTGTACAAATCGTGTGGGTTACTCGGTAACTTTATTCCCAGATAAGTGAAAGAATGCGCTGCCGACTTCAGAGGGCAATCCCCCTCCCACCTCTCCCTCACCGATTCCAGCCCCGCCATAGCCTCAGACTTATTCAAATTAAGTTTAAAATCCGATATCTGGCCAAAAGTCTGAAATTCTGTTAAGCGAGCAGTTAACGAATGCTGGGGATCAGCCAGGAGGAGAAGCAAATCATCTACAAAAGCTGCCAACTTATATGCCCCCATTCGAATCCCCACAATGTTAAGATTTTCTCTTATTCATGAGAGCAAAGGTTTGAGAAAATAAATAATAAGGGAGATAGTGAGCAAGCCTGATGTGTTCCACATTGCAGAGGGAACCTTTCTGTGCGCTGCCCATTCCTTCTCCTTTTTAAATGTTAATGCCAGCAGCCTGGTACCATCCCAGTTAAGGTGGAGCCCATCTCTTCGGAAAAGCCCCTCCTTTCCCCAGAATGTTGCCCATTTTCTAATGAATCCAGAACCCTCTTTTGCACTATCCACGCATTGAGACTCCGGAGCTCTGCTGCCCTTTGGATCCTGTGCGTGGAATGGGAAGCACTTCGGAGAATGCTACCTGCATTTCGCAGCCCTCTAGTGGCTCAGGCTAAAAGAGGCATGGGAGTGATGTCATTGAAACCTGGGCATTTCATTGGCTATCTGTCTTCACCAGTCTGCTAGTAGGGAAACATAACCCACTTGTCTGGACTGGTCTAGCAGGACTCAAGGAAAGCACATTATCTGGTAAGAAAAATGTCACCTTGTAAGCTCTCTGGGAATATGGCGGTACCTACTGTACTTTGATAAAACTCGCCTTGGTTACTCCTAAAAGACATGAATGAAAATCCAAAATCCCTTTCACTTATGGGTAAAAATAACTATTTATCATCCTACTAGAGCAGTCCAGACATGTGGGTTGTGTCCCCTACCAGCAGATGTAGAGACAGAGGAAACTTCCATAGGCTTCTTTGTAACTTCATGCCATATCAGCCAGAACCTCTAAAGGGAGCTTTCAGTAATTCTGTGTCTCCAGTAGATGGTGGGTGCAAGTTTCAGCTCTCTAGAGAAGAATTGAGAGGATTGCTTTTGCCTGTGAGCAACCATCCTTGTGGGTGGATTTCTTACTAGAGTGCAATGCGGGAGGCTTCACTAGGGTCATTCTTAAAACCCATGCTCTTTTCAGATGCCATAGGAGGAGGGAAATTTGTTTCAGCTCCCTACCTTTTTTAAGGACATGTTGGGCATCCCGAAGACTGGAAAAGGAGTTTTGAAAGGATTTTTCAAGCCTCACACAACTGCTGTGCCCCCCTCCTCCTCCTCCTCCCTATCTCCCTCAAAGATTTGAATTAAGGCTCTTCAGAGGTATAGTTAATTAAGGCTTAATATTCTGCCCTTCAACATTATATCAAAACGGTTTACAATAAAAACAATAGGAAATAGGAAAAGAAAGCCAATTAAAATTAGTAAAGAAAGTCAGGTACTTTTAAGGAGAGGGAAATGGAATGGAGGGGGAAGTAGAGGTTCCTAGTATTGCAGGTATGCGACTGGGTTTGCACTGACATCCAAAATCATTAGGTGACTGAATATATGGTGATAGGCGAGTAACACTGAGCTTGGCATGGTTTTTACCTGCCCAGGGTTCCCTGAGAGAGTACCAAAGGCTAAACCTATCTGTTTCTCTCATCTGTGGGGGCTCCCAACTACTTCTGTTGCTGGGCCGCTGAGTCAGGTTTGGGGCTGCTCAGGGTGTTCGTTGGTTCAGCTCCAGTGTTTTCCTGCCTTGCCTTACTGCCTGTGTGTGGCACTTGCGCTTCCTGTGCTTTACCGTGCGCTTCCTGTGCTTTACCGCACCCTTCCTGTGCCTTTCCTGGCGGTGTGTGGTGTCTTTAACGTGGCCATTGTGCACATAGCTCTGATCCACTTGGCACAAGCACTTGTAGCCCTGTCTGCACAGATTTTTAACGCATGACTGGACTTGCAGACTTAGCGCATTTTCATGCTGTTTCCTGACTTTTGGTGAACAGTGGAGCTGCTTAAGCCAATTTCGCAGAAGCACTGCATAATCCGCAGAAAGTCTCATCGCTGGATTCTGCTATATGCTTAGCTTGCATAGAAGCTTCGGATGCACCCTTTGAAGGCTAGTCTATCCCTTCGTAACGGGTGAAATGAGTCCTCTGGCCTTCTCTTCTTTGCTACTGTTGGCAGCAGGCGTTGTCCTGAAGAATGATTGTCAGGCTACCATCTCAGCGTGCTCTCCTCTGGATGCTCCCCTTTGAGAAAGGAGGAGTTGCCTGTTGCTTCCTCCGGTGGTGAGAGCCATCTGGTCAGGAGGAACTTCTGGTTCTGGGTTGTCTTCCCCGGAGTAGTTCTTTCAGCAACAAGCTTGTTCTGTCTTGCATGGCAATGCAGACCTTGGAGTCTCTGGGTCCTTTCAATCTCTTTTGGTCCATTCAGAGGAGAGACAGTGGCTGAGCCAAAGTCTGGCTTGTTCCCTGCCTTCTAAGCACTCTCGACAGTTGGCATTGGGAGATTCAGCTATGTGTCCTGTAGCCCAGAGTTCAGTCCCGATGCTTGACACTGATTTTGACCTGAAGAACAAATTGTCCTCTCACTCTGAAAATCACGACAAGTCTGGTGGTGTGTTTGCCTGTTCAAGAAGGACGAATTGATGGCCCTGATTGCTCAGATGCCATGTGCCCTAAATTTGGCTGACTTTCCAGCGGCTGAAGGGCCACAGTCACTCCCTTTTGCAGGGGCTTTGGAAGTCTAAGGCAGCCTTTCCTTTTCCGGAGGTTATCAAGATTATGATATTCTTGGTGTGGGACTTGCTTCAATGAAGTGGCTGAAAGTTTTCAGGAGGTTTTATGCCCTCCCACAGGACGTACATGTCGAATGGTTTAATGTGCCACATGTGTATGCAGAGCCTGCAACGGTTACAAAGCGGACCACTATGCCAGTGGAGGGTGTAATGGCCCTGAAGGACCCCCAGGATTGTAAGATGGACACTATTTTGAAGAATCTGTTTACAGCCTCTGCTGTTTACCCTTCAGTTGGCAGTGTGTTGATCAGATGACTCAAGCTCTCTACTCTAGTGGATTTGGTCCCTTGCGCCTGAGGATATTATGCCCCTCATGGAGTCTGCTACAGCTTTTCTTTTGGACACTTTATCTGATCTCGTCTGTTTGGCTGCTAAAGACATTACTCAGTTGACTGTGGCACAGTGTTGGATATGGTTCTGCCATTGAGTGGTGGATTCGTCTTCCAAATCCTGATTGGCTCAGCTCGCCTTCAAAGGGAGTGTCTTGTTTGGAGCAGACTTGGAGAAACTGGTTAAGGACTTGGGCAAGTCCAAACCTCATCAACGTCCGGTGAATAGGCCAAAAGATCCTGGGAGATGTACAGGTGCTTCCTCTTCTGCGTACACCTGTCTTCCTCGCACTTACTATTTGGACTCCCATGGTTCCCAGGACTTCCCTTGAATACCATACCTTCCTTCTCTTCTGGGTTCTGGTTTTGGATTCAGCACTTTCATAGACTGTGTGGTTCCCAGGACTCCCACACCTCCAGAGGTGTTGCCTCCTGTCAGGCACAATGACAACTTCAGGTTGTATTCTGTGATGCCCCCCAGTTGGTGGCAGGCTCCACCTTTTCTATCATGAGTGGTGTCGAATCACAGAGGATCGCTGGGTGTTAGACACCATTCAGCACGGCTATGTTTTGGAATGCAGAGCCTATTCCGGATGTCTTTGTTGTCTCTCCTTGTGGCTGATCCATTTCACCATGTAGGCATTCCTGCGGGCTAAGAATAAGCAGATGTTGCTGCAGCCGCCAACCCCCCGCTGAACTCCTGCCCAATCGGGGCAGTGGGAGAGAAAAAGCCCGGCAGCCTGCAGACTTAAAAGCGGCGTCCCTACACCGAGGGAGCCGCTGCAGCTGCCAACCCCCTGCTGAACTCCTGCCCAATCGGGGCAGTGGGAGAGAAAAAGCCCGGCAGCCTGCAGACTTAAAAGCGGCGTCCCTACACCGAGGGAGCCGCTGCAGCCGCCAACCCCCCGCTGAACTCCTGCCGAATCGGGACAGTGGGAGAGAAAAAGCCTGGCAGCCTGCAGACTTAAAAGCGGCGTCCCTACAGGGCGCGCCCGCGCCTGAGGGCCTCGCCAGAGGGCCCTTTGGCATGGCCCTTAGGCGCGGCACAGAGGCGCAACAAGGCCATTCCACCGAGAGCACAAAGACGACGAAATGAACACCACCAACAACCACCGCAGCAACACAGAACACCCCTACCAACTACAACAACAGAAATACAAGGACGACTAAAGACCCCACCACTCCAGGGGAACAAACACTGAAGCACACCTGGACCCAAACACAAGGTACTCTCACAGAAAATGCCACCCTTCTTAGCCCCCATCTACCTCCTCACTCCTCTCCTGAACTTATACCCCTCCCCTACAGGCAATAACCTACTCTGGCCTAACATCACAACAGCACAACCCGCACACACCCGTAACCCTAAACAAAACCACTCTCACACACCCCATACACCAACCCACGCCCCCAACCCCCCACACTACCACCACCACTCCATCTCACTAATAAACGCACGCTCAGTCAGGAATAAATACCACATGCTCCAGGACCTAATCACAACCAAGAAGATCGACATCCTCTGCCTAATGGAAACCTGGCTAACAGACAGCGATACAGTGATAATGAACCAACAAACCCCAAAAGGATACAACCTCCATCACTGTTCCCGATCACACTCCAAAGGTGGAGGTGTAGCCATCATAGCGAAGGCCGATCTCCACTTCAGGACCCACTCCTCCGAAACCACTTCTGAAGCAGATCTCCTCACCCTCACCAATAAACACCTTTCAATATGTCTCATCTACCGTCCACCTACCACAAACACTGACCTACCAAGGATACTACAATTCATATCCGAGAGCACCAACTCCGCAAAGGAACAAATCATCCTAGGAGACTTTAACCTCCCTTCACTTCAAGAGGAACAAACAGAAACCTTTACCACCGCCATGACAGCAATGAACCTGATACAGATCATACAAGAACCCACCCACGAAAAAGGTAACACGCTGGACCTCATATTCCTAAACTCTCAAACTGCCTCCTCATGCAAAAACCCGCAGATCTCGCCTGTACCCTGGTCAGACCACTACCTCATTGCCATCTCCCACATCTACCAACCTATGACCAACAAGGAAAACGGACACCAAACTAGAAGATTTAAAACATTCAACAAAGAGGACTTCATAGCACAAACTCTACCCAAACTACAAACAAACTCCACTAACATCGATGTCCTAATTCACAACTGGAATACCACGATCTCCATTGCATCCAAGGCACCGACGAACAAAACCACCACAAGACCTACTTCCACAAAAGCCAGATGGTTCACCCCCAGTCTCCGAAAGCTGAAAACGAAACTCAGAAGAACAGAGAGAAAATGGAGAAAAACCAAGAATGACAGTGACAAAACAATATACCTATGTGAACTCAACGCATACCACTCTGAGACCGACAAAGCAAAGAAAACCTACCACACGAAAATTATAAACACATCCATAAATAAACCTCGTGAACTCTTTCAGATTGTCAAACAATTGACAAAAGCACCCAACAACTCTG
The DNA here is from genome assembly GCA_033557465.1 of Ichthyophis bannanicus. Lineage (NCBI taxonomy): Eukaryota > Metazoa > Chordata > Amphibia > Gymnophiona > Ichthyophiidae > Ichthyophis > Ichthyophis bannanicus. Next base: position 1,324,277,759 of record CM066032.1, read on the forward strand.
ACCAATTACCGAAGATTCCACCAGAGATACTAGCCCGTCAATACAAACAGCTCCAACAACCACAAAACCCACATCTGTACGCCGAGGCAACTACAACAAACCTCCACCCCAACTTATACAGTGACTGGACTACCTTCAAAGAAACCACCGCAGAAGAAATATCATCCACCATCTCCCGCCTAAACACCACCACCTCCCCGCTGGACCCCTGCCCCACCGACTGGATAAAGAAATCCAAAGAACACCTAAGCACACCATTAACCCATATTGTCAATGAATCCCTCTCTCAAGGTCGCATGCCTGATATCCTCAAAACTACGATCATTCGACCATCCCTAAAAAAACAAAACCTTGATCCCCAAGACCCCGCATCCTACAGACCGATAGCAAGCCTACCATTCACCGCCAAGATAATCGAGCAAATAGTCCAGCAGCAGCTTCAAGAACACCTAGACATCAACAACATACTGGACCCACAACAACACGGCTTCCGCCCACTCCATGGAGTTGAGACCCTCATGACCACACTGATGAACACCCTCATCATAGGAACCCAAGAAAAACATTCTGGATATATCATGATCTTCCTTGACATATCAGCAGCCTTCGACACCATCTCGCACAACATCCTAATACGAAGATTGCAGTCAATTGGGATTAAAGACACCACACTCCAATGGTTTCAATCATACCTAACCAACAGACATCAACTCATCCGTACCAGCACCTCAACCTCACCCCCCTTCCAACAACACCAAGGAGTATCCCAAGGATCCACGCTATCAGCCATGCTCTTCAACATCTACCTACAACCACTCTGTTCAGTCATACGTACCCACAACATCAACTTCCATATCTATGCTGACGATATCATGCTCTACGCCCCAATAACGACCGCAAACCCAACAAATCCACGTCTCTCAGCATGCTTCTCCAAAGTGTCCCACTGGCTACAAGAAAACAACCTATCCATAAACATAAAGAAAACTGAAGCCCTCATAGTAACAAAAGACCCAGACTTCACGCCACCTACACACCTCAACATAGGAACCACATGCATCCAAATACAACCACAAATAAGATACCTAGGTATTATCAATTGACCAAGCTCTAACTCTCAAGCAACAAATAAAAAAAAACCGCAGGAAATATATTCCATAAAGCGAAAACAGCCCAGCGGCTCAGACCTCTCCTCGAACCTCAGGACTTCAGGACAGTGATGCAAGCTATGACTCTCCCATATCTGGACTACTGCAACATAATCTACCATGGGACTCCCAGCTACACAGACTAACCCCCTCCGAACTGCATTGAACACCACAGCAAGAATTATTCAGAGAGCAAAGAAAAGTGACCACATCACCCCAATCCTAAGAGACCTACACATACTTTCCTCGAAGCAAGAACTAAATACAAGTCCATCCTACTTACCCACAAAGCCATCCACCAAGCGCAGAACACCCAACTCTGCATTCTGCTGACCCGCCCGACCCACGGAATAACAACTAGACAGACCAACAACTACCTCACTGTCCCTCACAAAAGAACCAAAAGCTCTCAAAAGACATGCAACCGAGCCTTCGAACTCTATGCACCATCCTTATGGAACTCTTTACCAAACCACCTCAGAAACAATAACGACCTCCTATCATTCAGAAAACAGCTGAAAACCATTCTATTCCAAGAATATTTCAAGACAACCTCCACCAAAAAATGCAACAACCCCTGAACCCACCATGACCCTCTAAGTGACAATTATGTCTAAAATCTGTCTTATGTCTGAATCATCAATGTTGCCAACCTGGTGATGGTCCCCACCCTTCTATTTGATTTCCCCACCCTTATATGTAATGCCGCTTTGACCCGGTGAAAAGCGGGATATAAATGCAGTTAAATAAAAAAATAAAAATAAGATGTGGGCAGGATCAGCACTTACGAATATACTTTATTTAAAAATGTCTATCCCACCATATGCCAAAGAGCATTCAAGGCGTTCCACAAGGGTCGTCCCTATCATCTCTCTTGTTTAATATTTACATGCAACCCATTTTCAACATTATCGGATCATTCAAGGTCGACTGTTTAATATACGCTGATGACATCCTACTCTTCATGCCATTCTCCACAGAGCAAATGGACCTCTCGCCACTGATTGAATGTTTCAACGCAGTCTCCGAATGGCTTCTGTCCCAAAATCTTAGGATCCAACACAAAAAGTCTGAGGTGCTATTCATCACCAGAGACCAGAGTTTCTCCCCTCCACCCCATATAAAGGTTAAAGAAGCTGAACTCCAAACCAATCAACAATTCGGTACTTAGGGGTTATCCTTGATCAACGTTTGGACATGAAAATCCATATATCCAACATAGAGCCATATATTTCAAAATCCGGTCCCTCAGACACCTTCAATCCCTTCTAAACCCTGAAGACTTCCGAACAATATACCAATCCCTTATCTTACCACACTTTGACTTTGCCAACGCTATTCTTCAAGGTCTCCCTCAGTCAACACTTAATCCGTTACAACTTGCCATGAATGCCGCTGCCAGAGTCTTAGTGGGAGCAGCAAGATGCGACCATGTAACGCCTATCCTAATACAGCTTCACTGGCTCCCCATACAAGGAAGGCTTATGTTCAAGTCCTTGCTACTCACTTTCAAATCCATCCATGGTATCACCTCCCTTTCACTAACCGACATCATTCAGCTCATCCCTCCCATCAGAACAAGAAGAACCTCATCTACAAACGCGCTAGTAATCCCAAAGGCATTAACAAAGTACACAATCGCTACATCAAACAGGGCTTTCAGTATCTATGCCCCAAAATGTTGGAACGCATTACCACCAGGCATCCGTGCGATTACTGACCTAACACAATTCAGAAAGGCTCTCAAATTCCATTTATTTACACAGTATTACCAGATTAACCTGACCCCTACCTAATTGTCCCTCCTCTTACCTCCTCGAGATAACATCTCAATATTAGCACACAACCTCACTGTACACATGTAGCATCCTAAATTCTTAGCATTCAATCTCATTGTACATATTTAATTAGTTCATTTTGTATCCCCTTGTTATCCAAGTTGTTACTCCTGTTCTATGTGAAGCCAAACAGTTGTTATGGTCATTTTGTTTTATGTCAACCGCGCTGATACGAAATAGTGCGGTATATAAGAAATTGTAATAAATAATAAATAATAAGGCAACATACAATATAAAACTCTATAACCTAACACAACAATACTAAATAAATCCCTCACCCCCATCCTTCATCATGCTGCCTGACTGCCATGCTGCGGTGGGTACACTACTCTAGTACATATACTCTAGCTACCTTGCTGGACAGACTAGATGGACCATACTGGTCTTTATTTGCCGCCATATATTTTGTTAGTATGTATGTTGCTTTGTTACATGCCTAATTCCTTTATAAAAGGTGCACACATTTATACCTGCTTTGGAGAAGATGTAACTTTGTGTACAACATTTGTATACTTATGAGCCTGTTCTTATAAAGGCAGATCAGAGGTGGAGCTTCAAGATTCGAAAGTGCTGAGGATAGATTTGTGGAAAGTGACATCAAAGGAGTGGAGGAGTATCCTAAAGGTTAAAGCTCTGGCTTGGTCACCAAGAGACCAGGGTTCAAGTCCACTAGCACTCCTTATGACCTTGGGCAAGTCACTTAACCCTCTATTGCCTCGGAAGAAAGGCCTGGCAATCTACTTCTGATTACACTGCCAAGAAAACCCAGGAGCTGCTGGGTCGCCAGGAGTCAGCATTGAATCAAAGGCACATTGGAGATTGGGGGGGACGGGACATCGAAAAAGCGAAAATACTAAACAAATACTACTTTTCTGTAGTCACTAAAGAAAATGCTGGAGAAGGACCACGTATGATTGACAAATATACAAACCACACCACAGAAGGTAATGTTTTTGAACAGTTCAAAAACATTACCTTCTGTGGTGTGGTTTGTATAAAAACTGAAAGTAGATAAGGTCATGAGACCAGGTGGGATATATCCCAGGATACTGAAAGAGCTCAGATGTTCAGGTTTTTAAGAGATCTTTGGAGACTGGAGAGGGTTCTGCAGGAATGGAGAAAGGCTGATGATGTACCTCTTCATAAAAGTGGCAATAAAGAAGAGGTGACAAACTGTAGGCTGGTAAGCCTTACCTGTGTGGCAGGAAAAATAATGGAGGTGCTAATGAAAGAAAGAATAGTGGACTTTCTAGAAACCAATGGGTTGCATGATCTGAGGTAACATGGTTTTACCAAAGGACGATCATGCCAAACAAATTTGATTGAGTTCTTTGGGTGACTAGAGAACTAGATCAAGGGCATGAGATGGATGTAATCTATCTAGATTTCAGCAAGGTCTTTGAATACTGCTCCTCATAGGAAGCTTATCAATAGACTGTGCAGCCTGGGGATGGGTCTCAAAGTGGTGAACCGGATCAGGAATTGGTTGACTGACAGATGACAGAAGGTGGTGGTAAACTGAACTCATTCAGAAGAAAGGAAGGTAAGCAAGTAGTGGTGTGCCCCAAGGATTGGTCCTGGGACTAGTACTGTTCAATGTCTGTGTGAGTGATGATGCCTAAGGCTTGTAGGGAAAAGTCTGCCTTTTTGCAGATGACATGAAAATTTTGCAACAGAGGAGGACTCCTCTGAGGGGAGTGGACAACATAAGGAAAGATCTACAAAACTGGAAGACTGGTCTAATGCTTGGCAGTTAAGATTTAATGCAAAGTGCAGTCATGTACTTGTGATGCAGAAATCCAAAGGAATTTTATGCAATAGGGGGCGAGAGGTTTGTGCATGGACAAGAAGGGCCTCTGAGTAATGGTGTCTGAGGATCTCAAGATGGCAAAACAGTGTGAGAAGGCAGTAGCTAAAGCTGGAATAATGCTGGGCTGCATACAGAGGAATAAACAGCAGAAAGGAGGAGATATTAATGCCCCCATAGACAGGGCTTAATTTGTGATGGAACGGGGTTCCAGCTCTTCTCCAGCTTAGGAAGTGGCATCACTCGGATTCCATCCCCAGGGGTGCAGCCAGTGCTGATGCTTTTTGGAGCAAAAGTTGATGCGAGCAGTTTCACCATTTCATTTCAGTATCATTCATTTTTAATCTGAACATGGCATGAAAAACCTGAAATTCTGTTTGCCTCAGACGTGGTTTCTTTAGCATCAATGTCATCGAGGGCATAGTCTTCCTCTCATGGATCTCAGGTATCGAAGTATAAGTCTTCAAAGACATGCCGTTCCCCCAAGGGTAGATTTTTGTACACATTGAGATGCCTTCAGCGTTGCCCTGGAGGTCAATCGGCCAGCCAAACAACTCTGGTAGGAGGACCTTCCCTCCAAAGCCATCGAGGGGTCCCAGGATGCTCCCGAGGCCTCTATCTCTGGAGAGCTCCCGGTGCCATGCTCTGGGACAGTAGCCCACATCTCCAGTACCGTACCCAAGCATCGGCAGGCTTTATAGATCAGTGTATCCTGGCCATTGAGCACAGCTCAGCAGCTCTACTGGCGGCCTCTGTTCTGGTTAAATCTTTACCGGCGGTATTGCAGACACCGACACCATCCACGATACCGATGCAGACTGCGTCGTTACATGTTGCTCGGTGCACTACCACCCATGCCTGCCCTCGAATCCATTCCCCGTACCAGGGGTTCCTCCAAACAAGTCCCTCCTATATCGACTTTAATAGGTATCAAGCCTTAAAGGAGCAGGAGCATCGTTCTCGCCGATACTTTGAGTCTTCTGATTCTTCCGATTGATGAATCGATTAATACCCAAGGACTTCAAAGTCTACCGGAGGATCCTTCTTCTCCGGAACGGCGCATGTCCCCTCCTGAGGATATGTCTTTTCAAGAATTTATTCAGGACCTAGCAAGGGGCCTTTCCATAGCAGTAACTTGAGAAAGAACCCAGAGCAGAGGAATTGGAGATTCTCCAATCTCCAGGAACAAGCAGGAATGCTTCTTCACATATGGGTACGTCGGTACCGACGGAGCCTGCGCGGGAACGCTCCCCAGCGTCCAATCAGAAAGCTTTTGGGAGCATCCCACAGCGCCTGTGTGCTGCCTTCCCGCCTTTCCAACTGTCTCTTCTCAGTTGTTCTTTTTCCGCGGAGCCAGCAGGTCGTGTTCCTGTCACCGCAGAAGAATTTCCTTAATTTTCCTTTATTTTCTGTCGCGTCTGCCTTCCTCGACGCTATACCGGTACCGCCGGTGGTGGTTCCTTTTCTTTTCAAAAAAAAAAACAAAAAAAACCCTTTTCTATTTATTTTTCTACAGTTGCACTTCAGTTTTGGGCCTTAGGCCCAAAACCTTTTTCCTTAAACATGGAAAAGCCCGCTTAAGGGTTTAAGAAGTGTACAAAATGTGGCGGTACTATCTCCGTCACCGACACCCATGACTGGTGTCTAAAGTGTTTAGGCCCTGACCATTCCATTACAGATTGTGCGTCCTGTTCTATGATGTCGAAGAGAGGTCAACAGAACCGAGCTGCCCTCTGATGCGGCTTCGGTGGCATCGACATCTTCCAGGGCTGCTTCTTCACATGGATCTCAGGTTACTAAACATAAAACCAGCCGGTCCTCGAGGGGCAAATCTCCTGCTAAGCATGGAGATGCCTCCGGCCTTGCCCTCGAGGATCCTGCACCGGCAAAACTACCCCGGCGGGAGGCTTCGGCCTCTAAAGCATCATCGGGGTTCCAGGATGATCTAGATGGCGTGTCCTCAACAGATCTCCTGGTGCCATGCTCTGGGGTACCGGTGGCCTCCACCGGTACCTACTTTCAGGCATTGGCAGCGTCGATGGATCAGAGGATTCTGTCCATCAAACGCAGTATGGCGGTTTTCCTTGTGGCATCGACGCCCGTGGTACCGCAACAGACTACTCCGCTGGTACCGGCTCTGGCATTGCCATCGGCACCGGTACCGGTGGCATCGACATCGGCATCGGTGTCCGCCATGCCGGTACTCTGCCCTCTGCAGCCCTCTGGTACCGATACCCTGGTACCGGCGATTCCCGATACCGATCTTCATCGGTACGGGTATCGGGCTTTGCAAGAGCATCCTGACAGACGATACTTTGATTCCTCTGATGACTTCGAGGATTCTGAAGAGTCTGTCGATGCAGGGATGCTTCTTCCACAGGAGGAGTCTTCACCTAAACGAAGGATGCCTCCTCCAGAGGATTTGTCTTTTCAAGACTTTATCAGAGAAGTGGCTAGGGGCCTCTCTGTTACAGTGACCCCTGAGACAGAGCCTCGAGCCAAGGAGTTAGATATTTTACAATATCCCAAGACTCCTAAGGAGGCAGCTACCTTACCTATTCATGAGATTCTGTATGATCTCATGTTAAGGATGTGGGAAGCACCTCTAACCACCTCTCCTCATTCTCGCAGGTTGGACACCATGTATCGTGTCCTTCCTTGTCCCGGGTTCCATAAAACTCAGCTCCCTCACCACTCTATTGTGGTAGAGTCTGGAATGAGAAAGATTAGAAGTGCCAAAAGACATGCCTCTAATCCTCCAGGACGTGAATGTAGAACCTTGGATGCTTTTGGGCGTAGAGTCTTCCAAGCTTCCATGCTCGCTGCGAGAATTAATTCCTATGGTCTTTACATGGGAATGTTCTTGAAAGAGGTCACTGACCATTTAACAATCTTTAAGTCCTTTTATGTCTGACAGTAAAAGGCAAGAATATCTTGCTGGGCTTAAACATGCCCAGGATATCTCCAAATTCTCTAACCGTGCAGCTTTCGATGCCTTTGAATGTGTAAGCAGGGCCTCAGCTATAGCTATCGGTGCACGTAGGATTGCTTGGCTTCAAGGAATCTGATTTGGAGACCTGGGTACAAGATGAATTAGGAAATCTCCCTTGTACAGGAGAAAATCTGTTTGGTAAGGATTGGCAAGCAAAAGCCAATCAAAGGGATGCTGAAAATTCTGCCTTGGATAGATTATCCAAGTCTACAGCTGCCCCTGCCAAGAAAAGGTTGTTCAAGAAAACACCTTTTTCTAAAAAAGGAAGGTCCTATTCTGCTTATACTTAGAGGGCATCGTCTGCAGCTTCTAAACGTCAGCAATCCTCCAAACAGACCAAGGCAAAGGCTGCGAGGTCTGCTCCAGCCCAGCAATCTCAGCCCCCTCAGGGCCTTTGACTTTCTGCTAGAGAACTTGACCTTCCTGGCTCTAGAAGGCCCAGAGCCCTCCACAATTCCAGGAAGGTTATGTCACTTTGCTCCCAGATGGGGGCAAATTACAGCAGAACAGTGGACACTCTCCATCATAAGAGAGGGGTACAAACTTCATTTTTCCAGTTTGCCGCCTCTCACCAGAGTGCACCAGTTCAATTCTCCAACCTCCCTCCTCAACCTAGTAGAGCAGGAGGTTGCCACTCTTTTAGCCCAAGGGGCAATAGAGGAGGTGCCTTTTCAACAACAGGGCACAGGGTTTTACTCCCCCCCTTATCACAAAGAAAACAGGGGGCTTCAGACCCATTTTAGATCTCAGAGAGTTGAACAGATTCCTAGTCAGAGAAAAATTCAAGATGGTTTCTCTGGGAACTCTGCTGCCGTACCTTCAGAGTCAGGATTGGCTTTGTTCTCTAGATCTCAAGGATACGTACACCCATGTTCTCATCTATTCAACTCACAAAAGGTTCCTTCGGTTCCTTTTTCAGGAGAAGCACTATCAATACCGGGTGCTTCCCTTCGGCCTGGCTTCTGCACCAAGGGTGTTCACCAAATGCATGGCAGTGGTCGCTGCTTTTCTGTGCACCCTGGGGATCTTTGTCTTCCCATATCTGGACGACTGGCTCATTCGAGCTCCTTCCCAAGCAGAGGCCCAGACTGCTTTAAACTGCACAATGCGTATCCTGCAATATTTAGGGCTGGTAATAAACATCCCAAAATCCACTCTGATCCCTACTCAGTCCCTGGAGTTTATAGGGGCATTGCTGGATACTATACAGGCAAGGGCCTACCTTCCCCAAGGCCGTTGCCTTCGCCTGATGCAGTTAGCTTCTCAAGCAGAGTTAAAACCCCTCCTAACTGCTCGAGACATGTTACAGCTGCTAGGCCACATGGCATCCACTGTTCATGTGGTTCCATATGCCCGCCTTCACATGAGAGCAGCTCAATGGACTTTATCCACCCAATGGACCCAGGCATTAGGCGGCCTATCAGACAAAATAGCAAACACAAGTCGCCTCATTTTGTCCCTCCAATGGTGGAAGTCCTCCCAAAACCTGTTGCTGGGGTCCCCCTTTCAGCAGCCTTTACCCCAGGCAACTCTGACAACCGATGCTTCACCAATGGGCTGGGGAGCTCATCTTCAGGACCTCTCCACCCAGGGCATCTGGTCCCCACAAGAGACTTGTCTGCATATCAATCTCTTGGAACTTGGAGCAATCTTCCTTGCTCTGCTAGTTTTCCATACCCTGCTCAGCCACAAGACAGTCCTTATTCACACGGACAATCAGGTAGCCATGTTCTACATAAACAAGCAGGGAGGAACTGGCTCTGTCGCTTTGCAACGTAGCTCGGCGACTCTGGGCCCTCTCCAGAGAGCATCACATTCATCTGCTGGCAGTCTCTCTTCCAGGGGTTCAAAACTCTTGGGCAGACAGACTCAGTCGAGTTTGCTTCCACACGAGTGGTCCCTATATATGGATCAGGTATCCAAGGTATTTCAACTTTGGGGAACCCCGGACATAGACCTATTTGCAAGTCCGTGGAATGACAAACTTCCCCGGTTCTGTTCCAGAACTCCGGCTCAGGGGGCTCAGGCAAAGGATGCTTTCCTCCTTCACTGGGGTCATGACTTCCTGTATGCCTTTCCACCCATTCCCCTAATTCCCAAAACCCTGTTCTAGCTTCAGAGAGACAGAGGCCACATGATCCTCATAGCTCCACATTGGCCTCGGCAGGTGTGGTACCCTCTGCTTCTACATCTCTCTCAAGCTCCCTCCCTAGAGTTAGGGTCTGCTCCAGACCTCCTCTCTCAGGAGGACGGAAAGTTATGGCATCCCAATCCCCAGTCTCTGCATCTCAGGGCTTGGTTGCTGAGGGCCTAGATCTTCAGCCTTTACGTCTTTCTCAACAGGTGAAGGATGTTCTCTATGCTTCCATAAAACCATCCACTAGACGTTCTTATGCCTTCAAGTGGAAAAGGTTCACCATCTGGTGTTCCGAGAGGGGTCTTAACCCCCGAGCCATACCTCTGGAATCGTTACTGGAGTATCTCCTGCATTTGTCTAATGCAGGCCTTAAGACAAATTCAGTAAGAGACCATCTGAGTGCTATTGCAGCTTCACTCAAGCCTCTAAATGGACAACCTGTTTCCTCTCATTCCCTTGTAGCAAGGTTCATGAGAGGCCTCCTTTTAACAAAGCCTCCCATTAGACCACCACCGGTGGCATGGGACAAACTTGGTTCTTGGTCAGCTTATGAAGCCGCCTTTTGAACCTTTAGCTACTACTTCCTTGAAATACCTTTCCTGGAAAGTTATCTTTCTTATTGCAATCACATCAGCATGCCGCATTAGTGAATTGCAAGCTCTAGTAGCTAATCCACCTTATACAAGATTCCATCATGACAAGGTGGTCCTTAGGACTAATCCTCATTTTATGCCTAAGGTGGTCTTGCCTTTTCACCTTAACCAAGAGATCTACCTACCTATCTTCTTTCCAGGTCCTCATGCATCAAGTGCAGAGAGGAATCTTCATACCCTGGACTGTAAAAGAGCTCTAGCTTTTTACTTGCAGAGGACACAGCAACATAGAAAGCCTTCTCAACTCTTTGTTGCTTTTGATCCTTCTCATCTGGGTCAGCCAGTCTCCAAGAGAACACTTTCCAACTGGATTGCCCAGTGTATTTCTTTCGCCTACCAGAGCAAAAACATGTCTCTGGAGGGCCATGTCACAGCTCATAATGTGAGAGCCATGGCAGCTTCAATGGCTCATCTCAACTCTGTGTCTATCGACGACATCTGTCGAGCAGCCACTTGGGCCTCGGTTCATACCTTCACAGCCCATTACTGCTTAGACAAAGACTCCCGCCGGGATGCTTTGTTTGGTCAGGCTGTCCTCAAATACCTGTTCCATACTTAATCAACTCCTACCAACCATCCCTCAGGGGTTGCCAGAGATCCAGGTGGAGAAATGCACCGTGTCCCAGAGACACACAACCTATGGGCTCTCTCCCTGGCATCAAAAGCTAGGGAGTCCCCATATGTGAAGACTCATTCCTGCTTGTTCCTGGAGATAGCACAGTTACTTACCTGTAACAGGTGATCTCTGGGAACAGCAGGAATAAGTCTTCATAACCCACCCACCTCCCCTAAGGAGTTGTCTCTTTCTCTGTCTCCTTTCCCTCTTTCTCTCCCTTTGGTCTCAGCTATAAAACTCAACTCTCGACAGTTGGAAAGGCGGGAAGGCAGCACCCAGGCGCTGTGGGATGCTCCCAAAAGCTTTCTGATTGGACGCTGGGGAGCGTTCCCGCGCAGGCTCTGTCGGTACCGAAGTACCCATATGTGAAGACTTATTCCTGCTGTTCCCAGAGATCACCTGTTACAGGTAAGTAACTGTGCTTTACCCTACAGCTCTTAAGGAGGTGGCCACACTTCCAATTCACCGCATTCTCTATGATCTCATGCTTCGGATGTGGGAGACTCCCTTTACTATTTCTCTACATTTGACGACGAGATATCATGTATCGAGTACCGTAGTGTCCCGGCTTCCAAATGACGCATCTTCCACACCACTCAATGGTAGTGGAATTGACGATGCATCGAATTAAAAGTTCTCCAGGAACAAGCAGGAATTAGAACTTTTAATTCAATGCCGACGTTACCCATAAGTGAGGACTAAGACACATTCTTCTAACCCTCCGGGTAGAGAATCAAGAACCCTCGATGCTTTTGGGCATCAGTGTTTTCAGGCTTCCATGCAGTCAGTCAGGATCAACTTATACATACTCTATATGGGTATGTTCCTCAAAGAATTTACTAGAGATCTGGAGTCAATTTCTCCTCTTCTCCCTGATGATAAGAGACCTGACTATCTCAGGTTAGTCAGACATGCCCAGAACGTCTCAAAGTTTGTCAATAGAACAACTTTTGATTGATGTGGCTCTACTGGTACACTCAAAGCAATCTGCATTGTGGTACGCAGAATTGCTTGGCTTCGGGCATCAGATCTTGAACAATGGGTGCAAGATAAACTAGGTAATATTCCTTGAACAGGTGAAAATCTTTTTGGCAAGGACTGGCAGGAGAAAGCTTCTCAGTTAGAATCTTAGAATACAAATTTAAATAGGCTCTGTAGGACTACTGCCAACCCTGCTAAGAAGAAAGCATCTGCAAAGAAAACTTTCTTTAGTAAGAAGTTTTACCTCTCTTATAGCCCTGCTTCTCAATACCAACCTCAGGGTGCTCAGAAGAGACAACATCCTCCCAAGTAACAAGCCACAAGCTCCTAAGACTCAACCAGCTCCACAGACTCAATCTGCTCCTGGTTTTTTACTTTTTCATAGAGAACAGCAGATTCTGTCATTATGCCCACAGGTCTCATCACTTCAGAGCAGTGGACACTAACCATAGTAAGAGAGTGATACAGACTTAATCTACGAAATCTGCCCCCCCCTTCACCCTAGTAGGGGAATATCATTCTCAGTCCCCTCACTGCTCTTTTGTTGCAAGAGGTGATGTCTCTCCTATCACAAGGTGCCATAGAGAAGGTTCCAACATCGCAACAGGGAATGGGCTTCTATTCTCATTACTTTCTCATTCCAAAGAAAACCGGAGGATACAGACTCATCCTAGACCTCAGAAACCTGGTAAGTTCAAGATGGTATCTCTGGGAACCCTCTTACCCTATCTCCAGAGTTAGGACTGGCTCTGTTCTCTAGATCTAAAGGAAATGTACACACATATCCTTATTCATCCAGAACACAGAAAATATCTACACTTCATGTTTTAGGGAAGACACTATCAATACAAAGTCCTTCCCTTTGGACTTGCTTCGCCCCCAAGAGTCTTCACAAAGTGCATGGTGGTAGTAACCGCATTTCTAAGATCTCTAGGGATATTTGTCTTCCCTTACTTAGACAACTGGCTCATCAAGGCAGACATCTCCCAGGAGGTCCACCTGTCTCTTTTGCACCATGCAGGTACTGCAACATTTGGGATAAATCTTCCAAAATACCATCTTGCTCCTACTCAAACATTAGTTTATAGGAGCTCTTAGACACTCGGCAATCAAGGACATTTCTACCCCAGCCCTGCTGTTCTCTTCTTTTTCAACTGGCATCTCGGCTACGTCTGAGAGACCACCTAACTGCCCGAGAAATGCTGCAGTTTCTAGGACATAGGGCCTCAACAGTACATGTAGTTCCATATGCCTGTCTACATATGCACACAGCCCAATGGGCCCTGGTCTTCCAGTGGAAACAGGCCTCAGGTCATCTCAGGGACAAGATCAGAGTCTCTGCCCCTCTGGCCATATCCCTTCAATGGTGGTGGTCCCCAGAGAATCTCCTCAGCAAGTCACCTTTTCAGATCTCTCCACATCAATGTATCCTGATGACGAATGCCTCCAAACTGGGGTGGGGGGCCCATCTGGGGACTCTGTCCACTCAGGGCCTCTGGACAGAACAGGAATCAAAACTCCAGATAAATCTACTCGAGCTTCAGGCTATCTTCAAAGCCATCAGGGTGTTTCAAGAGCCCCTTCGTTCACACAGGGTCCTAGTCCAGATGGACAATCAAGTAGCCATGTTCTACATGAACAAGCAGGGAGGAACAGGTTCTTGGCCTCTCTGTAGGGAGGCTCTCCATCTCTGGTCCTTTGCCATTGCTCATCAGATGCACCTCCAAGCAGTGTATCTAACAGGGGAACAAAATGTCTTGGCAGACAAATTGAATTGGCTCATTCTTCCCCACGAATGGTGTCTCCATATGGAAACAGCATCCTTTTATCTTTCAGACCTGGGGGACTCCAGAGATAGACCTGTTTGCCACTCTTCAGAATACCAAGCTTCCTCGATTCTGCCCCAGAAACCCCCATGTCGGGCAACCACAAAGTGGATGCATTTCAACTCCACTGGGGTCGAGGGCTTCTGTATGCCTTCCTTCCCATTCCCCTAATTCCCAAAATGCTTTTCAAGCTCCAAGAGGACAGAGGCTTCATGATACTCATAGCCCCATGCTGGTCACGTCAACCATGGTTCCCTCTCCTGCTACGTCTGTCTCAGACTCAACCCCTAGATCTCTGATTTGCTCCATATCTACTCTCCTAGGAGGAGGGGATGCTGCTCCATCCCAATCCATTCTCTCCACCTCACAGAATGGCTACTGAGAGCATAGTATTACAAGATCTTAACCTTACTCAAGAGGTTAAGGAGATCCTCTTAGCTTCCAGGAAGCCATCCACCAGACGTTCTTACGCCTTCAAGTGACGTAGATTCTCTCACTGGTGTTCCCAGAAGGATCTTAATCCCTTCTTGGCTCCGGTGGAGGCGCTCCTCCAGTATCTCCTCCACCTGTCCTCATCCGGTCTCAAGACCAACTCGGTAAGAGTGCACCTAAGTGCAATTGCAGCCTGTCATCATCCCTTGAATGAACCCAGTCAGAAGCGTGGACAGCAGTAGGAAGACGTTCTTTATTAGATAAAAAGCCTATCTCCTCATAGCTGCTCGTAGTGTGCTTTATGAAAGGTCTTTCGCTGACCAAGCCTCCCATCAGACCACCAGCGGTGGCATGGGATCTGAATGTCATTCTAGCGCAGCTTCTCAAGCCGCCCTTTGAACTCTTGGCTATGATTCCACTAAAGCTCCTAACCTGGAAGGTCATCTTCCTTATTGCCCTCACTTCAGCTAGATGCATTAGTGAGCTTTAGGCTTTGGTGGCAGACCTACCTTACACAAGGTTTCACCATGACAAGATCATCCTTAGAACTCATCCCCATTTCATGTCGAAGGTGGTGTCTTTTCATTTGAATCAGTCAGTTTACTTTCCTTTCTTTTTTCCTAGACCACATTTGTCTAGGGCAGAGGCAGCCCTCCATAATCTTGACTGCAAACGCACCTTAGCATTTTATCTTCAAAGGACTCGAACACAGTAAGGCTTCTTAGTTCATCTCCTTTTGACCCTAGTCACCTGGGGTTGCCAGTATCCAAACGTACTCTCTCTAAATGGATAGCAGATTGCATCTCTTTTGCTTATGATAAGGTAGGACTATCCCTTGAACATCATGTCACTGCCCATAATGTTTGTGCCATGGGCACCTCGATGGCAAATCTGTGCTCTGTCGCCATTGACGAATTATGCAAAGCAGCAACTTGATCTTCAGTCCATATCTTTGCTGCTCATTACTGTCTGTACAAGGACTCCCGCTGGGATGCCATGTTTGGTCAAACTCTTCTCCAGCACCTCTTTCAGACTTAAGGGCAACTCCTACCTTCCATCCTGGAATTTAACAATACCAGACATCCATGGAGGATTCATGACCTCTTGAAGCCTACCCTAAGGGAAACCTACCGGTTCTGAGGTCATTCTTTTCTGGCATCTGGGAGCTAGGGAATCTCATATGTGAAGACTACATTCTTGCTTGTTCCTGGAGATATAGTTACTCACCTGTAACAGGTGATCTCCGGGAGCAACCCGCTCTCCTCCCCTAGGAATTGTAGGTTTTCTTTTCTCTCCTTTTCTCTCAGCTACAAACTCAACTGAAAAGGGAGAATTGGGAAGGCAGCAACGCAGGTGCAGTGGGATGCTCCCAAAGGCTTTCCTACTGGACGCTGGAGAGCGTTTCCGTGTGGGCTCCATCAGTACCGACATCACCCATATGTGAAGACTAAATTCCTGCTGTTCCTGGAGATTACTTGTTACAGGTGAGTAACTACACTTTCCTTTATAGCAAGAAGATTAAAATCAAAATAAATGTAACTGTCATTTAGACTTCAACAAAATAGACTTCAACAAATAGAGAGAGGTGACCTGCACAGAGCTGCGGGTACAACCCTAAACATAGGCATAGAGATGGGTGACCTGCACGGTGCGGCCGGTACAACCCTACATAGGCATAGAGGGGGGGGGGGGGGTGACCTGCACGGAGCGATGGGGACAGCTACTCTAGTACATCTACTCTAGCCACCTTACTGGGCAGACTAGATGGGCCATATTGGTTTTTATCTGCCATCATATACTATGTTAGTATGTATGTATGTTCTGTTGTATGTCCATTTCCTTTATAAAATAGGCATATGGCAGGGGGGGGGGGGTTTCACCTTTCCCTAGGCACCCTTTATAAAATCATTATCCCCATGTATGTCTGGGATCGCAGATCTGGAAAAAGATCTTAGATCAGATGTTTTTCAAACACGTCATGTGATAAATCTATTGCTAATTTGACAGGACAGAAATGTATGAATTTCCTCAAGCATATCTCCATCGTTGTCCTATATATACTGCTATGCCTCCATTTTGTATGAAAAATTGAGAAATTTTGTTTTCCCTGCTAATTTTCTTTATTTAAGTTCTACCAGACTAGCCCAGACATGAGTTTTGCTCCTCTATCACTACATGGAGATAGAACAAAAAGATTGAGCTTCATCCTGTATAGGGCATCGTGCAGCCTGCTGTTCCTCCAGTGTTTCTGTAGCAAAACAGACTTTCCCTAAGTTTGTAGACAAGCAGGGAGGGGAGAAGCCCCCATTGAAGAACCATCTCTAGAAATGGGACTGTAATAAGTTACTATAATCTCACGAAAGGTAACTCTACAGCGTAATCTTGGTTATAGTTAGTGATGCTATTGGGTAGGATTCTGAACTCAGAAAAAATGAGTTGCTGATTTGTTTGTATATTGATTTTCTCCAGTTTTTGTTTCCAGTTCTAATAAATACTGAAATTTCCTGTAAAAGTGAAATAAAAAATGAAAATGAGGGTCTCTGGCTGCTTGCAGGCTGAAGAACTGCGAGACATTATGGAGGCAGAAATGAGAACCCAGCTGCGTAGACAGGCTGCTGCCCATTCCGATCACTTACGAGACATTCTTAACGTCCAGGAACAGGAGCTGAAGTCTGAATTCCAGCTGGTGAGTCCGATGGTAGTATGTACAGAGCAGCCCAAGCCTTTTCCATTTCTTATGCAGCATGTTTTGTTTGAGGCTTGCTTTTACTATCAAAGATACCTCCGAGATCACAGACTATCACTGTTTCTTTAAAAGTGTAAAACGATGCCTTTCTTTAAAGTAGCTATTACAGAATAATAAGAGAGGTGGGAACTAGAAATATTTAAAAGTAAGCTGTGCTTGTCATGCAATACTTCACGAATGTAGAATGAGCAGAAATACTCAATCTGTGTCAGTTAAAATGTTTGTGGATAAGCAGGATGGCAAGCCCTCACAGTTGGGTGACCACATTTAATAGAGCCCATACAGATAAGCTGCTCCAGCCTTCCAGTCTAGTAAAAACTTCTAGAAGTTAAGAGGCACCACTGCACATGCACCTGACTTCTGCCCTGCATCATTGTGTGGGTCCACCTCCAGTCGTCTTCACAGAGCCAGTGAGATGTAACACCCCCCCCCCCCCCCCCGCACTCTGAGATCTTAATTTTTCACATATTCATGATGCATACATGCTTCTCTCTCTCCTCTTAGCTTCTCTAGTTTAGTTAAGTTTTTAAATCCTTAAGGAATTATTGGGTTTGTGTTTTCACATTCACCACCTGACGTTTCTGGGTATCCAGCTGGGCCTGTTTCCAAAACAGAGTTTTCATTTTGTAGCTGCTGTATTTTTGGCAACTTTCCAAAAAATAGCCCCTTGTCAGCAGATGTGGAGTCAAAGCAAATTAGAAACTTCCAGTGACATAATTGCTACTTGAGCTGGTGCAGATAGGGGCATACTTCAGTATTTCTATCTCCAGCAGATGATGGATACCGGACTGGTGCAGTTCAGTTTTGGAATCGTTGACTCCTGGGCAGCTGTCATAGTAAAGCTCGTCAGGGGACATCTCCAGAGGATATCTGATAGTACCCTGCTGAAGAGTTTCCAAAGTGAAGGGGGGAAAATGGCCACACTTCTCTTTGTGCTCCTGAACAGTTGAGAGCCCAGGATTATGCCAGATAAAGACACTGTCTTCACACAGCCCCCAAATGTTTCTGCTTCTTCCTCCCTCTTCCAGCTCCCAGAGCAGCCTCCAGACAGAGGCAAGAAGAGAAGGTATGTGAGGAGAAAACTGAACACAAGGTGTGACCTAGAGCCCAAAACTGTCTTCAGTCATGGGCTCCATGGGAGTAAGTGCTATTTAATTTCAATTATTTGTGTGCATCCTACAGTGGGGAGGGGATCTACCTTTCCCGTTTTTTTTTCTTGCACACGTGCCTTCTCTACAGCCACAGAAATGTAAGTGCTGTGCCAATACGGACACTTGCAAGGCTGCATGTATAAAGCTACACGTGCAGGTCTAGACATACAAGTCTACATCTGTACATTTGGGCAAGACATGTAAGTCTGAGCAACGCTGCCGCTTTAAACATGTAAGAAGAAACAATATGCATATCCGCCCTAAGAAGCGCTGTCTGGTCTGTGGCAAGCACAGAGCTGGCTCTTTGGATCCCATTTGCAAATGCTGTGCAAAGGACCTAGGGCTATTGGAGGTGGATCCCATGAATAAAAATGCGTAATCTGTATTTGGAGGGGGGCAAAACTGTGGAGGCCTCAGATGTTACCTCTCCACAGTCCTGAACAATCCCCCACCCCCCTTCTCTTCTGCTTCCCCAGACGGCACTATTGGGCAAGAAGCAATTGTCAGCAGGCAGGGGAGTGGCCGGGGCCTGATGCCTTCCATTTCAGGGCTCTTGTCGCCACAATTTTCCTTTTTTTCAGCAAGCATAGTCTTTCTGACAGATCAATGGAAGTCCGATTTGAGAGGCTTCCCAGTCTTCAGCGTAGCTGGGATCATGCTCCTTGGTGAAGAGCAGCCGAGTCCTGGCCTCAACTGTGCTAAGGAAACATCCTAGTCAATGGGGAGGTGTCAGATGACTCCTGTCTCTTTTCCTAGGGACCTAATTTGGATGCTACGGCTATTTTTGCAGATGACATATCCCTGAAACCTGCCAGTGGGTTTAAGAAGTGTTCTAAGTGCTCTACGATCATATCTGCCACAGATACCCATAATTGGTGTCTACAGTGCCTCTTGTAATTTGTTCGCAGATGAGAGGACTCAAAGGTCGTGAGAAGCAGTGCAAATCACTTTTTTGGCACTCAAGTCCGATCCATCATCTTTGGCATTGACTGCATCAGTCTCTGACTTCCCAACTCTACATTGGTTGCTGGCAATGCATAGACATCGAGGAGCACTCAAGCTCATTCTGAGCGAAGCACCCATAGTGCCCCGAAGCATCCTGCCATCAATTGATCTCCACTCAGTGGTGAGAAAGTATTTGGCCTCATTGTCTTTGACATCGAGGAGTGACCATACTGAACATTGGGGGAAGACTCTGATGCATCGATGCCCATCAAGGCATGGCATCAGCAGCGATGGGGGGTCTGCATGAATGCCTGTCAAAGGTGCCCTGAAGGAAGGAGTGCTCATCCTCCAAGACATTGGAGGGGCACTGATAGCCTACCGACAGCTGAGACCCAGACCCCAATATCCCTGTACACATATTGAGTACATCGGTTGAAGTTGCTCAGGCCCTGCAGCCTTCAGATTCGTCAGCCATGGAGAAGCCTTCTGCAAGTGCTTGAACGCATCGCGTGCTGCTAGCGATGTAGCATGTCAGGGCCTCAATGTCAGCTGCATCAACATCGCCTGTTGTGCAGCTATTCCAAGAGACACATGCACTGCCTGTGGGAGAAGCATTGACACCGAGATATCGAAGGACCCAGACACTGTTGCCTGCCCAGCCGATATTCCTCTCTAGCATCTCGAGGTCCAGTGCACCCTCAAAATCTAGAAGGCATCTGTGCATTATCGCTCCCAAAGGAGCTCCTGATTCCCTCAAAGCAGGAGGGAGATCCAGGCAGAGACTCAAAGGTACTTTGAATTTCTCTGTCTGACTCAGAAGACTTGGTCACCGCTGTGGAATTAGAGACTTGTCAGAGGGCAGATCCCCTGAGTTCCCATTGGACCTTTCTTCACCTCATGAGCGGCACAGTTCCCCTCTTGAGGACATGACCTTCCAAATGTTTGTGAGGGATATGGCCAAGGCCATTCCATTTCCTTTGGAGACTGAGGATGAGCCCAGGGCATATGAGTTGGATATCCTGCAATACTCCTCAGCCCCTAAGGAGGCGGTACCGGTGCCTGTGCACTGCATCCTGCAGAGTACAGATGATGATGTGGGAGAACCCCCTCAATGTATCTGTGGTTAGTGTAAGGCTTGACTCTATGTTGAGTTCAGAAGGCTCTCGGGTTCAAGAAGCCTCAATTTCCACACAATTCTTTGGTGCTGGAATCTACCCTAAAAAAGATCAAGAGTACAGGGACTCATCTCTTGGCACCCTCAGGGAGGGAAGGTTGGACATTGGACTCTTTAGGAAGATGGTGTTAAGCCATGCTCATCACCTGCTTAGCCTCTTACCAGCTCTAGTATTGTAAACTGCTCTAATACCTTTTGGTCTGAGCGGTATATCAAATTCAAATAAACATAAACATGTGCAGCCTAGCTGACCTGACCCAATAGTTTATGGTACTGGCAACCTAAGATAATTTAAAGACAGCATTTAGGAATGTTGCCATAGACATTGGCGCCCGTAGACTCACCTGGCTCCAGCCATTGGGCTTAGAGGAATCCAAGCAGAACAAGTTGGTGGACGTTCCTTGCTGGATAGAGTATCTTTGAGCAGGTTGAGGAGAAAAGCTGGCTTCCTAGAGTGGAGGAGTAGCCTAATGGTTAGAGCACTGGTTTGGAAACCAAGAGATCAGGGTTTGATTCCCACTAGCACTCCTTGTGGCCTTGGGCAAGTTACTTAATCCTCCATTGCCTCAGAAGTATCCAGGTTATCAATGTCCCTATTTGTAACTTAAACTTGGTAATATATTTATTTATTTATTTTTCTTTTATATACCGTGCTATTCAGCATCAGCGCGGTTTACATGTAACAGTAACTGTTCAGTGAAGACAATCTACACTGAACTTACAATATAACAGAAATGAACAATTTAACTTACAATATAACAGAAATGTACAATTTTAACAGCATAGCTACATTACACATAACTTATGTTGAGGAGTAGCTAACTATTTACATGTTGGCTTATCTGAGAATTGCAGACTATTCGGGTGGGGGTAAATGCTATTTGTCAGGTGGAGCAGGGTCTGGTGTGTATATATTAATGTAAACCACTCTGTCTAAATGATAAAGCGGTATAAAAAAAAAAAGATAAATAACTAAAATAGAGAAGCAGCATGTCACTCTTACTAGGCTCTCCAGACGTATGTCTGAGCACATGTCCTATCAGAGGAGGTACCAGGGTGGGGGCTAGAAGATGACCTACTACTCTCGTAGTTATAGGTACTTCCCTGAGCCCCAGATCTCCCAGCCCAAACAGGCCCCCTCACCAACAGCATCGTCTGAAAAAGCCTTAGAAGGCCCAACTGGCTCCTCAGCCAAAACTGGGGGCAGGGTTTTAATTGGCTCCTTTGGAGCATAGCCACTCTTCCATGGACTGCAAGTGGGAACCATCTGGTCAGAGGACGGCTTACTGTTTGCACCCAGGTGGCCCCTCATAGCCTCAGACTCATGGGTCCTACAAATCAGCCAGAACGGTTACAAATTCCACTTATTGGAACTGCCACCAAATTGCCCCCCGAGGGTTCATTGTCTCGACCCTCTGCATCAGGAACTGCTTCAGAGAGAAATCACCGCCCTCTTATCAGATCTCATGATTGAGCTTGTGCCTCCAGAGCAAAGAAGACAGGGGTTTTACTTCAAGTACTTCCTGGTTCCCAAGAAAACGACAGGGTTGGGGGGGATACCATCTCATCCTAGACCTCAGAGATCTAAACAAATATTTGCCAGAAGAAAAGTTCAGAATGATTTCTCTGGGCACCTTGCTTGCTTACCTGCAAAGCAGAGATTGGCTATGCTCCCTGAATCTGAAAGATGCGTATACCAACATACTGATACATCCTGCTCACAGGACATATCTTAGATTTGTCCTGTGGAGTCAACACTTCCAATACAGATTATTGCCTTTTGGTCTAGCTACCGCTTTTTGCATGTTCACAAAATGCCTCACGGTGAAAACTGCGTACCTCCTGACACTGGGAGTGTTTGTCTTCCCCTATCTGGATGATTGGCTGATCAAAGCTACCACTCTAGAAGTAGTTCAAGAATCAACACAGATGACCATTCGGGTGTTGAAACTCCTAGGGTTCATGGTCAATTACCCCAAGTCCCACGTGCAACCCACCAAACAATTGGAGTATATAGGAGCCATGCTAGACACGATTCGGGCGAGAGACTTCCTTCTGCACGACCGTCTTCACATATTGGTAGCATAAGTGCAAGAATCTTAACTGAGTCAGCAGGTGTCAGCTTGCAGGATGTTGACTGTTCTGGGCCATATGGCCTCCACAGTGCATGTCACACCCTTGGCACACCTCCAGATGAGGCAGACTCAGTGGACCCAGGCCAACAGGTCACCTCATGGATTGTCTGGTCACTGCCCCTCTTGTTCAGTCATTGCATTTGTGGACAGTCCACCACAATTTGCTCAAAGGTCTTCCTTTCCAAATTACTGCACCTCAAAAGGTTCTGATGACAGACGCATCCAAGCTCTGGTGGGAAATTCCTCTTGATGGGTTATACACCCAGGGCAATTGGTCCATCCCAGAAGGTCTCCACCAGATAAATTTCTTGGAATTAAGAGCTGTAGCAAACGCTCTAAAAGTTTTCCAAGGTATCCTGTCCAACCAAATTGTTCTAATTCAGGCTGACAATCAGGTCGCCATGTTCTTCATCAACAAGCAGGGAGGAATGGGCTCATACCTCCTGTGTTGGGAAGCAGTCAGGTTGTGGAAGTTTGCTATCGCACATAGGATAGACTTTAGCACCCTCTACCTGCCAGGCGAACAAAACACTGGCAGACAGGCTGAGTCAAGTCCTCCAACCGCACAAGTGGACACTGGACAGAGAGATTGCGTCTTGCATCTTTTGAGAGTAAGGTGACACCACACAATGCCCACGTGGATCTAGTTCTGCTCCAGAGTAAGATCATACAGCAGACTAGCATTGGTTGCTTTCCTTCTGCGTTGGGGGGATGGTCTCCTCTATGGGTATCCTCCAATACCTCTCATTCTGAAGACCCTCCTGAAACTCACAACAAACATGGGCACAATGATTCTCATCACTCCCTATTGGCCCAGACAGCTATGGTTTCCTCTTTTGCTGCAGCTTTCCAGTCAGGAACTGCTCCAACTCTGCCATGCACTAGATCTGATATCACAGGACGGCAGGATGATGTTGCATCCTGTCATCTGGTCCTTGGCCTTTACGGCGTGTATGTTGAGAGGCTAGTGTTGGCGGAGCTTAACCTGTCAGATGGGGTGACCGAAGTCCTGACCTCCAGGAGGACCTCTATGAGAAAATCTTACTCTTGAAAATGGAAGTGGTTTGCTGTCTGGTGTGCGGCCCTAGATCCTTTCATCTGTTCCACACAAAAACTGCTAGAGTATCTCCCACACTTCTTCGAGTCTGTGTTCAAGTCCAACTTTGTAAGAGTCCACCTCAGTGTGATTGGAGCTTATTGATATGTGGAAGAAAAGTCCTTCTCTGTACAGCCTTTAGTTCATTTTCTGCAGGTGTTACTTCTCTTGAAGCCTCCCTATAAACCTCCCAAAGTATCTTGGGACCTCATTGTGGTTCTTGTGCAGCTTATGAAAGCTCCCTTTAAGCTGTTGAATTTCTATCCGCTGAAGTTCTTGACCTGGAAGGTATTGTTTCTGGTGGCAATCACTTCAGCACACAGATTGAGGGAGCTTCAGGCCCTAGTAGTTCCATCTACCTTACAAAAAATTCCATCATAATAGAGGTGGTCCTCCATACTCCTAAATTCCTTCCAAAAGTGGTATCTGATTTCCACCTTATTCATTCAGTTGTTCTCCACCATTTTTCCCAAGACCTCATGCCCACAAGGGGGAAGCTGGGTTGCACATGTTGGACAGCAAGTGAGCCTTAGCCTTCTACTTGGAGCGGACTAAAGCCCATAGAAAATCCATCCAACATTTTGTTTTCACCCCAACAAGCCTGTAGTTTGGGAATTCCATATGTGAGGACTCATTCCTACTTGTCCCTGGAGAAAAGGTAGTTACCTGTAACAGGTGTACTCCGTGAACAGCAGGAATTAGTCCTCACAACCCTCCCACCTCCTCGAGGAGTTGTCTTCTCCTCCAGCTATGTTATTAGACTGAGGCATCATGGTGCTGCGGCAGCAGATAGGAAGGAGGCACCCAGACGTGGTGGAGCCTTTCAAAAGCTTTCAATAGAAGCTGGAGTGCGTTCCCATGCAAGGCTCTGTCGCAGATGTCGCCGATATCTGTGGAGAGCAGGAATTGGTTCTCACATAACACCCTCTACAAATGAGTAACTACCTTTTTTCTGGAGTCCTGCTGGACTAGTCCAGGACCTGCCCCTTTGTGCATCTCTGTGGTTTAGCCATACAGGCTTATGACCTTCATGTCAGTATTCTCTATGCTGGCTGTTCTGTACATAGTTTTGTACATGGTTCGTTCTCTCTCTCTCTCTCTCTTCCTATATTTGTTCTCAATGAGGTTGTGTACAGCCAGGTTCTTGGCCATGGGCTTGGATACAAATACTGAAGTATGCCCCTAGCTGCACCAGCTCAAGTAGCAGATGATGTCTCTGGAAGTTTATAGTTTATTTTGTCTCCACATCTGCTGGCAGGAAGACAAACCTATTTCTCTGGACTGATCTAACAGGACTCCATTAAAGGAAATTATTTGGCAAGTAAAATTTCACCCTGGTGTTTGCAGTGCCTTGGGCTTAGTCACAAACCCTTTCAGTGCCATTTGCGCTCCCAAGATGAGGTAAGCAAAGGATTTTTGACATGAAATCTTCGATGT
The DNA here is from genome assembly GCA_033557465.1 of Ichthyophis bannanicus. NCBI lineage: Eukaryota > Metazoa > Chordata > Amphibia > Gymnophiona > Ichthyophiidae > Ichthyophis > Ichthyophis bannanicus. Next base: position 1,324,302,873 of record CM066032.1, read on the forward strand.
TGCCAAGTCCTGGTCTATTGGCATTTGAGACATCCATCCTGAAGGACCCAGAAGCTGCACCAGATACTGGGATGCATTGATATTCCTTAATGTCTAACATTATAGGTGAATAGGGGACAGATATCAACTGATTCCCACTTGAAGAGGAGGAAAGAATTGTCGTCAGCATGCAAGGCAACCAGTGTCAAGCAGAAGCCCAAAGCACAGACTTCAAGCATTGTTGGAGCATAATGCTGAGAGCACAATGGTACTGGTGTGTCCGGGGAAAATACTCAAAGCACGCCTAGGTGGTCTGCTCATCCTCCTCTGTCAAAGGTGGTTGTGCCAGGAGGGGAGTGCTAGCAAGCCTAGCCAATATGGCTGTGGTTTGATGTGGGTCTGTTCTTTATACAGATGGTATGTTCGTTATATCCTTTCTGAAAAGCACGTCTTTAACAAATGGCTGTCCACCTCTTTTTCACTATTCTGAGGAATGCATCAAGGATGTTCACTTCCCTTTATTTTATTTAGACAGTTTTGTATACCACCTTATCCTTCAATCAAAGTGGTCACAACACAATTGGAGGATACATTTAACACGAGGGGATATGAGACACATAGACTAATACTTACAGGGAACATGGGCAATGGAGGGTTAAGTGGCTTGCCCAAGACCTTTCTTTTATTTAATATTGCACCAGAGCTGCTTTCTTTGGCCATCCAACAAAATATGGACACAAAAGGGGTTCAAGCGAAACATGTTGAATGCAAACTTTCCATACATGCTGATGACATGGGTATATATTAGACAGCTCTGTACCATTTTTGCTATCTGTTTGTTAAACAATTTTCAGAGATATCAGGCTATAAAATCAATTTGTCTAAAACAGAATAGTTGCCATTAAGTGATAACATGTCTGACCGATGTCAAAGCCCTTCCTTTCCAGTGTTGCTTGGATTCCATTAAATATTTGGGAATGACCTTTTCATAAAACCATGGAAAAGACCCACTTGATCACTCTTACACAAGAATTGGTTAGAAGATTGCCTCCTCTATTTTTATCTTGATGGGGTCGTCTGGAGTCAGTAAAGATGATGATGGTGTCTAAACTACATTTTGTTCTTAGTATGATGCCTCTTGAGTTCCCTTACTAGTAGCGGGTGATCTGTACCAGTCAATTCCAGGATATGTCTGTCGATGTTGAGCTTTTCCACTGTTGACTTCCACAGATGTAGTCAGTTTTGATTTTTGTACAGCCCTTTGGGTGACGTCCATGTGTACAGTCACATTGGTAGAAGATGATGATTGAGATTAATAGACTGTTGATCTTGCAGAATTCTATCAGTCTTTCTCCAGCTTCGTTTCTGTTGTTAAGTCCATATTTTCCAACCACCTCGCCACCGCCTTTGTTGCCAGCGTTTGCATTCTGGTCACCCATAACTATCAGGATATCTTGTTTGCATGTTCTGTCAGTTTCAGCTTGTACTTGTTCATAGAACTGTTCAACTCCTTCCTTTTCTGCAGCTGTTGTTGGGACATATACCTGAATAATAGCTGTGTTGATGGGCATTCTTTGTAGACAAATAGAAATTAAGCGTTCACGGATTGCACTGTGTTTAATTGCAGTTCTTGCAAGTTTCTTCTTAATTATGAATGCAACACCATTTCATCTGTGTCTTTCATTTCTGGCATAGTATACAATGTGATCATCAGATTCAAAGTGCCCAATACTAAAGCTGAAAAAGACTAAGCCACCCATGAATGTAGCAAAATATGACCTTGAGACTATACTACTGCAATTTAAAGACTGTCTACCAAATCGATTTGCTGCTTTGAATGCAAATGACAGAGCACCACGAGAGTTATGGGATGACATCAAGAAAGTTGTGCTTGAAAGTGAGAAGCCTCTACAAAAAATGAACGAGCAAAAATGGCCAACATGGATGACCAAAGAAACTGTGAAAATTGCCCAGAAATGCAGAGAAGCTAAAGCCAGAGGAGAAAGAGGTAATCACAGAACTTAACAGATTTTCAACATGTAGCAAGATGAGACTTAGAAGTACTACAATGATGCATGAAAGGAAATAGAATCAGAAACTCTTGGAGGAAGAATAAGATCAGCTTTCCTAAAGCTATGAGCTGCCCTGGAAGGAGTTGTCGGCACCTGCCAACCGGCCTCAGACACCTGAGGCCATCCTTGTTGAGGACTCCTTGACAGAACCGATGCCGGACCCGAAATCCTCTGTGTCCACGTCAAAGGCTGCAGAGCCAAATGGTTTGGAAACCAGGATGGCAACCTTAAAGCGCAGTATCGCTGCCCTCATGGCCCAGCAGTGGGCGTTCATGTCTGGTTTGTCCGGTTCATCCACTCTGACAACAGGACCCTCAACATCAAGGACCTCTCCAGATGTTGAGCCAATCCTCAAGCGCCATCGGCCTTGAGAGAGCTGTCGGTGCTGGACGACATTCCGATCCCCTTCCTCAGGTCACCAATCCTCTCTGGAAAGCACACGCAACTCGGACCATAAGTCCTCCAGAGGCCCTGGGTCCCTGGGCTTGGACTTTGACTGCCGTAATCGCGAAGCCTCAGAATCTACCTCTGACTGCCAGTCCGATTGGATGAGGAATCCCCGGACACCCGGCGACACAGAGATGTGCCCTCGGACCCATCTCTCCCAATGCCATTCCCCACCCGAGGACATCGCTTTTCTTGACTTTGTGCAGGACATCCCCAGACATCCATGGGGCAAGGGCTTCTACTCCAGGAATTTCCTCATCCTCAAGCGAACAGGGGGCCTCAGGCCCATCCTGGACCTGTGGGACTTGAACAGATTCCTGGTGGGGAGAAGTTCAAGATGCTGTCCCTTGGAACATTGCTGCCCTATCTCCAGAAGGGAGACTGGCTATGCTCCTTAGACCTGAAGAATGATAATACGTACATCCTGATCCATCCCAGCCATTGAAAGTACCTCCACTTCATGGTGGGAGGAGGCCACTACCAATACAGGGTGCTACCCTTTGGATTAGCCTCATCGCCAAGAGTCTTCACCAAGTGCCTAGCAGTGGTAGCAGCACACCTTCATCTCCAGGAGGCCTTCGTATTTCCCTACCTGGATGACTGGCTCATAAGGGAGGGCATGGCTGCAGAAGTGCACCATTCCACTGGGCGCACCATCCATGCCCTGCAGCACCTGGGGTTTGTCATCAACTACCCCAAGTCAACGTCACCCAGACTCAGTGCCTAGAGTTTATAGGGGTTCAGCTAGACACCGTCCAAGTAAAGGCCTGCCTCCCTCAGGAGAGGGCAAAATGTCTCAGGAGTCTAGCCACAGATGTATAGCACCACCAGACTTTACCCGCTTGTCTTCTCCTCCTGGGCCAGATGGCCTTCACGGTCCACGTGACCCCATATACGTCTGCCTACATATGAGGGAGGCCCAGCAGTGTCTTCGCTCTGTGGACACAAGCCACGGACAGGCTTTGGGACAGGGTGGGAGTGACCCAGCTGGCAGACTCCCTCGACTGGTGGCAGAATCCCTGCCATCTCCAGGCTGGGATGCCCTTCCAGACGCCCACCCCCAGAAGGTCCTCACTACGGATACCTCCCTGATGGGTTGGAAAGCTCACTGCGGGAACTTCCGCACACAAGGCAGTTGGTCCCAGATGGAACGCAGGCTGAAGCTCAACCTTCTTGAGCTTCGGGCGATATTTCTAGCTCTACAAGCCTTCCGCCACTGACTGCAACGCCAGTCAGTGCCGGTCCAGACCGACAACCAAGTCACAATAATCCTGTCAACAAGTAAGGGGGCACAGGGTGGTATCCCTCTGCTCATATGCGATGTGCAACAAGATGCTCCTGAGGGCGGTCTTCCTCCCGGGCTAGGACAATGCCCTGACTGACAAACTGAGCAGTCTTTCAGCCGCACGAGTGGCACCTGGATCCCAGAGTGGCCTCACAGCTGTTTCAACTCTGGGGCATTCCCCTAGTGGACTTGTTCACCAGCTCGGAAAACACACCGTTGCCCCACTTCTGCTCCCGTCAGCTGCACCCATCCCAGATGGCGGCAGACGTGTTCCTCATGCAGTGGACTGAAGGCTGCTTCTACTCTTTCCCACCGACATCACTGGTCGCCAAGGCCCAACACGATGGGGCATCACGGATACTGATAACCCCCCGGTGGTCCAGTCAACCCTGGTTCCCACTGCTCCTCTCTCTGGCGACTGAGTCACCGATTCCCCTGGGCCATGCCCCAGACCTACTTTCACAGGAGAAGGGCACTCTCCTGCACCCCATCCTGGGGTCCCTGTCACTAATGGCTGGGCTACTGACAGGGTAGCGCTAGCTCCCTTCAACCTCCCACAGGACGTGGAAGAGTCCCCGTCCTGGCTTCCCGAAAGGCCTCTGGTGTGCTGAGAGGTGAGTGAACCCATTCTCCTGCTCGGTGCAGACAGTGCTCCAGTACAGACTCCACCTGTCACAGGTAGGACTGAAGTCTAACTCAATCAGGGTGCACATGAGCGTTATCGCAGCGCACCAACATTACGTTGAGGGAAACCCCCTCTGCTCAACCCCTGGTATCTGTTCTTGCAGGGCCTCATGCTATCCAAACCCCCCCGTCCGCCCATCAGCGGCGGAATGGGATCTCACCATGGTGTCCTTGCAGCTTGCTAAGCCACTGTTTGAGCCCCTGGCTACCTTCCACTTGCGGTACCTCTCCTGGAAAGGTCGTCTTTCTCGTGGCACTCACAGGGTTAGCGATCTCCGGGCTCTGATGGCATTGCCCCCCCCCCCCCCACACACAAGGTTCTACAAGAACAGGGTGGTGCTCCGCACATACCCCAAGTTTCTGCTCAAGGTGGTGTCCCCCCCCCATTCTACCTCAATCAGGAGATTATGCTCCCCACCTTCTTTCCGAGGACTCACGCCAGTAAGGCGTAGACAGTCTTCCATATTTCGGATTGAAAAATGGGCCCTGTCTTTCTACTTGCAACAGACCCAGGGCCACTTCAAAGCACCTCAGTTTTTCATCTCCTATGACCCCAGTCGACTGGGGCTCCAAGTGACTAAACAAACTATCCACTTGGGTGGTGGACTGCACTGCCCTTGCCTATGAGCAAGCTGGGGTCTCACTAGATCAATGGATCACAGTGCATTGCATCAGGGCCATGGCTACTTCTGTGGCAAATCTGCATTCCGTCCCCGTGACGGAAATCTGCCGGGCCACCACCTGGTCTTAGGTCCATACCTTTGCCAGCTCACTACTGCCTAGAGGGAGTCCCGACAGGACAGCGCCTTTTGGCTAGGCCGTACTCTGTAATCTCTTCGGAGTGTAGGCAACTCCTGCCCTCTGACCCTTCTGTGTTCAGGCTACCAGAGTGCAGGTGGCCTGCCGGACACTTGGATCTTGTGAGAGTCTCTCACTTGGGACTCAACTGCTCATTGAGCATTCATGGCTCACCCTTTACAGGTCACATTGGTGTTTTTACAGGTTCTCGTTAGCCTGTAGCTAGGGAGTCCTATATGTGAGGACTGACTTCCTGTTTGTTCCCAGAGAAAGTATAGTTACTCACCTGTAAACAGGTATTCTCCGAGGACAGCAGGAATCAGTCCTCACAACCCCCTTTTTACCCTTGGAGTTGTTTCTTTACCATGTTTTAATTTTTGCCATCTTAGCTGTGTCATTAGACTTGGGCAAGATGGCACCCTTGGGTGGGAAGGGGACCATGCATGTGTGGTGCATCTCCCAAAGGTTTTCTTTGAAAGCTGGGGAGATGCTTCTGCGTGGGCTCCGTCGGCACCGACATCACCAATATGTGAGGACTAATTCTGGATGTCCCCGGAGAAAACCTGTTACAGGTAAGTAATTACGCTTTTTTGACTATAGCAAGGCCTTTGTCTGTGTAAATCATGAGAAATTTGGGCCACATTAAGAAGCATGGGTATACCAAAATACTTGATAGTTCTCATGCACAACCTTTACATTGATGAAGAGGCAACGGTTTGAACGGAACAAGGGGAAACAGAATGGTTTAAAATCATCAAAGTGTACGACAAGACTGCATACTTCCTCCTACCTGTTTAATTTATATGCAGAATAAATCATCAGAGAAGCAGGACTGTGAAGACTGGAAGACTCATGAACAACCTTCACTGTGCTGATACCACATTATTGGTTGAAAGTGAAGACGATCATAAATATTTGCTTGTTGGGATCAAGGAACATAGTCTTAAATGGGCATGCACTTTAACTTGAAGAGAGACAAAGATCCTGATAATGACAAAAATCAATAAGTTCATTGTTGATGGAGAAGAAATAGAAATAGTGGACAACTTTAACCTCCTTTGACCTTCAATAAAGAAAGGACAGGCGATCAAGAAATCAAATGATGCATTGCTCTTGGCAGACTGGCTATGAAAGACTTGGACAAGATTCTCAAGAGCAAGATGTATCTTTCCATACAGAGATTTGATTTGTCCAAACCATGGTAATTTCAGTAACATCATATGGAAGTGAAAGTTGGACAATTTAAAAAAAAATAGGAAGAAAATCAGTGTCTTTGAAGTATGATGCTGGCAAATACCGTGTTTACCATGGACTGCCCAAAGAACAAACCAGTCTGTACTAGAGGAGATCAAACCTATGCTTTCTTTTAGAAGCTCAGATGACAAGACTTCAAGTTTCATACTTTGGACGCATCATGCAAAGAGAGAGATCATAATTTTATTTATTTATTTATTTTATCTATTTAACATTTCTTATATACCGCCTTTCATGATATCAAGGCGGTTTAAATTGAACAAATTGAAATTACATTGAACAGGGCATTTTAACTTGGAGATAACTATTTTACAGGGAACATGGGCAATGGAGGGTTAAGTGGTTTGCCCAAGACCACAAGGAGCACCTGTGGGACTAGAAACCCCAGTGCTTCCGGCCCAAGGTTGCTGCCCTCTAGTGGGATTTGAACCCCCGACCTTCCAGCCTGAGGTAACTTGCCCTAACCACTAGGCCACTCCTTAGCATGCTTAGCAGGGTCGAAGGTCAACGGGAGAAAAAAGGAAGGCCAGCAATAAGATGGATCAGTACAATAAAAGGAACGATGGATGCCACTCTATCAGCAATTTGCCACCCAACTGAAGACCGAACACAGTTTAGGACAACTATCCTAAGGGTCGCCATGAGTTGGCACAGACTTGATGACACTTAACATGCCTCTCGTATTTTCAAAGTCTGTATTTAGACAATTGGATAAAATTCTTTCCCATTTTTTTTGTTCTCCATATGCTGAAACAATCCAGAGATTGGAAGGAAATGTTTTAATTTATCAGACTTCTGAAGCTACCATGTTGCTTTTTTTACTTAAGCAAGGTGCACAATGGATAACAGACAGATGACAGACCTACATAGTATCTTATGGAACAAGATATGATGGGGATCAGTTCCCTCACCTTATTTCCTTCTATGACTGGACCTTGGCATCTAGTCCTCTCACTAGTGAACATCACCATGAGAGCATGTCAACAGTTTTCTGCTGCTTTATTATAAGGAGAGGGCACACACAATAAATTATAATTTCAGGAAAAGCATCAAAATACATAACTGAGCAGTAGCAAATCAATACCTCTAATTACACCCCTGTGTCTGGATCCAATACCACCACTTACTGTTATAGACTACCTGCTGAATTTTCTTGGGCTAACAAAAAGGCCTCTAGTTGAGGGGGATCAAGAAAAGAAGTCTTTCCCAGTATGCCTAATTATGCACTTCCTGGAGAATTTCAAATTGCTGCTGCTTTAGAGTTGGAAGATCTGGGTGAGATCTCAAGTGATCTTCATTTGGTTCAGCCCTAAGTTCTGGATTGGGAATCAACTCATTACCTGGACGATCTGTCAAGGAATATCTGTATATTGGATTAGATAATTTCTGGATGATTTAAGTCCTTTGATAAAAGGTGCTACCTTGACACAGAGGGGGTAGTCTTAATATTGGGGGCGAATAGTTTGCAACTCCAGATCGTTCTTCCATTATGCACAGTGTTTTTGTGGCCCACCACGTTTATGAACCCCGTTTAAATTTTCTAAACTAAATGCTGAAAATGCCATCTTATGTTGGTCCATGTTTTGCTGTTCTCAATTGCAAGTTTACTGGTCAGCAGTCGGGCAGATAATTTATACAATCTGTAATTTAACACAGCCACTCTTGATATCACAAGAGACCAAAGAGATGGCGCATATGATTGAAGTACTACTCTCGATGGCTTTTAAATTAATTGTTAATAATTGGCAGGACTGCAGAAATATGTTATCCAAGTTCAATGTACTGGTTCAATGTAAACACGAATCAGCTATTGAGATGTGTAAGTTGTTGTATGGAAACCTCACTGATGCTGAATAGCGCGGTATAGAAGAGACTAATAAATAAATAAATAAATGAAGCCACGGTGGTAGTGAAGGGTGATTAGTTGTTTCAGCAGAAGTGGAAAAGTTTAGTTGTAAGTAAGATCAGACTCCGTTATTTGATATGAGTGAGTGTGCAGCCATTGTATGGTTCTCTTATGTATCTTTTATGTTTGTTTTTTCTTATGTAAAATTTAATAAAGACATTTGAACAAACAAAGGCAGGACAAAAGAACGGGCTGGATTATGGTGTAGAGCAGGGGTCTCAAACACGCGGCCCGCGGGCCGCATGCGGCCCGCGAGACAACTTTGTGCGGCCCGCGACAGAGAAAAACAAAAAAACCCCAAAACCCTGGCTTCTGCCGTTGCCGCCGTGGCAGCGGCAGAATCAATTGTCAAATTTAAAAAAAAAAGACTTCTGCTGCTCAAGCAGCAATATCACCTGTCCTGCGGCCCCTTCCCCTGTGCCCGGAGATCCGAATCTGCTCTATCAGCGGCGTGCTTTTCAAGCCGCGAAGAGTATTCCCCTCTCGCGCGGCTTGAACCGCGCGAGAGGGGAATACTCTTCGCGGCTTGAAAAGCACGCCGCTGATAGAGCAGATTCGGATCTCCGGGCACAGGGGAAGGGGCCGCAGGACAGGTGATATTGCTGCTTGAGCAGCAGAAGTCTTTTTTTTTTAAATTTGACAATTGATTCTGCCGCTGCCACGGCGGCAACGGCAGAAGCCAGGGTTTTGGGGTTTTTTTGTTTTTCTCTGTCGCGGGGGGGGGGGTTATGACTGGTAATGGGCGATGGTGGGGGCTAGGACTGGAAATGGGCAGATGGGGGTTAGGACTGGAAGGGGGCTATTGGCATGGGGGGTTATGACTGGTAATGGGCTATGGTGGGGGCTAGGACTGGAACTGGGCAGATGGGGGTTAGGACTGGAAGTGGGCTATTGGCAGGGGGGGGGTTATGACTGGTAATGGGCTGGGGGGGTTATAACTGGTAATGGGCTATGGTGGGGGATAGGACTGTAAATGGGCAGATGGGGGTTAGGACTGGAAGTGGGCTATTGGCAGGGGGGGGGGTTTATGACTGGTAATGGGCTATGGTGGGGGCTAGGACTGGAAATGGGCAGATGGGGGTTAGGACTGGAAGTGGGCTATTGGCAGGGGGGGTTATGACTGGTAATGGGCTGGGGGGTTATAACTGGTAATGGGCTATGGTGTGGGCTAGGACTGAAAATGGGGTGATGGGGGTTAGGACTGGAGGTGGGCTGATTGGGGGGTTAGGACTGGTAATGGCCTATGAGCGGAGGTAAGACTGAAAATGGGGTGATGGGGGATACGACTGCAAGTGGGCTATGGGGGGGACTAGGACTGGTAATGGGCTATGGGGGGGGTAAGACTGAAAATGGGGTGATGGGGGGGTAAGACTGGAAGTGCGCTATGGGGAGGTTAGGACTGGTAATGGGCTATGGGGGGTCTAGGACTGGTAATGGGCTGGGGGGGTTGCTAGGACTGGAAATGGGCTGAGTGGAAGGGGGGCTTGAACTGCAAATGGCTGATGGGGAGGGGGGCTTGGAATGGAAATGGGCTGTGAGGGGAGGGAGCTAGGATTGGAAATGGGCTGATGGGGGGCTAGGATTGGAAATGGGCTGATGGTGAGGCTAGGATAGGACTGGAAATGGACTGATGCAGGGACTAGAAAGGAGCAGATGCTGGGTGGGGCTGGAACTAGAAGGGAGCTGATGTTGGGGGAGGATTAGAATGGGATGGAGCTGGGAAAGTGAAATGGAGAGGTTAAAAATATTTTGTCTGGAAGAGAAGACAAATCTACAATTGGCCAGGTATTGGGAGAGTAAGTGGGGATTGAGGATGGAGGGGTAAAATTTGAGTGGATGAAATAGGAATGAGGAAAGAGCAAAAGGAGAAAGATTAGTATGTTAAAGCAGATGTAGGGAGAGAGAATGGAAAAAAACTAGAAGAGAGAAGAAAGGACAAATGGACAGCAGACGATGGAGATAGCAGAAGACACGAAGAAACCAGAAGTGGCTGGAGCAATTGCAACTGAAAAAAAATGCACAAAAGGTAGAAAAATATCTCTTTATTTTGAATTTATTAACTGGAATATGTCAGCTCTGGGAAATGTGCATCATTAATGTTTGCACTTTGTTTAGTACAAGAGGAAATTAATTTATAGTTTTATTTCTACAGTGTTGTTGTACATTCCAAGTTTGGCTTTTGGGGTTCCCAGTTTAATTATTGTCTTCCTATTTCTGAATCTTTTAGTCTTTCTTTATCCATACTCATTAAGAGGCATGTTTACTAAAAGTTAGTGTATGGTAACATTATGCAAATATTTATGCAAATGAGGCCCCTTATGCAAATGAGGCCCCACGTCTTATGCGGCCCCCGGGTTACTTTACAAGTCCTCATTTGGCCCTCAAAGCAATTTGAGTTTGAGACCCCTGGTGTAGAGTGACTGTTTTCTGGAGCAGAAGACTCCCACTGCTCTGGAGTCTGAAAAAAGTGGTAAAACTGTGTTAAAAGTTGTTACTCCAGAATTAAACCCTATATTTCCCTGTAGCAGATATTCTCCATGGACAGCAGAATAAGAGTTCTCACATACCTCTGACCTCTCCTGGGAGTTGTATCCTAAAATCAACTATTTCAGTGACTGAAGCAGTATGTATTGATGAGGCAGAAAGTCAGACACATGTAGTGTGCATCTCGAAAGCTTCTAGAAGTTTTAACTAAGCCGAAAGGCTTATCCACACAGGCTCTATGAGATGACATCACCAACTGCGTGAAGCCTTGCTATCTGATTGCTCTTGTGGAATACCCGTTACAGGTAAGAAATTTGGTTTTACTGCTGTTTCGTTCTTACTCAGTTTTCCAATGGGTTCCCCTATAATATGCTTCCTTGTCTGGAACAGTGTCATAACTCGCTTGATGTAGAAGAGGATTTGATTGGTTCATGTATTGTATGATATAACTTGCAACATTATAGCCTATATGGATCAAGTCAGTCCAATGAATGTGAGGTAATTGACACTTGCTAAACTAAACCTGATTACTCCCAGGGTTACAGGCATTACAGAGAAGCTGGAAGACTTTAAATTAATAGCCTAATAGTGAATTAGTGAAATGATTTAAGATTATATTACTTTGGAATACTGTTGAGGACACACAGGCATCTCAAAGATATAGTTGAACTGGAAAAAAAGAGAAGGGTGACAAAAATAGGGGAGTTGTTCCATCACCTCTATGAAGAAAGACTGAACAGAGAGGACTTTTCAGCTTGGAGAAAAGATGGCAGATGATATAGAGGTTTGTTAAGTCATCAACAGAGTGGGCCAAGGCAGGTGTAGGTAGTTGCCTAGGGTTCTAAATGTTTAAGGCACCAAACACCCCAGCCAAAGAAGAGTAATAAGCTCCTGCTTACCGACTGTGGCCTTCCCTCCATTCCTCTGTTGGTTTTCTAATCTTTTTCAGATCTGACAGGTCTTCCACCCCCTATTCTCTGGGTGCCAAAATATTTAATCTGGCCCTATAAATAGAGGCACTCCATGAAACTAACAGTTTCCTACCAACAGGCAGGATAGAGTCGGGTACACCAAGTGGGTAATGTCAACACATGGCACACAGCTCTCCCAGAGCTGAGAATTTAGTGTACAGTTCTGAGCATGCACGACCCATCCCACACAGCAGTCTCTTCAGTTCCTCTGTTCTTTATTTTCTGCCCATCTGAATGGACACTAAACGAAGCTGTCCTGATAATTTTGTTTATAAACGAATTATCTTGCTTGTTCCTATATTTGTCATATTATTTTCTTATCATTCCTCCAGTTTAGTCCTCCACCTCTGGGTTGTGCACCTCCTCCTGCAGCTTGGAGACTGGGCATGTCAAAAACATGGCATCACTGGTAGTAGTCTGCTGGTCTCTCCCATCAGCCCCAGTGTGTCCAGTCTCCATGCAGCAGGAGGTTGTAGTGAGCTAGGTGCTGGGCTCACTTGAGGAACGGATAAGGAGCAGTTAGAATAGTTAGCATAGTTTTCTAGTTGATTTGTCACTACATTTAAGATTTGCTTTCTTTGGGGTCTCTTTGCTTGTGCCAGGTCCTCTCTGTCCTTGCCTCACTCCGGTTCCTCCGGTTTTTTTTGACAGTTGTTTAAATTACGGAGTGAAGAGCACTTGATACAGGGAACATATTCCAGAAATGTGCACGTCGTGCAAGGACTTCAAGGAATGTTATTGGACTGAGCTAAGTCTTTTTTTTAAATATAATACTAATTTGTTGGTTAATAAAATGGATTGATCCGCTTGGAAGTATCGCTCTAAATCTATGCTTTGCTGCGGTGATATCCGACAAAAAAACTTTGTTTTAAGATAAATTCTGGGGTATTGTTTGGTGATTCTATTATTTTCACTCCGGTTCCTAGCAGGCTTTTTCTCTTAAAGGTGATTTCAATTTAGTTCAGATCTCTCCTGCTTGATATTACGGAGGAGAGCTCTGTAGAGGTGCACAGGCGTTTTTCGGCGAGCCGCAGCAGACACAGTCACTTGGCATCAGGCTGCGAAGCGGCGGGACACTCGGCTGACTGCTCTCTGCTCGCTTATTAGCTGAGCGGGGCCACGCTGCCTGGAGACCCGAGCCAACGGCGCATTGAATAAAGGTATTGTGGGGGACAAGGCATTGACCCGGCAGACGGGGAATGGGCCGCAGAATGTCATGGTGGTTTTGGCGCCATTTGCTGGTTCTCACAGCGGCGGCCATTTTCTCAATGTGATCACCGCGTGGCGGCTGAGACGACAAGAGCTGCAGCGCAAGTGAGGCTTAGTTCCCGCATTTATTTCCCTTGTTTCTGGCTGGGTGTAGTTAGTGGAAGCTGCTTTACCCTTTTTCTTTTTCTCTGATTTTAGTTTTGTGACGTGGTCTAATCGGGGGGCTCACTCGGATCCTTTAATACAAGGCAGTTCAGTTAGTTTAAATTGGTCCTAACTTAGCTGGTGGGGGGCCTCAACTGTTCTTCTTAAAAAAAATAAAGAAAAATAAAGAAGAAAGAGAAAGGGAAGAGACGAGGGTTTATTTTTTCTCATCCCTATTGACCGCGTTGAAGGAAGTGGGGGACATAGATGGCTTTGCGCCCTCAGTGTGTCATCTGCGGCACCCGCAGAGGAGCTATAGCTGACTCTGGGATCTGTCGTGGCTGTACGGCAATTTCAACCAGCGTAGAGCAGCAGATGAAGGTTGCGGTGGAACAAGAACCTCACGGGGCAGCAGCGGGAGCCGAGGGAGAGCTGACACTGTCCAATCCTCCAGGTACTAGTCAAGACACTCTGATTGGACAGGCAGGGGCGCTTGCAACAGGGGCTCCGGGGCCACATCCCGGAGATTTCTGTCCAGATTTTGTTTTGATAATGCATCAGGCGTTCTGTTTGAGACGGCAAAGGAAGGTGCCGGATCCCTTTTCGCTTCCTATGCCGCTGCAGCAGCCCAGCAGAGCGGGTGCGAGTAGCGATGTCCCGAGGCCCCCCAAAAGATCAAGGCCCCGGGAACCTTTGCCTTCAGATTTTGGGTGGCCAGTCGGATGAGGTGGAAGTTGAACTCGAAGCTGGAATGGAGGAGTTAGAAGAGGGAGAGATTCCGGAGCCGGAGGATCAGGCAAAAATCATTTGGGTATTCCGGAAGGACGAGCTGACTGCGCTTATCACAGAATCCCTGCAGACTCTGCATCTGGTTACGGAACAACCGGCTGAGGAAGAGAACGGGGAAGACCCTATTATTCAAGCGGTGAGACAAACTCAAGTGGTGTTTCCCGTTCATCGAGTGGTAGAGCATATGATACAGGACGAGTGGGATCAGCTGGAAACAGGGCTGAGAGGAATTCGGACAATGAATCGACTGTATCTCCTAGCAGATACAGACAAGGAAAGGTTCCGTTCTCCGCAAATTGATGCAGCGGTGTCGGCGGTAACTAAGACCACCACCATTCCGGTGGAAGGAAGTGTGGCCTTAAAAGACGCGCAAGATAGAAAAGTGGACGGATTATTGAAACAATCATTTGAAGCCGACGCTCTGTCATTGCAGGCCTCCATTTGTGGAGCGTGGGTGGTAAGAGCATGCCTCAGATGGTCCCAGCGTTTAAGACAGAAGCAGGAAAGCCTGTGTGAGCTGGATCGGTTGGAGTCGGGGTCGGCTTATTTGGCGGAAGTGCATTATGACCTGATCAGAGCCCTGGCTAATAGTATGGCCTCATTGGTGGCCGCCCGCAGGTCCCGCTGGTTGAGAAACTGGGCAGCCGATGGATCCTCTAAATCGCACCTTAGTAAGCTTCCGTTTAAAGGCAGGTTGTTTGGAGAGGACCTTGACAAGCTGGTCAAGGAGTTAGGAGAGTCGAAAGGAGGAAGGCTTCCAGAGGATAAGCCTAAGCAGGGGAAGTCCTTGCCAGCCTTTTGGGGTCAGTATAGAGACTTTAGAAGATTCCAAACTTCTCGCTTGGGGGGTTTTCAGAGAGGTAGGTTTGCTTCTAGACCCCAGGGATTTCGTGAGTTTCGTGGAGCAAGCAGAGGCTTTGCAACAGCGTCCCCAGCGACAAATCGGAAACCACAATGAAGTACAGCGGGTCCCGGTAGAAAGTCAACCGATAGGTGGGCGACTTCAGGAGTTTCTTTCTGCCTGGACCCAAATAACGTCCGATCAGTGGGTCTTAGAGATCATTCGCGAGGGTTACGAGCTATAATTTGCCAAACCAGTACGAGATTCGTTTGTAATGTCTCCATGCAAAGGGCAGCGCAAGGCCTTGGCGGTACGCTGTACTCTAGAACGGCTATTGCAACTGGGCGCAGTTGCACCGGTACTGGTTGGAGATTACGGCACGGGACGATACTCCAATTTATTTCGTGGTGCCAAAAAAGGACGGAACCCTGCGTCCGATCCTGGACCTCAAAGGGGTGAACTGTTGTCTTCAAGTACCCCATTTCAGGATGGAAACTTTAAGATCGGTCATTGTAGCCGTGTGCCAAGGGGAGTTCTTGACATCCCTCCATCTTACGGAAGCATATTTACACATCCCGATCAGGGCGGCTCATCAGAAGTTCCTGCATTTCGCTCTGCCTTGGGGGCATTATCATTTTCGGGTGTTGCCGTTCGGTTTGGCCATGGTGCTGCGGACATTCACCAAAATTATGGTGGTGGTGGTGGCAGCGGCCGCGTTGCGGAAGAAAGGAATTCTCATCCACCCCTGTCTAGACGATTGGTTGATTAGGGTGAAACACAAGGTCAAGAGTGCTCAGGTTACGGATCAGGTAGTGAAGTTCTTGCAGAGCCTTGGCTGGGTGGTCAATCCAACCAAGAGCCACTTGGTGCCGTCCCAGGATATCGAGTATTTGGGATGTGGTTCGACACACGGAAGGGAGCAGTGTTCCTACAGGATCATTGGATTCAAATCCTTCGGCAATTGGTCCACAGGTTCAGAGCCACTTCGGCGTCGAGGTATCTCCAAGTGCTGGGAACAATGGCGGCAACCTTGGAAGTGGTGCCATGGGCCAGGAATCATATGCGACCATTGCACAGGGCGTTGCTTCGATGGTGGTCGCATCAGTGCAACTCATTGAACAAACGTCTTCCCTGTCCTCCCAGGGTCCGGCTGGCGCCGGGATCTTTTGAGGCCGGGATGCCCCTGGAACAGCCGGGAGTGTCTTCCGTTGTTGACAGACGCGAGTCTAGCCGGATGGGGGGCGCATTGCAGAGAGGTCTTCGCACAAGGCACTTAGTCTCCTTCAGAGAGCACATGGTCCATCAACCGGTTGGAGCTGAGAGCAGTGTTTCTCGCACTGCAAATATTCGAAGCAATGGTACAGGGACGAGCGGTGAGAGTGCTGTCGGACAACTCCGCAACAATAGCCTACATCAATCGGCAGGGCGGCACAGGAAGCGCAGCCATGGAAGAAGAGGCGGAGGTGTGCTGTTCGCTTCGGTAGAGCTTCGGATGCCAGCGATATCGGCAGCACACATTGCAGGAAAAGAGAATGTGATGGCAGACTTTCTCAGCAGGGTCCAAGTAGATGCAGGGGAGTGGGAGTTGCATCCGGAAGTGTTTGCACAAGTAGTTCACAGGTGGGGTATGCCGATCATGGATCTTATGGCGACCTTTCAGTCGGCAAAAGTGAGTCGCTTTTTCAGCAGGCGGCGAGAGCGGATGTCAGAGGAATCGACGCGCTCATG
Source organism: Ichthyophis bannanicus (assembly GCA_033557465.1). NCBI lineage: Eukaryota > Metazoa > Chordata > Amphibia > Gymnophiona > Ichthyophiidae > Ichthyophis > Ichthyophis bannanicus. The sequence goes on from CM066032.1 coordinate 1,324,319,464, forward strand.
CAGCGTTGGCCAACAGCAGGTCTTCTCTGTGTTTCCTCCGTGGGCTCTCATAGGCCAGGTGATACAGCGTATCGAGGCGCATCGGAGGAGAGTGCTGCTGGTAGCTCCGGACTGGCCAAGGCATCCGTGTTATGCCGATCTCATCCGACTCCTCGACGGGGAGCCTTGGCAGTTGCCATTGTCAGAGAGTCTGTTGCTACAAGGTCTCCTGCGGATGCCTCAGGTGGATCGGTTCTCGCTTACGGCTTGGCTATTGAAAGGGCGAGGCTAAAGAAGAAAGACTACTCGGGCGCAGTCATCGCAACCTTGCTGCGGGCTAAAAAAACGTCTACATCACTGACGTATGTTCGCATTTGGCATATTTTTGAAGATTGGTGCTCGCGGAGACAGGTGCACACGGCTACAAGGTCGGTGCCAGTGGTTTTAAGTTTTCTACAAGAGGGATTTGATAAGGGTTTGGCGGCCAGTTCCTTAAGGTGCAGTTGGCAGCCCTTTCTTGTTATAGAGGTAAAGTGCAAGGTGTGGCGCTAGGGGCCCATGTGGATGTTTTACGTTTCCTTAAGGCAGTATCTAGGCTACGACCCTCTCATAGAATTGTAGTTCCGTCGTGGGACCTCAATTTGGTTTTAGGGGGGTGTTTGCCAGAGAACCGTTTGAGCCATTGCACAGGGCATCGGTTAAGGATTTAACCCTGAAGACAATCTTTTTGGTAGCCATTAGTTCGGCGAGGCGCATTTCAGAATTACAGGCGTTATCATGTAGAGAGCCATTTTTGTCCTTTTCTAGGGAGAAGGTGGTTTTGCACACCGTACTTTCCTTTTTACCTAAGGTAGTCTCCCCGTTTCATCTGAATCAGGCGTTTTCCCTTCCAGTGCTAGGTTTGCGGGAAGGAAATGCTACGGACCGGGGGTTGCGTCGCTTGGACATAAAGCGAGTGCTGCGGCACTATTTGAAAGTGTCAGAGGCTTATCGCAAATCGGATCTCTTGTTCGTCTTGTTCGGAGTGCCTGTAAAGGAGAAGCGGTGGCAAAGGCATCCATTTCTAGATGGATTAGAGAGACTATTGCTTCTGCATATCTTCTGGGTGGCCGAGAGGTGCCAACAGGATTGCGAGCTCACACTACCAGAGCGCAGGCGGCTTCCTGGGCGGAGCACAGTTTAGTTCTGCCTGGAGAAATTTGTAGGCGGCCACTTGGTCATCGCTTCATACTTTCAGCAAGCACTACCGACTGGATGTCTTGGCATCGAATGATGCTGCATTCGGGTCGGCGGTGTTACAAGCCGGCTGGAAAGGTCCCTCCCAATGATTACTGCTCTGTTACATCCCAGAGGTGGAGGACTAAACTGGAAGAACGATAAGGAAATGGAAATTACACTTATCTGGTAATTGTGGTTCCTTTAGGAACTCCAGTTTAGTCCTCATTCCCGCCTGGGTTTGTTTCGTTGGCAGTGAAGCGTCAGTTGGGGAGGTGTCCAATGACCGGTAGGTGGCGTTATTGCTATAATTACTGTTATCTCTTTTTCTATTGGTCTCTTATTCTGTTTGAGGAAGGAAAGGATGCGGTACAAGTAAAATGTACCTTTTCTCTGGAGGAAAATTGCAGGATATATAGTTGATATAAGTTCAATCTCTTGTTCAAGTTAATATGATTTAAATAACTACTTATTTGTTGCTCCTTTGAGTGTGCTTTGTCAATAGTTCACTGGGGCTGATGGGAGAGACCAGCAGACTACTACCAGTGCTGTTATGTTTTTGACATGCCCAGTCTCCAAGCTGCAGAAGGAGGTGCACAACCCAGAGGTGGAGGACTAAACTGGAGTTCCTAAAGGAACCACATTTACCAGTTAAGTGTAATTTCCATTTATTGTCTTCGATTTTAGAACATAAGAACCTAAGAAATGCATACTGGGTCAGACCATGGTTCATCAAGCCAAGTATCCTGTTTCCAACAGTGGGATACTGGGCTTGATAGACCTTGGTCTGACCCAGTGTGGCATTTCTTATGTTCTTTTGTTCTAAAAATGAAGAAAATAAATAAATATGATGACAAATATAGGAAGAAATGAGCAAATTAGTTTATAAACAAAATTATCAGGAGAACTTTGTGTCCATTCTTCATTCTTTTATGTTCTTAGTCATGTGGCATTCCGAGTGTTTTAATTTGTTTGGGTATGAATTACAACCAGAGCAAATGCAAGCATCGTCTTATATGTTTTCTTGAGCCCCAGGGATAGTGTGAATTGCTTTAATAACCACTGAGAAACTGGAGGAAAAGGCTACTCCAGATTCAGAATAATCCAAAGAGGTTCTCTGTGTCAGTCTATTGGCTCTGCACATAAGAATTGAGAATCTTCCAAGGAACCAACCTCAACTGGCACAGTGGCTTTGAGTCCCATCAGCCAAGAGGACTGACACATAACACTTGGACTGGCACATGCTTTCTTGGAGGTTTCCAGGCTTGTAGCACTGCCACCTCTTGAGTGCTTGCACAGGCCTGAAGGGAAGGCAGCATTCTCAACCTCCCCTCACCCCTTTCCAAGGCACTTGGAAACAAAGCATATCAGCACTGTAACTCAGTGAGAATCCTCTGCATTCAAGCACCAATTGGCTGGATTTTACTTCAGTGCAATGTTCCAGTACAATTCTAGTGCAAACTGCATAGGTATCGCAGACAAAGCTGAGATTTTACAGTACAAATAGCGCTATCCCAGTGCAGACATATAGGCTATTGTGCAGAGGTTTGCAGAAGAATAGGTTTTCTCATCAGCTTTGGTACTAGTGATAGTAGCGAACTGTTCTGGAGCAGCTGAGTTCATTAAACATCTTTTGTAGGAATTAAGTTGTAAAGGAATACTGCAAGAACTTGTCAAACAGTAGCAACAACTGAGCAAAACTCCATTTTTTGCAATAAGCATTACTCTGGTGGAGAGGAATACATTTTTCAGACCATATAGTATCTTTACTGTCTACTTTGGAATCTGAGCTGGAACTGGCACATTCATCTTGGCTTTATCAAAGAGGCAAAGGAATTTAATTCAATTTAAATAAGCATTTTGTATCCCACTTCTAAGCGCGGTTGGGCCTGGTTTGTACTTGGATGGGTGACCATCTTGGAATACCAGGTGCTGTAGACATTGCATGGAAGAAAGGCCTGGTAATCTACTTCCATTGCACCTTGCCAAGAAAACACAGGAGCTGGATTGCCAGGAATTGGCATTAACTCGATGGTACATGCACTCCGTCCCCCAAGGGGCTTTGAGGCAGGTTACAGTCGTAAAATTGATTACATTAAAAATTTGTCATTAAAAAGTATATGTATTCTTGCATGGTCATCCTACCTAACCACTGATCACTTCCACGACCCCACTTTGAATTGTGTGAGTATTTCCTGCCATTTAAGCATAGTTACTCATCTGTAACAGCTGATCTCTGGGACCAGCAGGAATCAGTCTTCACATATGGGTGATGTTGGCACAGATGGTTTCCTAGTATCCAATAGGAATGCTTTTGGGAGCGCTCCTCCACGCATGCGTGGCTGCCTTCCCTCCTGGTCTCCTCAGTCAGGTGTATAGCGGAGAATAACAAATTTGTATACCAGGAAGGAGAACAAAAATCTGACAACTTGATGGGGAGGTGGGTGGGTTGTGAAGACTGAATCCTGCTGTTCCTGGAGATCACCTGTGAGCAACTACGCAGTCTCCAGGAACAAGCAGGATGTCGGTCTTCACATATGGGACTCCCTAGCCCAAGACAACCGAGTGAGAAAAGTATCCCGGCACAGCTGGAGGTTGCAGCAGGGATCCGACAGCTCATTCAGAGTGCTCCTCGCGAGGTAGTCAGATGGGCAATTGGCAAGTTATCTAAATTTGAAAGAGGTTTCGCAGAACAGCTTGTCTGAATTGAGCATCAGCTCTGGAGTCTTTATCAAGCAATAGTGTGCTACATAGGCATGCAGAGAAAACCATGTTGCCACTTGGCGGATGTCGGAGATAAGGACAGAGAGAAGATTAGCTACAGTAGTTGCCATGGCTCCGACACTATGAGCTGTGAACCGGTGTGGTAGACAGCCCAGCTTGTGAATAAGTGAAGGATATGCAATCTGCTAACCAGTTTGAAAGTGTTATTTTGGTTACTGGTGTCCCCAAGTGACTTTGGTCAAAGGAGATAAATAGCTGAGGTAATTGCTATGAAGAAGAGAAGCTTTCATGAGATGAACTTTAATGGAGCTAACCCCATTGATTCAAAATGATTGCGCGAAAGTTGTGAAAGGACAACATTTAGATCCCACGGGTTGGGACGTGGATGGAAAGGCGGCTTTGTCAGAAGAAGACCCACATGAATCTGGCAATTAAGGGATGTGCTGAGATAGGGCGGTTCCCTAAAATATGGTGGGAGGCCACAATAGCAGATAAATGCACTCTCACCAGAAGACGATAAATGTAGCAGGTACTGAAGTAAGTCTGGAATATGGGACATGTGAAAGGGTCCAATGTTTTAAGAGAAGACTAGATGGGAGAACCTGTGCCATTTAAAGGCATAAAAGTGTCTGGTTTAATCCTTTCTTGATGATAAAATGACATGCAACACATCCTCTTGGAGATTTAAGTGTGAGAGGACAAAGCGCTCAGCTTCCAGGCCATCAAGTGGAGAGGCTTGAGGTTGGGATGCAAAAGGGTCCCTTGATCCTGGGAGAGAAGTGCCTGTGAGTAACCGAGCCAGAGGTGCTTGAGCAAGTTGAAGGAGAGGGAAACCACGGTTGTCTGGGCCAGTGAGGGGCAATGAAAATCATTTGTCCCCGTTCGGCCTGGAGCTTGAAGAGTGTTTTCACTATGAACAGAAGCGGAGGGAAAGCATAAAGGAGCTCTTGACCCCAGTGGATGAGGAAGGCATCTGACAATTCCCTGTGGGGAGAGGGAATCCTCGAGCAGAACCGAGGTAGTTGGGCATTGAGGGGAGACGCAAAGTGGTAGATTAGTGGCCCCCAGAGTTGGAACAAGCACTTGTGTGATTGAAGGATCCGGCTCAGTCTGTCGGCCAATTGATTTTGTGCTCCTAGAAGGTAGACTGCGTCAAGGTGAATACCTTGGGGAATTGCCCAGTTCCATAGGCGAATAGCCCTCTTGCGTAGGGCTTGAGAGCCTGTCCCCCAGGTTGTCTGTCTGCACAAGAAGAGAATGCTCCCTGAGTTGGGGAGAGAAGACTGACTGCATGACGAGATTGAAGACTGCTCTGAGCTCTAGAAGATTGATCTTCCTGAGTGGACCAAAGGCCCTGTGTGGTCAGGCCATTGAGAAGGGCTCCCCAGTCTAATTTTTTTTTTAACTTAAACTTTATTGAATTTTTCACATACAACTTATTCCAACAGTTACTGTTACAATCCGCTATGCCTGGTTTATACCTCCCCCCCCCCCTTTATTCTCCCTCAGAGCCTTCTCCACCCACTCTAGCCCAACCTCCCCCCTTCATACCCCTTACCAACTGATATCCCCTAATCTCCCCTTCCCCCCTCTGCCCACCTCTCCTCCCTCCCCCTACTCCCCTCCTAAACACCAAAACAAATTCTTATCACCCAACAGTGAAGCAACTTCCCTCACCCCACCTGTATCGTACCTCCCTCTCCCCCTCCACTGCATCCACCTTCCACATGCCCTCTCTTAACCATCGCCATACCCCCTCCCACCATTTTGCCATTTGTCCCCCTCTTCCTTTCCTTTCCCCCGTCAATTTGTACATTGAATATATGTCCGACAATCGTTTAGCATAGCTGTCCACAGATGGTAGACTCTTTTGATTCCAGTACCATGCTATTTCACATCTGGCCGCAGTAACACAGTACCAAATGATTCTCCAATCACCTTCCCACTTTCCATCCTGCTTATGCAGGAGACACATTTCAGGCGTAAGCTCAATATTGGATCCCACAATTTTATTAGTTATCCCCTATTTTTCCCCAATACCTTTGAACCACTGGGCATGACCACCACATGTGCATCCAAGTTCCCCGTTCACCACACAGCCTCCAGCAGTCATCCGTCTTCATTACCCCCGCCTTGTGCAACCTCACCGGTGTGAGATACCACCGACTCAACACCTTGAACCCATTCTCCTGCAACGACGTGGCTTTGGATAATCTGGCTATTCCCCTCACCACTCCCTCCCAATCTTCCACCCCCCCATGTCACCCCTAAATCCCTTTCCCACACTTCCATATAGCTCAACTTCCCCATTCCCCTCGTGATTAAGCCTTTATTGATTCTAGACAACATGCCCTTCTGCCCCATGGAACCTAGACACGCCCCTTCAAACCACTCGACTCCCCCCCCTCCAACCTGCTCCCTCATCCTCCGTCTAATCACTGACCCCATTTGCACATACGCAAACCTATCTGCCTCCCACAACTGATATATGTCTCAGACCCCCTCAAAACCTCTTACTTCCTTCCCCACTAATATCTGTGTCACCTGATTTAATCCCTGCTCCACCCATCTTCTGAGCACTATTCTACTCGGACCCTACTCCCTCTTCACAACACGCTTGAAGGGACATTGTATGTGACCATATCTTGTCCCCCACCAACCTCTTCCTATGCTGCTGCCACACATTAAGAGTATGCCCCACCAGGGGGTTTGTTCCCCTCTCACCCTTCCCTCCCCAAACCAGCCTTTCCAACTCCCCCGGACTAAACTCAACTGCTTCCATCGTCACCCATTGTTTATTTGGTTCCCGTAACCATGCATATACCGCCCTCAGTTGCGCTGCCTTATAATACACGGTAAAGTTAGGTACACCCATCCCACCCTCCCATCCCTGTACATGTAGAGTCCTCGCCGCCACCCTTGGCCTTTTGCCCCCCCATATAAAACCCTCCACTTGTTGTTATACCTTCCTCAATGCTCTTCTTGGTACAGTTATTGGTAACACTTGGAAGTAAAACAGAAACTGGGGAAGCAACATCATTTTCACTATCGCCATCTGCCCAAACCAAGAATATCTCCTACTCCACCCCCTCAACTGACCCTCCATTTGCCCCAATAGTTTTTTGTAGTTTAACTCAAACAAGTCCTCCAGTACCCTCCCCACATGCACCCCCAGGTACCTAATTGATTTCTTTGCCCACCTAAAAGGAAAGCGCTGCTGCAGCTCCACCTGGCGTTCCTCCTCCCCTACTGCGCTTAAAATTTCCGATTTCCCCCAGTTGATCCGGAACCCCGCCACCTGCCCGTAAATCTGAATCTCGCTCATTATTGCAGGTAGATTTTCTCCGGGCCTCATAATTGTTAACAGGATATCGTCTGCAAAAAGTGACATACGGTACTCTTTTTGTCCCACCCATACCCCCGTAATGTCTTGGCTTGCCCTTAGCCGCGCCGCCACTGGCTCTAAAGAGAGCGCCAACAGCAATGGCGACAAAGGGCAGCCCTGTCTAGTTCCCCCTCCCAGAGGAAAAAAATGTGAATACCCTCCATTCACTCGCACACATGCTTTAGGACTGGCATATAAAGCTTATCTCCAGGAACAAGCAGGAATGAGTCCTCACATATGGGTACGTCTGTACCGACGGAGCCTGCGCGGGAAAGCTCCCCAGCTTCCCAGAAAGAAAGCTTTTGGGAGCCTCCCACAGCGCCTGCGCGCTGCCTTCCCGCCTTTCCTAACCAACTCTCCTCAGTTCTTTTTCCGCGGAGCCAGCAGGTCGTGTTCCTGTCACCGCTGAAGAAGTTCTTTATTTTAATTTATTTCTTTGGTCGCGTGTCTGCCTTCCCCGATGCCGGACTGGTACCGCCGGTCTTTTCTTTTCTTTCAAAAAAAAAAAAAATTATACTTTTCCTCACTTGGTGTATTTTTCTTCTTAGGCCTACAGGCCCACAAGAAAATTTTCCCTCATGGAAAAACCAGCCTCCGGGTTCAAAAAATGCACTAAGTGTAGCGGTACAATTTCTGTTACAGATACCCATGAATGGTGTCTTAAATGTTTGGGTCCTGAACACTCCATTCCGGATTGCCAGTCCTGCTCCATAATGTCTAAAACAGGGTTACAGAACCGAGCAGCCAAGCTCCATGTGCTGTTTCCCACGGATGCACCGGCGGTGGCATCGACATCTTCCAGGTCTTCCTCTCCTGATGGGTCTCAGGTAACCAAACATAAACCTAGCAGGTCCTTGAAGGGCAAATCTCCCTCTCAGCATCGAGATGCCTCCGGGCTTGCCCTCGAGGATCCTGCCCCAGCCAAACAACCCCCGCGGGACGCTCCGGCTTCCAAAGCTCCTCCTATGGGGTTACAGGTTGACATCGATGGCACGGCCTCGACCGATCACCTGTTAGACTGCTCTGGGGTACCGGCACAATCTCCCGGTACCGACATCCAGGCAGTCGTGGCGTCCATGGATCACACTGTGCAATCCATGCAGCAGGCTATAATGGCTTTTATTCAAGCTGCGACGCCGTCAGTACCGCAACGAGTCCCGTTGTCGGTACCGGTACCAACACCGATACCGGTACCGACTGCATCGACATCGATCAGGATACCGACTCAGGTTCCTTGTCCAGGACTATCTCTCGGTACCGATCCGGTACCTGGGACGCCCGATGTCGGTACCGATCGATACGCGTATCGATCATTGGAAGGGGACAGACGATACTTCGATTCCTCTGATGATTCTGATTCATCAGATGACTCTCCCGAAGTATCCATTATCCTTCCTGAGGAGCCTACTTCTCCAAAAAGGAGAATGTCTCCTCCAGAGGATTTGTCCTTTCAAGACTTCATAATAGAAGTGGCTAAAGGACTCTCTATTTCAGTAACCTCTGAAGCAGAGCCTAGAGCAAAAAAATTTGATATTTTAGGATACTCTAAGGCTCCCAGAGAGGCAGTCACCTTGCCAGTTCATGAAATTCTTCATGAACATATGATTGACTTATGGGAGACTCCTCTCACCCTTTCTCCTCATTCTCGCAAATTGGACACTATGTACCGTGTCCCTCCTTGTCCTGGATTTCAGAAAACTCAGATTCCTCACCACTCCATTGTGGTGCAGTCAGCTATGAAAAGGATAAAGAGTACCAAAAGACACTCTTCTGATCCCCCAGGAAGAGAATGCAGGACCTTGGATGCTTTTGGTAGATAAATCTTCCAAGCCAGTATGCTTATTGCCAGAATCAACTCATATAGCTTTTATATGGGTATGTTTCTAAAGGAAGTTGCACAAAAGCTGCACAACTTTCTCCCTTTTATTCCGGAGGATAGAAGGGATGAATTCCTCCTTTGGCTTAAGCATACTCAAGATATTTCAAAGTTTTCCAACAGGGCAGCCTTTGATTCCTTTGAAAGCCATTCCAGGAAGGTTAGCTCATTTTGCTCCCAGATGGGAGCAAATCACATCAGAGCAGTGGACCCTCTCTATCATAAGAGAGGGCTACAAACTTCATTTCTCAGACCTTCCTCCCTACACCATGGTGAGACACTTCAATTCTCCCACATCTCTCCTCGACCTTCTGGATCAGGAGGTGACGACCCTTCTGGCCCAGGGGGCCATAGAAGAAGTTCCTCTTCTTCAACAGGGGTCAGGGTTTTACTCCCCCTATTTTCTCATTCCAAGGAAAACAGGGGGATACAGACCCATTCTAGATATCAGAGAATTGAACAAATTCCTATGCAAGGAGAAGTTCAAGATGCTTTTTCTAGGCACTCTCCTTCCATACCTGCAGAGTCAGGATTGGCTTTGTTCTCTAGATCTCAAGGATGCGTACACTCATGTCCTCATCCATCCATCTCACAGAAAATTCCTACGTTTTCTGTTCCAGGGAAAACATTACCAATACAGAGTGCTTCCTTTTGGTCTAGCCTCTGCTCCAAGAGTGTTCACCAAATGCATGGCAATAGTTGCTGCATTTCTACGCACTCTGGGAATATTGTCTTCCCATACCTGGACGACTGGCTCATCCGAGCTCCAACCCAGTCAGAGGCTCAGATCTCCCTGAACCGCACCAGGCGCATTCTGCAATACCTGGGACTTGTGGTAAACCTCCCAAAGTCCCAGCTCACCCCTACTCAGTCCCTGGAATTCATAGGGGCCTGGTTGGACACCACTTCTGCAAGGGCCTACCTTCCTCAGGCCCGTTGTCAACGTCTAGTGCAGTTAGCCTCCCAGATTCAGTCAAAGAGCCATTTAACTGCCAGGGAGATGCTACAGCTGCTAGGCCATATGGCTTCCACAGTACATGTACCCTATGCTCGCCTACACATGAGAGCAGCTCAATGGACATTGTCCACCCAGTGGACTCAAGCTTCAGGAGCTCTCTCAGACCAAATAGCAACCTCCAAACGTCTCTTTTGGTCTCTCCAATGGTGGACGTCCACTCAAAATCTGTTGCTGGGGTCCCCCTTCCAACCTTTGTTGCCCCAGGCAACCCTCACAACAGATGCCTCCCAAACAGGTTGGGGAGCTCATCTACAAGACCTCTCCACCAAAGGCATTTGGTCCCCACAGGAGACCTCTCTTCATATCAACCACTTGGAACTTCGAGCAGTGTTCCTAGCTCTCAAGGTCTTTATACCCTCCTCAGCTACAAGACAGTCCTCATTCACACGGACAATCAAGTAGCCATGTTTTACATAAACAAGCAAGGAGGAACTGGCTCTCTGTCACTTTGCAATGAAGCTCTAAGATTATGGGCCTTTGCCAGAGAGCATCAAATCCATCTCCTGGCAGTATACCTCCCAGGAATCCAAAACTCTTGGGCAGACAGACTCAATCGAGTTCTGCTTCCACACGAATGGTCCCTGCACATGGATCAGGAACTCAGAATCTTCCAGGAATGGGGAACCCCGGACATAGACCTCTTTGCAAGTCCGTGGAATGCCAAACTTCCCCGGTTCTGTTCCAGAATTCCGTGTCAGGGAGTTCAGGCCAAGGATGCCTTCCTCCTTCATTGGGGTCAGGGCTTCCTGTATGCCTTTCCACCCATTCCTTTGATTCCCAAGACTCTGTTCAAACTCCAGAGGGATCAAGGATATATGATCCTCATAGCTCCACGCTGGCCACGCCAAGTGTGGTACCCTATACTTCTGCATCTCTCCCAAGCCCCCTCCCTGGACTTGGGAGCTGCGCCAAACCTTCTGTCCCAGGAGGAAGGGACTTTGTGGCATCCAAATCCCAAGTCCCTTCACCTCAGAGCTTGGTTACTGAAGGCCTAGACCTTCAAGACGTCAATCTTTCTCAGCAAATGAAGGATATCCTCCATGCTTCCAGAGAACCTTCCACTAGGCGTTCCTATGCTTTTAAGTGGAAAAGATTTTCCATTTGGTGTGCTCAAAAGGGTCTTGACCCTCTGGCACTTCCTGTGAATTCTCTATTGGAATATCTCCTGCATCTCTCCAATGCAGGCCTTAAAACGAATTCAGTACGGGTCCATTTGAGTGCTATTTCAGCATCCTTTAAGCCTCTCAATGGACAACCTATCTCCTCTCATCCTCTTATTGCAAGATTCATGAGAGGCCTAACTTTAGCAAGACCTCCCATTCGACCTCCTCCGGTGGCATGGGACTTAAACTTGGTTCTTGGTCAGCTTATGAAGCCACCTTTTGAACCCTTAGCCACTGCCTCCTTGAAATTTCTTTCCTGGAAGGTTATTTTTCCTTATTGCAGTCACTTCTGTTCGCCGCATCTAGTGGCTAAACCACCTTATACAAGGTTCCATCATGATAAGGTAGTCCTTAGGACAAATCCTCACTTTATGCCTAAAGTGGTCTCACCTTTTCATCTTAATCAAGAGGTATATTTACCTGACATTTTTCCAGCTCCTCATGCATCCAGTGCAGAGAGGAACTTTCATACTCTAGATTGTAAAAGAGCTCTTGCTTTTTACTTACACAGGACACAGCAACATAGAAAGTCTTCCCAGCTTTTTGTTGCTTTTGATCCTTCTCATTTAGGACTTCCAGTCTCTAAGAGAACACTGTCCAATTGGATTGCTCAGTGTATTTCTCTTGCTTACCAGAGTAAGAACCTTTCTCTGGAGGGCCATGTCACAGCTCACAATGTGAGGGCCATGGCCGCCTCTATGGCTCATCTTCATTCTGTGTCAATCGACCAGATCTGTCGAGCAGCCACCTGGGCCTCGGTTCATACCTTCACAGCCCATTACTGTTTGGACAAGGACTCACGCCGGGATGCCTTGTTTGGTCAGGCTGTCCTCAGACACCTGTTCCATTCTTAAACAACTCCTGCCCTCCGTCCCTTAATGGATGCCTGAGATCCATAGGAATACGAGGAACATTTCAGGGTCTCATACCCTTGGGGATCTCCCAGGCATCTTAGCTAGGGAGTCCCCATATGTGAGGACTCATTCCTGCTTGTTCCTGGAGATAGCACAGTTACTTACCTGTAACAGGTGATCTCTGGGAACAGCAGGAATTAGTCCTCACAACCCTCCCACCTCCCCTAGGAGTTGTATCTCTCTCTCTATCTTTCCTTTCCTCTCTCTCTCTATTGTCTCAGCTTTAAACTTGAACTGAGGAGAGTTGGTTAGGAAAGGCGGGAAGGCAGCGCACAGGCGCTGTGGGAGGCTCCCAAAAGCTTTCTTTCTGGGAAGCTGGGGAGCTTTCCCGCGCAGGCTCCGTCGGTACCGACGTACCCATATGTGAGGACTAATTCCTGCTGTTCCCAGAGATCACCTGTTACAGGTAAGTAACTGTGCTATCTCCAGGAACAAGCAGGAATGAGTCTTCACATATGGGTACGTTGGTACCGACGGAGCCTGCACGGGAATGCTGCCCAGCTTTCAATCAGAAAGCTTTTGGCAGCATCCCTCGCGCCTGCGCAGTGAATTCCCGCCTTCTCCACAGCCTCTCTTCAGTTTTCGTTTTTCCGCGGAGCCGGCAGGACGTCCTGTCACCGCAGAAACTTTTCTTTTAATTGCTTTAATTATTTTAATTTTTTTGTTTTCTTGTGGTCGCGGCTGTTTTTCCCGCTACCACCGGTACCGCCGGTGGTTTTTTGGCTAAAGTCTGTAAAATATTTCTTCAGTTTTTTTGCCTTAACTTCTTAGGCCTACTAGGCCTTTTTCATTATGGAGCCTTCTTTTCCTAAGAAGTGCATCCGATGTGGAAACACCTGTTTCTTTTTAGACACCAATAGTTGGTGTCTCAACTGTGTGGGTCCTGACCCTTTTTCCCCTGACTTGTCAGGAGATAATTTTGTGAGAAAACCTTCAGTATTTAGAGTTTCCCTCGATACCGTTTTTTCTTCGGCAGTGAGGGTACCCGGTTTCTCTACTTCACAGGATCAGGTAACCCAAAAACAGTCTGTTAAGACTAGTCAATGCTTGAGTGGTATGTCCCATGCTCAGCATGGTGACGGCTCCGGCCTTACCCTCAAGAATCCATTGGCATTACCCCTGCGGGAGTCTTCGGGCTCCAAAGCGTTAAAGGGGTTTCAGGATGTTCCTGGGGCTCACCCCTCACAGAACATGCCTGAGCCATGCGCGGGGGTGGTATCCGCTTCGAGCGGTACCGAGCCTCCGGCATCGGCACCGGTGTCGAGTACCCCACTCTTCACCAGGGATCGTCATCGGGCATCCTCGGTACCTTCGGGACCGATCGATACGCAGCGCTTTGACTTCCCTCAATCTCAGCCATGCTCCGGGACGGTACCGGCGTCGATCGGTTCCGATACCCTAGCATCGGCATCGGCATGGATGGGGTGCTCATCGGGTATCCTCGGTACCGTCGGTATCGATCGATGTCACCCAGGCTGCCTTAGTGGTATCGGCATCGCCGATACTACCACCGGCGTCGGAACTGTCGAGACATGCATCGATAGTCTCGCTCTCTTCGATGCCGAGTCTTCAGTCGATATCGAGTCTCGAGGAATGCGTACCGACGCGTCCCGGAACCGACTCCTGTCGTTTCCAAATAGGTAGTTCCGAAGATCCTAGCCATAACTCCCTCATGATCTCGGTACCACTACAGCAGTTCCCGATGACTACTTCACCTGCTAGTCCTTTATCAGTAGCGATGTTGATGCCTGTTCTTGCACCGATGCCTAGTTTGGAACCGATACCTGGCATTGCTGCAGTACCCTGTACGTCCTCTGATACTCAGGCTCTTTCTTTAGCCTCACCAGGAGTAGTTCCCATAGGAGATCAGTCTTTTCAGGCTTTTCTCCTGGATATGGCAACCTTTCTTAATATTTCTATCTCTGGTTGTGATCCTACCCACGGCTCACCGGCAAAAATGCAAAATATACAGTTTCCTTTACATCCTGCTCTGCAGGATCTCCTTCTCAGGGTATGGAAATCACCCTTATGACTTCCTCAAGTTTCTACAGACATTGAGGTTAGGTACCGAGTGCCACCCTCTCCAGGGTTCCAAAAACCTCAACTTTCTCATCGTTCCCTTGTAGTGGAATCGGCACTGAGGAAAGTTAAGAGCAAGAAGAAGCATTCTTCTTTTCCGCCAGGTCGTTCTTCAAGAACACTCAATGCTTTTGGCCGTCAGGCCTTCCAAAACTCTATGCTGGCTTCCAGAGTTCTCTCATATATTTTTCACATGAGTCTAACACTCCAGAAAGTCACAGAGAAATTGTCTCTTTTGACCCCTTTTTTACCAGAGCCCAAGGCTACTGATTATTCCTTGCTCATTAATCACAGTCGGAATATATCCTGGTTCCTGTCTCGTGCTTCTATAGACTCTTTTGAGTCCGTTAGCAGATCCTCTGCTATTGCCATTGCAGCACGTCGCAGAGCCTGGCTTGAGGCTTCAGACTTGAGCAAACGGGCACAAACTATACTAGCTCATTCTCCTTGTACAGGGGAAAGTCTTTTCAATAAGGAGGCTTTACGTCAGGTTGCTCAATGCTCCACTGACTCTTCTTCCACTAGAAACCATTCTAAGCCACCTCCTTCTTCAAAGAGTAGGAAATGTCCTACCAAACCTTCTTTCCCTAAGAAAAGAAAGTTTCATTCATCTCCTGCCCATCATTCGGCTGTACCTAAACAAGGGACGCCTCAGCCTAGTCTGAAGTCCTCCAGTTCTTGCCAGTCTCCGCATTCCCAGCAACCATAGGGACCGGGAATTGTAACTTACACTTTCCTTCTACATCTTAGAAGTTTTTTCAGTGTCCTAAACTGTCAAAAAAAAAATTTATTTTGTTCAGGTACTACACACTTCTCCTCTTCTTACTCTCTAGAGGAACAGTTGCAACTATCACCTGATAGTTTCTATCCCAACTGAACATTTTTTCCTTCAGTTGACTTACCCCATGGGTACGTCACCCTCCAACTACTTGAGCACTACCATACGGAACTACTTCTCTGGCAAGCTCGTTCCCCAGACAAGAATAGAAGATATCCCCTCTTTTTTTCTTGTCTGTTTCTCTTATTCAGCACAGGACAATCTCTTTGCTGTTTCCGTCAACAGCTCTGCCTGCAGGAGTTACAGTAATTCTATTACTGAAACTTTGTCCAAGTTCCAGTCCCTTGTTCAAAATTTTGTCTACCCTCAGTAGTGATTCCAAGCTGTCTTGGATCCTCCTACTTGTTTAGACTTTCTCACATTATTCTACCCATCTCCTTTCTTAGGATATGACAACATACCTGACTTTCAGTCAGTTTATCTCATAACTCTCCTGCACAATGCTCTCTGCAGTCTTCAGAGAAGCTTTCTACTATGGGGGCCTTGCTACAGAGCATTGACCTTGTCTCTGAAGTTCCTCTATTATTAGAGAAAAACTTATAAACCCTTCCTATACCTGAAAGGGTTCTCCGCACCCCCCTTTAGATTGGGGTGTTAACACCTAATATCAGTTCTTCTGCGTGAAGATCCAAGACATCCACCATGTCAGTGTTCTGTGGAACTCCCGCCTTGTTCCTTACAGATTCCTATCTTCATCTATTCTCACGCGAATATCACGGATAACTGGTTGGATTGCCTTCCTGCATTCCTCAATCCGTGAAAATAGATTCTCTATACATATCCCAAGTGGGCTCACCCTCTTGTAGAACGCAGAATCTTTTTCTTTTATATTCCCCATGTACAATTATGGGGATGGGTGGTAGACATGTATCTCAATCTCTTGTCTTGTATGTAGCATCTCCATATATGTCTACATACTTATATTCTTACTCTGGTGGTGCTAAACCATGCCCCACAAATTTACATATATCTAGGTATATCATCTCTATATATATCTATATATTTGATATATTTCACCACCCATATCCTAATATACACATCTGGACATATGTATATTTATATATATATATATATATATGAATATATACATATCTATTCCAGCCACATATATATATATCCCCATATATATGTGTTTCATGGGGGGCTTCTTAAGGGTTGGTCAATCGTATTCACTATCACCCTTACTGTCTATACTACATGATTTACCTCTTAGAGGTTTTAGACAGTCTGTTGCCCTACGTCCCATACCAAATTATGATACAGGAACTGTTCAGCACCAACAACCACTTTGGTGCTAACATCTTCCATTTTTTCTTTGTCCTTGAAGCATCCAGCTTCAATATTTTTCCTATCTCTCGCCAGCTAGGAAAAACAGTGTACATCTTTATCTTTGAGTACACAACTGTTTTCCGTAGGAATAGGGGTTTTCCATTCCCCCTGTCCTGCCAGGACTGGGCTAGTTCTTCAACTCTGTCAGTCTTCTTCCTTTAGTCCTCAATGTTCATGATGCCTAAAGGACTTTTCAGCTTTTCCCATAAAGCTTTCCATTGAAGACCAGACGTCTACTCCTACCCAGTTAACACCTGGATCATCTGCTACCTCCAGGTCTGAACCTTCATCCTCACTCTGAGAGGTCACCTTGAAGATTCCGCCACTGCTTATCCAGTAGACTCCATCATGCTTTCTACTTCCTACAATACAGTAGGTAAGCTGCATATTTTAAGTATACATTAAATTTGTTTAATGCTACTTATCATATCTACCAAGGACTCCTGTACTCTGTAGAACCTTCCAGTCCTTGACTATGCTGTTTCTTTCCTTGCAGCTCCTTTATTATCAACTCCTACCCTCCATCCCACATTGGATGCCGGGGATTCCTGGAGACAAAATGCACCCCTGATCCAGGCACTTGCATTTTTATGGGATCTCCCCCTGGCATCTCCAGCTAGGGAGTCCCCATATGTGAAGACTCATTCCTGCTTGTTCCTGGAGATAGCACAGTTACTTACCTGTAACAGGTGATCTCTGGGAACAGCAGGAATTAGTCTTCACAACCCTCCCACCTCCCCTGGGAGTTGCATCTTTTTTATTTTTTCCTTTTCTCTCCTCGCCTTTGTCTCAGCTCTGAAACTCAACTGAAGAGAGGCTGTGGAGAAGGCGGGAATTCACTGCGCAGGCGCGAGGGATGCTGCCAAAAGCTTTCTGATTGAAAGCTGGGCAGCATTCCCGTGCAGGCTCCGTCGGTACCGACGTACCCATATGTGAAGACTAATTCCTGCTGTTCCCAGAGATCACCTGTTACAGGTAAGTAACTGTGCTTTATCCACTTCACAAAATCTGCCCCAAACCCCATGGCTTCTAATACCGAAAACAAAAATTTCCAGGACACTTGATCAAATGCTTTTTCAGCATCAAGTGAAATCAACAGTGTCTCTTCTCCCGTCTTTTGTGCCTTCCAAATCACATTTAAAACTTTCCGGATGTTATCTGCCTCCTGCCTTCCTGGTATAAAACCTGCTTGGGTCCTCATGGACTAATTTCCTCAGGATTTTGTTAAGCCTTGTCGCTAATACTTTTGCTAATAGTTTTGCATCAATATTTTACAGCGAAATTGGCCGCTACAACGCACATTCCTGCAGATCTTTCCCTTCCTTGTGAATAAGAGTAATGCCTGCCCAGCCCATCGTTTCCGCCAGTTTCTCCCCCCCTCGAGGCCCATTAGAAACCCTTGTTAGCAGTTGTACCAGTAGGCTCCCAAATTTCTTATAGAACAACGCTATCAAGCCATCCAAACCTGGAGCCTTTCCTAGCTTCATATCCTTGATTGCCTGCAACACTTCCTCTGCTCCAGTCTCTCTATCTAGCCTCTGCTGTTCCTCTTCTTTTAGACTCGGCAGCCCCACACCACTCAAATATGTATGAATATCTTCTTTGGGTCTCTCCTCGTGGGCCATATATAGCTTTTGGTAAAACGCTACAAATTCTTCTCTAACCTGATGGTCATCTCGCACTACCCCCCCCCCCCCTGCTTCTAAGCTGTGTGATCCTATTCCATTCTCTTCTCTTTTTGAGCTGCCTTGCCAGGTATTTCCCCGCTTTATTCCCCCCTTCAAAAAAAAATTCTGCTTCAGTAGCTGCATATGATGCTTGATCCATTCTGCCTCTAGTGCATTCAATTTAGCTCTCAATTCCAATACTGCTCCCCGATATTGCCCATCCCCCCTCCCCCCCCCGCGCATATTTCCCCTCCAGAATCCCTAATTGGCGCCTTAACTGCCATTCCTGTTCCTCTCGTTCCCTCTTTATCCGCGCTCCCCACTTTATCAACACCCCCCTTACCACTGCCTTGAAAGTATTGCAAAATTATGTAATAATTGCTCCGATCCATAAAACTCTAAAAAATAAAAGTTGAAAGTATCGCAGACAACTCTCTCTTTTACCCCTCCCTCCCCATTCTTCTCAATGTACTCCGGTATTAATAGTTCTACCTCTTTCACCACCCTACCATCCTCCAGCAACCCTTCATTAAGTTTCCAGAATTGCCCCCCTTTGTTTTCCCCCCTCACTCTCACCTGTACTACCACGGGTGCATGATCTGACCACGTTATAAGCTCAATTTCTCCTCCCTTTACCCTGCCCGCCAGCTCCTTCCCTACCCATATAGTATTGAGCCTTGAATAGGTACCGTGTACTGCCGAAAAAAAGAACTGTCTCTTACCCGGGTTCAGCAAACGCCAAGCATCAATCAAATCATTCTCATTCACAAACCTATGGTATCGCTGTCTATCTTTTCCCCGCCCTTCCCTCTTGCCAGTCGTGTCTCTCCCTACCTCCCAGGGCATATTGAAATCCCCCCCACAAACCATTGCCCCGTCACCCATTAAGGCAACTTGCGCACGCAACTCCTCCCAAAATACTTTCTGGGACCCCATGGGTGCATATACATTCACCACACTGAACCACTCCTCCCCATTTTTACTTGCATTAGTAAATATCTCCCCCCCCCTCCATCCCGAATCACAGCCTGAACTTTTGTTTTAAGCGCCCCACTAATGAATACCACCACCCCTCCTTTCTTCTATTCCCTTAAATTGGAAGCAATAACGCATTCCCGATAGACCTTAGGCTGCACTACCGATTCATGTAGGATGTAGTAAAGGCTGTTAGTGTAGCTGGGTTTAAAAAAGGTTTGGACAAGTTCCTGGAGGAAAGGTCCATAAACCATTATTAAGAAGTGACCGAAGATATCAATGCTTGACCCAGTACAAGCATTGTGGAACTTGTGTCTCTTGGGAAACTGCTAGGTACATATGACCTAGATTGGCCACTTTTGGAAACAGAATACTGGGCTTGATGGACCTTGGTCTGACCCAGTATGGCATATCTTATGTTCTTATATGCTTTTTCTGTAAATGTGTCTCCTGCAAGATTACAATTGCAGCTTTGTGTCTTGTTAACTCTTTATACAGTTTCTGTCTTTTCCATGGTGAGTTCAGCCCCTTCACATTCAAGGTTAACATTTTCAGTTCACCCTCTGACCTTGCTCCCCCCGTTCTCCCAGCCTGTATTCCTCCCCTCCACCTCCCCCCACCCCCTTCCCCTCCCTTACCCCCATTCCACCTACCACTGCCCCCTTTCCCGTCTACCTTCCCACTCTGTAAATCTCCCCCCTTCTACCTATCTTTCCATCTCTTTCCCCCTCCTCCCCTTCCCCCCTCCTCTCCCCATCTTTTTTCTCCGTTGAGGAGATATGACATCTTCAGGAACAAGCAGGAATGTAGTCATCACATATGGGTATCGTCGGTACCGACGGAGCCTGCGCGGGAACGCTCCCCAGCGTCCAATTAGAAAGATTTTGGGAGCGTCCCACAGCGCCTGCGTGCTGCCTTCCCGCCTTTCCCAACTGCCTCTCTCCAGTTCTTCGTTTTCCACGGAGCCAGCAGGTCGTATTCCTGTCACCGCAGAAAATTTTCCTTCTTTTTTGGGTCGCATCTGTTTTCCTCGACGCTTTACCGGTACCGCCGGTTTTTCTTTTTCTTTCTTTTCTAAAAAAAAAAATTTATTTGTTCTTCCCCCCCCCCCCCCCCCCCCATTTTTTCCAGGTGCACGTGCCATTTTGGGCCTTAGGCCCAAGATTTTTTCCACAATGGAAAAACCCTCTTCGGGTTTTAAAAAGTGCACCAAGTGTGGCAGTACCATCTCCGTCACCGACACCCATGAGTGGTGTCTGAAATGTTTAGGTCCTGACAATTCCATCTCGGAATGTATGGCCTGTGCCATGATGTCCAAGAGAGGTCGACAGAACCGAGCTGCCAAGCTCAGTACCCTGTTTCCCTCTGATGCAGCTTCACCAGGGCTTCGTCTTCCTCCCGTGGATCTCAGGTAACTAAACATAAGTCTAGCCGGTCCTCAAAGGGTAGATCTCCTTCTAAGCATCGAGATGCCTCTGGCGTTGCCCTTGAGGATTCTGCACCGGCAAAATTGCCCCGGCCAGAGGCTTCGGCTTCCAAAGCATTATCAAGGCTCCAGGATGTTCTCGATGCCTCGACCTCGGCAGAACTACTGGTGCCATGCTCTGGGGTACCGGCGATCTTCTCCGGTACCGACATCCAGGCATCGGCAGCGTCGATAGACCAGAGGGTCCTGGCTATTGAACGCAGTCTGGCGGCTCTCCTTGCGGCATCGATACCCTCGGAACCGTGTCACAGTTCAACCGGTACTGGCACCAACTCCGGCACCGGTACTAGTACCGACAGCATCGGCATAAACATCGGCACCGCATTGCTGGCACCCAGTCATGCGATGCCTTCCGGTACCGTTACACCGGTACCGATTCCCCTTGGTACCGACTTCGATCGGTACGGGTATCGGGCTCTTCAAGAGCATCCTGATAGGAGGTACTTCGAGTCCTCAGAGGAATCTGAGGATTCTGACAGTTCTGTCGATGCGGGAATACTTCTCCCGGAGGAGCCTTCCTCCCCTAAACGCAAGATGTCTCCTCCAGAGGACATTTCCTTTCAGGATTTCATCAGGGAGGTGGCTCCTGAAACAGAGCCCAGAGCAAAGGAGTTGGAAATTTTACAATATCCTAAAACTCCTAAGGAGGCAGCTACCTTGCCCATCCATGAGTTCTTGCATGATCTCATGCTAAGAATGTGGGAGATGCCTCTTACCACCTCTCCTCACTCTCGTAGACTGTATCGAGTCCCTCCTTGTCCTGGTTTCCAGAAAACTCAGCTTCCTCACCACTCTATTGTAGTGGAATCAGCTATGAGAAGGATCAAGAGTGCAAAGAGACATGCTTCTAATCCTCCAGGACATGAGTGCAGAACTTTGGATGCTTTTGGACGTCGTGTCTTCCATGCTTCCATGCTTTCTACCAGGATTAGTTCCTATAGTCTATATATGGGAATGTTCCTGAAGGAAGTCAAAGGAGTTTGAGGCTTTGAGCCCTCTTCTTCCTGAGGATAGAAGACAGGATTTTCTCACATTGGTCAAACATGCCCAGGATGTTTCTAAATTTGTCAACCATGCAGCTTTTGACTGTTTTGAGTGCATAAGCAGAACCTCTGCCACTGCCATAGGTGCACGTAGAATTGCTTGGCTCCAGGCATCTGATCTGGAGCTCTGGGTACAAGACAAACTCGGAAATATTCCTTGTACAGGTGAGAACTTGTTTGGTAAAAATTGGCAGGAAAAGGCCAATGAGTTGGATGCTGACAACTCCACCTTGGCTAGATTATCCAAGTCCACAACTGATCCTGCAAGAAAGAAATCTTTCAAGAAACCATTCTTTTCTAAAAAGAAAAGATTTTATCCTGCTTATTCTCAGCAGGGACGTTCTGCAGGTCAACCTGTCCGGAAGGGTCAGTAACCACCCAAACAAAGGAAAGCAAAGACTGCTAAGCCTCAACCGTCTCAGCAGTCTCAGCCTCCACAAGGCCTTTGATTTTCAGCTAGAGAACTTAGCCTTCCTGGCTCTCAATGGACCAGAGCCTTCCACCATTCCAGGAAGGTTGTGCCATATTGCCCCCAGATGGGGACAGATAACAGCAGAGCATTGGACACTCTCCATTATAAAAGAGGGGGTACAAGCTTCATTTTTTGAGCATGATAAGGCAGTTCAATTCTCTGACCTCTCTTATCAACCTGTTAGGTCAGGAGGTCACTATGCTTCTCGCCCAAGGGGCAATAGAAGAAGTACCCATCCATCAGCAGGGTACAGGGTTTTACTCCCCCTATTTTCTTATCCCAAAGAAAGCAGGGGGATACAGACCTATCTTGGACCTCAGAGAATAGAACAAATTCCTTGTCAAAGAGAAATTCAAAATGATTTCTCTCGGAACTCTGCTGCCATACCTTCAGAGTCGGGATTGGCTTTGTTCTCTAGATCTCAAGGATGCGTACACCCATGTCCTCATCCATCTAACTCACAGAAGGTTCCTTCGGTTCCTTTTTCAAGGAAAGCACTACTAATACAAGGTGCTTCCTTTTGGCCTGGCCTCAGCACCAAGGGTGTTCACGAAATGCATGGTTGTAGTAGCAGCATTTTTCCGCACTCTACTTAGACGACTGGCTCATTCGAGCCCCAACAGGGTCAAAGGCCAGGACTTCTCTATCCTGCACAATGCGTATCCTTCAGTATTTGGGTCTGGTAATAAACATCCCAAAATCCAGTCTAATTCCCACTCAGTCTTTAGAGTTCATAGGAGATTTGCTGGATACCAAAAAGGCAAGGGCCTATCTCCCCCAGGCCCGTTGCCTTCGCATGGTGCAGTTAGCTTCTCAAGCAGTGCTGAAGCCTCATCTCACTGCCCGAGAAATGCTACAACTACTAGGCCACATGGCATCTACTGTGCATGTGGTTCCCTATGCTCGCCTCCATATGAGGGCAGCCCAGTGGACTTTATCCACTCAATGGACCCAGGCATCAGGATGCCTATCAGACAAAATAGCAAACACAAGTCGCCTTATTTTGTCCCTCCAATGGTGGAAGTCCACTCAAAACATGTTGCTGGGGTCCCCTTTTCAACAACCTTTACCCCAGGCAACTCTCACAACAGATGCTTCACCAATGGATTGGGGAGTTCATCTGCAAGACCTCTCCACCCAAGGCACCAGGTCTCCACAGGAGACTCATCTACATATCAATCTCTTGGAGCTCAGAGCAATCTTCCTTGCTCTTTGAGTGTTCCACACCCTGCCCAGCTACAAGACAGTCCTCATTCATACGGACAATCAAGTAGCCATGTTCTACGTGAACAAGCAGGGGGGAACAGGCTCTCTGTTGCTTTGCAACGAAGCTTTGCGACTACGTGCCCTCGCCAGAGAGCATCAGATTCATCTCCTGGCAGTGTATCTTCCAGGCATACAAAACTCTTGGGCAGACAGACTCAGTCGAGTTCTGCTTCCACACGAGTGGTCTCTGCATGCAGACCAGGTAGCCAAGATTTTTCAAATTTGGGGAACCCCGGACATAGACCTCTTTGCAAGTCTGTGGAATGCCAAACTTCCCCGGTTCTGTTCCAGAACCCCGGCTCAGGGGGCTCAGGCCAGGGATGCTTTCCTCCTTTACTGGGGTCAAGACTTCCTGTATGCCTTTCTACCCATTCCCCTAATTCCCAAAACCCTGTTCAAGCTTCAGAGAGACAGAGGCCGTATGATTCTCATAGCTCCACATTGGCCACGGCAAGTGTGGTACCCTCTGCTTCTGCATCTCTCTCAAGCTCCCTCCCTGGAGTTAGGGTCTGCTCCAGATCTCCTATCTCAGGAGGACGGAATGTTATGGCATCCCAATCCCCAGTCTCTGCATCTCAGGGCTTGGTTGCTGAAGGCCTAGATCTCCATGATCTTAACCTTCCTCAGCAAGTAAAGGATATCCCTTCTGCTTCCAGGAAGCCTTCCACAAGACGCTCTTATGCTTTCAAGTGGAAAAGGTTTACCATATGGTGTTCGCAAAAGGGTCTTAACCCCATTGCCATACCTCTGGAATCATTACTGGAGTATCTCCTTCATTTATCCAATGCAGAACTTAAGACTAACTCAGAGAGGGTCCATTTGAGTGCTTTTGCAGCTTCCTTCAAGCCCCTAAATGGACAACCTATCTCCTCCCATCCTCTTATAGCAAGATTTATGAGAGGCCTTCTGCTAACTAAGCCTCCCATAAAGCCTCCACCTGTGGCATGGGACTTAAATTTGGTTCTTGGTCAGCTCATGAAGCCACCTTTCGAACCCTTAGCTACTACCTCTTTGAAATTCCTTTCTTGGAAGGTTATCTTTCTCATTGCAATCACATCAGCACGTCGCATCAGTGAGTTGCAAGCACTAGTAGCTGATCCACCTTATACAAGGTTCCATCATGACAAGGTAGTCCTTAGGACTCATCCACGCTTTATGCCAAAGGTGGTCTCGTCTTTTCATCTAACCAAGCGGTCTACCTACCTGTGTTCTTTCCAAGGCCTCATGCATCAAATGCAGAAAAGAACCTTCATACTTTGGACTGTAAAAGAGCTTTAGCCTTTTACTTACAAAGAACACAGCAACATAGAAAGTCCTCTCAACTCTTTGTTGCTTTTGATCCTTCTCATTTGGGACTTCCAGTCTCCAAGAGGACACTGTCTAACTGGATTGCTCAGTGTATATCCTTTGCCTATCAGAGTAAGAATCTTCCTCTGGAGGGCAATGTCTCAGCTCACAATGTGAGCGCCATGGCAGCTTCAATGGCTCATCTGCACTCTGTGTCTGTCGACGACATCTGTCGAGCAGCCACCTGGGCCTCGGTTCATACCTTCACAGCCCATTACTGCTTGGACAAGGATTCCTGCCGGGATGCCTTGTTTGGTCAGGCTGTTCTCCAATACCTGTTCCATACCTGGTAGGATGCCAGAGATCCATGGGGTGAAGTGGAGCCCTTCTCCAGGACCAAGCAGGAAGTCAGTCCTCACATATGGGTGACGTCGGCGCCGACGGAGCCCTTGCGGAGCAATTTTCCCCAGCTTTCAAAGAAAGCCTTTGGGAATTGCAGCGCGCATGCGCGGTCGCCTTCCCGCCCAAGGGTGCCATCTTAGCCAGTCTTCTTTTTTCCGCGGAGCCCTACAGACGTACCCGTCGTGTCCCCGCGAAAAAGTTGATTCTACTCCTAATTTTTTCTTTTTTTTTTCGGTTTGACGCCGGTCTTTTTCCCGCCCGGATGCACAACCTCTGGGGTCTCTCCCTGGCATCTAAAGCTAGGGAGTCTCCATATGTGAGGACTACATTCTTGCTTGTTCCTGGAGATAGCATAGTTACTCACCTGTAACAGGTGATCTCCGGGAATAGCAGGAATTTAGTCCTCGTAACCCACCCGACTCCCCTGGGAGTTGTATCTCTCTTTCCCTTTCTCTCTCTCTCTTTGTCTCAGCTTTAAAACTCAACTGGAGAGAGGCAGTTGGGAAAGGTGGGATGCTCCCAAAAGCTTTCTAATTGGACGCTGGGGAAGATTCCCGCGCAGGCTCTGTGGGTACCGACGATACCTATATGTGAGGACTAAATTCTGCTGTTCCCGGAGATCACCTGTTACAGGTGAGTAACTATGCTTTCCATAACGGTGATTGAAATCAGATCCCAACCTACCCTAACCCTTATTCCACCTTCCTCCACCTCCCTTTATTCAACTATTTTCCAGCTACCCCTCTCCTTCCTACCCTCCCCCATTCCCTCCCCTATGCCCCCCCCCCGCCCACTTAGTCCCTCTCTCCGCTCTCCAAATCCCCTAACTCCTGGTTGATCCTCTCTCTCCCTCCCCCCTCTCTACCCCCCAACCTCACTCCCCCTATCTTCCCCTTCCTATCTCCCACATTTATTTTTATTATGCTTTTTACCACCTCACAAAAATGTTTCCATATAAAACATCAACTGGTACCAGTCCAACTTTTATCTGCAGCGTCAGCCAACTTCTTGTTCCATCGCTGTGCCCCGTTGACCGCCCTTGGACGTCCTTGCCAATCTCCTGCCGCCTGCCGTTGCTCTTTGCCACCTCAAGCTCTCCGTCCTAGTAGCACTGGTCTCCTTGTCCATCCGCTTAGCTGGACTTCTTGCCTCTTCCGGAAGATTTTGTGCTCCGAGCTCTCTCAACGCTTTCCAGGCTTCTGCTCTGGTCCTCACTTTCTTTGATCTCTCTTGCACCGTGATCAACAGTCCGAACGGGTACAGCCAATTGTATCTCAGGTCGGCCCTCCTCAAGTAGGCCGTAACCACTTTTATCTCCCTTCTGCGCTGCAGCGTTCCCTGGGACAAATCCTGAAACAGCTCCACTTTGTGTCCGTCCCATTGATAGTTTCTTAGTTTTCTAGCTGCTCCCAGCAAGCGTTCGTTCATTTTAAAGGAGCTCAGACAGACTACAATGTCTCTTGGCCTGTTTTCCCTTATGGGACCCAACACTCTATGCGCTCTTTCTATTTTCGGGTGGCTCCCTTCTGCTTCCCCTGTTTTGTCCACCGCTGCCAAGAGTTCTCCGAATATTTTTTGCACCACCTCCTCACTGTTCTTGTACATAGGTTCTTCCGGGACACCTCGCACTCTGAGGTTGCACCTTCTCGAGCGATCTTCCAGATCTTCCATTTTTGCCTTTATCTGCTCCTGAGCCAGCCTCAGCTCCTCCCATCCTTTCTGAACTTGCTCCATTACTCCACCCTGATGTTCCAGCTGAGTTTCAGCCTCCTCTACGCGCTCTCCCAGATCCGTAATATCTTGTTTAAGGGTTTGCAGAGTCTCTTTTATCTCATTTTTTACTCCACTTCTCTTCCTTTAAATCCTCCTTTAATTCTAGAAGCCACTGCTTAATTTTCTCAGCTGCTCCCAAACCCTCCTCGCCGTCCGTGTCCTCTTGTCGTGGCAGTGACTCCTCCATTGTTATACCGGTCTTCTCTCCCCCCTTTCCGCCACTTGGTGTCACATACGAAGAGCGGAATTCCGCCAGTTTTTTTTTCCACAGCTCCTTCTCTTTTTGATTTGTCCATTATTAAGATAGTGCAGCCTCTCCTCCATCCACTTCAGCGGCTTTGTCAATGCTCTCTTCTCCCCCCCTCAATAAGGCCACTGAAAAGCCAGGTTATATGACCTCTTTCTCAGGTCTCTCCTGCTCCTTCCCTGCCAACACCGCCTGGAGCCTGTGTACCTGGTCGGCAGCACTCCTCAGGGTCTCGTTCTATCCGGTTGCGTTCCCCTCACGACCAGCAGTGCCTGCCAAATCGTCGGAGCTGCCGGGTTCTTCTTTTCCTCCACTGGCTGCTAATTGCACCTTGCTTTCCCTTGCCCGGTCTTGTCCTCTGGCCCCAAACACGCTGTTCTGCTCTCCAGGCTGCACTCTATTTCGGGTATAACTACTCCCCCTAAGCTCTCCAGCCACCTGGTTTCCAGCCCGCCTCTGATCCATGCAGCCTCCTCTTTCCTCCGCTTCGCCTCACCGCAGTCTGTCTCCTTCACGCTCACAGACCGCATGGTCTGTTTGTGGGGCTCGCCATCCTTCACGGCTTCGGGCCGCTCTCCCGCCTGGTGCAAACTACCCCTCCAGTAAGTGCTGCAACCCACTCACACCGCCGCTGCTGTTATCTGGTCTTCATCTCCTGGTCGCTGCTCCCCATTCCGCTCTTTTGGACTGCCTTCGGGAGTTTTTAGCCCCCTTGAGTAGGTTTTGTTGGTGGAGCCGTACTTCTACTCTGCCATTTACTCCGATGACGTCACTGGAAGTCCCCAGTCTAATTTTGATGCATTGGTCATTAGGATAGACTGCCTTGCAGCTTTCTGAAAAGGTAACCCTTCCACTAGGGTCTATCCTCTTCTTAGTTATGTTGACAGAGTCTGAGAAGTGACCTGTGGACTCCTTCCATTGGTATGAAAGAGTCCACTGTGTGATCCTCATGTGGAGACGTGCATAGGGTATGACATGGACTGTGGAAGCCATGTGGCCTAAGAGGCATAGAAATGTTCTGGCAGTAACTGATGGTTGCTGCTGCACTTGTGTAGCTAAAGTAATGAGACTGAGGCGTCTGTCTGGGAGGAAGGCGCGGCTTCTTTTTTTTTTTTTTTTTAATATTTCAATTTATACAATACCATAAAGTATACAGAAACAAAATCACAAAATAGTACACAAAATAAAATAAACACAAGGTCATTAGTCCACGTCTCAGGGAATTACAAACAATAAAAGATAAACAAAGAAATTAAGACGAGATCAGCAAAATGGAAAAAGATCCCTGTCTATATCCAGCCCATAAAAATTAAATAGCCCCATTCCACCAGAACCTAGCCTAACTTACAAATACCCATCAACTTTTCCTTATCGGCAAGTAATTTCTCTAATTCTGAAGGAGACAGAAAAACATTTCTTACCTAAAAGAAACCAAGCACTTGCATGGATATCGCAAGAAAAAAATAGTTCCCAAAGCAAGTACCCTAGCCTTAAGAGCAAGAAAAGTCTTTCTCCTTACTTGTGTCGCACACAAAACATCTGGAAAAATGGCCAATTTTTCACCACAATAGGCAAGTTCCTTTTTCCTAAAGTAAGCTTTAAGAATAGCAATTTCATCCACCTCAGAAACTAGGATCACTAACAACGTGCCCTAGTAGAAATAACATCTTGAGTATCCTCTAAAAAAATGCAGTTAAATCAAAGGCATTCTTATCCTCAAGGGTGTCCAGTTCCCCTTCCATTGCATTCACCTGTGCAACGTTAGAAGAAATATAATAACACTTATGCGCAAGAGAGTCTGCAGTAGGAAGGAGAAGCACATCCTTTAAATATTTTCTAAATAATGTTTGTGGAGACAATAAGCTGATAAAGGGAAAATTAGGCACTCTTATTCTTATTCCTAGTCATATTTTCCAGGCTTTCAAGCTTCTGATTAATAAACAAACTAAGGGTTTTAACCTGAGCATCCATATTAGATAAACGCGAGCCCAGAGTCATGATGATCTCCAGGAACAAGCAGGAATGAGTCTTCACATATGGGTACGTCGGTACCGACGGAGCCTGCGCGGGAACGCTCCCCAGCGTCCAATCAGAAAGCCTCTGGGAGCATCCTTCAGCGCCTGCGTGCTGCCTTCCCGCCTTTCCCACTGTCTCTCCTCCGTTTTCGTTTTTCCGCGGAGCCGGCAAGACGACGTCCTGTCACCGCAGAAAATTTTTTCTTTTTTAATTCTGTAATTCTTGTTTTCCTGTGGTCGCGGCTGTCTCCCCGCCTCCACCGGTATCGCCGGTGTTTTTTTCTTTTCTTTTTATTCAATCCAGGGAATTTTTTTCCCTCAGTTTCACTTTTAATTTTTTTGGGCCTTCAGGCCTCTCCATTATGGAGCCACCTCCTTCTTTTCCTAAGAAGTGCCTTAACTGCGGCAGTACAGTATTGTTTTTAGACTCCAAGTCCTGGTGTCTAAACTGTTTGGATCCATTAGGCTACCATATTATGAGAAGAGATTTCCCTTTTTGAGTTTTCCTCGATACCGAGTTCCCTTCCGATGGCGGGGCACCGACCAGTTCTTCTCTACAGGATCAGGTAACCCACAAACAGTCTGTTCAGACTAGCCAATCCTTGAGTGGTAGGTCTCATGCACAGCATGATGACGGCTCTGGCCTTTCCCTCAAGGATCCATTGGCTTCAAAACCCCGGCAGGAGTCTTCGGTCTCCAAAGCCTTTCAGGGGTTTCAGGTTGTTCCTGAGGCTCACCCCTCACAGAACATACCTGAGCCATGCTCGGTGGTGGCATCCGCTTCGAGCGGTACTGATACCCCGGCATCGGCACTGGTGTTGAGTGATCCACTCTTCGCCAGGGATCATCATCTGGTTTTCTCGGTACCTTCGGGACCGATCAATACATCCCAGATTGACTTTCCCGTATCGGTATCACCGCCGATACTACCACCGACGTCGGTACCTTCCAGACATGCATCGATAGACTCGCTTCCTTCGATGCCGAGTCTGGAATCGATCTCCAGTCTGGAAGACTGGGTACCGACACGCCTCGGATCCGATGCTTACCGATTCCGGATGCTTGGTACCGAGGGTAATTACCAGAGGCCTTCGGTTTCCTCGGTACCACTTGAGCAGCCTCTGATGACTGCTTCGGTGTCGGTATCGTCTTCGATTCCGGCAAGGCTATCGGTATCGGTGCCGATACCTGCAGCATCGGGGTCAGTTCTTTCCACACCAGAGTCGCTCCTTTCTATACCTAGTTTGGAGTCGATACCTGGCATGGACGATGCAGTACTGACTGTCTTACGTCATGACCTCCAGTACCAGCATCCATTCCTTAGGCCTACATTCTCAAGTGCCTACTCCGGTGCCCAGGCTAATTCTTCAGATCTAGCCTGTCCAGGGATGGTTTCTGTCGGAGATCCTTCTTTTCAGAATTTTCTCCTGAACATAGCAACATCCCTTGCTATTCCTACCCCTGGCTATGATCCTGCTCAAAGCTCCCTTTGTTCTGGAGAAAAGGAAAATATAATGCTTCCTTTACATCATTCCTTGCAGGATCATCTTCTACGAATGTGGGAAGCACCTTTAAGGGTTTCCTCACCTTCTAGAGCAACTGATCTTCTATATCAGGTGCCCCCCTCTCCAGGGTTTCAGAAGACTCAACTTCCCCATCATTCCATTGTAGTGGAATCAGCAATGAGGAAGGTAAAAAGCAAGAAGCATTCTTCTTACCCGCCAGGTCGTGAATCTAAAACACTGGATGCCTTTGGACGTCAAACCTTCCAAACATCTATGCTGGCAACAAGGATTCTCTCATATATTTTTTATATGAGTCTATCCCTGCAGGAGGTCACAAAGAAATTATCTCTTTTGACTCCATTTCTATCAGAGCCCAAGGCTGCAGACTATTCCTTGCTTCTTAGTCATAGCCAAAATATCTCTTGGTTTCTTTCTCGTGCTTCCCTAGACTCTTTTGAGTCTGTTAGCAGAACCTCTGCTATAGCCATAGGGGCACGACGTAGAGCCTGGCTCCAAGCTTCAGACTTAAACAAATGGGCACAACAAAGACTGGGTAATACTCCTTGCACTGGAGAAAATCTCTTCAATAAGGAGTCTTTACATCAGGTTGCTCAGTGCTCCACTGACTTCTCTGTTTCTGAAGGCAATCCTAAGCCTTCTCCTTCCCCAGTAGGTAGGAAATGCCCTAACAAACCTTCTTTCCGTAGGAAAAGAAGGTTTCACTCTTCTCCTGCCCATCATACAGATGTTCCCAAGCAGGGGACACCTCGCCCTGGTCTGAAGAATCCAAACTCTAGCCAGGCTGAACAAACCCAGCAACCATAGGTTCCTGAGGGTTACAACATACAGTTAACTTCTTCTCAGTAGAAGTTTTTTCACTGTTTTTTCCTTTAAAACTCTACACATGGATTCCTTTCCTCAGGACATCCTTTTCCTCCTAGATATGCTGAGCTGTCAGGATATTCATGTCTGTGGGTCACAGGTTTCTCCTCTTCTTCCTACCAAGAAGAGAAGTTAACTACTATCCCATGATAGTTTTCTGTTCCAACATGAATTGTTTCCTTCCACAGACTTACCATATGGTAAGTCACCCTTCAGCTCCTGTTTCTCTACCCTCTCATCCAGGGTTTCCCCTGAATGAGTGGTACCATAAAACTGCAGGGCTTCTCTAGCCTTTCATTCCAGTGTGGAGTTTTTTCTCTCGAATAAATTCCCTTCTTTTCTTTGGGCAGCTCATCAGACAGGGACAGGAATTCCTCCTCTTCCTTTGTCTGTTCTCTCTGTTTCACACAGAAGGATTCTCTCTGCTGTCTTATTCAGCAGCTGCCCATGCAGGAGTTCCAGTGATTGGACTACTGGTACTTTTCCACAAGTATCCAGTCTGTCTTCCACTACTTTCTGTCTGGCCTTAGTAGTGCTTCCAAGATAGTGCTTCATCTATCTTGGATAATCCTAATCACTTCAGGCTTATCACACTATCTTCTTTTCTTGCCATCTCCATCCCTTGGATTTGGCAGCATAGTTGACCTACAGCCAGTTTTATTTCCCAATTCTCCTGCATAATGCTCTCTGCAATCTTACAGAGAAGCTTTCTACTATGGGCCCTTGCTAGAGAGCATGGGGTTTTATCTCTGACTATCCTATATGGTTGGGAAAGGCTTCCTCAGTCATTTTCCATGACTGTGAGGGTTCTCCACACCCTATTATCTCCTGTTATTATACAGGACATAAGCCTTTTCTAAGTGAACGTCCAAATAGTTTTCCAATTCCTACAAGGAATATGCTCTTTTTTCCTTGCAGCTTGTCCTCATGGTATCCTACTCCTTCATGGACAGCACATATTTTACTTTTAACGCATGATACCCCTTGTGTCCCTCCAATGGGTCAACCTGGTATCTCATCCTATGCGTTTTCTGTCCATTTACCATGCGAGAGTTCTACACGACTCAGGACTTGCTGTTTACAGACTGATGTTATCCTCTGTTTTTTCACGCAACCATCCTGGTTATTTCACTGGATAGCATTCCTGCACCATCTTAGCCAGGGGGACTAGATTCTCTATATATCTTCTCAAGTAGGTTCCACCTTGTTATTAGGTGAATCTTTTTCCTTCGCATCTCCCATGTGAATGTTCTTATGGCCATATCTCTATCTGCTTAGTTGCAGACATTTATCTTCAGACATATATATTCATCTATGTATATATCCCTATATACTTCTCTATAGATACATATCTCTGTAAGCTGTGTGTGCATATGTTATGCCCCTCCAGATCTCACTATAGACATATATATATATATACCCCTATATATATATGTGTATCTGTCGAGATGCTTCCTTACAGGTAGATATGTATTTACATACTTATCTCCCTAACTGTCTATGCTTATAAGGGTTTTTACCTTCCTAGAGGTTCCAGACAGTGGGCTTGTATATCTCCATACTGTCCCTCAGTATGTCTGGGGTATTATGCACACAACCACTTCTGTGGTTCTGACAGCTCCTTCTTTAACCCTAGGTCTAGGTATCCCTGAAGCTCCATGCTTCAATATCTTTCCTATCTCTCCCCAGCTAGGAAAGACAAGGTACCTCTTCAGTAGATCTGAGGTTTCAACCCTTCAGACATCTGTCCTCCTGGGGAATACAGGCTTTTTTCCCATACCCCTTCTGCCCTCCAGGACTGGACTAGTTTGTCCAAATCGGTCAGTCTTCTCTTTTGCTCCTAAATGTTAATAACTCTGTAGCCAAATGAGTTTCAGCTTTTTCCATAAAGCTTTCCACTAAAGGCCTGCCGTTTTTATACTACCCCAGTTGACACCTGGGTCACCTGCCAATTCCAGATTTGGACCTTCACCTTCACTCCATGAGGTCACCGTGAAGATTCCTCCACTGGATCTCCAGTAGACTCCATCAGCCTCTCTACTTCCTTCAATCCAGTAGGTGAGGTCCATATTGTGATTGTTCTCTCAATATTTTTCATGATAATTATCATACATACCAAGGACTCCCTACCGGTCGTCCTTCGGTTAGCTGTTTTTCTATAGCTCCTCTCTTTTCAACTCCTACCCACCATCCCTCATGGGATGCCAGAGATCCATGTGTGGGAAATGCAGTCCTGTCCCAGGGACACGCAATTTATGGGATCTCCCTCTCATCTAAAGCTGGGGAGTCCCCATATGTGAAGACTCATTCCTACTTGTTCCTGGAGATAGCACAGTTACTTACCTGTAACAGGTGATCTCTGGGAACAGCAGGAATAAGTCTTCACAACCCACCCACCTCCCCTAGGAGTTGTATCTCTCTATCTAGCTTCCTTTCCTCTTTCTCTCTCTCTTTGTCTCAGCTATAAAACTCAACTGAGGAGAGACAGTTGGAAAGGCGGGAAGGCAGCACACAGGCGCTGAGGGATGCTCCCAAAGGCTTTCTGATTGGACACTGGGGAGCATTCCTGCGCAGGCTCCGTTGGTACCGACGTATACCCATATGTGAAGACTTATTCCTGCTGTTCCCAGAGATCACCTGTTACAGGTAAGTAACTATGCTTTATCATCTACATTCTGCAATTTAGTGACAGTGTCACTAGAAAACTGACATAAAACGGGAACTGTATTCAAAAGTACCTGCTCAGTTCATTTAACAACCTGCCAGATATCCAAACGTGACACAGAGGAAACTTGTGTATCCAGGGGTGAAGCTGAAGGTTCTCTCCAGGGTACTGCTTTGGGGAGCCCAGCTTCAAACTGGGAACTCTGTTCACAAGGCGGGGACAAACTGGAAATTTCATGAAAACCCGGTGGCAAAGGAGGCGTAAGCTCGAGGGAGCTAAGACTCACGCCCTCTGCAGAAGGACCTGGTGAAGCAGTACCTGGTCTTATTGCAGAAGAAGTTGATATCACGTGCTTATTCATCTGTCCAGTTGTCAGAGGCAATGGAAAATACTTTTTCTTCTGCTTACCTCCAGGCATCTTGGGACATCTCCTTAGCTCCTATGTTGCTCCAAAGGGGCATATAAGCCCCTTTGGATCTGCCCCTTAGGAGACACCAAGGAAATGCGCTGATGGCTGAGCACCGTAGGAGCACAGTACTTTATGGATGTTACTGGTGACATCAGCGTTGGCTGCACCACTCAGACCTGATGTTCTGTGGTCACCGGAGGTCTCCAAGCCCCTCCGCCGCATGTAAAAGCTGATAGTAAGCACTCCCCTCTGCTTCTTATCGTATATAAGAGCTCCTATGAACTCGATGTCCTGGGATGGGGTGAGATGTATTTTTGGATAATTTATCACAAAACCCAACTCCTGGAGGACATAAATGGTTTGATTTACGGCGGATATGACTGCTGAAGCGGAGTCTGCCCTTAGCAGCCAGTTGTCTAAGTAGGGGAACAAAGATCCCCAGATTTCGTAGGTAGGCCGCCACAGCTGCTAAACACTTTGTGAAGACTCTGGGTGCTGAGGCCAGTCCAAATGGGAGTACTCAGTACTGATAGTGGTTGTTTTGAAAGACAAACTTGAGGAACCTTCTGTAGACTAGGTAAATGAGGATGTGTGTGTAAGCATCCTTTAGATCCAGAGAGAATAACCAATCGTTTTGTTGGTGGTATGGCAGAAGGGTGCCTAGAAAAATCATCTTGAATTTCTCCTGGATGAGAAATTTGTTGAGATTTCATAGATCTGATATAGGCCTCTGACCTGTCATTTTTGGAATCAGGAAATATCTGGAGTAGAATCCCAGGCCTGGCTGAGCGGAGGGTACCTCCTCTATGGTTCCTTGTTTCAGCAGCGAGAGGATTTTCTGTTGGAGCAAGGAGGGAGTGAAGGGGATCCAGGGTGGGTTGTCGCGCAAAATGAGTGGGAGGATGTGTCTGGAATTTTAGTTGTAGGCCCTGACTGACTAGATGTAGGGGTCAGGGCTCGGAAGTGATGCTGATCCAGCGGTGTGCAAAATGCACTAGCCGCCTTGGAATCATGGAATGAGGGGGGAGAATCATGGGAGAATTAGCCATGCTCTTTTTGAAGCAGTCAAAAACTTTGAGGTTGTTGAGTAGATGATGCAGGCTGTGATTTGATAACTTTGGGTTTCTCGATCTGCTTCTGGCCTGGTTGCCTCTGTTGCTGTTGTGGGGCAGCATAGCCAGTGTAGGTCTGATATGGAGGATAAAACCTCTTAGAGAAGAATGGTTTCTTGGTGGTAGCCACCTTCTTAGAAGGGTCAGCTGTTCTCTTTGACAGCCTCTTCATGGTGAGGTCATCAGTCTCTATCTTACCAGTCTTTTCCCTCCACCTCTGTCCATAGAAGATCTCGCCATTACAGGGTATGTTGATTAATTTGTCCTGGACCCACTGTTCCAGGTCCGATGCTTGGAGCCATGCTGGCCCTCTAGCCTCTGTGCAAGCTGTAGCAGATTTATTAGCCTCAAAAACATCAAATGCTGCTCTTGTTAAGAATTTGGATGTATTCTGGGCATGTGTCACCAAGACCTAATGAGCCGCCTGCTTATCAGGGGGCAATAAGGAGATGAATTCTGATAAATCCCTGCATACATCCTTAAGAAACATCCCCATATACAGCATATATGAGTCTATTTTCGAGGTTAGCTTGCTAGCTAGGAATGCTTTTCTTCCAAATGCATCTAGAAGTCCTAGCCTCCCTACCAGGAGCACTGAGGAGTGATTCTTTTGACTTTTGATCCTCCTCATGGCAGACTCCACAACCATGGAATGGTGGGGAAGCTGTGGCTTTTGGAAACCTAGAAAGGGAGGAACCCTATATAGGGTATCGAGCCTCTTACTACAGGGGTTGACATGGGGGCTTCCCACATTCTAACCATCAAGTTATTTTTTAAGATGTTGTGCACCGAGAGGGTGGCAGCCTCCTTTGGTGTTGATGGATACTGGAGTATATCGAGCTCTTCAGCCCTTGACTCCATCTCTGTAGCCATTGAAACATCAAGAGCTGCCATCATGTCCTTAATGACGTCTTGAAAAGACATGTCCTTGGGCAGCAAACATCGACGCTCATAATGAGGCAACTGATCTGATGGTACATTTTGGGTGTATCGGATTCGATGGATTCCACCTCAGATACCTCTTCGGAATCGGAGTACAGAAGGAAATCTATGAGATGTTCTATATCTTCTTTGTTTGGATGTCAAAGGTATCGTTACAGAGGGCCTCAGTATCGGTTGCTCAGAGCTATGTGAAGCAGGGGATGCCTGCGGTAGAGTGCTGATGTCTGTGGTACCATTGGAACCGTGTCGACTGCAGAGCAGTCGATGCTATCGGCATTACGACCGCTAAGAGTCTAGCAATGCTATGCTCGATGGCGATGACACTGTCATCCAATGTTGGTACCAGAGAAAGAGTGGCTCCAGACACAGATGTGTGGGCCTCAATTTTTGATGCCGGTATTGGGGACTCCACTGAGGATTGGACCTCGGGGGCATCCCCAAACCCCTGTATGGCTTTGGAGGGTGACACATCCCACCAGCATTTTTTAGATGGACGGTCTGCATTGGAATGTGATGAATGGCAATGCCGATGCAGATGCTCGGTGTCTGATGCCGACGCCAACCTGGAAGTCGATGACCTCAATGCCAAAGTCGATGTTGTCGTCGTCTTAAAAACTGGTGACTATGAGCGATGCTTCTCCTTTGCTGGTAAGGATTTAGATGCAAGGGATGACCTTGATGGAGTTGATGTCCCCGAGGAGTGCACCGAAGGAGCAGAGTCTGTAGGAAACAGTTTAGCCTTCTGTTTGTCCTGATTCTTCCAACCTCTGGAAGTCATATGGCAACAGGAGAGACAGGACTCGATTTTGTGATCTGGGCCTAAACATTTCAGGCGCCAAGAATGCTCGTTGATGATGGAAATTGTGCTGGAACACTTGGAGCATTTCTTGAACCCACTTTGTGGGTTCCATGTTTGAAAATAATATGGAGGCAAAATCAAATTGGGCAATGGTGCCCGAGGAGGCCATAGGTCTCAAAGAAAAAATATCGAAGAAATGCAAGTAAAATACACTTAAAAAAAAAAAAAAAAAAAAAAAGGAACCGGAATCGACAGGGAGGAGTCAGTTGATGGGAAGGCAACCAGAGTACTTTCAATGGTACTTAGAAGAATTTTTTGAAGTCTCTAGACGCAGCTGAGAGGGACAAGGTCCCGATTGTTCCGTGGAAAAAAGACGACTAAGGAGAACAGGAGGGGAAGGTAGCCCAAGTGCATGGAGGAACGCTCCCAAAAGCATTCCTAGTGGATGCTGGGGAGTGTTCCCATGCTGGGCTCAGTCTGTGCCGATGTCACTCGTATGTGAAGACTGACTTCCTGTTTGTTCCTGGAGGTTGTGGTATCTGTACTCTGCAACTGCTCTCAGAAATACATCTGGGAAAGCCTGCTTAACTATAAACCATGTAGGTCAGTGTATGAATTAAGCTTTCGGTCATACCCCTTTCCTTCTCTGCAGTACATATAGGTTTCCAGCTCCTCCCCACCCACCAAGGTAGGTAAAATTAGTTTTCTAGAAATACGGTACAATATATTGCAACTACTCGCATGAGACCACACATGTTGTGCTTTACTCCTTGATTCTACACTGTCTAGTCTGAGAACCACTGATCTAGGAAAGAAGGGCAAATTCTGGCCCACACAGTGCAAACTATTATTCCAGGAACAAGCAGGAATGTAGTCTTCACACATGGGTGTCGTCGGTACCGACGGAGCCTGCACGGCAACGCTCCCCAGCATCCAATAGGAATGCCTTTGGGAGCATCCCACTGCGCCTGCGTCGCTGCCTTTCCGCCTTTCCAACTCTCCCTCTTCAGTTCTTCGTTTTCTGCAGAGCCGACAGGCTGCAAACCCTGTCACTGCAGAAATTTTCTTTGTGGTCGTGTCTGCCTTCACCGTCGACGCCTATACCGGTACCACCGGTCTTTTCTTCCTTCTTTATTTAAAAAAAAAAAAGAGAGAGTAAATAATTTTTCTTTTTGGAGGGTCTGTCCCCTCTAGGTGCCAGGTGCCATTTTGGGCACTAGGCCCTCTTTTCTTCTAAAATGGAGAAACCAACTAGTGGTTTCAAAAAATGTTCAAAGTGTAGCGGTACCATTTCCGCTACCGACACCCATGACTTGTGTCTTAAATGTTTAGGTCCTGACCATGTACCATCGGAGTGTCTCCTCTGTAGAAAGATGACCAAGAAAGGCCTGCAGAACAGAGCTGCAAAACTCGGCACCCTCTTTGCTGCAGATGCGATGTCCATTGCATCGACGTCTTCCAGGGCTTCATCTTCCTCCCATGAATCTCAGGTAACTAAACCCAGGTCTTCCAAGACCAGCCGGTCCTCAAAGGGTAGCTCTCCTTTGAAGCATCGAGATGCTACTAGCGTTGCCATCGAGGAAAACATACCGGCAAAACAGCCCCGGCCTCCAAAGCACTAATGGGGCTCCAGGATGTTCCAGAGGCTTCCACCTCGGGAGAACTCCTGGTGCCATGTTCTGGTGTCGTAGCCACTTCCTCCGGTACTGACTTCCAAGCATTGGCAGGAGCTATGGATCAACGAATCCTAGCCATCGAACGTAGTCTAGCGGCCCTCTTAGCAGCTTTGGTACCGCTAAGACCGCCCCAGACGGTTCCGTAGTTACCGGTACCGACCGCAGCTGCTTTAACCGATCTGCTTCCCCCCATGCTGTCTCTTGAATCAATATTCGGTATCGAGGGCCTGGTATTGAGACAGTCTGACGCCGACTTCAATTGATACCGGCGCCAAACAATGCAAGAACACCCGGTGCGGAGATATTTTGAGTCCTCCGATTCTGATGACTCTATCGGTACCGGGGTGATTCTACCGGAAGATCCATCTCCTCCTCCTCAATGCAGGATGTCTCCTCCAGAAGACATGTCTTTTCAGGATTTCATACGTGATATAGCCCGAGAACATTCAATCACAGTGACTCCTGAGAAGGAACCAAGAGCAGAAGAATTAGAAATTCTTCAATATCCGGCAGCTCCTAAAGAAGCAGCTACCCTTCCCATTCACCGAATCTTGCATGATCTCATGCTAAGGATGTGGGAAGCTCCTTTAACAGTGTCTCCACACTCTCGGAGACTCGATACCATGTACCGAGTTCCACAATGCCCTGGTTTTCAGAAAACACAATTACCACACCATTCAATGGTAGTGGAATCGGCGATGCGTAGGATCAAGAGTGCTAAAACACATTCTTCCAATTCTTCAGGCCGTGAAGCGAGGACACTCGATGCCTTTGGGCGTCGATGCTTTCAATCCTCGATGTTATCAGCCAGGATCAGCTCTTACATTCTCTATATGGGAATGTTTCTCAAGGAGGTTACAAGGGATCTAGAGCTTATGGCTCCACTTCTCCCTGATGATAAAAGGACAGACTTCCTCACCCTGGTCAAACATGCCTAGAATGTGTCTAAGTTCATGAATCGTGCAACCTTTGATTGCTTTGAGTGCATTAGCAGAACCTCTGCTATTTCCATTGGTGCACGTCGCATTGCCTGGCTTCAGGCATCAGATTTAGAACAATGGGTGCAAGATCAGCTGGGGAACATTCCTTGCACAGGAGAAAATCTCTTTGGCAAGGATTGGCAAGACAAGGCTAATCAGATTGAATCTGAAAATACAACCTTGAACAGATTATCAAAGGTTACAGCCAACCCAGCAAAGAAAAAGACAACTAAGAAACCCTTTTTCAACAAGAAAAATAAATTCTATCCATCTTACACCCAGACTGTCCACTGTCCAGTTCATGCTCCCCAGAAGGGGCAACAGCAGCCCAGACAGCAAAGGAAGGCACAAGTCCCAAGAACTCAACCAGCTCAGCAGACTCAGCCGCCTCAGAGGCTTTGACTCCTTCCTAGAGAACTACTTGCTCAAGGGGCAATAGAATAGGTACCCATATCCCAACAGGGCATGGGTTTCTACTCCCCCTACTTATCCCAAAGAAAACAGGGGGAGACAGGCCCATACTGGACCTCAGAGTTGAACAAGTATCTGTTCTGAGAAAAATTCAAAATGATCTCCCTCGGAACACTTCTTCCCTACATTCAGAGTCAGGATTGGCTATGTTCTCTAGATCTAAAGGATGCATATACGCATATTCTCATCCATACAGATCACAGGAGGTTTCTTTGATTCCTTTTTCAAGGAAGACCTTACCAGTACAGGGTTCTTCTCTTCGGACTGGCTTCTGCCCCAAGAGTCTTCACAAAATGCATGGCAGTAATGGCAGCATTCCTGAGAACTCTGGGGATTTTCGTCTTTCCCTACTTAGACGACTGACTCATCTGAGCATGAACAGCTCCAGAAGCCACTTTGCGCGCTCCCGCACAATGCAAATCCCTACAGTACTTGGGACTGGTCATAAACCTCCCAAAACTTCATCTCGCCCCGTCTCAGTCCCTAGAGTTCATAGGGGTTCTTCTCGACATAAGGCAGTCAAAGGCTTTCCTGCCACAGCCACGTTGTCTTCAAATACTCTAGCTGGCTTCTCAAGCAGCTATGAAAACTTTGCTAACTGCTCGAGAAATGCTTCAGCTGCTGGGGCATATGGCATCCACTATCCATGTGGCTCCCTATGCTCGCCTTCACATGCAGGCAGCCCAGTGGACCCTATCCTCTCAGTGGACACAGGCCTCGGGTCACCTATCGGACAAAATCAGAAACGCGACACATCTCATTTCGTCCCTACAGTGGTGGCAGTCACTGGAAAACCTTCTCGTAGGCTCTCCTTTCCAGCAGCCACTACATCAAGCCACCTTGACGACAGTTGCGTCCAAGTCAGGCTTGGGGGCTCACTAGGACCATCTCTCCACCCAAGGTTTATGGACCCAGCAAGAGGCTTGTCTTCACATAAACCTCCTGGAACTCAGAGCCATCTTTTATGCTCTTCAAGTATTTCAGGCCCACCTCGGCTACAAGACAGTTCTGGTCCAGACCGACAATCAAGTAGCCGTGTTCTATGTGAAAAACAGGGTGGGACAGGGTCTCAAGCTTTGTGCAACGAAGTTCTATGCCTCTGGGCCTTCGCCAGAAATCTTCAAATTCACCTTCTGGTGGTGTATCTTCCAGGCACGCAAAATCTCTTGGCAGACAAACTGTCATCCAGAGCAAATTGCTCGAATTTTTCAGATCTAAGGGAACTCCAGATATAGACCTCTTTGCAAGTCCTCAGAATGCCAAACTTCCCCGCTTCTGTTCCAGAATACCAACTCAGAACTGTCGGGCAAGGGTGCCTTCCACCTCCACTGGGGTCAGGACTTCCTCTATGCCTTCCCACCTATTCCCCTCATTCCCAAAACTCTCTTCAAGCTTCAGAGAGACGGGGGCCATATGATCCTCATAGCCCCACGCTGGCCACGACAACCGTGGTATTCTCTGCTTCTACGTCTCTCTTGAGCCAGACCTCTGAAGTTAGGATGTGCTCCAGATCTTCTTTCCCAGGAGAATGGGATGCTATTGCACCCAAGTCCTCAGTCTCTGGCTCCTGAGATCCTAGAATTCCAGGATATCAGCATTTCTCAGCAGGTAAAGGATATCCTTTTGGCTTCAAGAAAACCTTCCACAAGGCAAGCCTACACCTTTTAAGTGGAAAAGGTTCTCTATCTGATGTTCAAAAAAGGAACTTAATCCCTTTTCAGTGCCAGTGGAGGCATTACTGGAGTATCTCCTCCATTTGTCATCCTCTGGTCTTAAGACCAATTCAGTAAGAGTCCATCTTAGTGCTATTGCAGCTTTCCACAAGCCCTTGGATGGACAACCTGTTTCCTCTCAACCACTTTAGCAAGATTTATGAGAGGTCTACTCTAAACAAAACCTCCCATTAAGCCACCACCCGTGGCATGGGATTTGAATCTTGTCCTTGGGCAGCTCATGAAACCGCCCTTCGAGCCCTTAGCCACTACATCCCTAAAGTTTCTTTCTTGGAAAGTGATTTTCCTAATTGCTCTCACTTCTGCAAGACGCATCAGTGAGTTCCAGGCTTTAGTGGCTGATCCTCCTTATACAAGGTTCCACCATGATAAAGTAGTCCTTAGGACTCATCCTCACTTTATGCCAAATGTGGTTTCGCCTTTTCATTTAAACCAATCGGTTTACCTTCCTGTATTCTTTCCTAGGCCTCATGCCTCCAATGCAGAAAGGAATCTACACACACTAGATTGTAAAAGAGACTTGTAAGAGAACTAAGCAACATAGAAAGTCTTCCCAGCTTTTTGTTGCTTTTGACCCTAGTCATCTTGGACTACCAGTTTCCAAGTGAACTTTGTCTAAATGGATTGCTAATTGCATATCCTTTGCATACGAGAGCAAGGTATCTTCTCTCGAAGGTCATGTCACAGTTCACAGCAATGGCAGCCTCTATGGCTAACCTTCGCTCTGTGTCCATTGACGACATTTGTAGAGCAGCTACATGGGTTTCGGTACACACCTTTGCAGCCCACTACTGCTTAGACAAGGACTCCCGTCGGCATGTCTCGTTTGGCCAGGCTGTTCGCCAGCATCTCTTTCAAACTTAGAACAACTCCTACCTGCTATCCCAGGTTTCAATGCCAGAGATCCATGGGAGAAAGCATGACCCATCTCAACCTGGGTTTCACAGCTTTCTGGAGTCATCTCCCTGGCATCTCTTAGCTGGGGAGTCCCCATGTGTGAAGACTACATTCCTGCTTGTTCCTGGAGATAGCGTAGTTACTCACCTGTAGCAGATGATCTCCGGGAACAGTAGGAATTTAGTCTTCACAACCCACCCACCTCCCCTAGGAGTTGTCTGTCTTTCTCTCTGTCTCTCTCCCTCTCTCTCTCTCCTTTGTCTCAGCTATAAACGCAACTGAAGAGGGAGAGTTGGAAAGGCGGGAAGGCAGCAACGCAGGCGCAGTGGGATGCTCCCAAAGGCTTTCCTATTGGACGCCGGGGAGCGTTCCTGCGCAGGCTCCGTCAGTGCCGATGATACCCATGTGTGAAGACTTAATTCCTGTTGTTCCGGATCACCTTTTACAGGTAAGTAACTACACTTTATGGTGTTGGCTCTCTTTAGGTGTTGGAAACATTATTTAGACTTTTATTAGAAATTGTCCTTTTAATGTTCACAGCAATTGTCTCAGAATCTATCTGAGCAGGAAATGCAATTTCGACGTCTGTCTCAGGAGCAACTGGACAACTTTACACTGGATATAAATACAGCCTATGCTCGACTGAAGGGAATTGAACAGGCTGTCGAGGGTAAGCATAAAACCATAAAGTGCTAAGACCTTAAGAGCAAACTGTAGTTCCCCTCATCTAAAGAGTTTTTCATGGTGAGTATGCTTTGTGCATCCTTACCAGTCTAAAAATACATAGAAATAATTAATGCTTAATAAATAAAAGAAAAAATAGTTCTTGAATACTGTAACTGGTATCATGTGTTTTAAAAGCCCAAACATATCAAAAGTAATTTTATTTTACTTCCATTTAGGAAAATGTTTTTGTTTATATATTGGAGAGTTTATTGTTTTTTAATGTAAAATGATCTAAGATGTAAATTCCATGGGGGTATATTCCAAGGCATTTACACAGTTTGCGGGATATTCTAGATCCACAGATGTCATCACTACATGCCCTGATGCTAACCGGTTAGCATCTGGATACGCCGGGGGCGTTCCAGCGTGGCACCCATCGCTAATTGAGCAATATTGAGCTGCTGCCTGTGGCAATATAAGGCGAAAGTCAGGCACAGGATATCCTGGCCTATCTTTCGCCCCAGAAGCTAACTAGGCAGCAGTTGATTATCTCCACTGCCCAGTTAGCTTTGCAGCAGTCCGGGCAGCCTGGATATGGCCCCGGGTTTGAATATCCGGGTTTAAAGTTAAGCGCTGGTAGATAGCTGCTTTAGCAGCGCTAGCCACTGGCACTGAATATCTAATATCAGGCCCCATGATTTTACCTGATATTAAGTCTCATTTTGCAGAGGACAATGAGGTGGGAATTGGGGCATCCAGGTTGGAACATTCACAATCCCCCCCAGCCTTTTACAAAAGGCTCTACCAAATACTTTCCCAGATCATCCTCCTAGACCAGTTCAGATAAGTGGGTTATGCCTCCCTGTCAGCAGATGTTGTAGACATAGAAGATGCCAGTGTCATCATCATTGGTACTAAGAC
The DNA here is from genome assembly GCA_033557465.1 of Ichthyophis bannanicus. Classification (NCBI taxonomy): domain Eukaryota; kingdom Metazoa; phylum Chordata; class Amphibia; order Gymnophiona; family Ichthyophiidae; genus Ichthyophis; species Ichthyophis bannanicus. Next base: position 1,324,364,275 of record CM066032.1, read on the forward strand.
TGGTGCATCTAGGGGCACCCTCCAGTATTTCTTTGTCTCCACCAGATGGTGGCTGCTAGACTGGTGTACAGTAGCTTCTGGAATTTGCTGGCTCGTTTGCAGCTGTCCTGCAGGGCTTACAGTCTGTTTGTAACAGGTAATAGAGGTTTAAGTGAGTTGCCCAAGCTAACAAGGAACAGCAGTAGGATTCAAACCCTGGCTTCCCTGGTTCTAACCTGCCATTCTAACTATTAGGCTGACTCTGTATATTCCCTCATGTTAAATGTATCCCCCAATTGACCGCTTTGACCTGGTGAAAAGCGGGATATAAATAAATAAACAATTCTATGGGAGCCTGTGGAAACCTGGAAAGGAACAGTTTTCCTCTGTTTTAATGACGACAATGCTTGATTTGATCCCATGGGCTCAAGCTCATTTGTGACCACTGCAGTTGGCGCTTTTGAGCCATTGGTCTGCAGTTTGACTTATGAGGCATGCCTCCCATGGACTCCAAAAGCAAAAGCTAGTCTGAGGTGATAGCTGAATTCTCGGAATCTTTTGAAGGGGTATGGAGTTGGAAGTCTCCAATTGATGGTAACAATGGATGCCAGTCGGGTCAGTAGGGGTGGCTCATTGTCAGGGTAGTCACTTGAGGTGAAATGGTCAGTCAGTTGACTAGAAACGAGGTCTCCTACCTTTTCATCCTTTGATTCAGGGAAGAGTGGTCAGAATCTTTTCAGACATTGTCACAGCACTGGTGAATGTCAACCAGCAACGTGGTACAAAGAGCATAGCTGTAGCCAGAGATGCCTTCCTACTATTAGGGTGGGCCGACCCATCTTCGAGTGCTATCAGTAGCATATATTGCAGTCTTTGAGAATGATGCCATCACCTGGTGCCTGTCTGGGATTACAAGAGGGGGGCCTTATTTTAAGGTCAGCTACTGCTTAACAGCTCTTTTGTGCCTCTTGAGTGCTTGAACTGGGGGTTACATGATATTATACAGCTATGCTGCACTATTCTGAACTGGCATTGTTCTGACCTGGACACTGGTAGCCCCGCCCCTCCCACTGATGTCATCACTAGTGCCTGCCTGTGACTACAAGAGGGGGGCCTATGCCTAAGGGCCACACCAAAGGACTCTTAAGTATGGCCCTTAGTGGGGACCATACACCGTTTGGGACTAATATACTAATTTTCTGGGGTATGTCTTTCTGTTTGTTTGATTATGGATGTTTCTACTATTGGGTTGTTATGGGTCGAAGATGCATGGTGATCTGAGTTCTGTGTTTTACTGTGGAATATTCCTGCCAACCTTAAGGGGGGGGTGTCTATGCAAGACCCTAGTTTCGCAGTTATCAGATTGCTTATGTTAATGCTCACACAGTACGTAATAAGGTTGAAATTATACATGACATTGTAACAGACTTGATATATTTGCAGTGAGTGAAACATGGTCAGATGTCATAGCAGGAATTGTGCCCTGTTAATTGTTTTTTTTTCTTCTTACTAGAAATAAGGGCATGGGTGATTGTCATACTGATGCTCACACTGATTTATTTAGCTTTCAAGTATTAACAGACTATGTCTGAGACACATTTGGTGCATAACATTTTTGTGATCTGCGTAGTTATATTCCGCCTCAGGTAGTTAGTTCTGACCTGCACATTTTTCTTGAATGACTTGTAGCTGTTTCTGTAGATTTACAGAAAATTGTAATTCCATAGTGTCCCTACAGTCCAATCCAGACTCATGGGGTGTGTCCCTGTTCCAACAGATGGAGACTGAGCATTCTAGCTTTTGGTGATGTCACTACATAAGGAGCCAGCAATCCTCCCACCAAGCCAGTATTCTCAATCTCCAGCAGATAGAACACAGCCCTACTACTACTACTAATGAGCACTTATATAGCGCCACGCACTGAGCGCTGTACAGATAAATATACAAGAGACAGTCCCTGCTCATCAGTCATGTTCGTCGGAGCTTACAATCTAGTCGAGACAATACAGAGCATTAGTCAAAAACGAGACAATACAGAGCAGTAGTCAATACGGTGCAAAGCACAATGTGGTCTTACAACTGAGTCATGAAAATTGACGGAAGTCAGGCTAAGATAAGGGATGACAGGATCTGAAAGCGATTGTGAAGAGGTGGGTCTTCAACCTGGATTTGAAGAGAGACAGAGAGGGTGCCGGGCGTATGGGGAGAGGTAGGCTGTTCCACGCGTAAGGAGCAGCAAGGTGAAAGCGAAGTCGGGAGTTAGCGGTGCGAGTGAAAGGCCTAGAAAGAAGTAATTTGTTAGCGGAGTGAAGTTGCCGAGAGGGGGATGTATGGAGAGATAAGAGATGAGAGGTATGGAGGGGCCGCAGAGTGAATGAACTTATAGGTCAATAGGAGAAGTTTGAATTGGATGCGGAATTGGATAGGGAGCCAGTGAAGCGACTTGAGAAGGGGAGTAATGTGGGCATGGCGAGACTGGCGGAAGATAAGTCGAGCAGCATGGTTTTGTATAGATTGAAGGGGAAGTAAATGGCTCGCGGGGAGGCCAGCAAGGAGTAAGTTGCAGTAGTCGAGGCAAGAGGAGATTAGGGAGTGGATAAGCGTTTTGGTAGTGTGTTCAGAAAGGAAGGAGCGGATTTTGCTAATGTTGTAGAGAAAGAAGTGGCAGGTCTTAGCTACAAGCTGGATATGTGTGGAGGAGGAGAGAGAGGTGTCGAAGATAACCCCTAAATTGCGGGCCGAGGGAACAGGAAGGATCATAGATCCAGCCACGGAGACTGAGGAGGGGAGGAGTTGGGGAGAAAGACCAGGAGTTCGGACTTGGCCATGTTTAGTTTCAAGCGGCGATGAGACATCCAGGTAGCGATGTCGGAAAGGCAGGCAGAGATCTTGGTCTGGATTGCTGGAGAGATATTAGGTGTAGACAGGTAGATTTGGGAGTCATCGGCATAGAGATGGTATTGAAAGCCATGGGAGGAGATAAGTGCGCCAGTATCCTGGGCTAGTCTGGGGATTCCTTGAGTCATAACGAGTTTAGAAAACAAATAAGTGTTAGGGATTTCTCCCAGCTTAACTCCTGTGTCAAATGCTTGAAACTCTCTGCTAGCTAGCAATTGTGAGCAGCTGCTGTGGTGACTAGGTTTGCCCCAGGGCACCAAGGTCATTAAGTTCGACAGTATGACCCTGGGAGGTGTTAGGGGGGGCTTTTGCATTTCTCCTGCTCTACGCCATATCAGAACTTCTGCCTGTTTTCCCGGAGCCGTTGGTTGGGTTAGGGGACTCTAGGCTTGCTGCTGTGACTGAGAAGCCTTATTGAGAGGTAAGTGTTTATTTTAGACAGCTGTGGCTGTTTGGGGCTTCAGGAATTTGTGTGAGCATGGAGCGTGGGGTTCAATAGCGTGTTTCCTTTCATGGGGCAATTAAGGTTCTATTCTACCCGCTCTGCTTTGCTGGCTGGTAAAGTCATTTGTGTAGGCTGCAGGAACAATCGCATCTGTCAGCGGTTGGACTCTGCAGGGCCCGCGAGGCCAAAGATTCATGTCCCTCAAAGGAACTCCCTGCTTCATGGAGTGTGGAGCATCCCCTTCTGTCGCCACAGGGGCGTTCAAAGCAGCGAATTTGGAGGCTGTGGCTCCTGTGGTTTTGATGGGAACTGCTGCCATCTTGTCTCCTCTGTCTTCAGTGGCCATTTAGGCAGCACCAGGGGAATCTCAGTTGTCCTCAGGAACGAAGCCTGGACAAGCTGAGCAGAGGCCCCTTGGCCTCAGACACCCCAGAGGTTGCTGTCCTTGCCAGGTGCTCAGGTGGAAGTAGCCTTTTCGCCAGATTTTGTTCTATTGTTGCATCAGGCTTTACTGTATTAAGCAGGGCCTGATGGAGTCTGCAGAGCTCAGTAGCAGACAGTCGGGACAGTGCAGAGAGCAGCAGCGTGAGTGGTCCACTTCGGCCTCAGACGGCCCAGTGGTCATGGAAGAGGATCAGGTGTCAGCATACTCCCTGGGTTTGGAGGACCTTTTGGAGGGTACCTCTAGTCTGGAACAAGAGGATGGGACCTTGGAATCTCGGGAAGACTTACTTCAGGTGGGGGACGATCCCACTATAGTAAGTGGGTTCCACAGGGAGGAACTCTCACTGATTTGCTAGCGGTGCTAGAAATCTCCATGGAGACCCTGGCAGAAGAACCTCCATTGGAGGATCCCCCTCCTGCAAGGGATACATACTGCCAAGAACGTCGTCCTGCTGATTTGGAACGGGAGATTCAAGAGGCAGACCTCTGCAGAGCTAGGGCTATGCAATGCCTTTATCCCATACCAGCGGGTGAGCGAGAACTTTTCCAGCTTCCAAAAGTGGATGCCCTGATGTCAGCAGTGACTAAACATATCACCATCCCTTTGGAGGGAAGGGCAGCACTTAAGGACCTTCGAGATAAGAAGTTAGAGACACTGCTGAAGCAGGCTTTTGAAGTCAGTGCACTGGCCTTGCAGACTTTGGTGTGCAGAGGCTATGTGGCAAGGGCCTGCATACGGTGGATTCAAGGGCTCCCAGGAGACGAGACAGGACTTGTCGGAGCCTTCCCATATTCAGTGCATTTAGACTCAAGAGTACCATATTTGGCAGATGCCTTCTATGACCTCCTTTGTGCGTCAGCCAAAGTATGGCGTCAGTAGCAGCTCGACGCTTGCTGTGGTTGCGGAACTGGTTGGCAGACGTTTCCTCGAAGCACTGTCTTTATCAGACTACCTTTTCAGGGGAAGCTTTGCAAAAGTTGGTCAAACATTTGGGGGACTCCAATCCTGCTCACTTGCTGGAGGACAAGCCAAAATCCCAGAAGCCGGCGGCGACCACATCAAGAGGATACACGTGCGATTTTCACAGGTTTAGGGCAACCAGGTTTGCACCTTACTAGAAGCTGAAATTTCTCCAGGAACAAGCAAGAAGTCAGTCCTCACTTCTGGGTGACATCGACACCGACGGAGCCCGCACGGAGCAATTCCCCAGCTTTCAAAGAAAGCCTTTGGGATTGCTACCACGCATGTGTGGTCCTCTTCCCGCCCAAGGGTGCCAACTTGCTCAGTCTCCCTTTTTCCGCGGAGCCCTTCAGACGCACGTCTTCGTCCCTCGGAAAAAGGTTTTGTTTCCTCGCCTTAACAGGCTCTCTTTTCTTTTTTCCGGTTGCACCATTTGTCTACCCATCCTCCCCTTGCTCTCTTTTGGAGCTTAAGGGGATACCTTTCCTAACTTTTTCTTTTCGGGCTTCGTGCCCTTTTTTCTTTCTAACCACTGGCCGTGTGGGTCTTTTGACTTCACAGGGGGCGGTTTTGCCCCCGTGGCCACCGGATTTAAAAAATGCGGTAGATGCTCTAGGAACATGTCGCTTACGGACACTCATGATTGTTTTCTACGGTGTCTGGGAGCCGACCATGACCTAGAGCTCTGTTCGCTCTGTAAGAAAATGTCCTCTAAGGCCCTGCTCAGCCGTAAGCAGAAGTCCGAAGACATTTTTTGAAAGGCTGCCTCGGAGTCCTGGTGGGCGCCCTTGGTCGTCTCCCCTCTGGTGGGGTCTCTCCCTGTGGCGCTGCGTTCTAGGCGGCATTCTGACCATGGGTCCCCCAAGGTGCAATGGCGCAAAAAGAAGACCTTGAAGTCGCTGTCTGGGGCCCCCGACAAGTGCGAGCACTCCTGCGCCCGGTCGCTTTGCCCCCTTCGGCGTTCCCGAGAGTCGGACAAGGAGCAGCCCCGCAAGGTACCTCGCAGAGAAATGGAGGCCTCCGGCCAAGGCGCCCAGTCTCCTGAGGGTTGTCCTGGTGAGGACCCCCTCTCCTTTTCGACGTCCAATCCGGTGACCCCGGTATCGGCTTCCCAGGGCCCCACGCCCATGTGGGAGTCCCATATGCTGGTGCTCGAACGCAGCGTTTCTGCGTTCATTGCTTCCCAGCAGGCGCTTACAGCCAGCTTTGCTGACTTGTGCCCAGAGACTGCAGGTTCCTCGTGTGGGACACCGAAACCTGTCCAGGAAACCCCCAAGAGCCACGGGCCTCATGAGGGTCCTCAACGTTGGTCTCGCTCTCCCTCACGTTCCTCAGAGATGCGATCGTCCAGGGCCTCCGGTTCCAGGCTGCAAGCCATTGGACACGGCGAACTGCCCAGCTCGGATCCCTCGACCGACTTTTCGGACTGGGAATCCGATAGGACACCTTCGTGGAGACCCGCAGCCACCAGGATCTCCCGTCGGACCCCCTCGCCGCCTGGTCTCCAGCAGCGTTCACCGCCCGAGGACACCTTCTTTTTGGTGTCTATCCGGGACATGGCTCGGGTCCTCTACCTGGTCACCCAGGCCGAGGAGGACCCTCGTGCTGAAGAACTCAATATTATTCAGTACGAGGCCCCGCCCAGGTAATCTCTCACCGTTCCGGTGCCTCCTTTTCTATCTTGGCTACTGCTCTGCATGTGGGAGGCCCAAGCCTCGGTTCCCATTGTGAGCAAATGCCTTGACACAGTATACAAGGTGCAGCGCGGAACAGACTTCCGAAAATCCCAGCTCCCACACACCTCAAAGGTGGTGGAATCAGTCATGCGGAAGCAGAAGAGCCTGAAATCACATTCATCGATGCCTCCTGGCCGGGAGTCAAGAGCCCTTGATGCCCTGGGCCGCAAGGCCTATCACGGTTCCATGCTTTCCTGTCGCATCCAAGCTTACCAGTTGTATATTGGTATGTTCCTATGCGACTTGGCGAAGGAACTCAGAGGTTTTTCTGCGGGCCCCGCAGGGTAGCCCCTGGACAGGTTCCGAACTCTGCTGAAATCTGTGGCCGACTGTTCTAAGTACATATCTCGAGCCTCCTGTGACGGCTTTGAGACATTGGCTCGGTGGGGGCCGGGGGCATTGGGGCTAGTCGCCAGGCATGGCTCCAATCCTCTGATTTGGAGCAGTGGGTGCAGGAGAAGCTCCTGGATGTGCTCTGTCTCGGTGAACAACTCTGGGAAACCGATGGAGGAGAAGGCCATGGAGATCGAGACTGAGTTCGTTACTAGGACCTGTCTCTCCCTCAAGACCTTGACGCTACCTCGGAAGAAGCAACCAGCCAAGAAACCCTTCTTTCCCAGGAAAGGCCTCCAGTATCGCGGATACCCGGCTACCCCCACGCCAGCTACCCCGGCTCAGGGAAAGCCTGGACAGGGGCACCGCAAACCAAAGGGTCTGAAGACCCAACGCTGGCTCCCCCACAACCCACTTAGGGGTTTTGACGCCAGCAGCATGGCCCCTCACCCTCCAGCTATGCAGCAGCCAGTGGGGGGACGTCAGTCCTGTTTCGCCCCATCGTGGGCGCTCATCACCTCGGACACTTGGGTCCTCTAGGTCGTCCGGGAGGGCTATCGCCTTCATTTTGACAGCCTCTCTCCACCTTTCTCCCCAGTTGGAGCCTCCTCGACTTCCCACGCACCAGATTCTGCTGCAGTGGGAATTACACTCCCTCCTTGCCCAACGGACAGTTGAGAAGGTCCCTCCCCACTTTCGAGGTCGGGGCTTTTACTCCCGGTCCTACTTTGTTCTGAAAAAGACGGGGGGTCCGCGGCCCATCCTCGACCTCTGCAAACTAAACAAGTTTCTGGTGCGGGAGAAGTTCAAGATGTTATCTCTTGGTATGCTGCTGCCCTTCCTCCAGCAGGGCGACTGGCTATGCTCCTTGGATCTGAAGGACGCTTATGCCCATATCTTGATCCACTCGCAACACAGACAGTACCTGCGTTTCGGTACAGGGAGAGCACTTCCAGTACAGAGTGCTCCCCTTTGGCCTCATATCCGCACCACGGGTATTCACGAAGTGCCTTGTCGTGGCCACCGCTCACCTATGGCGCAGGGGTGTGCCGGTGTTTCCCTACCTCGACGACTGGCTTGTTACGGGCTCCTCTGTCGAGGAGGCCCGGCAAGCGATGTCTCGCACTGTCGTCCTCTTGGAGAGCTTGGGGTTCTTGGTCAACTACCCAAAGTCTCATCTCGAGCCAGTGCAGGCTCTCTGGTTCATCGGGGCGCGTCTCAGTACTTGGCAGGCCATTGCCTTCTTGCCGGTGGAACGCTCCACCCGCCTCTGAGCTCTGGCAGCTCACGTCCAAAGCGCCCACCAGGTCACCGCTCGGTCCATGCTACGTCTCTTGGGCCACATGGCCTCGACCATGCATGTGATTCCTCACTCCCGCCTGCACATGCGGATGGCTCAGTGGTGTCTCGGTGCACAATGGAGTCAGTCCTTCAGACACCTCAGGGACCCCGTCAGGGTTCTCCCTGACCTCCGCTTGTCCCTGAACTGGTGGCAGAACCCCCACAACCTACTGCGGGGATCGCCCTTTCAGGCCCCACAACACGATGTGGTGCTGACCACAGACGCTTCTCTTCAGGGTGGGAAGCTCATTGTGAGCCTCTCTGCACGCAGGGGCAATGTTCACCCACGGAGGCTCAGTAGTAGATAAGCCTGCTCGAGCTCCGGGCCATCTGGTGGGCCCTGAGGGCCTTCGAGGATCTCCTCAGCGAGAAGTTAGTTTTGGTACAGACCGACAACCGTGTAGCAATGTTCTACATCAACAAAGAGGGGACTTGCTATCGCAGGAGGAGGGTCTGGTACTACACCCGAACCTAACCTTGCTATCCATCACGGCCTGGCGGCTGAACCTTCCAGAGGAGGTCGAGGAAATCCTCCTTGCTTCGAGGAAAGACTCCACTAGGCGGGCTTATACCTTTAAGTGAAAACACTTCTCCATCTGGTGCTTGGAACACCAGATCGACCCCTTCTCGTGCCCGGTTCGGTGGGTTCTCCAGTACCACCTCCAACTCTCGAGGCAAGGGCTGAAGTCGAACTCTGTTAGAATTCATTTGACCGCCATATCGGCTAATCATCTCTCTATCGAGGGAAAGCCTCTCTCAGGGCAGCTGCTAGTCTCCCGCTTCATGCGGGGCCTTCTGCTATCCAAGCTACCCATCTGTCCGTCTCCCCCCCCCCCCCCCGGCGGAGTGGGACTTGAACGTGGTGCTCACGCAGCTCACCCGTCCACCCTTCGAGCCAATGGCAATGTGATCGCTCTGGCACTTGTCCTGGAAGGTGGCCTTCCTGGTGGCGCTGACCTTGACTCACCGAGTCAGTGAGCTTCAGGCGCTCATGGTTGGCGCCCCTTACACCAGGTTTTATCAGAACAGGGTGGTCCTCCGAACCCATCCTAAATTCCTATCCAAGGTCGGGTCGGCTTTTCATCTCAACCAAGAGATAGTGCTCCCGAACCTCTTCCTGAGGCCCCATGCCGACCAGGCGTCAGCGGCTCTCCACACCCTCGACTGCAAGCGGGCCCTCGCCTTCTACTTGCAGCGCACCCAGACTCACCGTAAGTCTGACAGGCTTATTGTGACCTACGATCCTAATAGGTAGGGGCAAGCAGTCACCAAGCGCACTCTCTATTTGGGTGACAGACTGCATTGCGTTCGCCCCTGTGAAGGCAGGCGTCCCTCTGGATCTCCGAGTTACTGCACATGGGGTCCGAGCCAAAGCAGCCTCGGTGGCCTCGCTGCACTTTGTGCTCATGATGGACATCTGTCGGGCGGCAACCTGGTCTTCTACGAGCACCTTCGCTGCCGCCTTCTGCCTGAAGAGGAAGTCCCGCTGGGACAGCGCATTCGGCCAGGCTGTACTCCATAATCTGTTCGGGGTAAAAGCAACTCCTACCCTCCGATCCTTTTTTATGGTTACCGAGGGCTTTTGCCCCAAGGACCCGAAGTCTTGGGCTCCTTCGGACTTTGGCTTCTGCTTACAGCCACGCGGAGGCGTTTTTTCTTTTGGTTACAGGTTTGATAGCCTGTAGCTAGGGAGTCCCATAAGTGAGGACTGACTTCCTGCTTGTTCCTGGAGAAAGCATAGTTAATCACCTGTAACAGGTGTTCGCCAGGGACAGTAGGAATCGTTCCTCACTACCCTCCCGCCTCCCCTGATGAGTTGCTGTATTTTTGTCCTTCCCTTGCCATCTGCTTCGTAGGGCTCAAGCTAAGGGACCTGACTGAGCAAGATTGGCACCCTTGGGCGGGAAGTTGACCACGCATGCGTGGTAGCAATCCCAAAGGCTTCGGTGCCGACGTCACCCATAAGTGAGGACTGATTCCTGCTGTCTCTGGAGAACACCTGTTACAGGTGAGTAACTACGCTATCCGACGATGGGACATTCCTTTCTCCAGGACCAAGCAGGAAGTCAGTCCACACGTATGGGTGATGGCACCAATGGAGCCCACGCAGAGCATTTTGCCAGCTTTGGGAATGCCACCACGCATGCGTGGTCCCCTTCCCACCCAAAGGTGCCATCTTACTCAGTCTCCCTTTTTCCACAGATCCCTTCGGATGTGTGTCTTGTTCCTGGGAAAAGATTTCCCTGTTTCCAAGCGGATTTTGCTCTACTGGCCCTCGCCGGTCCTCTTCCCACCTCCCATGTGACTCTGCTTCGGCTCTGGTCTCGGGGTTTTTCTTTTTTGCCTTTTTTTTTTTTACCGTGCTTCGTGCCCTTTTTAACCACTGACCGCGTCGACCATCTTCAACCTCGTAGGGGTCCATTTTGCCCCAATGGCCTCCAGTTTTAAGAAATGTGATAGAAGCTCCAAAAACATGTCGCTCATGGACACCTATGACTGATGTCTCAGGTGTCTAGGAGCCGACATGACCTGGTTTATACTCCCTCTGTAAGATGTCCTCCAAGGCCATCCAGAGTCATAAGCAGAAGCTGGATGACCTCTTCTGTAAGGCAGCCCCGGTATCCTTGATAGCCTCACGCTCTTCAGCCCCGCAACCTCCGGAGTCTCCCAAGCCTCCTCCCCAGACCCAGCAGCACTCTGATCAGGAGTCGCCTGAACGTGAGCGGAAGAAGAAGGCCTCGACTCTTGGGGGCGCCAGACAGGCGTGAGAGGTCACGTGCCCGGTCTCTCGGCCCCCCTCGGTAGTCTCTGGAGTTGGAGAGGGAGTGGCCCAGTAAGGTACCTCAAACCGATAAGGAGGCCTCCGGTGAAGGCGCCCAGTCTCCTGAGGGTCATCTCAGCAAGGACCCCCTCTTCTCGACACCCGACCCGGTGACCCCATTGTCGATGTCGCAGATCCCCACTCCTGAGTGGGATGCCCGAAGGCTGGCTTGGAACACAGCATTTCTGCATTCCTCACTGCCCAGCAGGCGCTGATGCCCAACCCCACCAGCATGTGCCTCTCGACACTGCAGGGACCTCGAGGACACCCTGGACTGCTGTTATGACCCTCGGGAACCAGAGGATACTCAGCGCTGGTCTCTATCTCCGTCCCGTTCCTCAGGTGTGAGATCTTCACGGGCGAGCACCTCCAGCTCTGGGCAAGTTTTGGAGATCTGGCGTGGGTCACCAACCTGTTTCAAGCCTCCTGACCTTGAGTTCCTCCATAGACTACTCAAACTAGGACTCTGATGGAGAGACCTCCCCAGAGACTACGTCCCACCGAGACCTCCCCTCCGACCTCTCCCCACTGACCCAGAGGTGGCAGTCACCTCCTGAGGACACTTCCTTCCTGGAGTTCGTCTGGCAGAATGGGACCTCAATGTGGTCCTCATGCAGCTGACCAAGCTGCCTTTTGAGCCCATGGCTACCTGCCCGCCGCAGCACCTGTCGTGGATGGTGACCGCCTTGATAGCTCTCACCTTGGCCCAGAGAGTCAGTGAACTCCAAGCGCTGATGGCTGAGGCACCATGCACGATGTTCTATAGGAACCAAATGGTCCTGCGGACTCATCCCAAGATCCTTCCGAAGGTTGTCTCAGATTTTCATCTCAGTCAAGAGATAGTGCTGCCCACTTTCTTCCCGAAGCTCCACACCGACTGGGTGTTGGTGATTCTCCACACCCTGTATTGTAAGAGGGTCTCTTTCTACCTGCAGTGGGCTCTGGACCACCGCAGATCCAGGCAGCTCTTCATTTCCTTCAACCCCCAACTGTTTGGGGCTGGCAGTCACCAAGCAAAACAGGGTCAGTATTCTTTGAGCAACAAATAGTCTTCTAGAGACATTTACAAAGAGGCCTTCTACCTAGGGGGCAAGAGACCTGTGAAACTTTTTAAATAGGTGTTAAAGCCAGGTGGCAGGTCAAAAGGCCATTTTGAAAGACGCCTTCTATCCAAGCAAGGACTGGTAATCACCCAGGAAGTTTGTCACAACTTACCTTAGAAGCACAGGACAGGGTACTGTGTAGCAGCCCTCTTTTAATAGGTCTTATTTCCCTCCCTCCCTCTCCAACATCCACCCACCCCTGGGATAATCGTAGCTTTATAGGTACTTACACATCTTAAAGGAAAGGAGCTGCTCTCAGGTGCAACTCCCTATCCAAATCAGTCATACATTAAGGACCTGAGATTGATTAAGCTTCAGGTAAACAAGATATATTAAACGTATTAGGTACACTTTTATTAGTATAAGTTTCCACAGCAACCCTTAGTAAGTAAAGAACTTAAAGATCTAAACACAAGCTTAAAACTAAGATGCAGACAGCAGTCCAGCAGCGAGATGGGGGCTTTCCAGTCTTTTGCATTGAATGTCACATGTATGATTTTCTCCCAGTTGGTGAGAGATCTAACATGTTCACTAGGTGCAAGTAGCTCTTTGCTCTCGGGGAACGAGTCCATTCTCTAGAGGCTAGAGTAGCAGACTTGGAAGACATAAGAAAGACAGAGAGGTACATAGACGAGACCTACTGGGATATAGTCCTGAAGTCCCACCTCCAGTCTGGCAGCATCCCTGTTGCCATGGAGGAGAGAAGTCATGTGACAGGAGAGCATCACCCTGGTGTGGCAGGAAATAATCCTGTAACTAGGACCTGTCCTCCAGGTGATGTAAAAACCCTCTCGCACCGAGGATGTTTCTCCAGGGCCATGTGCCCATGGGGGAAGGGTTAGGACAGCCATTATAGTTGGTGATTCCATCATTAGGCATGTAGATTTATGGGTGGCTGGTGGGCATGAGGATCGCCTGGTAACATGCCTGCCTGGTGCGAAGGTAGTGGACCTCACGCGCCACTTAGATAAGGTCTTAGATAGTGCTGGGGAGGAGTCTGCTGTCTTGGTACATGTCGGTACCAATGACATAGGAAATGTGGTAGGGAGGTTCTGGAGGCTAAATTTAGGCTTTTAGGTAGGATGCTGAAATCCAGAACTTCCAGGGTAGCGTTCTCCGAAATGCTTCCCGTTCCACGCGCAGGACCCAAAAGGCAGGCAGAGCTCCAGAGTCTCAATGCGTGGATGAGACAATGGTGCAAGGAATGAGGGTTTGGGATTTGTTAGGAACTGGGGAACATTATGGGGAAAGTAGGGGCTCTTCCGAAGGGATGGGCTTCACCTTAACCAGGATGGAACCAGGCTGCTGGCATTAACCTTTAAAAAGGAGATAGAGCAGCTTTTAAACTAGGGGAGGAGTGGCCTAGTGGTTGGGGCAAGGTACTACAGACCGTAAGGTCAGTGGTTCAAATCCCACTAGAGGACAGCAACCTTGGGCCGGAAGGACTGGGGTTTCTAGTCCCGCAGGTGCTCCTTGTGGTCTTGGGCAAGCCACTAAACCCTCCATTGCCCATGTTCCCTGTAAGTATTAGTGTATGTGTCTCATATCCCCTCGTGTTAAATGTATCCCCCAACCGCTTTGACCTGGTGAAAAGCGGGATATAAATGCAGCTAAATAAATAAATAAAATAAATAAATAATTAGGGAAAGCTGACAGTCGCCCAAGAGCACATGGTTCGTAAGAATGTATCCTTGAAGGATACTACCAAAAGCAGAGAGGTTCCAAAAAAGAGTGAAGTAGCCCAAATGGATCAGACAGTTTAAAGATTCCAAATTACCCATGCCTACCAATAGCCAGATTAATATGAATAAAATACAGTCTCTAAAATGCTTGTATGCAAATGCTAGAAGTCTAAAAAATAAGATGGGAGAGTTAGAATATATAGCACTAAATGAGAGGTTAGATATGATTTGAATCTCAGAGACATGGTGGAAGTAGGACAACCAGTGGGACACTGTGATACCTGGGTACAAACTATATCGTAATGATAGAGCTGATCAAATTGGTGGAGGGGTTGTGCTCTGTTAGAGAGGGCATTGAGTCAGAAAGGATTAAAGTTTTACAGGAAACAAAATTTGCTGTAGAATCTTTATGGATTGAAATTCCATGTAAAAAGGGGAAGGCGATGGCAGTGGGGATGTACTATCTACTGCCTGACCAGAATGAACAAATAGATGATGAAATGCTCAAAGAAATCAAGGAAACTAACACAAGTTACAGACAGTCATAATAATGAGTGATTTCATTTACCCCGGTATCTACTGGGTCAGTGTCACGGCAGGACATGTTAGGGAGATAAAGTTCCTAGATGAAATAAATGACTGCTTCTTGGAGCAGCTGGTTCATGAACCGACCAGAGGGGAAGCCATATTGGACCTAGTCCTTAGTGGAACACCAGATCTGGTGCAAGAGATATGGATGTTGGGGCCACTTGGCAATAGTGATCATAGCATGATCGCGTTGGATTTAATAAGTGGAGGAGTGATGGTAAGGAAATCCACAGTACTATCTTTTAACTTTCAAAAGGGGACTATGATAAAATGAGGAAAATAGTTAAGAAAAAACTAAAAGGAGCATTTGCAAAGGTTAAAGACTTACATGAAGCTTGGGTGTTACTGAAAAATACTATCTTGGAAGCCCAAACCAGCTGTATTCCACGCTTTAAGAAAACATAGAAATATGATGACAGAAAAAGACCACATGGCCTATCTAGTCTGTCCTTCCATATCAACAACTACAACTGTCCCCTTTTTACCTTTAGAGATCCTCTGTGTATATCCCATGCTTTTTTGAATTCAGTTACTGTCCTCATTTCTACCACCTCCACTGGGAGACTATTCCACGGATCCACTACTCTTTCTGTAAAGAAATATTTCTGCATATCACTCCTGAATCTATCTCCCTTCACCCTCATCCCATGTCCCCTTGTAGCAGAACTTGCTTTCAATTGAAAGAGGCTCTCTCCCTGAACATTTATGCCATGGAGGTATTTAAACATCTGTCATATCACCTCTATCCTGCCTTTCCTCTAAGGTGTACATATTAAGATCCTTCAGTCTGTCCTCATATGCTTTAAAATGAAGACCACGAATCATTTTAGTAGCCACCCTCTGCACCGACTCCATCCTGTTCACATCCTTTTGAAGGTGCGGTCTCCAGAATTGCACACTATACTCCAAATGAGGTCGCACCAAAGATTTATACAGAGGCACTATCACCTCCTTTTTTCTGCTAGCCATTCCTCTCCATATGCACCCAAGCATCCTTCTAGCTTTTGCCATCGCCTTTTCTACCTGTTTAGCTACTTTAAGATCATCAGACACAACCACGCCTAGGTCCCGCTCTTCTTTAGTGGACAAAAGTACTTCACCCCCTATACTATATTGCTCCCTTGGATTGCTGCAGCCCAAAAGTGGAAGGAAGTCCAAATATTGCCAGCATGGTTTAAAGGTGCGTTCAGAGAGGCTGTTGCCAAAAAGCATCTTTCAGGAAATGGAAAAAAGGAATTGATAAGGCAGGCAAAGGGAGAATTTGAGAAGAAGCTTGCTGCGGAAGCAAAAACACGTAATAAAGGCTTTCTCAAGTACATTCGTAGCAAAAAACCTTTGAGAGAGTCATTGGTCCATTAGATGATAGAGGGGTTAAGGGGGCACTAAGAGGCGGCAAGGCGATAGCGGAGAGACTGAATAAATTCTTTGCTTCAGTCTTTACTGAGGAAGATGTAGGGATGTTACCCATGACTGAAGTGGCATTTAAAGGTGCAGAAGAAGTTATGGAAATATCGATACATTGGGAAAATGTATTACAACCATTTGATAAACTGAAGAGTAGCAAATCACCTGGACCAGATGATCCAAGGGTGTTGAAAGAACTGAAATATGAGATTGCAGACCTGCTATTAGTAATCTGTGAACTATCATTAAAATCATCTATAATACCTGAAGATTGGAGGATGGCAAACGTAATGTCACCTTTTTAAGAAGGGTTCCAGGGGTGATCCAGGAAACTACAGATCGGTGAGCCTGACGTCAGTACTGGGAAAAATGGTAGAAACCTTCATAAAGAACAAAATTTCTGAACATGTAGATAGTCATGGCTTAATGGGAGACAGCCAACATGGCTTTAGACAAGGAAGATCTTGTCTTACTAATCTGTTATGGTTTTTTGAAGGTGTGAATAAACAGGTAGACAAAGGTGAGTCGGTTGATATAGTGTATTTGGACTTTCAGAAAGCCTTTGACAAGGTCCCTCATCAGAAACCTTTGGCAAAACTAAAGAGTCATGGGATAGGAGGCAGTGTACTATTGTGGATCAGGAACTGGTTAAAAGATAGAAAGCAGAGGGTAGGGCTAAATGGCCAATTCTCTCAATGGAGAAAGGTGAATAGTGGTGTACCCCAGGGATCTGTGCTGGGTCCGCTGCTTTTTGACATATTCATAAATTACCTGGAAAAGGGAATAACAAGTGAGGTTATCAAATTTGCAGATGATTCAAAACTATTTGAAGTTGTTAAAACCCATGAGGATTGTGGAAAATTGCAAGAGGATCTTGATAAATTGGAAGACTGGGCATCAAAATGGCAGATGAAATTTAATGTGGACAAGTGCAAAGTTATACACCTAGGGAAGAACACCCCAAACTATGGTTACACGATGCAAGGTTCCACTTTAGGAACCACCACCCAGGAAAAAGATTTAGGCGTCATTGTTGGTAACATGTTAAAACTCTACGCCCAGTGTGCAGCGGCAGCCAAGAGAACAAATAGAATGCTAGGTGGTATAAGGAAAGGAATGGAAAATAAAACAAAGGATATTATAATGCCTCTGTATCGTTCCATGGTGTGACCGCACCTTGAATATTGTGTGCAGTTCTGGTCGCCATATCTTAAAAAGGATATAGCATTATTAGAAAAGGTTCAGAGAAGAGCCACTAAAATGGTAAAGGGGATGGAAGGATATCCCTATGAAGAAAGGCTAAAAAGGTTAGGGCTCTTTAACCTGGAAAAGAGACGGCTGAGGGGAGATATGATTGAAGTCTATAAGTTAATGAACGGAGTGGAACGGGTAAGCATAGATCGATTGTTTACGTTATCAGAATATAGAAAGACTAGGGGACATGCAATGAAGCTACAGGGTGAACTATTTAAGACTAATAAGAGAAAATATTCTTTCACTTAACGTGTAATCAAACTCTGGAATTTGTTACCGGAGGATGTAGTAAAGGCTGTTTAAAGTAGCTGGGTTTAAAAAAGGTTTGGACAAGTTCCTGCAGGAAAGGTCCATAAACCATTATTCAAAAGGGACCCAGGATATCAATGCTTGACCCAATACAAGCATTATGGAACCTATCTTTTGGGGAAACTGCTAGGTACATATGACTTAGATTATGCCACTGTTGGAAACAGGATACTGGGCTTGAGGGACCTGGTTCTGACCCAGAATGGCATTTCTTATGTTCTTAAGTAACTCCTACACTCCAACCCTTCGTCTTCCGGCTACGGTCCTCGGTAGCCTCTAGCTAGGGAGTCCCATATATAAGAACTGAGTTCCTGCTTGTTCCTGGAGAATGAATAGTTCCTCGTCTGTAACAGGTGATCTCCAGGAACAAGCAGGAATGTAGTCTTCACATATGGATACCGTCGACACCGATGGAGCCTGCGTAGGAATGCTCCCCAGCATCCAAAAGGAAAGCTTTTGGGAGCATCCCACCATGCATGCGTGCTACCTTCCCGTCCAACTACCTCTCTCTCTTCAGTTCGTTTTCCGCGGAGCCGACAGGACGTGTCCCCTGTCACCGCAGAAAATCTCTTATTTTTATATTTTTTGTGGTCGCGTCTGCCTTCTGTCGACGCCTACCAGTACCACCGGTGCTTTTCTTTCTTTTCTTGTAAAAATAACTCAATTTTAGTGCTTTTTCTCAGGGGGTTCTTCGCTTCTCTGGTGCTTGGCGCCATTTTGGGCATTAGGCCCTCTTTTCCCTTACCATGGAAAAACCAGCCACTGGTTTTAAAAAATGTTCAAAATGTGGTGGTACAATTTCTATTACCGACACCCATGACTGGTGTCTTAAATGTTTAGGTCCTGACCATTGCCTTACGGAGTGTCTCTCCTGCAGGAAGTTGACTAAAAGAAGTCTTCAGAATCGAGCAAATCAACTCGGTGCCCTATTTGCTTCAGACATGATGTCTGTAGTATCGATGTCTTCCAGGGCTTCTACTTCTTCCCAGGGATCTCAGGTAACTAAACACAAGTCTTCTAAGACTAGCCGTTCCTCGAAGGGTAGATCTCCCTCTAAAACATCGAGATGCCACTGGCATTGCCCTCGAGGACATTTCACCGGCAAAACAGCCCCGGCGGGAATCTTCGGGCTCCAAAGCTTTATCCGGGGCTCCAGGATGTTCCCGAGGCCTCGACCTCGATGGAACTACTGGTGCCATGCTCGGGGGTTGTGGCCGCTTCCACCGGTACTGACACCCCGGCATCGGCAGTAGCGATGGACAAAAGACTCCTCGATATCGAACGCAGTCTAGCGACTCTTTTTGCTACTTCGGTACCGCTAAAATCACTGCAGACGGTTCCGCAGGCACCGGTACCGGTGCCAGTGCCCTCGGTACCTGTTTCAACAGGCATGCTTCCCCCGATGCCGAGTTTGGAATCTCTCTCCAGCATGGGGGATCAGATACCAACTCGTTTCGGTACCGACATCGAGCGGTACTGATGCCATCTGCTTCGTGAGAACCCGGTGCTTCCTCCTTTTGAGTCTTCCTATTCCGATGACTCTGATGATTGCACCAGTACCAGAGCTGAACTTTTACAAGATTCAACTCCTTCTCCTCAACGCAGAACGTCCCCTCCTGAGGATATGTCTTTTCATGATTTTGTACATGATATGGCAAATGATCTTGCCATTACAGTAGTACCAGAAAAGGAGCCTAGGGCAGAAGAATTGAGAATTCTTCAATATCCTTTGGCTCCACAGGAGGCAGCTATGCTTCCTATACACCAGATCTTACATGATCTAATGTTAAGAATGTGGGAAGCTCCTTTAACAGTATCTCCACATTCTAGACGTCTTGACACTATGTATTGAGTGCCACCTTGTCCAGGGTTTCAGAAGACTCAGTTACCACATCATTCTATGGTGGTTGAGTCTGCCATGAGGCAGATTAAGAGTGCTAAAAGACACACTTCCAATCCACCAGGTCGTGAGTCTAGAACACTGGATGCCTTTGGTCGTCGATGCTTTCAGTCCTCCATGCTATCTGCAAGAATCAGTTCCTATATATTACACATGGGAATGTTTCTTGAAGAGGTTACAAAAGACTTGGAACTTTTGAACCCTTATCTCCAGGAACAAGCAGGAATGTAGTCCTCACATATGGGTATCATCGGTACCGACGGAGCCTGCGCAGGAACGCTCCCCAGCGTCCAATTAGGAAACTTTTGGGAGCATCCCACAGCACCTGCGTGCTGCCTTCCCGCCTTTCCCAATTGCCTCTCTCCAGTTCTTCGTTTTCCGTGGAGCCAGCAGGTCGTGTTCCTGTCACCGCAGAAAATTTTTTCCCTTATTCTTTTTGTTGTCGCGTCTGCCTTCCTCGACGCTTTACCGGTACCGCCGGTTCTTCTTTCTTTCTTTAAAAAAAAAATATATATATAGTATTCTTTTTTTCCAAACTTTTCCTTTCAGGTGCATGCGCCATTTTGGGCCTTAGGCCCAAAATTTCCTCCATCATGGAGAAACCTGCCTCAGGTTTTAAAAAATGCACCAAGTGTGGCGGTACCATCTCCATCACCGACACCCATGAGTGGTGTCTTAAATGTTTAGGTCCTGACCACTCCATCTCTGAGTGTATGGCTTGTGCCATGATGTCCAAGAGGGGTCGACAAAACCGAGCTGCCAAGCTCAGCGCCCTTTTTCCCTCCGATGCAGCTTCGGTGGCATTGACGTCTTCCAGGGCTTCATCTTCCTCCCATGGATCTCAGGTAAATAAACATAAGTACAGCCGGTCCTCAAAGGGTAGATCTCCTTCCAAGCATCGAGATGCCTCTGGCGTTGCCCTTGAGGGTTCTGTACCTGCAAAATTGCCCCGGCGGGAGGCTTCAGCTTCCAAAGCATTATTGGAGCTCCAGGATGTTCTTGAGGCCTCCACCTCGGCAGAACTATTGGTGCCAAGCTCTGGGGTACTGGCTGCGTCCGGTACCGATACCCAGGCATCGGCAGCGTCGAAAGACCAGAGGTTCCTGGCTATTGTACGCAGTCTGGCGGCTCTCATTGCAGCATCGATGCCCTCGAAACCGTGTCAGACAGTTCAACCGGTACCGGCACTGATAGCATCGACATCGGTGTCGGCTTTGCCGGTACCCAGTCATGCGATGCCTTCGGGTACCGATACCCCGGTACCGACTTCGGTCGGTACAGGTATCGAGCTCTTCAAGAGCATCCGGATAGAAGATACTTCGAATCCTCAGAGGACTCTGAGGATTCTGATAGCTCTGTCGGTACCAAAATACTTCTCCCGGAGGAGCCTTCCTCTCCTAAACGCAGGATGTCTCCTCCAGAGGACATCTCCTTTCAGGACTTTATCAGGGAGGTGGCTCGTGGTTTGTCCATCACTGTGGCTCCTGAAACAGAGCCCAGAGCTAAGGAGCTGGAGATTTTACAATATCCCAAAGCTCCTAAGGAGGCAGCTACCTTGCCTATCCATTAGATTTTACATGATCTCATGTTGAGAATGTGGGAGACACCTCTCACCACCTCTCCTCACTCTCGCAGACTGGATACCATGTATCGAGTCCCTCCTTGTCCTGGCTTCCAGAAAACTCAGCTTCCTCACCACTCTATTGTAGTGGAATCAGCTATGAGAAGGATCAAGAGTGCAAAGAGACATGCCTCTAATCCTCCAGGACGTGAGTGTAGAACTTTGGATGCCTTTGGACGTTGTACTTTGCAGGCTTTCATGCTTTCTGCCAGGATCAGTTCCGATATATTATATATGGGAATGTTCCTTAAAGAAGTCACAGGTGATTTAGAGGTTTTGAGTCCTCTTCTCCCTGAGGATAGAAGGCAGGATTTTCTCACACTGGTCAAACATGCCCAGGATGTTTGTTTGTCAACCGTGCAGCTTTTGACTGTTTTGAGTGCATAAGCAGAACTTATGCCATTGCCATAGGTGCATGTAGAATTGCCTGGCACCAGGCATCCGATTTGGTGCTCTGGGTGCAGGACAAACTGGGCAATATCCCTTGTACAGGTGAGAATCTGTTTGGCAAAAATTGGCATGAAAAAGCCAATGAATTAGATGCTGACAACTCCACTTTGGCTAGGCTATCCAAAGCCACAGCTGATCCTGCGAGAGAGAAATCTTTCAAGAAGCCTTTCTTCTCAAAAAAGAAGAGGTTTTATCCCCCTTATTCTCAGCAGGGATGTTCTGCAGGTCAGCCTACCCGGAAAGATCAGCAACCACCTAAACAAAGGAAAGCAAAGACTGCTAAGCCTCAACCGTCCCAGCAGTCTCAGCCTCCACAAGGTCTTTGACTTTCATCTAGAGAACTTAGCCTTCCTGGCCCTCAACGGACCAGAGCCTTCCACCATTCCAGGAAGGTTATGTCACTTTGCCCCCAGATGGGAGCAGATAACAGCAGAGCATTGGGGACACTCCATTATAAGAGAAGGGTACAAGCTGCACTTTCTGTGCATGCCCCCTCCCACAATGGTAAAACAGTTCAATTCTCTGACCTCTCTCACCAACTTGTTAGATCAAGAGGTCACTATGCTTCTTGCCCAAGGGGCAATAGAAGAAGTACCCATTCATCAACAGGGTACAGGGTTTTACTCCCCCTATTTCCTTATCCCAAAGAAAACAGGGGGGATACAGACCTATTTTGGACCTCAGAGAATTGAACAAATTCCTGTTCAAAGAGAAATTCAAGATGATTTCTCTAGGAACTCTGCTGCCATACCTTCAGAGTCAGGATTGGCTTTGTTCTCTAGATCTCAAGGATGCGTACACCCATGTTCTCATCCATTCAACTCACAGAAAGTTTCTTCGGTTCCTTTTTCAAGGAAAGCACTACCAATACAGGGTGCTTCCTTTTGGCCTGGCCTCAGCACCAAGAGTGTTCACGAAATGCATGGCTGTAATAGCAGCATTTCTCCGCACTCTAGGGATATTCGTCTTCCCTTACTTAAACGACTGGCTCATTTGAGCCCCATCAGAGTCAGAGGCCAGGACTTCTCTATCTTGCACAATGCGTATCCTTCAGTATTTGGGTCTTGTCATAAATGTCCCAAAATCCAGTCTAACTCCCACTCAGTCTCTAGAGTTCATAGGAGCTTTGCTGGATACCAGAGAAGCAAGGGCCTATCTTCCCCAGGCCCGTTGCCTTCACATGGTGCAGTTAGCTTCTCAAGCAGTGCTGAAGCCTCATCTCACTGCCCGAGAAATGCTACAACTACTAGGCCACATGGCATCTACCGTGCATGTGGTTCCTTATGCTCGCCTCCATATGAGAGCAGCCCAGTGGACCCAGGCATCAGGGTGCCTGTCAGACAAAATAGCAAACACAAATTGCCTTATTTTGTCCCTCCAATTTATTTATTTATTTATTTATTTTATTTTATTTTATTGGATTTTTATACCGCCTTATCATACAATCAAAGCAGTTTAACAAAAGAGAAAATTAGTAATAGTGAAAAAATCTGTGATAATATATACATAGTTTGTAAATATATGATTAAATGTCTTGGGAAAAGGTGCACTATATATATTGTGAGCTATACTATAAAGTGAGCTATTGTACAATGTATATATAAATAATTGCTTTCTTAAAAATTAATTAGTTGATTGCATGACCGTAGTGCTCCGTAAACAAAACTGTTTTCAGTTGTTTTCTAAAGTCTTTGATGTCCTGAGCTGCTCTCAGATCATTAGGTAGGGAGTTCCAGATGGAAGTCGCAGCAAACGAGAAAGCTCTCTCAGAGGTCTCCTTGCGTGTTTTTCTGATGTCATTTGAGGAGCTGATTCTATTTTCAGATACACTTCTCCTAGGTCTGTTGCTAATATCTGACCGGATAAGATACGTCAGACTTTTTGCAGAACATTGTTGCTTTATCTTGAAAATATAAATTACTGTTTTGTATTTAATACGAGATGATATTGGTAACCAATGAAGCTCCTTTAAGATAGGAGTTATATGCTCTTTACTTGATAGACCAAAAATTATACGAGCAGCGGTGTTTTGCGCTAACTGTAAAGGCTTCAGTGACTGCTTAGCTAGACCCAGATATATTGGATTGCAGAAGTCAAGTAATGGTGTAATTAGAGCATGACAAACATTGCGGAAGTGAACAGTTTCCAGAAGCGGCCTTAGTCTTCTGATGATTTTCATTCTATAATAGCGCTTCTAATCGTCTTGTTTATGTGTGATCTGAGATTTAATTCCTTGTCTAGAGTAACTCCAAGATATTTCACTTCTGATTTAATAGGAATAATTGAATTATCTATCTTGATGACAGGTGGATGTGCAAAATTTTGGTTACGAGATACAAATAATGCCTCTGTCTTGCTAAAATTAATTTGCATATTGTTGGTTTTACACCAGGTGGACATTTGTGATAGACAATCTGTGATGCTGGAAAAATCAGGTTTCTCGATGGAGATAGTTGTGAAAATCATAATATCGTCAGCATAAATTGTATACTTTATGCCACTTTTTAATGGAATATTGCAAATTGGCTGCAAATAAATGTTGAAGAGAAGCGAAGAAAGAGCGGAACCTTGTGGCACACCTTGTAATACTCTTATGGGCAGAGAAGTTTTTTGTCCAATCTTTACTTGTAAAAATCTCTCTGTCAGATATGATTGAAACCATTTTAATGTGACCCCATGTAGACCAATCTCCTCTAATCTATGTAATAACCTATTGTGATCTACAGAATCGAATGCAGCCGAAATGTCTATAAAAATCATTATAATACCCTTTTTAATGTCATCAGTGGTACGGAGAACGTAATCAAAAAGATAAATCATTAAGGTTTCAACTCCATGGTTTGGGCGAAAACCATGTTGGTTATCGTCTAAAGGCGCATGAATATCAATGTGTTCTTGGAGTTGAAGTTGCACTGTCTTTTCAATGATTTTCGCTAAAAAGGGTATGCTGGAAATAGGCCGGTAGACAGCTGGGTTATTCTTGTCTAACGTTGTCTTCTTCGGGATTGGTCTAACAGTTGCAAGCTTTAAGTGCTTTGGTAAATTACCTTGAGAGAGGGAATTATGCACAATGTTTTGTATTATGTGAATAAAATTTGACTTTGTGGACTTTATCCAAGATACAGGACATGGATCGGTTGGAGAAGTGCATGTGTTTATGGAAGAGATAATGTGCGAGAGTTGCTCTTTAGAAGGAAAAGATTCCAATGGTGGCGGTCCACACAGAACCTGTTGCTGGGGTCCCCATTTCAACAACCCTTACCCCAGGCAACTCTCACAACAGATGCTTCACCAGTGGGTTGGGGAGCTCATCTGCAAGACCTCTCCAGCCAAGGCACCTGGACTCCACAGGAGACTCATCTACATATCAGTCTCTTGGAGCTCAGAGCAATCTAACTTGCTTCCTTCCTTCCCACCAATTCCTTGCTCTTCGAGTGTTCCACACCCTGCTCAGCTACAAGACAGTCCTCATTCATACGGACAATCAAGTAGCCGTGTTCTACGTGAACAAGCAGGGTTGAACAGGCGCTCTGTCGCTTTGCAACGAAGCTTTGCGACTGTGGGCCCTCGCCAGAGAACATCAGATTCATCTCCTGGCAGTGTATCTTCCAGGCATACAAAACTCTTGGGCAGATAGACTCAGTCGAGTTCTGCTTCCACACGAATGGTCTCTACATGCAGACCAGGTGGTCAAGATTTTTCAAATTTGGGGAACCCCGGACATAGACCTCTTTGCAAGTCCGTTGAATGCCAAACTTCCCCGGTTCTGTTCCAGAATTCCGACTTAGGGCTCTCAGGCCAGGGTTGCTTTCCTCCTTTACTGGGGTCAAGACTTCCTGTATGCCTTTCCCACCCTTTCCCCTGATTCCCAAAACCCTGTTCAAGCTTCAGAGAGACAGAGGCCGTATGATTATCATAGCTCCACATTGGCCACATCAAGTGTGGTACCCTCTGCTTCTACATCTCTCTCAGGCTCCCTCCGTGGAGTTAGGGTCTGCTCCAGATCTCCTGTCTCAGGAGAACGGAATGTTATGGCATCCCAATCCCCAGTCTCTGCATCTCAGGGCTTGGTTGCTGAAGGCCTAGATCTTCATGATCTTAACCTCCCTCACCAATTAAGGATATCCTTTATGCTTCCAGGAAGCCTTCCACAAGGCGCTCTTATGCTTTCAAGTGGAAAATGTTTACCATATGGTGCTCGCAGGAGGGTCTCAACCCCCTTGCGATACCTTTGGAATCATTACTGGAGTATCTCCTTCATTTGAGTCCATTTGAGTGCTATTGCAGCTTCTTTCAAGCCTCTAAATGGACAGGCTATTTCCTCCCATCCTCTTGTAGCAAGATTTGAGAGGCCTTCTTCTAACTAAGCCTCCCATTAGGCCACCACCGGTGGCATGGAACTTAAACGTGGTTCTTGGTCAGTTTATGAAGCCACCTTTCGAACCCTTAGCTACTACCTCATTGAAATTTCTTTCTTGGAAAGTTATCTTTCTCATTGCAATCACATCAGCGAGTTACAGGCACTAGTGGCTGATCCACCTTATACAAGGTTCCATCATGACAAGGTAGTCCTTAGGACTCATCCACACTTTATGCCAAAGGTGTCTCGCCTTTTCATTTAAACCAAGCAGTCTACCTGCCTGTGTTTTTTCCAAGGCCTCATGCATCTAATGCAGAAAGAAATCTTCATACTTTGGACTGTAAAAGAGCTTTAGCTTTTTACTTACAAAGAACACAGCAACATAGAAAGTCCTCTCAACTCTTTGTTGCTTTTGATCCTTCTCATTTGGGACCACCAGTCTCCAAGAGAACACTGTCTAACTGGATTGCTCAGTGTATTTCCTTTGCCTATCAGAGTAAGAATCTTCCTCTGGAAGGCCATGTCACAGCTCACAATGTGAGAGCCATGGCAGCTTCAATGGCTCATCTGCACTCTGTCTATCGACGACATCTGTCGAGCAGCCACCTGGGCCTCATTTCATACCTTCACAGCCCATTACTGCTTGGACAAAGACTCCCGCAGGGATGCCTTGTTTGGTCAAGCTGTTCTCCAACACCTGTTCCATACCTAATCAACTCCTACCCACCATCCCTGTTTGGATGCCAGAGATCCATGGGGGGAAGTGGAGCCCTTTCACAGGGGCACACAACGTCTGGGGTCTCTCCCTGGCATCTAAAGCTAGGGAGTCCCCATATGTGAGGACTACATTCCTGCTTGTTCCTGGAGATAGCATAGTTACTCACCTGTAACAGGTGATCTCCGGGAACAGCAGGAAGTTAGTCCTCACAACCCACCCACCTCCCCTAGGAGTTGTATCTCTCTATCTCTTTCTCTTTCCCCCCTCTCTCTCTTTTTGTCTCAGCTTTAAACTCAACTGGAGAGAGGCAGTTGGAAAAGGCGGGAAGGCAGCACACAGACGCTGTGGGATGCTCCCAAAAGCTTCCTAATTGGACGCTGGGGAGCGTTCCCTCGCCGGCTCCGTCGGTACCAATGATACCCATATGTGAGGACTAAATTCCTGCTGTTCCTGGAGATCACCTGTTACAGGTGAGTAACTATGCTTTCTTCAAGAGGATAAACGGACAGATCATTTGATTTTGGTCAAACATGCTCAAAATGTCTCTAAGTTTATGAATCGTGCTACCTTTGACTGTTTTGAATGTATTAGCAGAACCTCTACTATATCCATAGGAGCACGTCGTATTGCCTGGCTCCAAGCTTCAGATTTGGAGGAATGGGTGCAAGATAAGCTGGGAAACATTCCTTGCACAGAAGAAAAATCTCTTTGGTAAGGATTGGCAGCTCAAAGCTAATGAAATTGACATTGATAATACAACTTTAGACAGATTGTCAAAATCTACAGCTAACCCAGTCAAGAAAAAGGTTTTCAAAAAATCTTTTTTCTCTAAAAAAATAATTCTATCCAACTTCCACCCAGCAAACACATGTTCCCCAGAAGGGGCAACAGCAAACTAGACAAAGAAAGACACAAGCTCAGAAGGCTCAGCAGACCCAGCCTCCTCAGGGTCTTTGACAGTTGTCTAGAGAACTTAGCCATTCTTCCTGTTCTAAGCCCAGTACCTTTAAATATTCCAGGCCGTATCTGCCATTTTGCCAAAAGATGGCAACAAATCACATCAGAAAATTGGACTCTATCTATTGTGAGTCTGGGATACAAGCTTCATTTCCTTAGCTTGCCCCCATCCACGCTAATAAAACAGTTCAAATCTCAACCACCAGTCCTAGACCTGTTGTGGCAAGAGGTCACCACTCTTCTGGCTCAAGGGGCTATAGAAGAGGTTCCAATGTCCCAGCAGGGCACTGGATTCTATTCCCCCTTTTTTCTCATTCCAAAGAAGTCGGGGACTAAGACCAATCCTGGACCTCAGAGAACTGAACAAATATTTAGTCCGAGAAAGGTTCAAGATGATCTCCCTTGGCACACTTCTTCCATACCTTCACGAGCAAGATTGGCTATGTTCTCTAGATTTAAGGGATGCTTACATGCATATCCTTATTCATACAGATCACAGAAAATTCCTTCGATTCCTAGTCAAGGGAAGACATTTTCAATACAGGGTCCTTTCGGACTGGCCTCTGCTCCAAGGGTCTTCACAAAATGCATGGCAATAGCAGCAGCATTCATGAGGACTCTAGGAATTTTTGTCTTCCCTTACTTAGACAATTGGCTCATTCGAGCACCGTCAGCTCTAGAGGCAAGTCATGCTCTTTCCAGAGCAATGCAAATACTGCAGTACTTGGGATGGATCATAAACCTTCCAAAGTCCCAACTCACCCCATCTCAATCCCTCGAGTTTATAGGGGCTTGCTTGAACACACAGCAGTCAAAGGCTTTCCTGCCTCAGCCTCTTACAGGGGAGTAACTACGCTTTCTCCAGGGACAGCAGGAATCAATCCTCACAACCCTCCCTCCTCCCCATGGAGTTGCTGTATATATTTTTGCCATCTTGTAGGGGCTATAGCTGTGGCACCTGACTGAGTAAGATGGCACCTTTGGGCAGGAAGGGGAACGCGTATCATTGTGGCATTCCCAAATGCTTTCTTTGAAAGCTGGGAAAATGCTCCGCATGAGCTCCGTCAGTGCCGACATCGCCCATATGTGAGGACTGATTCCTGCTGTCCCTGGAGAACATCTGTTTACAGGTGAGTAACTACGCTTTCACAGAGGTAGAGGATCTAGTAGAGGCTCATTTACCAGGACTGGCTCAGGGCCCAGGAAGGCACAGTGAGATGAGGGGGGCCCAGACGGGTCCAGTGCCGGTGGGCAGTCGCCTCCAGCAGTTTTTCCCTTCTGGGTCCACCTTGCCTCCAACCGCTGGGTGCTGGAGATCATTCGCAAGGGTTACGCCCTGGAGTTTGCGGGTCCTCTCTCAGATGCTTTCATGATATCGCCTTGCAGCTCCTGGGAAAAGCAAAGGGTGGTAAAAGACAGGTGCTGCCATTTGTTCTAGCTGCACGCGATGGAGCCGGTTCCCCTAGACCAGCGTGCTCAGCGGCAATACTCCATCTACTTTGTGGTACCCAATTAAGAGGGGTCGTTGTGCCCAATCCTTGACCTCAAAGGTGTCAATTGGGCATTGTGGCGTTTCTCATTTTCGGAAAGAACCCTTGCAATTTTTCATTGTGACTGTATGGCAGGGAGAGTTTTTGACTTCCCTGGACCTCACAGAGGCTTACTTGCATGTTCCCATTTGTCCAGAGCATCTGAGGTACCTACGCTTCACTGTTCCATTGAGACACTTCCCGTTTTGGGCTCTACCATTTGTGCTCGCCATAGCACTGTGCACATTAACCAAAATCATGGTGGTGATCTCAGCCTGATTGCAGAGCCAGGGGATCCTGGCACACCCCTACCTGGATGACTGGCTGATTTTGACCAAGTCACATGTGGAGAGTCTCGAGGCCATGCAGTAAGTCCTTGACCACCTACTGAGTCTGGGGTGGGTGGTAAATATAGCCAAATGCCACCTCAACCTATCTCAGTACCTGCTATACTTGGGGGCTCGCTTTATCACGGCCCAAGGCATGATATTCTTACTGGTAGAGAGATGCAGGAAGATTCAGGGTCAGATCTTACTATTTTTAGCACAGCAGTTCCTGTCGGTGTGGTCCTACCTCCAGGTTCTGGGATCTATGGCATCTACCCTAGACTTGGTACTGTGGGCAATGGCTCACATGTGACTGTTATAGAGGGCTCTGCTGTCCCTATGGTCGCCTCAAAAGCACTCTTTGAGTTGTCTGTTGCTTTGTCCTTTGTAGGTGCGCAGCAGTCTGGCATGGTGGTTGTCATGGGGCAACTTCACAGGGGGGAATGCCTTTGGAATTGCCGTAATGGATCATAATGACAACGGCTGCTAGTCTCTCTGGTTGGGGAGCAGATTGTACAGGGCATATGGCCTCAGGAATAGATGCAATGGTCCATCAACCATCTGGAGATGAGTCGATGCACCTGGCTCTCCTGGAATTTCAAGCCCTGGTCCAATTTCGGACAGGACATTATCAGACAATGCTTCCACAATTGCCTGCATCAATCGTCAGGGTGGAACAGACAGCGCAAGTCTGGCAGAGGAGATTGCCTCGCTTCTTTGGTGGGCGGAGGAAAATCTCACTCAATTGTTGGCAGCTCATGTGGCCGAAAGAGAAAACGTTCATGCCGACTTTCTGAGCAGACATCAGATAGATCTAGGGGGGGAGTGCTCCTTGGTGGACAAGGTCTTCTCTCAATTGATGCGCTGCTGGGGTCTGCCAGTCATGGATCTCATGGTGTCGGTGGAAAATGGCAAGGTCGAGTGCTGCTTCAGCAGATGCAAGGAACGAATGCCCAAAGGCCTTGACGCGTTGACTCAGAGCTGGCCAGAAAAGGGTCTGCTCTATGCCTTCTCCCCATGGCCTCTCATAGGGCTGTTGATTCAGCGAGTAGAAGTACATGCGGGACTAGTAATCCTAGTAGTCCCGAATTGGCCGTGGTGGCCATGGTATGCAGACCTAATGCTTCTATTAGTGGACAGCCATTGAGACAAAACCTACTGTTGCAGGGTCCAGTTCTAATGCCTCAGGTGGATCGATTCTCGCGTACGACTTGGCCCTCAGGCACCAGATGTATTCAGCACCAGTGACTGCTACCTTATTTACTCCTGTGAAGAAAGGCTAAAAAGGTTAGGGCTCTTTAACCTGGAAAAGAGACGGCTGAGGGGAGATATGATAGAAGTCTATAAATTAATGAACAGAGTGGAACGGGTAAACGTAGATCGATTTGTTTACGTTATCAGAATATAGAAAGACTAGGGGACATGCAATAAAGCTACAGGTTAAACTATTTAAAACTAATAAAAGAAAATATTTTTTCACTCAACGTGTAATCAAACTCTGGAATTTGTTACCGGAGGATGTAGTAAAGGCTGTTAGTGTAGCTGGGTTTAAAAAAGGTTTGGACAAGTTCCTGGAGGAAAGGTCCATAAACCATTATTAAGAAGGGACCCAGGATATCAATGCTTGACCCACTACAAGCATTGTGGAACCTGTGTCTTATGGGGAAACTGCTAGGTACGTATGACCTAGATTGGCCACTGTTGGAAACAGGATACTGGGTTTGATGGACCTTGGTCTGACCCAGTATGGCATATTTTATGTTCTTATTGAAAACATGGCGTAGGTCCACATCACTGGCATACCTGGTGTGTGGAGCAATAGAGCCATCCCTTCGGGGCCTTTATCCCAGATGAGTTGGCCTTTTTGCAGGCTGGGTTTGAGAAAGGGCTAGCCTTGAACTCTCTTCAGGTGCAGATTGCAGCTTTGGCATGTTATCGGGGACGTGTTCAGGGAGTTTCCTTGACAGCTCATCCTGATGTGGTTGGATTTCTCAAAGCAGTCAAGCTTCTAAAGCCTCCATGGCGGCCATGTGTTCTCTCTTGGGATCTCATCTTGATGCTGGAGTTCTCTCGGCAGTACCATTTGAGCCATTTGCTTCAGCTTTGCTCAAGGACCTTACCTTAGAGGTGGTGGTTCTGGTTGCCATTTGCTCAGCCAGGAGAATTTCAGAGCTGCTGGCTTTGACCTGTCGGGGACCCTATCTTCTGGTGGTGAAGGACAGAGTAGTTTTGCAATGATATCTTCCTTTCTGCCCAAGGTGGTTTCACCTTTCCATCTCAATCAGACCGTATTCCTCCCAGTTTTTTCTAGGGGTCTGGATAGTACTCTCCGCGTCCTAGATGCGCGGAGGGCATTCTGGCGCTACTTGAAGGTTACAGAGTTGTTCCGGAAATTGGATTGTTTGTTTTCTTTGGGGATCCCCATAAAGGGGAGGCGGCCTCAAAAGCCTCCATTGCCTGATGGTTGAAAGAGAAGATTGGCTTGGCCTATCTGTTGAAGGGCAAGATGGTGCCTTCAGCGCTGCGCAGGCTGCATCCTGGGCAGAGTGTGCGCCGGTTCCCTGGTGAAAATTTGCCAGGCAGCCACTTGGGCGTCTTTGCATATCTTTGTTTGGCATTATAAGCTAGATTTGCAGGTGCATTCAAAGGTGCAGTTTGGGGCTTTGGTGTTGGAGGCTGGGCTTGCCAGTCCCGCCTGAGTTTGAGTACTCCTCTGGTACATTCCTTGAGTCTGGATTGGATTGTAGGGACGCTGTGGAAGGTGAAATTAGATTTACCTGCTAATTTTCTTTCCATTAGATCCTACATTCCAGTCCAGATCCCACCTGTCTCATTATGGTGGCAAGCCCATTTCAGAAGCTTAACATATAGGGGGTTAGGCGTTTCCTCCATTGGAGGTGGAGGAGTTCTCTCCAGGCCAAAGGGTTCAGTCCTGGGCGCTTAGAGGGCTGGGGTGGTCTTTCTCCCCTCGGGCTGCTCTAAGTCATCACAGGATAGTTAGTCTATATATAGTTGTCCTTAGAGGCATTCTTGGTGGTTTTAGTTCTGCTTTGACATGGGAATACTGGCTTGGTAGGAAGAGCGCTGGCTTCTTATGTAGTGACCTGACCAAAAGCTAGAATGCTCAGTCTCCATCTGCTGGAATAGGAACACAACCCATGAGTCTGGATTGGACTGTAGGATCTAATGGAAAGAAAATTAGCAGGTAAGTTTAATTTCACCTTCTTGGTGATCTTAATGTCCATTCGAATTTGTGTTCTACAAACAATAATACTGATATGTTTGTGATGGGATGTCTGCTTTGCACTATAAACATTGAATCTGCCACTCATGAGAGAGAATATTCTGGATTTGCTGTTTGCTCTCCAGGTATATCTGTCTTTATTTTCTGTATCAGGATTGTATGACCAGACTGTACCTTGATCTGATCATATCTTGTTTACCTTTAATGTCCAGGTATTATTGGGTGTTAATAGAAGAATATCTGAAGAGCGTTGTATATGCATGTCTAGCTTTAATTATTCTGCTTTTTGTGATTCTTATTTATATGCTGATGGGGGTCCCTGAAGGCTTAGATATGGATGAGATGTTAGATGCATGGCACCTCTGTCTGACAATTTACGCAGTCCTTAATACGGTCTATGAGCCAGAGGAGAACAACAAAATGTGCTCCATGGTTTTCAGACTTCCATGTGCAGCAGAAACGTGGAGTGCGACCTGCAGAACGTTGGTGGTGTAAGGCGTGCCTTTTGGAAGATAGGGATGCATACTTTTGACTTTTTCGTGCATATCGGTCATGCCATTGCACAGCAAAGTGTGACTTTTTTCTTTAAGGATGGATGCTGCACTATCCCAACCTTCTAAAATGTATTTGTTTGTACAGGTACAAACTAAAAGACAATTTGATGTGCCTTCAGCGGATCAGTTTGGTTGGTATTTTGCACAAAAATGGCAATCATTGCAGCAAGTGACCTCGGATCTTGCCTCTCCAAAGAAAAAGCATTCTAATGCAGAGGATTGGCATACATTTCCTGTCACTGTTGAGGATATGCAGGTCCTCCAAAGGATATACATTTCTAGGTCTCCAGCGGATACTATTCCTGCTGGTTTTGTGAAGATGGCACACGCCAAGGTTGCTAAATTTATCAGTAGCAGAGTGCGTGCTTCTTATCTTTTGGTGTTCTTCCCAATCATCTAAAGCAGACTGGTTAGCTGAAATTCAAAATGAACAACTTGAAGCCTTCTGATCAGGAAAATTATTATCCACTATCTGATTTACCATTTTTGAGGAAAATTGTGCAGCAGGTCATGAGACCACAGTTGGATGGTTACCTTGAGAGACGACATTTGATCAATGGCAACATGATTTCAAGCATGATCATAGTCCAGAGACCTTGCTGATTTATTTGATTAGCTGCTAAGGCAGGGCTCGACAAACCCCATGGTGCCAGGTTGCCATGGCAACTGAAAGCAGACCTCAAGTCTGGAGCTCAGCACATGCATGGTCACTATAGGCAGAAGCACTACTGAAGGCTGTGATCATGATTACAGCCTGCAAAAAAACCACAGTAAGACTAGGGGAAGGCAGCAGACAGCTGAAGACATTTGAGGATAGACATTTTAATTAAAAAAAAATGGTGGGGGAATAGAGCGCTGGGGGTGGGTGCCAAGGGGTAAGGAGAAGGGGAGAGGGTCTGGCAAGGGAAATAGAATTGGGGAAGAGACAGCAAGACAAGCATTGGAGGGTGATGAGATGAATGCATGGGAACAAAAGGCACAATGTGTATATGCAAAAGGTGTGCCTCTGCACCACACACACAGGCACCTCATCTCTGCACCATGCACACGCATGCAGGCACAGGTGTAGTTTAAAATGTCAGTGGGGTGGTGGAAGAGAGGACGAGGAGGAGGAGTGGGGCCACCGCCTTCTGTTGGCTCTGTACAGTGGTCCATTAAGAGCCTGATTTTTCTAAGCTTTTTCCTCATAAAAAATGGGAAACAGTCTTAATAAATTAGGCCCTAAAATCAAAAAAGGTAACTGATACACCTCCCCCGGAAAAAGTCTGATTTTGTTCCTAAGTTTTGTCTGGTTTGTATACCAATTCCTTCCTACCCCTGAGCCAGCTCACCTTGGCACCGCTCCTCGGGTTTGTACGTTTATTTTTCTCCATATTCATCAAGGTGTCCCTCGACTGGCATTCGTGAATTTTCTCTAGGAACAAGCAAGAATTCAGTCTTCACATATGGATGACATCGGTGCCGACGGAGCCCATGCAGAAGCATCTCCCCAGATTTCAAAGAAAGCCTTCGGGAGATGAGTTGCACCACACATGCGTGGGTCCACTTCTTACCCAAGGGTGCCATCTTGCTTCAGTCTCCTTTTTTCCACGGAGTCCTTCGGGCGCTGTCCAATTTCCCCCAGAAGAAGTCTAATTTTATTCTCAAGTTTTTTTCCGGTTTGCATACTAGTTCCTTCCTGTTCCCCAAGCCAGCTTGCCTTAGCGTCGCTCCTCGGATGTGTTTGTTTATTTTTTCCTTAGTTTTTCATCGAGGTTCCCTCGACCGGTGTTCACACTCTTTTCAGCCGAAGGCCTCGGACCCCTGCCAAGAGGCAGGGACCACCCCCTTTTACTGATGATCTGCAGTGGCTTCAAAAAGTGTGACCAGTGTGGCAAAATATCACTCACTGACCCACACGACTGCTGCCTTTGATGCCTTGGTCCAGAGCACGATGACTCAGACTGTGAGCTCTGCAGAACCATGACCTCAAAGACCTTAAAGAGCCGCCATCAGCAGCAGTCCGACTCCGCCCCGGTGTCTCTAGTGACACTTTGCTTCAAGGCCCCCTCTGATACCACAGTGCCCCACGAAGCCAGAACCTCTTCAGAGTTCCGCAGCCACGGTTCCTCTGAGTGGAAGTCCCTGGAGGCAGAGCATAAGAAAAAAAAATCCTCTAAGACCGCCTCGGAGGACGGATCCAGGAAGAAGGTAAAATCCTACCCCAGGTTCCGCAGTCCCAGGCGTGAGTCCAAGAAGTCGGGGCAGGAGCAGCCCACTAAGATGACCCGCAAGGAGTCATCTGCTCTTGATGACCGTCCTCAGACCATCGAGGCCATTCTCAATGACAGTACTGGCACCGGGTCCGAGGTCCTCTGTGCTCGTATCAAAGGCTGTGGAGCTAACTGGAATGGGGAAGAGTGTATCTGCCCTAGTGGCCGTGCAGCGGGCATTTATGTCCGGTTCATTTGCTCTGACGACAGGACCCTTGACATTGAGGGCTTCCCTGGACGTTGAACTGGTCCTCAAGTGCCATTGGCCTTGAGAGCTCCCAGTTTAGGTCCCGGTCCCACTCCCGTTCCTCGGGACACCGGAGGTCATGCATCGCAAAGAGTGGTCCTCGACTGAATTGATTGTGCAGTGTCTGAGTCATACTCTGACTTTGAGTCTAACTTGGAGACCGAGGATGAAGAGTCCCCAGACACAAGGTGCCACCGTAACGTGCCCTCGGACCTGTCTCCCCTGGTGACCCAACGCTGTTCTCCTCACGAGGATTCGGCGCTCCTTGATTTTGTGAGGGATATGGCCAAGGCTCTCGCTATTGAGACTAAGGCCAAGGAGAACCCGTGAACCGAGGAATTGGAGATCCTCCAATACAAGACACTCACGAAGAAAACCCTTAGGGTCCCAGTGCCCCTGATACTCAACCACCATCTCCTCCGCATGTGGGAAACATCGATGTCTGTACCAATCGTTAGCAGGCACCTCGATGTCACGTACAGCATATGCCGAAGCCCAGGGTTCCAAAAGACCCAACTTTTCCACAACTCCATGGTCGTAGAGTCAGTAATGCGTAGACTCAAGAGCCAAAAAAAACATTCATCGGTGCCACCCAGCAGGGAGGCCCGAACCCTTGACGCCCTCGGCTGGAAAGCCTTTCAGGGCTCGATGTTAGCATACCAAATCTAGTCCTACCAGCTCTACATCAGCATGTACCTGAAGGAACTCTCGAAGGAGCTTGGTGGATTCTTGGCAGGCCTCGAGGGTGAACCCCTGCAGAGGTTCAAGACTTTAACCTCGGCAGTAACAAAGTGCTCAAAGTTTTGTTTTGTTTGTTTGTCCTGAGCAGCCTACGATGGATTAGAGTCATTGGCCAGGGTGACTGCCACAGGCATCAGGGCATGATGCCAAGCATGATTGCAGTCCGACCTGTAACAGTGGATGCAGGACAAACTGATTGATGTCCCCTGTATAGGAGAGAACCTATTCGGGAAGCCCATGATGGATAAGGCTGCAGGGCAGCAGAGATGGAGACAGAGTTCATGACAAGGACCAGGCTCTCAAAGACTTCTGTGCAGTCCTGGAAGAAAGCCCCGGGGGGAAATAGCCCTTCTTCCCAGAGAAAAAAGGAGGCTTTAGCACTACACCGCACTAACAGGCCTTCCAGTTCTCTCAGCAGGGCCAGCCACAAAAAGGCCAGTGACACGGTCCCAGAAAACATTACCCTGAAGTCCCAGACTCAGGGGGGAGCTTTTGACTGCCAGGGCGTGACTCTCCCCACCCCCCAGGGTTTCCCCAGCTGCCCACAGGGGGGGGGGCACCTAGCCCTATTTGCCCACAAGTGGACAGCCATCACAACAGACACCTGGGTGCTACAAATGGTCAGGAAGGGCTACCTCCTCCATCTACAGTAGGCGCCACCCACGTACTTCCTGGGAGAGCCCACCAGGCCTCTCCTTCACCATACCCTGCTCCTCACCAAGCTAGCACGCCTAATCCAGGACAAGGTAGTAGAACCAGTCCCAAAACATCTCTGGGGCACAGGCTTCTACTCAAGGTATTTTCTCATCCTCAAGAGGACAGGGGGTCTCAGGCCCATCCTAGACCTGTGAAAGCTCAACAGGTTTCTGGTCAGGGAGAAGTTCAAGACACTCTCCCTTGGGACACTGCTGCTGTTCCTCCAGCAGAAAGATTTGCTATGCTCCGTAGACCTAAAGGATGCCTATACATACATCCTGATTCATCTCAGCCACAGAAAATAACCTTTGCTTTGTGGGGGGGGGACAGCACCACTAACCCAGGGTGCTGCCCTTTGGTCTGGCCTCGTCACCAAGGGTCTTCACAAAGTGCCTTGCAAGTGGTTGCAGCCCATCTTCAGATTCAAGGGGCATTTGTCTTCCTTTACCTGGATGACTGGCTCATAAGGGGAGCCACAGCTACAGAAGCTCAATGCTCTGCCGGGCGCACCATAAATGCACTGCAGCACCTGGGGTTCGTCATAAGCTAACACAAGTCGCACCTCACCCTGGCCCAGCACCTAGAGTTCATAGGGGCACAACTAGATACCCTCCAGGCAGAAGTCTTTCACCCTCAGGAAAGGTCAGAATGCCTCAGGGAGTTAGCCACAGAGGTACACAGACACTGGACGCTATCTGCCTGGCTCCTCCTCCTCCTGTTGGGGCACATGATCTCCACGGTTCATGTGACCCCCATATGCCCGCCTGCATATGAGGGCAGCCTATTGGTTGCCATGAGGGAAGGGTTAGGACAGCCCTAGTTGGTGATTCGATCATTAGGTATGTAGATAGCTGGGTGGCTGGTGGACGTGAGGATCGCCTGGTAACATGCCTGCCTGGTGCGAAGGTAGTGGACCTCACGCGCCACTTAGATAAGGTCTTAGATAGTGCTGGGGAGGAGTCTGCTGTCTTGGTACATGTCGGTACCAATGACATAGGAAATGTGGTAGGGAGGTTCTGGAGGCTAAATTTAGGCTTTTAGGTAGGAAGCTGAAATCCAGAACTTCCAGGGTAGCGTTCTCCGAAATGCTTCCCATTCCACGCACAGGACCGAAAAGGCAGGCAGAGCTCCAGAGTCTCAATGCGTGGATGAGACAATGGTGCAGAGATGAGGGTTTTGGATTTGTTAGGAACTGGGGAACATTCTGGGGAAAGGAGGGGCTCTTCCGAAGGGATGGGCTTCACCTTAACCGGGATGGAACCAGGCTGCTGGCATTAACCTTTAAAAAGGAGACAGAGCAGCTTTTAAACTAGATAATAGGGGAAAGCCGACAGTTGCCCAAGAGTGGATGGTTCGGAAGAATGTATCCTTGAAGGATACTACCAAAAGCAGAGAGGTTCCAAAAAAGAGTAAAGTAGCCCCATTTTATCACACCTTGGACTGGTTGTTTTCTGCTCTGCGTGATTTGTTGCTTCTGTAGTGGTGGTCTCTTCCATAAGGCAGTCCCGGTATCCCCAGTAGCCTCCCGCTCCTTGGCCCTGCAACCTCCGGAGTCTCCCAAGCCTCCTCCCCAGGCCCAGCAGCACTCTGACTAGGGGTCGCTTGAACGTGAGCAGGAGGAGACCTGAAGGACTCTGTCAGGGGTGCCAGACAAGCGTGAGAGGTCACGCGCCTGGTCTCTCAGCCCCCCTCGGCAGTCTCTGGAGTTGGAGAGGAAGTGGCCCAGTAAGGTACCTTGAACCGATACGGAGGCCTCTGGCAAAGGTACTTGATTGCCTGAGGGTCATCCCGACGAGGACCCCCTCTCCTCCTCGACACCTGACCCAGTCACCCTGGCATCGGTGTCACAGGACCCCACTCCTGTGTGGGAGACCCGAATGCTGGCCTTGGAACACAGCATTTCT
Organism: Ichthyophis bannanicus; assembly: GCA_033557465.1. Lineage (NCBI taxonomy): Eukaryota > Metazoa > Chordata > Amphibia > Gymnophiona > Ichthyophiidae > Ichthyophis > Ichthyophis bannanicus. Next base: position 1,324,403,072 of record CM066032.1, read on the forward strand.
GCATTCCTCACTACCCAGCAGTAGCTGATGTCCGGCCCCACTGGCACGGGCTTTGAGACCGCAGGAACCTCGATGACTCCCCAGGCTGCCGTTGTGACCCCCAAGAGCCAGAAGCCTCATGAGGATCCTTGGTACTGGTCTCTATCTCTGTCCCGATCCTTGGGTGTGAGATCTTTGCAGGTGAGCGCCTCCGGCTCCGGGCAAGATTTGGCCTTGGAAACCCGGCGCGGGTCACTGACCCGTCTCGACCCGCCTGACCTCGAGTCCTCCACAGACTACTCAGACTGGGAGTCCGACGGCGAGACTTCCCCAGAGACTTTGTCCCACTGAGACCTCCCTTCCGACCCCTCCCCACAGACCCAGAGGTGGCAGTCACCTCCCGAGGACACTTCCTTCCTGGAGTAAGTCCGGGACATGGCACGGGCCCTAGCGCTCGCCACCGAGTCGGATGAAGAGCCCTGCGCTGAGGAGTTTGATATTCTGTAATATGAAGCTCCTCCGAGGGAGGCTGTCTCGATGCTGGTTCCTCCCATTCTGAACCGCCTCCTACTCCGCATGTGGGAGACCCCAGCCTCTGTCCCAGTTGTGAGTAAGTGCCTAGACACTATGTATAAGGTCCAGCGAGGTCCGGTGTTTCAGAAAGCCCAACTTCCCCACACCTAGATGGTAGTTGAATTGGCCATGCGGAAGCTAAAGAGCCCAAAGACTCATTCGTCAGTCCCCCTGGGCAGAGAGTCTCGTACCATCAACACCCTCGGGTGCAAGGTTTATCAGGGCTCCATGTTGTCATGCCGCATCCAGGTTTACCAATTATATATTGGGATGTTCCTCGGTGATCTCGCTAGGGAGCTCAGAGGCTTCATGGTGGGCCTTGACGGAGACCATCTCTGGCATTTTCAGGCCCTCTCAAAGTCAGTCGGGGAATGATCGAAGTACTTCTTGTGAGCAACGTACCTCTCACAAGCAGCGTACAAAGTCTTTGAGTCTTTCGCTCGGGTGGCAGCAGCTGGCAACGGAGCCCACCGGCAGGCTTAGCTCCAGTCCTCTGACCTGGAACAGTGGGTCCAGGAGAAGCTGCTGGATGTCCCTTGCCTTGGGGAGGAGCTATTTGGCAAGCCCATAGAGGATAAGGCCACGGAGATCGAGACGGAGTACGTGACGTGTACTCTCCTCTCCCGGAAGACTTCCTACCTCCCCAGGAAGAAGCAGTAGAGCAAGAAGCCTTTCTTCCATCAAAAGGGGCTCCCATACAGGGGCTACCTGGCCTATCTGCTGGCGTTGACCCCTGTTCAGGTTGGCCAGGGCAAGTCCATGGTCCATGGCCCTTGTAAGCTGAAGGGCCCCAAGACCCAACCTCTGATTCCGGTTCAACCAGCCTTGGGGTTTCGACGCCATCGGCATAGCCTGTCCCCCTCTGGTAGGGCGGCTGTCCATCAGGGGGCACCTGGCCCATTTCTCCCACAGGTGGAAGTCCATCTCCACCGATCCCTGGGTTCTCCAGGTCGTTCAGGGGGGTGGGAGGCTATCGCCTCCCTCTGGTTCAGGCCCCTCCTCTATACTTTCCCAATGAGTCATAGAAACAGAGAAAATTGATGACAGAAAAAGACCACATGGCCTATCTAGTCTGCCTTCCATATCAACAACTACAATAGTCCCCTTTTTTCCTTTAGAGATCCTCTGTGTTTGTCCCATGCTTTTATGAATTCAGATACTGTCCTCATCTCTACCACCTCCACTGGGAGACTATTCCACAGATCCACCACTCTTTCCGTAAAGAAATATTTCTGCGTATCACTCCTGAATCTATCCCCTTTCCCCCTCATCCCATGTCCCCTCCGTAGCAGTACTTGCTTTCAATCGAAAGAGGCTCTCCCCCTGTGCATTTATGCCATGGATGTATTTAAACGTCTCAATCATAGCACTTCTATCCCGCCTTTCCTCTAATGTGTACATATTAAGATCCTTAAGTCTGTCCACCTATGCTTTATAATGAAGACCACTAACCATTTTAATAGCCACCCTCTGTACTGACTCCATCCTGTTTATATCCTTTTGAAGGTGCGGTCTCCAGAATTGCACACACTACTCCAAATGAGGCTGCACCAAAGACTTATACAGAGGCATTGTCACCTCCTTTTTTTCTGCTAGCCATTCCTCTCCATATGCACCCAAGCATCCGTCTAGCTTTTGCAACCATACCTAGGTCCCACTCTTCTTTAGTGGACATAAAGTACTTCATCCCCTATACTATATTGCTCCCTTGGATTGCTGCAGCCCAAATGCATGACCTTATATTTTTTAACATTAAATCCTACTGCCAAATTCTAGACCATTCTTCAAGCTTAGCTAGATACCTCCTCATGTTATCTACACCTTCCCGGGTGTCTACTCTATTGCAGATTTTGTCACATCAGCTTCCCCAGAACCAGGCCCCTCCTGAGTCAGGAGCTCACAGGTCTCCTCGAGGATGGCACGTTAAAACCATTCCCACCGCACTCCCACGGACGGGGGGTTTTACTACCGATACTTCGTCATCCTGAAGTGGACAAGGGGGCCTTCGGCTCATCCTCGACTTGCAGAACCTCAAGTTCCTTATGCGAGAGATGTTGCTCTCCCTTGGAACGTTACTGCCCTACCTCCAGCAGGGCAATTGGCTATGCTCCTTAGACTTAAGATGCCTAGGCTCACATCCTCGTCCACCCCAAACACAGAAAGTACCTCCGCTTCGTGGTTCAGGGAAACCATTACCATTACAGGTTACTTCCCTTCGGCCTTGTGTCCACCCTGTGGGCATTCATGAAGTGCCTGGCAGTGGCTATGGCCCATCTATGGCTGCAGCACCTTCATCTATCCATATCTGGACTGGCTCATAACAGGAGGCATGGCCTCTGAAGCCAGGCAGGCCATGTACCGCACCATTTGCCTCCTGGAGCATCTGGGGTTCATGATCAATTACCCAAAGTGCCACTTCACTCCAGTTCAGTCCCTGGAGTTTATCGGGGCTCGCTTGGACACTCTGGGCCATGGCTTTTCTTCCTCAGGACATGATGGACCACCTCGTGTCCCTGGCGTTAGTGCAGTGCCGTCTTGACCCGGACAATGCTGTGCCTTCTCGGCTGCATGGTCTCCATGGTCCATGTCGTGCCCAACACCCATCTCAACATGCGGGCGACGCAGTGGTGCCCCCGAGCGCAATGGGCACAGTCAACTGGCCGCCTCAGAGACCCCATCTTGGTCTTTCCCAGTGCGGCGGAGTCTCTGGCTTGTTGGCAGGCATTTCAGAACCTGCTTCGCGGTATGCCCTTCAAGCCCTGACGCATCAGGTGGTCTTGATCATGAATGCCTCCCTGGCAGGCTGGGTAGCCCACTGCAAGGGGTAGCGCACTCGAGTCCTGGTCCCTCAAGGAGTTCCGACAGCAGATCAACCTGCTGGAACTCTGGGTAATTTGCCTTGTTCTCAGGGTTTTCAGGGAGCACTTACAGTGGTGCTGGTCCAGATGGACAACCAGGTCACGATGTTATATGTAAACAAACGGGGGCACCAGCTCCTACAGCCTCTGTTAAGAGGTGACAGCCCTGTGCTCCTTTGCGGTGAGCCAGGGCATGACCGTCCAAGCCACTTATCTCCCTGGTCAGGACAATGCTTGGTGGACCGGCTCAGCAGGGTCTTCTGGCCACACGAGTGGCGCCTGTGTCCCCAAACGGTGCAGCACCTCTTCCAGCAATGGGGGACTCCGGACTCGGATCTCTTTGCCAGCCCGGCAAACTCACAGCTTCCTCGGTTCTGCGGTCTCCTCCCGCACTCGGGCAGGGTGGCCCTCGATGCCTTCCTCATCTCGTGGGACACGGAGTTACTATATGCCCTCCCCTCATCTCCCGGAACCCTTCTCAAGGTCTAGCGGGACAGGGCCTCAATGATTCTCATAGCCCCGAGGTGGCCCAGGCAGCCATGGTTTCCCCTGCTGCTCCGTCTCTTGACGGAGCCCCCGGTCCCGCTCAGGTTCTCACTGGAGCGGTTGACACACGCAGAGGGTCTGTCTGTTCACCCCAATCTGAGGTCCCTGTCCCTCGCAGCTTGGCGGCTGAGCGGGTCGCTCTAGTCTCCTACCATCTTCCCGTGGAGATAGAGGACATTCTTTTGGCCTCACGAAAGGACTCGACCAGACGGGCTTACTCCTTCAAGTGGTGTCAGTTCTTGGTGTGGTGCTTGGAGCTCCGAACGGGCCCAATTTCATGCCCTACCTGTTTGGTCTTACAGTACCTGTTCCACCTCTCGCAGTCTGGGCTGAGGTTTAACTCGGTCAAGGTTCACCTGAGTGCCATCTCGGCGAACCACCAACCCATTGAGGGCAAACCTCTTTCGGGACTACCGCTTGTCTCTCGTTTCATGCTAAGCCTGCTTCTTTTCAAGCCCCTTACCCGCCCCCCTCTGGTGGAATGGGACTTCAGTGTGGTCCTCACGCAGCTGACCAAGGCGCCCTTTGAGCCCATGGCTACCTGCCCGCTGCAGCACCTGTCGTGGAAGTTGGCCTCCTTGATAGCTCTCAACTCTGTCCGGAGAGTCACTGAACTTCAGGCACTGCTGGCCGAGGCACCATACACTAGGTTCTATAGGAACCGGGTGGTCCTGCGGACCCACTCCAAGTTCCTTCCGAAGGTTGTCTCGGATTTTCATCTTACTCAAGAGAGAGTGCTGCCCACTTTCTTCCCGAAGCCCCACACTGACCCCAGGCATCAGCGGTTCTCCACACCCTGGATTGTGAGAGGGCTATCTCTTTCTACCTGCAATAGATTCAGTACCACCGCAGATCTGGGCAGCTCTTCGTTTCCTTCGACCCCCAACTGTTAGTGTAGACGGATTTTAAAAAGATTTGGACAAGTTCCTGGAGGAAAGGTCCATAAAGCATTCTTCTCCAGGAAGAAGCAGGAAATCAGTCCTCACATATGGGTGATGTTGGCACCAATAGAGCCTGCACAGAGCCTTTCCCCAGCTTTCAAAGAAAGCCTTTGGCAATGCCACCACGCATGCATGGTCCTCTTCCCGCCCAAGGGTGCTATGTTGATCAGTCTCCTTCTCCGCGGAGCCCTTCGGACGCACGTCCCTGTACCTCGGAAAAAGTCTTTTCATATTGTCTTCTATTCCAGTTTCCCGTTCCTCTTCCTGCCGTCCCCAGTGGCGGACCCCGGGACTTTATTTTTCCTTTTTCCTTTCGCGCCCTTTTCAACCGCTGGCCGAACCAAAGGTCTTTGGCCTTGCGGGGATTTTTTTGCCCCCATGGCCTCCAGTTTCAAAATGTGTGACAGATGCTCCAAAAACATGTCACTAAGGGACACCCATGATTCTTGTGTCTGGGAGCGGACCATAACCCAGAGCTCTGTTCCCTTTGTAAAAAGATGTTCTCCAAGGCCATCCAGAGCCGTAAGCAGAAACTGGATGCTATTTTCCCAAGACGGCCCTGGTGTCCCCTGTAGCTTACCTGCTCCACCGACCTTCTGCCTCTGGGGTCCCCCATGGCTGCTCCATGGCCCCAGCACCACTCTGAGCAAGGGTCTCCCAAAAGGGAGCAGAAGAAGGCCTCGAGGACCCAGTCGGGCTCCAGACAAGCACGAGCGTTCTCGCGCTTGGTCCCTTAGCCCTCCTCGGCAGTCCTTGTAGTTGGAGAAGGAGCGGCCCCGAAAGGTACCTTGTACGGATACAGAGGCCTCTGATGATGGCACCCGGTCTCCTGAGGGTCGTCCCAGCGAGGACCCCCTCTCCTCTTTGACACCCGACCCGGTTATCCCGGTGTTGGCGTCACAGGGCTCCACTCCTTAATGGGAGGCCTGAATGCTGGCACTGGAGCGCAGCATTTCTGCCTTCCTTGCTGCCCAGTAGATACTGGTTCCAGGCCCCGCTGGCATGTGCCTTGAGACCTCGAGGGTGATGCCTGTCTTGGCTCCCCAGACTGCCGTGACAACTCCTAAGAGCCAAGGGTCTCGTGAGGGATCCTGGCAGAGGTCTTGATCTCCGTCCCGGTCCTTGGGTGTGAGATCTTTCCGAGCCAGTGCCTCCAGCTCCAGAGGGGCTTCAGCCTCGAGAGCCTGGCGTGCTTCAGAGGCTCTGCTCGAGCAGCCTAGCTCCAAATCTTCCTCTGAGGTTTCGTGCTGGAAGTCCGACGGGGATATTTCCCCTGAATCCCCGGGCTCATCGGGACCTCCCTTCAGATCCTTCACCGTCCATTCAAAAGCAGTGGTCGCCTCCTGAGGATACCTCTTTTCTGGAGTTTATGCGTGACATGGCTCGAGCCCTGGCGCTCTCTACACAATCCAAGGAGGAGCCCGGTGCGGAGGAACCTGATATTTTAATTTTTTTTTAAATTAAGAATTTCTATTTAATATAACAGAAACATATACAAAGAAATATGCGCAATACATCGAAGGAAAAAACAAGGGGAACCATATCCCCAAAGGATTACCAAAAAGAAAAAAAATATGTACTGCAATTAGACCACATCCAGGAGTGCAGAGGGCAACAATGACCTAGGGCAAATTACTTTGTCAAGCTCTAAAGTTTCTTCCAAAGGTTGTCTGATTGTCACCTCAACCAGGAGATAGTGCTGCCGACCTTCTTTCCGAAGCCCCACACCGATCGGACATTGGCGATTCTCCACACCCTCGACTGTAGGAGGGCGCTCTCCTTCTTCCTGCAGCTCACGCAGGCATACCGCAGGTCTGAGTGTCTCTTCGTCTTATACGCCCCTGCCCATTTGGGGCTCGCAGTCACCAAGCAGACACTCTCCCTCTGGGTAGCAGATTGCATCACCTTCGCCCAGGCTTAGGCTGGGCTACCGCTGGACCGCCGAGTCACAGCGCACAGTGTCCGTGCGAGGGCAGCATCTGCGTGCCCCTGGTGGACATCTGTCAAGCCGCAGCCTGGTCCTCGGTTAATACCTTCGCGACGCATTACTGCCTGGAGAAGGAGTCCCGTTGGGACAGTGCCTTCGGCCAGGCCATACTCCATAATCTTTTCGGGGTTTAGGCAACTCAGGCCTTTCCAATCCTCCTCCTGCAGCTACTGGGAGTGTGGTCTTCCGGGAATTCGGGGTCCTCGGGCTGTCTTCGGTTACCAATGTCTGCTCACAGCTCACCGTGGCACTTTTCTACAGGTCCTTGGTAGGCTGTAGCTGGGGATTCCCATATGTGAGGACTGACTTCCTGCTTGTTCCTGGAGAAAACATAGATCTCCAGGAACAAGCAGGAATGTAGTCTTCACATATGGGTATCGTCAGTACCGACGGAGCCTGCGTGGAAACGCTCCCCAGCGTCCAATTAGAAAGCTTTTGGGAGCATCCTACAGCAGCTGCGTGCTGCCTTTCCCAACTGCCTCTCTCCAGTTCTTCGTTTTCTGCGGAGCCAGCAGGTCGTTTTCCTGTCACCGCAAAATTATCCCATCTTTTTCATTCTTTTTTTTGTGGTAGCGTCTGCCTTTCTCGACGCTATACTGGTACCGCCGGTTCTTTCTTTCCTATTTAAAAAAAAAAAAATTTGTAATTGTTTCTGGATTTTCCAGTCTTTTTTCTGTCGGGCGCCACGCGCCATTTTGTGCACTAGGCCCAATTTTTCCTTCAGAATGGAAAAACCCGTTTCGGGTTTTAAAAAGTGTTCCAAGTGTGGCGGTACCATCTCCGTCACCGACACCCACGAATGGTGCCTTAAATGTTTAGGTCCTGACCACTCCATCTCGGAGTGTGTTGCCTGTGGGATGATGTCGAAGAGGGGTCGGCAAAACCGAGCAGCTAAGCTTAGCACCCTTTTTCCCTCCGATGCAACATCCGTGGCATCGACGTCTTCCAGGTCTTCATCTTCCTCCCATGGATCTCAGGTAACCAAACATAAATCTGGCTGGTCCTCAAAGGGTAGATCTCCTTCCAGGCATCGAGATGCCTCTGGCATTGCCCTTGAGGGACTTGTACCAGCAAAATTGCCCCGGCGGGAGGCTTCGGCTTCCAAAGCACTATCGGGGCTCCAGGATGTTCTCGAGGCCTCAACCTTGGCAGAACTACTGGTGCCATGCTCTGGGGTACCGGCTGCTTCGCCTGGTACCGACACCCAGGCATCGGCAGCGTCAATAGACCAGAGGTTCTTGGCTATTGAACGCAGTGTGGTGGCTCTTCTTGCGGCTTCGGTGCCTGCGGGACCGCTTCAGACAGTTCAACCGGTATCGACACCGACACCGATACCGGTACTGACAGCATCGACATCGGCGACTGTGTTACTGACACCGAGTCATGCTGTTTCCTCCGGTATCGACAGGCCGGTACCGGACCCCTCCGGTACCGACTTCGATCGGTACCGGTATTGGGCTTTACAAGAACACCCGGACAGGAGATATTTTGAACCCTCTGATGAGTCTGAGGATTCTGACTGGTCTGTCGGTACCAGAGTACTTCTCTCTGAGGAGCCTTCCTCTCCTAAACGTAGCATGTCTCCTCCAGAGGATATATCCTTTCAGGATTTCATCAGGGAGGTGGCTAGAGGTCTTTCCATCACAGTGGCTCCTGAAGCAGAGCCCAGAGCAAAGGAATTGTAGATTTTACAATATCCTAAAGCTCCCAAAGAGGCAGCCACTTTGCCTATTCATGAGATCTTGCATGATCTCATGCTAAGAATGTGGGAAACACCTCTTACCACCTCTCCTCATTCTCGTAGGCTTGATACCATGTATTAGAGTACCTCCTTGTCTTGGATTTCAAAAAACCCAGCTACCACACCACTCCATCGTAGTGGAATCAGCTATGAGAAGGATCAAGAGTGCAAAAAGACATGCATCTAATCCGCCAGGACGTGAATGTAGGACTCTTGATGCCTTTGAGCGTCGAACTTTCCAGGCCTCTATGCTTTCTGCCAGGATTAGCTCCTACATTCTTTATATGGGAATGTTCCTTAAGGAGGTTACAGGAGATCTAGAGCTTATGAGCCCTCTCCTTCCTGATGATAAGAGGCAAGATTATCTTACACTTGTCAAACATGCCCAAGATGTTTCCAAGTTTGTTAATCGTGCAGCTTTTGACTGCTTTGAGTGCATAAGCAGAACCTCTGCCATTGCCATAGGTGCTCGTAGGATTGCCTGGCTCCAGGCATCTGATTTAGAACTCTGGGTACAGGACAAACAGGGGAATATCCCTTGTACAGGCGAAAATCTCTTTGGCAAAAATTGGCAAGAGAAAGCTAATGAGCTGGACGCTGATAACACCACTTTGGATAGACTATCCAAGGCTACAGCTGATCCTGCAAGGAGAAAATCCTACAAGAAACCATTCTTCTCTAAAAAGAAGAGGTTTTACCCCTCCTATACCCAGCAGGGGCATTCTGCCAGTCAGTCTGCCCGAAAGGGACAGCAGCCACCAAAACAAAGGAAAACTAAGTCTGCTAAGCCTCAACCGGCTCAGCAGACTCAGCCTCCACAGGGGCTTTGACTCCCTTCTAGAGAACTTGGCCTTCCTGGCCCTCAACGGACCAGAGCCCTCCACCATTCCAGGAAGGTTTTGTCATTTTGCCCCCAGATGGGAGCAGATAACAGCAGAAGAATGGACTCTCTCCATTGTAAAGGAGGGGTACAAGCTTCATTTCCTCAACATGCCCCCTCCTACAGTTGTAAGAGGGTTCAATTCTCAGACCTCACTCGAAAATCAGTTGGGTTAAGAGGTCAATTTACTTCTTGCCCAGGGGGCAATAGAAGACGTACCCATTTCCCAACAGGGTACGGGGTTTTACTCCCCCTATTTCCTTATTCCAAAGAAAACAGGGGGACACAGACCCATTTTAGACCTCAGAGAATTGAACAAATTCCTGTTCAAGGAGAAGTTCAAAATGATTTCTCTAGGAACTCTTCTGCCATACCTTCAGAGTCAGGATTGGCTTTGTTCTCTAGATCTCAAGGATGCGTACACCCATGTTCTCATCCATCCAACTCACCAAAGATTCCTTCGGTTTCTATGTCAGGGGAAGCACTACCAGTACAGGGTTCTTCCTTTTGGCCGGGCCTCAGCACCAAGGGTGTTTACGAAATGCATGACTGTAGTGGCAGCATTTCTTCGCACTCTAGAAATATTCATCTTCCCCTACTTTGATGGGACTCGAATGAGCCAGTCATCTGAGTCAGAGGCCAGAATTTCCCTATCTTGCACAATGCGTATCCTTCAGTATTTGGGACTGGTTATAAACATCACAAAATCCAACCTAACTCCCACTCAATCTCTTAGAGTTTATAGGAGCCATGCTGGATACCAGGAAAGCAAGGGCCTATCTCCCACAGCCCCGCTGCTTTCGCATTGTGCAATTGGCTTCCCAAGCAGTGTTAAAAACTCATCTCACTGCTCGGGAATGCTACAATTGCTAGGCCACATGGCATGTACCGTGCATGGGGTCCCTATGCTCGCCTCCATATGAGAGCAGCCCAATGGACTCTATCCACTCAGTGGACTCAAGCATCAGGCTGCCTATCAGACAAAATAGCAAACTCAACTTGCTTTATTTTGTCCCTACAATGGTGGCAGTCAACCCAAAACCTGTTGGTGGGGTCCCCTTTCCAACAGCCCCCACCCCAGGTCACTCTAACAACAGACGCCTCACAGATGGGTTGGGGAGCTCACCTGCAAGATCTCTCTACCCAAGGCACCTGGACTCCACAGGAGACCCATCTACACATCAAGTTCTTGGAACTCGGAGCAATCTTCCTTGCTCTTCGAGCGTTCCATACCCAGCTGAGCTACAAGACAGTCCTAATTCAGACGGACAATCAAGTAGCCATGTTCTATCTGAACAAGCAGGGAGGAACAGGCTCTCTGTCGCTTTGCAACGAAGCTTTGCGACTATGGGCCCTCGCCAGAGAGCATCGGATTCATCTCCTTGCGGTGTATCTGCCAGGCATTCAAAACTCTTGGGCAGACAGACTCAGTCGAGTTCTGCTTCCACATGAGTGGTCTCTTCGTGCAGACCAGGTAGCAAAAATTTTTTAAATTTGGGGAACTCCGGACATAGACCTCTTTACAAACCGGAGAAAAGAAAAGAGAGAGAAAACTCCTAGGGGAGGTGGGTGGGTTGTGAAGACTGCATTCCTGCTTGTTCCTGGAGATAGCATAGTTACTCACCTGTAACAGGTGATCTCCGGGAACAGCAGGAATTTAGTCCTCACAACCCACCCACCTCCCCTAGGAGTTGTATCTCTCTTTTCTTTTCTTTCCCTCTCTCTCTCTCTCTCTCTCTCTCTCTCTCTCTCTCTCTCTCTCTCTCTCTCTCTCTCTCTCTCTTTGTCTCAGCTTTACAACTCAACTGGAGAGAGGCAGTTGGGAAAGGCGGGAAGGCAGCACGCAGGTGCTGTGGGATGCTCCCAAAAGCTTTCTAATTGGACGCTGGGGAGTGTTCCCGCGCAGACTCCGTCGGTACCGACGATACCCATATGTGAAGACTAAATTCATGCTGTTCCCGGAGATCACCTGTTACAGGTGAGTAACTATGCTTTACACACCTGTAACAGGTGTTCTCCAGGGACAGCAGGAATCAGTCCTCATAACCCACCTGCCTCCTGTAGGAGTAGCCCACTCTTTTTTTATCTTTTGTCTGAGCTATGTCATCTGACTGATCAAGATGACACCCTTGGGCAGGAAGGGGACCATGCATGTGTGATGGCATCTCCCAAAGGCTTTCTTTGAAAGCTGGGGAAATGGGGAAATGCTCCGCGTGGGCTCCGTCGGTGCTGACATCAGCCATATGTGAAAACTGATTCCTGCTGTCCCTGGAGAACACCTGTTACAGGTGAGTAACTACGCTTTAAAGGGGACCCAGGATATCCACTGCTTACCCCAATACAAGCATTGTGGAACCTGTGTCTTTTGGGGAAACTGCTAGGTACTTGCAACATAGATTGGCCACTGCTGGAAACAGGATACTAGACTTGATGGACCTTGGTCTGACCCAGTATGGCATATCTTATGTTCTTGATAAAGAACTATAAGTGGACCAAACACTTGGTCATGCAACAACTTATAAAATTCATCCGTATACCTGTCAGGACCCAGGGCCCAGCAACATTGCGCATGGTGGATGGTTATTGACACCCCTTCTGCCATAATAGGGGCTCCCAGGAAAGTTGCCTGCTGTTCTGTGATATGTGGCAATGAGACTACAAAGGTAGTCCACCACCTTAGTGGGCGAGTCCAAGTCTTGTCAGTATAACTTTTGAAATGTCTCCCGAAACTGGCCCAGAATTGAAGGGGTAGTTTTGTGCATCTGTCCAGTTGCATCTCGAAGTCTGAGTACAAATTTTAACCCCCGGGGGTCACGCAAACAATGTGTAAGAAGCTTTCCTGTTTTATCCCCATAGTAGTATAACTGGTATTTTTAGTAAAGAAGGGACTTTTTGTCTCTTTGATGGGTTAGCTCGTTCAGAGGCCTGCAGTTCCAGAAGGTGAGCCTGGGGTGATTGATCCAATCTTCGGGCATACTGTTTACGGGCTCTCACCACTTGTTTCTCAAAACGCAAGACTTGAATTAGTACGTTTTCGCCGCCTTGCCATATAGGCAATTATTTCCCCTCATAATACCATCATCGCAGTCTTCCAGTAAAGTTCAGGGGTCTCCCTATGCTGGGCATTGTAATGTTGGTAGTCTTCCCATTTCTCCAATAAAATCCTGCAAAATTGTTCATTATGGTAAACCTCTAGGGGGAAACGGCACACGTGTCCCCTGCCCTGCCTGAGCCCATGCCAAATCTATCCAAATTGGGGTATGGTCTGAAATTTCCATTGGGCTTATGTATGCATTCTCCACCCGTGAAAATAGCCCTGTTGTGGTGAGAATGTAGTCTATGCGAGCATTTAACCTCTGTGCACGAGAATCGTGTGTAGACCTCCTCAGTTTGGGTGAAGCAATCGCCAAGGGTCTACAAGATCCAGTTGGTGCTTAAAACCCTGCAGCATTCGTGCAACTCCAATGCGCGCATCCTGCCTTCCTCGTGATGTATCCATCAGGGTCCAGTACTCCATTAAAATCTCCCCCCACCACTGCAGGGTTTATGGATAATCACTCCATTGTAGAAGCTAGTTGGGTGTATAACTGAGCATCAGGTAAATTTGGCTCATATATGTTACATAGCCCTAGCGCGCGTCCATTTAAGTCCTCCGACAACAATATATAGTGGCCTTGAGAGTATAAGTTTGTTTACATATATACTGAACTCTCTTGTGAATCAAGATTACCACCCCTACTTTGCGACCCTGTACAGGTGCTCCAAAGACCTGACCTACCCAGTCTCTCCATAGCTTTGCATGTTCTAAGTCTGTCCTGGAGGAGAGCCACTTCACACCCATGGTACGCCAGTGCTCGCAGAATCTTTGCGTGTTTAATGGGGATCCCCAGGCCACAGACATTCCATGAAATTACTCTAAGCCTGTATCAACGATATCTATGGCCCTAGCCCGTAGATATAGGGTATGAGTTTGGAAGGGTCCCCCCAGCCTAGGGAACCTCCCAGCACTATCTGCCCTGTTTCACTCACTGAGGTCATAAAACTAACCCACATTAACTCCCTTCCCCAACCCCCCACCCTACCTCCCTTCTCCTTCTCCTTCCCCCTCCCCCAACCCCCCATCTCTTCCTATACACATAGTCCCCCAAATGCTCCCATTCCATTCCAACCTCCTAAGGATTTGGTGATGCGTAGGGGTTCCCCCCATGCTAAAATATTGATCACCCGTATCTCTCAGTAAGAACCACCCGCCCTCCCATTTTACCTGCATATTCTAGTCTACTCACTTCCATACAGTCTATAATGTCGAGCCGATCAGCACCAGAGTCTTGCAGTATATGCCCTATTCCAATCTTTCTCGCTGATTCCAGCCCAGCCACAAACCCCCCATTCAAATCCCCCATCTCTGGTGATGACCATCCGGCTCAGATACATTCCCTCCCATCCTCAGTATTATCCCAGCCCTAGCACAAACATAGCCCAAAATTGTTTCAAAATCTTCTCCTCTATTAGAGCATCAAACATAGTTAACTACTCATTTGATATGAAATACAAATTTGTGAAACTGATCAATAAACAAATAACTTTCATATTCTTATTCACACCTGTTGGAGGTACTTTCAAAATTCAAATATAGTCTATGCCCCTTTAGGGATCATCCATTTCCTCCTGTTCCAGGTGCTTGCCAAGGTGGTTCCCAGGACCATAAAAGGAAACTGTTCTTCTTAGCCTCCAAATCCGTATCTCTCATAGGCTAGCCTCAGATCTGTGGGGCTACTCTTTCTTACCATACTTTCTTTTCTTGCCAGTCCCAAACAGTCAGGCCATTCAGAAACTGCGTGGCTTTATTTATTTATTTATTTATTACAAGTTCTTATATACCGCACTATTCGGCATCAGCGCGGTTTACATTATAACATAAAGACCATAACAACAAGCTGTTTGGTTTACATCGAACAGGAGTACAAACTTGGAGAACCGGGGTAAACTATATACATGAGATAATTACATAGAAAAGAATAGAGTCTTAATAATATCAAGAACGGCATGGTGTGTTCATGAGTGGGTCACTTCCTCTGGTTCAATTGCTGGTAGGGTAGTATTGAAGGAAGAGGTGGTATTTGAGTGCCTTCCTGAACTGGAGTAGGTCAGTAATGGCCCTTATGTCAGAGGGTAGCGCGTTCCAGCATTTGGGTACATAGAAACTGAAGGCTCTGTTTGAGGTTGTCATGTTGCACTTTGTCAACGCCTTCGAGGTTGTCAGTAGGTTTACGGCTGTTGTTCTTCTGGATCTGTTGGGGGGTACAGTGTGAATCAGATCTGTGAGTGAGGAGGATGAGATACCCTTGATTGCCTTGAATGATAGTACTAGGGTTTTAAAGATGATCCTCCCATGGATGGGGAGCCAGTGAAGTTGTTTAAGAATGGGAGTTACGTGATCGCTTCTGGAGGCTCCGTAGAGGACTCTTGCTGCGGCATTCATGGCCATCTGTAGTGGGCTAAGAGTGGATTGAGGGAGACCTTGTAATATGGCATTTGCAAAGTCGAAGTGTGGCAGGATTAGCGCTTGGTATATGGTTCGGAAGTCATCCGGGTCCAACAGGGAACGCATATGCCTAAGCGAGCGTATTTTGAAGTATACAGCTTTAACTATGTTATTTATGTGATGTTTCATATCCAGACGTTGGTCCAATGTAACTCCAAGGTATCTTATTGTTTCTTTAGCTTGTAGGTCAGCTTCCTTGACACTGACGTGGGCTGGAGGGGTGAAGTTGGGGTCTTTGGAGATGAAGAGCACCTCTGTTTTTTTATGTTGAATGCGAAGGTTTTGTGATTGGAGCCACTCTGAGACCGAATTGAGGCAGGTCTAATTGAGTTGTAGAGAAAGGCATATATAAGAGAATGTCATCTGCATATATCAAGCAGTTGACTTTGAAGGATCTTATGACGTCGCAGATGGGCTGCATGTATATGTTAAATAGTAGGGAAGACAATGAGGAACCTTGAGGCACACCTTGCTTTTGATGGAAGCGTTTTGACTCTTCTGTACCGGACTTCACATATTGCCATCTTCCATCCAGATAAGAGTTACACCATTCTAATGCACTGTTGCAGATACCTTTCTCTTTCAGTCGTCCGAGGAGAATTTCGTGGCTTACCGAGTCGAATGCCGCAGCGATGTCTAAGAAGACGAGTACAAATCCTTGTCGGATGTTGTTAATGCCTATGATAATGTCGTTGAATAGGTTAGTGAGAAGGGTCTCGACCCCATGATATTCTCTGAACCCATGTTGGCAGTGATCTAGGGGAGCTGTGGTGTCTATATGATCTTGGATTTGCCGTTGTGCCTCCTTCTCAATTATCTTGGCTAAGAGGGGAATGCTAGCTATAGGCCTATAAGATTCGACCTTTTGCGGGTCTAGCTTGGGGTTTTTCAAAAGTGGCCTGATGGAAGTCTGCTTGAGTGCTGCAGGGAAGTACCCTGTTGTGAATGAGAGGTTCATTAGATTTGCAATGAAGGGGCTGAACGCACAACGTAGCTCCTTAATCCAAAAAGCTGGGCATGGGTCCGTTTGTGCAGTGGAGGTATTGAGAGATGCTATGGTGTCCTCGATGCATTTAGTGGATGGTGTAGAGAAGTTATTTAGTGGGGTTGCATTCGTTGGTTCTTGGAACGGGACTGTTGACACCTTGTTAGTTTGCACTATCTTGGATTGCATGTAGTCAGCGAATTTCTGTGGATGAATCTCACTGTGTTGTTCGGGAGAAGGTTCCTTAGAGGGATTTGACCAGGTTGAAGAGGTCACGTGGTTTATTCAGTGATCTCTTTAGAGTGTCTGTGTGGTATTGTTTCATTGTGGTTGTGATTGCTTCACGGTGTGTGGAGAGGTGAGTACGGTAGGCGGTCTGATCTTCAGTGGAAAGTGATCTGCGCCAGCGGCGTTCCAGTCTGCGGAGTTGGGTCAGAGAGGATCGCAATTCAGGAGAGAACCATGGGGCGGTGCTTCTTTTTCTCCTCTTTGTGTTATTGGAAATTGGAGGTTGTGATATGGCATGCAGATTGGAGTTCCAGGAGGTGATTAGTTCGTCGAGGTCTGGTATGGTTTTGTTGAGGAGTGATTGGGTCTCAGCCAAGATGTGTTCCCTGTTAAATGGTCTAAATCTTCTTGTGGGCCGGTGTCCCAAACTGCAGCTGGCAGCCCTGATGCTCTACCCGGAGCCTTGCAGAATATTGGAGGGAAAATTGTAAGCCATTTGTCACCAGTTGTCCACACACTGAGGCAAAGTCCCTCCTCTGCTTACTTGCGGAGAATAGTCGGAAAACTAAGATGTCCCTAGACAAGTGATCTGTGTGCCACCGGGCCCGTGCTGCCTGCAATACTGCTTCTTTTTGGAGGTGGTTATGAAATCTTGCGATGACGGCCCTAGGCCTGTTAGCTCTTTCTCGTCTGGGGCCTATCCAGTGAACCCGCTCTAGGATTATTTTCTCGCCATGGTGGTTTTTCATCAGCGCCCCCAATCAAGTCTCTAAATAGCCATGTATCTCACTGTCTTTCACCAATTTGGCCATTCCAATAAACCTTCGATTTTTCCTTGTCCACGGTTTTTTAGATCTTCAAGCTTTTCGTTCTGCTGATGAATTTGATTTTTTTTGTATCGTTTGAGTGTGTTCACGTAAGTTCTCTACATCCGAGATCCTCTGCTCAGCTTGTGCCATGTGGCCTCTGACATCAGTCATAGCCTGTGTCAGCTGAGAGAGCAGAGAGGACAATCTCTGCAGCCGTCCCTCGAGAGCCGATACAACTGCCCAAGTCACCTCTTCTACTAGGCCAGTTGTGGTTGCTGCAGCAGTAGCCACACTCTATATTGCCTGCTCCACCATTTTAGAATCTGGGACCCGAATCCTCTCTCTCTATGAGCTTTCACCACCATCCACAGGTCTCAGCCTGTCGAGAAATGTTTTTCAGATGCCTTTCATTTTCCAGGCTAATTATGTGGTTCCCTGAGCGAGCAGGACATCATAAATAAGTTTGTTTTTTTCAATTTTCAGGGGGGGGGGGGGGGGTTGCCCCAGAGCAGAGCAGAGCAGAAACTCATTCTCCCTGCTCATCGCATCACATGATCTCAACATATAACTTTTTTAAAATTATGTATGATTTGGGGATTGAATATACACTTGACTAGTGAAGATTTTCAGGGGCAGTTTCTCCAAAGGGTAAGTTGTGCGCATACTATGATAGTCATGAACTTTACTTCTAAGCTTGGTTTTGGGGTTTTCATATTGTGATTCAGCTGATGATTCTTCTATACCTTGATTATTGTAACTTTTTGGACATGGGTTTGCCTGATTCTTCGCGCCACTCTCTGCATTTAGTTCAAAATGTGGCTGTACGCATGATTTTTGGTCTCAGGCAGATGAATCAAGTATACACTTTTTGAGGAACTGTATTGGCTTCAGATTAAGGATTGTATTTTATTTAAATTCCTGTGTACTGTTTATCATGTTATCTCCAGGAACAAGCAGGAATGAGTCTTCACATATGGGTATGTCGGTACTGACGGAGTCTGCGCGGGAATGCTCCCCAGCGTCCAATCAGAACGCTTTTGGAAGCATCCCAACACGCCTATGTGCTACCTTCCCGCCTTTCCCAACTGCCTCTCCTCAGTTTTCATTTTTCCACGGAGCCGGCAGGACGTTCTTCTGTCACCGCAGAAAATTCTTCTTTTATTTTTTGGTTTTCTTGTGGTCGCGTCTGCCTTCCCCGACGCCACCGGTACCGCCGGTGTTTCTTTAATTTTTTCTTCTAAATTTTCCTTTATAAGGAATGCCCTTTTTTCTTCTTAGGGCCTGACGGGTTTTTTTCGGCCTGATAGGCCTACTCTTTTTCCTCATGGACGCGTCAGCCACTATCCCTAAGAAATGTTCAAACTGTGGCGGTACAAATTTCATTTTAGACACTCATAATTGGTGTCTGCCCTGCTTGGGTCCTGACCACTATCCGCTGGAGTGTCCCTCCTGCAACAGTGTAGTCGGAAGAAGTCTTCAGCATCGAGTTCACCTCAGGACACCGACCACCCTTTCTTCTTCACAGGATCAGGTAACCCAAAAACAGTCTGTTAAGACTAGCCAGCCCTCGAGTGGTAGATCTCATGCACAGCATAGAGATGCCTCTGGCCTTGCCCTCGAGGACACACTGGCTTTAAAACCCCGGTGGGAGTCTTCGGCCTCCAAATCCTTAGTGGGGTTTCAGGTTGTTCCTGAGGTTCACCCCTCTCCGAACATACCTGAGCGATGCTCGGTGGTGGCATCCGCTTCGAGCGGTACCGATACCCTGGCATCGGCAATGGTGTTTGATGACACATTCCTCACCAAAGATCGTAGTCTGGCGTCCTCGGCTGCGGGCCCGTTGGATACGCTACAGACCGATCTTCCAGTATCAGTATCGGTACCGGTACTGGTACTGACGCCGGTACCCTTCAGATGTGCATCGATAGACTCGCTTCCCTCGATGCCGAGTCTGGAATCGATCTCCAGTCTGGACGACTGGGTATCGACTCGCCTTGGGTACCGATACCGGATGGTACCGAAGGCACAATTCCAATGATCCATGTCGGGCACTCTCGGTTTCTTCGATACCAATAGAGCTGTCACCGGCTGGCCTTCATCCACCGGTGTCGGATACGGTGCCGGAGTCAGTACCGGTATCCACATTACCATTGCTGTCGGTACCTTCCATGCTTCTCTCATCAGGCTCACTTCCCTCGGTACCGAGTTTGGAATCTGTCCCTAGCATGGACGATGCGCTACTGACTGTTCCTGGTCCCAACCTCCTGCGGTACCGGCGACCATCCTTTAAGGACCCGATACTTCTCCCTTTAGGGTCTTCTATTCCTCTAAATTTGGATAGATCCCTGGGTGCCAATGCTAGTTCTTCAGCAGATCTAGCCTGTCCTCCTCTTTCTAGAGGATTTCCCTCTGGGGATTTTTCTTTTCAAGCATTCCTGCTTGATATGGCAAAGTCACTTGCCATTTCTATACCAGGTCAGGATCCTACACCAGGGAATACAGAATCCCTGTATGCTCCCTGGAGTCCAAAGGAGAACATCATGCTTCCTTTGCATCAAACCTTGCAGGATCTCCTCTTTCGAATGTGGGAAACTCCTTTAACGGTACCCCCACCTTCTAGGGCAACTGATCTTCTATATAAGGTGCCCCCCTCTCCAGGTTTTCAAAAGACTCAACTTCCTCATCATTCCATTGTTGTAGAATCAGCAATGAGGCATATTAAGAGTACTAAAAAGCACTCTTCTTATCCGCCAGGTCGTGAGTCTAAGACTTTAGATGCCTTTGGACGCCAAACCTTCCAGGCATCCATGCTTTCAGCAAGAATTCTCTCATGTATTTTCTATATGGGATTATCTCTTGAAGAGGTCACAAAAAAATTACTGCTTTTGACCCCTTTTCTTCAAGACCCCAAAAGAGCAGACTATTCCTTATTGGTTAGTCATGCTCAAAATATCTCTAGGTTCCTTACTCGTGCTTCCCTAGACTCCTTTGAGTCTGTTAGCAGAACTTCTGCTATAGCTATAGGGGCACGACGTAAAGCCTGGCTCCAAGTTTCAGACTTGGACAAATGGGCACAAGAAAGACTGGGAAATACTCATTGCATTGGAGAAAATCTTTTTAACAAGGAGTCTTTACTCCAAGTTGCTCAGTTAACCACTGACATTGCTGTTTCCAGAGGCTGTTCTACGCCTTCCTCTTTCCCAGTTGGTAGGAAATTTCCTAGCAAACTTTCTTCCCCTAAGGGGAAAAAGTTTTATCCATCTTCTGCCCATCATACAGATGTTCCCAAACAGGGGAAACATCGCACTGGTTTAAAGAAACCACAACCTCAACAGGTTCAGCAAACCCAGCAGTCGCAGGGTTTCAGATAGATTATCATTACATCTCCTGTTTGGTGGTTAGAGTTTGCAGTCTGCTTCTTTTCACTTGAAGCATCTACGCTAATTTCATCCTAAATTCTCCTGGATCTCTCTTCACGAGACATCCTTTCTTTTTGCTCTAAGAGTCTTTATGATGATCATGCCTATAGTTAACAGGTTTCTCTTCCTCCTACTGGGAAAAGAGAGGTGACAACTATCAATAAGACAGTTTTCCCTGTACTAGCATGTATCATCTTACCTTTCCGAGACTTACTACATAGTCAGTCTCCTTCAACTCTGTCTTACCTCCCTCTTACTACATCATTCGGTTTGTAAGAGTGGCTCTAATCTCCAGGAACAAGCAGGAATAAGTCCTCACTTATGGGTACATCGGAACCGACGGAGCCTGCGCGGGAAAGCTCCCCAGCTTCCCAGGAAGGAAGCTTTTGGGGTCTCCCACTGCACATGCGCGCTGCCTTCCCGCCTTCCTGACCAGCTCTCCTCAGTTTCTCTTTTTCCGCGGAGCCAGCAGGTCGTGTTCCTGTCACCGCTGAAGAAATTATTGTTTTAGTTTGTTTCTTTAGACCGCGTACCTGCCTTCCCCATACCGAAACCGGTACCGCCGGTCTCTCTTTTCTTTTCTTTAAAAAAAAAAAAAAAAAAATCTTTATCTTGCACAACTTGGTGACTTCGGTTAGGCCTCAGGCCTACACAAATTCTCCTCATGGAGAAACCAGCCCCTGGTTTTAAGAAGTGTACCAAGTGTAGTGCTGTTATTTCTGTCACAGACACCCATGAATGGTGTCTTAAATGTTTGGGACCTGACCACTCCATTCCGGACTACCCATCCTGCTCCCAGATGTCTAAACGTGGTTTGCAGAACCGGGCCAACAAATTCCATGTGCTGTTTGCTTCAGATAATCCAGCATCACAGTCATCCAGGTCTTCCTCTCCGGATGGATCTCAGGTAACCAAACCTTCTTCGGGCAGGTCCTCAAAGAGCAAATCTCCTTCAAAGCATCGAGAGGCTCTCAATTTTGAATCTGAGGACCATGCCCCAGCCAAACAACCCCGGCGGGAAGCTCTGATTTCCAAAGCACCATCTATGGGGTTACAGGTTGACATCGATGGCACGGCCTCGACTGATCACCTGTTAGACTGCTCTGGGGTACCAGCCCATACCGGTACCGACATCCAGGCAGCAGTGGCGTCTATGAGCAATACTGTTCAGACCATGCAGCAGGCCATGCTGGCTTTTATTACAGCTGCGACGCCCGCGGTACCGGGTCCGGTTCCGGTATCGTCTCCCATACCGGAACCGAGACCATCGACTTCCAAACGCAGATCGGTTCCGCATGCCGGATCCGGGTTTTCACCCGATACCGATCCCATACCCGGTACGCCCGATGTCGATACCGATCGATATGCGTATCGTGCGTTGGAAGCAAATAGAGAATACTCTGATTCTTCTGAGGATTTTGACTCCTCTGAGGACTCTGATGAGCTGTCTCTAGTTCTTCATGAAGACCCCTCTTCCCCAAAGAGGAGAATGTCTCCACCAGAGGATTTGTCCTTTCAAGACTTCATTATAGAGCTAGCTAAAGGACTTTCTATTACCACATCCTCTGAAAAAGAACCTAGGTCAAAGAAATTGGATATTTTAGGATACCCTAAGGTTCCTAAAGAGGCAGTCACCCTGCCTATCCATGAAATCCTTCAAGAACACTTGATGGACTTATGGGAGGCTCCTCTAACATTGTCTCCTTACTCTCGTAGGTTGGACACCATGTACCGGGTCCCCCCTCCTCCTGGGTTTCAAAAGACTCAGCTGCCTCACCATTCCATTGTGGTGAAGTCTGCGCTGAAAAAGATTAAAAGCACCAAAAGGCACTCTTCTACCCCTCCAGGGCGAGAATGTAAGACCCTAGACTCTTTTGGCAGAAAAGTTTTCCAGGCTAGTATGCTTATAGCCAGGATTAATTCTTACAGTCTGTATATGGGCATGTTTCTAAGGGAACTTGCCCTAAAGGTAAAGCATTTTGCCCCCTTTATCCCTGAGGATAGAAAGGAGGAGTTCATTTCTTTAGTGAAACAGCTTCTAGATGTTTCTAAGTTCTCCAACAGAGCAGCCTTTGATTCCTTTGAGGGTGCCGGTAGAGCTTCGGGCATTGCCATTGCAGCCCGACGACTTGCTTGGCTCCAGGCCTCTGACCTAGAACCCTGGGTCCTGGATGGCTTACGGAATCTGCCCTGTACAGGTGAGAACTTATTTGGTAAAGACTGGCAAATTAAAGCCACTCAAATGGACGCAGAAAATGCTACATTGGATAGACTTTCTAAGTCTACCTCTACTCCTGCCAAGAAAAAGTCTTTCAAGAGGCCTTACTACAAGAAGGCCAGATTTTCCACAAATACTGGCCAACAATCTTCTCAGCCTCGCTTTGCTGCTAAACGTCAGCAACCTAAACAGGCAAGGTCAAAGCCTGCAGCGTCTGCCACCCCTCAGCAGGCTCAACCCCCTCAGGGGTTTTGACTTGACCCTAGAGAACTTAACATTTCTGGCTCTAGAACAACCAGAGCCCCTCACCATTCCCGGAAGGTTAGCTCACTTTGCTCCCAGATGGGGGCAAATTACATCAGAGCACTGGACCCTCTCTATCATCAGAGAGGGCTACAAACTTCATTTTTCCAACCTTCCTCCACATACCATGGTGAGGCACTTCAATTCTCCCCCATCTCTCCTGGACCTGTTGGGTCAGGAAATCTCTTCTCTCCTTGCCCAAGGGGCAATAGAAGAGGTTCCTCTTCTTCAACAAGGGACAGGATTCTACTCCCCTTATTTTCTCATACCAAAGAAGACAGGGGGATTCAGACCTATCCTAGATCTGAGAGAATTGAACAAATTTCTGTACAAGGAGAAATTCAAAATGCTTTCTCTAGGCATTCTCCTTCCATACCTTCAGAGTCAGGATTGGCTTTGTTCTCTAGATCTCAAGGATGCGTACACACATATACTCATCCACCCATCCCACAGAAAATATCTCAGATTTCTGTTTCAGGGAAAACATTTCCAGTACAGAGTACTTCCCTTCGGTCTGGCCTCTGCTCCAAGAGTGTTCACCAAATGCATGGCAGTGGTGGCTGCATTTCTAAGAGGTCTGGGAATTTTTGTATTCCCATATCTGGACGACTGGCTCATCCGAGCTCCATCTCAGTCACAGGCCCAGATTTCCCTGGACCGCACCAGGCACATTCTGCAGTATCTGGGACTGGTGGTAAACCTTCCCAAGTCTCAACTTACCCCTACTCAGTCTCTGGAATTCATAGGGGCCCAGTTGGACACCGCCACTGCAAGGGCCTACCTACCTCAAGTCCGGGGCCAACGACTGATGTGCTTGGCCTCCCAAGCTCAATCCAGCAGTCACTTGACAGCCAGAGAAATGCTACGACTTCTGGGCCACATGGCCTCCACGGTACACGTGGTGCCCTACGCTCGTCTTCATATGAGAGCAGCTCAATGGACCTTGGCCACTCAGTGGACTCAAGCATCAGGAGCGCTCTCCGACCAAATACTCACCTCAAAGCGTCTGTTTTGGTCCCTCCAATGGTGGATGTCCACCAAGAATCTGTTGTTGGGGACCCCCTTCCAACCTTTGTTGCCCCAAGCAACCCTCACAACAGATGTCTCCCAAACAGGGTGGGGAGCCCATCTTCAACACCTCTCCACTCAGGGTACTTGGTCTCCTCAAGAGACCACCCTTCACATCAACCTCCTGGAACTGCGAGCAATCTTCTTTGCCCTCAAAGTCTTCCATACCCTCCTAGTCAACCTGACCGTCCTAGTCCAGACAGACAATCAGGTAGCCATGTTCTACATAAACAAACAAGGAGGGACAGGCTCTCTGTCGCTTTGCAACGAAGCTCTCAGATTATGGGCCTTCGCCAGAGAGCATCAAATTCATCTTCTGGCAGTCTATCTTCCAGGGGTTCAAAACTCTCGGGCAGACAGACTCAGTCGAGTTCTGCTTCCACACGAATGGTCCCTACATATGGACCAGATACGTAGAATCTTTCAGGAATAGGGAACCCCAGACATAGACCTCTTTGCAAGTCCGTGGAATGCCAAACTTCCCCAGTTCTGTTCCAGGAATCCGTGTCAGGGGTCTCAGGCCAACGACGCCTTTCTCCTGCATTGGGGTCAGGAATTCCTATATGCCTTTCCACCCATTCCTTTGATTCCCAAGACTCTGTTCAAACTCCAGAGAGATCACGGATCGATGATCCTCATAGCTCCACGCTGGCCACGCCAAGTGTGGTTCCCTCTACTTCTGCATCTCTCCCAGGGACCCTCTCTGGACCTGGGAGCGGCGCCAGACCTGTCTCAGGAGGAGGGGACTTTGTGGCACCCAAACCCCAAGTCCCTACACCTCCGAACTTGGTTACTAAAGGCCTAAGCCTTCATGACTTCAATCTTTCTCAACCAGTGAAAGATATCCTTCATGCCTCTAGGAAACCCTCCACGAGGTGTTCCTATGCTTTCAAATGGAAACGCTTTTCCATTTGGTGTGCTCAACAGGGTCTTGACCCTCTAGCACTTCCTTTGAATTCTCTACTAGACTATCTCCTGCATCTTTCTAATGCAGGCCTTAAGACGAATTCAGTAAGAGTCCATTTGAGTGCTATTGCAGCATCCTTAAAACCTATAAATGGACAACCTGTTTCCTCTCATCCGCTTGTTGCAAGGTTCATGAGAGGCCTGACTCTAACTAAGCCTCCCATCCGACCTCCTCCGGTGGCATGGGACTTGAACCTCGTTCTGGGTCAGCTTATGAAGCCACCTTTTGAACCGTTGGTTTCTACCTCCTTGAAATTTCTTTCCTGGAAGGTCCTTTTCCTTATTGCAGTCACTTTGGCTCGCCGCATCAGTGAACTACAAGCCTTGGTGGCTCATCCACCTTATACCAGGTTTCATCATGATAAGGTGGTCCTTAGGACGAATCCTCACTTTATGCCCAAAGTGGTCTCGCCTTTTCATCTTAATCAAGAGGTATATCTACCTGTCTTTTTTCCAGCTCCTCATGCATCCAGTGCAGAGAGGAACCTTCATACTTTAGATTGTAAAAGAGCTCTTGCCTTTTACCTCAACAGGACTCAGCCACATCGAAAGTCTTCCCAGCTTTTCGTGGCTTTTGATCCTTCTCATTTGGGACTTCCAGTCTCCAAACGTACACTTTCCAATTGGATTGCTCAGTGTATTTCCTTTGCTTACCAGAGTAAAAATATTCCTCTGGAAGGCCATGTCACAGCTCACAATGTGAGAGCCATGGCCACTTCTATGGCTCATCTTCACTCTGTATCCATAGATCAGATCTGTCAAGCCGCCACATGGGCCTCGGTTCATACCTTCACAGCCCATTACTGCTTGGACAAGGACTCCCGCCGGGATGCCTTGTTTGGTCAGGCTGTCCTCAAACACCTGTTCCATACTTGATCAACTCCTGCCCACCTTCCCAGGATGGATGCCTGAGATCCATACGAAGATGGCGAACCCTTGGAAGGGGATCTCCCAGGCATCTTAGCTAGGGAGTCCCCATAAGTGAGGACTTATTCCTGCTTGTTCCTGGAGATAGCACAGTTACTTACCTGTAACAGGTGATCTCTGGGAACAGCAGGAATTAGTCCTCACAACCCACCCACCTCCCCTAGGAGTTGTATCTTCTATCTATCTTCCTTTCCTCTCTCTATTGTCTCAGCTATAAACTCGAACTGAGGAGAGCTGGTCAGGAAGGCGGGAAGGCAGCGCGCATGTGCAGTGGGAGACCCCAAAAGCTTCCTTCCTGGGAAGCTGGGGAGCTTTCCCGCGCAGGCTCCGTCGGTTCCGACGTACCCATAAGTGAGGACTAATTCCTGCTGTTCCCAGAGATCACCTGTTACAGGTAAGTAACTGTGCTTTACATTGGTAAGCCCCTATGGTCCTCTACCTATTCCACAAGGGCTTTTTCCCTTCCAGAGTTGTCTCCCCCTTTTTTTCTTACTTTAGGGCAGCTCATCAGACAATAAGGAAGTCTTACCACTCCTATTTGTGTCTGTTGCTTCTTTTTCCAATCTAAAAAAAAAAAGGAAAAAAAAATTTTCTTCCGCTGCCCTGGTAGTTGCTGCAAATGCAGCAATTCCTAGTGGTCAAGCCACTGGTTCTGTTTACCACACAACCAGGGTTTCTCCTTCACTAGAAATCCTTCTAGCCTCAGTGCTAAACCCCAAATAGGTTTATCAACCTTTTTTGGAAACCCTATTATCACAGACTTGTTGGTTGACTTCTATTCTTTGCCCCCTTGTTTTTGGCAGAATAGTTTGTTACCTACTGGCTTTAAGCAGCCAGTTTTTTCTTCTAACCAACCTCTAACATGCTGTCTGCAACTCTACAGAGTAGCTTTGCACTATGGGCCCTTGCTAGAGAGCATTAGTATCTTGCCTAGCAGATAATCCCAGATGGTTAGGAGGGGTTCACCAGTCATGTTCCCATGACTGGTAGGTGTTCCCTACCCTTACCATCTCATCTAAAATCTCTTTTCGAGACAAAAGACACAGGCCTTTCATCACGTGACAACCTAAAGAATGGCCAATTCCCTGGCTTGGTCCATATCTCCTTTGGACTTCTCACCAGGGATAGTTTTCTTTCAGTTGCAGCTCAAGGACGCCTGATACCTATCTTGCCCTAATAGGCGGGTCAATATGGTATCTTATTCCAGTGGCGTCCTCTATCCATTCACCATACTCCTGTTCTAGAGAGATCTGGACTTGCTGCCTGCAGACTGAAGTTATCCTCTGCATTTTTCACTTAGGCCATCCTGGTTATTCAAGAGCTCGAATTCTTAAAGGAATCTAGACTCATCCTTGTCAGGGAGACCATTCCTCTGACTCTGTCAATCATAACCAGGGAAAGAAGATTCTCTATGCATCTGTTCAAGCAGGTATCACCCTTCTTGCTATTAGATGAATCTTTCTCTCTCTCTCTCCCCATATTCCTATGGGGATCTATATATAGGCATGTCGCCATCCACATACGTGGAGACATGTGTCTATATGTCTACATATTTATATATATATATATATATATATATATATATATATGTGTGTGTGTGTGTGTGTCTGTGTTTCTCCTGCCCAGCAAGAGTCCTACATGGAGCATCCAGGAAAGACCATGTCTCACCCATCCTAAAACAATTCCACTGGCTCCTGATAAGAAGTAGACTCACATACAAGACATTATTACTTACATTCAAGGCCATCAAAGGGCTCTCATCTGCATCACTAACAGATCTGATCCTGACGACACCCCACAATAGGGACAGACGGTCAGTAACACTCAACACACTGGTGGTCCCAAAATCAATTACACAATGCACCAAAACAACAGCAGGCAGGGCCTTCAAATTCTGTGCACCAAGGTGCTGGAACAGCCTCCCTCAAGGCATCCGAGCAATCCCAGACCTAATGCAGTTCAGAAAGGCCTTGAAACACCACCTCTTCCTCTTGTATTACCCAGTAACCAATGCAGACACTGCAACCACCTCACAGACCACCCAAAACCCCCAAGACTGAAAACAAAAGATCAAGATTGTTATAAATTGTAAATAGTTACCTCTGTTATCCAAGTTGTATTACCTGTTCAACTGTAAACACAAAGTACCATCGGAAATGTGTAAATTCATTGTTCATTGTAAACCGCGCTGATGCTGAATAGCGCGGTATAGAAGAGACTATAAATAAAAATAAAATAAAAATAAATAAATATATATGCATATATACCCTATATGTATATATATTTATATATATATATATATATATATATATCTGTCGAGATATATCTTTTAGGTAGATAGGTATCTACGTACTTATCTATCTGTCTGTTTAGGTTCAGATATCTATATATTCCTATATGACCCTGACAGATGGGCACTACCCCTATCAATGCTGTGCCAGCATGCTTAGGGCTCTACACATACAACCACTCCCTGTAGTAATTAGCAAACTTTTTTCTTACCATAACCTTTCAGGGTTAGGTACCTCTGAAGCTCTCCATGTACCTTTTTTCTTTCCTAATTGACCTCATTTAGGAAAGACATTGCGGATCTTCAGTTAATCTAAAGCTCTAACGCTTCTTAAGTCTGTCCTTACTTTCTTATCGGATACAGGGGTCTTCCATACCCCTTCTCTCCTACATGGACTATTTCTATTGTCAGTCCAAATCGGTCAGACTTATTTTTCCTTTTGGTCCTAGGATTGTACTCTTCTTGGGCCAAAAGAGCTTAAGCCTTGTCTAATAGTACCTTCTGCGTTTCCCGCTGAAGCCCTACCTCATTATACTACCCCAGTTTCCCCTGGGGCTATTTCTCACCCTGAAGGGTTCTGACCTCCACTTGTTTTTTCTACAGTTTATTACCTCTACTTCACAGTGAGGTACTCCTTGAGGATCTTCTACTGACTCTTCTAACAGATCCATATGAACCTCAATAGACTTTTTACAATGCCACCAAGGGAGGTCCATATTAGAATATTGCGCTCAATATTTTACTACCAAATGTCATCTACACAGGGTCTTCCTCTATAGAAGTCCTGTTCTAGTCCAGCTGTTCCACAACACCTTTCTGTAATTCAACTCCTACCCTCCATCCCCAGGATGCCTGAGGTTCTGAGGAGTAGCATGGCTCATTCTAGATTCTTAACATGCTAGAACTCCCTCCGGGCATCTTAGCTTGGGAGTCCCCATATGTGAAGATTCATTCCTGCTTGTTCCTGGAGATAGCACAGTTATTTACCTGTAACAGGTGATCTCTGGGAACAGCAGGAATAAGTCTTCACAACCCACCCACCTCCCCTAGGAGTTGCATTTCTCTATATCTCTATCTTTCCCTTTCTAGCTCTCTCTCTCTTTGCCTCAGCTTTAAAACTTAACTGAGGAGAGGCAGTTGGGAAAGGTGGGAAGGCAGCACGCAGGCGTGTTGGGATGCTTCCAAAAGCGTTCTGATTGGATGCTGGGGAGCGTTCCCGCGCAGACTCAGTCGGTACCGACGTACCCATATGTGAAGACTTATTCCTGCTGTTCCCAGAGATCACCTGTTACAGGTAAGTAACTGTGCTTTATATACTGGGTATTGAAATGAATTGTACGGGTTATTACGCCAATATGTTCTGACATGTGTATTGTGCTCCAGTCAGGTTTTAGACATTCCTTTTGTCCCTGGCAGTACTCAAGGCTTGAACTTGCTCCAAAGCTTTTTCTTTTTCGAACCAAAGCTTTTTCTTTTATAGGTCCTGTTAGCTGGAAATCTATCCCACTTTCCCTCCAACAGTAACACAATTATTTGGGGGGGGGGGGGGTTGTACATTTTTGAAAGCTTATCTTTTTGTTTGATTTATGTATATGATGTACTATTGTACAGCGGTATGCAAAAGTCTTGCATAGGCTGCATGATCAAGCTGTTCTCAGCTTTATTTTGACAATCTTTCCAAATTCTGTGGTAGAATCCTGGCTTATTGTATACTGTTTTGTTGCAAATGTAATTTGGCAGCCATTTCTGCATGCAAAATTATTGTCTGTGTGAACTTTCATATGGCTGTCTTGTGGAAACTATGTCCCAGTAGGATCAACTGGATTCTATGTCAAAGTGGAATCAAAATGAACCAATAGAATACTGTGCTTCCTCAGCCAATAGGAAGTCATATTTGATAGCAATCAGTGCATGGTATTTGGGCGGCACACAGGGTTTAAGTTTAATGTGGCTCAACTGGTGTGTATTGCATCTCATTCTCAACGTCCTAGTATGTTGAAGAGGTCACATTTTCTGTCAATAGAGGACAAGGTCTGGGTGGTGGTTTTGCATGAAGAGAGGTATTCTAGCCTGCAGATTGCAGCAAAGGTCGGCTGTAATCAGAGCACAGTTGTCCGCATTCTGCAGAAGCATAAGGAGACAGGAAATATGCAGGATTGATGACATAGCAGTTTGCCTAGAAAGTCAACCAAGAGGGATGACAAGGCCTTGATAAGGATATCTCTTGGCAACCGCAGGCTAACCTCCCCTGAGCTTCTGCGAGAATAGAAGAAGTGTTCCGTTGCAGTTTGCACTTCCACTGTGAGGAGACTATTCTTGGAGTATGGGTTGAGGGGCTCTAAGGCATGGAGAAACCGCTACTAATGGTGGAACAGAGGAAGAGCTGTATTGAGAGGGTATCCAAATACTCAAAATGGAGCAAGGCAGACTGGGATAAAGTTCTGTTCAGCGACCAAAGCAGGTTTTACCCTGTCACCCAGAATGTAAAACATATGTGAGGAGGTTTCCTCATGAAAAGCATAAACCAGAGTGCTTGAATATCTCTGTAAAGCATCCAATCAAGGTCATGATCTGGGTATGCATGGCAGCCAGTGGTGTGTTGGAAGGAAGGATGGTGAATGCAGTGAAATACATAGGAATTCTGTAGAAGTGCATGCTGCCATCAGCCGAGCAACTGCTTTCTGGCAGATTTCTTCCAGGATGACAATGCACCTTGCCACCGAGCAAAAACTGTTGCCGACTGGAAGAAAATAAACTGAGTTCAGACCATTGACTGGCCAGCTCAATCACCTGATTTCAACTAGATTGAGAATCTTTGGTACAAGGTATCAGTTGAGATGGCCAAGAAGCAACCATGGACCAAGCAAGAGCTGATTGGTCACTGTTTCCATCCTGGAATTGCATCATAACGCGATAACACTTCGTCAAACTGGTCCACTCCATGCCAAACAGATGTCATCTGATAAGAAAGAGCAAGGGCTGGCCCATCAAGTACTAATGGCCACCAACAACAAAAAGCCCCTTTTCAGGGCTATCTAATGAAATTAAGAAAATATGCACACTGCCAACATACATGGAACAGAAAATACAACTTTTTGGGCACACATTGCATCATATGGATTCACATGGGTATTAAACAATCATAAAAGAACACTCAAGTCATGGCAGATTTGTACAAAAGACAAAAGGGAAGAAATTGGCTTGCAGAAGGGGTTGTAAATTGTAACACATTTTGTCCCTGTGATCCAAACAACTAAAAACTGCCAATTCTGCACTACCTATGCAAGACTTTTTCACACTACTGTATTTTTATATGTGCATTGTGTGTGTGTATTATAACTTGCCTATCAACTGTTTGATAGGGAAGAGATAAATGTAATAAAACAAACTGAAATTAGTGCAGCTAGATTTCATAAGTAGGCACCCTCTGGATCCAGGAGAATGGGAATTGTTGGAAGGGCCTTTGCACTCATCCAGAAACAGTGGGATGTGCTGGTGATGGACTTGATGGCAATGAAAGAATGCCAAGTAGCCTGGTTTTTCAGTTACCAGAAAGAAGGGGAATTAGCAGGGTTGGATATCCTTCTTTGGCAGTGGTCTCTGGAATCTTGTATGTTTCTCTCCTGTAGCCCTTTTGCTCTGAATTTTGCAAAGCATAGTGTCTTATCCTAGGCTGGCTGTCTTTGTGGTGTCAGATTGACCTAGACATCTGTGGTATGTGGACCTGATTTGGCTCAAGGATTAAGAGGACACATTTTGATTTCAATGCCTTTTGGCTGTACATAGAGCAGGGGTTTTCAACCCAGTCCTCGGGGAACCCTAGGTCAGTCAGGTTTTCAGGATTCCCACAATGAATATGCATAAGATAGATTTGCTCTGCCTTCATTGTATGCAAATCTATCTTATGCATATTCATTGTGGGAATCCTGAAAACCTGACTTTCCTAGGGCTCCCCGAGGACCGGGTTGAAAACCTATGACATAGATTAGAGTGTTGATATACTAAAGGTGACAGTTTATTTTCACAAGTCTGATCAGTTTGTCTTGCAGGACCCCTCCTCTTTTCTCAGACCTCCATTTATATCCGTCAGAGCTAGCACAAGGATTGTAGGTGCCCTAAGCAGGCCCTCCTTCCTCCTGCCGTCCCTCTCTGGAGCATGCAGCTGCAGCAATAGCCCCTAAACTATGAAGCAGCACTAACACTGCAGTACTGTGTCATGGTTTCCTCCTGTGCACGATGTGCCATTTGTGTCCCCCTCCGACACTGTTTCTGGTTTCGGAGGAGGATGGAAACGGCACGTTGTGTACAGGAGGAAATGCGATGCAGCACTGAAGTGTTAGTAAGAACTGCATCACAATTTGAGGGCTATTGCCTCAACTGCAAGCCCTGGAGAAGGGGTGGCAGTGGCAGCAATGGGCGCCCGCTGAGGGCTGGCACCTTAGGCGACCACCAAGTTCACTTAGTGATAGCACTGGGCCTGCTGTTATGAAGGCTGCCTTGCTATCAGCTTATAGTCTCAAGAGCTGAGTATCTTCTAAGGCTCTTTAGGCACATTTAACCAGGGGAATGGCAGCCTCTTAAACAGAATTTCATGTGGTTTCTCCATCTGAGCGTTGTAGGGCCACAATGTGGTGGTCCTTGAATGCTTTCTCCAAGCATGTTAGACTAGGGACCCAATATTCAGAGTAAGTAATACTGTTAACAGACTTGCTAACCACATTAATTACAGTGTCCAGGATATTCAGTGGTACTAACAGTTAGTGCTGTCAAACACCCTGATGCTGGCATCAGGATGTTCCAGGGCAGAGGCAGCACCCAGTGATAACCAGGCAGTGGTGATATTCAGCTGGTGCCTGGTTATCCTTAAGCAGTGAAATTTAGACACTTTAAAGGTTGGCTTAACTTTCACCGCAGAAGCTAACCAGGCAGTGGTTGAATATTGCTACTGCCCGGTCAACTTCCATGCTGCCCGGTCAACCTGGATATTCAGTGCTAGTGACCAGTATGGCCCCAGCATTGAATATCTGGGTCTTAAGTTCAGCAGTGATGGCTAGCCGCTGCATATTATGTCCCTAAATCTCTTATCCAGAGAGGATATTGCTTTGAGCGTTGGGGTGCCTAGAGCAGTTTTGTCATCCTGACCAGTGTAAGGAGTGATTTGTTACATCTAATGCATGCTGGATCACACTGGTGGAAAAAAGGTAAGATAAAATTTGGTCGTACCTGCTACTTTTCTTTCCTTGAGTCTAACCAGACTAGTCCAAGGACTTTCCTTGTTATGATTGTCCAACTGTTGCAGTTAGTTTTCCTTATGGTCTAGTCTGGGGTGGGTCTCCAGAGGCTCTTTTGGGTTCTCAGATGTTTGGGAACTGGATCCTCTTCTCCCTGCATGATTATTTGGGGGTGGAAGGGTCGTCATTTGCTTAGTTACAGAAATACTGCAAAGCAAGTGGCTGTATTTGGGCCCTATATGGGGCAGGGTTTACAGCTTTTCTGTTTCCCACTGCTGGCTGAGGGGCATATTCCATTCAGTCTGGACTGGTCAGGATCAACTCGAGAAAAGAATATTAGCAGGTAAGACCAAGTTTTACTTTACATCCCCCTGCTCCTCGTCCCCTAAATTCCCATGACTGTGCCTACCCCTTCCACAGTACAGGAACCCACTTACGAAACTCAAATCTGTAGTCTAAACAGCAGACATATTTCCTTACTAAACAGCCAGGCTTTGGCCATTTATTGAACAAATACACTGCAATTTTAAGGCAAAATAGACAAATTCTCTTTACTGGCTGTAAGGCTAATCTCCTATAAACGTGGGACCTCTAGCACCAGCAGTTGAAGAGCGCAACACTTTAGAAAGAACACAGTTTGACATCAGACTCGTCAAGGGCCCTGTTGGTATATCTCAAATACCAAGCACAGGATTTTAAACTCTAAATTCAGTCAGTTATTTAAGAATTGGGGAAACATGATAGCTTTTTATGTATTATAACAGTATCAATATCAGATTGATTAATCAGTGAAATTCACAGTATAGATCTTAAATATTCATGTATCTCTTTTTTAAAACAAATGGTTCCATTCCTGTGTGCTGGTCTGTGTAGACTTGGAACATTTTAACTTCCCATCTTTTACATATGATTTTCACTGAATAAGGAAAACATATTTATTGCAAACACTTAGTGCAGCTTTGCTGTTGTCACATGGTATATAGTGATCTTGCTAACTCCAGTGTGCACTCAGTGGTATGGGGTATGCAAAAATGATGGAAACAAAAGTATTTGGTGAATGTTACTCGGTCATTACTATTTATTGAATTATTTTTTTAATGTAGAAAATGTGTTTTTAAGACTAGCTTCATGTCTTTTACCACTAATGCCCCATCCCATGCTGGAGATACAATTTCAGTTCCTGATATTGGCTTCTGCTCCTTAGGCTAGCTGGTACTAGAGATTCTACAAGGCACTCTTGTTAATTGCTGGGAGTTGGAGTGGCTAAAGGCAGCCATATCGCAGATGGTGAAACTCATTGACTAGATTTGGTTTGCACACATACAGTGCCTTGTGAAATATTCATCCCTTCGGGGTTTGTCCTGTTTTGTCACATTACAACCTGGAATGAAAATGGAGATTTGGGGGTTAGCACCATGTGATTTACACCACATGCCTACCACTTTGAAGGTGCAAAATATCGTTTATTGTGACAAACAATAAGTTAGACAAAAAAAACAAACAAAAAACGAACAGAAATCATGTGTGCATAGGTATCCTCGCCCTTCCCAAGTCAATACTTTGTAAAGCCACCTTTTGTTGCAATTATAGCTGCAAGTCTTTTGGGGTATGTCTCTTATTAGCTTAGCACATTTAGCCACTGGGATTTTCACCTATTCCTCAAGGCAAAACTGCTCCAACTCCAAGTTAGATGGGTTGCGTTGGTGTACAACAATCTTCAAGTCATGCCACAGATTCTCAATTGGATGGAGGTCTGAGCTTTGACTAGGTCATTCCAAGACATTTAACTGTTTCCCTTTAAACCACTCCACTGTAGCTTTAGCAGTATGTTTAGGATTATTGTCCTGCTAGAAGGTGAACCTTCATCCCAATCTCTATCAGAATGAAACAGGTTTTCCTCAAGAATTGCCCTGTATTTAGTGCCACCCATTGTTCCTTCAATCTTGACCAGTTTTCCTATCTCTGCCGAAGAAAAGCATCCCCACAGCATGATGCTGCCACCACCATGTTTCACTGTGGAAATGGTGTTCTTGGAGTGATGGGAAGTGTTGGGTTTGAGCCACACATGGCATTTCCCAAAAAGTTCAATTTTCGTCTCATCTGATCAGAGAACCACCTTCCATGTGTTTGGGGGGTCCGCCACATGCTGTTGTGCAAACTCCAAACGTGGTTCTTATTTCTTTCTTTAAGCAGTGGCTTTTTCCTTTTCGTCCCTGCAGTTCAGTCCCGCACCGCTGGGTAGTGCACCTCTTCCTGCAGCATGGAGACTGGGCATGTCAAAATTCTGGCAGATATACCGGTGGCACCTCCCACCAGCTTCCAGTGTGTCCAGTCTCCATGCAGCAGGAGGTTGTGAGCCTAGGGTTTAGGCTCATCATGAGGTGCACATAAGTGGAAACGTTTTTCTAGTTTTTTCTAGCTTTTTGGGGAATATTTTATTTTTGGGTACGCTGTACCTTTAATTTCCTTTGAGCTGTAGTAAAAAAAAAAAAAGCCGACAGAGCCAGTCAGGGCAGGGAAGGAGGCAGTGGAGAGGATTCCTGCTTCACCTTCCCTCTGTTGTTCTTTTAATCTGATGCCCTGTTGCTCTCCCTACCTGGTTGGGACGGTGAGGAGCTGCTGTTTATCTTCTGCTCTGCCTTACCATCAGAGCTGCAGCGTCGGAGAGTGCCGTCAGGCTTCGGCAGCGTTTCCTCTGCCTCAGGGCTTGCAGGCACAGTTACAAGTATACTTCTGGCAGGAATCCAGGTAGTTTTACCTCCGTTTGGCTCCGGATGATTTATTGGGGCTGAGGCCTTGCTCCTCGTGTGGAGCCAGCTGCTCAATTTTGGAGCGCCATTTTTTCAGCTCTGCTGTTTTTTCCTGCGGTTTTTTGCAAGCCTTTTATTTTATTGGCAGAGTCCCTGAGTGTTTGGAACATTAGTCTGTGACGAAAATATTATTTTTGGGCTGGCTCTAAGCCTCCTTATTCCCTACAGTAAGGTTTTTTTGAGTTTATAAAAAATAAAAATAAAGGGGGTTTAAAATAGAATAAGTTGATTTCTGAATAAATAGGCATGTGCTGCGGCAGGGTCATACAAAGTGGTTGCAGAGCCTCAGGATCTGACTAAGCATTTTGTGGAGGCTGATGCCTGTGCGGCCGCAGTGCTTAGTGTGTGGAACCCGCAGGGAGATGGTTTAGGTCGACGGCGTGTGTCATGGCTGTGCGACTGAAGCGGTGCATATGGAGCAGGAGTTGCAAGGCCAGAATAAAGAGGGGCCTTCCTCCAAGCCCCAGAGGTTGGTGGCGGTGTCAATAGACAAGGGGGGGCGAAAGGCTCCTCTCTTGCCACAGGCATCAACATCGTCTCAGCCAGCGGTTAGCGTCCCTCTGGGGGCGTCTGCCTCGGTGATAGATGATTTTTCTCCGGATTTTGTTCTGCTGTTGCATCAGGCTTTTTGCCTTCGTAAGCAGAGGGCTGTACAGGACGTCTCGGGGCTGGGTCCCAGGGTGCTTAGGACAGCTACGCAGACAGTCACAGGTACAGAGGTGAGCTAAGTAAAAGGCTACGAGTCTTGGATGAGAATGCCCTTCCTTCTGAGTGTTTGGAGGACGAGGATTTGGAAGGAGAGTTGGAAGGTCCGGGAAAGGATCTAGAGAAAGGTGAGATCCAAGAGCCTGAAGACCAGGCCCAGATTATTTGAGTATTTAGGAGAGAGGAGCTAACGGCTCTAATCTCGGAGTCGTTACAGGCGCTTAACCTGTCCGTGGCCGCATCGGTAGAGGATAGTGTGGAGGATCTGCTCATTCAGGCGGTACGGAAGTCCCAGGAGGTCTTCCCGGTTCATAAGGTGGTTAAGCAGATGATTCAGGATGAGTGGGACATGCCGGAGACAGCCCTTAGGGGTGTGAGGTCCATGGCTCGGCTATATCCGTTATCGGACCAGGAGCAGGAGATGTTTCGCTCTCCTCGGATAGATGCGGCTGTTTCGGAGGTCACGAAGAAGACTACCATTCCCAGTGGAAGGTAGCGTGGCCTTAAAAGATGGACAGAAAGGTAGATTCGATGGTGAGACAGGCCTTTGAGGCCAATGCCCTTGCACTGCAAGCCTTGCTTTGTGGGGCATGGGTAGTGAGGGCTTGGCTTCGTTGGTCGCAGCGCTCACAGGTGACATATCTTGCAGGACCAGCTGTAGGACTTGTCCAGATTGGAGTCAGGGGCTGCCTACTTGGCGGACGTACATTATGACCTGATAAGAACTTTGGCCAATGCGCGGAGATATATTTGGCTACGGAATTGGGTGGCAGATAGCTCGTCCAAGTCAAGGCTTAGTAAGCTTCCTTTTAAGGGAAAGCTGCTGTTTGGTGAAGACCTGGACAAGCTGGTCAAGGACTTGGGAGAGTCCAAGGGCAGTAGGTTGCCTGAGGATAGGCCAAAGACGGTGAGGCCCGGAGCGATGTTGAGGGGCCAGGCTCGCGGTTTTTGGAGTTTTCGTGCTTTGCGTTTGGGATCATTTCAATGGGGGTGGTATCCCTTTCGGGCCCAAGGTTTCCGAGGCTTTAGAGGAGCGGGCAGAGGGTTCGCTAATCCTCCGTCGGCTGGTTTCAAGAAATCACAATGAAATGAGGGAAACTCGGGTGAAAGTACAACCCATAGGGGGTCGGCTACGTGAATTTTTACCTGCCTGGGTTCAGATAACATCCGATCAGTGGGTGTTGGGGGTGATTCAAGAGGGCTATGCTCTCGTGTTTGCTCGACTGGTTCGAGACTCTTTTGTGCTTTCTCCTTGCAGGGGGTAGTTCAAGGAGTCGGCAGTTCGGGCAACTTTGGCACGGCTCAGACAACTCAGGGCCGTGGTTCCGGTTCCTCGGGATCAATGCGGGTCAGGTCAATACTCGATGTATTTCGTGGTACCAAAGGATGGGGCCTTTTGCCTGATCCTGGACCTCAAGGGTGTTGACCAATGCCTTCGAGTGGCCCATTTATGCCTGGAAACCCTACGGTCGGTAATGGTGGTGGTTTTCCAGGGGGAGTTCCTGACTTCTCTCAATCTCACCGAGGCTTATTTTCACATTCCAATAAGGCCAGAGCATCAAAGGTTCTTACGCTTTGCGATCCCGTGGGGTCACTTTCAGTTCCAAGCCTTATCGTTCGGGCTGGCGACGGCTCCACGAACGTTTACCAAGGTGATGGTCGTGGTGGCGGCCTTTCTACACAGAGAAGGGGTGCTCGTTCATCCTTACCTGGACGACTGGTTGATTCGAGCAAAATCCCAAGCCGAGAGCAAAAAAGCAACGGCCAGGTTGGTGCAGTTCTTGCAGAGTCTCAGTTGTGTAGTCAATGCATCCAAGAGTCGGTTGGTTCCTTCGCAGGTATTAGAGTATCTGGGGGTTCAGTTCGACACTAGGGTCAGAGCGGTGTTCCTTCCGGAGGCTCTGGTTCAAGGACTACAATCCTTTGTGCACGGTTTTCTGAATCAGCAGGTGCCGACGGCCTGGTATTATCTTCGAGTGCTGGGAACCATGGCAGTGGCACTCAAAGTGGTTCCTTGGGCTCGGGCGCACATGCGGCCTTTACAGAGGTCTTTGCTCCGTCGCTGGTCGCACCAGGAGGATTCGTTGAACAAGCGCTTTCCCTGCCTGGGACAAGTTCGAACCTCTCTCAGATGGTAGCTGCGGCGAGAGAAACTAATGGGCGGAATGCCGTTGGAGCAGCCGCAATGGGTTCCGGTGAGGATGGACGCCAGACTGGCGGGCTGGGGAGCTCACTGCGAGGGGTTCTACGCGCAAGGGCTATGGAACGTGGAGGAGTCTCGGTGGTCCATCAATCATCTGGAGTTAAGAGCAGTGGCTCTAGCTCTGAAAGTGTTTGAGTCGGTTTTGCTAGGACGCGCAGTTCGAGTTCTGTCGGACAACGCTTCCGCGGTGGCGTATATCAATTGGCAAGGCGGAACGGGCAGCATTGCGCTGGAAAAGGAAGCGGGAGCTCTTGCCGATTGGGTGGCGCCTCGGCTTCTAGCGTTGTAGGCTGCACACATAGCGGGAGTGGTCATTGTGATGGCAGATTACCTCAGTCGGGTTCAGGTGGATCCCAGAGAATGAGAGCTGAATCCAGAGGTCTTCAGGCAGTTGTAGTCAAGTGGGGGATACCTATGATATGGATCTCATGGCGACTTGCCGAACAGCCAAAGCCAGCCGTTTCTTCAGCAGAAGAAGAGAATGGATGTCCGAAGAGATCGATGTCTTGATTCAACAGTGGCCAGCCCAGGGTCTTCTGTATGTATTCCCTCCCTGGGTGCTCATAGGCCAAGTAGTTCAACGCATAGAGGCCCATCGCGGAGCCGTGATCTTAATAGTGCCGGATCGGCCACGTTGTCCATGGTATGCAGATATCGTCAGGCTGCTCGACGGTCAGCCGTGGAAATTGCCGATTCGGGAGGATCTGCTTCTGCAGGGCCCTCTTCGGATGCCGCAGGTCGCTCGGTTCTCGCTTACGGCTTGGCCATTGAAAGGGCTAGGTTGAGGACAAAAGGTTATTCGTTGGCGGTGATTGCTACCATGCTGTCGGCTAGAAAACGATTGACTTCCCTGGCTTATGTTCGCATCTGGCGTATATTTGAAGGCTGGTGTGACGCTATGCAGTTACGTCCCTCCTTGGTCTCCATTCTGGAGATGTTGAGTTTTCTTCAAGATGGTTTTGAGAAAGGTTTGGCGGCTAGTTCGTTAAGAGTGCAGCTGGTGGCTATTGCTTGCTATCGTGGTAAGGTTCAAGGTCATGCCGTAGGGACTCACCCAGATATCTTGCGCTTTATGAGAGCGGTGCCGCGGTTGCGGCCACCTCACCGCATGCTGATTCCTCTGTGGGAGCGTTGACTAGATGATCTTTTGAGCCTCTGAATGAGGCCTCGGTTAAGGATCTGACTTTGAAAACGGTGTTTCTGGTGGCCATTTGTTCGGCATGGTGGGTCTCAGAGTTGCAGTCATTATCTTGTAGGGAACCTTTTCTGATGTTTTTCAAGGAAAAGGTGGTGGTATGTCCAGTGCCATCGTTCCTACCAAAAGTAGTTTCGCCGTTTCATCTGAATCAGGCTGTGATCTTACCTGTGTTAAAGGCAGCAGGTGAGGTGGGTGCTGACAGAAGTTTACGGTTGCTGGACGTGAAGAGAGTGCTCCGTTATTATTTGAAGGTTTCTGAGTCTTTTCGCAAGTCTGAACGATTGTTCTTTTTGGAGGTCCGCGGAAAGGGGAATCGGCCTCCAAGGCTTCTGTGGCTAGGTGGATTAAGGAGGCAATAGCATCAGCTTATCTTTTGCAGGGTTGTCAGGTGCCTCTGAAATTGAGAGCTTATTCAACGTCTTGGGCAGAACACAATAGAGTTCCGGCTGTCTAAATTTGTAAGGCGGCTACGTGGTCTTCCTTACACACCTTTAGTAAACATTACTGTCTGGATGTGCAAGCGGCAAGGGACACCTGTTTCGGGTCAGCTGTTTTGCAGTCCGGTTTTTCAGGGCCCTCCCATTAGAGTACTGCTCTATTACATCCCAGCGGTGCGGGACTGAACTGGAGGGACGAAAAGGAAAGAGAAATTAGACTTATCTGCTAATTGTTCCTAGAGGCACTCCAGTTCAGTCCCGATTCCCCCCCAGGTTGGTATTTGTCAGTAGTCTCGCGATGGTGCGGAAGTCGGCCAAGCAAAGAGAAGTGTAACGGTAAGTGTTATTACCTGTCCTGTGGGGTAATTGACGCATTGGTCAATCTACTTTATGCTACTTTCTTTATTGCCTTCACATCTTTAATGCTGTTATTTCTTGGAGGGGAGTTGGAGCAGTTATCCTCTTCTCTAAAGGGGTTATTTGAGGGGTGGCAAAGCCTCGAGTTTAGAGTTCATATTGATTATAACTACTTATGTGTTGCTCCTTAGAGTCTGCTTTGTCAATAGGTGACTGGAAACTGGTGGGAGGTGCCACTGGTATATCTGCCAGAGTTTTGACATGCCCAGTCTCCATGCTGCAGGAAGAGGTGCACTACCCAGCGGTGCGGGACTGAACTGGAGTTCCTCGAGGAACAACAATTAGCAGGTAAGTCTCTAATTTCTCTTTTCTGGCCACTCTTCCATAAAGCCCTGCTCTGTGGAGTGTATGGCTTAAAGTGGTCCTGTGGACAGATATTCCCATCTCTGCTATGGATCTTTGCAGCTCCTTCAGTATTTATGCTTGGTGTCTGTGTCATCTCTGATTAATGCCCTTACCTGGTCTGTGAGTTTTGGTGAGTGGCCTTCTCTTGTCAGGTTTGTAGTGGTGCCATATTCTTTCCATTTTGTTATAATGGATTTAATGGTGCTCCATGGGATATTCAGAATTTGGGATTTTTTTTTTAATAACCCAACCCTGCTCTATACTTCTCCACAACTTTGTGTCTGACCTGTTTGGAGTGCTCCTTCGTCGTCTTGTTGCTTGCTTAGTGGTGTTGCAGAGTTGGGGCC
The DNA here is from genome assembly GCA_033557465.1 of Ichthyophis bannanicus. Taxonomy (NCBI): domain Eukaryota; kingdom Metazoa; phylum Chordata; class Amphibia; order Gymnophiona; family Ichthyophiidae; genus Ichthyophis; species Ichthyophis bannanicus. Next base: position 1,324,445,028 of record CM066032.1, read on the forward strand.
TTTCAGAACAGGTATATTTATACAGGCATCATGTGACAGATCATGTGACATTGATTGCACACAGGTGGACCCTAATAATTGTGACTTCTGAGGCTAATTGCTTGGACCAGATCTTATTTAGGGGTTTCATAGCAAAAGGGATGAATGTATGTACAACTCACAACTTTTCAGTTTTACTTTTTTTTTTATATATATATACAAGGTATTTTTTTGTCATTAAACTTCACCAACTTGGACTATATTAGGTCTATTAGACAACAAGAATCAAATGAATCTCCATTTTCATTCCGGGTTGTAATGCGACAAAATGGGACAAAAACAGAGGGCACTGTATAGGGTCCTAGATGAAAACACTGTAGCTTCTGACCTAGGGCAAGATGGAAAGGTGAGAAGTTTAAAAATGGAGACACATGCTGCGTAAGGTGAATGTGAAGGTTCGTGGCCTTGTAACCCAGGTGAAATCCGAAGCCACAGGAGTCAGCTGGGTCAGAAAAAAAGAAGTTTCATTGATACAAGAATGTTGCTGTCCCTCACATATTTTAATGGTAGCTGCTGAGTTCTTTAGGTCAGTGGCTTCTAAACATTTCTTCTGTGCAGAACCTACTAAAAAAATATTGATTGCAACTGGGAAGACTACCAGGACTTATGGAGAGCAGTATATTAATTTTGCAAGGAAAGCAAATCAAATTGCAGTTCTTAATATTCCCAGCATAATATTATGGAAATATAGTATCAAACTCCTCTTGTGTTTGATATCACAGTTGACCGCTGCCTATTTTCTAAATGGAACTGCAGTTTGTGACCAGCCTTGTCTGTTGTGTGTGGACCCATGTGATGAGGTCTTGATCTGAAAGCCACATTGGAATACTTGTAGTGGTAAAGTGGACTTGCCAAAATCATCTGTACTAATGTGTTAAAACATTATCACATAACTCACACAATGCAGTTATCAGTTTGGTCAGTCTTTGTAGGCATCTGATAAGTTATTTGTCTGGTTTTGATTGACAGGTCAGGCAGCTGCAGAAGAGGAGGCCAGAAAAGCTCATAGACTGTGGCTTTCAATCGAGGCACTAAAATTCACAATGAAGACTGCATCAGGGGATAGCTCTACAGAACCTTTGGAGAGTGCAGTTCAAGCCATCAAAGCTGGATGTTCTGACAATGAATTTACGCTAGCCTTAACCTCTGCCTTGCCCCAGGAGTCTCTAACGCGTGGTGTTTATAGTGAAGAGGCACTGAGAGCTCGCTTCTCTGTTGTCCATAAACAGGCACGCAAGGTGGCTTTGATCGACGAAACCAGGAACAGCCTGTACCAGTACTTGCTGTCTTACCTGCAGTCCCTGCTCACCTTTGAACCTAGGCAGCTCAAACCCCCAGCAGAGCTCAGCGCTGAGGACTTAAATACATTCAGACTACTCTCCTATGCCTCATACTGTATAGAACATGGAGATTTGGAGCTGGCAGCTAAGTTTGTCAACCAGTTGAAAGGGGAGTCAAGAAGAGTGGCACATGATTGGTTGAATGAAGCCAGATTAACCTTAGAAACCAAGCAAGTAGTGGAGATCCTCTCAGCTTATGCCAGTGCAGTGGGACTAGGGACAACTCAGGTGCAGTGATCGGAGAGCAAAGAATTGAGAACAAAATTTTATATGCCTAATTCCGGTGTTGAAGGGAAACTGACAAAGATTCTGTTCACTGTTCTATGAATAAGGGTCTTGAATTAGAAATAAGTTACTCAACCATATCCCTTGTTACCATTTTCTTTCACTCTGCTAAACCTCTCTAAAGTATATAATATCGTGTTCAATGCTCATCATGTCAGCAAAATCCAAAAAATGCTTGTGCCTGCAACCTATGTAATGTTTTAATGTTTTCAGGTTTTACTGATGGGGCTTTGTGATCCAACCAAAATGTTTGTAACCCCCCTAACATTGACAATTTATTTGCCTCTTTGTTCCCACAAAATAAAACAAGATGTGTAAGAAGAGCTATGAAAAGTTGTTTCTCTGTATATACGCTACTGACTTTACATAAAACTTATGAACGGACAGCGCTGGAAGGGTTTTGACTTGGTTTTTACTCTTTATCTTTAAGAGTTCATTAGTTTAGTCTCTCAAAAAATTAAAAATAATCCTAACTTGTATATAGAAGTTTTAAATTAAGAAAACTGAAGTAACTGAATCTCTTGGCTATAGGAAATCAGGTTATTAAAACTAATATTGCTAGATATAAAAATAGCCTTTGTTTTCACTGAAGGTGTAGAAACAATGTCTTGGTGACATTTCTGTGCCATGCCAATTAGAAAATGTAGGTTCAGTTTACAGGCATTGTTTTTTTATGTCCTGGGTTGGCTGGGGATGCTACAGAAGCATAGTTAGAAGAAAAACAATGCTTTTGTACAAGTTGGTGAAACCTCACCTGGCTGGAATATTGTCTAGTTTTGGAAGGCCCTACCTTTTTTTTTGAAGAGTATAGGCAGAATGAAGGCAGTTGAGAGAGAGGTGCTAAAATAATTCAGAGTCTACACAAGAAGCCATATGAGATTTAGCTATGCATACCCTAGAGCAGTGTTCCCAATGCTGTCCTAGAGTCATAACTGTTCTGATTTTCAGGATGTTTATAATGAATATATGTGAGAGCAATTTGCATACATAGGAGACCCATCAGCTGATGCAGAAAAATGTATGCTAGGCTTTGCACACAGGTTAGCTTGGTTTTAGCATACAATTTTGTACACTTACTAATTCAAGAACAGGTTTTGCACACAAGCCAACTGTGTACAAAGCCTCAAGCAGACAGTAAGGCACGTTGCATTTAAATCTGTTTAAATGGATGGTATTGAAGCAGTTGACTATACAGAGCACTGCACAAGACGAAAAGGCTGAGCTCAACACTGGGATTTTAATGTGAGGTCTGAGGAGACATTGATTAGCTCATGGGTCTGTGGTCACTGCTGGTGAGGTGAGGAATTCATGCCTGTTGAGCGTACAGCACCTGCAGCTTTTTCTGGCTTTATTGAAGACAGTGGTGAAAAAAATAGCAGAGGTTGTATGCTGGAATAAGCAAACCATAATGCCTGGTTCTCAAGGGAATTGAGGAATTTCAGGAAAAAAGTGAGGAGTTCAGCACATGTATGACATAAATCATCAAGTCAAAAACAAGCTACACTGTAGAACTCTTCAATAAACAACTCATTGCTCAAGCCAAAAAACCCCTACTTCTCTAACTTCATATCCAAGCATGAAAATTTCCCTAAACAGCTCTCTCACCTTGAATAAAACAGCTCCTAAAACACTGCAGAGCACTGTCCCTATCCCTGTTTCTCCAGATCAACTTGGCTCTTTTCTGGTATCAAAGATTTTAAACTTCCATAAAGAGATGGCGGATATACCTCACCAATTGTCCCCCTTCTGCTATCCCATACTGGACTCTTGCCAACTACTGTAATCTCCCAGCTGTCCTCCTTAGCATTTTCCAAGCATTCTCTCCTTTAACTATTCTACATCTCATGAAACTCCTCAGCTCCTTAAATGCATCTCATACAATGGCAGAGGCTGTCCCTCCGTACTAAAATCCTGCTGGAACTCTCGTGTTCCTACCATACTGTCACTAATTAATAAGAGTCTGATTAATAGGGAGGTCCCGCCATCCTGGAAGCATTTTATGGTTTGTCCTTTATTAAAGCAGCAGACTCTTGAACATGAACTCTGAGCAGTTATTGTCCAATTTTCAATTTGCCATTTCTAGCTAAGCTCCTGGAAAAACTGGTTCTGAACAAGTCTCATGTTTTTGTGAGACAAACAATTCATTCCATCCTCGGCAGTTGGGTTTTAAGCCTCCCTTCTAGGGATCCTGAATGAAATAGCAATTCATTTGGACAATCTTCGTAACGTTCTCTTAATTCAGCTTTACCTAAACTCAGCTTCTGACATTATCGATCATACTCTCTTGCATGATTGCTTACAAGAATCAGGAATAAGACACATTGGCCTGAACTAGTTCTGCTCTTATTTCTCGGGATGCACCTTTCAGGTCATTCTTGATGACCAAAAATCCACTTCATTTCCTCAGACATACAGTGAACCTCGGTGATCTATCCTTGCCCCCACTCTTTAACCTCTTCATATCCCTGCTGGCTAAATTCATCCAAGACCTGAACATCAGTCTTATTTCTACGCCGACGATATACAGCTTATTAGAGCACATGACACTTGGGACCCTTAATTCCAGACAGAACTAGACTGCAATGTGTTGTGGACTGGCTCCAATCACACAAGATGATCCTAAACCCTAACAAAATGGAGATGTTCTGGATTTCTCATAATACCAATCCCCCCCCCCCCCCCCCCCCGCCCTTACATTTTGAAAATTTCTAATACCCTTATTTTAATTAAGACTTCAATTTGTTCTCTTAGAGTTCTGGATGACAGACTAACATTTTGCCCCATCATTTCAAAAACTGTTCAAAGCTATTTTTCTGCTCTTAGGCAGATAAGGTCAATGAAAACTTGTCTTAATAAAAAAGCTTTACAGTTTTCCATGAACAGCAGGAATAAGCCCTCATGTATGGGTGACACCACCAACGGAACGCTCCCCAGCTTCCAAGGGAAGCTTTTGGGATGTACACTGTGCATGCTCGCCTGCCTTCCCGCCTGGTTTGGTGCCATATTCTCCAGTCTTTTTTTCTATGGAGCCCCTAGGAAGTGTTTCTACAATCCAGAAAAATGTTATCTCCAGCAACAAACAGGCATGTAGTCTTCACATATGGGTATCGTCGGTACCAACGGAGCCTGCGTGGAAACGCTCCCCAGCATCCAATAGGAAAGCTTTTTGGGAGAATCCCACAGCGCCTATGTGCTGCCTTCCCGCCTTTCCCAACTGTCCCTCTCCAATTCTTCGTTTTCCGCGGAGCCGACAGGTCGCACATCCTGTCCCCACAGAAAAATTCCCTTCTTATACTTCTTTTTTGTGGTCGCGTCTGCCTTCCCTCAATGCTATACCGGTACCGCCGGTGGTTCTTTTCTTTTTCTTAAAAAAAAAAAAAAACAACCTTTGTTTCTGGGGTCTATCTCCAGTAATTTTCTTCTCGGGTGCCATGCGCCATTTTGGGCACTAGGCCCAACTTTTTCCCTCAAAATGGAAAAACCCACTTCGGGTTTTAAAAAGTGTTCTAAGTGTGGTGGTACCATCTCCGTCACTGACACCCATGAGTGGTGCCTCAAATGTTTAGGTCCTGACCACTCTATTTCAGAGTGTGTTGCCTGTGGAATGATGTCAAAAAGGGGCCTGCAAAATGGAGCTGATAAGCTCAACACCCTTTTTCCCTCCGATGCAGCCTCTGTGGCATCAACATCCTCCAGGGCTTAATCCTCCTCCCATGGATCTCGGGTAACTAAACATAAATCTAGCCGGTCCTCAAAGGGGTAGATATCCTTCTAAACATCAAGATGCCTCTGGTGTTGCCCTTGAGGGACTTTCACCGGCAAAATTGCCCCGGCGGGAGGCTTCGGCTTCCAAAGCACTAACAGGGCTCCAGGATGTTCTCGAGGCTTCAACCTCGGCAGAACTACTGGTGCCATGCTCTGGGGTTCCGGTCGCTTTAACCAGCACCCATACCCAAGCACCGGCAGCGTCGATAGACCAGAGATTTCTTGGCTATTGAATGCAGTCTGGCGGCTCTTCTCACGGCCTCGATGCCCCTGAAACAGCTTCAGACAATTCAACCGGTACCAGCACTGACTGCATCGACATCTGCAGGTATTCTACCAGGACCGAGTCATGCGTCTCTATCCGGCATCAACAAGTCGGTACCGGACCACTCCGATGCCGACCGATCGGTACCGTGTATTGCACGATCACCTGGATCAGAGATACTTCGAATCCTCGATGAATCTGGAGACTCCGAAGGCTCTACCGATACCAGAGTACTTATTACCGAGGATACCTCTTCTCCTCAGGTAGGATGTCTCCACCAGAGGATATGTCCTTTCAGGATTTTATCCAAATGTGATCCGAGGTCTTTCCATCACAGTGGCTCCTGAAAAAGAGCCTAGGGCAAAGGAATTAGAAATCCTACAATACCCTAAAGCTCCCAAGGAGGCAGCTACCTTAGCTATTCATGAGATCTTGCATGATCTTATGTTAAGGATATGGGAAACACCTCTAACCACATCTCATTCTCGAAGACTCAACACCATGTATCGAACATAAGAACATAAGATATGCCATACTGGGTCAGACCAAGGTCCATCAAGCCCAGTATTCTGTTTCCAACAGTGGCCAATCTAGGTCATACGTACCTAGCAGTTTCCCCAAGGGACACAGGTTCCACAATGCTTGTATTGGTTCAAGCATTGATATCCTGGGTCCCTTCTTAATAATGGTTTATGGACCTTTCCTCCAGGAACTTGTCCAAACCTTTTTTAAACCCAGCTACACTAACAGCCTTTACTACATCCTCCGGTAACAAATTCCAGAGTTTGATTACACGTTGAGTGAAAAATATTTTCTTTTATTAGTCTTAAATAGTTTACCCTGTAGCTTCATTGCATGTCCCCTAGTCTTTCTATATTCTGATAAGGTAAACAATCGATCTACGTTTACCCGTTCCACTCCGTTCATTAATTTATAGACTTCTATCATATCTCCCCTCAGCCGTCTCTTTTCCAGGTTAAAGAGCCCCAACCTTTTTAGCCTTTCTTCATAGGAGTAGCCTTCCATCCCCTTTACCATTTTGGTGGCTCTTCTCTGAACCTTTTCTAAAATTGCTATATCCTTTTTAAGATATGGCGACCAGAATTGCACACAATATTCAAGGTGCGGTCTCACCATGGAACGATATAGAGGCATTATAATATCTTTTGTTTTATTTTCCATTCCTTTCCTTATCATACCTAGCATTCTATTTGCTCTCTTGGCTGCCGCTGCACACTGGGCCGAGGGTTTTAACATGGTATCCACAAGGACGCCTAAATCTTTTTCTTGGGTGGTGGTTCCTAATGTGGAACCTTGCATCGTGTAACCATAGTTTGGGTTGTTCTTCCCTAGGTGCATAACCTTGCACTTCTCCACATTAAATTTCATCTGCCATTTTGATGCCCAGTCTTCCAATTTATCAAGATCCTCTTGCAATTTTCCACAATCCTCCTGGGTTTTAACAACTTTAAATAGTTTTGTGTCATCAGCAAATTTGATAACCTCACTCGTTATTCCACTTTCCAGGTCATTTATGAATATGTCAAAAAGCAGCGGACCCAGCACAGATCCCTGGGGTACACCACTATTCACCTTTCTCCATTGGGAAAATTGGCCATTTAGCCCTATCCTCTGCTTTCTATCTTTTAACCAGTTCCTGATCCACAGTAGTACACTGCCTCCTATCCCATGACTCTTTAGTTTTGCCAAAAGTCTCTCATGAGGGACCTTGTCAAAGGCTTTCTGAAAGTCCAGATACACAATATCAACCGACTCACCTTTGTCCACCTGTTTATTCACTCCTTCAAAAAAACATAACAGATTAGTAAGACAAGATCTTCCTTGTCTAAAGCCATGTTGGCTGTCTCCCATTAGGTCATGACTATCTATATGCTGAGTAATTTTATTCTTTATGATGGTTTCTACCATTTTTCCCGGTACTGATGTCAGGCTCACCGGTCTGTAGTTTCCCGGATCACCCCTCGAACCCTTTTTAAAAATTGGTGTTACATTGGCGATCCTCCAATCCTCAGGTATTAGAGATGATTTTAATGATAGTTCACAGATTACTGATAGCAGGTCTGCAATCTCAAATTTCAGTTCTTTCAACACCCTTGGATGTATACCATCCGGCCCAGGTGATTTGCTACTCTTCAGTTTATCTAATAGTTGTAAGACATCTTCCCGATGTATCGATATTTCCTTCAATTCTTCCACACCTTTAAATACCACTTCAGTCGTGGGTAACATCCCTACATCTTCCTCAGTAAAGACCGAAGCAAAGAATTCATTCAGTCTCTCCGCTATCGCCTTGTCGCCTCTTAGTGCTCCTTTAACCCCTTTATCATCTAATGGACCAACTGACTCTCTCACGGGTTTTTTGCTACGAATGTACTTGAAAAGGTCTTTATTTCGCGTTTTTGCTTCCGCAGCAAGCTTCTTCTCAAATTCTCTCTTTGCCTGCCTTATCAATGCCTTGCATTTGACTTGCCAGTGCTTGTGCTGTTTCCAGGTTTCATCATTTGGCTCTTTTTTCCATTTCTTGAAAGATGCTTTTTTGAAATCGAGTTCCTCCTTGTCCTGGGTTTCAGAAGACTCCATTACCACACCATTCCATGGTGGTGGAATCGGCCATGAGATGGATGAAGAGTGCAAAAAGGCATGCATCTAATCCTCCAGGATGTGAGTGTAGGACTCTTGACACCTTTGGACGTTGATCCTTCCAGGCTTCCATACTTTCTGCTAGGATCAGTTCCTATATCTTGTATATGGGGGAATGTTCCTTAAGGAAATCACAGGAGACTTAGAGCTCATCAGCCCTCTCCTTCCTGATGATAAAAGGCAAGATTATCTTACTCTTGTTAAACATGCTCAAGATGTTTCTAAGTTTGTGAATCGTGCAGCCTTTGACTGCTTTGAATGCATAAGCAGAACCTCTGCTATTGCCATAGGTGCACGCAGAATTGCCTGGCTCCAGGCATCTGACTTAGAAATCTGGGTACAGGACAAACTGGGGAATATACCTTGCACAGGAGAGAATCTCTTTGGCAAGAATTGGCAGGAAAAAGCTAACGAGATAGATGCTGACAATATCACTTTGGATAGATTGTCCAAATCTACAGCTGATCCTGCGAGGAAAAGATCCTCTAAGAAACCATTCTTCAGTAAGAAGAAGTTGTTTTATCCCTCCTATACCCAGCAGGGACATAGTTCAGGTCAGTCTGCCCAAAAGGGACAGCAGCAACAAAGGAAGCCAAAAGCAGCTAAGCCTCAACCGGCTCAGCAGACTCAGCCTCCACAGGGGCTTTGACGTCTATCTAGAGAACTTTGCCTTCCTGGCCCTGAACGGCCCAGAACCCTCTACCATCCCAGGAAGGTTATGTCATTTTTCCCCCAGATGGTGTCAGATAACAGCAGAAAATTGGACTCTGTCTATTCTACGAGAGGGGTACAAGCTTCATTTCCTCAGCATGCCCCCTACTACAGTAGTAAGACAGTTCAATTCTCAGACCTCTCCCAACGACGGGTTAGGTCAAGAAGTCACAATGCTCCTTGCTCAAGGAGCAATAGAAGAGGTGCCCATTCCCCAACGGGGTACAGGGTTTTACTCCCCCTATTTCCTTATTCCAAAGAAAACAGGAGGACACAGACCCATTCTAGACCTCAGAGAATTGAACAAATTCCTGTTCAGAGAGAAGTTCAAAATGATTTCTCTAGGAACTCTGCTGCCATACCTTCAGATTCAGGATTGGCTTTGTTCTCTAGATCTCAAGGATGCGTACACTCATGTTCTCATCCATCCAACTCACCGAAGATTCCTTCGATTCTTGTTTCAAGGGAAGCACTACCAATACAGGGTTCTTCCTTTTGGCCTGGCTTCTGCACCAAGGGTGTTCACAAATGCATGGCTGTGGTAGCAGCATTTCTCTGCACCCTGGGAATATTAGTCTTCCCTTACTTAGATGACTGGCTCATTCGAGCCCCTTCAGAGCCAGAGGCCAGGAGGCTCTGTCTCGCACAATGCGCATCCTTCAGTATTTGGGATTTGTCATAAACTTCCCAAAGTCCAACCTTGCTCCCACTCAATCCCTAGAGTTTGTAGGAGTTCTTCTGGATACCAGACAGACAAGGGCCTTCTTTCCACAGCCCCGCTGCCTTCGCATTGTGCAGTTAGCTTCCCAAGCAGTGCTAAAACCTCACCTCACTGCTCGGGAAATGTTACAGTTGCTAGGCCACATGCCATCCACCGTGCATGTGGTTCCTTATGCTCGCCTCCATATGAGGGCAGCCCAGTGGACCTTATCCACTCAGTGGACTCAGGCGTCAGGTTGCCTGTCAGACAAAATAGCAAACTCGGATCACCTTATTTTGTCCCTCCAATGGCGGCAGTCACCCAAAAACCTTCTGGTGGGGTCTCCTTTTCAGCAACCCCCACCCCAAGCCACTCTAACCGATGCTTCACAGGTGGGTTGGGGAGCCCACCTGCACGGCCTCTCTACCCAGGGTACCTGGACTCCACAGGAGGCCTATCTCCATATCAACCTCCTGGAGCTCAGAGCAGTCTTCCTTGCTCTTTGAGTATTTCACACCCAGCTCACCTAGTAGACAGTCCTAGTTCAAACTGACAATCAGGTAGCCATGTTCTATGGAACAAAGAGGGCGGAACAGGCTCTCTGTCGCTGTGCAACGAAGCTTTGCGACTATGGGCCCTCACCATAGAGCATTAGATTCATCTCCTTGTGGTGTATCTTCCAGGCATTCAAAACTCTTGAGCAGACAAACTCAGTCGAGTTCTGCTTCCACATGCAGACCAGGTGGCCAAGTTTTTCAAATTTGGGGAACCCCGGACATAGACCTCTTTGCAAGTCCGCTGAATGCCAAACTTCCCCAGTTCTGTTCCAGAATTCCGGCTCGAGGTTGTCAGGCCAGGGATTCTTTCCTCCTTCATTGGGGTCAGGACTTCCTGTATTCCTTTCCACCCATTCCCCTAATTCCCAAAACCCCGTTCAAGCTTCAGAGAGACAGAGGTCATATGATCATCATAGCTCCATGTTGGCCACGGCAACCGTGGTAACCTCTGCTACCACATCTCTCTCAAGCTCCGCCTCTGGAGTTAGGATCTGCTCCAGATCTTCTTTCTCGAGAGGACGGGATGCTGTGGCATCCCACTCCCCAGTCTCTGCATCTCAGGGCCTGGTTGCTGAAAGCCTAGAACTTCATGGTCTTAACCTTTCCCAGCAGGAAAAGGATATCCTTCATGCTTCCAGGAAGCCTTCCACAAGACGCTCTTATGCATTTAAGTGGAAAAGGTTTACCATATGGTGCTCGCAGAAGGGTATTAACCCTCTTGCGATACCTCTGGAATCATTACTGGAGTACCTCCTTCATTTATCAAATGCAGGGCTTAAGACCAATTCAGTGAGAGTTCATTTGAGTGCTATTGCAGCTTCTTTCAAGCCTCTAAATGGACAACCTATTTCCTCTCATCCTCTCATAGCAAGATTTATGAGAGGTCTTCTTTTAACGAAGCCTCCCATCAAGTCACCACCAGTGGCATGGGACTTAAATCTGGTACTTGGGCAGCTCATGAAACCGCCCTTTGAGCCATTAGCCACTACCTCTTTGAAATTCCTTTCCTGGAAGGTTATCTTTCTCATTGTAATCACATCAGCACGTCGCATCAGTGAATTGCAAGCGTTGGTGGCTGATCCTCCTTATACAAGGTTACATCATGATAAGGTAGTCCTTAGGACTCATCCACACTTTATGCCAAAGGTGGTTTCACCCTTTCATTTAAACCAAGCGGTTTACCTTCCTGTATTCTTTCCAAGGCCTCATGCCTCAAATGCAGAAAGGAACCTTCATATTTGGACTGTAAAAGAGCTTTGGCCTTTTACTTGCAAAGGACACAGCAATATAGAAAATCCTCTCAACTCTTTGTTGCTTTTAATCCTAGTCATTTGGGACTTCCAGTCCCCAAAAGGACACTGTCCAGCTGGATTGCACAGTGTATATCTTTTGCCTATGAGAATAAGAACCTTCCTCTTGAAGGCCATGTCACAGCTCACAATGTGAGAGCCATGGCAGCCTCAATGGCTCATCTTCACTCTGTTTATCGACGACATCTGTCGAGCAGCTACTTGGGCTTCGGTACATACCTTCACAGCCCATTACTGTGTAGACAAGGTCTCCCGCCGGGATGCCTTGTTTGGTCAGGCTGTTCAACACCTGTTCCAAACTTAATCAACTCCTACCCACCATCCCTGGTAGAATGCCAGAGATCCATGGGGGGAAGTGGAGCCCTTTCACAAGGGCACACAACTTTCTGGGGCCATCTCCCTGGCTTCTGCAGCTAGGGAGTCCCCATATGTGAAGACTACATTCCTGCCAATCAAAGAGATTTGCGTTTTATATTGGCTGTTACAGTGGTAGGTTTTTAATTGTTTTTTTGTGTGTATGTTATATTTTATATTGTCTGTTGGTCAATATTCACAAGATGGTCTTTCAGAGTGGTTCATATGTATCCCCTTTATTCACTCCTATTTCCTTCAGTCTACTTGGTTTTCTTTGTGCAGCATGGTTTTTAGTCACTGGTTTATTGATTATTGTTTACACAATGTTGATTATGCATTGCTTACGCATGTCTTTTTAGTCGTCCTCTCTCTCCTTTTTCTCCTGGTTTGATTTTTGTTTTTACTGTGTACATATTGTGTTTATAGTATATGTATTTTTTACATTGATGCAGTTTATACCGTTATGTCATTTATTGATTATTTAATACATAATAGTTATTTTATCAGTGGCTTATCACATTATATTTGTTTTTATTGTTTTTATTTATATATGATGATTTGCAATTTATTTGTTTTATGCTTATTGTATTAATATGTTTGTTTTATCTGTTGTGGTTTTTATTCAACATGTATGTGGATATTTTTTAGTGAGCCCTTAACCCCTGAGGAAGTGGTGAACGAAACACTGCCTGTGTCGGGTTTAGGCACACTTGATCCGTGGAACAATAAAGGCAACTTTTGAACTACCTGCCACGTTCCTTGACTGGTTCCAAATGTGGCAAAGCCATTTCTGTCACAGACAATCGTAATTGGTGCTTACAATGCCTTAAGCCTGACTTCAAGCTGATATCTTGCGAGCTCTGCTTCCAGATGATGCACTGAGGGTTGAATGGTTGGGAAAAGCAGTAGTCCCTCTTCGGCTCATCTGATTCAGCATCCTCAGCCCTGGCCCCCTCATCTATGCCTGCAAAAGGTTTTGGAGGTGGCGCAGGGGAAGGACCAGTGTGCTCAGTCAGAGCTGAATCGGAGTGGTGAGGGGAGGCTCCCTGCAGAGACCCTATCAACGGCAAAGGGTGAGCACCAGATAAGTTCCAGGTGCAGCGCCCTAGCATCCCTTCTCGATGAGATGCGGAGAGTGATGGCCAGGAAAGACTAGCCAAGCTTCCCCAGCAGGAGGACCCAGGAGGGCAGCCGGATGTCTCCTGATGCATCTATTATCATGCAGTCCCTACCCGAGATGGCATCACCGATAGCTGCAACATCAGCCCCCTCATAGGTGCGGTCCTGTAGGAACACCTTCAAGCCTTGGAAGCTCACTTGGTGGTGTAAGCCTTGCAGAATGCAGACTTTGTGGTGCGGAATGAATTGTCACCACACTCCTTCCAGCCTATCCTGGAGACCCTAGCCCTGCCTGCTGAGACTAGGACATTGAGTGGAAGATTGGTATCGACCCCGGTCGCCTGAGCCATCTCCTTTTCCAGTGTGTTGAAGTCAAGCCCAGGGGGAATGCCATCAGCACACTGGGCGGCACGAGGATTGGTGTGCTCCCTCTCCCAAGCTACGGAGCCAGCAGGACAAGGAGATTCAACACTATTTTGACTTCCTCTCAGAATTCAAATTGGATTGGGAGACTAAGGTGGAATCGACAGTATCAGACCTTCAGTCCAATCCGCTGCCCCCATTGGATATGTTCTTCCAGGACTTTGTTTGGGACATGGCCAAGGCCATTCCCTTTTCCCTGGAGTCGAAGGAGGAACTGAGGGTGGAGTAACGGGAACCCTTCCAGTACTCCTTGGCCCCCCAGGAGGTGATGGTGGTTCCCGTTCCCCATGTCCTACAGCAGCTACAGCTCTGGGAGGCATCACACTACCTTCCATCAGCTGCTGGCTTAATTCCCTATATTGGTCTCAGAAGGCCCCGGGGTTTGAAAAGCCGCAGTTGCCCCACAATTACATCATGGTGGAGTCAGCCCTGAAGCATGCAAAGAGTGCTAAAATGCACTTCTTGGTTCTACCAAGTTGTGAGACTTGGACCCTGGACTCCTTCGAAGAAAGTGCTTCCAGGGGTCCATGCTGATTGCCAGGATCCTTGCCTACTAGACCTATATCAGCATGTTCCTCAAGGATGTCATGCTGAACCTGGAGGACTTTGCTGCCCTTGTTCCTGAGGACCGTTGAGTCCTTTTGGGGCCTCATGGCAAGGACTGCTCAAAGTTCATGGTGCGCAGTTCCTACAATGCCTTTAAGTCTGCTGCCAGAGTAGTGCTGTGGGCATTGCCTGCTGGATGGCGTGGCTACAGTCTTCAGACATGGAGCAATGGGTTCACGACAAGACCGCTAACATTCTTTGCTAGGATGAGAACCTCTTTGGCAAGCCTGTGGAGGAGAAAGCCGAGGAACTGGAGAAAGAGAGCAGTTGACTCTCACCAGGCTTTCGAGGAAGAACACAGACCTAGTGGGGAAGAAACATGCCAAGAAGGCCTGTCCACACCCATGCTGGTACTTCCCAGCCCCATTGCAGGCACAACCTAAGGTGCAGACCCCCCCTCCCACCCACAGCAGAGGAAGAAGACCCCAAAGGCCCTACCTATGCCCCAGCCCAAGCTGGGTGTAGGTTTTTGATGGGTTCCTCAAAAGCTTAGCCTGCTGTCCGTTGCCCACTGAGGTGCCCCCACAGGTCAAGGGGCAGCTCTTCCACTTTGCCCACCTGTGGCCCCTTGTCATCTCAGACTCCTGGGTGCTGCAGATTGTCCAAAGCAGATTGTTCAGTTGCTGACTCTTTACAATCCCAGGGAGTACCCCATGGATCCCATGCACTAGAGCCTCCTGCACACAGAGGTCAAGGCCCTGCTCTCTGACCTTGCCATCAATTTGGTTCCCCTGGCTCAAATCGGACAAAGCTGCTACTCCAGGTACTTCCTGTTACCCAAAAAGACAGGTGGGTTCCATCCAATTCTGGATGTGCGAAACCTCATCCGGTTCCTGTTGTGTGAATAGTTCAAAATGGTCTCATTAGGGATGCTGCTGCCATACCTCATACAGGACAATTGGCTATGCTCCTTGAATCTGAAGGATGCGTACACACCTATTCCAATCCACCCACATACAGACAATATCTTTCATTCTTGCTGGGCATCCGGCACTATCAGTACCAGGTGTTTCCCTTTGGGTTTATTTTTATTTAATTATTGATAAATACTAATATCTCTTGCAATTTTTCACAGGCCTCATGGGTTTTAACAACTTTAAATAATTTTGTGTCATCTGCAAATTTGATTACCTCACTCTTTATTCCCATTTCCAGATCATTTACAACTATGTTAAAAAGCAGCAAACCCGGGGAGCGTGTGAGGAGAGGAGGACGCTACTCACTGCTGTGTGCTCCGCTGCTGCTTTTCCCGACCGTGTTGGAGTGCTGGTTCATCACAGCGGCGCCTGCCCCCTGACGTCATCTTTGGGGGTTTTAAGATCAGATCGTTAAGCGGTACGCGATAGCGGTCGCGTTCTAAAGGGGCGTGTTTTTAAGGGGCTTGCTCCTTATGCGCTCCTTTGGCGCTTGAGGAGCTTGGGAGCTGATTTATGGTCCTGCAGAATGGGTAGAAGGAAGAAACGACCTCTGAATGTAAGTACTGATAATCCATCTAAAGCAGTAAAGATTGCTGGTCCGATGGATCGACACCATGTTGCTTTGAACAGTACTGTGGGGGAGGTTGTTGTTGCAGCTCCGTCTCAGCTCCCTGGTAATGGCTCCTCTTTATTATCGGGGGTTAGTATCTCTTCCCCCTCTGCTGCCTTATTTGACACTGACCCGGTGTCTTCCTCTCCTCTGAGGAAAGATGTGCCTTTGCAAGTGGACTCGCTACCTTCTTCATCGGTGTCTAGGTCTTTGATGGTTACCGAGAGAGTTCCACTACCTCGGATTCTATCAGCCCCTGAGAGTTCCGCAGTGGCAGAACGGGACGGTGTTTCTATTCTTTCTGGAGCGTCACAGGATGTATCTCTTTCTGATGTATGGAACGTTCTCACTAGGATTGAGTCTTCACTGAATTCTGTCGTTTCACAAACGTCGGACTTATCTAGGGACTCAGTGGCAAAATTTTCCCAACATGATTCCCAGATATCTTAGAGGGAAGGTGCCAGAAGTTGGAAGCTCACTGTCTTATGTTGCAAAATTCTTCTTTATCTTTTATGAAAGACAGTCTTATTCTCCATGCCCAACTAGAGGTTTTGGAGAATAGTCTGCGTGCCTTAAATCTGAGGTGTTTAAATTTTCCTCATACTAGGTTTATTTCTCCTCAAATTCTTTTTGATAAGTACTTGGTAGATATTTTGGGATATCAGGTAGATAATAAGCCATCTGTGATTAAATTGTATTATATTCCCGCTAAAGGGGCTTCTTCGGCGGAAGGTTCTGCTGGCTTAGCCCCAGTTACCTCTCATGAATCCTTGGATATTTCTGCTTATATTGAATCTTCCCAAGATGATAATCCAACCAGAGCTACCCTTCTGGTGTCTTTTGCCACGGAAGTAGATAAAAATGCTGTAATGCGTTTATATTTCCTGAATAAAGCATCCATTTTCTGTGGTGAGAGGGTTAGTATCTTTCCCGATGTCTCCAGGAAAACTCAGCTACGTCGCAAGGCTTTTTTGTTGTTGAAGCCACGCATCTTAGCCCTTGGTGCCACGTTTTTCCTTAAATTTCCATGTAAATGCATTATTACTTTGAAAGGCGCCAAGTTTGTTTTCCTGGAGACATCGGCATTAGAATCTTTCCTTCTATCTAATGGTGCTCTGGTTTCTTAAATTATTTTCTTTATATTTCTTGACAGCAGATAGTTTATAAAAGAGTTTGATTAAATTGAGTTAGCGTCCTCCTCTATTTGTATGCTCCTCTTGACGTGGACTGTATTATGGATACCATGTGTTTTTTTTGTTTGTTTAGTGTTTGTATTTCTTTGATTATGTTTTCCTGGATATCTGTAATTTTCCTGGTATTTCTCAATAAAGAAATTTAAATTTATAAAAAAAAAAAAAAAAAAAAAAAAAAGCAGCAAACCCAGCACAGATCCCAGAGGTATTCCACTATTCACCTTTCTCCATTGGGAAAATTGGCCATTTAGCCCTACCCTCTACTTTCTATCTTTTAATCAGTTCCTGATCCACAATGGTACACTGCCTCCTATCCCATGACTTTTTAATTTCGCCAAGAGTCTCATGTGGGACCTTGTCAAAGGCTTTCTGAAAATCCCGATACACTATATCAACCGGCTCACCCCTTGTCTACCTGTTTATTGATACTTTAAAAAAAAACATAACTGATTAGTAAGACAAGACCTTCCTTGGCTAAAGTCATGTTGGCTGTCTCCCATTAAGTCATGACTACCTATGTGTTCAGTAATTTTGTTCTTTATAATGGTTCTACCATTTTACCTGGTACGGACATCAGGCTCGCTAGTATGTAGTTTTCTGGATCGCCTCTGCAACGCTTTTTAAAAAGTGGTGTTACATTGGCCATCCTCCAATCTTCAGGCATCACAGATGATTTTAATGATAGTTCGCAGATTACTAATAGCAGGTCTGCAATCACATATTTCAGTTCTTTCAACACCCTTGGATGTATACCATTGGATCCAGAGGATTTGCTACTCTTCAGTTTATCAAACAGTTGTAATACATTGTCCCAGTATATCAATATTTCTTTCAGTTCTTCTGCGGTATCACTTTTAAATACCATTTCAGTCATGGGTAATATCCCTACATATTTATTTACATTCTCTTATATACCGCGCTATTCTGCATCAGTGCGGTTTACATTGAACAAACTGAAATTACATTGAACAGGGCATTATAACTTGGAGATAACTATTTTACAGGGAACATGGGCTATGGAGGGTTAAATGGCTTGCCCAAGACCACAAGGAGCACCTGTGGGACTAGAAACCCCAGTCCTTCCGGCCCAAGGTTGCTGTCCTCTAGTGGGATTTGAACCCCCGACCTTCCGGCCTGAAGTACCTTGCCCCAACCACTAGGCCACTCCTCCACTCCTCAGTAAAGACCGAAGCAAAACAATTCATTCAATCTCTCTGCTATAGCCTTGACCCCTCTTAATGCCCCTTTTACTCCTCTGTCATCCAATGGTCCAACTGACTCTCTCACAGATTTTTTGCTACAAATGTACTTGAAAAAATCTTTATTATGTGTTTTTTTTGCTTCCACAGCAAGCTTCTTTTCAAATTCTCTTTGCCTGCCTTGCCTCTAGTTTGCCAGTAATGTTGTTTCCAGCTTTCGTCATTTGGCTCCTTTTTCCATTTCCTGAAAGAAGCTTTTTTTGGCAATAGCAGCCTCTCTGACCTCATCTTTAAACCATGCTGACAGTTTTTTGGACTTCCTTCCACTTTTCTTAAAGGGTGGAATACAGCTGATCTGGGCTTCCAAGATAGTATTTTTAAACATCAACCATGCTTGATGTAAATCTTTAACCTTTGCAACTGCTCCTTTTAGTTTTTTCTTAACTATTTTCCTCACTTTATCAAAGTTTCCCTTTTGAAAGTTAAAAGGTAGTACTGTGAATTTCCTTGCTCTCTTTCCTCCATTTATTAAATCAAACACAATCATGCTATGATCACTATTTCCAAGTGGCCCCAGCACCCTTATCTCTTGTTCCAGATATTGTCTTTCACTAAGTACTAAGTCCAAAATGGCTTCCCCTCTGGTCGGTTCATGAGCTAGCTGCTCCAAGAAACAGTCATTTATTTCATCTAGAAACAGTCTCCCTAGGATGTCCTGCCGTGACAATGACCCAGTCAATACTGGGGTTATTGAAATCACCCATTATTACTGTGCTGTAACCTTTGTTAGCTTCCCTGATTTCTTTGAGCATTTCATCATCCAGGCGGTCGATAGTACAACGCCCACTGCCATTTACTTCCCCTTTTTACATGGAATTTCAATCCATATTCTACAGTGAATTTTGTTTCCTGCAAAACTTTAATCCTTTGTGACTCAATGCCCTCTCTAACATAGAGTGCACCCCCTCCACCAATTTGATCTGCTCTATCATTACAATATAGTTTGTACCCAGGTATCAGTGTCCCACTGGTTGTCCTCCTTCCACCATATCTCTGAGATACCAATCATATCTAGCCTCTCATTTAGTGCTATATATTTTAACATTCCCATCTTATTTTTTAGACTCCTAGCATTTGCATACAGCATTTTAGAGGCTATATTTTATTCATATTAATCTGGTTAGCGGTAGGCAGGATTAATTTAGAATCTTTAAGCTCTGTACTCAAGGGCATTTGGGTTACTTCTGTCTTTATTGGAACCTCTCTGTTGATATGTCCTGACTTTAACCTTTTGTTAGTATCCTTCACGGATACATTGTTCTGAACCACGGGTGACTGTCAGCTTTCCCCTATTATCTAGTTTAAAAGCTGCTCTATCTCCTTTTTAAAGGTTAATGTCGGCAGCGTGGTTCCAGCCTGGTTAAGTGAAGCCCATCCCTTTGGAAAAGCCTCTCCTTTCCTTAGAATGTTCCCGAATTCCAACCAAATCCAAAAACCTCTTCCTTGCACCATTGTCTCATCCATGCATTGAGACTCTGGAGCTCTGCCTGCCTTTTGGATCCTGCGTGTGGCATGGGAAGCATTTCGGAGAATGCTACCCTGAAATTTCTGGATTTCAACTTGCTACCTAAAAGCCTAAATTTAGCCTCCAGAACCTCCCTACCACACTTTCCTATGTCATTGGTACTGACATGTACCAAGACAGTAGACTCCTCCCCAGCACTATCTAAGACCTTGTCCAGGTGGTGCGTGAAGTCTGCTACCTTTGCACCAGGCAGGCATGTTACCAAGCAATCCTCATGTCTGCCGGCCACCCAGCTATCTACATGCCTAATAATCAAATTGCCAACTATAATGGCTGTTTTAACCCTTCCTCGTGGGCACATATGCCCCTGGAGAAACCTTAGTGCGAGACGGTTTTTACATCACCTGGAGGACAGGTCCTAGTTACAGGATCACTTCCTGCCACACCAGGATGGTGATCTCCTGTCACGTGACCTCTCTCCTCCATGGCAACAGGAATGCTGCCAGACTGGAGGTGGGACTTAAGTACTACATCCCTGAAAGTCTCGTCTGTCTCTTTCTGTCTTCCTCATGTCATCCAAATCTGCTACTCTAGCCTCCAGAGATTGGACTCGTTTCCTGAGAGCAAAGAGCTCCTTGCATCTAGTGCACATGTAAGACCCTTCACCAACTGGGAGAAAATCATACATATGACACTCAATGCTAAAGACTGGAAAGCCCCCATCACGCTACTGGACTGCTGTCTGCATCTTTGTTTTAAGGTTGTGTTTATGTATTTAAATCGTTTACTGAGGTTTGCTGGAGAGATTTATACTAATAAAACTATATCTTATATGTTTAATGGACTTTGTTCACCTCAAGATAAATTAATCTTGGGTTCTTAATGTATGCCTGTTGAGGATAAACAGCTGCACCTTCTTCCATATAAGAGGTTTAAGCATCTATAAAGCTATGATTATCTCAAGGGTAGGTGGGAGTTGGGGAGGGAGAGAAAGAAGACTTATTAATAACTAGCTGCTACACAGTACCGTGTCCTGTGCTTCTAAGGTAATCTGTGACCAATTTCCTGGATGATTCACACAGCCCTTGATTTGATAGAGGGAGTCTTTCAAATGCCCCTTTGATCTGTCATTTTGCTTTAACACCTGTTTAAAACAATTTCCCCTATCTAGAGGGCCTCTGTAAAGATCTCTAGAAACAATTTATTGCTCAAAAAAATACTGACCCTGCTTTTCCTTTTATGCTAAGTCATACTCTGATTTAATTTAAATTAAAGCTCTTTGCTGATACTAGGCCCTGACTGAGTATTACATTTAAACTGGCAGCTCTTTGCTGGGTTTTAAATTTAACCACAAAGCTCTGTCTTCGGGGAGTTGCCTTTTGGCTCCTGTTTGCAGCTTGTCATGCTGTGAGGGCTTGTGTGCATCAGTGATGCTGAAGGCTAAGCTATCGGTAGTTTAACAACTGGCAGGGTCTCCCAAGATGGACAGGTCTCAGCTGAAGTGCCAAACCAAGACAAAGCAACCATCTGGGCAGCAACAGAATGGGCAGTGTTGGCGGTGGAGGATCGCATTCATGTGACAACGGCAACAACACTAAACTTAAGCTGTGTGGAAGAAAGGCCTGGCAATCTACTTCCGTATCTTGCCATGAAAACTCAATGGATAGTCACAACAAAACAAATTGCACTATAGTGCTTGAAGATGAGACCCCCAGGTCAGAAGGCACTCAACTGGCTACTGGGGAGAAGCTGAAGACTTCTCAGAGTAAAACAAGCATTTATGATGTGGTTGGATCAAAGCCCTCGGGAAATCTGACTGCTGATGTAGCTGGGCATCTAGTGAGATTCAGAAGCTGCAAAGATGTCTTACATATTGGGACATGGAACGTACGAAGCATGAACCAAAGGAAGTTGGAGGTGGTCAAGAATGAAATGGAATGTGTACAGCAGGGGTTTTCAACCCAGTCCTTGGGGAACCCTAGGCCAGTCAGGTGTTCAGGATTCCCAGAATGAATATGCATGAGAAAGATTTGTATGTTCTGCTTTCATTGTATGCAAATCTATCTTATGCATATTCATTGTGGGAATCCTGAAAACCCGACTGGTCTAGGGTTCCCTGGGGACTGGGTTGAAAACGTATGGTGTACAGTTTGATCTGTTGGGTGTCAGCGAACTGGAATGGACTGGCATTGGGCACTTTGCATCAGATGATCACATGGTCTACTATGTTGGAAATGAAAGATAAAGAAGAAATGGTGTTGCATTTATAATTAAGAAGGAATTTGCAAGAACCGTAATGAAATACAGTGCAGTCAGTGAACGCTTCGTTTCTATTCATCTACAAGGAATGCCTGTCAACACAACTATAATTCAAGTATATGCCCCAACAATAGTTGCAGAAGAGGATATAATTGATACGTTCTATGAATAAGTACAAGTTAAAATTGATAGAACATGCAAACAGGATATCCTGATAGTATTAGGTGACTGGAACGCAAAGGTTGGCAACAAAAAAGAAGGCAAAATGATTGGAAAATATGGACTTGGCAACAGAAATGAAGCTGGAGAAAGATTGATAGAATTCTGCAAGTTCAACTATCTATTCATCTCAAACACCTTCTTCCAGCAACACAAGCGGCGATTGTACATATGGACTTCACCCAATGGATTGTACAAAAATCAAATTGACTACATCTGTGGAAGTCAACGATGGAAAAGCTCTGTAACATCAACAAAGACAAAACCCAGAGCTGACTGTGGTACAAATCACCAACTACTAGTATGCAAACTCAAGCTAAAGTTGAAAAAGAGCAAGCCACTCATGAATGTAGCAAAATTTGACCTTGAGAATATACCACTGGAATTTAGACTGCATGCAAAATCGATTTGCTGCTTTAGATACAAATGACAGAGCTGTAGAAGAGTTATGGAATGACATCAAGAAGGTTGTGTTGGAAAAAAGCAAGAAGTTTCTACAAAAGGTGAAAAAGCAAAAACGGCCAAAATGGATGACGGAAGAAACTCTGAAAATTGCCTTGAACTGCAGAGAAGCTAAAGCCAGAGGAGAAAGAGAGGCAATCGCAGAACGCAACAGAGATTTCCAAAGTGCAGCAAGACAAGACGAGGAAAAGTACTACAATGATGCATGCAAGGAAATAGAAGCAGAAACTATTAGAGCAGTTCTCAACCTTTTTGTACCATGACCCCTTTTACCATTGGTCAACTTGTGGTGACCCCCAATGATAAAATCAAATGCGTCTCTCTTCCTTTACCGTTAACGCATTGTTGCTGTAATCATTTGTTGAATTATTAATATATTATAGGCCTTTGCAATATGTTTTTATTTATAACATTTACTTATTTAAACCACAATAATTAATCACAATAACAAGTAACAATATTTGATTTCAAAATTGTGATGATTTTGTAGTCAAATTACTAATATGAAATAAAATTATTTTTCTACCTTTGTTGTCTGACCAATTTATTCTCTGATCATGCTGGTCCTGATCTTAGGCTTCTGCTTTCCTGTCTTCTCTTAGCTCTCTTTCTGTGGTCTATGGTCCATCTGCCATTTCTTATCTCTTCTTTCGTTTTCTTCATTTCTTTCCATCAGCCTATTTCCAGTCACAGTAACATCCCCACTATCAGCCCCTTTCCAGTCCTCACTCTCAGTACCTTCCAATGTCAACTTGCATTCCCATGACTGCCACTGGTGTCCATTCCCTTCCAGTCCCCCTCCTTCCCCACTGAGCAGTCCCGTCTAGTACAAATACCATGGCAGCCCCTCTCAGATCCACTCACTTCCAGTTCCATTCTCCCATCCCCTCATATCAGCTCATTTGTAGCCTTAGCCCCCAGTTTTATTCCAGGGCCAGCAGCTCTATCCTCCCCTCCCCACATCAGCCCATTCCCAGTCAAAGCCCCCCAATCAGTTCGCTTCCAGTGCTAGTCCCTCCTCAACCCCATTACCAGTGCTAGGCTCCCCCCATCAGCCCATTACCAGTCCTACCCCGCCCATCAGCCCATTTCCAGTCCTAACCTCCCCGATCAGCTCATTTCCAGTGCCAGCCCCCATCAGTCCATTACCAGTCCTACCCCCCTATCAGCACATTACCAGTCCCAAACCCCCTTGATCAGTCCATCCCCAGTCCTAGCCTTCCCTAATCAGCCCATTATAATCCTAACCCGCACTGTCTCCCCTCTGTCAAGCATTTATTGACCGTCTGTACAGTATGTCCCCCTGTCTCTTCCCTTTGTCCATGTCTGCCCCTCCCTTCATCCATCAATGTCAGCCACCCCTCCCTCCTTCTCTCTCTCCATGTCAGCCCCCTCCCTCCATCCATCAGTCAGCCCCCTCCCTCCATTCATGTCAGCCCCCCTGTCCATGTCAGACCCATCCCTCCATGTCAGCCCCGTTGCGGGTTCCCTGCTCCCCCCTCCTCCTCTCTCTCCTTGTCTGCCTGCTGCTGCCCTGCTGTTCTTCTACAGCCGTGGCTCCCTGTCTCTTAGGGAACCACGGCTATGCCAGTAAAACCATTGCAGAGCCTTCCTGTCTCTCGACGGGCTCCGTGCAGCATTGTCTTGCCTCCAAAGGAAGTGGTAAACAACTTACTTTGGAGGCGGGACAATGCTGCATGGACGGAGCCTGTCAAGAGACAGGAAGGCTCCGCAACAGTTTTACTGGCATAGCCACGGTTCCCTAAGAGGCAGGGAGCCGCGGCTGCATTAGAAGGGACTGGGAGGCGGTGAGTTTGCCGCTGCCGACTTGGTTTTTTTTTTTAAACGGTGGAGTTAGGTGAGGCGACCCCCGCTAAATCCTGTGGCGACCCCTGTGGGGGTCATGACCCACAGGTTGAGAACCGCTGCATTAGAGGAAGAACAAGATCGGCTTTCCTAAAGCTACGAGAGTTAAAGAAAAAATTCCAGCCTCGAATTGGGATGTTACAAGATGCTCAAGGATCTATTTTGAATGATGATAAGATCAAGAAAAGGTGGAAAGAATATACAGAGTTTTTATATGATAAAGATCAAGTGGACCAACAGCCGTTTCAACCTGTATCTTCTGATCTGGAACCATTGGTGATGAAATAAAGTATAGCCTGGTATGGTTACATCCTAGTCATGGTTATCCATGAACCATATCTGTTACTGCCACTAAATCCAAGTCAGCCTCTCCCATTAAAGCCTCTACATCTGGGATCTTATTTCCCATACTATGGACATTTATACACACTGCTTTCCAGATGTTGCCCCTTTTACCCATTTCCATAAAGGTATTTAATGTTTTGCTTACCTGGGGGCTTTCTTCACCCATCCCCAATGAATCTAGTTTAAAGCCCTCTTCAGTAGGTTAGCCAGTCTGCTACTGAAGACACGTTGACCCTTCTTGGACAGATGGATGCCATCTCTGCTCTGCAAGCCTTGGAACAGTATCCCATGGTTCAGGAAACCAAAACGCTCTCGCTGACACCATCCATGCAACCATGCATTTATCTCCAGGATGCAAACTTCTCTGCTTTGGCCTTTACCCTCAACAGAGAGAATTGAAGCGAACATCACCTGTGCCAGAGACATGAAGTCACTTTTGATATGCTCAGAGGGATACCTGACAGTATCATTTGTGCCAACATGGATGAGCAACATTGGGTAATAGTCAGTGGGCTTCATGAGTCTCGGCAAACTCTCCAGTACATCTCTGATTTTGGCACCTGGCAGACAGCATATCTCTCTGGACATCGTCTGGTCAGTGGATGGACACCTCAGTACCTCTGAGTCACCAACCACCACTATCCTTCGCTTCCTGCAACATTGGGGTGATTGAGCTCTGGTTCTTCCCTTTTCAGTGATTCTTTCACCACCTCCTCTTCCAGGGCTGCATAATGGTTCTTCAATTCAAGGCTGAAGGAGTTGGATTGGTGATTCTACAGGCCCTGGTAACTCATATCCAACCTTTGTAATTCCATGGGCTCCCATCTTCTCCTCTGCTGGAGAGCTTGGATGTATGAAGAAGCATCTCATCAAAGTACTTTTCACTGTCTTGAGTGAGAAGTACTTTGAGATGCTTCTCACTTGAGTGAGAAGCTCACTGTCCTCAGCCTTGTCACCTCTTCTCTGTGCTCCTCCACTTGATTCCTGAGAGCTTCAGCATGCAGGCATCCTGCACATGGAGCCAGTCCTTCAACTGGCATTGGGTCCTCTGGACAGAGGCAGAAGCTGTAACGGGGGCTATAGCTTTGGTGATATGATTTTTCCCAGCCATTGTTCAGCTGGTGGAGCTTAGTTATCTGTTGAAGCAAAAGAGAGAGAGAGACCTACCGAAGTACCAGTCACTTTCCCAGAGGTCCTTTCAGAGAAGAAACAGTTAAATCTCTTTTTCGTGTATTCTAAATGTGATGTTTCAGGTCCTTGTATGTAGCTAATTGGGGAGAGGCCTATAAATCAAGACTGCTCACATGAGGTGGGAGGGAGTTGGGGGTAGGGAGGGAACTAACATCTGATGAGGTATCAGTAGCCTCAAAGAGCTGAGAAAGATACTGAAAGCAGAGTTTTAAACCTACACCTCTAAAGAAAATATTTCCCCTTTTGAACTAAAGCACCAACAAGAATGTAACTTTAGATTAGGCTATAATAACTCTCTTCTCTCAGTTATAGCTCAAGTAAAATGTTTTCAACTCATAAAGAATAGAGCAGTAAGACTTATCTATAATGCAAAATGAAATGATCCTTTGCTCCGTGCGCAACACTGGCTCCCTATCATTTTCTAAATCAAGTTCAAATTTCTGACTTACCGTGTTTACTATGCTGGCTAGCCTGCCTACTTATGCTCACATTCTACCACCCTTCTCATACTCTTCATTCATCTGATTCCAATCTCTTAGTAATGCCCATGACATGCACGCTACAGCTAGACTTCTACCAGTCTGTTGCCTTGTTTTCAATCCCCTTGCTTGTGGAACACCATGCCCATTGTACTTGATGGAATCTTTC
Organism: Ichthyophis bannanicus; assembly: GCA_033557465.1. Lineage (NCBI taxonomy): Eukaryota > Metazoa > Chordata > Amphibia > Gymnophiona > Ichthyophiidae > Ichthyophis > Ichthyophis bannanicus. Next base: position 1,324,471,597 of record CM066032.1, read on the forward strand.
TATACAAAGTTCAGATCAGGTCTGAAAACAAGGCTATTTAACCAGGCTTTTGACTAATTTTGTGTTTTTGTTTTCTTTCTTTCATCTCCTAGTTCCTGAGGCAGATGCTGATTCCCCCCACCTTCTGTTTTCCTTTACAATTATCTGTTTTAAGAGCTGTTTTTTGGATTGAAAATGCTGTGCTACTCCTCTGCTACCTCCCTTAATGTTTCATTGTTTGTCCTAGGTCACAGACAGTTTTTATTCCCTGCAATCAAGAAACCAAGTATTTTTGTAAACCGTTTTGATGTACTAAACCATTAGCAGTATACCAAATCACTAAGTAAATAGTATTCCAGCACATGCATTTAATTTATCTGGTGCATATCAATATTCTGCACTGAAAGCGTAGTTACTCGCCTGTAGAAGGTATTCTCCATGGGACAGCAGGAATCAGTCCTCACTTATGGGTGACGGCACCAACTGAGCCTGCACGGAGCAATTCCCCAGCTTTCAAAGAAAGCCTTTGGGATTGCTCTCAAGCACACGTGGTCCTCTTCCTGTCCAAGGGTGCCATCTTGCTCAGTCAGGTCCCTTAGCTCGAGCCCTACCAAGCAGATGGCAAGGGAAGGATAAAAATCTAGCAACTCATCAGGGGAGGGGGGAGGGTAGTGAGGACTGATTCCTACTTTCCCTGGAGAATACCTGCTACAGGTGAGTAACTATGCTTTCTCCAGGAACAAGCAGGAAGTCCGTCCTCACTTATGGGACTCCCTAGCTACAGGCTACCGAACCTGTAACCAAAAAACACCTTCGCGATGCCGTGAGCAGAAGCCAAAGCCCAAAGGAGCCTGAGTCCTCGGGGCAAAACCCTTGGTAGCTGTGAAGAAGGGTCATAGGGCAGGAGTTGCTTCTACCCCAAACAGGTTACGGAGTACAGCCTGGCCAAAGGTGCTGTCCCGGCAGGACTCCCTCTCCAAGCACTAGTGGGCAGCAAAGGTGTTGGTGGAAGACCAGGTCACCGCCTGGCAGATGTCCATCAAGGGGACGGAGTGCAACGAGGCCACCAAGGCCGCTTTGGCTCAGGCCCCGTGTGCGGTGACTCGACGATCCAGTGGGACGCACGCCTTTGCTTGGGTGAAAGCGATGCAGTCCGCCACCCAAACAGAGAGGGTGCGCTTGGTGACTGCTTGCCCCGGTCTATTGGGATCATAGGTCACAAAAAGCCTGTCAGACTTGTGATGAGTCTGGATATGCTGCAAATAAAAGGCGAGAGCCCGTTTGCAGTCAAGGGTGTGGTGAGCCATCGACGCCTGGCCAGCGTGGGGCCTCAGGAAGAAAGTCAGCAGCACTATCTGCTGGTTGAGATAGAAGTCCGAAACAACCTTAGGCAGGAATTTAGGGTGCGTACAGAAAACCACCCTGTTCTGGTAAAACCTCGTATAAGGGGTGCCAGCCATGAGAGGCAGGAGCTCACTGACTCGGCGGGCCGAGGTCAGCACCACCAGGAAGGTCACCTTACAGGAGAGGTGCCGGAGTGAACATATTGCCATCGGCTCGAAGGGTAGAAGGGTGAGCTGCGTGAGTACCACATTTAAGTTCCATTCTGTCGGGGGAGGACGGATGGGTGGCTTGGATAGCAGAAGACCTCGCATGAAGCGGGAGACTAATGGCTGCCCTGAGAGGGGTTTTCCCTTGATGGGGAAATGATTAGCCAAGATAGCGCTCAAATGAATTCTGACAGAGTTCGACTTCAGCCCTTTCCTTGAGAGGTGGAGGAGTTACTAGAGAACCCACAGAACAGGGCACGAGAAGGGGGTCGATCTGGTGCTCCAAGCACAAGAAGGAGAAGCGTTTCCACTTAAAGGCATAAGCATGACTAGTGGAGTCCTTCAAGGTGAGGAGGACTTCCTCGACCTCCTCCGGAAGGGCCAGAGAGGCTAGGGAGGGATTTTGCCACCAGCTCAGGGACAAGCAGAGGTCGGGATGAACCCTGATGGGGTCCCTGAGGTGTCAGAGAGACTGGCTCCATTGGGCACTGAGACACCACTGGGCTGGCCGCATGTGCAGGTGGGCATGAGGAACCACATGTATGGTCAAGGCCATGTGGCCCAAGAGACGTAGCATGGTCCGAGCGGTGACCTGGTGAGCATTTTGGACGTGAGCCGCCAGAGCTCGGAGGCGGGTGGAGCGCTCCACAGGCAAGAAAGCAACCACCTGCTGAGTATCGAGGCGTACCCTGATGAACTCGAGAGCCTGCACCGGCTCGAGGTGAGACTTCAGGTAGTTGACCAAGAACCCTAAGCTCTCCAAAAGGAAGACAGTGTGCGACATTGCTTGCCGAGCTTTCTTGGCTGAGGAGCCCATGATGAGCTAGTCAAGGTAGGAAAAGACAGGCACGCCCTGGCGCTGAAGATAAGCGGCGACCATGACCGAGGCACTTTGTGAAGACCCGTGGGGCGGACGCAAGGCCGAAGGGGTGCACCCTGTACTGGAAGTGCTCTCCCTGCAGCCTGAAACGCAGATACTGCTTGTGTAGTGGGTGGATTAAGATGTGGGCATAAGCAAGTGTCCTTTAGATCGAAGGAGAACGGGCAGCAGCGCACCAAGAGATAACATCTTGAATTTCTCCCGTACCAGGAACTTGTTTAGCATGAGGAGGTCGAGGATGGGCCACAGACCCCCGTCTTTTTTGGGACGAGGAAGTACTAGGAATAGAAGCCCCGGCCTCAAAGGTGGGGAGGGACCTTCTTGACTGCCCGTTGGGCGAGGAGAGAGTGTAATTCCTGCCACAGCAGAAGCTGGTGTATGGGAAGTCGAGGAGGCTCTGCTGGGGAAAAAGGAGATGGAAGCCTGTTGAAATGAAAGCAATAGCCATCCCTGACGACTTGGAGGACCCAAGTGTCCGAGGGTGATGGAAGCCCCCACTATGGGGCGAAATGGGACAGGTGTCCCTCCACTGGCTGCTGCATTGCCGGAAGGTGAGGGGCTATGCCGATAGCATCAAAACCCGAGTGGGTTGCAGGGGAGCCGGCATTTGGGCCTTTGGTCCCTTTGGCTTACGATGCCCCTGGTCAGATTTTCCCTGCGCCAGAGTGGTCAGCGTGGGGGTAGCAGGATATGGCGGATAGCCTCGATACTGGAGACCCTTTCTAGGGAAGAAGGGCTTCTTGGTTGGCTGTATCTTCCAAGGCAGGGTAGAAATTTTGCGGTAGAGACGGGTCCTGGTGATGAACTCTGTCTCAATTTCCGCAGCCTTCTCCTCCATCGGCTTGCCAAAGATCTGCTTGCCAAGACAGGGCACGTCCAGGAGCTTCTCCTGCACCCACTGCTCCAAATCAGAGGATTGGAGCCATGCTTGGCGGCGGGACCGAATGCCTGATGCCGCCACCCGAGTCAATGTCTCAAAGCCATCATAGGAGGCTCGAGAAAGGTACTTGGAGCAGTCGGAGATGGACTTCAGCAGGGCATGGAATCTGTCAAGGAGCTCTCCCTCGAGGCCCGTGGAGAAACCCCCAAGTTCCTTAGGCAAATCACGCAGGAACATACCACTGTACAGTTGATATTCCTGGATGTGACATGAGAGCATAGAAACTTGGTAGGCCTTGCGGCCCAGGGCATCAAGGGCTCGACTCTCAACCGGGTGGTACTGACGAGTGCGATTTTGGGCTCTTTTGCTTCTGCATAGCCAATTCCACCACCATCGAGGTGTGTGGGAGATGGGTCTTTCGGAAGCCCAGCCCATGCTGCACCTTGTACATCGTGTCAAGGCGCTTGCTCATGATGGGGACCGAGGCTGGGGCCTCCCACTTGTGGTGCAGCAGCCGAGATAGAATAGGCGGTACAGGCACAATGAGGGGATTCCCTGGGCGGGGATTAGTACTGAAGAACGTCAAGTTCATCAGCACGAGCGTCCTCCTCAGTCTGGGTGACCAGGTTAAGGGCCCGTGCCATGTCCCAAATGAACACCAGGAAGGAGATGTCCTCGGGTGGTGAGCACTGTTGTAACGCGGGCGGTGAGGGGTCTGATGTTAGATCCCGATGGGTACGGGTTTCCAGGGAGGTGTCCCCATCGGACTCCCACTCCGCGAAATCGGTCGATGTGTCTGAGCCAGGCAGATCACCCTGTCCAATCGCCCTGGATGATCTCGCCTCCGATGAACGGGAGGGCGATCAACTCCGACATCAAGGACCTTCACGAGGCCCGTGGCTCTCAGGAGTTTCCTGGACAGATTTGGATGTCCCACGTGAGGGACCCGTGGTCTCTGGGCATGAGTCAACAAAGTTGGCCTGAGCGCCTGATGGGAAGCAATAAACGTAGAAATGCTGTGTTCCAGCACCAGCATGCGGGACTCATGCGGGCATGGGGCCCTGCGACACCGATACTGGGGTCACTGGATCGGGCGTCAAGGAGGAGAGGGGGTTCTCACCGGGATGACCCTCAGGAGACCGGGCGCCTTCACCAGAGGCTTCTGCTTCCGTGCGGGGTACCTTGCAGGGCTGCTCCTTGTCTGTCGAACGCCGAAGGGGGCCAAGGGACCGGGCGTGGGAGCGCTCGTACTTGTCGGGAGCCACGGATAGCAACTTCAAGGCCGCCTCCTTTTTGCACCGCTCCACCTCAGAGTGCTGCTGAGAACGTGGGGCCGTAGGGGGGGAACCCACCAGAGGAGAGACGACAGAGGGTGCCATTGGAGACTCAGAGGCGGCTTTTCGGAAAATGTCTTCGGACGTCTGCTTACGGCTGAGTAGGGCCTTAGAGGATGTTTTCTTGCAGAGTGAACAGAGCTCTGGATCATGGTCTGCTCCAAGGCACCGCAGACAACAGTCATGAGTGTCCATAAGCCGCATTTTCCTTGAGCATCTATTGTATTTTTTGAATTCGGTGGCCATGGAGGCAAAAATGGCCCCTGTGAGGTCGAAGACCCATGTGGCCAGCGGTTAGGAAGAAAAAAGTGTGCGAAGCCCATACAAAAAAATGAAGAGAAAGGAGTAACCCCGATAGCTCAAAAAAAAAAAAAAAATAGAGCAGGGGAAGGACGGGTAGAGGACTGGTGCAACCGGAAAATAGAGAAACTGGCAGCTGAGATATATTCTTATCACCATCCAGTAACAGCAGATGTGATGGACTCTGTTGGTCTTTTTCTGCTGTGGTGTTATGTTACTTTGTAGCCAGAGTTCTCACAGGCCTGGAGGGAGGTCCATTCATTAAATAGCGTCACCATGTGCTGGCCAGACCTAAGGCCCTGATTAGGGCTGGCCCGTTCATTGTGCAAGAATGTTGTTCGCATAGCGTTCCGCATGAACTTCATTCTCACATGGTGGTGCTCTTTGAAATACCGGCTTCAGAGGGAGCTGGGGAAGCTCACCCGAGGCCTCTGCTCTCCTCTGCACCACCACCAGCGTGAAGAGCGACATTTTTCCCTCATGCTGGCAGCTGTGTTCTTGTGATGCGCGTGACTGCCATGAAATGCCCTTTAATCTTTCCCGGCATTCAGCACGCTTCACTAGAACACAGCTGCCAGCATGAGGGAAAACTCTGCTCTTCATGCTGGCGGCTGTACAGAGGTGAGCTAAGGCCTTGGGCAGGCTTCCCCAGCTCCCTCTAAAGCTGCTTAGACAGGTGTGGGGCTCTTTGGGGGGGGGTCTAGAATAGGACTGGAAATGGCCAATGGGGGGAGGGGCTTGGTTTGGAAATGGGCTGATGAAGGGGGGGCTAAGATAGGACTGGAAATGGCTGATGAGGGGCTAGCATTGGAAATGGACTGATGGGCTGGAATAGGACTGGAAATGGCCGATGGGGGGGGGCTAGGATTGGAAATGGGCTGATGGGGGGCTGGAATAGGACTGGAAATGGCCGATAGGGGGCTAGGATTGGAAATGAGCTGACAGGGGACTAGGATAGGACTGGAATTGGCGATGGGGGGGGGGGGCTAGAGTTGGAAATGAGCTGATGGGGACTAGGACTGCAAATGGGCTGATGGGGGAGGGTTAGGACTAGAAATGGGCTGATGCAAGGGCATGGGAGAATGGGACTAGAAGGGAGCGGATGCTGTGTGTGGCTGGAACTAGAAGGGAGCTGATGTTGGAAGAATAGAAGGGGAGGGGGCTGTGGGAATGAGGATGGAGAGGGAAAATATTTTGTGTGGGAGGGAAGAAAATCTACGATTGGCTGGGTATTGGGAGAGTAAGTGGGGAGTGAGGATGGAAGGGTGAAATTTGAGTGAATGATAAAGGAATAAAGAAGGAAATGGAGGAAAGAGCAAAAGGGGAAAGATGGGTATGTTAAAGCTGATGTAGAAAGAGAATAGAAAAAATCTAGAAGAGCGAAGAAAGGACAAATGGACAGCTAGCAGAAGACACAAAGAAACCAGAAGAAAGTGATTGGAGCAATTGCAACTGAAAAATAAAATGCCCAAACAAAAGGTAGAAAAATACTTTTTTATTTTGAATTTATTAACTGGAATATTTCAGCTTTGGGAAATGTGTACCGCTAACGTCTTTGCACCTTAATGTAAAGAAGACAAAGATCATGACAACTGGCATAATCAACAGGTTCATCGTTGAAGGAGAAGAAATTGAAATTGAAATTGTGAACAACTTTAACCTACTTGGATCAACTATCAATAAAGAAGCAACAAGCAGTCAAGAAATCAGACGATGCATTGCTCTTGGCAGAATGGCTATGAAAGACCTAGATAAGATTCTCAAGAACAGAGATGTCTCTCTCCATATAAAGATTCGACTTGTTCAAGCCATGGTATTTTCAATAACATCATATGGATGTGAAAGCTGGACAGTGAAAAAGATAGGAAGAAAATTGATGCCTTTGAATTATGGTGCTGGTGGCGAATACTGTGTATACCATGGACTGCCCGAAGAACAAACCAGTCGGTACTAGAGGAGATCAAACCTAAGTTTTCTTTAGAAGCTCAGATGACAAGACTTCGACTTTCATACTTTGGACACATCATGTGAAGAGAGAGATCATTAGAGAAAGACATCATGCTTGGCAAGATAGAAGGTCAACGCAAAGAGGAAGGCCAGCAATGAGATGGATCGATACAATAACAGCAGCTACGGGTACAAGTCTGTCAACAATGAGCCGCCTGACTCAAGACCGAACACAATTTAGGATAGCTATCCAGAAGGTCGCCATGAGTCGACTCCGACTCGATGACACTTAACAATGTCTTCGCATTTCTGTTTAGTACAAGAGGAAATTAATTATAGTTTTATTTCTCCAGTGGTGGTGTACATTCTAAATTTATGCCCTTAGCCCTGGACCTGACGTTCCTCTCCGGCAGGGGATTGAGCCGGTGCAAGCTAGCTCCAGCCAGCCCGAACCGACCGCCCACCCCCTGCCGATCTGCCCAATCGTGGCAGACAAAGCCGCTTTAAAAAAGGAAGCGCCATCGGGCACTCCACCAGACGCCCACAGCCTCGGACCCGATGTTCCTCTCCAGCAGGGGGTTGAGCCGGCACAAGCCAGCTCCAGCCAGCCCGAACAGACCGCTCACCCGCTGCCGATCTGCCCAATCGGGGCAGACAAAGGCTCTTTAAAAAGGAAGCGCCTGTGTATAGTGGAATTGGAAGGCATCAAGTATGTCTTTCTTGATGTTAATCAATTTGAGGCTTTCTTGGTTAGTAAAGAGTCTAATTGAATGTTACTTTCTTTCTTTCCATGTAATTTGGGCTTGGTTAAGTTTGATCCCTATTATTGTTTTTTATTCTTATTTTGTTAAGCTGGGAGTCTCCTAGATGTGGACTATATTTGTAATCCTGTTTTGTTTTTGAATAAAGATTGTTTGGAAAAAAAAAAAAAAGGAAGCGCCATTGGGCGCGCCCACGCCTGAGGGCCTCGCCAGAGGGCCCTTTAGCATGGCCCTTAGGTGGAGGCCACAACCAGAGGCCCACTAGTTACCGCCTGGCCATGTCAGAAAGCAAGAAAGACTTAACGACTAAGTTACAATCAGTCAGCAGACACAGCCGAAGCTCGAGCTCCCCATCAAGGGTTGAGTTCGCTCACCCCTGATGCTGCCTCCCATCTCCAGTTCAAACTGGCCCCATCACCCCCGCCTGCTCAATTGGGGCTGCAGACGTGAATTTCAAAAGAATGCTGTCAGATGACTGACAACCACGACAGGCCCACTGCTACAAGAAGATCCCACAACACGCAAGCAGGCCCAAGGACATCGTCCCGCCGACGCCAGAAGGTCAACCACCCTGCAGAACCTTGGTGAGAACCTGTTTTACTGACTAGATCCTCACCTATTAGCCATCGGATTGTCCTCATACATTTGTGTAATTTAGAAATATTGCCTGATACACAAGTGTGTTATCTAGACCCATGCACATTTGTATCTATTGCCTGATATTGTCTATCCTTAAAGACTGTATACATTGTACTTATTGCCTGATATTGTTATCTATCCCTCAAGACCGTATACATTGTATCTACTGCATTATATTGCCTACCCCCTAGACTGTACACTGTATATCTATTGCCTAACATACAGACCAGCATCCCACCAAGCGCCTTACACCTAGCTGAGCCCGCTTAATACACTAGCCCACCATGTTAACACACATGATGACTCCTTACCAATGTACCCTTGCTAGTTGCTGCGTATTCTTAGCTCTGACGCATACCACACTAGCCCTCACCTCCTCTCACAACCCCATCCCGATCCTACAGGGTTCCTGGAGGAGGTGGTCCAGGCCCCCCACCACCATTCAGGCGGGACCGGACGCACACCATGCCCACACCTAATCTATGTCGCCCTCCAGCAAACCAAGCCTCCCCAAAGGGGACAAGACACCCATCCCTGCAACCTGAAGTGTGCCCTTATAAACACACGATCAATCCGAAAGAAATGGCCAGCCTTGGTCGACCTGGTTGCCACCCATGACCTGGACATCCTAGTCATCACTGAGACATGGTTGTCCACCACAGACGCCGTCATCCGACACCAACTTGTCCTCCCCAACTTTGCCGTCCAACCCTGCTACAGGACTGACCAAAGAGGTGGAGGAGCATTCATCCTAACCAAGTCTGAACTACAATTCCAGCTAACCGCCTCCAGCAGCACTATCAACCATATCAAATAAACACAGCACTATCAACTTGTTCTACGGGGCTCCATCCCCTTCTCCAGAGGACTTATCCACAATTATAGACATCGCCTGCAACCCCAAGAACACTCGTGTGTCAAACTGGGTGCCTGGCGATTTCAACCTTCCAGCTCTCCAAGACACTCACTCCAAGGCCTTCATAGAGGCCCTTAAAGAGTTAGGATATACCCAATTGGTCAACGCCCCTACTCACGTAAAAGGAAACAAACTGGACCTGATCTTCGCTCCACAAGCTGTCCTCGACCCCATGCACAAGCTGGATCTATCCATCAGTCCAGTACCATGGTCCGACCATAGCCTGATAAGGTTCCAGATGCCATCACACCCCAACAAAAATAAAACCCAGGCCTCAAATGAATCCACCACAGCGCCATCAAAACGCTTCTGGCCATTCAACAAGGAGGAAATCCTGGACAGAGCCCAGCCTCCAGAACCCGCCAGCACAGAGCCTCGACGACATGATCTCCACATGGAACGCAAGCCTGTATGCCGTAGTCCAACTACCACCCATCAAAAAGCCAACAGGAAGAAGAAAGAATGCCCCCTGGTACTCCCCCGAGCTACGGACATTGCTTCTCCTGCTCAGAAAGCTTGAGAGACGCTGGCGTCGCTCACGATCAACTGAGAACCACGAAACATACACTGCTCACTTGGGAAGACACCGTTCAGCAGTCACAAAGAGAATGAAGCAATTCCATGCAGAGATATTACAGCGCTCCCTAAATAAACCACACGAGCTCTTCAGCCTAATTAAGACCTTAACGAAGGAGCCCTCTCCCACGCAACTAAGCCTCCCTGACCCTCAGGAATATGCTGACTACCTGCACGCCAAGACAAGCCAGACCAGCATGTCCTCCTTGTACGGGGCACCCCACCCATCCCCTCCACCTACCTCAACACCGTCCACGAAGGACATCAAGCACATCATCACCACCACCTCTGCCCCAACTGAAAAAGGCATCCAAGACATCATCACCGCCATAAACATCACCATAGCGCCCAACGACCCTTGTCCAGCATTCTGTATAAAATCCCTGTGTGCTGAGCTCAGCCCTTTTCTGTCTAAACTCATAAGACTATCATTCTCGACTGGGACTTCCCCCCGAAGCCTGAAGCAGACAGCCATCAGACCACTACTAAAAAAACAGCAAGTTAGATCCAGCAAAGATGGACTCCTACAGACCAATTTCAAACATCCCACCTCTGGCAAAAATCATTGAGAAGGTCGTACAACACCAAGTTCACTACCACAATGAGACTAGTGCACCCCTCGACCCCTGCCAGCACGGATTCCGGGAATCACATGGGGTGGAAACGCTGCTGACCACATTATTCAACACATTGACCATTGGCTTGGATAACATCAGACAAGGGTTTTCCCTGATCTTCTTGGACATTGCAGCAGCCTTTGACACGGTGTGCCACGAAATACTCCTGACACGTCTCAGTGAGAAGGGCGTCCAGGGCACCGCGCTAACCTGGTGCGTATCGTACTTAACAGATAGATGGCAGCATGTTCGCACCGGCCCCTCCACCTCCTCACCTTTCCTGCAAGAGAAAGGCGTGCCACAGGGATCCTCGCTCTCAGCCCTACTATTCAATGTATACATGCAGCGCATTTGCAACCTCATCCGCTCTTTCAATATTAATTGCCTAATCTACACCGACGTGTTACTATGCATGCCTTTCTTGACAGATCATCCAGACCTCTCACCCCTATCCACCTGCTTTGATGCTGTCACGGATTGGCTACACAAGCAGAAACTCAGAATAAATTTAAAAAAAAAAGAGGTCCTCTCTATCACTAGAAACACAACATTCACTCCGCCCAACTCACTGAGGTTACGGGATGCAGAGCTCCTCAGCAAGCCTATGGTTCGGTACCTAGGGGTCACGCTGGATCAACAGCTCAATATGAAGGCCCAAATAAGCAACATGGTCAAGGCAATCTATAACAAAATTTGGCCGCTTTGCCACCTGTGACAACTGCTAGAGCCAGAAGACTTTCGGACAGTCTACCAAGCACTAGTAATTCCACATTTTGACAATGCGAATGTCATACTACACGGTCTCCTGAAAAACACGCTGAATCCTCTGCAACTGGCAATGAATGCGGCCACCAGAATCCTGCACGGAGCCTCCAGGAGGGAACATATAACCCCAATCATGAAATACCTGCATTGGCTCCCGGTCCACTGCAGGATCTCCTTTAAGATTCTAATGATGACCTACAAAGCCATCAACAAATGCTCCTCCACCTCACTCACAGACCTCATACAGACCACCCCCCCCCCCCAACAGAGTAAGGAGATCTGCCGCCCTCAATACTCTGAAACTCCCGAGGGCGATCACAAAATGCTCGCAGGCAACTAGAAACAGAGCTTTCGCGTTATATGCACCCACATGCTGGAACGCCCTGCCACCTGCCATCAGGGCTATCAATGACCTCACCCAGTTTAAGAAGGCATTGAAGCACTATCTGTTCCTCCAGCACTACACTGAACCTAATGACAACCCACAGTCAGTCACACTCAGGACCCAGGTGACGCCCCAGCCCAGCCCACTAGATCCCCAATCCCCTCGAAGGGTAAGAGGTATACTCCCCTGCCCTGTCACCATGTATATAGCTGAGCCAATGTGTAATAGTGTCGAGCTGTCCTCATGACATATGACAGCATGTATATAGCTGAGCCAATGTGTAATAGTGTCGAGCTGTCCTCATAACTTATGACAGCAAGTTATCTTGTACATAGTTACCCTGTTAACCCTGTATATAATCCCCCATTTATTGTAAGTCCAGTGTAGGCTTGCCTGTACTGCATATATCTGTTTGTAAACCGCACTGATTTTTAAAGAGCGCGGTATAGAAGAGACATTAAATAAATACAATTTAGCTTTTGGGGTTCCCAATTTAATTAGTCTTCCTATTTCTAAATTGCAATCCCTTGTTCTTTGTTTGGTGACAGTCTATGTTCTGCATGTGTAACCGAGCTGAGGTATTTGTAGATGACAAAACTATTTAAAGTTGTTAAAACTCATGAGGATTGTGGAAAACTGCAAGAGGATCTTGATAAATTGGAAGACTGGGCATCCAACTGATAGATGAAATTTAATGTGGACAAATGCAAATTTATGCACCTAGGAAAGAAAAACCCAAACTATGGTTACACGATGCAAAGCTCCACACGTTGGGAACCACCACCCAGGAAAAAGATTTATGTGTCATTGTGGGTAACATGTTAAAACCCTCCGCCCAGTGTGCAGCAGCGGCCAAGGGAGCAAATAGAATGCTAGGTATCATAAGGAAAGGAATGGAAAATAAAACAAAGGATGTAATAATGCCTCTGTATCGTTCCATGGTGCGACCACACCTTGAATATTGTCTGCAATTCTGGTCGCTGTATCTTAAAAAGGATATAGCGTTATTAGAAAGGTTCAGAGAAGAGCCACCAAAATAGTAAAGGGGATGGACGGATACCCCTATGAAGAGAGGCTAAAAAGGTTAGGGCTCTTCAACATTGATAGAGGTCTATAAATTAATGGAGTGGAACGGGTAAATGTAGATCTATTGTTTACGTCATCAGAATATAGAAAGACTTGGGGACATGCAATGAAGCTACAGGGTAACCTATTTAAGACTAATAAGAGAACATATTTTTTCACTCAATGTGTAATCAAACTCTGGAACCTGTGTCTTTTGGGGAAACTTCTAGGTACTTATGACCTAGATTGGCCACTGTTGGAAACAGGATACTGGGCTTGATGGCCTTGGTCTGACCCAGTATGGCATATCTTATGTTCTGTTAATATAGTTTATATTTGACAGTGCCACTTGTTCTCTTTCCTCAATAGGAGATGTATTGGTTTAATATTTGCCGTGTTGCCTTTTTGATAGGTATGGTTTGGTGCTTTGTGAATCCTGGTAGTGCTGTTATGATACGGCGTTTTTGCAATGGGTTCTAAATGTGCAATGTTTATAGTACTTCCTAATGTGCCTAGCGGTTGGCACTGGCGTATAGTAATGTAGAAATCCAGTAGTCTTTATCCAGACACTCATTAAGAGGCATGTTTACTAAAAGTTAGCACATGTTAACATTTTGCAAATATTTATGCAAATAAGGCCCCACACCTCCCCTGGCCCTGATTGTAGGTTTCCTGGCATGTCGACCAAAACTGAAGACGGTTGCTGCAATTACTGGGCTAAATAATTTAGAAGAGCACAGAGACAATTCCCAGGTAGTTGTGAATGAAGACTCATTGTGCCAGATCCCAGTCCTGATTTCAGTTGAACTACAAGTCTAAAAGAGCAGAAGGGGAGACTGCCAAACTTGTTAAAAGCAAATAGCAAATGTTTCTAAATGTTTTTGGCCTAGATTTAATGCCATTACATCACTTTCTAAATATGAGCTCAAAATGAGGTAGTCTGGTACAGTAGGAAGTTCCTTGTCGCAGAGTACTTAAAATTGTGTGCAATATTAAGTGGAATGGAGTAGCCTAATGGTCAGAACCAGCAAAGCCTGGTTGGAATCCCACTGCTGCACCTCGTGATCTTGGGCAAGTTACTTAACTCTCCATTGCCTTAGATCCAAACTTAAATTGTGAGCTATCTGGAGAGAGAGGAATACCTTCTGTACCTGAATGTAACTCGCCTTCAGCTACTCCTGAAAAAAGGTGTGAGGCCTATTTTCTAGGGAAAGGAAGGGACTCTGGATTTCTCTAAGACTGTACTTGAGGCATGGGCAGGTTAAGTGATTGTCCCAAGGTCTGTATGTCAGTGGGAGAAGCACTGGCCAGCGGCAACACAGAGGTAAGATCTGCAGCAGGCCAGACAAGTCTACCTTAGTTGGTTCAGGGAGGTTTTTGGCGGGAAGGCCACCATTTTCCCTTGGCTTGCGCTTCAGTCTTTGCAGTTTTGGAGACATCCTGATTAGAGAATGAGGGCTTGGAGCAGACATAAATAAATAAAAAGGGCAGTCAAGGCAGAATGGGCAAGAGATTTCTCAGGCTTCTGCATCATGATTAAGGGATTCCTGGGTGGGCCTTGACTGCATTAGATACTTAGTGATTATGCTCTTCCTCTGGCATTCCTCCAGTAGTGGGCGGGGGGGGGGGGGGGGGTTCTGAGGTTTGATGCCCTGAAATTTCATTTGTGTTCATAAGATCTTTCTGAGGCAGTTTCTTCAGAGCCCCTTGGTAGGCCTGGCAGGTGCCAGAACTGTGTTATCCAACCGCCCTAAGAGGATTAGTGTCTGTGGGCCACAGAGTCCAGGGTAGCAGGTTTCATTAGTTGCTGCTAATTTTGTTTCTTGTGGCTACTCCAGGGGAGGTAAGCTGTTCATTCTCAGAGTTGGGGTGACTCAGTACAGCTCATCTAGGATGGAGGCTACCATAGCCAGTATCATGGGCTTACTCCATGATCAATTGTGTAGTATGGGCAAGGCAGTGTGACTGGAATTCACCAGAAGGAATGCAATCATCAATCAAATAAGCAAACCTGGATATACAGCCTATAACTGTCCACGCTCAAAGAAAAGAGGAGGAGGAGTCCTAATCATGGCCAAATCAGACCTAACCCTAACAAGCACACCACTAAGCGTGCTAGATGGCATTGACATACTCAAGATTGAAAACAGAACCTTATCCATATGTCTTATCTACAGACCACCAACCTCCCCACAGGAATCCCTGGCAACAGCGCTGGAAATTATCTCGACCACAGCTCCCAAAAAGATCCAGATCATCCTGGGTGACCTGAACCTAGCCTCCGCCCCCACAGCACAATCAAGCATCTTCCATGAAGCTATGGAGCAACTGGGTTATGTGCAGATCATCCAAGACGCAACCCACATCAAAGGCAACACACTAGACATGGTGTTTCTACCCACTAAAATCCCAAACTATTGAAATCCAAACCACAAATAACACAAGTACCATGGTCAGACCATCATCAAATTGAACTCTCCATACTTCTCCCCACAAGATCTGACCAGGCTCAACCTGACCAAGCAGCGCACCAACGAAGATGCTTCCAAAAATACAACAAAGAAGCTCTCCTCGATTCCATAACAAACTATATGCACACTGACCTCTCGGACCTTGAACTGCTGGCAAACCTCTGGAACACTGGAATCGAGGCTACCTCAAAACCCACCTGGAGTCACCCAAGGAACCCAACCAAAATGAAGTCAGAACCATGGTACACCACAACCCTACGGGAATTAAAGCAGAACCTGAGAAAACAAGAGCGAAAATGGAGAAAACTCAAATCTGAGGAACAAAGGAAGGATTATCTCAGCCTCCTGTCAACATATAAAAATGCAGTCAACCAGGCAAAGAAAACGCACCACTCAAACACACTCAACAAAGCCCTCAACAGGCCCAGGGAGCTTTTTGCACTCGTCAAATCGCTCACCAAGACTTCGCAGGACAACAATCCCAGCGGATCCATAACTGCCCAACGGCTAGCGGATCATTATGCCAGCAAGCTTAGCCCCACGCCACCTGCCCTCCACACTCTAAACCTGGACTCAGCCAACTCCCCGCAAAAAGTCAACACACAGGGGAAACCGGCCCTGGGCGGAAAATGGTCATCCTTCCTGAGAGTGGATGACCAGCAGATAAAAGACATCATTACCAACCTAAAATCCACGACCTCCCCTCTTGACCCCTGTCCAGCCTCCTGGATCAAGGCAACCAAGCAAGACTTGGCACCGCACATCTCCCACATAGTGAACCTCTCACTGCTGCAAGGACGAATGCCATCACTTCTCAAGAAGTCTCTCATACGACCCATTTTGAAAAATAAGGCACTCAACATGGATGACCCAGCCTCATACCGCCCAATCTCAAGCATATCCTTCCTCGCCAAGATTATTGAAAAGGCAGTACAGCACCAACTACAGGACTTCATCAATGACTCAAAACGCCCTCGATGTACATCAATACGGGTTTCAGCAACATCACGGCGTCGAAACTCTCCTGATAGCTCTATTGGACAACCTACTCAAAGGCCTTGAAAACAAGAGCAAGATGTATATGCTCATATTCATAGACATATCGGCAGCCTTCGACTCAGTGCATCACCCCACACTACTAGAACGACTCGAGTCCATAGGCATATCAGGAACCCCACTAAAATGGTTCTCCTCATACATAACAAACAGAATGCAGCAAGTCCAATTCAACAATGTTAAAGCAACCCTCTTTCCGCAAACACAAGGCATTCCCCAAGGCTCCGCCCTCTCCTCCCTCCTTTTCAACCTATACCTACAACCAGCATGCAGAATTTTCCAGGACCACGACATCAACTACCATATCTACGCAGACGACCTAATGCTTTACACACAACTAGACGTGGATAGCCCAAACATCAGCAACCTTGAAAAATGCCTACTCGAGCTGCAAATCTGGCTTCAATGCAATAATATGACCATTAACCACAAAAAAACAGAAGCAATGTGTATCTCCAGGAAAGCGGGATTCGTGCCCCCGACAACGATCACCATGAATAACAACAATTACAATATCAAAACAGAGATAAAATACCTAGGAGTAATGCTGGACAGCAACCTAAATATGGACAAGCATCTTCGGACTACCAACCGGGCTATATTCCACAAATTAAGAGTCTTGCAGCCTTTATGTAGCATACTCGATCATGCCGACTTCAGATCTGTCGCTCAAGCCCTCATCACTCCACACCTGGACTACTGCAATGCCATACTGCAAGGCCTACCAAGAAAAACTATAAATATACTGCAAATGGCTCAAAACGTTGCCGCCAGAATCATTATGCAAAAAAGGCTATCCGACCACATTACACCTGTCCTAATTGAGCTACATTGGCTCCCCATCACGGCCCGCATTCAATACAAAATATTAGTCACCACCTTCAAACTCATCCAGAATGTAGCACCCTCACATCTCAATAGCCTAATATCCAACATACCCAACAACAGATGCAGAAGAACAGCAAACCTCAACAGCATGTCTCCCGAAATGCTTCAGAAAGGTTAATGCTTACACCAGTAACAGGGCCTTCTCATTTACAGCACCAACACTCTGGAACCGGTTACCAAGCGAACTGCGTGCAACCTGTGATCTAAAAGATTTCAGGAAAAAAATTAAAACGCACCCCTTCCAAGCACATTTCAATTTAACCTCATGAGATGCACCCAGGCATATATGAGCAAATAGGTATATGTAGCTTATGCATATATGTATATAACAATCCTATGTGAAGTCTTAACTGTCAGGCTTGTGTAAATATGTATATTTCGTACTTTGTGTGAAGTCTAACAGCAATCAACTGTAAATCTATAATCCTTTTTGCTGTGTGATACCACCCCGCCCTAATCGCAGTGTACATACCATAAGAACATAAGAACATAAGAAATGCCATACTGGGTCAGACCGAGGTCCATCAAGCCCAGTATCCTGTTTCCAACAGTGGCCAATCTAGGTCATACGTACCTAGCAGTTTCCCCAAAAGACACAGGTTCTGCAGTGCTTGTACTAGGCCAAGCATTGATATCCTGGGTCCCTTTTTAATAGTGGTTTATGGACCTTTCCTCCAGGAACTTGTCCAAACCTTTTTTAAACCCAGCTATACTAACAGCCCTTACTACATCCTCCGGTAACAGATTCCAGAGTTTGATTACACGTTGAGAGAAGAAATATTTTCTCCTATTTGTCTTAAATAGTTTACCCTGTAGCTTCATTACATGCCCCCTAGTCCTTCTATATTCTGATAGCGTAAACAATTTATCCACGTTTATCCGTTCCACTCCATTCATTAATTTATACACCTCTATCATATCTCCCCTCAGCCGCCTCTTTTCTAGGTTAAAGAGCCCTAACCTTTTTAGCCTCTCTTCATAGGAGTAGCCTTCCATCCCCTTCACCAATTTGGTGGCTCTTCTCTGTACTTTTTCTAATAACTCTATGTCCTTTTTAAGATACGGTGACCAGAATTGCACACAATATTCAAGGTGCGGTCGTACCATGGAGCGATACAGAGGCATTATAATATCCTTTGTTTTATTCTCCATCCCTTTCCTTATGATACCTAGCATTCTATTTGCTTTCTTGGCCGCCGCTGCACACTGGGCGGAGGGTTTTAACATGTTATCCACGATGACTCCTAAATCTTTTTCCTGGGTGGTGGTTTCTAATGTGGAGCCTTGCATCTTGTAACTATAGTGTGGGTTGTTCTTTCCTAGGTGCATAACTTTGCACTTGTCCACATTAAATTTCATCTGCCATTTGGATGCCCAGTCTTCCAATTTATCCAGATCCTCCTGCAGTTTTCCACAATCCTCTTGGGTTTTAACAACTTTAAACAGCTTTGTGTCATCTGCAAATTTGATTACCTCACTAGTTATTCCCTTTTCCAGGTCATTTATGAATATGTCAAAAAGTAGCGGACCCAGTACAGATCCCTGGGGTACTCCACTATTCACCTTTTTCCATTGGGAATATTGGCCATTTAGCCCTACCCTCTGCTTTCTATCTTTTAACCAGTTCCCGATCCACAATAGTACACTGCCTCCTATCCCATGACTTTTTAGCTTCGCCAAAAGTCTCTGATGGGGGACCTTGTCAAAAGCTTTCTGAAAGTCCAGATACACTATATCAACCGACTCACCTTTGTCTACCTGTTTATGCACACCTTCAAAAAAACATATCAGATTAGTAAGACAAGATCTTCCTTGTCTAAAGCCATGTTGGCTGTCTCCCATTAGGCCATGACTATCTACATGCTGTGTAATTTTGTTCTTTATGATGGCTTCTACCATTTTCCCTGGTACGGACGTCAGGCTCACCGGTCTGTAATTTCCCGGGTCACCCCTGGAACCCTTTTTAAAAATTGGTGTTACGTTGGCGACCCTCCAATCTTCAGGTATTACAGATGATTTTAATGAAAGTTCACAGATTACCAATAACAGGTCTGCAATCTCATATTTCAGTTCTTTCAACACTCTGGGATGTATACCATCCGGTCCAGGTGATTTGCTACTATTCAGTTTATCAAATAGTTGTAATATATCTTCCCGGTGTAGCGATATTTCTCTCAATTCCTCTGCAGTATCACCTTTAAATACCACTTCAGTCTTGGGTAACACCCCTACATCTTCCTCAGTAAAGACCGAAGCAAAGAATTCATTCAGTCTCTCTGCTATAGCCTTGTCTCCTCTTATTGCACCTTTTACCCCTCTATCATCTAATGGTCCAATTGACTCTCTCACAGGCCTTTTGCTACGAATGTACTTGAAAAAGTCTTTATTTCGTGTTTTTGCTTCCGTAGCAAGTTTCTTCTCAAATTCCCGCTTTGCCTGCCTTATCAATGCTTTGCATTTAACTTGCCAGTGCTTGTGCTGTTTCCAGTTTTCATCATTTGGCTCTTTTTTCCATTTTCTGAAGGTTGCTCTTTTGGCAGCAACAGCCTCTCTGACCTCACCTTTAAACCATGCTGGCAGTTTTTTGGACTTTCTTCCACTTTTCTTAATGCGTGGAATACAGCTGGTCTGGGCTTCGAGGATAGTATTTTTAAATAACACCCAAGCTTGCTGTAAGTCTTTAACCTTTGGAACCGCTCCTTTTAGTTTTTTCCGAACTATATTCCTCATTCTATCATAGTCACCCTTTTGAAAGTTAAAAGGTAGTACTGTGGATTCCTTTACTATCTGTCCTCCACTGATTAAATCAAACATGATCATACTATGATCACTATTGCCAAGTGGTCCCAACACCCTTATTTCTTGCACCAGATCTGGCGTTCCACTAAGGACTAGGTCCAGTATGGCTTCCCCTCTGGTCGGTTCATGAACCAGCTGCTCCAAGAAGCAGTCATTCATTTCATCTAGAAACTTTATCTCTTTAGCTTGTCCTGCTGTGACACTGTCCCAGTCGATACCGGGGTAATTGAAATCACCCATTATTACTACTCTGTTGTGGCTTTTGTTAGCTTCCTTGATTTCTTTGAGCATTTCATCATCCATTTGTTCATTCTGGCCAGGTGGTCGATAGTATACTCCCACTGCCATCACCTTCCCCTTCATAAATGGAATTTCAATCCATAGAGATTCTACAGCATATTTTGTTCCCTGCAAAACTTTAATCCTTTCTGACTCAATGCCCTCTCTAACATAGAGTGCAACCCCTCCACCAATTTGTTCAGCTCTATCATTACGATATAGTTTGTATCCAGGTATCACAGTGTCCCACTGGTTATCCTCCTTCCACCATGTCTCTGAGAGTGCAATCATATCTAACCTCTCCTTTAATGCTATATATTCTAATTCTCCCATCTTATTGTTTAGACTTCTAGCATTGGCATACAAGCATTTTAGAGACTGTATTTTATTAATATTAATCTGGCTATTGGTAGGCATGGGTAATGGGGAATCTTTATGCTCTGTCTGCTCCTTACTCAAGGGCATTTGGGCTACTATACTCCCTTTTGGAACCTCACTGCTTTTGGTAGTATCCTTCAAGGATACCTTTGTCCGAACCGTGCGCTCCTGGGTGACTGTCGGCTTTCCCCTATTTTCTAGTTTAAAAGCTTCTCTATCTCTTTTTTAAAGGTTAATGCCAGCAGTCTGGTCCCATCCTGATTAAGGTGAAGCCCATCCCTTCGGAAGAGCCCCCCCTTTCCCCAGAATGTTCCCCAGTTCCTAGCAAATCCAAAACCCTCATCCTTGCACCATTGTCTCATCCACGCATTGAGACTCCGGAGCTCTGCCTGTCTTTTGGGTCCTGCACGTGGAACAGGAAGCATTTCGGAGAACGCTATCCTGGAAGTTCTGGATTTCAACTTCCTACCTAAAAGCTTAAATTTAGCCTCCAGAACTTCCCTACCACATTTTCCTATGTCATTGGTACCAACATGTACCAAGACAGCAGACTCCCCCCCAGCACTATCTATGATCCTATCTAGGCGGTGCGTGAGATCTGCTACCTTCGCACCAGGCAGGCATGTTACCCCTAATTACTGGCCAGTACAACCAACTCCTCCATGTATAGTAACCGCTGCTGATCACTGGAAGCAGCGGGATACAAATTGTACGCAAATAAAAGAAATAAAATAAAGGGCTGTGGCCCCAGGATCATCGTTACTCCGCAGTACAGTAGTGGCATGCTTTGTGGAAAAAATTGTCTATGGCTGGCACCATTGCAAACCAATGAGAAACAATATAGGAACATAAGTTCTCCAGGAACAAGCAGGAAGTTAGTCCTCACTTATGGGTGACGTTGGCACCGACGAAGCCCGCGCAGAGCAATTCCCCAACTTTCAAAGAAAGCCTTTGGGATTGCTACCAAGCATGTGTGCTGCTCTTCCCACCCAAGGGAGCCATCTTGCTCAGTCTCCCTTTTTCCGTGGAGCCCTTCGGACGCACATCCTCGTCCCTCTGAAAACGTTTTGTTTTTTCGCCTTAACAGGCGCTCTATTTTCCAGTTGCACCGGTCCTCTACCCATCCTTCCCCTGCTCTATTTTTTAGAGCTATCGGGGATACTCCTTTTCTTCATTTTTTTGTTACGGGCTTCGGGTCCTTTTTTTCTTCTCTAACCGCTGGCTGCGTGGGTCTTCGACCTCACAAGGGTCATTTTTGCTCCCATAGCCACCAGATTCAAAAAAATATGATAGATGCTCTAGGAACATGTTGCTTACGGACACTCATGACTGTTGTCTGCGGTGCCTTGGAGCCGACCATAACCCAGAGCTCTGTTCGCTCTGCAAGAAAATATCCTCTAAGGCCCTGCTCAGCCATAAGCAGAAGTCCGAAGTCATTTTCCGAAAGACTGCCTTAGAGTCCCCTGTGGCGCCCTCAGTCGTCTCTCTTCCAGTGGGTTTCCCCCGGGGCCCTGCGCTCTCAGCAGCACTCCGACCAGGGGTCCCCGAGGTGGAACGGTACAAATAGAAGGAGGCCTCAGTCGCTTTCCGGGACTCCCCAACCTAGGCTGAGGAGGACCCTCGTGCTGAAGAACTCGACATTCTTCAGTACGAGTCCCTGCCCAGGGAATCCCTCACTGTGCCTGTACCGTCTATTCTATCTCGCCTGCTGCTTCGCATGTGGGAGGTCCCAGCCTCGGTCCCCATCGTGAGCACGCGCCTTGACACGATGTACAAGGTGCAGCGTGGGCCAGGCTTCCAGAAGATCTAGCTCCCACACACCTCAATGGTGGTGGAATCAGCCATGAGGAAACAAAAGAGCCCAAAATCGCACTCGTCGATACCACCCAGCCGAGAGTTGAGAGCTCTTGATGCCCTGGGCCGCAAGGCCTACCAAGGTTCTATGCTCTCTTGTCGCATCCAGGCATATCAACTGTACATTGGTATGTTCCTGCGCGATTTGGCTAAGGAACTTGGGGGGTTTTCCGCTGGCCTCGAGGGAGAGCCCCTCGACAGATTCCGCGCCCTGCTAAAGTCCGCCGACTGCTTCAAGTACCTCTCTCGAGCCTCCTATGATGACTTTGAGACATTGGCTTGGGTGGCGGCCACAGGCCCCAACGCCAGGCATGGCTCCAATCCTCAGATTTGGAGCAGTGGGTGCAGGAGAAGCTCCTGGACGTGCCCTGTCTCAGCGAGCAGCTCTTTGGCAAGCCGATGGAGGAGAAGGCTGCGGAAATTGACACGGAGTTAGTCACCTGGACCCATCTCTCCTGCAAAACCTCTACCCTGCCTCAGAAGAAGCAGACAACCAAGAAGCCCTTCTTCCCTAGAAAGGGTCTCCAATGTTGGGGCTATCTGCTGTATATATCTACCCCCAAGCTGACCACTCTGGTGCAAGGAAAATCTGGCCAGGGGCACCATAAGCCAAATGGACCAAAGGCCCAAACGCCAGCTCCCCCACAACCCACTCGGGTTTTGACACCATCAGCATAGCCCCTCGCCTTCCGGCGGCGCAGCAGCCAGTGGGAGGATGCCTGTCCCGCTTCGCCCCATCGTGAGCTTCCATCACCTTGGACACCTGAGTCCTCCAAGTCATCCGGGAGAGCTATCGCCTTCACTTTGACAGGCTTCCACCTCCTTTCTCCCCAGCGGATCCTCCTGCACTCCACGCACACCAGTTTCTGCTGCAGCGGAAATTACACTCTCCTCGCCCAACGAGCAGCTTGTTAAGAAGGTCCCTCCCCCACCTTCGAGGTTGGGGCTTCTATTCCCGGTACTTCCTCGTCCCAAAAAAGACAGGGGGTCTGCAGCCCATCCTTGACCTCCACAGGCTAAACAAGTTCCTGGTGTGGGAGAAATTCAAGATGTTATCTCTTGGTGTTCTGCTGCTCTTCCTCCGGCAGGGCGACTGGCTATGCTCCTTGGATCTAAAGAACGCTTACGCCCACATCTTAACTATCCCCCTACACAGGCAGTATCTGCGTTTCAGGGTGCAGGGAGAGCACTTCCAGTACAGGGTGCTCCCCTTCGGCCTTGTGTCCGCCCTACGGGTCTTCACAAAGTGCCTCGATGCTGCTTACCTTTGGTGCCAGGGCGTGATGGTCTTTCCCTACCTCGACGACTGGCTCATTACGGGCTCCTCAGCCAAGGAGTCTTGGCGAGCAATGTCGCGCACTGTTGTTCTCTTGGAGATGCTTGTGGTTCTTGGTCTATTACCCGAAGTCTCACCTCGAGCCGATGCAGGCTCTCGACTTCATCGGGGCACGCCTCGATACTCAGCAGGCGATTGCCTTCTTGCCGGTGGATCGCTCCACCCGCTTCCAAGCTCTAGCGGCTTGCGTCCAAAGAGCTCACCAGGTCACCACTTGGGCCATGCTACGTCTCCTGGGCCACATGGCCTCGATCGTACATGTGATTCGTCTCACCCGCTTGCACATGGGAACGGCTCAGTTGTGTCTCAGTGCTCAATGGAAAGGTAAACTAGGCAAAGCAACAGAGTACCTGAAAACTGCAAGGGAACAAAGGAGCAGATACCAAGACTGGCGAAAAATAGATTCAGGTTTTAAAACCCCTTTTATTACCCCTACGCATTTCGGCCGCCTGGCCTTCTTCAGGTGGATTACTTGAGGGAGCAAACATCAAAAGAATAAAATCATAAATATCAAACAATCATATTGATTGTTTTTATGTATGTCCTCCTCATCTTTCTTTTTAAATTCCTTTATTTAATTTTTTTTTTTTTACTCGTTCTCATATTTATCTGTATTTTATTGTTTTATTCAAGCTCTATAACATCACATTAATTTTAATATACATGGATGTGATATAGTTCTATGATTCCTTATTAATTTTTAATACATATATTTTATATTTATGGTTATATTCATCACTATATTATATTACTGTATATGAGTGGCTTCTCTAAGATGTTTTATTCAATTAACTTTTATTTTTATGTTTTATATATGTCTTAATTATGAATAATTTATTTTTACAAATATTTTTGTCATATGATTATTTGATATTTATGATTTTATTCTTTCAAGGTTTGCTCCCTCAAGTAATCCCCCTGAAGAAGGCCAGATGGCCGAAACGCGTAGGGGTAATAAAAGGGGTTTTAAAACCTGAATCTCTTTTTTGCCAATCTTGGTATCTGCTCCTTTGTCCCCCTCAGTGCTCAATGGAGCCAGTCCCTTGGACACCTCAGGGACCCCCATCAGGATTCTCCCTGAGCTGGTTGCAAAACCCCCGCAACCACCTGCAGGGCTTGCCTTTTCAGGCTCCGCTGCACGATGTGGTGCTGACGACACACACTTCTCTCTGTGGGGGTGGGGAGCCCATTGCAGACCACTCTGCATGCAGGGGCAATGGTCACCCAAGGAGTCCCAGGAGCAGATAAACCTGCTCGAACTCCAGGCCATTCGGTGGGCCCTCAGGGCTTTCGAGGAACACCTCAGCGGGAGGTTGGTTCTAGTGCAGACTGACAACCGTGTAACGATGTTCTACATCAACAAGGAGGGAGGCACGGGATTGTGCTCCCTCTACCGGGAAGTGGTCCTCATCTGCTCTTTCATTGCCCGATGGAGGATGTCCCTCAGGGCAACGTACCTCCCGAGTCAGGAGAATGGCCTGACGGACAGACTCAGCAGAATCCTTCACCCCCACAAATGGCAGCTGGATCCCAGAGGAGCAGACTGACCATTTCTGCTCTGGGGGACTCTGGCGATAGACCTCTTCGCCAGGCCCCAGAACCCGCAGCTCCCCCGCTTTTTCAGGCCGGTATCGCACCTGAGCAGGGAGGGCCCCGATGCATTTCTCCTGGACTGGTCCTCCAGTCTTCTCTATGCATTCCCTCCTTTCCCCCTCATTGCGAGGACTCTGTTCAAGGCTTAGCGGGACAGGGCATCGTTGATTCTCGTGGCCCCCTCAGCCTTGGTTCCCACGCCTGCTCCAGCTGTCGATGGAGCCTCCGGTTCCCCTGGGCTCTGCTAATGCAGGAGGAGGAGGGTCGGTTGCTGCACCCGAACCTAACCTCCCTATCCCTCATGGCCTGGCGGCTGAACGGGTCTCCCTAGCCCCTCTGGAGGAGGTTGAGGAAGTCCTCCTCGCCTCGAGGAAGGACTCCACTAGGCAAGCTTACGCCTTTAAATGGAAACGCTGCTCCATCTGGTGCTCAGAGCACCAGATCGACCTCTTCTCGTCTCCTGTTCGGTGGGTCCTCCAGTACCTCCTCTACCTCTCAAGAGAAGGGTTGAAGTCGAACTCTGCCAGAGTTCATTTGAGCACCATCTCGGCTAATCACCTTCCCATCGAGGGAAAACCCCTCTCGGGGCAGCCGTTAGTCTCCCGTTTCTTGCGGGGTCTTCTGCTATCCAAGCCCCCCATCCATCCATCCTCCTCCGGCAGAATGGGACTTAAATGTGGTACTCACGCAGCTCATCCGTCCGCCTTTCAAGCTGATGGCGACGTGTTCGCTCTGGCACCTGTCCTGGTAGGTGGCCTTCCTGGTGGCGCTGACCTCGGCCCGCCGAGTCATTGAGCTCCAGGCTCTCATCGCTGACTCCCCTTACACCAGGTTTTATTGGAACAGGGTGGTCCTCCGTACCCACCCAAATTTCCTGCCTAAGGTTTTTTCGGACTTACAATTCAACCAGGAGATAGTGTTGCCGACTTTCTTCCCGAGGCCCCACGCTGACCAGGCGTCGATGGCTCTCCATACCCTTGACTGCAAACAGGCGCTCGCCTTTTATTTGCAGCATACCCTGACTCATCGCAAGTCTGACAGGCTTTCCATGACTTACGACCCAATAGACTGGGGCAAGCAGTCACCAAGCGCACCCTCTCTGTTTGGGTGGCGAACCGCATCGCTTTCGCCCATGCAAAGATGGGCGTCCCACTGGATCGTCAAGTCACCGCACATGGGGTCTGAATCAAAGCGGCCTCGGTGGCCTCGCTGCACTCCATGCCCCTGATGGACATCTGCCTGGCAGCGACCTGGTCTTCCACGAACACCTTCGCTGCCCACTACTGCCTGGAGAGGGAGTCCCTCCGGGACAGTGCCTTCAGCCAGGCTGTATTCCATAACCTGTTCGGGGTATAAGCAACTCCTGCCCTCCGACCCTTCTTCATGGCTACCGAGGACTTTGCCTCGAGGACTCGGGCTCCGTTGGGCACCGGCTTCTGCTTCTGCTCACAGTCTCGTGGAGGCATTTTTTGGTTACAGGTTCGGTAGCCTGTAGCTCGGGAGTCCCATAAGTGAGGACTGATTTCCTGCTTACTCACCTGTAACAGGTATTCTCCAGGGACAGCAGGAATCAGTCCTCAGTATCCTCCCGCCTCCCCTGATGAGTTGCTGAATTTTTGTCCTTCCCTTGCCATCTGCTTGGTAGGGCTCGTGCTAAGGGACCTGACTGAGCAAGATGGCACCCTTGGGCGGGAAGAGGACCACGCATGCGTGGCAGCAATCCCAAAGGCTTTCTTTGAAAGCTGGGGAATTGCTCCGCGTGGGCTCCTTCGATGCCGATGTCACCCATAAGTGAGGACTGATTCCTGCTGTCCCTGGAGAACACCTGTTACAGGTGAGTAACTATGCTATCCTGGGCTTGATGGACTCAATATGGCATATCTTGTTTCCAACAGTGGCCAGTCCGTATCATATGTACCTATCAGGTCCCCAAATAGTAAACAGATTCCATGATGCTTATTGTAGGGGTAAGCAATGGCTTGCCCAGACATTTACTCCAGAGACTTGTCAAAACATCTTTAAGCCCAGCTACTTCCTCTGGCAACAGATTTCCAGAGTTTGATTATGCTTTAATGTACTTGGTAAATTTGATGGGTTTACTGTTGTTCTTGAGGGGTCAGCCCCTCTCTAGTTTATCCTGGCAGGCCTTCATCAAGTCAGTAACTGGCTAGCGGCTAGTGTCACTAGATATAGCACCCGCATATTCCCAAAGGATAGTCCCAGGAGCAGGCTAGGGAGATTGTAGTCAAAGGTGCCAAGCTGCCCTGTACACTTAATCTTCAATCTGTTCCATTAGTGGTTGTTCAGTGATGACTGTCACTTTAAGAGCTGGTGAATGCATTTGAGAATGGGCTGGTTTGAGTTGGAAGGTGCTCTGTCTTGTCTTATGGTGGTGCAGTTGGGTACTCCCCCATGGGGCATTATTTTCAGTACATTATCATTGGCTGTTTTCTTTTAGTTGTCATGTTAATCTATTGTCAGCTATACTCTGCAGAAGCTGCATGGCAAGATACTGTTAAGTTTGCGGAGTAATGTACATTCTTTAAAGTCACATAGGGCCCTCTTGTGATGAGGATTAACAGTAGCTTTTTGCAGTTCAGTTTTTGGATCTTGATGTCCACAGGCAATGCCAAGGTGTTCAGATGCTTCAGTCACTGGTGAGAGAGAATATCAGGTGGTCTTGATGCTTCCGTACAAAAGTGGCTTCTCCTGTTTTCTTTCTGGGTTGATAAGGTAGTAATGGTGTTCAGCTACCCTTTACTTTACTAATCTCTTTGGCTTAGTTTGTCTACTCGAGCTCAGCTGTTGCTGATTTAATTTTCAGTCCTTACTTGTTTTAGGTTAAATTTGTTTGAAGGTGTGGTTTTGCAGAGGATTGTTTCAGACAAGGGATTTGTCTGACTGGTGGGTTAACGAAGCCCGGATAAGATCTTAGTCCATCAACATGATTTCAAGGGACGAGGTTGTCCTGGAAGGGGATCAAACCTTAATATCTTTCCCTGCCAGTTACCTGCCTTCTAACTTAATGTTGCTGTCCCGAAGTCCTTCTGACTGTTGCACAAAATACATGAATTGGCAATAGCAAACACACATAAACAAAGGCCAGTGGTGAGCAGGTGTTCAGGGCTCGCCTTTGGGCTCTGCTGGTTGTGCGTATGTCAAGATGGTCTTGGGGCTACCCTCTGGATTCCTGAGGTAGAAACTCAGGGCTGTAAGTGTCTTAGAGATTCGTGGTGCCCCAGGAGTGGAACAGTGGTGTAGCTTGAGCTGGTGACTGTCTCTGGTTCTTCTAGGCTGAGGCCAATTCATTCTTTGAGAGCAGAGCTTTTGGAATTGTGGGTGTGGGACAGGCCCATAGTGGCAATGATCAGCCCCCAAGGTAGACAGCATGTCTGGCATCTATTGTGTATGGTGAGAGCAAGGAGATAGTCTCAGAAAGGTTTGGGATTCCTTAACCTTCTGCGAGTTATCAGTGGGGAGCACAGGTAGTCTGTTCCATAGGATAGGGGTGTATAGAGTGATTTCCGGTGAGAATGTCAGGATGGTTTTAGTTCACGAGCCCTAGCCACTCAGCCATGTTGATTGTATATTGAGGGGAGGGTCAACTTGGGAGGGTAAGAGCATGCAGGCATGGCAGGCACTTTCAAACAGTTGCATTTCGGCAGGAGGTCTTGGGAGCTCTGAGGGGCCAGCCCTGGAGAGTTCTGAAGAAAATGGCCTCAGATTAGAGGAGATTGTGGTATGTATGTATTTATTTTTTTGTGCTTTGAGCCTTCAGGGGCCGTCCAGAGAAGGAGAACCTAATTTCCTTGTGGCTTAACAGCTCACTTCTAGAACAAATATTTTGTCTTCTGACTGTATTGCAGTTGATGGTCTTAGTTTGCTGGGGATTTGCCATACTAGGTCAGACCAAGGATCCATCAAGTCCAGTATCTTGTTTCAGAAGTTCACTGGAATGATATTTTGAGAGGCATTGCATAAGCGAAGTTTGGAGGTGGGTGCAGCACCGCTCACATTTGAAGGTAGAAGGCAAGATGCTGGCCTACTATCTCAAAGATCACTGATCTGAGACCTGTCTCTACCTATTTAAAAACACCTCAGAAGGGTTTTATTTTTGTGAAATCTCTAGTAATCTTTGTGGAGATTGGGCTATGGTTTGTTAGCTTCTTTTAAAAGCGTTTCAACTGAACTGGAGCTGAGGATAACTGGTTTCATGGATAGGAAGTTTAGGATATGTTTTTAGAAAAGGAGAACTGAGGGCTCTGAACATATGTAGTCTCTTGGTGCTTCCCTGAGATAAGTTTGACTCTACCATTTGTCCTTGGCACCTAATGGACATCTCCAGTCTCAGGTGCTATATGACTAGGATGCCCGCTGGCTTTCATGTGTTCTTTAAGGAGATGGGGGGTGGCTTCATGCAGTATCACCCCTTCATGTTGTCTGCAGAGGTTGTGCAGGGTGGACCAGCTGGCAAGGCATGGAGGACTAGTCACCTGGTAGAGTTAGAGTTCCTCTTGCCAGAGGATATGTTGCTTCATCAGCAGAACCTAGCTTGGCAACATGGGGGACATATACCTTAACAACATCAAAATGCTCCTGCATGGAGGGTTGTGCGCTTTTGAACTACAGGCTGGACGGTTCTGTTTCCCTCCTCATTGTTAGGTATTGCTTTGATACATCCCACACATCTGGACTGGAGGGAAAATGAGGAAGGTGAAATTAGACCTCACCTACTAATTTTCTTTCCTTAAGTTCCCTCCAGTCCAGTCTAGGACCTGCTCTATATGCTTATGGTTCATGTCAAGGTTGTGGGGCACAGTGGTGCTGTTTATTTTCCATCTTGGTCATTTTGTGCTCCTAGTAGGCTGCAAGGCTATGCTGGTGCATTATTTTGGAGTTACGGTCTTGGGAGCATTGGGTTATATCTCCTATTCCTGATGTAATTTGGAGCAGGAAAGCTTCTTTGGTAAGTAGCTTGTAATGTGTTAGGTACTGGATGAATATCTAATAATTGCTAGTTGTGAAGTCCACTTTATTACAGAAATACTAGTGAGAGCAGGGCTGCACATGACCCTTATACCATGATATCATTAAACCAGTTGTTCTTAGTCTTCATCTGCTGGTAAGCAAGCATAACCCAAACATCTGGACTGGAGGGATTCAAGGAAAGAAAATTAGCAGGAAAGGTCTAATTTCACCTTCTTCACAGTTGTGCCGAAGTCTCCCAAGAGCAATTTCAAATGTATAGTTCTCAGTGGAAAAGCAGGGAAAGTCCTCATGTATGGG
The DNA here is from genome assembly GCA_033557465.1 of Ichthyophis bannanicus. NCBI lineage: Eukaryota > Metazoa > Chordata > Amphibia > Gymnophiona > Ichthyophiidae > Ichthyophis > Ichthyophis bannanicus. The sequence goes on from CM066032.1 coordinate 1,324,502,131, forward strand.
TGATGTCATCCAACAAAGCCCCATGCAGGAGAATTCTCAGCTCTAGAAGCTTGTTGAAGCTCAACCGTGTCTGCCTACCATTGCAGCGCTATCTTATTCTCAGTCTGTTTTTACTGTGGGGCCTTTCAGATGTTTGCTCTGGCACTCAATGAGTTTTGTGATACAGAGTACTTTTGGTCTGGTTTTTGCCTACTCCATTTTACTCCAGTGATATTGCTTTCCTTCTTAGTTTCCCTTAGCAGTTTTGGACGTTTAAAGTTTCCTTTTTTTCGTAACACCTCAGCCCCCTTAGGCATTGGCATTCTGGCTGCAGCTTTCAAATTTTTTTTCCCGTCAACATCGAGTTGTCTGATTTTGCTGCAGCTATTATTCCAGGCAGCATGTCCCCAAATCTTGCCAGCAGGTTTAAAAAGTGTTCCAGGAACACAAAGATCATATCCATTACAAACACTCCATACTTGGTGCCTCCATTGCTTGTGTCCTGATCATGAGCCCATTTCTTTTAAATTGTGTTTACAGATGACAAAAAGAAGACTGAAAGGCTGAGAAAAATAGCGCTTATAAATGCAATCCATCAGAATTGATCACTATGGCTTCCAAGGCTGCACTGGATGCTGGCAATGTATAGACATCAAGGGGTTCTTAAGCTTGCTCTGGGTTGAATGCCAGTAGGTTGCCAGAGTATCAGTCATCCATCAGAGACCTCTGAGGCATGATGTTGAGAGTGCTGAGGGATCGCATGAGCACCCCTTTAAGTTGCCCCAAAACATCACATGGCCTCTCTAGTCTGCTCTTCCATATCAACTACTACAATAATCCCCTTTTTTCCTTTAGAGATCCTCTGTGTTTGTCCCATGCTTTTTTGAATTCAGACACTGTCCCTCATCCCTACCACCTCCACTGGGAGCCTATTCTACACGTCTACCATTCTTTCCATAAATATTTCCGCATATTACTCCCAAGTTTATCCCCTTTCACTCTCATCCTATCTCCCCTCATAGCAGAGCTTGCTTTGAATTGAAAGAGGCTCTCCTCCTGGGCATTTATGCCACGGTGGTATTTAAATGTCTCTATATCTCCTCTATCCCACCTTTCCTCTAAAGTATATATATTAAGATCCTTAAGTCTGTCCTCATATGCTTTAGAATGAAGACCACTAACCATTTTGGTAGCCATTCTCTGTACTGACTCCATCCTGTTTATATCCTTTTGAAGGTGCAGTCTCCAGAATTGCACACAATACTCCAAATGAGGTCGCACCAAAGACTTATACAGAGGCACTATCGTCTCCTTTTTTCTGCTGGCCATTTCTCTCCCCATGCACCCAAGCATCCTTCTAACTTTTGCTGTTACCTTTTCTACCAGTTTGGCTACTTTAAGATCACTGGACACAATCACACCCAGGTTCCACTCTTCTTTTGTGGACAGAAGTACTTCACCCCCTACTCTGTATTGCTCTCTTGGATTTTTGCAGCCCAAATGCATGACCCTGCATTTTTTGGCATTAAATTTCAGCTGTCAAATACTCGATCATTCTTCAAGCTTAGCTAGATCCCTCCTCGTGTAATCTACTCCTTCCTGGGTGTCTACTCTATTGCAGATGTTAGTATCATCTGCAAAGAAACAAACCTTACCTGACAGCCCTTCCGCAATATCACTAACAGAGATGTTAAAAAGAATCAGACCAAGGACCAATCCCTGCAGCAAACCACTAGTGGTCTCCTCCTCCTCAGAGTGAGCTCCATTTACCTGTACCCTTTGTTGCCTCCCACTCAACCAATTTCTAACCCAATCTGTAACTTTAGGATCCATCCCTGGGGTATTCAGTTTGTTTATAAGTCACCTGTGAGGAATGGTGTCAAAGGCTCTACTGAAATCCAAGTACACCACATCTAGGGCTCTCTCTCGATCCAACTCCCTGGTCACCCAGTCAATGAAATCAATTAGATTTGTCTGACAAGACCTGCCTCTGGTGAATCCATGCTGCCTCTGATATCCACTGGACTCCAGAATCCTCACTATTTTCTCTTTCAAAAGTGTTTCCAATAATTTACTCATCACAGAGGTTAGACTAACCAGCCTGTAGTTTTCAACCACATCCTTACTTCCACTTTTGTGGAAAGGGACCACGTGTGCCTCTCTCCAATCGTCTGGCACCATGCCCAACTCCAATGAAGCATTGAAAAGGTCAGACAATGGAGCTGCTAGAATGTCCTTAAGTTTCTTCAGTATTCTCAGATGTATCCCATCTGGTCCCGTTGTTTTGTCTACTTTTAGTTTAGCTAGTTCTTCACGAACACAGTCTTCTGAAAATTGTTTGAGATTCCTGTCGCTTCTGTTCCTATTTGTGGGCATTTTCCGAGTCCTGCTTCTGGCCCTTCATCTGTGATAACAGAACAGAATTATTTGTTAAGCAATTCAACTTTTATTTTATTTATTTATCTAACATCTTTTATATACCGCGCTATTCGTCATCAGTGCGGTTTACATTAAACAAACCTATCTAGACAACATCGTCATAAGATAGTTTACAGATAACAGGGAACTTAACATGGAAGAACTGGGTAAACTATTTACATATAATCTGGTATCTACAGTAATGTACATATATCGACATCGTGAATATCTTGGTTCTCTAGGCGTTTAACTTTTAGGAGACATTTAGCTTTGATTGCAAGTGGGCAGAAGGCCATGTTACAGTAACTGGAAGTACTTAGTAAATAAATGGTGCTTGATGGTTTTTCAGAATTGACTAATGTCTTGTATTGCTCTGATATTAGAGGGGAGACTGTTCCAACATCTAGGGGCAAAGGACATAAATGCCCTGTTAGCTGATTGGGACAAATTTGTGGATTCACGAGGAATGACTAGAGTGTTTTCAGTAAGTATTCTCCTGGATCTATTGTTTGGTGCATGACTGAGGTGGTCTGCGATCGATGATGGTAATATTTTGTTGAATGCCTTGAATGTGATGGAGAGCTTTATAGGAAATTCTGCAGCCTATTGGAAGCCAGTGGAGATCCCTTGGGATCGGCATGATATGGTCTCTCCTAGATGCTCCCACTAAGATGCGGGCTGCAGCGTGTTAAGGGTGTTCTTGGGGAGGCCATGTAGCACGATATTCGCATAGTCAAAGTGCGGAGTGACTATAGCTTGGAAAACTGATCGGAAGTCTTTAGGGTCTAACAAGGGTCTTAGGTGACGCAAGGATTTTATCTTGAAGTAAATGGTTTTTACTGTACTTTTTATGTGTTCTGTAAAGTCAAGTCTCTGGTCGAGTATCACACCAAGGTATCGAATTGTGTTCTTGATTGGCAGCTCTGCGTCTCTTACTTTGAGGGCTGCTGGGGGAGAAAACTGTTTGTTTCTTATGATCACTAGCACTTCGGTTTTTTAAGTTTATTCGCATGTTCTGACCTAGAAGCCAGTCTGCTATTGCGTTGAAACAGTTGGTTAGTGCTGTATAGTCTGGAATTGTGACGTCAATCGGGGTGAAGATCAGCAGGTCATCTGCATAAATGAGGCAGGATACATTAAAAGCTTTGGTGATTTGGCAGATTGGCTGCATGTATATATTGAAGAGCAGCGCAGAAAGCGAAGAGCCTTGGGGGAACTCCTTGAGTTTGACAGAATGGTTCAGATATGTTGGAGTCAATGCGAACTTGTTGCCAACTTTATCCTCATCAGCTTCTACATATTCCTCCCCTTTACTCAAGTCTGAGAATACCACTTTTGCCCTTCCTCCTCTCACTAACATATCTGAAAAATGTCTTCTCTCACATTTTTTTGCATTGGCTATTTCTTCTTTTTGTATCTTTCCTTTCCTGACTACTATGCTAGCTTCTCTAAGTTTTTCCAAACGTAGATGCCTGTCGTCTTCTCTCTGTGATCTCTTGTATTTCATGAAGGTCTCCCCCTTTTTCTTCACCTTTTCAGCTACTTTTGAGAACCATAGTGGTCTCCTTTCCCTTCTACCTTTATTTATTTTTTTAACCAAAAGTTTGGTTGCCCTTAAAATATCCCTTCAGTTTTCCCATTTTTTTTTTACATACCCCAGCTGTTCCCATCTTGCTAACAACTCCTTGAAGTATTGGCCCATCTTGGGAAAGTCTAAGACTCTTGCTTTTGAATGGATTTTATCAGCCCTAATACTAAACCACACCACACCACACCACACCACACCACACCATCTGGTGATCACTGGACATGAGATGATCTCCCACTATAACATTAGAAACATTTTCACCATTGGTAAGCACCAAGTCCAGTATGGCTCCTTCACATGTGAGTTCTGTTACCAGTTGCCTGAATAGCTCTCTCTGTAGAGAATTCAGGATCTCCTTACTTCAAGATGACCCTGCACCAAGGATGTACCAATCAACATCCAGCATATAGAAATCACCTATTAGTAGCACTTCCCCTTTCCTGGCAATGCTGTGTATGTCTACTATGAAATCTTTATCCATTTCTCCCTGTGAGGGGGTCTGTATATTATGCCACTGCAAATGGATTTCTCTTTCCCTCTTTCTAGTTTAACCCATAGTGTCTCCTCTCTCCCTTTTAAGCCCTGTAATTCTATAGCTTTAATATTTTATATACCTGAATAAAGTATAGCCTGGTATAATTACATCCCAGTCATGGTTGTCTGTGAACCATGTCTTCATAACTGCCACTAAATCCATGTCAGCCTCTTCCATTAAAGCCTCAACATCTGGGATCTTATTTCCCATGCTATGGGCATTTATACACACGGCTTTCCTGATGTTGCCCCTTTTACCCATTTCTATAGAGATTTAATGTTTCACTTACATTGAGGCTTTCATCACCCACCCCCAACAAATCTAGTTTAAAGCCCTCTGGTAGGAAAGCTCATTGTCCGTGGCTCTTGAGGGGCAACAGTAGCTGCCTTCTAACAGAGACCAGCCTGCTTGATACACCCTCTCAAGCGACAGGAACATTGGCTGATGCTGCTGTACATTGTTGGGGATTTTGCCCTAACTATTGTGGCTACAGGGTTCATCCCAACATATGTGAAAGGACCCTCTTTTGAAGTATTGTGCCACTGAAGTTAAGTGAAGCTTGTAATTTTACAGATCTGGCAATAACAATTTTCTACAAGTAAAAGTTAATGCGCTAATCTCTATATTAAAATCTGCATGAAACAGGAAAATAAATATAAAATTGCTTTTATGCACAAAGCACCTGAGCTCTCCTATAAAGGGTCCTGGGGACAAAGTCTAGCGTTGCTCTTTAAGGAGTGTCTGCAGAGGCTGTGCCCTTAACCATTCTACTATGTTTCCTTATATTCCTAACCTTAGTTAGTGGGTTTTACATAATTTGCAACTGCTTTCCTTGGTAGTGCACATTTAACAACATACTTTGTTCACTTGGGTGTTTTCATGTTCTCTAGACAGTTCTATTCTAGTCCCAAATTGGTACCATGATAGTCTGTAGTCTGGAAAAAAGTCTCCTGCAGCAATCCTGTTGTCACGCACAGCTGCAGTCTTAAGGCTAATGTGTCCCATCTGATACTTCAGTCTATGTTCTGTTTTTATTTTTCTTCTTGAAGTTGTGCTTTTGAAAACCCCTCAGCCTGTTTCTCTGGCTCTTCTGTTTGTCTGAGTATGCCTCACATTCCCATAATCCACTAGTATATCTTCTCCCTACATTCCTTATAAAGAGGTCCACTTGCAAACTACTTTTAGGCATAGTATGTGTCAGGCCATCGGGGGAATGTGGGGTTCACCCCTCTTTATTCAACAATCCAGCACTTTTGGAGATGGCAAACCTGGAGACTAATCTTCCGAGAGCTGTCATGGAAAGAATAACAATGCTGTTCACCATGCAGCACCTCAATGAATGTTGCAGTGGTAGCTACAGCTATTGAATCTATCCTCCAAAAGCACAAGGTTGCTGCAGGAGAGGCATCAATATCGGGGTATTGAAAAGCTCTGCCCTTGGTGCCTGCCCATCTGATATCACTATCCATAGTCTGATGCAGTCTAGTTCGCAGGACATCCTCAGCACACAGATGCTCCCACTCCCTCCAGGGAAGGAGTTGACCAAGCAGACACTCAGAAGTACTTGATTTCCTCTCTTGAGTCTGATTCAGAAGACTGGATCACAGATAAGGAAGCTGAGGGTTCTGTTGGAGGACAGATCCCCAGAACTCTCCTATGATCCTTCTCCTCCTGAAAGGCTAGTTGTCTTCTGAGAATAGGTCATGCCAGGATTTCATTGGGGATATGGCTAAGGTCATAGCATTTGCTTTGGTGACTGAGGATGAGTCCAGGGCAGAAGCATTGAAGATCCTTCAGTGCTCATCTGCCCCAAAAAAGGCCGTGATAGTGTCTGTGTGCTGCATCCTTCAGAGATTACAGATAAAAATGTATTTAGACAGTTTGTATACCACCTTATCCTTCAATCAAAGTGGTCACAACACAATTGGGGGATACATTTTAACAAGAGGGGATAGGAGACACTAATACTTACAGGGGGCAAGGGAGGGTTAAGTGGCTTGCCCATGGAGCACCTGTGGGACTAGAGACCCCAGTCCTTCTGGCCCAAGGTTGCTGTCCTCTAGTGGGATTTGAACGTCCAGCCTGAAGTACCTTGCCTCAACCACTAGGCCACTCCTCCACAGAATGTGGGAGAGTCCCTCCCCTGAATACCTCCAGTCAGTAGAAAATCTGATTCCATATACCACATTCAAAAGGTTCCCGGATGTGAGAAACCCCAGCTTCTGTACTACTCTTTGGTCTTCAAGTCCACCCTCAAAAGCTACAGCCACACTCCTTGGCACCCCCAGAGAGGGAGGCTTAGACATTGAAACACCTTCCTACCAAAAGCATCCAGAGTTCCATGCTCGCTGCCTACATGGCCTCTTACCAGCTCTACATGGGTATGTTCTTGACGAACATCATGAGTAATCTTTGATAAGTCCCAGTTTTCCCTCAAGAGAAACTGGAAGTGTCAAGCATGGGTAGAAATTCATGGTATGGGTGATCTATGACTTTTTTTGAAACTGTACTGAGAGCATCTACAGCAGGTATTGGCAACTGGAGACTCACCTGGCTCCAGCCTCAGATCTCCAACCACTGGTGCTGGACAAGTGTACTGACATACTGTGCCATGGAGAGAATCTCTTCAGAGAGAACCTAAGAGAAGGCAGGCTTTGAGAACCAGCCAAGTCAATCTTTGGACTTTCTCAAGGTGCATGTCTGGACTGGCTGCCTAGCTTAGGTGGCATCAAGATGGCAGCCAGAAAAGATCTTCTACTCTCAAAAGGTACAGATACTTCCCTGGCTCCTACTACTCTCTCAAACAAAATGGACACCTTGAGCACAGCCAAAGCAAGAGAAGTTGCACAACGTCCAACCTGCTTCACAGCTGAAACCTGGGATAGGGGTTTGAGTGGTTCCTGAAGAGCAGAGCCACTCACTGTAGTCTCAGTGGAGGACTCCCAAAGGTGGCCCCTTGTAAACTTAGACACCTGGGTCTTGCAAATTATCCAAATTGCCATCAAAGGGCCTAGGTGCCTAAACCCTCTCCATCAGGAACTACTTCTGCAAAAGGAGATCTAACAATGGAGCTCATTCCACCAGAGCAAGAAGGGCAGGGATTTTATTCAAAGTATGTCCTCATCACCAAGACAATGAAGAGATACCACCCTTAGACCTAAAGAGATCTGAACAAATATCTGATCAAAGAAAAGTTCAAAAATGTCTCCAGGCCCCCTACTTTCTTACATCAAAAAAGAGGATTGGCTATGCTCTCCTCATCTAAAGGATGCATATATCCACATTCCGATACTTTCTGTGACTGGGAATTCACAGATTGTAGTAGGTCAGTGGCACTACCAGCACAGTATTCTGTCATTTGGCTTCACATCAGTTCCTCAAATATTTACCAAATGCCTTGATGTAATAGCTGCATTTTTCTGCAGGCAGGGAGTGAACATTTCCCTATTTGGACAATTGGCTGCTCAAGATTCCAAAGATCCTTCCAGAGTGGCAATCAACATGGATTGCTATTCAGGTGCTAGAACTACTAGGGTTTGTAGTCAATTATATAAAATCCTACTATGATCCTACCCAAAAATTGGAATTCATCAGAGCTCTGCTTGGCATGATTCAAGAGCAGGCTTTTCTCCCACACAACAGCCTGTCTAAGCTTATAAGAATAGTGCAGGAGACTCAAATGGGGCAGCAAATATCAGCTCATGCCATATTTGACATAACTAAGCCACAATAGTACATGTCATAAGAACATAAGATATGCCATACTGGGTCAGACCAAGGTCCATCAAGCCCAGTATTCTGTTTCCAACAGTGGCCAATCTAGGTCATATGTACCTAGCAGTTTCCCCAAGGGACACAGGTTCCACAATGCTTGTATTGGTTCAAGCATTGATATCCTGGGTCCCTTCTTAATAATGGTTTATGGACCTTTCCTCCAGGAACTTGTCCAAACCTTTTTTAAACCCAGCTACACTAACAGCCTTTACTACATCCTCTGGACAGGTGGGGGATGAGATGGTTCTGGACTGCTTTCAATCTATCACTCTGACAACAGGATCATTATGCTGGCACAGCTCAGCCAGTCCATATGCGCTTCAGTGACTGCTATTGTATTCTCCCTTTTGTTTGCTATTGTATCACTGTTACCTCCTTGCTGCTAGGATTAGGTTTCTGCTCCAATCCAGTACTATGTTGTCTTATCGCCTTGTAACTGTTAATTAGTTAACTGCTATACATTTCAGTATTTTAAATAGATATTTTAAACAATATTTACATCCCTAATAGAGGCTTGCATGAAATAATAGTAACACCTCAAGCGGTGCTCACAGCTTCAGGGCCCCTTTTTTGAGAGGTCCTTCACTTTGACAGAGCCAGCTTCCAAAGGCAGTTCCCTTACTTCATATGGGATTAGGTCACTCCAGAAATAAACAAAAATATACTGTTGGCTTCCGATCCTCAGGATATCCATGCTGAGTACTGCAACTCTAACAGGTGTATCAAGCAACCTTCCCATGCCTAGACTGACCTTTACTTGGATGCCATGTATTTTCACCTTGGTTGGTGTGGTCCTCTGCACAAAGAGTCATACAACTGTCCAAAGCTTCACCTTCTAGGAGGTTTCATCTCCAGTCCATGACCAGTCCCTCTGGAGAATAACCTGCCTATGCTCGTTCTGATCTTGGCTCCTCAGACACCATCTAAGGAATAGGAGTTGGGAAGTGTCTTGATGCTCTGAATTTTAAATAGTTTGGCTTTTGGTAGTCTGAAGATCCAGGTATTCTTTCAGTAATTTCCTAAGCAAGAAAACAAAAAGTCTTTATATGGAGAACAATTTCTCTCATTTGTTAAATAGCACTGTCTTTTTGCATACCCTTGACATGTCTCAATATGAGAAGTTCAATGGACCTTGAGTAACCAGTGTTCTTAGGTTACCTCAGGCATGTCACTATTCCGTTCATGCAATCTCTGTCATGGTGGACAATACAAGACACTGGCAAGAGGTCTTCCCTTCCAAATTCCCATGCCATGAAAATTACTGACAGATTTGTCCAAGCTGGGATGAGGAGCTCACCTCAATAGGTCCCACACACATTTGCATGGTCTCTGACTGCATTTGGTGATACTTCAGGATTTTCTGCCTCTACACCCGATTCACAATCACTTGGAACCAACACCTCTTATCAATGCCATTCTGATGTTTCTCCTTTACCACTATGTCAGGTTTCCTTGCATCCTGTTTCTTAACCATTGGAATGTACCAGGTGATCATAACCTCTTCAGTTGCTGTAATTCTCTTAGGGTCATGATCCCAGTGCTTTTAAGACACTGATATCATGTTTACAGAGCTGCCAACGGATGAGGCTTGCTACTTTGTTCTGCCTTTCTTTATAGAAAGATTCCACCATCAGAACTTCACAGCCAGCTACGAGGTGAGACACTATTTCCAGCTCTTTCTTACAAAACAGACATGCATAAAATCTGCACTTGTAAGTACTTACTTCTGGGAAATGTTCTAGATCTTAGGGAAAGTAGAATCCAGTGTATTTGTTAACTTAGTCAGGGCCTAGTAGCAGCAAAGAGCTTTCAGTTTAAATTTAAAACCCAGCAAACAGCTTTTAGTTTAAATTTTAGAGTTCAGTAGAGAGCTTCTAGTTTAAGTTTAAAACTCAGTCAGGGGGCAGGATCAGTAGAGAGTTTTATTTACCAATTCTTCTATACCGCGCTATTTAGATCAGTGCGGTTTACATTCAAACATCATCTATACAACGCAGGCACTCTGCGTTTTATTTACAATGAACAGGGAGAACAACTTGGAAGTAACTGAGGGAAACTATCTACATCATATTTACACTGGTAAAAAACTTATTTACGCTGGGTGCCTGAATTTAAATAAAATCAGAGTATAGCTTAGCATAAAAGGGGTAAATATTCTTTGAGCAAAAAGGAATAAATTGTTTCCAGAGACCATAACAAAGAGGCCTTCTAGATAGGGGGCAAGAGACCAGTGAAATTGTTTTAAATAGGTGTTAAAGCCAAATGACAGATCAGAGACCCTTTCAACATGCCCCATCAAAGAAAGGGCTCTGTATTACCTAGGAAATTGTTCACAGCTCAACACAGAAGCACACCTCTGGGACCTGTGGAGCAAGCCAACCTTTACTATCAGTCTCTTTCCTTCTCCTCTTCTCTTCTCCCACCCCCACCCCCACCCCCACAGCTTGAGAAGTTTTTAGACCTATTAGAGGGGGAGGGATATACAAATTCACTTTCAGATTAGCTGGTTATACTCACCCGGAACAAATGAGTTTGTTCCCTCAAGACTAATTACTTACAGGAACTTAAGTACATTAATCTTATTTGGTATAGTATTAGTACAAGTATCCCTAGTAACTTCAAACAATTAGCTAAACAAAACTTTCAAACTAAGATGCAGACAGCAGTGAGATAGCACAGTTACTTACCTGTAACAAGTGATCTCTGGGAACAGAAGGAATTAGTCTTCACATATGGGTATCGTCGGTACCGACGGAGCCTGCGCAGGAACGCTCCCCCAGCATCCAAAAGGAAAGCTTTTGGGAGCATCCCAGTGCCTGCACGCTGCCTTTCCCAACCGTCTCTCTCCAGTTCGAGTTTTAAAGCTGAGACAAAGAGAGAGAGAGATACAACTCCTAGGGGAGGTGGGAGGGTTGTGAAGACTAATTCATGCTGTTCCCAGAGATCACCTGTTACAGGTAAGTAACTGTGCTATCTCCAGGAACAAGCAGGAATGAGTCTTCACATATGGGGACTCCCCAGCTAGAGATGCCTGGGAGATCACCCAGATTGTGAGTCCCTGGAAGGGCTCCACCTATGAATCTCAGGCATCCAGTCAGGGATGGAGGGCAGGAGTTGATTAGGTATGGAACAGGTGTTTGAGAACAGCCTGACCAAACAAGGCATCCCGGCAGGAATCCTTGTCCAAGCAGTAATGGGCCGTGAAGGTATGAACCGAGGCCCAGGTGGCTGCTTGACAGATTTGGTTGATGGACACAGAGTTTAGATGAGCCATAGAGGCTGCCATGGCTCTCACATTGTGAGCTGTGACATGGCCTTCCAGAGAAAGGTTCTTATTCTGGTAGGCAAAGGAAATACACTGAGCAATCCACCTGAAGACTGTACTCTTCCCAGATCACTATGGCACAAATGCTTAACCTGAATCCACAAACCGGATCCAATCTGGACTAATGACAGCTCACAGAAACCACCAAGCCTGGACCCAGAACCCAATGTATATACTGTACATAGCACATATGTAAATAGCTCACACAAATCAAAACACACGCACCCACACTGTACATAAAGCTCACCTAACACACAACACTTACACTGATTGCCTGCTGTGCTCACCGCCTTGATGAAAGGATAAGGCGGGATACAAATACCCTTTAAATAAATAAATTGGACAGAGTTCTCTTAGAGACTGGAAGTCCTAAATGGGAAGGATCAAAAGCAACAAAAAGTTGAGAGGACTTTCTATGTTGCTGTGCTCTTTTGCAATCCAGGGTATGAAGACTCCTCTCTGCACTTGATGCATGAGGTCCTGGAAAGAAGACAGGTAAATATACCTCCTGGTTCAGATGAAAAGGTGAGACCACTTTAGGCATAAAGTGTGGATTAGTTCTGAGAACTACCTTGTCATGATGGAACCTTGTATAAGGAGGATTAGCCACTAGAGTTTGTAACTCACTGATACGGCGAGCTGAGATGAGTGCAATGAGAAAAATAACCTTCCAAGAAAGGAATTTCAAGGAGGTAGTGGCTAAGGGTGGCTTCATAAGCTGGCCAAGAACCAGATTTAAGTCCCATGCCACTGGAGGTGGTCTAATGGGAGGTTTAGTTAAAAGAAGGCCTCTCATGAATCTTGCTATAAGAGGATGAGAGGAAATAGGTTGTCCATTAAGAGGCTTCAGGGATACTGCAATAGCACTCAAATGGACCCTGATTGAATTTGTTTTAAGGCCTGCATGGGATAAATGCAGCAAATAGTCCAGTAACGAAGTCAAAGGTATTGCAGAAGGGTTAAGACCATTTTCTGCACACCAAATGGAAAACCTTTTCCATTTAAAAGCATAAGAGCGTCTGGTGGAAGGCTTTCTGGAAGCATGAAGAATATCCTTCACTTGCTGAGAAAGGTGTAAATCTTGAAGGTCTAGGCCCTCAGCAACCCGGCTTTGAGATGAAGAGACAGGATTTGGATGCCACAGGGTTCCCTCCTCTTGGGAGAGGAGATCTGGAGCAGACCCCAGGTCCAGGGAGGGAGCTTGAGAGAGATGCAGAAGTAGAGGGTACCACACTTGGCGTGGCGTGGCCAATGTGGTGCTATGAGGATCATAGACCCCTTGTCGCTCTGAAGCTTGAACAGAGTTTTGGGGATGAGGGGAATAGGTGGAAAGGCATAGAGGAAGTCTTGCCCCCAGTGAAGGAGGAAGGCATCCCTGACCTGAACTCCCTGACACGGAATCCTGGAACAAAACCGGGGAAGTTTGGCATTCCACAGACTTGCAAATAGGTCTATGTCTGGGGTACCCCAAATCCGTAAAATCCTGGCTATCTGGTCCCCATGGAGGGACCATTCGTGTGGAAGCAGAACTCGACTGAGTCTGTCTGCCCAAGAGTTTTGAACCCCTGGAAGATACACTGCCATGAGATGGATTTGATGCTCTCTGGCGAAGGCCCACAATCTCAGAGCTTTGTTGCAAAGCGACAGAGAGCCCGTCTCCCTCCCCCCCCCTCCCCCCCCCCCCCCCCCCGTCCCCCTCCCCCCCCCCCCCCCCCGCCCCACCCCCGCCCCCCCCCCCCCCGACCCCCCCGCCCCCCCCCCCCCGCCCCCGCACCCCCCCCCCCCCCCCTCCCACGCGCCCCCCCCCCCCCCCCTCCCCCCCCCCTCCCCCCCCCTCCCCCCCCTGCTTGTTCACATAGAACATGGCTACCTGATTGTCCGTATGGATGAGGACTGTCTTGTAGCGGAGCAGGGTGTGAAAAACTCTGAGAGCCAAGAAGATTGTTCTGAGCTCTAAGAGGTTGATATGGAGAGATGTCTCCTGTGGAGACCAGATGCCCTGAGTGGAGAGATCTTGAAGGTGAGCTCCAACCCTTTGGAAAGGCATCTGTTGTAAGGGTTACTTGGGGTAGCACCTGTTGAAAGGGAGACCAACAACAGATTTTGAGTGGATTTCCACCAGTGGAGGGCTCAAAAGAGGCGACTGGAGGTTGCTATTTTGTCTGACAGGCAACCTGATGCCTGGGTCCATTGGGTAGATAGAGTCCACTGAGCTGCCCTCATGTGAAGGCGAGCATAAGGAACCACATGCACTGTGGATGCCATGTGGCCTAAGAGTTGTAGCATCTCTCGAGCAGTTAAATGGGATTTTAACCGAATCTGGGAGGCTAACTGCACCAAGCGTAGGCAACGGGCCTGGGAAAGATAGCACAGTTACTTACCTGTAACAGGTGATCTCTGGGAACAGTAGGAATTAGTCTTCACATATGGGTACGTCGGTACCGACGGAGCCTGCACGGGAATGCTCCCCAGCATCCAATCAGAAAGCTTTTGGGAGCATCCCTCGCGCCGACTTCCCGCCTTTCCCACTGCCTCTCCTCAGTTGAGTTTCATAGCTGAGAAAGAGGAAAGGAGATAGATACAACTCCTAGGGGAGGTGGGTGGGTTGTGAAGACTAATTCCTGCTGTTCCCAGAGATCACCTGTTACAGGTAAGTAACTGTGCTATCTCTAGGAACAAGCAGGAATGAGTCTTCACATATGGGGACTCCCTAGCTGTGGGTGCCAGGGGAGATCCCATAAAATGCGTATCCCTGGAAGAGGACAGCATTTTCCAAACCTGGATCCCCGGCATCCCCTGAGGGATGGGGGGTAGGAGTTGAATAGAGAAGAGCTGTAGAGGAACAGCGAATCTAAAGCCTACAGAGAAAAAGAGTCTTTAGAATATATGTCAAGTATCATTAAAATATTTAATAAACTAGTACAATATAGATATTACCTACTGGATTGTAGGAAGTAGAATTGTGATGGAGTGTACTGTAGATGCAGTAGCGGAATCCTCAAGGGAACTTCACAGTAGTGAGGATGAAGTTCCAACCCTGGAATGGGCAGGTGACCCAGGTGTTAACTGGGGTAGGAGAAGAACGGCAGGTCTTCAATGGAAAGCTTTATGGGAAAAAGCTGAAAACTCTTTTAGGTACAGAGTTATTAACATTGAGGACTAAAAGAAGACGACTGACTGATCTGGAGAATTAGCCCAGTCCTGAAGGGAAGAGGGGGTATGGAAAAAAGCCCCTATTCCCAAAGAGAACAGACGTGTACTCAGAAATACTGAAGATGTACACTGTCTTTCCTAGCTGATAAGAGATAGGAAGACATTGAAGTGTGATACTTCATAGATAGGGAGATCTATAACAAAAATAGAAGCTGTTGACATCACAGCAATAATTGTATGTATAACCGCTCCCACATACTGAGCTGTATGGGAGTAGGCAAGTGGACTGTCTGGACCCCTTAAGAAGAGAAAAAGGTTATAGCACAGACAGTTAGGGAGATAGCCGGTAATACTTAGCGTCCTATGGACATCTCCCAATGGGTGTATATATATATATATATATATAGGTGTATATATATATCGAGATATGTGTGAGATATATATATATAGGCATGACTTATGCCCACACAGACCACAGAAAGATGTATGTATAGGACATATACATACATGAATATAAGTCTGAGGATACATGCCTGCAACTGAGCCCCACAAAAACATTCACATGGGGAATGTGAGGCGAAAAGATTCATCTAATAATGAAGGGGTAAAAACCACCTGAAGATATATAGAGAATCTATTTCTGTGGTGCAGGAATGTGGTTCAGTGGAATAACCGGTATAGTTGTGTGAAAAAACAGAGGGTAATAGCCGTCTGGCAAGAGCACGTCATGAGTACTTTAGGACTCTGACATGTCCAAAGGACAAAAAAAACGCATAGACTAAGATACCAGGATGACCCAGCCAAGGGACACACAGGGGTATCATGTACAGCAAGAGAGTATGCGTTGTCCAAGTGGAGCAGAAAAACAAAGCCAAGCTGCAAGGAAAAAAGGGGTAGATTCCTGCAAGATTGGGAACGCCTTGGACATTCACGCCATGGAATGATTATATAAAACTTTTTCTACTATATGGGAAAACCCCCCAGAGACAAAGTCCAATGCTCTGTAGCAAGGGCCCATAGTAGAAAGCTTCTCTGAAGATTGCAGAGAGCATTGTGCAGGAGAATTATAAAAGAATACTGACAGAAGTCAGGTGTGTTGCCACATCCTAGGAAAGGATATGGCTAGAAGAAAACCTGCAGTGAGTAATACTATGCAAGATAGTTGAAAGTAGCTTGCAATGAGTATTAAAGTAATCACTGGAACTTCTGCATACACAGCAGCTGAACAAAACAGCAGAGGGGATTCTCCTGTAAAAAAACAGAGAAAACAGGTAAAGGGAGCGGAGATATTCACGTCCCTGTCTGATGAGTTGTTCAGAGCATGCATTGAAGGATAACAAAAAATCTACACTGGAAGAAAGAAAAGTGTTTCAGTATGGTACCAACCCAAGCAGGGGAAACCCTGGAAGAGAGGGGGTTGGAAAGTGACTTACCATATGGCAAGTCAGCTGAAGGAAAAGATGTCCATGTGGGGGACAGAAACTATCATGGGATAGTTGTAACCTCCCTTCGTAGTAGTAAGAAGGGGAAAATTCTGTAACCCATGGACAAAGTATCCTTAGCATACTGAAAAGGAAAAAAACAGTGTAGGGTTTGGGAATAAACTTCTGCTAAGAAGAAGTTAGGTGTAGATAGCAACATACCAGAACCTATGGTTGCTGGTTATGATTAGACTGGCTAGAGTCTGGAGACTTCAGACTAGGATGAGATGTCCCTTGTTTGGGTACATCTGGAGGATGGGCAGGAGAAGGGTGAAACCTTCTCTTAGGGAAAGGAGGTTTGCCAGGATATTTCCTACATCCTGGGTTAAAAGAAGACTTAGGATGGTTTCCAGAACCAGGGAAGTCAGTGGAGCAATGAGCAACCTGACGTAAAGCCTCTTTATTGAAGAGAATTACCCAGTGTATGTTGTGCCCATCTGCTCAAGTCTGAAGCTTGCAGCCAGGCTGTACGACGTGCTCCAATGGCAATAGCAGAGGATCTGCTAACAGACTCAGAGTCTAGAGAAGCACGAGAAAGAAACCAAGAGATATTCCTGCTGTGATTAAGAAGCAAGGAATAGTCAGTGGTCTTAGGTTCTGACAAAAAAGGGGACAAAATAGATAATTTCTCTGTGACCTCCTGAAGTGTCAGACTCATAAAAAATATATGAAATAATTCTTGAAGCCAGCATAGAAGTTTGGAAGGTTTGATGTCCAAAGGCATCAAGTGCTTTAGATGCACGACCTGGCGGATAAGAAGAATGCTTCTTCTTGCTTCTTACCTTCGTCATTGCTGATTCCACTACAATGGAATGATGTGGAAGTTGGTTCTTTTGAAACCCTGGAGAGGGAGGCACCTGATACAGAACATTAATGGTTGTAGAAGGCAAAAGAACCTTTAAGGGTGATTCCCACATCCTCAGAAGAAGATCCTGCAAAGAATGATGTAAAGGAAGCATTATATTTTCCTTTTCTGCAGGATCTTGGTCAAGAGTAAAGCCAGGAATAGGAATGGCAAGAAAGGTTGCCATGTCAAGGAGAAATTTCTGAAAAGAAGGATCTCCAATAGGAACTATTCCTGGGTAAGCTGAGGTTGAAGGAGCAGCTTCAGCACCAGAAGACATACTGCACTGGTGCAGAAAAAGAATCCTGCTAGATGGACAGTGATACTGACAGTTCTGATTTGAGGCAGTTAGTACCGCATCGTCAGTGCCCGGTATCGATTCCAAACTAGGCATAGAAAGGATCGATGGCACCGATGGAACTGCCGGAATCGATACCGGTACCGAAGACGATAATGTCATCAAAGCAGTAATCGGGGGCTGCTGAAGCGGTACCGAGGTAGCCAGAGAACCTTGGTGAATATCCTCGGTACTTCGTAGTCGGAACAGATATGGATCGCTTCCGAAACGCGTCGGTATCAAATCATCTAGACTGGATATCGATTCTAGACTCGGCATCGAAGGGAGCGAGTCTATCGATTCATGTCTAGAAGGTACCGACGTTGGTGGTGGTATTGGCGATGCCGATACAGGAGTGTCAATTGGAGTCGTATCAATCGGTTCCGAAGGTACCAAGGACATCCGAAGACGACGCCTGGTGAAGAGAGGAACACTCGACACCGGCGCCAATGTCTGGGTATCGGTACCGCTCGAAGCCGGTACCAACCCCGAGCATGGCGAAGATACAGGAAAGTCAATCTGGATCGTATCGATCGGCCCCGAAGGTACCGAGGATACCAGATGAGGATCCCAGGTGAAGAGCGGAACACTCCACACCGGTGCCGATGCCGGGGGATTGGTACCGCTCGAAGCGGATACCACCCCCGAGCATGGCTCAGGTATGTTCTGTGAGAGGTGAGCCCCAGGAACAACCTGAAACCCCGTAAATGCTTTGGAGCCCGAAGACTCCCGCCGGGGTTTTATTGCCAATGGGGTCTTGAGGGTAAGGCCGGAGCCATCATCATGCTGGGCATGAGACTTACCCTTCAAGAATTGGCTAGTCTTAACAGACTGTTTGTGGGTTACCTGATACTGGAGAGAAGAATAAACCGGTGTCCTTACCTCAGGAGGAAAAACGGCATTGAGGGAAACTCAAAAAAGGGAAGGTCTTCTCCCAATAATATAGCCTGAGGTATCAGGGGAAAAACGGTCAGGACCCAAACAGGTTAGACACCAAGCATTGGAGTCTAAAAAGAAAACTAAGTTTCCACAGTGAAGGCACTTCTTAGGGGAAGGCGACTCCATGTTGGAAAAGGCCTGGTAGGCCCCAAAAAGTTAAAACAAAAAACTGAGGAGAAAATATTTCTAAGTTTGAAAAAGAAAACAATAAAGCACCGGCGGGTACTGGTATCGGCAGGAAAGACAGCCGCGACCACAAGAAAATAAGGATTTTAAAGAAAAACGTTTCTGCGGTGACAGGACGACATCCTGTTGGCTCCGCAGAAAAACAAAAACTGAGGAGAGGCAGTGGGAAAGGCGGGAAGTCAGCACGCAGGCGCGAGGGATGCTCCCAAAAGCTTTCTGATTGGATGCTGGGGAGCATTCCCGTGCAGGCTCTGTCAGTACCGACGTACCCATATGTGAAGACTCATTCCTGCTTGTTCCTGGAGATAGGCCCTTGCAGTTGTGGTATCCAGTAAGGCCCCTATGAACTCTAGAGACTAAGTATAGGGGTGAGATGGGATTTGGGAATATTGATCACCAGTCCCAGATACTGAAGAAGATGCTTTGTGCAGGCCAGGGAGGTCTGGGCCTCTGACTGGGATGGAGCTCGGATGAGCCAGTCGTCCAGATATGGGAATACGAATATCCCCAGAGTGCGTAAAAATGCAGCTACCACTGCCATGCATTTTGTGAACACTCTTGGAGCAGAGACCAGACCGAAAGGAAGCACTCTGTATTGGTAGTGCTTTCCTTGGTAAAGGAACCGAAGGAACCTTCTGTGTGTTGGATGGATGAGGACATGGGTATACGCATCCTTGAGGTCTACAGAACAAAGCCAGTCCTGACTCTGGAGGTATGGAAGGAGAGTACCAAGAGAAATCATCTTGAATTTCTCCTTGTATAGAAACTTGTTCAACTCTGAGATCTAGGATGGGTCTGTAGCCTCCTGTTTTCTTTGGGATGAGAAAATAGGGGGAGTAGAACCCTGAGCCCTGTTGAAGAAGGGGTACTTCTTCTATTGCCCCTTGGACAAGAAGGGTAGCAATCTCTTGACCTAGAAGGTCGAGAAGAGAAGTTGGAGAGCTGAACTGTTTCACCATGGTGTGAGGAGGAAGGTTTAAGAAATGTAGTTTGTATCCCTCCCTTATAATGGAGAGGGTCCAATGCTCTGCTGTGATTTGTTCCCATCTGGGAGCAAAGTGAGCTAACCTTCCTGGTATGGTGAGAGGCTCTGGATGTTCTAGAGCCAGAAAAGCTAAGTTCTCTAGTGGAAAGTCAAAGGCCCTGAGGAGGCTGAGGCTGTTGGGCCGTAGCAGTCCTCGCAGCCTGAGTCTTGGCCTGTTTTGGTTGTTGCTGCCTCTTTGCAGCAAAAACGACCTTGAGAAGAGGCCTGACCATAACCAGAAGAAAATTTTCCTTTTTTTGGGAAAGATCCTTTCTTGAATAACCTCTTTTTGAAAGGAGTAGTAGTAGACTTTGAGAGTCTATCCAAAGCAGAATTTTCAGCATCCATCTGGGTGGCTTTTGCTTGCCAATCTTTGCCAAACAGGTTTTCCCCTGTACAGGGAAGGTTGCCCAGACCATCCTGTACCCAGGATTCCAAATCAGAGGCTTGTAACCAAGCTACTCTATGTGCAATAGCCGAAGCTCTACTGGCACCCTCAAAGGAGTCAAAGGCTGCACGGTTGGAAAACTTGGATACATCCTGTGCATGTTTAAGCCAGGTAATATATTCTTCTCTCTTATCTTCTGACATAAAAGGAGATAAGGTGTGTAGATGATCTGTAACCTCTTTTAGAAACATCCCCATATAGAGACTATAGGAGTTGATTCTGGCTACAAGCATACTGGCCTGGAAGATTTTCCTGCCAAAAAGCATCTAAGGTTCTGCATTCTCTTCCTGGAGGAGCAGAAGTGTGTCTTTTTGTACTCTTGATTTTTTTTCATAGCAGACTCTACCACAATAGAGTGGTGAAGAAGCTGAGTCTTATGAAATCCAGGACGAGGAACACGATACATAGTGTCCAACCTGCGAGAAAAAGGAGAGGTGGTAAGAGGAGTTTCCCATATACCTAACATGTGCTCATAAAGAATCTCATGTATTGGTAAAATGGCTGCCTCTTTAGGAGCCTTAGGATATTGAAGAATATCCAAATTTTTGGCTCTGGGCTCAGTTTCAGAGGCTACTGCAATGGACAGGGTTCTGGCCACCTCCCTGATGAAGTCCTGGAAAGACAAGTCCTCAGGAGGAGACATTCTCCTTTTTGGAGAAGAGGGTTCCTGAGGACGGATCTCCGATGCTTCGATGGAAACCTCTGATGCATCAGATTCTTCAGAGGAATCGAAGTATCGACTGTCTGGATGCTCTCGCAGAGCCCGATACGAGTACCGAGGGGTATCGACATCGGGAGTCATTGGTACCGAATCGGTACTAACAGGCATCACTGGATACCGTATCGCTGCTTATGCCGATGCCAGCGGTACTGGTATCGGAACCGGAGCTAGATCCGGAATCGGTATCGACAGAGGTGGTTGTTGTACTGAGGGCGTCGCAGCTTGTATGAAGGCGGTAATAGCCCGCTGCATGGTCAGAATATTCTGATCCATCGACGCCACCAATGTCTGGATGTCAGTACCGGGAACCGCCGGTACCCCAGAACATTATAACAGGTGATCAGTCGAGGCCGTGCCATCGATGTCAACCTGTGACCCCATAGATAATGCTTTGGAAGCCGGAGCCTCCCGCCGGGGTAATTTTGCCGGTGTGGATTCCTCAATAATAAGTTCGGGTACATCTCGATACTTAGAGGGAGATGTACCCTTTGAGGACCGACCGGACTTAAGTTTTGTTACTTGAGATCCATGGAATGAAGTAGAAGCCCTGGAAGACGTCGATGCCACAGAAGCTGCATCGGAGGGAAACAGGGTACTGAACTTGGCTGCCCGATTCTGTAAAGCACAGTTACTTACCTGTAACAGGTGATCTCTGGGAACAGCAGGAATTAGTCCTCACATATGGGTACGTCGGAACCAACGGAGCCTGCGCGGGAAAGCTCCCCAGCTTCCCAGAAAGGAAGCTTTTGGGGCCTCCCACAGCGCATGCGCGCTGCCTTCCCGCCTTCCTGACCAACTCTCCTCAGTTCGAGTTTAAAGCTGAGACAATAGAGAGAGGAAAGGAAAGAGAGAGATACAACTCCTAGGGGAGGTGGGTGGGTTGTGAGGACTAATTCCTGCTGTTCCCAGAGATCACCTGTTACAGGTAAGTAACTGTGCTATCTCCAGGAACAAGCAGGAATGAGTCCTCACATATGGGGACTCCCTAGCTAAGATGCCGGGGAGATCCCCTTCCAAGGGTTCCTCATCTTCCTATGGATCTCAGGCATCCATTCAGGGAAGGTGGGCAGGAGTTGTTTAAGAATGGAACAGGTGTCTGAGGACAGCCTGACCAAACAAGGCATCCCGGCGGGAGTCCTTGTCCAAGCAGTAATGGGCTGTGAAGGTATGAACCGAGGCCCAGGTGGCTGCTCGACAGATCTGATCGATGGATACAGAATGAAGATGAGCCATAGATGTGGCCATGGCTCTCACATTGTGAGCTGTGACATGGCCTTCCAGAGAAAGGTTCTTACTCTGGTAAGCAAAAGAAATACACTGAGCAATCCAATTGGACAGTGTTCTTTTTGAGACTGGAAGTCCTAAATGAGAAGGATCAAAAGCAACAAAAAGTTGAGAAGACTTTCGATGTTGCTGTGTCCTGTGGATGTAAAAGGCAAGAGCTCTTTTACAATCTAACGTATGTAGGTTCCTCTCTGCACTGGATGCATGAGGAGCTGGAAAAAAAAGACAGGTAGATATACCTCTTGATTAAGATGAAAAGGTGAGACCACTTTAGGCATAAAGTGAGGATTTGTCCTAAGGACTACCTTATCATGATGGAACCTTGTATAAGGTGGATTAGCCACTAAAGCCTGCAGTTCACTGATGCGGCGAGCAGAAGTGATTGCACTAAGGAAAATGACTTTCCAGGAAAGAAATTTCAAGGAGGTAGTGGCTAAGGGTTCAAAGGGTGGCTTCATAAGCTGACCAAGAACCACGTTTAAGTCCCATGCCACCGGAGGAGGCCGAATGGGAGGTTTAGTTAAAGTTAGACCTCTCATGAATCTTGCAATAAGAGGATGAGAGGAAACAGGTTGTCCATTGATAGGCTGAAGAGATGCTGCAATAGCACTCAAATGGACCCTTACAGAATTTGTTTTAAGTCCTGCATTGGAAAGATGCAGGAGATATTCGAGTAAAGAATTCAAAGGTAGTGCTAGAGGGTTAAGACCCTTTTCAGCACACCAAATGGAAAATCTTTTCCATTTAAAAGCATAAGAACGCCTGGTGGAAGGTTTCCTAGATGCATGGAGGATATCCTTCACCTGTTGAGAAAGATTGAAGTCTTGAAGGTCTAGGCCTTCAGTAACCAAGCTCTGAGGTGAAGGGACTTGGGGTTTGGGTGCCACAAAGTCCCCTCCTTTTGAGACAGAAGGTCTGGAGCAGCTCCCAGATCCAGGGAGGGTGCCTGGGAGAGATGCAGAAGTAGAGGGTACCACACTTGGCGTGGCCAGCGTGGAGCTATGAGGATCATAGATCCTTGATCCCTCTGAAGTTTGAATAGAGTCTTGGGAATCAAAGGAATGGGTGGAAAGGCATACAGGAAGGCCTGACCCCAATGAAGGAGGAAGGCATCCTTGGCCTGAGCTCCCTGACACGGAATTATGGAACAGAACCGGGGAAGTTTGGCATTGCACGGACTTGCAAAGAGGTCTATGTCCGGGGTTCCCCATTTCTGAAAGATTCTGAGTACCTGATCCATGTGCAGGGACCATTCGTGTGGAAGCAGAACTCGACTGAGTCTGTCTGCCCAAGAGTTTTGGATTCCTGGGAGGTATACTGCCAGGAGATGGATTTGATGCTCTCTGGCGAAGGCCCACAGTTTTAGAGCTTCGTTGCAAAGCGACAGAGCCAGTCCCTCCTTGTTTATGTAGAACATGGCTACTTGATTGTCGGTATGAACAAGGACTGTCATGTTGATGAGGAGGGTATGAAAGACCTTGAGAGCAAGGAAAATTGATCGCAGCTCCAAAAGGTTGATATGAAGGGTGGTCTCCTGTGGAGACCAAGTGCCCTGAGTGGAGAGGTCTTGGAGATGAGCTCCCCAACCTGTTTGGGAGGCATCTGTAGTGAGAGTTGCTTTGGGTAACAAAGGTTGGAAGGGGGCCCCCCAACAACAGATTTTGAGTGGATATCCACCATTGGAGAGACCAAAAAAGATGTTTTGAGGTTGCTATTTGGTCTGAGAGAGCTCCTGATGCTTGGGTCCACTGGGTGGACAAAGTCCATTGAGCTGCTCTCATATGTAGGCGAGCATAAGGCACCACATGAACTGTGGATGCCATGTGGCCTAGCAGTTGTAGCATCTCCCTGGCACTCAAGTGGCTTCTGGACTGAACTTGAGAGGCCAAGTGCACTAGACGGTGGCAACGGGCCTGAGGAAGATAGGCCCTTGCAGTGGTGGTATCTAGCCAGGCCCCTATGAATTCTAGGGACTGAGTAGGGGTGAGTTGAGACTTTGGCAAATTGATGACGAGTCCCAGATACTGCAGTATGCGTCTGGTGTGGTCCAGGGAAGTCTGAGCCTCGGACTGAGATGGAGCTCGGATGAGCCAGTCGTCCAGGTATGGGAAGACAAAGATTCCCAGAGTGCGTAGAAATGCAGCTACTATTGCCATGCATTTGGTAAATACCCTTGGAGCAGAGGCTAGACCGAAGGGAAGTACTTTGTATTGGAAATGTTTTCCCTGGAACAGAAACCGTAGGAATTTTCTGTGGGATGGATGGATGAGTATATGTGTGTACGCATCCTTGAGATCTAGAGAACAAAGCCAGTCCTGACTCTGTAGGTATGGAAGGAGAGTGCCTAGAGAAAGCATCTTGAATTTCTCCTTATATAGAAATTTGTTCAATTCTCTGAGATCCAGAATGGGTCTGTACCCCCCTGTCTTCTTGGGAATGAGAAAATAAGGGGGAGTAAAAACCTGACCCTTGTTGAGGAAGAGGAACCTCTTCTATTGCCTTTTGGGCGAGAAGAGTGGTCACCTCCTGACCCAACAGGTACAGGAGAGATGGGGGAGAATTGAATTGTCTCACCATGGTATGGGGAGGAAGGTTGGAGAAATGTAGTTTGTAGCCCTCTCTGATGATAGAGAGGGTCCACTGTTCTGATGTGATTTGTTCCTATCTGGGAGCAAAATGAGTTAACCTTCCTGGAATGGTGAGAGGCTCTGGTTGTTGCACAGCAAGAAAGGTTAAGTTCTCTAGAATCAAGTCAGAAACTCTGAGGGGGTTGGGACAGCTGGACTGTAGCAGCCCCTGTAGACTTTGTTCTGGCCTGTTTAGATTGCTGACGCTTAGGAGCAAAGCGAACTTGGGAAGATTGCTGGCCAGTATTTGTGGAAAATCTGGTCTTTTTATAGAAAGGTTTCTTAAAAGGTTTTTTCTTGGCAGGGGTAGAGGTAGACTTAGAAAGTCTATCTAAAGCAGCATTCTCTGCATCCATTTGAGTGGCTTTGATTTGCCACTCCTTGCCAAACAGATTTTCACCTGTACAGGGCAGATTGCCCAAGCCTTCTTGTACCCAGGGTTCCAAATCAGAGGCCTGGAGCCAAGCAAGTCTGCGAGCAGCTATGGCAATGCCGGAGGCTCTGCTAGCTCCCTCAAAAGAGTCAAAGGCTGCTCTGTTGGAGAACTTTGAAACATCTTGAGTTTGCTTTAGCAAAAGAAGGAACTCCTCCTTTTTATCCTCTGGGATAAAGGGGAGAAAATGATGTATCTTCAGTGCAATCTCCTTCAAAAACATGCCCATATAAAGGCTGTATGAATTGATTCTGGCAATAAGCATGCTAGCTTGGAAGATTTTTCTACCAAAAGCATCCAGAGTCCTACATTCTCTTCCTGGAGGGGTAGAAGAGTGCCTTTTGGTACTCTATCTTTTTCATAGCAGACTTCACCACAATAGTGGTGAGGGAGCTGAGTTTTTTGAAAACCAGGAGAAGGAGGAACCCGATACATGGTGTCCAAACGTCGAGAATGTGGAGATAGGGTGAGAGGAGCCTCCCACAATCCATCATGTGTTCTTGAAGAATTTCATGTATGGGTAAGGTGGCTGCCTCTTTGGGAACCTTAGAGTATCCTAAAATATCCAAATTTTTTGCTCTAGGTTCTTTTTCAGAGGTTACAGATATGGAGAGTCCTTTAGCTACTTCAATAATGAAGTCTTGAAAGGACAAATCCTCTGGAGGAGACATTCTCCTTTTTGGAGAAGAGGGTTCCTCAGGAAGAGTAAAAGAGACATCAGCAGAATCATCTGAGGTATCAGAATCTTCAGAAGATTTAAAGTACCGCCTATTAGCTTCCAGAGATCGATACGCGTACCGACCGGTATCGACACTGGGCGTACCGGGAACCGGATCGGTATCGAGAAAATCTCCGGAACCGGAGACCGGAACCGGCATACTACTGGAAGTAGATGCTCTGGGTACCGGTATCGGTTGTGGTACCGGAACCGGAACCAATTGTTGTGGTACCGAGGGCATTGCAGCGTTAATGAAAGCCAGTATGGCCTGCTGCATGGATTGTACCGTAGTACCCATAGACGCCACAACTGCCTGGATGTCGGTACCGGTGTTAGCCGGTACCCCAGAGCAGTCTAACAGGTGATCGGTCGAGGCCGTGCCATCGATGTCTACCTGTAACCCCATAGGAGCAGCTTTGGAAGCCGGAGCTTCCCGCCGGGGTTGTTTGGCTGGGGCAGGGTCCTCAGGGTCAAACCCAAGGGCCTCTCGCTGTTTAGAGGGAGATTTGCCCTTTGAGGACCTGCCTGAAGAATGTTTGGTTACCTGAGATCCATCAGGAGAGGAAGACCTGGAGGATGTTGATGCTGGAGTATCCGCAGAAAACAGCATATGAAACTTGGCTGCTCTGTTCTGTAAGCCCCGTTTGGACATCAGAGAGCAGGATGGACAATCTGGAATGGAATGGTCAGGCCCCAAACATTTAAGACACCATTCATGGGTATCTGTGACTGAAATAGTACTGGTACACTTGGTGCATTTTTTAAAACCAGAGGCTGGTTTCTCCATGAGGGAGAATCTGAGAAGGCCTAGAGGCCTCACAGAATAAACACACCGAGTGAGGAAAAAGTAATTTTTTTTTTTTTTTTAAGAAATAAAGAAAAAAGACCGGCGGTACCGGTCCAGAATCGGGGAAGGCAGACACGCGGTCAAAGAAACAAATTAAAATAATTTCTTCAGCGGTGACAGGAACACGACCTGCTGGCTCCGCGGAAAAAGAAGAACTGAGGAGAGTTGGTCAGGAAGGCGGGAAGGCAGCACGCATGCGCTGTGGGAGGCCCCAAAAGCTTCCTTTCTGGGAAGCTGGGGAGCTTTCCCGCGCAGGCTCCGTCGGTTCCGACGTACCCATATGTGAGGACTCATTCCTGCTTGTTCCTGGAGATCCCTCTTTTAGACATCATGGAGCAGGACTCACAATCTGCGATGGAATGATCAGGACCTAAACATTTTAGACACCAGTCATGGGTGTCTGTGACAGAAATAGTGCCACTGCACTTTGTGCACTTTTTAAACCCGGAGGCGGGCTTTTCCATGAGGAAAGAAACTGTAGGCCTAGGGCCACAGAAGAAAATGCACTGAAGCAGAAAGAAAAAAGTTTTGTAAAGAAGAGAGACCGGTGGTACCGGTCCTCGAGAAGGCAGACACGCGACTAAAGATAATAAGAAATTCTTCAGCGGTGACAGGAAACACGACCTGCTGGCTCAGCGGAAAAGAAGAACTGGAGAGAGACGGTTGGGAAAGGTGGGAAGGCAGCGCGCAGGCGCTGTGGGATGCTCCCAAAAGCTTTCCTTTTGGACGCTGGGGAGCGTTCCCGCGCAGGCTCCGTCGGTACCGACGATACCCATATGTGAAGACTCATTTCTGCTTGTTCCTGGAGATGGGGATTATCCAGTCTTTTACATTGGGTGTCACATGTATGATTTTATCCCAATTGGTGAGGGGCCTTATATATGCACTAGGTGCAAGGAGCTCATTGCCCTCAGGGAACAAGTGCGATCTCTGGAGGATAGAGTAGCAGACTTAGAGGACATAAGGAAGTCAGAGGGGTACATAGATGAGAGCTGCAGGGATGTAGTATTGAAGCCCCACCTCTAGTCTGGCAGCCTCTCAGTTGCTATAGAGAGGTCACATGAAAGGAAAGCATTACCATAGAGAGGCAGGAAGTGATCCTATAACTAGGACCTGTCCATCAGGAGATGTAATACCCTCTGACAGAGGACGTTTCTCCAGGGCCATGTGCCCATGAGGGAAGGGTCAGGATGGCTGTTATAGTGGGTGATTTGATCATTAGGCATGTAGCTAGCTAGGTGGCTGATGGATGTGAGGATCACCTGGTAACACATCTGTCTGGTGCGAAGGTAGCAGACCTCATGTGCCATATAGACAAGGTTTTAGATAGTGCTGGGGAAGAGTCTGCCATCTTGGTCCATAGTGGTTCCAATAACATAGGAAAATGTGGGAGGGAGGTTCTGTAGGCCAAATTTAGGCTTTTAGGTAGGAAGCTGAAATCCACATTTTCCAGGGTAGCATTTTCTGAAATCCTTCCTGTGCCATGTGCAGGATCCAAAAGGCAGGTAGAGCTCTGTAGTCCCAATGCATGCATGAGACAATAGTGCAAAGATGAGGTTTGGATTTGTTAGGAATTGGGCAACATTCTAGGGAAGGAATGGAGCCAGGCTGCTAGCATTAACATTTAAAAAGGAAAACAGAGTAGCTTTATACTTGATAATAAGGGAAAGTTATGCACGTAGGAAAGAACCCCCCAAACTTTGGTTACACAATGCAAGGTGTACACCACCTTAGAAACCATCACCCAGGAAAAAGATTTAGGCTTCATCATGGATAAGACGTTGAAAACCAGTGTGCAGTGGCAGTCAAGAAAGCAAATAGAATGCCAGGAATCATAAGGAAAGGAGAGGAGACTACAACAAAGGATATTATAATGCCTCTGTATCATTCCATAAGTCGACTGCACCTTGAATAGTGTGAACTTCCGGTCTCCATCTTAAAAAGGATATAGCGGAATTAGAAAAAAAAAGGTATAGAGAAGAGCCACCAAAATGGTAGAGGGGATGGAAGGATATTCCTATGAGGAGAGGCTTAAAGGTTTAGTGCTCTTCAACCTGGAAGAGAGACTGTAGAAGGGAGATATAGAGTTTTTCTACTTTTTGATGGCATAAACAATGTAATCCATTTAAGACTAAGAAGAGAAAATATTTTTTCACTCAACATGTAATCAAACTCTGGAATTCGTTACCAGAAGATGTAGTAAAAGCTGTTAGTATAATTGGGTATAAAAAAAGGTTTGGACAAGTTCCTGGAGGAAAGGTCCATAAACCATGATTAAAGAGGACTCAAGAAATGCACTGCTTGCTTCAATACAAGCATTGTGGAACATATGCCATTGATGATATCACTGAAGCTTCCATCATCATTATATAACCCACTAGTCTGGACCTGTCTAGTGGGATGATTTGGATAAAGACGAAATTAGACCATACCTGCTAATTGATGTTCCTTGAGTTACTCTAGTCCAGTCCTGGCACCTTTGGGTATTCATGCTCCACTAGCAGCTTGGAGACTGAACATGTCATGATTTTCATGACCTCCCTATAGATAGGAGACTAGGGGAGGAGCCAGCTGCCTCCTGACAAAGCAGACTCATGAAAACAACCATCACAATAATACATTTTCTGAACTTTTTAACCAACACCCCCTTCCCCAGCAGGGAAGGAGAGTCAACCATGCTCACCTGTATGGTCATACTCGATTCTTAGGAGATTAGACACCTACAGCCTCACCCTCTGACACACACAACTTTCCACCATTCACTTTCACTTGTTCTTCCTTACTACTCCCTGGACATATGTAAACTCAAACTAGGTCTACGTCTTGCAGCCGGCAAGCCCTATGCATACAAATCACTTCAGATAGCTGATATCCTTTAAAACAGGAGGAATTCGGGACCGGACTGGAATAACTGAAGGCACATCAATTAGCTGGTAAGGTCCGATTTCTTCCTCCATTTCATTCCTCCAGTCCAGTCTCAGCACCTTTTGGGAGGAACCTGCTAACCCGGCCTGCATCTCCTCAGACACCTGTACATTCAAACTGTAATGCTTCCCAAAAGAGGACAAAGATGACCAAATTGCTTTCTACAAATATCTAATGGTGACACTAGACTAATTTCCGCCCACAATGCTGCCTGCACACAGGTTGAATGCACCCTCAAACCGACTGGTACTGTCCTTTGACACAGTATAAAGGGGGAGGAGATGGCCTCCTTGATCCAATGGGAAATGGACATCACCTTATGCAGCCCTCCAACTTACAGAAGGAGCAATGCTAGCCAGGTATCTTTGTAACACCTGATGCACATCCAGGTGCCTTAGGAAGGCTATTACCGAAGGCACAAAGCCTTTCTTTCTTAACCACACCCTCTCAAGAGCCACCAGATCCATGTACCACAGCAACCTTGGCGTGGGGGTGGGGTGTAGCAATCAGCACCAGTCCCACATGTGTCTCTATCCATTGTACTACCCAGCCGATGAGAGGCCAGGGGAAGAGACATACAGGAGCCCTTCTCTTGGCCATGGCTGAACCAGCGCATTGAACCCTTCCAACATATGCTCTCTCCGCCTGCTGTAAAATCAAGGTTTCCATGTGAAAATATGGCATACAGAGACAATTGACCCCTCTGAGATCTAGGATGGATCAGAAGGAAGGAACAGTCATCCTTAGGCACAATGAAGTAGATAGAATAGTGGCCAGATCCAACCTCAGAGGGGGGGGAACCAGACAATTTGCCTAAAGCTACAGAAGCCACTGAAGAATCTCTTGCAAGTCAACCCACAAAAGGGAGATCATAAGAACAGCCCTGATGGGCCTGTTGCCGTCGAGAATGTAACCCTGGGATATTATGTTGAGGACACATCTGTCCATGGTAATCTGGGCCCATTTGTGGGAAAAGAGGTGCAACCACCCGCTAACCTGTGGCACCCTGGAACTGGCCTTGGGATTATCAGCAGGAGGCACATGCAACCCCAGAGAACTTATTAGAAGAGGAGTAGCGGTCTTGAGATCGGTGGACCCCCTCTAAAGGGCTGAGAATTGCCACTCAATTTGGGCATTGAAAAAGACAACTTGCTGGGCAGATAGCACAAATCTCAAAAGCGCATTCTGGAATAAGCCAAGGATGTTTCCCAGTGCCCAACTGATGAGAAGCCCCTTTGGGTTTTACCTCACCCAAATTCTTGACAAACTTAGCCAGGTGGACTTTGGAAACCGCATCAGCATTCCAATGACAAAGCTTGTGTACTCACACTATCAGTAGTGACACTCGTGCCACATCAGCCTGAAACAAAGCTCCCAGATATTCCAGGACTTGCGACAGCATGAGCTGACTCTTGGTGAAATTGACTACCCAACCAAGGCTCTGGAGAAACTCAATGAGCCGCTCTGTCACCCTTTTGCTCTCCTCAAGGGACTTTGCCCACATGAGCCAATCATCTAGGTATGGGTGGACCAGGATTCCTTCTTGTCTCAGTGCTGCTGCCACGACCACCATGACTTTAGTGAAGGTCCAAGGCACAGTGGCTAGCCTGAAAGGCAGCACCTGAAACTGAAAATGCCCCCCCCCCCAGACACTGCAAATCCGAAAAAATGCTGGTGCTTCTGTAGCACTAGAATATGATGGTAAGCCTTGGTAAGGTTGAGGGAAGTCTGGAACTCCCCTTTCCAGACCGCCACCATCACTAACCTTAATGTCTCCATATGAAAGTGTGGTACCGATAGGGTTTGATTTACATGCTTGAGATCTAGGATGAGATGGAAGGTACCCGCCTTCTTTGGTACCACAAAATAGATGGCGTATCGACCACATCTGCATTGGCCATGGGGCACTTCCAACACCGCCTGCAGGCCTAGCAGCAGCTGCAATGTTTCCCTCACTGTTTTCCACTTTAGGCGCTCCTTGCAGGGGAAACATCCAAAGGGGCCGAGCAAATTCTAGGATATAGCCATCCCGGCTGACTTCCAGCACCCACCAGTCAATTGTGATTTGGGTCCAGGCATCATAAAAATTTCCACAACTGACCCCCTATGGGAATCACCTCCTGGCCTGCCCTCTGTTCATTGTGATTTCCTGGGAGCTGTTGCTGTGGGAGCGTAAAAATCCTCTACCCCCACTTCTATATCCCCAAAAGGATGGTCCCCTCGATGGAAAGCAATCCTTCTGGAAGGGTGCCGACCTGAAAGAGATCAAAACCTCCGAAAACCTCTTGGCTGACCCTGGCCTGGTGTCAATGCCTGGCCTACTTTCTGCTTGTCCTCCGGCAATCTTCCTCCTTTGGTTTCTCCCAGGTCCTTCACCAGCTTCTCTAGATCTACTCCAAAGAGGAGCTTACCTTTGAATGGGTGTTTACTCAGCCTAGACTTGGACAACATATCTGCTGACCAATTACGGAGCCAAAAATACTGCCTCACTGCTACAACAGAGGCCATACCTTTAGACAAGCAGCAAGTAAGGTCATAGAAGGCATCCACCAAATACACTACCTCTGATTCCAACTTTGCTGCTGCTGCTGGGAGCAGAGGCTGTTCTGTTCCTGGGATCTCTTTGATCCCTTGTGCCCACCGTAGACATGCCCTGGCTATAAAGGCTCCACACACAGATGCCTGCAGTGCCAGCACATTGACATCAAATACCTGTTTCAAGAGCATCTCCAACGTGTGGTCTTGTACATCCTTGAGGGCTGAACTACCCTCTACTGGGATTGTAGTCTGTTACTGCTGAAACAACCACATCCACCTTAGGAGCGCGCCAAAGTTCTCTTTCCAGATCTGGGAGAGGATAGACGAGACATCATTCTAGAACTCTTAAGTGTCTCTTCAGGGACATCCCACTCTTCCTGTATCATCCAATGCATCACTCTAAGCAACAGGAACACCTTTTGCATCGACCTAAATGCCTGGAACAGCAGATGCTCTAGGAGGTTCCTCTTCCTCTGGTGTCTCCATGGAAACATTCAATATCTTGGTGGACTGCCCTATTGACACTGCCAATTCCTTTTTGTGGAACACTCAGACAATGTGAGACTCCTTTGCCCGCGGGATCTCCCCTTCCTCCAAATCAGAGTCCTGAACGTTATCCTTATTTGGATAACATAAGAACATAAGATATGCCATACTGGGTCAGACCAAGGTCCATCAAGCCCAGTATTCTGTTTCCAACAGTGGCCAATCTAGGTCATATGTACCTAGCAGTTTCCCCAAGGGACACAGGTTCCACAATGCTTGTATTGGTTCAAGCATTGATATCCTGGGTCCCTTCTTAATAATGGCTTATGGACCTTTCCTCCAGGAACTTGTCCAAACCTTTTTTAAACCCAGCTACACTAACAGCCTTTACTACATCCTCCGGTAACAAATTCCAGAGTTTGATTACACGTTGAGTGAAAAAATATTTTCTTTTATTAGTTTTAAATAGTTTACCCTGTAGCTTCATTGCATGTCCCCTAGTCTTTCTATATTCTGACAAGGTAAACAATTGATCTACGTTTACCCGTTCCACTCCGCTCATTTATAGACTTCTATCATATCTCCCCTCAGCCGTCTCTTTTCCAGGTTAAAGAGCCCTAACCTTTTTAGCCTTTCATCATAGGAGTATCCTTCCATCCCCTTTACCATTTTGGTGGCTCTTCTCTGAACCTTTTCTAATAACTCTATATCCTTTTTAAGATATGGCGACCAGAATTGCACACAATATTCAAGGTGCGGTCTCACCATGGAACGATATAGAGGCATTATAATATCCTTTGTTTTATTTTCCATTCCTTTCCTTATCATACCTAACATTCTATTTGCTCTCTTGGCCGCCGCTGCACACTGGGCCGAGGGTTTTAACATGGTATCCACAATGACGCCTAAATCTTTTTCCTGGGTGGTGGTTCCTAATGTGGAACCTTGCATCGTGTAACCATAGTTTGGGTTGTTCTTCCCTAGGTGCATAACCTTGCACTTGTCCACATTAAATTTTATCTGCCATTTTGATGCCCAGTCTTCCAATTTATCAAGATCCTCTTGCAATTTTCCACAATCCTCTTGGGTTTTAACAACTTTAAATAGTTTTGTCTCATCTGCAAATTTGATAACCTCACTCGTTATTCCACTTTCCAGGTCATTTATGAATATGTCAAAAAGCAGCGGACCCAGCACAGATCCCTGGGGTACACCACTATTCACCTTTCTCCATTGGGAAAATTGGCAATTTAGCCCTACCCTCTGCTTTCTATCTTTTAACCAGTTCCTGATCCACAATAGTACACTGCCTCCTATCCCATGACTCTTTAGTTTTGCCAAAAGTCTCTCATGAGGGACCTTGTCAAAGGCTTTCTGAAAGTCCAGATACACAATATCAACCGACTCACCTTTGTCCACCTGATTATTCACTCCTTCAAAAAAACATAACAGATTAGACAAGGAAGATCTTGTCTTACTAAAGCCATGTTGGCTGTCTCTCATTAGTTCATGACTATCTACATGCTGAGTAATTTTATTCTTTATCATTTTTCCCCGGTATTGACGTCAGGCTCACCGGTCTGTAGTTTCCAGGATCACCCCTGGAACCCTTTTTAAAAAGGTGACATTACGTTTGCCATCCTCCAATCTTCAGGTATTAGAGATGATTTTAATGATTGTTCACAGATTACTAATAGCAGGTCTGCAATCTCATATTTCAGTTCTTTCAATACCCTTGGATGTATACCATCCGGCCCAGGTGATTTGCTGCTCTTCAGCTTATCTAACAGTTGTAATACATCTTCTCGATGTATCGATATTTCCTTCAATTCTTCTGCACCTTTAAATACCACTTCAGTCATGGGTAACATCCCTACATCTTCCTCAGTAAAGACTGAAGCAAAGAATTCGTTCAGTCTCTCCGCTATCGCCTTGTCGCCTCTTAGTGCTCCTTTAACCCCTTTATCATCTAATGGACCAACTGACTCTCTCACAGGTTTTTGCTACGAATGTACTTGAAAAGGTCTTTACTTCGCGTTTTTGCTTCTGCAGCAAGCTTCTTCTCAAATTCTCCCTTTGCCTGCCTTATCAATGCCTTGCATTTGACTTGCCAGTGCTTGTGCTGTTTCCAGGTTTCGTCGTTTGGCTCTTTTTTCCATTTCCTGAAAGATGCTTTTATGGCAACAACAGCCTCTCTGACCTCAACTTTAAACCATGCTGGCAGTTTTTTGGACTTCTTTCCACTTTTCTTAAAGCGTGGAATACAGCTGGTCTGGGCTTCCAAGATAGTCAAGAAAAAACTAAAAGGAGCAGTTGCAAAGGTTAAAGACGTACATCAGGCTTGGTTGTTGAAAAATACTGTTTTCCTCATTTTATCATAGTCTCCCTTTCGAAAGTTAAAAGGTAGTACTGTGGATTTCCTTACTATCCCTCCTCCACTAATTAAATCAAAGGCAATCATGCTATGATCACTATTGCCAAGTGGCCCCAACAACCTTATCTCTTGCACTAGATCTGGTGTTCCACTAAGGATTAGGTCTAATATGGCTTCCCCTCTGGTCGGTTCATGAACCAGCTGCTCCAAGAAGCAGTCATTTATTTCATCTAGGAACTTTATCTCCCTAGCATGTCCTGACGTGACACTGACCCAGTCGATACCGGGG
Organism: Ichthyophis bannanicus; assembly: GCA_033557465.1. Classification (NCBI taxonomy): domain Eukaryota; kingdom Metazoa; phylum Chordata; class Amphibia; order Gymnophiona; family Ichthyophiidae; genus Ichthyophis; species Ichthyophis bannanicus. The sequence goes on from CM066032.1 coordinate 1,324,537,404, forward strand.
TAGTTGAAATCACCCATTATTATTACTGTGCTGTAACTTTTGTTAGCTTCCTTGATTTCTTTGAGCATTTCATCATCCATTTGGTCATTCTGGCCAGGCGCTCGATAGTACACCCCCACTGCCATTGCCTTCCCCCTTTTACATGGAATTTCAATCCATATAGATTCTACAGCAGATTTTGTTTCCTGCAAAACTTTAATCCTTTCTGACTCCTCCATCTGTAGCGGTCTCTCCTCCCAGGGACTTTCCTCCCTTCTCACTTGCTGGGACCTGGCTCACCTTCATCCCCTTCCATCACCAGGTCCATTTTAGAGACCAGCCTTCATATCTTCTATCTATTGCTTCAAACAAAAGGCTCTGTACAACAATAGCATGAATTCCAGCAAGAAGCTGTCCTGATGGCTAAGTACCTGCTCCCCTCTGGTGGCACTCAACCTTAGCCAGGTTTCTTCCCCTTGCCCGTGGAGCATGGCTCTCTCCCGTCCACCCTACCTACTAGCCCTGCCACTACCATGGCTTCTGTAGAGGGGCCCGGTGATTTCACCATCTGTCAAGCTCCTAGGGAATGTTTCCAGCCTGTCCTCTTTCAGGCCAGACTCCACAGACCGAGATTTTGCCTCACACTCCTTAAAGAACCCAGCCGTGGACACAAACCCTGTGTGATCCACAGGCCAAGCAAGTCTGCTTCACAGGCATGGTGAGGTGTTCCAACCAGTTTTAAACCTGTACTTTTTTTAAAAAATTTCTCTCTTTCCCTAGCTCTGCACTGTTTCAAAAATTTCCCATTTGCCTAAACGCAAAACAAATACCTAGATAAATTGTCCGTCTGACAGGACCCCCTTTATCACTGTCGCGTCTGCTGTTTCCCCATGCTCACTTAAAATGTCCACTGCTACACGTAGCTCCTTCAGCCTGCTCAAACGCTTCAGCTTCTCTTGCTCCTTCACTCACCAGCATGGGAATCGCCCTCCCGACGCTCAGCCTGCACTGTGGCTTCAGCATCAGGTGGAACGCCGGCGGAGGAAGCTCTGGTCTCCTGTGGCATGATGAGCCCCGTACCCACTCAACTCCACGACTCTGAGGTCATTGCACATGTGCTTCTGGGCCCAGCAAACTAGGATCGCTCTCCTGCCCTGTGTCAAAAACGAACTCGCCAAGCAGATCTCCCCCATGGGAGAGCTGTGCAGGCCTGGCGGATCACCCCAAGTGCCCTGCAGCAGTTTACTACTGGCCACACTGATCTGCTTTTGCCATCTGCCACTAGCTCAGTTGCCCAGCTGTATGGGTGATTCTACACCTGCCTGTTCAATTTCTGGCAAGTATAAGACTTTAAAACAAACAAAAAAAAAGATAAAACTTTCTGCCAATTTAAAAAAAAAAAAATGTTTTTCCAGCGAGTCCTAACCCAGGGATTCACATCTCTCCAGCTGCATGAAGACAGATACAGGACGCTAAGGGAGGAGCGAGCTGCCTATCTAGGGGGAGGTCATGACAATCATGACATGCTCAGTCTCCAAGCTGCAGGTGGGGCGTAAATACTCAAAGGGGCTGGGACTGGACTGGAGGAATGAAAGGATCAACTTGGACCCCAAGGAGACAAGGGAAGGGAGGTCTGGGTCCAACTTACTGCCCCCTCCATGTCACAAGGACCTTGAAGGGTCCCACTGCTCCCCTACAGTCTTCCAAATGCTAGTAACCAATGGTAATCAGCACTGAATCCTGGGCAGCTGTCAGCTAAAAAGTTAAAAGTGTACCATTCCTTGAAGCTCTGAAGGGTCCTAAAGGCTCATTCCAAGACCTCTGCACTGAGGCAGGTCCAGCTCCCTTTGCCATAACACACCTCTGCATCAGTTCATACACCTTGCCACCTGCTAGAGGCAGACAATACTGGCTTCTTTGAGGGGCATGTTTCTAAAGGTTAACTTGTGTTAAGTAAGTTAACATGCCCTTAAGCGTGTCACCAGTGGCTATACCTCCTGATATCATCATGGAAAGTTACTCAAGTCTGTCTCCACCTGCTGGCAAGAGGATATAACTCACTTATCTGGACTGGTGTAGCAGGATAAGGATACACTATTATGTAACACTGCAGATATACAAAAGTGTATATTTTACTTTCATTAATAATTATTTCTGTACTATAATTAGTAGTAATTTTCTCTGGCAAACAACTTGTTAAAACGTTCTTAAATGATTTTAAGCCTCTGCATTTTTCTGGGAGTAACCATCTCTGTACTACACCAGATAAGAGTAAAAAAAGATAGATGCTTTCTAAAATAAATATCAGTATGTAGCTTGAATGCAGCAATAGTTTCTGAATTTCTGAAGGTATACAACATTTTGAAAAGTAGCTTTTGTATACCCTAATCCTGCTGAATCTTTCAGACTAACAGAAGTATAGCTCAATACTGTGATATTGCAAAAGATTTCTCCACACTACAGCTGTTCACAGGAATACATTTGCTTTCCTTAAAATAGTTTCTATTATGTACATAAAAGGGACCTCGTTTCTTTTAAACAAAGGCAGGGTCATGACATATCTGCCATGGATCACGATAGTGTTGATCTAGCAACTGAACCACAATGGAATATTGAACTCATGCTAAAACATCATAGGAATTGGATTATCTCCAGATCAATAGCTACAAATAAAAACAAAATGAAATACAAAAACTATTATTTATTCTGTACATAACAGATTGTAATTAAATAAACTGAGCAAAAAAGAAAACCTTGCTCCACTGGCATGAGAACATTGCCTTAAATACATAAAAGAATGTCACTTTGTTTAAAGCCTCTTACTTCATTGATCCAAAACCAAACCTGTTTAGTTAATTTCAACAGAATAAGGTCAGCATAATTTCATAATAGCTTTGTAAAACGAAGTCCAAGAGTTAGCAATCTACTGGGTCACCAGGAGTCAGAATTTTCTTGAAGGCACACATTGTATTTCAGTGAGACAAGACTTTACTTGGCCAAGTTTGCTAGAAGAACGTAATTATGTTGCTTTGATTCCCTTGAACACTGCCTCCTTAGACGTGACAGGCAAAGCTGTAGAAGTATCTATTCCCTGGCATCATCAATATCACTGCTGTTGTCACTGCTCTCCAGTTCTGAATCCTCCAGCTTTTCTAAAAAGAAAGACTAATGAATCAGTTAACAGGTTTCAAAAGCTACTGAGATACTAGCATAATCAAAGGGATGTCTTGATGTACATTAGCCATATACTGAAATATGCAAAATGTTTGAGCTTAATAAAAGGGGTGAAAAACCTTTTTAAAAAATTACCTAGAATTCATTTTTTCTAACCAGAGTCTCAAATGTCACAGATAAAACAATTATTTTGGGTTGAGGTTATAGCTTTTGACCTTTAAGTAAAATCCATTGAATGAACCTTCTACCCGATAGATACACTGGCCCCTAGGCTGCAAATCTTAAATTTAACGAAGTTTCTCTCCGTCGTTTCATCGAGAACACTTTTGTTAATTCATCATCCTCTTTCTGATTTGGTCCTTTTGTACTTGTCCCTCTTTCCCTAGACCCTTTACCCCACATTTACACTTAGCTGTTCTCTCCTTCAGGACATGAAATAAAGCACAAATCATCAAGTCAACATGTTTTGAATGGCTGAAGGATTTTGCAGTGCTTATAAATTCAATAAGTAGATTTGTGCCTCTAATTTTAAAATGGAACATTTTTTATATAGGATTACTTTTTTAAAAAAAATACATTGCAAGTAAGTTTTACATACCTAAAGCTGCGGTCAATATTGTTGGCAACCTTGTAGGTCAACCTCTTAATGTCCAATATCTCTTAGTCCAAAGCCATTTCACTGGCCACTTTGTTTTATGTGCACAAATATTTGAAACAAAATATTCAAATAAAACAAAACCAATTAAAAAAGGAAATAGTATGACTTCCAGTGACGTCACGGAGCTTATGGCTGCGAGCTAGCCGAGCTCTGTCTGATTCCCGACTAAGAGAATAAATAGGTGGCACCCCGATGGAGAAAATAGACAGAAAAACTGACCCCAATGAGTGGAATGGCTGCCTGGAAAAAACTGGCGGGGTTTAAATCAGCATATGTGCGCTGAGAGGAGAAGGGCCTGCGGAAGGAAGGAGAGGCTGCTGAAAGCGGAGACAGCGAGAGCCTGGAGGAGGAGGCCTATGGTGAGAGAGGGCAGTTGTTGGAAGGAACGGAGTTGAAAAATTGGCTTACCGAATTTAAGCGGGAGCTCCAGGGGGACATAAAGGAGATGAGAAAGGATCTGAAGGCAACGCTGCACACAATACAGCAGGAACTGACCTCGGTGGGGCAAAACGGGTGGAGGAGATCGAGGATCACGTGGAGGCACATGATGGAACGCTGAGGGAGCTGGACGTGGAGCAGCGCCGATTGCGAGACGTTCAGGAGGATATGCAGGACAAAATGGAAGAAATGGAGGACCGGGCGCGAAGAAACAATCTGCGGATAAAGGGGATTCCGGAAATGGAGAAATTTAAAGACTGTGTGCGGGTGGTGCAGTAGCTGTGCCTGCATGTTCTTCGGCTGGAGGGCAGTGGAGCAGAGCATGTGGAGAGAGCACATCGCAGCATGGGCCCCAGGCGGGAGAAACAAGTAAGAGATGTTATTGCCTGCCTGAGTAGTTTCCCTATAAAAGACAGAGTGATGAATGTGGCCAGGAGATTTGGTCGCATTGCCTGGGAATCCTGTGAGGTGGAGATATACAATGATTTATCCAAAGGGACACTGGAAAGGAGGAGAAGCCTGAAGGAGGTGACTGCATACCTCAGGGGAAAAGGACTGAGATATCGCTGGTTGTTCCCCTTTGGTCTCCTGGTGACGGTGAATGGAGTTTCTAAGAGAGTAAAAGGAGTGGAGGAGGCGTGGAAGGTGCTACAGGAGCTGGGCTACGAACAACTCCCGAAGCCCCAGGAGAGAGAGAGGGGCTCAAACCCTAGAGAGAAGAGAAATAAAGGGCAGAGAATGTCACAGTGGCAGAGAGTATCTGAAAAAGGGAAGCGGCTTAGGAGACTTTCGCAGGAGTCGAATGGAGCGGAGCAGTCTGTAACCACATGAATGTTGGGGGGGGGGGGGGACTGGTGGTTAAAGGTATGGGAGTTCTACAGTAGGGGTGTGTTGAAAGGGGGTGGTTGGAGGGGGATTTTCAATATGCTAATACTGATGGAGTGGGGTGGGGGAACGGAATGTGGGGGAGGGGGAGGAGAAAGTAGTGGGGGTGGGGGAAGGTATGTGTAGGGGTGCGAATAGGAGTTGGAGCCGGGATAGGACTTGACACACATGGGGGGGGGGGGGGGAGATGAGGATGGGTTGGGGGGAGGGACGACTGGAGGAGGAAGTCACAACGGAGGGAAGAGGGCTGGGAGGAGTGTGGGCTTACATAAGCCAATGTTGAAGATTGGATCGGTTAATGTGAGGGGATTGAATTCGCCATATAAGAGGAGCCAACTCTTTAGGGAAATACAGAAAAATGACTGGGCGGTCATTTTGGTGCAAGAGACATTTAAAGGCAGGGGAGGTGCAAAGATTGAGACACCTGGGGTACCTGGAGCAATTTCTCGTGCTCTAGGGGGGGGGGGGGGGGGAGAAAAGGGGAGGGGTAGCTATATTGGTGAAGAGAGGGACAGGGATACATATACGGGATTGGTTTAGGGATGAGGAAGGGAGAGTGGTGGGGATAAAAGGGCGATGGTGGGATGAGGAGATAAGTATAGTATCGGTGTATGGGCCAAACGGGGGGCAAAGGAGTTTTTGGAAAAATACTTGCTGGTTGTTGGAGAGGGAGGTATCAGGGAAGATGCTTATTGGGGGGGGGGGGGGGATTACAAATGTTACACTACAAGACTGGTTAGATAGATTTCCGAAAGAGTGGGAGGGGAGGGGACAGAACAGAATAGGAAAGGGTTAAAACGGATGATGGAACAATTTAACTTGGTAGACGTGTGGAGGATGAGGAACCCCCTTAGCAAAGAGTTTACATTTTACTCCGCGCCCCACAATAGCTGAAGCAGAATTGATATGATTTTGGTGGATACACAATGGATGCTAGGTGTGATGGATGGAGAGATTACCCGATAGTGTGGTCGGATCATAGTGCGATGACAGTGGGGTTTCGGAGTAAGAGGCAATTAGGGACCAAGTTCTGGCGGTTGAATGAAAGCTTGTTGGGGCGCAAGGAGGTGACGGAGGATATAAGGAAGGCAATACGGGAGTATCTGGAAATAAATGATCAGGGCCAGGTTTGAGATGTAGTACTATGGGAGGGCCTGAAGGCATACGTGAGGGGGAGATTTATTAAATGGGGAGCGAGACTGAAAAAGGAAAAAGAGGGGTGAAGGAGGCAGGGTTAAGAAGGGAACTGGTGGAAGTGGAGCAGGTGTACTGGGAGTTGGGAACGGGAAGTGCCCGGAAAGAACTGGATAGAGTAAGGGGGGGAATACAAGCGGATCAGATCGCCTATGAAATGAATCAGGTGAAACAAATATATTATGAGTTTGGGAATAGGGCTGGACGGCTGCTGGCCCGCAAGTTGCGGCAGCGGAAGGGAGCCTCAGTGATACACCAAATTAAATGCCAAGATGGGGAGGTAGTGGGGGATGAACGAACAAGAGGTGAGAGAGCGATTTGTAAGGTTTTATCAGGACCTGTATAAAAGGCAAGAGGGGGTGGCGGGAGAGCAAATCAGTGGATATCTAGCAGGCCTGGAGTTACCTAGATTAGGGGAGGATGAGCAGGGCATGCTGGATAGGGAAATGTCAGGGGAGGAAGTATGGTCAGTGGTGAAGGGATTGGCAGGGGGGAAGGCACCAGGATTGGACGGGTTCACGTCAGAGGAGGAAGGGACCAAACCAGTCATTCAAACGTGGGGTCTTTGCAACTCCATGCTTAAATGGCAGTCTGGCCCTCCCCTAATGTCACCTACATCACAGGAGAGAGGACCAGACCTGCATGCAAATGCAGAATCAAAAAGACCCATGTGTTTTTTGTTTTTTTAATTTGAGATCCGGTCTGTTCTGCTGCTGGTGCTGAGAAAATACAAAAAAAGTGGCAGTGGCAAAAAAGTTTATTTAGATGAGCTTTGGCTGAGAGCCTTTTCTATTGATGGTCTCTCTTTGGAGTAAGCTGCTTACAGAGTTGAGGATGATAGTTTTTAAACGTTTCATAAGCAGTTGAAAGCCTCTTTTTATAAGGCGGCTTTTGTGATTGAATGATATGGTCTTTAACTGTGCATACCAGCGCTTTATACCAAAACCAGCTCCACCACATCAAAGAGGGCCTTCTCCCTACTTGCACTGCCCCTATGGAACTCTATTCCCTGACATCCTAAGTGCTACAAAGCACTTATCAGCCTTCAAAAAGAGCCTCAAGACTTACCCGTTTACAGATTACATTCAAGTAAATACGGTATGTCCTCAAGAGAAGCAATGCCAAAAAGAGGCTCTAAACTCAGGGTGCGCATTACATTCGAGGGCGCCTTAGATTCTGAGGCAAACACTGCCTTAAAGTCCCCTGTTGGCTGCCACATGGAAGGTGAAGAGGCTTCCCCGAAGGCATCATGACTGCCAAAACTCATGCCAACAAGAACCCAAGCAAAAGAAAACAAACTGAAGCAAGGAAATACCGGTAAGCTAAAAATCAAAGTGAAAGAAAATACACCACCACTAAACGCAAGTGCTGCCAAAGCTCCTCCCCAGATTCCCAGCAAAAAAAAAGTATTGAGAAAGGCTTACCTGACTCCTCAGCAATGCTCTCTCCCCTGCAGGGTCGCTCAAGCTTGAATTGCTGCCATAGGTGCTGCTAAAAGAAGTGCAGGGCACACCATCTCCTCATTTCTTTCTAGGACACTCCTTCTGCAGCGCCCAAGGAAGTGATGTCAGAGGGGGGGTGCGGCAGAAGGGGTTTCTGACATCACTTCCTTTTGCTCTGATTCTTGTTGGCATGAGTTTCAGCAGTCATGATGCCTTCGGGGAAGCCTCTACCTTCCATGTGGCAGCCAACAGGGGACTTTGTCAGAAGCCTTTTTTGCTACGATTGTGTGATCACTTCCGGGGTGCGCACTACGATCGCCAGCAAACATTTTTTGCAATTTCAAGTCTTAACAACAGGGGTGTGCATTAGAATCGATGGCGCATTAGACTCAAGTAAATACAGTAACAACCACCCAACATGCAAAATCCTTAACCTTTCTCACCCCTTCCCCTTCATGGCAAACAACAAATAGGGTGCCTCTTCCCTTCCATGAATGTTCCAACCTGTTCTCCCATATGACATGTTGCTCTCTTCCCCTACAAACATGGATTTACTACCCTCATAATATGCATATTCCAAGTTTATGATCCCACTATAATGTATCAATTATACACATAGAAGTAATTAGTCCTTACCTGCTAATTAGTGTTCCTGAAGGAACTCCAGTCCAATCCCTTTACTTCTGGGTTGCGCAATCCTTCCAGCAGCTTGGAGGCTGAGCCCATCATCGTTCTGATGATGGTGTGGTATAAATACCACTGGCACCACCCACAGCCTCTAGCACACAGCCACCCAAAGGGCTTCAGCGCGAGGCAGAAGAGGCCAGCAGGAGGGGCCTCGGGGTGCCGGCAGGCCGAGCAAGCGAGAGGAGAGCTCTTTAATCCTCCTCACTGCTCAGGTAAACTCTCTCCTTACGAACTGCAACGAAATTGAGTTGGAAGGAGGAGGAGGGGGGGGGGGAAAGGAGCTATGGCTTAAAGGCACAGCGGCTCTAATAGCGAAGGAGCTGAAGAACTCCTAACTAAAGCAATAAAACTTAAGAAAAATCAAATGAAAATAAGAGAAAGAAATAAAAAAAGTAAATAAATATACTCTGAGTCTCCCGTAAGCTCTCTGGCTTACAGGAACCCTCCAGCTGCTTGGAGGCTAAGAATACTGGCGCTAGTGGTATTTATACCACACCATCATCAGAACGATGATGGGCTCAGCCTCCAAGCTGCTGGAAGAGTTGCGCAACCCAGAAGTAAAGGGACTGGACTGGAATTTCGATAAGGAACAGTTTATTACCCTGTTATAGTGTATCACCATCTTGTTATAATGTAAACCGCTTTGACCACAGGATAAAATGCTATATAAAAACTGTTAAATAAACTAATTGATCAAGGGGCGCCCTGTTTATTATTTATTGTGTCATTTTGTTTTTAAGATACATTTAACACAAAGTATGTTATTTGTTGTTTATAATATTGTTTTAGACACTTTGTGGTTTTATTGTACAGGATTTTATCATATTTTAATATGGTCTTTTGTAACTTGCCTAGACGTTTAGATAGATGAGACAAATCAGATAAATAAAACCTCAAAATAGAAAATCCTGCAACAAATTGAATCCAGGTTCAAACATGTGAAAATCCAAGAGGGTTTTAAGCCTGAGACTTATTCTCTAACTGGATTAATGCAATAGAGAATGCAATGAAGTAGAGTAGCTGATATGACTGACATGGTGAAATATTTGTTATGTTACATTCAAATTTTGATAGAAATAATCTGTACCTCCGGGGTTTGCATGTCTCTAGCTATTAATGCCAATACTTCCTCCACTAGATCAGTGTTGCTGTGACCAAGCTGCTTGATACCTTAGAGAGAAATAAAAATAAGAGGCCTTTATCATGACATTTATGGCTCCCAGAACTACTAAACAATGATAAAATGCTCACCAAGCTTCTTCCTTTCTAAAGATTAAACAGTTTAAAAGCAGACCATCGATTACACAACTAGAATATGTGGCTAGGCAGCAATCACTAAGCCACAGGCTCAGATTCAGGCACTTTTCTCCTACAGATGTTCTCAGGTCTCCCACCACATGTAGGATAAAGAGAACACCTGCAGTCAGCTCCCACAATCCAGCTGAGGTCCGTACCCCTGCGCCAATCATCACTGCCTTTTTGTTTGTAAAACAAAAAACAAAGAACAAGTACAATCATTTATTCCATCCAGTTCTGTGGATATAACAAGATTTATGAGCCAAAGATCTCCAGGAACAGAAAACCATTCTTAATGATGTGAACAATTAAAGCATTCAAACCCATTTATCCAGGAAATAAAATAAGCTTAGAGAAAAGGCCTTAGGGGAGGTAAAATTCTAATCATTTACATTCATAAATATGAAAAAACCCCACCCCAAACAAAACATCCCACCAGAAAGACATTACGATTCTCATCTAGTTTGCCTACTTTGCATCTTTTGGGAGTGCTACAGATAACTGAGTTACTTACCTGTAACGCGAGTTCTCCAGGGACAGCAGGATAAGTCAGCCACAAGTGGTGATGTCATCCAACGGCGCCATAGATGGAAGTACTCAGTAGCCCAGAAGGCTTTTTGCCTTCTGGGCATGGCTAGTAGACCCACCCCTAGCTAGCCAGATCTTCCCCAGCTGAGGCACTGCCACGAGCTAGGAGACTGTAATGCCACGGAACGGCACATCCCCCGCCGGGGAGGGTGGGAAAGTGTGGCTGACTTATCCTGCTGTCCCTGGAGAACTCACGTTACAGGTAACTCAGTTTTCTCCCAGGACAAGCAGGATGAGTCAGCCACAAGTGGCGCCTCCCCAGCTACATATGCAGCGGTGGGGGTATAGGCCGGTAATTAAGGACCAAGGCAGGTTCATTAGGTGCAACAAGCCAGGTTTAATGAGGTATATCAGCACGTCCCAACATTGGGGACAAGCAAGGTACATAAGGCAACAAGCACAACCCAACAAGGGTGCGGGGCTAGGAGTGTGCAACATAGCATGTAAACAATAGGACTGTGTAACAAGGCATGTAAACAATTGAACAATAAAGTGCAACTAGCAATAACAAGTAATGGTCGCGCAACCTGTGGCAACAGGCAGTAGCACGGAACAGTGACCATACCGCATGACAATACAGCATTGCAAGTCAGGCTGACTCTCGAGGGTCTCTCGAGCCTGAACAATATCAAACACAGATAAAACAGCATCATAATGAAACACAGTAGTAAGAACACAGCATCACGAATCACAAGGGTCTGTATCTGTGCCTTGATCAGGAGCCGGGGGTGCGGCTGCAGATAACACCGCTCGGCTGAAGACAGAGCCACCTTGATCCGCTTGATCCAAGCAGTAGTGTCTCTGGAAGGTTTGGATGGAAGCCCATGTGGCGGCCCTCCAGATGTCGGGCACCGGAATGAAGCGTAGGTTGGCAATAGTGGCGGCCAACGCTCGCAGGTGATGCGCCCTGACTCCTGTGATAGACGGGGACCCCGCTTGCGATAAGCACAGGGAGATACAGATGGAAAGTGTTTGCTTGGACACCGAGCGCCCCGGTTTGTTGGGGTCATAAGAGACAAAAGAGCTGTGATCCTTTCCGCAGTGAGGAGGTCCGGTGTAGGTAACACCGTAAGGCCCTGACACAGTCCAGAGTGTGGAGCCTCTCCTACTCCCTGTTGGAATGTGGCTCGGGTTGGAAACAGGGTAATTCAATGGTCTGATTAATGTGGAAGGCCGTCGCCACCTTGGGAACAAACCTGGGGTGTGTCCGCAGGCAGACGTGGTCGTGGTGGAGTATGGTATAAGGCGGGTAAGCCACCAGGGCGTGTAGCTCGCTGATACGCCTGGCAGATGTGATGGCTATAAGGAAGAGTGTTTTCCAGGAGACAAACTTAAGCTCCACTGACTGCAGTGGTTCGAAGGGCTCCCCTGTGAGCTGGTTGAGAACTATGTTCAGGTCCCATGCTGGGACTGGCTCTCAGACAGGGGAACAGAGGTTGGCCAGGCCTTTCATGAAGCGTACAACCAGTGGCATCGCTGCTACTGACGTGTCTGAGACGGTGTTGGAAGACCGTTATGGCAGACAGGTGGACCTTGATGGTCTGGGTTTTTAGTCCAAGCGCCAAGAGAGAGGCGAGGTATTGGAGGAGTTGAGGTACAGGGCAGGAGAACGGATCCAGATGAAGTGACTCGCACCAGATGCCGAAGCGGCGCCATTTTAGATTTCCTGGTAGATGGGCGGCAAGCTGCTAGAATGATTTGCTGGACTTCGGCTGACAGATCAAGGGATGCAAGAGTCATCCTTTCAGCTTCCACGCTGTTAGTGCTAGCATTTTCAGGTTGGGGTGAAGGGTCGTGCCGTTGTCTTGTGAGAGTAGGTCCGGCCTCAGAGGCAGGCGAACAGGGGGTTCCAGGGCCAGGCGGTGCAGATAGGGGAACCAGACCTGCCTTAGCCAGTGTGGGACCACCAGAATGCCTAGTGCCCTATCTGATCAGGCGCTGTATGATCCGCGATATGTGGTGGGGGGGGGGGGAGGCGTAGATCAGGGGCCACTGCTCCCAGGTCACACTGAAGGCGTCTGCTGCTAATCTGTTGAGTGCAGGTCTTTTGGAGCAAAACAGGTGGCACTTGGTATTCTCCTGGGTTGCGAAGAGGTCGATTCGCAGCCGACCCCATCTCGTGAAGAGAGACGATGACACTTCTTCGTGGAGCACCCACTTGTGAGGGTTCAGTTGCCTGCTGAGGCAATCCGCTAGTATGTTTTCCACTGCTGGCAGGTAGCAGGCTTGGAGGCTGCACTGGTAAAAGAGCCAGGTGTCAAGCGCGGAGTGCCTCTCTGTACGGGGGGGGGGGGGGGGCGCGGCGTAACCCTGTCCCCCCCTTGTTTATGTAGAACATGGCTACTTGGTTGTTGGTCTGTATTCTCACGGTCTTACCCGTTATTAGTTTCTGGAAGGCCTGAAGCACGTAGCGGGCAGCTCTCAGCTCGAGGACATTGATGTGTAGGGGCTTTCTCTGCAGTCGACAAGGGGCCCTGTGTGCGAGTCCTGAGGCAGTGGGCTCCCCATCCCAGTGTCGATGCGTCCATGGTCACAGTGATTTGATGAGCTGGTATTTGGAGGTGTCTGCCCTGCGCAAGGTTCGTCGAGTGGGTCCACCAGCAAATAGCCCTGGTCACCAACGAGTCGATGGGGATCAAAGCAGACAAGGACTGGGAGTGCTGGCACCAGTGAGAACGAAGGTGCCACTGCAGGAGCCACATGTGTAGTCTCACGAGGGGGAGAACATGGGTCATTGCTGCCATGTGACCCAGGAGGCGCAGAAGGGTTCTTGCCGTCGAGTGTGTGGAGTTGAGTATCTTGAGGGCAAGAGTGATGATGGTCTTCATCCTGCTCCATGGGAGGAAGGCCTTGGCCCGGGTTGTGTTTATGTAAGCTCCTATGAATTCCAATCTCTGAACTGGGATGAGGTGCAATTTCAGGTGGTTGACTAGGAAGCCCAAGGACAAGAGGAGGGATGTGGCTTTCTTGACTGCTATCCGGAGTTCCTTGGGGGAGGTTGCGGAAAACAGCCAATCGTCCAGATAGGGGAAGACATATACCCCGTGTTTGCGAAGGTGTGCCGCTGCAACTGCCACACATTTGGTGAAAACCCGGGGGGGGGGGGGGCAGGTGAGAGTCCGAAGGGGAGGACTCTGTATTGGTAGTGGTTCCCCAAGATCTGGAAACTCAGGAATTTCCTGTGCTGCTGGTGGATGGGCACGTGAGTGTAGGCATCCTGAAGGTCCAGCGAGGCTAGCCACTCCCTGGGTTGGATGAGGGGTAGGATGGAGTTCAGGGAGTGCATCCTGAATTTTTCTTTGACTATGAACTTGTTGAGTTTCCGCAGGTCGAGAATGGGTCGGACACCTCCCGACTTCTTGGGAACGAGTAAATACCTGGAGTAAAAACCTGTATTGATCTCGTCGGGAGGAAAAGGTTCTATAGCCCTGGACACTAGGAGAAATGCTATCTCCGTAGTCATGGGGAGATGATGTTGTGATGGAACATTGCTCGCAGGCGGTGAACGTTGAAGCGGAGCTGAAGAAAATTTGATGCGATAACCCTGATGATGTTGAGTACCCACTGGTCCGTCGTGATGTTCTCCCAGGAACGCAGATAAACGTCCCCCTGTGGGTAGGGCGGCGAATCAAAAACTAGGATTGTTTTTCACCGGTGCAGACGGGTTCTTTTTCTGCGTGCGCTCCCGGTGGCGTGGTTTCTGCCAGTAGGGAGCTTGGTAGAATTGTTGTTTGTACCGATGTTGCCACTTGCGGTACGAGTTGTAGCGTTTGGGAGCTAATGATTTTTGTGAGTTTCCTTTGTAGTAGGGTTGAGGACGCTCCAATCCTTCTTCGGCGAGTGTCTGGAGGGTGGTGCAGCGCTCATGCATGTCATTGACTGTGTCTTTGACCTTGTTCCTGAAGAGGGAGTCTCCCGTGCAGGGGGCGTCTGCAATCTTGTCATGCGTATCATCGTGCAGGCCTGAAGCCTGTAACCAGGCCAGCCGGCATGCGGAAATGGCAGTTCCAGCAGTTCTGGTGGCTGCCTCGAAGGCGTCGTAGGCAGCTCGGCCCTGGTGTTTTGTGCAGTCAAGCTCTGCCAGAGCTGTAGTGATGGTCGGCGGGGTTTCTGCAAGCTGGGCAATGGCGGTCTTGATGTTAGCTACGAGTAGGTCTTGGTATATGGCATGTTGAAATTGATGTGCCACTACCCTGGCATTCAGCATGGCGCCCTGGTAAACTCGCTTCCCTACATTGTTGAGGAGCTTGTTGTCCTTCCCCGGAGGGGCATTGGTGGTGTTCCGAGAAGAATGACCGTTTGAGGGCTGACTCCACCACAATGGATTGGTGGGGAAGTTGTTGCTTATCAAACCCTGGCAAGGGCTGTATTATGTATTTAGCGTCCAATCTGCGTGGGCAGGTCTGGTTGGACACTGGAGTTAGCCACATCTTGAAGAGGTTGTCTCGGAGGAGCTGGTGAACAGGCAGGGCGGCGACGGTCTTAGGAGTGTCCACGAATTTGAGGGCGCTCTGGACTTTGCCGCGTTGGTCCAGAGCGTCGACCGAGGCGATGGAGAGTGCCGAGAAGACCTTGCGCACAAACTTAGGGTAGGTCAAGTTCTCCAGAGGGTTGATGAAGGCCGAGGGGTTCTCAGAGGCTGGAGTGGAGAGGGAGTCCCCGTGGGACAATACCTCCCCACCTGCGAATGTTCCTCGGCTCCGCCTCTTCCGGTTGTGTGGAAATTGGAGATTGCAGAAGGGGCACAGCCTCAGAGGCTGGAGTCGTTGATTTGATAGGGTGGAGGCCCACTGCTGCAGCATGCCGGAAAGGAGTTGCAGGTCTCCGGTGGGTTTTCTGGAGCAGGCATAGCCCGTGGAGATGGCTGCGGGTGTAGAAGGATCTGCTCTTGGGTGTCCTCTTGCTGGTCCATCTCAGTCCCGAGGGAGGAGGAGGGGGAGAAAGGCAGAAACTCCTCTCTGTTGGACAGGCTGTGACTGCTGGAGCTGATGGAACCCCGAGATCTCTTGTGATGGCTGCGGCTTGCATTTCAGTCTTTGTGGTGACGTGAGGAGGAGGTGTCACTGTGCCCCGATCTGCTCTGACGCCTCTATTTGGGTTCCCCGTGTCTCTTGCCCCGACGGCGATGTGGTGATCTCCGGTGGGCCGAAGTACTGCACCAGTTCTTATCCCTGTGGCATCTATCTCGGCGGCTCCGGCCCCGATGGGCGTCAGGGCTCATGAGTCTGCGCTCCGAGTCCATGCGCCGGCTCGGGGGGCTGTGTCTACTGCGCAGGTCAGAGATGGACGCCCTAGTCAGCTGGTGTGAGGCAGGAAGTGCTGACACCGGAAGTCCCACGGAGGGCAAGTAGGAGGCGGTCCCTACAGCAATGGAGTCCATGGAGGCCACAAGGGGGCGTAGACACATGGATGGAGGTGCTCCTTTGTCGCAGCGGGAGACGGAGGCCTGACTAGGCACATCTCCGGCCGGAGTGGCAGCATCAAAGGGCCCAAGGTCTGCAGAGGATATATTCGCAGCAGCCGCCGGAGAAGGAAGGGCTGCAGCAAGCGTGGGAGACCCGGAGGCTGCAACCGGAGAGAGGAATTTGGAGAGAGCATGTCGGCGGGATTTCAAGGCCCGGGGAGACATGCGGGCGCAGAGGGGGCAGTTTGACGGGGTGCTCCTTACCCAGGCATCTGAGGCAGAACTGGTGAGCGTCGGAGTTGCTCATCTTCCTGGAGCACTTTGGGCACTTTTTAAACCCCGGTTTTGCAGGTAGTTTCGGTGGTTTATTTCTAATAATTGTTTGAGAGTAAGAGAAAGATGTCTTGCTGGCAAGGCAGAAGACAAAGACTGGCTAGCTAGGGGCGGGCCTAGAGGTGGGGCTACTAGCCATGCTCAGAAGGCAAAAAGCCTTCTGGGCTACTGAGAGTACTTCTGTCTATGGCGCCGTCGGATGACATCACCACTTGTGGCTGACTCATCCTGCTTGTCCTGGGAGAACAGGCCTTGACACATCTTCTTAGAATCTAGCAGCCAGTTTTAAGATTTAGGATGATAAGGAATAGCTAATTAGACCCTTGGGAAATCCACACCATGGTGGTTTTACGACTCCACTGCTGGATCCCACCAGAGAACAGCTCACGGATGTGGAGCTGCTTTACTTCTCAAAAAGGCACAGGGGCTGCCCTCCCCATTTATCTTGTATGGTTAAGATTCAGAGAAGTTTACACATCTGATGAAGCACAAGTTCCAGCTCCTACACTGATAATGTCTTCAACTTCTAGGAGTTTCACTTGATTTGCAGCAAATGTACAATAGCACAAAACATGCCAGCATATGGAAGTTAAAACAGGAGCTTCCAAACAGAATATACAGTTTTTCTTAACAAAGGAGGAACAAACATTAATAAGAACATAAAATATGCCATACTGGGTCAGACCACTGTCCATCAAGCCCAATATCCTGTTTCCAACAATGGCCAATCTAAGTCACAAGTACCTAACAGTTTCCCCAAAAGACATAAAAAGGATCAGCAAAATCTTAATTTATCTCTTGTTCACCTCCTGTGTTTCCTTACCATTCCCCTAGATATATCCTTGTCCCCAGTTGTGCTGTCTGTCTTGACTAGACTGTAAGCTCTTAAAAGCAGAGACTGTCTCTTACAGTGCTGCATACACCTTGTAGCACCATACAAATGATAAGTATTAGTAGTAGTAGTTTTCTTCAGGGTGAAAAAGGCCACAGCACAATGGCTGAAATGTTGGTTCCACTTATGAAGGCGCATCATCACCTAAAAAACTGCAAAGATCATCACACTAGCCTTGTGAAAGGCAAACATCAATAATTAAGTTTACCAATGACTGATAAAATGCACATTTGACCCCCCCCCCCCAAAAAGGTACAATCTTCTCCCTCTATATTCCCAACATGCTGTACAAAGCATTGCCAACTTCTGGACTCCGTGGATTTCTAGTTCCTGGAATTGTATTCAGGATATTAGGATTTCAGTTCAGATTGTCATTTTAGCGAACTAATGTTCAGTAAGATAATTTACAGACTTGGGCATATTTGTCTGGCACCAGTTTTCTGCATAACAACGCGCATTTTTTAACGCCAGATGCAGCCAAGCTAGGGCATGCAAATGACTCCATTAATCGTGCACATGCAAACGAGCCATTAAACTGGGAGAGCAAGCCAAACATGCCCACAGGTAGTCTGTGCTAGTTTAGCCACGTGGTGCCCGGAAAAACAGTCCGCCCGATGCCATCAAATACTGTCGGGGCCTTGCCAGAAAATAAAATGATCCCTGGTGACCTTGTGGCCCCTTTCCCCCCATTAAGTTAAAATATGGCGGTCTAGTGGACCCTACCTAGAAGTCTAGCATTCCCCACATTTACCTTAAGCAGAAGCGCTGCCTATGCACGTCCGCTCTGCATCGGCCATCTTGCAAAATGGCGTTAGGGGCTCGTAAAGCCTTCGCTAGTTTCTGCATCAGCCTGTTAGTTTGAAACATGTTAATTACTGCCATATTTCAGATGGGGGCCTAATTCAAACTACTATAAAATCACATGGATAGAATAACAGAAGAGTATGGACTGAATTTCCATACCAGCGACTGTTTCAACGTACATTTTAGTCAATTCTGTTTTAGCAGATAAATCCCGTTACAAGACTTCGAATTCAGCGCTTCGAACTTGTGAAATAGCAAAGCGCGTAAGCAGGCAAATCATCCGAAAATATCCAGCCCAAGGCATTTCTCTCAGACTGAAAATGAAAATATTTGGATTTTGTTAGAAAACAGAAGCTGTCGGGATACTGTGAAAAAGCCCCTTCTACCAGGTCTTACCTGTGCTCCGTCCACTCCTCGGCAGAATAATTCCGAAAATATCCACCAAGCCCACCATACCGAACTCTACCAACCAGAGAGACAGCTGAGCTCACAACCGCCTCTATCACTGAGCATGCGCGTCCCTCCCAACCAGACCAAACGGCGAAAGGAAAGAAAAAAAACTGGGAAACTCCGTCGAACACTAACTATATAGATGAGAACCAAAACAAACAAATATATATATAGTCCCAATAAGGCGAGTTTAATTGGACTGAAGAACCTGTGAATAAACACATGTGCGTGTAAGAATGGTTAACACCACGGTCCCTCGTTTGATGGTGGGTCCTTTCCCCGGAAGCGGAAACTGTAAACTCTGCAAACTGCAATCATGGCGGTTGTAACGTTGTCTGGCTGTGGCTGGGCTGTACGATGTGGGATGCTGCGGGGATGGGTTGTATACAGGTAGGATGGATGTCTTGATGCTACCCACCTCTGAGCAGGGGCGGGCTTAGTTTTAGGTCGCACATCTCTTGCATGGTTTTTCTTTCGAGGAAATACTCGGGCTGCAATGAAGATATCCTATCTCTATTTTTTCAGTGTCGGCCTAACCATAAAATAAGACTAGGCTGTCGCCTGGGCAACGAATCTCCTGTTCATATGTAAACACAAAGTACTATTGGAAATGTGTGTGTTCATTGTTTACTGTAAACCGCGCTGATGCTGAATAGCGCGGTATAAAAAAGACTATAAATAAATAAAAGATATCCAAGCTTGCCTGTGACAGGAGATCAAAAACTAATAAATGATTAGACTCTGCTAACGAAGGGAAGTCTGGTCTGCTAATAAGGCGTGAAGGGACGGGATGGGGAGCCAAACCTGTAGAGGAAGGGAAGCTGACTCAGGAGAAGTAACGGGAACTTGCCGGGGAGTGGAATGAAACATGGTTGGGTGAAAGGGAGGGGAGGGGGAGTTGACCAGGCAGAAAGCTTATTGATGCACCCACCTCCAAATATACAAAGAGAAACGATGCACATGCAGAGGGAGTAAGAGAGAGAATAAAAGGGTTGAGAGAGATTAGTGAAGCAAACTCGGAGGAAGAAGACTGGCTTGGGGGAAGTGTGGTGTGGATAGGCTGGAGGACAGAGGGAAAATATGGCGTGGACAGATTGCAGTGGTTGAAGAAGATACTGGTGGATTTGAATAGGGTTTAGGTAAAAGAATCACTGGGGGACTTTGCCTACTTCCCTTGATTTTGACTTGGCCACAAGAGCTTCGGATAACTTTTTATTGCCATGACCTGTTTGTCCTATTGCCACTTTTGACATTTAGGTATGTTCTGGTCAATAGCACTCATAACCTGCCTTGCTTAACTTATGTTTAATTCTGCTTTTCTTAGGCAGGATGGGTATAATCAGAACTGTTTTTCACACATGGTCTTATTTTTCATTCTTATTGACATAACGAGGCCCTGCAATGAGTTTGTACACATAGCTCTGCATGTCCCACAGGCCACCCCTGGATGTAATGTGTTGAGTTTTGCACCCCTAATCTTTCAAACACTTGGCTCTTGTATCCAGACCAACATTTACTCAATCCTTTTTGTATAAGCTCTTCCTAACATTCCAATGGCTTGGAAAGAATACATAAGATGCCCCCCCCCCCCCACAAGTGTTTTCTACTCTCCTTCAGGTTAAAGGGAATGGGGGCATGTTGGAAACTGGAAGCTGGCAGGGGCAATTTCCAACTTCTACATATTATCTCTGCAGTCTTTTACCTAATTTCCTTTGTAGAATACAAGGAAATTCTCTGCAAGTTGCACTACTCTTGCGCACCACTAATGTGGAAGCTCACTGCCATGGCTATTACTGAGCATGCACAGCCACACTAGGATATCTGTTGTTGGACTCGTACCCTTCCAAACAATTTACATAATATGAGGAGAGAAATTTAAAAAAAAAATAATAATAAAAGGGTAGCGAGCTTCCATCAAACCATATTTAAAAAGAGGACTTTCTGCTAATTTTCATAGCGAGTTTATTAGGGCTTAAAACGCAGTGAGAAATCATGTGAAGAGCCATGGTTACTGCACCCTCTTTCACACCTGACACTGAGAGTAGTGAGCTGTTCTTTTCCCAGAGATACAAGCCGCAGTGTCTGCACAAGATGGTAGCTGTGGGGGTGGTCGCAGTGGTGTGCGTGTGCAGACTGTGATTGGGTTGTATCAAGAATATGTAGTGTTGGGTATGGATTGTATTTGGATATTGCCACAGGCTCTTTGCAGGGTGAAAGGGTCTCCTCTGTGATGGTTCAGCCATTTAGTCTTTTGCTGTCTGCCATGCATGGCCCCATTCAGAGTGGAGCTTACCCCTTCCCCCAATCACTCAGTGGCAAGGCTACAGGGGACTGGGGAACAAGTTTAATATGGGAAGAGTGCATAGTAGCAGGCTGAAGATAGATATGCATTTGAAGGTATAAGTTCTTGTTCTTGATAATATTCAGATTCCTTTCCTGGGAACCATTTTCTTTCTAAAATACTTTGATTTGGAAGATTTTCCTGTGCATATTTTTCTTCTTTCCATACTATTTGCTGTGCTAATATTGCTATGCTAATTTTTCTGATTTCTTTATTTATGATCTGATTTATTTATGTTCCTATCCAAGCGCTTCGGTACATGCTTCAACAAAACATTTGGAGTGAGTGTTTATCATGTTTGACCTATATATTTGGTAAAAAGCTAAATTAACCCCCATGGTGTTTGTTAGAAGCCCTATTTGTATTTTGGACATCTAAAAACGAGTACACAGACATCCAAATCACAAGAGCATCCCTGAAGCCATTTTAGAAATCAGGTATATAGATGTCCCTAGTATGAGGACGCCAAGTAGAACCAGGGTGTTCTGGAGGAATGACCTGGGCGGAGTAATGAAGATGCACATTGCAGTGCAATTCCAGAACAGCATGAGCAGTTGAGATGTCAATGCCTATACTTGCTCCTGACCACGAATAAGAAGCAACAAAGTACATGTTTCATGGTGGCAACATTAGCAGGGGGAAAAGCACAATGTGTTGTCTTCGGCACAGACAGTATTTCCTGGGCAAAGAAACCTGCATGTAAATACAAACCATAAACAGATTACTAACCCACCACTGCATGTCTGAGTGTCTGAAATGTCACTGAACATGGATGTTTCTCTTTAAAACGTAGCTGGGAATCCAATAAACCATTTCTGTGACAGTTCATGTTTCTAAAATCAGGCCAAAATGTAAATGTCCCTGAGGTTTTCTGAGACGTTTTGCCCTGGATGTTCCAAATTGCATCTGGACATTCTTTGTAAATGCCATTTCACATTAATTTCTTTTGCTGCATCTCAAAAGCTTTTCCAGTATGTAAGTAGTCAAACTGAAATTGTGATTTTTGATGGATAAATAAATATATTTAAAGGCACATTTTAGATAGTGGAAATCGGAATTGAGACATCTAGATCGGTACTTATTCAAGTCTGTAATTTTAGAAATGACTGCTAAATATAGATCTGTTTCTAAAATACATAGAAGAAACTGCAGAAACTCATATGGTTTGGCATTCATCTAGAGCGGGAGATGCCATTTTACAAATTTACACTTGGAAAAGCCTAATCAAGAAAACCCTGAGACCTAAACTTGTAAGTGCTGACATTTCACAACTTGCACAAGTAAATGTCAGCACTTACACATGCAAGTGAGCCATTTTGCAAACTTCAAAATGTAGCTTCTGCTAATTAACTACAAAGGATGTTATCTTAAATGCTTTTCACTTTGAAAGGGGAAATAAACAAGAGGGGGTTAAGGAGGATAACCCCCTTAGTATCTCCTGTAAAGGGCTAACCAAAACACACGCTTTTCAAAATCCTACATTGCCAAGGAGTAGGAGCGAATCCCGCTGAGGAGAATTTAAGGCTTACGTATGCATCCCTTATATGAAATGGGGAATACACATGTAGATTTTTGTTCTGCCAATGCCATGCTCAGACCAAGCTTCCCTCAGCTTCTACATACTAAGGATAGCCACATGCAAACTCAACCCTTTCTAAAATGGTCATTTACAGGTGTGTGTGTGTGTGCGCGCCTTTTGAGTATATATGCCCGATGCATGTGTAAATTATGAATAGGGTTTCTAACGTGGTCTCATGAATGAGGCACCTTTTTTAGAAATTTATTTCTAGGGCAACAGCATTGTTGAGCTGTGAACACATGACCTTTCTAAACCTGTGACATGTTTGTCAGGAATGAAAGGATCCATGGTGACTTATCAAAATACATTGATATGAATGAGTTTTACTGAACTGAATGCAGGAAAACAACTTTACCTTTTGAACCACAATGAATAGTCCTGCAAATGCAGGATAGTTGACTATCCTGGTACTAGGTATCTGAATCCTGCAACATAATTGCTGGTCATGCTGTAGCAAAGCATGTAACCTTCAGTAGGCCTTCATGAGTAGAGCTAGAAAGAGCAGATGCTAGTAAAAATGTGTGTATGTATGTTTATTTACTTATTTATTGAACTGCTTTTATATACTGTCTTACAATGTTAAGGCAGTTTACATGGAACGGTTTGGAATTAGCCTAGCCTAACTGAACTAAACTAAACTGGTCCTTGTATGTTGTAATTTTAGGACTGGAACTGTAATTACTTAAATAACTAACTTAAATAGTAAACAGCTTAAGTAGTGGGTGAGGTGGAGGCGGGGGAAGGATACAGATTGAGAGTGGGTTTGAAATGTATGTAGGGGGCTTCAGCAAAGTATTCCTTAAATAGATGTGTCTTCAGTTTCTTTCTAAAGTCTTGCAGGTCTCTTGTGGAGCGAATGTCAGGTGGTAGAGTATTCCATAAGTGTGGCGCGTAAAGTGTGAATGCTCCTATTTGATGTTGCGTGGCAGCTTTTTCTGCGTGTTTGTTGGTTCTCCTCTGTCTGTCGTCTGGTGTCTTTTGGATTAGTGAATGTAGGTATTCTGATGAGGTTGTGGTATGCTTTAAAAGTTGTGATAATGGCCTTGTATGCTCGTGATGTTAAAGGAAGCCAGTGGAGGTTTTGAAGTATAGGTGTTATGTGTTCTTGAATGGAGGCACCATGGAGGACTCAGGTGGCGGTGTTCTGAGCCACCTGCAAGGGGTGGGTTACGGATGCTGGTAGGCCTTGAATAATTATGTTACAGTAGTCCAGGTGTGGGAATACCAATGCCTAGAAAACTGCGGAAATCATGGCTGGCAAGAATTGGCTGAAGACTATGGGTTGCCTTATTTTATGGTAGATTTGTTTGAGAATGGTACTGATGTGTGGCTACAGCATTAAGCCTTGGTCTAGTATGATTCCCAGGTAGCGCACTAGAGGTTTTACTTGGTGTTGTGCATCCATTGTATTTAGGTGCATGGGTGGTATGAAGTCTCTATCTTTGGTAATATGGAGGACCTTTATCTTCTTGAAGTTATTTGTTTGTCATTGTTTAAGTACAGTGAAGCAGTTAGTCAGTGGGAAATAGTCGGGTATATAAATCATTATATCGTTGGCATAAAGATGGATAGAACTTTGTGCAATTATATGATAGCATAGAAGGGCTGTATGTAATGTTTGAACAGAAGAGAGGAAAGTGCATATCCTCGAGGTATACCTTGCTGCAATTTTGAATGGTGCAGAAGTGGTGCTTGCTGATCATACCTGCTGTTGTCACTCAGGTAGAAGTTAGGCCTCCATGGAACAACTATAAAGTGGTATATTTCTTGTAAGTGGTGAAGTAAAGTCTCATGGGGTACAGAATCAAATGCTGCAGTAATGTCTAAGAAGATGAGTATGAAGCCTTGATGGGGTTGTTGGATGCCTTAGGTTAACGTGTCCATGCGTGCTGTTAATAGTGTTTCGACCCTATGATTGGGTCTGAAGTCATGTATTGAGAGGTGCATGGGCATTGACAAAATCCTGGAGCTGTAATTGCATCACCTTTTCAATGATTTTTGAAGGAATGGCAGGCTGGAGATGGGGTAGTAGGAGTTTGGTATGGTTGGGTCCTGGTTGTTTTTTAAGTATTGGACGGATAGAGGCTTGCTTGTGGATAGATGGCATGTATCCTTGGGTGAGGGATAGTTGAATGATCTTTAACAGAGTAGGTGTGAGTTCAGTGCGAGCTATTTTGATCCAGCTCACTGGGCAATGATCCAAAGGGGAGGTTGTGGTATTTGTTAGTGTGGTCTAGTGTGATTTGGTGGAAGGTGTGCCCTGTGTGGAGGTTGGGGTTGATTTGTGGTAGTGGTATGGCAGTGGTTGGTATAGTTCCCTTGTTGCTCATTTTATCTTTGAGATAGTTGGCTGTGTGTTGGCAGAGATGGAGATTCATGTTTTATGTTTGGGTCAAGGTTCCCTATCGTCACTCCAGTCCAGTCCCTTTACTTCTGGCTGGGTTTGGGTCAAGGTTCTGTAGCACTGATTTGACCTAGATTAGCATAGCTAATTCGAGGAGCTTGGAGTGGCATTCTTTTTATTGATAGTGAGTTGGCATTTATGTAACAGTGCCATGTAGTTTCGATCTATTGTTTTTGAGCATCTCCATTTTCTTTGGTTGAGGGGATTGGTTATCGGGGAGGCCAAAGTTGAGTAGTTTGTGATCAGACCAGGTTATTGAAATGGTGGGAGAAAGGAGACAAGAGTCGTGGAGTAAGTTGTTGGTAACAAAGATGAGGTCTAGCAATCCTCCTTTGCGTGTGAGTTGGTTTACTACTTGACTGTATTCTAATGCCTCCATTGCATTTTGTGAAGGGTGTGGTGTGATGGTAGGTTCAGGTTGCCTAAGAGTACAGCTTGCTTGCTGCTCATAGGATGATTATAGATGGGCTGAATGGTTGTAAGTTGGTTTGCTGGTGCAGTGGGGGAGATCTACATTCCAGGCTGAGTGTGAGTTGATTTTTATGATAAGCATGTCTAGGCCATGCAATGATGTTGCGCTGAACTGGCGGAAGCAACAGTGATCTCTGGCTAATATGAAGACACCCCCACCCCTACCATTAATCCTGGGGCAGTTGAACATGTTGTAGCTTGATTCTACAAGTTGATTCATTAGGACGGTGTCATTGTTCATGAGCCAGGATTCAGTGACACACATGTCTGTCATGATCATTAATGAGATCTGATAGAATAGGAGTCTTGTTGCGTGTGGAGCAAGCGTTGATAAGGATACATTTGAGGTAGATCGAAACACAGATACATACTTACTCTATGGCTTCCAAGTTGTTGAGTGGTCTGATTCTTATGAATGATGCATTGTTCTTCGCTGTTGGTGCCATGTCAGAGAGAGCATGACAGTAGTGATGTCTTATAGCTATGTGGTGTGGGTGAGGTGTGAACGATTCTGTGTTTGCAAGTAGGAGTGTGATGATCATAAGTAGAGTGAGTTCATGTTATATAATTTCTCCATAGGCCACACATTGTTGCTGATCCTTGTAAAATACTAATTTTTAGTTCTGATTTTCAGAGCCCTGCTTTATCCGCATGGGCCAAATATACTGAACATTTTTCCCATAGACACAAAATGGGAACATGATGTGGTTCATGAAATGTCTTTCAGCTATTACTATCCTGCAAACTTATGGGGGTTTTATTTGTAGTGCGTCTATTTTTTAAACCTTATTTACAACCTTATCCAAACTTTGTAAAGTTAGAGTTATAAGATGGGAATTTAAATTTAACGGGTCAGACTTATGAAGAATATCCCCATATAAAGTTTAATAATAAACATTTTACATTTTTAAATGTTTGAAGACCGTCAGGCACTTATGAAAGAACATGTTTTACCAAATCATTTTTCAGGGCAACTGGTTTTAAAAATGTGTTTTTGTATATGGCTTCTAATGTTTGTGTAGTAATGATGTGTTATAAGGATTTTTTGCCAAAAGCCACTAGGGCCTTATTTAATTAGAGGCTTTATCTCATTGTGTCTAGGCCGCTTATAAAATGTGATCATTAGTTTAGTAAATTTACAGGCTAAGTATGTATTTGGAATAGGTGTTAAGATAACTGTAAACTTACATGTATTTTCTTGGCAGGCATTGTTCAGCCAATGCAGTATCTCAAACTACTTCAACGGACACAACAGGTATTTTGACTGAATCCATTCTTTCAACTTAGACTGCTTAATGGAACCATATGTTTAGGGGCATGTTTACTAAAGGTTAGTGCATATTAATGAAATTAACACGTGTTAAGTGACACTAGAAATAAAAGGACTGTGGGCACTTAACATGCATTAATTTTATTACCCACATTAAAACCCTTAAACATGCCCCTTAGTGTCCCTGGTACATCAGAGGATGAATTTCTCCAGCAGTTTTACTTTGCTATCAAACCAGTATGTGCAAATTAATTTACTGAGGGCAAAAGGATGCTTTGAGTGAGTTAGAAGCTGTGATACTTTGTTGCCTTCTTGCATTGTGCAGCACAATTGCCCATAACTTACAGAGCAGAAAAGGTGGACTGGCCAACAGGGCTATATTCACCTAGATATTTATTGACTCAAACTTAAAAAATAAAACTTGACTTATGTCACCATATCTTGTAAATTTTGATGCTAGATGACATGAACTTTCTGGACTTGGCCTAACAATAGTGAACATATCCAAAAACAACCTCATTATTATAGTGTTAATTTTATTATATACAGGTGGCCTAGGACAGAAACAGCAACGATAATGAGGAGTTGTGGTCCAGCTGTAGTGCTGTGTGTAGATTAGATCATTGGTCTGTACTAGCCCATGGTGCTGCCTCATGTTCTAGATCAGCAATTTTCAACCGCTATGCTGCAGCACTTTGGTGTGCCACAAATGGCCCACAGGTGTGCTGCAGGAGTTTGGGGAGAGTTGTTTATAAGTAGGGCAATTGGGGGCATTGAGTGTCATTCTTCAGTTAGCTGTTCTGATCTGGTGTGTTATCCATATATTTCCTGTCATTTGATGTATCTTCCTTCGACTGGGTGAGAGATCCATTTGTGTTAAGTGCATGCGAGTTAGCAGAATTAACTTTTGCATAAGAAGATGAGCTGATGGAAATCAGAAATAACAGAGCAGTGAAACTGAAACGCTCATCAACAGATATGGTCTCATTCTGGTTATCTCTGAGGAATAACCTATCATCACAAAGATAGCATTTAAAGCATTTCTTCCTCTTATCTGTGTGAGACTGGTTTCTATGCTATGGACACAGTGAAGAGCAAGAATAGGTCATGGCTTCAAACCACTGGAGGAGGGAGGACTTGAGGTTATGCTTGTCAACCATCCGCCCTCAGACAGTGGATATCATGAAACATCACCAAGCACAGGTTTCCTACTGATTTTATTTTTTTTTTAAATAACACAAACATAATCATAAAAACTGATGGTATGCCTTGACAATTCTGGTGTCTTGTCAGTGTTCCACAAGATGAAAAAGGTTGAAAATCACTGTTGTAGATCATTACTACATATATATAGTTATCCTTGTTACAGTCCCATGTTACAAACCCTGTTATGATGTAAGCAAAATATCTTTGTTCTGATGCGAAACTTGTGTTATTTGTAAACCACACTGATACCAAAAAGCGTGGTATATAAGAACTGTAAATAAAATAAATAAAAATAAAATAAATAAATTACTAATCTGCCATTTCCACGGAAGGTTAAAAAAAAAAGCTTCTATACTGAGTAAATAAACAAATGTACTTCTATTTTAATTTACAGATGAAAGAATTATTATTCCAAGAAGGAAAACCTGGTAAGTAAACTGCTGGTAATCAATTTGTTATAAACAGTTGCATTTGAACTTTGACTTGGAGGAAAGAGGAGAAGCGGCTGCTTGAATAGTGCGTTACCCAAATTGTTTGGTTTGGGGGAGAAAAAAACTGTCTATTGTATGAAACCATTAGATGTCACTGACAGCAGAAAGGATTGCTTTTTGTGTAACTACATGGTACCACTCTATTAGGCCTTAGGCAAATATACAAGGTGTGACAAAAAAGAAACGAGACTGTCCCATAAATGTTTTATTACAAAATCTACGGAGAAATTACGCATTGTCCCCTTCAAAGTAATCCCCCACCCAGTTAATGCACTTCTGCATTCGCTTCTGCCACGTATGAAAGCACTTGGTAAAGTCCTCCTCCTTGAGGTCCCTCAGCTCCCTCATCACAGTGGCCTTGATCTCTTCTACAGAGGCAAAATGAGTTCCTTTGAGCACAGTCTTCAGCCTGGGGAGGAGCCAGAAGCCACATGGTGTGAGATCTGGGGAATAAGGAGGGTGGTCGAGAGCTGTGATCTGTTTGTTGGCCAAGAACTGCCTCACACTGAGCACGGTGTGTGCGGGTGCGTTGTCATGGTAGAGCAGCCACGACCTGTCTCTCTCCACAGAGCCCGCCTGCTGCGCCGAACCCGGTCATGGAAGTGATTGAAGACCTGCTGATAGAAGTGCTGGTTGACTGTCTTACCCTTGGGCACAAATTCATGATGGACCACTCCCTTGATCCTTGATTTGGACATGCGTGCCTTCTTGGGTCTGGGTGACAGTCGAGTCTTCCACTGCAGGCTCTGTCTCTTGCTTTCAGGGTCGTACTGGAAGACCCAAGTCTCATCTTGGAGACACTCAGTTGGACCCTTCTCCAACTTAACCAGAAATTTCACGTTGATTCTTTGCTCCATATTTCTGCCACCTCCAGTTGTGTGACAAAGCGATGGAGCAGGGTGCTTCAAAAAACCTGAAAAAGAAAAACAGTGAGAGAGATGAAAAATATAGCAGAATAGTGGCGAGATGTTGCACAACACATTGACATAAGCGGTTAGCCAATTGGCATTGAGTCATGTGCGTGGCTGCCACAGTCTCGTTTCTTTTTTGTCACACCTCGTACATTTGTGAGCCTCTATTATGGACCCTCATTTACTTTTCTACTCTCCTCACCCCCTTACAGTCTTTATCACTCTCCATGCCCCCCTCCTCATCAGGATCTTTGTTCATGGTTTTCCTCCTCACACATGTCACCTCTACAGAGATAATGTAGAGAACTTCAGAGTCTAATTTTGGATATGACTGCAGCAACAGTCTCTGAGTAAGCATGAGGACTCTGCAAGCACAGAAGACATATGAGGAGAGACTTGAAGACCTAAATATGTATATCCTAGAGGAGAGGAGGGACAGGGGAAATATGATACAGATATTTAAATATGTAAAGGGTATTACTGAACAAACCTTTTTCAAAGAAGGGGGAACTATAAAACTAGAAGACAAAAAATGAAGCTGCAAGGAGGTAAACTTGAAAGCAATGTCAGGAAATAAATTTTCACTGAAAGGGTGGTATATGCTTGGAATGTCCTCCCTGTAGAAGTGGTGGGGGCAAATACAGTGTCTGAATTCAAAATGGCATGGGGCGGACAAAGTGGATCCCTTTTTATAGCAAGAGGGTAAAATCAAAATAAATCTGTTTCTTGTACCTCAACAGAGGGTTGACCTGCACAGAGCAGCGGGTACACCTGCTCTTGCCACTTTACAGGGCAGACTAGATGGACCATACTGGTCTTTATCTGCAGTCATATACTATGTTACTATGTTCTTCAAGTGGTTAGGGCTGAGAACTAGGGAAGCGGGATGGGTCATCTTCATCCTCCATTGCCTTCGGTACAAACCAGAGATGCCAAGGGTGGACCATTACAAAGAGTGAGATTTACAGGTGGTGCATCTCTAGAGAAAAAAAGATTTCATAAATTTGAAGAAACATAAAATGATGTTTAGCTATCTTTGGTGAAAGAATATGGATAAGTCTAATCAGTATTAGGACAGTTTTCAAAGGAAGTTAGTTACCTGGGTAAATTCTCAGACTGAAAACTTCCTTCCATTTAGTCTGCATATAGCTACATTTGTAGTAGTGGACTTCTCCAGACTAAATTTTCAAAGGGAAACTATATGATATTGGCTCCAGTAGAGAAAAGACAGAGAAATACAAATGCACCCTTGTGTTCTACATGCGCTCTGTCTCTAGGTGTTGTGCTGCTGCCTGCTGCTCATTCTGCGAGTGCCCTCTCCCCCCCACACACACCAGTTGTGCCCATCATGTATAGCTCTTGCCATTACTGACAGCTTTCTTCTTATTTTTTTCCTGAGCCTGCAGTTGCTCTCTTTCCCTCCATCCCTTTCCCGCAATTCAGAACGTTTGATACAGAGATCTGAATTTTGTTTGCAGAATTCCAGCAGGAATAAATGTATGATGAAGATGCAGGGTTTGTGGTGGGTTAGCTTTTATTAAATTTTGTTTACAGCTTTACAAAAGGACTAGGATTGGAGAGAAATCCTCTGAATGTTGGAGTGAGATGGTCTAGTTTTAATTGTCTTGTATTTTATTATAGTAACAGTATATAGTTACGTATTGTATTATACCTTCAGACTTTTTTTGATGAGAGATATAAACAAATGTGTGAGTTGGTTTGTTTG
Organism: Ichthyophis bannanicus; assembly: GCA_033557465.1. Classification (NCBI taxonomy): domain Eukaryota; kingdom Metazoa; phylum Chordata; class Amphibia; order Gymnophiona; family Ichthyophiidae; genus Ichthyophis; species Ichthyophis bannanicus. The sequence continues at coordinate 1,324,568,027 of CM066032.1, forward strand.
GTTTATTTTTCATTTTAGTTTTTCAGAGTTTAAATACAGCCAGCCATAGGAGGGAACAAGGTGTAAGAAGTAGTGAGCTGAGGGGAATGTGGTTCTAGCATGCTTGATGTGCTTGTAAGATCTGTCCAATGCTCTTAGCTATGGCAAATGTAAAAAAAAGAACCAACCTTTTTTCCTCAAATACAGGAGTAAGCTTGCTGTTCTTCAGACACTTGCATCCACAGTGAATAGAGTGAGTACAGTTTTAATGTGCAATAATTTGCTTGGCATTTCTACAATTCTTTCAGGATTTATTTTGTATTCCACATGTATATAGTCTCCCCTCTGGCAGTTGAGGGTAATGCTAAGTATTGTATCTCTTGTCTATGGCCTGTCTTCTTCCTGGGCATATAAAGACTGCACCTCTGACCAGAGTTCTAGCTCCTTTTTAAAAATGTCTTTACAATCTTCTACTTTATTTCACGTTCTGCTGACAAAATGCATTAAAGCAAGAGTTTGTTTCGGTGATTTACACAGCATATTTTATACAGCATGAAAGAACAATTATAGAAATATTCAGAAATAAGAATAAGAGACCAAAAAGTATTGCTTGCGTAAGTCTTCACACCTCTTGACTTGATACTTGGTGTAAGCCCCTACTGCTGGGATAATTCTGTGCAATACAGAATTTGTGCTGAATTCCCCCCCCCCTCCCTCCTCCCCACCCCCCAGGTACAGAATTTGTTTCTGTACAGAATTTCCATGCTGGGAGCATGTGATCTCCAGGAACAAGCAGGAATAAGTCATCACATATGGGTACGTCGGTACCGACGGAGCCCGCGCGGGAAAGCTCCCCAGCTTTTCAGATTAAAAGCTTTTGGGGCCTCCCACTGCACATGCGCGCTGCCTTCCCGCCTTCCTGACCAGCTCTCGTCAGTTTCTTTTTTTCCGCGGAGCCAGCAGGTCGTGTTCCTGTCACCGCTGAAGAAATTGTTAATTTTATTGTTTTCTTTAGACCGCGTACCTGCCTTCCCCATTCTGAAACCGGTACTGCCGGTCTCTCTTTCTTTCTTTTAAAAAAAAAAAAAAAAAACTTTTTCTTTTCTTCAGCACAGCTTGGTACTTTGTTAGGCCTTCAGGCCTACACAAATTCTCCTCATGGAGAAGCCAGTTCCTGCTTTTAAAAAGTGTACCAAGTGCAGTGCTGTCATTCCTGTTACAGACACCCATGAATGGTGTCTTAATTGTTTAGGACCTGACCATTCCATACCGGACTGCCCATCCTGCTCCCAGATGTCGAAACGTGGATTGCAGAACCGGGCCAACAAGTTCCATGTGCTGTTTCCTTCAGAAGCATCACAGTCATCCAGGTCTTCCTCTCCGGATGGATCTCAGGTAACCAAAACTCCAGTGGGCAAATCCTCTAAAAGCAAATCTCTTTCTAAAGATCGAGAGGCTCTCAATTCTGAGTTCGAGGATTCTGCCCAGGCCAAAAAACCCCGGCGGGAGGTTCCGGCCTCCAAAGCAATCATGGGGTCACAGGTTGACATCGATGGCGCGGCCTCGACAGATCACCTGTTGTGCTGCTCTGGGGTACCGGCCCATACCGGTACCGACATCCAGGCAGCAGTGGCGTCTATGGGCAATACTGTCCAAGTCATGCAGCAGGCCATTCTGGCTTTTATTAATGCTGCTACGCCCTCGGTACCGCGGCCAGCGGTACCGGGTCCGGTTCCGGTAATGGCTTCCATACCGGAACCGAGGCCATCGTCTTCCAAACGCAGATCGGTTCCGCATGCCGGATCCGGGCTTTTGCCCGGTACCGATCCCATACCCGGTACGCCCGATGTCGATACCGAACGGTATGCGTATCGTGCGTTGGAAGCACATAGAGGATACTCTGCTTCTTCAGAGGATTTTAACTCCTCTGATGATTCTGATGAGTTCTCCCTTGATCTTCCTGAGGAGCCTTCTTCTCCTAAAAGGAGAATGTCTCCACCAGAGGATTTGTCCTTTCAGGACTTCATCATAGAAATAGCTAAAGGTCTTTCTATTGCTTCATCCTCTGAAAAGGAACCCAGATCAAAGAAACTGGATATTTTAGGATACTCTAAGTCTCCTAAAGAGGCAGTCACCCTGCCTATCCATGAAATCCTTCAAGAACACTTGATGGACTTATGGGAGGCTCCTCTAACATTGTCTCCTTCTTCTCGCAGGTTGGACACCATGTACCGTGTCCCCCCTTCTCCTGGTTTCCAAAAAACCCAGTTGCCTCACCATTCTATTGTGGTGAAGTCTGCAATGAAGAAGATAAAGAGTACCAAAAGGCACTCTTCTACTCCTCCAGGGCGAGAATGTAAGACTCTAGACTCTTTTGGCAGGAAAATTTTCCAGGCTACTATGCTTATAGCCAGGATTAATTCCTATAGTCTTTACATGGGCATGTTTCTCAGTGAAATCGCTCTAAAAGTTCGGCATTTTGCCCCCTTCATCCCTGAGGATAAAAGGGAGGAGTTCATTTTCTTAGTGAAACACCTTTTGGATATTTCAAAGTTCTCCAACAGGGCAGCTTTTGATTCCTTTGAGGGTGCTGGTAGGGCTTCGGGCATTGCTATAGCAGCCCGACGTCTTGCTTGGCTCCAGGCTTCTGATCTAGAACCTTGGGTCCTAGATGGCTTACGGAATCTGCCCTGTACAGGTGAGAACTTATTTGGTGAGGAGTGGCAAATTAAGGCCACTCAAATGGACGCAGAAAATGCCACCTTAGATAGACTTTCTAAGTCTACCTCCACTCCTGCCAAAAAGAAGTCTTTTAAGAGGCCTTATTACAAGAAGTCCAGATTTTCCACAAATACTGGCCAACAATCCTCTCAGCCTCGTTTTGCTGCTAAACGTCAGCAACCTAAACAGGCAAGGTCAAAGCCTGCGGCGTCTGCTACGCCTCAGCAGGCTCAACCCCCTCAGGGGTTTTGACTTGACCCTAGAGAACTTAACTTTTCTGGCTCTAGAACACCCAGAGCCCCTCACCATACCCGGAAGGTTAGCTCACTTTGCTCCCAGATGGGAGCAAATTACATCAGAGCAATGGACCCTCTCTATCATCAGAGAGGGTTACAAACTCCATTTTTCCGACCTTCCTCCTTATACTATGGTGAGGCAGTTCAATTCTCCCCCATCTCTCCTGACCCTCTTGGGTCAGGAAGTCTCCTCCCTCCTTGCCCAAGGGGCAATAGAGGAGGTCCCTCTTCTTCAACAGGGGACGGGATTCTACTCCCCTTTATTTTCTAATACCAAAGAAGACAGAGGGCTTCAGACCAATTCTAGATCTGAGAGAATTGAACAAATTTCTTTTCAAGGAGAAATTCAAAATGCTTTCTCTGGGCATTCTCCTTCCATACCTTCAGAGTCAGGATTGGCTTTGTTCTCTAGACCTAAAGGATGCGTATACACACATACTCATCCACCCATCCCACAGAAAATACCTTCGATTTCTGTTTCAGGGACAACATTTCCAGTACAGAGTACTCCCCTTCGGTCTAGCCTCTGCTCCAAGAGTGTTCACCAAATGCATGGCAGTCGTAGCTGCCTTTCTAAGAGGCCTGGGAATTTTCATATTCCCATACCTGGACGACTGGCTCATCCGAGCTCCATCTCAGTCCCAGGCCCAAATTTCCCTGGACCGCACAAGGCGTCTTCTGCAGTATCTGGGACTGGTAGTAAACCTTCCCAAGTCTCAACTAATCCCTACTCAGTCTCTCGAGTTCATAGGGGCCCAGTTAGACACCATCACTGCGAGGGCCTACCTGCCTCAGCTCAGGGCCCAACGCCTGCTGAGTTTGGCCTCCCAAGCTCAGTCCAGCAGTCATTTGACAGCCCGGGAAATGCTGCGACTTCTGGGCCACATGGCCTCCATGGTACATGTGGTGCCCTACGCTCGTCTGCATATGAGAGCAGCTCAATGGACCTTGGCCACCCAGTGGACTCAAGCATCTGGAGCGCTCTCCGACCAAATACTCACCTCAAGCCGTCTGTTTTGGTCCCTCCAATGGTGGACATCCACCAAGAATCTGTTGTTGGGGGCCCCCTTCCAACCTTTGTTGCCCCAAGCAACCCTCACAACAGATGCCTCCCAGACAGGGTGGGGAGCTCATCTTCAGAACCTCTCCACTCAGGGCACTTGGTCTCCACAGGAGACCACCCTTCATATCAACCTCCTGGAACTGCGAGCAATTTACCTTGCCCTCAAGGTCTTCTATACCCTCCTTGTCAACCTGACTGTCCTAGTTCAGACAGACAATCAGGTAGCCATGTTCTATATAAACAAACAAGGAGGGACAGGCTCTCTGTCGCTTTGCAACGAAGCTCTCAGATTATGGGCCTTCGCCAGAGAGCATCAAATTCACCTTCTTGCAGTGTATCTTCCAGGAGTTCAAAACTCTCGTGCGGACAGACTCAGTCGAGTTCTGCTTCCACACGAATGGTCCCTACATATGGACCAGATACGCAGAATCTTTCAGGAATGGGGGACCCCGGACATAGACCTCTTTGCAAGTCCGTGGAATGCCAAACTTCCCCGGTTCTGTTCCAGAACTCAGTGTCAGGGAGCTCAGGCCCACGATGCCTTCCTCCTGCATTGGGGTCAGGAATTCCTCTATGCCTTTCCACCCATTCCTCTAATATCCAAGACTCTGTTCAAGCTCCAGAGGGATCACGGGACTATGATCCTCATAGCTCCCCGCTGGCCACGCCAGGTGTGGTTCCCTCTACTTCTGCATCTCTCCCAGGGATCCTCCCTAGACCTGGGAGCTGCGCCAGACCTCCTGTCTCAGGAGAAGGAGACTTTGTGGCACCCAAACCCCAAATCCCTACATCTCAGAGCTTGGTTACTGAAGGCCTAAGTCTTCAAGACTTTAATCTTTCTCAGCCTGTGAAAGATATCCTTCATGCCTCTAGGAAACCTTCCACGAGGCGTTCTTATGCTTTCAAATGGAAGCGTTTTTCCATTTGGTGTGCTCAGCAGGGTCTTGACCCTCTAGCACTTCCTTTGAATTCCCTCTTGGACTATCTCCTGCATCTTTCAAATGCAGGCCTTAAGACGAATTCAGTAAGGGTCCATTTGAGTGCTATTGCAGCATCCTTAAAACCTATAAATGGACAACCTGTCTCCTCTCATCCTCTTGTTGCACGTTTCATGAGAGGCCTGACCCTAACTAAACCTCCCATCCGACCTCCCCCGGTAGCATGGGATTTGAACCTAGTTCTAGGTCAGCTTATGAAGCCACCTTTTGAGCCTTTGGACTCTACCTCCTTCAAATTTCTTTCCTGGAAGGTTGTTTTCCTTATTGCAGTCACTTCGGCTCGCCGCATCAGTGAACTGCAGGCTTTAGTGGCTCATCCACCTTATACTAGGTTTCATCATGATAAGGTGGTCCTTAGGACGAATCCCCACTTTATGCCCAAAGTGGTCTCGCCTTTTCATCTTAATCAAGAGGTATATCTACCTGTCTTTTTCCCGGCTCCTCATGCATCCAGTGCAGAGAGGAACCTTCATACTCTGGATTGTAAAAGAGCTCTTGCCTTTTACCTCAACAGGACTCAACCACATCGAAAGTCTTCCCAACTTTTCGTGGCTTTTGATCCTTCTCATTTGGGACTTCCAGTCACCAAGCGTACACTTTCCAATTGGATCGCTCAGTGTATTTCTTTTGCTTACCAGAGTAAGAACATTTCTCTGGAGGGCCATGTCACAGCTCACAATGTGAGAGCCATGGCCACTTCTATGGCTCATCTTCACTCTGTGTCCATAGATCAGATCTGTCGAGCAGCCACTTGGGCCTCGGTTCATACCTTCACAGCCCATTACTGCTTGGACAAGGACTCCCGCCGGGATGCCTTGTTTGGTCAGGCTGTCCTCAAACACCTGTTCCATACTTAAACAACTCCTGCCCACCTTCCCTGGATGGATGCCTGAGATCCATACGAAGATGGTTTACCCTTGGAGGGGGATCTCCCAGGCATCTTAGCTAGGGAGTCCCCATATGTGATGACTTATTCCTGCTTGTTCCTGGAGATAGCACAGTTACTTACCTGTAACAGGTGATCTCTGGGAACAGCAGGAATTAGTCATCACAACCCACCCACCTCCCCTAGGAGTTGTATCTCTATCTATCTATCTTCCTGTCCTCTCTCTCTATTGTCTCAGCTTTAAACTCGAACTGACGAGAGCTGGTCAGGAAGGCGGGAAGGCAGCGTGCATGTGCAGTGGGAGGCCCCAAAAGCTTTTAATCTGAAAAGCTGGGGAGCTTTCCCGCGCGGGCTCCGTCGGTACCGACGTACCCATATGTGATGACTAATTCCTGCTGTTCCCAGAGATCACCTGTTACAGGTAAGTAACTGTGCTAAATATGATTGAAAAGTGGCAGTGCTGTCTTCCTGCTTCATGAGACTCTCTGGCAGAGCGTGATCCTTGTGATGTCGAGTTCTGTGTGTGTTCTCGCAAGACTTTGAGAAGTGTAGAGGATTTTGAGAATCCAGTATGGCTCATACTTTCAGAGAGTCACATGATGTGAGATGGGGATGAAAACAGCACTGATCTGGCAGACGGTCTGGAAGGACAGTGCTGTGGATAAAGGGATGTGTGGGTGAATGAACTGGGGGAGACATGGGATAGAGACACTAAGAGGGGAAGTTGTGCTGGAAGATGGGAGGTAAAGGGTAGTTTGTGAGGAACAGGGAATGTTTGGGTGGATGGGTGGGATATGATTTGAGAGAGGGTGTGGATGGGGACCTAGATGGTTCTCAATAATGACAGGTGGTTAATTTGGGCAAATATATTAGGCTTTTGTCTGGAATATAGCTGGAGCGTTTTAGTCCTTACATTTATTTCATGATTAGTTAAAGGAAAAAAATGATCTCCCCTTGATGTGGACCATTGTTGCTTTATTTTATTAGATAGTAAATAAAAAAGAAGGCATAAGCAAATTTGCACATATTAGTATTATGTTGGTAATATAATTTTTTTATAATAAAAAAAGAAAGTGTTGAGGGGTGGTGAGTTGGGGGAGGGGTGTGTGGGTGTGTCTTTTATGAGAAGAGTGATCTGCTGCCTATGGTCAGGGCTTCTATGTGTGACTTTCCAATTGCTGACATTTGTACAATAAATACAGTTAACACTGCTGTGTTGTCACAAGTATTGGCAGTTGCAAGAAGTCAGCACTGCCTGCCATCCAAAGCTTCCCCCCCCGATTCCTTGGGCTGGTAAAGTAAAATCACCAAATATAAGAAGTTCTAGTTACGGTGTACTATTCTTGAACCCCCAGGGAAAATCTGCACCAGAATCTTTTTTTAATATAAATATTTTTGCTTAGAAGTTTAGATTAATTACTGCTCATACTGGTTATATTGTAATTTGCTAAACGTGGCATGCAGAGTTTTGCAGAATTCCCCCAGGAGTATCTTTTGTAGCAGTAACTGCAATGAGTCATTCAGGATAAGGGTCTACCAACTTTGCACAGCAGGATGGAGCCACTTTTGACCATTCTTCTTGGCGGAATAGCTCAAGCTCTTTCAAAGTGGCTGGAGATAGTGTGTAGACTGCAGTCTTCAAGCATTGCCACAGCTTTTTTGTTTAATTCCAATCTGGACTGTGTGGGCCACTTGTTTACTTATTTTCTCCTTGCTGAGCCATTTCATTGTATTTGTTTTATGCTTAGGATCATTGTCGTGCTGAAAAGTGAATCTCCTTCCTAGTCCTAGGTCTGTGGCAGATTGGAATAGGTTTTACGCTATGATCTGCCTGTACGCTGAATCATCTATCTTTCTCTCGATTTTCAGAAGCCTCCTTGTCTTCACTACTGCAAAGCATCCCCATGCTTTAATATAGCGATGTTAGCAGGCTGGCGTGCTATTTTGTTTTACAAAGCACCACTTGTATTGCTTAGCATTGAGACCAAAAAGATCCACTTTGTTGTCATTAGATCGCAGAAACCTCTCTCTCTATGCATGCAGTATTCTTTAAGTATATGTTAGGTAAATGTTTAGTGGCACATCATATGGCAGATGTTGCCAAACTATGGCCTGCAGCCCAAAACCAGCTTGTGGACCCATGCCACCACTGCTGCCTCTCTCCCTGGCCTCCCCCACAGTCCACCATTTCTCGCTTTCTTTTCTTTTTCTCTCCCTCACCCCCCCCCCCCCCTCCCTGCAGACTTTCAACTTTCCCTTACCTACAGTGGCAGCCTGCATCAATTTACAATGCTACCTCTTTCTGGCCCTGGAACCTTCCTGCTGACTCCTCTTCCTGTTTCCAGTGGAGGTGGGACACACCAGAGGGAAGGCTCCAGTGCTGGCCAGAGATAATGTTTGTAAAATGCTGCTGCTGCTGCCACTGCCATGACCATTAGAGGTAAAGCCAAGATGAAAGGACTAGGGAGGGAGAAATGCTGAGAGGGGAGTGAAGACAGTGGGAGGGGTGCATCTTGCCTCTCCCCGTCCCATGGTACAGTAAAACTGTTCTCTATGCCAGGGGTTCCTAAACTATTGTCCCAAAGCCTCGGCAGCATATATGGGGAGCAGCACAAGAGGTACATAAGAACATAAGATATGCAATACTGGGTCAGACCAAGGTCCATCAAGCCCAGTATCCTGTTTCAAACAGTGGCCAATCTAGGTCATACGTACCTAGCAGTTTCCCCAAAAGACACAGGTTCCGCAATGCTTGTACTGGGTCAAGCATTGATATCCTGGGTCCCTTCTTAATAATGGTTTATGGACCTATCTCCAGGAACAAGCAGGAATAAGTCCTCACATATGGGTACGTCGGTACCGACGGAGCCCGTGCGGGAAAGCTCCCCAGCTTCTTAGAATAGAAGCTTTTGGGACCTCCCACTGCACATGCGCACTGCCTTCCCGCCTTCCTGAACAGCTCTCCTCAGTTTCTCTTTTTCCGCGGAGCCAGCAGGTCGTGTTCCTGTCACCGCTGAAGAAATTGTTATTTTATTTGTTTCTTTAGACCGCGTACCTGCCTTCCCCATACCGATACCGGTATCGCCGGTCTTTTCTTTCTTTCTTTAAAAAATTATAATTCTTTTTTCTTATTTTTTAGCTTTTTGGTCACTTCAGAGAGGCCTCTCGGCCTACTCAATTTCTCCTCATGGAGAAGCCAGCCCCTGGATTTAAGAAGTGTACCAAATGTAATGCTGTTATTTCAGTCACAGACACCCATGACTGGTGTCTGAAATGTTTGGGGCCTGACCATTCCATACCGGACTGCCCATCTTGCTCCCACATGTCTAAACGTGGGCTGCAGAACCGGGCCAACAAATTCCCCATCATATGGTGAGACCATTCAATTCTCCCCCATCTCTCCTAACCCTGTTGGGTCAAGAGGTTTCCTCTCTTCTTGCCCAAGGGGCCATAGAAGAGGTTCCTCTTCCTCAACAAGGGTCCGGTTTCTACTCCCCTTATTTTCTCATTCCAAAGAAGACAGGGGGATTCAGACCAATCCTAGATCTGAGAGAATTGAACAAATTTCTCTTCAAGGAGAAATTCAAAATGCTGTCTCTCGGCATTCTCCTTCCTTACCTCCAGGGTCAGGACTGGCTTTGTTCTCTAGACCTACAGGATGCGTATACACATATACTCATCCATCCATCCCACAGAAAGTATCTTCGCTTTCTGTTTCAGGGAAAACATTTCCAATACAGAGTACTCCCCTTCGGTCTAGCCTCTGCTCCAAGAGTATTCACAAAATGCATGGCAGTCGTAGCCGCATTTCTAAGAGGCATGGGAATCTTTGTCTTCCCATATCTGGACGACTGGCTCATCCGAGCTCCAACTCAGTCACAGGCCCAGATTTCCCTGGACCACACAAGGAGCCTTTTGCAGTATCTGGGACTGGTAGTAAACCTTCCCAAGTCCCAACTCATCCCTACTCAATCTCTAGAATTCATAGGGGCCCAGTTGGACACCATCACTGCAAGGGCCTACCTTCCACATGTTCGAGGCCAGCGCCTCCTGAGTTTGGCCTCCCAAGCTCAGTCCAGCACTCACTTGACAGCCAGGGAAATGCTACGCCTACTGGGTCATATGGCCTCCACAGTGCATGTGGTGCCCTATGCTCGTCTTCATATGAGAGCAGCTCAATGGACCCTGGCCACTCAGTGGACTCAGGCGTCAGGAGCGCTCTCAGACCAAATACAAACCTCCGATCGTCTGTTTTGGTCCCTCCACTGGTGGACTTCCACCAAGAATCTGTTGTTGGGGGCTCCATTTCAACCATTGCTACCCCAAGCAACCCTCACAACAGATGCCTCCCAAACAGGGTGGGGAGCCCATCTGCAAACTCTCTCCACTCAGGGCACTTGGTCTCTACAGGAGACCACCCTTCATATCAATCTTCTGGAACTGCGAGCAATTTACCTTGCCCTCAAGGTCTTCCACTCCCTCCTAGCCAACCTCACTGTCCTAGTTCAGACGGACAATCAGGTGGCCATGTTTTACATAAACAAACAAGGAGGGACGGGCTCTCTGTCGCTTTGCAACGAAGCTCTAAGACTATGGGCCTTCGCCAGAGAGCATCAGATTCACCTGCTAGCAGTGTATCTCCCAGGAGTTCAAAACTCTCGGGCAGACAAGCTCAGTCGAGTTCTGCTGCCACACGAATGGTCCCTACATTTGGACCAAATAAACCGAATCTTTCAGGAATGGGGGACCCCGGACATAGACCTCTTTGCAAGTCCGTGGAATGCCAAACTTCCCCGGTTCTGTTCCAGAACTCCGTGTCAGGGAGCTCAGGCTACGGACGCCTTTCTCCTGAATTGGAATCAGGCATTCCTATATGCCTTTCCACCCATTCCTTTGATTCCCAAGACTCTGTTCAAACTCCAGAGGGATCATGGAACTATGATCCTCATAGCTCCACGCTGGCCACGCCAAGTGTGGTTCCCTCTACTTCTACAGCTCTCCCAGGGATCCTACTTGGATCTGGGAGCTGCGCCAGACCTCCTGTCTCAGGAGGAGGGGACTTTGTGGCACCCAAACCCCAAATCCCTTCACCTCAGTGCTTGGTTACTGAAGGCTTAAGCCTTCAAGACTTTCATCTTTCCCAACCAGTGAAAGATATCCTTTCTGCCTCTAGGAAACCCTCTACCAGGCGTTCCTATGCTTTCAAATGGAAACGTTTTTCCATTTGGTGTGCTCAGCAGGGTCTTGACCCTCTGGCACTTCCTTTGAATTCTCTTCTTGATTATCTCCTGCATCTATCCAATGCAGGCCTCAAGACGAATTCGGTAAGAGTCCATTTAAGTGCTATTGCAGCATCCTTGAAACATATAAATGGACAACCTATCTCCTCTCATCCTCTTGTTGCAAGATTCATGAGAGGCCTGACTCTCACTAAACCTCCCATCAGACCACCCCCGGTCGCATGGGATTTGAATCTAGTGCTCGGTCAACTTATGAAGCCACCTTTTGAGCCAATGTTTTCCACCTCCTTGAAATTTCTTTCCTGGAAGGTCATCTTCCTCATTGCAGTCACTTCGGCTCGCCGCATCAGTGAGCTGCAGGCTTTAGTGGCTAATCCACCTTACACAAGATTTCATCATGATAAGGTGGTCCTTAGGACGAATCCCCACTTTATGCCTAAAGTGGTCTCGCCTTTTCATCTTAATCAAGAGGTATATCTACCTGTCTTTTTTCCAGCTCCTCATGCATCCAATGCAGAGAGGAACCTTCATACTCTGGATTGTAAAAGAGCTCTCGCTTTTTACCTTAATAGGACTCAGCCACATCGAAAGTCTTCTCAACTTTTTGTGGCCTTTGATCCTTCCCATTTGGGACTTCCAGTCTCCAAGCGTACACTTTCCAATTGGATTGCTCAGTGTATTTCTTTTGCTTACCAGAGCAAAAACATTTCTCTGGAAGGCCATGTCACTGCTCACAATGTGAGGGCCATGGCAACTTCTATGGCTCATCTGCACTCTGTTTCCATAGATCAGATCTGTCGAGCCGCTACCTGGGCCTCGGTTCATACCTTCACAGCCCATTACTGTTTGGACAAGGACTCCCGCCGGGATGCCTTGTTTGGCCAGGCTGTCCTCAAGCACCTGTTCCATTCCTAAACAACTCCTGCCCACCTTCCCAGAATGGATGCCTGAGATCCATACGAAGATGGCGAACCTTTACAGGGGATCCCATGCATCTAAGCTAGGGAGTCCCCATATGTGAGGACTTATTCCTGCTTGTTCCTGGAGATAGCACAGTTACTTACCTGTAACAGGTGATCTCTGGGAACAGCAGGAATTAGTCCTCACAACCCACCCACCTCCCCTAGGAGTTGTATCTTTTATCTATCTATCTTCCTGTCCTCTCTCTGTTGACTCAGCTATAAACTCGAAACTGAGGAGAGCTGTTCAGGAAGGCGGGAAGGCAGTGCGCATGTGCAGTGGGAGGTCCCAAAAGCTTCTATTCTAAGAAGCTGGGGAGCTTTCCCGCACGGGCTCCGTCGGTACCGACGTACCCATATGTGAGGACTAATTCCTGCTGTTCCCAGAGATCACCTGTTACAGGTAAGTAACTGTGCTTTCCTCCAGAAACTTGTCCAAACCTTTTTTTAAACCCAGCTACACTAACAGCCTTTACTACATCCTCCGGTAACAAATTCCAGAGTTTGATTACACGTTGAGTGAAGAAATTTTCTTTTATTAGTTTTAAATAGTTTACCCTGTAGCTTCATTGCATGTCCCCTAGTCTTTCTATATTCTGATAACGTAAACAATCGATCTACGTTTACCCGTTCCACTCCGTTCATTAATTTATAGACTTATATCATATCCCCCCTCAGCCGTCTCTTTTCCAGGTTAAAGAGTCCTAATCTTTTTAGCCTTTCTTCATAGGAGTATCCTTCCATCCCCTTTTACCATTTTTGTGGCTCTTCTCTGAACCTTTTCTAATAACGCTATATCCTTTTTAAGATACGGTGACCAGAATTGCACACAAGGGAGGTGGAGATACCTTTTGTTGCCTGCTCTCTCCAACAACATCTTTGTCCCCTTTTATTTATATTTGTGTTAACAAATATACAACAATGAAATAGCAGAAGCACCCTCTCCTCCCCTCCCTGCTCATTCCCACCCTCCCACTAATCTGTCCCATCCATAATGCAGCACATTTTACTGCCAGCATTACACACCTAATTACCAGAGGGGTGGTGTAGTTTGATGGTGTAGTGTGATCAGTCTTTTAAAAAGTGCACAAGTTTTCTCAGTTATCCATTGTTCCTTTCTGCAGGGCAAACAATTTACTCATGAAATAAATATTCTAGAGTCTCTAGAGAATCATAGACAACGTTGGAACCTCTGTCTTTCTCCATAGCTGATCCACCTCACAATGTGTGGCCTTTGCGTAGCAAAACAAGAGACTGGCTACTCTAGGATTAATGTCATCAGGTTTTTTAAGAAGTAATAGATAGCCTAGGCCCAGTTTAATTTCTAACCCAGTCATTCGGCAAAAAAACCTCACCAATTGCCAGAATGACTGGATACGTGGACACCTCCACTGCATATGCATAAAGGTACCCACCTCCTTGCATCTCTAACATTCTGCTGAGGGTGACCCATATATCCTATTCAACATGCTGGGGATGAGGTACTAGCGATAAAGTATTTTGTATGCATTCTTGACTAGATTTAGCCTCTATTGAGACATTAGATATAGCTTGATTAAATCTTTTGCCACTACGCGTTCAAATGACTGACCCCCTAGGTCTCTCTCATAATTGAATATGCTTAAAACAGCTTGATCCCATAGAAATTAAAAAAATTATAAATGTTTATCAATTTTGCATTCCTCAACTATCCTTCCAGCAAACCCTCAAACATGCTTTCATCCTCCAATACATTTTTCTTCACCTCCCACCTGGACACAATGGAGCCCAGTTGTTTGTTTCTAAAATAATCTCAGGACTCCAGATTATACTCTACAAATACTCCCTTTATAGATACTCAAATGTTATCACAGTTCTGAAGTTGATGATAGATAGGGGGAAAGAGAGCTCATTAAGATACATAGTAAATGACAGATAAAGACCAGTATGCTCCATCCAGTTTGCCCAGCAAGATGGCAAGAGCAGGCGCACCCGCTGCTCTGCGCAGGCCACCCCTCCCCATGTCTTTGTTTAAGGGGCGAACCCACCGTTCCGTGTAGGACACCCCTGTATGTTGAGAAATTAGTTAAGTTTATTTTGATTTTATCCTGTTGCTGCAAAGGGATCCACTGTGTCTGTCCCATGCCATTTTGAATTCTGTCACTGTATTTGCCCCCAACACTTCCATCGGGAGGGCATTCCAAGCATCCACCACCCTTTCATTGAAGAAGTATTTCCTGACATTGCCTTTCAATTTACCCCCTTGCAGCTTCATGTTATGCCCTCTAGTTTTACAGCTTCCCCGTCTTTGGAAGAGGTTTGTTTGCTCATTATTTCTCTTTAAGTATTTTAAAGGTCTGAATCATATCTCCCCTGTCCCTCCTCTCCTCCAGAGTGTACATATTTAGGTCTTCAAGTCTCTTCTCATAAGGCTTCTGACGCAGGCTCCAAATCATTTTGATCGCCTTCCTCTGAACAGTTTCCAGTCTTTTTATATCCTTTGCAAGATATGGTCTCCAAAACTGAGCACAGTATTCCAAGTGAGGCCTCACCAGTGACTCATACAGTGGCATTAGTAACTCTTCTTTTTGCTGGTAATTCCTCTTTGTATGCAACCCAACATCTTCCTGGCTTTTGCTACTGCCTTGTCGCACTGTTTTGCCACCTTGAGATCTACAGAAATAATCACACCAAGGTCCTTCTCCTGGTCCATGCGCACCAACCTCTCGCCCCCTATCACGTACATTTCCCCTGGATTTCTGCTTTCCAAGTGCATGACACTGCACTTCTTCGCATTAAATCTTAACTGCCAAGCATTAGACCATTCTTCCAGCTTTTGCAGATCTTTCCACATGTTATCCACTCCCTCAGGGGAGTTCACTCTGTTGCAAATTTTCGTGTCATCTGCAAAAAGACAGACTTTTCCATGTAGTCCTTCAGCAGTATCGCTCATAAATACATTGAACAGTGCTGGGCCCAGGACAAAACTCTGGGGCACCCCGCTAATCACCCTCCTTTCATCCGAGTGAGCTCCATTTATCATCACCTGTCGTCTGTCAGTCAATCAGTTTCTGATCCAGTTCACCACCTTGGGACCCATCCTCCAAACTACTGAGTTTATTGATAAGCCTCCTATGAGGAACAGTATCAAAGGCTTTGCTGAAATCCAGCTAGATGACATCCATCGCATGCTCTTGATCTAGTTCTCTGGTCACCCAGTCAAAGAACTCAGTCAGATTTGTTTGGCAAGATCGTCCTTTGGTAAAACCATGTTGCCTCAGATCATGCAACCTGTTGGTTTTGAGAAAGTCCACTATTCGCTCTTTCAGAAGTGCCTCCATTACTTTTCCCGCCACCGAGGTAAGGCTCACGGGCCCTAGTTTGTCACTTCTTCCCTGTCGCCACTTTTGTGAAGAGGTACCACATCCGCCCTTCTACAGTCCTGAGGAACTACTCCTGTTTCCAAGGATCTGTTGAAAACATCCTTTAATGGCCTTGCAAGAACCTCTCTGAGCTCTCTCAGTATCCTGGGATGTATCCCATCCGGTCCCATGGCCTTGTCCACTTTCAGTTTTGCAAGTTGTTCTAACGCATCATCTTCTGTGAATGGTGTGGTATCTACTTAATTCCCATTTTTATATTTGGGAGTCAGAGATGGTCCTCCTCCAGGATTTTCTTTAGTAAAAACAGGGCAGAAGTATTTGTTTAGCAATTTTGCTTTTTCAATGTCACTTTTCACAAATCTGTTCCCAGCACTTCTGAGTCCTGCAGTTCCATCTCTGATTTTCCTCCTCTCCCGAATATACCTGAAGAAAGGGTTGGGTGTGGTTTTTTTTTGTCGCCACACTTCACATCTTTAGTCATCTTTTCCTCTGCCTTTGATTTTGCTTTCCTTATTTCTCTTTTTGTCTCTTTTAATTTGATCCTGTATTCCTTACTGTGTTCCTCTGTTTGCAAGCTTTTGAATTTTGTGAAAGCTGTGTTTTTTGCCTTTATTTGAGCAGCCACCTTTTTGGAGAACCAAATAGGTTTCCTTCTCCTCTTGTTTTTTTATTTACTTTCCTTACATATTTATCTGTTGCCCCTTTTATTTCCACCTTTAGTTTAGCCCATTGCAGGTCCACATCCCTTATCCCCTCCCACCCTGCCAATTCCTCCTTCAGATACTTGGCCATTTTATTGAAGTCAGTGTTTTTGACGTTTAGGACTTTGAGCTTGCTATGATTGGACTGCACCTTGGCTTTTATCTCAAACCACACCATGAGATGATCGCTGCTGCTCACAGGGGCACCCACCCAGACATTCGATATGCTATCACCATTGGTGAGCACTAAATCCAGCATTGAGCTTTCCCTGGTTGGTTCCATCACCATTTGTTTAAGCGACACATCTTGGAAAGCATCCACAATTGTTTTGCTTCTTGCCAGATTCGCAGAAGGAGTACTCCAATCCACATGGGTTGATTAAAGTCACCCAATATGATCACTTCCCCCTTTGTGGCTATCTTGGCAATATCTATAATCAATTCATTATCTATTTCTTCGATTTGAGTCAGAGGTCTGTAGATTACATCAGTATGGATGACAGTGCAATCTTCTCTTTCCAACACAATCCAGAGCGCTTCTTCTTTTCCCCATGCCCCCTGCATTGTAGTAGCTTTAATATTGCTTTTTACATACAAGGCAACTCCTCCTCCTTTTCCACTTTCTCTGTCTCTTCTGAATAGATTATAGCCAGCTATGGCTATATCCCATTCATGCGAGTCATTAAACCATGTTTCTGTACTGGCCACAATGTCCAAGTCCATTTCCACCATTAGGGCTTCCAGGTCAGGAACTTTGTTGGCTAAGCTTCGAGCATTTGTGTTCATTGCTTTCCAGCATTTAAGTGTCCTGGATGTATTTTGCATTGATTTTGTTCTGCCCACTTCTTCCCACTTGCCATTGATGTGTGGTTTAAAAGTGTGGCTGTTTCTGATGTTCTGCATTTGCCGGGAGTGACGTCCTGAGCTAGTCCCCCTTTTTCTAGTTTAAATGCATATCCACATACTGCCTGAATTCTTCACTTAGGATTCTTTTCCCTGCGACAGAGAGATGTAGTCCATCAGCACAGTATAGTCTCTTGTTGGGCCATCTGTTTCCCCGGTCGCCAATAAACTGAATCCTTCTCGTTCGCACCAGGTCTGGAGCCATGTATTAAAGCTGTTTATGCGATGCAGCCTTTCTGCCCCCTTACCATAAGAACATAAGAGATGCCATACTGGGTCAAACCAAGGTCCATCAAGCCCAGTATCCTGTTTCCACCAGTGGCCAATCTAGGTCATACGTACCTAGCAGTTTCCCCAAAAGACACAGGTTCCATAATGCTTGTACTGGGTCAAGCATTGATATCCTGGGTTCCTTCTTAATAATGGTTTATGGACCTTTCCTCCAGAAACTTGTCCAAACCTTTTTTTAAACCTAGCTACACTAACAGCCTTTACTACATCCTCCTGTAACAAATTCCAGAGTTTGATTACACATTGAGTGAAGAAATATTTTCTTTTTACTCTTAGTTTACCCTGTAGCTTCATTAGTGGTTGGGGCAAGGTACTCCAGGCTGGAAGGTCAGGGGTTCAAATCCCACTAGAGGACAGCAACCTTGGGCCGGAAGGACTGGGGTTTCTAGTCCCACAGGTGCTCCTTGTAGTCTTGGGTAAGCCACTTAACCCTCCATAGCCCATGTTCCCTGTAAAATAGTTTTCCAAGCCATACTGCTAGACCAGTCCAGACAAACGGGTTGTGTCCCCCTGCCAGCAGATCTTGGACAGAGACAGAGAATTCTACCAGAGCTCTGATAGGCTGGACTCTGGTGATATGGTCCTACCCCTAGGGGTCTCCCTCAGTATTTCTCTGTCTCTGGCAGATCTGGTTGCTTTTGTTGTTTTTCCCTCAAAATCTTTAAAATTATTTAGAATCCCTTTGGGGACTGATATTTCCACTTGCCTGTTGCTGCCAGTATAGTTTCACTGTGCACCAGGGTGTTTGCAGCTGAGCTCCTGTTTGACACAGTAGAGCTCGCTTACAGGAAGAATCCCCAGCATCTGGCCATGAGGGCTTGTTAGCTGGACGAAGGACTCCCCTAAAATCAGGTTTCTCTGTCTCAGCAGATGAAGGTGTTCTTCAAGCTTGTTCTACAATTTGTTTTTTTTCACTGTATCTTGAGGCTCCTGGATGCACCCAGAGTACACAAGAGGTGTTACTATGGGTTTCCCAGCAACTTGATTCCCCAGATAAACTTGTGGAGCTCCTGAGCCTGGCTTCAGTAGAGCTCCCGATTTTTTTTTTTTAAGCAGCGCTGAGTCTTTGCCACGAGGGCTTAGACATCAGCAGGAAGATCAGGTATCAATTTCTGAGAGAAACTGTAAGTAAACTGTTTTCTTACTTGCCTCAGCTGCCCTGGGTTTATTTCAACTGCATCGGGACTGGCTGTCTCTGACCTGATTCCTTCACTTCCGGTTTCATCAGGGTCTGTTCAACTGGGGTTTGAAGTTTCTATTTTCTTTTCTTCATTTTTATTTCCTGGATGCACCCATAGCACACAAGAGGTGTTTCTCTGGGTTTCCCAGGCTTCCCTCCTTAATAGCTGGATTTTCTGTAATCAGCAATACAGCAGGGTTTCAGCTCCTGATTTCACTGTCTGTGCATCTCCCCTTCTCTCCAGAAACACCTTCCAGCCCCTGCCATGAGGGTCTAAGTGGCTGCAGAGGGATCAAACTCTTATTTCCCTACCTTTCAGTCGCTGTAATTACCTTACACTGACTTTGAAAGTTTCTCTTCTCCTCCATGGGAACTCAGCTCCTGTACCAGCACAGTGAATAACTGACAGTTTCCTTCTCACCTCCGTTTCTGGTGTTTCAGGGTTTGTCAGGATTTGAATTTTTAAGTTGCTAGCAGCACTCCTTGCCTTTTCCCCAGCGATTTTGCTGCATTTTTAAGGTTTTTAGAGCTTAGGAAACTTTTATTTTGCAGTTTTTCTGTGCCGGCGGCCATTTTGAAAATCGGGAGGGATTTCTGTTCAGTGTGGTGGTTTGTTTTTTTTGTTTTTTTGTTGTTGTTTTTTTTTTGGAGGGAGCAGCTCTGGGCAGCCATTTCAAAACATTTAAACATGCTGTGAAGGAACAGGGAGTTTCAAAATCCCTTTTCTTTGAAGAGTCTTCTGTTTCCCTAAGCCTACCTTGATTTTTGTTTACACACAAAAAAAAAAGTTTAAGCCTGTGCAATGCCTGTTTCTCTGCACAGCTGTATTATATGTAATAATAAGAAAAAGGAGTTAATAGATTGCTTGTGTTCCACCTGCATGCTGCATCCAGGAGAATCTTCTTCCTCCATTCCCACTGCGCTGCCAGCTGGGGACATCAGTGCCTTAACTCCTCCCTCCTTAGAGCCCCTGCAGCAGGATCTTCCTGCAAAAAGGACTCGGTCAGCTCCCATTTTGCTTCCACAGCCGCTGGAAGCCACGGCAGCCTTTGCTGACAGTGAGTTCCTGACGCTCTTCCGCCAGGCATGGCACCTGTGGCGTTCTGAGTCTTTTGGTATACCTCCAGCACCCGCCCGGTAGCAGACAAGGATATGGTGGGGTCTCGCAAGCGGTCCTGAAAGTCCTCAGACCTTAAAGCAGTACGTCCTTCTAGGAACATTGCATGTGGCTTGCGGGACACTACGGATATTCAAGAAGACTTTAAATCGTCAGAGGTGAGCCCTGACTCGTTGGAGAAAGAAGATGGGGAATATTCTCCGTCTGATTCTTCGCTGACAGTTCTCAAGGGCTCTCAAGATATCAGACTTTTTCGGAAAGAGGAGTTGCCGGCCGTAATCACACAGGTGATGGAGTCGCTACGCCTAGCCGACACGCCTGATTTTCAGAGTTCTCAAACCCTGTTGCAGCCGGATCCCATTTTACAGGGCATTCGTAAGCCTTCCAAAGCTTTTTCCTTTCCAGCCGAGTTACAGCATATGGTATCTCGAGAGTGGGACTCTCCAGAGCCTCTCTACGTACGGCACGCGGTATTGGTCAGTTATACCCTTGGTCTCCCTCTGACTTGGACCGTTGGCTGACATACCCGAAAGTTGATGCGTTAGTGAACAGGGTCACCAAGCATACCACAAGTCCGGTTGAGGGCAGAGCGGCACTCCGTGACTAGCAAGACCTAAAAAGTTGAGTCTGCTAAAGACGGGTTTTTCGTCGTCTGCTCTTTCCCTTCAAGCAGGGGTGTGTGGAGGTCTAGCAGCACGGGCCTCCCTTCGATGGATTCAGCAGCTTCCAGGTGATCCCGAGTTGGCTCGTTTAAAATCCATCGCTGCATTGCTGGCAGAGGCCTTCTCTGATCTCTTGCGGCTGTCAGCTCGCTCCGTAGCACCGGTGACAGTAGCTCGGAGATGGTTCTGGCTGCGTCAATGGCCAGCGGATGTTGATTCGTTCAAGGACTCCAGCGTTTAGATGCCATTCGTCCAGCTCCACCGTTGGAAAGAGGACTAGGCCGTTACTCTGTCTATTTCATGGTGCCAAAAAAAAAAAAAGACGGCTCCTTTCGTCCTATCTTGGATCTCAAAGGCATCAATCGCAGTCTGCGGGTATCACACTTTCGAATGGAGACTCTGCGATCCGTTATTCAAGCGGTACGCAAGGGGGAATTCTAGCTTCCCTCAATCTCGCGGAAGCATTCTTTCTCATTCCCATTCGAGAGGGGCATCAGCGACTCGTTTGATTCGCGGTACTCGGTCAACATTTCCAATTTCATGCGATGCCCTTCAGTCTAGCTTTGGCGCCTCGAACCTTCTCCAAGGTAATGGTAGTAGTAGCTGCGGCATCAGAGTTCATCCTTATCTGGACGACTGGCTCATTCGCGCAGACTCTCTCCCCGAGGCTTGCAGCACAGTCTCGGTGGTTGTTGCCTTTCTCGAAAGCCTCGGCTGGGTAATCAACCGCGACAAGAGTTGTCTTCAGCCGTCCCAGGAGATCGAATTTTTGGGGGCTCGATTCGATACAGCCTTAGGTCGGGTCTTTGTCAATGCCTCGATTCCTCAAGTTAACTTCTCCAGTTCGCAGTCTCCTAGCACAGGTCTCGCCTCGAGCATGGTGTCAGAGGATTATCAAGTTTGGTTGCCTCTACTACCGGCGGTGAGACTTTGCCTCCGTTGGTGTCTCCGGCCCCGCAATCTCCTTCAAGGGGTTCCCTTGGAGACTCCGCACTGGGTGTTGGTAACGACAGACGCCAGTCTCTCCTGTTGGGGAGCGCATTGCGGCTCGCACTCAACGCAGGGGATTTGGTCTCCTTGGGAGGCCCGGTGGTCCATCAATTGCCTCGAGACGCGAGCGGTGCGCTTAGCCTTGCGAACGTTACAGCCTCTTCTGTGGTGTCAGGCGGTTCGAATTCTGTCCGACAACGCTACGACAGTGGCATACCTCAACCACCAAGGGGGCACGAAATGTCCAGGTGTATCGAAGGAAATGAGTCTTCTCCTTCCGGGGGCGGAGAGGCATCTGCAGGCGATCTCGGCGCAACACATCACGGGGGTAGACAATGTAAAAGCCGATTTCCTCAGACAACATGCTCTGGATCCTGGGGAGTGGGCTCTGGCGCCAGAGTCCTTTCAGTCCATTGTTCGACGATGGGGTCTACCGGCAATGGATCTCATGGCTACGGCGCAGAATACCAAGGCACCGATGATCTTCAGCCGTTGGAGAGACAACGGGTCGCACGGGATAGATGCACTGTCTCAAGCGTGGCCAACCCATCTCCTTCTGTATGTCTTTCCTCCCTGGTCCATGATCGGCAAGATTCTCCAAAGAGTTAGGGAGCATCGCGGCCCGGTGATCCTGGTGGCACTGGATTGGCCTCGCAGACCGTGGTATGCGGATCTCGTCCGGCTGTCTCGGGCGTCTCCTCTACGCCTGGGGGCGTTCCCAGGGCTCCTGCTCCAAGGGCCAATGGAAATGGAAAACCCGGCTCCTTACTCACTTACGGCCTGGCTCTTGAACGCCACAGGTTAGTTCAGAAGGGATATTCGTCGAGTGTGGTGGCGACAATGCTTAAGGCACGGCTGTCTTCGACGTCACTGGCTTATGCTCGTGTGTGGCGTCTCTTTGACACTTGGTGTTCGCTACGTCACATCTCGCCCTGGCATTGCAACATCCCGGATATTCTTTCCTTTCTGCAGGCCGGTCTAGATAAGGGTCTGGCACTTGGGACCTTGCGTGTGCAGATTGCCGCGCTAACTTGTTTTCGAGGGCTGATAGCGGGGCGTTCTCTCGCCTCACATGTGGATGTTTCGCATTTTCTTAAAGGGGTTCAGACATTACGGCCCCCAATACGTCCTTTAGTTCCTTCTTGGGATCTCGTTCTCGTTCTCCATGCCCTTGTTGCTCCTCCCTTTGAGCCCCTGAAGGCATGTTCCCTTAAGGATTTAACGCTAAAGACAGTTTTCCTAGTGGCCATAACCTCGGCATGTCGGATTTTCGAACTTCAGGCTCTCTTGTTGAGACACCTATCTCTCGTTTTCTTCGGCGGGAGTTTCTCTTCGAACTGTTCCATCCTAGTGGCCATAACCTAAGGTGCTTACCCCGTTTCATATCAACCAGCCTCTTTTCTTGCCTACCTTTTGAAAAAGAGCAGTGTTCCGGTCGCCTTCGTCAATTGCATGCTGTGGACCTGAAGAGAGTGCTTTATCAGTATCTTAAGATCACGAATGCCTTCCGTAAGACAGATAATCTGTTTGCGGGCCCTTGACGGGGGTCCGCAGCCTCCAAATCCACCATTTCTAGATGGTTGCGAGGAGCTATTGAGGCAGCTTATATATTGCAAGGCAAGCAGGTTCCAGCAGGGCTCCGAGCTCACTCCACTCGGTTCAGGCTTCGTCTTGGGCCAAGCAGTCTCAAGTAGCCCCTCTCAACATTTGCCGGGCGGCGACTTGGTCGTCGTTGTCCACGTTTGTCCGTCACTATAGATTGGACGTTCACGCTTGGCAGGAGGGCCAGTTTGGAGCTGCAGTGCTGTCGTTGTCATTGACCCGACCCCCCCCCCCCCCCCCTCTTGAAAGCAGGTAGCTTGGGTACTGCCCGTTTGTCTGGACTGGTCTAGCAGTATGACTTGGAAGGAGAAATTTCACTTAACGTTAATTTCCTTTCCTGGAATACTACTAGACCAGTCCAGGACCCACCCTGCTGTCAGTTACGGTGCTGCTAGTGCGGTGAAGCCACCGGCCTCTGTTCTTCCTTGTCAGTATTGTCAGACGGCTGCCTGGGTGAGAATCTTCACACTCTTGGCAAGTGCATATTTCTATATGATTTGCAAGGTATTGTGGGCAATGTAGTTCATTCACACCAGACACAGCTGCTGACAATAATTTAGTTGTGCAATTGGGTAAAGCCAATAAGATATTTATTTATGGGGTTATTTCTCCCAACACAGATATGCTTGGTAGCACATAAATTAGGTTACTTGCTTTCAGTGTTAACTTGGAAAAACAAAGTCAAAATCAGGAAAACAACAAATGAAAAGCTACAAAGCAAGAAACAAACTGTTCTTTTCAGGTTAACTTCTGATTACTTCCCACATAAATTCAAAAGTAATTCTCTCCTAGCTCACAAGCAATTAGGTAAGGCTTAATTGCTAGCAGTCACCAGCTGAAACCCCTTAGCTGGCTTGCCTTCCACTGTGTGGGTCAAATCCTGCTTCAGGAGCTTTTCTGAGTAGATTAGATTAAAGAACAAATTTGTATTTCTTTGTGATGGTTGCTGTACTTTATAACAAAGTTACCAACGGAGTTTAGATAGAGAGCAGTCCATATAAACAGGATCCTCATCTGCTATTATTCCCCCTTGTTCAACAAGCATGGGTTCAATATCATGGATTGGCACAGATGAATCTCTCAATGGAGCATTTTCAGGAAAATACTTGTTTCCCTGCTGTCTTTCAAGGTTATAGCTAGGGCATAGATCAGTGTTCATACCTGAGCTTCCATTGCTGCTAGAGTTCCTCTCTATATAGCCTGGCCAGTATGTAGTCCAGTTCTTATGTCCAGCCTTCCAATCCAGATCCCTGGACACTGGATCTCTCTTCACATACCTTCTGGCACAGGTCTTAGGATCCCTTCCACGTGCAGCCGTCTCCCTCACAGGTAGCCTCTGGTGATTCCTAATAGCTCTGCAGCACCATTCCTCTGGCCTTCCCCAGTCCAATGGTGTATGCTGGCCCTTGGAATACCTCCCAGTATACGTACTTCTTTGGACTCTTCTAGACCTCTCAAAGGCTTTTCTCTTCCTTCTTCCAAAGGGTCTCTTTCCCTCTCTGTCCGTCCGGTTTGGCTTCTGCTTCTGATAATCCTTCAGATGAAACTGATGATCCTTCTCTGGATATCCAAGGTGATCATGAAGATGGTCATCTGTAGAATAAACTCTACTCTTATTCTGCTTAGATGAGTGCTCCCCCCTAATACAGCGCAGCTGTGCTGAATCAGGCCTTGCCGTTTGAGATGAGTGTTCCATCCTAGCACAGCGCAGCTGTGCTGAATCAAGCCCTGCCCTTTGCAATGAGTGCTTGGGGATTACCTCATAGCCCTTTTGATTGAACACACGTTTTCTCACTTCAGCTCCTCTCATGGCTGTGGGAAACCTGGTGCATTCTGGGACTGGTAGTCTTTTATGGCAAAATTCTGTTTTCTCATTTCTACCAGCACTGACAGGTTGCTTGTTCAGAGACACTTCACCTTTTCTATAGCCCCTTCCTGAGCTATGATAAGCTTCCTTATCACAGTATGCCTTACCATGGGGGGCCGATGGCTGCGTTATCGGTCTTAGCAGCCTTCAGTTCTGGGGATACTTTCAGCTCCCTTGTACCTAGTTGAATTAAACATCCACTATGTGTGGTCTTATGGTTAAGTTGCGTTACATGTTTGGGTTCGCTTTACAGACAATACTGAGGGAGACCCCTAGGGGTAGGACCATATCACCAGAGTCCAGCCTATCATAGCTCTGGTAGAATTCTCTGTCTCCAAGATCTGCTGGACTGTTTGTCTGGACTGGTCTAGCAGTATTCCAGGAAAGGAAATTAACGGTAAGTGAAATTTCTCCATCTCCAAGTTATAATACCCTGTTCAATGTAATTTCAGTTTGTTCGATGTAAACTGCACTGATGCAGAATAGCGCGGTATATAAGAGAATGTAAATAAATAAATTGCATGTCCCCTAGTCTTTCTATATTCTGATAACGTATACAATCAATCTACGTTTACCCGTTCCACTCCGTTCATTAATTTATAGACTTCTATCATATCTCCCCTCAGCCGTCTCTTTTCCAGGTTAAAGAGCCCTAACCTTTTTAGCCTTTCTTCATAGGAGTATCCTTCCATCCCCTTTACCACTTTGGTGGCTCTTCTCTGAACCTTTTCTAATAATGCTAAATCCTTTTTAAGATACGGCGACCAGACTTGCACACAATATTCAAGGTGCGGTCTCACCATGAACAGGTGGAACTTCTGAGAATGCTACAGTGTTAACAATGGGTTCAGTTTCTCTCCCAGAGTCTGGAAGTCCCTTTGAACTGCAGAGGCACTGTTTCTAGCCAGGTCATTTATACCCAGGTGGATGACATCAATTTTGGAGTGCTCACTTTCTGCGCTAAGTACATCAACAATTTGGTTTGTATTCCTGCTGGCTGAAGAGCCTGGGAGGCATTTGATTGTCTTTTCTCTCCTTTGAACTGTGTTCCTAAGTTGGTGCCTCTGATGATGGAATCTCTAAGTAGTAGTAGTTTTCTGTTTGAGTTTTTCTTCATATTTGGTGCTTTAGCAGGAGATTGGGCATTGACTGACTCATTTAAGAGCCCTTCAGTTTCCATGGGTTGTTGATCCTCATTAACCAAAGCAGAGAAGGCATTATGCAGGGATATCTCTTGATGTATAGGATGTCGCAGCCTACCTGAGCCCACTGTGATCCATTTATTCCTGGGATGTTTGATTCTTTGTGGGAGCGGTGGTGGACTTTGTTCTGTTTGTATCCTAGAAGAGGTGCGTTTCATTGCAGCTAGTTCTTCCCTTAGTAGAGTCAATTCTTTATGCATGCCAGCTGACTTGAGGCACATAGGACACGCTCTTAGGTTCCAAATGATTCATCTCAGAACGAAAGCACCACAGCTATTGCACTGAATACACTACATGCTGATAAAGCAGTCCTAGAAGGAGAAGAAGAAAAGGTGAGCTTAAAACCAAATTAACAAGGATAGATGGCAACGTATGTGACCACTATATAAGCAATGCAGCCCTGGGATGGGTGGGGTGAGGGGTAGGGTGGGCGGGAACTTAAGTGTCCCTGGCCAGTAGGCCTTATATGTACTCTGGGCACACTCAGATATCTGATTTAAGGGCTACACAAGAAATGTAGGCAGTCAGAATATTCCCAAAAAGTAATGTATAACCAACAGTTAAATCCTATATTAGCAACAGGTAAAGATAGAAAGCTGAAAGCTTAGCTGTGTGCAGACTCTGGAAGCTGTGAACACTGGAATGGACCAGGTACGTGTGGCAGGCTGTAAAATAATCTAATTAGCCCCTCCCTGGGAGCAGGCTTGCAACAGAAAATTCAAACAATGGAAGCAGAAATAGTTAAACTGAGCTTTTTCTTTCTTTGTATCTGCCTACTGTGCAAAGGTCCCTGTAACTTTAACTGATACCTTTGCTTCTAAAGTCAGTGGGAAACACAGGTAAAAGACCAGGTCCCTGCAATTTAACTATTTCTATTCCAAGTAGCTTTATATCTCTAGTATCCCTGGCCAGTAGGCCTTACATGAACAGTGGGCACACTCAGATATCTGATTTAAGGGCTACACAAGGAATATAGGCAGTCAGAATAGTCCCAAAAAGTAATGTATAACCAACAGTTAAATCCTATATTAGTAACAGGCAAAGATAGAAAGCTGAAAGTTTAGCTGTGTGCAGGCTCTGGAAGCTGATTCAAAATCGGGTCTATCTGTACCCATCAGGAATCTATGCACCCTCAAAAGCATCGCTGGGAGAAAATTTTCCTGCCAAGTAATACCTCATGCAGCTTCCTCCAGATTTTTAGGATTAAGGCCAAATAAGGATTGACGCTCTTTTTCGCCCACCAAATATCCCCCATATAAAACCATCCTCTTCCTCAGTCCCTTTTCCATCAACAGCCATGGCTTCTTTGGCTCTTTCATCCTTTCCGCCACTGATTGCACCTGTGTAGTCCAGTTGTACCTCCTAAACTCTGGGCTTGCACAGCACTCACCTTGTGACCCTTGGGTGCCACCTACTCCAAGTTAACTGAAGCACATTAGCCTGAATTCACTTTAGTATGTTATCTGGTACTTCCATAGAAAGAGTCTGACACAAGTCAGAAACCCCAGTAGGATAACCATTTTTACACATGCCATGTACCCCATCCAAGTTAATTGGAGATGTTGCCACTGATCTAAATTTTTCCTAACCCTAGACCAGAATGAATCCTAATTCGGGGGGTAAAGTGGAGTCCAATTTGCACTCCTAAGTATTTTAGGCTCCCTACTACACACTTAAATTTAAGAGGCACATTTTCTGTCTGTCGGCGGTTCACATGGCTGGAAAAGAAAATGTCCAAGCCAACTCCTCAGCAGAAATCTGTTGGACCCAGGGGAATGGTCACTTGCAGAGGCTTGTTTCAGCAGATTATGGACATCCCCTCAGTGCCGCACAATGGATCTCATGGCATCTATGGTAAATGTCAAAGTGGATCGGTTCTGCTCTTGTCTGACAGAGGTTATTCGAAGATCTCGATGCATTGATTCAAAGGTAGCCTCAGGGAAGGGCTGTTATGTGTTTCCTCCATGGCCTCTCATAGGGCGAGGGCCCAGATTGGCCTTGGAGGCCACGGTATATGGCTATGGCTCACCTGGCAGTAGAGGATCTGTGGCCTTTTCCGGTGGTGGAAGCTCTCCTGTCTCAGGGGCCAGTTCTAATGTCGGATGCAGTTTATTCTCACTTACAACTTTACTCTTGAAAGGGCAAGGCTGAGGAAGAGATTATTCTTTGCAGATCATTGCAACATGTTGTGGGCACACAAGGGATCTACATCTTTTGTGTATGTTCAGATGTGGCACCTTTTTTGATAGCTGGTCTGTGGACAGAGGGTTTCAGCCCCTCAATGCATTATTGCCGAGAATTTTGGCGTTCTTGCAAGCGGGCCTGGAGAAGAGGCTCTCTAAATTTCCTGTGGGCACAGGTAGTAGCATTGGCATGTTTTAAAGGCAGGATTCAGGGAATCTCCTTAGCCTCGCACCCAGACATGGTGTGTTTCATGAGGGGAGTTAAGTATGTCCATCTGCCTGCATGTGTGTTGATCCCACCATGGGATCTTAACTTGGTCTTATTGGGGCACCTTTTGAGCCTCTTTCACAGAGATCTTGCACTGAGGACAGTGGTTTTGGTGGCAATCTGTTCAATATGTAGAATTTGAGCTTCAGGCTTTATCATGCAGGGAGCCTTTCCTTGTAATGCCTAAGAGAAAGGTGGTCCTTCAACCTATGCCCTTGTTTTTACCAGTGACTCTTCTGGTGTTCACAGAGGGTGGTAATGATCTGGATTCTTGGACTTTGCACAAATTGGATGTGCGCCAGGCGCTGATTCGGTATCTGTAGAGAACAGAGGTTTGTCGCTGTTTGGGGGCATGAGGGAGAGGCAGCTTCCAAAGCATCGATTGCTCATTAGCTGAAGGAGTCCATTGCTTCAGCATCCCTCCTTAAGCCCTGCTGTAACACTGCCCCTTAAGAACATCAGAAAAGTCATACTGGGTCAGACTAAGGTCCATCAAGTCCAGTGGCCAATCCAAGTTGCAAGTACCTGGCAGGTTCCCAAAAAGACACACAGATTCCACAATACTCATCCTGGTGTAAGAAGTGGATTTCCCAGGTCCTTTTTAATAATGGTTTATAGACCTTTCCTCTGGGAATTTCTTCAAGCATTTTTTTAAACCTAGCTACAGTAACAGATTTTACTACACCCTCCGGTAACTAATTCCAGAGTTTGATTACATGTTGAGTAAAAAAAATATTTTCTTTTCAATCTTAAATGGGTTACATTGTAGTTTCATTGCATGTCTTTCTACTTTTTGATGGCATAAACAACCAATCTACATTTACCTTTCCACTTCATTCATTAATTTATAGACCCTTAAGGCCTATTCTATGTGGGCTCAGGCCTCTTCATGGACTGAGATTGGCTTGGTGTCACCACTTGAGATTTATAAGGTGGCAGCATGGTCTTTCTTGAATTCTTTCACGCAGCATTTGCTGTCTAGGTGTGCAGAGCAATGCAAGGTTTGGGGCGCGTACCTTGAGAGCTGGGCTCTCATGTCACTCTAGTTTGATATCGCTTTGGTACATTCCTCACATCTGGTCTAGACTGGAGAGATGATGAGGAAGGTGAAATTTAGTTCTTGCCTGCTAATTTTTTCCTTCCTCGAGTCCCTCCAGTCTAGTCCAGGACCCGCCCTATCTATCTGCTTTGCTTGTTGCGATTGAGCCCGGAGGTGTAGAATTTTGCAGACATTGTTGTCACCTGCATGCTCATAAAAGCAGAACACAGCAGAGTTATGGCATCTTTTAGTTACAGTTGCTTTTAAAAGAGGTCAGATTAGGAGCAGATGTGTTTTGTTTCTGGACCCTCTGTGGAGCCTTAAATGGAATAGTTCATTTTGAATTAATTACACGTGTTTATACATAGTAGTTTAATGAGTGGTTAATAGCCGTGTTTGCAGAGTCTGCTTTGTTACAGAAATAGCCCTCTGAGGAGGGCTGTACAGGAACCTTACAAGATAACATCATCAAACTAGTGGTTCTTGGTCTCTTTTTGCTGGTAGTATGACATAAACCCATGCATCTGGATGGGACTGGAGTGGAGGGACTTTAGGTCTTACCTGCTAATTGTTTTCCTTATTTCACTTTTGCCACTGTGGTACACATTGTACCCTTGCCCATTTGAAAATGAAGTTGCAATGGGATCTGAAATTGCAGTGGAACCTGCTACCCAGTCTACCTTTACCACATTCCATTCATTGGTCTAGAGCTGGTACAAGAATATTAAGTGCCCTAAGTTGACCTCCAGCCTCCCCACCCCCAATACACATGTTCATCAGTGGCGAGAATGCAGAGTTCCTCCTCTATTGTTGCATGTGCCTTTTTCCAGATTGGCTAGCAGGGATAGTTCTCGCTTTCGGCCTCAAAAGAACTGAACTTATCAGAAAGTTGATGGGTCCATTTTATCTCCTTCGACACTCCCGCCTTGCCAGAGTTAGAATTCTGGTAGCCAAACAAGCTAGGAAATTGGCTAGTGTCCTGTATACGTTTCTGTTACAGTATAAACAAACTGGTACTCCTGTCCAACTATTAGGCAAGACTAGGCAGTCACCTAGGACAGCAACTTCTGCGGGGCAGCAGTCAAAACAAAATAATAGATCTTGACATCCACATAAACAGAGCCATCAGCACATTTTTTTTACTTAGAAGCAGAGTGGGTGAACACACATTCAAAGCAGAATTTTTAATGTTTAAAAATAAGATGTCCTATTTGTTTTTACATGATAATGTAATTGTGGAAGGGGTGGGGTTTCGATGATGAGTTTAACTCCCCCTCCCGAAATTTTAATTAAAGTTGAAGGTTCACCTAGGGCATCTGATACTCTTGCACCAGCCTTGCTCCTGTCACCAGCTATCAAATTAGGGCCACAGCTGCTACCAGGGCCCTCCTAAAATCTGCTTTGCTGGATTCTATATGAAAAGCAAGGACTTGATCTTCACTTCTTACTTTCATCTGACATTACTGTTTGGACCAATCCACAGTCGGAGATGGTGCATTTTGCTTGAGCTGTGCTGACCAGCCTGTCATTTAAGTGTTTGGTAACACATTTTTCTTTGTGACCTGGCTAGCAGACACTCCCCGGGCCTCCATAGTTCAGGGCCTTAAATACAAAACAGAAATTTTGGACTGAATTCTGTAAATCGCAGTCAGCCAATGAAGATTATCATCAGTAAAAGCGTTACATCTTGCCCTATCTGAGGGATGGGGGACAGGGAGCAGCAAACTTTCTTCTGTAGTGGAAGCAGATCAGACGTTTTGTATAAATGGGCTACCCTCCGGTTCCACACTTTGCAACCAGACTGACCCCTGGCGTGGTCTTAGTTACCTCTAGCCCGTCCCCTGCTTCTGCAAGAAGTCAAATCTACTGCTGTGCTAGAATAGCATAGGTTACAGTATAGGAAAGGAATCTGCTATAATTTAATTGAGCATCCTTAAGCATAAAAATGGGTGGCTCCTAAGCTGAACTCAGTCCTTGTAGATAGGAAAAAGCATTGCTGCTCACCTGTAACGGGTGTGTTCCATAAAAATCAGGATTCATATGCACACGGTCCCTCCCATCTGCCTCTTGAGCTATGACACTAAGTGAGGTGCTGAGGAGACTGCAGTGTGTTTGAGTGCAGGAAGAGCTGTCCATCTTGGCTCCATTGAATGACATCTGCTTTTGTGCCTGGTCTGTGCTGCGGTTGTAGGTGAGAAACAATGCTTTCTTTTCATTGTATTATTTTTCCTTTTTCTAGGATCCCACAGCTTCACATTACATATTCCAGGATGACCCTTACCTTATTCCCAAAACTGCTAATGAGTTTGTGAGTATTTTTTTTATTGAATTTTATTTTTCCTTATTTTAAATCTCTTTAGAATTCTAGAAAATATTTGTTTTTTGACAAACAGCTTTCTTTTGTTCTTATCCCAGCGGTTGTATTCCTTGTCAAAGGAGTCTGGATGTAATGTAGCAAAATACGTTATTAATACATACCCTAAGTTTTTTGAGACGGATTATGCTGAACCTTCTATACCGGTAAGTGGTCATGGATGTGGTTTATTTTTAATGTTCTACTTTTTAGGGGTGGTTAATTTTGTAATGGACTTCATTCAACTTTAAAACCATTCTGCCACATAAACTATGGTAAAGCAGTTGTGTCCGTCTTTACAGCTACTGCTTTTTAAAAGAAGAGCAATGAGCAAACTATTTCCTCATTTCTTGCACAGGTTAGAACAATCCAGAGAAACAAACATTAGGTCTTGCCTTCTACTTTTTGGTGTACATTTGAATGTCTGTCCTTTTCAGTTTGTCGCCCTGAATATCTCATGTGTTGAAGTTCATTGGCTCTTCCAGCTCATAGAAAGTTTCGTTCTTTCTCCTTTCTTTGTGCAAATTCAAGCAAAATATTTTTAATTCTAAGAGACCACCTGTAACAATACACAGGGGAGTGCTGTTGCCAAAATCAGGTTAGGTATTTCTTTTTGAATTAGAGCACCATCTTGAATATAGTGTGAATTAGTAATTGGTTAATTAAAGACTAGACTGCGTGCTCAAGTTACAATACTTTTTTATTAATATAGAAATAATTAGTGTGAACCTACAATTTATTTATATTGTGGATGTGATATTTTTGCCTGTCAGTACTTAAGCTACTCATAGAATGAGGAATTCTTTCATCCAATCAGCGGAGCCTGTGCTCTTAGCTAAAGAGGATAAGCTGTGGGAAGATTTGTAGCCAGAAGGTAGGGAGCACTTGGAGCTCTTGTCCTTCCTCTGGCAAAAAAGCTTCTCTCTACTCTTGGTATTTCTCTTAAGTGTTGCTTATACTTGTCAAAGCAGAATCTTGCTTCTTTGTTCCAGACAGCTAAGGTATTAGTTGAGTTTTTCACATTTAGTGACTCGTCAGATATTTGAGATTTATTATGCCTTGCTTGTGATCATTCCTAACATCTGAAAGGTATTTTGTTTAAGTGACCTTTGTGTTTTACCCATATATTGAGATGCATATATGACAATTCTCTAGGGGGTATGCAGGCCAAGAATTTTAGCTTGCTTTGTTTAGTTTCTTTCTTACGCATTTGATATACCGCACAGGCAAAAGCATCTGGGCAGCTTACAATAGTAATATAATTGCTGCGAAAAGAATGGCATTAATGTACAGGACCGAGGAGAGAGAGCTGTAGTTGGAAAGTGACAAAATTAAAAAAAAATAAATTCTGCCATCTGTCAATAGTGTGCACTGCTGCTTAATAATGCACATGATTGCTCAATAGTGTGCACAATTTGCACATGTGCAAATAGGTAGCATTATCACTCAACGGTGAGTGATATTAATTTCAGGTTTGTTTTTTCTTCCATTTGCATTCAAAAATGTTTCAAATGAATGCAGGTCCCTACAATTCACTGATATGTATTTCTCCTTTGCTTCAGTTCTGGAAGGGGGTGACCACTTGTTTTGAAAGTAAGCTTGCTGACTAAGCAGGAGGAGCAGAGGGTCTCTTGTCTGAGAAACTTGTTGTCCTCAGTCTTGTAGAAGGAAAGTTAATATTTCCTTTTTGGTTCATGATCTGAAGGCAGCCAAGCTATTCACTTCTGTCCTCTCTAGAAGTTGTTTGTGATAGTAAAAAGAATCTGAACTTAAAACTTCCTCACTGAGGAAGGACATAACATGGGAACCCTTTTCTTTTTTCAGTGCTTGATGCCTGAGACTTTGCAGCCTCAAGCTGAAGGAGTCAGTGAGGCTGCCCTTGAGGAACTTATCCAGCTCAGGAGAGTCAAGAGTGCCGTTGACATGTTTGATCAACTCCTGCAAGCAGGTGCTGTATGGATGAAAAAAAAAAACATTGTGTGTTTATTTGCTTTATTTCCACACTGCAACCAGGATGAAGGGTCAAATACAATCTCCTTTATTGCGCTTACTGCAGCTTCCATCAAATATACAAAAGCTATCAGGACCTCTGGAAGAAAGGGAAGCAAAAATATGCATTTTTTTCTTCTAAGTCACATGGCCATACTTCAATGCTTCTATTCAGTTTTACAGTAAATTTAAATAAATGTACATTTGGCCTGTATTTAGAGTACTAACTATTCTTACGTTGTGGTGTCTGGCATTTGTTGCTAGAAAAGTACCACCCTTCTCTTATTTGTAGATGGAAGATTTTACTGGGTTGATACAGATTTATGAAGTGAAGATAGAACAGCAGGCTGTGACAACCAGGGAAACTAGGGCTAAAATCCTGTTTCTCCCATGGCCTTTCTTGTGACCTTGAGCAAATCAGTTTAGTCTCTATTACCTCATATATGAACTTAGATTGTAAGCCCTCTGGGGAAGGGAAAATGCCTACTGTATCTAGAAACTTGGTGGCAGACTATTTCCATATGGTCTATCCAATCTGCCCATCCAAATTATTATTGAAACAAAATGGTAAAAAGTTAAATGTTTTGAATTTCTCTGCCACAGACCCTTGCTGGTTAACTGCATGCATAATTTTGTGATCCAG
Source organism: Ichthyophis bannanicus (assembly GCA_033557465.1). Classification (NCBI taxonomy): domain Eukaryota; kingdom Metazoa; phylum Chordata; class Amphibia; order Gymnophiona; family Ichthyophiidae; genus Ichthyophis; species Ichthyophis bannanicus. The sequence goes on from CM066032.1 coordinate 1,324,602,521, forward strand.
ATCAAATTAGATAGATCTCCAACTCAAGCCCCTGAAGACATAGATTTTGGGAGTATTAAAATAATTTATTTGAAAGGAGCTTAAGAGAATTCAATTTTGACTCTGACTTTGAATGATGAGTGACTTTGGCTTGTGTCCATAGCAATCTGAAGCAATACCCTATTGCTCAGGTTTCAGTCATAAAAATACTGGGGCAAGTCAACCTTGAAGTAAGCATGTTACCTTGGCTTCCATACCCTATCTTTCTGGGATGGGACTATCCAGACATTAGGACTCTGTGGGCCCACAGACTGCTGGACTTGTGGGCTCTGAAAAGGAGTTATTCCCAGAGGTCTTCCCCCCTGGAGAGCCTGAATTTCTATGTTCAGGGCTCCTTTGCCCCAGCTATATAATTTCCAGTATACCAGAGCCTGGGGATGGTAGAGAACACACAAATCCCCCCCCAAGAACCCTAAACTATTATGCCTGAATGGTTTGAGGAGGGTAATTTGGAGAACTTCAGGAGGGGACAAGTTCAGGAGATACTTGGAACGCCAGTGGTGGTCTTGTCCTTTTTCATAGTAAAGACCTGGTGTATAGGATAGCAAACAAAAATTTGGAAGGAGAGGTGGCTGAACAGCTCCTAGTACCGCAGCCCTACAGTAAACAAGTGCTTAAGGTGGCACATAGTGATTTCCTTTGGGTCCATTTAGGAGAAGAGACAATTTACAAGCGAATGTTAGCACATTACATTGACCAGGGCTATATAAGCAACTTCAGCTTTACTGTCAGCTAACTAAGTCTGCTGGGATCTGACCTGCCTTAATTGCAACGCCTGTTGTGGAAACGCCCTTCAAGTGCCTTGATTATACCACTTGCTATCTGGTAGCTGTACTATTGTGTAATACAGGGGTCTCAAACTCAAATTGCTTTGAGGGCCAAATGAGGACTTGTAAAGTAACCCGGGGGCCGCATAAGACGCGGGGCCTCATTTGCATAAGGGACCTCATTTGCATAAATATTTGCATAATGTTGCCATACACTAACTTTTAGTAAACATGCCTCTTTAATGAGTATGGATAAAGAAAGACTAAAAGATTTAGAAACAAGAAGACAATAATTAAACTGGGAACCCCAAAAGCCAAACTTGGAATGTACAACAACACTGTAGAAATAAAACTATAAATTAATTTCCTCTTGTACTAAACAAAGCGCAAACATTAATGATGCACATTTCCCAGAGCTGACATATTCCAGTTAATAAATTCAAAATAAAGAGATATTTTTCTACCTTTTGTGCATTTTTTTCAGTTGCAATTGTTCCAGCCACTTTCTTCTGGTTTCTTCATGTCTTCTGCTAACTCTCCATCGTCTGCTGTCCATTTGCCCTTTCTTCTCTCCTAGTTTTTTTTCCATTCTCTCTCTACATCTGCTTTAACATACTAATCTTTCTCCTTTTTCTCTTTCCTCATTCTTATTTCATCCACTCAAATTTTACCCCTCCATCCTCAATCCCCACTTACTCTCCCAATACCTGGCCAATTGTAGATTTGTCTTCTCTCCCAGACAAAATATTTTTCCCCTCTCCATTTCACTTTCCCAGCTCCATCCCATTCTAATCCTCCCCCAACATCAGCTCCCTTCTAGTTCCAGCCCCACCCAGCATCCGCTCCCTTCTAGTCCCCCCATTAGTCCATTTCCAGTCCTATCCTAGCCTCACCATCAGCCCATTTCCAATCCTAGCCCCCCATCAGCCCATTTCCAATCCTAGCTCCCTCCCCTCACAGCCCATTTCCATTCCAAGCCCCCCTCCCCATCAGCCATTTGCAGTTCAAGCCCCCCTTCCACTCAGCTCATTTCCAGTCCTAGCAACCCCCCCAGCCCATTACCAGTCCTAGACCCCCCATAGCCCATTACCAGTCCTAACCTCCCCATAGCGCACTTCCAGTTTTACCCCCCATCACCCCATTTTCAGTCTTACCCCCCCCCATAGCCCATTACCAGTCATAAACCCCCCTGCCAATAGCCCACTTCCAGCCCTAACCCCCATTACCCCATTTCAGTCAGCCCTTGCATAGCTCATTACCAGTCCTAACTCCCCCCATCAGCCCACCTCCAGTCCTTCCTAACCCCCACCTGCCCATTTCCAGTCCTAGCCCCCACCATAGCCCATTACCAGTCATAACCCCCCTGCCAATAGCCCATCTCCAGTCATAACCCCCCTGCCAATAGCCCATCTCCAGTCATAACCCCCCCCTGCCAATAGCCCATTTCCAGTCATACCCCCCCTGCCAATAGCCCATTTCCAGTCATACCCCCCCCCCCTGCCAATAGCCCATTTCCAGTCCTACACCCCCCCCCCCCAGGTAAATTAAAAAAAAACCTGGCTTCTGCTGCTCAAGCAGCAAAATCAGCTGTCCTGCGGCCCCTTCCCCTGTGCCCGGAGATCCGAGTCTGCTCTATCAGCGGCGTGTTTTTCAAGCCGCGAGGAGAGTATTCCCCTCTCGCGCGGCTTGAAACCGCGCGAGAGGGGAATACTCTCTTCGCGGCTTGAAAAGCACGCCGCTGATAGAGCAGACTCAGATCTCCGGGCACAGGGGAAGGGGCCGCAGGACAGCTGATTTTGCTGCTTGAGCAGCAGAAGTCAGTTTTTTTTAAAAATTTGACAATTGATTCTGCCGCTGCCACGGCGGCAACGGCAGAAGCCAGGGTTTTGGGGTTTTTTTGTTTTCCTCCGTCGCGGGCCGCACAAAGTTGTCTCGCGGGCCGCATGCGGCCCGCGGGCCGCGTGTTTGAGACCCCTGGTGTAATATATGAAGACTGCAATATTGTTAACTGCCCTGATAAAAATCTCACTTGTTGGTTTGCTCAAAGGGGTATTAACAGATCCTGGGAGCCTGTTTGTGTCATAGGTAATGTAGTACGTTTATGCTTTGTTGAAGGTAAAAACCTCATACCTCAGTACAACTCCTATAGACAGATAGGCTTGTTAAGCTTCTGTAAAACCCTCAAAAAGATGCTGGGGAAGTTTGTTACTGAGGATGGCAAAAGCTGGGATTCCTTGCTGCTGGATATATTGGTTACTATCCAGGAGTTTCCCCAGAGTTCAACAGGTTTCTCCATGTTTGAGCTGCTTTCTGGGAGAAGACCCAGGGGAATCCTAGATTGCAGTCTGAGAGACTGGGAAGAGGAGGAAAGCCTAGGACAGAACTTAGTGGACTGTGCTCTTCAGATACAAGAGTAGCTAAGAAAAGCTGGAGAAGCCACCAGATTTGGTCTGGAAAAAGTTCAAACCACACAACCCAGGAATATAATCACTCTGCTGTCACTGGTCTTCTGACCAGAAAATGGTTATGGTTACAATTTATTTAATATGGTGTATAGCAGTCTATGTGGTATACAAACAATAAAACTAAGAAAAAAATCGAAAAGAAATCCATAATTAAACAGGATAGAACAGTAGAACAAAAACTATAAATTCCAAGCAAGAGTAAAGACAAAAAGGACATACATGTGAAATGGAATTCTGGTGCTGCTACTGTCATTGAACAGCAAGCTGCTATTTATTTATTTAGCTGTATTTATATCCCGCTTTTCACCGGGTCAAAGCGGTCAATTGGGGGATACATTTAACACGAGGGGATATGAGACACATACACTAATACTTACAGGGAACATGGGCAATGGAGGGTTAAGTGGGTTATGTCTGTGGTAAGGCCCTTATGATCTTACTGAGAAGATGAGGCCTGTGAACTACAGTGGCCCAACTGGACAAGCCGTAAAACTCCAGATCTCCCTTGTGAGCCTCTTGAAATAGGTTTATTTATTTTATTTATTTACATTCTCTTATATACCGCGCTATTCTGCATCAGTGCGGTTTACATTGAACAAACTGAAATTACATTGAACTGGGCATTATAACTTAGAGATAACTATTTTACAGGGAACATGGGCTATGGAGAGTTAAGTGGCTTGCCCAAGACCACAAGGAGCACCTGTAGGACTAGAAACCCCAGTCCTTCCGGCCCAAGGTTGCTGTCCTCTAGTGGGGTTACTGCAAACTCTGCTCTGGTCCAGAGAGAGGATTTTGGATTGGAAGTTCCATTGAACCCTAAGCCACTATATGTCCCCTTTTGAGGATCAATTATGCAGAAGGCCAATCTATAACAAATGATGAATCAAAATGCTGATACAGTTATTGTCAACATTATTGGCACCTTTGCATTTTAGGTATGTTGTTGTTGTTAAGTGCCGTCGAGTCGGAGTCGACTCATGGCGACCCTCTGGATAGCTATCCTAAATTGTGTTCGGTCTTCAGTCAGGCGGCTCATTGTTGACAGACTGGTACCCGTAGCTGCTGTTATTGTAGCGATCCATCTCATTGCTGGCCTTCCTCTTTTGCGTTGACCTTCTATCTTGCCAAGCATGATGTCTTTCTCTAATGATCTCTCTCTTCGCATGATGTGTCCGAAGTATGAAAGTCGAAGTCTTGTCATCTGAGCTTCTAAAGAAAGCTTAGGTTTGATCTCCTCTAGTACCGACTGGTTTGTTCTTCGGGCAGTCCATGGTATACACAGTATTCGCCGCCAGCACCATAATTCAAAGGCATCAATTTTCTTCCTGTCTGTCTTTTTCACTGTCCAGCTTTCACATCCATATGATGTTATTGAAAATACCATAGGTATATTGTGTACATTATCTTGAGAAATGATTGGAAATATTTGTATGGAACCAAGGGTCAGCTGGACTGTTGGCCAGACAGTTCCCAAGCTGACACCTTCCTCCGTCCAGAAGGGAAACCACTCAGGGAGGACATATCACTTCCCAACAAAAGAAACATCACAGAGAGGACCTACAATTCACAACAAAATCTCACCTTATGCAGAACAAATCTCTCCTTATACAGGACAACACACTCGTACATGGTGGTAACTATCTCACAGATTTTTCTTCCAAAAGGATCTTTTTATTATTCCCTATCTTACAGAAACGGAAAACTAAGAACAAAGGAAAACAGTCTAGTAGAATTACAGATCTTACCACCTCACTGCAAGCAAACAGGGTCATTCTGTCTTTTCTTAGATATAAACAATTACATGTCAGAATGTCTGGTCCTGCCTGCCTGTCTTACTTCCTGACTCAACAGTTAGTGAGAAAATGCATGACAGGCCTCCCTGGACATGAGAGAAACAGTACACACAACAATACATACTGCCATTCACACAAAACTCTCACTCGACAAAAAGAGATACTGGGGGGAACCCAGGGAATCCATACCCCCTGCAGCCTCCACTGCGCAGGAAACGGACTCATCATACATCTGGTCCTGTCACAATATATACCTTTGCTCAGGACCAATTCTTACTATTGGGGCATTCTTCTCTAATTAGATCATTCTTGTTCCAGCTGTCTGGGCCCCCACTTGTGTGATGTTGTTCTACTCATGTCTGTACCCTTCTCCGTTGACCTTTTCTTGGGCCCATGTCTGCACTTATCAGTCTGGGCCTTGTCAGATTTATATTGTTATCTGACCTCTGCCCCCCTCTCAATTCTTTACCTGGTTTTCTTGCTTGGTTCTCTTGTTTGGTTCTCTTCCACCCCCTTAGTTCCCAAGAAATATCTCTTTAACTCCCCATGTTCTGACAACTATACTGGGGGGCCATATGATGTTCTTCATGCTAAGCTGGCATGTTTATATCTCATGATTGCCTTTTACCCTCTCTCTGTCCACCACTTACTGATAAGTGTGTTTTCACATACTTTTCCATATGATGTCACATACCTCTCAAAGCTGTACGTACGCACCTCAGTACAATTCCAGCATTCAGACATTTCAATGATTTTTCTTGTATTATTGTGTTAACCCTTTCCCGTCTGGCTCTCACATATTCCAACTGTATATCATCATAATATTTTAATAATATGTTTAAAGGTATACAACAAAAAAGATGTCTGCAACTTAGTAATTTCTGAGGAAAAAAACAAAACAAAAAATTATGACTTGGACAGGATTAATGGCATCCTTCACTAATATTTGGTTGCACAACCCTTGGAGTGAAGACAGTGTCCAAACGTTTCTTGTAGCCATCTATAAGTTTCTTACATCTGTCTGTTGGTAGTTTCTCCCACTCTTCAACCTTGATTTGCTGTAGCTCATGAATGTTTCCAGGATTTGTTTTACCAATGGCAGATTTCAGCTCTTTCCAAAGGTTCTCAATTGTATTGAGATCAGGACTCATTGCTGACCAGTTTAAAACAGTCAGTTTATTCCTTTTTAACCATTTTTTGTACGTTTTTAGATGTATGTTTTGGGTCATTGTCGTGATGGAGGACCCATAGACTTTCAACCCAGACCCTAACTTTCTGACAGTAGATAGCACATTTCTCTCCAACGTGCCTTGATAGTCCTCTGACTTCATGATTCCTTTAAGATGTTCCAGGCCTTCAGTTCCTGAGGCAGCAAAACTGCTCCACAACATTATGGAATGTCCACTACATTTAACTGTATGAAGGGTGTGTTTTTCCTTTATAAGCTTCATTTCTTTGCTTGTAAATGTATCGCTGGTCTGCATTGCCGAAGAGCTCAAGTTTGGTTTCATCTGTCTACAGAACATTTTTCCGGAAGGATTGTGGTTTCTCAAGGTGGGTTTGGGCAAAGATCAGGCATGCCTTTTTAGGTCTCTCCTTGAGCAGTGAGGTCCTCCTTGACCTTTACTCATGAAGTCCTCCTTTGTTCAGTGTACTGTGTATGATGTGGGCTGAAACCACCACTCCAGATTTGCTCCAGGTCAGCCTTTAAGCTCTTTGGATATGGCACGTGGTGTTTTTCCAATAATTTGCACTAACCTTCAAAGACTTCTTGGATTAATTTTTCTCTTCCCACCACATCTTGGGAGGTTTTTGATAGTTCCATGAACAGAAAACTTCTTAATTAGATTGTGAATTGGAGACAGAGGAATCTCAAGGTCTTTGGAGGTGGCTTTGTACCCCTTTGAAGTTTGGTGATAACTGCCCGAAACTGTCAGAAAAGCCATTATCTTGTCATCACTATTGTGAAAATGGAACAGGGAGTGAATGTGGCCATTTCAGACATTAGAGAAATCATTCGTTGGTTGATTCAAGTCTTGTGAGTACTGACAGTTGATCACAGGTGAGTCTGATTTTACTGCAATGAGAATGTGGTTCTTCTGTTCAAACTGATTTGAATTGTTTGCCAGGACATTATTGGTACCCTTATAATGTCCCAGTTTTTATTAACTACTATTTCCTTTTTTAATTTGTCTTGTTTGCATATATAGTCCATAGCCATTTCACTGGTCACTTTTTAGGAGATATTGGACATTAAAGGAGCTGAACTGCAAGGGTGCCAATAATGTTGACCACAACTATATCTTTAATATCACTGGAAGGACTCATCTGGCTTGCCATAATATTGCCACAAACCATAGGAATAATCATCCAGCAGTGACTGCACTGAAGGAGATCTGGCAGCAAGCAGTAGCCTCAGAAGCGAGAGAGATGCTTAAACTCATAGTGATTGAAGAGTCCAGCAGCAAATGTTCATCTCCAATTATACTTGTCTGTAAACTAGATAGAAGTCTCTACTTCTGCATTGATTTCAGAAAGGTTAATTAAGTTTACAAGCTTGAAGCCTACCTGATGCCTCTGGTTGATGAAATTATTGAAAGACTGGGAGCAGTCCAGTTTCTCTATACTGGGCCTAATCCAGAGAGATTGGCACATGCTTTTCATTCCAGCAGTCAAGGAGAAGACAGCCTTTTCTATTCCTGAAGGGCTGTTGAGTTCCTCACACTGCCATTTGGACTTCACTGAGCTTTTGATATATTCCAGTATCTGGTAGACTGCTTCCTGCAGCTCCATGGCAGTTTTTGCAGCAGCTTATCTTTCAGTGCTGGCTTTTAAAATAAGGACAAATTGTTCTTACAAGTCTGTAAAAGGCTGGCTTTGACAACAAAACCGAAGAAGAGCTTCCTAGGAGGACTAAAGTACACAAGTTCCATAGAGAAGGGGCAAGTCAATCTGCAGATACAGAAGGTAGACACCATTGCATGTGTGCCCATTCCCCAATCAAAGAAACAAATAAAAGCCTTAGGGTTTCTCAGTTATTGCGTTGTGTGTGTGTCATCAAGGCAATGCTGACTCCTGGCGATCCAGCCCCTGGGTTTTCTTGGCAAGGTGCATCCAGAAGTAGATTACCAGGCCTGCCTTCTGAACATTAGCAACATTTCATATCAAACTTACCAGAGAAGACAGAGCCATTAATCCATCTATTGCAGAATAGTATACCAGAAAAGATTTCCTGATTTAGAAGAGTTGGAGAAAGCCTTTCAAAATTTATAAAAGAGGCACTTTGCTCAGATCTTGTTTTGAGCCTCTACTTCAATCGCCCATTTTAATACAGATGAATGCATCCGATGTAGGTCTAGGAGCAGATTTGGTCCAGCAGAAGGATAGTCAGGAAACCCCAGTGGCCATTAAGTCAGAAATTGCTCCCTAGGGAGAAGGCATATGCAGTGATTGACAAAACGGCATTGGTAATAAAAAAAAAAAAAAAAGGCACTGGGAGGCACTCTGATACTACCTTCTGGGGCACAGGTTTATCCGGATAATGGATTACACAGGTACACTAAAAATTTTTTTTTTAAACTGCCTCTAATGTTTCGATTGATTTTTACGTTTTTTGGTGCGCTGAATCCAAATCTGGTAACCAATTTGCTCCATCACGTACAGATTTTTTGCTACATTGGGTTAGCAGTTTGAGGTGAACGTTTCAGATTGAGTGCGATAGAGATAAAAGTTTCTTGGATGAATTCTTTATACTAATTGTTTAGTAGTTATTCAAATAAGAATAAAGAAAATTGTAACAAGGCAGCACATAAGAATAGAGTAATGTCAACAAAACACACTGTGATGGTAGCAAAATTGTCTGCACTTAAAACAGCCACATACATGTGCACAAACATTGAGCATATAAGAGCGAGGTTAGACACAAAGCAAAGCAAAGAAATGTGCAAAAAATGTTGTACAGGTATGTATGTAAGAATAGAAAACGCAAACCGCACCATTGCAATAAATGAAGACAAACACCCGATGGTGTGAAAATAAAATTCTAATAAATGAGATCCGACACTGTGGTAATAACTAGCAAATTTGTATTTCAAAGTTTAGTAAAAACACGATATTTGTCAACACAGTTTAGATTTTAAAGTCATTCTTGGGTCAATCAATCTCCTGGTGGGCCCGTTTCTTCTTCCCCCAAATGCTTCTCTTGGTGCGCTGCTTGGCGTATTTTTCATCTGGGGTTTCTCGCAGCAGCAACCAGCAGAAATCAGCCATCATAGTGGTGTTCCATCTTCCTTGGTACCTTCTCTCTGCGTCCTTGATGTCCTGGTGAAACCTTTCACCTTGTTCTTCACTGTACGCCCCCAAGTTTTCGGGAAAGTAGTTCACATGGGAGTGCAAGAAATGGACTTTCAGGCTCATGTTACAGCCTTGTTCTTTGAAGGCATTGAGCATCCTGGCAACAATATCCTTATAGTTCTCATCCCGCCTGTTCCCCAAGAATTTGAGAACAACATCCTTGAAGGAATCCCAGGCTTCTTTTTCCTTCTCAGACATCGTTTCAGCGAATGCTCCATCTGAAATGAGTTTCCTTATATCAGGGCCAACAAACACTCCTTCCTTTAGCTTTGCTTCAGAAAGTTGGGAAACTTTGAGCAAAGGTACCGAAAGCACTCACCATCTTTTGGAAGGGACTTGATGAATTGCTTAATGAGACCCAACTTAATGTGGAGAGGTGGTAATAGAATTTTATCACGAGGTACCAAGCTCTCATGAAGAACATTTTTCTCACCGGGTCTCAAATACTCCCGAATTGGCCAGTCTTTTTTCCCCCAGTGTAGGTCGTGGGCCCGGCTATCCCACAAGCAAAGGAAGCAGGGATATTTGGTGAAACCGGATTGCTGCCCTAATAGCATGGATAGAATTTTAAAGTCTCCACAAATCATCCACTTATGCTCATTATAACGAATCTTCTGAAGAATCAGGGCCAAATTCTCGTATTTTTCTTGGAGAATAACAGAGTGAGCAATAGGAACTGAAGCGAATGTGTTGCCATTATGAAGAAGAACACCTTTTATGCTGTCTTTTGACGAATCAATGAACAGCCGCCATTCAGCAGGATCATACTTGAGTTTAAACTCTTCCATCACTCCGTATATATCGTTGCAAAATACCAAATCTTCCTCTTTGCTGAAATACTTCAAAAATTGTGTCTCGCGGTTGCGGTACCAATAAAAAGTTGTTCCTGGTGACAATAGATTTTTCTGTTTAAGCCGAGAACCTAGCAGTTGGGCAGCATCTATTGGGAGTCCTAAATCCCGGACTAAATCATTCAATTCAGCTTGAGAGAAAAGTTCAGGTTTCGGATCTGGTTCAGTTTCAAACTCGGAAGTACTGGACTCATCGGGAAAAGCCATCTGATGAGTCTCATCATGATCAGAACCGTCCACACAAATATGATCCAAAGATTTTGGTGGTTCAGGCACAGGTACTTCGTTGCTATGAGGCATAGGCCTAATTGCTGAGGGAAGGTTGGGGTAACTTATTACGTTCTTATTTTCTAAGTTGTATCCCTTCACAATGCAAGAGCAAAAATAGCAGTCACTGCTGTGGTCTCTTTGTTCACGCCACATCATAGGTATTCCGAAACGAAATGCTTGTTTTTTACCTTTCATCCATAAGCGTAGATCTTCCTCACATGTCTTGCACACTTTGTGAGGAGCCCACGGTTTGTCTTGATCGCCTAACTTCAAACCGAAATAGGCGAAATATACTTTTTTAATAAATGCAGAAATGTTCCTCTGCCGCTTTTTCACGGTATATTCCCCACAAATAAAACAAAAACTGTCCGGAGAGTTGACCCAACCTCTGGCTCTGTGAGCCATCACAAATACACAGCACTGCAAACTACAACTGTAGTGAACCACTTCGGAATAAAGCTGGATTACGACTGAGCAAACAAAAGGTAATAATGAACTTGCAAGAAACTGAAATTTGACAGGAACGTTCATGTCGCAACCACCGTGTTTGAGCGAGCGAACGAGGCGAGGCGAACAGGAAAGAACATGCGCCTGCGCGAGTACTGGATTTAGCCCCCCCACCTCCCAATTGTCCTGTTAATGTATAAAATGAATACAAAACACTCTAAAATATCATGAGGGAGTGTTTCTAGTTAGTTAACCATTACAACCTCTATTTTGGGCCAAGAAAATAAACTGCAGTCGGCTAAAAAGAAATTATGTGAACATTCCTTATATGGGTAAGAAATCTAATTTTGCAAGAAAACGTGACGTGATGGAACATTTTGGCTATTTTTCCTGGATTCAGCACCCCAAAACTATAGGAATCAGTTGCAAAACTGGAGGCAGTTTTTTGGTAGTGTACCTGTGTTACCAGCCACTCAAATGGATAAGCCAGGAGCAAAGAAACCAATGCCGGGGCAATGCAGTGGTTCCTGAGCCCTCCAGCCCTGCAACTATGAAGTACAACAGAGGGCAGGAAGGGACCACCAGAACATAGATTTCCTTTCTCAGAAGGTGACCCTGGCAGAGACAAGCACTCCAATCTAGGAACAGTTTTATATGTATTTGAAGGAGTATACAAAAGAGATCCCTGGTCCTCTTTAAGACCAGTCCACTTTAACAAGGACTTAGCTGAGGAACACAAAAGCAAGGATGGGGCCTGGGAAAGGAAGGTAAAAGCTCAGACTGGCCCCAGAAATATATTTGGTCTGTATATCTTTAAAGTATTCGGTTGTAACCCCGTTTTCCATATCGTCCTAGATCAGTCTAGACAAGTGGGTTGTGTTCCCCTATTTATGATTGGTGGAGGCAACCAATGAAAAGCCCAGGTTTCAATGACATCACTCCTATGCCTCTATTTGCATCAGCCACCAGAGGTTTCCTCGATATTTTTTTTTTTTGTCTCCAGCAGGTGGTGGTTGGATTTTCTTCTCTCTGAAGAAAATCTGAGGATTGAGAAGAAAAGATTGATTAAACATTCATGAACAATCACTTTGAGGGTGACTCACTTGAGTGCAATGTGAGAGTTTCCACTAGACTGCAGTCTTTTTGGTAGCCATAGGAGGGAGGGAAAATTGGTTCAGTTCCACGCACTTATAAGAGCCTGTCGAGTAGCCACAAAATTGGAAAGATTTGGTAGGATCTGGAAAAGTGCAGCAGCCTCGCACAACCTCTACGCCGCCTCCCTCCTCCTCTATTCCCCCCTGCTCTCTCCCAAATATTGCAGAAGGCTTTCAGGGGGATCTGCCTGTAAAAGCCAGTGAAACAGTATCATGGGAGTAGAGCTGAACCTGGCATAGATCCTCTGCCTGGGGCTCTCGGGGGGTGACTATAAAGGCTTGACCTAGTCATTATCCTTGTTGGGGGCTCCCGATTTCCATCTGTGTGGGACGAAATGTGGGGTAGACTGCTGCCGACTTGGCCTAGTGTGTGGATTTCCCACCATTTTCTGCACGCATTAGTAGCGTTTTCTCGTCTTCTGTACCTGGCAGTCTCATGGCTCCAATTCACATTCTTGCCCTAGCACTTGTAACGTGCATTGCAGTAAAAGCTCAGTCAAGAAGCGCTGCAATTAAAATACAGTTAACGTGTGCCTTCGGACCACCACAGCCTTAGTGTGCACTGTGATGCTTGCCTTAACTCTGTCTTCTTTCAGGAAGCGTTTGACCTGTGGCAAGTGAGGTGCTTCATCTGGATTCTAGACTCTGCCCTGTTCTTGCATGGCGGTTTCTGGATCATTCCTGGAGGGCCTGCTCCCCCTCTTTCAGCAGAGGGATGAAATTAGTCCAGCTTTGCCTGTCTTGGACAGGAGGTGATAGATGGCACTATGGGTAAGAATATCCAGCCGGCTGGAGGATCTGGTGACCATGCTATGAGCTGCTTCTTGTCCTCCAAGGGGTCTGTGGTGGCTGTGCCCCCTGGTTCTGTGGGGTCATTTCCGAGAGGAGAGCTTCCGGACTCCAGATTATCTTCCCTGGAATTATTTCCTTTTTTGCAGCAGGTCTGGTCCTTCTGCTGTGGAAATTCAGACCCTGAAACCTTTGGGTGCACCCAAGCGCAGCCTCCTGAGGGGCAGGTGAAGAGTGGAAACACTGTTTGCCTTTGACTAAGTGTCCCTGGAGTAGGGTGCCCCCTGGAGATGGGGAATAGCTGAGAGCTGACGTGGATGTAGAAATACTCTCGCTCTCAGAAGATTGTGATCTGCCTATTCTGGAAGGAGGAGTTGGCGACATTGTTTGCCAGTCTCATCCTCCTTGAATTTGATGGAGGCTTCCAGCATGGAGCAGGAGCTAAAGATACACCCGCTCCTTCAAGGGATGTGAAAATCTACTGTTTACTTCCCGTTCTCAAATGTGATGAAGAATATGATCCGGTTGGCGTGGGACTCTTCAGACTCTCAACCTAAAGGATTAATGGTGTGTAAGAAGATCTCTGCTCTCCTGGAGGAGGAGCGCATTGAGTGGTTTGGCATTCCTAAGGTGGATGCACAGGTCACAGCAGTTATCATATGGACCACCATTCCTGTGAAAGGTGGATCGGCCTTAAAGGATTTTCTAGACCATAAGGTGGATTCATGGTTGAGGAGCCAGTTTGCCATGGTGGTGGCTATTCTGCAGTTGGTTGTATGTACCAGCCTGACATCATGAGCCCTGCTGCAGTGGATTTAGTGTCTTCCACCACATGATACTACCCCTCTTTTGGAGTCTGTTACGGCCTTCCTTTCTGATGCCATGTATGACCTAGTATGTTTGGTGGCCAGGGATAGTGCCCTGATGACGGTCTCAATGTTTGATTTGGCTCCAGCACTGGGCAGTGGAGACATCTTCCAAAGCCCAGTTGACCCGACTGGCTTTAAGGCAAAGCTTCAGTTTGAAGCCGATTTTTGGAGAAGCTGGTGAAGGACTGGCCTGTGATGTGAAGAAACACAAGAGCGAGCAGGTATGGAAGTCACATGCGCTTTATTGAAATGAAAAACCCCAATGCGTTTCGGCGAATGCCTTCATCAGGGGGTGCTAGAGGACAACAAACAATATAATAAAATCAAATCAAATAATATAATACCTTATAAAATATGAATTATAAAAACATTATATAACTTATTCTTATAACATTTTTTAAACATAAACACATGTAAATAACCATACTTAATATGAAAAAGGACAAACAGTATGATGTAATAAAATCATAATGTACATAATGCACAGGTAGTCTTTATCAATACACTAGATGGAGCGCATATAGTAATAAAGATATGGCACAAAACCAATCGTATAGTAGACAATGCTAAAAAATAAGGATACCATTAATAACACAAATACAACGGTAAATAATGGTGATAAAATACTAAACACGGATAACAGGAAAGCCAGACCCAGAATGGAGTCATTCAAAACTCCAAGGAGAACTATTCTTTTTAAAAAAAAAAACTTTTATGATCATATCTCCCCAACAAAACATATCAAATTAATGAACAATAGAATACTAAAGTAAAAACATTCTTAAAATGAGTACGTGTATTGTGTGGTCGGGAGAAAACCACACCACAAAACTCTAACATTATAGAGAAAAGTAACTATGTGCAAAAATGCAAACAAACACCACCAGTGTTGCGAACCAACTAGTGCAAGGTAACAGAGGCTCTAATATTGAATAAAAATCAAACTATTAACATCGTGTCAAAAAATATTTTAAATTCTGAGCCTGCAGCGTGATGGCCGCACTTTGTTAGAGCTCCGTCCTCACAGCCCCAAAATCATAGCAAACATGCGCTAACGTTAGCAAACTGCCCCCCTCTGCCTACCCTGGATCGGCGTGAGTAAAGAGGTCCTCCTCGGAGCTGAGATTCGGCGGCTTAGCGGGCTTCCAGCAGATTGGACCATCTTGGGGGTTGCTCCGGGAGTGCGGCCTGCTGAGTGCCTCCACGCGTCAACGGCCCCGGCTCTGCCTGCTCCCGCGGATAACAGAAGAGCCCTACGCGGGTCTAATTCCGGAGCGGAGCCCTGCACGATTGAGCGGCAACTTCCTGGGCGCTGCACTGTGCATCGTTCGGCAGCCCGTTGGTTGGGGGAGGCAACTGCTCCAAACATTGCTGCAGCACACAGAGAGGCCTCAATCTTGTCTGCGAGACCTGCCGAATCGGCGTGGAGACCGCGTGGCAGCTGCCGGAGTGGGCCATCATCCTAGGCCTCTACGAATTGCCCCGAGGGGGGTAAGTCCGGGCGCCCACTTTCCTGCTTCTTATATTTTGTACCTACATCTGGAGTGGGAGACAGAGGCTATTTGTTAACAGCTTGGAGCCCCGCAGAAGCTTATGTCCCCTCTGAGTGGAACTTGGGGGCCCTATTAAACACCTGTTGCCCTGGGAGGGCTGGGACAGCTTTCTCCTTTTCTTTTTGCTGTCTCACTAATTACCCAGTGCCCTATACTTTGCTGGCATTGCCTATACCCGTTTCCTGACACTGTGTGGAGGCAACTGTGCTGAAGATTTGTGAGAGCCTGGATGCTGCTGTCTCCTTGGGGTGCCCACTTTTTCTTCTTTGCTGGCATTGGATACACCTCTCTCCTAACACTGTGAGTCTTTGGAGACTTTGTGAAATGGCTGCTAAAGCTAAGAGCTCAGAAGTTCGGGAGGGGATGCGCTCCTCTCAACGCCTGCAGAGCAAGTCCGGAGCCCCCAGTAGCCCCCACGAACAACCCCTCCCATCAGGTTCTGATGATGAGACCGTCAGCGAGGAGGACTTGGATCCACATAAACAACTCTCCTCGGCTCAACTCAAACAAGAACTCCGTAGGGGCTTTGCAGAACTAGCTAATGAGTTTCGCGCGCTACGAGAGGACCTGCTGAAAGATGTCGCTGAGCTTAGGACTGACGTCAAGGAGCTGGGAGCTCGAGTGGAAGACGTGGAGACCAAGATGGTAGAACAAGATGGGATGTTGATGGATTTACAATGTGCTCTAGACCGGCAACATGCGCAAACCATGGAACTGACTTATAAAATTGATGACATTGAAAACCGCTCTCGCCGCAACAATGTGCGTTTCCGTGGCATCCCAGAGGCGGCAAGGGGTGGAGAAGACCTACCAACTATACTTAAATTGCTAATAGCGGAATTGCTCTCGACGGAGGACTTGGCTGCACACGCCTCTGGTATGGAAATTGAGCGAGTTCACCGCGCTTTGGGGAAACCCCCTAACAACCAACCTTGCGATGTTATTGCGAGATTTCTGCGCTACACTGATGCTGCGCTTCTTATCCGGCGAGGCCGGGAGAAAAAGACGGTCCGATTTCAAGATGCGACAGTGTCTATCTATCAGGACCTCTCGACGTTCACCCTGGCGCGGCGGAGAGAGATGAAGCCGGTCTCCGAGGTCCTGAACAGCAAGGGGATTCGCTATTCCTGGTCCTTCCCATTTAGGATGAACTTTCTCTTGGGCAACAAAAAGATCTCTGCAAAAGATTACACTGAAGCTTGGCGAGCCCTGCGCCAGGCGGGCCTAGTAGATGACAATGCCCAGCCTCACCCGTTGCCCCCTAAACCCCAGCACTCCTGGTGGACTCGGGTGGGCAAGCCCACTTGATTCCTTTCTGTGCACTTGAGGAGTTCCTCTTTATTTTTTATTTTTTAGGGAGTCCTATTCTGTGGGCCCCCGACCTTTTGGATGCCTGGAGGTGGGAATTAGATTGGGGTCCCCACTCTTTTTTTTTCTTTTTGGTATATGGGGGGCAGCTGATGATCTGCAAATGTTTTGTTGCTGTTACTGCTCTGGCAGAGGGGCATGATGAGCTTGATGATCCGGGGGAGGTGGAGTAGTGGGGGGTATGTTTATCTCTGTTCTTCACTGTTTAGGCTGAATTTTTGCCTTAAGGGGTTCTGGGGGGTTCGGGGTTTGTGGTCAATTTACCGTGTCCTGTGATAACTTAAACAGGCAGGTGGTATTGACGGGAAGGGGGGGGGAGATGGGGGGGGGGCTTTTTATTAATATGGAATTGGGGAGTGTGCTTGGGCTTGGGAGGAGGGACTATGACCTTTGTTCTTGGAAAGTGGAATGGATGGGTTCGGCTAACTAATTCCCTGGGTTTGATGAGGGGGAGCTACCATTGGGACCTTTTGGATAGCGGGCGGCAACGAGGGAGTGGATTGTAACTGCTAATGGTGCGCTTTGTCTCTTTGAATGTTAAGGGCCTTAACTCCCCGAGGAAAAGATCCCTCCTGTTCTCCGAATTGCGCACTTTGCAGGGGGACATTGTTTACCTACAGGAGACCCATCGTCAGAACTGTAAGCAGGGCTGGATAAGGAGGTCCCCGTATACTGAGGTGCGGGTAGCCTCGGATGCACAGGGACAGAAGAAACGGGGAGTGGCCTTAATGTTTCACCAGAGCCTCTCTCTACAGATAGAGGAGACAAAACAAGATACCTTGGGGAGGTGGCTCTTCCTGAATATCCGTCTAGAAGGGCACCTGCTCACCTTGGCTAATGTTTACGCTCCCAACACAGGTCAAGGGGCCTTCTTTGCATGATTGAAAGCCTCATTGGCGAATTTTGCAAGAGGTCCTATTGTTCTGGGGGGGGACTGTAACACGCACCTGGTGCCCCACCTGGATTCCACAAGTCGTGTTGGGGGGCGAGTGGGGGGGATCAGCCAGGGCCCTGCAAAGCCTCATGCTTGACTTAGGTCTGAAGGACGTCTGGAGGGATACCCATGGGGGGGAAAGAAGCTATACGTACTACTCTCCGGTCCATCAGGTTCATACTCGCATTGATTATTTTCTATTGGATCAGCGCCTGATGGACGGGAGAGTGAAGGCTGGACATGGAGCGCTGACTTGGTCAGATCATGCCCCGTGCTGGCTTGCTCTTCCACCTGGCTTGTACAGTGAGCACCAGAGGCTTTGGCGCCTAGATGTAAGGTTCCTACGACGGCAGGGCGCAGTGCAGGATCATGTCCGTTTTATTACGGAATTTTTTGAGCTTAACAACTCTGGGGATGTTCCTCTCCCCACGGTGTGGGAGGCTTATAAGGCTACGGCTCGTGGTCAACTCATGGCGGAGGCGGCCGGCATGCGCAAAAAGTGGACGCGTGAACGCGACCAGTTGGTGGCGGAGGCTACCCGCTTGGGCTCGGAGCACGCCCGAACTGGTTCGCGACAGGTCCTGCGCCAGTGGAGGACAGCTCGAGCCACCTTGGATGCGTGCTTGCAGAAAGAATTAGATAATAAGCGCCGCAAGTTACGACAAAATTTTTATGAGCATGGGAACAAAACAGGCCGCTTCCTAGCCTTGCGTCTTCGCCAACAACAATCTGCGCGAGTGGTACGCGAACTGCGTGACGCTGGGGGACGGAAGAGGGTTATCTCCCGGGAGATACGCGATCTTTTTGCTGACTTTCTGGAGCAGCTTTATAAGGCGGAGCCTTTTGAGCGGGATCGTGTACAGGACTATTTGCGGGGGATTGGTCTGCCGCGTCTTTCCGACCCTGACCAGGCTCAGCTAGACTCTGAATTAACGATAGATGAAGTGGAAACCGCAATCCGACGATTGAAAACTGGGAGTGCACCAGGAAGTGATGGCTTCCCAGCAGAATATTATAAGAAGTTTCGGGTGCAATTGGCGCCAACCTTGACTATCTCTTGTTCAACGAGATCTTGGGAGGGGCTTCTTTACCACCATCCCAGCGTGAGGCATTGATCGTGATGATACCCAAACCTGGTAAACCATTGCACGACGCGGCGTCATACCGCCCCATCTCCCTGTTAAATGTTGACGTTAAAATATTTGCTTTTGTATTGGCGGCGCGCCTGAATCGGGTACTTCCGGGCCTGGTTCACCCGGATCAGGTGGGATTCGTGCCAGGACGCCAGGCGGCAGACAACATTAGGCGTATGTTGCAGGTCATTCATGTCGCCCAACGGGACCCACAACCAGCTCTGCTGGTGGGGATTGACGCAGAAAAAGCCTTTGATCGGGTTGACTGGGAATACTTATGGTGTGTTCTGGAGAAAATGGGCTTCGGCTCTAATTATATCTGTTGGGTTCGCAGTCTTTATCAGATGCCCCAGGCGTGTGTTTGGATCAATGGAGGACACTCGAGACGCTTCCTGTTGGAACAGGGCACGCGACAGGGTTGCCCTCTTTCGCCCCTACTCTTTGCTCTCGCGATGGAACCCTTGGCCCAGAGCTTCCGAGAACATCTAGGCTTGAGGGGGGTTCACATTGGCCCTGAGGATTATAGGGTTGCGCTTTTTGCGGACGACATCATACTGTCCCTGGTGGACCCGTCCATCTCCCTTCCAGTTGCGATGCAGCTGTTCAATAACTACGCGCGAGTATCTGGTTTCAAAATCAATTACACTAAATCGGAGATTCTGAATGTTGGGGTCCCTGGGGCGGTTTGTACGGAGCTCCAGGCGGCTTACCCTCTTCGCTGGGTGTCTGGAGCTCTACGTTACCTAGGGGTGCAGTTGACCGTGGAGCGGGCAGACCTTTTTAAGGCCAACTATGATCCCTTGGTTCGGCGGGATCTAGAAGTATGGAAGGGCTTGCTCTTTTCCTGGTTCGAGCGTATAGCCGTAGTTAAGATGGTGGTTGTTCCCCGCTTCCTTTACTTTTTTCAGGTATTGCCGCTTCCCATCGCGCGGGCCACTTTGGCGACCTGGCAGCAGTTGCTCATGAAATTTATTTGGCATTATCGCCGTCCACGCTTGGCGCGACCGGTTCTTTATGCCCGTACGCGCTCTGGAGGTATGGGCATGCCCAATTTATATTGGTACTATGCGGCGGGGTGGAGTGGATGATTGCTGATAGCACTAAGCGATGGGTGCAACTGGAAATGAATTTGGCGGGGGGAGCTGGCTTGGGAGATTGGCTGTGGTTAGGCCCGAAATTACGCCGTGGTAAGCGCACTAGCAATCCCTATATTCTTCACACCCTCCGTTGTTGATCGGCATTTTCGATCTCGCGACATGGACTTAACCCCTTTAGCTCCTATAGTAGATAACGCCTCTTTCCCACCGGGGTTAAGTGATGCAGTTTTTCGGCAGTGGGGACATCACGGCCTTAGTAGGGTTGGACAGCTTTTTGATGATGGTCAATTACAACCCTTTCGTGCGTTACAAGATGAATTTGACATTCCGGCCAGGCAACATTATCAATATATGCAAGTGATACACTGGGTTCGATCCAAACATGTTCGGCCCCAAGTAGCGCGGGCCCTGACCGATTTGGAACGTTACTGTGAGGGGTGCACTACCACTAAGGGACTCGTGGCGACCCTGTATGCTCACTTGCAGGGCTCCCATTCGTGTTCTACCAGACACAGGGAACTTTGGAACTCCGACCTGAACCTTTCCTATACTGAGCAGCAGTGGGAAAGGGTGGAAACTCACCTGTGGAAAAGTGCGGTAGCGATTAATGCCCGTGAGACCAATTATAAAATATTGTACCGCTGGTACATGACTCCGGCGCGGATCGCGCGCTTCTATCCTGGCGCGGTGGACCTCTGCTGGCGTAACTGTGGGCATCGGGGTACCCTAGGGCATATTTGGTGGGACTGCCCCCGCATTCGCGCCTATTGGAGGGGTATCCAATTTCGGATGCAATTGCTTCTGGGAGTGAGTGTCCCTTGGGATCCGGGGATTTTCCTGTTTGGGGCCGCGGTGCCAGGAGCACAGGCTCCACAGCTTGCTTTACTTCACCATGGTCTGAATGCAGCTAGGTTATCCCTTGCAGCAGCCTGGAAGCGTGCCTTGGCCCCCTCCTTTCAGACTTGGCTGGAACGAATGTGGGATATGTATACCATGGAACAAGGGGTAGCGGTCAATAGGATGCGCCTGACGCGCTTTGAGTTGGTGTGGGCACCTTTGGTCTCTCGTTACGGTGCGTGACTGTGCTGGATAAGAGGAGGGGAACTTGCAGACGTTAAAGGGAGCTAGCCCCTTGAGTGTATCTGCTCCTCATCACCCTCCCCGTACTTGAACGTTAGAGAGCCATAGAGGGGGGGATTGGGAGGTTGGGTGGGAGGGGGATCCTGGGCTAGGGAGGTGTCGGGGGGGGGGGGGGAGGACGGGAGGTTGGGGGGTCACTGCTCTCTGTTTCCTTATTTTAAAACTGCAGAAATGAAGGCATATTGTTGACTGCCACTGTGATCTGGCGTTATGTTATTATTGTTGCTTTTTCTTTGAAGATCTTTGTGGTTTATGATGTTCTGTATTCTTTGGAAGCCTTTTAATAAAAAAGAAAATTTAAATTCTTAGTAAGAGCGATCACCTTCAGCTCCGTCAGCAGGCTATAACATCAATTCTTGAACGCTGAAATTGGCGCGCTTTTAAGGTTAAAGGGTACAATGTAAAAAATGCATATGTATGAAGTAACGTAGAAAAGGGGAATATAAAAGACTTTAATAATGTTTATGTTTATTAAAATACTTTTTATACCGCCCCATACCAATGGCGTCTAGGCGGTTTACAGAGTAAAAAATATAAATTACAATGCATCTCATTGAAAAAATCCATTGCCAATTATTGCCAAAAATAAGGGGGACAGCAAGGAAACCACGATTGTGGGTGTTGCTGGCACAACGGAACTTGTGCAATGTAGCAGTAATGATTATATTGCAATAGGACCATCAATATGTAACCTGCAAGGTTAACAGTAAAACTTTCAAAAAGTGTACATGTAGACCAAATTGTAGAAGAAAAAGTGTGAAAAAAAAGAATGTGAAGAAAAAATAAATAAAAAATAAGGCCAGATACGAATCCTAGCCCTAAGGCTGAATTCTTGAGCAAGCGAGTTTGAAAGGCATAGGAACTGTGCACGAAGGCACTGTAACAAATCAATTGCTCTCATAAAGAAATAAAATAATGGCAACAATTACTTAAGCTCAAGAACCATAAACTCATGACTGTGATGGAAGCGATGAACTCCAGTGCTGTCGTTCTTGAAAATCCCGAACCGGCGCGCTTTAAAAATCAAGGGGGTGCATAAAAACAACTAGTGCAAGGTAACAACGGCTCTAATGTTGAACACAAATCAAACTAAAACATCATAGCAAAAAATGTTGTAAGTTCTTAGTGAGAGCGATTACCTTCAACACCGTCAGCAGGCTATGACATCAATTCCTGAGAACGCTGAAATTGCCGCGCTTTTAAGGTTAAAGGGTACAACGTAAAAAATGCATATGTATGAAGTAACGTAGAAAAAGGGAATATAAAAGATTATAATAATGCATCTCATTAAAATAATTTACACCCAATTATTGCCAAAAAAAAGGGGGGGGCAGCAAGGAAACCACGATTGTAGGTGTTGCTGGCACAACGGAACTTATGCAGTATAACAGTAATGATTATGTTGCAATAGGACCACCAATATATAACCTGCAAGGTTAACAGTAAAAACTCTCAAGAAGTGTGCATATAGACCAAATTATGAAGAAAAAATTAATTAAGGCCAGATACGAATCCTAGCCCTAAGGCTGAATTCTTGAACAAGCGAGTTTGAAAGGCATAGGAACTGTGCGCGAAGGCACACAGGCAATGTAACAAATCAGTTACTCTCATAAGGAAATAAAATACAATAATTGCAACAATTACTTAAACTCAAACTATAAACTGAAGACCATGATGGAAGCGATGAACTCCAGTGCTGCCGTTCTTGATCCCGAAACCGGGGTGCTTTAAAAATCAAAGGGGTACATAAAAACGGGGAAAAAAAGGGGGTGTGACATGACTCAAAGGAAAGACTTAAGGGGCTTGTTTACAAAGCCGCGGTAGCGATTCGTGATCGTTATCGAAGCCGTGGCCCCATTGATTTCAATGGGGCCGCGGCTCCGATAACGATCGCGAATCGCTACCGCGGCTTTGTAAACAAGCCTCTAAAACTTAGAACAAATAACCACAGCCGCAATTGTTGCAAACGGAAGCGATCCCAATGTGACCTACGGTCCTTAAAAAATAATTACGTATGTGTAAATATAATAAAATTGTATATAGTATTGATAGGGATAATTACTGATGAGACCACATAAAGAAGGCCTATTTCGAATCCTGATCCTAAAGCTAAAACGAATAAAAATACAAAAATTGTGGAAAATAAAAAAGCAAACAGGCAACAAAAGAGTTGCACACCATCTGTTACCATGAAAAACAAAACAAAATAAGAACTTTGACAACTAAATAAGGCACATCTTGACCTTGGAATCTTGATAGAAGCGAACAAAAAAAAACTGCATAGGGGAAACTTGCAACAAGTTGCCACACCACCAGTCAACTACTTATTGTTATACATAAAAACCAAAAAACAAGATGTAAAAAATATAATTAAAATTTTGAGCAAGATCAAAAAGGTTGAAATGCCAATTAAAAACCTGCTTGGCAAAAAACTTGTTACATAGGCTATAGGAAGACCGCCAGATTTAAATCCTGATTCAGACCCAGAGGCTCAACTGATTGCAACTCATAAATGAACCGCTGCTCAAGTTTGAGTAGAAGTGAATCTATATTGCCTCCATGCCAATGTGGATGTACAACTTTCAGAACAAAGAATTTTAAGTCAGAAACAAGATGATCCTTTTCCATCCAATGAGCAACCATTGGTTTATCTGGAACACGTCTTCCTAGACAACTTTTGTGTTTTATGATTCGTGTCTTCACAGGGCGAGTAGTTTTACCAACATATAACAACTTACATGGACATATGACTACATATATAACATTACTAGTCATACAATTGGAGTAATGATTGAGAAAAACCATTTTCTGAGTAATTGGATGTATGAACACATCCTTCATTGTAATACCATTCAAACACAGAGCAGCGCCCACATTGAAAATGACCTTTAATTTTAACAACTGGTCGTGGCTTGGATAAAGCTGAGGGAACCAAGAAATTTCTTAAATTATGATTCCTTTTATGTGCAATAGTCAAGGATTTATGTGCCAAAAAAGGAAGTGATGAAACCAAATGCCACTCCCATCTAAGAATGTTGGAAATGTCTTTGGAGAGGGCCGAAAAAGTTAAGGCACAAACTACTTGACTCTCTTTAGTCTGTGTCTTTTTCTTAAGAAGTGTATTTCTATCTAATGTCTTAACTTTATTGTATGCCTTTTGAATGACAAGCATAGGATACCCTCTCTCATTAAACCTAGCGTTCATATTGGTTGCATGTTTTTCAAAATCGTGTTGCAATGTGCATAACCACCTAACCCTAAGAGGTTGACCATAGAGAAGGTTGTCCTTCAAAGATTTATTATGAAAACTATCGTACCGTAGAAGGGTATTGCGATCAGTAGGCTTACGGTACAAGTCTGTAAGAAATCCATCGGCACCCTTTTTGATGTTAATGTCAAGATACGAAATCTGAACCGAACTGAATGCCCCTTCAAATTGTAAGTGTGCATCTTGAGAGTTGAGCCAAAGAAAAAAAGACTAAGTATTCTTCGTTACCATCCCAGATCAAAAAAACATTGTCTATGTATCGCAACCATAATTTAATGAACTTCTTAAACGGATGATGTTGTAAGAACTGGTATTCAAAATTGGCGACATAGAGATTTGCAACATCAGGTGCCATGGACGACCCCATGGCAACCCCTTTGATTTGTTTATAAAAAATTCCCCGAAAACAAAAAGTTTTCACACATAGCAAGGGCCGCCATCTGAGTAAGAAAACACGTAGGAATACGGACAGGTGGACTTCTTTTAATGAGTGTATTAGCAATAACCTTTAAGGCAACAGCTTGTGGAATGTTAGTGTAAAGGGAATTTATATCTAATGTCGCCAAAATCAAATGCTCATGGTATCCAGTAAAATCATTCAAAATGTTGATAACATGCGTAGAATCACGAACGTAAGAGGGGATTTGAGGAACAAAGGGACGAAGAAAATAATCCAAAAACTTTGATTAAAGGTTCCAATAAGGATCCTATTGCCGAAATAATCGGTCGTCCTGGTGGGTTACTGAGAGATTTGTGAATTTTAGGTAAAACATAGATAGTGGGTGTGACCGGATGTGAGACAGTAAGAAATTGAACCTCATGTGTAGTGAGAGAACCCGCTTGCTGACCAATAAAAAGTAATGTGTCTATTTTATGTTTGAGGACATCAGTAGGGTCCTCAATTTTTTCATAGAAAGTTGTATCATTAATTTGTCGTAAAATTTCATTAACATAATCCACCTTGTTTTGAATAACTAATGCCCCACCCTTGTCCACTGGTTTTATAACAATAGATTGATCATTTTGCAACTCAAAAAGTGCTGATTTTTGCACTATAGTGAGATTATGGAAAGAGCGAACCTTCTTAGTATAGAGGGCTTCCACCTGAGATAAAACAACTCTTTCAAAAG
The DNA here is from genome assembly GCA_033557465.1 of Ichthyophis bannanicus. NCBI lineage: Eukaryota > Metazoa > Chordata > Amphibia > Gymnophiona > Ichthyophiidae > Ichthyophis > Ichthyophis bannanicus. The sequence goes on from CM066032.1 coordinate 1,324,627,944, forward strand.
CATCTATTAAAATATTGATGTTACTGGGCGGGACCCATGTGGAAGGTCTGCGAAAAACCGAACAATCTGTTGTAGTCTCGCATTGTTTTTCAAAAAAATCCATAATTTTCAATTTTCGAAAAAATTTGTGCAATTCCACTCGTGTGGCAAACTGATCATGCCTAGAAACTGGTACAAAGGAGAACCCTTTTTCCAAAACGTCAATTTGGGTGTCACTCAAAACAAAATCCGAAAGATTGAAGATTCTACCTTTGGGAATCAATCCATGACCTCTTGATGGCTCAGGCCCCTCCCTCTGCCCCTCCCTCTGGGCGGCAGACTGGGACGGAATTCCCGAACTTGATATTGATGATACGGGGTCCTCTCTTGTTGGTTTTGAGGGACATTCTTCCTGTCTCCCCCCTTCCATAGGGAATCCATGGAAAAAACCGAAGGATGATGGAAGGGTAAATCAGAAGAAAAGAGAGAAGCTGATGTGTCATGTTCCTGTGTTTCATCAACTTGACTCTGACTTCTCTTGTTGGTCCGTTCTAAAATTGGATCAGGCGAAAAAAGCCTGGTTTTAGCCTTATTTTTCAGTCCTAATTTAGGGGGCTCAACATCCCACCTATGGGATATCTTGCGTGGTCTGGGTTTTCTATTGTTATTGATCCAATAATATACTGTGCCATTCTTATAGTCACTTTCATTGTGCTTAAATTTTTTAAGTTTTCTTTCTTTTATAATTTTACTATAATCTATACTATTCTTATCAAATTCCTTTTTCAATTTTTCAAACTTATGGTCATTATCCTTCAAATCCATCTTCTGATCAACCTTAATTTTCAGATCAGCAGATTTACGTTTTGAAGTATTAATTAAAAGAATCATTAGGTCCAATGAGCATTTGTTCAATATCTTAACCCAATTAGACATAAACTCTTCATCATCTTTGAACATCCCGGGGACCTTTTGAACACGAAGGCCCTTAGGGATCATCTTTTGGCGACAATATTCAAGAAGTGAAGCAGCATGCATGTCCTCACGAATAAGTTTCTGAGTCAGCTGGACCGCCTCTCCCCATTCATCCTCAATGTTTGGTGACCCTTCATTCTCCGTGAAGAAAGGGTCTTTCGGCAGCATGACTTGTAAGTCATTTTCTTGGAAACTAAGAATGTCTTTCCAAGGGGAGAACATGCTCTGGTAACTCAGGAAACACAAACAGGAGCAACTGCTCGCAAAGTCAACTGAAGAAACACAAGAGCAAGCAGGTATGGAAGTCACATGCGCTTTATTGAAATGAAAAACCCCAACGCGTTTCGGCGAATGCCTTCATCAGGGGGTGTTAGAGGACAACAAACAGTATAATAAAATAATATAATAATACCTTATAATAACCATACTTAATATGAAAAAGGACAAACAGTATGATGTAATAAAATCATAATGTACTTAAAGGTAGTCTTTATCAATACACTAGATGGAGCGCATATAGTAATAAAGATATGGCACAAAACCAATCGTATAGTAGACAATGCTAAAAAATAAGGATACCATTAATAACATAACATCATACTGTTTGTCCTTTTTCATATTAAGTATGGTTATTTACATGTGTTTATGTTTATATAACTTATTCTTATAACATTTTTTAATGTTTTTATAGTTCATATTTTATAAGGTATTATTTTATTTTATTATATTGTTTGTTGTCCTCTAGCACCCCCTGATGAAGGCATTCACCGAAACGCGTTGGGGTTTTTCATTTCAATAAAGCGCATGTGACTTCCATACCTGCTCGCTCTTGTGTTTCTTCAGTTGACTTTGCGAGCAGTTGCTCCTGTTTGTGTTTCCTGGCCTGTGATGTGGACTGGTGCCCCTTCTTCAGCCTCTGCCCATCCACCAAAGGCGCACTAGTCCCCAGACGTCTCAGGACTCTTATTGTTACCAAACTGGAAAATCTTTCTTCCCCTCTACTTTTGGGCTTTAGGTTCGTTCTCGGTCCTTTCATAGAGCGCATGGACCCAGGGAGTACTTCCCTTCGAGAGGAAGACCCTCCCGCGCAATGAAGGATTTTAGGACTCATTTCCTGGTTCCTCCAGTTGGAGGCAGGCTTCACCTTTTCTTTCAGGAATGGTCCGGGGTTCCATGGATCACGAGGTGCTAGATACCATTCAGTATGCAAAGAGCCAATTCTGGATGCCTTTGTCATCTCCCCTTGTGGGTCTGCAATCAAAAGTGCTACTGTGCAGATCAGCAGAAGTAGTAGCAACAGTAGTAGTTGTAGTAGTCATAGACCCTTATCTGTCTTTTTCGAAGGAGGCCATTTCCAATTGGCCTGTGCCTTCCTTCAACAAACTGGACAAGTTGCACCTAAAAGCGGTGATGCCCTTCCTGCCAGACGAGCAAGGCAAGGACAAATACGCCATCTATTTCATGGTGCCCAAAAGAATGGCTTCTTCAAGCCCATTCTGGACCTCCAAGGCGGTCGACGAGCATTTGCACGTCCCGTGCTTCTGGATGGAAACCTTGTGCCATGTAATTCAAGCAGTGTGCCAAGGGGAGTTCTTGGCTTCTCTAGTTCTGGCCGAGGTGTATTTTCATATCCCAATACAGATTGATCAGCAAAAGCATCTGTGTGTTGCTGTGCTTGGCTCTCACTATCAGTTCAGTTGGGCTGTCCATAGCTCTGAAGATGTTCTCCCAGATCGTGGTAGTGGTGGCTGTGGTGCCAAGGGACCTGTGTCTTAGAAAGCCTCGGCTGGGTGATCAGTTGAATAAAGAGAGCCAACTGTGGCCTTCCCAGTCCCTGGGGTTTCTGGGATCATGAGTGGGCAGATTTGTTTCCTGCCAGAGGAGAATATCAAAACTGTTGGATTGCCTGATGCTGTTCTGTGTGCAGGGGGCTCCCAGAGTCTGGGATTTTCTTCAGCTACATGGATGGATGGCTGCAACCATACAGAATGTGCCATGGGTGTATGCTCACATGTGACTGCTCCAGAGGCTCTTGTTGACTTGGTGGTCCCCAAGTTCTCAGGAGTTTGACCGCAGGCTGCACTCCCATTGATGGTGAAGGCCAGCCTGCAGTGGTGGCAGCAGCCCTGTCTTCTGAGGAAGTGCGTGCTGCTGGATGATTTCTCATGGACCCTCCTGATAACTGATGCCATTCTCTTGGGCTGGGGAACCCTTTACCAAGATCGTATGGCCTAGGGCCATTGGAACTGCAGGGAAGCAGTATGGTCCATCAACCGTGTTGAGGTGAGGACCATCAGATTGATTCTTATGTGTTTCCAGCCTCTGTTTGAGAGTCAGGCAGTTCTCTGGAATTAATCTGTGAACCCAGTGTATTTGTTAAATCAATCAGGGCCTAGTAGCAGCAAATAGCTTTGTTTAAATTTAAAACACAGCAGAGAGCTTTCTGGTTAAATTTAGAACCTAAGACTCCTATCCAAGCAAGGGCTGTGGGACTCCCCCTGGAAATTGGTCACAGATTACCTTAGAAGCACAGGGCAGGATACTGTGTAGCAGTCAGCTTTTAATAAGTCTCTGGAGGTTAGAGTAGCAGACTTGGAAGACATAAGGAAGACAGAGGTACATAGATAAGACCTACAGTACTGAAGTCTGTCATCCCTCCTCAGCCCCAGCGGTGAAGACTGGTATTGTTGGGCTTTCTGAGAGTGGTAGTTGTGCCTTACTTATATAGATCACACAGAAAACTTCTTTTCTTTTTAGGGTTTTATTCCCCGTCCCTTGAGGTTTCTTCTTCCAAAGATAACAGAAATTAACAGCCCATTTTGGCTTATAACAAAAGATAAATGAACAACAAAAACAGCTTCCTTCAGCTTATAACTTTGAACAAAACAAAATAACAAACAGCCTAACTGTCTGCTTGGCTGGAGAGAGAGAGTAAGCTGCAGCCTTGCAACTCATACACTGGAGTTAAGGTCACACAATCACGTTTACCTCAGTGAGAATTCTGGCTCTGTTACAGTGAGAGAACACTCCATCAATTCTGGATTTTCTAATACTTCTGAATTTTCATACTCCATTAATTCCTGTTCATTAACTTCTCCATTATCAGCTTCAGACGTGGGGTAAAAGTATGGCAGGCTTGCCTCGTCCCCTAGGAAGTTTCTTTTCCCTTCTGAAGCACTGACTCTCTGGGAAGTATCGTATAACCCTGAGCTGTGCCTTCCAGAGCTCTGCCCCCGCTGGTGTCTTAATAGATAGCTCAGGTCCTTGTTTGACCTGCTAGCTGGGTAATTACGGCAGGCTCCTTGCCGGGTCTGCACTGGCTTCCTAGACTCAGCTGGGCTAGATTGGAAAGCTTGTAACGGCGTTTCCCTAGAAGCTGGGAGCTCACAGTGATAAGGGAAATCTTCAACTTTTCTGGGTGAGTGAAACCCTCTTCTCTTAGTATTTTTATAACCAGGAGAAAAGCTATTGTCAGCCTCTAAATATCTGGGCTTTATGTGGCTATTTCTATGCTTCCAGGGCTCCTCCCTCTCAGATAGCAAATAGCCCTTGTATTCACTCCTTGCCCCTGTACCTGCTGTTGCAGTCTTATATTTCTTTCGTCCTCCAAGCACAAACACGCTGTCAGGGTGTTGCTTTCTCACCGAGCCACACAGGTCTCTGGATTCTTTCCAACTTTCACACCGGCTCCCTTGTTGCCTCACTGACTCACTCTCACTGTCTTCATCTCTGTCACACCAGCTCCAGGCTTTCCATGGCTTCAACCGTATCTGCTGTTGCCTTTCAGCTTGTGACCTCTGTTGCTTCAACTCCTCTCTCAAGGATTCCCTCTCTCAAGGATTCCCCATCTCTCAAGGATTCCCTCTTTCTCAAGGATTCCCTATCTCTAATTGTTTGGGAGTCTATTTTATCTGCGTGTCTCCTGACTCCACCTTCACTCAGCTGCACTCTATTGGGCAAAACAAATTCCCTTGCTTTGCTCTCTGGGTGTGTCTTTCTGGGCTCTGTGCACGTGTGCCTAGGTTGTCCCTGGCAACCATCAAACATTCCTCTGTTTACCTTGTCACTTTTATTATGATCATTCACACTGATCTGCACTTTCTCGGGTTGCCTTAGGTCTACCCTGTGACAAGTCCCACCTCCAGTTTGACAGCATCCCTGTTGCCATGGAGGAGAGAGGTCACATGACAAGAGAGCATCACCCTGGTATGGCAGAAATTGATCCTGTAGCTAGGACCTGTCCTCCAAGTGATGTAAAACCCTCTCGCACCAAGGAGGTTTCTCCAGGTCCATGAGGGAAGGGTTAGGACAGCCATTATAGTTGGTGATTTGATCATTAGGTAGATAACTGGGTGGCTGGTGGACGTGAGGATCATAGAAACATAGAAATATGACGACAGAAAAAGACCACATGGCCTATCTAGTCTGTCCTTCCATATCAACAACTACAACAGTCCCCTTTTTTTTCCTTTAGAGATCCTCTGTGTTTGTCCCATGCTTTTTTGAATTCAGTTACTGTCCTCATCTCTACCACCTCCACTGGGAGACTATTCCATGGATCCGCCACTCTTTCTGTAGAGAAATATTTCCGCATATCACTCCTGAATCTATCCCACTTAACCCTCGTCCCATGTCCCCTCGTAGCAGAACTTGCCTGGTAATATGCCTGCCTGATGCGAAAGTAGCGGACAAGGTCTTGGTGCTGGGGAGGAGTCTGCTGTCTTGGTACATGTTGGTTACAGTGACATAGGAAAATGTGGTAGGGAGGTTCTGGAGGCTAAATTTTGTCTTTTAGGGTAGGAAGTTAAAATCCAGAACTTCCAGGGTAGCATTCTCCGAAATGCTTCCCATTTGACGTGCAGGACCCAAACAGCACGCAGAGCTCCAGAGTCTCAAAGCGTGGATGAGACGATAGTGCAAGGATGAGGGTTTTGGATTTGTTAGGAACTGGGGAACATTCTGGGAAAAGGAGGGGCTCTTCCGAAGGGATGTGCTTCACCTTAACCAGGATGGAACCAGGCTGCTGGCATTAACCTTCAGAAAGGAGAGAGCAGCTTTTAAACTAGATAATGGGGGAGAGCCGACAGTTGCCCAAGAGCACATGGTTCGGAACAATGTATCCTTGAAGGGTACTACCAAAAGAATGACGTTAGGGCAGAGAGGTTCCAATAAAGACAAAAGCAGCCCAAATGCCCTTGAGTATGGAGCAGACAGAGCTTAAAGATTCCAAATTACCCCTGCCTACCGATAGCCAGATTAATATGAATAAAATACAGCCTCTAAAATGCTTGTATGCAAATGCTAGAAGTCTAAAAAATAAGATGGGAGAGTTAGAATATAGAACACTAAATGAGAGGTTAGATATGATTGGTATCTCAGAGACATGGTGGAAAGAGGACAACCAGTGGGACGCTGATAGCTGGGTACAAACTATATCGTAATGATAGAGCTGATCAAATTGGTGGAGGGGTTGTGCTCTGTTAGAAGGCATTGAGTCACAAAGGATTAAAGTTTTGCAGGAAACAAAATTGGCTGTAGAATCTCTGGATTAAAATTTCATGTAAAAAGTGGAAGGCGATGGCAGTGGGGGTGTGTACTATCGACCACCTAGCCAGAATGAACAAATGGATGATGAAATGCTCTAAGAAATCAGGGAAGCTAACAAATGTTACAGCACAATAATAATGGTGATTTTCAATTACTACAGTTTTGACTGGGTCAGTGTCACAGCAGGATATGCTAGGGAGATAAAGTTTACAGATGAAATAAATGATTGGTTCATGAACCAGTTGCTCTAAGAAGCAACCAGAGGGGAAGCCATTTTGGACCTTGTCCTTAGTGCAACACCAGATCTGGTGCAAGAGATAATGGTGTTGGGGCCACTTGGCAATAGTGATCATAGCATAATCGCGTTTTATTTAATTAATGGAGGAGGGATGGTAAGGAAATCCACAGCACTACCTTTTTAACATTCGAAAGGGAGACTATGATAAAATGAGGAAAATAGTTAAGAAAAACTAAAAGGAGCAGTTGCAAAGGTTAAAGACTTATATCAAGCTTGGGTGTTGTTTAAAAATGCTGTTTTGGAAGCCCAAACTAGCTGTATTCCACGCTTTAAGAAAAGTGGAAGGAAGTCCAAAAAACTGCCAGCATGGTTTAAAGGTGAGGTCAGAGAGGCTGTTGCCAAAAGCATCTTTCAAGAAATGGAAAAAAGAGACAAATGATAAACTGGAAACAGCATAAGCACTGGCAAGTTAAATGCCCAGCTTCCAATTTATCAAGATCCTCTTGCAATTTTCCACATTTCTCTTGGGTTTTAACAACTTTAAATAGTTTTGTGTTATCTGCAAATTTGATAACCTCACTCGTTATTCCACTTTCCAGGTCATTTATGAATATGTCAAAAAGCAGCGGACCCAGCACAGATCCCTGGGGTACACCACTATTCACCTTTCTCCATTGGGAAAATTGGCCATTTAGCCCAACCCTCTGCTTTCTATCTTTTAACCAGTTCCTGATCCACAGTAGTACACTGCCTCCTATCCCATGACTCTTTAGTTTTGCCAAAAGTCTCTGATGAGGGACCTTGTCAAAGGCATTCTGAAAGTCCAGATACACTATATCAACCGACTCACCTTTGTCCACCTGTTTATTCACACTTTCAAAAAAACATAACAGATTAGTAAGACAAGATCTTCCTTGTCTAAAGCCATGTTGGCTGTCTCCCATTAGGCCATGACTATCTACTTGCTGAGTAATTTTATTCTTTATGATGGTTTCTACCATTTTTCCTGTTACTGACGTGAGGCTCACCGGTCTGTAGTTTCCCGGATCACCCCTGGAACCCTTTTTAAAAATCGGTGTTAAATTGGCGATCCTCCAATCTTCAGGTATTAGAGATGATTTTAATGATAGTTCACAGATTACTAATAGCAGGTCTGCAATCTCATATTTCAGTTCTTTCAGCACCCTTGGATGTATACAATCCGGCCCAGGTGATTTGCTATTCTTCAGTTTATCTAATAGTTGTAATACATCTTTACAACGTATCGATATTTCCTTCAATTCTTCCGCACCTTTAAATACCACTTCAGTCATGGGTAACATCCCTACATCTTCCTCAGTAAAGACCGAAGCAAAGAATTCATTCAGTCTCTCCGCTATCGCCTTGTCGCCTCTTAGTGCCCCTTTAACTCCTCTATCATCTAATGGACCAACTGACTCTCACAGGTTTTTTGCTACGAATGTACTTGAAAAAATCTTTATTTCGCGTTTTTGCTTCCGCAGCAAGCTTCTTCTCAAATTCTCCCTTTGCTTGCTTTATCAGTGCCTTGAATTTGACCTGCCAGTGCTTGTGCTGTTTCCAGGTTTTGTCGTTTGGCTCTTTTTTCCATTTCCTTAAAGATGCTTTTTTGGCAACAACAGCCTCTCTGACCTCACTTTTAAACCATGCTGGCAGTTTTTTGGACTTCCTTCCACTTTTCTTAAAGCTGGAATACAGCTGGTCTGGTCTTCCAAGATAGTATTTTTCAACACCCAAGCTTGATGTAAGTCTTTTTAACCTTTGCAACTGCTCCTTTTTCTTAACTATTTTCCTCATTTTATCATAGTCTCCCTTTCGAAAGTTAAAAGGTAGTACTGTGGATTTCCTTACTATCCCTTCTCCACTAATTAAATCAAAGGTGATCATGCTTTGATCACTATTGCCAAGTGATCCCAACAACCTTATCTCTTGCACTAGATCTGGTGTTCCACTAAGGACTAGGTCTAATATGGCTTCCCCTCTGATCTGTTCATGAACCAGCTGCTCCAAGAAGCAGTCATTTATGTCATCTAGGAATTTTATCTCCCTAACATGTCCTGCCGTGACACTGACCCAGTCGATACCGGGGTGATTGAAATCACCCATTATTATTACCGCGATGCAACTTTTGTTAGCTTCCTTGATTTCTTTGAGCATTTCATCATACATTTGTTCATTCTGGCCAGGCGGTCAATAGTACACCCCCACTGCCATCGTCTTCCCCTTTTTACATGGAATTTCAATCCATAGAGATTCTACAGCAACTTTTGTTTCCTGCAAAACTTTAATCCTTTGTGACTCAATGCCCTCTCTAACATAGAGCGCAACCCCTCCACCAATTTGATCAGCTCTATCATTACGATATAGTTTGTACCCAGGTATCAGTGTCCCACTGGTTGTCCTCCTTCCACCATGTCTCTGATATTCCAATCATATCTAACCTCTCATTTAGTGCTATATATTCTAACTCTCCTATCTTATTTTTTAGACTTCAAGCATTTTAGAGACTGTATTTTATTCATATTAATTTGGCTATTGGTAAACATGGGTAATTTGGGATCTTTAAGCTCTATCTGCTCCATACTCGAGGGCATTTGGGCTACTTTACTCTTTTTTGGAACCTCTCTGCTTTTGGTAGTATCCTTCAAGAATACATTCTTCCGAACCATCCGCTCTTGGGCGACTGTCGGCTTTCCCCTATTATCTAGTTTAAAAGCTGCTCTATCTCCTTTTTAAAGGTTAATGCCAGCAGTCTGGTTCCATCCTGGTTAAGGTGAAGCCCATCCCTTCGGAAGACCCCCTCCTTTCCCCAGAATGTACCCCAGTTCCTAACAAATCCAAACCCCTCATCTCTGCACCATTGTCTCATCCACGCATTGAGACTCCGTAGCTCTGCCTGCCTTTTGGGTCCTGCACGTGGAACAGGAAGCATTTCGGAGAACGCTACCCTGGAAGTTCTGGATTTCAACTTCCTATCTAAAAGCCTAAATTTAGCCTCCAGAACCTCCCTACCACATTTTCCTATGTCATTGGTACCGACATGTACCAAGACAGCAGACTCCTCCCCAGCACTATCTAAGACCTTATCTAGTTGGCCTGTGAGGTCCACTACCTTTGCACCAGGCAGGCATGTTACCAAGCGATCCTCACGTCCACCAGCCACCCAGCTATCTACATGCCTAATGATCGAATCACCAACTATAATGGCTGTCCTAACCCTTCCCTCATGGGCACATGGCCCTGGAGAAACTTCCTCGGTGTGAGAGGGTTTTACATCACCTGGAAGACAGGTCATAGTTACAGGATCACGTCCTGCCACACCAGGGTGATGCTCTCCTGCCACGTGACCTCTCTCCTCCATGGCAACAGGGATGCTGCCAGACCCGAGGTGGGACTTCAGGACTATATCCCTGTAGGTCTCGTCTATGTACCTCTGTCTGTCTTATGTTTTCCAAGTCTGCTACTCTAGCCTCTAGAGAACTGACTCGTTCCCTTAGAGCAAAGAGCTCCTTGCACCTAGTGCACACGTCAGACCTCTCACCAACTGGGAGAAAATCATACATGTGACACTCAATGCAAAAGACTGGAAAACCCCCATCTCGCTGCTGGACTGCTATCTGCATCTTAGTTTTAAGTTTTTGTTTAGATCTTTAAGTTCGTTACTTACTAAGGGTTGCTATGGATATTTATACCAATAAAACTGTACCTAATATGTTTAATATACCTTGTTCACCTGAAGCTTAATTAATCTCAAGTCCTTAGTGTATGACTGATTTGGGTAACAAGCTTCACCTGAGTACACCTCCTGTCTTTTTAAGATGTGTAAGTACCTATAAAGCTACGATTATCCCAGGGGTGGTTGGGTATGGGGAGGGAGGGAGGGAAATAACACTTATTAAAAGAGGGCTGCTACACAGTACCCTGTCCTGTGCTGCTGAGGTAAGCTATATTCTTATTTGATTTAATAACTTATTATGAAATTTAAACTACAAGCTCTCTGCTGGGTATGAAATGTAACCAGTAAGTTCTCTTCTGTGTTTTAAATTTAAACTTAAACTGCTGCTACTAGGCCCTGACTGATTTAACAAAAAATAGTGGGTTCACAGATTAAATAGCTTTAATAGAAATAATTCCTTTCAGAAAATTCCCAGAAGTATATATTCACAATTACAGATCTCTCTCCAGAAGTAACAGTCCCCTTTTCTAGTCCTTCAAGATTGAGGATCACAGAGCTCTGGTTGAGCTATTTATGCCTGTGCTGCTGAGGTAAGCTGTGACCAATTTCCTGGATGATTAACAGTCCTTACTTGGATAGGAGTCTTTCAAAATGGCCTTTTGAACTGCCACCTGGTGTTAACACCTATTGAAAAAGAGTCTTAAGAAGAGTGTAGTTCCAATACGGTTTAAGTTAGAGATGTTGGAGAATACAACTCGAGCAGTGAACATTTGCCTGGTTAACTTTCCCAGAATGGAATTGGTTTCCACGAGGGATACGTTTCGCTCTTATTTGATTGAAATTCTAGGTATTCCTCCTGAATCCCATCCCCCTATTGCTAAAATGTATTATCTTCCATTAGGAAAAAAAGCTGTGGGGTGGGTGTAGTTTCTGGAGTGGCTAATGTTGATGTGCTAAATGTAACTGATATAATAGAAATATCGCAGGAAGAGCAGGTAGTACCATCTACTTTATTGATTACCTTAGCGCTGTTATCAGATAAAGAATGGCTTATGAAGTTGTTCTTTAGGAAACGACATATGTTGTTTAAAGGTTTCTATGTTTCCAGATTTATCTAAGGAGACCCAGAAGAGGTGGCGGGACTTTCTTTTGTTAAGACCTGGGATTCAGTTATTGGGTGGGCTTTTTTTTTTTTTTTTTAAATTTCCTTGTAAATGCCTGATAGTCTCAGTCACATTCTTATATATTTTACGAGCCCTCTCACTTGCTAGATTTCATTAATGCCCGTCATCCTGAGGGGGGGACTGATCCTCTGTCTGTTCAGGTTGAGCATGTTTAGGTATCGACTGTATAAACACACCCTATTTCCTTTAGAATGTTGGTTGAAAATTTATCTTGCTAAGTATCCTCCCTTTATGGTGGGCTAGAGTGGGTTGGGTATGCTGTTCTTTTCCTGTATTATATGGTAGGGACTTATATACGTCCCTTTGTTGTATTTTTGTTTTCCAGCTCAATTTCTGTTTCAAGATGTATTCTTGATATCTTTGTACAAATTTATAAATATTAAATTTAAAAAGAAAAGGTACATCCACCAAAGAATGGAAGGATACCCCTATGAAGAGAGGCTAAAAAGGTTAGGGTTTTTCAACATGGAAAAGAGACGGCTGAGGGGAGATAAGATAGAAGTCTATAAATTGTGATAAGCTTATCAGGACCCAGGAGACAGGGATAAAGAGAAGGAATTCACCCTTATCAAAGGACCTATTTTACAAGGTCAGAGACTCAAAACTCCATTTACACCTAGAAAGCAGGTATTTTCTAGCTGCAATAGGTTGCAGAATGCCCCTAGTGGAGAAAAGGAGAGGGAATACAGGCCCAGGGTAAGGAACCCTTACATCACTGAATTCCCCAAGTGCTCAGCTGCCACGAGGCAGTTTGATCTCCAACACCTGAGATGAGAAGGGGTGGGGCTGGAGCCTGAGAGGTTTAAGACTAGGTCAGATTATCCAGAGAGAGAGAGGAGTAGGAATGCCTTCTGGAAGAGGAATGGAGCTGGAATACTAAGAACAGCAGGAACAAGGAACACAAGTTGGAGGACAGGATAAGGAAGCTCAAGTGAATGGTGGCCAGAGCATGAGCGAGGAGAAGCTGATACAAGCCTTGACCCAGGTAGGAGCATTAGAAGCTTGTCTAATTTGGAGCACTACAGAGTTGCAAGAGACAGCTTTTGCCCTAACGGGAGGCAGTCAGCCAAGCCCTCTGAGCCAGACCTGAAGGTAGAGCCTATGCAACTGGGTGAACAAGATCTAGCTGTAGAAGAAGAAGACTCATACATGGATTGCTCTTTATGCCAATCTTCAAATACAGAGGGTTTGGAAGGGAGTCAACCGTAAAGAAAACCTCCAGAGTCCGGTAACCCTGAGAGCCTGTAGATAACTTGTGAAGGTCCTGTATTAAAAGGAGAAATACCTTTTTAGCTGAGCAAGCTGAAGCTTTCTAATTTAAAACCTGTGGAACAGCTGCTAGCCAGTGCAGTGCACAGCCTTAAGCCGTGCTGACGGTGAAAGTAAGAAAAGCTTTGATTTTGTTTTCACTATTCCTAAAAACCTTGTATAGAGAATTGTTTGCCTGTGAAGAGTTTGACTTCTTGTTGAAAGTTTTTACTGTGCTTAATGAGACAAACAGCCGGGAAGTGTTCTGGACTGAGAGAAAAGAAACTTGCTTTAGGAAAAGCTGTTTCTGTTTGTTTTGAACAGCACTGCTAGCCGTGTCTGGTAGCATTAGCTGTTGAAAGGATTTTTCTTTATGCTGAAGAACATTATAAGCTTTTTTGTTTTGAGTTCAGTTATATCCTGATGTATTTCTGAAAGAATCCTGGAGAAGCAATCCAAAGGTGTTATTTTGTGGACTTTGCGTTTACCCCATCAATAAATTTCTGTCAAAAGCCAGCCAGCCAGCCAGTCAGGTAAAGGCTAAATGGTGAATCTCTCCTATGACAAGCACGCCCCACCACACTGTCTGTAAGGGGCTAAGGGCGTGACAAAATTAATGAATGGAGTGGAACGGGTAAACGTAGATTGCTTATTTACACCATCAAAATATAGAAATACTTGGGAGCATGCAATGAAGCTACAGGGTAACCTATTTAAGAAGAATAATAGAAAATATTTTTTCACTCATCATGTAATCAAACTCTAGAATTTGCTACCGGAGGATGTAGTAAAAGCTGTTAGTGTAGCCGGGTTTTAAAAAGGTTTGGACAAGTTCCTGGAAGAAAGGTCCATAAACCATTATTAAAGTGGACCCAGAATATCCATTGCTTGCCCCAATACAAGCATTGTGGAACCTGTGTCTTTTTTGAGAAACTGCTAGGTACTTGTGATCTATATTGGCCACTGTTGGAAACAGGATACTGGGCTTGATGGACCTTGGCCTGACCCAGTATGGCATATCTTATGTTCTTATTTGCCCCCACCACTTCCATCGGGAGGGTATTCCAAGCATCCACCACCATTTCAGTGAAAAAGTATTTCCTGACATTGCCTTTCAGTTTACCACCTTGCAGCTTCATGTTATGCCCTCTAGTTTTACAGCTTCCCTGTCTTTTGGAAGAGGTTTGTTTGTAAATTAATACTCTTTAAGTATTTAAAGGTCTGAATCATATCTTCTCTGTCCCTCCTTTCCTCCAGAGTATATATATTTAGGTCTTCAAGTTTCTTCTCATACGTCTTCTGACGTAGTCTCCAAATCATTTTGGTCGCCTTTCTCTGAATATTTTCGAGTCTTTCTATATCCTTTACAAGATATGGTCTCCAAAACTGAACACAATATTCCAAGTGAAGCCTCAACCAATGACTTGTACAGTGGCATTAGTACCCTCTTCCTTTCTGTTGGTAATTCCTCTCTGTATGCAACCCAGCGCCCTTCTGGCTTTTGTCACCGCCTTGTCCCATTGTTTCGGCACCTTGAGATCCTCAGAAACAATCACTCCAAGGTCTTTCTCTTGGTCCATGCAAACCAACCTCTCGCCCCCTATTGCATACAATTCCCTTGGATTTCTGCTTCCCGAGTGCATAACACTGCACTTCTTCACATTAAATCTTAACTGCCCAAGCATTAGACGTTCTTTCCTCATGTTGTTCACTCCCTCAGGGGAGTCTACTCTGTTGCAAATTTTCGTGTCATCTGCAAAAAGACAGACTTTTCCATTCAGTCCTTCAGCAATATTACTCATAAATACATTGAACAGTACCTGTCTCAGGACTGAATCCTGGGACATACTGCTAATCACCTTTCTTCTGAGTGAGTTCCGTTTACCGTCACCTTCTGTCGTCTATCTGTCAACCAATTTCTGATCCAGTTCACCACCTTGGGACCCATCCCCAAGCTGTTTAGTTTATTGATAAGCCTCCTATGAGAAACAATATCAAAGGCTTTGCTGAAATATTGGTAGATCACATCCATTGCATGCCCTTGATCTAGTTCTTTGGTCAGCCAGTTAAAGAACTCAATCAGATTTGCTTGGCAAGACAGTCCTTTGGTAAAACAATGTTGCCTTGAATCATGCAACCTGTTGCTTTCAAGAACGTCCTCTTTCAGGAGCACCTCCATTACTTTTCCAGCCACCAAGGTAAGACTTACTGGCCTGTACTTTGTCACTTCTTCCCTATTACCACTTTTGTGAAGAGGTACCATATCAGCCCTTCTCCAGTCCTCTGGAGCTTATCCTGCCTCCAAGGATCTTTAACGGCCCTGCAAGAACCTCTCTGAGCTCTTTCAGCATCCTGGATGTATCCCATCCGGTCCCATTGTCTTGTCCACTTTTAGTTTTGCAAGCTGTTCTAACACATCATCATTCCCTTTTGTATATCTGTCAATGACAGGTGGTCCTTTTACAGGATTTTCTTTAGTAAAAACAGAGCAGAAGTATTTTTTTTGTTTTTTTTGTTTAGCATTTTCACTTTTTCAGTGTCGCTTTCCACAAATCCATTCCCAGCACTTTTGAGTCCTGCAGTTCCACCTCCTGATTTTCTTCCTCTCCCGAATATACCTGAAAAAAGGTTTTGTCGCCACACTTCACAAGTTAAGCCATCTTTTCTTCTGCCTTTGATTTTGCTATCCTTATTTTTCTTTTTGTCTTTGAGTTTGATCCTGTATTCTTTTCTGTGTTCCTCTGTGAGCTTCTGAATTTTGTGAAAGCTGTGTTTTTTGCCCTGGATTCAGCATCAAGCTTTTCCTGATCTGTTCAATCACCATTTCCTTATCGTCCCTCCAGTCTAGTCTTGAATCTCTGTGTTAAGCACCTCCTCTTGCAGCTTGGAGTACGTCACTCTTTTGGTGACACCAGCATAAATAGCCCTGGGACCGCCTCCTTGCTCCAGTAATCTGTTTCCAAGCAGCTGGAGGAGGGTGAGCCCAATGAGGTTCGGGGCTCACTGGAGGAATGATTAAGGATAGGAAGTAATTAGTGTAGTGGATTAAATTTAAAAAAAAGGGGGGGTGTTTGGCCCTTTAAATTGGCGTTTTTATTGGTGAGTGATTTTTCAATTTGGAACTTGCTGTAAAGGCTGCCCCCCTTCTCTCCCCCTGAAGTGCTGAGGACTGCCAGGGGAGAGTGAGGGAGTTGAGATTGGGGTCTCCAGTTCCCGATCCCCCAGAGTGGGTGAAGGACTGTGGAGCAGTGTTGCTCGAGCTGCGCACAGCGTGCGGCCAGTCAGAGAGCCGCGGCGGTGAAGACAGAAGCGGCCTGATCGCCAGCGTTTGGCTTCCCGAAGCAATAGATACAAAAAAGATAGTAGGGGCGTGGGGATCCGAGATGAGCGGATTGACGGCGCCGAATGAGTTAAGCGCTGAATTGGCAGCAGAGAATCAGCTTGTGGGCTCGGAGTTGTAGCGTGCAAAAGCTGACAGGCCCGGACCACATGATAGCAGCGCGGGAAACCGGAGGAAAGTTGATTTCTATGCACGGGCTGGTTAGAGGCCTTTATTTTTAAAACGACTGCAATAGTTTAAGCTGTTATTACCTGGGCATTCGTTTTTTGAAAAAAAAAAAGGATATTAACTGAGGTTAATTAGTGGTAGGTTTCTGCGAGTCAGGAGTTAAGTATGCCTTCTAAGCCTCTCTGCCTCTTTTGTGGGGTCAGGAGAGGGTTGGTTTCGGAGTCAGGAGTGTGCAGGGGCTGCACACAAGAAGCTACCGTAAGGGACATGGCAGAGGATAGTGCAATAGAAAATTTAAGAGGGGAGGCTTCTGTCGCATCTGAACCTCTTTCTCCGTCCGTGCTACACCAGGAGCCAGTGCTGGTGATGTCCACGATCCCAGATACCCTCGCGTCCCAACCTCCTTTGCAAGGGGGTCTAGCGGCAATTTTTTCACAGGATTTTATGGCACTACTTCAGCAGGCTCTAGGGCATGGGTTGACAGGGCCTGCGGGGGAGGGGGTGCTGGGGGCCAAGCGCCCGGGGACGCCACTGGACGGGGGAGCTAGTAGCATTCTGTTTAAAAAGCCTAAGCTGCTAACCGATAGGACAGAGCAGGTAGTGGGCTTGGAGGATCAGTCAGAGAATTTGGAGGACTCGGAGCTAGAATAGGACCTGGAAGAAGGTGAGATGATGGAGCAGGAGGACCAGGCAAGAGTGGTTCGCATGTTCCGACGAGAGGAACTGTCGGCGCTGATCAAAGAGACTCTGAAGGCATTGAACATGCCAGCAGCAGGGCAGGCGGAGGATACCACTTTAGAGGACCCTTTATTACAGGTGGTTCGGAAGTCCCAGAAAGCTTTCCCAGTACATAGGGTATTTAAGGAAATGATTCAGGAGAAATGGGATGCGCCTGAGGCAGGCCTGAAGGGATCCAGAGTGATGGCGCATCTGTACCCGTTAGAGGAACCAGATAAGGAGCTATTTAAATCTCCTAAGGTAGATGCGGCAGTATCGGCGGTCACTAAGAAAACTACGATTCCAGTGGAAGGAAGTGCTGCTCTTAAAGATACACAAGATAGGAAACTAGACTCTTTGCTAAAGCAAGTCTTTGAGATAAATGCACTGTCAATGCAGGCTGCCATTTGTGGAGCATGGGTGGCAAGGGCTTGCCTTAGATCAGGGGTTCTCAACCCTGTCCTCAGGACCCACCTAGCCAGTCGGGTTTTCAGGATAACCACAATGAATATGCATGGGAGAGATTTGCATATAATGGAGGCAGTGTATGCAAATCTCTCTCATACATATTCATTGTGGTTATCCTGAAAACCCGACTGGCTAGGTGGGTCCTGAGGACAGGGTTGAGAACCCCTGCCTTAGATGGTCCCAAAGGATTAAGGGAATGCAAGTGGAAGAGGCAGTCGATGAAGCATCCCGGATGGAGTCAGGGGCGGCGTATTTTGCAGATATTCAGTATGATTTTATTAGAGGCCTTTCTAAGAGTATGGCGTTGGTGGTGGCGGTGCGAAGATATCTGTGGCTGCGTAATTGGGCGGCGGATGGGGCCTCCAAAGCAAGGCTTGGTAAGCTCCCTTTTAGGGGCAAGCTCCTTTTTGGAGAGGATTTGGATAAGTTTGTGAAGGACCTCGGAGAGTCGAAGGGTGGAAGGTTGCCGGAGGACAAGCAGAAGCAGAGTCGACCTCTGGTACCTTCCAAGAGTCAGCAAAGAGAATTTTGTCGGTTTCGTCCAACAAGGTTTGGTCAGTTTCAGAGAGGAAGGTTTCAGTATAAATCCCAGGGGTTTCGAGGGTTCAGGGGAGCAGGGAGAGGTTTTGGAGCCTCCTCCCCCTCGACCCTCAAGAAATCGCAATGAAGTGAGGGGGGTCCAGGCAGGATTAGTACCCGTAGGAGGACGTCTGAGGGAGTTCTACCCTGCCTGGGCCCAAGTTACGTCCGATCAGTGGGTGTTGGAGGAGATTCAGAAAGGTTATGTGCTCGAGTTCCAACGACCAGTGATCGACGCCTTCGTTCAATCTCCATGCAGAGCGAAATAGAAACTGGCGGCAGTAAGAGAGACTTTGGAAAGGTTGCTAGCCCTTGAAGCGGTAGTGCCGGTTCCGGCAGACCAATGCGGATGCGGTCGGTACGCTATATATTTCGTGGTGCCGAAAAAGGAGGGAACCTTGAGGCCGATCCTGGATCTAAAAAGAGTAAACGGGTGTCTCAGAGTGTCACATTTTCGCATGGAAACGCTGAGATCAGTCATTGTGGCGGTTTGGCAGGGAGAATATCTCACATCATTAGATCTTTCGGAGGCGTATCTGCATATACCTATCAGTTTGGAGCATCAGAGATTCCTTCGGTTTGTGATGCCCATGGGGCATTTTCAATTCCAGGCGATGCCGTTTGGTTTGGCAACAGCACCTCGGACATTCACCAAGGTCATGATGGTGGTAGTGGCGGCACTGTGCAAGGAAGGGGTATTGGTTCACCCTTACCTGGAAGATTGGCTAATTCGTGCAAAGTCAGAGAAGGAAAGTGAGAGAGCTACCCGCCGGGTGGTACAATTCCTACAGAGCCTAGGGGGGTAGTCAATGTGGCAAAGAGCAAGTTGGAGGTGTCTAAAGAGTTGGAATATTTGGGCACTCGCTTCGACACGAAGAGCGCCAGAGTGAATCTGCTGCACCCCAAAATCCAAAGACTGCGGCATCTTGTTCGAGCCTTCCAGGAAAAAAGAGCCCCCACGGCGTGGCATTATTTACAGCTGTTAGGAACGATGGTGGCCACGCTCAAATTGGTGCCATGGGCCAGGGCCCACATGAGACCGTTGCAGAGAGCTCTGCTCAGAAGGTGGTCGCACCAGTCGGATCGGTTGTCCCAAAGGTTGGCCTGTCCGCTGGAGACACTTCAGTCGCTGCAGTGGTGGCTAGCTCCAGGGTGTCTAGAGAAGGGGATGCCTCTGGAATCGCCGGATTGGAGGCCATTGACAATGGATGCAAGTCTGTTCGGCTGGGGGGCTCACTTCGAAAGACAGTTTGCCCAGGGTCAGTGGACGGAACAAGAAAGGAATTGGTCATTCAACAGATTAGAGTTAAGGGCAGTTACTCTAGCATTAAAAGCCTTTCAGCAGCATCTGCAAGGGAGTGCGATCCGGGTGCTGTCAGACAACGCCACAGCGGTCAAGGCGGTACCAGCAGCATGGCTCTCGAAGAGGAAGCGGAGGAGCTTCTGAGCTGGGCCAAATTGCATCTGGAGGTGCTATCGGCAGCACATGTAGCGGGGGTGGACAATGTGACAGCAGATTTTTTTTTTTTTTTGAGTCGAGTCAAGGTGGATCCGGGAGAGTGGGTTCTACATCAGGAGGCTTTCGACTTGTTAGTGTATCGCTGGGGCCCTCCAGTAATGGACCTCATGGCGACGTTCCCATCGGCAAAAGCAGAAAGATTTTACAGCAGAAGAAGAGAAAGGGATGTCGGAAGGTTTGGATGCCCTGATGCAGAGGTGGCCGGAGAAGCAACTCCTATACGTATTTCCACTGTGGGTGTTAATAGGTTGGGTAGTGCAGCGAATAGAGTGTCACAGGGGGCAGGTGATACTAATTGCGCCAGATTGGCCAAGGAGGCCATGGTATGCCGACCTAATGCGACTCCTGGTGGAGCTGCCAGTGAAACTGCCGGTCAGTGGAGATCTGTTAGTGCAGGGGCCATTGCGTATGCCTCAGGTGGATTGGTTCTCGCTTACGGTTGGCTCTTGAAAGGGCAAGGTTGACAGCCAAGGGGTACTCGGCGGCGGTTATTTCTGCCTTATTGAGATCCAGACGTAGATCTACTTCGGTGGCGTATATCTGTGTTTGGTGGCTTTTTGAGTCTTGGTGTCGAGATAGGCGAGTAAGGGCGTTAGGCGCCTCAGTTCCACAGATTTGGGCGTTTTTCAGGATGGTTTTGATAAAGGACTAGTGGCAGCGTCTCTACGATTTCAGTTGGCGGTGCTTTCTTGCTACCGTGGGAAGATACAAGGGGTGGCACTTGGGACACATCCAGAGGTGAAAAGATTCCTACGGGTGGTGGCACTGTTGAGGCAGCCATGCAGGGCGTCGGTCCCGGTGTGGGACCTCAACTTAGTGTTGGAGAGGTTGGTACAAGCACCATTTGAGCCATTGGTTAAGGCGACGTTGAAGAATCTTACGCTGAAAGTGGTATTTTTGGTTGCTATTTCGTCGGCTAGGAGAATCTCGGAGTTACAGGCCTTGTCTTGTAAAGAGCCCTTTTTGTCCTATGATAGGAAGGTAGCTTTGAGGACGGTGCCTTCATTTTTACCTAAGGTAGTCTCAGTATTTCATGTGAATCAGGTAGTATTGTTGCCAGTATTTGAAAGAACGGGCAAGAGTAAGTCTAAAGGATGGCTTCATCGGTTGGATATCGGTAGGGCGTTAAGGCTATATTTGCAGAGAACGGCCCTGCTCTGCAAGACGGGATAGATTGTTTGTGCTCTTTGGGGGGCTGAAACAAGGGCAGCTGGCCTCAAAGGCATCCATTGCTAGATGGATTAAGGGAGCAATTGCGTCGGCGTATATTTTAAAGGGTAAGGCAGTGCCGAAGGGCTTAAGGGCACATTCGACTAGGGCATAGGCGGCTTCCTGGGCGGAGTGTATTTAGTGCCAGCAGTGGAAATTTGTAAGGCGGCGACCTGGTCGTCATTGAATTCTTTTGTCAAGCATTACCGGCTGGATGTTCAGTCAGAAGGGGACACTAGGTTTGGATCAGCAGTGCTTCAGGCTGGTCTGGCAGGTCCCTCCCGATAAAATATTCACTGCTCTGTTACATCCCCAGAGGTTCGATACTAGACTGGAGGGACGATAAGGAAGGTGAAATTAGACTTACCTGCTAATTGTTGTTCCTTGAACTCCAGACTAGTCCCGCATCCCTCCCTGATATAGTGTGGAAGACGGTAGCCTGAAGCAAGGTGAGATTTATCAGTGGGCTGCGGGAGCAGCCTTAGGGCTGCAGTCCATTCGGGGAGTGGGGGGTGTGAACGGACTTAGAAGTCTTCATAGTGCCTGCGGGGAGGTCCTCGGGAGAAGGAGGGGCGAGTCTAAGCAGGAACATACATAGAGGTTTGCCTGGTAAATTGCTGGGTAACTTGGCTAGTTATATGAAGTTAGAAAGTTTAAGATAACAATGTCTACTTACTTATTGCTCTGGTGAGTCTGCTTTGTTAATAGGTTACTGGAGCAAGGAGGCGGTCCCAGGGCTATTTATGCTGGTGTCACCAAAAGAGTGACGTGCTAGGTCTCGAAGCTGCGGGAGGAGGTGCTTAACCCAGAAGTTCAGGACTAGACTGGAGTTCCTCAAGGAACAACAATTAGCAGGTAAGTCTAATTTCACATTGTCTAAGTAATGCATCTTGGAAGACATCCACAATTTTTTTTTTTTACTTCTTTCCAGATTTGCAGAAGGAATACTCCAATCCACATTGGATAGATTAGTTACCCAATATGATCACTTCCTCCTTCATGTCCTGTAGACTACACCAGTATGGATGACAGTGCCCTCTCCTCTTTCGAACACAGTCCACAGCGCCACTTCTTTCCTCACGTCCCCTGCATTTCAGCATTTTTAATATTGCTTTTGACATATAGGGCTATTCCACCTCCTTTTCTACCCTCTCTATCTCTTCTAAATAGATTATAACCAGCTATGGCTATATTCCATTCATGCGACTCATTAAACCATGTTTCTGTAATGACCACAATGTCCAGTCCATTTCCACCATTAGGGCTTCCAGGTCAGGAACTCTGTTGGCTAGGCTTCGAGCATTTGTGCTTATTGCTTTCTAGCATTCATTGACTGGCTTGCATGGATTTTGTTCTACATGCCTCTTCTCACTTGCCATTGATGTGTGGTTTAAAACTGTGGTTGTTTCCAATGTTATGCTTTTGCTGGGCGTGACGTCCTAAACTTGTCTTCCTCCATCCGTCACCTGTCTTTTCCCTAGTTTAAATGCCTGTCCACGTACTGCCAGAATTTTTACTTTGTTCTTTCTCGTCGGAGGGAAAAGGGTCCTGTTTATCACTAGAGACCCAAGCTTCATTCCATCAAGCACGGTAATTCTAAATGGAACTGAACTTAAGACAAGAAGTACGCTACTTGGGTGTCCTCTACACAAATTAAAAACATTATCAAAAATATTTATTACAAAATCAGGATAGTGCAGCACCTTAAACTTCTCTTAAGCCTGCAAGATTTTTGTACAGTTCTTCAAGCCCTCATTTTCCCCCACCTGGATTTCTGCAACATCACCTTACAAAGCCTACCAACAGTAGCAGTTCATCTACAATTGGTTCTCAGTATGGCAGCATGCACTTTATACAATATATGCACAAATGAACACATTGCTCCTTTATTAAAGCAACTCCAACTTGGTTTGCAGCTTGTTGTGCTGTGAGGGCTTGTGTGCATCAGCTTAACTACTGGCAGGGTCTCCCAAGATGGATAGGTCTCAGCTGAGGTGCCAGACCAAGACAAACCAACCATTTGGGCAGCAGCAGAATAGGATAGTGTTGGCGGCGGAGGATCACATTTCTGTGACAATGGCAACAACACTAAAATTAAAATTAAACTGTGGTAGAAAGGCCTGGCAATCTACTTCCGTATCATGACACAAAAAAACAATAGATAGAACAAAACAAATTGCACTATAGTGTTGGAAGATGAGACCCCCAGGTTAGAAGGCACTCAACTAGCTACTGGGGAGGAGCTGAAGACTTTTCATGGTAAAGCCAGCATTTATGACGTGGTTGGATTAAAGCTCTCGGGACGTATGACTGCTGATGTAGCTGCGCATGAAATGAATCAAAAGCTACAAAGATGTCTTACATATTGGGACACGGAACTTACGAAGCATGAACCAAGGGAAGTTGGAGGTGGTCAAGAATGAAATGAACGTGTACAACTCGATCTGTTGGGTGTCAGTGAACTGAAATGGACTGTCATTGGGCACTTTGCATCTGATGATCACATGGTCTACTATACAGAAAATGAAAAACCAAAGAAGAAATGGCATTTTATTTATAATTAAGAAGGAACTTGCAAGAACTGTAGTGAAATACAATGCAATCAGTGAATGCTTAATTTCTATTTATCTACGAGGAATGCCTATCAACACAACTGTAATTCAAGTATATGCCCCAATAGCTGCAGAAGAAGATGAAATTGATGAGTTCTATGAACAAATACAAGCTGAAATTGACAGAACATGCAAACAGGATATCCTGATAGGCTATGAAGAAGAAGGCAAAGTGGTTGGAAAATATGGACTTGGCAACAGAAATGAAGCTGGAGAAAGACTAATAAAATTCTGCAAGACCAACGATCTATTCATCTCAAACACCTTCTTCCAGCAACCCAAGCGACTTCACCCAATGGATTATACAAAAATCAAATTGACTACATCTGTGGAAGTCAATGATGGAAAATCTCTATAACATCAACAAAGACAAAACCTGGAGTTGACTGTGGTACAGATCACCAACTACTAGTATGCAAACTCAAGCTAAAGTTGAAAAAGAGCAAGACACTCATGAATGTAGCAAAATATGACCTTGAGAATATACCATTGGAATTTAAAGACTGCCTGCAAAATCATTTTGCTGCTTTAGATACAAATGACACAGCTCCAGAAGAGTTAGGGGATGGCATCAAAAAGGTTGTGTTGGAAGGAAGTGAGAAATCACTACAAAAGATGAAAAACCGAAAGTGGCCAAAATGCATGACGAAGAACCTCTGAAAATTGCCCAGAAACCCAGAGAAGCTAAAGCCAGAGGAGAAAGAGACAATCACAGAATTCAACAGAGATTTCTAACATGCAGCCAGACAAAACATGGAGAAGTACTACAATGATGCATGCAAGGAAATAGAAGCAGAAACTAATAGAGGAAGAGCAAGATCGGCTTTCCTAAAGCTACGAGAGTTAAAGAAAAAATTCCAACCTCGAATTAGAATGTTACAAGATGCTCAAAGATCCATGTTGAATGATGCTGTGAAGATAAGAAAAGGTGGAAAGAATATACAGAGTTATCATATGATAAATATCAAGTGGACCAACAGCCATTTCAACCTGTACCTTATGATCCAGAACCA
Organism: Ichthyophis bannanicus; assembly: GCA_033557465.1. Lineage (NCBI taxonomy): Eukaryota > Metazoa > Chordata > Amphibia > Gymnophiona > Ichthyophiidae > Ichthyophis > Ichthyophis bannanicus. Next base: position 1,324,652,434 of record CM066032.1, read on the forward strand.
TTGGTGATGAAAGAGAAGCAGCATTGAAAGCCTTATCAAAGAACAAAGCACAAGGCATTGATGGCATTCCAATAGAAGTATTTCAGCAATCTGATGCAGCTGTTACCATACTTAGAAGGCTCTGCCAGGAAGTTTTGGAATTCATCATCGTGGCCAACTAATTGGAAAAGATCTGTGTTTATACCAATACTAAAGAAAGGTGATCCAACTGACTGTGGGGAATTATTGCACAATCGCTCTGATCCCACTTGCCAGCAAGATTCTACTGAAGATTATTTGGCAAGGACTACAATCATACCTGGAATGAGAACTACCTGAAGTGCATGCAGTGTTCAGGAAAGGGCAAGGAACTAGTGACATCATTGCAGATATGAGATGGATCTTTGAAAAGACAAAAGAATACCAAAAAGGATATCTGTGTTTTATCGACTATAGCAAGGCTTTTGACTGACTGTGTAAGCCATGAGAAACTCTGGTACACGTTAAGAAGTATGGGTATATCAGAACACCTGAATTTTCTTGCACAACCTTTACATTGATCAAGCAGCAGCAGTTGAAACAGAACAAGGAGAAACAGAATGGTTTAAAATCAGCAAAGATTTATGACAAGGCTGCATACTTTCCCACTAGCTGTTTAATTTATATGCGGAAGAAAGCATTGTAGAAGCAAGGCTGTATGAGGACAACCTTTGCTATGCTGATACCACATTACTGGCTGAAAGTGAAGACTATCTGAAAACATTTGCTTCTCAAGATCAAGGAACATAGTCTTAAAATGGGCCTGCACCTTCATGTAAAGGAGACAAAGCTCCTGAAAACTAGCAAAATCAATAAGCTCATCATTGATGGATACAAAATTGACACATTAGACAACTTTAACCTACTTTGATCAGCTTTCAATAAAACAACAAGCAGTCAAAAAATCAGACGATGCATTGCTCTTGGCAGAATGGCTGTGAAGGACCTAGACAAGATTCGCAAGAGCAGAGATGTCTTTCTCCATACAAAGATTAGACTTGTTCAAGTTATGGTATTTTCAATAACGTCATACGAATGTGAAAGTTGGACAGTGAAAAAGATAGGAAGAAAATCAATGCCTTTGAATTACGGTGCTAGTGACAAGAATACTGTGTATACCATGAACTGCCCAAAGAACAAACCAGTCAGTATTAGAGGAGATCAAATCTAAGTTTTCCTTAGAAGCTCAGATGGCAAGACTTCAACTTCCCGTAAGTCCTCCTCCAGGAAAGCATATGCCTTCAAGTGGCACAGAAATTTTCAGTCTGGTGCGCAGAGCAGGAGATTAGCCTGTTCTCCTGTCTGGTGCAGATGGTCCTGCCATAGCTTCTCCATCTCTCACACTCCGAGCTCAAATCAAACTCTGTCAGAATGCACCTTGGTGCCCTGGCGGCACATCACCATCTGGTGGATAGCAAACCCCTCTCGGCCCAGCTATTGGTAGCCTGCTTCATGAGGGGACTCCTTTTATCGAAACCCCTGGTATGTTCTCCGGCGGCCGAATGGGACCTCAGTGTTGTACTGGCGCAGCTTACTCACCCACCTTTTGAGCCCCTGGCTACCTGCCACCTGCGATACCTTTCATGGAAGGTGATGTTCCTGGTTGTACTCACCTCTGCTGACAGAGTCAGTGGCGGAGGCGCCTTACACCAGGTTCTATGAGAACAGGGTTGTGCTCTGCGCATACCCCAAATTCCTTCCGAAGGTGGTATCGCCTTTTCACCTCAACCAGAAGGTGGTGATCCCCACCTTCTTCCTGAGGCTTCATGCCAGTAGGGCGGAGACTGTCCCCCCCCCCCCCAACACACCTTGGACTGTATGAGAGCCCTGTCCTTCTACATTCAATATACCCAGGGCCACCGTAAAGCTTCTCAGCTTTTTATTTTATGTGACCCCAGTAGATTGGAGGAAGCAGTGACTAAACGTATACTATCTACCTGGGTGGCAGAGTGTATCACCCTCTCCTTTGAGCAGGCGGGGCTTTCGCTGGACGACTGGGTCAAGGCACACTGTGTCAGGGCCATGGTGGCCTCTGTGGCAAGCCTGCACTCTGTCCCAATGGTGGACATCTGTTGGGCTGCCACCTGATCTTCCGTCCATACCTTCGCAGCTTACTATTGCCTGGAGAGGGAGTCCTGGCGGGACAGTGCCTAAAGCCAGGCCGTGCTCCATAATTTTTTCAGGGTCCAGGCAACTCCTATCCTCTGGCCCTTCTGTGTTCGGGCTACTGGCGTGCTGGTTTCCTTTGCACACAGGCCCTATTGCTGTCTGCACCTGCAGACTCAATTGCTGCTGCTCATGGTCTCCCCTGGGTGTAACCCTGTTTTTTCTTTCTATGGGCTTTCGGTAGCCTGTAGCTAGAGTCCCAAATGTGAGGACTGACTTCCTGCTTGTTCCCAGAGAAAGCATAGTTCTCCAGGACCAAGCAGGAAGTCAGCCCTCACATATGGGTGACATCAACGCCGATGGTGCCCTTGCGGAGCATTTCCCCAGCTTTCCAAGAAAGCCTTTGGGAATGCAGGCACGCATGCGCGGTTCCCTTCCCGCCTAAAGGTGCCATCTTGCTCAGTCTCTCTTTTTCCGTGAAGCCCACCGGACGTGTGTCCTAGTCCTCCCGGAAAATAGTTTGATTTTTTTGCGATTCCTTCGCTATTTTTTCTCTGGTTCGACGCCGGTTCCCCTCCCGCCGGGTTCGGTACACCGGTATCGAGCCCGATCTTCTTTTTTCGGTTTTTGCCCTTCGTGGCTGGCGTTCGCGCCCTTTTTTTCTTTTTCCCTGGAAGGCTGGTCCTTTGACCTCACGGGGACTCTTTTTTTTTCCCCAATGGCTTCCAGTGGCTTCAAAAAGTGTGATCGGTGCAAGAAACTGTCTCTCTCCGACACACACGACTTGCTGCCTTCGGTGCCTCGGTCCTGACCACAAACCTAAGACGTGTGGACCATGTGGAAAAATGTCGTCCAAGGCGCTTCGAAGTCGTCAGCACCAAAAGGAAAGGCTTTTCTCTGACTCGGCCTCCGGCCGGGCCCGGACCTCATCTGAGGCCTTGACATCTCGGGAATCGGATCCTGAGCACCGTCGGGGCTCCTCGGACAGGGGGTCCCCCGACCGGGAACGAAAGAGGAAGACTTCTGCCCCTTCTCACAAAAAGAAGGGCTCGGGTAAAAAGCCCTTTTACCCGAGGAAGGGCACTGCCTACAAACATTACCCACAGTACCAGGCCGCCCAAGCTGCCCCTCAGGGTCAGCAAGCCAAGGGGCAGGGTAATTGGCCCCGTAGGCAGAGGACTCCCAAGCCTCCGGCCCCTGTTCCCACTCAGCAGGGTGGGGGTTTTTGACTCCTTAGGCATAGCCTCTCCGTCCCTGCTCTCCCAACCGTGCACAGGAGGTCGCCTCGCCCTGTTTGCCCACAAGTGGCCACTCATCACTGGAGACAGTTGGGTACTCAGCATAGTCCACAAGGGCTATCTGCTGCACTTCCAGCAGCTGCCGCCTCCATACTTTCCAGGAGAGCCTCCAAGGCCTCCCCTGCACACAGATCTTCTCCTTCAGGAGCTCCAAGGTCTGTTGGTGGACAGGGCAGTGGAGCCTGTGCCTCCCCACCTACGAGGTCAAGGGTTCTACTCCAGGTATTTCCTTGTACCCAAAAGAACCGGTGGCCTTCGGCCTATTCTAGACTTCAGAAATCTCAACAAATTCCTAGAGAAGGAGAAGTTCAAAATGCTTACTCTTGGAACACTTCTGCCCTACCTCCAGCAGGGAGATTGGCTATGCTCCTTAGATTTAAAGGATGCGTACATTCACATCCTCATTCATCCACACCACAGAAAGTACCTCAGGTTCATTGTGGGAGGAAACCATTATCAGTACAGAGTACTGCCTTTTGGCCTCACCTCCGCTCTCAGAGTCTTTACCAAATGCCTGGCAGTGGTGGCGGCCTACCTGAGAAATCAGGGAATCTTTGTCTTCCCCTATCTGGACGACTGGCTCATCAGGGGTCAGACGTGCCAGGAGGCCAGACAAGCCACCCTCGGAACTATTGCTCTTCTTCAAAGCCTGGGGTTTGTAATAAACTTCACAAAGTTCACTTTGCTCCCCTCCCAAAACTTGGAGTTCATAGGGTCAAGGTTGGACTCTCTGCTGGCAAAGGCGTTCTTGCCAGAAGACAGGGCTCAAAGACTGATAAACTTAGCAAACCAGTTTCTCAGCAGGTCACTGGTCTCCGCCAGACTGCCTGAGACTTGGCCACATGGCTTCGACAGTCCATGTGACCCCCAATGCCAGGCTCCATATGAGGCCTGCACAATGGTGCCTTCGGACTCAGTGGTCACAGGCCACAGGCAGCCTCAGAGACAGGATAAGGGTGTCCAGACAATTTCTGCCCTCCCTCCGCTGTTGCCTGCACCCACCCCATCTACTGCAAGGGGTGCCCTTTCAGATTCCTGGGTTCACAGTGGTGCTGACCACGGATGCCTCCCTGCAGGGCTGGGGAGCTCATTGTCTAGGCAAGTGCACCCAGGGCCTGTGGTCTCCTTGGGAGGCCGCACAGCAAATCAGTCTCCTAGAACTCAGGGCTATTCGACTAGCCCTCAAGACTTTCTCTTCAACCCTGGCTCATCAGTCTGTCCTAGTTCATACAGACAATCAGGTAGCCATGTTTTATGTGAACAAGCAGGGCGGAACTGGGTCCAGGCCCCTTTGTCAGGAGACACAGGACCTTTGCTTGTTTTGCTCTCAGACACAACATGCTCCTCAAGGCAGTGTATCTACCTGGCCAGGACAACTACCTGGCAGACAGGTTGAGCAGGATTCTGCGGCCCCACGAGTGGCAGCTCCATCCTTTGGTGCTTTAGAAGATTTTCCTGAAATGGGGACTTCCATCCATAGATCTGTTTGCCAGTCTTCTGAACAAACAGCTACCAAAGTTCTGCTCCAGGCAACCGCATCCTCTGCGGATAGCAGCAGATGCTTTTCTGATTCCCTGGTCTCAGGGCCTCCTGTATGCATTTCCTCCCACGCCCTTGGTGGCCCGAACTCTTTTCAAGATTCTTCAGGACAAAGCCTCGGTCCTGCTGGTGGCTCCCAGGTGGCCGAGACAGCCTTGGTTTCCACTTCTGCTTCAGCTGGCAGTGGATCCCCCACTGCCTCTGGGGTTGCAACCCGACCTTCTCTCTCAGGATCAGGGTTCCCTTCTGCACCCCAATCTCAAAGCTCTCAATTTGAGGCATGGAGGCTGCAAGGGTAGTTTTGGCTCCCTGGGGCCTACCTCAGGAAGTTGAGGAGGTTGTCCTAGCCTCTAGGAAACAGTCCACTAGGAAAACCTATGCTCTCAAATGGAAAAGGTTTTCTGTGTGGTGTCACCTACGTACAGTGGATCCTTTCTCCTGTACTGTACCAGTAGTGCTTCAGTACTTACTGCACTTGTCAAATCAAGGACTTAAGTCCAATTCTGTTCGGGTCCACCTCTCAGCTCTAGCAGCTCACCACTCACTGGTGGAAGGACATTCTCTGTCGGTTCACCCCTTGGTGTCCTGGTTTCTCAGAGGCTTGCTCTTGCTCAAGCCTCCAATCCATCCTCCTGCTCCTGAGTGGGAGTTGAATGTGGTCTTGCAGCAACTGACTCGCCCATCTTTTGAGCCGATGGCTACTTGTCCTCTCCGCTTCCTGTCCTGGAAGACACTCTTCTTGGTAGCCCTAACCTCAGCTAGGCGAGTGAGTGAGCTTCAGGCCTTGGTCTGTGACAGGCCTTACACCCGCTTCTGTAGGAACAGGGTAGTCCTCAGGACTCATCCAAACTTCCTCCCAAAGGTTGTCTCCTCTTTCCACCTCAACCAGGAGGTGGTTCTTCCCACATTCTTCCCTAGGCCTCATGCAAGCCAGGCTGAAGCAGTTCTGCATACCCTGGACTGTAGGAGGGCCTTATCCTTCTACCTTGACCGTACGCAGGGGCACAGAAGGGCTACTCAGCTCTTCATATCTTTTGACCCTAATAATTTGGGGTTAGCTGTGTCCAAGCGTACCTTGTCCATCTGGGTGGCTGACTGTATCACCTGGGCTTAGAGGGCAGCTGACCTTCCTTTGCAGGGTCGGGTCACGGCCCATCGTGTCAGGGCAATGGCTGCCTCAGTGGCTCATCTCTGCTCTGTACCGTTGGTAGACATCTGCAGGGCTGCAACTTGGTCTTCAAGCCAGACTTTTGCGGCCCATTACTGTCTGGAGAGGGAGTCCCGTAGGGACAGTGCTTTTGGCCAAGCAGTACTCTGGAATCTCTTTGAGGTTTAGGCAACTCCTGCCCTCTGTTGGGCTACCGGTGGAGGTTGTGTTCTTGAAAAGCCTTTCTTTGATGCTGGGACTAGAGGGAGTTCTCTTCATCCTGGGTTCCTGGTAGCCCAGAGCTAGGGAGTCCCCCTTATGTGAGGACTGACTTCCTGCTTGGTCCTGGAGAAAGAGTAGTTACTCACCTGTAACAGGTGTTCTCCAGGAGCATCAGGAATCAGTCCTCACAATCCTCCCTCCTCCCCTGGGAGTTGCAGTTGTACATAGTTTTATTTTTACATTTTTGTGTGCTGTTTTTAGCTATGTCATTTGACTGAGCAAGATGGCACCTTTAGGCGGGAAGGGAACCGTGCATGTGTGCCTGCATTTCCAAAGGCTTTCTTGGAAAGCTGGGGAAATGCTCCGCAAGGGCTCCATCGGCGTCAATGTCACCCATATGTGAGGACTGATTCCTGCTGCTCCTGGAGAACACCTGTTACAGGTGAGTAACTACTCTTTACTCCCCTGTAACAGGTGTTCTCCGGGGACAGCAGGAATCAGTCCTCACAACCCTCCCTCCTTTCCTTAGAGTTGCTTATTTACCATATTTTTTTGCCATCTTTTAGCTATGTCATCTGACTGAGCAAGATGGCACCTTTGGGTGGGAAGGTGACCACACATGCATGGTGGCATCTCCCAAAGACTTTCTTTGAAAGCTGGGGGGATACTTCCGTGAGGGCTCCGTCGGCGCTGACGTCGCCCATATGTGAGGACTGTTTCCTGCTGTCCCCGGAGAAACACCTGTTATAGGTGAGTAACTGCGCTGTCTGCCTTTCCTCCCCCCCCCCCTCGAAGGAGCAGTGTTAGGGGGAGGATACTGTAAGGATATCTGCCTTGTGGCTATTCGGAGGGTACTTCTCTGGTATTTGGAGGTCGCTTATTCTTTTCATAAATCCAACCATCTTTTTGTGACTTGCACAAAGGTGACGCAGTGACCAAGTCTATTTTGGGATGTTGGATTAAGGAGGCCATTTTTTCAGCATATCAGTTGCAGAACCAGCTGTCTCCGGATAGTTTGTGTGCTCATTTTACCCAAGCGCAAGTGTCCTTGTGTGCGGAGCTCAGTAGCCACTAAAGACATTTTGTCGGGTGGCAACTTGGGCCTCACTTTCCACTGTGTCAAGCATTATCACTTGGATGTCTGTGCACGGGTAGACACTGCCTTTTGATCAAGGATTCTGTGAGCCGTTGTGTCTTCTTCCTGTCCAGTGGTGTTGTATGTTTGGTACATCCAACTTGTCTGAACTGGTCAGCAGGACAATAAGGAAGGTGACATTTTACTTACCAGTTAATGTCTTTTCTTTGAGTTCTGCTGGACCAGTCCAAGGCCTGCCCCTGGAATTGTATTGCTCTGCTCTGCTCTGTTCTGCTGCAGTACCTTTGGGTCCTCTCTGATTTTTATACTTGGCTCTGCAGGTTCATCTTCTGCTGCTTATGCTTTCCTTTTACATAGTACTCTACTGTTGCTTACTCATTGTTGCCCACGTTTGAGGCTGTGTGAGGCTTGCCATGTTTCTCTCATATGCTTTGTGATGAATACTGAGGAGACCTCTGATAGTTGAGGCGAATAAAGGCATAGGAGTGATGTCAATGAAACATAAGCTTTTCATTGGTTCTTTGTCTGCATCTGTCTGCTGGTAGGAGAAAATGGCCCACTTGTCTGGACTGGTCTAGCAGGACTCAAGGAAAGGACATTAACTGGTAAGTAAAATGTCACCTTGAGCCTGCAATTTAAGCCAAAACATATCTCTTGTTGGTATAAAGCAATACTTTTCTTTAAATCTGAACCTAGATTCTGCAGGTGTTTTGTGTCTAAAAGACCTCCCCACAGGCCCAGAACTCCAGCCGCTCTTGCACACTACCATATTGTGAAGAATTAAAATTGGATTATATGCTACTCCTTGTTGGGATGCAGTACAATTAGAATAAGACCAAATTTGGCTTATTGTTAGCTGCACATTTGTCTGTAACCAAATCCCCCATCAATAATTAAGATTTGTTATATCCATGAAACTGGGGGTTCCTTACTTAAAAACAAACTTGGTCTCCTACAAGAGAATATGGTCCTCATTTGTATAATTTGAAAAGGAATCCAGAAGAGCACTAATGTTGAGGTGAAGGCAGACACCAAAGACTGCTTTATTACTCATGTACTGTCCTCTGGAACATCTTTGTATTGGTGTGATTTTGGATGCATTACATGCTGTGAGTGTTTAGCAATGTATGGAAACCTCTGAAAATGTTTTGAGGATGCAGTATGGATGACATGATGGAAATAGTTGCTATGTGCAAAGATATTCTTTGCATCGATGTTTTTATTCTTCCAAGAAAAATAAAGTTGGAAAACATTTTAACAAAGGGTTGAGAATGTCTGCCTATCTATGAGCAAACTCTCTGAAAATTTAATGAAATGGGATGAAGCTTGGAATATGGGGAGAAGCTTGTAAAAGACAGTTTGAAAGTGGGCCAACTTGGAGTCAGAGAAATAAGATCCCCTAAAAATTGGCTTAATATGTTTCTATGGGAGAAGTTCCAGCTTCTGTTGCATAGAAACTTAAATACAGTGAAAGCAATTTAGGAAATTTTTCATATTGACTTTTCCTGTTCTCTAGTGTCCCAAACAAACTGCCCTCAACCTCGCTCAAAAGCTAATCCCACTATTCTGCACCCATACCCACCCCTCAAAAAATACCCTCTACACAAGTATCCCAACCCTCCAAAACATTTTTTCTGCTCATCATAAATCTCCTATTTCAGCATTTTACAGGTTTGTACTCTCTCCCAAAAGCCACTTTCCACAACCACCAAAAAGTGAAGACTCTGAAACACATTTGTAGTCTCTTGTTTTAATTATAATAGTTATTATAAAGTTGTGTTTTGTCTTTTTAATTGGTGCAGAATTGTGGGGAATGACCCCTTTTTATGTGATACGATCATGATGGGTTGTAGATTAGTTTCTGTTTTACTTTTTTTTTTTTTATGCAGGAACTACTGTATCCCTGAAGACATCAAACCGCCTTTTGGATCTGGTATGTTTTTATGGAGACAGGGAGCCACCTAGGGATGACCAACTTCAACTAAATCAGGAAGAAGTGGTATGACTCATCACTATTTCATTTTATCCTTTAACTTAGATAAGAGAAGAACTTGGTAGAATGCATTCACTGGCAGTTAGGCTTCTGCAGAGTTCTTGGAAATTGCAAAGTCCCTTGTTTTCAGACTTCTCTGCTGTTTTCTTTTGGGGGTAGTGGGGGATTATATGTGTTTTTCCAGTTTACTTGTTGGCCAGGACATAGCCATGGAGGGGCTTGGGCCCTTTCAGCGCCCAGAACTGGCACAACCCACTGGCAGCTGCTCCAAGGGGGTGACTGCAGTTCGAGGTGAGGGGCAGTGGCATAAAGAAAGCACCACAGCAGTGATGCAGTGAAGGAGCAGCTATGATGCAAAGCACCATAATTTTGATCAGAGCTGTGCTCTTTTGCTGGGTTGCGGCGGCAACTAACAGCACCTATTATGGTTTCACTTCTGGTGCACTGCCATAATCTTCACTTTTTTTTGGGGGGGGGGATGGAGAGAGGGGTAATGCTGCATGGTTGATGGTGGGAAGGAGGAGGGGAGATGTTGGACTATGGTTGAGGGAAGATTGGAGGGGATATGCTGGAGGGGAGAGGGAGAGTCGATGGACCAGGGGAGATGCTGGACTATTGGTGGGGAGAAGAGAATGAGTGGGGAGATGCTAAGCATGGTGGAACCATGTGGGAGGAGGCTTGGCAAGGAATGAATAGGCAAAGAAAAAAAGAAGTAGGGGAAAATTGCTGAAATAGAAAAGTCCGTGCCAAAGATGAATGCAAAGGCAGGAGGAGATGAAGAATGGCAAATGGAAGCAGGCCCTGAAAAGAACTGGGAGAAAGAAGACAGAGGAAAGCAGAAACGAGAGACTGGGACCAATGTGATTGGAAAAAATGAAATACCAAACAAAAAAGGTAGAACAAGTATTTTATTTTGACTGTATTTATTGGAATGTGCCGGCTTTGGAAAATGTTTCTCTGTTTTTGTTTCTTTCTGCAGCATCACACTACATACAGTGTCTGTCTTGTGGTTTTCAGTTACATTTTTTGTCTGCCTATTTCTGTTTCTAATTTGATCCATTGTTCTGTATTTGAAGAAATCTCTATTTTGCTTGTGTGACTAAGGTGCATTATTCTACTAATGTTACTTGCTGTGTAGTGTGATACTGCAGGCCCTCTGACACAAAGGAAAAAAGTTTTAAATCTTGAAAAAAACAAGATTTACCCGCAATTACATGAAGGTACACATAGAGGGAGCAGGAGAGCAAGCCTGGAAGCAGAGGAACCACGCCTCTATGGGCAGGACCCAGAAGCAGCTGGTCTCGATTTAAGCAGGGACAGAGCATTACAAGGGAGGAGGCAAGGAGCTTGGCAGAGAGCTTCACAGAGAGCATTACAAGGGAGGCAAGGAGCTTGGCAGAGAGCTTCACAGAGAGCATTACAGGAAGCAGTGCCAAGAGCAGCTCCAGAAGCCGGAGTCAGAGACCGGGGTGAAGTCACTGACAGACCCAGAATAACTCAAGGAGTGAAAGCTACTGGGAGAGCAGGCCGAGGTGAAGGCCCAAGAGCAGGCCTAGAGGAAGGCCATACACAACTGCAAGGGGCAGTATTACAGAGTGCAGCCAAGGAAGGAGGTGCTTACCCTTCCAGCTGGAGAGGAAGCCTGGTCCAAGGAGAAGGACGGGGATACAAGCAGAAGAAGATATATCCACTGGAAAGGAACCTTCAAGGAGGAAAAGGTACTTTTAAAAGTTTTTATAAAAGTGACCTGAAAGATGAAAGAAAGATTCAGAGGCATGGGGAAGAGGACATAGCTGAGAGGGCGCGGCCAGTAGCCAACTGCCACAGGGGTGGAGGTGGAAGACAGGCGCCTCAGCAGCAGCCCTGCCTCAAAAGAGTTATACCCTATTCTAAAGCAGGAAAGATATCCTGGGATCACTGGAAACTGCCTGAAGCAGAGGACATTCAGACTAGGTCTCAAGCCTTATACAAAAGGGATTGCAGGAAGTTAAAAGAGGAAACAGTGGGTGCCTGTAATTGTCTACCAAGGCCTAGACCAAGAGAGAAACCAAGGACTAACTTTTATCTGGATGATAAGGACAGTTTTAAACCAGAAATACCAGATAATCTTTATAGGAAAAAGGTTAGTGCTGCCAAAGACTGGAACAAGCAAACTTTTAATCCTGTAACAGCAAAAAATCCAGGGTGTTACAACATACCTAAAAGCCGACGCCCCAAACTGCCAAGCCAACACTGGGATACGGTATGGCATGCTTTTAGAAAGTCAGATTTTAACATTCCTGAGACATCAGATTCGGACCCCTCAGAAATGGAATGGCTGCCAGGGGAATCTGAGGTTATGGAAGCCATCGAACCGATGGACTGTAATTATTGCACAATGAGACGTGTTTAAGTTAAGGGAAGCAAACCCAATGTATGAAAAGAATACAGGAGACCTTATGTTTTAAGTTTGTGAAGGTTAACAATGTTACTTTGAATGTTTTGCTGATTTACATTTGATACAAGGAAAGTTATCGCTCTGTTACTCATAACCGCCTATTTTGAACTTCTTTTTGCGCAAAGGTGAAATAAATGCCTTTTCTTTACCCTACACTTGGCTAAGAGTTGCTTTTTGGGAAGTTGACCATGAGGCTGACACAGAGGGCTGCTACCTCATTGACCCTCACAACAGGTCAACCCTAAAACCCCTATTTCTTATGAGCTCCCCAGCCCCGTGGAACCACTACGCCGCCACCAGAGGGGGCTGAGGGGGACAGTAGAGATCTGTAGCAGTCCTGCTTGTTCTTTTTTCCCAATATGAGGTTTTTTGCTGTTCTTGGATCCAGGTAGTGTTGGTGCTGTGAGAGTCCTGGCAATGGTATGACTGGTTTGCTATAGGCTCTGAATGAGCTTTGTGCAGGGGGTTTTATATTGCCTCATAATGAATTTGGCAGTGGCAGCTGTTAGCCTTGTTCCAAGACTCCTGTGAAGTTATTATTGAGATAGAAGAGAAGCTAGTGAAGGGCTCCACTGAAATCCACCAGGGTGGGGAGGACAGCAGAGTAGTAATTCACACAAGGCATCAAAAAAGGTAACACTGACCCTAACAAAAGAATTAGTTCTTGAAATTAAGTTTTAAACTTGGTAAATTGTTAGCCATGATTCATGACTGCTGTTGTAGACTACTTAGAAATCTATTGCCAAGTGCACTTGAAGGCTTTATTTGTCAATAAGAGTATTAGCTAGCAAGGTTCAGATCTTTATGCCTAGTACTACCCTAGGCTAACCTTGGATCCCCCAGACAATCTGTTTCGGCTACACTACTGCTTGTTGGTGAGCTATCCACACCCCTGGAATTTTAGGGATTTTGAGTGGGAAGGCAGAGGCAGTGGGTGTTGAGTGCTCACTGAAGCTTAATAGATTGTTGTGTAGATTGAGCTGCAAGAAAGTGACTGGCTGCATAGTTTCCCAATTTGTTTTGATTTAATTTGATTTTTGTAATCTGCATTGACCCCAGTTCACTTTGAGTAGAGGCAGAATATAATCAAAATTCCTGAGCGGTAGTCTAGTTTAGTTCTCCACATCTGGGTAGTGCACCTCCTCCTGCAGCACGGAGACTGGACCAATCAAAATCTTGCTCTCATTCAGTATCCTGCTGGAGCTCCCATCAGCCCCCCAGTGTGTCCAGTCTCCGTGCAGCAGGAGGACTTGTGAGCCTGTAGCTGGGCTCACTTAGGGACTTTGAGGCAACACTTGTTAGTTTTTTCCTTGGGGTTATTGTTTATTTCTCTGCTATACCTTTTCTTTTATTTTGGTAGCTGTCCCTTTAATTTTAGTACTCAGCTTTCTGAAGGGGGGGCTGTTTGAGGCACCTACTCTGCCCGCTTCTGCTCTCAGCGTCTGTGAGGGAACTGCAGGCATTAGCTGACTATTGATCTCCCTCCTGGACAGTACGGAGGTGAGATCTAGTCTGGACAGCCCCATTGCTACTGGTCAGCCGGCCGTAGGATTGTCACGGCGTGGGCTGCATCCCTCTGTAGCTGCGAGTTCTCTGCCGTCTTGGGGCTGTACCGCGGTGCCGCGTCTCCTCAGCGTTTCTTCGGAGGCACGTTCTTACATTCAGCGGTGAGTCTCCAAGCACCGGCAGTGCTTTTAGAGGCAATTTTCTTTTTTTCTTTATTTTGGGGGTGTTTGCCGTGTCGGGCTGCGGATCGCGCGGTTTTCTTTATTTCATTTTTCCCGCCGATTGTTTCCTCAGCCGTGGGTGCCGGCGGCCATTTTATTGCACCGGCATCCTTTAGCTTTCCCGCGTTTTTTTCCGTGGTGTGAGGGGCGGCTGCGGCTGCTCTTTCCAGTTTCTGGTTTTGTTGGCAAATCTGAAGCCCCCTGTCTCATCGGATTCCTTCTCCTTTTAAAAAAAAACAAAACAAAAAAAAAAACAGAGTAAGGACAGTCACGTCAAGGCCTTGTCCTGTAGGTCTTCTCAGCTGTTTTTCCCTCGAGCCTGCTAATTTGATGGCGTCCAGGCCCCAATGTTTGGTCTGCGGTTCTCGCAGAGGGGCTATAGCAGATTCTGGGGTTTGCAAGGGCTGTTCTTCAGTTTCTTCTCCCTCGAGCTCCAAATGGCTGACAAGGTGGTTTTGGATCCGGATAGCCCAGCCAAGCAGCCTGTCCTGATGTCCTCTCCAGGTTCTCCATTGCCAGTTTCTCCTGAGGCGTCGAAAGGACAGGGAATTTCCTTGCCCGAAATTCCGTCGGGCTCTTCTTCGCTGGGTTTTTCGCCTGATTTTATTCTCTTGATGCATCAGGCTTTCCAACTCGGCCGTCTGGGCAAGATCCCAGAGGCCGGGGTTGCTTCTTCGCCTTTTCCTTCCCGTTTGGGAGAGGAGACTCAGTGTTCTGTCTCTCAGCCAGTTAAGCGCTCTCGCTTGTCCGTTGAGTGTGCTGACGCTGACTGGCCGGACGCTGACCTGGCGCTGGAGTCCGACGACATTGCTGATGCGTTGGAAGAGGGGGAGATTCCGGATCCCGAGGATCAGGCGCGTATCATTCGGGTTTTTCGGAAAGAAGAGTTGACTCCTTTGATTACGGAGTCCCTTCAGACCCTTAATCTGGCCTCCGTCCCTTCGACGGAGGAAGAGGGTCTGGAAGATCCCCTCATTCAAGCCGTGCGGGACTCTCAGATGGTTTTTCCCGTCCATCGTGTGGTAGCTCAGATGATTCAGACTGAATGGGATCAGCCTGAGGCCGGTCTGAAAGGCATTCGTACAATGAACCGGTTGTATCCTCTGGCTGACAAGGACAAGTTTCGGTCTCCGCGGGTTGATGCTCTGGTTTCGGCAGTCACTAAAAAAACTACGATTCCGGTCGAAGGCGGTGCGGCTTTGAAGGATCCGCAAGACAAGAAGGTGGATGGTCTATTGGAACAGGCTTTTGAAACCAATGCCTTGTCTCTGCAGGCCTCTATTTGTGGGGCATGGGTGGCTCGAGCCTGTTTACGATGGGCTCAGCGTTTACGTCAGGATGCCCACTTTGACCAACAGAAGATGTTTGAAGTAACCCGTTTGGAGTCTGGTTCAGCTTACTTGGCAGATGTTCATTATGATTTGATTCGCACTTTGGCTAACAGCATGGCGTCCTTGGTGGCGGCGCGCAGGTCGGTTTGGTTGAGGAGTTGGTCTGCGGACAGTTCCTCTAAGTCGTGACTCAGCAAACTTCCTTTTAAAGGGAAGCTCTTGTTTGGTGAGGATTTGGGTAAGTTAGTGAAGGATTTAGGAGACTCCAAAGAAGGTAGGCTGCCTGAGGATAAGCCTAAGCTCGGCAGAACTGCGTCTCTCCCGCGAGGTCCTTCTCGTGACTTTCGCAGATTTCGCTCATCCCGTTTGTGGAGTTCCCAAAGGGGCCGAGTTGGGTACCGTTCTCAGGGATTTCGCGGCTTCATCCTCTTTCTCTCGCAAGCCGCAATGACGCCAGGCGCCTTCCGGAGAACTGTCCAGTTATCGGGGGCCGTCTTCGGAATTTCTTGCCAGCTTGGGCTCGGATCACCTCCGATCAATGGGTGTTGGAGGTCATCCGAGAAGGCTATGCCCTCGAATTTGCCAGTCCACTTCGAGATTCCTTCGTTCTGTCTCCCAGCAGAGGCCCGCACAAGGAACCTGCACGTCGCTTGACGTTGGATCGGCTTCTCGCTTTGGGTGCGGTGGTTCCCGTCCCGGCTGCCGAGTGCGGGCTGGGTCGTTACTCTATTTATTTCGTGGTGCCAAAGAAGAACGGTTCTCTCCGTCCCATTCTGGATCTCAAAGGGGTCAACCGTTGTCTTCGCGTTCCTCATTTCCGCATGGAAACTCTCCGCTCCGTCATTGTGGCGGTTCGGCAGGGGGAGTTCCTCACGTCTCTGGATTTGTCCGAGGCTTATTTACACATTCCCATCCGGTCGGTCCACCGGCGTTTTCTCCGGTTTGCGTTCCCCTGGGGACACTTTCAGTTTCAAGCTCTGCCTTTTGGCTTGGCAACCGCTCCGCGTACCTTCACCAAGATCATGGTGGTAGTGGCTGCGGCATTAAGGCGGGACGGGATCCTGGTCCACCCTTACCTGGACGACTGGTTGATTCGTGCGAAGTCCAAGGAGGAGAGCTTACGGGCTACAGAAAGAGTGGTGTCTCTTCTGCAATCTCTAGGCTGGGTGGTGAATGTGCAGAAGAGCCAGTTGGTGCCGACTCAGAGTCTTGAATATCTCGGGGTTCAGTTCGACACTGCGAGAGGGTTGGTTTGCTTACCGCTACGGCGGGTTCAGGCCTTGCAAACTGTGGTGAGAGCTTTCCTCAAGATGTCCGCTCCCTCAGCTTGGTGGTACCTGCGCGTGCTGGGTACGATGGCGGCTACCCTGGAGGTGGTTTCCTGGGCCCGGTTTCACATGCGACCTCTCCAAAGGGCGCTGTTGCGACGTTGGTCGAACCAGTCGGACTCTCTCAACAAGCGGTTGCCTTGTCCGCTCCGGGTTCGTCAGGCGCTACGGTGGTGGGGGTGCTCCCGGACGTTGCGTGCGGGCATGCCCCTGGAACAGCCTCACTGGATCCCGGTGATTACGGATGCCAGTCTCCTCGGCTGGGGTGCCCACTGCGAGGGTTGCTTCGCGCAGGGGACTTGGTCGGCTCAGGAGGTGTCCTGGTCGATCAACCGGCTAGAGCTCCGCGCGGTCAGGTGAGCCCTGGAAGCCTTCGAAGCAACTCTGCAGGGCGGAGCGGTCCGGGTTCTTTCGGACAATTCGGCGGCGGTAGCCTACATCAACCGGCAGGGAGGCACGGGAAGTGTGGCATTGGAAGAAGAGGCAGAAGCGTTATTCCAATGGGTCGAGCTTCATCTGTCGGCGCTGTCGGCAGCGCATATCGCGGGGAAAGACAATGTCATGGCGGATTTCCTCAGCAGGGTGCAGGTGGATCCCGGAGAGTGGGAGTTACACCCTCAGGTCTACGCGCAGATAGTTCGCCGGTGGGGCCCTCCGCTGATGGACCTCATGGCGACGTTTCAATCGGCCAAGACGGGCCGCTTCTTCAGCAGGCGAAGGGAACCCATGTCCGAGGGCATAGACGCCCTCATTCAGCCGTGGCCCAGGAGCGGCCTTCTTTATATCTTCCCGCCGTGGGCGTTGATCGGCAGAGTCATCCAGCGCATCGAGGCGCATGGCGGTCGGGTGTTGCTCGTGGCTCCGGATTGGCCCCGGCGTCCCTGGTACGCTGATCTGGTACGCCTGGTCGACGGGCATCCCTGGAAGCTGCCGGTACGGACGGATCTGCTGTTGCAAGGTCCGCTGCAGATGCCTCAGGTGTATCGATTCTCGCTTACGGTTTGGCCATTGAAAGGGCTCGCTTAAGGAAGAAGGGCTATTCTGCCGCAGTGATTTCTACACTGCTGCGAGCTCGCAAGTCATCCACTTCCCTCGCGTATGTGCGCGTGTGGCGCATTTTTGAGGACTGGTGTTCGCGTCATGGCGTTCGTGCGGCGACGTCTTCTGTTTCCATCATTCTCAATTTTTTGCAGGACGGTTTTGATAAGGGGCTAGCGGCCAGGTCTTTGAAGGTCCAACTGGCAGCCCTCGCCTGCTACAGGGGCAAGGTGCTGGGGGTCTCGCTGGGGAGGCACGCGGACATCCAGCGTTTCTTGAAAGCCGTCGGCCGACTTCGGCCTTCCCGCAGGATTGTCGTTCCTCCTTGGGATTTGAATTTGGTCTTGAAGGCTTTGGCTGCTCGACCGTTTGAGCCGTTGCGGCAAGCGTCCGTCAAGGATCTCACTCTTAAAACTGTTTTTCTCATGGCCATTTGTTCAGCGCGGCGAATTGCGGAGTTGCAGGCACTGTCGTGCCGGGAGCCGTTTCTGTCCTTTTCTCATGACCGCGTGGTTTTGAGACCAGTGCCGTCTTTTCTACCTAAGGTGGTCTCTCCTTTTCATCTGAATCAAGCTGTCTTTCTTCCAGTTTTTCACTCTGATGCAGCGAATGCGTCTGGGGGCGGTCTGCATTCCTTGGATGTTCGACAGGTTCTCCGCTGTTATTTGAAAGTTTCAGAAGCCTTCCGTAAGTCAGATCGCTTATTTGTTCTTTTTGGCGGGCTGCGCAAAGGCGAAGCTGCGGCCAAGTCGTCTATTTCCCGGTGGATTAAAGAGGCGATTGCTGCCGCTTATTTTCTGCAAGGCCGGGAGGTTCCCGTAGGGTTGCGGGCGCACTCTACTAGGGCGCAAGCGGCGTCGTGGGCCGAACATGCCTTGGTTCCGCCGGTGGAGATTTGCAAAGCGGCTACTTGGTCGTCCATGCATGCTTTCAGTAAGCACTACCGCTTGGATGTTTCGGCCGCTCAGGATTCTTGCTTTGGGTCGGCGGTTTTGCGCGCCGGGTTGCAGGGTCCCGCCCGTTCCTAACTGCTCTGTTACATCCCAGATGTGGAGGACTAAACTAGACTACCGCTCAGGAAATGGAAATTACACTTACCTGGTAATTGTAGTTCCTGAAGGGTCTAGTTTAGTCCTCCTTCCCTTTCTCTTTTGTCTGATTCCTGTCGACGCGCTAGCAACTCGGCGACGGTGCGCTCTTTCGGATTTTGTCGAAGGACTCTCTTCGATTGAAGATTTCAACATGCTTTTTTGGGTTTTTGTCTCGCTGACTGTCTGCGGGCTTTCACGGGCGACGGAAGCGCGATGCAGAGTCTAGGCTTCCTCGTTTGGGGAGGGGGTCATTTTCACAGCGCAGGGATGTTATTGGTTCATGGTTTATGTTTATACTTTCTTCAAGTGTTGCTTCTTTGAGTCTGCTTTGTTAATAGGTCACTGGGGGGCTGATGGGAGCTCCAGCAGGATACTGAATGAGAGCAAGATTTTGATTGGTCCAGTCTCCGTGCTGCAGGAGGAGGTGCACTACCCAGATGTGGAGGACTAAACTAGACCCTTCAGGAACTACAATTACCAGGTAAGTGTAATTTCCATTTATCACTTCAAACATTCCAAAACCGATCAACTGTCTTTAAACAAGATAACAAAATGATCAAACTCTGTCCCAGTACAAAATAGCATTTCCCAACAGTTACTTTGCTTACTGTGCCACTTAAAGGACAAATTTGAAACTCCCTGTGGGGCTTAAAGACTCATGGGGACATTATCCCCACTGCCTTGCATGACCATTTTTCAAAGGAAATCCTATGAAATCCTTTAAAAATGCCCTCTGCGTACCTTTCCCCCACCCCCCCCCCCCCCCCCCCGCTGCAATTTTTTTTTTTTGTGCCTTTGGATAAGTGTCCATGTTGTAACCAGCCTAGGTGCTCTTACCCACAAAGGATTGGGAAGTGTGTTCATGGGGCTATTTACAAAGATAAACAGTGGTCACCTATATCAACAGCTTTGAAAATTGACATTGTAACCGGCAGTTAATAATGAGAGAGAGTACATCTGAGTTATGGCAATAGTTTCTTTTCTTTGGGCTTCTAGTAATTTATTGTGAGAAAATTAGACCTTTGTTTTGGTCATATGAGGCTGCTCAAATAAATCTATTCTCTGACTGCACAGTACAACTCTTAAGACCTTTCTTTTATACCTTGTGATTCAGGAGCTGACATTAGCTAAACAAAGCCCATTATATTGCCTGATTTCAGCACCTGAAAGAATGATCTAATACTCTGCATTTTGCTGTGATTTTACTTAAAGGCCACTTTGAGACCTATTTTAAAGAAAGCTCCGTTAGTTATGTGCTTGCACACTCAATTTAAGTGAGACCCTTGTTTCCGTAAGCATGTCTGTCAGATCTAGTTAAGATCCCCTTTTTGCACCTTTGGTAGCTGTGACCATGGAGTTTACAGACTGGGATACGTTTCCTAGAGCCAGTGTCATCTGATTAACGTTATCTCAATGTAAAATCATTGAGATGACGTTAATCAGTGTGTTCTTCTGCCTCCTGCTTTTCACAATCACAAAACGAACAGCACACCCTATTTAGGACTGCAGAGAAACCCTTATGCAATATCAGTAATTTTTTAATATCGGTTTGTAACTGACAGACAAGTCTCTTCCAGGTAGATCATCGGAAAAGACGGTCAGGTCAACTGCACAGAGTTTCAGATTTTGTTGGCGTTTGGAGGTATGGAGCATACATATAGCGATACCCCACTACTGTTCCTCCATGGTAATTGTTTAGCAGTGCTGTGAATATAATTACATTTATTGAACATCTAATCATGTTGAGGAAGTATAAGCAGCAGATGTAGATAGATTAGTAGATACAGGATTTGGAGTACAAAACTCATTTTTTTAAAGAGGTTTTTCTCTAGGCATTCTCTCTGAATGGTTTAGTTTTGATGTGTATATCATGATAGTACTGAGCCTTATTTCTAAGCCAGCAGGATATATTAGGTATGATACTAACCTCTCAAATTCACTGCTAGTATTTACTTTATAATGTACTTGGTGTCAGAGGCTTTCTTGTGGAAGTCAAAAGGTCTTTTGAATTTGTGGCATATCTGTTTGTTTACTACTTCTGAGACAACCAACCAAATAGGCATAATGCATACAAAATCAAGACAAACATCAATGTAACAGTCTAGCATAACATCAGGTGTGCATTTTAGACTTTAGCTGCTCATGTATGTGTGGATTGTCCAGATACAAGGAAAATAAGTGTCAGGAAAAAGTCATGTTGGCTGATCCAGCCCATATATACCAGGCCTTGACCAATTTTGTTTGGATTTAGGAGCCAGGCCAAATTCTTAGGATCCAGGGCTGAGGCCCTCTCATCCCCTCCCCCTCCCCCTCATGAAGATGGGGGGGAGGGGCACAGAATCTCCCTCTGACGAAGTCTACCACAGCTCCTTTAGGATCTGATTTTACTAAGACCGGTTTCCCATTCCATATCCAAGTGAAAAGAAAGCTTAGTAAATCAGGCCACTGGCAGAAATAGAGTGGGGGGGGGGGGGGAGGGCGCTGCTGGCTGTTTATCATCCAGCCTGCCTCTCTCTTTTTTTTCCTTCTCACCCTCAAGTGTTCTCCTCCCTCCCCCTTGCCATCCTTCAGGCTTACTCGCTCTTTCTTCCCTTCCTACCCTGTCACCATCCAGTCTCACTCTCTGTTCACTTAAAATCATCCATCCTCCACTCCTGCTACTACATGCCAGTCACCCCCTCCCCAGCCTCTAGCCCCGAAAGCCAGTAAGACTTTCTTCTAGCTAATCATTCAGCCCCCAGCTTCTATCCTGCCTCTCCAAACCAGCCAGCTGCCCTCAACTTCTATTCCTACCTCTATCCTTTCAAGCCATAGCCGCCCCCACCCCTTGCCTCTTGTTCAGCAAACCACTCAGCCACTTCACAACCCCTATTCCTACAAGCCAGTCAGTGCTCCTCTTACCAGTGCACCATTGATCTTCTGCTTAATTCTGGCTGCCATCAGAGCAGGAAGTTCCTTAACACTGCATTGTATTCACACACAACTGCACAGCACAGAAACTCTTGTGCTGGTCAAAGGCTGTCAAGTTGTGCAAGTCCAGTGCCAGAGTTCCTTCACCATGCGATTCGGATTCACACAGAGCCATGCATTGCAAAGGCAGAACCACCTGCCTTGGCAGCAGAAGTGCGGCACAGCACAAAAAAAAGTGTGGGGGGGTGGGGGGGGAATCCCAGGTGCCAAGTTCCAAGTTCTAGTCGCCATGGTGACCTTTTGTTGAGCCCTAGTATATGCTCTCTACGGCAGGGATCTTAATGGCTCATAACTGTGCACTCTAATAGAAACATAACAGGGAAAATGATGGTAGATAAAAGCCAGCTACTAAGCTCTATAATCTTTTCCTCACCTGTAGAGATCCTGTGCTTTCATAAATTCAGATACTGGGAGGTTATTCTACACAGCTACTAAGCTCTGTAATCTGGGAGCTATTCCACACATCCACCACCCTTTCTGAAAGAAAAAGAATTCCTTGGACTACTCCTAATTTCCTTTCAATTGAAGAGGCTCTCTTGTGCATGTATGCCATGGAGGTATTGAGAGAGCCATTTAATCTTTCCTCCTCCCACCTTTCATTCAAATTAAATATATTAAATCTTTCCCTATATGTTTTATGACTACTGGCCATGTTAGTAGCTGCTCTCTACACTGACTATTCTGTTTATATCCCATTGAAGGTGTGGACTCCAGAACTGCACACAGTACTCCAACTGAGGTTTTATCAGTGACTTTTATGCAGAGGCACTAGCATCTCCTTTTTCCATTTGGCCATTCATCTTCCCATGCACCCAAATGCCCTGTCTTTCACTGTAGCCTTTTCTACCTGTTTAGCCATCTTAAGATAATCCAGTACAATCACTCATGAAAGAGAAGGGCTCGTCTGGGAACTGAACCAAAGACCTCTTATGCCTGAAGTGAGAACCATACTCTTGATGATTTGCACTGAAAGTTGTTAATTTTGACATTAAACATACCGAATATTTCCATATGTTTAAAATGTCCGCACTTGTATGCTTGTGATTTTTGTGTTATATAGTTTAGTTAGTATTCCAGCATACCAACAATAAGTCCTGCTTTCTGATAATGCTTTGTCAGACTTATTCTTAATGCACCAATTAAGTTTTTTTTTTGTTTTAAAAATGGTATAAGAAATCTGTGCCATTCACGAGGGAATTGGAGCACAGTTTGATTAAATCTGTTTCACTGTTTGGCATCTTTTCAAAACTAGATGATTGCTATTCCATTACCTTTTGTAGCTGATTTCTGACATTTTCACTCTTTTTGAGATCAGAGAAAACAACAATGCAGAGAGGATATTTAATCTGATGGCAGAACGGAATGCACCTTCATTTTATGCTATGATCAGAGGGATGGTGAAGGTAAAATATGTAGTCTAATATCTATTAAAATTCCCACCTTTGTGTGGCTTCCATATACATTTCAAACTCCTCCTAACTTATATAAATGCATTCGCTCTTACCGCCCCTCATTACCTTTCTTTTCTTCTCTCTCCCTACTCCTCCCCTCCTCCTTTAATTTCACTCTTCCTTTCTATGCCCTTTTCCTCAAATGCCAGCTCCAGGCTTTGTTCCTTTCACCTTTCTGATATTTATGCTTGGAACAAGCTTCCTCTATCCTTACGCCAAGTCTCATCTCTCTCCCTCTTCAAATCTATGCTAAAGGCCTACCTCTTCAAAGCCGCTTTTGGATCTTAATCTCTTGGTTCCCTTGTGTCTCTTCTCCCTTTTAATCCTTATTTTCTCTTGTATTGTATTATGTATTGTCCATCTTAACTAGATTATAAGCTCTACAAGCAGGGACTGTCTTGTATGTGTTTGTACAGTGCTGCGTATGCCTTGTAGCACTTCATAAATGATTAGTAGTAGTAGTGTCTGGATCTAAATGGTTTGTTTCCCTCTTGCAGTATGGTGCTTATGCAAAGGCTTTTGACATGTATACAGAGCTACAAAACAATAGGCTGACTGGTGAGTCTGTTCATATTTGCTGATTTATTTGCAGTACTATGGCGATTAATGTAAAATTAGTTTGTTTTTGTTAGTTTCATTTTAAAACTATCAAGTGTTTGAAGCCAATCATATCCAAAAACAATTATTAATGTGTTCTTGCTAGTTGCTTCGCTAAAAGTAAACTTCACTTGATCCCATGGTGTCTAGTCTGAGATGAACCTACAGCACAGGCTTCAAGGGGGGAGGCATAGAACTGTCAAATAGGAAGAATGCATACTGTAAGAATCAAATTATGTGACTACCTTTTTCCTTTTTATTCCAGTAGACTAGTCCAGGCTCATGGGATTTATCCTCTTTCCTGCAGTTGGAGACAGAACTAAGACTATTGCCAGTACCCTATATTTTAATTTATTTATTTAAAACACTTATCCTGCTTAACCATTTTCCAAAAATATCCAAAGCTGTGTACTTCACTATGAAAACATTAAAATATAACTAACTAAAAATGAAGTCTGAGTAGAAACCCATAACATTCTGATACTTGCATCACCTTCATCACAGAGTTAAAAAACAAAACAAAATGGATTCCTCTTCCCCCCCCCCCTCCTTTCTCAAATAGTCACAATTTATTTAGGAAAGAGCCAGGTTTTTAATTTCCTCTAGAGCAAGAAATTAAAAATCTGATCATAGTTCCTCCGGAAGTTGATTCCACACTTGAACTACCACCTAAAAGCCCTGAGCTCTAAGTCTCGCCCCCATCATCTCCTTAACCACCTGGACCACTAAATGCATGAATACTCAGAAATGTACCATTTTAGCCTGGCTCATTCACCTTCAGTACTCTAAAAGCAAAGGTCAGCAGCTTAAAGTAAATCTTGGTTTTAACTGGCAACCAGTACAAGATCTTCAACAAAGAGGAAGCTGGCATCCATTTCAGATATCTCAATAATCTTCCCTGCTGCTGTATTTTGAAATCTCCAGGAGCAAGCAGGAATGCAGTCTTCACGTATGGGTGACATCCCCTGACGAAGCCCGCGCAGGAACACTCCCCAGCAACCAATAGGAAGCATTTGGGAGCATCCTCTGTGCATGCTTTCCCGCCTTGTCCTGTCACCACAATTCAAACTTTTTTTCTACTGTGCCCTTCGGGTGCTTCTTTTTGCTTTATGCCTTCCTGTCTCTTCAGTACCGTCACTTGTTGACACCAGTGCCATTTTTAGGAACTTTTCTTTCTTTTTCTTTTTTGCCTCGTGGTTCCCACAGGTTGTTTCATCTGCCTAGGCCACCATTGAGTCTTTTGCCCTGGCCGAGGCTGTGTTTCCTGACATGGAGAAGCCAGCGGCTTCAAAAAATGTACTAAATGTAACCGCACTTTCCTTATCGTCCCTCCAGTCCAGTCCTGAACCTATGGGTCTTGCATCTCCTCTAGCAGCCTTGGAGACTGAGTACGTCATATTTTTGATGACCCTGGTATAAATAGCAGAGGGACCACCTCCTTGCTCCAGTATCTCAGTCTCCAAGCAGCTAGGAGTAGTGAGCCTAGAGGTTCAGGACTCACTTCAGGGACGATTAAGGAGAGTTAGGTGTTAACAAATTTAGTTTAACAAATTTCCTAAGTTAGTTGAGCTTAGTGTTATATTTCTTGTGCTGTTTTGGTACAAATCTGCAGTTTGAGGAGCGTTGAAGTGCCCTCCCTCCCTCCCTCCCCCCCTTACTTCTTACCGGAGGACATTCATTTGTGTTAAGGAGGAAGGCTCCGGCTCCTGAACCCACAATTTTGGGTGAGAAGCTGGTAGCGGGAGCAGCGAAGAGCAGCGGTAGAGGCCAGTGTAAAAGATCGCTGCAGCAGCTCCATTTCTGCTCTTCTCTCTCCATGACGCGGAAGCCGCAGATACCGGCTGAGCGCGTGCAGAGAGAGCAGGATGCGATCACAGAGGTCAGAGTGTGAACGGCGCATGGGGAGCGACTTATTGGAGGTAAGGGGGACACAGCAGTGAGTTGGATGACTGACCCTTCGGTCAGCACGAGTACGCCGTCTCGGAAGGCTGCAGGCCCGGCCTCGTGTCTCTCGCGCGGTTAAAGCCGGTTCACAACGGTTTCTTTTTAGAGTCTGGGGGCGTCGGAGAGCTTCATTTTGGGGCAGTTTTTTCATAGTTAGACTGGGGGGCCACTGGGGTATCCCTCATCTATGTTAGATTTGGAGTGCTTTTAAAAAACAAAAATTGTTGAATTGGTTCAGTACAGTCCAGCAACAGCAAAGCTTGTTTGCTGGAGCCCACTAGAGCTTGCAAAAATTCACACGGGCATAAAAAAGGGATTACCTAAACAAAATGCCTTCTAAACCACAATGCTTGGTCTGCGGTGTTAGAAGAGAGTCCATGTCAGAAACTGGGGTCTGTAGAGGATGCGTCCAGGAAGCATCTTCTATGGAACAGGCATTGGAAGTCAGTGCTGGGGGTCATAAAGGGACCACTTCAACTGTACAAGAGCCAGTCTCCTCCTTTGCCTCCGCTGGAGCCCGTAGCAGGGCCATCTTCCGTTCCCGATCTTCCTCCTTCTCAGTGGGCTTTACCGGGAGGTTTGGCAGCAATGTCTTCTCCAGAATTTATGCTCCTGCTGCAACAGATCTTCGTAAGAGGGTCTGGGACTGGTTCTGCGGACGGGGCGCTAGGAGATAAGCGACCTTGGACTCCGGGACTGGTGGCGTGCCGGCCAAGAGGTCTAGGAGTGTACAGGACCAGCCAGAACACTCGGTTGCGTCGGAAGCCCCCGCGCTCGGAGGATTTGGATCTAGATGTGGAGGTAGAAGAATAACTCGAGGAAGGAGAACTCACGGAACGCAAGGATCAGACTCGGGTAGTTCGAGTCTTCTGCCGGGAAGAGTTGCCAGCACTCATTACGGAAACGCTTAGAGCCCTTAATATGCTGGCTGCAGGTCCGGAAGAGGATGCCTCCTTAGAGGACCCGTTATTGCAAGTGGTACGAAAAGCCCAAAGGGTTTTCCCGGTGCATAGAGTATTTCGGGAAATGATTCAGGACGAATGGGACATGCCTGAGGCAGGTCTGAAAGGTGCCAGAGTGATGAGCTGCCTTTATCCCTTGGCAGAGCAAGATTGAGAGTTGTTCATATCTCCAAAGGTAGATGCCGCAGTTTCGGCTGTTAACAAAAAGATGACCAATTCCGGTCGAAGGTAGTACAGCTCTCAAAGATGCCCAAGATCGAAAGCTGGACACTTTGCATTGATTTCAAAAACCTGCTTTAACAATCTCCATGCAAGCATCTATTTGTGGTGCATGGGTAGCGAGAGCCTGTCTGCGGTGGTCTCAGAGGATGCAGGGGAGCAAGTGGAGGAGTCGGCTGGAGAGGCAGCCAGATTGGAGACTGGGGCAGCCTATCTGGCCAATATTCATTATTCTCCAGGACCAAGCAGGAAGTCGGTCCTCACATATGGGTGACGTCGGCACCGACGGAGCCCTCGTGCAGAACATTTCCCCAGCTTTCAAAGAAAGCCTTTGGGAATTGCAGCGCGCATGCGCGGTCCCCTTCCCGCCCAAGGGTGCCATCTTGCTCAGTCTTCTTTTTTCCGCGGAGCCCGACGGACGTAGTTCGTTTTTCCCCAAGGAAATAGTTGATTTCCCTATTTTTTCTTTTTCTACTTCGGTTCGACGCCGGATCCTTTTCCCGCCTTGGCCCGATACGCCGGTATCGAGTCCACTCTCTTTTTCGGTTTTTGTCCTTTGTGACTAGCGTTCGCGCCATTTTTCTTTTTTCACTGGCAGCCCGGTCTTTTGACCTCGCAGGGGCCCTTTTTCCCCCGATGGCTACCAGCGGGTTTAAAAAGTGTGATCGGTGTAAAACTTATGTCTCTTACTGACACACACGACTGCTGCCTCCGCTGTCTCGGACCCGATCATGACCCGATGATCTGTGGTCCGTGTGGCAAAATGTCCTCGAAGGCGTTGAGGAGTCTGCAGCACCAGAAGGATAGGATCTTCTCTGACTCCGCGTCCGGACGGGCCCAGACCTCGTCAGAGGCCTCGACGTCTCGGGACTCCGGCCCCGAGCAGCGTCGGGGTTCCTCTGAGCAGGGGTCTCCTTCGTGGGAACATCGCAGGAAGAAGAAACCCGCGAGGGCGGCGTCGGTGGACGCTCCTGGTTCCTCGAGGGCCAGGTCGCATAGCCCCGATAGCCGTCCCGGGTCTTCGGAGTCGGAGAGGCCTGCCAAGCATTCTCGTATCGAGATGGAGTCTCCTGGACACGTGAGTGCTGTAGTCCTCGTGGACTCTCCTCCAGGGGAGCCACCGTCGGGGCCCGAGTCGGGGGCTGCTGGGTCTCCTGAGCTCGGACTCAGGTTGACGGCCTTGGAGAGCAGCCTCGCTGCCTTCATGGAACAGCAGCGGGCATTGATCGCCGGTCTCACCGGTGCATCTGCCCCGACCACCGGGACCTCGACGTCCAAGTCGACCTCGGAGGCCGAGCCGATCCTCGAGTCCATGCGGGCTCGAGTCGATCCTCGGCCTCCCATTTGGGACCGAGGTCGTCGATGCCGGTACCCTCGGCGTCGGGGCGGATGGCATCGGTGCCTGCCCGACCGGAGCCCCTCGATTCCTCCTCCGAGGAGTCGGGCTGGGAGACGGAGGACGAAGAGTCACCCGACACTTATCGGACTCGGTGTGTCCCATTGGACTCACCGGAGTCCGAACCTCGGAGACGATCCCCACCGGAGGATACCCGGTTCTCGGACTTCGTGTGGGATATGGCCAAGGCCTTGGCGTTCCCCGCGGATCCCGAGGAGGAGCCTCGAGCCGAGCAGCTCGAGGCCCTCCAGTATGACTCTCCCCCGAAGGAGGCCTTTACTGTTCCGGTTCCTCCGATGCTGGAGCGGCTACTCTTCCGCATGTGGGAGACCCCGGCCTCGACGCTGGTGTTAAGCAAGCGGGTCGATTCCATCTATCGAGTCCGCAAGAGCCCCGGGTTCCAAAAGGCACAATTACCGCACCACTCCATGGTTGTGGAATCGGCCATGCATTGACTGAAAAGTCAGAAGATGCACTCCTCGGTGCCTCCCAGCTGGGAGGCCCGGAACCTGGATGCCCTCGGTAAGAAGTGCTTCCAGGGCTCTATGCTTGCTTTCCGTGTCCAGACTTACCAGCTCTACATGGGCATGTATCTCCGAGACCTGGCAAAGGAGATTGCCGGATTCTCTGCTGGTCTCTCCGAGGAACCTTTGCAGCGGTTCCAAGTCTTGTCCACTGGTATTCGAGAGTGCTCGAAGTTTATCTCTCGAGCAGCCCACGATGGCTTCGAGGCTTCGGCCCGAGTAGCCGGGGCCGGCATCGGTGCCCGCCGACAGGCTTGGCTGCAGTCATCCGACCTCGAGCCATGGGTGCAGGACAAGTTGGTCGATGTCCCCTGCCGAGGTGAAAACCTCTTTGGCAAGCCCATGGCTGAAAAGGCTGCAGAACTCGAGACCGAGACTCTGACCAGGACTAGGCTGTCCAGAAAAACCTCTGCCCCTTCTCAGAAGAAGGGCTTGGGAAAAAAGACCTTTTACCTGAGGAAGTCCTCTGCCTATAAACCATACCCTCATTATCAGGCCTCTGCAGCTCCCCAACAGGGTCAGCAGGCCAAGGGGCAGGGTCATGGGCCCCGTAGGCAGAAGGCCCCCAAGCCACCAACACCGGCCCCTGCTCAGCAGGGTGGGGGTTTTTGACTCAGCAAGCATAGCCTCTTCTCCTCAGCTGGCTCACATCAGCACAGGAGGCCGGCTGACCCACTTTGCCCACAGATGGTCAGCCATCACATCAGATACCTGGGTGCTCCATATAGTCCAAAAGGGCTATCTTCTCCATTTTCACCAGGTACCTCCCTCCTATTTTCCAGGGGAGCCTCCACGACTCCCTCTGCACAGGGACCTACTCCTTCAGGAGTTAGCAAGTCTGCTAAAGGACCAGGCTGTGGAACCAGTGCCCCACCACCTGAGAGGTCACGGCTTTTATTCCAGGTACTTCCTGGTACCAAAAAGAACAGGAGGCCTCCGACCCATCCTAGACTTGCGCAACCTCAACAAGTTCCTGGAGAGGGAAAAGTTCAAGACGCTTACCTTTGGAATCCTGCTGCCCTACCTCCAGCAGGGAGATTGGCTATGCTCCTTAGATCTAAAGGATGCTTATACTCACATCCTTATTCATCCAGACCATAGACAATATCTCAGATTTGTTGTGCGGGGAAACCACTACCATTACAGAGTACTTCCCTTTGGCCTATCCTCCGCTCCCAGGGTGTTCACCAAGTGCCTGGCGGTGGTGGCGGCCTACCTAAGGCTTCAAGGTCTTTTTGTGTTTCCTTACCTGGATGACTGGCTTATAAGGGGCCAGTCTTCCTAGGAGGCAAGTCAAGCCACCCTTTGCACTGTGGCTCTGCTTTAGCACTTGGGGTTTGTCATAAACTTCGCAAAGTCCACTTTGCTCCTGTCCCAGAACTTGGAATTCATAGGAGCAAGGCTAGACACTCTTCAGGCGAGGGCTTTTCTGCCAGTGGACAGGGCCTTCCGGTTGATGGTTGTAGCCAGGCAGTTTCACAGCAATTCCCTGGTCTCCGCCAGGCAATTCCTGAGACTTCTCGGCCATATGGCTTCCACGGTTCATGTAACCCCCAATGCCCGCCTGTACATGCGACCTGCTCAGTGGAGCCTTCGAACTCAGTGGCATCAGGCCACAGGGAGCCTTGCAGACTCGGTGAGAATATCCACCCTGCTCGTCTCCTCTCTACAATGGTGGCTTCATCTTCCGAATCTGGTACTCGGAGTGGATTTTCAATCCCCTCCGCATTCGCAAGTGCTGACGACAGGTGCTTCTCTTCTAGGTTGGGGAGCACATTGCCAAGGGGCATGTACTCAGGGTCTCTGGACCCCTTGGGCGGCTGCTCAGCAGATAAACCTCCTGGAGCTACGGGCAATATGCCTAGCTCTGAGAACCTTCTCCCACCTCACATCTCACCAGTCTGTACTGGTCCAGACGGACAATCAATTTGCCATGTTCTACGTGAACAAATAAGGAGGCACAGGCTCCTTCCTTCTCTGTCAGGAGGCACAACGGCTGTGCTCTTGGGCCGTCAATCACGGAATCCTTCTCAAGGCTGTCTACCTCCCCGGTCAAGACAATTACCTGGCAGACAGACTGAGCAGGATCCTGCAACCACACGAATGGAGATTGAATCCCTTGGTGGTTCAGCGGATCTTTTTCAGGTGGGGTCTCCCCACCATGGATCTCTTCACCAGCCCTCTGAACCGGCAACTCCCGAGATTCTGTTCCAGACAACCGCATCCTCTCAGAGTAGCAGTGGATGCTTTCTGATTCTGTGGTCCCAAGGCCTACTATATGCGTTTCCTCCCACGCCACTAGTGTCTCGAACACTGTTCAAGGTCCTCAAGGACAGGGCCTCAATGATTCTGATAGCCCCCAGGTGGCCGAGGCAACTGTGGTTCCCCCTCCTGCTGCAACTGGCGGTGGACACTCCCCTACCTCTGGGAATTCAACACGATCTCCTGTCTCAGGACCAGGGGTCTCTCTTGCACCTCAACCTCCAGTCCCTTCATCTGATGGCCTGGCTGCTGAAAGGGTAGTCCTGGCTCCCCTACTCCTGCCTAGAGACGTGGAAGACGTGGTCTTAGCCTCTCGGCGGCAATCCACCAGGAAATCCTACGCTCTTAAGTGGCGT
Organism: Ichthyophis bannanicus; assembly: GCA_033557465.1. Taxonomy (NCBI): domain Eukaryota; kingdom Metazoa; phylum Chordata; class Amphibia; order Gymnophiona; family Ichthyophiidae; genus Ichthyophis; species Ichthyophis bannanicus. The sequence goes on from CM066032.1 coordinate 1,324,683,486, forward strand.
AGATTCTCCACATGGTGTGCTCAGCACAGCGAGAATCCCTTCTCGTGCTTGGTAGCGGTAGTATTGTAATATTTGCTTTACCTCTCCAATCTGGGCCTTAAGTCCAACTCTGTCAGGGTTCACCTCAGTGCTCTCTCAGCGTACCAGTCGCCGGTGGATGGGAGGCCTCTTTCCAACCACCCTTTGGTGGCTCGTTTTCTCAGAGACCTCCTCCTGCATAAGCCTCCTTTGCGTCCACCGGCCCCTGAGTGGGATCTGAATGTGGTCTTACAGCGGATTACTTGTCCGCCATTTGAACCTATGGCTAGCTGCCCTCTCCGTTTTCTCTCCTGGAAAACCTTGTTTCTGGTAGCTCTTACCTCTGCTAGGCGAGTGTGTGAACTTCAGGCTCTAGTGTCTGATCCTCCTTACACTAGGTTCTACAGGAATAGGGTAGTCTTACGGACTCACCCGAAGTTTCTCCCTAAGGTTGTCTCCCCTTTTCACCTCAATCAGGAGGTGGTTCTTCCGACCTTCTTTCCCAGGCCGCATGCCAACTGGGCTGAGATGGTCCTGCATACCCTGGACTGTAGAAGGGCGTTGTCCTTCTACCTTGACCGTATGCGGGAGCATCGAAGGGCTGTTCAATTCTTCGTTTCTTTTGACCCCAATAAATTGGGGTTACCTGTTTCCAAGCGTACCTTGTCCATATGGGTCGCTGACTGTATCGCCTGGGCTTATGGGGCAGCCGGCCTCTCGTTGGAGGGTCGAGTCACGGCTCATCGTGTCAGGGCGAAGGCTGCGTCAGTGGCTCATCTCCACTCTGTTCCGTTGGCAGACATCTGCCGGGCCGCTACTTGGTCTTCAAGCCAGACTTTTGCGGCCCATTACTGCCTTGAGAGGGAGTCCCGCAGGGACAGTGCTTTCGGACAGGCAGTACTCCATAATCTCTTTGGGGTTTAGGCAACTCCTACCCTCCGGCCCTGGTGTTGGGCTACCGGTCGGGGGCGTTCTCAGAGAAGATTCCTTCCTTACGTACTGACGAGCTAGAGGGAGCTCATTTTTTCGGCTTGAGGTGTCCGGTAGCCTTAAGCTGGGGAGTCCCATATGTGAGGACTGACTTCCTGCTTGGTCCTGGAGAAAGAGTAGTTACTCACCTGTAACAGGTGTTCTCCAGGAGCAGCAGGAATCAGTCCTCACAACCCTCCCTCCTCCCCTTGGAGTTGCAGTCATATGATTTATTTTTGCTATTTTGCTGTCTTTTAGCTATGTCATCAGACTGAGCAAGATGGCACCCTTGGGCGGGAAGGGGACCGCGCATGCGCGCTGCAATTCCCAAAGGCTTTCTTTGAAAGCTGGGGAAATGCTCCGCACGAGGGCTCTGTCCGCGCCGACGTCACCCATATGTTAGGACTGATTCCTGCTGCTCCTGGAGAACACCTGTTACAGGTGAGTAACTACTCTTTATCTTATTCGTGATTTAGCAAAGAGTATGGCGTCGGTGGTAGCCACAAGGCGGTATTTATGGCTGCGTAACTGGGTGGCAGATGGTTCGTCCAAGGCCAGACTAAGTAAGCTTCCATTTAGGGGCAAGTTACTCTTTGGAGAGGACTTGGACATGTTAGTAAAGGATTTGGGAGAGTCCAAGGGTGGACGGCTGCCCGAGGACAAGCAGAAACAGAATAAGCAGAATACACAGTCAAAGGGGCCGCAAAGGGTATTTTGACATTTTCCATTCTTAGAGGTTCGGTCAGTTTCAAAGAGGATGTTTTCCATATACTGTAGGAATCGGGGATTTCAAGGGGCGCACAGAGGATTTGCGGCATCCTCATCCCCGAACATTAGAAAATCACAATGAAGTCTGGAGAGCCCAGGTAGGACTAGTTCCCGTGGGAGATCGACTGCGGGAGTTTTATCCTACCTGGGTCCAAATTACCTCAGATCAGTGGGTGTTGGAGGTGATTCGAGAAGGATATGCTCTAGAGTTTCAACGCCTGCTGCGCGATTCTTTTGTTCATTCTCCCTGCAAGGCGAGCTTAAAGTTGAAGGCAGTGCAAGAGACCTTAGAAAGGCTGCTGAGCCTGAAGGTGGTAGTACCGGTACCACCAGACCAGTGCAGCTGTGGTCGGTACTCCATATATTTTGTAGTTCCCAAAAAGGAAGGATCGTTCCGGCCAATTTTGGATCTCAAAAGAGTGAATCGGTGTCTCGGAGTGTCTCACTTTCATATGGAAACTCTGAGGTCAGTTATTGTAGTGGTAAGAGAAGGGGAGTTTCTTACATCTCTGGATCTGTCAGAGTCCTATTTGCACATGCCGATTCGCATGGAGCATCAAGTTTCTCAGGTTTCTCCAGGACCAAGCAGGGTCAGTCCTCACATATGGGTGACATCGGCGCCGACGGAGCTCCCATGCGGAGCATTTCCCCAGCTTTCAAAGAAAGCCTTTGGGAATTCAGCACGCATGCGCGGTCCCCTTCCCGCCCAAGGGTGCCATCTTGCTCAGTCTTCTTTTTTCCGCGGAGCCCGACGGACGTGTTTCGTTTTCACCCGAGGAAAAAGTTGATTTTCTGCGTGGATCCGTGTTTTCTTCGGTTCGACGCTGGTTTTCTTTTCCCGCCTGGGCCTGGTACACCGGTATCGAGCCCGGACTTCTTTTTTCGGTTTTTGTCCTTTGTGACTAGCGTTCGCGCCATTTTTCTATTTTTCACTGGCAGCCCTGTCTTTTGACCTCGCAGGGGCCCTTTTTCCCCCAATGGCTGCCAGCGGGTTTAAAAAGTGTGATTGGTGTAAGAAACGTATGTCTCTCACCGACACACATGACTGCTGCCTCCGCTGCCTCGGGCCCGACCATGACCCGATGGTCTGTGGCCCTTGTGGCAAAATGTCCTCGAAGGCGTTGGCTTAGTAACGGCTCCGCGGACGTTCACCAAAGTAATGGTGATAGTAGTGGCAGTGTTGCGAAAGGAGGGGGTGCTAGTGTACCCTTATCTAGACGATTGGTTGATTCGAGCAAAATCAAGAAGCGAGAGCGAGGCGACTACAGCCCGAGTGGTGGACTTCCTACAGAGTCTTGGTTGGGTAGTCAATATGGCAAAGAGCAGATTGACTCCGTTGCAGAGCCTGGGATACCTGGGGGCTTGGTTTGACACAAGCGTAGGAAAGGTCTTTCTTCCACAGCTGAGGGCATAGGAGTTGAGAAAGCTGGTCTGCAATTTCTTGGGAAGGAAGATACCTACAGCATGGCATTACCTTCAAGTGCTGGGTACCTTGGCAGCTACGCTTGAGATGGTGCCATGGGTGAGAGCTCACATGAGGCCATTGCAGAGAGCTCTGCTTCGAAGGTGGTCGCACCAGTCGGATCTGTTGTCTCAAAAGCTTTCCTGTCCACCAGAGACCCGGCATGCGTTGCAGTGGTGGTTACGTCCAGAGAATCTGAAAAAGGGGATACCCTTGGAATCACAACAGATGCCAGTCTCTCGGGCTGGGGAGCACACTTCGAGGGACATTTCGCCCAGGAGTGCTGGACTCCGTTGGAGAAGGAGTGCTCCATCAACACTTTGAAGTTGCGGGCGGTAACTCTAGCTCTCAGAGCCTTTCGTCCTTACCTGCGCGGACAGGCGGTTCGAGTGTTTTCCAACAACGTGACCGCAGTGGCCTACATCAACCGTCAAGGGGGCACCAGCAGTGTGTTGCTGGAGGCCGAGGCCGAGCAACTGTTGGTGTGGGCCAAAGTAAATCTAGTAGCTTTGTCAGCGGCGCATGTGGCAGGGGTAGACAATGTGGAAGCTTTTTTTTTTTTTGAGTCGGGTCAAGTTAGACACAGGGGAATGGGTCCTTCATCCCAAAGTGTTCAAGATGCTGGTTTGCCGATGGGGGACTCCGATGATGGATTTGATGGTGATATTCGAGTCTGCAAAAAGCAGCCATTTCTTCAGCAGGCGGCACGAGAGGATGTCGGAAGGTCTTGATGCTCTAATTCAAAGGTGGCCAGAGGATCGACTCCTATACATGTTTCCTTCTTGGGTACTAATCATCCGGGTGTTACAGCGAATAGAAGTTCACAGAGGTCAGGTAATCCTGATAGCGCCAGACTGGCCAAGAAGGCCATGGTACAGAAATCTGATGAGGCTCTTGATGGATCAACCGTGGCAGCTACCGATATGGAGAGACCTGTTGTCGCAGGGTCCACTGCCCATGTTGCAGGTAGATCGGTTCTTGCTTACAGCTTGGCTTTTGAAAAGGCACATCTGAGGTCGAGAGGTTATTCCTCAGAGGTGATTTCTACTGTACTAAAGGCTAGGTGTAGGTCTACATCAATGGCGTATGTCCGTATCTGGCATATTTTTGAAGCATGGTGCGAAGACCGGCAGCTTCGGGTATTGAGGTCTTCAGTGCAGCAAATTTTGGCTTTCTTACAGGTAGGTTTTAAGAAGGGTTTGGAAGCTGCCTCGTTGAAGGTTCAGGTGGCGGCGCTATCCTGTTACAGAGGTAAAGCTCAAGGTGAGGCGCTGGGAGCACATCCAGATGTTAAGCGTTTTTTGAGGGCGGTGTCTCTCTTGCAGCCCCCCTGTAGGACTACAGGTCTGACGTGGAATCTCCAGGTGGTGTTGGAGGCGTTGGTGGGTGCTCTGTTTGAGCCCTTGGCTAGCGCTTCCATAAAGGACCTTACCCTCAAAGTGTTTTTTCTGGTGGCCATCTGTTCTGCTTGCAGGATTTCCGAATTGCAGGCTTTATCTTGTCAGAAGCCCTTTCTGTCATTTTTCAATAAAAAGGTTGTATTGAGGCCAGTTCCTTCCTTTTTACTAAGGTGGTGTCAGCTTTTCATGTCAATCAAGTGGTTTCTTTGCCGGTATTTGGAGAAAATAGCGCAGCTTCGGCTTCCGGGAGCTTGCATCTTCTAGACGTTCGCCGGGCTCTTAAGAAGTATTTGCGAAGTACAGCAGACTTCCGCAAGTCGGATAGAATGTCTTATTTGGGGGGGCCAAGGAAAGGAGAAGCAGCTTCCAAAGCTTCTATTGCCAGATGGCTCAAAGAAAATGATTGCATCAGCATACCTTTTGAAAGGTAAGCCCGTTCCAGAGGGTCTATGGGCTCATTCGACTAGGGCACAAGCGGCGTCGTGGGCCGAGTATAGTTCGGTGCCGGCTGTGGACATTTGTAAAGCAGCTACGTGGTCATCGTTGAATTCTTTTGTTAAACATTAACCCTTCTGGATGTTCTGGTGGACAGGGATACTCGTTTTGGATCAGCGGTGCTTCAGGCTGGTCTGGCAGGTCTCTTCCGTTGAAATTTTCACTGCTCTGTTACATCCCCAGAGGTTCAGGACTGGACTGGAGGGACGATAAGGAAGGTGAAATTAGACTTACCTGCTAATTGTTGTTCCTTGAACTCCAGTCCAGTCCCGCTTCCCTTCCCGTTTTGTTCTTTTGGACTGCAGCCTGAAGCGAAGAAATATGTCGTCGTCCAGGTAAGTGGAGCAGCTGCAGAGGTTGCAGTTCATAAAGGGGAGTGGGTGTAATGGGGATTCAGCTATGGTCAGGGTTCCCCATGAGGAGCGAGAGCAGACCTAAGCAACGCAAAGAGGTCGACATTCCCCTGGTGAAAGGGTAGAAAAGGGTTTAGAGTCCCTCCTTTTAACTTAGTTACTAGTTATAGTTTACAGTTTACTTGTGATGTTTACTACTTAATTGTTACTCCGGTGAGTCTGCTTTGTTATTAGGTTACTGGAGCAAGGAGGCGGTCCCTCTGCTATTTATACCATCAAAAAGATGACGTACTCTGTCTCCAAGGCTGCTAGAGGAGATGCAAGACCCAGAGGTTCGGGACTGGAGTAGAGTTCCTCAAGGAACAACAATTAGCAGGTAAGTCTAATTTCACCTTTTTGGTCACAGAGGAGCACAATTGGTGCTTGGGGCATGACCATAACCCAGATTCTTGTAATCTTTCAGCAAATGACAAAGAAAGGGTTAAAAAAACCCAGGAAAATCAATGCGCGTGTCCCTTTGGATCTGACTCGGTAGCCTCAGCACACGCCCTTCCTCAACACTCACGCCTTCTCGAGGATTCTGTTCTCACGGTTCCCACCCTCTCTCAGAATCAAAAGGCCTTGGGAAGAAACAGCCATTCACCAAAGTCTCAGTCTCTGCCTTTTGACGTTGAGGACCAGTGCTTATTCCCGGGATCGTTCCCTTGGACATCGGCACTAGAACTCCCCTTGACAAGATTCCAATCCTGAAGCAGAGAACTACCAGTTAAGCAGCCCTGGCAGGATGAATCCACCTCCAAAGCACAAGAGGGACTCTGGGGTGCTACCCAGGCTTCGACCTCAGGAGAACCTCCAGTTCTGTTATTGGGTATGATGGTCCAGAGTCCTATTTCGGAATCCACCCAGACATCTTCATCTCCCTCGAGTAGCATATGTGACCATTGAGAGGAGTTTGGCTGTGCTCCTGTCGGCATCCGTGCTGGTAGCCTAGAGGTCTTTGAGAGTCAGGTCTCAATACTGGGCCTGGAATCTGGTATCTCAAAGCCCTCAGCGACCTGGGCCTCGATGCTTAGTCTGGAACCAGTGTCTTCGGGACCCTCGGAATCCATGTAAAGCCCTGAACTGTCCGAATCCAATTGACTACAAGAGGAACAGGTTCAGATGTCTCAGAGCATCACCATCTGGATCGTCCTTCGATATCTGACCAGCATTGGAGGTGCAACAGTGACTGTTGCTATTTTGGCTTCCTTTCCAATGCTTGGGAATTGGAGGCCAAATTGCCAGTTTCACAGAGGCACCGTGATGTGCCCTCGGACCTGTCACTGCCACTGCCACATGAGCATCAACAGTCTGCTGGAGAACATGTCCTTCCAGGACTTTATCTGGGACGTGGCCAGAGCTCTCTCCATCTCGTTGGGTACCAAAAAGGAACAGAGAGCTGAAGTATCCCTCAACGCCGAAGGATGCAGCCACTCTTTACAGTTCATCATATTTTACAGGATCTCATGTTTCAGATGTGGGAGACCCCTCTCTCTGTTCCCTCGGTCAGTAAAAGACTGGACGCCATGTACAGGGTCCCCGATTTCCCCCAGGCTTCCGAAAACCTCAACTCCCCACCATTCCATGGTGGTCAAGTCGGCCATGTGCTAGCTCAAGAGTACCAAGAACCACTTTTCAATTCCTCCAGGAAGGGAATCGCATGCTCTTGATGCCTTTGGCTGCCAGTGCTTCCAGGCATAGATGTTGTCTTCTCGCATAAATTCCTATTTGCTGTATATGGGCATGTTCCTCAGATACTGTAAAAGATCTAGAAGAGTTATCTGCTGTCATTCCTTCAGACAAGCAAGAGGCCTACAGAACCTTAATTAAACATGGTCAAGACTGCTCTAAATTCATCACTAGAGCAACTTTGACTCTCTTGAGTCTACTAGCAGAGCTGCAGCAGCGGTGGGCATTGGAGCCAGAAAGCTGGCTTGGTTAGTCTTCAAACCTGGAGCAGTGGGTCCAGGACAAGCTGGCAGATATTCCTTATAGTGGTGAAAACCTTTTTGGTAAGGGCTGGAGAGAGAAAGCAGGTGAAATTGAGACATGTCCTTACCATGAAGCATCTCTCTCGTAAAACAGTTGATCCTTCCAGGAAAAAGGCCTCTGTAAAGAAACCCTTCTATCCTAAGAAGAAATATTACTCATCTTATGCGGCTTACATGCCCTATCATGCCTACCAAGATCAGCAGAAGCCTCAGGCTCCTCACCAATCTAAGAGGCCTAAACCTAAGCCACAGCCGGCTCTGCAGTCCCAACCTGGGGTTAGTTTTTGACGACTTCCTAGAGAACATTGCCACTCCGCCTTCTCCTATAGCAGGGGTGGGCAATTCCAGTCCTGGAGGGCCGCAGACCAGTCAAGTTTTCATGATGTCCCTAATGAATATTCCTGGACCTATTTCCATACAATGGAAGGCAGTGGATGCAAATAGATCTCATGAATATTTATTAGGGACATCATGAAAACCTGATTGGTCTGCGGCTCTCCAGGACTGGAATTGCCCACCCTTGCCCTATAGGAACCCCAGCCTTCTTACATTGCAGGCAGGCTGCTCCATTTTGCCCACAGGTAGCCCCTCATAACATTAGAGCCTTGGGCTCTATTGGTTGTCCTTGAGGGTTGCCTGCTTCATTTTTGCCCAGTTACCTCCTCCCTCCCTTCTTTCCAGGGGAGTATCCTCTAGACCCTCTCCATTGGGATCTTTTGACACAGGAAGTCACCACCCTTCTAAAAGAGGATGCCATCAAGCTTGTTTCCTGTGCACAAGAAAGATTGGGGTTCCACTCTTGATACATCCTTTATTCCCATAAGGTCATGGGGGTTCCATCCATTCTAGATCTCCGGAACCTAAGCAAGTTCCTAGTACAAGAAAAGTTCAAGATGATTTATCTGGGAACCCTATTGCCCTACCTTCAAAGGAACGATTGTCTCTGTCTGCTAGTTCTAAAGAATGTGTACACGCACATCCTCATTCAACTGTCTCACTTCATGTTTGATGGCAGACACTATGAATAAGAGTCCTGCCCTTAGGGCTGGCATCTTCCCCAAGGGTGTTCACGAAATGTCTAGTGGTAGTCGCGGCCTATCTCTGCACCCTAAGCATCTTCATCTTCCCTCACTTAGATGACTAGCTCGTCTGGGGCGACTTGCCACAAATGGTGCATCTGTCCATTCAATGCACTGTTAGTGCTCCAACATATTAGTTTTGTCATAAACATTCCGAAGTTGCGATTTTCTCCTACCCAGAAACTGGAGTTCATAGGTGCCCTTTTCGACACAACTCAGGCTCTAGCTTTCCTGCCTGAAGACAGTCTCAAACACCTCACAGAGCTGGCAAGCAGCTTTCAGAGCAGCTGTTACATCATGGCACAAGGTATGCTTCGTCTACTCTGTCATATGGCCTCCATGGTCCATGTCGTTCCCTATTCTTATCTCCGCATGCACCTTGCACAGTGGACCCTCTCCTCACAATGGAAGCAGGCAATAGGCAGTCTGCGAGACTGAGTGGTAGTCGCCCCATTTCTGGCAAACTCCCTTTAGTGGTGGCTTTCTCCTCAAAACCTTCTCTCGTAGGGTTACCTTTTCGGATGCCTCTACCTCAACAAACCCTCACTACCGATGTGTCCAAACAGGGCTGGGATGTTCATCTGGATGCCCTGGGCATGCTAGGTCTCTGGTTCCAACAGGAAGCCTCCCTTCAAATCAACTTCCTGGAGTTGAGGGCAATAGCAAACACCTTTTGGATGTTTTGCCAGCAATTGTCACATCAACCTGCTTTAAATGGAGAATCGGGTTGCCATGTTTTACGTCAACAAACAGGGAGGCATGGGCTCACTCCTCTGTGAGGAAGTGATTTGCCTGTGGACGTTTGCCCTGACATATGACATGCTTTTCCAAGCCGTGCACCTGTCAGGAGAGCAGAATGTTCTTGCAGACAATCTGTCTGGTTCTCCGACCTCACAAATGGACTCTTCATCAGAGAACAGTCTCTCACATCTTTGAGCTCTGGGGAATCCCACAGATCGATCTCTTTGCCACTCTGCTTAACGCACAGGTCCGTTGCTTCTGCTCCAGGGTGCCATCTCTGCAGTGGCAAGCCATGGACGGTTTCCTCCCCCATTAGGGAACGGGTCTGTTAAATGCTAATAGCCAAGACTCTGTTCATATTGCAGGCTGACCGAGTCACCATGATCCTGGTAGTCCCCTTCTGGCCCTGACAGCTATGGTTTCCTCTGCTTCTTTGTCTGGCTCATCAGCTGCTTCACCTCTGCTACACACCAGACCTGATCTTGCAGGATCAGAGGGCATTGCTCCATCCTAATATCCAGGCGCTTCGCCTGACGACTTGGCTACTGAGTTTACCAGATGCCGTGAGGACATCCTTTTAGTGTCCCGGAAAGACTTCACATGATGCACATATGCCTTTAAAAGATGCAAGTTTGCAGTGTGACGTTCACAGCACACCATTAACCCCTTCATTTGTCCAATGGAGAGCTTTCTGCTGTATCTCCTCCACCTTTCTTCTACGGGTCTCAAAACTACCGTAGTTCCATTTGAGTCCACCTCAGTGCCATTTCCGCTTCTCATCTGGGGATTGATGGAAAACCCATGTCCGCACAACGATTGGTAGTCTGCTTTATGCTTTTAACTGAGCCACCGATACGGCCCCCACCTGTTATAAACTTGTAGTTTGCATAATATCTTTCAAATGTCAGCATTTTTCTGGCATTGCTTAAATGTTTGGTACTCAAGACCTTATCCAGTATATCTGTGTCTCTTGCAAAATCAGGATAACTACTAAAAATATTTAATGTTATTAAGTGCCATCTGGTCTGTCTCGATTTATGGCAAACCTCTGGAATAGTTGACCTAAACTGTGTTCGGTCTTCAGTCGGGCAGTTCATTGTTGATGCAATGGCATTCATAGATGCTGTTATTGTATCGATCCATCTCATTACTGGTCTTCCACTTTTGCGTTGACCTTCAGCTTTGCCAAGCATGATGTATTTCTCTAATGATCTCAATAACTCTCAGGAAACCTTTTTGGAGAATTTTTAATTTGTATGATATTTGTTGCTATGCAATGCAGTATTTGCAACTGGCAAGAATGTGTTTAGAATTAGTATTTGTTCTAAACTCCATGGGAATCTGGGCTTATGTTAACACGTCGGACAAATAAATGTAATTTCAGTGCAGTGATTGGCACAGGGATGCAAACCTCAGTTGATCATGGGAACTGAATGTGAATCCCATCTCTCAGAGTTGCTGATGTGTTGGCACTCTCAAAGAGACTCACATGAGAATTTGGCCTAAATCTGAGCCAAAGTACATATATTTGACAGAAGTGAAAAAACATTAGAATTATTTTTTTTTAAAGAAGGTGCTAAGGAAAATACTTCCATCGGTACCTTATGAAGGTTCCCCTATCCCCCGCCACCTTGGAGACTGAAGTAATCTACCTGGAGCACAGGTTAATGTGTTCTCACTTATGGCAGTCTTCTAGAGAATTTCATATTAGCCAGTATAATGACATGTTCTATGCAGCTGCTAGTTGCTATTCCAGAAAATTACTAACTGCATTTAATTTTTGTTTGCTGGCAGCTGATGTATATACCTTCAGTGCACTCATTTCAGCAGTCCCTGAAGTGAAAGAGAAATACAACGAAAAGTTGGATCTTATTATGGTAAGAAAATATAATTTGTTGTTACCTATCAGAGTAAGTGTCACACCAATGAACCACTGGTAATGACCAAGAATACATGTTGAGGAGCTGGGCGACCTATTTACACACTTGGACAGCCTCTTATAAAATCACCCTCTATGTGTGAAGGATAAATTGGAGAAATCATAGCTAGATTAAAAATGTGGGCATTTATGCTTGTTCATGCCATGTTGGCATTTGTTTTATAAAATATGCACATAAATGATGACTCTTCCCTTTTCTGCCCAAACTCTGCTCCAGAAATGCCTAAACGCGGATCATGAAATTATGTACGCTTGTTACCACATGCACTTTTATATATGTAACCCCTGGGATAATTTTTATAAAAGCCCATCTACACATGAAAAGTTTCTTATAAAATTACCTCCTTAGCGTATTGTCCAGTGTATAACATGTTTGTTTTGTTTTGTTTTTTTACTTGGTTTTGTCTTCCCTCAGTTTTTCTTTGAGTCATCATGTTTTTGTTGGAGGCATTTCAAATATTAAAGATCTAGATTTAAAAATAGGAATAAAAAAAAAGAGATCAATGAACTTAAGGATTTATTTAAAAGTATTTCACTGCTCTTCATGCCATGGTTTGGGTCCTGCGATGGACTGCTACATCTAAATTGCTGCTTTTCAATTTTTAAACAGTCTCTGGAATCTCACATTTCTGTTCTGATAAGGGCAGCTATTCTGAAGCTTAGACTACTGCATAAGATCTGCCCGTTTCTGGATCTACTACTTTTAGGACTGTTTGCACTTTCTTACCTGGAGTACTGTAGTAATTCTGTGCATGGGTCTCTCAACAAGACTTGTACAGATGCCAGGTGGTCTAGAATGTGGCTACAAGGCTTATTTTTGGCTGTTTGACATTATGTTCTGTGGTCTCTTTAATCAGTGATCTTCATTGGTTACCTATTTAGGTCATAAATCCAGTTTGCCTTAGTTTTGTGAGCGTTAAGGCATCAGGAATTAACATGTTTACAACAAAAACTGGATTGGTATATACTGGGCTCTGGTTTGTCTACTCAAATTGGTTTTTACTATCTGCTCCCTCCTTTAAAATTGTGAAACATGCACCGATAAGAGCTATCATAGAAGCTAGATCTTGTTTGGTGAAATGGATTGCCTATTGAACCTAGTAACATAGTTAATGATAGCAGATAAAGACTAGCATGGCTTTCCTAACCAGGACTCCACAGATCAAACAGTAAGGATTTGAGGGTTTCTTTGTTTGTTTTATTATATTACATTGCTAGCTCTCTGACTGGGAACTCTTAAAAGGGTTTTGTGTATATTTTTTAAAGCAAGGTTACTTTCATTTTTGCTGTTTTAGGGGAACTTTCCTTGAGCACAGTAGGTTGCTGAACTCCAGTAACCTCCTCAGGTTTAGAAACTGCTAACACCTAATCAGGTGTTAGTTCCCTCCCTACCCACCCCGGCTCCCACCCACCCCTAGTGAGCAGTCTTGCTTTATAGGGCACCTCCCCCTTTAACAAATCACAGTGAATTGGACCAGCACATTTGTATATAATTAAAGAGATTTAACTGCTTTTTCTCTGAAAGGACAGCTGCGAAACCGGCTGGTACTTGGTAGATCTCTCTCTTTTGCTTTAACAGATACCTAAGCTCCACGAACAGAACAATGGCTGGGAAAAATCGTATTGCTAAAGCTGTTGCCCCCGTTACAGCTTCTGCCTCGGTCCAGACAGAGGTCCTAATGCCAGTTGAAGGACCGGTTCCATGTGCAGGGTGCCTGCATGCTGAAGCTCTGAGGAAACAAGTGGAGGAACTCAGAGAGGAGGTGGCGAGGCTGAGGAGCATTCAAGACAGTGAGAAGTACATTGATGAGATGCTTCTTGCAGCAACCAAGCTCTCCAGCAGAGGAGAAGATGGGTGCCAACAGAATGTCGATGGTTGGACACAAGTCACCAGGGCCTGCAAAATCACCAATCCAACTTCTCCAGCCCTTGAATTGAAGAACCATTATGCAGCCCGGGAAGTGGAGGAGGTGAAAGCATCCCCTGGAAAGGGAAGAACCAGAGTTCAAGTACCCCAAAGTTGCGGAATCAGTGACCAGAAGGAAACGAAGGGTAGTGGTGGTTGGAGACTCTCTTCTGAGGGGTACTGAGGCGTCCATCTGCCGACCAGACTTGATGTCCAGAGAGGTATGCTGTCTGCCTGGTGCCAAAATCCAAGATGTTACGGAGAGTTTGCCAAGACTCATCAAGCCCACTGACTATTACCCAATGTTGCTAATCCATGTTGGAACAAATGATACTGCCAGGTATACCTCGGAACGTATCAAAAGTGACTTCATGGCTCTGGGACAGAGGGCGAAGCAGTTAGGTGCACAGGTGGTGTTCTCTTCAATCCTCCCTGTTGAGGGTAAAGGCCAAGGCAGAGAGGCTCGCATCCTGGAGATGAATGCATGGCTGCGTGGATGGTGTCATCGAGAACGTTTTGGTTTCCTAGACCATGGGATGCTGTTCCAAGGGTTGCAGAGCAGAGATGGCATCCATCTGTCCAAGAAAGGTCAATGCATCTTTGGTAGTAGACTGGCTAATCTACTGAAGAGGGCTTTAAACTAGATTCGTTGGGGATGGGTGAAGAAAGCCCCCAGGTAAGTGAAAGCCCCCAGGTAGGTGATACATTAAATACCTTTATGGAAATGGGTAACAGGGGTAACATATGGAAAGCAGTGTGTATTAATGCCCGTAGCATGGGAAATAAGATCCCTGAAGTTGAAGCTTTGGTGGGAGTGGCTGACTTGGATTTAGTGGCAGTTACAGAAACATGGTTCACAGAAAACCATGACTGGGATGTAACTATACCTGGCTAGAAGAACACAGTCACAGGCGTGAGATAAGTGGAAAGACAGAGTCCTTTATTACCAAACGGTAATAGAAACTTATGGCAACAAATAACTAACAATATATTACTAAACCAATAAGGAGAAAACCAGGAGGAGGACATAGGACAGGACATGTGCAAACATCAAAAATAAACGCAACCATAGTATTACATGGAGAAAAAGGAAAAAAATGTATATTTGTTTAAAATACTATAAGAGTGAGTCAATGAACCTCCGATGCAGGAACTTGCTCCCGTGAATTATAATTCTGATCTTGCCATATCGGTAAAAACGACAGTGATGACAGTCTATAAGTGTGACATAAAAAGGCAGCACAGGAAATATCAGCGTGTGTAAACTAACCCTGCATGCGAAGAATATGAAGTACCACACCCAAAGGTGGCGGCTGATGGTAATGCACTAATAATTGCAAACTGAAATAGAAAGTCGCTGAAAATACCAATGCTAAAAAATAGAAAGAAAATGTTTATTTAAAATACTAAAAAGGTGAATTAATAAACCTTCCGATGCAGAGGAATACTACCATGAATTATAATTCTGACCCTGTCATATCGATAAAAACGGCAATAATGCCAGTCTGTGGCTAGAAAAGAGTAACACAGGAGATATCAGCGTATATAAACTAAACCTTGCATTCAAAGAATGTAAAATAAAACACCCAAAAGAGGCTAATAATAGTGCGCTAATTGCAATCCATAATAAAAATAGCCAAGGAGATCCACGTGATGTGGTGAGCTTGAGCGGCTGTGTGCAGCTTGAGCTCCGGGCCCCTTACCCTTAAACAGTGGATTGGAACCGGTTCGGAATACCCACCTCAGCCCCAGAGTGAGCTGCTTGCAGTGCATAGCATGGGCTTCCCGATCCGAGCCGCGGAATGGCCTCTGCGGTGAAGGCTGGGCGCAGGGAAAAGGAGCATGGCGCTGGGCCATCCAAAATGGCGAGCTCCCCCTTGAAGCAAAGTGGGATTGCAGACTCACCTACTATGTCCGCGGAAGTTTCGGCAGCGGTCACGGATGCCCTATCGGGGCAGTTTGATGCATTGCATCTTAAAATGGACGCTATTCAAACCTCACTGGGCGCATTGGGGACCCGTGTACAACACGCTGAGGAGCGTATTTCCCAGGTAGAGGATGACTTGGAGACACTCTGGAAGGAGCTCCGGGCCGCACAAAAACTCTCGCAGGACCAAGCACTTAAACTGGACGACCTGGAAAACAGGTCCAGGCGCAACAACTTACGCTTCCTGGGTATCGCTGACACAATTCAGGACAAAGATCTGCGGCAATTTGTGGAGGCCTTGGCGACTTCTCTGTGCGAGAATACTGGAGGTGACAGCCCAATTATTGTGGAACGCGCCCACCGGATAGGGCCTAAACAGTCTGCCACTGACCGCCGGCCACGTGTCGTCCTGGCGCGGTTTCTTTCTTATCCCCAAAAGGAAGAGCTGCTTAAGGCTGCGCGGCAGAAAGGCTATGTGGAAAAAGATGCTATGCACATTCGTGTTGCCCAGGACTACTCTGCTGCCTTGAGCCAACGTCGAAAAAGCTATGCCTCGGTCTGCCAGAAGCTGATTGCAGCTAATGTCCGCTTTAGTGTGCAATACCCGGCGCGCTTGGTGGTCTGGCATCAGGGCACTCGACGGACCTTTGAGACAGCGGGAGAGGCGAACCTATATGTGGAGCAGTTCAACAGACCGGAGGCGGAGTGACCAGCTAAATGGGGAGACTGTGTGGCTAGGACCGGCTATGCTGCTTCCCAACCCCTGGGAACTGATTTTGGGGAAGGCCTCACCCTTTGGAACCTGTAGAATGTACTGTGAACGCCATGAACATCCTTTTGGCACACAATTGGAGACCGGCGGGTGCGTGATGGCGCCTTGGACATAGACGCGACATTGAGAGCTTATGCGGGGTGATGTTTGTCTTTCTATGGGCGGGGCACACTCCATGATGTCTCCCCCCTTACCCCCCTGGACTCTTATCTGCCGGTGAGGTTGTGGCCTGGTGGGAAAGACATTTAGGAGGGCCTTGGAGCTTGTTGGGTATGAGAGCTGCTTGCCCCCCCCCCCCTGTTTGTTGGGCCTGCGCCATTGTGGAGTGCTCTCCGTCCGATTTGGGTTTGTATGTATGTTGGTGCTGATAAGGGTAGTTCCTTGGGGGTGGGGTTGGCGGGGACTATGGGAGGCCCTCTTCCTCTGGTTCTTCCCCCCTCCACTTACAGACTAAGGGTAAGGAGGGAGGTTGGTTAGGACTGGGGGGAAGGGGTTGGGGGGGAGGGGAAAAGTATTTGGATCCTGGGTATAGCCTCTCTGGAAGTGGTAGGATGTTCTGGTGGGGGAGTTGGGGGGATTAGGGCTTGTTGGGGGTGGCTGAGTTTAGGGTAACGCATCTGGAAGAAAAATAAGGGGGGGGTCCTGCTCACATCCTCAGTGTCTCATGGGTATGAGTGGGAGAGTTTGCAAGGGGGGGGGATTAGTCGATGGGTTAGAAAGGGGGGGAGAGTGGGGGGGGGGTGGGGGAGGATAAGGGCATGGGGGAAGAGGGGGGAGGCGGGTGGGAAGGTGGATAGGGAAGTGAGGGGAGGGGTAGGGATCGTATGCACTCCTTTGAGCCCTTGTAAATGGTATTGTACCCTCTCTTTGATTAGAGGAGAACCTTCGGCTAGGGGAGTCCTTTTTGTAAACATGCAGCTGTTTTTTTGGTGGCTTCTGGACACTGTTCCGTACTTAGATTTGGTAGCAGAGTACGGGGGGCTTCAGGCTGGGGGAGCCCCTCTGCAATGTTCAGATTTTCACCCTTGGTGGAGCCTTGACACTGCCCATTTGCTCTGAGAGTTATTACCTGGAATGTCTGCGGACTGGGTAGCCCCATTAAAAGATATTTATTTATTTATTTATTTTCATTTCTTATATACCGCACTATTTGCGATCAGCGCGGTTTACATAAAACAAGAAGGTAACCGACAATGAACAAAAGTCGGGTCATTACATTGAACAGGAACAAGTAACTTGGAAAACAGGGTAAACTATATACATATGCATAACCATGAATGGGTAACTATATACATGTCAGAGGGAGTTATTGGGTATTGGACATGCTTAGTGGCTGGGGTTCGGGCAGTAAGTGAGATGCTTGATAAAGAGGAAATGTTTTAAGGCCTTTCTGAACTGGCTCAGGTTAGGGATCGCTCTGATGTGTGGTGGTAGGGAGTTCCAGAGACTTGGGGCGTATAGTCTAAAGGCTCTGTTCGATGTTGCTTTGGAGCATTTTGTAGTGTCTCTCGGTATCACTAGCATGTTAGCTACTGAGGTTCTTCTTAGCCTGTTGGGTATGGGTGGTTGGATGAGGTCACATAGTGAGGAGGAGGAGAGTCCCTTGATGGCCTTGAATGTCATCACTAGGGTTTTGAAACTTAGCCTGGCTTGAATGGGGAGCCAGTGAAGCTGTCTCAGGAGGGGTGTGATATGCTCTATTCTTGGTGTGCCGAGGAGAATCCGCGCTGCACTGTTCATGGCAAGTTGCAGGGGCTGTAAGGTGGCCTGAGGGAGTCCTTGCAGGATGGCGTTTGAGTAGTCCAAATGGGGGATGATGAGGGCTTGATAAATGGTGCGGAAGTCGCTTGGTTCAAGTAGGGGGCGTAAGTGTCTAAGAGATTTAATCTTGAAGTAAATCGCTCTTACAGTGTTGGTTATGTGTTGCTTCATGTTGAGGTTCTGATCCAATGTTACTCCGAGGTAACGAATAGCTGATTTTACTTGTAATTCAGCGTTGTCCACTTCTAGGTAGCTGGGTGGTGTAAACTCAGGATTTCTGGAGATGAATAAGACCTCCGTCTTCTTGTGTTGGATGCGCAGATTCTGAGAGAGGAGCCATTCGGATATGGTGTTGAAGCACTCAGTCAAGGGGGTAAGGTCTGGGCAATCCAGGGATATTGGAAGGTACAGTAAGACATCGTCTGCGTATATCATACAACTCACATTGAATGATCTGATAATATTACAGATGGGTTGGATATAGATGTTAAACATAAGTGATGATAGGGAAGATCCTTGAGGAACTCCTTGGCTTTGTAAGAATGGCTCGGAAGTAGACCCATTTGCACGTACGTATTGCCATCTGCCTGACAGGTAGGATCTACACCATTCAAGAGCTCTTCCACCAATGCCTTTCTCTCTTAGCCGACCTAGGAGAATTTCGTGGCAGACAGAGTCGAACGCCGCCGCTATATCCAAAAATACGAGTGCATAACCTTGGCGTAGGTTGTCAATGCCTGAGATTATGGTGTCAAAAAGCGTTGTGAGTAGAGTTTCGACTCCGTGTGACTCTCTGAATCCGTGTTGAGATGAGTCTAGGGAGGCATTGGTATCAATGTGATCTTGTAACTGTTTGTAGACTGTTTTTTCGATGATTTTAGCAAGCATCGGGATGCTGGAAATGGGTCTGTATGATTCAACTTTTTGAGGGTCTAATTTGGCATTCTTCAGGAGCGGTCTAACGGAGGTCTGCTTGAGCGTGGAAGGGAACGACCCAGTGCTGAATGAAAGGTCTATCATCTTTGCTAAGATCGGGGCAAGGTCACAACGCAGATCTTTTATCCAGAATGCTGGACAGGGGTCTGAGTATGCAGTGGAGGTATTTAAGGTTGCGATGGTATCTTCAATAGATTTTTTTGATGGTGTGACAAAGGTGGTTAGGGATACTGAGAACTCTTGTTCGTTGGAGAGGTCCGGTGACATCACTTTATCAGTCTTGCACAGTTTAGATTGCATAAAGCTGGCGTAGTCCTGAGGGTGTATGGTTCCAGGGTGTTCCGGGGTGGGTTCTTTGGCAAGAGATTTGACCAGGTTGAAGAGGTCGTGCGGCTTGTTTAATGACCGTTTCAGGGTGTCTGTATGGTATTGTTTCATCCTGTCTATGACAGCCCTGCGATGTGTGTGTAAGTGCTGGGTGTATGCTACTTGGTCATTGGTGGTGCGTGACTTCCTCCAGCGTTTTTCCAATCTCCGTAATTGGATTAGAGATGTCCTTAAGTCAGCTGTGAACCATGGTGCAGTTGATCTTTTATTTGGGGCTTTAGTTGTTGGTGTACGGATTGCGATTGCGCTGAGCTTGCTGTTCCATGTGGTGATTAGGTCCTCTAGGTTTTGTGTATCCTTATCGAGGAGTTTGTTCGTTTCGGCTAGGATGCGTTCTTTGTTGAACGAGTGAAAGCTTCTGGTGGTTGAGCTCGAGGTCATACTGGTGTCCACAGTGGTTCTTTTTGGCTTGATAGGGGTCGGAATCTGGAAGGTGATGAGCTTGTGATCCGACCAAGGTACTGCTGTTAGGGATAACATGAAATTTTGTGCTTGTTGAAGCACTGTTTGTGGGGCGAATATGAGGTCGAGAATGTTGCCTTTTATGTGTGTTGGTTCTTGTACCAGTTGGGAATATCCCAAGATATCTAGGGCTTCAATGAAAGTAGCTGCTTGATTGTCTTGTAAGGATGGCAGGTTGAAGTCACCTAGGATCCAATTTGGTTTATTTAGTTCGTGGGTGTTAGATGCTATGTTTATGATGTTGGAGAGGTTGTCTGGATCTGCAGAAGGCGCTCTGTAAATCAGGTTTATGGAGCAAGTGTTGTTGGATATAGTTATTGTTTCAAGGGTATCGATGCTGTTGGATTCTATCATCTTGAATTGAAGGTCGGCTCTAGTGAAGACGGCAACTCCTCCTCCTCGTCTGTTCTGCCTGTGGCTGGTGAATGCCACAAAGTTAGGTGGTAGTAGCTGATTGAGTATGACTTTGTCTTCCGGTGAGAGCCAGGTTTCGGTGATCATGATAATGTCTAATTTATGATATGTTATTGTTTCAGTGATTGCCGGCCATTTATTGCGAAGTGAGCGAGAGTTAATGAGTGCGCACTTCAAGCTGCTGGTATATGGGCTTTTTCTTTGCTTGGTTTTCGAAGAGCTTTGTAGTGGGATATGGATGAGATGGTGGCGATGTATATCGCTAGATCCATGATAAAGGTTGTGGGAGTCACCAGACCATCTTCTTCCACTGGTTGAGACTGTTGGGATGTGATTTTGTGTTGTAAGTAATGCCAGTGAGCTGGAGGGCAAAATTGAGAGCAGAAGGTAGAGACTCATTAGGGTGAAGATTATGCGCTCCATTATGAGACTTTCTGAGCCAGTACAGAGGAGGTGGGAGGTTTGTGTGAGCAGCGAGCGTTGGGATGGCCGCTGGTAGAGGATGTTTTGCACACGCGGTAGTTTCTGCTGTGATACAGGACGGGAGGGTGGGTGTCCTCTCCTGTTTGCAGGTAATAGCAAGGGAAGAAAATCTACTAACAATAGTAGAGATCTGGTAGATATAAGGTGCTCCAAGCATTAGCCAGAAATGGCTGTGACATTGCCTTGTTACAAGAAACCCACCAGACGGCGGAGGAGCATCGCAAACTTTGTAGAGCCTGGGTGGGGCAGGTCTGGGGATCCCCGGCTATAGGAAATAAGGTGGGGGTAGTCCTCTTGGTTCATAAGAAAATTCGCTTCGTGGCGGAGACTGTCATAGCGGACGCAGCGGGTCGCTCACTATTCGTTCATGGTCACCTGGAAGGGAAACTGGTGACATTTGGGACCCTTTATGGACCCAATGTCTCCGACCCGGCGTTTTATAGCACCTCGGCCTCTAGGTTGGAGCAGCTTCCTGAGTGCCCCTGGATCCTGGGGGGCGACTTTAACGGGGTATTGGATGTAGAATTGGATACTTCCCGAGGGGGGGGGGACTGAAGGGGCGGGAGCTGTCCTCTCGGCTGCTACAGCGCTTCTATAAGAGGTTAGATGTAATCGATCCGTGGCGCCTGTTGCACCCCACTGAGAAAGACTTTACGCATCAGTCCAGGGAGCACGGTACCAGCGCCCGCATAGATTATTTGCTCGTATCTAGGGAGCTGTTCGCTCGCACAGAGGAGGCTCAGATTGGGCCTCTGGAGGTATCTGACCATGCCTTGGTGTGGCTGAACTTGAGCTGGGGGGCTGATCCCGCTAGGACGCGCCTCTGGCGGTTCCCTTTGGGGTTATATCACGACGTGCAATTTCGGCAGTTTCTGCGCCAAAGATGGACCGAGTTTGCTAGCGACCACCTGGTCCATGCAGATGACCCGGAATTGATATGGGAAACGGCAAAAGTGGTCCTTAGGGGGGACATCATAGGTTATGCTGCACGGAAGCGCCAGATTCTCGCGGAACGTATCATTGCACTAGAGCACCAGGTCACTAAACTTCGGCGTCAGTGTGCCCAACATCCATCAGTCGAGAATAAGAAGCGTTTTTGGGTGGCTCAAGTAGATCTTAACGAGCTTCTACATCAGAAAGCCAAGAAGTCCCTTAGTTATTACCGCTACAGGCTACATTGTCATGGCGATAAGCCTGGGAAATTGCTAGCTCGCTGCTTGAAGGGTCGGAGGGGCTCTACTCTAGTGGCGGGGCTCCGCGATGCTCAGGGAACCGTGCATAAGGGGAGTGGGGATATTGCCAAGGTGTTTTGGGGTTACTTCCAGACATTATACGCAGCTGAACCTGGTCCTACTATGACCCTGCCGGATTATTTACGGGAACTGAATTTGCCGCGGCTCACAGAGTCGCAAAGGGGGACTCTGGACCAGCCCATCACGGTTCAGGAGATACAGTTGGTCATTTCTGCTGCCACTTGTTGTAAGGTCCCGGGACCGGATGGGTTAGGGGCGGAATTCTACAAGATCTTGGGAGATTGTATTAGCCCCGTGCTGGGGGAGGTGTTTGGGGCGAGGAGGGACCAGGGGGCCTTTCGCTGGGGGCAAAATCATGCCCATATCACTTTGATTCCCAAACCGGGTAAAGACCCGATGCTGGCCGCCTCTTATCGACCTATCTCCCTCCTCAACTTCGATTTGAAGGTCCTTGCCAAAGTTTTGGCCCTACGGCTGGCGGAAGTATTGGGGACCCTTGTCCATGGGGCACAGGTGGGCTTTGTTAAGGGGAGATACGCAGTTTGGAACATCCGCAAAATACTGGCCTCTTTGGAATGGGTGCATACTAGACGGATACCCTCGCTGCTTGTCAGCTTTGATGCCGAGAAGGCATTTGATAGGGTGAATTGGCAACTTCTCTGGGAACTGTTGCCTTGTTATGGCCTTGGGGACACTTTCTGTAGAATGGTGCGGAGTCTATATGTCACGCCGACGGCAGGGATACTGTGTAACGGCGTGCTCTCAGAAAGTTTCCCGCTGGAGAGGGGGACACGCCAGGGCTGCCCCCTCTCCCCGTTATTATTTGTTCTTTCACTGGACCCCTTGATTCGTACAGTTGTGAATTCGGGTGCGATTACGGGGGTGAAGATGGGATCGCAGGACTTTGTCATCTCGGCGTTTGCGGATGATCTGTTAGTCCATGTAACCACCCCAGCTACTTCTCTTCCGAATCTGTTGGAGGAGTTTGGGCGCTTTGGGGCCTTAGCAGGGTTCCGCATTAACTATGAGAAGTCCGAGGCGTTGGATACCCTGGGGCTTCTTCGTGGATCCTGGGGGGGCTCCTTCCCCCTCCGGTGGGTGGATGAGGAGTTTGTTTATTTGGGTATAGTGCTGCCCCGTCAACCTCATAGGCTATATAAGCGTAATTTGGACCGTATCTTGCGATCCCTGACAGCACAGTTACAGGTATGGGAGTCCCTTCCTCTGTCCCTATCGGGGAGAATTGCAGCGATACAGATGGTTCTCTTACCCCGTGTTCTGTACTGCTTGCAGACTTTGCCCGTCTGGATATTATGTCGAGATCTGCGTCGGGTGGAAGCCTTACTCAGGGGGTTCTTATGGCGAGGGAAGAGGGCTCGGATTCCGTGGGGTCGGCTATTAGGGAAATGGAAAGACGGGGGTATGGGATTGCCTGACCTGAAGTTGTATGCTTTGGCGTGCCAAGCGCAACATGTGGGAGACTGGTTAGGGGGGAGAGATGACTACACGGCTCGGGAAGTGGAGGAGTGTTTAGTGGCTCCGTGGACTCTGTTGGGGGTTCTACACGGGACATACAGCGAACTGCCGGAGGCGATCCGGAGGAGCGCCTTGGTGGACTCGGTTCGACGGACCTGGCAACAGCTCAATAAATATTGGCTGACACCCTGGGATGTTTCCTGTTGGCTGCCCCTTCGAGGGAACGTTCAGTTTCTCCCGGGGTCTGACTCGGCGGTGTTTAAAGACTGGTGGGCACGTGGGATACGGATGGTGGGACATTTGGTAGAACCCTCGGGTTGCTGTAAATCCTTCTTGGCCCTAAGCCGGGAGTATGATCTACCGACCAAGCACTGTTTCGCTTATATGCAAGCCTCCCATTACGTGGCCTCACTTTCGAGGGAGGCGTTGCATGCTGACCGCTCGGCCAGGATCTTGGAATTTTTTGGGCTGGGGGAGGATGGCCCCCCGTCCATCTCCCAATTGAAACGCCGGTTGGAGTATTACCGGCTGCGTCCTGACTATCGAAGTGTGGAATTGGCTTGGGCTGATGAGCTGGGTGAGGAGATAGCTCCGGGGTTGATAGGTAAGGCTTTGAAGCGAATTGTCTGGTTGACACAGGGGGCCCGTTGGAGGGAGCTTCAATTTAAGTGTGTGACTAGAGCTCACTTTTCCCCATGGCGGGCATATCGTAGCCGGCTGGAGACGGATGGTAGCTGTCCTCGATGTTCAGAACCTTTAGCGACTTTGTTGCATATGTGGTGGGGTTGTCGCCGAGTGCGACCTTATTGGGCCAGGATTCGGGACTTTCTCAGTCGGTTGTTGCAACAGCGGGTTCGATGGACTGGCCTCTTTGTGGTTTTAGACCAACTGGCACCACCTGGGCCTGCGAAGGCAGGGGAACGCATGCTCCTGCGTAAGGCATGTCTGGTGGGTAAAGGGCCAATTCTTAGGTTATGGAGAGAGCACCAACCGCCCACCTTTAGTGAGTGGCGGAATAGTTTTCACCACCTGATGCTGATGGAGCGTTGGCTCGCAAGGGGCAGTGTCAAGCGCTGGACAGTGTTCATGTCAACATGGGAGCCTTATATCCAACAACTAGGGCCTCGCTGCCGTAAAGAAATCCTCCAGATGGGGTGCTAATGGGGGAAAGGGGAGAGAGGGTGAGTAGTTGATTTCTACCTTAACCTTCATTCTGATTTGGCGTTTGATGGAGTGGGGGGGGGGGTAGTTGGGAGGGAGGGTGGGTGGGGGGGGGATCATTTGATAAAATGCCACCTGTTATATTTTTGCTGTTGCCTCCCGGAGGGGATAAGAGTACACCCCTTGTGGAAGGCTTATTTATTGTACCTTGTGGTTGATATTTATTGGTGGATATAAATAAAGTTTAAAAAAAAAATAGCCAAAAATGCCCTTTGCTAAGAAAATATAAAATCGGCACAAACAGAATGAGAAAAATTAAAGTGGAAGGCATAGAAAGTAAAAGTAAACAGAAAACAGCCAAACCTCCGAGCAACTGCTGTCAAAGTACAGTCGACGAGCAGCGGGAGGGAAGGACGCCCGCACATGCGTATTAAAGGACAAAAAAGGGGGCGGAGCCTCCAATGCTGGGATGCATATGAATAATAGTGAAAATCACAAGAGACAGAACCAGGCATTGTGGACTAGCATATAGATGTGGTACATTGTGATTCCTAAGGCAGACAATTATAATAAAAAACCCGTGTGATGTATAAAGTACCATTTAATGCTACCGGAACCAATTAAAGAGTACACAATAAAAACTGTATATTCTTCAAAAAACGTAGAAGGGATACCTCAAAACCAATATAAAAAAAATATAAAAATATATAAAACAGAGTAATAAATAATGAATGGTTTAACAGTATACCTATAATAAACAACCATACATGTTATATGAAAAAAACGAATTAGAAACCCATTGAAACTAAATAAGTACAAACCATACCATTGAAAGCAGCAACTGTACCAAAGAGTGACATACACTCATGGTAACCACCGTAAAACCATACGTAAAAAAATAAATACTAAAAAATACGATACTTCGAATAAATAATTAAAAGACATGACTGCCAAAGTGGGTAAACACCTTACCCAAAGATAAATAAACACTATAAAACCATTGTAAACTAAAGACCTACCACCCCATATCATTAAAGGCAATAACTATATCAAAATGTAAAATACCATAAAACCATAAATAGTAAAAATAGACAATACCAATTAATAGTAACCGCAAGAGAAAAGGCAAGACACCCCCGCACTAATATAAACCACTAAAAAGGAGGAGAGGACTGCTACAAGGTCCATATATCAGTGTATCAATGCTATCTTAAAAAAGGAATGATAAAATAAAGTAAAACAACCACTCGAGAATCTAAGAAGCAAGGAGACCTCATAGATACCATAATTCAAAGAAAAACTCGGAGGTTTGGCTGTTTTCTGTTTACTTTTACTTTCTATGCCTTCCACTTTTATTTTTCTCATTCTGTTTGTGCCGATTTTATATTTTCTTAGCAAAGGGCATTTTTGGCTATTTTTATTATGGATTGCAATTATTAGTGCACTATTATTAGCCTCTTTTGGGTGTTTTATTTTACATTCTTTGAATGCAAGGTTTAGTTTATATACGCTGATATCTCCTGTGTTACTCTTTTCTAGCCACAGACTGGCATTATTGCCGTTTTTATCGATATGACAGGGTCAGAATTATAATTCATGGTAGTATTCCTCTGCATCAGAAGGTTTATTAATTCACCTTTTTAGTATTTTAAATAAACATTTTCTTTCTATTTTTTAGCATTGGTATTTTCAGCGACTTTCTATTTCAGTTTGCAATTATTAGTGCATTACCATCAGCCGCCACCTTTGGGTGTGGTACTTCATATTCTTCGCATGCAGGATTAGTTTACACACGCTGATATTTCCTGTGCTGCCTTTTTATGTCACACTTATAGACTGTCATCACTGTCGTTTTTACCGATATGGCAAGGTCAGAATTATAATTCACGGGAGCAAGTTCCTGCATCGGAGGTTCATTGACTCACTCTTATAGTATTTTAAACAAATATACATTTTTTTCCTTTTTCTCCATGTAATACTATGGTTGCATTTACTTTTGATGTTTGCACATGTCCTGTCCTATGTCCTCCTCCTGGTTTTCTCCTTATTGGTTTAGTAATATATTGTTAGTTATTTGTTGCCATAAGTTTCTATTGCTCTCACTGTTTTTTTTGGTATTCGATCGATATACTTTGTTTTATGTCCTCTTCCTGTGCTCTCCCTCCTAGTTGGTTTATAGTTACTAGTTACAATTTGTATATATGTTTTCTTAATTGTATTTATTTATTTTTTAGCATTAGCATACCTTTTATACACTAGCACAACAGTGTGAAGTTTAAATTCTCTTTACGTACTGCAACAGAGGTCAGTATTTTATCTTATTTTATGTAGCACTTTTTCATGTTTGGTCCACCAGCACTTAATTTGATTCCAGCATTTGTATTTATGACCATTTGTTTATTCTTATGCTTGTTTTTATCAACACATATTTTTATATATTTTTATATAGATGTATAGTTTTTATATATTTATTGTTTTATGGTTTTAACTTATTAGTGCATGTCTTACCACAGGATGGCTTGTCTGTTCCTTTATTGGTTTTAAAATGAATATGTTTGTTTTTAGTTTCTCGCCTGGCTAGCCCCTGATGAAGGGTTCGAAACACGGCCTGTGTCGGGCAGCCGTTTGGTAATAAAGGACTCTGTCTTTCCACTTATCTCACGCCTGTGACTGTGTTCTACTATACCTGGCTATACTTTATTCAGAAAGGACAGGGTAGGAAGAAGGGGAGGAGGAGTGGCACTATATGTAAAAACTACTATTAAAGCTTTGGAATTACAGAGCTTAAAAGGGGGAGAGGAGGCATTGTGGGTTAAACTTGAAAGAGGGAAAGAGAAATCTATTTGCATTGGTGTGATATACAGACCTCCCTCACAAGAGGAAGAGGTGGACAGAGAGTTAATTGAAGACATACGCGGCATTGCTAAGAAAGGGGAAGTGCTACTGATAGGAGATTTCAATATGCCAGATGTTGATTGACACATTCCTGCTGCAGTATCATCTAAAAGAAAGGAGATCCTGGATTCTCTACACGGAGAACTATTCAGGCAATTGGTAACAGACCCCACACGTGAAGGGGCCATACTGGACTTGGTGCTTACCAATGGTGAAAGTGTTTCTGATGTTGTAGTGGGAGATCATTTTGCATCCAGTGATCACCAGATGGTGTGGTTCAGTATTAGGACTAGGGCTGTTAGAATCCATTCCAAGGTGAGGATCTTAGACTTTAGGAAGACTAACTTTGCGAAGATGGGCCAATACCTCAGGGAGTCGTTAGTGGGATGGGAACAGGTGGGGGATGTAGAAAAACAGTGGGCAAACCTGAAAGGGGGTATTTTAAAGGCAACCAACCTTTTTGTTAAAATGGTAAATAAAGGCAAAAGGAACAGGAGACCGCTATGGTTTTCGAAGGAAGTAGCTGAAAAAGTGAAGAAAAAGAGGAAGGCCTTCATGAAATATAAGAGATCACAGAGAGAGGAAGACAGGCATCTGTATTTGGAAAAACTTAGAGAAGCTAGCAAAGTAGTCAAGAAGGCAAAGATTCAAAAGGAGGAGGAAATAGCCAATGCAATCAAATGGGGGGATAAGACATTTTTCAGATATATTAGTGAGAAGAGGAAGGGAAAAAGTGGTATTGTCAGACTCAAGGGTGCAGGGGGGGGAATATGTAGAAGCTGATAAGGATAAAGCGGAATTGCTTAACAAATATTTTTGTTCTGTGTTCACAGATGAAGAACCAGGAGCAGGACCTCAGAAAACACCCACAAATAAGAACAGAAGCGAGGGACATCTTGAACAATTTTCAGAAGACTGTTCGTGAGAAACTAGCTCAACTTAAAGTAGACAAAGCGATGGGACCGGATGGGATACACCCTAGAATACTGAGGGAACTTGGGGACGTTCTAGCAACTCCACTGACTGACCTTTTCAATGCCTCGTTGGAGTCGCGAGTGGTGCCAAAGGACTGGAGAGAGGCTCATGTGGTGCCTTTACACAAAAGCGGAAGTAAGGATGTGGTTGAAAACTACAGGCCGGTTAGTTTAACTTCGGTGGTGAGTAAATTATTGGAAACGCTGCTGAAAGAGAAAATAGAGAGGTTTCTGGAGTCCAGCGGATTACAGGATCCGAGGCAGCATGGATTCACCAGAGGCAGGTCTTGTCAGACAAATCTGATTGATTTCTTTGACTGGATGACCAGGGAGTTGGACCGAGGGAGAGCTCTAGATGTGGTGTATTTAGATTTCAGTAAAGCCTTTGACACTGTTCCTCACAGGCGACTTATAAACAAACTGAGCACCCTAGGGATGGACCCTAAAGTTACTGCTTGGGTTCGAAATTGGTTGGGTGGGAGGCAACAAAGAGTACAAGTAAATGGAGCTCACTCTGAGGAGAAGGATGTTACCAGTGGTGTGCCCCAGGGATCTGTCCTTGGTCCGATTCTTTTTAACATCTTTGTTAGTGATATAGTGGAAGGGCTGTCGGGTAAGGTTTGCCTCTTTGCGGATGATACCAAAATCTGCAATAGAGTAGACTCCCAGGAAGGTGTAGATAACATGAGGAGGGATCTAGCTAAGCTTGAAGAATGGTCTAGAATTTGGCAGCTGGGATTTAATGTTAAATAATGTAAGGTCATGCATTTGGGCTGCAGCAATCCAAGGGAGCAATACAGTATAGGAGGTGAAGTACTTTTGTCCACTAAAGAGCGGGACCTAGGCGTGGTTGTGTCTGATGATCTTAAAGTAGCTAAACAGGTAGAAAAGGCGATGGCAAAAGCTAGAAGGATGCTTGGGTGCATACGGAGAGGAATGGCTAGCAGAAAAAAGGAGGTGATAATGCTTCTGTATAAGTCTTTGGTGCGACCTCATTTGGAGTATGGTGTGCAATTCTGGAGACCGCACCTTCAAAAGGATGTGAACAGGATGGAGTCGGTGCAGAGGGTTGCTACTAAAATGATTAATGGGCTTCATTATAAAGCATATGAGGACAGACTTAAGGATCTTAATATGTACACCTTAGAGGAAAGGCGGGATAGAGGTGATATGATTGAGATGTTTAAATACCTCCGTGGCATAAATGTTCAGGGAGAGAGCCTCTTTCAATTGAAAGCAAGTTCTGCTATGAGGGGACATGGGATGAGGGTGAAGGGAGATAGATTCAGGAGTGATATGCGGAAATATTTCTTTACAGAAAGAGTAGTGGATCCGTGGAATAGTCTCCCAGTGGAGGTGGTAGAGATGAGGACAGTAACTGAATTCAAAAAAGCATGGGACCAACACAGAGGATCTCTAAAGGTAAAAAGTGGACTGTTGTAGTTGTTGTTATGGAAGGACAGACTAGATAGGCCATGTGGTCTTTTTCTGTCGTCATGTTTCTATGTTTCTATGGTCCATCTAGTCTAGCCAGTAAGATGGCTAAAGTTGTACTTGCCACTCTGTGCAGGTTACACCCCTCCCCCATGCCTTTGGTAGGGACAAAGCTATGTTGGCTTCTAAAAAAAGTTAAAGTATAGCTTTTCCCATAACTGAGGTGAGGTCTACTGTGTAGATTGGATGATGGGATGGTGTCTGAGAATGTAGCTGTTGGGTTAAGTGACATCAAATGTCCCTCCCTTTCTTAACACACTGCCAAAACTCTAATCCACTCTACATTATCCCTGTCCATGTGTCATTTTAACCCAGAGGTGGCCAAACATTCTGGCTTGAGGGCCACACTGGGCGTTGAGTCTGAAATGGGGGTCCGGTCAGCAGGATGGGTGTGTCCCTGTCCACTCCCCCCAACCCAGTCAGGGTCCACTCCCCCCAACCCAGGATGGGTGTGTCCCTGTCCACTCCCTCCTTTTATCACGCTTGCGCGATGCTGGTCTCCACGATGGTTTCATTCCTTCCTTTTCTCCCGCTCTGCTGCTGTTCTGCCTTCATCCTCATCACACTCCACTTCTGACCCCTTTCCTCTTGTCTGTGGTGTTCCTCAAGGCTCTGTCCTGGCCCCCCTTCTCTTCAATCTCTTCCTCACTCCCCTCACATTACTCATTCAGCAATTTGGAATCACTGCCTTCTTTTACGCCGATGATATACTCCTCCTTCATCACACCTCCCCCATCTCCCCTGATTTAGCCCCCCTCAATGCCTGTCTAGCTGCCGTTTCAGACTGGTTAACACACAATTGTTTGCACCTTAACTTGTCAAAAACTATAGCTATATGGTTCTCCCACGGTTACCCCTCCCCCTCCTTGGCACCATCTTTCCCCAATACACCCATTTCACTCGTCTCTTCTTTTCGATACCTTGGGGTTCTTTTTGATTCTGATCTCTCCTTCTCGACGCACATCTCTCACATCTCTAAGGTCTCTTTCTTTCACCTTCGTCAGATCCGCGCTATTCGTCCTTTCCTGTCTCCGTCTGCCATAACTACACTGTTACTGACCCTCGTCATCTCCCGTATTGATTTCTCTAACTCTATTCTCTCTGGTATTTCCAAACTGCAACTTTCACGACTCCAACGCATTCAAAACACCGCTGCCCGTCTTATCACCCACTCTTCTACTCGAGATCATGTCACTCCCCTTCTCCTTCAACTTCACTGGCTCCCTATTTCCTTCCGTATCAAATTCAAACTCCTCACCTTGGTTCACAAAGCCCTCCACACCTCTACCCCTCAGTACCTGTCTGATCTCCTCCGCTTCCACACCCCCCGCCATACCCCTCGCTCTTTCCACCTCAACCACCTACTATTACCACACCCCTCAAGTGCCCACCTACAGTCCACCCGATCCTCCGCCTTCTTCTTTGTTGGCCCCGCCCTATGGAACTCCCTTCCCCCACCTCTCCGTCTTGAATCCCACTACCCTACTTTCAAGCGTTCCCTTAAAACTCATTTCTTCTCTCTTGCCTTTGACCTTCCCCCTCCTGATCCCTGATCCTCTTGCCTCTCCCTCTACCCCTCAGGTTCCTGTTCTTGCTCTTCTTTCCCATCTAATTTTGTAACTTCCTTTCCGACTCCTGGCCTTGTGCCTTTTGTGTGTAAAATTTTTAATTGTAAACCGCTTTGCCTACCAATGAAAGGCGGTATATCAAATAAATGAATATGAATATGACTCCTAATACAGTTGTGGAACCCAAAACATTTTTCCTACCCTTAATCTGCTACTTTTTACCCTTCAGTCCCTTGCCTCCTCACACCATTAGTCTCTTACCTTGTCCCTTCTCTCCCCCCAACTCCCCCCCTTCCCTTAGAGACTCCTAGGGTGTTTCTTCCTTCTACCCTACTGGTGCTGCTTTGGGGGGAGGCTGGTTTGTTCTGTTCTCTCCCTTTCCTACTGCTTCAATTACTGCCCCTACAGGTAATGTGGAAGGCTTACTTGTCTTCAGGGCTGCATCTCCTTTAAGGCTGCTGGCAGGGGCAGAGTTTCGCACCAACAGTGTCAATAGTTAAATATGGTGGAGACTTCATAATGTTGTGGGGCTGTTTTGCTGCCTCAGGAACTGGAGGCTTGGAACGTGTTAAAGGAATCATGAAGTCAGAGGACTATCTCAAGGTATTTTGGAGAGAAATGTGCTACTTAGTGTCAGAAAATTAAGTCTGGGTCGAAAGTCATGGGTCCTCCAGCAGGACAATGACCAACACATACATCCTAAAGTACAAAAGAATGGTTAAAAAGGAAAAATGGCCAGCAATGAGTTCTGATCTCAATTCAGTGGAGAACCTTTAAAAAGAGCTGAAATCTCCTATTGGTAAAAGGAATCCTGGAAACATTAATGAGCTGGAACAAATTGTAGTTGAGTGGGAGAAACTACCAGCAGACAGATGTACAAAACTTATAGATAGCTACAAGATACATTTGGATGCTCTCATCGCTACCAAGGGTTATGCAACCAAATATTAGTGAAGAGTGCAATTATTCCTGTCCAGGTCATATTTTGTTTTTTTCTCAGAAATTACTATGTCTAAGTTGCATAGACATCCCTTTTTCTTTTTCTTTTTTTTTGTATGCCTTTGAACATACTATTAAAATATTATGACAACTTACATTTGGAATATTTCCAATTATTTCTTGAGATATTGTACACAACATACCTAAAATGCAAGGGTGCCAATAATGTTGACCACAGCTGTGCATACATAAAATGTTTAAACTGGTCATGAATTTAGTTCTTACATTTTCAGCTGGCTTCTAGATTCTAAAAAAATATGTTGGTATCTGGCCTAAGACATGCTGGGGCCCGGAAATGTGATCATCTTATCAGGCATGGAGCTTGGCTTTGCCTGCTAATCAAACATGGAATAGATGGAGATTCAAGCAATGCTATAGGCTGGGAGCTTGAACAGCCTACTGAACAACAGGAGAGTTGACTGTAAACTGCCCAGCACTCAATCTACCTCCATTTTCATATTACTCCTCCTCCTCCAACTGTCATTCTTCACAATTTGCAGCAGTGCTCATTCGGTTTCCCCTGCACTGAATCGATCCATTGCCACTCAACAGTCCCCTATTTATTCATTCATTCACTCTTGCTTTTTCTGCCATAAACATCCATCTACTCCACATACCCTGGCTTAGAAGTGAGGTTTATGACTGTCAAGGTATTGCTAAAACTAAATACAAATAACTGCCTAAGGACTAACTAAACTATATGCAAAAAATGCCCTTAGAAAGAGACTTATAAAGTCAATTACTATTATAAAAAAAGTTTTTTAATTAATTTAAACAACTCAATGATAATAAAAGACAAATGTGACCTTGGGATGGCTCAAACCCTGCATATAGTGAAATTCATCACTATAGAGAATAGCTGACGCTCACATCACAGGTCACAAGCCTTCATTAATTTTTTAGCTTTTTAATCTCAAATTTTTACTACATTTATTTTATTATATCCAGAAAAGTTCTTTTTAGGATTCTTAATACTTTTAAAAACTCTACAAACAAACTAATTTTTTAAAAGAGAAAGAGAAACAGCGTCTGTGTTACAACCAAATGAGCGATCACGGATAAACACCTTCTCCTGTAAAAGACAGAAATAAATCTTCTTACTGAATTCAAAGTCTACGGGGTCAGATCCAATAATACCATCTGAAACATCATTTATAACGTGTGTTTATAACATCATTTATAACGACTGTTTACGTTATCAGAATATAGAAAGACTAGGGGACATGCAATGAAGCGACAGGGTAAACTATTTAAGACTAATAAAAGAATATATTTTTTCACTCAACGTGTAATCAAACTCTGGAATTTGTTACCGGAGGATGTAGTAAAGGCTGTTAGTGTAGCTGGGTTTAAAAAAGGTTTCGACAAGTTCCTGGAGGAAAGGTCGATAAACCATTATTAAGAAGGGACCCAGGATATCAATGCTTGACCTAGTACAAACATTGCAGAACCTGTGTCTTTTGGGGAAACTGCTAGGTACGTATGACCTAGATTGGCCACTGTTGGAAACAGGATACTGGGCTTGATGGACCTTGGTCTGACCCAGTATGGCATATCTTATGTTCTTATGTGTTGCAACACTCTAGCCTTTCAAATCGTATAACAACTTCAATACGAAAAAGATGGATTCTCCTTATGACTCATCCGAAGCTTTTTGGCACCTCATTACATATGTCATATAGTAGAGGCAGAAATTTAAGAGACTGGTTATGTTCTACAGTTCTTCATCAGACTGATACTGCTGAAGTTCAAGGCCACGTGAAATGTGACCACTGTTCTTTCTGCAACATTATGGAAGGTGCAATTTGTGCTAAATATGAAAGTAAAAGTCGTCAACTTAAATACAACACAACCTGCAATACTCCATTTGTGATATATGTGCTGTGGTGTCCTTGTTCTACACTGTATATTGGTAAAACCACGCATTCTTTAAGAACACGGCTGGCAGAACATAAATATAGTATCAGCAAAGCAAGAATAGATACACCATTCGTTCAGCACTGTTTATCTTCCAGTCATTCTTTTGAAGAATTATGTTGTACAGTGTTGGAACATGTTCCTTATAAGAAGAGGAGATAGAGGTCGACGGCTGCTACAGAAAGAGCAGAAGTGGATTTACAAACTAAACACCTTAGATCCCTATGGACTAAATGATAAATTAGAGTGGGAACTTTTTGTGTGATATTCTGTCAAAAAATCTTAAGTTCCAATCGCTTTAGTTTTTTAGTGATTCACTGGTCAACATTGAAATCGTTACTGACTTTAAAAGGCCCTAATCTGTAGTATCTTGGTGAGCTGAACACGAATATAACATTAAAAAAATTTTATTGGCTCTCGTTTTTGAAGATATTGCATGTAGTTCATTTTTGATGTTTCACAGTGTAAATTTATATAATAGGACATCAACAACATCCCAAATAAGCCTTGAATGATGTAATATTGCATCACATTGCATAATACCAGCATGCACACATCATCCAGAGTTGATTGCATCATTTTCTGATGCAATGCAATACTACTGCGAGACTGCTGCTGAAGCCATCTGACGTCAACAGTGTACTATATGCAGTCGGAAAGGTTGAGCATTTAAAATATTTCAGACTGTGTGCGAGACCGTTTAAGCTACTGTTACATTAACTTTTATTAATCATATAATTTTAGCCATTTAGGTACAATACAGAACAGTAATGCCACGAACGTGCGTTAATACCGTTGACAATTTCTGCTACATTTGTGGGGATATAACATTTGCCAACCAGAAGAAAAGTATCACTTCTCAACTGAAGAAGGCATATCATGTTTACTTCGGATGAAAGATTGGTGACCAAGGCAAGCCTTGGTCCCCGCATATATGCTGCACTACATGTACAACACAGCTTTCACAGTGGTTGAATTGCAAAAGACCATCAATGCCGTTTGCAGTCCCCATGGTGTGGAGAGAGTCAAGCAACCACATAAATGACTGTTACTTCTGCTTGGTTCCTCCTCTTTCCAGCGGAATAACGAAGCAAAAGAAGTCGAACATCGTCTACTCAAACATTCCGTTTGCATTGAGACCAGTTCCACATGGTGAGGGACTTCGTATTCCAGAACCTCCATCAGAATATTCTCTTGATTCATCTGATGAGGACAAAGGTGAGCCGACCTGTTCTTCTCCTGGTTCGTCAGCATGCAGTGACCCAGATTTTCACTGGGATGCATTATCGACTCCACACAGAATAACACAGGAAGAACTAAATGACCTGGTTCATGATTTGGACTTATCCAAGAACAAGGCAGAATTGCTAGGATCAAGACTCCAACAATGGAATCTTCTAGAAGAAGTCAACATTACTTCATATCGAAAGCGCCACCAGCAGTTGGAGCCTTTCTTCAGAAAGGAAAGTAATCTGGTATTCTGTTCCAATATTGAAAACCTCATGAATGCCTTAAAAATCACTCATGACCCACAAGACTGGAGACTATTTATAGACTCTTCAAAACTGAGTCTGAAGGCTGTGCTTTTGAACAATGGAAACCGTCTTCTATCTATTCCAGTAGCGCATGCCGTCTACATGAAAGAGACATACGATAACTTTAAAGCATCTACTGACTTCCATTAACTATAACAAGTACAGCTGGCACCTCTGTGGTGACTTGAAGGTAGTTGCCCTTTTTAATGGGACTGCAGCAGGGATATATAAAATACATGTGTTTCTTATGTGAGTGGGATAGCCGAGCAAGGGATTGGCACTACTTGCGGAAGGAATGGAATCGCAGACAAAATGTAACAGTTGGAGAGAAGAATATCCAGCACCCAGCTCTGGTTGAGGCTCACAAAATCCTGCTACCACCCCTTCACATCAAACTAGGTTTGATGAAAAACTTAGTGAAAGCCATGGAGCGCACTTCGCCAGCTTTCCGATACCTGCATGAAAAATTCCCTCGACTCAGCAAAGCAAAGAGTAAAGAGGGAGTTTTTGTGGGTCCTCAGATTTGAAAGCTCTTCAAAGATGACCGGTTCAACAACTTGCTGCAGGGTGATGTAAAACAAGCATGGAATGCTTTTCGCCTAGTGTCAACAGACTTTCTCGGGAATGTTAGGGCAGAAAACTACAAGAAACTAGTAGAAGACATGCTGATGTAGTATCAGAAACTTGGCTGCAATATGTCTCTAAAGATCCATTTCCTTGATTCGCATCTCGATTTCTTTCCTGACAACTGTGGTATGGTTAGTGATGAACAGGGTGACAGTTTTCACCAGGATATCGCAACGATGGAGCAAAGATACCAGGGAAAATGGTCCACTACAATGCTGGCTGACTACTGCTGGACACTCCCCAGAGAAGCTCCCGAACAGCTGTACAAGAGATAGGCGAAAAAATCTAAGAAGTAGTCTATGACTTGTTTTTTTACAGGTATTAACCGAAGGCCTATTATATTTACTATTGACATGCATTTTGTGATGTAAACATTAATTCATATAGATTACAAAAAAAACTAGAGCCAACTCTTAACATGTAAATAGTCACCCTAGCTACATCTTACATTGACCTAAAATGTACATAGTTCCCCCAAGTTACAACTCCAAGTTATTGTTCCTGTTCATTGTAAGCAAAAGGCAGATCTCCTCCGCCCTGTACAAAAATTATTTGTGAACCGCACTGATATTAAAGAGCGCGGTATAGAAAAGCTTTAAATAAATAAATAAACTTTGCAATTTCACTGCCATATTCGTGTTCAGCATATAAAAATTGATAAGAAATGACTATTTTTATTTCAGTAACATGACTTTTGTAAAACTTTGTTGACCAGTGTTATGTTGTGTGTATCACGTGATAGCTAGTCTGTTGAGAATAGCGTCAATCTTAGCGAGCTTTCCCATTGGCTGATAGTTTCTTTAAAACGGATGATGTCAGACGCCGTCTTTGCGATGGCGATGGAGGCATCTTTCATACTCTGTATTTAAGATAACAATCCAAACCCTTTAAAGAAGCCATTATCTGGCGAAACAAAAGCTTTTGTAGGGCATTCTGCTTTGACGGCAGTCATCTGTGGGTGCCTTGCAGTCTAGCAGTCGTTGTAGACAATTTTAACGGAATTCTACATGGAGGCTGAGAAGCTGCTTTCTCTCTGATTATGCGTTGGATCACGGATTCGTTAAGATAAGTGACTGTAGACCTTTTATGGCATATAATTTATTGTTTGCTTAAGAAGTTTTATTTCTGTCTTTTACAGAAGAAGGTGTTTATCCATGATCGCTCATTTGGTTGTAACACAGACACTGTTTCTCTTTCTATTTTTAAAAAATTAGTTTGTTTGTAGAAGTTTTGAAAGTATTAAGAATCCTAAAAAGCACGCTTGTGGGTATAATAAAATAAATGTAGTAAAAATTTGAGATTAAAAAGCTAAATAAATTAATGAAGGCTTGTGACCTGTGATGTCCTTTTTTTCTTTTTGGTGCTTGTGACCTTTTTTCTTTTTGGTGCTTTAGTGGGACTTTCCTTGAGCACAGTAGGTGGTTGAACTCCAGTAACCTCCTCAGCTTTGGGAACTGCTAACACCTAATCAGGTGTTAGTTCCCTACTTACCCACCCCGACTCCCACCCACCCCTAGCGAGTAGTCTTGCTTTATAGGGCACCTCCCCCTTTGACAAAGCACAGAGAATTGGACCAGCACATTTTGAATATAATTAAGGAGATTTAACTGCTTTTTCTCTGAAAGGACAGCTGGGAAACCGGCTGGTACTTGGTAGATCTCTCTCTTTTGCTTTAACAGATACCTAAGCTCCACAAACAGAACAATGGCTGGGAAAAATCGTATCGCTAAAGCTGTTGCCCCCGTTACAGCTTCTGCCTCGGTCCAGACAGAGGTCCTAATGCCAGTTGAAGGACCGGTTCCATGTGCAGGGTGCCTGCATGCTGAAGCTGGTGGCAAGGCTGAGGAGCATTCAAGACAGTGAGAAGTACATTGATGAGATGCTTCTTGCAGCAACCAAGCTCTCCAGCAGAGGAGAAGATGGGTGCCAACAGAATGTTGATGGTTGGACACAAGTCACCAGGGCCTGCAAAATCACCAATCCAACTTCTCCAGCCCTTGAATTGAAGAACCATTATGCAGCCCTGGAAGTGGAGGAGGTGAAAGCATCCCTGGAAAGGGAAGAACCAGAGCTCAAGTACCCCAAAGTTGCAGAATCAGTGACCACAAGGAAACGAAGGGTAGTGGTGGTTGGAGACTCTCTTCTGAGGGGTACTGAGGCGTCCATCTGCCGACCAGACTTGATGTCCAGAGATGTATGCTGTCTGCCTGGTGCCAAAATCCAAGATGTTACGGAGAGTTTGCTGAGACTCATCAAGCCCACTGACTATTACCCAATGTTGCTAATCCATGTTGGAACAAATGATACTGCCCAGGTATACCTCGGAACGTATCAAAAGTGACTTCATGGCTCTGGGACAGAGGGTGAAGCAGTTAGGTGCACAGGTGGTGTTCTCTTCAATCCTCCCTGTTGAGGGTAAAGGCCAAGGCAGAGAAGCTCGCATCCTGGAGATGAATGCATGGCTGCGTGGATGGTGTCATCGAGAGCGTTTTGGTTTCCTAGACCATGGGATGCTGTTCCAAGGGTTGCAACGCGTCTTCAGTAGTAGACTGGCTAATCTACTGAAGAGGGCTTTAAACTAGATTCGTTGGGGATGGGTGAAGAAAGCCCCCAGGTAAGTGAAAGCCCCCAGGTAGGTGATACATTAAATAACTTTATGGAAATGGGTAACAGGGGTAACATATGGAAAGCAGTGTGTATAAATGCCTGTAGCATGGGAAATAAGATCCCTGATGTTGAAGCTTTGGTGGGAGTGGCTGACTTGGATTTAGTGGCAGTTACAGAAACATGGTTCACAGAAAACCATGATTGGGATGTAACTATACCTGGCTAGAAAGGACAGGGTAGGAAGTAGAGTAGGAGGAGTGGCAATATATGTAAAAACTACTATTAAAGCTCTGGAATTACAGAGCTTAAAAGGGAGAGGGGAGGCATTGTGGGTTAAACTAGAAAGAGGGAAAGAGAAATCTATTTACATTGGTGTGATATACAGACCTCCCTCACAAGAGGAAGAGGTGGACAGAGAGTTAATTGAAGACATGCGCAGCATTGCTAGGAAAGGGGAAGTGCTACTGATAGGAGATTTCAATATGCCAGATGTTGATTGGCACATTCCTGCTGCAGTATCATCTAGAAGTAAAGAGATCCTGGATTCTCTACAGGGAGAACTATTCAGGCAATTGGTAACAGACCCCACACGTGAAGGGTCCATACTGGACTTGGTGCTTACCAATGCTGAAAGTGTTTCTGATGTTGTAGTGGGAGATCATTTTGCATCCAGTGATCACCAGATGGTGTGGTTCAGTATTAGGACTAGGGCTGTTAGAATCCATTCAAAGGCGAGGATCTTAGACTTTAGGAAGACTAACTTTGCGAAGATGGGCCAATACCTCAGGGAGTCGTTAGTTGGATGGGAACAGCTGAGGGATTTAGAAAAACAGTGGGAAAAACTGAAAGGGGATATTTTAAGGGCAACCAACCTTTTTGTTAAAATGGTAAATAAAGGTAAAAGGAAAAGGAGACCGCTATAGTTTTCGAAAGAAGTAGCTGAAAAAGTGAAGAAAAAGAGGGAGGCCTTCATGAAATACAAGAGATCACAAAGAGAGGAAGACAGGTATCTGTATTTGGAAAAACTTAGAGAAGCTAGCAAAGTAGTCAAGAAGGCAAAGATTCAAAAGGAGGAGGAAATAGCAAATGCAATAAAATGGGGGGATAAGACATTTTTCAGATATATTAGTGAGAAGAGGAAGGGCAAGAGTGGTATTGTCAGACTCAAGGGTGCAGGGGAGGAATATGTAGAAGCTGATAAGGATAAAGCGGAATTGCTTAACAAATATTTTTGTTCTGTGTTCACAGATGAAGAACCAGGAGCAGGACCTCAGAAAACACCCACAAATAGGAACAGAAGCAAAGGACATCTTGAACAATTTTCAAAAGACAGTTGCTCACGAACACAATCTCAACTTAAAGTAGACAAAGCGATGGGACCGGATGGGATACACCCGCGAATACTGAGGGAACTTGGGGACGTTCTAGCAGCTCCACTGACTGACCTTTTCAATGCCTCGTTGGTGTCGGGAGTTGTGCCAAAGGACTGGAGAGAGACTCATGTGGTACCTTTACACAAAAGCAGAAGTAAGGATGTGGTTGAAAACTACAGGCCGGTTAGTTTAACTTCAGTGGTGAGTAAATTATTGGAAACGCTGCTGAAAGAGAAAATAGTGAGGTTTCTGCAATCCAGCGGATTACAGGATCTGAGGCAGCATGGATTCACCAGAGGCAGGTCTTGTCAGACAAATCTGATTGATTTCTTTGACTGGGTGACCAGGGAGTTGGACCGAGGGAGAGCCCTAGATGTGGTGTATTTAGATTTCAGTAAAGCCTTTGACACTGTTCCTCACAGGCGACTTATAAACAAATGAGCACCCTAGAGATGGACCCTAAAGTTACTGCTTGGGTTAGAAATTGGTTGGGTGGGAGGCGACAAAGAGTACAGGTAAATGGAGCTCCCTCTGAGGAGAAGGATGTTATCAGTGGTGTGCCCCAGGGATCTGTCCATGGTTCGATTCTTTTTAACATCTTTGTTAGTGATATAGCGGAAGGGCTTTCAGGTAAGGTTTGCCTTTTTGCGGATGATACCAAAATCTGCAATAGAGTAGACACCCAGGAAGGGGTAGATAACATGAGGAGGCATCTAGCTAAGTTTGAAGAATGGTCTAGAATTTGGCAGCTGGGATTTATTGTTAAAAAATGTAAGGTCATGCATTTGGGCTGCAGCAATCCAAGGGAGCAATATACTATAGGGGGTGAAGTACGTTTGTCCACTAAAGAAGAGCGGGACCTAGGCGTGGTTGTGTCTGATCTTAAAGTGGCTAAACAGGTAGAAAAGGTGACGGCAAAAGCTAGAAGGATGCTTGGGTGCATACGGAGAGGAATGGCTAGCAGAAAAAAGGAAGTGATAGTGCCTCTGTATAAGTCTTTGGTGCGACCTCATTTGGAGTATAGTGTGCAATTCTGGAGACCGCACCTTGAAAAGGATATAAACAGGATGGAGTCGGTGCAGAGGGTGGCTACTAAAATGATTAGTGGTCTTCATTATAAAGCATATGAGGACAGAATGAAGGATCTTAATATGTACACCTTAGAGGAAAGGCGGGCTAGAGGTGATATGATTGAGATGTTTAAATACCTCCATGGCATAAATGTACAGGGAGAGAGCCTCTTTCAATTGAAAGCAAGTTCTGCTACGAGGGGGACATGGGATGAGGGTGAAGGGAGATAGATTCAGGAGTGATATGCGGAAATATTTCTTTACGGAAAGAGTAGTGGATCCATGGAATAGTCTCCCATTGGAGGTGGTAGAGATGAGGACAGTAACTGAATTCAAAAAAGCATGGGACAAACACAGAGGATCTCTAAAGATAAAAAGGGGACTGTTGTAGTTATGGAAGGACAGACTAGGTAGGCCATGTGGTCTTTTTCTGTCATCATATTTCTATGTTTATATGTCTTTGGCCGCTTTTATGCGTGTGTCCATGGCAGTATTGGTGTCGATGGCTGCATGTCTGGTGGTGATCTGGTACAGAATGAGGACTTCTAGGTTGGAGGAGTCTTAAGATAGTTGTGAGAGAGTGTCTCAAATGAAACTATCCTTGTTGAAAGGTTTAAACCACCTTGTCGATGAGTGCTGGTTGTGGTTCTTTCTGCTGAAGTTCTGAGGGAGGGAGAACTTGATGAGTTTGTGCTCTGAACATGAGATTGGGTGCACTTGGATAGAGTGAGGGAGGTCCAACTGGGTGGTGTGTTCATTGAAGATTAGATCCAGGGTGTTGCCTTTCATGTGTGTGGGAGTGTTGATGAATTGCGTTAGGTCCATTACCAAATGTAACTCCAAGTTCATTGTTTGTTATCAACAGTTTCTATATGGTTCTGAGTTCTACCAAATGTAACTCCAAGTTCATTGTTTGTTATCAATAGTTTCTCTATGGTTTTGAGTTCTGTGTTAATTCTGTTCTAAAATTCTTCTCTGTAAAATTGTTCGCTGTAAAATAATAGCTTCTCTATTAACTTTTGTTACATGTAAACCGCTACTGATCTCTGGAAGTGGCGGTATAGAAAAATTGTATAAATAAATAAAATAAATAAACATTGCTTGGATGAAGGTGTGTGCGTGGTTTTGGTGTAGCGAGGGGATGTTAGATGCCTAGGATTATTGATAGGTCGTTGGCATTGGAGGTAGGTGTCCTGTATATGGCAGATGGGTGGTCAGTTTGTTGGTGATGTAGTCGGATTCATTTTTGCTTTCACTGTGTGGCATCGTAAGTTGAGATTTTTCCTGGCTAGGATCAACACTCTGCCACCTCTACGTCGAGTTCTTGTGCATCGGTATAAGGTTTATCTGCTTGGTGTGAGTTGGTTCAGTAGTGTGTTTGTTACTTTGCATAACAAACTTGGATCGAAGAATGTCTATGTTCTGGGACAATAGGAGGTCTTTGACCTGGATTTTATTCCAGATTGAGTGGCAGTTTATTAAAGCACATTGTAGTGTATGTATGTGAAGATTTGAGTGAGGTCGGGGTAGTGTTGGAGGGGGAGTTCTTTATGTATTAAGTGTCGGGGAGTTCTGTGTGTGTCGGAGTATGGGATGTGTGTTCGATTGGTTGGTTGGTTGGTAGGCCATATTAGGAATTTAATGCTAGTGTGGGTTTTCTGAGCCGTTGGAGATCAACAGGAGTGCCAGAAGCATGTAAAGTAGTGGGTATAATGTGAGCATAGTGCTTAGTCAGTGTCCCCTGTACCTTAGGGCTGGACATATAGATTGTGGCAAGGAGGCCTATCCAGAGTATGAGGGAGGACAAAGGGACAGGGAATTCACCCTAGTAAAGGGCCCCCTTTTACTGAGGCAGAATAGGAAAGACACAAACACAGCTAGGAATCAGAAAACTTACACATGGCCCACATTCCATGCTCCCCCTAGTGGAAGGAAGGGGAGAGGATACAGAGCCCAGATCCCCTTAGGCAGGGAGTGCTCCAAGTATGCAGGTTCACAAAGTCAGGCTGATTGCCATCACCTGGCTAGGGAGGGGTGGAAGAGAGAGCCCTGGAAGTATAAACTGAAGCCAGAGTGTGAGAGCAGTATCGTCGTGAGGAGAAGCAGCAAGGACGGAGGTAGCAGCAAGAGGAGCAGCAGGGGAGAAGGAGAAGCAGGAAGCCAAACTGCTACGAGCCGAGGCACAGCTGCAAGCTGGCAAAGCTTGACCGGTGCAGAGTCGAGCAGAGACCCTGTGCTTCCAAGAGAGGAGAGTGCTAAGTGGAATATAGCACATCTGCCAGAGGGTTTGAAGCCAGGACCTGGAGAGACTCCAGGATTCCCCGGGAGGCTGGTAG
Source organism: Ichthyophis bannanicus (assembly GCA_033557465.1). Lineage (NCBI taxonomy): Eukaryota > Metazoa > Chordata > Amphibia > Gymnophiona > Ichthyophiidae > Ichthyophis > Ichthyophis bannanicus. The sequence continues at coordinate 1,324,727,073 of CM066032.1, forward strand.
CTGAGGACTGTGAGCTGGGAGAGTCTTGAGCCTATGCAGCTGGGAGAGCCTGAGGTAAAGCTAAATGGGGAAGAGATTCCTATGGACTGTTCTGTGTGCTTTAAACCTGAGGAACAGGGAAAAACAAGCCAATCCTGAGAGAGAGTTTACCAGGGAAGGGAACCCATAGTCCACAAGCCGGTGGCCCTGATTCCCTCATGTTGGTAAAGGGAAAGGTCACAAAGACTAAGGAGTAACCCTGGAAGCTGTGAAAGGCTTGTTAAGCACCTGCTGCAGGAACAAGGACATTGGGGTAAGAAAGTAGCTTTTGTAACAAAGCTTTCTTGTGCCCTGAATTGTATGTGTTGTTTGAAGGTTTATGCAGCTGAAGAGAAGCTATACTATCACGGACAGTGAATGTGATTTTTGTTTGTGCTTTTGGCCAGCAAGACTACAAAGAAAGTGAATTCTGTTAGAAAGACTGTGTATCCTGCAATATGGAAAACCTTTAAACAGACATTTTCAGTTTGTTTGTTTTTGGGAGAATACTCTGTTTCACAGAGACCTGAACCCATATCCTGTACGTGGTGAGAACGAACCATTGTGTAAAATAAATTCTGTCATTTTGCCTTAACCCTTGGAGCCTAACTACAGCTTTTTGTCTGATGCACACATATAACCAAGCAAAGACTACCTTTTCCAGAAGGCACTATGGGGAAATAGTTGAAAAGGGCTAAAAAAAGCAGACAGCAAAAGGTTCCTATAAAATAACCACGCCCCTCTTAGCTTGAGGCGAGCGGTGGCGGCATGACAAGGTATGGTGGTCCAGCTGCAGCATTGTTTATGCTGGTGTGATTTCCTTCTAGTGGCTGTTCTTCTAAAGGCACTATGTCCTGCGACGTTCTGTTCAGTCTTGAGTGATCTTGCCGAGGAGATAGGCTTATCCTTTCTTTTGCTATTTTCTCCTATGGTCCCTGCCTAAGAGCCATGCCCAAGGGCCCTCAGGTGCGGGCACGCCTAAGCACCCTTTGTGCTTTGAATTGTCCAGTGCTGCTGAGTGTTGAGCCCTGATTGGCCTTGGTGGCAGAGGGGCGGGGGTATCCTGCTTTTCCACTCCTCTGTAGCTGACTGCCCACCATTCATAGCATGTCAAGCATGTGCTCATGTTCCCTGCATTCATAACCCACTCATTCACTCAGCCATTTCATTCAAAATCATATGTAGATATAATCAGAGTGACCATTGAGTTAACAAATATCCATTTTGAATTCATAAAGAGGACTGGAGATCTCTTATTTAAAAGGCTAGTCCTAGCTTTCAGCCACAGAATGTAGTATTTGCCTCTTGCAAATCGTCCTTCTGGACCAGTCCAGACTAATATGTTATATCCCCCTGCCAGCAGATGATGGAGAGAGAACCAATCAGAAGCTTCAGTGATACCATCACTGGCACATATACTTGCTCCCCTAGGGAACATCTAAAGTATCTTTTCTGTCTCAGCAGATGGTGGACTTCAACTACTTTGCTCCTTGCAGTCACTTTGAGAGTGACAGTCCAATGTAGTTCTTTTTTGGTACCAGACTTCCCCCTGGTGCACAAAAGGTGCCCCTTTGGGGTTTTCCCAGGATTTTGCCGGTATGGTCCTTATCAGGTGGATTAGTTTATGCTGCCGGAGGGGGGGGGGGGGCGCTGCCTACTCAAAAGGAGCAGTGCAGCCCTCAGAAGTGGACCAAAGTTCTTGCCTTCTGAGAGGAGCTTTTCTGTCAGCCTTTTATTTTTTATTTTTATTTATTTTTTAACTTTAATGAAAAAAAACAAAGGAAGAGCTCATTTTGTTTCAGTGAAGCAGTTTACCTCAGCCATTGGGCTGGTTCCTGCAGGGCTCGGGCAGTAACTGTGAGTACTACTACACCGCTTCCCTCTCTTTACTTTATTTCTTCAGTTTATTGCTCTCAGCTGGCTGCTCCATTTATTTTTCTCTTCAGCCATTTAATGTGTTTTTTCTCACCTTTTTTTTCCTTCTTTACCAGGCTAGCTGGTTTTTAGCTTCTTTTATTTGCGGTTTGTATTGATGTGTTTTTTTCCACTGTTTTTGTACGCGTTCAGTTTCTTGCACTGTGAGTGTATAGAGGGCCATCATTGCTCTTGTTTTTGGCATACCTGCTCTCTCTATGAAACAGCAGCATATCACGTTTTTATTTTCTGTACGGATGCCCTCTTCTCTTCAGTGCTGCCTTGGCTGTGGCCACAAGTGCTAGGTTTTGATAGATACCCTCTGTGCTTCTGATCCAGGGGAGGATGCGGAGAGTTCAGCTGTGACTTCTCTTTTGCCCCTCCCCCCCCTCACGCCAGCTCTGCTGAGGAATGTCTCTTTTCCTCCTGTTCTTTTGGTGGAACAAGTGCAGCCTCCTGGGGAGCTTAATTCTTCCTAGTTTATGTTCTTGTCTGTCAGGCCTGGGATGTTTGGCTTTCTGGCTCTGACCATTCCTTTCAATGCCCCCTCTCTCCAGGGCCTTCTGGTCTGTTGGTATCCAAGGATCCCTTATCCAGAAAGCGAATGAGCTCTACCTTGCCTGCACAGGAAGAGCGACACTCTGAGGAGATCTCTTAGGCTCCTGGAGAGTGGAATCCCTTAGAGGAGCCAGTTTTTTGGATGACAGTCTGGTCAGTGAGTTTGACACCGAAGATGGGGAGTTGTCTCCTCCAGACAAGGACGCTGATCTTCAGGATGACTCGCAGGATGTATGTCTGTTTTGTAAGGAGGAGCTGCCAGCTCTTTTCTCAAATTCTGGAGTCCCTCTATATTGCTGACTCTCCGGAAAAGCAGGATTCCACCCAGTCCAAGTCTCAGGTGGATCCCATTCTTAGAGGCATTTGTGAACTGTCTAGAACCTTCTCTTTTCCTTTAGAGCTGCAGCAGATAGTTTCCCTTGGGTGTTGGACCCTCCTGATGCTTCCTTCTGCTCAGCTAGGCATCTGGGCCGTTTTTATGACTGGTCACCTAAGGACCTTTAATAAGTGTCTCTGCTTTCCTAAGGTGGATGCCCTGGTGGCAGTCGTTACTAAGCACAGCACTATCCCGGTGGAAGAAGGATTGGGATCAGCAGGTTTGGGATCAGCAGGTTGAAGGCCTTTTGAAAACTGTTTTTTCTGTTTCCTTCCTTGCTTTCCAGGCTTCTGTCAGTGGGGGTTTAGTGACGCGTGCTCTGCTCAGATGGATTCAAATGGAGGAGTTACCTAATGGTTGGGGTAAGTTGCCTTGGGCCATGGGTTTGAATTCTGCTGGAGGACAGCAACCTCAGGCTTGGAGGAACTGGGTTTTCTAGTCCCACAGCCGCTTCTTGTGGTCTTGGGCAAGCCACTTTTAACCCTCCATTGCCTCAAGCACAAAAACATAGATTGTGAGCCCTTCGGAGTCAAAGAAATATATACCATACCTGAATATACACTGCTTTGACACGGTGAAAAGTGCTATATAAGCATTTCTAAATAAATAAATACTGCAGGACTCTTCTTCAGCCCATTTGGAATCTGTGGCTGCCTTTATGGCTGATGCCCTCTATGGCCTTCTTCGGTTGGCAGGGCGGTCGCTTGCAGCTGTTATAGTGCAAAGGCATTGGTTGTGGCTTCGGAACACTGATGCGGCCTCCAAAGTTCACCTGGCTAAGCTTCCATTCAAAGGCAGGCTCCTGTTCGGGAAAGATCTAGAAAAGCTTGTCAAGAATTTGGGTGAGGTTAAACCTCTGCATTTGCCTGAAGACTAACCTAAAGGGGCATCTCGCCATTGGGCACTGGGACATCGTTGGTCTTCCTCCAGAGTGCACTTTGAAGATTTGTGCTGCTATTAGCCCAGCAAGTCGCTGTCTTCAATGCCAAAATCGAGTGGCAAGTCCACAGCCCTTTCAAGGGGTCTGTCGATCTCGGGACAATTACTCCTCTTCCAACAAGTTCTCTGGGGCTGTACACACCTGCTGATGGGCTCAGGGTCCGTTCCAATGTGTTACAGGTCAGCAGGCAGTTGCGTCTTCTTTCCACGAATGGGTCTAGGTTACCATGGACAGATGGGTCCTCGACACAATATCCCAGGATTATGTTCTCTACTGCTCCAGACCTATCAGACCTTTATGATTGGGTCGACTTGCAAGAGGGCTGCAGTGTGAGACTCTTCAGTAGCTTATACAGCTTCAGGCAATTTGTTTGGTTCCCCTCTCCAAGGTCATATCCAACTGCTATTCCATCTACTTCATTGTGCCCAAGAAGGATGGTTCCTTCCGACCCATCCTAGGTCTGAGGGGTCAATCACTGTCTTTGCTTGCTGCATTTTCACAGGGTGACCTTGAAGTCTGTACTTCAAGCGTGGTAGAATTCTTAGCTTCTCTGGACCTTGCGGAAGCTTACTTCCATATTCCCATCCAAGAGGACCAGCAGCATTTCCTGCGCTTTCTGATACCGGGATATCACTTCCAGTTTTGAGCCCCGCCGTTTAGTTTTGCCATGGTTCCTTGCACCTTTTCAGGAAGCAGCTAAAAACATTCCTCTTCATTGAATACTTTGGTGATACCAAACTTCTCCAGTAGCCTCCGGACTCATGTACTCACTTCACAAGCAAATTCAGTCATCTGTTCCACTGTATATATGTTCTGCTATTCCGCACTTCCCGCTTGTTCCCCCTCCCCTTGTTCTCCTTAGAGAGTTCCTTGTAATGGTTTGAATCATGTTCTTTCATATGCAAGTTCTATGCAACGGTTCTTTTGAGTTTCAATGTAAACTGCCTTGATCAAATGAGAAGGCGGTATAGAAACATTGTTAAATAAATAAAGGTCATAGTAGTGGTTGCAGCTGCCTTGCATCGTCAGCGGGGGTGTGTCCATCCGTACCTGGATAATTGGCTCATCTGAGCAAAGTGTCATGCAGAAGTGCGGGGGGTGATGACACATGTCCTGTCCTTGAAAAGCCTCAGTTGGGTGGTCAGCCACACCAAGAGTTCCTTGCACCCATCCCAGACCCTTGAGTTTTTCATGGCCCTCTTCGATACTCAGATAGGGCAAGTGTTTCCAACTCAGGATGGAAGTTAGAAGTTCTACAGTCTGCTTCATTCCTTCCAGCTTCACCCTACTCCTCAGGTGTGGGATTATCTTCAGATCTTAGGAACTATGGTGGCTACCGTGGACGTGGTCCCCTGGGCTCAGGTGCACATGTGTGTCCACTTCAACTTTCCTTACTGTCCCATTGGCCCCCTTGCTTGCAGGATTATGATGTCAATCTTCTTCCTCCTGCCGTTCTTCTCAGTCTTCGCTGGTGGCTATGTCGCGATCACTTGATGCGAGGGATGCCCTGGAGAGTCCATTTTAGATAACTCTGACCACCGATGCCAGCCTTACTGGTTGGAGCACCCATTGTTTGCAGCAGATGGCGCAAGGAACATGATCCCAGTGGGAATCCAGTTAGTCTATCAACCATTTGGAGGTGGGGCAGTCCGCTTGGTACTCCGCAATTTTCTGCCTCTTCTTTGCATGCAGGCAGTTAAGAGTCCTGTCCGAGAATGCCACAAGAGTGGCTTATCTCAATAGACAAGGGGAGACCAAGTGCCCATGGGTCACCTTGGAGATGTGTCTCCTGGTTCCTTGGGCCAAGCGTCATTTGCAAGCACTGTCGGCATAGCACATCGGTGGGATAGGCAATGTGCAAGCAGACTTCCTCAGTCATCACCTTCTTGACCCTGGCAAGTGGGAACTCGCTCAGTGTGTGTTCAGATGCATTATGAACCAGTGGGGTCGTCCCACTCTTGACTTGATGGCCACCTTGGCCAAAGCTAAGGTCCTGCCTTTTTTTAGTCATTGGAGGGAGCCAAAATCTATGTCTAGGAGCGCTAGTCCAGCCCTGGCCTCCATCACAGATCCTCTTCATCTTTCCTCTGTGGGCCTTGATTGGCCGGGTTCTCTGGCATATAGAGACCTATTTGGGTCATGTAATTCTGGTGGCGCCGGATTGGCCTTGTCGCCCATGGTTTGCAGACCTGGTTCACCTCCTAATGGCAGAGCCTCTGACTGTTGCCCCAGCAGGCCTCTGGGAGAGCCAGAGGCTGATCATCATGGATGATCCTGTTCTCTACTCGCTTACAGCTTCACTCTTAAAAAGCACAAGCTATCTCATAAAGTATACTCTGCTCAAGTTGTGGCTACCTTGCTTAAAGCACGGTGCCCTTCTATGTTGCTAGATTATGCTCAAGTTTGATGTTTGAGCCCTGGTATTCTGCATGTGCGATTTCACTGTGGCGAGCCCAAATATCTGATCTCCTGTCCTTTCTGCAGGATGGCTTTGCTAAGGGCCTCAATTTGAATTCTTTGAACGTGCAGGTGGCGGCTCTTGCCTGTTTTCTTAGCCCTGTTGGGGATTGCTCGCTTGCCTCCCATTCGGCTGTCTGGCATTTTTTTGTATGTAATATGTGCCTTCTGTCCTCCAGTTTGTCCGTTTGTCCCTTCTAGGACTTTTCTTTGGTTCTCTGGGTGCTCGAGCAGCCACCTTTGAACCCTTGAAGAGGGCCACTCTGAAGGACTTGGCCCTCAAGACTCTATTTTTAATAGCCATTAAATAGCCCAGCTTGTTTCTGAGCTGCAGGAGCTTTCCTGCTGGGGACCCTTCTTGTCCTTCTCTGTGGAAGGTGTGACGCTCAGGACAGTTCCTTCCTTTTTTACTGAAAGTTCTGTCTGATTTCCATGTAAATCTGGGGTCACCAACCTCCAGAGGGCCGCGGGCCGCACAGCCGACTACCGGGAGCCTCGCGGGCCGCACCCCCCTTCTCCCCGCCCCCGCGAAAAAAAAACAAACAACGCAAAATTATGAAAACAATGGCTGATCACCTTTATTGAATTTAATGAGATGGCTGATGATTCATGCTAGCAGACAAACGCTTAAAGTCCGGCTTCACAGATGACACTGACAGGAGAAGGGACGCTTGCAGGTGGTCGTCGGTGAGCTGCGAGCGCGTGGATACAATGGCGGGAATCCTTGGTGGGCCGCACGTAATGTTAACCGGGGTAGAGCCTCGCAGGCCGCACGAAGGGACCTCGTGGGCCGCAGGTTGGTGACCCCTGATGTAAATCAATCCATCTTGCTCCCATCCTTCCCAGAGGGGGAATCTTCTGCAGGCTTCATTGGTCTTCGCTTGTTGATGTTGCATGGTCCTTGTGCCGTATTTGGTTTATGGTTTACTGGAATTTGACATACTGCCCTTAACCAGGCAAACGGTGATTTTACAATTAAAATCAAATACACATCACAAGTAGGAAAAGGAAAGGAATTCCATATATTGACAGGACAGAGACAGAAAGCTACTAATTCCTTTCGGCTCTTGAATCACTTGTTTGTCTTCTCTTCTGGCCCCCGTAAAGGGGCTACCGCTTCTAAGCATACCATCGTGTGGTGGATCAAGCAGGCCACTGATTCAGCTTAAATCTTACAGGGTAAGCCTGTTCCTGCAGGTCTTAAAGCTCATTCTACGCGAGCGCAGGCAGATTCTTGGACGCTCTTGGGTCACTCTGATTGACATTTGCTGGACAGCCGCCTGGTCATCCTTTGCCGGACATTATCGCTTGGATCTCCAAGTGTGTGAGTCAGCCTGTGTCCAAGCTTTTCAAATAAACAATGGGCCACATGATCAGAAATCTATATGGATGCACTCTGCATAAATATTTTAGCCCATTATAGAATGATTTATACTCATCAAGATGGGTCAAATCTTCTGATATTGCAACTTCATATTCACCAAACCAGTTCTACAATTCTTCAAATTGCAATGCTAGCTAATTATGCAATTTTTTTTTGGCAAAAATAATTGCAAAGTGGGCTGCACATTTGATGCCCCACCCGTAGTAAAGGGATATAAAACTAGAGCACATTTAGACAGATTGAAAAGGAGCAATGCTAAAGACATTTAGGCTTTGTTGAATTTTGACTTGCCCTCAGACAAAAAAAAAAATACCCTTCCCAAAATGGCAGATCTTTCAACGAGAGTAAAAAACAGGAGGGAAAAAGTATGGAGAAGATTTGGCTTCATATTCTTCTTCCATGGTGACATATAGGCAACTTAAGTATGCTCAGTGGGCTCCTTTACTCTCGTTACAGATGAGCAAGATGTTAAATAGAAGGGAGAAATACATTCAAAATGAACAGATCAAAATGGTGACATTTTACTTACCGTTAATTTCTTTTCCTGGAATTCTGCTAGACCAGCCCAGATTAGTAGGTTATATCCCTCTGTCAGCAGATGAAGGAGATAGAGACACTGGCACATATAAATGCTTTCCTAGGGGATAACTTCAGTATGACACTAGCAAAGCAGGAGGACTTCAGAACAGTGCTCAGAAAGAGAGCTTCCTTATCTGGCTAAATAAAATAAACTACTGCACAAACGTGCAACTATATACAGGGCAGCAGAGCTGCCAGATTCAGTAGAAGCAGAAGAATCACCAAACATTCGAGCTAAAGACAAGGTTGATTCTGAACATCAGCAAGACTGGTTCTCAAACAGAGAGCGGGTGGGTCCTGGAATGGTCTAGCAGGAATCCAGGAAAAGAAATTAATGGCAAGTAAAATTTCACCTTCCAAATCAACCTGCTAGACCAGTCTAGACTAGTGGGAAGTACCATAGCTACACCACCCGAGGGCAGGAAGAGCCGGCTGCTGCCAAAACAGTGGCTTCAAAACTGATCCTACTTTAGGGATAAAGACTTCTCTTTATTGCAACTAAACTCGCCTGATATCATTTTTCATCACTCTTTTCTTTTTACAACTCTTCAGCTCATCATTCCTGGTAGAGGTCCTGTCACATGTGCTTCCTTCTAGCTCACATAGCCTTCACTTGTGGGAAGCAAGTAACACACTCTGCTACACAGCCAAGCAACTGAGCATGATTTCCTCCTGTACTGTGCAAAGCTAGATATTTGCTCCCGAGGTAGCTGCACAGTATATTAGTGCCTACAAGGATTTAGAATAATTCCAGTTCCTGATCAGAGCACAAACGTCTATACTTAGGCAGAATATAAAGAGAAGAACTTCTGAATCTTTATTTCTATCTGCCAGGCCTTTTCTCAAGATACCCCAAGGAGGATGGTCTTCATAGAGTAATTAGTGTGTGCTTTTTAGCATAAGGTGCTTGTCAGTTACAATACCCATTTATAGAAGGAAAAGCGAGACAACAGAAGTAGAGAGAGAAAAGTACGGGGAAACTAAAAATACACAGAGTCCTGCCTATACATAGGAAAAAATCACAGATTTACTTGTCATTACCTTCATGTTTTAAAAAATATATCACCTTTCACAGGAACGGCTACAGAGCAGGTCTACAACCAAAAATATAATGCAGTAACACAAATCGATATCACAGCAATAAAAATGAATAGTTGAAAATTATTTAAATCCACCTGAAAAGACCTGCTTTTTGGAGTGCTTCTGGTAGTGCATAGGTTCTGTCATGATCCTCATCTCAATGGCTATAGCACTCCAGTAATAGTGGCCAATCCATGAAAATGCCCTCCTGCTAGTCTCCATCAGCCTTAGACTAGTAGGAACAGCAAGCATTGCCTTTTGGGAAGCGTGCAGTGAACACAAATATTCATATTTTAGTATGCAGGAAGATAAATATGAAGGAACCAAACCCGTCAACATTTTAGATGCTAAAAATATAATTTTAAATAAAAATGTTTGGGCCATGGAGAGCTAGTGGAACACTTTCAACACAGAAGTCATATGATCATGGATAGCAGCAGTACCAGAAACCAGCCAGGCCACTATGTTCTGTATTTAGCCCTGCAAGTGGCACTCAGGAAGACCTACATGCAGTGAACTGAAGAAATCCAAATGTGGGGTAATGTGTGGATGAATGCAGTCAGATCCTTCTTAAAAAGATATAGGCCGACTTCCTTATCCTTCATAAATAAATAAAAAAACAAACCTTTGTTATACTGCTCACATGATAGGCTATTAATTGCAAACCTATAATTCCCCAGATTTTGATAGTTTCCTTTACCGTGATGATAATTTGCAAATATACCTCTGAGCAAGCAGTTGACAAAAAGGGATAAAGTCAAATCATCATTCAATTGTGCTATTTCCTCCTATACATTTTTATTAAATTTATCTAAATTCTCATGGCATTTCTATCCCAGTTAACAACAGAGCTGCACATGATTCAGACCAGCATTAACTATTACCTGAGTAAGTGCTTGTAAATACAACCTTAAATAAAATTGGGGTTGAATTAGTTAGCCCTGCCTGTGAAATGGTGCATAATCTTAGAGCAGGTAGACCTGGGTCATACTTCTATTCATGGGGGAATAAGGTAAATTTGGACAGCAATTAGATGCATTTTTATTGTGGGGCAAGAGGTATCCTGGGTGAGTGCCAATTACATTTAACTCCATAGTTTTCCCCCAGGCTTGTTCTGTGAATGTTTTAAAGTGTGGAAGAGCAAGAAATTTTGTCATTTGGGGGAACTTTCACAGGAGAACATTCTTAAGTTTTGAGGCCTCGAGAGAAGCCTATAATTTGGAATGGGGAGGTTATTTATGCTTTATGCAGCTCAGTCACTATTTGGAATCAAGGGAGTTTGGCTAGAGTTAAGTTAGGAGAAAAGCCCATTTGAACAGTTATCACCTTGTTTGTGGGAAGACAGAAGGCTTATCTCCAAAGTTGTTTGTATAAGATGTTTGCTCTCCAAGTGTCTAAACCAACTCCGTATTGTTGTGTGAGAGAAAGATCTGAACCTGAGACTAGAGGAGAGAGAATGGGAGGATATTTGTTATACTATTGCAAAAACTTCCATCTTCACTGGTTTAATGGAGAATGACTACAGGATGTTGTATCATTGGTGTCTGACCCCTTAGAATGCAAAAATTATTTCCATGTGCGGGTGGAGAATGTTGGAGGGTGCTGTGGACAGAGGGAGCTATCTACCACATTTGGTAGATATGTCCTGCAGCACGTAGGTATTGAGAGGAGATACGGAGATGGATTGAAGAAGCCACACCAGGCAGATACCCCCTTGGGTCATGCACATGAGTAGATTTTTCAACATGCATAAATTAAAGTATTACAGTATTTTATAATATACACACGTAAATTGCAAAATACTATAATTTAGGTGTGTTCTTGAAAAATCTAGGTGCAGGCATTTTTACCAACCATAGCCCAGCATAAGTGCTTGCACCTAGTTTAACGTGCGTTTCTGTCAACTTATGCCCCTCTTATAAAGTATGCATGTATATTACTGTATTAAATGGGCATGTTAACTGTAAGGAACTTTATAAAATTACCATCTCAGTGGCTGTACGTAAGTAACCTGAAGTTTTGATTGATTTTTTTTTAACACATTTTCATAATTTCAAGTATGCAAAAAATGCAAGTGCACTATTAACTAAGCATTTAGCTGTTTTAAATATTAACCATTTAATACATAAATTTAACTGTTTTAAACAGTAAACACATTGAAGACTGAGTGGCTTGCAGTTGTGGGAAGAGCACTTTTCCCCTGACCCTGACATTCCTACATGTTCATAGTCTCTCCCCCAATGTATTCACATAGTCCCCAGGATGGCTAGTACCGGCTCAGCTCGCCACAGAGCATGACATGAAAGCTGAATCCAGAAATCAGCCATATTCAAGTAGGCATTAACATTTAAAAGATATGTAGTAAGACTTGACTAAATATTAAAATGGTTACTGTTTTACAACCCTGTTTACCAGACAACATTCCAGCAACCCCAGACATAGTTATGCTTTTTTAAATATTTTTTAATTTGAATGTGGTGCAAAACTCTGCAGTGTCATGGAAATCACTACAAAAAACATTGTATTGTATTGCAGTGCAGGACTACAAAGCATGGGCTGCCCATGGGGGATGTGGAATAACATTGGCTCATGAGTAGAGACTCACTTAGGTGCGTCATTCTTAAGTCAGTAGAGGCTGAAAGTCCAGACTGAAAAATGGGGCCATGTGCAAAAATGGTCATTGAATGGTAGAGCTGGTCCTGCTACAAAAACTTGTAGAATATCTCTGTGTTTACCCAGTTTTATATAATTTGATATAGGATTGTCAAATTAATATTCCAAGTTGCGATGAAGTTGGCCTATGTGGGCTATTCATGTTTCTATTTAAAGGTATTGTGTTAATTTTGCACTATGCAAATGATATTATCTAATTTTGTTTGGTAATAGCGCACACTTTCTATCTATAGATATAGATATCTATAATCTAGATATATTTCTCTATCTAACTTTTTCTGATTGGCCCTCAAAGATGGGATGTTTTGTTTTAATAGGAGCTGCTGAAGCAAATGGTTGAACAGAAAGTGCAGCCAAACCTGTTGACATTCAATGCAGTCATGAAGTGTTTGAGGAAATGTGGTGCCCTGGGCAAGACGTATGCCTTGCAGACGTTAAGTGAAATGAAAGCTTTAAACATAGGTAAGAGAAATAAATAAATATAATAAATAAAATCCCTACAGATAACTCTAAATCATTTTCCAGTTTACATACATGCATGCGTCTATGACAACAGGGCCAGCAAAAGGAGGTGAGGTGCTCTAGGCAAACCTCATCCCTTGTGCCTTCTCCTCCCAAAGCGCCCATTGCTGCTGCTGCCGCTGCCTCCACCGCTGCCCTTCTCTAGGACGTGCAGCAGCAGTCCTAGGCACAAACAGCCCCATAGCACTTACCTTTAATCTTTGGTGCTGTGGGACTGTTTGCTTATGCCCTCTCTGATGCCCGATGCTGACTTCCTGTTTTGAACAGAAAGTCAACATCAGGCATCAGATGGGCCAGAAGCAAACAGCCCCACGGCGCAGAGGTTTACAGGTAAGCACTATAGAGCTGTATTTTGCCATTGTCACTGCTGCCCGTCCCGAGAGGGGTGACAGCGGCAGCAGTGGGTGTCGCTGGAGGGCTGGCACTCTAGGCGACTGCCTAGTTTGCACAATGGTAGCTCTGGCCCTGTATAACAGTGTTTTACCAACAGTCATTTTTCAATCACAAACAGGGTTGAATTAGGCACACAAGTGAGTAATATTGCATGTTTCCGGGACAAAACAGCTGACTTAGAACTCAGAACTAAAGTTTCATTTATTGTATTTATTTACTACATTCTTGTATCCCACGATTCTAAGAACATAAGAACATAAGATATGCCATACTGGGTCAGACCAAGGTCCATCAAGCCCAGTATCCTGTTTCCAACAGTGGCCAATCTACGTCATACGTACCTAGCAGTTTCCCCAAAAGACACAGGTTCCGCAATGCTTGTACTGGGTCAAGCATTGATATCCTGGGTCCCTTCTTAATAATGGTTTATGGACCTTTCCTCCAGGAACTTGTCCAAACCTTTTTTTAAACCAGCTACACTAACAGCCTTTACTACATCCTCCGGTAACAAATTCCAGAGTTTGATTACACGTTGAGTGAAAAAATATTTTCTTTTAAATAGTTTCCCCAGTAGCTTCATTGCATGTCCCCTAGTCTTTCTATATTCTGATAACGTAAACAATCGATCTACGTTTACCCGTTCCACTCCGTTCATTAATTTATAGACTTCTATCATATCTCCCCTCGTTCGTCTCTTTTCCATGTTAAAGAGCCCTAACCTTTTTAGCCTTTCTTCATAGGAGTATCCTTCCATCCCCTTTACCATTTTGGTGGCTCTTCTCTGAACCTTTTCTGATTCAGAACAATGCAATGCAACCAACATACACAATTAAAATACAGAATAAAACATGTAGACATATAGACATGCCAGTAACAACTATAACATTCAAGATATAATCTAAAATCATTATAAAACCTCTTTCCATAGATGCTGTCTCACTAATCTATGAAACTGTAAAATATTACTTTCGCCCAGGGAGGAAGTTCAAAAGACACTGTCCAGCTATGGAGAAGGCAGTTTTAGGGGCATTTGCTAACTTTACAACTTCTAAGAAGGAATGACTAGTAGATTAGATTCCCAGGTCTGCAGGACTAACCTGGCTAATAATGGACTATCAATTTTCTTAAGTACAAAAGCATATTTGTCAGACTGTACAATGACTTGAAAATCAAGACACATTTCAGAATTAGAAAATAAGATATGCCATACTGGGTCAGACCAAAGGTCCATCAAGCCCAGTATCCTATTTCTAACAATGGCCATTCCAGGTCACAAGTACCCAGGACCAGCCCAAGAGTTTCTGCTGTCCTAGGCAGACCCTCCATGCACCCCCCCCCTCTCCCACGGCATCAATCTTCTCACATGGAGGAAAGGGTGTGGAACAGCTACTCCTCTGCTGTGTTGAGCTTTAAAGTGCCCTGGTGTGCTCACGGCCTGCCACGCCTGAACCCTTCAATGCAACTTCCTGTTACAGGGGGCAAGCTGTGAGCACGCCAGCGTGGGCATTTTAAAGCCCAATGTGGTGGAAGGATTGCTGTGCGCCCCCCCCCCCCCCCCCGCCATTCAAGCAGATGGATGCTGGGGGAGAGGAGGAGCAAGAAGCTGCCCACCAGAGTCTGCCACCCTAGGCGACCACCTAATCCGCCTAGTGGATGGGCCAGCCCTGCAAGTACCTGTCGGATTCCCAAAAGAGAATACATTGGACTACAGGGAGCCAATGAAGTGACTGCAATATGAGAGTTACATGCTCCTTTTTTCACAGCTGGTCAGTAGACAAGCTGTTGCATTTTGCATAACCAGGTTAAAAACAGGTAAACCTATTTATTTATTTAATACACACTTCTATACCGCCACTTCCAGCGATCAGCAGCGGTTTGATTCCATCTTTTGGGGGTTGTCTAATCAAGACTGGGAGGTGGGGATAGTATTAGATCAGAGGGTAAGGTCACAGCACACAGGGTTAGTGCCTTGGGGAATGGACTACACATATTTACATTTATACATACATATTTACACATATAACGGTTTCAAAAGCGTATAATTATCCGATTTCTTTGCTACGACTCTATTGAACTTGAGGGTCATAGTTAATTGTAGTGACTTTTGAATAGGTGAGTTTTTAGCTCCTTCCTGAAATTGGTAATGTCCTTGATTAGACGCAGCTCAAAAGGGAGTTGATTCCAGAGTGTTGGCGCAGAGAATGAGAAAGCTCTGCGACTTGTACTTGTTTTCACTGATCTAATGTTGGTAGGGACTTGTAGGGTGCCCAAATTGGTTGTTCTCCTGTCCCTATTTGTAGGTTGCGTGCTGATAAGTGAGGAAAGGAATGAGGGGGCTATGCCATTGATAAGTTTGAACGTGGTTACCAGTATCTTGTATTGTATCCTGGCTGCAATTGGAAGCCAATGTAGCTCGATTAAAATGGGAGTAATGTGTTCAGCAATGCTTGTTCCCATTATGATCCTGGCTGTCACATTTTGGGCCATCTGAAGGATATTTAGTGATTTTTGAGGCAGCCCTTGTAAGATGGCGTTACAGTAGTCTAGGTGTGGCATAATTAGTGCTTGTGCCACAGACCGAAAATCACAGGGTTCTATTATTTTCCTTAGTGGTTGTATCACCCTAAGTTTATGGAAGATGGCCTTGTTTGTTTTACGTAGGTGTGTATCCATTTTTAGGTTGCAGTCGAGTGTGACTCCTAGATACTTGATTTCGTTCTTTGTGTTGTACGTGTTGTTGCACAGAGTGATTGTAGGCGGGGGCTTGAAGTTCGGTTTACTGGATATATACATGACTTCTGTTTTCTTGTGGTTAATTGTCATGTTTCTCTGTAGCCATCTTAACATCTCGTCCAGGCAGGTTTCGAGCTGTGTATATTTAGGATCCAAGGTGTCCAATTGTGTGTAAAGCATAATATCATCCGCATAAATATGGTAGTTGATATTATGCCTTTTGAAAATGTCAGAGGGGTTGCATGTAAATGTTGAACAGTAGTGCCGAGAGAGCCGAACCCTGGGGTATGCCCTGTGTTTGAGAGAATGCTTCAGCTTTTTCCCCATTGAATTGTACTTGTGGTCTTCTGTTTGTTATGTAGGAGGAGAACCATTTGAGGGGGGTTCCCACAATTCCTATAGATTCCAGTTTGTTAAGGAGGATCCCATGGTGTACAGTGTCAAAGGCGGCAGAAATGTCAATGAAAATGAGTATAAACATTTTCTTTCTGTCTTCTAGGCCTTTGAGGAGGTTGTTCATTAGTGCTATCAAAAGTGTTTCCACTCCATGGTTTCTTCTGAACCCGTATTGGTGTTTGTCTAGGGTATCGCGGTCCTCAAGGTGTTCTTGCAGTTGTATGAGCACTGCTTTTTCAATGATTTTTGCCAGGAACGAAATGCTGGAGATTGGGCGGTATGAGGTAGGGTCTTCCTTGTTGAGTGAGCTGTTCTTTAGGATTGGTCTTATTATAGATTGTTTTAGTTGGTCAGGCATAATTCCTTGACTTAGTGACTGATTTACAATGTGAGATATTTGCTGGCCGATCTAATGAGTTGCAGTGATCAAGATGACCTAACCTGCAACACCTGTAAACGACACAATATTCTCAGTTTCAGGAAAGCTATGCTCACAACTTTATAAATTTGTTTCAGGCATGAGGGAAAGTGGGCACACTGTGCCATCTAATCTTAAAGGCTTTATTGGTTTTATTCTTTGAAACTGTTCTGTGCATTCCCTTCCTGTCGTGCCTACATATGAGTTTGTTTTAAGAATTTTTTTTTAAAATTGTTTCCTTGTTATGTGCTTTGATAGTTTAACTATGGTTTTAAATGCTATGTCATCAACTGTGGTGGTAGCTAAAAGTAGGGAAGTCCTGGATTCCCTACAGGGAGAACTTTCCAGCAACTAGTAATTCAACCTATGCAAGAGAGAGTGATACTAGACTTGTGCTTAAAAATGGGAAAAATGGTTCTGATGTAGTGGGTGATCATCTAGTATCCATTGAGAACTGGATGGTGTGATTCGGTGTTAGGAGTGGAGGAGTGGCCTAGTGGTTGGGGCAAGGTACTTCAGGCCGGAAGGTCAGGGGTTCAAATCCCACTAGAGGATAGCAACCTTGGGCCGGAAGGACTGGGATTTCTAGTCTCACAGGTGCTCCTTGTGGTCTTGGGCAAGCCGCTTAACCCTCCATTGCCCATGTTCCCCTGTAAAATAGTTATCTCCAAGTTATAATGCCCTGTTCAATGTAATTTCAGTTTGTTCAATGTAAACCGCCTTGATATCATGAAAGGTGGTATATAATAAATGTTAAATAAATAAAAAATAAATAAAAAAAAAGAATGCAGGTAAACATGGTTCATTCAGACGTGTTGGTCCTTGTTCTGTTATGCTACCGCTGCCTGGTGCAAGATGGTGAGGTAGTAGAGGGAACATAATGCACCAAATTGGATGGTACTGCACCAACAACTTTGGAATATCTACTTAATGAGTAAACATACTATCATTAAGAATAGGCAGATGGGGAGGGTTTTCAGAGGATATAGGCCCCAGTGTGCAGCGGTGGCCAAGAAAACAAATAGAATGCTAAGAATCATAATGAAAGGAATGGAGAATAAAACAAAGGGATATTATAATGCCTCTGTATTGTTTCATGGTGCGACTGCACCTTGAATACTGTGTGCAATTCTGGTCGCTGTATCTTAAAAAGGATATAGCGTTATTAGAAAAGGTACAGAGAAGAGCCACCAAAATGGTAAAGGGAGATGGAAGGATACCCCTATGAAGAGAGGCTAAAAGGGTTAGGGCTCTTCAATCTGGAAAAGAGATGGCTGAGGGGAGATATGATAGAAGTATATAAATAACACAGGTACACTACCAAAAAACTGCCTCCAGTTTTGCAACTGATTCCTATAGATTTTGGGGTGCTGAATCCAGGAAAAATAGCCAAAATGTTCCATCACATCACGTTTTCTTGCAAAATTAGATTTCTTACCCATATAAGGAATGTTCACATAATTTCTTTTTAGCCGACTGCAGTTTATTTTCTTGGCCCAAAATAGAGGTTGTAATGGTTAACTAACTAGAAACACTCCCTCATGATATTTTAGAGTGTTTTGTATTCATTTTATACATTAACAGGACAATTGGGAGGCGGGGGGCTAAATCCAGTACTCGCGCTGGCACATGTTCTTTCCTGTTCGCCTCGCCTCGTTCGCTCGCTCAAACACGGTGGTTGCGACATGAACGTTCCTGTCAAATTTCAGTTTCTTGCAAGTTCATTATTACCTTTTGTTTGCTCAGTCGTAATCCAGCTTTATTCCGAAGTGGTTCACTACAGTTGTAGTTTGCAGTGCTGTGTATTTGTGATGGCTCACAGAGCCAGAGGTTGCGTCAACTCTCCGGACAGTTTTTGTTTTATTTGTGGGGAATATACCATGAAAAAGCGGCAGAGGAACATTTCTGCATTTATTAAAAAAGTATATTTCGCCTATTTCGGTTTGAAGTTAGACGATCAAGACAAACCGTGGGCTCCTCACAAAGTGTGCAAGACATGTGAGGAAGATCTACGCTTATGGATGAAAGGTAAAAAACAAGCATTTCGTTTCGGAATACCTATGATGTGGCGTGAACAAAGAGACCACAGCAGTGACTGCTATTTTTGCTCTTGCATTGTGAAGGGATACAACTTAAAAAAATAAGAACGTAATAAGTTACCCCAACCTTCCCTCAGCAATTAGGCCTATGCCTCATAGCAACGAAGTACCTGTGCCTGAACCACCAAAATCTTTGGATCATATTTGTGTGGACGGTTCTGATCATGATGAGACTCATCAGATGGCTTTTCCCGATGAGTCCAGTACTTCCGAGTTTGATACTGAACCAGATCCGAAACCTGAACTTTTCTCTCAAGCTGAATTGAATGATTTAGTCCAGGATTTAGGACTCCCAAAAGATGCTGCCCAACTGCTAGGTTCTCGGCTTAAACAGAAAAATCTATTGTCACCAGGAACAACTTTTTATTGGTACCGCAACCGCGAGACACAATTTTTGAAGTATTTCAACAAAGAGGAAGATTTGGTATTTTGCAACGATATATACGGAGTGATGGAAAAGTTTAAACTCAAGTATGATCCTGCTGAATGGCGGCTGTTCATTGATTCGTCAAAAGACAGCATAAAAGGTGTTCTTCTTCATAATGGCAACACATTCGCTTCAGTTCCTATTGCTCACTCTGTTATTCTCCAAGAAAAATACGAGAATTTGGCCCTGATTCTTCAGAAGATTCGTTATGATGAGCATAAGTGGATGATTTGTGGAGACTTTAAAATTCTATCCATGCTATTAGGGCAGCAATCCGGTTTCACCAAATATCCCTGCTTCCTTTGCTTGTGGGATAGCCGGGCCCACGACCTACACTGGGGGAAAAAAGACTGGCCAATTCGGGAGTATTTGAGACCCGGTGAGAAAAATGTTCTTCATGAGAGCTTGGTACCTCGTGATAAAATTCTATTACCACCTCTCCACATTAAGTTGGGTCTCATTAAGCAATTCATCAAGTCCCTTCCAAAAGATGGTGAGTGCTTTCGGTACCTTTGCTCAAAGTTCCCCCGACTTTCTGAAGCAAAGCTAAAGGAAGGAGTGTTTGTTGGCCCTGATATAAGGAAACTCATTTCAGATGGAGCATTCGCTGAAACGATGTCTGAGAAGGAAAAAGAAGCCTGGGATTCCTTCAAGAAGGATGTTCTCAAATTCTTGGGGAACAGGCGGGATGAGAACTATAAGGATATTGTTGCCAGGATGCTCAATGCCTTCAAAGAACAAGGCTGTAACATGAGCCTGAAAGTCCATTTCTTGCACTCCCATGTGAACTACTTTCCCGAAAACTTGGGGGCGTACAGTGAAGAACAAGGTGAAAGGTTTCACCAGGACATCAAGGACGCAGAGAGAAGGTACCAAGGAAGATGGAACACCACTATGATGGCTGATTTCTGCTGGTTGCTGCTGCGGGAAACCCCAGATGAAAAATACGCCAAGCAGCGCACCAAGAGAAGCATTCGGGGGAAGAAGAAACGTGCCCACCAGGAGATCGATTGACCCAAGAATGACTTTAAAATCTAAACTGTGTTGACAAATATCGTGTTTTTACTAAACTTTGAAATAAAAATTTGCTAGTTATTACCACAGTGTCGGATCTCATTTATTAGAATTTTATTTTCACACCATCGGGTGTTTGTCTTCATGTATTGCAATGGTGCGGTTTGCGTTTTCTATTCTTACATACATACCTGTACAACATTTTTTGCACATTTCTTTGCTTTGCTTTGTGTCTAACCTCGCTCTTATATGCTCAATGTTTGTGCACATGTATGTGGCTGTTTTAAGTGCAGACAATTTTGCTACCATCACATTGTGTTTTGTTGACATTACTCTATTCTTATGTGCTGCCTTGTTACAATTTTCTTTATTCTTATTTGAATAACTACTAAACAATTAGTATAAAGAATTCATCCAAGAAACTTTTATCTCTATCGCACTCAATCTGAAACGTTCACCTCAAACTGCTAACCCAATGTAGCAAAAAATCTGTACGTGATGGAGCAAATTGGTTACCAGATTTGGATTCAGCGCACCAAAAAACGTAAAAATCAATCAAAACATTAGATGCAGTTTAAAAAAACATTTTTTTAGTGTACCTGTGTAATGAATGGAGTGGAGCAGGTAAACGTAGATCGATTGTTTACATCATCAAATTATAGAAAGATTAGGGGACATGCAATGAAGCTACAGGGTAACCTATTTAAAACTAATAAGAGAAAATATTTTTCACTCAACATGTAATCAAACACTGGAATTTGTTATAAAAGCTGTTAGGGTGGTGGTCTTAAGTGCTGTTGAGTCTGCGTCGACTCTTGGCGACCATCTGGATAGTTGTCCTAAATTGTGTTCAGTCTTCAGTCAGGCGGCTCACTGTTTATAGACTGGCACCCGTAGCTGCTGCTGTTGTATCGATCCATCTCATTGCTGGCTTTCCTCTTTTGTGTTGACCTTCTACCTTGCCAAGCATGGTTTTTCTCTAATGATCTCTCTCTTGGTCTGATCCAGTATGGCATATCTTATGTTCTTATGTTCGCATGATATGTCCAAAGTATGAAAGTCGAAGTCTTGTCATCTGAGCTTCCAAAGAAAGCTTAGGTTTGATCTCCTCTAGTACTGACTGGTTTGTTCTTCGGGCAGTCCATAGTATATGCAGTATTTGCCGCCAGCACCATAATTCAAAGGCATCAATTTTTTTCCTGTCTCTTTTTCATTGTCCAACTTTCGCATCCATATCATGTTATTGAAAATACCATGGCTTGAACAAGTCAAATCTTTGTATGGAGAGAGACAACTCCGTTCTTGAGAATCTTGTCTAGGTCCTTCATAGCCATTCTGCCAAGAGCAATGCTGTTAGTGTAGCCGGGTTTAAAAAAGGTTTGGACAAGTTCTTGGAAGAAAGGTCCATAAACCATTATTAAAGGGGACTCGGGATATCAACTGCTTGCCCCAGTGCAAGCATTGTGGAACCTGTGTCTTTTGGGAAAACTGCTAGTACTTGTGACCTAGATTGGCCACAAGGATACTGGGCTTGATGGACCTTGGTCTGACCCAGTATGGCATATCTTATGTTCTTAAGACAACTTTGCAAAACTGGATTAGCTGGATGGGAACATCTGGGGGAAGTAGAATAGTGGGCAAAGGGGATATTTTAAGGACAACAAATCTTTTTGTTATGAAAGTAAATAAAAGTAAGGGGATATGGAGGCCACTATGGTTTTCAAAAGAAATAGCTGAAATGGTAAGGGAAAAAAGAGGTTAGCTTTCATAAATTATAAGAGATCATAGAAAGAGAAAGACAAATGGCAATATTTGGACAGCCTGAAGGAAGCTGGTAAGGTGATTACGAAAGCAAAGAGATAAATGGGAGAAAAAATAGCCAGTATAGTAAAGCATAGGGATAATGCTGTACGGACCATTCAACACAAAGCTACCAACAAACACACACCTCTGCAATGTTTCAACAAAGTCTCCCAGTGGCTTACTGACAACAACCTCGCCATCAACTACAAAAAGATGGAAGACCCGTTCATAACAAAAGATAGCACCTTCACACCCCAATCCACCTTAGGCTAAACACTACCATATAAAGGTTCAACCCCAAATAAAGTACCTCAGCATCACTCTGGATCAAACTTTCTCCCTCAGACCACAAGTAGACAAAACTGCCAGAGCAATCTACTACAAAGCCAGAACCTTTCGATGCCTATGCTCCCTCCTTTATCCACAGGATTTCCGCTCAGCACTTAAGACTATGATTCTCCCACACCTAGACTACTGCAACTCCATCTACCAGGGCCTACCACAATTTGCATTACTCCCCCTTCGCACAGCCCTTCATACAATAGCACACATCTTACAAGGAGCTGTAAAGTTCGACCACATCACACCCA
The DNA here is from genome assembly GCA_033557465.1 of Ichthyophis bannanicus. Taxonomy (NCBI): domain Eukaryota; kingdom Metazoa; phylum Chordata; class Amphibia; order Gymnophiona; family Ichthyophiidae; genus Ichthyophis; species Ichthyophis bannanicus. The sequence goes on from CM066032.1 coordinate 1,324,749,447, forward strand.
TCCTAAAACAGCTTCACTGGCTACCCCTGAACAGCTGCATCAAATACAAGACCTTTCTCCTGACACACTAGGCTATTCACTCCGAGGCCACATCCCACCATCATACCCCCAAGAATTCCAACCCAGCAGAGCTATAAGACAGTCCACAAGCAACACACTTGTTAATCCCACATCTGAAAACAAAGAGCAATAAACAAGCCTGCACCTGTTTCATTGAGCTGAACGTGCCACCCATATGGAACACCCTCCGAAGCAAATCTGATGCACAGACGACCTTCCCACCTTCCACAAACACCTAAAGATGCACCTCTTTATTGAACACATTAGACCCTCCACCTAACTCCCCCACCAAACAGCCATATATGCCATGTAATTAACTGCTTCCTTGTATATAAGTTAATCCCTGTAATTCTACCTTCTGCAACTTGTAAATGTGTTAACTTATATACATGGGAGTGGTTAGCTTTCCCTGTTTAATGTGATTACTGTAATCACTGTTCTATGTAGAACGTTTTGCCCCGGAGAAAAGCTGTATATAAACCTAGCTAAATAAATAAATCTATTTTTTTTTAGGTATGTTAGCTTCAGGAAGAAGTGAAAATGCAGCACTGTGAAACTCAAGGATGAAGGGAGAATATATGTAGAGCCTGAAGAGGATAAACTATTTCTGTTCTTTGTTAATAGATGAAGGGTAGGAATGGGACCTCAGAAAACAAACACAAATAGGAATGAAAGCGAGGTAGATATCGAATGATTTTTCAGAGGAATATGTTCATTGAGGAGCTAACTAAACTAAAAGTAGACAAAGCGATAGGGCCAGAAGGGATTTATCTAAGAGTATTAAAGGAATTTAGGGAAGTACTGATGGCTCCGCTAGCTGACTTTTTCACTAATTCCTTTAGAGATGGGAGTGATTCTGGTAGACTGCAGATGGGAAACTGTGGTTCCTGTCCACAAAAGTAGAAGTAAGGAGGAAGTCAGGCCAGTTGGTCTGAGCTCTGGAGAGTAAATTAATAGTGCAGTTTCTGGAAGTTTCTGATATTGTCTCTGGTCTTTTGATGTGAAATTTATGTATTTTATTTGTAATCACTTAGCAGTTTTGGGATAGGCGACCTAAATATTTTTAATTAAGATAAACAGAGATTACAGGATCTGAAACAGTATGGGTTTACTAAACGTAGGTTCTTGTTAGATTAATCTGATTCCTTTAACTAGGTGACCAGAGAATTGGTTTAGGGGAGAGTTCTAGATGGTGGTATACTTGTATTTCAGCAAGGTCTTTGACGCCATTCTCATCCATGATTTATAAATAAACTGAGTGTCCTTGGGATGGACCCTAAAGTGACAGACCGGGTTAGAAAGTTGAGTAGGAGTTGACAGAAGGTAGTAGTAAATGGAGTTCGCCCTGAAGTTAAGGGCATTACAAGTAGTACATTGCAGAGATTGGTTCTTGGTGCTGCTTTTTAACATTTTTATAAGCAATTTGTCTTTGTGGACAATACCAAAATCTGCAACAGGGTAGACATTCTGGCATGTTTGGATACCATGAGAAAGGATCTAGCAAAGCTTGAAGAGTGGTTGAGAATTTGGCAGTTAAGATTTTAATGCTAAAAAAATGCAAGAGCATGCATTTGAGTTGCAGAAACACAAGGGAACAGTACAGTATATGGGGCGAAGTACTTTGGTGCACTAAAGAAGAGAGAGATCTGGGGGTGATCATATTGAATAATCCTAAATTGTCCAAACAGGTAGAAAAGACAATGACAAAAGCCAGAAGGATGCTTGAGTTCTTTGTCCAAGTCCCTAGCAAAACCTCATTTGGAATTCTGGAAACTGCACCTCCAAAAGGATATGAACAGAATGGAGTCAGTCCAGAGGTCAGATACTAAAATGGTCAGTGGTCTTCATCATAAACCATATGGGGACAGACGTAAAGATCTCAATATGTATACAATGGAGGAAAGGCGGGGGAGAGGAGATATTTGATAGTGGCACTTAAATAACTCCATGGTATAGATGCACAGGAAGTGAACCTCTTTCAGTTGAAAGGGCATTCTGGAACAAGAGCTCTTAATATGAGGGTGAAAGGGGGTAGGATTCTGGAAATATTTTTTACAGAAAGGGTGGTGGATGTGTGGAATAGTCTCCCAGTGGAGGTGGTAGAGATGAGAATTATATCTGATTTCAAGAAAGCATGGGTTGAGTACAGAGGATCTCTGAGGGAAAAAGAGAGGACTGTAGAGCTTTAATAGTTATGGATGGGCAAACTACAGTTGTGGTCAACATTATTTGCAGCCTTGCAGTTCAACTCCTTATTGTCCAATATCTCAAAAAAAAAAAAAAAAAAAAAAAAAAAAAAACTGGCCAATGAAATGACTTTGGACTATGTATATGCATAGATAGTTGACTCAGAAGAATAAAATTAAACAAGACCAATTAAAAAAAGGAAATAGTATAAAAACTGGGACATGCCAGGACATGATTATTCCTAAATTAAGATGACAACTCCATAATTATTCCTTAATGATCTACCTATGTGAAAAACTAATCTGTATAATATGACAATTTTTGTCAGATCGCCTACCTTGAGAGGTATCCCTCTCTCGTAGTAGGCCCTCCTTTTTAATCAAATTTGTGAAAGACCAAAAGGCCTAAAAACAATATCACGAGATCATTATAAGGCTCTCCTTTCTTTAAGGAATCATCGGGAAGTTACCATTTATAGAGCAGACAAAGGAGGAGCCATTGCTCTAATGGATACTGATACATACCATGCAGATATTTTGGACCATTTGAAGGACCAAAAATATCAGAAATTACCTATTGATCCAACTATATCCTTACAACAGGAAATCAGTTCCTATACCACTCAGGCATTTGAACGGCGTTGGATTACTAAAAAAGAGTTTGAATTTTTGAACACTAAGAATCCGGTCATTCCCATTTTACGAGGTTCCCAAGATTCATAAAACATTGCATAAACCTCCAGGCTGTCCCATAGTGTCTTGTCGTTTTTCAATTCAGGAGTCACTATCCAAATTTTGTGATAAATTTTTTCAACCTTTGACGTCACAGGTACGTTCTTACATAAGAATCTCTTCATTTTATAACTCTACTGAAATCTGTACAGGCCTGTAGTCTGTCGATTTTGGTGACTATGGATGTTGTATCACTGTCCACAAATATCCATCAACAGGAAGCTTTGGAAATTATGGCAGGTTTGCCAATAATATTACCAGCCAGGATTCCCAAAGATTTTGTTCTACGATTATTGAAAATAGTGTTGGAATGTAATTATTTCCTATACTATTCCACATTTTATTTACAAGGGGTGTTCGATATTAAAGGTATAGGCCAAAATTACACTAACATTTGTATTTAAAGAAATTATTCATTACATTCCACCAAAAACTACATACTTTTGTTTACTTCTCCATGTAATCGTCGTAAACATTGAGACATTTATCCCAGCGTGACATTAGTTTGAACATCCCTTCACGGTACAGTTACGTGTCAAGTTGCTTGAAGTAGTCCATAATGGTGTCTTGCAATTCCTCCTGATCCGCAAAGCGTTTCCCCACCAAGAATTTCTTCACAGGTCCGAATAAATGAAAATCCGAAGGGGCTAAGTCCGGACATTGCATACAGCCATAAGACGGAAAAGGCCGGGACGATTATGCGAAAGATTAAACTTCTGCACGATGGCGCAAGACCCCACACGTCAAAACAAACCAATCTGTGATTGACACAGCGGAAGTGGGAGGTCCTTCTACATCCTCCGTATAGTCCGGACTTAGCCCCTTCAGATTTTCATTTATTCGGACCTTTGAAGAAATTCTTGGCAGGGAAATGCTTTGCGGATCAAGAGTAATTGCAAGACACCGTTATGGACTACTTCAAGCAACTTGACACGCAACTGTACCATGAAGGGATGTTCAAACTAGTGTCACGACAGGATAAATGTCTCAATGTTTACGGCGATTATGTGGAGAAGTAAACAAAAGTATGTAGTTTTTGGTGGAATGTATTGAATAATTTCTTTAAATACAAATGGTAGTGTAATTTTGGCCTATAGCTTTAATATCGGACACCCCTCGTACAATGTTTTGGGGTAGCCATGGGAGCGACAGTATCCAAATCTTTTTCTCTTTTGATTTTTCTCCATACATTTATACGCTAAATGAAGGTCTCAGTCTTATTCACGCACCACTGTACAGACTGACGTCTTAAACCAGTGAATGTGCCTTTTAACATCAACGACCTCCACTTTAATGAGCAGAAGAGCTAGTTAAATTTTGATTAGATATACTTTGTCATCAATCATTCCAAAGGTAACGAAAACTCTTGATGTTAAGTTTCTAATACTTAACTCTATAGAACTGCTCGCTATTTTTTACTAATCCCAACGCCTGTCCCCGGTCCCGTCCATGCGTTTCTCAGTTATGGTTTCTTCAGGGGATCGTCCTCTTCTTAGCACAAGGTGCTGTGTATAGATACAAACATAAAATTACCTACCACTCCTATTCTCATTTTATTTCCCACTCTATCCATAAAAAATCATTAAAACCAGACCAACTTCAACCGTTACCGTCTCTGCCGCCCACATTCACTTAAGCTCCAGGATCGGTTCAATGTTTCCAATCAGATTACTTTCTCCGTCCGAGCTAAGAACGCCGCGCCTGCGGAAATTCACTCACAACTTCATTTTTAAAAAACCTCTGCAGCTAATCAAAACTGACTAGCCTACGGTCTTATTTCACTCCGCCCCTTAGCTATCGTTCTTCTAAAATTCATAAGACTCTCCTACTGTTTCAGTTTCTTATTCCCATTATTTCATTACTTCTTAATCCCACTTTATCTTACAAAAATCCTTTGGAGTGAACGTCTTCACTAACAACACTCTAAACCGTCTAATCATAAACACGCTAACCAGTCAATATTAACATTAAGGCCATTGGGTTCTAAAGTATTTAATCTGAAAATCCATCTTTGCTCGTTAAAAATCAGTCTCATCTACTGATTTACCCTCCCTTCCATTATCTACCTTATCAGTGCACAGGCAACGTAATTGTTCGAACATGTGGCCCTTCAGTAGACAGTGCTGAACAATCGGAGCCTCCTGTACCTTACACTTTGGAAGGCTCCGGTGTTCCCTCATACGTACTTTAAAGGGACGTGTTGTCTTACCTATATAACATAAGCCACACGTTATGAGAAGCACATGTGGTTGTATGTTTTAAAGTGATTGTAACCCCTGCATACCCCTGCAACCCCAATGTTGCTAATCCATGTTGGAACAAATGATACTGCCAGGTATACCTCAGAACGTATCAAAAGTGACTTCATGGCTCTGGGACAGAGGGCGAAGCAGTTAGGTGCACAGGTGGTGTTCTCTTCAATCCTCCCTGTTGAGGGTAAAGGCCAAGGCAGAGAGGCTCGCATCCTGGAGATGAATGCATGGCTGCGTGGATGGTGTCATCGAGAGTGTTTTGGTTTCCTAGACCATGGGATGCTGTTCCAAGGGTTGCAGAGCAGAGATGGCATCCATCTGTCCAAGAAAGGTCAACGCGTCTTCAGTAGTAGACTGGCTAATCTACTGAAGAGGGCTTTAAACTAGATTCGTTGGGGATGGGTGAAGAAAGCCCCCAGGTAGGTGATAAATTAAATAACTTTATGGAAATGGGTAACAGGGGTAACTTATGGAAAGCAGTGTGTATAAATGCCGTAGCATGGGAAATAAGATCCCTGATGTTGAAACTTTGGTGGGAGTGGCTGACTTGGATTTAGTGGCAGTTACAGAAACATGGTTCACAGAAAACCATGATTGGGATGTAACTATACTTGGCTATACTTTATTCAGAAAGGACAGGATAGGACGTAGGGGGGAGGAGGAGTGGCACTATATGTAAAAACTACTATTAAAGCTTTGGAATTACAGAACTTAAAAGGGAGAGGGGAGGCATTGTGGGTTAAACTAGAAAGAGGGAAAGAGAAATCTATTTACATTGGTGTGATATACAGACCTCCCTCACAAGAGTAAGAGGTGGACAGAGTTAATTGAAGACATGTGCAGCATTGCTATGAAAGGGGAAGTGCTACTGATAGGAGATTTCAATATGCCAGATGTTGATTGGCACATTACTGCTGCAGTATCATCTTAGAAGTAAGGAGATCCTGGATTCTCTACAGGGAGAGCTATTCAAGCAATTGGTAACAGACCCCACACGTGAAGGGTCCATACTGGACTTGGTGCTTACCAATGGTGAAAGTGTTTCTGATGTTGTAGTGGGAGATCATTTTGCAACCAGTGATCACCAGATGGTGTGGTTCAGTATTAGGACTAGGGCTGTTAGAATCCATTCAAAGGCGAGGATCTTAGACTTTAGGAAGACTAACTTTGTGAAGATGGGCCAATACCTCAGGGAGTCGTTAGTTGGATGGGAACAGCTGATGGATGTAGAAAAACAGTGGGAAAAACTGAAAGGGGATATTTTAAGGGCAACCAACCTTTTTGTTAAAAGGGTAAATAAAGGTAAAAGGAAAAGGAGACCGCTTTGATTTTCGAAAGAAGTAGCTGAAAAAGTGAAGAAAAAGAGGGAGGCCTTCATGAAATACAAGAGATCACATAGAGAGGAAGACAGGCATCTGTATTTGGAAAAACTTAGAGAAGCTAGCAAAGTAGTCAAGAAGGCAAAGATTCAAAAGGAGGAGGAACTAGCCAATGCAATAAAATGGGGGGATAAGACATTTTTCAGATATATTAGTGAGAAGAGGAAGGGCAAGAGTGGTATTGTCAGACTCAAGGGTGCAGGGGAGGAATATGTAGAAGCTGATAAGGATAAAGCGGAATTGCTTAACAAATATTTTTGTTCTGTATTCACAGATGAAGAACCAGGAGCAGGACCTCAGAAAACACCCACAAATAGGAACAGAAGCAAAGGACATCTTGAACAATTTTCAAAAGACTGTGTTTGTGAGAAACTCTCTCAACTTAAAGTAGACAAGGCGATGGGACCGCATGGGATACACCCGCGAATACTGAGGGAACTTGGGGACGTTCTAGCAGCTCCACTGACTGACCTTTTCAATGCCTCATTGGAGTCGGGAGTGGTGCCAAAGGACTGGAGAGAGGCTCATGTGGTGCCTTTACACAAAAGCGGAAGTGAGGATGTGGTTGAAAACTACAGGCCGGTTAGTTTAACTTCGGTGGTGAGTAAATTATTGGAAATGCTGCTGAAAGAGAAAATAGTGATGTTTCTGGAGTCCATCGGATTTCAGGATCCAAGGCAGCGTGGATTCACCAGAGGCAGGTCTTGTCAGACAAATCTGATTGATTTCTTTGACTGGGTGACCAGGGAGTTGGACCGAGGGAGAGCCCTAGATGTGGTGTATTTAGATTTCAGTAAAGCCTTTGACACTGTTCCTCACAGGCGACTTATAAACAAACTGAGCTCCCTAGGGATGGACCCTAAAGTTACTGCTTGGGTTAGAAATTGGTTGGGTGGGAGGCGACAAAGAGTACAAGTAAATGGAGCTCACTCTGAGGAGAAGGATGTTATCAGTGGTGTGCCCCAGGGATCTGTCCTTGGTCCGATTCTTTTTAACATCTTTGTTAGTGATAAAGCGGAAGGGCTTTCAGGTAAGGTTTGCCTCTTTGCGGATGATACCAAAATCTGCAATAGAGTAGACACACAGGAAGGGGTAGATAACATGAGGAGGGATCTAGCTAAGCTTGAAGAATGGTCTAGAATTTGGCAGCTGGGATTTAATGTTAAAAAAATGTAAGGTCATGCATTTGGGCTGCAGCAATCAAAGGGAGCAATATAGTATAGCGGGTGAAGTACTTTTGTCCACTAAAGAAGAGCAGGACCTAGGAGTGGTTGTGTCTGATGATCTTAAAGTAGCTAAACAGGTAGAAAAGGCGATGGCAAAAGCTAGAAGGATGCTTGGGTGCATACGGAGAGGAATGGCTAGCAGAAAAAAGGAGGTGATAATGCCTCTGTATAAGTCTTTGGTGCGACCTCATTTGGAGTATAGTGTGCAATTCTGGAGACCGCACCCTCAAAAGGATGTGAACAGGATGGAGTCGGTGCAGAGGATGGCTACTAAAATGATTAGTGGTCTTCATTATAAAGCATATGAGGACAGACTGAAGGATCTTAATATGTACACCTTAGAGGAAAGGCGGGATAGAGGTGATATGATTGAGATGTTCAAATACCTCCATGGCATAAATGTTCAGGGAGAGAGCCTCTTTCAGTTGAAAGCAAGTTCTGCTGCGAGGGGACATGGGATGAGGGTGAAGGGAGATAGATTCAGGAGTGATATGTGGAAATATTTCTTTACAGAAAGAGTAGTGGATCCGTGGAATAGTCTCCCAGTGGAGGTGGTAGAGATGAGGACAGTAACTGAATTCAAAAAAGCATGGGACAAACACAGAGTATCTCTAAAGGTAAAAAGGGGACTGTTGTAGTTGTTATGGAAGGACAGACTAGATAGGCCATGTGGTCATTTTCTGTCGTCATATTTCTATTATTCTATGTTTCTATACTGAAAGATAGAGGCAGCTATCGTTATGTCACATATATCACACGTTCCACAACACCTATGACCTTTCTCCTGTAAATTCTGTGTCATCTCCAGGAACAAGCAGGAATGAGTCATCACATATGGGTATCGTCGGTACCGACGGAGCCTACGCAGGAATGCTCCCCGGCATCCAGTAAGAAAGCTTTTGGGAGCATCCCACAGCGCCTGCGCGCTGCCTTCCCGCCTTTCCTAACCGCCTCTGTCCTGTTCTTCTTTTCCGCGGAGCCAACAGGTCGTCTTCCTGTCACCGCTGAAGAAGTTCTTTATTTTTCTTTATTTCTTTGGTCGCGCGTCTGCCTTCTTCGACGTCGGACCGGTACCGCCGGTCTTTTCTTCTTTCTTCTTTAAAAAAAACAAAAAAAAAACCTACCGTTTCCCACTTCTGTGCAATTTTTTCTTTTGGGCCTTAGGCCTAGAAGATTTTTCCTCATGGAAAAGCCCGCTTCCGGGTTTAAAAAGTGCATGAAGTGCAGCGGTACTCTTTCAATCACTGACACCCATGATTGGTGTCTAAAATGTTTGGGTCCTGACCACTCCATCACCGATTGTGAGTCCTGTTCCATGATGTCTACAAGAGGTCGACAGAATAGAGCGGCAAAGCTCAGTACCCTGTTTCCCTCTGATGCAGCTTCGGTGGCATCGACATCTTCCAGGGCTTCTTCCTCCCATGGATCTCAGGTAACCAAACATAAGTCCAGCCGGTCCTCGAAGGGTAGATCTCCCTCTAAGTATCGAGATGCCTCCGGGCTTGCTCTCGAGGATCCTGCCCCGGCAAAATTACCCCGGCGGGAAGCTCCGGCTTCCAAAGCTTCATCTATAGGGTCACAGGTTGACATCGATGGCGTGGCCTCGACCGATCACCTGTTGCCATGTTCTGGGGTACCGGTGGTTTCCACTGGTACCGACATCCAGACATTGGTTGCGTCGATGGATCAGAATATTCTGACCATGCAGCGTGCCATCACGGCATTCATACAAGCTGCGACGCCTCCGGTACCGCAACAAACTCCGTTGTCGGTACCGGTTCCGGCACAGGCACCGATATCGGTTCCGGTTCCGGTGCCGGTACCGGTACCGATTGCATCAACATCGGCTTCGGTGTCAACTGCAGCGGTACCCTGTCCTGTGATGCCCATCGGTACCGAATCGGTACCAATCACTCCCGATGTCGATACCTCTCGGTACGCGTATCGGACTCTGCAAGAGCATCCAGACTAGCGATACTTCGATTCCTCCGAGGACTCTGATGAATCAGAGGCTTCTGTCGAAGCATCGGTACTCCTTCCTCAGGAGCCCTCTTCTCCAAAAAGAAGAATGTCTCCTCCAGAAGACTTGTCTTTTCAAGACTTCATTAGGGAAGTGGCCAGGGGCCTCTCTATTTCAGTGGCCTCTGAACCAGAGCCTAGAGCCAAGAAATTAGATATTTTACAATATCCTAAGGCTCCTAAAGAGGCAGCTACTTTACCAGTTCATGAGATCCTTTATGATCACATGTTGGGCATATGGGAGACACCTCTTACTACTTCCCCTCATTCTCGCAGGTTGGACACCATGTACCGTGTTCCTCCTTGTCCTGGCTTTCATAAGACTCAGCTTCCTCACCACTCTATTGTGGTGGAGTCTGCTATGAAAAAGATAAAGAGTGCAAAAAGACACTCATCTAATCCTCCAGGAAGAGAATGCAGAACCTTAGATGCTTTTGGCAGGAGAATTTTCCAGGCCAATATGCTTACTGCCAGAATCAACTCCTATAGTTTCTATATGGGGATGTTTCTAAAGGAAGTTACAGATCATCTGCTAACTTTATCTCCTTTTATCTCAGAAGATAAAAGGGAAGAGTTTCTCACCTGGCTTAAACATGCCCAGCATGTTTCCAAATTTTCCAACCGTTCAGCCTTTGACTCTTTTGAGTGTGTCAGCAGAGCCTCGGCTATTGCCATAGGTGCACGCAGACTTGCTTGGTTACAAGCTTCTGATTTGGAACCCTGTGTCCAGGATGGATTAGGGAATCTTCCTTGTACAGGTGAAAACCTTTTTGGTAAGGATTGGCAAGCAAAGGCCACTCAGATAGATGCTGAAAATTCTGCCTTAGATAGACTTTCATAGTCTACTTTTGCTCCTGCTAGAAAAAGGTTATTCAAAAAGGCTTTCTTTCCCAAAAAAGGGAAATATTATCCTGGTTATGGTCTCCAGGCATCTTCTGCAGGTCGTTTTGCTGCAAAGCATCAGAAACAACCTAAACAAGCCAAGCCTAAGGCTGCAAGGATTGCTACGGCCCAACAGCCTCAGCCTCCTCAGGGCCTTTGACTTACAACTAGAGAACTTAGCCTTTCTGGCTGTAGAAGAACCAGAGCCTCTCACCATTCCAGGAAGGTTAGCTCATTTTGCTCCCAGATGGGAACAAATCACAGCAGAGTAATGGACCCTCTCCATCATAAGGGAGGGGTACAAGCTTCATTTCTTAAACCTTCCTCCTCACACCATGGTGAGACAGTTCAATTCTCCAACATCTCTCCTCGACCTTCTGGGTCAGGAGATTGCTACCCTTCTTGCCCAAGGGGCAATAGAAGAAGTACCCCTTCTTCAACAGGGTTCAGGGTTCTACTCCCCCTATTTTCTTATCCCAAAGAAAACAGGGGGTTACAGACCCATATTAGATCTCAGAGAATTGAACAAGTTTCTATGCAAGGAGAAATTCAAGATGATTACTCTCGGTGCTCTCCTGCCATACCTTCAGAGTCAGGATTGGCTTTGTTCTCTAGATCTCAAGGATGCGTACACCCATGTCTTCATCCATCCAACACACAGAAGGTTCCTTCGCTTCCTTTATCAGGGAAAGCACTACCAATACAGAGTGATTCTTTCGGTCTGGCCTCTGCTCCAAGAGTGTTCACAAAATGCATGGCAGTAGTAGCTGCATTTCTACGCACTCTAGGAATATTTGTATTCCCATATCTGGACGAATGGCTCATCCGAGCACCATCCCAGTCAGAGGCCAAGGCTTCCCTAGCCTGCACAAGGCGTGTTCTTCAGTATCTGGGACTTGTAATAAACATCCCAAAGTCAAAACTCACCCCTACTCAGTCATTGGAGTTCATAGGGGCCTTGCTAGATACCACAACTGCAAGGGCCTATCTTCCCCAGGCCCGTTGCCTACGCTTGGTGCAGTTAGCCTCTCAAATTCAGTTGAAATCCCATTTAACTGCTCGAGAGATGTTACAACTGTTAGGCCACATGGCATCCACCGTGCATGTGGTTCCTTACACTCGCCTTCACATGAGGGCAGCTCAGTGGACTCTGTCCACCCAATGGACCCAGGCATCAGGTTGCCTGTCAGACAAAATAGCAACCTCCAGTCGCCTCTTTTGGTCCCTCCAGTGGTGGAAGTCCACTCAAAATCTGTTGCTGGGGTCCCCCTTTCAACAGTTGCTACCCCAAGCAACCCTCGCAACAGATGGCTCCCCAAAGGGTTGGGGAGCTCATCTACAAGATCTCTCCACCCAGGGCATCTGGTCTCCACAGGAGACATCTCTACATATCAACCTCTTAGAGCTCAGAACAATTCTTCTAGCTCTCAGAGTCTTCCACACCCTGCTCAGCTACAAGACAGTCCTCATCCATACGGACAACCAAGTAGCCATGTTCTACGTGAACAAGCAGGGCGGGACTGGCTCTCTGTCGCTTTGCAACGAAGCTTTGAGATTGTGGGCCTTTGCCAGAGAGCATCAGATTCATCTCATGGCAGTGTATCTTCCAGGGGTTCAAAACTCTTGGGCAGACAGACTCAGTTGAGTTCTGCTTCCACACGAATGTTCCCTCCATGGGGACCAGATAGCCAGGATCTTTCGAATTTGGGGAACCCCAGACATAGACCTGTTTGCAAGTCCGTGGAATGCCAAACTTCCCCGGTTCTGTTCCAGGATTCCATGTCAGGGAGTTCAGGCCAGGGATGCCTTCCTCCTCCACTGGGGGCAAGACTTCCTCTATGCCTTTCCACCCATTCCCCTAATTTCCAAGACACTGTTCAAGCTTCAGAGAGACAAGGGGTCTATGATCCTCATAGCTCCACGTTGGCCACGCCAAGTGTGGTACCCTCTACTTCTTCATCTCTCTCAAGCTCCCTCCCTGGACTTGGGATCTGCTCCAGACCTCCTGTCCCAGGAGGAGGGAACGTTATGGCACCCAAATCCCCAGTCTCTTCATCTCGGAGCCTGGTTGCTGAAGGCCTAGACCTTCAAGATTGGCATCTTTCTCAGCAGGTGAAGGATATCTTTCATGCTTCCAGAAAGCCTTCCACTAGACGTTCCTATGCTTTTAAATGGAAAAGGTTTACCATTTGGTGTGCAGAGATGGGTCTTAACCCTCTTGCAATACCTCTGAATTCTTTACTAGAGTATTTGCTGCATTTATCCCATGCAGGCCTTAAAACGAATTCAGTAAGAGTCCATTTGAGTGCTATTGCAGCATACCTTAAGCCTCTCAATGGACATCCTATTTCCTCTCATCCTCTTATTGCAAGATTCATGAGAGGCCTTCTTTTAACTAAACCTCCCATTAGACTACTTCCAGTGGCATGGGATTTGAATTTGGTTCTTGGCCAGCTCATGAAGCCACCCTTTGAACCCTTAAACACTACCTCCTTGAAATTCCTTTCCTGGAAGGTTATTTTTCTCATTGCAGTTACCTCAGCTCGCCGTATAAGTGAGCTGCAAGCCTTGGTGGCTAATCCTCCTTATACAAGGTTCCATCATGACAAGGTAGTCCTCAGGACTAATCCACACTTTATGCCTAAAGTGGTCTCACCTTTTCATCTGAACCAGGAGGTGTATTTACCTGTCTTTTTTTTTCCAGGACCTCATGCATCAAGTGCTGAGAGGAATCTTCATACCCTGGATTGTAAGAGAGCACTTGCTTTCTACTTACAAAGGACACAGCAACATAGAAAGTCCTCTCAACTATTTGTTGCTTTTGATCCCTCTCATTTAGGACTTCCAGTCTCTAAGAGAACTCTGTCCAATTGGATTGCTCAGTGTATTTCCTTCGCCTACCAGAGTAAGAACCTTTCTCTGGAGGGCCATGTCACAGCTCACAATGTGAGGGCCATGGCAGCCTCTATGGCTCATCTAAACTCTGTGTCCATCGACCAAATCTGTTGAGCGGCCACCTGGGCCTCGGTTCATACCTTTACAGCCCATTACTGCTTGGACAAGGACTCCCGCCGGGATGCCTTGTTTGGTCAGGCTGTTCTCAAACACCTGTTCCATACCTAATCAACTCCTACCCCCCATCCCTGGTTGGATGCCCAAGATCCATGGGGTGAGGTAGAGCCCTTCTCAGGGACTCACAACTTTGGAGATCTCCCTGGCATCTCTAGCTGGGCAGTCCCCATATGTGAAGACTCATTCCTGCTTATTCCTGGAGATAGCACAGTTACTTACCTGTAACAGGTGATCTCTGTGAACAGCAGGAATAAGTCTTCACAACCCACCCACCTCCCCTAGGAGTTGTATCTCTCTATCTTTCCTTTCCTCTCTCTCTCTTTGTCTCAGCTTTAAAACTCGAACTGGAGAGAGGCAGTTAGGAAAGGCGGGAAGGCAGCATGCAGGCGCTGTGGGCTGCTCCCAAAAGCTTTCTTACTGGACGCTGGGGAGCGTTCCCGCGCAGGCTCTGTCGGTACCGACGATACCCATATGTGAAGACTTACTCCTGCTGTTCCCAGAGATCACCTGTTACAGGTAAGTAAGTGTGCTTTATCTAGAATTGGTCTTAACATTGCCGGACTTAATAATTCCTTCAAATTCCGCCCCCGTTGCCATACGCAACGTACTTTCTTGTTAGCTAAACCAGGGACCATTTTCAACACATTACTGTGTTTTTTAACAATCCTTTGTATTCGTGTGCTAAGGGGGGAATATTTGGTAATTAAATTAACATTAACTGAATCCATGTCCTCTTTCTTATGTGCTAAATCCATTTGAAGTAACAGGCCTCTGTGATTATACAACACTCGAATATGCGTGTTTCACTATTGTCTTGGGATAACCCCTCTCCAGGAAACTGCGATATAAAAGTTTTGACTTACTCTTATAATCAGACTTATCTGAACAGTTTCTTCTAAAACGTAAAAACTGGGAAAACGGGAGACTGTTTTTCAAACCCCTAGGGTGCATACTTTGAAAGTGAAGGAAAGTGTTCCTATCTGTTACTTTCTTATAAACTGTCGTTATCCATTCACCTCTACCTCTACTGATCTGCACGATCAAATATGTAAGGGTTTCTCAATGAGAGACATGGGTAAACTTAATATTACTGTCAAGATGATTAACCCAACTTAAAGTATCTAAAGCCGTCTGTGTGCACTTCCATAACATGAAAATATCATCTGTATACCTCTTCCAAATTTTGATATTTGAGTCATAGACTGAAGGAATCACCCACCGTTTTTCAAAATGACCCATATAAAAATTGGCTATGGACGGGAGGTCGTTGATGTTAAAAGGCACACTCACTGGTTTAAGACGTCAGTCTGTACAGTGGTGCATGAATAAGACTGAGACCTTCATTTAGCTTATAAGTGTATGGAGAAAAATCAAAAGAGAAAAAGATTTGGATACACTCTGATTTGCTTTATAAGGAGCGATTAATCTTAGTATATTTGTCAAACGTTCAGAAATAGACCAAGTAGTAGTATGGGAGCGACAGTGGCACCATCAGTGGCGACGTTATACATGTCACATTTTGAATAACAATTTCTTTGAGTCGTCATGGTATCGACATATATCATTTTGAAAACGTTTTCTTGATATCTTTTTTTTATTTGGACTGGTTCATAAAAGGATTTGTTGGCATTCTTTAATTGGATTAATACCATCAAGGACAATATACAGTTCACTCAAGTTCCATTTAGAACGGATAGAGTTTTTAGATCTTTGGATTTATAAAGATGACATTGGATTGTCCACTACTTTATATAGAAAGCAAGTTCAACGTAATACTTTATTACAGTATTCAAGTTGTCATCCAGGTTCTTTGCACAGAGGGCTTCCCTTTGATCAATTTTTGAGGATTCGCAGGTTATGTACAACTCTCAGGGAATATCATAAACATGCCGAGGATTTAAGTTGTAGACTACGGGACCAAGGTTATCCCCTGTCTTTGATCCATAAAGCTTATAAGCGGGCTTTGTACAATCATCCGGTGTGGTGGCAAGTTAATAATGCAGTACAGGCCGACAAAGCAAAAGCTAGCAGATTTATAGGCATCCTTCCGTATATCAGATAACTAACACTTAATTCATTCATATACGGTCTAGAATTCAATAATCCACTGTTGTCTACCACAGGTCTCAGAGAAACGATTCATGCACTTCACTTCTGGGTACTGTGTCTCCCCAGTATAGTGCTCGTTCACATCAATGACCATAGGCAATTTTTTCTTAAACTATCTTTTCTTGAAACAGATTATACTTCCTCAACTTTAAACTTTCATACTTCTTAGAAAATGTCAGTCCCAACATAAAAGGCAGCACTTATCTTTCAAGTTTGCTGTCTTTTTTCAGAAAGAAGCCCCTAGAATTATTGAATTCTAGACCGTATATGAATGAATTAAGTGTTAGTTATCTGATTTAAGTTCATTCAAGAAATAGACCCGAGGTTCTTTTTATCCTTCCGTATATGACAAATACTGCACAAATAACCCGTATTTTAAAACATCATTGGTCAATCTTGACCCTTCATACCTGTTTTCAAATGCCCCTTATGATAGCGTATCGTAGGGGATCTAATATTGGTGATTTAATAGTTAATCCATCATCTAAGGGAGAAGAACTACACTTTCAACAGCAAGGCCATTATGCTTGTGGCTCTTGTGACTTTTGTCATACCACTTTAGAGGGTGACCATTGGATAAGACTCCCAATCAGGTATTAAGTATATATTACATCATAAAACTTCATGCTTGTCCTCCTTCGTAGTATATGTCTTTATTTGCCTGTGTCAGCTCAAGTATATAGGAAAATCCTCTTGTCCTGTTGCAGTACCTGGTCGATGGATATTTGGGCAATTGATCTTTAGCACAAGCGATGCCAGTGCTGTCTATATGAAGATAGGCTTTATCGGCACGACAAAGAACTTTTACTGCTAAGCTAAGTCTGTTGCAACGGTAGTTTCGCTAAGAATCGCTGTGGAGAATCATATGAAGACAAGCTTAATTGGTGCGACGAGGAACTTTCACCATTAAGCTAAGTCTGTTGCTATGGTAGTCTTGCTAAGTATTGCTGTGGAGAATTAAGAGTATTTTTCTGTTTGAAGAATGTTGAGGGCCATGCACTTATGCGGCTTTCCTCATGTTGTATTTAGGCCTTTTGGTCTTTCACAAATTTGATTAAAAAGGAGGGTAGCTCTCAAGGTAGGCGATCCGACAAAAATTGTCATATAATACAGATTAGTTTTTCACATATTATAGCTTTTCACATATAATACATATTAGTTTTTCACAATTCAGGAAAGCACTGAAACATTTGTTTATAAGACACTATCCAGAATCCAGCCATAGAAACCAACTAAAGAGCATCACCATCAACCACCTAGAGCCCTCCAATGGCATACCTGACAAGATAAGAGACAGCCTGCGCGATTAGTCCTGAATAGATTTTAGCCTGTAACATGGACTTCACTGTAAATAAAATGTAGATATGTTTCCCCAGTTAACTCCAAGTTCCTTATCGTCACTCCAGTCCAGTCCCTTTACTTCTGGGTTACGCAACCCTTCCAGCAGCTTGGAGGCTGAGCCCAACCTTTTTGGAGGTGGAGCGGTATAAATACCACTGGGGCCACCCACCAACTCCAGTATTCTCAGCCTCCAAGCAGCTGGAGGGTTCCGTAAGCCTAGGGCTTACTGGAGTCCTACTTTTTATTTAATTCATTTAATTTACTTACTTACTTTATTTTCCTTTTTTCCTTATTAGTGGCCTTCCGGTTAGTTTTTCTAGGTCTCTGCTCCTTTAATTACTGCCTGCTCTCTCCATCCTCCCTCCCCTACCCCCCCCCCCCGGACCGGGCATCGGAGGTGATTTTCGGCTCGCAGCGTAGAGGAGGATTTCCTGTTCTTCCCTGCTACCGAGACGGCCAGCTCCTGCACTAACTCACCACAGATCTGCCCTGCCTCGCGCCAAAGCCCTCCTGATGGCTGAGCGCTTGAGGCAGCCCCGCTAGTCAGCGTTTACCGCCGGACCCGTCCAGGAGCTGAAGGACGTGGAGGTGAGACCCGATCTTCCCGGGTACTGCGGGGGAGCGGTTTTAGCGGCGATTTACAAGAGGATCAGCGGTTTTCAGCTCCGGAGTGCAGCACGGCCCGAAGGATAGACTCGCGGTCCCCCGTTCAGAGCTCCACGTGGTGAGGCCTACCACGTGTAGAGTCAACGGGCAGTGACCGCTGAGTCGGGCCCAAGAACCAACACTGCCTTTAAAACCGCAAGTACCTCGAATGAGGAAACGGAGTTTACCTTTTATTTCTTTTATTTTTTATTAGCGTTAATTCGAATTTGTTTTGGTTTTCTTTGCATTTCTTTGCCTTATTTTTAGTTATCAAACAGAGGGGCTGTTAGTTTCCTTCCTTAGGGGGAACTATTATTCAAACTGCCAGAGGAGAGAGCTCTCCCTCTCTCTCTATATCACAGTTAGTAAAGGGGTGATCAACCTCTCTGGGCTGTGCTGGTTGCTTTTGAGGGCTCGCAGTAGGAAGATCTCAGCTCTAGATCATGGCGGCCAAGGCCCGGTGTCCATCCTGTGGCACACGCAGGGGCACCTCCGCAGAGGCAGGAATCTGCAGGAGCTGTGCGGCAGTGGCGGCCTCAGTGGAGCAGGAAATTAACTTGACCATGACTCTTCCTTCTCAGGGGTCAGGCGACCTCCTAGAAGGGGAGGGGGGGTCACAGGTCCCTCCTTCTACGTCCTCGGACGTGCCCACTCCTTCCCTGTCCCCCTCCCCCCTCCCTGCAGGGGAAGGGGGGGCAGGGGACTTTTTCTCCCCGGACTTCATCCTATTGCTTCACAAGGCCTATTGCTTGCGTAAGCAGGGCTTAGGGGCAGGAGAGGCTGGTCCGTCTTTGGAAGACAAGTCAGCCAGGCCCTTGAGAGCAAGCAATCCGGAATCCGGCATTCCACCTAAGCGCCCCCGTCTGAGTGAGGAGCCCCTCGCGTCCCTATCTCAGGACACCCCGGAGGAGATTTACTCGGACAAGGACTTGGACGAGGAAGAAGAGGAGCTGGAAGAAGGGGAGATTCCAGAGGAAGACCAATCCAGGATAATTAGAGTCTTCCGTCGGGAGGAACTCCCGGCTTTAATTAATGAGTCCCTGAAAGCCCTCAATGTGGCCTCAGATACGCCAGCAGAGGAGGAGGCGCTGGAGGACCCATTGATCCAGGCCATTAGGAGATCCCAGAAGGTCTTTCCTGTCCACAGGGTGGTGCATCAGATGATCCAGGAAGAATGGAATCAACTGGAGTCAAGTTTGCGGGGAGTCCGGTCCATGCTGCATCTATATCCTCTTCCAGAGGCGGACAAAGAGCTGCTGAAGTCTCCCAGGGTGGATGCGGCGGTATCAGCAGTCAGTAAGAAGACTACTATCCCAGTTGAGGGCAGTACGGCCTTAAGAGATTCTCAAGACAGAAAATTGGAGACACTCCTGAAGCAAGCATTTGACGTAAGCGCGCTCGCCTTGCAGGCCTCCGTCTCAGGAGCTTGGGTGGCCCTGGCCTGTTTAAGGTGGTCACAACAGCTTCAGGCTGCAGAAGGCTCCGCAGACGAAGCAAGGGCCAACGCTGCTAGATTGGAATCCGGAGCGGCCTACTTGGCGGATAGCCAGTATGACCTCATCAGAAGCCTAGCCAAGAACATGGCCTCGGTGGTGGCGGCTAGGCGTTATTTGTGGTTACGGAATTGGGCAGCGGATGCATCCTCGAAGACACGCCTGAGTCGACTTCCTTTAAGGGGAAGCTGTTGTTTGGAGAGGATTTAGAGAAACTGGTGAAGGACCTTGGCGAGTCCAAGGGAGGCAGGCTCCCGGAAGATAGACCGAAACAAGGGCGTCCTCTTCCCACGGCGCGTTCCCAGCCTAGGGACTCCCGGAGGTTCCGCCCAGCCAGATCCAACCCCTTTTCCAGGGGCCGCTTTCCCTCTAGGGGTCAAGGCTTTAGAGGGTTTCGGGGAGCAGGTCGAGGTTTTGGGGCATCCTCCTCCTCCTCGGGACCTAGAAAGCAACAATGAAGTGACGGGGGCCCAGGGGGAAGAGCTGCCGGTGGGCGGATGTTTAAGGCAGTTTCTTCCCGCCTGGTCCCGAGTCACTTCAGATCAATGGGTACTAGAGGTGATCAGAGAGGGCTATGCTCTCGAATTTGCAAAGCAAATACCTCCAGCATTTGTTCAGTCTCCCTGCGGGTCTTCTGCAAAAAGGTCGGCGATAGAGACAACTCTCGCACGGCTAATAGCGCTCGGGGCGGTGGTTCCAGTTCCACCAGACCAGTTCGGCTCGGGTTGGTACTCGATCTACTTCGTGGTACCAAAGAAGGAAGGGTCTTTTCGGCCAATTCTGGATTTAAAACAGGTCAATCGCTGTCTCAGGGTACCACATTTCCGGATGGAAACCCTCCGATCAGTCATCGCAGCCGTAAGGGGCGGGGAGTTCCTGACGTCCCTCGACTTGACCGAAGCCTATTTGCATATACCGGTCAGGAAGTCCTATCAACAATTCCTAAGATTCGCAGTGCCAAGGGGCCACTTTCAATTCCAGGCCCTACCCTTCGGCCTAGCTACGGCTCCATGGACATTCACCAAGGTGATGGTGGTGGTAGCGGCTTCCTTTCGGAAGGAGGGAATACTAGTACACTGGCTGATCCGGGCAAAGTCGGAAGAAGAAAGTTGCTCGGCGACGGCCAGAGTGGTTCAGGTTCTAGAGGAGTTGGGGTGGGTCATCAACTGAGCAAAGAGCAGGATGACTCCCGCCCAGGATCTCGAGTATCTCGGAGCAAGATTCGACACTGCCAGGGGCAGAGTGTTCCTGTCACGATCGAGATCAAGGGACCTAAGACTTCTAGTCACACAGTTTCTGAGCAGGCGAAACCCCTCAGCATGGCATTATCTTCAGGTTCTGGGCACAATGGCGGCGGCGATAGAGGTAGTCCCTTGGGCCAGGGCCCACATGCGCCCGTTACAGCGGGCCCTACTGCGTCGGTGGTCTCCCCAACATCTTCTCCTCTCAACGCAGTTACCGTGTGCTCCGCGGACCAAACGAGCCCTTCGCTGGTGGCAGTGCCCAAGGAATCTAGAGCACGGGATGCCCCTCGAGCCTCATCTATGGGTACTGTTGACGACGGATGCAGCCTTGCAGGCTGGGGGGCTCACTGCGAGGACCAGTTCGTCCAGGGTCACTGGACACCGTTGGGCCATTGAGATTCTATCAACAGACTGGAATTGAGGGCCGTCACCCTAGCGCTCAGGGCGCTCGAGTCCCTGGTGCAAAGAAGAGCAATTTGCATTCTCTCCGACAATGTCACCATGGTAGCTTACATCAACCACCAGGGCGGCACCAGCAGCCCCGTCTTGGAGAAGGAGGCGGACGTTCTATTCCAGTGGGCGGAGAACCGTTTGGAAGCGCTTTCAGCTCAGCACATGGCAGGCACGGACAATGTCACGGCCGATTACCTCAGCAGACACAAGATAGACCACAGAGAGTGGGAACTGGAGCAGGAGACCTTCGACCAAATAGTGGCCCGTTGGGGACTCCCGGTCATGGATCTCATGGCAAGGTTCTCGTCAGCCAAGGTGGACCGATTCTTCAGTCGGCGGAAGGAAAGAATGTCCGAAGGCCTGGATGCTCTGTCTCAGAAGTGACCTGCGGAGGGTCTTCTCTATGTGTTTCCTCCCTGGGTTCTGATCGGAAAGGTCCTCCAGCAGGTGGAGGCTCACCAGGGATTGGTAATCCTCATAGCTCCGGATTGGCCGCGCTGCCCCTGGTACGCGGATCTGGTGAGGTTGATCGCCGACCAGCCGTGACGGCTTCCTTGCAAAAGGGACCTGCTCAGGCAAGGCCCGGTTGCCTCACGTGGATCGATTCTCACTTACGGCCTGGCTATTGAAAGGGCGCGGCTCCTGAAGCGAGGTTATTCAGGAGCAGTAATCACTACACTGTTAAATGCGAAGAAGCGCTCGACCTGCCTCTCCTATGTAAGGGTTTGGCGCATTTTCGAAGCCTGGTGTGCGGAGCACCGAAGGAAACCCCTCTCGGCCTCAGTCCCAGAGGTTCTGGAATTCTTGCAAGCAGGTTTTGACAAGGGTCTGGCACACATTTCCTTACGAGTCCAGCTGGCCGCCATCGCTTGCTATAGAGGTAAGGTCCGCGGCAAGCCCCTAGGGGCCCACGCGGACGTCTCCAGGTTCCTAAGAGCGGTTAGACGTCTGCGTCCGCAACGGAGGTCGGTGATTCCCCCTTGGGATCTCAACCTGGTGCTAAATGCATTGGTCGGGGAACCCTTTGAACCGGTAAAGAGGGCTTCCTTGAAGGACTTAACCCTGAAGACAGTCTTTCTGGTCGCTATCTGTTTGGCCAGGCGGGTCTCCGAATTACAAGCGCTGTCCTCCCAACCCCCCCTTCCTGTCCTTTCTCAAGGACAAGGTGGTCCTACGCACGGTGCCTTCCTTCTTGCCCAAGGTTCTCTCCCTTTCATATGAACCAGACAGTTACCCTCTTGGCCTTCCCGGCCGAGGGACCTGAGCGTAGGGATAGCAAGCTTCGCCTCCTAGACGTCCAGAGAGCCTTGAAGCGATACCTCTCCCGCACAGCGCCTTTCCGGAAGTCCGAACGGCTGTTCGTCCAGTTCGGAGGTCCGCACAAAGGGGAGGCGGCGGCCAAGGCCTCCATCTCCAGGTGGATCAGAGAAGCGATTGCTTTCGCCTACATCCTGAAAGGGAAGCAGGTCCCAGTGGAGCTGCGTGCGCACTCCACCCGGGCTCAGGCTACCTCGTGGGCAGAGTTCAGCCTGGTTCCTCCGTTGGATATTTGTAGGGCGGCGACTTGGTCCTCTCTGCATACCTTCACCAAGCACTACAGGCTGGACGTACAGAGTTCAGCAGACGCTCGGTTTGGTCTGGCGGTTCTTCAGTCCGGTTTGCCGGATCCCACCCAGGATTGAACTGCTCTGTTACTTCCCAGAAGTAAAGGGACTGGACTGGAGTGACGATAAGGAAAAAGTAATTAGATCTTACCTGCTAATTAGTGTTCCTGAAGGAACGACAGTCCAGTCTCTGATCCCACCCGGTTCCGTCGGCTGTTAAGGCCTATTAGGCAAAAGCGGAGCTGTGGACTGAGCGTGGGTCCAGGTCTGGGTGAAGGAGGGCAGGAGAAAGTCGGCTCGGGCAGTCTCGGGTAAACCACCTCCCTCCGGCGCCATTCCTCCTCCCCTACTCCTATTACCTATTTCCTTAAAAAAAAAAAAAAAATGATGATGAGTTTGTTTGTTAAATATTCCTTTGCGGGGTTAGGTTATGTTATGTAGGTTGTTAATGGAAGTTTGTTTAGTCTGCTTTTTCATTCGATTACTGGAGTTGGAGGGTGGCCCCAGTGGTATTTATACCGCTCCACCTCCAAAAAGGTTGGGCTCAGCCTCCAAGCTGCTGGAAGGGTTGCGTAACCCAGAAGTAAAGGGACTGGACTGTCGTTCCTTCAGGAACACTAATTAGCAGGTAAGATCTAATTACTTTTTCTTTAACTCCAAGTTCTACATCCAGTTCAATGTAAATACCATGCGGTCCTACTGCATGGTATAAGGTTTCTGTTTTATTGTACACCGCACTGATAATGAATAGCGCGGTATATAAGAAATGTTAAATAAAATAATAAATAAATAATAAACATAGGTAGATTGTTAAGGAATAATTATGGGGTTGTCACCTTAATTTAGGGATATATATGTGGTGATTCCTTAGGGCTTGATTATTGTCAGATAGGACATGATTATTGGCACCCTTATAAATCAAATTCGTTTGAACAAAAGAACCACATTCCCATTGCAGTAAAATTGAACTCACCTGTTATCAATTTTCAGTACTCGCATGACTTGAATCAACCAATGAAAGATGGCTCTAATGTTTAAAATTGTCACATTCACGCCCTGTGGCATTTTCATAAAGGTGACGAGAGCTGCCTGAGAACATCAGAAAAGCCGCCATTATCAAACTTCAAAGGAGGTACATGATCATCTCCAAAGATCTTGGTATTCCTGTGTCTGCAGTTCGCAATGTTAAGAAGTTTTCTGTTCATGGAACTGTCAAGAACCTCCTAGGATGTGGTGGAAAGACGAAAATTAATCCAAGAAGTCTTTGAACTATTAGAAAAACACCACGCACAACATCTAAAGAGCTTAAGGCTGACCTGGAGCAATCTAGAGTGGTGGTTTCAACCCGCACCATAGCCATGCACTAAAAAAAGGACTTCATGGACGAAGGCTAAGAAGGACCCCTCTGCTCAAAGACAGACATAAAAAGGCATGCCTGATCATTGCTCAAATCCACCTTGAGAAACCACAGTCCTTCTGGGAAAAT
The DNA here is from genome assembly GCA_033557465.1 of Ichthyophis bannanicus. NCBI lineage: Eukaryota > Metazoa > Chordata > Amphibia > Gymnophiona > Ichthyophiidae > Ichthyophis > Ichthyophis bannanicus. The sequence goes on from CM066032.1 coordinate 1,324,773,630, forward strand.
ATTCTGTGGACAGATGAAACCAAACTTGAGCTCTTTGGCAATGCAGACCAGTGATGCATTTACAGGTGAAGAAATGACGCTTATAAGGGGAAAACACCCTTCCTACAGTTAAATATGGTGGAGGTTCCATAATGTTGTAGGGCTGTTTTGCTGCCTCAGGAACTGGAAATAGTGGTGGGATTTGAAACCTAGGACCCAGTTCGGTTGGTGGTGGGAGTCAGCGGAGTTGCACCAGTTCCTAGCATTTCCCTCACTCGCCAAACCGGTCCCTACAGGCCGTGTCACTGCCTCATCTGCACTGGTGGGATTCAAAACACCCGATGACTACCAAGGTATTGTGTAGTGAAATATGCTACTTAGTGTGAGAAAGTTAGGTCTGGGTCGAAGATCCTGGGTCCTCCAGCAGGACAATGACCCAAAACATTTATCCAAAAGAATGGTTAAACAGGAAAAAATGGACTGTTTTAAACTGGCCAGCAACGAGTCCTGATCTTAGTCCAGTTGAGAATCTTTGGAGAGAGCTGAAATCTTCTTTGGAGAGGGTGACTACATTAAGTGAAGATGGGGGCATTGAAGACCTGGGAAGTAGTGAAAAGACCAGAAAGGGGAACCTGGAGTGGGAGATTGAAAGCTGTTAGATAGGTGAGAAGTTAAGTGGAAGATTAAAGACTGTAGGGTAAAGAATGAGTAAAATCTAACTTTTGGGCAAACTAAAGAAATGAAGAAAAAAGATGGAAGTTTTATTGCTAGAGAGAAATAGATGGGAGAATTAACAAAACATAAGAGGCCCTGGAAAAGATAAACAGGGAAACAGTGAAAAAATAGACCAGGACCAGTCTCTTAAATAAAAGGATCAGACAACAAAGCTACAAAAAAATAAAGCATTTTATTTAAAGTTCTTATTGATTGGAATATATCTGCTTTGGCAAACATGAATTACTCTAAATTAAATTTGTTATTCCACTTTCATATAAAACCTTTTCTCCGGGACCAAGTAGGAAGTCACTCCTCACATATGAATAATGTCACCTACAGAGCCCATGTGAGAATGCTCCCCAGCTTCCTTAGGAAGATTTTGGGAGGATCATCACGCATATGTTCTCGCCTGAAAGAAGCCATCTTGCCTCAATCTACTTTTTTCCGTAGAGCCTGTCAGATGCTGTTTGATCCTCGGAAAAAGTGGATACCCTTGTAGTATGTTTCATTTTTTTCTTTGCTTTTTTTGGTTGCTTGCTCTGTTGCCATCTTCTTGCCCATTCCTGGGAGTGTCTGTGCCTCAATGCTATAGCTTTCTTTGGGCTTCTTTTCCTTTTTGAGGCATGTGGGGTTTTTCTCTCGCACCCCCTAGTCGGCTGGGACATTGGAGTCCTTTGACTTGAAGGAAGCCATTTTCCCCAATATGTCAAAGCCAGCCCATGACTTTTAAAAAGTGTGTCCAGTATGGCTGGACCATCTTGATTTAGGACAAATGGTGCCTTCAGTGTCTCCGGGCCTTAGCATGAGCCCTCCACCTGTGTTGTGTCTTCAAATGATGCATAAGGGGCTTGGGGATCGCATGAAGCAGCAGGAATTGCCATTTAGTTTCTCCAAAGCATATGCTTTGGGCGGGGGCCGGGCTCATTTGGACTCAAGAAGTTGCAGATTGGTGGATCTCCTTTGAAGAGGAGTGCCTCCCAGAAGGACCAGACCCCAGCCCCATTGTCGTCAAAGGGCGATGCAGAGTCCCGGGTAAAAACTCATGGGCACCGGCATCGTAGCCCTCGACGGGACTCTGAGGGCGAGGGCTGGGAATGACTCTTCCAAGCTGCCCCACGGGAGGAGCCACCTCTTGAGGCTGTCACCATTGTGAACTCCCTGCCGTGGGAACCAGCATGAGTGCTGGTGGTTGCTGCACTGGCTCCAACAGCATCAGAGACTGCGCTTCTTGCGCAGGGCATGGGAGCCCTCGAGCACAGCCTGTTTGCGTTCCTAACCTAGTAGGCTGCCTGAGACCCGGTCACCTTGGTTTCCTTGGCACCAGTGATGGTGCCATCTATGGCGGCAGCCTTACCTTCGGAGGTGCACCCATACTGGAATTGTATGCTCTCCCTCAAGAGGATAACAGTTCCAAGGCATGCTCAAGTTCCCTCTCGGTGCACTGGCTTTCTCCCCCCAAGTGTTTTGGGGTCAGACCTTGAGGAGCCTCAGTCTCACTCAACTCTGGCTGAGCGCCACAGGCACCATGAGGCATCGTGTTGGTACTTCGATTTCCTCTCAAAATCGGATTCCATTGATTGGGAAACTGAAGAGGAATCGCTGGAGACCGTGCAGCATTGGGACATTCCCTCTGATCTCTTGCCCCCATATGAATGGAGGAAGTCCCTTCCAAAGGACTTTTTTTCCACAAGTTCATACTGGACGTGGGGAAGGCTTTGCTGTTCACCATTCATGCCAAGGAGGAAACCAGGGCAGAGGAATTGAATATCCTCCAATATCCCTCTTTCACGAAAGAGGCCGATACGGTGCCAGTGCATCGGATCCTTGAGTGCCACCTCTTTCAAATGTGGGAGACCCACTCATGGTGCCCCTGGTGAGCCGCCATCTCTATTCCCAATATCGAATAAGCAACAGCCCTGGCTTTGAGAAGCCTCAGTTTCCCCATAATTCTATGGTCATGAAGTCGGCCATGCGCCACATCAAAAGTTCGAAGGTGCACTCCTCAGTGCCCCGGGGCTGGGAGGCACAGACCATGGACGACTTTAGCAGGAAGGGCTCCCAGGATTCAATGCTGGTGGCCTGTATCCAGACCTACCCGTTTATGGGGATGTACCTCTGAGATCTCGTGGGGGATCTTGCCAGGTTCTCCGCTAACATCTCAGGGGAACAATTGCAGCGCTATCAAGCCTTGTCTGAAAAACACAGGAATACTCTAAGTATATCACTCATGTTGCCTACAATGTCTTTGAGTCGGTCACCCAGGTGGCTGCAATGGGCATTAGGGCACGACACTTCACCTGGCTGCAGTTCTCTGATTTTGGAACAATGGGCCCAGGACAAGCTATAACTGATCTCCCTTGCAAGGGTGAAAACCTCTTTGGAAAACCAATGGAGGAGAAAACTGGAGGAGAAGGCTGGAGAGTTGGAGAGAGAGCAACTCACAATGAACAGACTCTATAGAAAGATCCCTCCGGGATGTAAGTCATCGGGGAGGGGGGGGAGGAGTCTTTCTTCCCTACGAAGTACTATGGTACTACACTCCATACCATTCCTACCAGGCGCCCCAGCAGGGGCAGCAGCAGCAGCAAAAGGGCCAGGGCCAACACCAGCAGCACCAGCCGACGCCTCAGAAACCTCAACCAGTGCCACAGCCTGGTGAGGTTTTTGGACTCCTTCCTCCAGGATATGGCCCCCCTTCCCATATCAGACACAGTTCTGCCACAGGTGGGAGGCTGACTAGTTAATTTTGCCCATTATTGGCCCAGTATAACAGACATCTGGGCTCTCCAAATCATTAGGGAGGGGTACAGGTTACACTTTGATCAGCTTCCTACCACCTTCTTTCCAGGGGAGTACCCCCTTGACCCTCACTATAGTAGCTCTTGCTCCAACAGGAAGCCCAGTCCCTCCTGTCTGACAGGGCTGTGGAGTTGGTTCCTCCATCTCAACTGGGGCGGGGATTCTACTCCACTACTTCCTGGTTCCAAAGAAGCCAGAGGTTTTCAGCCCATTCTGGACCTACGGAACCTCAACTGGTTTCTGGTGAGGAAAAGGTTCAGGATGGTATCCCTGGTAACCTTATTTCCCTACCTCCACCGGGAAGATTGGCTATATTCCTTGGATCTCAAAGATGCCTATACGCTCATCTTCATTCACCCCCTTCACTTATCTCCACTTCATGCTCTGTGGGCAGCATTATCAGTACTGGGTGCTACCTTTCAGCCTTGCCTCAGCCCCAGGATCTTCACAGGGTGCCATCTTGCTCAGTCTCCTTTTTTCCGAGGAACCCACCGGACGTTGTCTGATTTCCCTGGAAAAAGCAGTTAAATTTCATCCTATAGTGTTTTGTTTTTCTCCGACTGCGTCTGGTTCCTTTCCTGCCTCAGATTTCACTTGCCATGGCATCTCCTCTCGGACCGTTCCGTTTTTCCCTAGTTAAGATCCCTTTTCCCCTGTGCGGCTTCATGTCTTTTTTTCTGCCGGCTGGCAGTTCCTTGGGTTTTCGACCTTGCCGGGGTACTTCCCTTCCCCCTCCCCCCCCCCCCCGATAGCCAGTGGCTTCAGGAAATATGATCGGTGCTCTTAAAATATGTCCCTCACGAACACACATGATTGCTACCTCTGTTGTCTTGGTCCCGACCATGATCCAGAGGTTTGTTGCCACTGCAAGCAGATGTCCACTAAAGCAGTCAGACTCAGTCAGCAGAAGCATGACCACATTTTGTTCAGGTCAGACTCTGCCCCAGAGTCCCCGGTGACCCCATGATCCAGGAGACCACGGAGTTGCACAGTGACCCCACAGTAACTGATCAGGCACATGGGTCCTGCGACAAGGGATCTCCAGGAACAAGCAGGAATGAGTCTTCACATATGGGTACGTTGGTACTGACGGAGTCCGCGTGGGAACGCTTCCCAGCGTCCAATCAGAAAGCTTTTGGAAGCATCCCAACACGCCTGCGCGCTGCCTTCCCGCCTTCCCAACTGCCTCGCCTCAGTTTTTGTTTTTCCGCGGAGCCGGCAGGACATTCTCCTGTCACCGCAGAAAATTCTTCTTTTATTTTTTAGTTTTCTTGTGGTCGCGGCTGCCTTCCCCGACGCCACCGGTACCGCCGGTGTTTCTTTCTTATTTTCTTGTAAAATGTTTTCCTTTAGGAATATAAAATTTCTTCTTAGTGTTAACGGTTCTCAGGCCTTCTAGGCCTCTCCATTTTTCCTCATGGAACCGCCAGTCATTTTCCCCAGGAAATGTACAAACTGTGGCGGTACAACTTTATTTTTAGACACTCACAATTGGTGTCTAACCTGCTTGGGTCCTGACCACTGTCCTCCGGAGGCTTCGGGCACCAGTGCTGTGAGAAGCAGTTTTCAACATCGAGTTCCCCTCGACACGCGGTCCCCTTCCAACTTCAGGGCACCGACTATATCTTATTCTACACAGGATCAGGTAACCCAAAAACAGTCTGTTAAGACTAGCCAGTCCTCGAGCGGCAGTTCTCATGCACAGCATAGAGATGCCTCCGGCCTTGCCCTCGAGAATCTACTGGTTTCAAAACCCCGGTGGGAGTCTTCGGCCTCCAAAGCCTGTGTGGGGTTTCAGGTTGTTCCTGAGGTTCACCCCTCACAGAACATACCTGAGCCATGTCCGGTGGTGGCATCGTTTCAAGCGGTACCGATACCCCGGCATCGGCACCGGTGTTGGATGAAATATTCTTTACCGAGGATCGTCGTCTGGCGTCTCCGGTACCTATGGGGCCGGTGGATGCGCTTCAGATCGATTTTACAGTATCGGTGTCGTTACCGATACGAGTTCCGACGTCGGTACCCTCCAGACGTGCATTGATAGACTCGCTTCCTTCGATGCCGAGTCTAGAATCGATCTCCAGTCTGGAGGACTGGGTACCGACTCGCCTTGGTACCGACTCCCGTCGGTACCGAAGGCTCGGTTCCGATACCTCGGATCCGCAACCCTCGGTTCCACCGATACCGTTAGAGTTGTCACCGGCTGGTTTTCTTCCTCCGGCATCAGATTTGGTACCGACAGGATCGCATCCCTCGATGCCGAGTTTGGAATCGATTCCAAGCATGGACGATATGTTACCGACTGTTGCTGGTCCTGTCCTGCAGTACCAGCGACCACTATCTAAGGATCCCATTCTGCACCACTCAGGATTTTCTATTCCTATATGCTGGAATAGATCCCTTGGTGCCAATGCTAGTTCTTCATCAGATCTAGCCTATCCAGGGGGAATTCCCTCCAGGGATCTTTCTTTCCAGACTTTCCTCTTGGATATGGCAAAATCACTTGCCATTCCTGTCCCTAGACAAGATCCTACACAAGGGAGTACAGAATACCTCTCTGTTCCTAACAAAGCAAAGGAAAATATAATGCTTCCTTTGCATCATTCTTTGCAGGATCTCCTTCTATGAATGTGGGAATCTCCTTTAAAGGTACCCCCACTTTCCAGAGCAACTGATTTCCTATATCAGGTGCCCCCCTCTCCAGGGTTTCAAAGGACTCAACTTCCTCATCATTCCATTGTAGTGGAATCAGCATTGAGGCGAGTGAAGAGTACTAAAAAACACTCTTCTTGTCCACCAGGTTGTGAGTCTAAGACACTAGATGCCTTTGGACGTCAAACCTTCCAGACATCCATGCTTTCAGCAAGGATTCTCTCATATATTTTTTATATGGGTCTATCTCTTGAGGAGATCACAAAGCAATTACATCTTTTGACTCCTTTGCTTCAGGAGCCCAGACGTACAGACTATTCCTCACTGATTAGTCATATTCAGAATATCTCTAAGTTCCTTACTCGTGCTACCCTAGACTCCTTTGAGTCTGTTAGCAGGACCTCTGCTATAGCTATAGGGGCACGACGTAGAGCCTGGCTTCAGGCCTCAGACTTGGACAAATGGGCACAGGAAAGACTGGGAAATACTCCTTGTACTGGAGAGAATCTCTTCAACAGGGAGTCTTTACTTCAGGTTACTCGGTTCTCCACTGACTTTCCTTTTTCCAGAGGCTGCTCTGCGCCGCCTTCTTTCCCAGTAGGTAGGAAATGTCCTACCAAACTTTCAACCCCTAAGGGGAGAAGGTTTTACCCATCATCTGCCCATCATTCAGATGTCCCTAAACAGGGGAAACATCGTTCTAGTCTGAGCAATCCACAACCTCAACAGGGTCAACAAACCCAGCAGTTGCAGGGTTTTAAATAGCTCATTGCCCCTTTGTTTGGGGGGTTGGGATGTGTCACCAGCAGGGGCCGAACTGTGGCGTAAGCAGCCAGCCAGACAGCTGGGCCTGACCTTTCTAATAGAAAAGTGGTAGTTGTGAGTCAGAGTGGTCAGGCTTTTCAGAAAGGATTTTTATTCCCCTCCCGGGGTTGGATTTTCAAAAATAGTATAATACAAAAGAACTCAGGATACAACCATTATTTTGGCACAACTGAAGAAAAACTTAAATACAGCGTCTTGCTTCAACCAAAAGTCATAAATCACAATGTGCAGTTTTATCCAATATGCTAACAGTCTCTTCTTGGCTTTTTCAGCTGTTACAAGGCACTCTTGTCTTTAGCTTCAGCGCAGAGAACTCATATCGGACATCAGTAAAGAGCAATCCATTTCCTCAACACATGGACTTATAATACTAGTCTCTATAATCATAGGCTCATCAATTACAGTCTTTTCCCTAGGATAGAAAGTCTGTAGCTTTCTTAACTCCGTCTCTCTCTCAGAGCTCTCTGCACAGCCCTCTTCACAACAAGGCAGATAATTGTCATATAGCTTGTAACGGTTTTAACCAGCCATGCTTCTCAGATACATACGGTTTGTTTCTAGCTGCCTCGCGTTCCTTCAACTCAGCCAGGTGCCTGGGAAATTCACACTGCGTCAGAGGTAAGTGTTTCCTGTAGCTGACCTCTCGGGGTGAAACTTTCTTTGTTTCCTTCTGATAATTCCTCTGTGGCTTCCTGCTCAAAGTTTCAGGCAGTTCAAACTCTGTGTCTGAGTATTCTGAGCTTCCTTCCGAATCCTGCAAGTTTCCCTTGTCTTGCCAAGCTCCTGCATCTCCTGAATCTCCTGGATCTAACTCTGTTTGCCTTGAGCATTTTTTATACAGCTTCATGGGCGTTCCCTTGCCCAGGTGAAAGCTGTTTTCCTCATCAGTTGGGGAATGCTTGCTAACTAGGCGTGACTGCAGACCTCGTGTCTGAGTTTGTTTATGTTGCCTATGGTAACTGGGAATCGTTTTGCTTGCCTGCCTGTCAGAATCTAAGCTATATCTATCAGCTTTCTGTGTTTCTGAGGCAGAGGGCAGATCTTCCGTGTTACAGATGGCAGTCTGCTTCTTTTCACTTGAAGTATCTGCACTAATTTATCCTAACCTACTTAGATATCTCTTCATGAGACTTCTTTTCTTAAGTATGGACATGTTCATCATGAAGATTCTTAACAGATTTTCCTCTTCCTCGTGGAGGAGAGGGAGAGGTGACAACTGTCAATAGAAGGTTGTTTCCATCTACTGGTATGTATCATCTCACCTGTCGGAGATTTCCTCCATAGTTGGTCTCCTGAAACTCTATCTTGCCTCCCTCTTACTACAACATTTGCTTTGTAAGAGTGACTTTTTCTACATCTTCTACCGGGGGATTCTCCCTTCTGGAGTTCTCTCCCCCTTGTTACCTTAGGGCAGCTCATCAGACAATAGGAAGTCCTACCATGTCTGTTGGGTTTTCTTTTTCCCAATCTACAGAGTAGGGGAAAGAAATTCCCTATGCTGCCCTCGTTGCTGCAGATGCAAAACTTTCTAGTGGTTACGCCACAGGTTTTGTTTCACTACACAACCAGGGCTTTCTCTCCACTAGCAATTCTCCTAATCTCAGTACTAACTCCCAAGCAGGTTATCAACCTCGTTGGGAATTCCTGTTTTACAGTTTGGTTGGGTTATCTTCTATTCTTTGCCCTTTGTCCTTGGCAGAATAGTTGGTTACTTGCTGGTTGTCCACATTCCTCACCAGGGATTGTCCACAGCCAGTTTTGTCTTCTAACCAACCTGCAGCATGCTCTGTGCAACTCTACAGGGTAGCTTTGCACTATGGGCCCTTGCTAGAGAGCATCAATATCTTGCCTAGCAGATAACCCCAGATGGTTACAAGGGTTTCCCCCAGTCATATTCATGCCTGGCAGGTATTCTACCCTTTCCATCTTATCTTAAATCTCTGTTAAGGCATAAGTCTCAGGCTTTTCATTACGTGAAAGCCTAGAAGAGGGGCCAACTCCCTGGCTTGGCCCATATTGCCTGGGATTTTTCCCATCAGGGATAAAATTTTTTCTGGCAACTAGAGGACATCTAATACCCATCTCGCCCTCATAGGCGAATCACTAGGGTATCTTCCTCTAGTAGCCTTCTCTATCCAATCTCCATACCACAATTCTGGAGATATCTGGACTTCTGGTCTGCAGACTAATGTTATCCTTTGCCATCTTCAGGTAGGCCATCCTGGTTATTCAACAGCTCAAATTCTACAAAGAATTAAGCCACCCCTTTGTCAAGGACAACCTTCCTCTGACTATAACAGTCATAACCAGGAGGAGAGGATTTTTTCCTGTTTATCTACTCAAGTAGGTGTCAACCTTCTTGTTGTCAGATGAATCTCCCTCTCTCCCTATAGGGTGATGGGGATCTTTGAACATCTCTCCATCCATATATTTGGAGACATGTCCTATTCTTCTAGATATATAGATACAGATATATACTATCTATCTGTGTGTCTTCTGCCCATATATATATATATCTTATGGATATATGCATATATGCCATATATATATATATATATTTATTTATTTATTTATTTAACAACTATTTCTATACCGCTCTTTCACAAGTATCAAGTGCGGTTTACAATGAACAATGTGTTATATGGTATGGATAGTATCATACCAAGTCATTTTACATAGAACAGATGAACTAGATACAAATAACGGTATAAATTTGAACAGTAAATTATTAAACTATCATAACATATATACATAGTAAATATATACAAATTGTATCATATGTCGCGTGTGGTTGTATACTTTATATAGGCTTCAGGCATGTGGGTATAAGTTGTTTGAAATTATATTAGTTAACCTGCGTCTCTTTGTGTCATCTGTCCAGTCTCTGAACCATGGTTGTAATGTAATGAGAATAAATGGGTTTTCAGTTTTTTTCTAAATTCCTTTATGTCTGATAGTGAGCGAATATTGTCAGGAAGGTTATTCCAGAGGGTAGGAGCTGAGTGTGAGAATGCTCTCATGTTGGTTTGTTTTTTTGCTTTTGTGTAGTCTTTTGGTACTGCTATAGTATTAGTGTTTCTACTTCTTTGTGATCTTTTATCTATTTCTGTCTTGATGAGTGTATTGAGTATAGTTGGCGCTAAGTTATTTATTAGTTTAAATGTTGTAAGTAATATCTTATATTTTATTCTGCTGTGGATAGGTAGCCAATGGAGTTCGGCTAATGTCGGTGTGATATGTTCAATTGAGCTTATATTCATTATTATCCTTGCTGCGATGTTCTGAGTTAGTTGTAATTTTTTAATATTTTGCTTTGTGATGCCATTAAGGATTAGATTTGCAAAATCAAAGTGTGGGGTGATGATGGCTTGTATTATGGTTATGAAGTCTTGTAAGTGGATTAATGGTCTTAGTTGTTTCAAGGTCTTAAGTTTGTAGTGTATGTTTTTTGTTAGATATTTTATGTGAGAATCCATGTTAAGTTTATTGTCAAGTATCACACCCAGGTATTTTATTTCCTTTATGTTGATCTCATGGTTATCAAGTGTGATGGTGTTTGGGGGTGTGTATGTTTGGTTTTTAGTAATATATAGAACGTCAGTTTTTGCGAAATTAATGTGTAAGTTCTGTTTATTGAGCCATATTGTTAGTTCTTTAAAGCACTCTGTTATCTGTTGTAGTGGAGGGTGTGGGATTTTAAATGGTAGGTAGAACATTATATCGTCAGCATAAATATGATAATGAACGCTATGGCGTTTAAAGATATTGCTGATTGGCTGTAGGTAAATGTTAAACAAAAGTGCTGATAGTGCAGATCCCTGTGGGAGGCCTTGTGTTTGGTCGAATGTGTTAGATGTCTGGTTAAGAATTCTTACTGTTTGGGTTCTGTTTGATAGGTAGGATTTGAACCAGTTATGGACAGTTGATGTGATTCCTATTTGTTGAAGTCTGTTAAGCATTGTTATGTGGTTTACACTGTCAAATGCGGCAGAGATGTCGAGGAATACTAGGATGAAGGCTTGTTTTGTGTCATCGATTCCTCTTAGTAAGGTGTCATAAAGGACTGTTAGCAGTGTTTCAACTCCATGGAAAGGTCTGAAGCCATATTGGTGTTCGTCAAGGAGGTTCAATGTATCAATGTATTCCTGTAGTTGTGTTTGAACTATTTTTTCAATAAGTTTGGCCATGAAGGGAATGCTCGATATGGGTCTATATGATTTTGGGGATAGTTTGTCTAGTGTTTTATTTTTAAGTATTGGCCTTATTTGGACATGTTTGAGGGATGGTGGTATATATCCTTCGTTTAGTGATATGTTAACCATAGGGAGGATGAAGGGAGAGAGTATTGAGAGTGTCTTTTTTATCCAGTCAACTGGGCATGGGTCAAGGTATGAGGTAGTTGTATTTATGTTAGATATGGTTGTTTTAAGTGTGGTCTTTGAGATCAGGCTGAAGTATATATTGTATATACATATATATATTTATAGGCATATGAGATATATTTTTAGATAGATAAGTAGATGGATACAGATCTGTCTGTTAGGTTCAGATATCCTTACATTTCTATAGGATCCTGACAGATGGGCACTACCCCTATCAATGCTGTTCCGGCATATCTAGGGGGCTACACCTATAGCCACTTCCTGTGGTAATTAATAACCCTTTTCTTTACCTTAATCTTTTCGGTTTAGGTGCTCCTGAAGCTCTCCATGTACCTTCTCTTCCCTAAGTGACCCCATTTAGGAAAGACATTGCGGAGCTTCAGTTGCTCTAAAGCTTAGCGCTTCTGAGTCTGTTCTTACTTTCTTATCAGATACAAGGGTCTCCATACCCTTTCTCTCTATATGGACTGATCCAACCCCAGTCCAGTTAGGGCAGACTCATTTTTTCTCTTAGACCAAAACAGCTTAAGCTTTAATTCAATAGTACCTTCTGCGTCTCTGCTGAAGCTCTACTTTTTATACTACCCCAGTTTTTTCCCCTGGGGCTATTTTTTCTAACCCTGAAGGGTTCTGGCCTCCAATTGTTTTTGGTCTACTTTGTTACCTCTACTTTACAGTAAGGTACCCCTTGAGCATATTCACTGGCTCTTTTTTCAGATCCATATGCAGTTCAGTGCACCTGTGCAATACCAACAAGGGAGGTCCAGATCACAATATTTTACTACTAAATGCCCTCGATACAGGGTCTTCCCTTTGAAGCCCTGTTCTAGCCAGCTGTTCTACAGCTCCTTTTCTATATTCAACTCCTGCCCTCCATCCCCAGGATGCCTGAGGTCCTGAGGTATAGCATGGCTCGTTCTAGACTTGCAACATGCTAGGACTCCCTCCGGGCATATGAGCTGAGGAGTCCGCATATGTGAAGACTCATTCCTGCTTATTCCTGGAGATAGCACAGTTACTTACCTGTAACAGGTGATCTCTGGGAACAGTAGGAATAAGTCTTCACAACCCACCCACCTCCCCTAGGAGTTGCCTTTCTCTATCTCTATCTTTCCCTTCCTTGCTTCACTTTCTCTCTTTGTCTCAGCTGTGAAACTTAACTGAGGAGAGGCAGTTGGGAAGGCGGGAAGGCAGCGTGCAGACGTGTTGGGATGCTTCCAAAAGCTTTCTGATTGGACGCTGGGAAGCGTTCCCGCACGGACTCCGTTGGTACCGATGTACCCATATGTGAAGACTTATTCCTGCTGTTCCCAGAGATCACCTGTTACAGGTAAGTAACTGTGCTTTCCTCAGACTGGGAACACAAGAGGAAGAAGAAATCCTCGAAGACCTCTTCACAGGACTTGGCGAAAGTGGACAAGCCCTGCGCCAGATTCCTCAGCCCCTGAAGAAGGTCTGAGGTGTCTGAGCAGGAGTGGCCATCCAAGGTCCCAAGGAAGGAATCATCGGCCTTGAACCTCTGAGGCTATCCTCATTGAGAACTCACCCCCTCCTTGCCGGTGCTGAACCCGGCTATCCCGGTGTCCACACCAAAGGCTGCGGTACCATCTGGACTGGAGTCCAGGATGGAGTCCCTGGAGCACAGCCTGACTGCCTTCCTGGAGAGCCAGCAGGTACAGTTATCGGGATCAGCTGCTCCATCTGCCCAGATCACCGGGACCTTGACTTCAAGGACTTTCCTGGTTGTCGAGCCAAAACCTAGTGAACTTACAGCCTTAAGTTGATCCTAGACAACAGTCTCTATCACAATCCCGTTCCTCGGGCCATCGATCATCTTTGACCAGTTCTCAGGTCTCTGGCCATGCAGCCTCGAAGGCCCATGGACCACTAGCCCTGGGACCATTGTTAGCACGGCCCACCATTGAGTCCTCCACTGAGTACCCTGACTGGGAGTCCGAGGACATCCCTGGACACTCACAAGCACCGCAATGTGCCATTGGACTTCCTGAACAGAAAAAAATCGAACAGAACCGGTAAAACAGCATCCGAAAAAACAACCTGAAAAAGGCATCAGGAAGAAAATCCCATATTAGGAGGGGCCCCAACCCCAGAAATTGGAGTGGTGACCTTTTCCCCCAAACTCCCTTATTGGGCGGAGATAAAAACCCTTTGTAGTTCCGGAGACTCAAGAGAACAGCGATGAGGTTTCCAGCAAAAGATCACCAGAAATTGGCCCCATGGCTTTAAGCAACTTATCCATGGGCCCAACAACTTTAGCTGATTTAAAGGTAGGCAACATGGCTGTGAAAGTCTCTTCTTCCGTTTCCCCATCGAGCACTATCACTCCTATAGGTACTCTGAATGTGCTCCAAAGTGGCAAGACCTGCCCCTTCGGGGCACACGCCTGCGGTGCATATCCCGCGTTGGAGGATAAGATTTTAAAGCCCTGAGCTGGTCACGTGTCCTCCACTCAGCAGACACAGCACAGCAGCTCCCGATGCAATCAAGTAACAGGAAACAAACTCTCCCGTGTTTAGAGATATTTACCTTAAATTAAACCAAGAGATACTGCTTCTTGAAACATCTTTTAATATAACTGAATGGCTTTCATAATCATATAATTTAACTTTTGTACATGCTTGAAATAAATGGGTAACAGTTTAAATATTTTAAACTCATGATATAACAGCTGTTGAAAACTACTTAGAAATCCATTGTCGGGTACAGTTTAAGGCATTATTTGACAATAATAATATGAGTATGGCTCAGAAATGCATGGTAATCAGAGTCCCCCCCCCTTCTCTCAAATTAATTTTTGGCTATACCATTGGTTACCTATGAGCCATACACTCTAATTTCATCATTACAAAGTAGTACTTTGAACTCATCCCAAGTTCTTACCTAAAATGATAGCAACATATTTCCATGTTTGTTAACAAGTAAATTGTACTCCCTATATTTTGTCCAAAATCTCATAAAAATCAACACACTAAGTCCTTCCACATTCTGGACTGCAAATGGGCTTTTCACTATCTGATTAGAAGTGAATCTATTAGAAAGTCTAATGCAGCTGTTTGTCTTCTTCAGCCTCAGCAGAGCGGGAAATCTAATAAACAGGTAGATTTTAGCAAACTGGCTAGCAGCCTTGTATCCAGTTTTGTTGCAAGCATACTGGTGTGTACTTAATCAGTAAAGTAAAATCTCATCGGTTCACAGCCATTGTAGCCCTTTGAAATTTGCTTTGCTGGTTCTAATTGCAGAACAGCAGCTTGCTCCTTGCTTCATACCTTTATTTCAGACTAGTACTTTAATAAGTCCATGATCAGGATGGTGCATTTGGTCAAGCTGTGCTGGCCAGCCTGTCTTTATAACATTAGCAACTCTTGCATATTTTGACAGTCAAACACCTCTTGAGCTGTTCTGAATTTGAGACTCGCCCACGTGTGTGCTAGGCTCACTCATGCTTGTTGATGAAAAAGCATTATAACTCGCCTGTAAAAGATGTTTTCTGTAGACAGCAGGATTGATCGGGCACATAGTCGTTCCCACATGCCAGAGAGTTGCATTTCTTCTTGAGTAATGGAGCTAACTGAGGTGCTCAGGAGACCTCTGCACTTGAGACAAGCTGCACATGCTCAGAAATTTACACCATCTGCTCAAGATGCAATGACATTGCCCACTTATGTGCTTGATCAGCCCTGCTGTTTAGGGAAAACACCTGTTACAGGTGAGAAACAGTGATTGGTAAGTGTGTTCATATAGTTACTGATTGCCAGTACCAGAAAATAATGGATTTAACTAGGCCTCTGATATAGCAACCAGTAGCCCTGCTGTGAAAGAGTAATGATGTAAAGAGTAATGAGTATTGTGATTTTTATATGTATGTGTATATGTTTATTGTATTCCACGGATCATAGATGTTGTAAATAGATGCATGATGCCCATTTCTCTAGGGCTAGAGAAATGGGCATCATGCATCTATTTACAACATCTATGATCCGTGGAATACAATAAACATATATACATACATATAAAAATCACAATATAAATAAAAACGCTAATCCAATCCAAAATCATCCCTAAATATACTTTCAGCAACTTAGTTTACTGAGTCACAATTATTCCTTAATTCATCAGGTAAATTATGCCACAATTGTGATGCATAAAACATAAATGCCCTTGAATGAGTTACTTGTAATTTACCCGTTTTCAAAGATGGAATAATTGTTCTGAATGTATGGCCTAATTTGACGATGGGTAGAATACCAATGCAGCAAGGAAGTTTAAGTATAGCAATTGTCTACTGGTAGTCTTCTGTTCCATTATGACATCATTACTCTTTAACCTTTCGGGAACAGGAATGGGACAACTCCAGGATTGGTCCTACTGTTACATTGGGAATAAGATTAGCACAGGGAAAATTGAAAGTAAACTGCCACGCTAAAGGGATCGGGTAGCTTATTACATCAATCTTAGTCCAATCATTGTGCTTGGTAGGGAGACATACACCAGGGCTCTCTCCAGAACCTGGAATCATGGGCTTTAAGTTTGGTCAGGTGGAGGGTAAATTTTATAACTGGGTGACTAGTTGTAGGCACTCGGAACGTGTGCCCATCCTGAGTCTCTGTTAATAAAATATAGTAGGTATGTAGGTGGTGCAAAAATCCAGGCACTTGTATTTACATCTGCCCTAGAGTAGGAGTAAGTAGTATGCGCCTAAGTCACTGTATTTCAGATCTTAGATGTATAACTTCAAGCTCTTCTCAAGCTCCACTCCTGTTACATGTCCACACTGAAAGTATGTGTGATTGCACTACGGTGCATGTTTACTGAATAGCACCCGCCTAAAGCATGCACCTCTGTGCTCATTTAGGCACCTAAGTCCTTTACAATAGGGACTTAGATGCCTAAATGGTGCATATCTTTAGGTGGCTCCCTTATAGAATCATCCCATAGGTATCATTGATGGCTGAAACTCCCTACTGCAGCATCCTTTGTCAACATAAGGATTGAAAGACTTGACCCAGGTCTGCTGGCTGAATCCCAGCATAGTAGTACTTAGTGGGAGTAGGTTGACCTCTACAGATATCTTTCAAGACAAGTAGTTAAAATAACCTCAGTGTCTTTCTCCTTTTGTATTTCAGAACCTAGCCTTGCGACGTTTGATCACCTCCTTGGAATATTTTATAAAGCTGGTAGGTGTGAATTTCTCTTACCACAGCTATACGAGTAAAGCATATTCATGTTCCTCATCAGATTTTCTTAAAGCAGCCCATAGCCCATACTCTGTTTTGATCGGCTTTCAGTAAAATACATGGTTAAGGAAATGGATTCTTTCATCCCTGTTTTCTCAGCATTCTTCTTAAAGTATCTTTTTGGAGAGAATGATGGCCATTGTGATTGATCACTATAACTAAAAAAAAACCAGATTGGTATTTAGTCAAAATCTACAAATAAGTAACCAACTATGTATCTTTAACTTTTAAAATTAGGCAACAGTGTCTTCACCCAATCACTTATTTTCTCCCCCCCCCCCCCCCTCTCAAAAAAAATATTTTTGTCTGAAGGGAGGAGTGGTCTAGTGGTTAGGACAGGGTACTTCAGGCCGGAGGGCCGAGGGTTCAAGTCCCACCCGGGGACAGCAATCTCAGGCCGGAGGGTATGGGATTTCTAGTCCTATAGGCACTCCTTGTGGTCTTGGGCAAGCCACTTAACCCTCCATTGCCCATGTTCCCTGTAAGTATTAGCATATGTGTCTCATATCCCCTCGTGTTAAATGTATCCCCCAATTGACCGCTTTGACCCGGTGAAAAGCGGGATATAAATACAGCTAAATAAATAAATAAAGGGGTCTTGGAACATATGCTGCTCTGCACTACTCAAATCGCTGATTCTGCTAAAAACAATGTCCTAAATATAATCTGTTTAAATCTTAATTTTATTTATGCATGTAAAATCATTCATTACGCCTCTTTGGTGTCGAGTTTTTCTTGGTGTCCTGCTGCACCACTGTGGTTGGATACTAGGTGCATCCACTGTTGCTGGAGGTTTTCTTTTCTTTTTGTAAATTTCTACTGAGGTGGTGTTCCCTTGTCCAGTATTGTGACGAGGAATGTAAAAGAACTTAGCTGATGTGAAACCTTTAGTGACTTGTGGGCCTGTGGACTCCCATGTTTTGACAACCTGACACTTGGAGCTATCTGCTGAGAGATAAGTGATTGAAGGACTCCCCTAATGAGCTGAATGCTGTAGTGATTGGACCCATCTCTCGTCACTGATGTGGAATGCAAGCAATGAGCTTGACTAGTCCTCTCTGAGTAGGGTTAGCAGAGTGAAGTGTGAGATGCTGTGATGCACTGGGGTGTGCACACAGGTTTTTTTTTTCCACTCAGTAAGCCATAACAAAGGGCAGAATGCACACACATTGAAGAACTTCAGCGGGATCTTAAATGCTTCTGGCCTAGTGGTTGGGGCAATGTACTTCAGGCCGGAAGGTCGGGGGTTCAAATCCCACTAGAGGACAGCAACCTTGGGCCGGAAGGACTGGGGTTTCTAGTCCCACAGGTGCTCCTTGTGGTCTTGGGCAAGCCACTTAACCCTCCATTGCCCATGTTCCCTGTAAAATAGTTATCTCCAAGTTATAATGCCCTGTTCAATGTAATGTTCAATATAATGTTCCATGTAAACCGCATTGATGTCAAATAGCGCGGTATATAAGAGAAATAAATAAATAAAAATAAAAAATAAGCAGGAAGGGCTTGGCCCTTTCTTAATCCTCCTAAAACGGCTGTGAGCCAGAGCAGCAGGGACCCCTTAAACAGGTTGGGATTGACTGCTCCCTGCTGTGAGCAGTGGAAGATCAGCTAAGGTAAACTGGGCCAGATAACGGGCTGGAGTTCCCACTATGCTGGGTTGGGTAGCCTAAGGGAAAGGGCAGGTACCTGGTAATATAATCCTTACTGGGACAGTTAGAGGTTGCTGGCTATGACCAGGATTTGAAACCCTCACGGCAAGCTTTCCAGAGCTCAGGGGTGGAGCTTGCCGGGATTCAAGATGGCAGCCTAGGTAGTTCTCCTGATCTCATATTAGGCTCCTAACCCTCTGCTTCCGTCCCTGCTGCCTCTTTGAACTCTTTTTTTCTCTTACTCTGTTATCCTGGGTGATGTCCGGTACCAAGCCGGTACTTCTCGAGTACCCTGCTACTCAGGCACAGGGAGTTAAGCGCTCGAGGATTTGAAACCCTCACTGGAATTTGTGATTCTCACTGGGAGAAGGAGAGAGAGCTGGCTGGATGCTGTGGTTGGCTGTGGCTAGTAAAACAGGTTGGGGTATTATAGTGAGGAAGAGAGCTAATGGTTATTGTGACAGTGTTGGAACTATTATTGGAAGTCCACTAAGAGTGGCAAAGTCAGGGCCGGTGCTAGGGTTTCTAGTGCCCTCCTGCAACCTATAAATCAGTGCCCTGCCCTCATTTTTCCCAAAACCGCTTTGTGAACTCTCTTCAAACGATATTAGTATTTCTCCTTCAAATCCAGTGTTGTAAGACAATTGCAGCAAAAGAGCAAATGCATAGCCAAAATAAAAAATACTTAGCAATAAATACTTAGCATCATACAAACAGGCTGTGACAGTCAAAAAAAAAAAAGAAATCTGATTCTGGTCATCTAACAACAAACATTTCCCAGTGCCAGGCATATTGTAAACTAATATAAAACACTGCAAAAGTCACTGAAGATCTACAAGGTCAAATCTACCATACCATACTAGCATACACTTCCAAAACTCATACAATCAGAGGCCTACCCAGAAAAAAGCAGCACTATAAATACTGCAATGGGCCCCAAAACATCCATACACCTGTAGGAATCTGTACAAGTCAAATTACTACAGTACAGATTCCTAAGTGCAAATTCCATGTTAACAGAACATCTGACCTTGGTCACACACTCAGAACACAGATCCTCACCAAGTACAGAATAAATGACCACAACCTAAAATAAAAATATGTAGACCAAAATTAAACTAAAACCCCATGAAGCCAGACTCTGCATGTAGTTCCCCATACTGTGTGAAATATAAAGATAGCACAAAGTCCACTCACTAAATTGAAAACAAATTTTTTTTACCTTTGTTGTCTGAGTTTTGATCATGCTAGTCCTGTCCCAATCTGAGGTTTCTGTTTTCCTCTGTCTTCTCTTAGCTCTCTTTCTATGGTCTATAGTCCATCTGCCATTTCTTGTCTTTCCTTTTACTTTCTTCATTTTCTTCCATCAGCCTTTTTCCAGCCCTAGTAACCGTCCCCAGTATCGGTCCCCTTTTGCAAACTTCCCTCCTAGTACCTTCCAGTGTCAACCCCCTTGCATTCCCAACACTGCCACTGGTGTCTATTCCCTTCCAGTCCCCTTCTTCCCCACCGTACAGCCCCTTCTAGTCCAAATGCTATGCCATCCCAGGTATCGGCAAATTTTCAGTCCCAGTGCCCCTCCTGTGTCAGCTCCCTTCCAGTCACCTTCTCCTCTGTCCATTCGTCTTCCAGTGTCATCCCCAGTTGTCAGCTCCCTTCTAGCCCCACCTTCCCTCCAGTCTTCTCCTTCCCTTCTTTTCTACTCCTTACCCAGCTACCTTCCAGCCCCTTTCCCAAGTGTCCGCTCCCTTCCAGTCCCCAATTTACCTCCAGCCCCCTCCTTCCCCCACTTTTCCCTTCCAACCCCCTGTGTCAGCTCCCTTCTGGCCCTTTTCCTTCCCTTCCCTCCTGTATCAGCTGCCCTCACTGATTCATCCTTTAGAAAAGAAAGCAGCAACGAGAATATTTCTCTCTTCCCGCAGCTCTGCTTTCTTTTAAACTGTTGGACTGTGGAGTTTCTAAAAGCAATAATAAGCATTTCCTGTGGCTAGTGACTGTGTCCTCCTGCCGCGCTTACCCAGCTTACTGGGTAGCACCGGCCCTGGGCAAAGTAACTGGCAGGAGCCAGGAGACTGAAAATAGGTCAGTCTATTTCAGCAGCACTAAAGGTGCTTGAGTGGGTTGTAGTTCAGATGGGGGGAAGTCCTGAATGCAATTAAAGGTATGTACCAATCAGGCTGATACAGAAAGCCTGTGCTGAAGTCGCGCTCTATGAACTT
Source organism: Ichthyophis bannanicus (assembly GCA_033557465.1). Taxonomy (NCBI): domain Eukaryota; kingdom Metazoa; phylum Chordata; class Amphibia; order Gymnophiona; family Ichthyophiidae; genus Ichthyophis; species Ichthyophis bannanicus. Next base: position 1,324,794,107 of record CM066032.1, read on the forward strand.
TTTACGCCTATTTGCAGCGCACCCATAGCATGTGACTTCAGTGCGGTCATGCAGAAAGGGGATCATCCTGCAAATTAGCCACGCATTAGCCATTCGTTAAACTGTGTGCAAATGGCAGCGTTAAGCTAGGAGAGCAATCCAAACACATGCGCACACAAAGTCTTCGCTAGTTGGCATGCTATCTCAGAGAAACGGGGGCACAGCATGGCTAATTTGCATATGAGCCCCAACAGTATTTTGATGGCATCGGGCTTTTTTCGATGCCTGGATCATCCGAGAGGAGTTTGACATTTCCCCTCAGATAATATAGACATCGCAGAAATCACTGGGCGGTCTGACCTCACCTGGTGCATCCCAGGATGCACCACGTGGGGCCTGTTGCTGCCATTTTGCAAGATGGCAGGGCAAGAGCGGGAGTGCGTGGACAGTGCTCCTGCTTGTTTCTAAAGGTACCGGGGGGTGGTTGAGGTCACTGGGCCACCAGGTTGATTTTTACTTGGTACAGGGATGGGGGGATCGGGATCGCTGAGCCTTGAGGGATTTGCTACTCTGTTGGGGCACCAAACTCCAACAGTAGTTTGGCATCGGGGGCTTTACCCAGTGCCTGGATCATCTTGGATATTTCCTCTCAAATGACCCAGGCATCAGGGAAAGTATCTGATACCATCAAAATACTGTCAGGGGGACGCCAAGATGTTTTAAATCACCTCAGACCCAGGCATAGAGAGATTGGTGCTAAGGGTTGCGAAATCCTCTGTTTCTCTGCATTGGGTGCAGCCAATCTCCAGGAACAAGCAGGAATGTAGTCTTCACATATGGGTACATCGGTACCGACGGAGCCTGCGCGGGAACACTCCCCAGCGTCCAATTAGAAAGCCTTTGGGAGCATCCCACAGCGCCTGCGTGCTGCCTTCCCACCTTTCCCAATTGCCTCTCTCCAGTTCTTCGTTTTCTGCGGAGCCAGCAGGTCGTTGTTCCTGTCACCGCTGAAAATTCTTGTTTTATTGTTTTATTTTTTCGTGGTCGCATCTGCCTTCCGACGCTCACCGGTACCGCCGGTACTTCTTTTCTTCTAAAAAAAAATATATATATATACCTGTTTGGTTTTTTTTCTTCCACGTGCACGTGCCATTTTGGGCCTTGGGCCCAAAATTTTTCCATCATTATGGAAAAGCCTGCGTCAGGGTTCAAAAAGTACACTAAGTGTGGCGGTACCATCTCCGTCACCGACACCCATGAATGATGTCTTAAATGTTTAGGCCCTGAGCATTCCATCACCGACTGCATGGCCTGTGCGATGCTGTCTAAAAGAGGAAGACAAAACCGGGCTGCTAAGCTTAGCATCTTCTTTCCCTCCGATGCAGCTTCCGTGGCGTCGACATCGTCCAGAGCTGCTGCTTCCTCTCATGGATCTCAGGTAACCAAACATAAGTCCAGCCGGTCCTCAAAGGGTAGATCTCCTTCTCTGCATCGAGATGCCTCTGGCGTTGCCCTTGAGGGTTCCATACTGGCCAAACAGCCCCAGCGGGAGGCTTCGGCTTCCAAAGCATTATCGGGGCTCCAGGACGTTCTCGAAGCCTCGACCTCGGCAGAACTACTGGTGCCATGCTCTGGGGTACCGGCGGCCTCGTCCAGTACCAACATCCAGGCATTGGCAGCGTCGATAGACCAGAGAGTTCTGGCTATGGAACGCAGTCTGGTGGTTTTCCTTGCGGCATCGAAGCCCTCGGAACTGAAGCAGACTAGTCAACCGGTACAGAGCTCGGTACCGGTTTCGGTACCAGTTCACGCACCGTCATTGGTGCTGGTACCGCCGACATCGGGATCGACATCGGGGCCTGCTCCGCCGGTACCCAGACATTCGATGTTTCCCGGTACCGATACACCGGTACCGATTTTTCCCGATACCGACTTCCATCGGTACGGGTACCGAGCACCTCAGGAGCAATCAGACAAGAGGTATTTTGAATCCTCAGAGGGTTCTGAGGATTCTGACTCCTCTGTCGATACCACTACACTGCTTCCAGAGGAACCTGCCTCACCTAAACGTAGGATGTCTCCTCCTGAAGATATCTCTTTTCAAGATTTCATCAGGGAGGTGGCTCGAGGTCTTTCTATCACTATGGCTCCTGAAAAAGAGCCCAGGGCGAAAGAGTTGGAGATATTGCAATATCCCAAGGTTCCTGCAGAAGCAGCCACTTTACCCATCCATGAGATCTTACAAGACCTCATGTTCAGAATGTGGGAGACACCTCTTACCACCTCTCCCCACTCACGCAGACTGTATCGAGTTCCCCCTTCTCCTGGGTTTCAAAAGACTCAACTTCCTCACCACTCCATTGTGGTTGAGTCAGCAATGAGAAGGATCAGGAGTGCTAAGAGGCACTCCTCCAATCCTCCTGGGCGTGAGTGCAGAACCCTGGACGCCTTTGGGCGTAGGATCTTCCAGGCTACCATGCTATCTGCCAGGATCAATTCCTATATTCTATATATGGGAATGTTCCTGAAAGAGATCACAGGGGATTTGGAGATTCTCAGTCCCTCTCTTTCTGAAGGCAGGAGACAGGATTTTCTCAAACTGGTCAAACATGCCCAGGAGGTATCTAAGTTTGTCAACCGTGCAGCCTTTGATGCTTTTGAGTGTGTCAGCAGAGCATCTGCTATTGCTATAGGTGCACGCAGAGTTGCCTGGCTCCAGGCATCTGACTTGGAGACCTGGGTCCAAGACAAACTAGGTAACATCCCCTGTACAGGTGAAAATTTGTTTGGCAAAAATTGGCAAGAGAAGGCCAATGAATTAGATACTGACAATTCTACTCTAACTAGGTTATCTAGAACCACAGCTGACCCTACGAGAAGGAAACCTTTCAAGAAACCTTTCTTTTCGAAGAAGAAAAGGTTTTATCCTTCTTATTTATTTATTTTATTTAACAGTTTTTATATACCGCACTATTCATCATCAGCACGGTTTACATTTTAACAACTTTGTACTTAAGCATAAAACATATGTCAAGTTTACAGATAACAGGGAGTGAAACAGGGATAAATGGGGTTAAAGATAAGATAATTAACAAATATTCACATCCATTTATAGCAAATTAGCATAAGTTTTGAGCTTCATAGGTTAAGGATGCATGAGATTTTAATCTGGGGCGAGCAATGCAGTTTAGAGAACTTACTTGACTAACCATAGTCATTGGTTTGGGTTGGAAGGGGAGGGGGTGGGGAGCTAATGCTTTGGGAGAAGTATTAAAGGAAGAGGTGTGTTTTTAGAGATTTTCTGAATTGGGACAGGTCTTTTTGTGATCTGATGTTAGGTAGTAGCATGTTCCAGCATCTGGGGGCAAAGGATGAGAATGCTTTCATGGTAGTTGTCTGGGTGAGTTTTGCTAGGTCTTTTGGGATCATTAGTGTGTTTTCTGTTACAGATCTTCTAGATCTGGTGTTTTGAGAGTGGTGAAGGAGGTCAGAAAGTGAGGATGGGGAGATTTGATGGAACGCTTTGAAGGTCAAAAGAAGGGTTTTTTATAAGATCCTACATGTTATTGGGAGCCAATGAAGTTCAAACAGGATGGGAGTAATATGTTGACTCCTTGAAGCCCCATATTTTTTGTGATTGTTTGGTATTCCATATAAAACCCTGGCTGCTGTATTCATGGCCAACTGTAGTGGGTTCAGTGCACTGTTGGGAAGGCCATGCAGTACAATTTTGGCGTAGTCAAAGTGCGGGGGTGACTAATGTTTGGAAGGTTGTGCGGAAATCATTTGGTTCAAGCATGGGTCTGAGAAGTCGTAGAGTCCTGATCTTGTGGTAGATGGATTTTACTGTACTTATGTGTTCTTTGAATTCCAGCTGCTGGTCGAGTATAACACCTAGGTAACATATCGTGGTTTTGAATGGTAAATCGGCATCTCTTGTTCTTAACGTTGTTGGAGGAGAGAAGTCTTTATTCCTTGTGACAATCAAGACTTCTGTTTTTTTAAAATTGATTCGGAGATTTTGTGTGAGCAGCCAATCTGAGATTGCATTGAAGCAGGTGATTAAAGGTATGTAGTCAGGTTTCATCACATTAATTGGTGTGAATAGAAGCAGATCATCAGCATAGATAAGGCATGAAATTCCGAATGAACGGGAGATGTTGCAAATTGGCTGCATGTAGATATTGAATCAAGTGAGAAGAAAAAGGACCCGATTGGATTAAGCTCAAAACTAACAAAAAAGAAATCCAAACCAGACCAAAAAGTCCCCTCTGTGGCTTACACACTAATTTTTGTCGGAGCGTATCAACTCAATGTCTAAGGGAGAAACCAAAGACACCACCGTAATTGCTCCTTTTTATTCTTTAAATTTTAAAAAACAAAACAGTCCAAACTTAGCTGTTTTTCCAAGAGCATCGCCAAAGCACATCCTGAAACGTGAGCCACGTCGTTCATTGGATGTGCTTTGGCGATGCTCTTGGAAAAACAGCTAAGTTTGGACTGTTTTGTTTTTTAAAATTTAAAGAATAAAAAGGAGCAATTACGGTGGTGTCTTTGGTTTCTTCCTTAGACACTGAGTTGATACGCTCCTACAAAAATTAGTGTGTAAGCCACAGAGGGGACTTTTTGGTCTGGTTTGGATTTCTTTTTTGTTAGTGTAGATATTGAATAGCAATGCCGAGAGGGAGGAACCCTGCGGTACTCCTTGTTTTTGTCAAAAAGGCTGGGACGTAATGTTACCGATCCGAACCTGTTGCCAGCGATCCTCCAAGTATGATTTGCACCAGTTCCAAGCAGTTCCTTGTATCCCTTTTTCATGGAGCCGGGCTAGCAGTTGATCATGGTCAACGGAGTCAAAAGCTGCCGCTATGTCTAGGAAGACCATTGCAACTCCATTTCTAATATTATCGTATTAATGAGCGTGTTCATTAAAGAAGTTAGAAGAGTTTCAACTCCATGTGCTTCTCTGAACCCATGCTGGTTTGGGTCTAGTGGTGCTTCAGAATCAATGTGTTGTTGAAGTTGTCTCAATGTAACCTTTTCTAGGATCTTGGCTAATAGGGGAATGCTTGAGATTGGACGGTAAGAGTCTTCCTTTTTCGGATCCAGTTTATTGTTTTTCAGTAAGGGACGAATGGAGGTCTGTTTGAGAGCTGTTGGGAATATTCCTGTGCTGAGTGATTGGTCAGCTATGACTGCTATGTATGGACTAAGCTCTGCTCTCAGTGCTTTGATCCAGTGGGCTGGGCATGGATCATTAGGGGCGGTGGTGGCATTGATGGAGGTTATAATTTCTTCAATTGTTTTCGGAGTTGGAGATAAGAATTTATCAAGTATGAACTGAATATTGGAAGGTTGTGTGGTTTCATTTGAGATTGCCGTTGTGATTTTGATCATCTTGGACTGAATGTAGTCAGCATATAGTTGTGGTTGTACATGTTCATGTTGTGGTGAAGTAGGTTCACTAGTTAGGGATTTTACTAATTGGAAGAGATCTCTCGGTTTGTTAAGAGAACGGTTAAGGAGTCTTGCATGATATTCTTTTCTCAGGTTAGCTGACGATGGGATTTCAAGTGAGATAAGTAAGTGACTTGTTCATCAGGATTCAGAGAGTGTCTCCATTTTCTCTCTAATTTCCTTAGTTGATGTAAGGAGGCTCGTAACTCAGCAGAGAACCATGGCTCGTTTTGTTTCTTGTGTATAGGCGAATTGATAGAGGTTCGATTGTTTGTGGTGGGGAGCTGAGCGGATAATCCAGTGGCACTGTTCCAGTTCAATACAGTCTCATTGATGTTGGGTATTTGAGAGAGTTTTGGGATGGTTTGGGAAGTGAATGTGTCTCTGTCAAATGGTCTAAATCATGAGGGTTTTGACAGTGAATTGATATCTGATGGTTTGCTTGGGGATTCCTCAGCTGGTATGATGAATGTTATAAGGTTATGATCGGACCAGGGGACGGGGGTTGTTGAGAGCTCAAATTTGTTTAGCGAGTAAACGGATGAGGATGGGGCAAAGATGAGATCGAGGAGATGTCCTTGTTTATGAGTAGGGTGTTTTACGATTTGTCTATAATGTAGGTTGACCATAGCATCAAGGAAGGAGTTTGATACTGAAAAATACTCTGCGCCCCCCCTCACCAGCAACACTGCAGGGCTCTTGGAGTAACGGAAAACCACACTCAAAGCAATGAGAAGGAAATCTAAGAGACAGCAATAAAATACCACACACTTCTATATATATATAGATACACCAAAGCTTTGCGGAGAGAAACAAATAGAAACAAGTTCTCTTTGTTTAACTATTAGCTATGGTTTACTTTATAAGGCTCTTTTGGATGATACAGCATAATTTCACTTTATTGTTCTACGTCAGGTATTACGTATTCATAACATTATAGGTCAATTTCTAATCAACATAGGTCAGTATGAGGAGACATACATGTATTCCAAGACATAATTGTAGATATTAAGTTTACTGCTGACTGCTTGATATCTGGTAACCCTGAGACTGAAAGGCTGGAGGACAAGCTGCCCTTTTTCTTATTTCACATAGCTTACAGGACTTGTACCTCTTCACCTACTTAGTAAGCAAATATATGAAGTTTATTTCTAAGCAAAGTTCTTAACAATCGTAACTCTTTCTCAGGTTTTATTAGACAGTCTGGTTGTGTACACCGCCCTGTACAGACAAGCTTACTTTCAGATACTGATGGCAGTGTGGATGCCAGGTTGAAATCTCCAAGGAGCCAGTTAGGTTTGTCAGGATCTTTAGAGTTAATAGCAAGATCAATTATGTTTGAGAAATCATCAGCTGGAGCATTTGGGGCTCTGTAGATAAGATTTATGGTATTGGCTTTGTTGGAGATGGATAATGTATTTATGTGGTTTGTGACCTTGGTAGAGGTGATGTGGTATTTTAAATCAGTTCTTGCTATTATGCAGACTCCTCCCCCTTTTCTATTTTCTCTGTTACAGGTGTAAATAGAGTAGTTAGGTGTGGGGTAAGTTGGTTCATTAGGACATTATCAGTATCAGAAAGCCAAGTTTCTGTGACTAGAAGGATGTCTAGTTTAAGGTTTGATATAAGATCAATGATGGCAGGCCATTTGTTGCGGGCTGAGCGTGCGTTAATAAGGGTGCACTTGAGGTTGTGTAAGGCGGGTTTTAAATTAAATCTTTTGGTCTTTGTTTCGAGAGGTACATAGAGAAGGTAGGTGTGTCTATTGTTATAAGTACTATGTGGGTAGTGGTGTTGATTATGGTGGGGTTTCCTATTCCTGTATTGGTGTACAGGAATAGGGTTGAGGTCAGTAGTTAGAGCGAAAGAGGCATGTAAGATACCAGAGAGGATGGAGAGGAGCAAGAGGGCGAGCGTAATAGTGGCCATGGTGCTTCTTGCAAAGTGTTCAGTATTGTGGGTAGTGGAACAATGATGATGTGTATATGATAGTAAATGGAGGGGAGAGTAGAGGGAGGTGAGTCTAGGATTCAGTATTTGGGTGAATTTGTTCTTTGCCTAGCAGTTGTAACAGATGCTATTTATCATGAAGAACAGTTGAAGAAAGATACTTTGTACAACAATTCCAGTTATAGGGTTGTAGTTACAGAGAAGGTATTCTGCATAGCAATCCAGCTACAGGGTTGCAGTCACAGAGAAGGTACTCCGTACAGCAATCTAGCTACAGGGTTGTAGTTACAGAGAAGGTGCTTTGTACAGCAAACTTAGTTACAAGAAAGCAATTGAAAGAGGATACTTTGTATACCAATCAAGATACGGGTAAGTAGTTATAGGAGAGGTATTTTACAGAATAATCTCATATACAGACAAGTTGTTTTGTTACATTGCACAAGTAATAGGAAATAAATAGCCTCGTAATGGTAGAGGTAGAGAAGTTGTCCAGACTAATAAGTGATGGAACACTTAATTGTTTGGTTAATAATCAAGTTGACTTACAGTTTATGCTGTTGTGCTTGCATAAACTATGAGGTTTGTTCAGCTCGTAGATTTAATCTCAGCAGGGTAAGGGTGAGTGTTTGAGCTGATCTTCAAAGTATGAGTAAGTTGGGGATTCGGTCCTACTTTACGATCCACGCCTAAGGGCCCTCTGGCGAGGCCCTCAGGCGCGGGCACGCCCGACAGCGCTTCAAATTTCAAATGCTGCTCTGAGCCCCGATTGGGCAGAGAGGGACGCTGCTTGTTCCTGCTTCTGGAGGCTCGATCCCCAGCGGGGAGAGCTGAGGATGGTGGCAGGAGTGATGAATATCAGCGCGCCCGACAGCGCTTCAAATTTCAAATGCTGCTCTGAGCCCCGTTTGGGCACCCATTTATGGATGTTTCATAATTTCGCTATATCCTTTTAAAGATATGGCAATCAGAATTTTATACAGTATTCGAGGTCCAGTCGCACCATGGAGTGATACAGAGGCATTATAATACCTACAACCCCACACCACCTGCATTTGAGTGCTTACGACTTGCTTTTGTGTATACCCGGGGAGGGATGGTAGTGCACATCTGGTGCTCTAGCTTATACTGTGTTTGCCTCCTTTCCTTTGCAAGAGAGCATTTACTAATAGCCTTGTGAATTTTCCTCCAAACCCTCACCTCTAAAGACCTACCTAATCGTTGATGCCCTCTTGCCACATGAAGAGTCCTCCTATGAACTGGCTGAATCTAGTTGGTATCTATATAGTTTGTATTATATCAGTTTGATGCTATACCCTTTAAATATTATCTTCTTTATCATCCCTCCAGTCCAGTCCCAGACCTCTGTGTTGAGCACCTCTTCCAGCAGCTTGGAGACTGAGCGTGTCATCTTTTGATGACACCCGGTATATATACAACTGGCACCTCCTACCAGCCCCAGTAACCTCAGTCTCCAAGCAGCTAGAGGAGGTGGTGAGTCAGGGTGCTGGGCTCACTGAAGAAACAAATAAGGAGCAAATAAAGAGACAGGCTGCGGAGAGGTGGTAGTCCAGTTCCCTGTTTGAAGAAAGGACTGTAGTCCAGTTTTTGATTCAGTTGGTTTTATTTTGATTTGATTTTAGTTTAACTGAGTTTAATTTATTTTAATTTCATTGAGTTTAGTTGAATTTGGTTATTTTAAGTTATTATAGGTTACTTTTAATTACTTTGGATTTAAAAAAAAAAGGAAAATTTAAGAAGGCAGTGCAAGGGGGGGGAAGGGCAGTTGCGTCCTGAAATCAATAGAAACCAGCATGCTGGCGAGGCCTCAATGCCTAGTTTGCGGGACCCGCCGGGGGGCGGTCTCGGAGGCCGGAGTGTGTGTGGGCTTGTACGCAGGAGGCTACCTCCCTGGAACACACCCTGCAGGATAGGACGAGTCCTGGGACCCCCTCCTTGACACTGGAAGGCCAGGAGGGAGAGGGGTCTGCCCTCTCTGCCTGGCGGGGACCATAGCCCGTCAGCTACTCCAGGGCCCTCCATGGTGATCCCTCAGGGGGGACAGGACTCCAGGGAGATTTTTCGCCAGAGTTTGTGTTGCTCTTGCATAAGGCATTTTGTTTGCGCCAGCAAGGCTGCGCAGGTGTCTTTTCATCTTCCGTGCTATGGGCAAAGAGGCTGGCAAGTGTATTGGAGGGCGAGCCAGGAGTCTCTGTTAAGAGGGCCAGGGGTGCTGAGGAGTGGTTTCTGGTACTGGAGTCGTAAGGCCCAGAGGGTGACGATCTGGACCCGGAATTGGAACTGCCAGAGTTGGAGGAAGGTGAGATTCCAGAAAGGGAAGATCAGGCCAGATTGGTGAGAATGTTCCGTCGAGAAGAGCTTCCCGCTCTTATCACGGAGTCCCTAAAGATATTAAATATGCCCACGAGTCTCCCAGCGGAGTCGTCTTTGGAGGACCCCCCTGCTCCAGGCTGTTCAAAAGTCACAGGCAGTGTTCCTGGTTCATAGAGTGGTCAGGCAGATGATCCAGGAGGAATGGGATCTGTCAGAGTCTGGTCTTAGAGGTGTGTGGACTTTGTCACACTTGTATCCTCTGCTGGAACAGGAGCGTGAGCTCCTTCGGTCGCCGAGGGTGGATGCGGCAGTGTCAGCGGTTACTAAGAAGACTACAATCCCTGTAGAGGGGAGTGTGGCTGTCAAAGATGCCCAGGATAGGAAGTTGGACAGCCTGCTGAAGCAGGTGTTTGACATTTCTGCCTTGTCCCTGCAGGCTTCCATATGCGGAGCCTGGGTGGCTAGGGCTTGCATCCGCTTGTCGCAGAGGCTTCAGGGCCCGGAGGGTTCGGAGCCAGCTGTGTTAGGGGAAACGGCAAAGTTGGAGTCAGGGGCAGCCTACCTAGTGGACACCCATTATGATCTCATCAGGGGCCTTTCCAAGAGTATGGCATCGATGATGGCAGCCCGTCGTTACTTGTGGCTGCGGAACTGGGCGGCAGACAGTTCCTTGAAGGCCCAGCTGAATAAGCTCCCCTTTAAGAGGAAGCTCCTCTTCAGAGAAGACTTGGAGAAGTTGGTGAAGTTCAAAGGGGGCCGGTTACCCGAGGATAAACAGAAGCAGAGACGTAATTCCACCTCAGCTTGTGGCCAGCCGAGGGAGTCTAGGCATTTTCGTACCCCTTACTTCATCCAGACTCAGAGGGGTAGGTTTCCTGCCAGAGGGCAGGATTTTTGGGACTTCCAAGGAGCACGACGGGGCTTTGGAGCCACCGTTCCTTGGGACATAAGAAAGGACAATGAAACGAGGGGGGACCAGGCAGGGGTATGCCCCGTGGGAGGTTGGCTGCAGGAGTTCTACTCTGCCTGGGCCCGGATCACGTCCGACCAATGGGTCCTGGAGGTGGTCAGAGGGGTACGCCCTGGATTTGATCCGGCCAGTAAGAGTTTTTTGTCCAATCCCCCTGCAAGGCTCATGGCAAGGTGGCGGCAGTGAGGGAGACGTTGAAGCACCTCCTGGAGATGCGAGCCATTGAGCCCGTGTCCCCAGACCAGTATAGATGCGGTCGATACTTGATTTATTTTGTGGTGCCCATAAAGGAAGGCTTCTATCATCTGATCCTGGACCTCAAAGGGGTCAACCGCAGTTTGCGGGTCTTACATTTTCACATGGAGATGTTGTGGTCCGTGATAGTGGCAGTAAGGAGCGGAGAATATTTGATGTCACTGGATCTCATGGAAGCGTATCTACACATTTCCTTAAGACCAGACCACCAGCAGTTTCTCCATTTGCGATGCCTATGGGTAACTTCCAGTTCAGGGCATTGCCCTTTGGGCTGGCGACAGCACCGTGCACCTTCACCAAGGTCGTGATGGTGGTGGCAGCGGCATTGCGCAAGGAAGGGATTCTCGTGCACCCATACCTCGATGATTGGCTGATCCGGGCCAGGTCCAGGGAGCAGAGCGAGAGAGCAATAGGGAGAGTTGTGGAGTTCCTCCGAGGGCTCAGCTGGGTGGTCAGTCTGGCCAAGAGCCATCTCACTCCATCTCAGGATTTGGAGTACCTTGTGGCGCACTTCGACACCTGGGTGGGGAGAGTCTTTCTGCCGGAGGCGTGGGCGCAGGGACTTGGAGAGTTGATTCGTCGCTTCTTGGGGCAGATGAGCCCGTCAGCTTGGCATTATCTGCAAGTATTGGGGACCATGGCGGCCACAATAGAGTTGCCCCCATGGGCAAGGGCGCATATGCATCCATTACAGAGAGCATTGCTCCGTCGGTGGTCTCACCAGAGTCTCAGCCCCTGACGCAGGTTCTCCCCTGTCTGCCGGTCACCAGGAGATCGCTGCAGTGGTGGCTGTGCCCAGGAAACCTGGAGAAGGGCATGCCCTTCGAGGTCCCAGATCACGGATGCCAGTCTGACCGGCTGGGAGAGCCCATTGTGAGGAACGTTTTACCCAGGGTCAGTGAGACCTTCAGCAGGTTCGGTGGTCGATAAACAGACTCGAGATGAGGGCTGTGTCTCTGACCCTGCACAACTTCGAAGAGTTTTATGTTTGTTTATGTTTTATTAAAATTTGATATACCACCCACGCCAAAATAGGCATCTGGGTGGTTCACAATTAAAATTACAGGCTGCAAATTAAGAAAGGAACGCCATCAAGTCGGACAGGATAGAAAGAAAGAGAATAACAAACAAATAGACAAGGACACGATAGTAAGAGTTCTTGCAGGGAAAAGCAGTACGGGTTTTCTCGGACAATGTGACCATAGTAGCATATATAAACAGACAGGGGGCACAGGCATCCCAGCCCTGGAAGAGGTCGAAGGGCTGTTGGGCTGGGCAGAGGCCCAGTTGCAGGCAGTGTTGATGGCTCATGTAGTGGGAGTAAGCAATGTGAAGGCTGACTATCTCAGTCTGTTTCGGGTGGACCCCGGAGAGTGGTGCCTCAACCAGTTTGGGCAACTGGTACTACGCTGGGGCGAGCCAGTCATGGATCTGATGGCAACCTTCGAATTGGCCAAAGCCGGGAGGTTTTTCAGCAGGAGAAGAGAACGGATGTCAGAAGGACTAGATGCCTTAGTCCAGAGATGGCCCGAGTGGGGTCTACTGTATGTGTTCCCTCCATGGGCACTCATAGGCAGAGTGCTGCAGCGGATAGAGTCTCTCATCAGGGTTTAGTGATACTGGTCACTCCTGATTGGCCCTGACGCCCTTGGTATGCCGACCTGGTTCGGCTCCTGGTGGCTTGGCCATGGTGGCTTCTGATGCACAGGGATCTACTAATGTAGGGTCCCATTTGCATGCCACGGGTGGATCGATTTTCGCTTACGGCCTGGCTCTTGAGCGGGCAAGGTTGAGAAAGAAAGGATACTCAGGTGCCGTAATAGCGACACTGCTGCAAGCCTGGAGGAGGTCGACTTGCCTCGCGTATATTTGCGTGTGGCATATTTTTGAGTCATGGTGCGAGGACAGGCAGTTGAGTCCGTCCATTGCCTCAGTTCCGGATGTCCTGGCGTTCCTGAAGGCCGGTTTTGGCAAGGGTCTGACGGCTAGCTCTCTGCACGTGCAGCTGGCGGCGATTGCCTTCTATCAGAGGAAGATCCGGGGGGGGGGGTGCCCCTGGGTTCGCATCCCGACGTCCTTAGGTTTTTGAGGGCACTGACGCATCTCCGGCCTCCACGGAGAATGGTGGTTGCTTCTTGGGATCTAAACCTCGTACTTAATGCATTGGCAGGGGAGACTTTTGAGCCCTTGGGGCGGGCTTCCCTGAAAGACCTAACGCTGAAAACTGTCTTTTGGTGGCGATTTGTTCGATGCACAGGATTTCAGAACTTCAGGCTTTGTCCTGCAGAGAGCCTTTCCTTTCTTTCTCTAAGGAGAAGGTTGTCTTGCGTCCGGTTCCTTCCTTTTTGACTAAGGTAGTGTTGGTTTTTCATGTGAACCAAGCGGTCTCCTTGCTGGCGCTGCCTTTGGGAAAGGAGGGGCCGGCCACACAACTATTGTGTGGTTTGGATGTCAGGAAGGTCCTCAGGAAGTATCTAAGGAGGACAGAGGCTATTCAGAAGACAGATGGGTTATTTTTCCTCTTTGGGGGTCTGCGTAGAGGCAAGGCAGCTGCTAAGGCCTCTATATCTAGGTGGATTCGTGAGGCGATAGCATCGGCACACATTTTGAAGGATAAGCCGGTGCCCTCAGGTCTGAGGGCACATTCCACAAGAGCGCAAGTGGCTTCTTAAGCAGAGTTTAGTTTGGTTCCGCCAATGGACATCGCTTCATACTTTCACTAAGCATTACCGCTTGAATCTCCAGGCGGCAGGGGATGCCCATTTTGGATCGGCAGGGCTTCAGACCGGCGTGGTGGGTGCCTCCCATTCGTGAACTGCTCTGATACATCCCAGAGGTCCGGGACTGAACTGGAGGGATGATAAGGAAAGATAAATTAGACTTACCTGCTAATTGTTGTTCCTTGAGAAACTCAATCCAGTCCCGAATCCCTCCCTGTGGCCGAACTGATTTAACGTGATGCTCCCCGGGCCTGAAGCGGAATCCTTGGGGGAAGCAGTTAGCTGAGGGTTCCGGGAGGGGCTATGGAGTATAGTACAGTTAATGAGCGCTTGTGCTTCCTTCTCTGTGGGGGAGGGTTAGGGGTACCCTTCCTGGGAGAGGGAGTGATCGGGCAAGTTTAGTTCTGTGTTTCTATTACATTTGTTACTACTTACTTGTTGCTCCTGTGAGTCTGCTTTGTCAATAGGTTACTGGGGCTGGTAGGCAGTGCCAGCTATATATATACCGGGTGTCATCAAAAGATGTCACGCTCAGTCTCCAAGCTGCTGGAAGAGGTGCTCAACCCAGAGGTCCGGGACTGGACTGGAGTTCCTCAAGGAACAACAATTAGCAGGTAAGTCTAATTTCTCTTTTTTTCCAGAGAATACAGAAATCTACAGAAATCTTGGAGATGACCCAAGTCCAAAATAAAATAATACATTTGAAAATATTGAAAACAAATACAGTCAAACCTCGGTTTTCATGATTAATCCGTTCAAAAAAGTCTGACTAAAACCGAAACGGACTAAAACCGAAGCAAGATTTCCCATAAGAAATAATGTAAATTCAATTAATCCGTTCCAGACACCCAAAAATATTGACAAAAAATACATTTTATAGAGAATAACTATATTTTTACATACAGAAAACAATGAGAAATACATATAAATGACTAATGAAATGGATAAATGAGCATGTAACATCACTTTTACCTTTATTGAAGACTTTTTTGTTGGCATATGGGACGCACTCCAGCCAGCTCCAGCTGCTCTCCCCTCCGGGGATCGAGCAGTCACCACCAGCAGCGGAGGTGGGAACAGCCATCTTGGCCGGCTGCCCAATTGGGGCTCCAGCCTGCCTTGTAAAAGAGAAGCGCCAATAAATATGGAAGACAGTCAATCAGCAAGAAAATCAAAATAAAGAAAATCCCACTTCTGGCCACAAGATGGTGCTCCATTTCAACTGTACGAAAACCGAGACAACGTACGAAAACCGGAACAAAATCTTGATGAAAAAAGTCAACGAAAACCGAATCGTACGAAAACCAGGGCATACGAAAACCGAGGTTTGACTGTATAGCTTTAACTGTAGGTCCTTAAACAAATGTGCAAAGCTCACCACCCCAACAGCCTCCAAATTATGCAGAAATGA
This sequence comes from Ichthyophis bannanicus, assembly GCA_033557465.1. Taxonomy (NCBI): domain Eukaryota; kingdom Metazoa; phylum Chordata; class Amphibia; order Gymnophiona; family Ichthyophiidae; genus Ichthyophis; species Ichthyophis bannanicus. Next base: position 1,324,809,180 of record CM066032.1, read on the forward strand.
ACAGTGTCTGGAGTCTGTAATAACCTAATCTAGAAGAAAAGCTATTTTGTTTTCTTCATGTACTTAGGAACCTTCTCTATGATGTGGACTTGATATATTTATTTTGTGTATGCTTTTTTTATTGTATTGTTGTTTTCCTTCATCTTCCTTATTCCCTCTTGTATAAATTGGAAATGCTTCAATAAATAAATAACTAAAAGAAAGGAACAGTATCTGACTGAAGAGAATGGCCGGAAATCTGCCAGTCTTGATCTGGGGGATAGGGCAGAAGAACATAGTTGCTATTTACCCATATGGACCCAGGTCGTCTTCACAGACCCAAGGAATGGGTGATCCCAAAGATCTCAGTGTCTGTATGCATTGTAAATCTTTCAGCCTCACCCATTCAAAAAAGTAATATGGATGTAGAGCAGCCCTTTCCAGGTTTTCCCAGAGAGTCTCTGTTGGTCGAACATGGTGATTCTTAACTGCCCACAGAATTGATGCCCTATAGTAAAACTTTAAATTAGGATAGCATACAACCTCCCTCATCCTTTTGCCAGGTCAAACAGCCACTATGGACATGTGCTAATCTCCAGGAACAAGCAGGAATGAGTCTTAACATATGGGTATCGTCGGTACCGACGGAGCCTGCGCGGGAATGCTCCCCAGCGTCCAGAAAGAAAGCTTTTGGGAGCATCCCACAGCGCCTGCGCGCTGCCTTCCCGCTTTTCCAAACCGCCTCTCTCCAGTTCTTCTTTTCCGCGGAGCCAGCAGGTCGTGTTCCTGTCACCGCTGAAGAAGTTCTTTATTTTTCTTTTATTTCTTTGGTCGCGCGTCTGCCTTCTTCGATGTCGGACCGATACCGCCGGTCTTTTCTTCTTTCTTCTTTAAAAAAAAAAAAATTACCGTTTCCCACTTCTGTGCTTTTTTTTTGGGGCCTTAGGCCTACAAAACTTTTCCTCATGGAAAAGCCCGCTTCCGGGTTTAAAAAGTGCACAAAGTGCAGCGGTACTATCTCTATCACCGACACCCATGAATGGTGTCTAAAATGTTTGGGTCCTGACCACTCCATCACTGATTGTGAGTCCTGTTCCATGATGTCTAAAAGAGGTCGACAGAATCGAGCGGCCAAGCTCAGTACCCTGTTTCCCTCTGATGCGGCTTCAGTGGCATCGACATCTTCCAGGGCTGCTTCTTCCCATGGATCTCAGGTAACCAAACATAAGTCCAGCCGGTCCTCGAAGGGTAGATCTCCCTCTAAGTATCGAGATAACTCCGGGCTTGCTCTCGAGGATCCCGCACCGGCAAAATTACCCCGGCGGGAAGCTCCGGCTTCCAAAGCTCTATCTATGGGGTCACAGGTTGACATCGATGGCACGGCCTCGACCGATCACCTGTTACCATGTTGTGGGGTACCGGTGGTTTCCACTGGTACCGACATCCAGACATTGGTTGCGTCAATGGATCAGAATATTCTGACCATGCAGCATGCCATCACGGCATTCATACAAGCTGCGACACCTCCGGTACCGCAACAAACTCCGTTGTCGGTACCGGTTCCGGTGCCGGTACCGATTGCATCGACATCGGCTTTGTTGTCGACTGCAGCGGTACCCTATTCTGTGATGCCCATCGGTACCGAACCGGTACCGATCACTCCCGATGTCGATACCACTCGGTACGCATATCGGGCTCTGCAGGAGCATCCAGACAGGCGATACTTCGATTCCTTCGAAGACTCTGATAAATCAGAGGCTTCTGTCGAAGCATCGGTACTCCTTCCTCAGGAGCCCTCTTCTCCAAAAAGAATGTCTCCTCCAGAAGACTTGTCTTTTCAAGACTTCATTAGAGAAGTGGCCCCTGAAACAGAGCCTAGAGCCAAGAAATTGGATATTTTACAATATCCTAAGGCTCCTAAAGAAGCAGCTACTTTACCAATTCATGAGATCCTTTATGATCACATGTTGGGCATATGGGAGACACCTCTCACTATCTCCCCTTATTCTCGTAGGTTGGACACCATGTACCGGGTTCCTCCTTGTCCTGGCTTTCATAAGACTCAGCTTCCTCACCACTCTATTGTGGTGGAGTCTGCTATGAAGAAGATAAAGAGTGCCAAAAGACACTCATCTAATCCTCCAGGAAGAGAATGCAGAACCTTAGATGCTTTTGGGCGGAGAATTTTCCAGGCCAATATGCTTGTTGCCAGAATCAACTCCTATAGTCTCTATATGGGGATGTTTCTAAAGGAAGTTACAGATCATCTGCAAACTTTATCTCCTTTTATCTCAGAAGATAAAAGGGAGGAGTTTCTCACCTGGCTTAAGCATGCCCAGGATGTTTCCAAATTTTCCAATCGTGCAGCCTTTGACTCTTTTGAGTGTGCCAGCAGAGCCTCGGCTATTGCCATAGGTGCACGCAGACTTGCTTGGTTACAAGCTTCTGATTTGGAACCCTGGGTCCGGGATGGATTAGGAAACCTTCCTTGTACAGGTGAAAACCTTTTTGGCAAGGATTGGCAAGCAAAGGCCACTCAGATGGATGCTGAGAATTCTGCCTTAGATAGACTTTCAAAGTCTACTTCTGCTCCTGTTAGAAAAAGGTTATTCAAAAAGGCTTTCTTTCCCAAAAAGGGGAAATATTATCCTGTTTATGGTCAGCAGGCATCTTCTGCAGGTCGTTTTGCTGCAAAGCGTCAGCAACAACCTAAACAAGCCAAGCCTAAGGCTGCAAAGACTGCTACGGCCCAACAGCCTCAGCCTCCTCAGGGCCTTTGACTTACATCTAGAGAACTTAGCCTTTCTGGCTCTGGAAGAATCAGAGCCTTTCACCATTCCAGGAAGGGTGGCTCACTTTGCTCCCAGATGGGAACAAATCACAGCAGAGCAATGGACCCTCTCCATCATAAGGGAGGGGTACAAACTTCATTTCTTAAACCTTCTTCCTCACACCATGGTGAGACAGTTCAATTCTCCAACTTCTCTCCTCGACCTTCTGGGTCAGGAGATTGCTACCCTTCTTGCCCAAAAGGCAATAGAAGAAGTACCCCTTCTTCTACAGGGCTCAGGGTTCTACTCCCCCTATTTTCTTATCACAAAGAAAACAGGGGGCTACAGACCCATTTTAGATCTCAGAGAATTGAACAAGTTTCTATGCAAAGAGAAATTCAAGATGATTTCTCTCGGTACTCTCCTGCCATACCTTCAGAGTCAGGATTGGCTTTGTTCTCTAGATCTCAAGGATGCGTACAGCCATGTCCTCATCCATCCCACACACAGAAGGTTCCTTTATCAAGGAAAGCACTATCAATACAGAGTGCTTCCCTTTGGTCTGGCATCTGCACCAAGAGTGTTCACAAAATGCATGGCAGTAGTAGCTGCATTTCTACGCACTCTAGGAATATTTGTATTCCCATATCTGGACGACTGGCTCATCCGAGCACCATCCCAGTCAGAGGCCCAGGCTTCCCTAGCCTGCACAAGGCGTGTTCTTCAGTATCTGGGACTTGTGATAAACATCCCAAAATCCCATCTCACCCCTACTCAATCATTAGAGTTCATAGGGGCCTTGCTGGATACCACAGCTGCAAGGGCCTATCTTCCCCAGGCCCGTTGCCTACGCTTGGTGCAGTTAGCCTCACAAATTCAGTTAAAGTCCCATTTAACTGCTCGAGAGATGTTACAACTGTTAGGCCACATGGCATCCACCGTGCATGTGGTTCCTTACGCTCGCCTTCACATAAGGGCAGCTCAGTGGACTCTGTCCACCCAATGGACCCAGGCATCAGGGTGCCTGCCAGACAAAATAGCAACCTCCAGTCGCCTCTTTTGCTCTCTCCAGTGGTGGACGTCCACTCAAAATCTGTTGCTGGGGTCCCCCTTTCAACAGTTTCTACCCCAAGCAACCCTTACAACAGATGCCTCTCCAAGGGGTTGGGGAGCTCATCTACAAGATCTCTCCACCCAGGGCATCTGGTCTCCACAGGAGACATCTCTACATATCAACCTCTTGGAGCTCAGAGCAATTCTTTTAGCTCTCAGAGTCTTCCACACCCTGCTCAGCTACAAGACAGTCCTCATCCACACGGACAACCAAGTAGCCATGTTCTACGTGAACAAGCAGGGCGGGACTGGCTCTGTCGCTTTGCAACGAAGCTTTGAGATTGTGGGCCTTCGCCAGAGAACATCAAATTCATCTCGTGGCAGTGTATCTTCAGGGGTTCAAAACTCTTGGGCAGACAGACTCAGTCGAGTTCTGCTTCCACACGAATGGTCCCTCCATGGGGACCAGATAGCCAGGATCTTCCGAATTTGGGGAACCCCAGACATAGAACTGTTTGCAAATCCGTGGAATGCCAAACTTCCCCGGTTCTGTTCCAGGATTCCGTGTCAGGGAGTTCAGGCCAGGGATGCCTTCCTCCTTCATTGGGGGCAAGACTTCCTCTATGCCTTTCCACCCATTCCCCTAATTCCCAAGACACTGTTCAAACTTCAGAGAGACAAGGGGTCTATGATCCTCATAGCACCACATTGGCCATGCAGGTGTGGTACCCTCTACTTCTACATCTCTCTCAAGCTCCCTCCCTGGACTTGGGATCTGCTCCAGACCTCCTGTCCCAGGAGCAGGGAACGTTGTGGCACCCAAATCCCCAGTCTCTTCATCTCAGAGCCTGGTTGCTGACGGCCTAGACCTTCAAGATTTGCATCTTTCTCAGCAAGTGAAGGATATCCTTCATGCTTCCAGAAAGCCTTCCACTAGACATTCCTATGCTTTTAAATGGAAAAGGTTTACCATTTGGTGTGCACAGAATGGTCTTAACCCTCTTGCAATACCTCTGACTTCTTTACTAGAATATGTGCTGCATTTATCCAATGCAGGCCTTAAAACGAATTAAGTAAGAGTCCATTTGAATGCTATTGCAGCATCCCTTAAGCCTCTCAATGGACAGCCTATTTCCTCTCATCCTCTTATAGCAAGATTCATGAGAGGCCTTCTTTTAACTAAACCTCCCATTAGACTACCTCCAGTGGCACGGGACTTGAATCTGGTTCTTGGCCAGCTTATGAAGCCACCCTTTGAACCCTTAGCCACCACCTCCTTGAAATTCCTTTCCTGGAAGGTCATTTTTCTCATTGCAATCACCTCGGCTCGCCGCATCAGTGAGCTGCAAGCCTTGGTGGCTAATCCTCCTTATACAAGGTTCCATCATGACAAGGTAGTCCTCAGGACTAATCCACACTTTATGCCTAAAGTGGTCTCACATTTTCATCTGAACCAGGAGGTGTATTTACCTGTCTTTTTTCCAGGACCTCATGCATCAAGTGCAGAGAGGAATATCCATACCCTGGATTGTAAGAGAGCATCCGCTTTTTACTTACAAAGGACACAGCAACATAGAAAGTCCTCTCAACTCTTTGTTGCTTTTGATCCCTCTCATTTGGGACTTCCAGTCTCTAAGAGAACTCTGTCAAATTGGATTGCTCAGTGTATTTCCTTCGCCTACCAGAGTAAGAACCTTTCTCTGGAGGGCCATGTCACAGCTCACAATGTGAGAGCCATGGCATCCTCTATGGCTCATCTAAACTCTGTGTCCATCGACCAAATCTGTCGAGTGGCCCCCTGGGCCTCGTTTCATACCTTTACAGCCCATTACTGCTTGGACAAGGACTCCCGCCGGGATGCCTTGTTTGGTCAGGCTGTTCTCAAACACCTGTTCCATACCTAATCAACTCCTACCCCCCCATCCCTGGTTGGATGCCCGAGATCCATAGGGGCGGGTAGAGCCCTTCTCAGGGACTCAACCTTGGAGATCTCTCTGGCATCTCTAGGTGGGGAGTCCCCATATGTGAAGACTCAATCTCCAGGAACAAGCAGGAATGAGTCCTCACATATGGGTACGTCGGTACCGACGGAGCCTGCGCGGGAAAGCTCCCCAGCTTCCCAAAAGGAAAGCTTTTGGGGCTTCCCACAGCGCATGCGCGCTGCCTTCCCGCCTTCCTGACCAACTCTCCTCAGTTCTTCTTTTTCCGCGGAGCCAGCAGGTCGTGTTCCTGTCACCGCTGAATAATTTCTTGTTTTTAAAAGTTGTTCTGACCGATTCCGAACCCGTACCGCCGGTCTTTATTTCTTTATTTCTTTAAAAAAATATATTTTTTTTTTCTTTTTCCACACTTGGTGTATTTCTTTTTGTAAGGCCTACCGGCCTTTACAAATTCTCCCTCATGGAGAAACCATCTTCTGGTTTTAAAAAAATGCACCAAGTGCTCTGGTACTATTTCAGTCACATACTTACAAAGATTTTGCTTTAATACCTTCAAGTTGTTTTTGTTACAATACCTACAAAGTTTATATTTACTGTTCAATGTAAATAGTTGATCTCTACGGTTTTATGTAAAATGTATACAAATTGTGTACAAGACTGTTAATCTGTTATATGTAAACCGCCCTTGATCTCTGGAAGGGGCGGTATAAAAGAAATAGTTAAATAAATAAATAAAATAAAATAAAATAAAAACAGACACCCATGAGTGGTGTCTTAAATGTTTGGGCCCTGACCATTCGGTTCCGGATTGTCCATCCTGCTCTCTGATGTCCAAACGGGGCTTACAGAACCGAGCAGCTAAATTTCATGTGCTGTTTTCTGCAGATAATCCAGCATCAGCATCATCCAGGTCTTCATCTCCGGATGGATCTCAGGTAACCAAACATTCCTCGGGCAAGTCTTCAAGGGGCAAATCTCCCTCAAAGCAGAGAGAGGCCCTTGGGTTCGACCCTGAAGACCCTGCCCCAGCCAAACAACCCCGGCGGGAAGCTCCGGCTTTCAAAGCTCCTCCTATGGGGTTACAGGTTGACATCGATGGCACGGCCTCGACCGATCACCTGTTAGACTGCTCTGGGGTACCGGCTCAAACCGATACCGACATCCAGGCAGTTGTGGCATCAATGGGTACTACGGTACAATCCATGCAGCAGGCCATAATGGCTTTTATTAATGCTGCGACGCCCTCGGTACCGCAACCGTCGGTTCCGACCCCGGTTCCGGTACCACAACCGATACCGGTACCCAGAGCATCTACTTCCAGTAGAAGGCCGGTACCGGTTTTTGCTTCCCGCGATATTCTCGGTACCGACCTGGCTCCCGGTACGCCCGAGGTCGATACTGGTCGGTACCCGTATCAGTCTCTGGAAGCAAGTAGGCGATACTTCGAGTCTTCTGAGGATGCCGATACCTCAGATGATTCTGATGAAGCATCCCTTATTCTTCCTGAGGAGCCTTCTTCCCCAAAGAGAAGAATGTCTCCTCCAGAGGACTTGTCCTTTCAGGACTTCATCTTGGAAGTTGCCAAAGGACTTTCCATTACAGTATCCTCTGAAAAGGAACCTAGAGCTCAAAAATTAGACATTTTAGGATACTCTAAGGTTCCCTAAGAGGCAGTCACCTTACCCATTCATAATATTCTCCAAGAACATATGATGGATTTATGGGAGGCTCCTCTTACACTATCTCCACATTCTCGTCGGTTGGATACCATGTATCGGGTCCCTCCTTCTCCTGGTTTTCAAAAAAACCCAGCTTCTTCACCATTCTATTGTGGTGAAGTCTGCTATGAAAAAGATTGAGTACCAAAAGGCACTCTTCTACCCCTCCAGGAAGAGAATGTAGAACTTTGGATGCTTTTGGCAGGAAAATCTTTCAAGCTAGTATGCTTATTGCCAGAATTAACTCCTACAGCCTCTATATGGGCATGTTTCTAAAGGAGCTTGCTCTTAAAGTACAAGATTTTCTCCCCTTTATTCCAGAGGATAGAAAAGAGGAGTTCCTGCTTCTGTTAAAGCATATCCAAGATGTGTCAAAGTTCTCCAATAGGGCTGCCTTTGACTCTTTTGAGGGTGCTAGTAGAGCATCTGGCATAGCCATAGCTGCTCGTCGAATTGCTTGGCTCCAGGCCTCTGACCTGGAATCCTGGGTGCAAGATGGCCTAGGCAATTTACCTTGTACAGGTGAAAATCTCTTTGGCAAAGAGTGGCAAGTCAAAGCCATTCAAATGGATGCAGAGAATGCTGCTTTGGATAGACTCTCTAAGTCTACTTCACTCCCTGCCAAAAAGAAGTCTTTTAAGAAGTCTTTCTACAAAAAGCCTAGATTTGGTTCCATTGCTGGCCAGTCATCTGCTCAAGCTCGCTTTGTTCCTAAGCGACAGCAGACTAAACAGGCCAGAACAAAGCCTGCAGGAGCTGCTACACTTCAACAGTCCCAACCCCCTCAGGGTTTTTGACTTACTTCTAGAGAACATACCCTTTCTGCCTCTGCAGCAACCAGAGCCTCTCACCATTCCAGGAAGGCTGACTCATTTTGCTCCCAGATGGGAACAGATTACATCAGAGCAGTGGACCCTCTCTATCATCAGAGAGGGATACAAACTGCATTTTGCCAGCCTTCCTATCTATCCCAGGGTGAGACATTTTGTCTCTCCCCCATCTCTCCTACACCTGTTGGATCAGGAGGTGAATACCCTGCTTGCCCAAGGGGCCATAGAACAGGTTCCCCTCCTCCAACAGGGCTCAGGGTTCTACTCCCCCTATTTTCTGATACCAAAGAAAACAGGAGGACACAGACCCATCCTAGATCTGAGAGAATTAAACAAATTCCTGTGCAAGGAAAAATTCAAAATGCTCTCTCTGGATATTCTCCTTCCTTACCTTCAGAGTCTGGACTGGCTTTGTTCTCTAGACCTTAAGGATGCGTACACACATATACTCATCCATCCATCCCACAGAAAATTCCTTCGATTTCTGTTCCAGGGAAAACATTTCCAGTACAGAGTACTCCCCTTCGGTCTAGCCTCTGCTCCAAGAGTGTTCACAAAATGCATGTCAGTAGTGGCTGCATTTCTACACTCTCAGGGAATCTTTGTCTTCCCATACCTAGACGACTGGCTCATCCGAGCTCCATCTCAGTCTCAGGCTCAGACTTCCCTGGACCACACCATCTGCATTCTGCAGTATCTGGGACTTGTCATCAATCTGCCAAAGTCTCAACTCACCCCTACTCAATCCCTAGAATTCATAGGGGCCTGGTTAGATACCACCACAGCAAAGGCCTATCTTCCCCAGGCACGTTGCCACCGGCTAGTGCACCTGGCCTCTCAGATTCAATCCAGAACTCACTTGACTGCCCGAGAGATGTTACAATTGCTAGGCCACATGGCCTCCACAGTTCATGTGGTGCCTTATGCTCTCCTGCATATGAGAGCAGCTCAATGGACTCTGTCCACTCAGTGGACCCAAGCATCAGGAGCTCTCTCCGACCAAATAGAAACCTCCAAACGTCTCTTTGGGTCTCTCCAGTGGTGGATGTCCATTCAAAACCTGTTGCTGGGGTCCCCCTTCCAACCGCTACCACCCCAGGCAACCCTCACTACAGATGCCTCCCAGACAGGCTGGGGAGCTCATCTTCAAGACCTCTCCACTCAAGGCCTTTGGTCTCCGCAGGAGACTGCCCTTCATATCAACCTTCTGGAGCTTCGAGCAATTTTTCTTGCTCTCAAGGTCTTTCATACCCTCCTTTACAACATGACAGTGCTTGTTCATACCGACAATCAAGTAGCCATGTTCTACGTAAACAAACAAGGAGGGACTGGCTCTCTGTCGCTTTGCAACGAAGCTCTCAGACTGTGGGCCTTCGCCAGAGAGCATCAAATCCATCTCCTGGCAGTATATCTTCCAGGAATTCAAAACTCTTGGGCAGACAGACTCAGCTGAGTTCTGCTTCCACACGAGTGGTCCCTGCACATGGATCAGGTACTCAGAATCTTTCAGAAATGGGGAACCCCGGACATAGACCTCTTTGCAAGTCCGTGGAATGCCAAACTTCCCCGGTTCTGTTCCAGAACTCCATGTCAGGGGGTTCAGGCCAGGGATGCCTTCCTCCTTCATTGGGGTCAGGGCCTCCTATATGCCTTTCCACCCATTCCTTTGATTCCCAAGACTCTGTTCAAACTGCAGAGGGATCACGGATCTATGATCCTCATAGCTCCACGCTGGCCACGCCAAGTGTGGTTCCCTCTACTTCTGCATCTCTCCCAGGGTCCCTCCCTAGACCTGGGAGCTGCTCCAGACCTTCTGTCTCAGGAGGAGGGGACTTTGTGGCACCCAAACCCCAAGTCCCTCCACCTCAGAGCATGGTTACTGAAGGCCTAGACCTTCAAGACTTAAATGTCTCTCAACAAGTGCAAGATATCCTCCATGCTTCCAGAAAACCTTCCACAAGGCGTTCTTATGCTTTTAAATGGAAAAGATTTTCCATTTGGTGTGCTCAAAAGGATCTTGATCCTTTTGCTCTTCCTATCAATTCTCTATTGGAATATCTCCTGCATCTCTCCAATGCAGGCCTTAAAACGAATTCATTAAGGGTCCATTTGAGTGCTATTGCAGCATCCCTCAAGCCTTTCAATGGACAATCTATTTCCTCTCATCCTCTTATTGCAAGATTCATGAGAGGCCTAACTTTAACTAAACCTCCCATTAGGCCTCCTCCGGTGGCATGGGACTTAAACTTGGTTCTTGGTCAGCTTATGAAGCAACCTTTTGAACCCTTAGCCACTACCTCCTTGAAATTTCTTTCCTGGAAGGTTATTTTCCTCATTGCAGTCACTTCAGCTCGTCGCATCAGTGAGCTGCAAGCCTTAGTGGCGAATCCACCCTATACAAGGTTCCATCATGATAAGGTAGTCCTTCGGACAAATCCACACTTTATGCCTAAAGTGGTTTCACCTTTTCATCTTAATCAAGAGGTATACCTACCTGTCTTCTTTCCAGCTCCTCATGCATCCAGTGCAGAGCGGAACCTTCATACTCTAGATTGTAAAAGAGCTCTTGCCTTTTACCTCTATAGGACTCAGCCACATCGAAAGTCTTCCCAACTTTTTGTTGCTTTCGATCCTTCTCATTTGGGACTTCCAGTCTCAAAACGAACACTTTCCAATTGGATTGCTCAGTGTATTTCGTTTGCTTACCAGAGTAAAAACATTTCTCTGGAGGGCCATGTCACAGCTCACAATGTGAGAGCCATGGCCACCTCTATGGCTCATCTTCACTCTGTATCCATAGATCAGATCTGTCGAGCAGCCACCTGGGCCTCGGTTCATACCTTCACAGCCCATTACTGCTTGGATAAGGACTCCCGCCGGGATGCCTTATTTGGTCAGGCTGTCCTCAAACACCTGTTCCATTCTTAAACAACTCCTGCCCACCTTCCCTTAATGGATGCCTGAGATCCATCGGAAGATGAAATACCTACGGAGGGGATCTCCCAGGCATCTCAGCTAGGGAGTCCCCATATGTGAGGACTCATTCCTGCTTGTTCCTGGAGATAGCACAGTTACTTACCTGTAACAGGTGATCTCTGGGAACAACAGGAATAGTCCTCACAACCCACCCACCTCCCCTAGGAGTTGTATCTCTTTCTCTTCCTTTCCTCTCTCTATTGTCTCAGCTTTAAACTCGAACTGAGGAGAGTTGGTCAGGAAGGCGGGAAGGCAGCGCGCATGCGCTGTGGGAAGCCCCAAAAGCTTTCCTTTTGGGAAGCTGGGGAGCTTTCCCGCGCAGGCTTCCTCGGTACCGACGTACCCATATGTGAGGACTAATTCCTGCTGTTCCCAGAGATCACCTGTTACAGGTAAGTAACTGTGCTTTCCTGCTTGTTCCTGGAGATAGCACAGTTACTTACCTGTAACAGGTGATCTCTGGGAACAGCAGGAATAAGTTCACAACCCACCCACCTCCCCTAGGAGTTGTATCTCTCTATCTATCTTTCCTTTCCTCTCTCTCTCTCTCTTTGTCTCAGCTTAAAACTCGAACTGGAGAGAGGCGGTTGGGGAAGGCAGCGCGCAGGCGCTGTGGGATGCTCCCAAAAGCTTGCTTTCTGGATGCTGGGGAGCGTTCCCGCGCAGGCTCCGTCGGTACCGACGATACCCATATGTGAAGACTTATTCCTGCTGTTCCCAGAGATCACCTGTTACAGGTAAGTAACTGTGCTTTACCCTCCCATATGAAATCATTTGTCCTATTTCCCCATTTTAACAAGAATAGCTCCAGGAACAAGCAGGAATGAGTCTTCACATATGGGTATCGTCGGTACCGACAGAGCCTGCGCGGGAACGCTCCCCAGCATCCAATAAGAAAGCTTTTGGGAGCATCCCACAGCGCCTGCGCGCTGCCTTCCCGCCATTCCCAACCGCCTCTCTCCAGTTCTTCTTTTCCGCAGAGCCAGCAGGTCGTGTTCCTGTCACCGCAGAAGAAGTTCTTTATTTTTTTCTTTATTTTTCTGTGTCGCGTCTGCCTTCTTCGACGTCAGACCGGTACCGCCGGTCTTTTGTTTTCTTTCTTAAAAAAAAAAAAAAACCTTTCTTCAACTGTGCATTTTCAGTTTAGGCCTTAGGCCTGAACATTTTTTCTCCTCATGGAGAAGCCCGCTTCCGGGTTCAAAGTGCACGAAATGTGGCGGTACTATTTCTGTCACCGACACCCATCATTGGTGTCTAAAATGTTTGGGTCCTGACCATTCCATCACGGATTGTGTGTCCTGTACCATGATGTCTAAAAGAGGTCGGAAGAACCGAGCAGCCAAGCTCAGTACCCTGTTTCCCTCTGATGTAGCCTCGGTGGCATCAACGTCTTCCAGGGCTTCTTCCTCCCATGGATCTCAGGTAACCAAACATAAATCTAGCCGGTCCTCGAAGGGCAAATCTCTCTCTAAGCACCGAGATGCCTCTGGGCTTGTCCTCGAGGATTCCGCAACGGCAGAATTACCCCTGCGGGAAGTTCCGGCTTCCAAAGCATTATCTATGGGGTCACAGGTTGACATCGATGGCTCGGCCTCGACCGATCACCTGTTGCCATGTTCTGGGGTATCGGTGGCCTCCACTGGTACCGACATCCAGACTCTGGTGGCGTCGATGGATCAGAAGATTCTGTCCATGCAGCGCACCCTAACGTCGTTTATGCAGGCTTCGACGCCTCCGGTACCGCAACAATCTCCGTTGCCGGTACCGACTCCGGCACCGGCATCGTTCCCAGTGCCTGTACCGATTGCATCGACATCGACTTCGGTGTCGACTGCAACGGTACCTTGTCCTATGATGCCCATCGGTACCGAACCGGTACCGCTTACTCCCGATGTCGATCCCACTCGGTACGCGTATGGGGCTTTACAGGAGCATCCAGACAGGCGATACTTCGATTCCTCCGAAGACTCTGAGTCGGAGGCTTCTGTCGAGGCACCGGTACTTCTTCCTCAGGAGTCTGCTTCTCCAAAACGAAGAATGTCTCCTCCAGAAGACTTGTCTTTTCAAGACTTCATTAGGGAAGTGGCTAGGGGCCTCTCCATTACAGTGGCCCCTGAATCAGAGCCTAGTGCCAAGCAATTAGATATTTTGCAATATCCTAAGGCTCCTAAAGAAGCAGCTACCTTACCTATTCATGAGTTTTTCTATGATCTCATGTTGAGCATGTGGGAGACTCCTCGTACCACCTCTCCTCATTCTCGTAGGTTAGACACCATGTACCGTGTCCCTCCTTGGCCTGGCTTTCATAAGTCTCAGCTTCCTCACCACTCTATTGTGGTAGAGTCTGCCATGAGGAAAATAAAAAGTGCAAAGAGACACTCATCTAATCCTCCAGGACGTGAATGCAGGACCCTTGATGCTTTTGGCCGAAGGGTTTTCCAAGCTAATATGCTTGCTGCCAGAATCAACTCCTATAGTCTCTATATGGGGATGTTTCTAAAAGAAGTCACAGATCATCTGCAGACGTTAGCCCCTTTTATTTCAGAAGATAAAAGGCAGGAATTTCTCACTTGGCTTAAACATGCTCAAGATGTTTCCAAATTTTCCAACCGTGCAGCCTTTGACTCTTTTGAATGTGTAAGCAGAGCCTCGGCTATTGCCATAGGTGCACGCAGAATTGCTTGGTTACAAGCCTCTGATTTGGAACTCTGGGTCCAAGATGAACTGGGAAATCTTCCTTGTACAGGTGAAAACCTTTTTGGCAGGGATTGGCAAGCAAAGGCCACTCAGATGGATGCTGAGAACTCTGCTTTGGATCGACTTTCAAAGTCTACCTCTGCTCCTGTTAAGAAAAGATTGTTCAAAAAGACACCTTTTTCTAAAAAGGGAAGATATTATCCTGCTTATGGTCAGCAGGCATCTTCTGCAGGTCGTTTTGCTGCAAAGCGTCAGCAACCACCTAAACAGGCCAAGTCAAAGGCTGCCAGGCCTCCCACGGCCCAGCAGCCTCAGCCTCCTCAGGGCCTTTGACTTGCAACTAGAGAACTTAGCCTTTCTAGCTCTGGAAGAACCAGAGCCCCTCACCATTCCAGGAAGGTTGGCTTATTTTGCTCCCAGATGGGAGCAGATCACAGCAGAGCAATGGACCCTCTCCATCATAAGGGAAGGGTACAAGCTTCATTTCTTAAACCTTCCTCCCCACACCATGGTGAAACAGTTCAATTCTCCATCATCTCTCCTCAACCTTCTGGGTCAGGAGATTGCTACCCTTCTTGCCCAAGGGGCAATAGAAGAAGTACCTCTTCTTCAACAGGGCTCAGGGTTCTACTCCCCTTATTTTTTTATTCCAAAGAAAACAGGGGGCTACAGATCCATATTAGATCTCAGAGAATTGAACAAGTTTCTATTCAAAGAGAAATTCAAGATGATTTCTCTTGGTACTCTGCTGCCATACCTTCAGAGTTAGGACTGGCTTTGTTCTCTAGATCTAAACGATGCATACACCCATGTCCTCATCCATCCAACACACAGAGAAGGTTCCTTCGGTTCCTTTTTCAAGGAAAGCACTACCAATACAGGGTGCTTCCTTTTGGTTTGGCCTCTGCACCAAGGGTGTTCACGAAATGCATGGCAGTAGTAGCTGCATTTCTACGCACTCTAGGAATATTCGTTTTCCCATATCTGGACGACTGGCTCATTCGAGCTCCATCCCAGTCAGAGGCCCAGATTTGTCTAACATGCACAATGCGTGTCCTTCAGTATTTGGGACTGGTAATAAATATCCCAAAATCCCATCTCACCCCTACTCAGTCTCTGGAGTTTATAGGGGCCTTGCTGGATACCACAACTGCAAGGGCCTATCTTCCTCAGGCCCGTTGCCTACGCTTGGTGCAGTTAGCCTCCCAGATACAGTTATAGTCCCATTTAACTGCTCGAGAAATGTTACAACTATTAGGCCACATGGCATCCACCGTGCATGTGGTTCCATATGCTCGCCTTCACATGAGGGCAGCTCAATGGACTTTGTCCACCCAGTGGACTCAGGCATCAGGTTGCCTGTCAGACAAAATAGCAAACTCCAGTCACCTATTTTGGTCTCTACAGTGATGGAAGTCCCCTCCAAATCTGTTGCTGGGGTCCCCTTTTCAGTAGTCGCTACCCCAAGCAACTCTGACAACAGATGCTTCTCCAATGGTTTGGGGAGCTCATCTGCAGGATCTCTCCACCCATGGCATCTGGTCTCCACAGGAGACTTCTCTGCATATCAATCTCTTGGAACTCAGAGCAATATTCTTAGTTCTCAGAGTGTTCCATTCCCTGCTCAGCTACAGGACAGTCCTCATCCATACGGACAACCAAGTAGCCATGTTCTATGTAAACAAGCAGGGCGGGACTGGCTCTCTGTCGCTTTGCAACGAAGCTTTGCGACTGTGGGCCTTCGCCAGAGAGCATCACATCCATCTTCTGGCAGTATATTTTCCAGGCGTTCAAAACTCTTGGGCAGACAGACTCAGTCGAGTTCTGCTTCCACACGAGTGGTCCCTCCACACGGACCAGGTAGCCAGGATTTTTTGAATTTGGGGAACCCCGGACATAGATCTGTTTGCAAGTCCGTGGAATGCCAAACATCCCCGGTTCTGTTCCAGAATTCCATGTCAGGGAGTTCAGGCCAAGGATGCCTTCCTCCTTCACTGGGGTCAAGACTTCCTTTATGCCTTTCCACCAATTCCCCTAATTCCCAGAACACTATTCAAGCTTCAGAGAGATCGAGGGACCATGATCCTCATAGCACCACATTGGCCACGCCAAGTGTGGTACCCTCTACTTCTGCATCTCTCTCAAGCTCCTTCCCTGGACTTGGGCTCTGCACTAGACCTTCTGCCCCAGGAAGAGGGAACGTTGTGGCACCCAAACCCCCAGTCGCTCCATCTCAGGGCTTGGTTGCTGAGGGCCTAGACCTTCAAGATTTTCATCTCTCTCAACAAGTCAGAGATGTTATTCATGCCTCTAGAAAGCCTTCTACTAGACGTTCCTATGCTTTCAAATGGAAAAGATTTACCATTTGGTGTTCAGGGAAGGGTCTAAACCCTCTTGCAATACCTCTGAATTCTCTACTAGAGTATCTCCTGCATCTATCCCATGCAGGTCTGAAAACGAATTCAGTAAGAGTCCATTTGAGTGCTATTGCAGCGTCCCTCAAGCCTCTCAATGGACAACCTATTTCCTCTCATCCTCTTATAGCAAGATTCATGAGAGGCCTTCTTTTAACTAAACCTCCCATTAGACCACCTCCAGTGGCACGGGACTTAAACCTGGTTCTTGGCCAGCTTATGAAGCCACCCTTTGAACCTTAAGAACATAAGAACAAAAGATATGCCATACTGGGTCAGACCAAGGTCCATCAAGCCCAGTATTCTGTTTCCAACAGTGGCCAATCTAGGTCATATGTACCTAGCAGTTTCCCCAAGGGACACAGGTTCCACAATGCTTGTATTGGTTCAAGCATTGATATCCTGGGTCCCTTCTTAATAATGGTTTATGGACCTTTCCTCCAGGAACTTGTCCAAACCTTTTTTAAACCCAGCTACACTAACAGCCTTTACTACATCCTCCGGTAACAAATTCCAGAGTTTGATTACATGTTGAGTGAAAAAATATTTTCTTTTATTAGTCTTAAATAGTTTACCCTGTAGCTTCATTGCATGTCCCCTAGTCTTTCTATATTCTGATAAGGTAAACAATCGATCTACGCTTACCCGTTCCACTCCGTTCATTAATTTATAGACTTCTGTCATATCTCCCCTCAGCCCTCTCTTTTCCAGGTTAAAGAGCCCTAACCTTTTTAGCCTTTCTTCATAGGAGTATCCTTCCATCCCTTTTACCATTTTGGTGGCTCTTCTCTGAACCTTTTCTAAAATCGCTATATCCTTTTTAAGATACGGCGACCAGAATTGCACACAATATTCAAGGTGCGGTCTCACCATGGAACGATATAGAGGCATTATAATATTTTTGTTTTATTTTCCATTCCTTTCCTTATCATACCTAACATTCTATTTGCTCTCTTGGCTGCCGCTGCACACTGGGCCGAGGGTTTTAACATGGTATCCACAATGACACCTAAATCTTTTTCCTGGGTGGTGGTTCCTAATGTGGAACCTTGCATCGTGTAACCATAGTTTGGGTTGTTCTTCCCTAGGTGCATAACCTTGCACTTGTCCACATTAAATTTCATCTGCCATTTTGATGCCCAGTCTTCCAATTTATCAAGATCCTCTTGCAATTTTCCACAATCCTCTTGGGTTTTAACAACTTTAAATAGTTTTGTGTCATCTGCAAATTTGATAACCTCACTCGTTATTCCACTTTCCAGGTCATTTATGAATATGTCAAAGAGCAGCGGACCCAGCACAGATCCCTGGGGTACACCACTATTCACCTTTCTCCATTGGGAAAATTAGCCATTTAGCCCTACCCTCTGCTTTCTATCTTTTAACCAGTTCCTGATCCACCATAGTACACTGCCTCCTATCCCATGACTCTTTAGTTTTGCCAAAAGCCTCTGATGAGGGACCTTATCAAAGGCTTTCTGAAAGTCCAGATACACTATATCAACCGACTCACCTTTGTCCACCTGTTTATTCACACCTTCAAAAAAACATAACAGATTAGTAAGACCAGATCTTCCTTGTCTAAAGCCATATTTGCTGTCTCCCATTAGGTCATGACTATCTACATGCTGAGTAATTTTATTCTTTTATGGTTTCTACCATTTTTCCCGGTACTGATGTCAGGCTCACCGGTCTGTAGTTTCCCGGATCACCCCTGGAACCCTTTTTAAAAATTGGAGGATCGCCAATCTTCAGGTATTAGAGATGATTTTAATGATAGTTCACAAATTACTAATAGCAGGTCTGCTATCTAATATTTCAGTTCTTTCAACATCCTTGGATGTATACCATCCGGCCCAGGTGATTTGCTACTCTTCAGTTTATCTAATAGTTGTAATACATCTTCCCGATGTATCAATATTTCCTTCAATTCTTCCGCACCTTTAAATACCACTTCAGTCATGGGTAACATCCCTATATCTTCCTCAGTAAAGACTGAAGCAAAGAATTCATTCAATCTCTCCGCTATCGCCTTGTCGCCTCTTAGTGCTCCTTTAACCTCTTTATCATCTAATGGACCAACTGACTCTCTCACAGATTTTTTGCTACGAATGTACTTGAAAAGGTCTTTACTTAGCGTTTTTGCTTCCGCAGCAAGCTTCTTCTCAAATTCTCCCTTTGCCTGCCTTATTAATGCCTTGCATTTGACTTGCCAGTGCTTGTGCTGTTTCCAGGTTTCGTCGTTTGGCTCTTTTTTCCATTTTTTGAAAGATGCTTTTTTGGCAACAACAGCCTCTCTGACCTCACCTTTAAACCATGCTGGCAGTTTTTTGGACTTCCTTCCACTTTTCTTAAAGCGTGGAATACAGCTGGTCTGGGCTTCCAAGATAGTATTTTTCAACAACAGCCAAGCCTGATGTACATCTTTAACCTTTGCAACTGCTCCTTTTAGTTTTTTCTTAACTGTTTTCCTCATTTTATCATAGTCTCCCTTTTGAAAGTTAAAAGGTAGTACTATGGATTTCCTTACTATCCCTCCTCCACTAAGTAAATCAAAGGTGATCATGCTATGATCACTATTGCCAAGTGGCCCCAACACCCTTATCTCTTGCACTAGATCTGGTGTTCCACTAAGGACTAGGTCTAATATGGCTTCCCCTCTGGTCGGTTCATGAACCAGCTGCTCCAAGAAGCAGTCATTTATTTCATCTAGGAACTTTATCTCCCTAGCATGTCCTGACATGACACTGACCCAGTCAATACCGGGGTAGTTGAAATCACCCATTACTACGCTGTAACCTTTGTTAGCTTCCTTGATTTCTTTGAGCATTTCATCATCCATTTGGTCATTCTGGCCAGGCGCTCGATAGTACACCCCCACTGCCATTGCCTTTCCCCTTTTACATGGAATTTCAATCCATATAGATTCTACAGCAGATTTTGTTTCCTGCAAAACTTTATTCCTTTCTGACTCAATGCCCTCTCTAACATAGAGAGCAACCCCTCCACCAATTTGATCAGCTCTATCATTACGATATAGTTTGTACCCAGGTATCAGTGTCCCACTGGTTGTCCTCCTTCCACCATATCTCTGATATTTCAATCATATCTAACCTTTCATTTAGTGCTATATATTCTAACTCTGCCATCTTATTTTTTAGACTTCTAGCATTTGCATACAAGCATTTTAGAGAATGTATTTTATTTGTATTAATTTGCCTATTGTTAGACATGGGTAATTTGGGATCTTTAAGCTCTGTCTGCTCCATACTTGAGGGCATTTGGGCTACTTTACTCATTTGTGGAACCTCTCTGCTTTTGGTAGTATCCTTCAAAGATACATTCTTCTGAACCATCCGCTCTTGGGCGACTGTCGACTTTCCCCTAATTTCTAGTTTAAACCTTTAACCACCACCTCCTTGAAATTTCTTTCTTGGAAAGTTGTTTTTCTCATTGCAGTCACCTCAGCACGCCGCATCAGTGAGTTGCAAGCTTTGGTGCCTAATCCACCTTATACAAGGTTCCATCATGATAAGGTAGTCCTCAGGACCAATCCACACTTTATGCCTAAAGTGGTCTCGCCTTTTCATCTGAACCAAGAGGTATATTTACCTGTCTTTTTTCCAGGACCTAATGCATCAAGTGCAGAGAGGAATCTTCATACCTTGGATTGTAAGAGAGCTCTCGCTTTTTACTTACAAAGAACACAGCAACATAGAAAGTCTTCTCAACTCTTTTGTTGCTTTTGATCCTTCTCATTTAGGACTTCCAGTCTCTAAGAGAACACTGTCCAACTGGATTGCTCTGTGTATTTCTTTCGCCTACCAGAGTAGGAACATTTCTCTGGAGGGCCATGTCACAGCTCACAATGTGAGAGCCATGGCAGCCTCAATGGCTCATCTAAACTCTGTGTCCATCGACCAAATCTGTCGAGCGGCCACCTGGGCCTCGGTTCATACCTTCACAGCCCATTACTGTTTGGACAAGGACTCCCGCCGGGATGCCTTGTTTGGTCAGGCTGTTCTCAAACACCTGTTCCATTCCTAATTAACTCCTACCCACCTACCCTGGTCGGATGCCAGAGATCCATGGGAGGAGGTAGAGTCCTTTTCAAGGACACACAACCTGGGGTTTCTCCCTGGCATCTACAGCTAGGGAGTCCCCATATGTGAAGACTCATCTCTGCTTGTTCCTGGAGATAGCACAGTTACTTACCTGTAACAGGTGATCTCTGGGAACAGCAGGAATAAGTCTTCACAACCCACCCACCTCCCCTAGGAGTTGTATCTCTCTATCTCTCTTTCCTTTCCTCTCTCTCTCTCTCTCTCTCGTTGTCTCAGCTTTAAAACTCGAACTGGAGAGAGGCGGTTGGGAAAGGCGGGAAGGCAGCGCGCAGGCGCTGTGGGATGCTCCCAAAAGCTTTATTAGACGCTGGGGAGCGTTCCCGCGCAGGCTCCGTCGGTACCGACGATACCCATATGTGAAGACTTATTCCTGCTGTTCCCAGAGATCACCTGTTACAGGTAAGTAACTGTGCTTTCCATGTCATCCTGCTATACCAGTCCAGATGAGTAGGTTGTAGCCCCCTACCAGCAGATGTGGAGACAGAAACATCGCAGAGTCTTCTCAAGACCTCATTCTTCCACTAACAGCCAGTACACCTAGGGCATAGCTCAGTATTGCTTTGTCTCCAACAGATGGTGGGTACAACGTTTTACAGCTCTGAAATCGGATAAAGCTCTGAGAAAGATAGATTGATTTTGCTTGTGAGCAACCACCCTCAGGGTGACTTTCTCACTAGAGTACAGCATTAGAGAGTCCACTAGACTTACCCTTAAAACCAGTGTTCTTTTGGGTATTGCCATATGGAGGAGGAGAATTGGTTCAACTCCTCAACTTTATCTTGCTTAAGGACCAGTGGAGCAGCGAAATGTTTTGGAAAGGAGTTGGAAAATTCAAGCCTCACACAACCTCAGTATCCCCTTCGTCCTCCTCCTCCTCTTCCCTGAAGCCTGTGAAGCCAGGCTTTAAGCAGCATCTAACATTAAAGTTGTTGGCACGGACACATGCCTGCTTCTAAGAAACACTGCCTGGTCTGCAAAAACCAGAGAGTTATGTCGCTGGATTCTGGTTTCTGTAATTCTGGCTCTTGGGGTACCCATCTTCCTCTCACAGTGAGGGGACACAAGTGCTCTAGCCTTCTTGTCTTCACTGCAGGAGGTTTCGGACACGGCAGTAAAAAAGCATGGTCTCAGGACCTTGGAATCAAGCACTAGCTTTGCTGGCCGCTCCCCTACTCTTAAGGTTCCAATGGCCAGTCTTTCCTCTGTGGGTGGGGACTCTATTTCTGTCAGGGAGCTCCCAGAATTCTTGTTTTTATAGCAAGCTTGGTTCTTCTGGCATAGAAATTAAGACCCTAGGGCCTCCTGGTCCTCTCTCTCTCTCTGCTTGGAAGAAGGGGCCAGTGGTGAGTTGAAACCTGGCCCAGGCGCCACCTCCCAATCAGTCTCTTTTGGAGATTAGAGTCTAGAGATTTGGATTGCCTTTCTTTTGGCAAAGGCCTGGAGTCCAATTCTGATGCCTCAAGTGTTTATTCCAACCTTGAGGGTGATATGTCTTCTGCTTCCGGTGGAGGGTGGTGCAGCCCTAAAAGACCACCTGGATCATAAGATGGACTCTCTCCTGAAGAGTCAGTTCTTGACTTTGTTATCCTCCATTTGGCTATGTATGTGGATCTGATGACTCAAGCTCTGCTTCAGTAGATTCAATCTTTTGCTCCAGCGGATACTACTGACATCCTGGAGTTAGCATATGACAAAGATTGTTGCCATGTAATGTCTCGCCCACTTGGTGGCTAAAGACTTTGCTTTGTTGATGGTGACACAACACTGGCTATGGCTATGGCTGTGGCTTCCAAGTCCCTATTGTCCTGCTTGCTTTTAAAGAGAAGCTTTTGTTTGGAGAGGACTTGGAGAAGCTGGTTAAGGATTTGGACAAGTTCAAACACCATCACCTCCTGGAAAACAGGTGAAAAGGACCTGGAAAGCAAACTGGTGTGCTTCCTTGGCATCTGTTCATTTTCTCCTCAATCCAGATATCTCAAATCCCAGAGTTCCCGTGACCCCCATAGATATCACCCTGGAACCTTCTCTTCCTCTTCTGACTTTCAGTCTCAGACTCATGGATCCTGGGAGCCTTTCATTTACAGAAGTGCTACTTCCCGTCCAGTGCATTGATGGGATGGGACCTAATTCTTACCTGCCTCCAGTAGGCAACAGGCTGCTCCTTTTCTACTAGGAGTGGGCCTGGGTCACCAAGGATCGTTGGGTGCTAGGCTACCTGCATTACAGAACAAAGTCATGCTGAATGATGTCTATCTCGTATACCTTCATTGTCTCCTCACATAGCTTTGCAGCCAAGAGAAACACCTGTCAGTTCATACAGGAAATGTTAGTCCATCTGTGAGTAGTGGTCCCAATTCCTCCTGCCGAGCAGGGCAAGGGCTGGTACTCCATCTGCTTCGTGGTGCCAGAGACTGTTCGTTTTGGCCAATTTTTGACCTAGAGGATTAACGCCCACCTGTGAACCCTACACTTCCATATAGAGACTCTGCGGTCAGTGATCCATGTGGTACAGCATGGGAAGTTCTTGCATCTCTGGATCTAGCCAAAGCTTATTTCCACATTCCTATCTGCAGGATTAACATAGCTTTCTCTGTTTCGCTATGCATATCTCATTTTCAATTTGCTGCTCTTCCCTTTGGTCTCTCTACCACCCCAAGGACATTCTCAAAGGCCAAGGTGATGGTGGCCGCAGTGCTGAGTGGCCAAGGGATCTGTGTTCTCCCATATCTAGACGATTGGCTCATTCAAGCTGGGTCGCAGTTGGAAGCTTTTGAGAGTTGGCCTGTGTGGTGTAGTTCATGGGTGATCAATTATGGGAAGAGTGACTTGGAGCCTTCCCAGTCGCTGGAATATCTGAGAGTGCAGTTCAGCACTCGGGTAGTCTAGGGCCTTCCTACTCAGAGAGGGTGAAAATGTTGTTGTCCCAGCTGGCAGCCTTCTGGGTTCAGCAGATTCCCAGAGTTTGAGATTATCTGCAACTTCTCGACTTGATAGTGACATTATTCGAAATGGTGCCTTGGGCATGAGCTCATATGAGACTGCTACAGAAGTCCTTGATGTCTCGTTGTTTTCCAAGTTCTCAGGATTTTGAGGCCAGGCTTCCCCTCCAGTCAGATGGTATCCAGCTTGCTTTGGTGGAGGCAGCCCCAGCATCTGAGGAGGGCATGCCATTGGCTGATGATTTGTGGCTACTCCAGTTGATGGATGCCAGGCTGTTTGTCTGGGAGGGGGGGGGGTGTTCATCGTCAGAACCAAACAACTCAGGGCCGTTGTAGTAGCTGAGACTCTGCATGGCTCATCAAACTCTTTGAGGCAAGAGCCATTTATTTGACCCTTTTGTACTTAACATCCGGTCCCTAGTCCAGGGCAAAGTGGTGTGGGTATTCTCAGACAATGCCATGGTGGAGGTATGTCAACCAGCAAGAGGACACAAAGTGCTGGAGTGGTCCTGGAGACTCTTGGGCAGAAAGGAACCTCCTGGTTCTTTTGATGCAGCACATTGTGGAGGTAGACAACATGGAGGCAGACCTTCTCAGTTGCCATTCTCTTGATCCTGGGGAGTGGGAACTGAGTCGGTCAGTGTTTCATCAGATTCTGTGCCTCTGGAGTCATCCCCAGAAGGATTTGATGATGACCCGATCCACAGTCAAAGCAAGCAGATTCTTTAGTCACCCCAGGGAGGTAGGTTTGAGGGTATCGATACCCTAGTTCAGTCCTAGCCAAAGCAGTGTCTGCTGTACGTGTTTCCTCTGAGGCTGCTCGTGGGGTATGGTGCTTCGCGGCATAGAGCGACATCTTCGCCTGATGGTACTGATGGTGCCAGATAGGCCACTGAGGCCGTGGTTTGGGAACTTGATGCAGCTTCTGCAGGAACCTCACCTACAACATTCCCCAGCCCAGGGGCTTTTGCTGCAGGAACCGGTCCCTTGCTTATGGCTTGACTCTTGAGAAGCATTTAGCATGGAAGGGCTATTCTCATGCCATGGTTTCCATACTCCTCGAGGCTGGGAGAAGTTCTACCAACCTTGCCTACTTCTGCATCTGGTGTGTCTTTGAGCGTTGGTGCAGTGAGCGTCAGGTTGGTCCTAATAACGGCAGACTTGCCTTTCTTGCTGGCCTTTCTTCAGGATGGCCTTGACAAGGGCAGTTCCCTAAGGTTCAGGTGGCAGCTCTATCATGCTTCAGGGGACTGGTGACATGGCGTTCTATAGCCTTGCACGGAAAACATGTCTCATTTGGCACCTGCATCCCTCTCCTCTTGGGATCTCTGCCTGGTGCTGTGGGCCCCGAGGTTGGAGCCCTTTGGGTCCTTGAAGCAAATCATGCTTAAAAATCTGACCCTTAGCTGGGAGATGATATTCCGGAAAAGGAAAGGGGGGTGTTAAATCATTGTCTGGTGGCAGCGAGAAACGAGATAGCGCACAAGTGGCTTGGGAGGGGGAATCCCTAGGGGGGGGGGGGTTTCATCAGAAGAATAGAGAACCTGTGTGTGATGTATCGGCTGACAGGGAAGAGACATGGGAAAGAGGATAAGTGGATGGAACAATGGAAGGGTGTCTGGAAATGGCTGGGGAAATGGGAAGCAGAAGAGGGGTAGGGGAGGGGTAGCACATAGGTACGCTTCAAAGGGGCTGCTACGGGGCTGATTGGCGAAGATGAGTCCTTACATATATAAGTGAAGTATGTGCACATGTGAGTTGAATTAAAGGGGTAAATTGTTGTGGGGGGTGTTGGGGGGAGGAGGGTCGGATAGTAGTGTAAGCTGTACGTTAGGCTCAGATTGTATTAGGATAGTATAGTCTGGATGCTGATGGCATGTTTATGTACAAATATGTTATGCTGGGTGGAACAGGAGTGACTGAACGACGGTTATACATTTTAGCATATATGAATGGGGAATGGGGAGAAGAGCTGAGGGATATAATGTAGAGGAGCTGTTAAGTAAAGCGATGGATAATGAAGAATATCAGTGATTTAGCTGAGATATACGGGGGGGACATTGTGTATGTCATGTCATGAGGGGGGGAAGTACAATGTTGAGTTATTTAGATGTTTGTAACATGAATTGTAATGTGTAATAAGTTAAATGGCAAAAAAAAAATTTGACCCTTAAGACAGTCTTTTTGGTCACAATCTGCTCAGCGACACGTTTCTCTGAGCTGTAGGCAATATCTTGCAGGGACCCTTATTTGTCCTTGGAGGAAGCCATGTACATTTGGCCCAGCCCTTCCTTCTTACCTGAGGTTGTTTCATCCTTTCATGTTAATCAGCTGATCTATCTGCCCTCCTGTACTAGGGTACAGTGCCATGGGAAGGATCAGACCCTTTTGCCTGGTACATGTCTGGTATCTTAAGGTTACTAATTCCTTTCGCAAATAAGACTGTCTATTAGTGCTGTTTGTGGAACCACGTAAAGGTGATGTGGCTGCAAATTCTCCCCTAGCGTGCTGGATTAGGAAGACCATTGTGTCTCCGTATCTGTTGCAGAACTGGATGGTTCTGGAGAGTTTACAGACATTCTTATGGGCGAAGCGCAGCTCGCTTGTCCCCTCAGACATTTGTCATGAGACAACGGGGGCATCACTTTCCACTTTGGTCAAGCATTACTGCTTGAATGTCCATGCTTGGGCAGACACTGCATTTGGCTCAGAGGTCTTGAAATCTGCTGTGTCTTCCTTCTGCTCAGTGGAATTGTAGCTTTGGTATGTCCCACTTGTCTGGACTGATCTAGCAGGACAACATGAAAAATGACATTTTACTTGGTAGATAATGTCCTTTCTTTGAATCCTGCTAGACCTGCCCAGGACCCGCCCCTGGAACCTGTTTGGTCTGCTGTATTCTCTGTGGTTAGCCCTGTGGCCCATATCCTTTGATAAGCCTTCTGTCTGATTCTGATCCTGTGTACATAGTTATAGTTCTTGTTCTGTTGAGCATTATTATCTTCACTAAGATTGTGTGTAGTGTGTAATTCTTGGCCATGTACTTGGGTACGAATACTGTGGTATCCCCAGGGGTACTGGCTGTTAATGGCAGGATGAGATCATAAGAAGCCTCTGGAATGTTTCTCTGTCTCCACATCTGCTGGTAGGGGGACACAACCTACTTGTCTGGATTGGTCTAGCAGGACTCGAGTAAAGGACATTATCTAGTAAGTAAAATGTCACCTTTAGTGGATATGCTAATTTGCTAGTTGCCCAAATAAAAATATCAATCTAGGTACAATGCACATTTTTTAGGGCAACAATCCTGCCCACCCAACTTAAGGTGAGAGGAGCCCAATCCACTAACTTCATCTCCAGTTTGTGTAGCAATGGTTTATAATACGCTAAACAATTCAGTGAGGTTTTGAGAGATCTATATCCCTAAATAACATATCGAGAGTTCTGCTCATTTAAAGGGGGAATTATCCAAGACTGAATCTTTGGCCAGTCCCATAGTTAGCACTTTTTTACCCTAAATTGACCCAGAATCCCAAGTAGAGCAAGGATTTCTTAAATCTCCTCTAACAGTAGAAGTTCCGCTTGAGGGCGAGTCATGCAAATGTGTTATCCACATATAGTAGCATGATGTTGTGGCGCTTTTTTGTTGTTTTTTTGCTTCTCATTGCTCATTTTGACTGCCCTGGTTTCTTCCCATTGATGAATCTTGGCTGCAGAAGCCTCTATCACTAATGCAAAATGCACAGGAGATAGTGGGTATCATTGTCTCATGGCCCAATACAAATCAAATTCTTCAGACGTATAACCGTTAACTGTAGCTTTAGTATATGCATACAGAGCTCTTACCCCTTGGATAAACTGATGCCTGAAATTAGCATATGTCAATATGCAGAAGAAAAACTCCCACTCCACCCCATCAAAAGCTTTTTTTCCTTTGGTACCCAAGGCCATGTAAATGGCAGGCTTCTTACAATTCTTTAGTGTTTGTATAACATTAACTGACCGTCTTATGTTATTTAACATATAGCAACAGAAATAAACCCAGTTTGATCTGGGTGAATGATCTGGGGAAGTTTACATTTCAAATATCCAGCCTACATCTTGGCAAACAGTTTTGCTCTGTAATTGCCACATTTCTCCTGGGCTTTTCCATCTTTATGTAAAACAATAATCTTGACCTGATTCATGGAAGAGAGGAATGTGTCCCCTTCCAGCACATTATTGAAAACTGACGATAATAGAAGGACCAACTCCTCCTACAGGATCTGGTAATACTCAGCAGGAAAGCTGTCCTCTCCTGCAGCCTTCCCTTTTGGGCAGGGAGGTGATGGCAGCCTCCACCTCCTCTGTGAGAATCATTTGACTTAGAACCTCTGCATCTTTGCCCTCTAGCCTGGGAAGACCTACTGATTCTGTATACTGCCTTATCCATGAATAGTCATTTGAGCACTCAGATCTACAAGGTGTGACAAAAAAGAAACAAGACTGTGGCAGATGACTCCATGCCAATTGGCTAAACGCTTATGTCACTGTGTTGTGCAACATCTCGCCACTCTTCTGCTATAACATTTTTCATCTCTCTCTCTGTTTTTCATTTTCAGGTTTTTTTGTAGCACATGTCATGCAACTGGAGGTGGCAGAAATATGGAGGAAAGAATCAACTTGAAATTTCTGGTTAAGTTGGAGAAGGGCCCAACTGAGTGTCCCCAACTTCTCCAAAAGACTTATGAAGAAGATGCAATGTCAAGGCTGCAAGTCTTCAAGTGGCACAAATGCTTAAAGACTGGCCGCGAGGAGGTGGAGGATGACCCCCAAGACAGGATGGCCTTCCACGACAGACAGCTGAGAACATTGACAGAGTGAACCAGCTGGTGCGGAGTGATCGCAGATTGACGGTGTGGATGATAGCCGAAGAGCTCAGCCTGAACTTGGGAGTCAGTGCAGACCATCTTGGTGCAGGAGCTGGGGATGCGGAAGGTTTGCGCCAAGATGGTGCCCAAGCTTTTATTAGACAACCAGAAGGAGCACTGGGTCAATGTTTGTCGAGACTTGCAAGAGAAGATCGGAGAAGATCCAAAGTTCATTGGCCAAGTCATCACAGGAGATGAGACTTGGGTCTTCCAGTACAAACCTGAAAGCAAGAGACAGAGCCTGCAGTGGAAGACTCGACTGTCACCCAGACCCAAGAAGGCGTGCATGTCCAAATCAAGGATCAAGGTCATGCTGATCGCATTCTTCGACCAGAAGGAAGTGATCCATCATGAGTTTATACCTGAGAGTCAGACAGTCAACCAGCACTTCTACCAGCAGGTCCTCAATCGCCTCTATGACTGGGTTTGGCGCAGCAGGCAGGCTCTGTGGAGAGACAAGTCGTAGCTACTCCACCACGACAACGTGCCCGCACACACCGCGCTCAGTGTGAGGCAGTTCTTGGCCAACAGACAGATCACAGCTGTCGACTACCCTCCTTATTCCCCATATCTCACACCGTGTGACTTCTGGCTCTTCTCCAGGCTGAAGACTGTGCTCAAAGAAACTCATTTCGCCTCTGTAGAAGAGATCAAGGCCACTGTGATGAGGGAGCTGAGGGACCTCAAGGAGGAGGACTTTACCAAGTGCTTCCTTATGTGGCCGAAGCAAATGCCGAAGTGCATTAACTCTGAGGGGGATTACTTTGAAGGGGACAATGAGTAATTTCTCTGTAGATTTTGTAATAAAACATTAATGGGACAGTCTCATTTTTTTTTGTCACACCTTGTATGCAGGTTTTGTAGAATTCTGGAAACTCCCTGCATATGTTCTCATTAGCACATAAGTGCTTGTTGTTGTTGTTAAGTGCCGTCGAGTCGGAGTCGACTCATGGCGACCCTCTGGATAGCTATCCTAAATTGTGTTCGATCTTCAGTCAGGCGGCTCATTGTTGACAGACTGGTACCCGTAGCTGCTGTTATTGTATCGATCCATCTCATTGCTGGCCTTCCTCTTTTGCGTTGACCTTCTATCTTGCCAAGCATGATGTCTTTCTCTAATGATCTCTCTCTCCGCATGATGTGTCCAAAGTATGAAAGTCGAAGTCTTGTCATCTGAGCGTCTAAAGAAAGCTTAGGTTTGATCTCCTCTAGTACAGACTGTTTTGTTCTTCGGGCAGTCCATGGTATACACAGTATTCGCCGCCAGCACCATAATTCAAAGGCATCAATTTTCTTCCTGTCTATCTTTTTCACTGTCCAGCTTTCACATCCATATGATGTTATTGAAAATACCATGGCTTGAATAAGTCGAATCTTTGTATGGAGAGAGACATCTCTGCTCTTGAGAATCTTATCCAGGTCTTTCATAGCCATTCTGCCAAGAGCAATGCGTCGTCTGATTTCTTGACTGCTTGTTGCTTCTTTATTGATAGTTGATCCAAGTAGGTTAAAGTTATTCACGATTTCAATTTCTTCTCCTTCGACGATGAACCTGTTGATTATGCCAGTTGTCATGATCTTTGTCTTCTTTACATTAAGGTGCAGGCCCATTTTGAGACTATGTTCTTTGATTGTGAGAAGCAAATGTTTCAGATCATCTTCACTTTCCGCCAGTAATGTGGTATCATCAGCATAGCGAAGGTTGTTGATAAGTCTTCCACCAATCTTCACACCTCTGTTGTCTTCATACAATCCTGCTTCTCTGATGATTTGTTCTGCATATAAATTAAACAGGTAGGGGGAAAGTATGCAGCCTTGTCTTACACCTTTGCTTATTTTAAACCATTCTGTTTCTCCTTGTTCCGTTCGAACTGTTGCTTCTTGATCAATGTACAGATTGTGCAAAAGAACAATCAGGTGTTCTGGTATACCCATGCTTCTTAATGTGGCCCAGAGTTTCTCATGGTTTACACAGTCAAAAGCTTTGCTATAGTCGATAAAGCACAAATAGATATCCTTTTGGTATTCTTTAGTCTTTTCAAGGATCCATCTCACATCCGCAATGATGTCTCTCGTTCCTCGCCCTTTTCTGAATCCTGCTTGCACTTCAGGTAGTTCTTGTTCCAGGTATGATTGTAGTCTCTTTTGAATAATCTTCAGTAGAATTTTGCTGGCATGTGGGATCAGAGCGATTGTGTGATAATTTCCACAGTCAGTTGGATCACCTTTCTTTAGTACTGGTATAAACACAGATCTTTTCCAGTCAGTTGGCCATGATGCTGTCTTCCATATTTCTTGGCAGAGCCTTGTAAGTACGGTAACAGCTGCATCAGATTGCTGTAATACTTCTATGGGAATGCAATCAATGCCTGGTGCTTTGTTCTTTGATAAGGCTTTCAATGCTGCTTCAACTTCTTCTTTCATCACCAATGGTTCCAGATCACAAGGTACAGGTTGAAACGGCTGTTGGTCCACTTGATCTTTAGCATATAAAAACTCTGTATTTTCCTTCCATCTTTTCTTGATCTTCTCAGCATCATTCAACATAGAACCTTGAGCATCTTGTAACATTCCAATTCGAGGCTGGAACTTTTTCTTTAACTCTCGTAGCTTTAGGAAAGCTGATCTTGTTCTTCCTCTAATAGTTTCTGCTTCTATTTCCTTGCATGCGTCATTGTAGTACTTTTCCTTGTCCTGTCTTGCTGCACGTTGGAAATCTCTGTTGAGTTCTGTGATTGTCTTTCTTTCTCCTCTGGCTTTAGCTTCTCTGCGTTTCTGGGCAATTTTCAGAGTTTCTTCCGTCATCCATTTTGGCCGTTTTTTCTTTTTTCACCTTTTGTAGAGACTTCTCGCTTTCTTCCAACACAACCTTCTTGATGTCATTCCATAACTCTTCTGGAACTCTATCATTTGTATCTAAAGCAGCAAATCGATTTTGCAGGCAGTCTTTAAATTCCAGTGGTATATTCTCAAGGTCATATTTTGCTGCATTCATGAGTGGTTTGCTCTTTTTCAGCTTTAGCTTGAGTTTGCATACTAGTAGTTGATGATCTGTACCACAGTCAGCTCCAGGTTTTGTCTTTGTTGATGTTATAGAGCTTTTCCATCGTTGACTTCCACAGATGTAGTCAATTTGATTTTTATACAATCCATTGGGTGAAGTCCATGTGTACAGTCTCCGCTTGTGTTGCTGGAAGAAGGTGTTCGAGATGAATAGATCGTTGGTCTTGCAGAATTCTATCAGTCTTTCTCCAGCTTCATTTCTGTTGCCAAGTCCATATTTTCCAACTACTTTGTCTTCTTCTTTGTTGCCAACCTTTGCGTTCCAATCACCCATGACTATCAGGATATCCTGTTTGCATGTTCTGTCAATTTCAGCTTGTACTTGTTCATAGAACTCTTCAATTTCATTCTATTCTGCAGCTGTTGTTGGGGCATATACTTGAATTATAGTTGTGTTGATAGGCATTCATAAAGAGCTCAGACATTAACCTGGCCCTTCTTTTTCTATTATAATAACTAGCCGTCTTATGTTGTCTACCCTGTTACTACATTCCATGTAGTTCCATTAGATAGTCTGAGTAGAAAAATAATTTTTTTTCAATATCCAGGGAATTTAATTTAGTCCTCACTGCCAGAAGTTTGATACACCTTCGAAGAGCCTGAGGCTGTATGGTGGCATTGCAAGAGAGTTACGTCAGATCTCACATAATTTTCTCCCTTTCCTGTTATCGGGGGTTTTTTTTCTGTCTCGCTGCTTTCTGTATTAGAATCTCCCTCCATAAGCTTTCCTGTTTTCCCAGAGATTGTGGCTTGTGGTATCAGCAGAGCCATTCCATATCAAATAGTCTCCATGGTTCCCAGAGCCTGTCTCTTACCTGCATCTATTGCAGTAAGCTATATTGAAGCACCAAGTCCTTGGACTAGATATCTGGCTCCACTCCTAGGTTCCCATGTCCCAGATACCATTCCATGATCTTAGAGAATAATAGGATTTATGGCTAAGAAGTGAAATAATCTATTCTGCCCCTTATGACCAAAAAATAGTCCAAGCTAGAATACGAATAATTTTTCTGTGAGTAGGGTTATTTTTCCTCTCCATAGAACCATTATTTTCAGGCTAGTCCTGAGCTCCTTCCTTCCCTTTAGGACCATGTTCATTGATATTTGAAATGATCCAAGAATCTCAAAGTGCAATTTATATTGCCAACTATCAATATATCCCTCTTAGTTATCTTCTCAAAATGGTTCTTTATTTCAGCAGTAGTTTGAACAGCTGGAGTAAAGAACCGTTTGGCCCATTTGGGATATAGACTAGATTGAGATATCCATTATGGATATTTATCTGGCCTGTTACCCAGACCACCTGCCGTATGGGATATATCTGGAGTTAAGGAAGTTTGACTACCCTGAGCTTACTAAGACTAACCAAGACAAGAGAAGCATGCTAAAATAATTTTGGAAGAAATACATTTTAAAATTATTTGAAATGGAATGAACATATTTTTTTAAACATATTTTGTCCAAAATTATTTTAGCATGGTTCTCTTGTCTTGGCTAGTCTTAGTAAGTTCAGAGTTGTCAGGCTTCCTTAACTCCAGATATACCTCATTCCTGAAGACATTGGTGATGCCAATAAGAAGAATGGGTGCATGCAAATCTTTGATGCATCTTCAAAATATCTCACTAAGCCCATCCAAACGTTGCTGTGCAGCATCACATTCTAAATTTTAAAAGTATACCAAAATGGGGGCCATAAAGACACCAGCAAAGCAAAGGTTTATCAGCAGCACCAAGGAAAGAAGACCTGGTCACAACTGATCGTGCCCCCTAGCACCTGATGTCAAGAACAGCCAAAGCATTATCGGCCCTTGCAGCCCAATTGTGGCCAAAGCATGCAATGAAAGTGTGCAGTAAGACAAGTGCTCATTATGACAGGGAGAAACTTGCATAATCTTTACAGTTTTCCAGATCATGCCACGTCTTACTAAGGGGAACTGATGTTTCAGCCATAATGCTGAGACATCTTCACCCTGAAAGAAAGCAACAGCATGATGGTTGAAAGGTCTGTTCTACTTAGTAAGATGCAGCATAACCTGGAAAACTGCAAAGATCATGATGCTAGCTACGAAAGCTTAAGAGAACAGAATCTTGCATGACAGAATGTGGAGGGGATTTGGGAGACAGTAAGAGAATGTCGGAACCATTCTATTACAATCCGGTAAAACAACAATGTACTTACGTGTAAATATGTAGATATGTAAATAACCCCCCCCCCCCTTTTCTAATGGAAGAAAGATCAAATTTCCCAACTATTGTGTGTCGTGCTTAGCCTGTAGATCAATTTGTATTTCTTATCCTGTAGATCAATTTGTATATTTTTGAAAATGTTTCTTATCCTGTAGATCAATTTGTATATCTTTGAAAATGTTTTGTCCTGATCTGACAGTTTCCATCATGTAATCAAACCCCTCCTTATCGCTGGAAGTAACGGTATACAAATGCATGCTAAATAAATAAATAAAAACACTGAGCTAAGCACAAAGAGAATCAAAAGTATGACTAGGAATCTGCATGTCTGTCTGATAATTGCCTTAGTGAAACTTTCCATTTGTCTTAAACAGCTCTGCATGTTGCTAATAGGTAAAGCTCCAGAAATAATTTGGAGCTCTCACCAGCATATCTCAATATTTCATTTACTATTTTATTTATTTATCTAGTCTGACAATATTTAGATGATTTTGCAAGTAATACTGCTATAATATGCCTTTATGAATTTTACTCTGCATGTGTTTTCCTGCAGCTTCATCTACCAGAGGGCAAACAGAATTTCTATCTGAGGTATTGGATGAAGTACAAGGAAAACTGTTTGTTGTTCAGGACCCAGATGATGGTATGTGTTCTAAAACTTTAGATAGAAATAAGACAGCAGAGCTTACAGTAGGTGTAAGTTCATTTTTCAACCCACACTCTTGTAACTTGGTTCTTACAGGGCTGAGGTGGCTTCTGTAGTAGCTTTTTGACTTTCTGGAAGGTATTCTGGACACTGTTCTACAGTGGCACCTACTGGTTCAAAGAACACACTGCTCCGCAGGGGAGTTGAGTTATATATCACTGGCCAGATATTTAAAGGGATTAATGCAGTTAGCGCCACTGAATATCCGTGAGTACCGCTGCTGCACACCCTGATGCTAGCCGGCTAGCACTGGGGCATTCCAGGGATGATACCCAGAGATAACTGGGCAGTGGTGATATTGAGCGACTGTCTGGTTATCGCAGCATGGAAAAAGAACATAAGATATGCCATACTGGGTCAGACCAAGGTCCATCAAGCCCAGTATCCTGTTTCCAACAGTGGCCAATCTAGGTCACACGTACCTAGCAGTTTCCCCAAAAGACACAGGTTCCGCAATGCTTGTACTGGGTCAAGCATTGATATCCTGGGTCCCTTCTTAATAATGGTTTATGGACCTTTCCTCCAGTAACTTGTCCAAACCTTTTTTTAAACCCAGCTACACTAACAGCCTTTGCTACATCCTCCGGTAACAAATTCCAGAGTTTGACTACAAGTTGAGTGAAAAAATATTTTCTTTTATTAGTCTTAAATAGTTTACCCTGTAGCTTCATTGCATGTCCCCTAGTCTTTCTATATTCTGATAATGTAAACAATCGATCTACGTTTAACCATTCCACTCCGTTCATTAATTTATAGACTTCTATCATATCTCCCCTCTTCCGTCTCTTTTCCAGGTTAAAGAGCCCTAACCTTTTTAGCCTTTCTTCATAGGAGTATCCTTCCATCCCCTTTACCATGTTGGTGGCTGTTCTCTGAACATTTTTTCTAATAACGCTATATCCTTTTTAAGATACGGAGACCAGAATTGCACACAATATTCAAGGTGCGGTCTCACCATGGAACAGTATAGAGGCATTATAATATCTTTTGTTTTATTTTTCATTCCTTTTCTTATGATACCTAGCATTCTATTTGCTCTCTTGGCTGCCGCTGCACACTGGGCCGAGGGTTTTAACATGTTATCCACAATGACGCCTAAATCTTTTTCCTGGGTGTTGGTTCCTAATGTGGAACCTTGCATCGTGTAACCATAGTTTGGGTTGTTCTTCTCTAGGTGCATAACTTTGCACTTGTCCACATTAAATTTCATCTGCCATTTTGATGCCCAGTCTTCCAATTTATCAAGATCCTCTTGCAATTTTCCACATTCCTCTTGGGTTTTAACAACTTTAAATAGTTTTGTGTCATCTGCAGATTTGATAACCTAACTCGTTATTCCACTTTCCAGGTCATTTATGAATATGTCAAAAAGCAGCGGACCCAGCACAGATCCCTGGGGTACACCACTATTCACCTTTCTCCATTGGGAAAATTGGCCATTTAGCCCAACCCTCTGCTTTCTATCTTTTAACCAGTTCCTGATCCACAGTAGTAAACTGCCTCCTATCCCATGACTCTTTAGTTTTGCCAAAAGTCTCTGATGAGGGACCTTATCAAAGGCTTTCTGAAAGTCCAGATACACTATATCAACCGACTCACCTTTGTCCACCTGTTTATTCACACTTTCAAAAAAACATAACAGATTAGTAAGACAAGATCTTCCTTGTCTAAAGCCATGTTGGCTGTCTCCCATTAGGCCATGACTATCTACATGCTGAGTAATTTTATTCTTTATGATGGTTTCTACCATTTTTCCCGGTACTGACGTGAGGCTCACTGATCTTAGTTAGTTCTTTAAAGGCTGGCCTACCTTTCTCTGCAGAAACTAACTGGGCTACGGCTGAATATTGCTGCTGTCCAGCTGACCTGGAGATTCGGTGCCAGTGGCTGGATATGGCTGCCATTGAATATCCAGGACTGCAGTTCAGCAGTTGCAGCTAGTCGCTTTAGCAGTATAGCCTCCGTCACTGAATATCGGGCTCCACGTTTATAAATCACCTATCAGAAAAGGTTAAGCATTGTACTGTGATCATTGTGACGTGAGAGCTGTATTGAAAGGTGGGAACATAAATATACAGCAGCTACAAGCAAAGACTCCTAGTGCCTCAGCTTTCAGTTCTTCTCACAATTTTCATGGGTGAGAGCAGGACTGAAACTGATTCCATTTGGGATCAAAACCTAAGAATTGAAAAAGGAATGCACGTTTTATTTTTAAAAAAATTCTCTTAAAGACAAAATATAGTGGGTGGGAGGTAACCCAGACAGGAGCATATGCATAGATGCAGTCACTCTCAAGTAGCCAGGGGTAATGTTCTCTCTAAGCTGTGCACACGTGTGTGTGTGTGTGTGTGTGTGTGTGTGCACACAGATTGTGAACCCTGCACATAAAAAATATAATAATGAGACATGTTTTAATTAGTTGTTAAAAGCAACACAGAGAAACTCTGTGTATTTGCCTAATCTTAAGCAGCTGAGCGTGATGACATGACTTAGCTTAAAGTGTTGCTCTGCTCATTTGGCTGTTTGTGTTCCATTGATAAGATGGTGCTATAATCATAGAATTTAATAACGACTGACAGTGTTGCCAGCATGCTTCCCCTTTAAGCTATGCATGTATGCTGGTGCACATGAACTTTCAGTTGCAATGGAGAACCTGGCTTCTATCACTGCTGATTTCTTCTGTGAACCTCACTACATCTTCTCCAACTTCCTCCTTACTTCAAGTACCACTTCTGCCCTGCAGCTCACCGCAGTTCCTGCCACTTTCATTTGAAGAGGGGTGTGTGCTTAGCTCAGTTCTATAAAATTGTTGCAGTATATTAGCAGTGAAAAAATAAGCTATTTTCATAAAAAATTTCAGCAATTCAAATAAAAGCTTGAGTATGACAGACAATATAAGTGTATTATTAAGGTAATAATAATAAAAATGTAGTAATTTCCTTAATTTTTATCACCTTTTTAGGATTATGATTTTTAATAAACAGCTATGGAAGGATATGGAAGGACAGACTAGATAGGCCATGTGGTCTTTTTCTGTCATCATGTTTCTATGTTTCTAGCTACCACTGCATACAGTTGATTGCAAATTTGGCCAGTGGAAATTTTTGTACATGGGCTGAAAATTTTGCACACAAGCCATCAGCATTGGAGGGAACATTGGCCAGGGGTTTGCTGAGTATTAGGGGTAACCAGGACTGGCCTGTCCACTAGGCGAGTTAGGTAGCCGCCTAGGATGGGCGGCGGAGGCAGCAGCAGAACATATGGGTGGCCATGCTGCCCCCCCAGTTGCTGCTGATTCCGTTTGGGGGGGGGGGACGGGCAGTGGCAGTATTTCTAAAAACAGTGGCATAAAGCTACCGCTTTAGGAAATACTGCCACTGCCTTCCTCCCCCTACTGAGATGGAATCAGTGGCAGCTGGGGGGGTGGGGGGCGGCGAGGCTGGAGTTTCTGCCTAGGGCGGCAGAAACCATTGGGCTATCCTTGGGGGGGGGGGGGTTACATGGAGGCAGTGCATGACAGCCCTCTTAAGGATCAACTGATTTCTGAAAACAAATGTAGCTTTATTTATAGAAATGACCTTGCAATAATAATAAAGCTTTACTGAGATTCAGCGGAGTTTGACAGTTGCACTAGCCAAGCTGCAAGACTACCATGACTGTCATGAGAAGAGAGTAAGAAGGGCTAGTACCCTTTGTGCCAAGCCACCATTTTGAGTAAGTCTGAATCTGCAAGCACGTGAGCCTGAAAGGGAGTGCAGAATGCCAAAAGCAGCCTTTTGTCCAAGGCACCCATTGTCCAATTACTACCCGACTGACTATTATATTGTTAATCAACAGATAATCATCTTAGACCAAATCTAGATGATACACATCTGTGTATTATTGATTTAAATAAAGAACTAAACACAAATCCGAGTGCTACTGTATATATCTGATTCAATGAACAAATCTAGTATACCTCCTTCCCTGTCTAAGCGACTACTCTCTTATTTTCTATCCCACATTAACCTGACAGCAGCCCTGCCCTGTAGCCATTCTCTTCACTTCACACACTGGCTTACTTATAGCCAGAAAGCATGTGCAAGGGAAACCATACAGGCACCACTGCTTGTTTACTTTAAGGCTTGTGGTCATTTGGTTATCCTTGCAATTTTGGTTCTTTGCATGTTCTGAGTTTCACATGACATTGCAGGAACCTTGGGCTACTGTCAGCTGCCCAGGTTGGACTCTGCATCTGCCCTGATTTGTTGCACCCACTGTCCAGGTATGGCATGGAATCCGACTGTCTCTGACCCATGTGGCGTCAATATTGGTCAATGGTTTTGGGATTAAAAGCAGTGCATTAAAATCGAGTCTTTTTTTTTTCTCCATAGTGAATTTTTTTCCCAATGCTATGAGAGTGGTAAGTATACTTCTTAATATTTGCTCAAAGATTTAAAATCCCAGTCTGGCCAACTGCATGGTATTATAGTAATGTGAAAAATCAAGTGCAACAACGAAGACCTTGGATTACTTCTTATGCCACGTGCTAACGCCAAAATATTTCCTATTGTACCGTGAAGCAGAGAGCCTTTGCCATGCATCCTTTATAGTCCAGAAGCCAAAGGCTACTAGTTTTTAACATGTGTTCACCCATTTACCTTGCCCTGCAAATGTTCTTTGTAGGAATGTTTTCACATTGATTTGAATACAAGTAAAATAATGTATACAAATTTGTGAGTGTGCTGCTGTGGATGCATGTCCTAGCTGATGTAAAAACCTTAGTACGGAGATGATGTGGAGAGCGAAGGATGCTTGCCAGCTTGGTTCTGGTTCTGTGGTGACAAATAGCTTGTTCAGTTCTGGAGAGTGTGCATTATCTCATCTGCCAGTGTGTGGGCAGCAGTCTCTTGGAGGTTGAGGAAATTTATTAATGGCTGACTGCTGACTTTCATTACAGTGCCTTGACCTTAAAGATGTTGAACTTGCATACAGACTACACAACGTACAGGAGATGGGTGATAATTGGAAATTTGTGGGTAATGCTTACCGACAAAGTATATATTAGTAAGTATAGTGACAAATATTTGCTTAGCATCCTCACATTACTGATTTTTTTTAAACACGTTTAAAAAGTAGCAAAGATTGAAGCTTTAAATGGTGGTACTACTCAAGTTTAACATTTTTGCTAATTCATCTTTGTTGTAAGCGCTAGCCTGTGTCTATTCCATGGTCAAGGTAAGGCAGGAGTGTGGTTGCACATGTCATCCACTGCAGCCATAATCCTCTCTCTTACTGCCACCAGTACATCTGAGATCTGTGTCCAGCTTCCTTGTTTATTTATTTAAACTTTTATTTTTATATCTCCTTTCTACTATTCAAAGCGGTTTACATATAACCAACAAGTGTAACAGGGCATTAGGAGCACTTGTGCATAAAACAAAACAGTAAAACAGTGATATGCGTAGTAACTCGGAGCTATTTACAGTGTAAGTACAGGGGGTAGTTCCTTATCGTCCCTCCAGTTCAGTCCCTCACCTCTGTGTTGTGCACCTCTTCTCGCAGCATGGAGACTGGGCATGTCAGAACTGTGACACCACTGTAGATATCCTGCTGGCACCTCCCACCAGCTCCCAGTGTGTCCAGTCTCCATGCAGCTAGAGGTAGTGAGCCTAGGTGCTGGGCTCACTAGAGGAGCAGATAAGGAGCTTTAGGAAGCTTAGCTAGGGTTTTTAGTTTTTCTTTTCTCCCTATAATGTTTTTTTTCTTTTGATCTGTAGCTTTAAAGCTCATTAAAGCTTGTTAAAAAAAAAAAAAAAAAAAAGCAAGGGCTGAGAGAGGATCGAAAGGGATTTAGAGGAGTCTCTTTTTTCCCTCCCGTTTATTTCTGTCCCCTTTGCCTGCTCTCCCCTCCTTGTTGGCAGGCTTTTCATTTCCTTACCGGCTCAGTTTTCTGTGCTGTAGATTTCCAGTCAGAAACTGTCGTCGGGGACTTCCGGTGACGTCAGGAAGCAGGATGGCGGCTTTCTGAGCGAGCTCCGCGGCGTTCGGAGCAAGAGCTAACAACAAAGCGAACCTACCCTGGTATTGCAAAGTGGGCGGTGTGGACAGATGTCCAAAGCGTCAGAGTGCAAGTCGGTAAAGGAGCGCCTTGCCGAGTACCGATCCCCCTATGAGATGTCGGGGGAGTCGGAGCATGCAGACCATGCGGGCAAGATGGCGGAGGGAGGAGGAGAGCGCGCCGACTCGGAGGGTGAGCAGAACCTGGACCCCGAGTCCCCTGGAGGCCTGAAGGCCTGGCTAATCGACTTCAAAGAGGAGCTGAAGGCCGAAATGAGCCGGCACCAGCAGGAGCTGAAGGAGAGACTGGGCTCCTTGCGACAGGAGGTGCAGGAGCTGGGAGCTAGAGTGGAAGGGGCGGAAGAGACGCTAGAACACCATGCGGCCACGCTGGGGGACCTGCGAGCGGGATGGGCTGAACTGGCCCAAGCGCAGGAGCTCCTGAAAGCAAAGGCTGAAGACCTGGAGGACAGATCGCGGCAGAACAACGTGCGAGTGAGAGGAGTGCCAGAGGAGCAACGCTTTAAGAACTGTGAAGAGACCTTGCTACAACATTTTGGAGTCCTAATGCAGGCGGTGGAGCCAGCGGGAGAGGGAGAGAGATTGCAGGTCAGCATAGAGCGGGCCCCCCGCATCCTTGGCCCCGCTCGGGACAATAAGCCTAGAGACATTATTGCATGTTTGGGTTCTTTCAAGACGAAGGAGAAGCTAATGGCAGCAGCACGGAAGGCAGGGCCCTTTAAATGGGAGGGCGCCGCGATTGAACTGTACCAAGATCTGTCTGCCGGCACGCTGCAGCGGAGGTGGGAGCTGAGAGGGATTACAGCGCTGCTTCGTAGAGAAGGCTGGAGGTATAAATGGTTGTATCCCTTTGGACTAATGGTGACAGTTCAGGGCACCTCCCGCAAAATTCAGAAGGCAGAGGGGGCCTGGCAGATCCTGAAGGAGGAGTTGGGTGTGCAGAACATTCCAGAGAACCAGCTGAGAGGGCAGCCGTGGGAGCAGAGAGCCCAGAACAGGAGTGCGGGAACCAAGTGGCAACGAGTGGAGAGCAAGAGCCGGAGGCTCACTAGACTGTCCAGAGAACAAGCTTTGCCGGGAGCGGTGGACGAGGCTGCAGGGGACTGAGGAGAGAGGAGACCTGTGGAAGGCACTCACAGTGCTTGTAAGAACTTATTCAGGGCTCTCAGGCCCCAGTGACTGGTTTGATTGAACAGTTGTTTGTTGTTGAGAGATATGTGCGGGATGGTGCAGGCAGGTTTAGGGGGGGGATAGGGGGGCTGGGGGACGGAGGGGGACTCTTTGGAAGGGGGGAGGAGGTAGGGGCTTGGTATAGAGGGGGAAGGACTTGGGGGTGCTGGAGTGTAATTGTCCGTTGGTATAGGGGGTTACAGGGGGAGGGGGTGAGCGGGCGGGAGGGGGGTGAAAGGGGGGGGAGCAGAGCGAACGCCACGGGGGGAGTCACCGGGAGCAACGGGGAAGACTCCGGAGGGAGTGGTGATGAGGGGAGGGGAGGGGGGGAGACCCGGTACATTGTAGACAGGGAGGGGGGGATTGGAGACTTCCATGGGGGGTAGGGGCATAGTAGGGTCAATCAATGCAAAGGGGTTGAATGAACCCCGTAAAAGGCACCAATTGTACCGGGAGGTAACGAGATTGGGCTGGGAGATTGTGCTGGTGCAGGAGACCCACTTGCGAAGGAAAAATGTGGGGCTGCTACGCCATGCATTGTACCCACAACAGTACTTTGGGGGTATAAGGGGGACGGAGGAAAGCAAGAAAGGGGGGGTTGCTATACTGGTGCGCCAGGGTAGCTCCTTTAGGGTGAAGGTGGAAGCAAGAGACAAGGAAGGCAGGGTGCTGCTGCTGGGGGGAGAATGGGAGGGGGAACTCGTCACTTTGGTTAACGTGTATGCGCCCCAAGTGGGACAGGCCCAATTTTGGAAGGGGGTGAGTGCCCTGCTGGCCCAACATACTCAAGGTAGAATTCTCCTCGGGGGTGATTTTAATTTGGCCCTTGACCCGAAGTGGGACAGACAGGCCCCGGGGGGAGACGGTCGGAACCCGGCCCGCAGAGTGCTGCGCCGCATCATGCAGCGATATAACCTGAGAGATGTATGGCAGCAGCATCATGAGGGGTGTCGGGAGTATACTTTCTACTCATTTCCCCATGATAGCTTCAGTAGAATTGACTATTTCCTGATGGATGGTCGGTGGAGCTGCCAGGTCCAGGAGGCAGGGATTTGGGAATATTACCTGGTCTGACCACGCGCCTACGTGGGTGACCATAGGTCATGGTCGGGGGGAGGGGGGAGTGCGATTTTGGCGGCTTAATGAAAGCCTCCTGAGGAAGGAGGAGGTGGTGAAGGATGTTAAGAGTTGCCTCCAAGAATACTGGGCAATCAACGACAACGGCGAAGTGGGCAGTGTGGGGCTTTGGGGAGGGATGAAGGCAGTGGTGAGGGGGCGGCTGGTGATGTGGGCGGCCAGATATAAAAAGCAGCGCCAGGCTCGTGAGGAGGCCCTGCAGAGGGAGATTAAACAGGTTGTAGAGAGATATCAATCCCGGGGCAGTCGTCAGGATATTCGATTGCTACAGCAGCTCCGGCTGGAACTGCACAAATTTCAGGTTGAAGAGATAGGGTTCAAGCTAGAGCGGGTAAAGCAGCGCTATTATGAGTGGGGGGACCGAGCAGGCCGAATGCTGGCAAATAAATTGCGGAAAAGGGAGATGCAGATGACCATTAATGGGATAAGAGGGGATACGGGGGAGACATTACGGACAGAAAAGGATATAGGGGAGCAGTTCTGTAGCTTTTACCGGAAATTGTACCAGAGGGAAGGAGGGGGGATGGAGCGGGGGGAGGATTATTTGGATAGGATTGAGCTGGCCCGGTTGGGCGAGGAGGATATCCAGGCCTTGGAGGGGGACATCACTAGGGCCGAGGTGGAGCAGGCCTTGAAGGAGCTTCCACAGGGGAAGGCTCCAGGGCTTGATGGCCTGACGGGAGCCTTTTATAAAACGTTCCGGGAAGAGGTGCTAGACGGGCTGGTGCAGGTGGCCAATGGGATACAGCAGGAGGGGGGGCGCCTGTCCTCTGAGCTGCTGACAGCCGGGATTACTGTTATTTTGAAGGGGGGGCGGGACCCGATGCAGTGTGGATCCTATCGCCCAATTTCACTACTGAATGTAGATGTGAAGATCATAGCGAAGGTGTTAGCCCGGCGGCTGGCGGGTCTGCTCCCA
Source organism: Ichthyophis bannanicus (assembly GCA_033557465.1). NCBI lineage: Eukaryota > Metazoa > Chordata > Amphibia > Gymnophiona > Ichthyophiidae > Ichthyophis > Ichthyophis bannanicus. Next base: position 1,324,852,773 of record CM066032.1, read on the forward strand.
GGGTTGATCGGGTTGGACCAAACTGGATTTATCATGGGGCGGCAGGCATCTGACAACATTAAAAGGGTGCTGGAGGCTATCTGGGGAGCGCGGGAGCAGCAGGATCCGGCCTTGCTGCTAGCTATCGACGCTGAGAAAGCGTTCGATAGGGTGGACTGGGGGTTCCTGTTTGGGGTAATGAGGAAAATGGGGGTGGGCCCAAGGTATTTGAAATGGGTTCAGGCCCTATACCAGGAACCCCGAGCGCGGGTGAGGATAAATGGGCGCTATACGGCAGCCTTAGAGTTGGAGAGGGGGACTCGTTAGGGGTGCCCCCTCTCGCCGCTATTGTTTGCCATAGCTATTGAGCCCTTAGCCCAGGCCATCCGGAGTGATGGGACGATATGGGGGCTGCGGAGGGGGGGAATACACCATAAGATCTCTTTATTTGCGGACGATGTCCTGCTGGTGGTGACAAAGCCGGAAGACTCCCTACCGGCGATTATGGAGCAGCTGGGACGGTACGGAGCAGTCTCCGGGTTTAAAATGAACTCTGATAAGACGGAAGCCTTGGCTATTAACTTGCCCAAATCGGTGGCACAGAGACTGCGAGCATGTTATCCCTTTAAATGGGCTGAGAAATCTATTCGGTATTTGGGGGTTAATATCACAGCTACGCCACAGGGGTTGTACGAAGCAAACTATAGTGCCCTATGGAGGGAGGTAGAACGGGACCTGCAACGTTGGGAGCGCATGGAGATTTCATGGCTGGGCAGAATAGCGGCAATTAAAATGAATGTGCTTCCGCGGTTGCTGTATTACTTTCAGGCTTTGCCTGTGTCCATCCCGGGGGCTCATCTACGAGGGATGCAGCGGAAGGTTAATCAGTATATTTGGAGGAAGAGACCCCCACGAATAGCGCGGGCAGTGATGTATAGGCGTAGGGAGGAAGGGGGGCTGGGAGTACCGAACCTACAGGGGTACTATTGGGCGGCACAGGCTCGCCATGTGATGGATTGGAGGGAAGGGCGGGAAAGGAAGAACTATGAGGAAATGGAAAAGGGGAGTGGACCAGGGCGGCGGCTGGCCTGCTTCCCTTGGATGGAGAAGGGGGAGCGGGGACTAACGGAAGGAGACAGTCCCTTCGTACTGCATGTTTTACGGGAGTGGGATAAAATTAGGGGCCAAGAGCGGAAGGGGGAGGGGACCCCGTTCTCACTGATGCGAGAGCTGTGCCATACAGCAGAGTTCTGCCCGGGGTGGGAAGGGGGGGATATCGGAGGTGGGCGCGGGGGGGGGGCTTGCGGTACTTTTATCAGTTTGTTGATGGGGGAGAGTGGGTCCCTTTTGCAGACCTGAGGGAGGCGTATGACCTGCGCGAGACAGATCGGTTTTACTACGGGCAGGTGGTGCATTTCCTTCGGAAGAAATTGGGGCGGGATGGGTTGGATCGCGATTATACGCCGCTGGAGGTGGTGTGGTATGGGAAGAAGCTTTCGGCGGGTCTCACCTCGGCGTTATACCGGGCGATACAAGGGCCCAGGGGTTGGCAAGCATAGGTACATGAGTGAGTGGGAAAAGGATTTAGGGAGGGAGTTAGAGGAGGGGGAGTGGTAAAGCCTCCTGGACCAGGTGCGATACCTACCCCTGTCGGTAGCAATTAGGGAGAACTGGTACAAGGTGGTGATGCGGTGGTATTACACGCCCACCCGTTTACATAAGATGTTCCCCAGAGTAACTAATAGCTGTTGGAGGGAATGTGGGGGGGAGGGGACCTTCTTCCACATATGGTGGAGTTGCACAAAGATACAGAGCTTTTGGGGGGAGATTCAGAAATGGACCCAGGAGGTGGTGGGCGGTGGAGAGGTGACCCTTGACCCTGGGGGGTTTTTGATGGGGTGGTGGAGTGAGGGGGGCCCGGAACAGGGGAAGAGGCAGATCGTGGCCTGTCTTAGTGCGGCCCGGTGTGAGGTGGCCTATCGATGGAAGCAGAAGCAAGCCCCGCAAGTGGCCCACTGTGTGGCGAGGTTGAGGCAGGTATACTTAATGGAAAAGTTAACAGCTGCGAGGAGACAAAAGATTGACCGGTTCGAGCAGCAATGGAGCAAGGTGCTGGAGTACCTTCGAGCCGATTCAAGGAAGTCACCCGGGTAGGGGGGGGGGAAGGGGGTAGGGAAAGGGGGGGAAGGGGGGGCAGGGGGATGGGTGAAGGGAGGGGGCGGGGGGAGTTATAAGTGGAGGGTATGGGGTGGGGGTAGGAGGAGTTAGAAGGAAGGGGGGAAGGGGAGGGTAGGCGGGGAGGGGTGAGTACGGGGGAGGGGGCGCTGGGGATAAGGGGGGAGCAAACACATAAAACGTTATTGTAGCACTGAGTAGCTTGCTCAGGAATGTTGGTGTGATGTTGACATGGTTGTTTAGATATTGTATAATGTTGGACACTGAGTGCTGTCATTTGTAAGCTTGTTTTATAAATTCTAAATAAAAAAAAAAAAAAAAAAGAAACTGTCGTCGGGCCTTGTTTCTCTACTGCTGCTGCCGGCTGACAGCCTTTCTCAGCTGTACTGCTCACAGGAAGCCCGTTATTCTTATCAGGGTGCAGAGAGGATCCGAAGGCCTCAGAGGTGAGTGTTTAATTCTTTGCTGCTAGTGTTCTGTGAGCGTTTTTGAGCCTGCTGCCGCGTGTGAAGCAGGTTCTGTGGGTTAGCACAGCTCAGGACCTTGGCGGGCCTTTTTCCGGCTGTTTTTTCTTCACAGTGGTCTTTCTCTTTGCTGACAGCTTTCTTTAATTAATCCTTGTAGTTCTCTGCTTACTTGGAATTAATTTTGATTACTTTTAGTTTTCAGTGTTTTGGAGCTCTTAAAGGGCCAGTACAGAAAAGTAAAATAAAAATAAGAGCAGATTCTGCACGTTTTTGTTTAGTTGCCCTATTTGGTGGTCTGCGGGAGCCATTTCCTTTACTATCCAGTCTCTTGGATCCCGTAGCACTAATGCCTACGCGGCCACAATGCCTAGTTTGTGGTGCCCGTAGGGGCTTGGTCTCGGATGCGGGGTGTGTCGTGGCTGTGCATCTGAGGCGCTTACTATGGAGCAAGAAATGCAGGATCGGTCTAAAGAAGGCACGGCTCTGGTGGCGCAGGGTGCTGCCACTTCTGCGGAAGGGGAGTCTCTGCGGGAGTCTCCGTCCGCTCTTCCTACTTCAAATTTGGCTTTGCCCGGTAATCCCGCCACTCCAATGGTGTCGGGGGCAGCTATCGAGGGTTTCTCCCCAGATTTTGTGCTGCTGCTTCATCAGGCTTAATGCTTGTGGCAGCATGGGATAGTCACGGATGCCTCGCTTCTTGGGGCGGCAGGAGGCCAAGCGGCCACCGAAAGGTTTGGTGGTAGTGATGGGAGACCGGTTAAGAGTTTTATTCCTTGTTATAATGTTATTCCAAGTTTTATTCCTTGTTATAATGTAATTTCAATCAGTCTTCTCTGATCCGAAAACTCTTTGTTAAATGTAAACCGCACTGATAACAAATAGTGCGGTATATAAGAATTGTTAAATAAATAAAATAAATAAATAAATAAGAGGGCCTGGTCAGTGGAAGATCAGCCTCTTGGTTCGGACTGGCCGGATGCAGAGGACCTTGAGCTGGAGTCGGAAGCCGGGATGGAGGATTTAGAGGAAGGTAAGATTCAGGAACCTGAAGATCAAGCAAGGATTATCCAAGTCTTTTGAAGGGAGGAGCTGACAGCGCTCATTACGGAGTTCCTTCAGGCTCTCAACCTTTCGTCGATGGTACCAGCGGAGGATGAGGGTTTGGAGGATCCTCTCATTCAGGCGGTACGAAAGTCCCAGGTGTTTTTTCCTGTTCACCATGTGTTTAAGCAGATGATTCAGGATGAATGGGACGTGCTGGAGGCAGGCTTGCGTGGTGTAAGGTCCATGAATCGTGTCTATCCCTTGGCGGATCAAGAACGGGAAGTATTTCGTTCTCCGCGTATAGATGCGGCAGTTTCAGCAGTCACAAAGAAGACTACCATTCCAGTTGAAAGCAGTGGGACTTTGAAGGACGTATAGGATCGGAAGGTGGATGCCTTATTGAAGCAAGCTTTTGAGGTTAATGCTCTGGCTCTGCAGGCCTCTATTTGTGGAGCTTGGGTTGCGAGAGCATGCCTTCGCTGGTCGCAGCGTTTGCAGCAGCCAGTTCAGCAAATGCAGGAGCAGCTAGCTGATGTGACAAGACTAGAGTCAGGTTCCACATATTTGGCCGATGTCCACTATGATCTTATGAGAGGTTTGGCGAATAGCATGGCTTCCTTGGTAGCCGCACGCCGCTATCTTTGGCTTAGGAACTGGATGGCAGACAGTTCCTCCAAGTCGTGTCTGAGCAAGCTTCCTTTTAATGGGAAGCTGCTGTTTGGAGAAGATCTTGATAAGCTGGTCAAGGATTTGGGGGATTCTAAAGGAGGTCGCTTGCCGGAGGATAAACCGAAGCAGGGCCGAGCCCTGTTACCTTCCTGTGGGCAATCTCGGGATTTCAGGAGTTTTCGTACCTCCCGTTTGGGAGGTTTTCAGAGATGACGATTTTCCTCTCGAGGGCAAAGTTTTAGAGGATTCCGGGGAGTGGGCAGAGGATTTGCTAGTCCCTCTTCCTCGGTTTTTCGGAAAGCGCAATGAAGCAAGGTGGACCCAGGAAGGAATTCAGCTGGTAGGGGGTCGACTTCGGGAGTTTCTTCCTGCCTGGGTCTAGATAACATCCAATCAGTGGGTGTTGGAGTTCATTCGCAAAGGTTATTCTCTCAGGTTTGCTCGTCCGGTGGTCGACTCTTTCATCATGTCGCCATGCAGGGGGCGAGAAAGGATGATTGTGGTCCGGAAGACTCTGGCTAGTCTTTTGCAGCTGGGAGCAGTGGTTCCGGTTCCGCGAGAGCACTATGGTATCGATCGATACTCAATTTATTTTGTGGTGCCAGAGAAAGACGGGGCATTCCGCCCGATTCTGGATCTCAAGGGGGTAAACCACTGTTTGCAGGTACCTCATTTCCGAATGGAGACTTTACATTTGGTTATAGTGGCGGTTCGTCAATAGGAGTTCTTGACGTCTCTCAATTTCACCGAAGCATATTTACACATTCCGATCAGAGGTTTCTAAGATTTGTGCTACCATGGGGGCATTTTCAGTTTCAGGCATTGCCCTTTGGTCTGGCGATGGCTCCGCACACCTTCACCAAGGTTATGGTGGTGGTGGCGGCAGCTCTTCGGAAGGAGGGAGTATTAGTTCAGCCCTATCTCGACGACTGGTTGATTCGGGCAAAGTCTAGGGCCGCGAGTGTACGAGTGACAGACAAAGTGGTAGAGCTCCTGCAGAGGCTTGGTTGGGTGGTCAATACGGCCAAGAGCTGATTGGTTCCGATGCAAGTTCTAGAGTATTTGGGAGTTTGCTTTGACACTCGTGTCTGATCGGTTTTCCTGCTGGATCTCCGAGCCCAGGGCCTGCAGCTTCTGGTGCATGATTTTTTTGCGGACTCCTGCACCCTCGGCCTGGCACTATCTCTGCGTGTTAGGGACAATGGCGGCGACTTTGGAAGTTGTGCCGTGGGCCAGAGCTCACATGCATCCCTTACAGAGGTCGCTGCTCTGTCAATGGTCTCACCAGAACGACTCTGTCCAAGCGCCTCCCCTGTCCATTGCGGGTCAGGAAGTCTCTTCAATGGTGGCTTTGTCCGTAGAATCTCGCGGCGGGCATGCCTCTCGAACAACCGCAGTGGATGCCAGTGTTAACGGATGCCAGTCTCGCAGGATGGGGAGCTCATTGCAGAGAGCTCTTCACGCAAGGCGACTGGACCAAACAGGAAACCAAATAGTCCATCAATCAGCTGGAGTTGTAAGGGGTAGCTCTAGCGCTTCGGGCTTTCGAATCCACCTTACGGGGTTGAGTGGTTTGTGTGCTCTTGGACAATACCGCGACGGTTGCATACCTCAATCGTCAAAGGGGCATGGGTAGCGCGGCTCTGGAAATGGAGGCAGAAAGTCTCTTCAATTGGGTAGAGCCTCGGCTTCAGGCTCTGTTGGCAGCACACATTGCGCGAACGGACAGTGTGATGGCGGACTTTCTCAGCCGGGTTCGAGTGGATCTGGAGAACGGGAGCTTCATCCGGAGGTGTTTGCTCAGATTGTCCTCAAGTGGGGATCTCTGGTTATGGATCTCATGGCGACCTTTTGGTTGGCTAAAGCCAGTCGCTTTTACAGCAGGCGATGAGAACGAATGTCGGACAGTCTAGATTCCTTACTCCAACAATGGCCCCCTCACGGTTTCCTCTACGTGTTTCCCCCTTGGGTGCTCATAGGACGAGTGGTAGAGCGCATCGAGGCTCATCGGGGAAGAGTGGTTCTAGTAGCTCCAGATTGGCCTCGTTGTCCATGGTATGCCGATCTGGGGCGTCTGCTCAATGGGGAACCGTGGCAGATATCGCTAAGGGAGGATCTTCTGCTTCAGAGTCCTCTACAAATGCCTGAGGTACATCAGTTCTCACTTACAGCTTGGCCATTGAAAGGGCTCGGTTAAGGAAGAAGGGTTATTCCAAGGTGGTGATTGACACCTTGCTTCTGGCCAGAAAGAGGTCCACTTCCTTAGCATATGTGCGCATCTGGTGTGTTTTTGAGGACTGGTGTGCTCAACGTCAGTTTAGTCCGGCCTCAGTAGCTGTACCGACAGTGTTGTTTCTTGCAAGACGGGTTCGATAAGGGATTGGCTGCCAGTTCATTAAGGGTGCAGTTGGCAGCTATTTCTTGTTACCGAGAAAAGGTGCAAGGAGTTCCTTTGGGGGTCCATGCCGATATTATACGTTTCTTGAGAGCGGTATCCCGTCTACGTCCTTCGCGCAGGGTGGTTTCTCCTCCATGGGATCTCAACCTGGTTTTAGGAGCCTTGACAAGGGAGCCTTTTGAGCCTTTGCATCAGGCTTTCCTAAAGGATTTGACTTTGAAGACAGTATTTTTGGTAGCCATTTGCTCTGCATGTCGAATCTGAGTTACAGGCTGTGTCCTGTCGGGAACTGTTTCTGACTTTTTCTATGGAAAAAGTCGTGTTGCGTCCTGTACCGTCTTTCCTACCAAAGGTAGTTTCGCCATTTCATGTGAATCAGTCGGTTTCTTTGCCTGTTTTGGGTGTTTCGGGGGAGACCGCGTTGGACCTTAGTTTGCGTTTGTTAGACATTAAGAGGGTACTTCGGCGATACTTGAAGGTCTCGGAGTCCTTCCGCAAGTCTGACCGTTTGTTCGTTCTTTGGTGGGCCGCGTAAAGGTGAAGCAGTGGCCAAAGCTTCAATTTCCAGATGGGTTCATGAAGAAATAGTGTCAGCTTATATCTTGCAAGGTCGTCAGGTGCCCTTGGGGCTGGGAGCTCATTCTACTAGAGTGCAAGCGGCTTCGTGGGTGGAGCATAGCTTAGTTCTGCCGGTTGAGATTTACAGAGCAGCCACTTGGTCTTCCTTGCATACTTTTAGTAAACATTACCGCCTGGATGTTCAAGCGGCGGGAGATGCCTTTTTCGGGTCGGCAGTTTTGCGGTCCGGGTGGACAGGTCCCTCCCAGTAGTTTACTGTTCTGTTACATCCCAGAGGTGAGGGACTGAACTGGAGGGAAGATAAGGAAAGAGAAATTAGACTTACCTGCTAATTGTTGTTCCTTGAGGAACTCCAGTTCAGTCCCGATTCCCGCCTGGGGGGGTCTTTTGGCCAGCTTCCGCAAAGCATGCTGTGTGATGCGTGGTGACTACAATCCTGTAGAAGAAGTTCAGCAAATGTGCTCTCTATTCAGGTAAAGTATACCTTGTATTCTTTCTTCTCTCTCCTTTCTGTCCTATTTCTGCAAACGGGAGAGGGAGAGTTATCCTCTCATTTACGGGGTTTTAATTCAGTGTTAGAGTTAAATTGTATTTAATGTTATAGATACTTATTTGTTGCTCCTTTGAGTCTGCTTTGTCATTAGATCACTGGGAGCTGGTGGGAGGTGCCAGCAGGATATTTACAGTGGTGTCACAGTTCTGACATGCGCAGTCTCCATGCTGCGGGAAAAGGTGCACAACCCAGAGGTGAGGGACTGAAATTGAGTTCCTCAGCAGGTAAATCTCATTTCTCTTTATTCAACATTTATACATTGTGCTGGGTATAAGAATATGTTCACATTTACATGTATAGAGTTGTTCTGATAGGATGTTACTAGGGTGGTTGTGGCTCTGGGTCCAAGGATGTGCTGTATTCCTCTAGGAAGAGATGTTTTCACTTTTTTTTTTTGGAATCCGGTCAGGTCAGGCCTCCTTTACTGCCAATGACCAACCTCAGTATGGTGCCAGCTGATGTTGGTTTCTGCCATCAGAATCTCTCACTGGCACAACTAAAAAAACACTGCTTGAGATAGATACATAGTATATATGTGTGTGTAATATATATAATATAATATATATATTCATATTCATTCATGTATATCTTATAAGAACGTAAGAACATAAGATATGCCATACTGGGTCAGACCGAGTTCCATCAAGCCCAGTATCCTTTTTCCAACAGTGGCCAATCTAGGTCATACGTACCTAGCAATATCCCCAAAAGACACAGGTTCCACAATGCTTGTACTGGGTCAAGCATTGATTTATCCTGGGTCCCTTTTTAATAGTGGTTTATGGACCTTTCCTCCAGGAACTTGTCCAAACCTTTTTTAAACCCAGCTACACTAACAACCCTTACTACATCCTCCGGTAACAAATTCCAGAGTTGGATTACACGTTGAGTGAAAAAATATTTTCTCTTATTTGTCTTAAATAGTTTACCCTGTAGCTTCATTGCATGTCCCCTAGTCTTTCTATATTCTGATAGCGTAAACAATTGATCCACGTTTACCCGCTCCACTCCATTCATTAATTTATAGACCTCTATCATATCTCCCCTCAGCCGTCTCTTTTCCAGGTTGAAGAGCCCCAACCTTTGTAGCCTCTCTTCATAGGAGTAGCCTTCCATCCCCTTCACCATTTTGGTGGCTCTTCTCTGTACTTTTTCTAATAATGCTATGTCCTTTTAAAGATACGGTGACCAGAACTGCACACAATATTCAAGGTGCGGTCGTACCATGGAACGATACAGAGGCATTATAATATCCTTTGTTTTATTTTCCATCCCTTTCTTTATGATACCTAGCATTCTATTTGCTTTCTTGGCTGCCGCTGCACACTGGGCAGAGGGTTTTAACATGTTATCCACGATGACTCCTAAATCTTTTTCCTGGGTGGTGGTTCCCAATGTGGAACCTTGCATTGTGTAACTATAGTGTGGGTTGTTCTTTCCTAGGTGCATAACTTTGCACTTGTCCACATTGAATTTCATCTGCCATTTGGATGCCCAGTCTTCCAATTTATCCAGATCCTCCTGCAGTTTTCCACAGTCCTCTTGGGTTTTAACAACTTTAAACAGTTTTGTATCATCTGCAAATTTGATAACCTCACTCGTTATTCCCTTTTCCAGGTCATTTATGAATATGTCAAAAAGTAGCAGACCCAGTACAGATCCCTGGGGTACTCCACTATTCACCTTTTTCCATTGGGAATATTGGCCATTTAGCCCTACCCTCTGCTTTCTATCTTTTAACCAGTTCCCGATCCACAATAGTACACTGCCTCCTATCCCATGATTTTTTAGTTTCGCCAAAAGTCTCTGATGACCTTATCAAAAGCTTTCTGAAAGTCCAGATACACTATATCAACCGACTCACCTTTGTCTACCTGTTTATGCACACCTTCAAAAAAACATATCAGATTAGTAAGACAAGATCTTCCTTGTCTAAAGCCATGTTGGCTGTCTCCCATTAGGCCATGACTATCTACATGCTGTGTAATTTTGTTCTTTATGATGGTTTCTACCATTTTCCCCGGTACTGACGTCAGACTCACCGGTCTGTAATTTCCCGGGTCACCCCTGGAACCCTTTTTAAAGATTGGCGTTACGTTGGCGACCCTCCAATCTTCAGGTATTACAAATGATTTTAATGAAAGTTCACAGATTACCAATAGCAGGTCCGCAATCTCATATTTCAGTTCTTTCAACACTCTTGGATGTATACCATCTGGTCCAGGTGATTTGCTACTATTCAGTTTATCAAATAGTTGTAATATATCTTCCCGGTGTAGCGATATTTCTCTCAATTCCTCTGCAGTATCACCTTTAAATACCATTTCAGTCTTGGGTAACATCCCTACATCTTCCTCAGTAAAGACCAAAGCAAAGAATTCATTCAGTCTCTCTGCTATAGCCTCGTCTCCTCTTACTGCCCCTTTTACCCCTCTATCATCTAATGGCCCAACGGACTCTCTCACAGGCCTTTTGCTACGAATGTACTTGAAAAAGTCTTTATTTCATGTTTTTGCTTCCGTAGCAAGTTCCTTCTCAAATTCTCGCTTTGCGTGCCTTATCAATGCTTTGCATTTAACTTGCCAGTGCTTGTGCTGTTTCCAGTTTTCTTCGTTTGACTCTTTTTTCCATTTCCTGAAGGATGCTTTTTTGGCAGCAACAGCCTCTCTGACCTCACCTTTAAACCATGCTGGCAGTTTTTTGGACTTTCTTCCACTTTTCTTAATGCGTGGAATACAGCTGGTCTGGGCTTCGAGGATAGTATTTTTAAATAACACCCAAGCTTACTGTAAGTCTTTAACCTTTGCAACCGCTCCTTTTAGTTTTTTCTTAACTATATTCCTCATTTTATCATAGTCTCCCTTTTGAAAGTTAAAAGGTAGTACTGTGGATTTCTTTACTATCCCTCCTCCACTAATTAAATCAAACACGATCATGCTATGATCACTATTGCCAAGTGGTCCCAACACCCTTATTTCTTGCACCAGATCTGGCGTTCCACTAAGGACTAGGTCCAATATGGCTTCCCCTCTGGTCGGTTCATGAACCAGCTGCTCCAAGAAGCAGTCATTTATTTCATCTAGAAACTTTATCTCCCTAGCTTGTCCTGCCGTAACACTGACCCAGTCGATACCAGGGTAATTGAAATCACCCATTATTACTACTCTGCTGTGACTTTTGTTAGCTTCCTTGATTTCTTTGAGCATTTCATCATCTTACATTCCATATAGTCAGTCCAGTCCAGAACAAGTGGATTAACTCCCTCCACCAGCAGCCGAGGACTGAGCATGACAGATTTCTGATGTCATCGTATAAGAGCTCCCTCTTCAGCTTCAGCATTCAGAATTCTCAGTCCTCAGCAGCTAAGGGAATATCCTTTCCATAGTGTACTTCTCTGAAAGAACTTCAAAACCAAAAGTAATTTAAAAATAAAAAAAACCCAGAAAGAAAGAACAGACAGTTTAGCACAGGCAATTGGCAACTGTAAGTATGTCTTCTCGATTTGGCTGTGCAGTTCACGGTTTTCCATTCCTCTACTTTGGGGCTCTCCAGCGTGGTTTTACTAGGCTCAGTAAGCTTCCTTTTCAAAGGCAAACTGTTATTTGGGGAGACCCTGGATAAACTGGTGAAGGATTTGGGTGATTCAAAGGGCGGCCACTTACCGGAGGATCGTCCCAAGGGCCCTTAGCCAGGCAACCCTCAGCGAGGTCAATCTAGAGATTTTTGATTTCAGTCAAGTTTCTTCTCTTTCCAGCGGGGGCAGCCCTTTTAGGGGTTACAGGGGCTCCGGTATTTGCTCCTCCTCTCTGGCCTCCACAAAGAAAACCCAATGAAGCCAGGGCAGCCCAGGTGGAGTTGATCCCGGTAGGAAGTTGTTTACAACAGTTTTATTCAGTCTGGGCCATGATCACAATCAACTAGTGAGTATTGGAGATCATCAGACTGGGCCATGCGCTGGAGTTTGCGCAGCTCCTTGCCAAGGCATTTGTTCAGTCGCTGTGTCAGGCCTCAACGAAGGCAGTGGCAGTGAGAGACACCCTACACCACTTGCTGCAATTAAGAGCAGTAATCCCGGTGCCATCCGACCAACAAAGCTTAGGTTGATAACTCAATTTGTTTTGTGCTCCCGAAAAAGGAGGGTTCTTTTCAGACAATTCTGGATCTCAAGCATGTCAATCAGGTGCTGCAAGTCCCTCACTTTCAGATGAAGATCTTATGCTCTGTCATCCTAATGGTGAGGAAAGATGAGGTCTTGGCAGCACTGGGATCTCGCGGAGGCTTACCTCCACATTCCAGTTCGTCCAGAGCATTAGCAGTACCTGCACCTTTTGGTACCCATGGAACATTTTCAGTTTTGCACTTTGCCCTTCATCCTGGCCATGGCTTCCTGCATCTTTATAAAGGTCATGGTGATGGTAGCGATGGCCTTAAAGGAAGGTATCCTGGTCCACCCATACCTGGACAATTGGCTAATATGTGTGAAGACAGAGGAGGCGGTAATGGCCACTCGCCGAGTGGTCGAGTTCCTCCAGAGTCTGGAATGGGTGATCAACCTGTCCAAGAGTCCGTTACAGCCTGTGCGGCAGTTGATCTATTTAGGAGCTCTGTTTGACCCCAAGGCAGGGCATGTCTCTCTGCCATGACCGGATATGCAAACTTCGACAACAGCTGCACCATTTTCTGTCAATGAAACTACCAACAGCATGATTTTATCGGCAACTGTAGGGATCCATAGCAGCGTCATTGGAGCTAGTCCCTTGGGCTCGTGTCCACATGCGACCTCTCCAGCAGACCCTACATTCGCTCTAGGTGCCTCAGACTCCAGTGTCCGGCAGAAGTGAGGCCGAGTCTTAATTGGTAGTTGGAGGAGACCCATCAGGTAGCAGCAATGCCCCTGGAGCTGCCGGATTGGGTGCTGATGACGACTGATGCCAGTCTTACGGGTTGGGGAATGTATTGTCAGTCACAGGTCACTCAGGGTCAGTGGTTTCTAGTTGAGAGCAAATGATCCATCAACTGCCCTGAGATGCAGGTGTTGTTTCTGTCTCTTAAGTATTTTCAGCCCCTGATTCAGGGGGGCAGCAGTAAATGTGCTCAGACAGCGCAACCATGTATCCTACATAAACAAGCAGGGGGGCAGGGGCAGTGCTGCTCTAGTAGAGGAAATCCAGCCATTGCTGTGGTAGGCAGAGGAAAATCTAACCACCCTCTCCGCAGCACACATAGCGGGAAAGGAGAATGTTCAGGCGGAATATCTCAGTAGGCATGACTTGGATGAGGGAGAGTGGGAACTGAACTCAGCAGTGTTCCATGATATTGTACTTTGGTGGGAGGTCCCAATGATGGACCTGATGGCGTCCCTGTCTAATGTCAAAGTGGCTAGGTTCTAAAGCAGGTGCAGGGAGCACATGTCAGAGGGTCTCAATGCCCTCACGCAGAAGTGGCCATTGGAAGGAGGACTCCTGTATGTGTTTCTGCCATGGGCTGTAATAGGGTGACTGCTACAGCAAATAGAGGCTCGCCACAGCCCAGCGATTCTCATTGCTCCAGACTGATCTCACCGGTTGTGGTATGTGGACATGGTCAGGCTTTTGATTGCCAAGCCATGGCATTTCCCGGACAGAGTCAGCCTGTTGGCACAAGGCCCGATTTCTGATACCTCAGCTGGATCAATTTTTTTGCTTTCAGCCTGACTCTTGAGCAGGCACGGCTGACGTGCAATGGTTATTCAATGGCTTCTGATAGATCTTTTCCTGACCTTCAGCAGTGTTTCAATCTTGGCTTATGTGCGCGAGTAATGAGTGAAGACTAGTATACTCCCAGGAATATTCAGCCATTTAGAGCCAGATATTTTGTCTTTCCTCTAGTAGGGTCTAGAGAAGGGATTGGTGCTCAACTCCCTGAAGGCGCAGGTCACAGCGCTCTCTTGCTACCAGGGGCGCATTCAGGGGTGTTCCTTGGTGAAGCATCAGGATATGGTACACTTCCTTAGAACAGTCAAGCAGGTGCAGCTCTGTGGTCCTGCCATGGGACACTAATTTGGTTCTGTAGGCCCTGGCGGAGCCGCTGGTCGGGGCGTCCTTGAAGCACCTCACATTGAAGACCACATTTTTTAATTCATTTATTTAGCAATTCTTTTATACTGCTTTTTAGGTTATCAAAGCAATTTACATTAGAAATATAGGCCATGTGATCTTTTTCTGTCGTCATGTTTCTATCTAGACTATCCTTCCATATCAACCACTACAACAGTCCTATTTTTTCCTTTAGAGATCCTCTGTATTTGTCCCATGCTTCTTTGAATTCAGATACTGTCCTCATCTCTACCACCTCCACTGGGAGACTATTCCATGGATCCACCACTCTTTCCGTAAAGAAATATTTCCGCATATCAGTCGTGAATCTATGCCCTTTCACCTTCATCCCATGTCCCCTCGTAGCAGAGCTTGCTTTCAATTGAAAGAGGCTGCTCTCCTGTGCATTTTTGCCATGAAGTTATTTAAACGTCTCAATCATATCACCTCTATCCCGCACTTCCTCTAAGGTGTACATATTAAGATCCTTAAGTCTGTCCTCATATGCTTTATAATGAAGACCACTTATAATTTTAGTAGCCACCCTTTGTACCGACTCCAGCTTGTTTATATCCTTTTGAAGGTGCAGTCTCCAGAATTGCACACAATACTCCAAATGAGGTCGCACCAAAGACTTATACAGAGGCACTATCACCTCCTTTTTTCTGCTAGCCATTCCTCTCCCAATGCACCCAAGCATCCTTCTAGCTTTTGCTTTCGCCTTTTCTACCTATTTAGCTACTTTAAGATCATCATACACAACCACGCCTAGGTTCCGCTCTTCTTTAGTGGACAAAAGTACTTCACCCCCTATACAATATTGCTCTCTTGGATAGCTGCAGCCCAAATGCATGACGTTGCATTTTTTAACATTAAATCTCAGCTGTCAAATTGTAGACCTTTCTTCAAGCTTAGCTAGATACCTCCTCATGTTATCTACACCTTCCTGGGTGTCTACTCTATTGCAAATTTTGGTATCATCTGCAAAGAGGCAAACCTTACCCGACAGCCCTTCCACTATATCACTAACAAAGGTATTAAAAAGAATTGGACCAAGGATAGATCCCTGGGGCACACTACTGGTAACCTTCTCCTCAGAGTGAGCTCCATTTACCTGTACCCTTTGTCACCTCCCACTCAACCAATTTCTAACCCAAGCAGTAATTTTAGGGTCCATCCCTAGGGTGCTTAGTTTGTTTATAAGTTGCCTGTGAGGAACTGTGTCAAAGGCTTTACTGAAATCTAAATACACCACATCCAGGGCTCTCCCTTGGTCCAACTCCCTGGTCACCCAGTCAAAGAAATCAATCAGATTTGTTTGACAAGACCTGCCTCCGGTGAATCCATGCTGTCTTGAATCCTGTAATCCACTGGACTCCAGAAACTTCACTATTATCTCTTTCAGCAGCGCTTCCAATAATTTACTCGCCACCGAAGTTAAAATAACCGGTCTGTAGTTTTCAACCACATCCTTACTTCCGCTTTTGTGTTAAAGGGACCCCATGAGCCTCTCTCCAGTCCTTTGGCACCACTCCCGACTCCAACGAGGCATTGAAAAGGTCAGTCAGTGGAGCTGCTAGAACATCCCCAAGTTCCCTCAGTATTCTAGGGTGTATCCCATCCAGTCCCATCACTTTGTCTGCTTTAAGTTTAGCTAGTTTCTCACAAACAATCTTCTGAAAATTGTTCAAGATGCCCTTCACGTCTGTTACTGTTTGTGGGTGTTATTCTGAGGTCCTGCTCCTGGTTCTTCATCTGTGAACACAGAACAGAAATATTTGTTAAGCAATTCCGCTTTATCCTCATCAGCTTCTACATATTCCTCCCCTTCACCCTTGAGTCTGACAATACCACTTTTGCTCTTCCTCCTCTTATTAACATATCTGAAAAATGGCTTATCCCTCCATTTTACTGCATTGGCTGTTTCCTCCTCGTTTTGAATCTTTGCTTTCCTAACTACTTTGCTAGCTTCTCTAAGTTTTTCCAAATATAGATGCCTGTCTTCCTCTTTGTGATCTCTTGTATTTCATGAAGGCCTCCCTCTTTTTCTTCATCTGTTCAGGTGCTTCTTTTGAAAACCATAGCAGTCTCGTTTTCCTTGTACCTTTATTTACCATTTTAACAAAAAGATTGGTTGCCCTTAAAAAATCCCCTTTCGGTTTTGCCCACTGTTTTTCTACATCCCCCAGCTGTTCCCACCCTGCTAACGACTCCCTGAGGTATTGGCCCATCTTGGCAAGGTTAGTTTTCATAAAGTATAAGACACTCACTTTTGAATGGATTTTAACAGCCCTAGTCCTAATACTGAACCACACCATCACTGGATGCAAAATGATCTCCCACTATAACAGAACACTTTCACCATTGGTAAGCACCAAGTCCACTATGGCTCCTTCACGTGTGGGTTCTGTTACCAGTTGTCTGAATAGTTCTCCCTGTAGAGAATCCAGGATCTCCTTCTAGATAATACTGTAGCAGGAATGTGCCAGTCAACATCTGGCATATTGAAATCCCCTATCAGTAGCACTTCTCCTTTCCTAGCAATACTGCGTATGTCTTCAATTAACTCTCTCCATCCATCTCTTCCTCCTGTGAGGGAGGTCTGTATATCACACCAGTGCAAATAGATTTCTCTTTTCCTCTTTCTAGTTTAACCCATAATGCCTTCTCTCTCCCTTTTAAGCTCTGTAGTTCCAAAGCTTTAATATTTTTTGCATATAGTGCCACTCCTCCTCCCCTTCTTCCTACCCTGTCCTTTCTGAATAAAGCATAGATCTCCAGGAACAAGCAGGAATGTAGTCTTCACATATGGGTATCGTCGGTACCGACGGAGCCTGCGCAGGAACGCTCCCCAGCGTCCAATAAGAATGCTTTTGGGAGCAACCCTCAGCACATGCATGCTGCCTTCCCGCCTTTCCAGCTGTCTCTCTTTAGTTCTTCGTTATCCGCGGAGCCGACAAGACACATACCCTGTCACCGCAGAAAATTTCTTCTTCAATCTTGTTTTCTTGTGGTCGCGTTTGCCTCCGCACGACGCCTACTGGTACCACCGGTTCTTTTCTTTTCTTCTTTAAAAAAAATAAAACAACAAACATTCTAATTTCTTTTTCGGTACTAGGCGCCATTTTGGGCATTAGGCCCCATTTTTCCTTAAAGATGGAAAAACCAGCTAGTGGTTTTAAAAAATGCACTAAGTGTGGCGGTACCATCTCCGTCACCGACACCCATGACTGGTGTCTTAAATGTTTAGGCCCTGACCATTCTCCTTCAGAGTGTCTCTCTTGTATGGGGATGACTAAAAGAGGAAGACAGAACCAGGCTGCAAAGCTCGGTACCCTCTTTTCTTCGGATGCCAGGTCCATTGCATCGACGTCTTCAAGAGCCTCTTCTTCCTCCCATGGATCTCAGGTAACTAAACATAAAAGCCAGTCCTTAAAGGGTAGCTCTCCTGCAAAGCATCAATAGGCCATTGGCATTGCCCTTGAGGGGAACCACACCGGCAAAACCGCCCCGGCGGGAGGCTTCGGCCTCCAAAGCATCAATGGGGTTCCAGGATGTTCTCAAGGCCTCGGCCTCGACAGGACTACTGGTGCCATGCTCAGGGGCCCAGCTGCCTTCACCGGTACTGATACCCAAGCATCGGCAGTGTCGATAGACCAGAGATTCCTCGTTATTAAGCGCAGTATTGCAGCTCTCCTTACAGCTGTGGTACCGCTGACATCAATGGTTCAACCGGCACCGGTACGGATACTAGTACGGATACCGGCCCCGGTGGGAATTCTTCCCATGCCGTCTTTGGCTGGCATTGAGAGATTGGTACCGGATCAACTCGGTACCGACTTCGATCGATACTGGGACCGTGCCTTGCATGAACATCGTGATCAGAGATACTTTGAATCCTCCGATTCCGATGACTCTGATAATTCTGCCGGTACCAGAGTGTTTCTCCTGGAAGACTCTTCTTCTCCTCAACGCAGAATGTCTCCTCCAGAGGACATGTCTTTTCAGGATTTTATTCGTGATGTTGCCAAAGGCTTTCAATTACGGTAGCTCCTGAAAAGGAACCTAGGGCAAAGGAATTGGAAATTCTCCAATATCCTAAGGCTCCAAAGGAGGCAGCCGCTCTGCCCATTCATGAAATTCTTCATGATTTGATGCTCAGAATGTGGGAGACACCTTTGACCACATCTCCTCATTCTAGGAGACTTGATACCATGTATCGAGTTCCACCATGTCCTGGATTTCAAAAGACTCAGCTGCCACACCATTCAATGGTAGTGGAGTCAGCCATGCGTAGGATGAAAATTGCAAAGAGACATGCATCCAATCCTCCAGGTCGTGAATGCAGGACTCTTGATGCTTTTGGGCATCAAACCTTTCAGGCTTCCATGCTTTCAGCTAGGATCAGCTCATATATTTTATATATGGGAATGTTCCTCAAAGAGGTCACAGGAAATTTGGAGCTTATAAGCCCACGTCTCCCAGATGACAGACGACAAGACTTCCTTACTCTTGTCAGGCATGCTCAAGATGTCTCCAAATTTGTAAATCGTGCAGCCTTTGACTGCTTTGAATACGTCAACAGAATCTCTGCTATTGCCATTGATGCACAACGGATTGCCTGGCTTCAGACATCAGACTTGGAGATTTGGATACAGGATAAATTAGGCAACATCCTTTGCACTGGAGAAAACCTCTTTGGCAAGAATTGGCAGGAAAAGGCTAATGACATAGATGCTGACAATATCACCTTAGATTGTCAAAATCTACAGCCACTCCAGCCAAAAAGAAACCCTATAAAAAACCCTCTTTCAGCAAAAAGAGGAAGTTTTATCCATCCTATACCCAGCAAAACCAAGCTCATGCTCAAGTTGCCCAAACAGCAGAAGAAGCCAAAAGGCCCGAGAGCTCAACCAGCTCTGCAGGATCAGCCCCCTCAAGGGCTTTGACTCCTTTCTAGAGAGCTTAACTTTCCTGCCTCTGAGGGGTCCGGAACCCCTAAATATTCCAGGCAGGCTGTGTCATTTTGCCAACAGATGGCACCAAATAACAAAAATTTGGACTCTGTCCATTGTAGGAGAGGGGTACAAGCTTCATTTTTACAGCATGCCCCCCTCCTACAATCATAAGACAGTTCAATTTCCAGACGTCTGCAGACAATCTGCTGGATCACGAGGTCTCAACACTTCTTGCCCAAGGGGCAATAGAGGAAGGTACCCATTCTCCAGCAAGGTACAGGGTTCTACTCCCCCTATTTTCTTATTCCAAAGAAAACAGGAGGGGACAGACCCATTCTAGACCTCAGAGAATTGAACAAATACCTGTTCCGAGAGAAGTTCAAAATGATTTCTCTAGGAACTCTTTTGCCATACCTTCAAAGTCAGGATTGGCTTTGCTCTCTAGACTTAAAGGATGCATACACTCACATTCTCATCCATCCAGATCACAGGAAATTCTTATGATTCCTTTTCAAGGGCAAACACTTCCAATACAGGGTTCTTCCCTTTGGTCTAGCTTCCGCACCAAGAGTATTCACGAAATGCATAGCAGTAGTAGCTGCATTCCTGCGAACCCTAGGGATATTCGTCTTCCCTTAATGGGACGACTGGCTCATTCAAGCCCCCACAATTGCAGAAGCCAGCTCTGCACTGTCTCGCACAATACAAATCCTCCAATATGTGGGATTGGTAATAAACTTCCCAAAATCCCAACTTGTTCCTTCCCAGTCTCTGGAGTTCATAGGAGCCTGTTTAGATACCAGACAGTCAAGGGCTTTCCTTCCACAGGCCCGGTGTCTTCGCATAGTGCAACTAGCTTCTCAAGCAGCAGGAAAATCCTCCTTAACTGCTCGAACTGCTACAGTTGCTGGGACACATGGCATCCACAGTTCATGTAGTTCCCTATGCTCGCCTCCACATGCGAGCAGCCCAGTGGACCCTATCCACACAGTGGACACAGGCCACAGGACGTCTGTCAGACAAGATATCAAACTCTCATCGACTGATCTTGTCCCTCCAATGGTGGCAATCACTGGAGAATCTTTTAGTGGGGTCTCCTTTCCAACAACCCCTATTCCAGGCCACCCTAACAACAGATGCATCACAGGTGGATTGGGGAGCACACCTGCATCATCTCTCTACCCAGGGCACCTAGACGCCACAGGAGGCTTGTCTTCACATAAACCTCCTAGAATTAAGAGCAATCTATCTAGCTCTTTGAGTATTCCATGCCCAGCTCGGCTACAAGACAGTCCTAGTCCAAACAGACAATCAAGTAGCCATGTTCTATGTGAAAAAGCAGGGCGGAACATGCTCTCTGTCGTTATTCAACAAAGCTTTACGACTATGGGCCCTCACCAGAGAGCATCAAATTCACCTTCTCGTGGTATATCTTCCAGGCATTCAAAACCTTTGAGCAGACAAAATCAGCCAAGTACTGCTGCCTCACGAATGGTCTCTCCACCTAGACCAGGTGACAGATATTTCACATCTGGGGGACTCCCAGACATAGACCTCTTTGCAAGTCCACTGAATGCCAAACTTCCATGGTTCTGTTCCAGGATTCCGGCTCACAATTGCCAGGCAAGGGACGCCTTCCTCCTTCACTGGGGTCAGGACTTCCTCTATGCCTTCCCACCCATTCTCCTCATCCTCAAAACACTTTTCAAGCTTCAGAGAGACAGAGGTCGTATGATCCTCATAGCACCACGATGGCCACGCCAAACTGGTATCCCCTGCTTCTACATCTCTCTCAAGCTCCAGATCTCCTTTCCCAAGAGAGCAGGACGCTATGGCACCTGAATCCCCAGTCCCTGCATCTCACGGCCTGGTTGCTGAGAGCTTAAATCTTCAGGATCTCAACCTTTCCCAACAGGTAAAGGATATCCTTCAGGCTTCTAGAAAACCTTCCACAAGACGCTCTTACGCATTCAAGTGGAAACGTTTCACTATATGGTGTTTCCAGAAGGGGTTAAGCCCCCTGGTGATACCTTTGGAATCAATACTAGAGTATCTACTCCATTTATCAAATTCTGGTCTAAAGACCAATTCAGTAAGAGTCCATCTTAGCGCAATTACAGCTTCCTATAAGCCTCTAAATGGACAACCAATTTCCTCTCATCCTCTCATATCCAGATTTATGAGAGGTCTTCTATTAACAAAACCTCCCATCAGACCACCACCGGTGGCTTGGGATTTAAATCTAGTTCTGGGGCAGCTCATGAAACCACCTTTTGAACCTTTAGCCACTACTACCCTGACGTTTTTGTCCTGGAAGGTCATCTTCCTAATTGCAATCACCTCTGCACGTCGCATTAGTGAATTGCAAGCGTTTGTGGCTGATCCTCCTTACACTAGGTTTCACTATGATAAGGTTGTCCTCAGAACTCATCCACACTTTATGCCAAAGGTGGTTTCGCCTTTTCATTTAAATCAATGGATTTATCTTCCTGTACTTTTTCCGAGGCCTCATGCCTCTAATGCAGAGAAGAACCTTCACACTTTGGACTGTAAAAGAGCCTTAGCTTTTTACCTACAAAGAACACAGCAACATAGAAAGCCTTCTCAACTTTTTATTGCTTTTGATTCTAGTCATTTGGGACGTCCAGTCCATTTGGGACGTCCAGTCTCCAAGAGAACTTTATCCAAATGGATTCTGCAATGCAAATCCTTTGCTTATGAGAGTAAGAGTCTTCCTCTTCAAGGCCATGTCACAGCTCATAATGTGAGAGCCATGTCAGCCTCTATGGCTAACCTTCACTCTGTGTCTATTGATGACATTTGTTGAGCAGCCACCTGGGCTTCGGTACATACCTTTACAGCCCACTACTGCCTAGATAAAGCCTCCCGTCGGGATGCCTTCTTTGGCCAGGCTGTTCTTCAAAATCTCTTTCAGACTTAATACAACTCCTACCCACCAACCCTGGTAGGATGCCAGAGATCCATGGGAGAGAAGCATGGTGGCAGCTTCCTGGGGTCATCTCCCTGGTATCTTCAGCTAGGGAGTCCCCATATGTGAAGACTACATTCCTGCTTGTTCCTGGAGATAGTGTAGTTACTCACCTGTAACAGGTGATCTCCGGGAACAGCAGGAATTTAGTCTTCACAACCCACCCACCTCCCCTAGGAGTTGTGTCTCTATCTCTCTGTCCCTTTCCTCTCTTCCTTTATCCTTTCACTCAGCTACAAACTTAACTGAAGAGGGAAAGGTGGGAAGGCAGCGCGCATGTGCTGAGGGATGCTCCCAAAAGCGTTCTTATTGGACGCTGGGGAGCGTTCCCGCACAGGCTCCTTTGGTACCGACGATACCCATATGTGAAGACTAAATTCCTGCTGTTCCCGGAGATCACCTGTTACAGGTGAGTAACTATGCTTTCCATCCCAGTCATGATTTTCTGTGAACCATGTTTCTGTAACTGCCACTAAATCCAAGTCAGCCTCTCCCATTAAAGCTTCAACATCTGGTATCTTATTTCCCATTCTACAGGCATTTATACACACCACTTTCCAGATGTTGGCCCTTTTACCCATTTTCATAACAGTATTTAATGTTTCACTTTCCTGGGGGCTTTCTTCACCCATCCCCAACAAAATAATTACATGGAACGCAGAAAATTTGGAACAGGTACATAATGTTATATCAACTACAATTTTTACTACATTTGGCATAGGTATATATTTTTTAGTGGCACTGTGTTCAGCATGTCGATTGTCTGAGTTGCAGGCCTTATCTTGCAGGGAGCTTTTCCTAGTTTCCAAGAAGGTAGTTCTGAGGCCGGTCTCTTCCTTCCTAAGGTCACTTCCGGTTTTCATTTGAATCGGTCTCTATCAACTCCCGGCTTTTGGGGACTTGGGGGGATACAGACCAGGATCGCCAGTTGCACAGGCTAGATGTACGCAGAGTGCTACATCAGTACCTTAAGAGAACAGCATCCCTGCGTTGGTTGGATCGTCTGTATTGATTGGGGGGCCGCGGAAGGCTTCAGTAGCCCTATGGATGAAGGAAGCTATTGTTTCTGCCTACTCCCTTAAAGGAAAGCCTGTGCCAGTTGCGCTTAGGGCCCACTCCTTGAGGGTGCAGGCCATGTCATGGACAGAACATGGTCTGGTCTGCCAGCAGACATTTGTAGAGCAGCCGTGTGATCATCGCTGCACACCTTTACTTGCCATTACCGGTTGGATGTACAGTCCTCTGCAGATGCGTGTTTGGGACTTCAGTTATCCAGGCAGGGCTCGTAGGTCCCTCCCATGTTTAGATACTACTCTGGTACATCCCACTCGTTCTGGAACGGACTGGAGGGACAATATGGAAGGTGAAATTAGACCTTGCCTGATAATTGTCTTTACTTTAGTCCTTCCAGTCCAGTCCAGGTCTCACCCAGATTAGGAGTCTTAATCTTTTATATAACACGCAGTGAAGGAGCAATGAAAGCGAGTCCAGGCATCTCCAGGAACAAGCAGGAATGTAGTCATCACATATGGGTATCGTCGGTACCGACGGACCCTGCGCGGGAACGCTCCCCAGCGTCCAATTAGAAAGCTTTTGGGAGCATCCCACAGCGCCTGCGTGCTGCCTTCCTGCCTTTCCCAACTGCCTCTCTCCAGTTCTTCGTTTTCCGCGGAGCCAGCAGGTCGTGTTCCTGTCACCGCAGAAAATTTTCCTTTTTTTTTTTGTGGTCGTGTCTGACTTCCTCGACGCTTTACCGGTACCGCCGGTTTTTCTTTCTTTTCTTTAAAAAAAAAAATCTTAGTACTTTTTTCCCATTTTTTCCAGGTGCACGCACCATTTTGGGCCTTAGGCCCAAGATTTTTTCCACAATGGAAAAACCCTCTTCGGGTTTTAAAAAGTGCACCAAGTGTGGCGGTACCATCTCCGTCACCGCCACCCATGAGTGGTGTCTGAAATGTTTAGGTCCTGACCATTCCATCTCAGAATGTATGGCCTATGCCATGATGTCCAAGAGAGGTCGACAGAACTGAGCTGCCAAGCTCAGTACCCTGTTTCCCTCTGATGCAGCTTCTGTGGCATCGACGTCTTCCAGGGCTTTGTCTTCCTCCTGTGGATCTCAGGTAACTAAACACAAGTCCAGCTGGTCCTCAAAGGGTAGATCTCCCTCTAAGCATCGAGATGCCTCTGGCGTTGCCCTTGAGGATTCTGCACTGGCAAAATTGCCCCGGCGGGAGGCTTCTGCTTTCAAAGCATTATTGGGGCTCCAGGACGTTCTCGAGGCCTTGACCTTGGCAGAACTACTGGTGCCATGCTCTGGGGTGCCGGCGGTCTTCTCCGGTACCGACATCCAGGCATCGGCAGCGTCGATAGACCAGAGGGTCCTGGCTATTGAACGCAGTCTGGCGGCTCTCCTTGCAGCATCGACACCCTCGGAACCGCGTCAGACAGTTCAAACGACATCGGTACCGGTACCGACAGCATCGACATCGGCGTCCGCATTGCCGGCACCCAGTCATGCGATGCCTTCCAGTACCATTACACCGGTACCGATTCCCCTTCAAGAGCATCCCGACAGAAGGTACTTCGAGTCCTCAGAGGAATCTGAGGATTCTGACAGTTCTGTCGATGCGGGAATACTTCTCCCGGAGGAGCCTTCCTCCCCTAAACGCAGGATGTCTCCTCCAGAGGACATTTCCTTTCAGGATTTTATCAGGGAGGTGGCTCGGGGTCTGTCCATTACTGTGGCCTTTGAAACAGAGCCCAGAGCAAAGGAGTTGGAAATTTCACAATATCCTAAAACTCCTAAGGAGGCAGCTACCTTGCCCATCCATGAGATCTTGCATGATCTCATGCTAAGAATGTGGGAGACACCTCTTACCACCTCTTCTCACTCTCATAGACTGGATACTCTGTATCGAGTCCCTCCTTGTCCTGGTTTCCAGAAAACTCAGCTTCCTCACCACTCTATTGTAGTAGAATCAGCTATGAGAAGGATCAAGAGTGCAAAGAGGCATGCCTCTAATCCTCCAGGATGTGAGTGCAGAACTTTGGATGCTTTTGGACGTCGTGTCTTCCAAGCTTCCATGCTTTCTGCCAGGATCAGTTCCTATAGTTTATATATGGGAATGTTCCTGAAGGAAGTCACAGGAGATTTAGAGGCTTTGAGCCCTTTTCTTCCTGAGGATAGAAGGCAGGACTTTCTCACATTAGTCAAGCATGCCCAAGATGTTTCTAAATTTGTCAACTGTGCAGCTTTTTACTGTTTTTTAGTGCATAAGCAGAACCTCTGCCATTGCCATAGGTGCACGTAGAGTTGCTTGGCTCCAGGCATCTGATCTGAAGCTCTGGGTGCAAGACAAACTGGGAAATATTCCTTGTACTGGTGAGAACCTGTTTGGTAAAGATTGGCAGGAAAAGGCCAATGAGTTGGATGCTTACAACTCCACCTTGGATAGATTATCCAAGTCCACAGCTGATCCTGCAAGAAAGAAATCTTTCAAGAAACCATTCTTTTCTAAAAAGAAAAGATTTTATCCTGCTTATTCTCAGCAGGGACGTTCTGCAGGTCAACCTGTCTGGAAGGGTCAGCAACCACCCAAACAAAGGAAAGCAAAGACTGATAAGCCTCAACCGTCTGAGCAGTCTCAGCTTCCACAAGGCCTTTGACTTTCAGCTAGAGAACTTAGCCTTCCTGGCTCTCAATGGACCAGAGCCTTCCACCATTCCAGGAAGGTTGTGCCATTTTGCCCCCAGATGGGGACAGATAACAGCAGAGCATTGGACACTCTCCATCATAAAAGAGGGGTACAAGCTTCATTTTTTGAGCATGACCCCTCCCACAATGATAAGACAGTTCAATTCTCAGACCTCTCTCATCAACCTGTTAGATCAGGTGTGCTTCTTGCCCAAGGGGCAATAGAAGAGGTACCCATTCATCAACAGGGTACGGGGCTTTACTCCCCCTATTTCCTTATCCCAAAGAAAACAGGAGGACACAGACCTGTTTTGGACCTCAGAGAATTGAACAAATTCCTGTTCAAAGAGAAATTCAAGATGGTTTCTTTAGGAACTCTGATGCCATACCTTCAGAGTCAGGATTGGCTTTGTTCTCTAGATCTCAAGGATGCGTACACTCATGTTCTCATCCACCCGACTCACAGGAAGTTCCTTCGGTTCCTTTTTCAAGGAAAGCACTACCAATACAAGGTGCTTCCTTTTGGCCTGGCCTCAGCACCAAGAGTGTTCACGAAATGCATGGCTGTGGTAGCAGCATTTCTCTGCACTCTAGGGATATTCATCTTCCCCTACTTAGGCAACTGGCTCATTCGAGCCCCAACAGAAGCAGAGGCCAGGACCTCCCTATCTTGCACACTGCGTGTCCTTCAGTATTTGGGTCTTGTCATAAACGTCCCAAAATCCAGTCTAACTCCCACTCAGTTTCTAGAATTCATAGGAGCTTTGCTGGATACCAAAAAGGCAAGGGCTATCTTCCCCAGGCCCGTTGCCTTCGCATGGTGCAGTTACTACTCAAGCAGTGCTAAAACCTCATCTCACTGCCCGAGAAATGCTACAGCTACTAGGCCACATGGCATCTACTGTGCATGTGGTCCCTTATGCTCGCCTCCATATGAGAGCAGCCCAGTGGACTTTATCCACTCAGTGGACCCAGGCATCAGGGTGCCTGTCAGACAAAATAGCAAACACAAGTCGCCTTATTTTGTCCCTCCAATGGTGGCAGTCCACTCAGAACCTGTTGCTGGGGTCCCCATTTCAACAACCCTTACCCCAGGCAACTCTCACAACAGATGCTTCACCAATGGGTTGGGGAGCTCATTTGCAAGACCTCTCCACCCAAGGCACTTGGACTCCACAGGAGACTCAACTACTTATCAATCTCTTGGAGCTCAGAGCAATCTTCCTTGCTCTTCGAGTGTTCCACACCCTGCTCAGCTACAAGACAGTCCTCATTTATACGGACAATCAAGTAGCCATGTTCTACGTGAACAAACAGGGGGGAACAGGCTCTCTGTCGCTTTGCAACGAAGCTTTGCGAATATGGGCCCTCGCCAGAGAGCATCAGATTCATCTCCTGGCAGTGTATCTTCCAGGCATACAAAACTCTTGGGTGGACAGACTCAGTCGAGTTCTGCTTCCACACGAATGGTCTCTACATGTAGACCAGGTGGCCAAGATTTTTCAAATTTGGGGAACCCCGGACATAGACCTCTTTGCAAGTCGGTTGAATGCCAAACTTCCCCGATTCTGTTCCAGAATTCCGGCTCAGGGATCTCAGGCCAAGGATGCTTTCCTCCTTCACTGGGGCCAGGACTTCCTTTATGCCTTTCCACCCATTCCCTTAATTCCCAAAACCCTGTTCAAGCTTCAGAGAGACAGAGGCCGTATGATTCTCATAGCTCCACATTGACCTCGGCAAGTGTGGTACCCTCTGCTGCTACATCTCTCTCAAGCTCCCTCTCTGGAGTTAGGGTCTGCTCCAGATCTCCTATCTCAGGAGGACAGAATGTTATGGCATCCCAATCCCCAGTCTTTGCATCTCGGGGCTTGGTTGCTGAAGGCCTAGATCTCCATGATCTTAACCTCCCTCAGAAAGTGAAGGATATTCTTCTTGTTTCCAGGAAGCCTTCCAGAAGATGCTCTTATGCTTTCAAGTGGAAAAGGTTTACCATATGGTGTTCGCAGAAGGGTCTTAACCCTCTTGTGATATCTCTGGAATCTTTACTGGAGTATCTCCTTCATTTATCCAATGTAGGACTTAAGACTAACTCAGTAAGAGTCCATTTGAGTGCTATTGCAGCTTCCTTCAAGCCTCTAAATGGACAACCTATGTCCTCTCATCCTCTTATAGCAAGATTTATGAGAGGCCTTCTTCTAACTAAGCCTCCCATTAGGCCACTGCCGGTGGCATGGGACTTAAATCTGGTTCTTGGGCAGCTCATGAAGCCACCTTTTGAATCCTTAGCTACTACCTCCTTGAAATTCCTTTCTTGCAAGGTTATCTTTCTCATTGCAATCACATCAGCACGTCGCATTAGTGAGTTGCAAGCACTAGTAGCTCATCCACCTTATACAAGGTTCCATCATGACAAGGTAGTCCTTAGGACTCATCCACACTTTATGCCAAAGGTGGTCTCGCCTTTAAATCTAAACCAAGCAGTCTACCTGCCTGTGTTCTTTCCAAGGCCTCATGCATCAAATGCAGAGAGGAATCTTCATACCTTGGACTGTAAAAGAGCTTTAGCCTTTTACTTACAAAGAACACAGTAACATAGAAAGTCCTCTCAACTCTTTGTTGCTTTTGATCCTTCTCGTTTGGGACTTCCAGTCTCCAAGAGAACACTGTCTAACTGGATTGCTCAGTATATTTCCTTCGCCTATCAGAGCAAGAATCTTCCTCTGGAGGGCCATGTCACAGCTCACAATGTGAGAGCCATGGCAGCTTCAATGGCTCATCTACACTCTGTGTCTATCGACGACATCTGTCGAGCAGCCACCTGGGCCTCTGTTCATACCTTAACAGCCCATTACTGCTTGGACAAGGACTCCCGCCGGGATGCCTTGTTTGGTCAGGCTATTCTCCAATACCTGTTCCATACCTAATCAACTCCTACCCACCATCCCTGGTAGGATGCAGAGATCCATGGGGGGAAGTGGAGCCCTTCTCAGGGATGCACAAATTCTGGGGTCTCTCCCTGGAATCTAAAGCTAGGGAATCCCCATATGTGATGACTACATTCCTTCTTGTTCTTGGAGAAGGCATAGTTACTCACCTGTAACAGGTGATCTCCGGGAACAGCAGGAATTTAGTTCTCACAACCCACCCACCTCCCCTAGGAGTTGTATCTCTCTATCTCTTTCCCTTTCCCTCTCTCTCTCTTTGTCTCAGCTTTAAAACTCAACTGGAGAGAGGCAGTTGGGAAAGGCGGGAAGGCAGCATGCAGGCGCTGTGGGATGCTCCCAAAAACTTTCTAATTGGATGCTGGGGAGCGTTCCCGCGCAGGCTCCTTCGGTACCGACGATACCCATATGTGAGGACTAAATTCCTGCTGTTCCCGGAGATCACCTGTTACAGGTGAGTAACTATGCTATCTTGAAGGGGAAGGATCCTTGAAGAGATGTTTCGGCAACAGCAAAGTCATCTTCCTCAATTCGAGGTGGGCATCGGGACAGGTATATCTGTCAGCTATCCTGATTTTCTTTGTTTAATGGTTCATCCTGAGGAGTGTACATAGTTCAGGTGTACTGTATTCTGTTGCCTCATCCTGGGCTCTCTGGGGGCCTAGAGGGGGTTGTTCTGGTTGATGCTCTCTTTTCTGTAGACTGCTTTGTCAATAGAATAGTGGATGCTGGAGCTGAAGAGGGAGATCTTATAGGATGACATCAGAATTCTGTCATGCTCAGTCCTTAGCTGCTGTTGGAGGGAGATAACCCACTTGTTCTGGACTGGACTGGAGGGACTCAAAGAAAGACAATTAGCAGGTAATACCTAGTTTAAACTTTGTATTCCAGCTTATCAATCGGAGGACCATCCAAAGCAGTTCAAACACATTAAAATATATTTCATATAGAGAATACCAGGGCAAGATGGCTGTTTATCCCACTTCTTTAAAAAAAAAAAAAAAGAAAAAAGTATAAGAGAACCTTAAGACGGTGATTTTTTTAAAAATCTATTTTAAGAGTTTGGTGCTTATCCTGTGCTTGCCCACTAGCAGTGATGTGTAGAACAGCATGGACCTCAACAGCATTTTATTTGTTTTAACAACTTATTTAATGCCTGTTTATCATTCTAGATGGTTTACATCAAGATAGAAGAAATAGTCCAGTATGCATAAGACACACAAAATATATAATACAAAGCACTGGAATAAACAGTATGATAAAAAAAAACAACAAATCCACTGTTCAAGGCATAGTAGCAGTACACCCCTTATGGCAGAACCTTTAAGAGGAAGACAAATGAACAAAACATCTTTGCCCAAACATAGGTGAAGTCCATTAAAATCAGGAGCTAATCCATACTGGCAGGACAGCATTACTTAAATAAGAATGAATTATGATGTTGTTGTTTTTAAGTGCCATTGAGTCTGTGTCGACTCATGGCGACCCTCTGGATAGTTGTCCTAAATTGTGTTCGGTCTTCAATCAGGCAGCTCATTGTTGACAGACTGGCACCCGTAGCTGCTGTTTAGCCAGCCATCCATCCATTGCATTGCTAGCCTTCCTCTCTTGCTCTGACCTTCAACCTTGTCAAGCATGATGTCTTTCTTGAATGAACTATCTCTTTGCATAATGCGCACAAGACGTCTTGTCATCTGAGCTTCTAAAGAAAGCTTAGGTTTGATTTCCTCTTGTACTGACTGATTGATTCTTTGGGCAATCCATTGTAAACACAGTATTCTTTGCTAGCACCATAATTCGAAGGCATCCATTTTCATCCTGTCTGTCTTTGTTGTCCAACTTTCATTCATATGATGTCATTGAAAATACCATGGCTTGGAAAAGTCTAATCTTTATATGCAGAGATGCATCTTTGCAATTGAAAATATTATCTTGGTCTTTCACAGCCATTCTGCCAAGAGCAATGCGTCAGATGTTTTGACTGCTTGTCATTTCTTTGATTCAAGAAGATCAGAGTTGTCTACTATTTCTATTTCTTCTCCATCAGGGATGAAATTATTGATTTTGTCAGCTGTCAGGATCTATCTTTCTTCATGTTAAGGGAAAAACTTTTGATAAGACTTTAAAACCAGCGGTGACCACTCTCTCATGGGATTAAAATGCTGCCTAAAGAAACAGCAAATCTAATATTAATTAAAGCAGCATTGCTTGAATAATTAACACAAATTCCATAGCTTCCCTCCAGTCCACTCACTTATTGTCTAAATTCAAAAGTATTTTGTAAAAGTTAACGTTTAAATGTTTAAATTTGCAAGTTCTTTGTATAAGTTAAAGTTATTGTAAACTGCCTTGATTAAATGAAAAGGTGGTATACAAAAACTGTTAAATAAATAAATAAATAAACTCCAGACTAGTGGGTCTTAAGAACATAAGATCTCCAGGAACAAGCAGGAATAAGTCCTCACATATTGGGTACGTCTGTACCGACGGAGCCCGCGCGGGAAAGCTCCCCAGCTTCCCAGAAGGAAAGCTTTTGGGGCCTCCCACTGCGCATGCGTGCTGCCTTCCCGCCTTCCTGACCAACTCTCCTCAGTTCTTCTTTTTCCGCGGAGCCAGCAGGTTGTGTTCCTGTCACCGCTGAAGAAGTTGTTATTTTAATTTGTTTCTTTGGCCGCGTGTCTGCCTTCCCCGATTCCGGACCGGTACTGCCGGTCTTTTTTCTTTATTCCTTTAAAAAATAAATAAATAAATAAATATCTTATTTTTCCCCACTTGGTGTGTTTGTTCTGTGAGGCCTCTAGGCCTTCACAGAATTCTCCCTCATGGAGAAACAAGCCTCTGGTTTTAAAAAATGCACCAAGTGTAGCGGTACTATATCAGTCACAGACACCCATGAATGGTGTCTTAAATGTTTGGGGCCTGACCACTCCATTCCGGATTGCCCATCCTGTTCTTTGATGTCTAAACGTGGCTTACAAAACCGGGCAGCCAAGTTTCACATGCTGTTTTCTACAGATACTCCAGCATCGACATCTTCCAGGTCTTCCTCTCCTGATGGATCTCAGGTAACCAAACATTCCTCTGGCAGGTCCTCAAAGGGCAAATCTCCCTCCAAGTATCGAGATGCCCCCGGGCTTGACCCTGAGGACCCTGCCCCAGCCAAACAACCCCAGCGGGAAGCTCCGGCTTCCAAAGCTCCTCCTATGGGGTTACAGGTTGACATCGATGGCACGGCCTCGACCGATCACCTGTTAGACTGCTCTGGGGTACCGGCTCAATCTTCCGGTACCGACATCCAGACAGTCGTGGCGTCTATGGATCATACAGTTCAATCCATGCAGCAGGCCATTATGGCTTTTATTAGAGCTGCGACGCCCTCGGTACCGCAGCCAGCGGTACCGACTCCGGTTCTGGTACCACAACCGATACCGGTACCCAGGGCATCCACATCAACCACGATACCGATTCCGGTTCCCGGTTCCGGGGTTTTCCCCGATACCGATCCGGTTCCGGGTACCCCCGATGTCGATACCAGTCGATATGCTTATCGATCCCTGGAAGCAAACAGACGATACTTCGAGTCTTCTGATGATTCTGATTCATCAGATGACTCTGCTGAAGTATCCCTAACTCTACCTGAAGAGCCCTCTTCTCCAAAAAGGAGAATGTCTCCTCCAGAGGATTTGTCCTTTCAAGACTTCATCATTGAAGTAGCTAAAGGTCTCTCTATTTCAGTAACCTCTGAAAAAGAACCTAGAGCAAAAACATTAGATATTTTAGGATACTCTAAGGTTCCCAAAGAGGCAGTCACCTTGCCCATTCATGAAATTCTTCAAGAACACATGATGGACTTATGGGAGACTCCTCTCACCCTATCTCCACATTCTCGTCGTTTGGACACCATGTATCGTGTCCCTCCTTCTCCTGGTTTTCAAAAAAACTCAGCTCCCTCACCACTCTATTGTGGTGCAGTCAGCTATGAAAAGGATAAAGAGTACCAAAAGACACTCTTCTACTCCTCCAGGGAGAGAATGTAGGACTTTGGATGCTTTTGGTAGAAAAATCTTCCAAGCAAGTATGCTTATTGCCAGAATCAATTCATACAGCCTCTATATGGGCATGTTTCTGAAGGAGATTGCATTGAAAATATGCCATTTTCTCCCCTTTATCCCAGAGGATAGAAAGGAGGAGTTCCTTCTTTTGCTAAAGCATACCCAAGATATTTCAAAGTTCTCCAACAGAGCAGCCTTTGACTCCTTTGAGGGTGCTAGCAGAGCCTCAGGTATTGCCATAGTGGCTCGCAGAATTGCTTGGCTCCAGGCCTCTGACCTAGAACCCTGGGTCCAGGATGGGTTGGGAAATCTGCCCTGTACAGGTGAGAATCTGTTTGGTAAGGAGTGGCAAATCAAAGCCACCCAAATGGATGCAGAAAATGCTGCTTTAGATAGACTTTCTAAGTGTACCTCTGCCCCTGTCAAGAAAAAATCTTTCAAGAAGCCTTTCTATAAGGCGGCCAGATTTGCTACAAATACTGGCCCAACAATCTTCTGTAGCTCGCTTTGCTCCTAAGCGTCAGCAGCCTAAACAGGCCAGGGCAAAACCTGCAGGGGCTGCTACAGCCCAGCAGTCCCAACCCCCTCAGGGATTTTGACTTAACTCTAGAGAACTTAACCTTTCTGGCTCTAAAACATCCAGATCCTCTCACCATTCCAGGAAGGTTAACTCATTTTGCTCCCAGATGGGAGCAAATCACATCAGAACAATGGACCCTCTCTATCATCAGAGAGGGCTACAAACTACATTTCTCCAGCCTTCCTCCCCATACCATGGTGAGATGTTTCAATTCCCCCCCATCTCTCTTGAACCTGTTAGGTCAGGAGGTGACCACCCTTCTCGCCCAAAGGGCAATAGAAGAGGTTCCTCTTCTTCAGCAGGGGTCAGGGTTTTACTCCCCTTATTTTCTCATTCCCAAGAAAACAGGGGGATACAGACCTATTCTAGATCTCAGAGAATTGAACAAATTCCTATGCAAGGAGAAATTCAAGATGCTTTCTCTAGGTACTCTCCTTCCATTCCCTGATCCGCTCCCTAAATGTAGAATGCCTGGTGTATGCCGACGACATACTACTATACATTCCATTCACTATTGAGCAGCCCGATTTCTCCCCTATCATCAGATGTTTTGATGCAGTTGCTGAATGGCTCCTCACTCAAAACCTGAGGATCAATCATAGCAAGACTGATGTCCTCTTTGTCACTAGGAACCAGAAATTCGTCACACCTCCATACCTGCAAGTTAAAAATGCTGAACTCAAAACAAGAGACACAATCCGATATCTAGGAATTACCCTAGATCGGCGTCTGGACATGACAACCCACGTAAAGACTGTTGCAAGATCAGTTTACCACAAGATACGAACCCTCCGCCTCCTCCGCCCACTACTCGATTTTTCGGATTATCAAACGATATTTCAGGCCCTAGTAATCCCACACCTTGATTTCGCAAACATCATCCTCCATGGCCTCCCACAGGCAACCCTCAGCCCTCTTCGGCTGGCCATGAACTCAGCTGCTAGGGTTCTAACAGGTGTATCAAAATTGGGTCATATAACACCAGTAATGAAGGAGTTACACTGGCTACCACTACAAGCCCGAATCCACTACAAGGTACTAGTCATGACTTTCATGGCACTAAACAACCAGTCTCCCACACCTATCAGCAATCTGATTAACAATATCCCTGAAAACAGAATAAGATGACCTGCACTACTCAACATGTTAATAGTACCCAAATTTACCACAAGGTGCACAAAAACAACTACTAACAGAGCTTTCTCGATTTATGCTCCGACAGCCCGGAATGAACTTCCCACCTGGATTCGATCCATACCAAGCCTCACCACATTCAGAAAAGAAATAAAACACCATCTGTTTCAAATCTACTACCCTGAAACCAGTCCCGAAAAACACAAGACACAAGCATTCACCCCCTGCTCTAACTATCCCAACGCCCTAACCCAACATGAAAACGGTTAGCCCGCCCCTCCCCCTACGGCTGTATCCTGTTCCCCAGTCGACCTAGCTATGATCATATGAAGAGCTTAAATATCAGTCGTATATAACTCTATGTAAATTTTATGTGTATATATCTTATAAATAGTTTCCCCGTTATTCTCCCATTATGACTGTACCCCTGTTCTATGTAAGCACCATTGTGTTATGTAAAAAACATTGTTGCATTGTTCAGTTGTAATGTAAACCGCACTGATCTTAATAGCGCGGTATATAAGAAAGACAAATAAATAAATAATAAAATAAATACAGAGTCAGGATTGGCTTTGTTCTCTAGATCTCAAGGATGCGTACACACATATACTCATCCATCCATCCCACAGAAAATTCCTACGGTTTCTGTTCCAGGGAAAACATTTCCAATACAGAGTACTTCCCTTCGGTCTAGCCTCTGCTCCAAGGGTATTAACCAAATGCATGGCAATAGTAGCTGCATTTCTACGAGCCCTGGGAATTTTTGTCTTCCCATACTTGGACGACTGGCTCATCCGAGCTCCATCTCAGTCTGAGGCTCAGACTTCCCTGGATCGCACCAGACGCATTCTGCAGTATCTGGGACTTGTGATCAATCTGCCAAAGTCTCAACGCACCCCTACTCAGTCCCTGGAATTCATAGGGGCTTGGTTGGATACCACCACTGCAAGGGCCTATCTTCCTCAGGCCCGTTGCCAACGTCTAGTGTACTTAGCCTCCCAGACTCAGTCCAGAAGCCACTTGACTACCAGGGAGATGCTACAACTATTAGGCCACATGGCCTCCACAGTACATGTGGTGCCCTATGTTCGCCTACATATGAGAGCAGCTCAATGGACTTTGTCCACCCAGTGGACTCAAGCATCAGGAGCTCTCTCAGACCAAATAGCAAACTCCAAACGTCTCTTTTGGTCTCTCCAATGGTGGATGTCCACTCAAAATCTGTTGTTGGAAGCAACCCTCACAACAGATGCCTCCCAAACAGGTTGGGGAGCTCATCTTCAAGATCTCTCCACTCAGGGCACTTGGTCTCCACAGGAGACCACCCTTCATATCAACCACTTGGAACTTCGAGCAATCTTTCTAGCTCTCAGAGTTTTTCATACCCTCCTCAGCAACATGACAGTCCTTATTCATACGGACAATCAAGTAGCCATGTTTTACATAAACAAACAAGGAGGGACTGGCTCTCTGTCGCTTTGCAACGAAGCTCTAAGATTATGGGCCTTCACCAGAGAGCATCAAATCCATCTCCTGGCAGTATATCTTCCAGGAATCCAAAACTCTTGGGCAGACAGACTCAGTCGAGTTCTGCTTCCACACGAATGGTCCCTACACATGGATCAGGTACTCAGAATCTTCCAGAAATGGGGGACCCCGGACATAGACTTCTTTGCAAGTCCGTGGAATGCCAAACTTCCCCGGTTCTGTTCCAGGATTCCGTGTCAGGGAGTTCAGGCCAAGGATGCCTTCCTCTTTCATTGGGGTCAGGTCTTCCTATATGCCTTTCCACCCATTCCTTTGATTCCCAAGACTCTGTTCAAACGTCAAAGGGATCAAGGGTCCATGATCCTCATAGCTCCACGCTGGCCACGCCAAGTGTGGTACCCTCTACTTCTGCATCTCTCCCAAGCCCCCTCCCTGGACTTGGGAGCAGCTCCAGACCTTCTGTCTCAGGAGGAGGGGACTTTGTGGCACCCAAACCCCAAGTCCCTTCACCTCAGAGCTTGGTTACTGAAGGCCTAGACCTTCAACACTTCAATCTTTTGCAGCAAGTGAAGGATATCCTCCATGCCTCTAGGAAACCTTCCACTAGGCGTTCTTACGCTTTTAAATGGAAAAGATTTTCCATTTGGTGTGCTCAAAAGGGTCTTAACCCTCTAGCACTTCCTTTGAATTCTCTTTTGGAATATCTCCTGCATCTCTCCAATGCAGGACTCAAAACAAATTCAGTAAGAGTCCATTTGAGTGCTATTGCAGCATCCCTTAAGCCCATCAATGGACAACCTGTTTCCTCTCATCTTCTTATTGCAAGATTCATGAGAGGCCTAACCTTAACTAAACCTCCCATTCAACCTCCTCCGGTGGCATGGGACTTAAACTTGGTTCTTGGTCAGCTTATGAAGCCACCCTTTGAACCCTTAGCCACTACCTCCTTGAAATTTCTTTCTTGGAAGGTTATTTTTCTTATTGCAGTCACCTCAGCTCGCAGTATCAGTGAACTGCAAGCTCTAGTGGCTAATCCACCTTATACAAGGTTCCAACATGATAAGGTGGTCCTTAGGACCAATCCCCACTTTATGCCTAAAGTGGTCTCCCCTTTTCATCTTAATCAAGAGGTATATTTACCTGTCTTTTTTCCAGCTCCTCATGCATCCAGTGCAGAGAGGACCCTTCATACTCTAGATTGTAAAAGAGCTCTTGCCTTTTACCTCCACAGGACACAGCAACATCGAAAGTCTTCTCAGCTTTTTGTTGCTTTTGATCCTTCTCATTTAGGACTTCCAGTCTCTAAAAGAACACTCTCCAATTGGATTGCTCAGTGTATCTCTTTTGCTTACCAGAGTAAGAACCTTTCTCTGGAGAGCCATGTCACCGCTCACAATGTGAGGGCCATGGCCACCTCTATGGCTCATCTAAACTCTGTGTCCATTGACCAGATCTGTCGAGCAGCCACCTGGGCCTCGGTTCATACCTTTACAGCCCATTACTGTTTGGACAAGGACTCCCGCCGGGATGCCTTGTTTGGTCAGGCTGTCCTCAGACACCTGTTCCATTCTTGAACAACTCCAGCCCACCTTCCCTGAATGGATGCCTGAGATCCATAGGAAGATGAGGAACCTTTCAGGGTCTCATACCCTTGAGGGGCTCTCCCGGGCATCTTAGCTAGGGAGTCCCCATATGTGAGGACTTATTCCTGCTTGTTCCTGGAGATAGCACAGTTACTTACCTGTAACAGGTGATCTCTGGGAACAGCAGGAATTAGTCCTCACAATCCACCCACCTCCCCTAGGAGTTGTATCTCTCTCTCTCTCTTTCCTTTCCTCTCTCTATTATCTCAGCTTTAAACTCGAACTGAGGAGAGTTGGTCAGGAAGGCGGGAAGGCAGCGCGCATGCGCAGTGGGAGGCCCCAAAAGCTTTCCTTCTGGGAAGCTGGGGAGCTTTCCCGCGCGGGCTCCGTCGATACCGACGTACCCATATGTGAGGACTAATTCCTGCTGTTCCCAGAGATCATCTGTTACAGGTAAGTAACTGTGCTATATGCTATACTGAGTCAGACCAAGGTCCATCAAGCCCAGTATCCTGTTTCCAACAGTGGCCAATCTAGGCCACAAGTATCTAGCAGTTTCCCCAAAAGACACAGGTTCCCACAATGCTTGTATTGGGGCAAGCAGTGCATATGCTGGGTCCACTTTAATAATGTTTTATGGACCTTTCCTCCAGGAGCTTTTCCAAACCTTTTTTAAACCCAGCTACACCAAGAGCTTTTACTACATCCTCCGGTAGAAAATTTCAGAGTTGATTCACTCTTCTACAAATTTTCAAAAATTGTTTGCTTCAATAATTAAATGTTCTATTTCTTAATGAATTTGATATGCTGAATTCAAATATGATAGTGAAATCAGTCAATTAGCTCCTGTTTCTATGATATGTTGAAGAATGTACATTTTACCACTATGTATGGTGAAAATCAAGCCTAAATCCATAGATGTAAATCAAAATCTTACTACAAATGAAACTTTGCACAATAATAAGCATGTTTTTATAAAATAAAGTTCATAAACATACTTAGAGGAGTAATTATGTCTGCAATTTAACTTTCATTAAGAACATTTGTAAGTACATTCTAACAATTTTTGTTCTCATTCAGTGGCTTCACGACTCTTCCTGATCTGTTTTTTGTCACTGTCCAGCAATAGTCTGCAAGCATTGATGGACTCCATTTACCCTGATACCTCTTTTCCATGGCTGCAATGTCTTGGTGAAATCGTTGTCCATGTTCATCACTTACTGCTCCGCAATTTTGTGGGAAAAAAATCTAGATGAGAGTGTAGAAAATGAATCTTTAAGGACACATTGCAGCCAAGGTTTTAGTATGCCTTGAGAAGATCTTGAACAATCTCTTGGTAATTATTTGCTTTGTTGTTTCCAAGAAACTTTTGTGTCACTGATTCAAATGCTATCCCTACAGCCTTTTCCTTTCCACGCAATAAACGAAGAAATTCGTCATCTTGAAGAAGTGCACGAATCTGAGGACCAACAAAAACTCCTTAACTTTGGCATCACTCAGTCTAGAAAATTTACCACTAAGATACCTGAAAGCAGGTTTAGTTTTATCCATCGCCTTGACAAAGTTTTTCATTAGTCCCAACTTGATGTGCAAGGAAGGCATCAAAATCTTGTTGCTGTCTACAAGTGCTGGAAACAGAACATTTTTGCTTCCAGGATCCAGTGACTGACGGAGTGGCCAGTCCCTTTTGACGAAATGACAATATCTAGCATGACTATCCCATTCACACAGGAAGCAGCAGTACTTGGTGTATCCACCCTGAAGACCAAGCAAGAGGGCAACCACTTTGAAGTCACCACAGATTGACCATAGATGTTGTTCATAGTTTATACATTTCAAAAGTTGTTTCATATTGTCATAAGTCTCTTTCATAAAAGCTGCATGGCCAATAGGAATTGATGGTGGCAAGTTGCCATTATGCAGCAATACAGCTTTAAGACTTGCTTTTGATGAATCAATGAAGAGCCTCCAAACATCTGCATTTTAATTGATATTGAGAGCTGCCATTAAACCTTTTACGTTGTTGCATGCAACAAGATCACTTTCTTTGAAAAAGAATGACACCAAGTCTTTCTGACGGTCCCGGAAAAAAGAAATTTGAATGTCACCAGCCAGAAGATTCCACTGCTGTAGTCTGGAACCCAAAAGCTCAGCTTTATTCTTCGGGAGATCCAAATCCCTTTCAAGATCGTTCAGTTCACCTTGCGTTATGAGGTGTGGCTCATTAGCAGTGGCCAAAAGAAACTCTGGGTCAGGTGAGGTTGACGGTTCATGACTACAAACTTCTTCCTCTTCCTCACTTGATTCTGACATTTTGGGAATCGGCAACCCTTCTCCATGAGACACTGGACGTATTGCAGATGGAATGTTTGGATATTGCACGGTCCACTTTTTCTGGATATGCCTATCTCCAGGAACAAGCAGGAATGAGTCTTCACATATGGGTACGTCGGTACCAACGGAGCATGCACGGGAACGCTCCCCAGCTTCCCAAAAAGGAAAGCTTTTGGGAGCATCCCACAGCGCCTGCGCGCTGCCTTCCCGCCTTTCCTAACCAACTCTCCTCAGTTCTTCTTTGCCGCGGAGCCAGCAGGTCGAGCCCTGTCACCGCTGAAGAAGTTCTTTATTTTATTTTATTTCTTTGGTCGAGTGTCTGCCTTCCCCGACTCCGGACTGGTACCGCCGGTCTTTTCTTTCTTTCTTTAAAAAAAAAAAAATCAATATTTTTTCCTCACTTGGTGTATTTTTTCTCTTAAGGCCTCAGGGCCCACAAGAAAATTTCCCTCATGGAAAAACCAACCTCCGGGTTCAAAAAATGCACTAAGTGTAGTGGTACTATTTCTGTTACAGATACCCATGAATGGTGTCTTAAATGTTTGGGTCCTGAATACTCCATTCCGGATTGTCCGTCCTGCTCCCTAATGTCTAAACGGGGGTTACAGAACCGAGCAGCTAAGCTCCATGTGCTGTTTCCCGCTGAGGCACCGGCAGTAGCATCGACATCTTCCAGGTCTTCTTCTCCTGAAGGATCTTAGGTAACCAAACATAAACCTAGTAGGTCCTCGAAGGGTAGAGCTCCCTCTAAGCATCGAGATGCCTCCGGGCTTGCCCTCGAGGATCCTGCACCAGCCAAACAACCCCGGCGGGAAGCTCCGGCTTCCAAAGCTCCTCCTATGGGGTTACAGGTTGACATCGATGGCATGGCCTCGACCGATCACCTGTTAGAATGCTCTGGGGTACCGGCACAATCTACCGGTACCGATCTCCAGGCATTCATGGCGTCGATGGATCAGAATGTTCTGTCCATGCAGCAGGCTATTTCAGCCTTCATTCAAGCTGCGACGCCGGCGGTACCGCAACGAGCTCCGTTGTCGGTATCGGCTCCAGTACCGGCACCAGTGCCGATGCCGGTACCGACTGCATCAACATCGACCAGGATACCGACTGCTGCGGTTCCTTGTCCAGGGCTACTTCTCGGTACCGATCCGGTACCGGGGACGCCCGATGTCGATACCGCTCGATACGCGTATCGAGCGTTAGAAGAGCACCCTGACAGGCGATACTTCGATTCCTCTGATTCTGATACATCAGATGAGTCTCCTGAAGTATCCATAGCCCTTCCTGAGGAGCCTTCTTCTCCAAAAAGAAGAATGTCTCCTCCAGAGGACTTGTCCTTTCAAGACTTCATAAGAGAAGTAGCTAAAGGACTCTCTATTTCAGTAACCTCTGAATCAGAGCCTAGAGCAAAAAAAATAGATATTTTAGGATACTCTAGGGCTCCTAAAGAGGCAGTCACCTTACCAATTCATGAGATTCTTCATGAACACATGATTGATTTATGGGAGACTCCTCTCACTCTCTCCTCATTCTCGCAGGTTGGACACTATGTATCGTGTCCCTCCTTGTCCTGGGTTCCAGAAAACTCAGCTTCCTCACCATTCCATTGTGGTGCAGTCAGCTATGAAGAGGATAAAGAGTACAAAGAGACACTCTTCTGCTCCTCCAGGAAGAGAATGCAGGACCTTGGATGCTTTTGGTAGGAAAATCTTCCAGGCCAGTATGCTTATTGCCAGAATCAACTCATATAGCCTTTATATGGGTATGTTTCAGAAAGAAGTGGCAGAAAAGCTGCACACTTTCCTCCCTTTTATTCCAGACGATAAAAGGGAAGAATTCCGCATGTGGTTTAAGCATACTCAGGACATCTCCAAGTTTTCCAACTGGGCAGCCTTTGACTCCTTTGAAGGTGCCAGTAGAGCCTCAGGCATTGCCATAGCTGCTCGCAGAATTGCTTGGCTCCAGGCTTCTGATTTAGAACCCTGGGTTCAAGATGGCTTAGGAAATCTGCCCTGTACAGGTGAAAATCTGTTTGGCAAAGAGTGGCAAATTAAAGCCACTCAAATGGATGCAGAGAATTCTTCTCTGGATAGACTTTCAAAGTCTACCTCCATTCCTGCCAAGAAAAAGACTTTTAAAAAGTCTTTTTTCAAAAAGGGCAGGTTTCCTTCCACTTCTGGCCAACAATCTTCTACAGGTCGCTTTACCGCTAAGCGTCAGCAACCTAAGCAGGCCAGGTCTAAGTCTACAGGGGCTGCTGTAACCCAGCAGTCCCAACACCCTCAGGGTTTTTGACTTGATGCTAGAGAACTTAGCCTTTCTGGCTTTAACACAGCCAGAAACTCTCACCATTCCAGGAAGGTTAGCTCATTTTGCTCCCAGATGGGAGCAAATCACATCAGAGCGGGCTACAAACTTCATTTCTCAGATCTTCCTCCCCACACCATGGTGAGACACTTCAATTCTCCCACATCTCTTCTCAACCTTCTAGGTCAGGAGATAACTACCCTTCTTGCCCAAGGGGCAATAGAAGAGGTTCCTCTTCTTCAACAAGGGTCAGCGTTCTACTCCCCCTATTTTCTCATCCCAAAGAAGACAGGGGGATACAGACCCATTCTAGATCTCAGAGAATTGAACAAATTTCTATGCAAGGAGAAGTTCAAGATGCTTTCTCTGGGCACTCTCCTTCCATACCTTCAAAGTCAGGATTGGCTTTGTTCTCTAGATCTCAAGGATTTGTACACACATGTTCTCATCCATCCATCTCACAGAAAATTCCTACGTTGTCTTTTCCAGGGAAAACATTACCAATACAGAGTCCTTCCTTTTGGTCTGGCCTCTGCTCCGAGAGTGTTCACCAAATGCATGGCAATAGTTGCTGCATTTCTACGCACTCTGGGAATATTTGTCTTCCCATACCTGGACGACTGGCTCATCCGAGCTCCATCTCAGTCAGAGGCCCAGATTTCCCTGGACCGCACAAGGCGCATTCTGCAGTATCTGGGACTGGTGGTAAACCTCCCAAAGTCCCAGCTCATCCCTACTCAATCCCTGGAATTCATAGGGGCCTGGTTGGGCACCACCACTGCAAGGGCCTACCTTCCTCAGGCCTGTTGCCAACGTCTAGTGCAGCTAGCCTCCCAGATTCAGTCAAAGAGTCACTTAACTGCCAGGGAGATGCTACAACTGCTAGGCCACATGGCTTCCACAGTACATGTGGTACCCTATGCTCACCTACACATGAGAGCAGCTCAATGGACTTTGTCCACCCAGTGGACTCAAGCTTCAGGAGCTCTCTCAGACCAAATAGCAACCTCCAAACGTCTCTTTTGGTCTCTCCAATGGTGGATGTCCACTCAAAATCTGTTGCTGGGGTCCCCCTTCCAACAGTTGTTGCCCCAAGCAACCCTCACAACAGATGCCTCCCAAACAGATTGGGGAGCTCATCTACAAGACCTCTCCACCCAAGGCACTTGGTCCCCACAGGAGACCTCTCTTCATATCAACCACTTGGAACTTCGAGCAGTGTTTCTAGCTCTCAAGGTCTTTCATACCCTCCTCAGCTACAAGACAGTCCTTATTCATATGGACAATCAGGTAGCCATGTTTTACATAAACAAGCAAGGAGGAACTGGCTCTCTGTCGCTTTGCAACGAAGCTCTAAGATTGTGGGCCTTCGCCAGAGAGCATCACATCCATCTCCTGGCAGTATATCTCCCAGGAATCCAAAACTCTTGGGCAGACAGACTCAGTCGAGTTCTGCTTCCACACGAATGGTCCCTGCACATGGATCAGGTACTCAGAATCTTTCAAGAATGGGGAACCCCGGACATAGACCAAGGATGCCTTCTTCCTTCATTGGGGTCAGGGCTTCCTGTATGCCTTTCCACCCATTCCCTTGATTCCCAAAACTCTGTTCAAACTCCAGAGGGATCAAGGATCTATGATCCTCATAGCTCCACGCTGGCCACGCCAAGTGTGGTACCCTCTGCTTCTGCATCTCTCCCAAGCCCCCTCTCTGGACTTGGGAGCTGCTCCAGACCTTCTGTCTCAGGAGGAAGGGACTTTGTGGCACCCAAACCTCAAGTCCCTTCACCTCAGAGCTTGGTTACTGAAGGCCTAGACCTTCAAGACTTGAATCTTTCTCAGCAGGTGAAGGATATCCTCCATGCTTCCAGGAAACCTTCCACCAGGCGTTCCTATGCTTTTAAGTAGAAAAGATTTTCCATTTGGTGTGCTGAAAAGGGTCTTGACCCTCTGGCACTACCTTTAACTTCTTTGTTAGACTATCTCCTGCATCTCTCCAATGCAGGACTCATGACAAATTCA
Source organism: Ichthyophis bannanicus (assembly GCA_033557465.1). NCBI lineage: Eukaryota > Metazoa > Chordata > Amphibia > Gymnophiona > Ichthyophiidae > Ichthyophis > Ichthyophis bannanicus. The sequence continues at coordinate 1,324,896,797 of CM066032.1, forward strand.
GTAAGAGTCCATTTGAGTGCTATTGCAGCAATCCCTTAAGCCCATCAATGAACAACCTATCTTCTCTCATCCTCTTATTTCAAGATTCATGATAGGCCTAACTTTAACTAATCCTCCCATTAGGCCTCCTCCGGTGGCATGGGACTTAAATTTGGTTCTTGGTCAGTTTATGAAGCCACCTTTTGAACCCTTAGCCACTACCTCCTTGAAATTTCTTTCCTGGAAGGTTATTTTCCTCATTGCAGTCACTTCTGCTCGCTGCATCAGTGAACTGCAGGCCTTAGTGGCTAATCCACCTTATACAAGGTTCCATCATGACAAGGTAGTCCTTAGGACAAATCCACACTTTATGACTAAAGTGGTCTCACCTTTTCATCTTAATCAAGATGTATATTTACCTGTATTTTTTCCAGCTCCTCATGCATCCAGTGCAGAGAGGAATCTTCATACTCTGGATTGTAAAAGAGCTCTTGCTTTTTACTTACATAGGACACAGCAACATAGCAAGTCTTTCCAGCTTTTTGTTGCTTTTGATCCTTCTCACTTGGGACTTCCAGTCTCTAAGAGAACACTGTCCACTTGGATTGCTCAGTGTATTTCTTTCGCCTTCCAGAGTAAGAACCTTTCTCTGGAGAGCCATGTCACAGCTCATAATGTGAGGGCTATGGCCACCTCTATGGCTCATCTAAATTCTGTGTCCATCGACCAGATCTGTCGAGCAGCCACCTGGGCCTCTGTTCATACCTTCACAGCCCATTACTGCTTGGACAAGGATTCCCGCCGGGATGCCTTGTTTGGTCAGGCTGTCCTCAGACACCTGTTCCATTCTTAAACAACTCCTGCCCTCCTTCCCTGGATGGATGCCTGAGATCCATAGGAGGACGCAGACCCCTTTCAGGGTCTCATATCCTTGGGGATCTCCCAGGCATCTCAGCTAGGGAGTCCCCATATGTGACTTATTCCTGCTTGTTCCTGGAGATAGCACAGTTACTTACCTGTAACAGGTGATCTCTGGGAATAGCAGGAATAAGTCTTCACAACCCACCCACCTCCCCTAGGAGTTGTATCTCTTTTCTATCTTTCCTTTCTTCTCTCTCTCTATTGTCTCAGCTTTAAACTCGAACTGAGGAGAGTTGGTTAGGAAAGGCGGGAAGGCAGCGCGCAGGTGCTGTGGGATGCTCCCAAAAGCTTTCCTTTTTGGGAAGCTGGGGAGCGTTCCCGCGCAGGCTCCATCGGTACCGACGTACCCATATGTGAAGACTTATTCCTGCTGTTCCCAGAGATCACCTGTTACAGGTAAGTAACTGTGCTTTCTGAATTGGATGAATCATGCTGAAGTAGCAATTGCTGATGTGATCCTTGGGCTCTCTCCAGATCATTGGAACTGCAAAAGGCATTGATTGCCTTTTTCCATTCATTCATTGCCTGAGATTTGTTGCACGTGTATTGCAGCATATGTGTGGCGCCCAGCTCTTAACCTGATCTCCTATTCTACAGCCAAAATATAAGTTGTAGGCTTTCTTAACCACCACAGTCATATTCCGTTTTTGTGATGTAAAAGTCACTTCACCACATATATAGTAGAAATTATCTGCGTTATTAACATAAGTATGATGCATCGCCGAATACGCTGTGATTGACCCTATCAGCATAAAATAATGCAAAATAATTAAGTTTTAATTTTTCTGTGACTAATACACCTTACGATTTATACTGTCAAGTGATGCAAATTTAAATGCTGATTGCATCTTCTGGTTTTGGACAGATATTTCTATTGGTTTAAATAGAGATTATGCAATATCACACATGTTGCATAATACACAGTTAATGGCCCCTAATGACTAATTAATAGCATATATCTTAGCAACTAGACGTAATCAGCCATTTTCATTATGATTTCTGTGTTCAGCAGCCTTAAATTAGTTTAGGACAGCTGCTTTCGTGTCCGAAGCATTTTGGCTGTTGAACAGTGAATTACACGTTGAGTGAAAAAATATTTTCTCTTATTAATCTTAATCAGGAAGACACCCCCAACCAGAACAAGAAGAGGAGCAGACAACAACAACCTAGAGACTCCACTAAACTTCAGGAAAGCAAATCAATCCACCTGCAAATAGGGCCTTTTCCCTGTATGCACCCCAGCTGTGGAACGATCTCCCCACCTCAACATGCACAATCAAAGACCTGGTAGACTTTAGGAAAGCAATAAAAACCCACCTTTTCCTAGAATACTTTGGAGCTACCCCAGAAGACTATGATCCCTGATGAAATGGACCACAAAACATTACAATAGTTTCCTTGTATATAGTTAGCAATTGTTAATTGCTTGTAATACCCCAACTAACCTCCAAGTTGTATGTCCCTGTTCTATGTAAAGTTTGTTGCTGTAATTGTTCCATGTGAACCGCTTTGAATGTATGATAAGGCGGTATAGAAGACCTGTTAAATAAATAGGTTACCCTGTAGCTTCATTGCATGCCAACTAGTCTTTCTATATTTTGATGGCGTAAACAAGCATTCCTTATTGTCCCTCCAGTCCTGTCCCGCACCTCTGGGTAGTGCACCTCCTTCAGCAGCTTGGAGACTGAGCATGTCTTCTTTTTGATGACACTAGTGTACATATGTAGCTGGCACCACCCACCAGCCCCAGTAAGCTCAGTCTCCAAGCAGATGGAGGAGGTTGTGAGCCAGGGTGCTGGGCTCACTGAAGAGACAACTAAGGAGATAGAGTTTGCTTTTATTTCCCCTGTTAAGGTGCAGGTTTCTTTGTTTTTAAAGGCAGACGTGTGAAACAACCCCCACCCCCCAAAAAAAAACAGAAGGAACAGAGAGAACCCGTGGGACAACAGGGCTGAGGGGAGAATATTCCTTCTTCCGCCCTCCCCCAGGATTTCGAGGGGGGACTTCTGTGGGGACCTTCCTCAGTCCGAGACTTCTGGCTGCTCCCGAACCCGTTATCGGGTGAGGAGCCACTGCAGGGGCTGCAGTTGCTTGACAGGAGTGAAACCTGGCAGCCCCGAGTCACCCCCCTCAGCACCGAAGCCGGGAAGGAAGGCTGAGCGCGAGGGGTAGAAAAGCCATGCGGCAAAGAGGCTCCAAGGTAAGAGTGGCAGTGGGGGAGGACAGCAGGAACCCTTAGCTACTGCCAGAACACGAGGAGACAGAGAGCGGCCTACAGCCACATGTTTGGGAGCCTGCAGTGGTGTGGGAAAACTCCCCCTGCTGCATTTAGGCACAATTTCTTCTTATAAAGGTCCGCATGTGTTTAAACCCCTGCTGTGTTTTGGGTGCCTGGGAGAGGCAGCCACCAGAGAATAAAGCAGGAAAGAGCAGCCTCTTCCTAGAGGGCCATTTGCAGTTTCTTTTTAATTTCAGTTTCAGTTAATTAGATTTTGGTTTTATTTTATTTTAATTCAAGTACTCTAGTGCTTTTTGCCTGAGCCTGTGGAGATGCACTGTGCTGGGGATCGTTTTACCTACCCAGGTACAGATTAAGGGCGTTCCTGGGGAGTGCCCCCAGCCCTTCCCATCATGCCGGCCAGACCGCAGTGCCTGGTATAGGATGGTATCAAGGGACATGAATCCCACTTAATCCTTAAGCATGCCTTATGTTATACAGTTCAAAACTGATTCAATACACAATGACTTGATGCAGACATGTGGGAAAGGCCTAATCAGATAGGCCATTGTTGCTGAGTGGATTTTCAGAGGGCTGTTTTAACTGGCACTTGGTTGAGACATTGTTGCTTTCTCCTGAGAAGGGCCAGAGACAGAAATAATGTTAAGTGTAAAAAATAAAAAAAAATGTGCTGCATATAGGTTTGTAGCAGCTACAGCTCTGGGGAAAACAGGAAGTACCTGCATACAAGAAATGTATGTAATTTGAAAGATAGTCAGTCAGTGGATTGGACGCAAATGAAATCCTTCCATCTGTCTATGGTCAGTGAGTAATCTGACATGATCATCTCTTGTCGCTTAGCCCAGATTATGTACCTATTAAATCTGTAATATTGCTTGTAAGGGAAGCTGTACTCCCTTATAGCCATTTGTAGTATTAGAAGAAAAACATAAACTTTACTCAGAGAACATGTCAGTTTGATTGGATTAGGGCAAGGTCCATTTCATATTTTTAAGATACAACACTGCAGCGCAATCTAAAAATCCTCAAGATATGAAGTCCCCGATGTGGTGTGGTCTCGGAGGCAGGCGTCTGCCTAAACTGCACGCAAGAGGCTGTCATGGGAGCAGGACCTGCAGGATGAGATGAGGCAGGAGAGACCCTCCTGGTTGCAAGAGACCCTGGGGGTGGGGGGCGCCATGTTACCTTCAACGGATCCAGCCCTCGATCCCTGCACGATGCCCAGACCATCCACCCCTTGAGCCCATGGAGCAGTAGGGCTCCTGGGAGAGTTCTCACCGGAGTTTTTCTTACTTTTGCAGAAGGCGTTTTGCCTACCAAGTGGCTCCTCAGTCCCAGAACACAGGGCTAAGAGGATGTCAGATGCAAAAGAGCATGAGTCAGGAGCAGTGGCGTCTAAGAGGGCTAGAGGCTTAGAGGAGTGGCAGCAATCGCTGTTGTCGGAGGGGCTGGATGGGGAAGACTTTGACACAGCGCTAGATCTGCAGGAGGAGTTGGAATAAGGAGAGAGCCCAGAACAGGAGGATCAGGCCCAGATTGTTTGGGTTCTCTGCCGGGAGGAGTTACCAGTGCTCATCTTTATGCTTATGTTTATGCTTATGCAATTTCTTGATATACTGCCAAGGCCGAAGGCCATTAGGGTGGTTTACAGTCACTACAAGCAGGTACTGATAAAATTCCTCGTCCCCAAAGGGCTCATATTCTATGTGTACCTTGGAGACCCTCAAGGCCCTGAATATGCCTGTTAATCTCCCGGCAGAGGAAGAAGCACTGTAGGATCCGCTGTTCCAGGCGATACGGAAATTTCAGAAAGTCTTACCAGTACATGGAGTAATAGGACATATGATCCAGGATGAGTGGGATCTGCCGGAGGTTGGCCTTAAAGGGGTGCAATCCTTGACGCGCCTATACCTGCTGCCGGAGCAAGAACGAGCTCCTTTGATCACCCAAAGTGGGTGCAGTGGTGTTGGCAGCAGTCGAAGAGAACTTGACTTGTTTCCTGCAGCTGAGAGCCGTGGAAATGGTTCCACGAGACAAGTACGTCTGCGGTCAATGCTTCATGTATTTCGTGGTGCCCAAATGGAAGGTTCCTTTTGCCCATTTCTCGACTTCGAGAGCATGAACTACAGTCTCCGGGTACCGCATTTTCACAGTAATAATGGTGGTAGGAAGCGGAGATTTTGGGCGACTCTCGATCTCGCAGAAGCGTATCTGCACGTTCCCATCCATCCAGAACGTTGGCAATTTCTCCGCTTTGCGGTGCCAAGGGGCCATTTCCAGTTTCGAGCGTTGCCCTTCGGTCTGGCGACCACCACTCATACCTTCACCAAGGTCATGGTGATGGTGGCGGCAGCTGTCCACAAGGAAGGGGTTCTTGTCCACCTGTACCTAGATGATTGGCTGGTCCAGGTGAAGTCCAGGGACGATAGCGAAAATAGCAACAGCGCAGGTGGGAGAGTTCCTTCAAAGTCTTGGTTGGGGTCAGCCTGGCCAAGAGTCAGTTAGTCGGCCCAGGCTATTTGAGAGCGTGCTTTGATACTTGCGTGGGCAGGATTTTACTGCCGGCTCACCGGGTGCAGGAGCTACGACAGTGGATACTGCAGGTCCTGAAGGTGGCAAGACCATTAGAATGGCGGCATCTGCAGGCTCTGGGGACCATGGCAGCCACTCTCGAGCTAGTCCCATGGTCAAGGGCACACATGCAATCGCTGCAGAGGGCTCTGCTCAATCGATGGTCCCATCAGAGTCAACCCCTGTCCCAAGTACTCCCCTGCCTGTGGAACGCCAAGAGAGCCCTCAGTTGATGGCTGCATGTGGGGAGCCTGGAAGGAGTCCCCGGTGTGGGTTCCTCTGATGATCGATGCCAGCCTGTCAGGTTGGAGAGCCCATTGCGAAGGACGCTTTGTTCAGGCAAGAGTCCGCAGGAGTCCCTGTGGTCGATCAACAGGCTCGAGATGCGAAAGGTGACCTTGGTGCTAGAAAGTTTCGAGCCATGGTTTCAAGGGAAGGTTGTCCAAGTCCTCTCGGACAATGTGACTATGGTGGTTTACATCTACCAGCAAGGAGGCACAGGCAGTGAAGCCCTGGAGAAGGAGGCCGAAAAGCTGTTCAGATGGGCAGCGATTCGTCTCCAGGCATTATCGGCGGCACACATAGTGTGATGGCAGCCTGCCTCAATTTTTCCTCTTGGGCTTATCGGTTAGTGCAATGGCTAGATGTGCACAGGGGATTTGTAATTCTGGTGGCACCAGACTGGCCGAGGTGCCAGTGGTATGCTGACCTGATTCAGATACTGGCGGATTGACTGTGGTGGCTTCCGGATGGAAGGACCACTTGACACAGGAGCCGCTTCGTATGCCCCAGATGGATCAATTATTGCTTATGGCATGGCTCTTGAAAGGGCGAAGTTGAAGAAGAAAGGATAATCAGGCTCAGGGGTAGCAACCTTGCTACAGGCCCAGAGGTGGTCTACGAACCTGGTGTGCATCTGCATAGGGCGCGTCTTTGAATCATGATGCAGAGAGAGGCAGGTGCGTCCTTCCACTGCCTCCATCCCGGACATCTTGGCGTTCTTGCAATCCGGTTTTGATAAGGTTCTAGCTGCCAGTTCCTTAAGGGTGCAGCTGGCGGCGATTTCCGGTTATTGCGGGAAAGTCCACAGGGTGCCGTTGGATACACACCCAGATGGGCTGAGCTTTCTAGGGGGCGGAGACCCACCTCCGTCCGCAAAACAGGGCAGTGGGTACCACCTTGGAATCTCAATCTGGTGCTGACGGTGCTGTCTGGGAAACCCTTTGAGTCATTGAGTCGAGCTTTCCTGAAGGATTTGACTCTGAAAATGGTAATCCTGGTGGCGATTTGCTCGGCACGCAGGATTTTGGAGCTTCGGACCCTGTCATGCCAGGAGCCATTCCTTTCCTTCTCCAAGGAGAAAGTGGTCCTGCACCCTGGACCTTCATTTTTGCCCAAGGTGGTGTGAGCATTTCATGTAAATCAGGCAGTTTCCTTACCGGCTCTGGTGAGCTCAGATGTGGGCGAGAGCGGATATGTGCTTGTCCACTCCACAGCTGTGCCACTTGGATGCAAAGGTATGTGAAAAGGGCTTTGTCCTTTTGGAGATCGGACCGTCTGTTGGTTCTGTTTGGCGAGTCACGCAAAAGTGAGGCTGCAGCTAAGCCTCCATTTCCAGATGGATCAGTGAGGCAATCACGCCTGCATACATCTTGAAGGGTAGAGCAGTGCCGGAAGGGTTGCAGACACATTCCACAAGGGCTCAGGCAGCCTCATGAGCAGAGTATAGTTTAGATCTCCAAGAACAAGCAGGAATGTAGTCTTCACATATGGGTGTCGTCGGTACCGACGGAGCCTGCGCGGGAACGCTCCTCAGCGTCCAATAGGAACACTTTAGGGAGCATCCCTCAGCACATGCACGCTGCCTTCCCGCCTTTCCAACTGTCCCTCTTCAGTTCTTCGTTTTCCGCGGAGCCAACAGGATCTATTCCCTGTCGCCGCAGAAAATTCCATGACGCCTACCGATACTGCCGGTTCTTTTCTTTTCATACAAAAAAAAAAAATTAGACTTAGATTGTTTCTTTTCAGAAACTTTTCTCTTGGTGCTAGGCGCCATTTTGGGCACTAGGCCCCATATTTCTAAATCATGGAAAAGCCTACTAATGGTTTTAAGAAATGTACTAAGTATGGCGGTAGCATTTCCGTCACTGACACCCATGATTGGTGTCTGAAATGTTTAGGACCTGAACATTCTCCAACTGAATGTCTCTCCTGCATGGGGATGACTAAAAGAGGAAGACAGAACCGGGCTGCAAAGCTCGGTACCCTCTTTTCTTCATATGCCAGATCCATTGCCAGATCCATTGTCAAGGGCCTCTTCTTCCTCCCATGGATCTCGGGTAACTAAACATAAAAGCCGGTCCTCAAAGGGTAGCTCTCCTGCTAAGTATCGAGAGGCCATTGGCATTGCCCTTGAGGGAACCACACCGGCAAAACAGCCCCGGCGGGAGGCTTCCGCTTCCAAAGCATCAATGGGGCTTCAGGATGTTCTCGAGGCCTCAACCTCGCAAGAACTACCTGTGCCATGCTCAGGGGTTCCAGCCGTCCTTACCGGTACCAACACCCAGGCATTGGCAGCGTCGACAGACCAGAGGTTCCTCGCTATCGAGCGCAGCATCGCAGCTCTCCTTTCAGCTGCGGTACCAGTGGTCCAACGGGCACCGGTACCGACATTGACACCGATGCTGGTACCGACACCGGTACAGATACTGGTACCGACACCGACGATGCCGGTACCAATGGTACCGGCCCCGGTGGGAACTCTTCCCATGCCATCTCTGGCTGGAATTGACAAAGCAGTACTGGCTCAGTTCGGTACCGACTTCGATCGGTACCGGGATCGTACTTTGCAAGAGCATCTGGGTCAAAAATACTTCGTTTCTTCCGATTCCGAAGAATCTGACAATTCTGCTGGCACTAGAGGGTTTCTCCTAGAAGACCCCTCTTCTCCCCAACGCAGAATGTCACCTCCAGAGGACATGTCATTTCAGGATTTCATACGTGATATGGCCAAAGGTCTCTCAATCACAGTAGCTCCTGAAGACGAACCCAGAGCAAAGGAATTGGAAATTCTCCAATATCCTAAAGCTCCTAAGGAGGCAGACAGTACTCTGCCTATCCATGAAATTCTGCATAGTTTGATGCTCAGAATGTGGGAGACACCTCTGATTACTTCTCCTCACTCTAGGAGACTTGTTACTATGTATCGAGTTCCGCCATGTCCTGGATTTCAGAAAACTCAGCTGCCACACCATTCAATGGTAGTGGAATCAGCCATGCGTAGGATGAAGAGTGCAAAAAGGCATGCATCCAATCCTCCAGGTCGTGAATGCAGGACTCTGGATGCTTTTGGACGCAGGACTTTTCAAACTTCTATGCTTTCAGCTAGGATCAGTTCATATATCCTATATATGGAAATGTTCATCAAGGAAGTCACAGGAGACTTGGAACTTATGAGCCCTTTTCTCCCAGATGATAAGAGACAAGATTTTCTTGCTCTAGTTAAGCATGCTCAAGATGTCTCCAAGTTGGTCAATCATGCAGCCTTTGACTGCTTCGAATGCATCAGCAGAACTTCTGCTATTGCCATTGGCGCACGACGGATTGCCTGGCTACAGGCATCAGACTTGGAGACTTGGGTACAGGACAAGTTCATTTATTTATTTTTTATTTACATTCTCTCTTATATACCGTGCTATTCTGCATCAGTGCGGTTTACATTGAACAAACTGAAATTACATTGAACAGAGCATTATAACTTGGAGATAACTATTTTACAGGGAACATGGGCTTTGGAGGGTTAAGTGGCTTGCCCAAGACCACAAGGAGCACCTGTGGGACTAGAAACCCCAGTCCTTCCGGCCCAAGGTTGCTGTCCTCTAGTGGGATTTGAACCCCCGACCTTCCGGCCTGAAGTACCTTGCCCCAACTACTAGGCCACTCCTCCACTCCTTGCACGGGGGAAAATCTCTTCGGCAAGAACTGGCAGGAAAAGGCTAACGATGCTGACAATTATACCTTAGATAGATTGTCAAAGTCTACAGCCACTCCAGCCAAAAGGAAGCCTTATAAAAAACCCTCTTTTAGCAAAAAAGAGGAAGTTTTATCCTTCCTATACCCACCAGACTCAGACTCCAGGTCAGGTTGCCCAATAGGGACAACCTAGACAGCAAAAGAAGCCAAAAGGCCCGAGAACCCAACCAGCTCTCCAGGTTGAGCCCCCTCAAGGGCTTTGACTCCTTCCTAGAGAGCTTTGCCTCCCTGCCTCTGAGGGGTCCCCAACCCCCCAATATTCTGCACAGGTTATGCCACTTTATCAACAGATGGCATCAGATAACAGCAGAAGATTGGACTTTGTCCATTGTAGGAGAGGGGTACAAGCTTCATTTTCACAGCATGCCCCCTCCTACAATTCTAAAGCAATTCAATTCACAAACCTCTGCAGACAATCTGCTAGAGCACGAGGTCTCCACACTGCTTGCTCAAGGGGCAGTAGAGGAAGTACCCATTCTTCAACAGGGTGCAGGGTTCTACTCCCCCTATTTTCTTATTCCAAAGAAAACAGGAAGACACAGACCCATTGTAGACCTCAGAGAATTGAACAAATATCTATTTCGAGAGAAATTCAAAATGATTTCTCTAGGAACTCTTCTGCCATACCTTCAAAGACAGAATTGGCTTTGCTCTCTAGATTTAAAGGATGCATACACTAACATTCTCATCCATCCAGATCACAGAAAATGTTTGCGTTTCCTTTTCAGGGGAAAACATTTCCAGTACAGGGTTCTTCCTTTTGGTCTGGCTTCAGCACCAAGGGTATTCACGAAATGCATGGCAGTAGTAGCTGCATTTCTACGAACCCTGGGGATTTTCGTCTTCCCCTACTTAGACCACTGGCTCATTCGAGCCCCTACAGTTGCAGAGGCCAGCACTGCACTGTCCCATACAATGTGAATCCTCCAATACTTGGGATTGCTAATGCAACTAGCTTCTCAAGCAGCAGGCAAATCCTCCCTCACTGCTTGAGAGCTACTGCAGTTACTGGGACATATGGCATCCACAGTTCATGTAGTCCCATATGCTTGCCTCCACGTTATTCATTTATTTATTTACATTCTCTTATATACCGCGCTATTCTGCATCAGTGCGGTTTACATTGAACAAACTGAAATTACATTGAACAGGGCATTATAACTTGGAGATAACTATTTTACAGGGAACATGGGCTATGGAGGGTTAAGTGGCTTGCCCAAGACCACAAGGAGCACCTGTGGGACTAGAAACCCCAGTCCTTCCGGCCCAAGGTTGCTGTCCTCTAGTGGGATTTGAACCCCCGACCTTCCGGTCTGAAGTACCTTGCCCCAACCACTAGGCCACTCTTCCACTCCTCCACATGTGAGCAGCTCAGTGGACCCTTTCCACACATTGGACACAGGCCACGGGTCATTTGTCGGACAAAATAACAATCTCTCAACGACTAGTTTTGCCCCTCCAATGGTGGCAATCACTAAAAAATCTGACAGTGGGGTCTCCTTTCCATCAACCCCTCTTTCAGGCCACCCTAACGACAGATGCATCACAGGTGGGTTGGGGAGCACACCTGAATCATCTCTCTACCCAGGGCACCTGGACTCCACAGGAGGTTGCTTTACACATAAACCTCCTGGAATTAAGAGCAATCTATTTAGCTCTTCGAGTGTTCCACGCCCAGCTCAGCTACAAGACAGTCCTAGTCCAGATGGCCAATCAAGTAGCCATGTTCTATGTGAACAAGCAGGGCGGAACAGGCTCTCTGTCATTACGCAACGAAGCTTTACGATTGTGGGCCCTCGCCAGAGAGCATCAAATTCACCTTCTAGTGGTATATCTTCCAGGCATTCATAACCTTTGGGCAGACAAACTCAGTTGAGTACTGCTGCCTCATGAGTGGTCCCTCCACCTAGACCAGGTGGCAAAGAGATTTCATCTCTGGGGCACTCCAGACATAGACCTCTTTGCAAGTCCACTGAATGCCAAACTTCCTCGGTTCTATTTCCTCCTTCACTGGGGTCAGGACTTTCTTTATGCCTTCCCACCCATTCCCCCTCATCCACAAAACACTCTTCAAGCTTCAGAGAGACAGGGGTCGCATGATTCTCATAGCGCCACGATGGCCACGCCAAACGTGGTATTCCCTGCTTCTACATCTCTCTCAAGCGGCACCTCTGGAGTTAGGGCATGCTCCAGATCTCCTTTCCCAGGAGAACGGGACACTATGGCACCCAAATCCCCAGTCCCTGCACCTCATGGCCTGGTTGCTGAAGGCTTAGACCCCCAAGATTTCAAACTTTCCCAGCAGGTAAAGGATATCCTTCAGGCTTCTAGAAAACTTTCCACAAGAAGATCTTATGCCTTCAAGTGGAAACGTTTTACTATATGGTGCTCCAAGAAGGGATTAAACCCCCTTGTCATACCTTTAGAATTGATACTAGAGTATCTCCTTCACTTATTGAATTCTGGTTTAAAGACCAATTCGGTAAGAGTCCATCTTAGTGCAATTGCAGCTTCTTATAAGCCTCTAAATGGACAACCAATTTCCTCTCATCCACTCCTATCAAGATTTATGAGAGGCCTTTTATTAAGTAAATCTCCCATCAAGCCACCACCGGTGGCATGGGATCTAAATCTAGTTCTCGGGCAGCTCATGAAGCCGCCTTTTGAACCTTTGGCCACTACAGCCCTTAGGTTTTTGACCTGGAAGGTCATCTTCCTAATTGCAATTACCTCTGCCCGTCACATTAGTGAATTGCAAGCTTTAGTGGCTGATCCTCCTTATACTAGGTTTCATCATGAAAAGGTTGTTCTTCGGACTCACCCACTCTTTATGCCAAAGGTGGTTTCGCCTTTTCATTTGAATCAATTAATTTATCTTCCTTTATTGTTTCTGAGGCCTCATGCCTCTAATGCAGAAAGAAACCTTCATACTTTGGATTGTAAAAGGGCCTTAGCCTTTTACATACAAAGAACACAACATAGAAAGTCCTCACAACTTTTTATAGCTTTTGACCCTAGTCATTTGGGACTTCCAGTCTCCAAAAGAACTTTGTCTAAATGGATTGCCCAATGCATATCCTTTACTTATGAGAGTAAGGGTCTTCCTCTTCAGGACCATGTCACAGCTCATAATGTGAGAGCCATGGCAGCTTCTATGGCTAATCTCCACTCTGTGTCTATCGATGACATTTGTCGAGCAGCCACTTGGGCCTCGGTACACACCTTCACAGCCGACTACTGCCTGGATAAAGCCTCCCGTCGGGATGCCTTCTTTGGCCAAGCTGTTCTTCAAAATCTCTTTCAGACCTAATTCAGCTCCTACCCACCAACCCTGGTGGAATGCCAGAGATCCATGGGAGGAAGGATGCCTGCCTTTTTAGGGTGGCACCTTCCTGGAGCTATCTCCCTGGCATCTTCAGCTAGGGAGTCCGCATATGTGAACACTACATTCCTGCTTGTTGCTGGAGATAGCGTAGTTACTCACCTGTAACAGGTGATCTCCGGGAACAACAGGAATTTAGTCTTCACAACCCACCCACCTCCCCTAGGAGTTGTCTCTCTCTCTCTCTCTCTCTCTCTCTCTCTCTCTCTTCACTCAGCTACAAACGTAACTGAAGAGGGACAGTTTGAAAGGCGGGAAGGCAGCGCGCATGTGCTGAGGGATGCTCTCAAGAGCGTTCCTATTGGACGCTGGGGAGCGTTCCCATGCAGGCTCCGTCGCTACCGACGATACCCATATGTGAAGACTAAATTCCTGCTGTTCCCGAGATTACCTGTTACAGGTGATAACTACGCTTTCCACCGGTGGAGATCTGTAGGATGGCATACTTTTATCTGAACATTTTCGCCTGGATGTCCAGGTGGCGGGGGACGCTCGTTTATGATCAGCAGTGCTTCAGGCTGGTTGTGTGGGTCCCTTCCATTAGTTTAACTGCTCTGATACATCCCAGAGGTGCGGGACTGGACTGGAGGGACAATAAGGAAAGAGAAATTAGACTTGCCTGCTAATTGTTGTTCCTTGAGGAACTCCTCCAGTCCAGTCCCGGAACCCTCCTGAGTGCTTTCTGTGATAATCTATGCACACCCCGGTCCTTAAGCTGGTTCTCTTGGTGGAGGAAGTGGCCAGGAGGAGCCAGGGAGTGGTGTGTAATCAGTGTTTGGGGGAGGGGCAGAACAGAGAACTGTTGGTTGCTCGCTTCCCGCTGGTTGGAGTTGCTCAAGCACTCAAGAGGTAGTCCTCCCCATCCTGGAGGGGGGGGGACGGGGTATCCTTTCCAGGGGATGGAGAGGGTGCTAGTTTATTTAGGCGTAGAAGTGTTTGTTGCATGTTTAAAGACTCATTTGTTGCTCTTCTGAGTCTGCTTTGTCAATAGGTACTGGGGTTGGTGGGCGGTGCCAGCTGCATATGTACACTAGTGTCATCAAAAAGATGACATGCTCAGTCACCAAGCTGCTGGAGGAGGTGCACTACCCAGAGGTGCAGGACTGGACTGGAGTTCAAGGAACAACAATTAGCAGGTAAGTCTAATTTCTCTATGTTTACCCGTTCCACTCCATTTATAGACCTCTGTCATATTTCACCTCAGCCATCTCTTTTCCAGGTTGAAGAGCTCTAACCTTTTTAGCCTGTCTTCACAGTGGTATCCTTCCATCCCCTTTACCATTTTGGTGGCTCTTCTCTGTACCTTTTGTAATAACGCTATATCCCTTTTTAAGATATGGCGACCAGAATTGCACACAATATTCAAGGTGCGGTCGCACCACGGAATGATACAGAGGCACTATAATATCCTTTGTTTTATTCTCCATTCCTTTCCTTATGATACCTAGCATTTTATTTGCTCTCTGGACCACCACTGCACACTGGGCAGGAGAGTTTTAACATGTTAACCACGATGATGCCTAAATCTTTTTCCTGGGTAGTCGTTCCTAATGTGGAACCTTGCATTGTGTAACCATAGTCTGGGAGGAGGTTATCTGCCCATTATTACTCTGCCTGGGTTCAGATAACATTTGACCAGCGGGTGCTGGAAGTGATCAGAGAGGGTTATGCTTTGGAGTTTTCTTGTCCACTCACGGAAACCTTTTTGGCTCTCCCCCTGTAAAGCCCCAGACAAGCGGGAGGCAGTCGAGTTGACTTGTCAGCATCTTATCCAGCTCCAGGTGGTGATGCCTGTGCCTTCTGACCAGTTAGGGTCCGGTCATCTATTTCGTGATGCCCAGAAAGGATGGTGCCTTTCGTCCGATTCTAGATCCTTAACGTCTATCTGGCTCTTCAACTGCTGCACTTTCATATGGAGACATTACATTCAGTGATCTTGGCAGTTCGAAAGGGGGAGTTCCTCACGGTCCTAGACCTAACTGAGGCTTACCTGCATGTCCTAATTTGGAAGGTCCATCAGCACTTCCTCAGGTTTGCTGTTCCGATGGGGCATTTCTAGTTTCAGGCTTTGCCCTTTGGTCTTGTCACAGTGCTGCACACCTTCACAAAGATTATAGTAGTAGTGGCGGTGGCTCTTCATCAGGAAGGGGTATTGTTGCACCCTTACTTAGATGATTGGTTAATTGGGGCCAAATCGCAGGTGGAGTGTCCAGCTGCAACAGCTCGCGTTCTGGAATTATTGCAGATGCTTGGTCGTCGATTTGGCCAAGAGCCATCTAGGTCCCTCTCAGAACCTTACATATCTGGATGCTCTATTCAATACGCAGTTAGGGACTTTCTTCCTTCTGGAGGAGCGAGCCTTCAAGCTGCAGAGGCAGATACATCAATTTTTGGGGCGCCAGTTGCCAATGGCTTGGGCATATCTGCAGGTGTTGGGGTCCATGGCGGTGAGTGGATCTTGTGCACATGGTCGCACATGTGTTCCCTCCAGAGGTTGTTACTACCTCGTTTGTCACCACAGCATTATCCACACTCACAGATTGAGGTGCCCTCCAGAGATGACTCTGAAGTGTTGTCTACGGAGCAGCAATCTCCTGAAGGGTATGCTTTTAAAGACTCCAGAGTGGATGGTGGTCATGACAGATGCCAGCCTCCCGGGGTGGAGAGTGAACTGTCTGGCGCAGATCGCCCAAGGCACCTGGTCACTGAAGCAGCAGTCATGGTCCATAAACTGGCTGGAGATGAGAGCAGTCATCTTGGCATTATAGGAGTTCCAGCACTTGCTGGATCAGAAGGCGGTATGGATCTTTTTGGATAATGTGACCACGGTGACCTACATCAATCATCAGGGGGTACTGGAAGCCCTGCCCTGACCGAGGAGTATGCCCTGTTACTTCAGTGAGTGGAGGCACATCTGGCATTATGAGCAGCCCACGTCACGAGCAAGGAAAATGTTGAAGCAGATTTTCTCAGCTGGCACAGGGTCGATCCAGGGGAGTGGGTGTTAGCAGACTGTGATGTCGCTGTCACCTCCACAGCCTGAGCTTGTGGAGATGGACAGCCTGATTCTCTATTCAGGAAGTTACTGGTGCTTGGGGAAAGCACTGCCTTCTGGGAGTTGAAGTTTTCACTATCCCAAATAAAGAGAGTCGTGGACTCGAGTGTTTCAGGCAAAACAGGATTTTTAATTCCCCTTCCCAAGTGGTTTCACATGTAGAACAAAAGGAACATTGGCCATACACTTCTGGCACTAAATTATATAAGAAAGAAATTCAAGCTTCTTATCTCAGCATTACTGTAATTCCAAATGAAAAACACTTTTCCATTTCAACACCCTTTTATGCTTTTTCTGATCAGCTGCTATCTGCAGCACTCTCTCTTTCTCTGCACAGCTTAATTCTATTTCACAGGACTTATCTTCTCAGATACAGATATCGTACAATCCATTGGTTTCCTAGGCTGACATTCTAAAGGTGGTTCAGTGTCCATTGGTTCAACCTGAACCCCAGCTGGAAATGTTTGCAAGTTGCTACAGGGTGTTTCCAAACACACATCTATCTTTTCAGCATTGCACTTTTCCTCATAGCCTTTTGATATACACAGTTGTGAATTGCCACAGTATTCCCAGCATGTGGAGCCCCACCCTTCTGGGTTAATATCAGAGCACTTAAAGACAGCTTTCTGTTTATACCGGTCACTTATCCTACCTCTTGGCTTCCTTATGAGAGTTTCCTTTTGTCCTCTAGGATCAGCTGCAAACGTGAGCCTTGGAGTTTCTCTGTGCATACAAGTCTGCCTTCCCAGTACGTTTCCCTTTTGGTTGCCTTTTACTCCCAGCACCAAACCTGAGTTACTTGTACCTGGCTCCTTGGTACCAACTCCCTGCTTGTTTCCTCTGCTGAATTCCTCTTCTGAGTCAAAGGTCAGAGAATCCTCAATTACCATAGATTCCTCTGAATCTTCATTCCTAAGGCAATCCTCTGTTTCTCGTGACGGTTCTAAGAGCTGTGTCTTCAGCCATGCTCTTGGCTGAGCTCTCCTCTGAGCTACCGACTGTGCTCCTCCCAGCTGCGTCCTTCCCAGCTGCCTTCCTCCCAGCTGCCTCCTCTCTCCTCCTAATGAGCTTCCCTTAAATCTCTGGTTTCCTGGGTTTACCCTGGCTTTTCCCACCAACAGGTGTTCTGGCTTAACTCGTGACTGCTGCACTGAACTACAGCAGGGGCGTGTTTTCCCTTCTTCTGACCTGCTCTGTTTATGGTTGCCTGGGAAACCAGGAGCCATGTGCATTTGTTTTCTTTCCCAGCCTGAAGCTGGATCCTGTGTTTTCTCTCTCTAAGGGGTCAGAGGGACCTTCTCCATCACATATCCCCCCCCCTTAAGATATTACGGGCTGCCGTGAATTTTAACGGACAGCACGTAATCCTGGATACTAGGTTCACGTGTCTTTCTCGAGTAGCCCAACTCACTGTTGCTGCTCTTTCCAACGATGGTTTTAAAACATTCACATGGTATGTTTGGCGGCGCCCTTTAGCATTTTCCACAGTGTAAGAGACAGGCCCTACCTTCTTTACAACTGTGCATGGGCCCTTCCACTGAGACTCAAACTTGGGTCCCCATACCAGCCACTAATATTATCACCTTGTCACCCACCTCTAGTTGGCGATGTTTCTTTCCCCGATCATAATATTGTTTTTGCTTAATCTGACTAGCCTGCAGATTTTCTATAGAAATTTGGGACGTCCTTTTTAATCGGTCTCTTAAGTTCCTGTGAAACTGGGGTACGCCCATTTCTTCTCTGTCCGGTTCTACCCATTGCTCTTGCAATATATCCAAGATCCCTCTAGGGGCCCTGCCAAACAACAACTCGTAGGGTGATGCCCCTAAGGATGTCTGTATGCGTTCACGACACGCATACAAAACAAATGGCAATAACGTATCCCACTCGGTCATCTTACCGTTTAGGCCTCTCCTTAGCATTTGTTTAATAGTCTGGTTCATCCTTTCAACCAGCCCATTGGACTGGGGATGATAGGCCGCTGTTCGCACATGATGTATGCCAAAGGCATCCATTACTGTCGCTAGATACTTGGACATAAAGTTACTCCCTTGGTCGGTAAGCACCTCTTGTGGGAACCCGACCTCACAGAATATTTTAACCAATTCCAATGCTATCGTTCTCGCTGAGGTACTTCTGAGGGGTATAGCCCATGGAAAACGGGTTGCCTGGTCTATAATCACCAAAACATATTGAAAGCCCCGGGGAGTCCTTACTAGGGGTCTTATGATATCCATTGCTAACCGGCGAATCGGTGTAGATATTGTGGGTGTAGATATTAAGGGTACAGCCTTTGGTTTAGAGGCGGTAACCCGTTGACACTGGGGACATGACTCGCAGTAGCGAGTGGCCTCTTTAAAGACCCCTGGCCAGTAAAAACGAGCCAGGATTTGGTCCAATGTCCCATTGATCCCCTTATGGCCACCTACAGGATGGTCGTGGGCCAACCGCATGACTATGGCCTTAAATGTGGTTGGCACCACCTGCTGCTTTCTCACAGCTCCTGTGTGGGGGTTATTACTCCCTATAAAGTATGCCTTTTTCCAAAAGGAACCGAGGAAGGATGTTCCTGTCCTCTTGTGCAAACTCAAAGGCACGTTTTAAAGCGGGGTCATCTCTTTGTTCCTGGGAAAAGGAAGGGTACTTTTTAACCAGTTCGGATGGCACCCAGGGTAGTCCCTCTCCGGCCTCTAATCCAGCCCTCCCTTGGGCCCTGTGCCGCCTTTCTTGCTTTTTCTCAGCCTTCCCCTTCCTAATTCCTTTTGACGAGGTTTGTATCAGATCCTCATGTGTAGGTAAGGGAACTGCTTCTTCTTCCCTTTCCACCTCTCTCCCAGATGAACCCTCCCCTTCCTGGGATGCATTTTCTAACTCTTCTGCTGGGTCATTATTGGCAGTAGGGGTTCTGGCCTGCTACCGTTTGGATATCAAGCCCTTTTTCTCCCCAAGGCCCTTCTCCATCCCTTTACTGAAAGCCGGCCAATCTCTTCCTAGAACAATGTCCTGCAGAAGACGTGGTACCACTGCCACCAATATTTCCTTATCAGTGCCCAGCCCTTTCACTGACAGTTTATACACTGGGTAGTAGGAGGCTGCCCCATGCACGCATCGTATCTTAACACGGGCCACTGCTTGACTCGATGCTGACGGCAGGTGGGCTTCAATAGCCTGCCAGAGCTTTTGGGACACCATGCTCTGGTCAGCACCAGAGTCAAGCAGTGCCTGGGCCTCAACACCTTCTACTTGTACCCTAAGTACAAATCCCTCATGTGTTTGCTTTACACCCCCAGACACTAGTGCTGTACGTAGTGCACAATCCCTGCGGTAATGCCCCAACTCCCCACAGTTGAAACATTTACCCTTTATCACAGGTGTAACATTACTGTCATTAGGTAACTTATTCTTTGCAAACTTTTCTGATCTCCTAAAGTAGGAAGCTGTTATCTCCTTCAGAGCCACTGGATTTGAAGCCTTAACCAGCTCAGCTTCAAAATACCTCTCTGTAAGATTAGCCGCTTCCTCTGTAGTTTTACAACTTTGGAGTATCAGAAAGGTTTTCACATCAGCAGGTACTGCATTCATATACTGCTCTAGTACAATTGCATCCAATACAGTTTCTAGAGACTTTTGGCTGGGTTCAAGCCACTTCCATGCCAAACCTTTTATTCTATGGAACAGCATTTTTGGGGTTTCATTGGGCTTTAACTTAGCCTCCCGGAACATGCGCTTATAGAATAAAGGGTTTAAGCCAAGCCTATCCTTGACAGCTTCCTTGACTACCTTATAATTAGAAGCAAGTATTGCAGGCATACACTTATAAGCCGCTAAGGCTTCCCCTGAGAGCGACATAACGAATCGTACCGCCCATTGCTCCTCAGGTAATTTAGTAGCCTCTGCAATACGCTCAAATGCTTCTATATAATCATCTAAGTTATCCGTTTGATTAAACTGTCCCAGCGCCATAGAGCTACCATTAGGCAGTCCTACTGCCTGATTAAAAGATGGTACAGGTGGTTCTGGTTCCTTTTGCTTCTTGAGAAGAGCCTCCATTAAGTCCATAAGAGGTTTCTGTTGAGAACAGATGGCCGCTGCAGTCTGTTCTTGGGTGTGGCGCGACAGCTCCAGCTGTTTGTCCCACTGGCTGGACATCCACCTCAACAGCTCTTGTGGCTCCATTATGGACTCAGCTGTTCCTGCAAGAAAACAAACACAAAAAAACCCACCAAGTGCGGTCCTTACACCACAACAAACTTTTTCTCTCTTTTTTTTTTTTTTCAAATGGCTCCCTGCTGCAGCAGATTAATGGCTCTCCTTTCTCCCTAATTATCCTCCCACACCTGTGCCCAGCTACCTTTACCTCGGCACAGTGCAGAGTCCAGCACTGAGAAAGTAGCCTTTACTCCTCCTGACCGGCTGTCAGGCGATCCCGGAGCCCTCTGCCAGCAGTTTCTTCTCCCTGGTAGTTGGTGTCTTTTCTTTTTACAAATGTCCTTTGTACTCCATGTAAAATCCTCAAAACTACGCCAACCTGTGATGTCGCTGTCACCTCCACAGCCTGAGCTTGTGGAGATGGACGGCCTGATTCTCTATTCAGGAAGGTACTGGTGCTTGGGGAAAGCACTGCCTTCTGGGAGTTGAAGTTTTCACTATCCCAAATAAAGAGAGTCGTGGACTCGAGCATTTCAGGCAAAACAGGATTTTTAATTCCCCTTCCCAAGTGGTTTCACATGTAGAACAAAAGGAACATTGGCCATAAACTTCTGGCACTAAATTATATAAGAGAAATTCAAGCTTCTTATCTCAGCATTACTGTAATTCCAAATGAAAAACACTTTTCCATTTCAACACCCTTTTATGCTTTTTCTGATCAGCTGCTATCTGCAGCACTCTCTCTTTCTCTGCACAGCTTAATTCTATTTCACAGGACTTATCTTCTCAGATACAGATATCGTACAATCCATTGGTTTCCTAGGCTGACATTCTAAAGGTGGTTCAGTGTCCATTGGTTCAACCTGAACCCCAGCTGGAAATGTTTGCAAGTTGCTACAGGGTGTTTCCAAACACACATCTATCTTTTCAGCATTGCACTTTTCCTCACAGCCTTTTGATATACACGGTTGTGAATTGCCACAGTATTCCCAGCATGTGGCGCCCCACCCTTCTGGGTTAATATCAGAGCACTTAAAGACAGTTTTCTGTTTATACTGGTCACTTATCCTACCTCTTGGCTTCCTTATGAGAGTTTCCTTTTGTCCTCTAGGATCAGCTGCAAACATGAGCCTTGGAGTTTCTCTGTGCATACGTCTGCCTTCCCAGTACGTTTCCCTTTTGGTTGCCTTTTACTCCCAGCACCAAACCCGGGTTACTTGTACCTGGCTCCTTGGTACCAACTCCCTGCTTGTTTCCTCTGCTGAATTCCTCTTCTGAGTCAAAGGCCAGAGAATCCTCAATTACCATAGATTCCTCTGAATCTTCATTCCTAAGGCAATCCTCTGTTTCTCGTGACGGTTCTAAGAGCTGTGTCTTCAGCCATGCTCTTGGCTGAGCTCTCCTCTGAGCTACCGACTGTGCTCCTCCCAGCTGTGTCCTTCCCAGCTGCGTCCTTTCCAGCTGCCTCCTCTCTCCTCCTAATGAGCTTCCCTTAAATCTCTGGTTTCCTGGGTTTACCCTGGCTTTTCCCACCAACAGGTGTTCTGGCTTAACTCGTGACTGCTGCACTGAACTACAGCAGGGGCGTGTTTTCCCTTCTTCTGACCTGCTCTGTTTATGGTTGCCTGGGAAACCAGGAGCCATGTGCATTTGTTTTCTTTCCCAGCCTGAAGCTGGATCCTGTGTTTTCTCTCTCTAAGGGGTCAGAGGGACCTTCTCCATCACATATCCCCCCCCCTTAAGATATTACGGGCTGCCGTGAATTTTAACGGACAGCACGTAATCCTGGATACTAGGTTCACGTGTCTTTCTCGAGTAGCCCAACTCACTGTTGCTGCTCTTTCCAACGATGGTTTTAAAACATTCACATGGTATGTTTGGCGGCGCCCTTTAGCATTTTCCACAGTGTAAGAGACAGGCCCTACCTTCTTTACAACTGTGCATGGGCCCTTCCACTGAGACTCAAACTTGGGTCCCCATACCAGCCACTAATATTATCACCTTGTCACCCACCTCTAGTTGGCGATGTTTCTTTCCCCGATCATAATATTGTTTTTGCTTAATCTGACTAGCCTGCAGATTTTCTATAGAAATTTGGGACGTCCTTTTTAATCGGTCTCTTAAGTTCCTGTGAAACTGGGGTACGCCCATTTCTTCTCTGTCCGGTTCTACCCATTGCTCTTGCAATATATCCAAGATCCCTCTAGGGGCCCTGCCAAACAACAACTCGTAGGGTGATGCCCCTAAGGATGTCTGTATGCGTTCACGACACGCATACAAAACAAATGGCAATAACGTATCCCACTCGGTCATCTTACCGTTTAGGCCTCTCCTTAGCATTTGTTTAATAGTCTGGTTCATCCTTTCAACCAGCCCATTGGACTGGGGATGATAGGCCGCTGTTCGCACATGATGTATGCCAAAGGCATCCATTACTGTCGCTAGATACTTGGACATAAAGTTACTCCCTTGGTCGGTAAGCACCTCTTGTGGGAACCCGACCTCACAGAATATTTTAACCAATTCCAATGCTATCGTTCTCGCTGAGGTACTTCTGAGGGGTATAGCCCATGGAAAACGGGTTGCCTGGTCTATAATCACCAAAACATATTGAAAGCCCCGGGGAGTCCTTACTAGGGGTCTTATGATATCCATTGCTAACCGGCGAATCGGTGTAGATATTGTGGGTGTAGATATTAAGGGTACAGCCTTTGGTTTAGAGGCGGTAACCCGTTGACACTGGGGACATGACTCGCAGTAGCGAGTGGCCTCTTTAAAGACCCCTGGCCAGTAAAAACGAGCCAGGATTTGGTCCAATGTCCCATTGATCCCCTTATGGCCACCTACAGGATGGTCGTGGGCCAACCGCATGACTATGGCCTTAAATGTGGTTGGCACCACCTGCTGCTTTCTCACAGCTCCTGTGTGGGGGTTATTACTCCCTATAAAGTATGCCTTTTTCCAAAAGGAACCGAGGAAGGATGTTCCTGTCCTCTTGTGCAAACTCAAAGGCACGTTTTAAAGCGGGGTCATCTCTTTGTTCCTGGGAAAAGGAAGGGAACTTTTTAACCAGTTCGGATGGCACCCAGGGTAGTCCCTCTCCGGCCTCTAATCCAGCCCTCCCTTGGGCCCTGTGCCGCCTTTCTTGCTTTTTCTCAGCCTTCCCCTTCCTAATTCCTTTTGACGAGGTTTGTATCAGATCCTCATGTGTAGGTAAGGGAACTGCTTCTTCTTCCCTTTCCACCTCTCTCCCAGATGAACCCTCCCCTTCCTGGGATGCATTTTCTAACTCTTCTGCTGGGTCATTATTGGCAGTAGGGGTTCTGGCCTGCTACCGTTTGGATATCAAGCCCTTTTTCTCCCCAAGGCCCTTCTCCATCCCTTTACTGAAAGCCGGCCAATCTCTTCCTAGAACAATGTCCTGCAGAAGACGTGGTACCACTGCCACCAATATTTCCTTATCAGTGCCCAGCCCTTTCACTGACAGTTTATACACTGGGTAGTAGGAGGCTGCCCCATGCACGCATCGTATCTTAACACGGGCCACTGCTTGACTCGATGCTGACGGCAGGTGGGCTTCAATAGCCTGCCAGAGCTTTTGGGACACCATGCTCTGGTCAGCACCAGAGTCAAGCAGTGCCTGGGCCTCAACACCTTCTACTTGTACCCTAAGTACAAATCCCTCATGTGTTTGCTTTACACCCCCAGACACTAGTGCTGTACGTAGTGCACAATCCCTGCGGTAATGCCCCAACTCCCCACAGTTGAAACATTTACCCTTTATCACAGGTGTAACATTACTGTCATTAGGTAACTTATTCTTTGCAAACTTTTCTGATCTCCTAAAGTAGGAAGCTGTTATCTCCTTCAGAGCCACTGGATTTGAAGCCTTAACCAGCTCAGCTTCAAAATACCTCTCTGTAAGATTAGCCGCTTCCTCTGTAGTTTTACAACTTTGGAGTATCAGAAAGGTTTTCACATCAGCAGGTACTGCATTCATATACTGCTCTAGTACAATTGCATCCAATACAGTTTCTAGAGACTTTTGGCTGGGTTCAAGCCACTTCCATGCCAAACCTTTTATTCTATGGAACAGCATTTTTGGGGTTTCATTGGGCTTTAACTTAGCCTCCCGGAACATGCGCTTATAGAATAAAGGGTTTAAGCCAAGCCTATCCTTGACAGCTTCCTTGACTACCTTATAATTAGAAGCAAGTATTGCAGGCATACACTTATAAGCCGCTAAGGCTTCCCCTGAGAGCGACATAACGAATCGTACCGCCCATTGCTCCTCAGGTAATTTAGTAGCCTCTGCAATACGCTCAAATGCTTCTATATAATCATCTAAGTTATCCGTTTGATTAAACTGTCCCAGCGCCATAGAGCTACCATTAGGCAGTCCTACTGCCTGATTAAAAGATGGTACAGGTGGTTCTGGTTCCTTTTGCTTCTTGAGAAGAGCCTCCATTAAGTCCATAAGAGGTTTCTGTTGAGAACAGATGGCCGCTGCAGTCTGTTCTTGGGTGTGGCGCGACAGCTCCAGCTGTTTGTCCCACTGGCTGGACATCCACCTCAACAGCTCTTGTGGCTCCATTATGGACTCAGCTGTTCCTGCAAGAAAACAAACACAAAAAAACCCACCAAGTGCGGTCCTTACACCACAACAAACTTTTTCTCTCTTTTTTTTTTTTTCAAATGGCTCCCTGCTGCAGCAGATTAATGGCTCTCCTTTCTCCCTAATTATCCTCCCACACCTGTGCCCAGCTACCTTTACCTCGGCACAGTGCAGAGTCCAGCACTGAGAAAGTAGCCTTTACTCCTCCTGACCGGCTGTCAGGCGATCCCGGAGCCCTCTGCCAGCAGTTTCTTCTCCCTGGTAGTTGGTGTCTTTTCTTTTTACAAATGTCCTTTGTACTCCATGTAAAATCCTCAAAACTACGCCAACCTGTGATGTCGCTGTCACCTCCACAGCCTGAGCTTGTGGAGATGGACGGCCTGATTCTCTATTCAGGAAGTTACTGGTGCTTGGGGAAAGCACTGCCTTCTGGGAGTTGAAGTTTTCACTATCCCAAATAAAGAGAGTCGTGGACTCGAGCATTTCAGGCAAAACAGGATTTTTAATTCCCCTTCCCAAGTGGTTTCACATGTAGAACAAAAGGAACATTGGCCATAAACTTCTGGCACTAAATTATATAAGAGAAATTCAAGCTTCTTATCTCAGCATTACTGTAATTCCAAATGAAAAACACTTTTCCATTTCAACACCCTTTTATGCTTTTTCTGATCAGCTGCTATCTGCAGCACTCTCTCTTTCTCTGCACAGCTTAATTCTATTTCACAGGACTTATCTTCTCAGATACAGATATCGTACAATCCATTGGTTTCCTAGGCTGACATTCTAAAGGTGGTTCAGTGTCCATTGGTTCAACCTGAACCCCAGCTGGAAATGTTTGCAAGTTGCTACAGGGTGTTTCCAAACACACATCTATCTTTTCAGCATTGCACTTTTCCTCACAGCCTTTTGATATACACGGTTGTGAATTGCCACAGTATTCCCAGCATGTGGCGCCCCACCCTTCTGGGTTAATATCAGAGCACTTAAAGACAGTTTTCTGTTTATACTGGTCACTTATCCTACCTCTTGGCTTCCTTATGAGAGTTTCCTTTTGTCCTCTAGGATCAGCTGCAAACATGAGCCTTGGAGTTTCTCTGTGCATACGTCTGCCTTCCCAGTACGTTTCCCTTTTGGTTGCCTTTTACTCCCAGCACCAAACCCGGGTTACTTGTACCTGGCTCCTTGGTACCAACTCCCTGCTTGTTTCCTCTGCTGAATTCCTCTTCTGAGTCAAAGGCCAGAGAATCCTCAATTACCATAGATTCCTCTGAATCTTCATTCCTAAGGCAATCCTCTGTTTCTCGTGACGGTTCTAAGAGCTGTGTCTTCAGCCATGCTCTTGGCTGAGCTCTCCTCTGAGCTACCGACTGTGCTCCTCCCAGCTGTGTCCTTCCCAGCTGCGTCCTTTCCAGCTGCCTCCTCTCTCCTCCTAATGAGCTTCCCTTAAATCTCTGGTTTCCTGGGTTTACCCTGGCTTTTCCCACCAACAGGTGTTCTGGCTTAACTCGTGACTGCTGCACTGAACTACAGCAGGGGCGTGTTTTCCCTTCTTCTGACCTGCTCTGTTTATGGTTGCCTGGGAAACCAGGAGCCATGTGCATTTGTTTTCTTTCCCAGCCTGAAGCTGGATCCTGTGTTTTCTCTCTCTAAGGGGTCAGAGGGACCTTCTCCATCACATATCCCCCCCCCTTAAGATATTACGGGCTGCCGTGAATTTTAACGGACAGCACGTAATCCTGGATACTAGGTTCACGTGTCTTTCTCGAGTAGCCCAACTCACTGTTGCTGCTCTTTCCAACGATGGTTTTAAAACATTCACATGGTATGTTTGGCGGCGCCCTTTAGCATTTTCCACAGTGTAAGAGACAGGCCCTACCTTCTTTACAACTGTGCATGGGCCCTTCCACTGAGACTCAAACTTGGGTCCCCATACCAGCCACTAATATTATCACCTTGTCACCCACCTCTAGTTGGCGATGTTTCTTTCCCCGATCATAATATTGTTTTTGCTTAATCTGACTAGCCTGCAGATTTTCTATAGAAATTTGGGACGTCCTTTTTAATCGGTCTCTTAAGTTCCTGTGAAACTGGGGTACGCCCATTTCTTCTCTGTCCGGTTCTACCCATTGCTCTTGCAATATATCCAAGATCCCTCTAGGGGCCCTGCCAAACAACAACTCGTAGGGTGATGCCCCTAAGGATGTCTGTATGCGTTCACGACACGCATACAAAACAAATGGCAATAACGTATCCCACTCGGTCATCTTACCGTTTAGGCCTCTCCTTAGCATTTGTTTAATAGTCTGGTTCATCCTTTCAACCAGCCCATTGGACTGGGGATGATAGGCCGCTGTTCGCACATGATGTATGCCAAAGGCATCCATTACTGTCGCTAGATACTTGGACATAAAGTTACTCCCTTGGTCGGTAAGCACCTCTTGTGGGAACCCGACCTCACAGAATATTTTAACCAATTCCAATGCTATCGTTCTCGCTGAGGTACTTCTGAGGGGTATAGCCCATGGAAAACGGGTTGCCTGGTCTATAATCACCAAAACATATTGAAAGCCCCGGGGAGTCCTTACTAGGGGTCTTATGATATCCATTGCTAACCGGCGAATCGGTGTAGATATTGTGGGTGTAGATATTAAGGGTACAGCCTTTGGTTTAGAGGCGGTAACCCGTTGACACTGGGGACATGACTCGCAGTAGCGAGTGGCCTCTTTAAAGACCCCTGGCCAGTAAAAACGAGCCAGGATTTGGTCCAATGTCCCATTGATCCCCTTATGGCCACCTACAGGATGGTCGTGGGCCAACCGCATGACTATGGCCTTAAATGTGGTTGGCACCACCTGCTGCTTTCTCACAGCTCCTGTGTGGGGGTTATTACTCCCTATAAAGTATGCCTTTTTCCAAAAGGAACCGAGGAAGGATGTTCCTGTCCTCTTGTGCAAACTCAAAGGCACGTTTTAAAGCGGGGTCATCTCTTTGTTCCTGGGAAAAGGAAGGGAACTTTTTAACCAGTTCGGATGGCACCCAGGGTAGTCCCTCTCCGGCCTCTAATCCAGCCCTCCCTTGGGCCCTGTGCCGCCTTTCTTGCTTTTTCTCAGCCTTCCCCTTCCTAATTCCTTTTGACGAGGTTTGTATCAGATCCTCATGTGTAGGTAAGGGAACTGCTTCTTCTTCCCTTTCCACCTCTCTCCCAGATGAACCCTCCCCTTCCTGGGATGCATTTTCTAACTCTTCTGCTGGGTCATTATTGGCAGTAGGGGTTCTGGCCTGCTACCGTTTGGATATCAAGCCCTTTTTTCCCCCAAGGCCCTTCTCCATCCCTTTACTGAAAGCCGGCCAATCTCTTCCTAGAACAATGTCCTGCAGAAGACGTGGTACCACTGCCACCAATATTTCCTTATCAGTGCCCAGCCCTTTCACTGACAGTTTATACACTGGGTAGTAGGAGGCTGCCCCATGCACGCATCGTATCTTAACACGGGCCACTGCTTGACTCGATGCTGACGGCAGGTGGGCTTCAATAGCCTGCCAGAGCTTTTGGGACACCATGCTCTGGTCAGCACCAGAGTCAAGCAGTGCCTGGGCCTCAACACCTTCTACTTGTACCCTAAGTACAAATCCCTCATGTGTTTGCTTTACACCCCCAGACACTAGTGCTGTACGTAGTGCACAATCCCTGCGGTAATGCCCCAACTCCCCACAGTTGAAACATTTACCCTTTATCACAGGTGTAACATTACTGTCATTAGGTAACTTATTCTTTGCAAACTTTTCTGATCTCCTAAAGTAGGAAGCTGTTATCTCCTTCAGAGCCACTGGATTTGAAGCCTTAACCAGCTCAGCTTCAAAATACCTCTCTGTAAGATTAGCCGCTTCCTCTGTAGTTTTACAACTTTGGAGTATCAGAAAGGTTTTCACATCAGCAGGTACTGCATTCATATACTGCTCTAGTACAATTGCATCCAATACAGTTTCTAGAGACTTTTGGCTGGGTTCAAGCCACTTCCATGCCAAACCTTTTATTCTATGGAACAGCATTTTTGGGGTTTCATTGGGCTTTAACTTAGCCTCCCGGAACATGCGCTTATAGAATAAAGGGTTTAAGCCAAGCCTATCCTTGACAGCTTCCTTGACTACCTTATAATTAGAAGCAAGTATTGCAGGCATACACTTATAAGCCGCTAAGGCTTCCCCTGAGAGCGACATAACGAATCGTACCGCCCATTGCTCCTCAGGTAATTTAGTAGCCTCTGCAATACGCTCAAATGCTTCTATATAATCATCTAAGTTATCCGTTTGATTAAACTGTCCCAGCGCCATAGAGCTACCATTAGGCAGTCCTACTGCCTGATTAAAAGATGGTACAGGTGGTTCTGGTTCCTTTTGCTTCTTGAGAAGAGCCTCCATTAAGTCCATAAGAGGTTTCTGTTGAGAACAGATGGCCGCTGCAGTCTGTTCTTGGGTGTGGCGCGACAGCTCCAGCTGTTTGTCCCACTGGCTGGACATCCACCTCAACAGCTCTTGTGGCTCCATTATGGACTCAGCTGTTCCTGCAAGAAAACAAACACAAAAAAACCCACCAAGTGCGGTCCTTACACCACAACAAACTTTTTCTCTCTTTTTTTTTTTTTTTTCAAATGGCTCCCTGCTGCAGCAGATTAATGGCTCCCCTTTCTCCCTAATTATCCTCCCACACCTGTGCCCAGCTACCTTTACCTCGGCACAGTGCAGAGTCCAGCACTGAGAAAGTAGCCTTTACTCCTCCTGACCGGCTGTCAGGCGATCCCGGAGCCCTCTGCCAGCAGTTTCTTCTCCCTGGTAGTTGGTGTCTTTTCTTTTTACAAATGTCCTTTGTACTCCATGTAAAATCCTCAAAACTACGCCAACCTGTGATGTCGCTGTCACCTCCACAGCCTGAGCTTGTGGAGATGGACGGCCTGATTCTCTATTCAGGAAGTTACTGGTGCTTGGGGAAAGCACTGCCTTCTGGGAGTTGAAGTTTTCACTATCCCAAATAAAGAGAGTCGTGGACTCGAGCATTTCAGGCAAAACAGGATTTTTAATTCCCCTTCCCAAGTGGTTTCACATGTAGAACAAAAGGAACATTGGCCATAAACTTCTGGCACTAAATTATATAAGAGAAATTCAAGCTTCTTATCTCAGCATTACTGTAATTCCAAATGAAAAACACTTTTCCATTTCAACACCCTTTTATGCTTTTTCTGATCAGCTGCTATCTGCAGCACTCTCTCTTTCTCTGCACAGCTTAATTCTATTTCACAGGACTTATCTTCTCAGATACAGATATCGTACAATCCATTGGTTTCCTAGGCTGACATTCTAAAGGTGGTTCAGTGTCCATTGGTTCAACCTGAACCCCAGCTGGAAATGTTTGCAAGTTGCTACAGGGTGTTTCCAAACACACATCTATCTTTTCAGCATTGCACTTTTCCTCACAGCCTTTTGATATACACGGTTGTGAATTGCCACAGTATTCCCAGCATGTGGCGCCCCACCCTTCTGGGTTAATATCAGAGCACTTAAAGACAGTTTTCTGTTTATACTGGTCACTTATCCTACCTCTTGGCTTCCTTATGAGAGTTTCCTTTTGTCCTCTAGGATCAGCTGCAAACATGAGCCTTGGAGTTTCTCTGTGCATACGTCTGCCTTCCCAGTACGTTTCCCTTTTGGTTGCCTTTTACTCCCAGCACCAAACCCGGGTTACTTGTACCTGGCTCCTTGGTACCAACTCCCTGCTTGTTTCCTCTGCTGAATTCCTCTTCTGAGTCAAAGGCCAGAGAATCCTCAATTACCATAGATTCCTCTGAATCTTCATTCCTAAGGCAATCCTCTGTTTCTCGTGACGGTTCTAAGAGCTGTGTCTTCAGCCATGCTCTTGGCTGAGCTCTCCTCTGAGCTACCGACTGTGCTCCTCCCAGCTGTGTCCTTCCCAGCTGCGTCCTTTCCAGCTGCCTCCTCTCTCCTCCTAATGAGCTTCCCTTAAATCTCTGGTTTCCTGGGTTTACCCTGGCTTTTCCCACCAACAGGTGTTCTGGCTTAACTCGTGACTGCTGCACTGAACTACAGCAGGGGCGTGTTTTCCCTTCTTCTGACCTGCTCTGTTTATGGTTGCCTGGGAAACCAGGAGCCATGTGCATTTGTTTTCTTTCCCAGCCTGAAGCTGGATCCTGTGTTTTCTCTCTCTAAGGGGTCAGAGGGACCTTCTCCATCACATATCCCCCCCCTTAAGATATTACGGGCTGCCGTGAATTTTAACGGACAGCACGTAATCCTGGATACTAGGTTCACGTGTCTTTCTCGAGTAGCCCAACTCACTGTTGCTGCTCTTTCCAACGATGGTTTTAAAACATTCACATGGTATGTTTGGCGGCGCCCTTTAGCATTTTCCACAGTGTAAGAGACAGGCCCTACCTTCTTTACAACTGTGCATGGGCCCTTCCACTGAGACTCAAACTTGGGTCCCCATACCAGCCACTAATATTATCACCTTGTCACCCACCTCTAGTTGGCGATGTTTCTTTCCCCGATCATAATATTGTTTTTGCTTAATCTGACTAGCCTGCAGATTTTCTATAGAAATTTGGGACGTCCTTTTTAATCGGTCTCTTAAGTTCCTGTGAAACTGGGGTACGCCCATTTCTTCTCTGTCCGGTTCTACCCATTGCTCTTGCAATATCCAAGATCCCTCTAGGGGCCCTGCCAAACAACAACTCGTAGGGTGATGCCCCTAAGGATGTCTGTATGCGTTCACGACACGCATACAAAACAAATGGCAATAACGTATCCCACTCGGTCATCTTACCGTTTAGGCCTCTCCTTAGCATTTGTTTAATAGTCTGGTTCATCCTTTCAACCAGCCCATTGGACTGGGGATGATAGGCCGCTGTTCGCACATGATGTATGCCAAAGGCATCCATTACTGTCGCTAGATACTTGGACATAAAGTTACTCCCTTGGTCGGTAAGCACCTCTTGTGGGAACCCGACCTCACAGAATATTTTAACCAATTCCAATGCTATCGTTCTCGCTGAGGTACTTCTGAGGGGTATAGCCCATGGAAAACGGGTTGCCTGGTCTATAATCACCAAAACATATTGAAAGCCCCGGGGAGTCCTTACTAGGGGTCTTATGATATCCATTGCTAACCGGCGAATCGGTGTAGATATTGTGGGTGTAGATATTAAGGGTACAGCCTTTGGTTTAGAGGCGGTAACCCGTTGACACTGGGGACATGACTCGCAGTAGCGAGTGGCCTCTTTAAAGACCCCTGGCCAGTAAAAACGAGCCAGGATTTGGTCCAATGTCCCATTGATCCCCTTATGGCCACCTACAGGATGGTCGTGGGCCAACCGCATGACTATGGCCTTAAATGTGGTTGGCACCACCTGCTGCTTTCTCACAGCTCCTGTGTGGGGGTTATTACTCCCTATAAAGTATGCCTTTTTCCAAAAGGAACCGAGGAAGGATGTTCCTGTCCTCTTGTGCAAACTCAAAGGCACGTTTTAAAGCGGGGTCATCTCTTTGTTCCTGGGAAAAGGAAGGGAACTTTTTAACCAGTTCGGATGGCACCCAGGGTAGTCCCTCTCCGGCCTCTAATCCAGCCCTCCCTTGGGCCCTGTGCCGCCTTTCTTGCTTTTTCTCAGCCTTCCCCTTCCTAATTCCTTTTGACGAGGTTTGTATCAGATCCTCATGTGTAGGTAAGGGAACTGCTTCTTCTTCCCTTTCCACCTCTCTCCCAGATGAACCCTCCCCTTCCTGGGATGCATTTTCTAACTCTTCTGCTGGGTCATTATTGGCAGTAGGGGTTCTGGCCTGCTACCGTTTGGATATCAAGCCCTTTTTCTCCCCAAGGCCCTTCTCCATCCCTTTACTGAAAGCCGGCCAATCTCTTCCTAGAACAATGTCCTGCAGAAGACGTGGTACCACTGCCACCAATATTTCCTTATCAGTGCCCAGCCCTTTCACTGACAGTTTATACACTGGGTAGTAGGAGGCTGCCCCATGCACGCATCGTATCTTAACACGGGCCACTGCTTGACTCGATGCTGACGGCAGGTGGGCTTCAATAGCCTGCCAGAGCTTTTGGGACACCATGCTCTGGTCAGCACCAGAGTCAAGCAGTGCCTGGGCCTCAACACCTTCTACTTGTACCCTAAGTACAAATCCCTCATGTGTTTGCTTTACACCCCCAGACACTAGTGCTGTACGTAGTGCACAATCCCTGCGGTAATGCCCCAACTCCCCACAGTTGAAACATTTACCCTTTATCACAGGTGTAACATTACTGTCATTAGGTAACTTATTCTTTGCAAGCTTTTCTGATCTCCTAAAGTAGGAAGCTGTTATCTCCTTCAGAGCCACTGGATTTGAAGCCTTAACCAGCTCAGCTTCAAAATACCTCTCTGTAAGATTAGCCGCTTCCTCTGTAGTTTTACAACTTTGGAGTATCAGAAAGGTTTTCACATCAGCAGGTACTGCATTCATATACTGCTCTAGTACAATTGCATCCAATACAGTTTCTAGAGACTTTTGGCTGGGTTCAAGCCACTTCCATGCCAAACCTTTTATTCTATGGAACAGCATTTTTGGGGTTTCATTGGGCTTTAACTTAGCCTCCCGGAACATGCGCTTATAGAATAAAGGGTTTAAGCCAAGCCTATCCTTGACAGCTTCCTTGACTACCTTATAATTAGAAGCAAGTATTGCAGGCATACACTTATAAGCCGCTAAGGCTTCCCCTGAGAGCGACATAACGAATCGTACCGCCCATTGCTCCTCAGGTAATTTAGTAGCCTCTGCAATACGCTCAAATGCTTCTATATAATCATCTAAGTTATCCGTTTGATTAAACTGTCCCAGCGCCATAGAGCTACCATTAGGCAGTCCTACTGCCTGATTAAAAGATGGTACAGGTGGTTCTGGTTCCTTTTGCTTCTTGAGAAGAGCCTCCATTAAGTCCATAAGAGGTTTCTGTTGAGAACAGATGGCCGCTGCAGTCTGTTCTTGGGTGTGGCGCGACAGCTCCAGCTGTTTGTCCCACTGGCTGGACATCCACCTCAACAGCTCTTGTGGCTCCATTATGGACTCAGCTGTTCCTGCAAGAAAACAAACACAAAAAAACCCACCAAGTGCGGTCCTTACACCACAACAAACTTTTTCTCTCTTTTTTTTTTTTTTTCAAATGGCTCCCTGCTGCAGCAGATTAATGGCTCTCCTTTCTCCCTAATTATCCTCCCACACCTGTGCCCAGCTACCTTTACCTCGGCACAGTGCAGAGTCCAGCACTGAGAAAGTAGCCTTTACTCCTCCTGACCGGCTGTCAGGCGATCCCGGAGCCCTCTGCCAGCAGTTTCTTCTCCCTGGTAGTTGGTGTCTTTTCTTTTTACAAATGTCCTTTGTACTCCATGTAAAATCCTCAAAACTACGCCAACCTGTGATGTCGCTGTCACCTCCACAGCCTGAGCTTGTGGAGATGGACGGCCTGATTCTCTATTCAGGAAGGTACTGGTGCTTGGGGAAAGCACTGCCTTCTGGGAGTTGAAGTTTTCACTATCCCAAATAAAGAGAGTCGTGGACTCGAGCATTTCAGGCAAAACAGGATTTTTAATTCCCCTTCCCAAGTGGTTTCACATGTAGAACAAAAGGAACATTGGCCATAAACTTCTGGCACTAAATTATATAAGAGAAATTCAAGCTTCTTATCTCAGCATTACTGTAATTCCAAATGAAAAACACTTTTCCATTTCAACACCCTTTTATGCTTTTTCTGATCAGCTGCTATCTGCAGCACTCTCTCTTTCTCTGCACAGCTTAATTCTATTTCACAGGACTTATCTTCTCAGATACAGATATCGTACAATCCATTGGTTTCCTAGGCTGACATTCTAAAGGTGGTTCAGTGTCCATTGGTTCAACCTGAACCCCAGCTGGAAATGTTTGCAAGTTGCTACAGGGTGTTTCCAAACACACATCTATCTTTTCAGCATTGCACTTTTCCTCACAGCCTTTTGATATACACGGTTGTGAATTGCCACAGTATTCCCAGCATGTGGCGCCCCACCCTTCTGGGTTAATATCAGAGCACTTAAAGACAGTTTTCTGTTTATACTGGTCACTTATCCTACCTCTTGGCTTCCTTATGAGAGTTTCCTTTTGTCCTCTAGGATCAGCTGCAAACATGAGCCTTGGAGTTTCTCTGTGCATACGTCTGCCTTCCCAGTACGTTTCCCTTTTGGTTGCCTTTTACTCCCAGCACCAAACCCGGGTTACTTGTACCTGGCTCCTTGGTACCAACTCCCTGCTTGTTTCCTCTGCTGAATTCCTCTTCTGAGTCAAAGGCCAGAGAATCCTCAATTACCATAGATTCCTCTGAATCTTCATTCCTAAGGCAATCCTCTGTTTCTCGTGACGGTTCTAAGAGCTGTGTCTTCAGCCATGCTCTTGGCTGAGCTCTCCTCTGAGCTACCGACTGTGCTCCTCCCAGCTGTGTCCTTCCCAGCTGCGTCCTTTCCAGCTGCCTTCCTCCCAGCTGCCTCCTCTCTCCTCCTAATGAGCTTCCCTTAAATCTCTGGTTTCCTGGGTTTACCCTGGCTCCTCCCACCAACAGGTGTTCTGGCTTAACTCGTGACTGCTGCACTGAACTACAGCAGGGGCGTGTTTTCCCTTCTTCTGACCTGCTCTGTTTATGGTTGCCTGGGAAACCAGGAGCCATGTGCATTTGTTTTCTTTCCCAGCCTGAAGCTGGATCCTGTGTTTTATCTCTCTCTAAGGGGTCAGAGGGACCTTCTCCATCACAAGACTCAGTTTTCCTTCACCTCTTGTGTCAGTAGAGGCAGCCCCTGATGGATCTCGTGGTCACGAACCTCAATGCCAAGGCAGCTCTTTTCTTCAGTTGCTGGTAGGAAACTATGTCGGAGGGGCTTGATGCCCTGATGCAGCCGTGGCCAGAGGATAGCAGCTGTTCTCAACCTGTGGGTCGTGACCCCCACAGGGGTCGCCACAGGATTTAGCAGGGGTTGCCTCACTCCGCCAAATTAAAAAAAAAAAAAAAAAAAAAGTGCACAAGTTGCTGCTGCTGCCGAGTCTGCTTCTCGGCAGTGGCAAACTCACCAACTCCAATCTTCTGCAGCCACGGCTCCCTGCCTCTTAGGGAACCGCGGCTGAGCCTGTGAAACAGTTGCGGAGCCTTCCTGTCTCTCGACAGGCTCCGTGCAGCATTGTCCCGCTTCCAAGGGAAGTGATAAACAACTTCCTTTGGAGGCGGGGATAGTGCTGCACGGAGCCCGTCGAGAGACGAGAAGGCTCTGTAATGGCTTCACATGCACAGCCGCGGTTCCCTAAGAGACAGGGAGCCGCAGCTGCAGAAGAACAGGGCAGTAGCAGGCAGACAGGGAGAGGGGAGGAGGGGGCAGGGAAACTGCAACGGGGCTGACATGGATGGAGGGAGGGGACTGACATGGACGGAAGGGGGGCTGACTTGGACAAAGGGGAAAGACAGAGGGACATACTGGACAGAGGGGATAAATGCTGGCAGAGGGGAGAGACAGTGTGGGTTAGGATTATAATGGGCAGATGGGGGGGATAGGACTGGTAATGGGTTGATTAGGGAAGGCTAGGACTGGGAATGGACTGATCAAGGGTGGGGTTGGGACTGGTAATGGGCTGATGGGGGGCTAGCATTGGAAATGAGCTGATCATGGAGGCTAGGACTGGTAATGGGCTGATGGGGGGGTAGGACTGGTAATGGGCTGATTAGGGGAACCTAGCACTGGTAATGGGGTTGAGGGAGGACTAGCACTGGAAATGAGTGATTAGGAGAGGCTAGGACTGGTAATGGGCTGATGGGGTGGGGTAGGACTGGTAATGGACTGATGGGAGGCTAGCATTGGAAATGAGCTGATCGGGGAGGGGGCTATGACTGGAAATGGGCTGATTAGTGGAGGCTAGGACTGGTAATGAGCTAATGGGGGGGTAGGACTGGTATTGGGCTGATTAGGGGAGGTTAGCACTGGTAATGGGGTTGAGGGGGGACTATCACTGGAAGTGAGCTGATTGGGGGGCTTCGACTGTGAATGGGCTGATGGTGGGGAGGGGAGGATAGAGCTGCTGGCCTTGGAAGAAAACTGGGTGCTAGGGCTACAAATGGGCTGATGCGAGGGGATGGGAGAATGGGATTGGAAGGGAGTGGATGCTGAGAGGGTCTGCCATGATATTTGTACTAGAAGGGACTGGTCAGTGGGGAAGGAGGGGGACTGGAAGGAAATGGACATCCGTGGCAGTCATGGGAATGCAAGCTGACATTGGAAGGTACTGGGAGTGAGGACTGGAAAGGGGCTGATACTGGGGAGGATTACTGGGACTGGATATAGGCTGATGGAAAGAAGTGAAGAAAATGAAAGAAGAGATAAAAAATGGCAGATGGACCATAGACCACAGAAAGAGAGCTAAGAGAAGACAGGAAAGCAGAAGCCTCAGATCGGGACCAGCATGATCAGAGAATAAATTGGTCAGACAACAAAGGTAGAAAAAATAATTTTATTTCATATTAGTGATTTGACTACAAAATCATAATTTTGGAATCAAATATTGTTACTTGTTGTGATTAATTACTGTGGTTTAAAAATAAGTAAATTTTATAAATAAAAACATATTGCAAAGGCCTATAATATATTAATAATTCAACAAATGATTACAGCGACAATGCGTTAACGGTAAAGGAAGAGAGATGCATTTGATTTTATCATTGGGGGTCACCACCAGTTGACCAATGGTAAAAGGTGTCACGGTACAAGAAAGGTTGAGAACCACTGGTTTAGAGAGTAGAGGTGCAGAAGGATCTGGTGGTCTTGAGGGAATGCCAATCTTGTCCTGTTCTCCGTGGATGTTCCCTGGCAGTTGCTGGTGGGGAGCAATCTCCTTTCCCAGGATCCGCTGCGCTTGCTTCAGGTGAGTCAATTCTCGCTTAAGGCATGGCTCTTGAAAGGGCACGATTGAGGCAATGGGGCTACATATCAGGGGTGATCACTACACTCTTGAGAGCGCAGAAGTGCTCCACGTCATTAGCCTATGTCCAGCTGTGGCATTTGAGAACTGGTGTGCCGAAAGTGGTCCGGAGGTGTTGGCTTTCTTGCAAGTTGGCACAGACAAGGGTCATGCGCTGAATTCCCTTTGGGTGCTGGTGGCAGCGCTGGCGTGTTTCTGGGGTAAGATTAAGGAGCTGGTGTTGACTTTGCATCCTGATGTGGTTGGATTTCTGTGGGCTATGAAGCAGATTCGCCCTCCGGTTCTGAGCTGAAACCTTAATTTGGTCCTTTTGGTAATAATGGAAGTGCCATTCAAGCCGCTGGGGTCAGCTACTTTGAAGGACCTTACCTTGAAGGTGGTGGTCTTGGTGGCCATATGCTCAGCCAGAAAAATTTCGAAGTTGCAGGCTATGTCTTGTAAGGAGCCTTTTCTTCTCTCTAAGGAGCGTGTGATCTTGAGACTAGTTCCATTTTTCTTGCCAAAGGTTCTCTGCCTTTCACCTGAACCAGTCTGTGATGCTGCCTGGCTTCCTGGAGGGAGTGGATGGGCGGCTCTGCTGTTTGGATATGCGACATGTGCTCCGGCACTATCTAAAATGCATCCAGCCATTCAGAAGATGAGAACGTTGGTTTTTCTTGTTCAGAGATTCCTGTAAAGGAGAGGTAGCGTCGAAAGCTACCTTTGCTCAGTGAAAGCCTGAGGTGAAAGCCTCAGTTTATCTGTTACGGTGTCAGGTTTTGCTGTTGGGGCTCTGCGCACAGTCTACGAGGGCGCAGGCTGTATCCTGGGCAGAGTCCAACCCTTTTCCTCTGGTTGACATTTGCAGGGCAGCAATCTGGGCATTGCTCCATACTTTGTGAAGCATTACCAGTTGAATGCGCAAGCATGTTCGGATGCCTATTTCGGAGTTTGTGTCTTGGATGCCGGGCTTGCAGGTCCCACCAGTGTTTGAGTACTGCTCTGGTACATCTCGGTAGTCTGGTCTGGACTGGACTGGAGGAACCCGCCCAATGTTTTTCTGCGGCAGGCCGATTCAGAGAGTCAATGTCAGGGTTTGCGTAGCAGTGGATGGTAGAAGGATTCTGCTTCTATGCCTGCTGACAAATAGTTCCTGTTTTGAGGGTTGGGTGCTTGTTGCATCTGCTTTGTTATTCATATACTGGCTTGGTGGGAGGAGTTCAGGCTCCTAAGTAGGGTGACATCACCAAAGCCTGGAATTCTAGTCTCCATCTGTTGGAAGGGGGAGAAGACCCGGTAGACTGGACTGGACTGGGATTAAAGTAAAGAAAAGTAGACTTCACCTGCTAATTTCACCATATGTTTGTTTGAAAAGTATGTTGCATAAAACTAATCCACTAAGAAAACCAGCAACTATGCCATAGCTGGTGACGTGCTAAACAATAATCCCACAAAAGAATTTTAAAATTAGCAGCAGCTTATTTAGGCTGTATTTTATCTGTTTTTAATGACTGTGGTGCAGTTGCCGACTTTTATTTTTAATGGACTATAGGCAATATACTTCTATGGTATGCATTGTGCTTTATTATACGTACTTTCTTTTTTTTATTGTTTAATTAATGCTGTCCTACCAATATGGATTATCTGATTTTAATGGACTTCTCTACATGTTTGGGCTAAGATGTTTTGTTTTCCTGTTATAGGTTCTGCTATAAAGAGCATAGTGTTACTACACCCTGAACAGTCTCTTATGAAACACTTATTTTGCCTGCTCCCCTTTTTGTGTGAGCTGTGGTATGAGTTCAGATTTTAATACATCATGGGCATGTTCATTAAAAGTGTGTGGCAGTAGCATGTGGGGGAGCCACAAAACATGTGCAGAGGTCTGTGCTGCTATCAGCGCATCTGTACCTGTCCCCCTGATGTTAGTAAGTGCAAGCTTATGGCTCCATGTTAAGCAGCACCCAGGTGCATTTAACACTACTTATTGAGGTAACGTGAAGTACACTCATACTACTGACAATAGTTGTGGTTAACATGGGCCTATAATGCTGCGTTAGCCATTATATATGCCACTCCTAACCTGCCTTGTTCTTGCTCACTTGCATACTAATCAGTTAGTATGGGATTTTTATCCTGGCACACTTAGTGCATTGCAAACCCCGCACTGTTAGTGCATTTTAGTAAACGTGCCCTAATTTGTACTAAATGTGATTTATAGTCTATTTGCGTTTCTACATATGATTTTCATTATATTCATAATTTTTAATTATATTTGTCCATGATTTTCGTAAGTATTTTGTTTTAATCTTTAGTACTTTTAGACATGTATGTATGTTTTTTAATTTTTTATTCATTTACAATATGGTCTGTTTCAAGAGTTCATTTATGTATTCATGTATTTTTTGTTAATGCATTTTTTCTCATATATTTATTTTACTTTTTTATGTTCTTATATGTTTTGTAGTGGACCCCTGAGGCAGGCAGGTTGCCGAAACACAACCATATTGGGTCATTTTTAATAAATTGGATTTTTGTTGCCTCCTGTCCTTGCGTAAAGCAGTCGGTGGCTGTCCCCTGCTTCTCCTTTTGATCTGTTTTCATTTTCTTAAAGCAAAAAGCACTGCTTGCTATAGAGGTGCAGACTATGGCAACTCTGTGGATATTTGTGTTAAAGGGAGATCCAAGGAAAAATGTGCCTGGTTTTGAGCTGCTATGTGCAGTGCTGCATGTGAAAATTATTAATAAATGATATATTTAAGTAATGTATAGTGTAAGAACACAGCCCATACACACACAACTTAAGCTTTTCTACCTGCTACAATGTTTTTGTAACTGTCAGGGTTTTTTTTTTATTCCGCCATCTTCTCCTTATTGTTTTTGCAGATAAATTGGTGAGTCTGTGAAGAAAATCTTTCCTTCAGTCTGGTTGTGCAGCCAATATATTTTTACATACGTTTGATATTGCATTAACCTGTGCTGTGACCCCAGACTATTAACTTTGCTAAATAAACGTTCTCTATGTGTTCTTAAAATCTACAGTGGAAGGTTCTTCAGTTTGTTGTGCATGATGGAGCGTATCGATGTGATTTTGAAGTGGTACAGAGAGCTGATCCCTTCGGTAAGGAACTACCTGCATGCTTTCAAATAGCACATCATGAAAACAAATTTGTGGGACTACATAAAGAATTCTGACAGCTGGGATGCTTGTTTCTTTTAACCAGCTGTACTTCCCCAACTCCCAAGGAATGCTAGATCTCCTCCAAGCTCTGGATATGGACAACCGCTTGGACCTGGTTCCCCAGATATGGAAAGGTTATTCATGGCTTTTTTTTAATGAATTTACATTTGGCCTTGATTTCATTTTATATAATGATACATTGGAAAAATGAAATGAAAATCTGCTTTATCAGACCTGTAAGTCAAAGAAGCATTAGCTGAAATAACTTGCACTATGCCTTAGAATTGTGTTCTTTGATATAAAATCTAAGGGCTTTTATCAATACAGTATGTTAGCAATTACAGCTCTATTAGAAAATGTTAGAAAACAGTAGGGATGTGAATTCATAAGTATGCATTTGGTTCATTTGAATGCCTAAAAATTTAAAGTTTGCACAACTTGCTTTTATTTTATTTATTTATTTATTTAGACAGTTTTGTATACCGCCTTATCCTTCAATCAAAGCGGTCACAACACAATTGGGGGATACATTTAACACGCGGGGATATCAGACACATACACTAATGCCACAAACTTCTCCTGGGGCGTCTCAAGGAGAAGGGTATTTGTGACACAGCACTCAAATGGTGCAAGTCATACCTATCTGACAGATGGCAGCATGTACGATCCGGAGACTCATCAGAACCTTTCCACCAGAGGCAGGGCATTCCGCAAGGATCCTCCCTCTCCGCCCTGATGTTCAATATATACATGCAGCCTATCTGCAAGCTCATCCGATCATTCAGTGTAGACTGCTTGATATATGCCGATGATGTACTGCTCTACATGCCAGTCGCAACAGAGCAGCTGGACCTCTCCCCACTGACAGACTGCTTTAATGCAGTATCCAACTGGCTCCAAACTCAGAACCTTCGAATACAGCACAAGAAAACCAAGGTCCTTTTCATTACGAGGAACCAAAACTTCACCCCGCCACCCCATTTAAAGGTTAAGGAAGCAGAGCTACAAACCAAAACCACAATCCGATACCTTGGCGTCACTTTAGACCAACGCCTGGACATGAAGGTACACATAAGCAACACAGTAAGAGCAGTCTACCACAGGATCCGAATACTTAAACACATACGCTCCCTGCTAGAGCCGGACGACTTCTGGACAATTTATCAAGCGCTGATTATACCACACTTTGAATCTCCAGGAACAAGCAGGAATGAGTCTTAACATATGGGTACGTCGGTACCGACGGAGTCTGCGCGGGACTGCTTCCCAGCATCCAATCAGAAAGCTTTTGGAAGCATCCCAACACGCCTGCGTGCTGCCTTCTCGCCTTCCCAACTGCCTCTCCTCAGTTTTCGTTTTTCCGCGGAGCCGGCAGGACATCCT
Source organism: Ichthyophis bannanicus (assembly GCA_033557465.1). Classification (NCBI taxonomy): domain Eukaryota; kingdom Metazoa; phylum Chordata; class Amphibia; order Gymnophiona; family Ichthyophiidae; genus Ichthyophis; species Ichthyophis bannanicus. Next base: position 1,324,939,318 of record CM066032.1, read on the forward strand.
CCTGTCACTGCAGAAAATTCTTCTTTTATTTTTTATTTTTCTTGTGGTCGCGGCTGCCTTTCCCCGACACCACCGGTACCGCCAGTGTTTCTTTTTTCTTTTCTTGTAAATTTTTTCCTTTTTAAGGAATATTTTTTCTTCCTTAGTGTCTCACGGTTTCCCAGGCCTTCTAGGCTTCTCCATCTTCCTTCATGGAACCGCCAGCCACTTTCCCCAAGAAATGTACAAACTGTGGCGGTACAACTTTATTTTTAGACACTCACAATTGGTGTCTAACCTGCTTGGGTCCTGACCATTTTCCTCCGGAGCCCTCCGGCAATAGTATTGTGAGAAGAATTTTTCAACATAGAGTTCCCCTCGACACGCGGTCCCCCTCCAACTTCAGGGCACCGACCATATCTTCTTCTACACAGCATCAGGTAACCCAAAAACAGTTTGTTAAGACTAACCAGTCCTCGAGCAGCAGTTCTCATGCACAGCATAGAGATGCCTATGGCCTTGTCCTCGAGAATCCACTGGCTTCAAAACCCCGGTGGGAGTCTTTAGCCTCCAAAGCCTGTGGGGGGTTTCAGGTTGTTCCTGAGGTTCACCCCTCACAAAACATACCTGAGCCATGCCCGGTGGTGGCATCCGCTTCGAGCGGTACCGATACCCCGGCATCGGCACTGGTGTTGGATGAAACATTCCTCACCAAGGATCGTCGTCTGGCATCCTCGGTACCTGCGGGGCCGGTGGATACGCTCCAGACCGACCTTCCAGTATCGGTACTGGCACCGATACTAGTACCGATGTCGGTACCCTCCAGACGTGCATCGATAGACTCGCTTCCTTCGATGCCGAGTCTGGAATCAGTCTCCAGTCTGGAGGACTGGGTACCGACTCGCCTTGGTACCGACTCCCGTCGGTACCAAAGGCTCGGTTCCAATAATTCGGATCCGCAACTCTCGGTTCCTCCGATACCGTTAGAGTTGCCACCGGCTGGCCTTCATCCACCGGTATCAGATACGGTACCGAAGTCGGTACCAATATCCACATTACCATTGCTGTCGGTGCCTTCCATGCTTCTCTCGTCAGGCTCGCTTCCCTCGATGCCGAGTTTGGAATCGATCCCTAGCATGGACGATGTGTTACCGACTGTCGCTGGTCCTGACCTGCAGTACCAGCGACCATCCTCTAAGGATCCCATACTGCACCATTCAGGATCTTCTATTCCTATATACTTGGATAGATCCCTCGGTGCCAACGCTAGTTCTTCATCAGATCTAGCCTATCCAAAGGAAGTTCCCTCTGGGGATCCTTCTTTTTGGACTTTCCTCCTGGATATGGCAAAATCACTTGCCATTCCTATTCCTGGACAGGATCCTACACAAAGGAATACAGAATCCCTCTCTGTTCCTAGCAAAGCAAAGGAGAACATAATGCTTCCTTTGCATCATTCTTTGCAGGATCTCCTTCTACGAATGTGGGAAGCTCCTTCCAGAACAACTGATCTTCTATATCAGGTGCCCCCCTCTCCAGGGTTTCAAAAGACTCAACTTCCTCATCATTCCATTGTGGTAGAATCAGCAATGAGGTGGGTGAAAAGTAATAAAAAGCACTCTTCTTGTCTGCCAGGTCGTGAGTCTAAGACACTAGATGCCTTTGGACGTCAAACCTTCCAGACATCCATGCTTTCAGCAAGAATTCTCTCATATATTTTTTATATGGGTCTATCTCTTGAGGAGGTCACAAAGAAATTACATCTTTTGACTCCTTTTCTTCAAGAGCCCAAGAGTGCAGACTATTCCTCACTGGTTAGTCATACTCAAAATATCTCTAGGTTTCTTACTCGTGCTTCCCTAGACTCCTTTGAGTCTGTTAGCAGGACTTCTGCTATAGCTATAGGGGCACGACGTAGAGCCTGGCTCCAAGCTTCAGACTTGGACAAATGGGCACAAGAAAGACTGGGAAATACTCCTTGCACTGGAGAAAATCTCTTCAACAAGGAGTCTTTACTCCAGGTTACTCAGTTATCCACTGACTTTCCTGTTTCCAGAGGCTGTTCTACGCCTTCTTCTTTCCCAGTAAGAAACATAGAAACATAGAAACATGATGACAGAAAAAGACCACAAGGCCCATCTAGTCTGTCCTTCCATAACAACAACTACAACAGTCCACTTTTTACCTTTAGAGATCCTCTGTGTTGGTCCCATGCTTTTTTGAATTCAGTTACTGTCCTCATCTCTACCACCTCCACTGGGAGACTATTCCACGGATCCACTACTCTTTCCGTAAAGAAATATTTCCGCATATCACTCCTGAATCTATCTCCCTTCACCCTCATCCCATGTCCCCTCGTCGCAGAACTTGCTTTCAATTGAAAGAGGCTCTCTCCCTGAACATTTATGCCACGGAGGTATTTAAACATCTCAATCATATCACCTCTATCCCGCCTTTACTCTAAGGTGTACATATTAAGATCCTTAAGTCTGTCCTCATATGCTTTATAATGAAGACTACTAATCATCTTAGTAGCAACCCTCTGCACCGACTCCATCCTGTTCACATCCTTTTGAAGGTGCGGTCTCCAGAATTGCACACCATACTCCAAATGAGGTCGCACCAAAGACTTATACAGAGGCATTATCACCTCCTTTTTTCTGCTAGCCATTCCTCTCCGTATGCACCCAAGCATCCTTCTAGCTTTTGCCGTCGCCTTTTCTACCTGTTTAGCTACTTTAAGATCATCGGACACAACTACGCCTAGGTCCCGCTCTTCTTTAGTGGACAAAAGTACTTCACCTCCTATGCTGTATTGCTCCCTTGGATTGCTGCAGCCCAAATGCATGACCTTACATTTTTTAACATTAAATCCCAGCTGCCAAATTCTAGACCATTCTTCAAGCTTAGCTAGATCCCTCCTCATGTTATCTACACCTTCCTGGGTGTCTACTTTATTGCAGATTTTGGTATCATCCGCAAAGAGGCAAACCTTACCAGACAGCCCTTCCGCTATATCACTAACAAAGATGTTAAAAAGATGTTAAAAAGAATCGGACCAAGGACAGATCCCTGGGGCACACCACTGGTAACATCCTTCTCCTCAGAGTGAGCTCCATTTACTTGTACTCTTTGTCGCCTCCCACCCAACCAATTTCTAACCCAAGCAGTAACTTTAGGGTCCATCCCTAGGGTGCTCAGTTTGTTTATAAGTCGCCTGTGAGGAACAGTGTCAAAGGCTTTACTGAAATCTAAATACACCACATCTAGAGCTCTCCCTCGGTCCAACTCCCTGGTCACCCAGTCAAAGAAATCAATCAGATTTGTCTGACAAGACCTGCCTCTGGTGAATCCATGCTGCCTCGGATCCTGTAATCCGCTGGACTCCAGAAACCTCACTATTTTCTCTTTCAACAGCGTTTCCATTAATTTACTCACCACCGAAGTTAAACTAACCGGCCTGTAGTTTTCAACCACATCCTTACTTCCGCTTTTGTGTAAAGGCACCACATGAGCCTCTCTCCAGTCCTTTGGCGCCACTCCCGACTCCAACGAGGCATTGAAAAGGTCAGTCAGTGGAGTTGCTAGAACGTCCCCAAGTTCCCTCAGTATTCTAGGGTGTATCCCATCCGGTCCCATCGCTTTGTCTACTTTAAGTTGAGCTAGTTTCTCTCTCGAACACAGTCTTCTGAAAATTGTTCAAGATGTCCCTCGCTTCTGTTCTTATTTGTGGGTGATTTCTGAGGTCCTGCTCCTGGTTCTTCATCTGTGAACACAGAACAAAAATATTTGTTAAGCAATTCCGCTTTATCCTTATCAGCTTCTACATATTCCCCCCCTGTACCCTTGAGTCTGACAATACCACTTTTGCCCTTCCTCTTCTCACTAATATATCTGAAAAATGTCTTATCTCCCCATTTTATTGCATTGGCTATTTCCTCCTCCTTTTGAATCTTTGCCTTCTTGACTACTTTGCTAGCTTCTCTAAGTTGTTCCAAATACAGATGCCTGTCTTCCTTTCTCTGTGATCTCTTGTATTTCATGAAGGCCTCCCTCTTTTTCTTCACTTTTTCAGCTACTTCCTTCGAAAACCATAGCGGTCTCCTGTTCCTTTTGCCTTTATTTACCATTTTAACAAAAAGGTTGGTTGCCTTTAAAATACCCCCTTTCAGTTTTGCCCACTGTTGTTCTACATCCCCCAGCTGTTCCCATCCCACTAACGATTCCCTGAGGTATTGGCCCATCTTCGCAAAGTTAGTCTTCCTAAAGTCTAAGATCTTCACCTTGGAATGGATTCTAACAGCCCTAGTCCTAATACTGAACCACACCATCTGGTGATCACTGGATGCAAAATGATCTCCCACTACAACATCAGAAACACTTTCACCATTGGTAAGCACCAAGTCCAGTATGGCCCCTTCACGTGTGGGGTCTGTTACCAATTGCCTGAATAGTTCTCCCTGTAGAGAATCCAGGATCTCCTTACTCCTAGATGATACTGCAGCAGGAAAGTGCCAATCAACATCTGGCATATTGAAATCTCCTAGCAGTAGCACTTCCCCTTTCCTAGCAATGCTGCGTATGTCTTCAATTAACTCTCTGTCCACCTCTTCCTCTTGTGAGGGAGGTCTGTATATCACACCAATGCAAATAGATTTCTCTTTCCCTCTTTCTAGTTTAACCCACAATGCCTCCTCTCTCCCTTTTAAGCTCTGTAATTCCAAAGCTTTAATAGTAGTTTTTACATATAGTGCTACTCCACCTCCCCTTCTTCCTACCCTGTCCTTTCTGAATAAAGTATAGCCAGGTATAGTTACATCCCAGTCATGGTTTTCTGTGAACCATGTTTCTGTAACTGCCACTAAATCTAAGTCAGCCACTCCCACCAAAGCTTCAACTTCAGAGATCTTATTTCCCATGCTACGGGCATTAATACACACTGCTTTCCATATGTTACCCCTGTTACCCATTTCCATAAAGGTATTTAATGTATCACTTACCTGGGGGCTTTCACTTACCTGGGGGCTTTCTTCACCCATCCCCAACGAATCTAGTTTAAAGCCCTCTTCAGTAGATTAGCCAGTCTACTACCAAAGATGTGTTGACCTTTCTTGGACAGATGGATGCCATCTCTGCTCTGCAACCCTTGGAACAGCATCCCATGGTCTAGGAAACCAAAACGCTCTCGAAGACACCATCCACGCAGCCATGCATTAATCTCCAGGATGCGAGCCTCTCTGCCTTGGCCTTTACCCTCAACAGGGAGGATTGAAGAGAACACCACCTGTGCACCTACCTGCTTCACCCTCTGTCCCAGAGCCATGAAGTCACTTTTGATACGTTCCGAGGTATACCTGGCAGTATCATTTGTTCCAACATGGATTAGCAACATTGGGTAATAGTCAGTGGGCTTGATGAGTCTCGGCAAAATCTCCGTAACATTTTGGATCTTGGCACCAGGCAGACAGCATACCTCTCTGGACATCAAGTCTGGTCGGCAGATGGACGCCTCAGTACCCCTCAGAAGAGAGTCTCCAACCACCATACCCTTCGTTTCCTTCTGGTCACTGATTCTGCAACTATGGGGTACTTGAACTCTGGTTCTTCCCTTTCCAGGGATGCTTTCACCTCCTCCACTTCCAGGGCTGCATAATGGTTCTTCAATTCAAGGGCTGGAGAAGTTGGATTGGTGATTTTGCAGGCTCTGGTGACTTTTGTCCAACCATCGACATTCTGTTGACACCCATCTTCTCCTGTGCTGGAGAGCCTGGTTGCTGCAAGCAGCATCTCATCAATGTACTTCTCACTGTCTTGAATGCTCCTCAGCCTCGCCACCTCCTCTCTGAGTTCCTCCACTTGTTTCCTCAGAGCTTCAGCATGCAGGTAGGAAATGTCCTACCAAACTTTCTTCCCCTAGGGGGAGAAGGTTTTATCCATCATCTGCCCATCATACAGATGTTCCCAAACAGGGGAAACATCGCCCTGATCTGAAGAATCCACAAACTCAACAGGGTCAACAAACCCAGCAGTCGCAGGGTTTCAAATAGATCATTGTCCCTCTTGGTGGTTAGGGTGGCAGTCTGCTTCTTTTCACTTGCAGTATCTGCACTAAATTTATCCTAACCTACCTAGATATCTCTTCATGAGACATCTTTTCTCTAAGAGTCTTTATGATGATCATGCCCATACTTAACAGATTTTCCTCTTCCTCTTGGAGGAAAGAGAGGTAACAACTATCAATAGACATTTGTTTCCCTGTACTGGCATGTATCATCTCACCTGTCAGACTTCCTCCATATGTCGGTCTCTTGCAACTCTGTCTTACCTCCTTCATACTACAACATTTGGTTTGTAAGAGTGGCTCTTTTACACGGGTAAGCCCCTATAGTCCTCTACCTGTTCTACCGGGGGATTCTCCCTTCTTGAGTTGTCTTCCCCCTTGTTACCTTAGGGCAGCTTATCAGACAATAGGAAGTCCTACCATGTCTGTTGTTTGTTTTTCCCAATCTAAAAAAGGAAGAGGGAAAAGAAATTCTCCATGCTGCCCTGGTAGTTGCTGCAGATACAGCAATTCCTAGTGGTTAAGCCACTAGTTTTGTTCACTACACAACCAGGGCTTCCCCTCCACTAGCAGTCCTCCCAGCCTCAGTGCTAAGTCCCAAACAGGTTATCAACCTCGTTTGGGAAACTCCATTATCACAGTCTGGTTGGTTAACTTCTATTCTTCGCCCCCTTGTCCTTGGCAGAATAGCTGGTTACCTGCTGGCTTTCCACAGCCAGTTTTTTCTTCTAACCAACCTGCAGCATGCTCTCTGCATCTCTACAGAGTGGCTTTGCACTATGGGCCCTTGCTAGATAGCATTAGTATCTTGCCTAGCAGATAACCCCAGATGGTTGGGGGGGGTTTCCCCCAGTCATGTTTCATGTCTGGCAGGTATTCCCTACTCTTTCCATCTTATCTTAAATCTCTTTTGAGGCATAAGCCTCAGACCTTTCATTACGTGAAAGCCTAAAGGAGGGCCATTCCCTGGCTTGGCCCATATCTCCTTGGGTCTTCTCGTCAAAGATAAACTTCTTCAATGGCAGCTAGAGGACGCCTAATACCCATCTTGCCCTCATAGGCGGATCACTAGGGTATCTTCCTCCAGAGGTGTCCTCTATCCATTCTCCACTGCAATTCTGGAGGTATCTGGACTTCCTGTCTGCAGACTGAAGTTATCCTCTGCAATTTTCACGTAGGCCATCCTGGTTATTCAAGAGCTCAAATTCTGCAAAGAATTCAGCCTTCTTGTCAGGGAGACCTTTCCTCTGACTCTGCCAGTCATAACCAGGAAAAGAGGATTCTCTATTTATCTATTCAAGCAGGTATCAACCTTCTTGCTGTCAGATGAATCTTCCTCTCTCCCTATATCCCTAGGGGGGATGGGGTTCTATGGACATCTCTCCATCCATATACCTGGAGGCATGTCTCTATATGCCTGCCTATTCATCTAGGTATATATAGATATATACTATCTACATATATATACTTATCTGTATCTATCTGTGTGTCTTCTGCCCATACATATCTCTTTATAGATATATGCATATATAACCCTGTATGTGTATATATTTAAATAAAAATATATATATTGTCACGAAGTGGATCTAGCAGAGCCCATGGAAATAAGTAGAAATACAGATAGTGGATCTGACACTGACACTTCAGACAAGCACATGACAGGGAGTTGCTATAGGCAACATAAACAAACCAGGTCTCGAGCTCTGAGAACATGCCCAAGCTGCAGGAAGGCTCAGGAATCATTAGAGAATGAGGAGCAGCTGAAAGGAGGCGGGGTTGAGACACACGTGGATAAACCTCACTCACCTGGAGTTAGAGGAGAGAGTGAGTGCAAGTTCAGGTTCGGGTTAGACTGAGCTGGGAGAGCAGAAGCAACAGGAGTCCTGGAAGCCAGAGAAGTCCCAGGAGTTACAGGAATTAGCAGAGAGGCAGAGAGAGCAGCAACTGCAGAAACTCCTGAGAAGTTAAGGAACTCTGAAAGGGCAGAGAATCCCAGGAGCCCGGGACATTCTGCTGGAAGTCTGGGTTGGAGCAGAGCCACTGAGAGGGCTGGGAGAACCGAAAGGTTTAGCTCCAAGGCTGAGAGAGAAAACCCAGGAGTCTGCCATAGAAGGCAGTGCACAGACACTTTTGAACACAGCAACGCTTATACAAAAGGTAACAGAGAAGGCAGTTTTAAAGCCAGGCTGAGACAGGCTGGAAAAGCCAATTACCCAGGCTACAGGGACAGAAAGGATAAAGTCTTCGGTCCTGAAGACAGTTTTGTACCTGGGGAAAAGCCAAACGGGAAAACCTGTAAGGAATTGCCGTTCTGTTCCACTCCGGTAGCTTCAGCTGTGCCGAGGAACTCTAAGCTGAGAGAGCCAGAAGGTAAGCTTATTACCTCTAATAGAAGGAGAATTGAATGCAGGAACTTCCCATATGATTGGCAGCATTTGAAGGGCTCTCAAGAAAAGAACTCTAGTGAATACGGTAATTGTTTTTCACATACGTTAACAGAGGAAGAAAAGAAGTCTCTTGGTGATAGGGAGAGACTGCTAAATAACACGTCTAGCTATTTGAAAGAGAGACTGTTTGCAACAGAGAGTGAGGACATGCAGTGTGAAGTGCAAGGGGACCAACCCACTGTTGAATACATGGATTGTACGCTCATAATTGCAGACGAGATCTCCTCTCTATGTTAAAGGAGCTGTGAAACTTTCTAACTGTGGAAGTAACAGAGAAAGGGTTTATGTTTGTTGGAAAAAGGACTGTTTAAAATACCTTCTCATTTGGTGTATAGAAGCTGGAGAAAGAAGCAGTTTTTGTTCACATTTTGTCTCTTTATTTTTGTACCCGAAGTGGGTTTATCTGTCTTGTTTTTCATTATAAAAAGAATCCTCCCGGAAGGGGAATAAATCCTGTCTTTGAGCCTTACCACGCGTCCGCAACTCATTTCTTGGCTGGTCTATAAGAACTACAACTCCCAGAGAGCATAGCAAGGCTTTCTATATCCTTTTTCTGGCCAGTTCAAGATAAGGCCTCAGTGTAGTACCCTGCCTTAACCTGTGGGGTCCCACGCTAGGTGACTGTATATATATATAACTATATATATATATATATATATATATATATAACTATATATATATATATATAATATAGATATAGATAGATAGATACAGATCTATCTAAAAAAAAAAGTCCCCTAGTTATGCTGGCACAGCATTGATAGGGTTAGTGCCCATCTGTCAGGATCATATAGGAATGTAAGGATATCTTAACCTAACAAACAGATAGATCTGTATCCATCTAGTTATCTATCTGTTTGTTAGGTTCAGATATCCTTACATTCCTATATGATCCTGACAGATGGGCACTAACCCTATCAATGTTGTGCCAGCATAACTAGGGGACTACACCTATAACCACTTCCTGTGGTAATTAACAACTTTTTCCCTTAACCATAACCTTTTCAGGTTAGGTACTCCTGAAGCTCTCCATGTACCTTTCTTTCCTAATTGACCCCATTTAGGAAAGACATTACGGAGCTTCAGTTGCTCTAAAGCTTAGCGCTCCTGAGTCTGTCCTTACTTTCTTATCAGATACAAGGGTCTCCATACCCTTTCTCCCCTACATGGACTGATTCCAACCTCAGTCCAGTTGGGTCAGACTCATTTTTTCTCTTGGTCCTAGATTTGTACTGTTTTTGGACCAAAACAGCTTAAGCTTTCTTTAATAGTACCTTCTGCGTCTCTGCTGAAGCTCTACCTCTTATACTACCCCAGTTTTCTCCTGGGGCTATTTCTCACCCTGAAGGGTTCTGACCTCCCACTTGTTTTTGTTCTACTTAATTACCTCTACTTCTCAGTGAGGTACTCCTTGAGCACATTCACTGGCTCTTCTATCAGATCCATATGTAGCTCAGTGCACTTGTGCAATGCCAACAAGGGAGGCCCAGATTACAATATTTTACTACTAAATGCCCTCGATACAGGGTCTTCCCCTTTTGAAGCCCTGTTCTAGCCAGCTGTTCCACAGCTCCTTTTCTGTATTCAACTCCTACCCTCCATCCCCAGGATGCCTGAGGTCCTGAGGAATGGCATGGCTCGTTCTAGACTTGCAACATGCTAGGACTCCCTCCGGGCATCTGAGCTTGGGAGTCCCCATATGTGAAGACTCATTCCTGCTTGTTCCTGGAGATAGCACAGTTACTTACCTGTAACAGGTGATCTCTGGGAACAGCAGGAATAAGTCTTCACAACCCACCCACCTCCCCTAGGAGTTGCATTTCTCTATCTCTATCTTTCCCTTCCTTGCTTTCTCTCTCTTTGTCTCAGCTTTAAAACTTAACTGAGGAGAGGCAGTTGGGAAGGCGGGAAGGCAGCACGCAGGCGTGTTGGGATGCTTCCAAAAGCTTTCTGATTGGACGCTGGGAAGTGTTCCCGCGCAGACTCCGTCGGTACCGACATACCCATATGCGAAGACTTATTCCTGCTGTTCCCAGAGATCACCTGTTACAGGTAAGTAACTGTGCTTTACGCTAATGCAATCCTACAAGGGCTCCCACAGTCCACCCTGAACCCACTCCAGCTTGCAATGAATGCCGCGGCGAGAGTCCTACACGGGGCTTCCAGGAGTGAACATGTGACGCCCATCCTGAAACAGCTCCACTGGCTCCCGATACATGGCAGACTCTCCTTCAAAACCCTACTGCTGACTTTCAAGGCCATCAATGGGCTCTCCTTTACTTCACTCATGGAGCTTATCCACACCATCTCCCCCAACAGATCTAGAAGATCTGCAGCAGTCAACACACTGGTAATCCCGAAGGCAATAACCCAATGCACCCAGGCAACAACAAACAGGGCTTTCAGGTTCTGTGCACCCAGATGCTGGAACACCCTACCACCCACCATCCGGGCAATCCCTGACCTAACCCAGTTTAGGAAGGCATTGAAGCACCACCTCTTCCTCAAATACTACCCGGAGGACGGCACCCCTAACAGCTTCTCCCCCCCCCCACCTAGTACAGCCACACCAACATACCTGGCAAAGCCATCCATGACTACGATTACCTTCGATATGACTCAGTTGTGATGCCTATGTGTAAATAGTTACCCCACTGTTATCCAAGTTTTAGTACCTGTTCTTTGTAAACACAGAGCAGCTTGCTGCACTGTTGTAAGTTTTCTGTTCCATGTAAACCGCACTGATGTCGAATAGCGCGGTATAAAAGAGACTGTAAATAAATAAATAAAAATGCATGTATACCTCTGAATTAACATGATCGATTTCCATACTTGAAAGTTCTAGTGTGCATACAGTTCTCACTTAAAGAAAAAAATATCTGAAATAATCCTCTAAAAGGTAGAAATGGGAAAAGTAGAAGTGAAAATCTTTTTTGACCATTCTCACCCCTAGAAAACAGATTTCACAAAGCATACCTATCTCTGATTTACCATTTCTTGCTAATTTTCAATGATGTCATTGCTTATATACACATTAGTGCAGCACTGAGAGAAGTCAATATTGTCTGCCTCCAGTAGATGGCAAGATGCATCACCAATGCATCACCCTTTTCCTCTGGTTGACATTTGCAGGGCAGCAATCTGGGCATTGCTCCATACTTTGTGAAGCATTACCAGTTGAATGTGCAAGCATGTTCGGATGCCTATTTCGGAGTTTGTGTCATGGATGCCGGGCTTGCAGGTCCCACCAGTGTTTGAGTACTGCTCTGGTACATCTTGGTAGTCTGGTCTGGACTGGACTGGAGGAACCCGCCCAATGTTTTTCTGCGGCAGGCCGATTCAGAGAGTCAATGTCAGGGTTTGCGTAGCAGTGGACGGCATTTTATTGTCTGCCTCCAGTAGATGGTGATGCATTGCAGTTAGGCTTGTTTCCCCTGGCCCAGATCGTGGCCTTATGGATGCGTTTGAGATCGTGGTTCAACATTTGCTCACAGCTTTGGTATGCTCACTGACTCCTTGAGCTGACAGTTGCCCTTGTCCAATGCTGTTACCCATGGGTTCCAGCACTAGTGGGTAGGAGAGTCCCACAGGGACTCCTGAGGGGGTTGGTACGTCTGAGCTCAGACCCCCTTGCCCTTTCACTGTGCTATTGTTTTATGTTCTGCTTGTTCATCCATTTTTTTTTTAAATTTAGTCTTTGGCTCTCTGTTTGGCTGCTAGAATAAAGTAGCTTCCAAAAACCCACCTGTCACGCAGATGGGCCTTTCCGGGCCTGTGTGGATGGCTGGAGAGACCCTTCTTTGTTTTCTCTGATCAGTCTGACATGTTCAGGAATTCTTCTATCGATTGGTGGTTCCTTTTCTGCCTGTTTTTTTTTTCTTTGACCACATTGAGCTTTCCTGTGATGCCAGGTGCATAGAGTTGTGATGCTTGTGGCACCCATCGAGAGTCCTTCACTGGCTTTTTGCACTGAGAGGGTTGGAGAAGTCTAAGAGTACATTTTTTCACCAATGTTGGGACCTGATGCTGATTGCTGAATCTTGTTTCTCACAATTTTCCCGCTTGCAGAAACTGTGGTCATCTTGGTTCGCTACATGGTCCTGTCTGAAGGGGAGTGTGATAAGGTGGCTGCAGGCTCAAACCGGTAGCCTCTGAGGGTCCTTTGGGACCCCAGGGCCTGTTCTCAACTGGCTTTGAGCAGCAGCTCCTGAAATGTTTTATGGGCTGTTTCCAGTCTCCCTCACAATGGTTTAAGGTCCTGACCTCCCAAACAGGGGGACCCAGGTCCCTCTGGTATCTGTCTCTCTGGAGACAGAGTTAAGCACCCTGCCCTTCATTTTTGCCTGTCCGTTCCTCTGAAAACCAGGCCTGTATCCTCTGTGGGAAGGTTGGTGAGAAGAAGCTGACTCTCTATCTACAGTAGATGAGTTACTGGGGGAATTGGAGCTTCAAAACATATATAAAGAGGACTATTCTACCCTTATTCAGGACGGGAACAAGCAGGAAGTCAGTCCTCACATATGGGTGATGTCTATGCTGATAGATCCTTTGCGGTAACCTCTCCCCAGCTTTCAACTTGCCCCAGTCTCATTTTTTCCACAGAAATAATCGGACGTGTCTGTCTTCCCTGGAAAACGTTTAGGGGTTTTTCTTTCTCTTTAGGCTTACTTTTCTCTGGTCATGTACCAGTTCCCTTCCATCTCCCAATTCTGCTTGCTAGTGCATGGGTTTTCATACCCTTTCTGGCCAGGCCCAGGGAGTTGACCTCACAGGGACAATCTTCCCTACCATGGCTTCTGTCAGTGGCTTCAAGTTGTGTGATCGTTTCATCTACAATATGTCTGCCATGGACCAGCATGATTCTCATCTGTGGTGCCTTGTGCCGGATCACGATGCCTTAGTGTGTGGTCTCTGCCAGCAAATGACCCCCAAGGCTGTCTGAGGCTGCAAGAGTGAATTTTTCCATAAGACCATCTCGGCCCCGGAGTTGTCTGCGGTGATCATGCTTCCTCAGAGTCTCAAGGACATGGGGTGCCGAGCCGGGGCTCCCTCAAGAGGGACGCCCCCATGAAGAGTCTGTCGTCGTCATTGGCCGCCTCGGGTGATGAGTCCAGGATCATGAGGAAATCCCATGGCGCCCAGCCTCAGAGCACTCGATGCAAGGCCAAGGTGACAGCCAGAAGCGGCCCTCTAAGCTGTCCTGGTGGGAGAGAAAGCCATCGGCCCCCAAGACCATCCTCATCGAGGACACTCCTTCGACAGCGCTGGCATCGGGCACAAGGTATTCGGCACCTGCGCCGGTGGTTGTGGAGCCATTGGGCATCGAGGCCAGGATGGTGGCCATATAACACAGTCTGCCTGCCTTCATGGCCTGACAGGCTCTGATGCCTGGTTCCTCCAGGTCATCCATCTCGATGACCGGCCCCTCCACAGCAAGGGCGTACCTGGAGGTGGAGCCAGTCCTCGAGTGCCACCAGCCTCGAGATGCTCCTCGGGCCCAGTCTCAGTCTCATTCGGGACCAAAGACTTCCCCAAACAGCGCATCCAACTCGGGGCACTGGCCATCGGGGCTGGGGTGCCTTTGAGGTCTCCTCGAACTCTGGGCCAGACTGGGAGACAGAGGACAATGAGTCCCCCAGACACCCAGCTTCACAGGGATGTGTCCTCTGATCCTTCCCCTCCAGAGACCTGATGCCAGTCCCCACTCAAAGATCTGGTCTTCATGGACTTCGTGAGGGACACGGCAAAGGCCCTCACCTTCAACACTGAGTCCGAGGAGAAACCTCAAGTGGAGGACCTCGATATCCTCCAGTATTAGGCTCCACCCAAGGAGGCCCTCACAGTGCCATTCCCCTATCCTGGGGCAGCTGCTCTTCCAAATGTGGGTAAACCCCACCCTCTGTTCCCATTGTGAGCAGGCAGCTGGACATGATGTACCAGGTCCGCCAGAGCCCTGGCTTCCAGAAATCTCAACTGCCCCACAACTACATGATGGAGTCAGCCATGTGGAGGCTCAAGAGCCAGAAGATGCACTCCTTGGTGCCCCCCAGTAGGGAGGCAGGAAATGCTTCAATGCTTATCAGCCGGATCCAGGCATACCAGCTGTACATGGGCATGTATCTGCGAGACACGGCAAAGGAACTTGCCGGGTTCACAGCTGGTCTCTCTGAGGAATCTTTTCAGCAGTTCTGGATCCTGATTGTCACAGTCAGCATCACCACTGACATGTGGGCCTTGCAGGTGGTGAAGGAGAGAGACCTCCTCCACCTCAGACAGCTCCGCCATTCTTTCTGGGAGAGTTCCAGGTGCATCCCCTCCACCAGGGCCTGCTTCAGCGGGAACTCGCAAGTCTTCTGGCAGACAGGGCATTGGAACTCATCTCCCTCCACCTCAGGGGCAAGGAGTTCTACTCCCACTACTTTCTGGTACCCAAATGGACCGGATGGTTCCGGCCCATTCTAGACCTGAGAAACCTCCACCAGTTCCTGGTGAGGGAGAAATTCAAGATGCTCGCCCTTGAACATTGCTGCCATACCTTTGGCAAGGAGACTTGATATGCCCCTTAGATTTAAAGGATGCCTACATGCACATCCTTATCCACCTCCTTCACAGGCAGTACCTCCGCTTCATGGTGGGAGGCTGCCACTGTAAGTACAGGGTTATTCCCTTCAGACTAGCCTCCACCCCGAGAGTCTTCATCAAGTGCTTAGCTGTGGTCACCGCATTCTTGCATCTCCAGGGAGTGTTAGTCTTCCTGCACCTGTACTGGCTCATAAAGGGCGACACAACTGCAGAGGCATGCCAGGCGATATTCTGCACCTTCCTCATTCTGGGACACCTGGGGTTTGTCATAAACTACCCAAAGCCCCTTCTCCAGCTAATGCAATGCCTGGAGTTCATAGGAGCAGGGTTGGAAGCCAAAGCCTTCCTTTCTCCGACAGGACTCAGCGCCACCAGGCATTCACAAGGCAGTCCAGGGCCTATATTTGGCCTCATCCCGTCTCATGCTTCACCTTCTCGGCCACATGGCATCCACAGTGCAAGTCACCCCAGAAGCCCACTTTCACCTGCAGCAGACCCAGTGGGCTTTCAGCTCCCAGTGGTCACAAGTGACGGGGCATCTATGAGAGAGAGTGGCCGTGACCCGCTCTCTGGCAGACTTCCTCAGCTGGTGGCAACAGCCCCATCAACTGCAGGCCCTTCCAGACCCCCCACTCCTCAGAAGATCCAGGTGGCAATGTTTTGTATTAAAAAGCATGGAGGGACGGGGTCATTCCTCCTGTGCCAGGAAGCAATGAGCCTTTGCTCCTTCACCAGCAGCAGCAGGATGATTCTGTGGTTGGTCTATCCTGGACCAGGACAACATCAAGGCATACCGACTCAGCAGAGACCTCCAACCACATGAGTGGCAGCTGGATCCCAAGTTGGCCTGCTGACTGTTTTTGTCTCTGGGGGGTTCTGCAGATGAACCTCTTCACCAGCCCAATCAATGCTCAGTGGGTCAGGTTTTGCTCCAGGCAGCCGCATCCCTCGTGAGTAGCAACAGATGTATTCCTCATCCTGTAGACTAAGGGCCTCTTTTAAGCCTTTCTGCCCACATCACTGATCGCCAAGACCCTGTTCAAGGTCCAACTCGACAGTAACATTGATACTGGTGGCTCCTCAGTCGGCCCAGCAGCCATGGTTCCTGCTGCTCCTTCGCCTATCCCAGGCACCCCTGGTCCCTCTGGGATGCGACGCAGGTCCACTCTCATAGGAGGGCGGCTCCCTCCTGCACCCTAATCTGGGGTCACTATCTCTGACACTTTGGCTGCTAAAAGGGTAGCCTTGGCCCACTTGGATCTCTACAAAGAGGTGGAAGCGGTCCTCTTGACTTCCCGAAAACCTTCCACCCGCCAAGCCTATGCCTTTAGGTGTGGTTCATGTTCTCTGGTGTGTGGAGAGGTGGATTAACCCCTTTTCCTGTTCAATCCAGCTGGTCCTCCAGTATCTGCTCCAGCTGTCCCAGGTTGTGCTCAAGTCCAACTTCATTAGAGTTCACCTCTGCATGCTGTCTGTACACAATCATCTTATCTGCCCAGCCCAGCCCCTCATAAGTCCATTCCTGAAGAGTCTGCTACTTGCTAAGCCACCTGTCTGCCGCCCGGCAATGGAATGGCATCTCAACGTAGTCCTTTTGAAGCTCACTGTGCCATCGTTTGAGCCTCTCGTGCCACCTCAAGTATCTGTCCAGGAAGGTAGTTTTCCTCATGGCACACTCATTTCAGCTCACAGAGTCAGCGAGCTCGAGGCCTTGGTCCACCTATCTTACACAAGGTTCTACATACCCCAAGTTTCTACCGAAGGAAGTGTTACCTTTCCACCTCAACCAGGACATGGTGCTTTCCATGTTCTTTCTGCAGCCTCGTGCCAGTAGGGTTGAAGCTGTTCTCCATATGCTAGACTGTAAGCGGGCCTTGTCCTTCTACCTGTAACAGGCCCACCACTGCTCATCACAGCTTTTTGTTTCCTATGACCCAGGTTGGCTGGGTACAGCAGTCTCTAAGTATATCTTGTCCACTTGGGTGGTGGACTGTATTGCCCGGTTCTCCAGGACCAAGCAGGAAGTCAGTCCTCAAATATGGGTGTCATCGGCGCCGATGAAGCCCCAGCGGAGCATTTCCCCAGCTTTCCATGAAAGCCTTTGGGAATGCTGGCACGCATGCGCGGTTCCCTTCCCGCCTAAAGGAGCCATCTTACCTCAGTCTCTTTTTTTCCGAGAAGCCCATCGGACGTGTGTCCTGTTCTCCCGGATAAAAGTGATTTTTTTCTTCGGCGATTTTCGCTATTTTTCTCCGGTTCGACGCCGGTTCCCCTCCCGCCGGGTTCGGTACACCAGTATCGAGCCCGTTTTCTTCATTTTTTGGTTTTTGCCCTTCGTGGCTGGCGTTCGCGCCCTTTTTTTCATTTTTTCACTGGAAGGCCGGTCTTTTGACCTCGCTGGGGCTATTTTTTCCCCGATGGCTTCCAGTGGTTTCAAAAAGTGTGATTGGTGTAAGAAAATTGTCTCTCACCGACAAACACGACTGCTGCCTTCGGTGCCTCGGCCCTGACCACGACCCCAAGTCGTGTGGGCCATGTGGGAAGATGTCTTCCAAGGCGCTAAAGAGTCGACAGCATCAGAAGGAAAGGTTTTTCTCGGACTCTGCCTCCGGCCGGGCCCGGACCTCGTCTGAGGCCTCGACATCTCGGGATTCCGATCCCGAGCGCCGTCGAAGCTCCTCGGACAGGGGGTCCCCCGACCGGGAACGCAAGAGGAAGAAGCGGCTCGCGAGGGCGGCATCGGAGGAGGTCCCTGGTCCCTCGAGGGCCAGGTCTAAGACCCCCGACCGCCGTCCCGGGCCCGTGGACCAAGAGAAGCCTGCAAAGGTTCCTCGCGTGGAGCTGGAGTCTGCTGGACACGTAAGCCCCGTAGTCCTCGTGGACTCTCCTCCCAGAGAGCCGACGTCGGGCCCGGCGCCGCCGGGGCCCGAGTCAGTGGCTGCTGGTCTCCCAAGCTGAGTCGCAGGATGACAGCCTTGGAGTGCAGACTGTCTGCCTTCATGGAGCAGCAGCGGGCACTGATGGCCAGCCTGTCTGGTGCATCTGCCCCGACCACCGGGACGTCGACTTCGAAGTCAACCCCGGAGACCGAGCCGATACTCGAGACCCTCGTGGCTCGAAGTCGTCCTCGGTCGAGGTCTCCCTCGACCTCCCGTTCGGGACCGAGGGTGTCGACGCCAGTGCCCCCGGCGTCGGGGCGGGTGATTCGGGGCCCCGCAGGGTCGTACCCTGACTCCTCCTCGGACGAGTCTGCCTGGGAGACGGAGGACGAGGAGTCTTCCGATACTTTTAAGACTCGGTGCATCCCGTCGGACTCACCGCAGTCTGATCCCCGGAGTAGATCCCCTCCGGAGGACACTAGGTTCTTGGAGTTCGTCCAGGATATGGCCGCTGCCTTGGCTATCCCTGCCGATCCCGAGGAAAAGCCTCGAGCCGAGGAGCTCGATGCTCTACAGTACGACTCTCCTCCGAAGGAGGCCTTTACTGTCCCGGTTCCTCCGATGCTGGAACGGCTCCTCTTCCGAATGTGGGAGGCCCTGGCCTCGGTGCCGGTTCTAAGTAAGCGAGTCGATTGCATTTATCGACTCCGCAAAAGCCCTGGTTTCCAGAAAGCACAGCTACCACACCATTCCATGGTTGTGGAATCGGCCATGCATCGTCTGAAGAGCCAGAAGATGCACGCTGCGGTGGTCCCCGACAGGGAGACCCGCAACCTCGATGGCATCGGTAGGAAGTGCTTCCAGGGGTCTATGCTTGCTTGCCGTGTCCAGTCTTACCAGCTGTATATGGGCATGTACTTGCGGGACCTGGCCAAAGAATTGGCAGTTTTCTCTGCTGGTCTCTCCGGGTAACCCTTGCAGAGATTTCAGACCTTATCCTCGGGGATTCGGGAATGCTCAAAGTTCATTTCCCGCGCTGCCTACGATGGCTTCGAGGCTTCGGCCCGAGTAGCGGCTGCCGGCATCGCGGCTCGACGCCAGGCGTGGCTGCAGTCATCGGACCTCGAGCCATGGGTTCAGGACAAGTTGGTCGATATCCCCTGCCGAGGTGAGAACCTTTTTGGCAAACCCATGACTGAGAAGGCCGCTCAGCTCGAGACAGAGCACCTTACCCGGACAAGGCTGTCGAGGAAGACCTCTGCCCCTTCCCATAAGAAGAAGGGCTCGGGTAAAAAGTCCTTTTACCCGAGGAAGGGCGCTGCCTATAAACAGTACCCTCAGTATCAAGCTGCCCCCCAGGGTCAGCAAGCCAAGGCCCAGGGTAATGGGCCCCGTAGGCAGAGAACCCCAAGCCTCCGGCCCCTGCTACCACTCAGCAGGGTGGGGGGTTTTGACTCCTTGAGCGTAGCCTCTCCTCCACTGTTCTCCCCACCCTGCACAGGAGGTCGCCTCGCCCTCTTTGCCCACCAGTGGCCCCTTATCACTGGGGACAGTTGGGTGCTGGACATAGTCCACAATGGCTATGCCCTCCATTTTCACCAACTGCCTCCGCCATATTTTCCAGGGGAGCCTCCAAGGCCTCCCCTGCACACAGACCTTCTTCTACAAGAGCTTCATGGTCTGTTGGTGGACAGGGCGGTGGAGCCTGTGCCTCCCCACTTGCAAGGTCACGGATTCTACTCCAGGTATTTCCTGGTACCCAAAAGAACCGGTGGCCTTCGACCCATTCTGGACCTCAGAAACCTCAACAAGTTCCTAGAGAAAGGAAAATTCAAGATGCTTACTCTTGGGACACTTTTGCCCTACCTCCAGCAGGGAGATTGGCTATGCTCCTTAGATCTAAAGGATGCGTACACTCACATCCTCATTCATCCAGACCACAGAAAGTACCTCGGGTTCATTGTGGGAGGAAACCATTATCAGTACAGAGTACTACCTTTTGGCCTGACCTCCACTCCCAGGGTCTTTACCAAGTGCCTGGCAGTTGTGGCTGCCTACCTGAGAAATCGAGGCATCTTTGTCTTTCCCTATCTGGATGACTGGCTCATCAGGGGTCAAACGTCCCTGGAGGCCAGACAAGCCACCCTCAGAACCATTGCTCTGCTTCAAAACGTGGGTTTTGTCATAAACTTCACAAAGTCCACTTTGCTCCCCTCCCAGAACTTGGAGTTCATAGGGGCAAGGTTAGATTCTCAACTGGCAAAGGCATTCTTGCCAGAAGACAGGGCCCAAAGGCTGATGGACGTGGCAAAACCATTTCTGAGCAAGCCTCTGGTCTCCACCAGACTCTGCCTCAGGCTTCTGGGACACATGGCTTCGACAGTACATGTGACCCCCAATGCCATGCTCCATATGAGGCCTGCACAGTGGTGCCTTCGGACTCAGTGGTCTCAAGCCACAGGCCACTTACGAGACAGGATAAAGGTGTCCAAACCCCTTTTGGCCTCCCTCAGCTGGTGGCTACATCCACCCAATCTACTCAAGGGGATGCCCTTCCAAATGCCAGAATACTCGGTGGTACTCACTACCGACCCTCTGAAGGGCTGGGGTGCTCATTGTCTGGACAAGTGCACTCAAGGCCTCTGGTCTCCATGGGAGGCAGCCCAACAGATCAATCTGCTAGAACTTCGGGCTATCCGCTTGGCTCTCAGAGCTTTTTCTCCGGCTCTAAGCTCACCGCTCAGTCTTAATTCAAACAGACAATCAGGTAGCCATGTTTTATGTGAACAAACAGGGCGGGACTGGTTCCAGACTCCTTTGTCGGGAAACTCAGGACCTTTGTTCCTTTGCCCTGAAGCACAACATGTTTCTCAAGGCGGTATACCTTCCAGGCCAGGAGAACTGCCTGGTCGACCGATTGAGCAGAATTCTGCAGCCCCACGAGTGGCACCTGCATCCCCTGGTGGTTCAGAGGATCTTCCTAAAGTGGGGTCTCCCTTGGATAGATCTCTTTGCCAGCCCACTGAACAAGCAACTGCCCACGTTCTGCTCCAGGCAACCGCATCCTTTGAGGGTAGCACCAGATGCCTTTCTAATGTCCTGGTCTCAGGGCCTCCTGTATGCGTTACCTCCCACGCCCTTGGTGGCCCGAACTCTTTTCAAGACTCTTCAGGACAGGGCCTCAGTCCTGCTGGTAGCTCCCAGGTGGCCGAGGCAGCCTTGGTTTCCACTTCTGCTTCAACTGGCAGTGGATTCCCCACTACCTCTGGGGTTGCAGCCCGACCTTCTCTCCCAGGAGCAGGGTTCTCTTCTGCACCCCAATCTCAAAACTCTCAATTTGATGGCCTGGAGGCTGCAAGGGTAGTTTTGGCTCCCTGGGGCCTGCCTCAGGAAGTTGAGGAGGTTGTCCTAGCCTCTAGAAAGCAGTCCACTAGAAAAACCTTTGCTCTCAAATGGAAGAGGTTTTCTGTGTGGTGTCAGCTACGTACAGAAGATCCTTTCTCCTGTACTGTACCAGTAGTGCTTCAGTACTTGCTGCACTTATCCAGTCAGGGCCTTAAGTCCAATTCTGTTCGGGTCCACCTCTCAGCTCTCGCAGCTCACCACTCACTGGTGGAAGGACATTCTCTCTCTGGGCACCCCTTGGTGTCTAGGTTTCTAAGAGGCTTGCTCTTGCTCAAGCCTCCCATCCGTCCTCCTGCTCCTGAGTGGGAGCTGAATGTGGTCTTGCAGCAACTGACTCGCCCACCTTTTGAGCCTATGGCTACTTGCCCTCTACGCTTCCTTTCCTGGAAGACTCTCTTCCTGATAGCCCTTACTTTGGCTAGGCGGGTGAGTGAGCTTCAGGCCCTAGTCTGTGATAGGCCTTACACCAGGCTTTATAGGAACAGGGTAATCCTCAGGACTCAACCAAAGTTCCTCCCAAAGGTTGTCTCCTCTTTTCACCTCAATCAGGAGGTGGTTCTCCCAACATTCTTCCCTAGGCCTCATGCAAGCCAGGCTGAAACAGTTCTGCATACCCTGGACTGTAGGAGAGCCTTATCCTTCTACCTTGACCGTACGCAAGGGCATAGAAGGGCTACTCAGCTCTTCGTCTCCTTTGACCCCAATAAGTTGGGGTTGGCTGTGTCCAAGCGTACCTTGTCCATCTGGGTGGCTGACTGTATCACCTGGGCTTACAAGGCGTCTGACCTTCCTTGGCAGGGTAGGGTCACGGCCCATCATGTGAGGGCAATGGCTGCCTCAGTGGCTCATCTCCGCTCTGTGCCCTTGGTGGACATCTGCAAGGCTGCAACTTGGTTTTCAAGCCAGACTTTTGCAGCCCATTACTGTCTGGAGAGGGAGTCCCGTAGGGACAGTGCTTTTGGCCAGGCAGTACTCTGGAATCTCTTTGAGGTTTAGGCAACTCCTGCCCTCTGTTGGGCTACCGGTGGAGGTTGTGTCCTTGAAAAGCCTTTCTTTGCTGCTGGGACTAGAGGGAGGCCTCTTGTTCAGCCTGGGTTCCTCGGTAGCCCAGAGCTGGGGAGTCACCCATATGTGAGGACTGACTTCCTGCTTGGTCCTGGAGAAAGAGTAGTTACTCACCTGTAACAGGTGTTCTCCAGGAGCAGCAGGAATCAGTCCTCACAACCCTCCCTCCTCCCCTGAGAGTTGCAGTTGTACATAGTTTACTTTTTTCATTTTTGTGTGCTGTTCTTAGCTATGTCATTTGACTGAGGTAAGATGGCACCTTTAGGTGGGAAGGGAACCGCGCATGCGTGCCAGCATTCCCAAAGGCTTTCATGGAAAGCTGGGGAAATGCTCCGCTGGGGCTTCATCGGCACCGATGACACCCATATGTGAGGACTGATTCCTGCTGCTCCTGGAGAACACCTGTTACAGGTGAGTAACTACTCTTTACAAGCAGGATGCTCTTTTTGCTGGAGCACCCGGACATGGCACACAGCTTATGGGCCATTGCAGCATCTGTGGCAAACCTGTGCTCTGTTCCCTTGGCAGAGATTTGCTGGGCTGCCACCTTGTCATACCTTCGCAGTGCTCAGTCATTTGTTTGGGGTGCAAGGCAACTCTTGTCCTCTGGCCCTTCGGTGTGTTCAGGCTATTGGGGAACTGGTTCTTTGCTTGACACTTGGGCCTCTCGGGAGTCTGTGGTCTTTCGACTCAGTTGCTGCTTTGCATGGCTCTCCTTTTCTGGTCACCCGTGACTTTTTACAGCTTTTTTCGGTAGCCTGTGGCTGGGAAGTCTCATATGAGGACTGACTTCCTACTTGTTCCAGGAGAAAGTGTAAATCTCCAGGAACAAGCAGGAATGAGTCTTCACATATGGGTACGTCGGTACTGACGGAGTCTGCGCGGGAACGCTTCCCAGCGTCCAATCAAAGAGCTTTTGGAAGCATCCCACCACGCCTGCGTGCTGCCTTCCCGCCTTTCCCAACTGCCTCTCCTCAGTTTTCGTTTTTCCGCAGAGCCGGCAGGACGTCATCCTGTTACCGCAGAAAATTCTTCTTTTATTTCTTTAGTTTTCTTGTGGTCGCGGCTGTCTTCACGACGCCACCGGTACCGTCGGTGTTTTCTTTTCTTTTCTTGTAAAATCTACCTTTTTCAAGGAATATTTTTTCTTCATAGTGTCTCACGGTGTCTTAGGCCTTTTAGGCCTCTTCTTTTTCCTTCATGGAACCGCCAGCCACTTTCTCCAAGAAATGTTCAAACTGTGGTGGTACAACTTTATTTTTAGACCCTCGACGTCGGTGTCTAACCTGCTTGGGTCCTGACAACAGTTTGGTGAGAAGAGGTCTTCAATATCGAGGTTCCCTCGATACACGGTTTCCCTCCAGCTTCGGGGCACCGTCCCCTTCTTCTACACAGGATCAGGTAACCCACAAACAGTCTGTTAAGACTAGCCAGCCCTCGAGTGGTAGATCTCATGCACAGCATGTAGACGGCTCCGGCCTTGCCCTCGAGGGCCCACTGGCTTCAAAACCCCAGCGGGAGTCTTCGGTCTCCAAAGCGTATAAGGGGTTTCAGGTTGTTCCTGGGGTTCACCCCTCACAGAACATACCTGAGCCGTGTCCGGTGGTGGCATCCGCTTCGAGCGGTACCGATACCCTGACATCAGCACTGGTGTTGGATGAAATACTCCTGACCAGGGATGGTCATCTGGCGTCCTCGGTGCCTTCGGGACTGGTGGATATACTTCAGACTGACTTTTCATTATCGGTACCAGCACCGATACTACCACCGACGTCGGTCCCTCCAGACGTGCATCGATAGCCTTGCTTCCTTCGATGCCGAGTCTGGAATCGATCTCCAGTCTGGAGGACTGGGTTCCGACTCGCCTTGGTACTAGCTCCGGGCGGTACCGAAGGCTCGGTTCTGATGATTCGGATCCGCAACTCTCGGTTCCCCCGAGACCAATTGAGTTGCCACTAGCTGACCTTCACTCACCAGTATCAGACGCGGTACCGAAGTCCTCATTACCCTTACGGTCGGTGCCTTCCATGCTTCGCTTATCGATGCCGAGTTTAGAATCGCTCTCTAGTCTGGCAGACTCGGTACCAATACACTTTGGTACCGACACCGATCGATACCGGTGGCTCGGTACCGAGGATAGCACCCAGAGGTTTTTGGTTATCTCGGTACCGATTGAACTGTCACCAATGACTGCTCCGATGTCTTTGTCGAGCTCGACTCCGACATCGGTTCTGGTATTGGCATCGGTACCAGTTTCCACAGTAGCATCGTGGCCAACTCCTCCCATGCTTTTTTCAACAAGATCGCTCCCTTCTATGCCAAGCTTGGAGTCGATACCTGGCATGGACAATGTGGTAATGACGGTCGCTGCTCCTGACAAGCCAGTACCGGCGACCATTCTTTAAGCATTCCACACTGCACTGTGCAGGATCTTCTATTCTTATATATCTGGATAGCTCTGTCGGTGCTCAGGCTAGTTCTTCAGATCTAACCTGTCCAAGGGAAAATACTGTTGGGGAACCCCCTTTTCAGAGTTTCCTCCTGGATATAGCAAGATCTCTTGCCATTCCTATCCCAGGACATGATCCTGCACAGGACTCTCTTTCTACCAAAGCAAAGGAGAACATAATGCTTCCTTTGCATCATTCCTTGCAGAATCTCCTTCTAGGAATGTGGGAAACACCTTTAAGGGTACCCCCACCTTCCAGAGCAACTGATCTCTTATATCAGGTGCCCCCCTCTCCAGGGTTTCAAAAGACTCGACTTCCTCATCATTCCATAGTTGTGGAATCAGCAATGAGGCGGGTAAAGAGCAAGAAAAAGCACTCTTCTTATCCGCCAGGTCATGAGTCTAAGATACTTGATGCCTTTGGACGTCAAGCCTTCCAGACATCTATGCTTTCTGCAAGAATTCTCTCATATATTTTCTATATGAGTCTATCTCTTGAGGAGGTCACAAAGCAATTACATCTTTTGACTCCTTCCCTTCCAGAGTCCAGGAGTGCAGACTATTCTTCACTGCTCAAGCATCTCCAGAATATCTCTTGGTTTCTTACTCGTGCTTCCCTAGACTCTTTTGAGTCTGTTAGCAGGACTTCTGCTATAACTATAGGGGCACGACGTAGAGCCTGGCTCCAAGCTTCAGGCTTGGACAAATGGGCACAGCACAGACTGGGACATACTCCTTGCACTGGAGACAATCTTTTCAACAAGGAGTCTTTACGTCAGGTTACTCAGTTCTCCATTGACTTACCTGTTCCTAGGAGCTGTTCTGCACCTTCTTATGTCCCAGTAGGTAGGAAATGTCCTGCCAAACTTTCTTCCCATAGGAGAAGAAGGTTTTATGCATCATCTGCCCATCATACAGATGTTCCCAAACAGGGGAAGCATTGTCCTGGTCTGCAGAGTTCAACCTCTCACCAGGCTCAGCAAACCCAGCAACCACAGGGTTTCTGATCAATTCATCAGATGCTTGTGACTCTGGGGATTACAATCTGCAGTTGCTTCTTCTCATTAGAGACAATCCACTGCTGTCATTCTAAATCCTAAACATGGATCTCTTCCCGAAAGACATCCATTCTTTCTATGTTCTATGAGCTGTCAGGATGTTCATGCTTCTAGGTCACAGGATTTTCTTCTTTTTCCTTCTACGGAAAGAGATCTATCCACTATCAAATTTATTTATTTATTTATTTAAATCGCTTATATACCGCGCTCTTCGACATCAGTGCGGTTTACAAAAAACAAGAGGTATTTTACGGTGTGGGTTAACACCGTATTACATAGTTTCCTGTGCCAGCATGTCTTTTTTTCCTTTCTATAAACTTACTACTTTGTAAGTTTTCTTCAGCTCCATTCTCTTTACCCTCTTACCAGGGTTTTTCCTCTGTAAGAGCGGTATTGCTTCACTGGAGGGCTTTTCTTCAGCCTCTCTAGTTTTCTTACTTTTCCAGTGCGGAGTTCTCTTCTCTGAGTTGACTCCTCTTTTTCAATCTTGCTTTGAAGCAGTTCATCAGACACGTCCAGAGTTTTCTACTCTTGTTTTCTCTGTTCTTACTGTTTTTAAACAGTACCATTCTTCTGCTGTCTGGCAAGCAGCTGCCAATGCAGGAGCCTTAATGTTTCGACCACTGGTTCTTGTCCACCAGCAACCAGATTTGTCCTCCACTAACATTCTGTCTGGTCTTAGTAGTGGCTCCAAGTCAGTGCTGTCATCTGTCTTTGGAAATTTTTTCACTACAAGCTTGCTGGATTGTCTTCTCTTTCTGCCATCTCCATTCCCCTGGGTTTGGCAGCATAGTTGACATAGCTACTGGCTCTTCTGCAGCCAGTTCTATCTCCTCATTCTCCTGCATCATGCTTTCTGCAATTCTACAGAGAAGCTCTCCACTATGGGCCCTTGCTAGAGAGCATGGGGGGCTTTTTCTCCAACAGCCATACTAGATGGTTGAAAAAGGCTTTTTCAGTCATGTCTCCCATGACTAGAAAAGTTCTCCTTTTTAATATAAAGGACATAGGCCTCCTCTTACGTGAAAGCTTAAGGAGTTGCTAATTCCCTGCTTTGGTTCATAGTATTTCCAATAGGGAATATGTTTTCTCCTTCCAGCTCGTCCTTATGGTAAGAACGCATGATACCTTTTTGCCCTTAAGCAGGTCACCATGGTATCTCATTCCTATGCGTCTTCTATTCACTTACCATGCTAGAATTCTAGAATACTCGGGACTTGCAGGCTGCAGACTATCATCCTCTGCTTTTCACGTAACCATCCTGGTTATTCTACTACCTAGCATCCCTGTAGCCATAACCATTGGCAATTGATTCTCTATATGTCTTCTCATGTAGGTTCCACCTTCTTGTTATTAGATAAATCTTTCCTCTCCATATTTTCCTGTGAATACCTTTTGTAGGCATATCTCTGTCTGCTTCTTTGCAGACTTCCATATAGAGGTATATATATCTATTCATACCTATAGCACACATCTTACAGATGTCTGTCTATCATGTGTGAGTATTTTATGCCCTTCATATCTCACTATAGATATATTCTCATATATCTATATGTGTATATATGTGTATATATGTATATCTATATGTATCTGTCGAGATATTTTACTATCGGTAGATATGTTTCTGCTTTATCTACCTGACTGTCGAAGCTCATATAGCCATATGATTCTGACAGATGGGCTTTACCCATACTTATGCTATCCAGCATGTTCTGGGGTCCTACACTCACAACCACTTTGGTGGTAGTTAACACCTACCATAACCCTAAGGTTAGGTACCTCTGAAGCTCTCCATGTTCCAATATCTCTCCCAGCTGACTTCAGTTAGGAGAGACATTGCGGATCTTCAGCTACTCACAGGCTCTAACGCCTCCGGCGTTTGTCCTTTCTTTTGGGATACAAGGGGTTCCCATACCCTTTCTCCCCACAAGGACTGGGCCTGTTTGTCCAAATCGGTTAGCCTTTCTCTTTTTGTTCCTAAGAGTGAGCCACTCTGCTGCCAAAAGAGTTGGGCTTTTATCATAAAGCCTTCCGCTGAAGGCCCACCGTTTTTGTACTACCCCAGTTTTTTCCTACTGGGGTTCCCTGTTACCTTTCAGGATTCTGACCTCCATTGCTTTTCCTACAGGTTTACTACCTCCACTTACAGTGAGGTCCTTCTCGAGGTTCCTCTACTGGGTTCCCCAGTAGATCCCATGAACCTCCATACTTCTCTGAAGTCCTGTTCGGGGAGGTCCCTATTGCAATATTTTTTCTTTGCAATATCATTGATGACAATTATCATCCACACATGGACTCCTTGTCTGCAAGCCTATGCTAGGTTAGCTGTTGCACAGCACCTTTCTTTCTTCAACTCCTACCCTCCATCCTCAGGATGCCTGGTGTTCTGGGAGATAGCATGTTCCAACCTATGACATGCTGGGACTCCAGGCATCTCAGCTTGGGAGTCCCCATATGTGAAGACTCATTCCTGCTTGTTCCTGGAGATAGCACAGTTACTTACCTGTAACAGGTGATCTCTGGGAACAGCAGGAATAAGTCTTCACAACCCACCCACCTCCCCAGGAGTTGTATCTCTATCTATCTTTCCTTTCCTCTCTCTCTTTGTCTCAGCTTTAAAACTTAACTGAGGAGAGGCAGTTGGGAAAGGCGGGAAGGCAGCACGCAGGCGTGGTGGGATGCTTCCAAAAGCTCTTTGATTGGACGCTGGGAAGCGTTCCCACGCAGACTCCGTCAGTACCAACATACCCATATGTGAAGACTTATTCCTGCTGTTCCCAGAGATCACCTGTTACAGGTAAGTAACTGTGCTTTACTCACCTGTAACAGGTGTTCTCCAGGGACAGCTGGAATCAGTTCTCACAACCCTCCCTCCTCCCTGTGGAATTGCTTTTATTGTTCTGTCTTGTGCAATGTTATCATACTGAGGCAAGGTGGCACCCTTAAATGGGAAGGGAGCCATGCATGTGTGGTACATCTCCCAAAGGCTTTTTTGAAAGCTGGGGAGAGGTTACAGCAAGGGCTCTGTCGGTGCCAACATCACTCATATGCGAAGACCGATTCCTGTTATCCCCGGAGAACACCTATCTGTGGAGGAGTATCTAAGATTGAAAAGCAAGAGGATAACTTGTGTATTTATTTTTTTAATTTTATATACTGTGTTTACATAGAGCATAACTTTATTACATGGCACGATATTACATTATAACAAGGTGAAACTAGCATAACATGGTTGAACAACTATTAGATTAGCTTTTGAGCAAGAAAAGAGAATGCATGGAGACTAGAGACACCATAAATTCTATGGATAACATATTGAACAGTTTAAATATTAAAATATTTACAATGTAAACAAAATGGCTTGGGGCAGACTAACAATCCATAGTTTCAGCTTAATCTAGGGGTACAGGAGGAGGGGAGGGATGCAAGGGAGGGGGAAGGTATGTGTAGGTTGAATTCAGATGAGGTTCTATCTGGTTGTAGGTTTTTGTAGGGTCAGGTAATTCCATCGAAATGTTCTAGCAACTTCTGGAATGTTGCAAGGTCATGAGCGTCTCTGATGTGGTTTGGTAGGGCATTCCAAAGGTTAGGGGCATGTAGGGAAAATGCCCGGGGGCAGGTTGTCTGGTTGCTTTTGGCCAATGCAGGAGGTAGGACTAGAATATTTGTTGCATTATTACTACTTCTGCAGTTTTCTGGGTTTTTATGGTTATGGATGTGAATATTGAGAGGACAATTGATGGATTATTTTGAATGTTATCAGTGTTTTATATTTGATTTGGCTGAGTAGAGGTAGCCAGTGTAGCTCTTTCAGGATGGGTGAAATATACAATTATTCCGAGGTGCACACATAAAAATTTGCACAGCTGCATGTAGGGCAAATTGTAGTGGATGCAAGGCGTTCTTTGGCATACCTTGTAGGATTGCGATGCAGAAATCAACGTGTGGCCATATCATGGCTTGAAAGACTGTTCTAAAGTCATGTGGCTCAAGTAGGGGCCGTAAGCATTGGAGTGTCCTTATCTTGTTGTAGATACATTGAGTTACTTTGTTTATCTGCAGTTGGAGTGTGAGGCGTTGGTCAATGGACCGCAAGGTATCTCACTTCTGATTTTACCTCCAAGTTGGCATTATCAACCTTTAACGGATTGGTTTTTGGTGAGGAATAGTACCTCTGTTTTTTTGAAGTTGATATTGAGTCGATGTTCTGATAGCCAGTGGTTTATAGCATTGAAGCAGTTTATTATTGTTGAGTAGTTTGCATCAATAAATAAAGACGTTATATAGCTAAAAAAGGTAAATAAGTAAACTATTTAAGCTTTTAATTTACGAGATGTTCTCACTTTTTTTGGGCAACCCTGTATACTTTAAATGCACATATGATGTCACAGACTGGTTGTATGTAGATATTGAACAATAAAGCTGACAGTGCAGAGCTTTGGGGGACTCCTTATATTTGTGTGAATTGATTGCAGTTGTTTTGGTAAGTTTGAACATACTGGTTGCGATTTTTGAGGTATGAGCATAGCCATTCTAGAGCACACATTCCTATATTGTATAGATGGTGCAGGAGGATGTCGTGGCATATAATGTTGAATGCCACTGCCATGTCCAGAAAAATGAGAATGAAGCCTATGCCCTCGAAGTCTGTCTGTTAGTGAGACTAGCAAGGTTTCTACTCTGTGTTTGTTACGGAATCAGTGTTGCTGCATGTCGAAGGGAACATTTGCGTCAATGTGATCTTGCAGTTGGTGGAGGACTACTTTTCTCAATAATTTTCGCAATAAAGGGTAGGCTGGAGATAGGCCTATATGAACTTTGGTCATTCGGCTCTAGCTTAAAGTTCTTGAGGATTGGGCAGACGGATGCTGTTTCAGGCTTGTAGGGATATATCCCTGGGTAAAAGAAATCAAAATTAGTTTGAGAAGGATCGGGGCAAGCTCTGCTCTTGTGATTTTTAAACCAGGTTGCTGGGCATGGCCCATTGTTGAAATAAGGCTGTGTATTATGTGTTCTGTGGAGGTGGGGCTCAAAGAATGTAGCACGGTGCTGTCGACTGTTTGATTTGTGGGTTTGTTCATGCCTGGAGGGAAAAACAAGTTGAGTGACCTGGGGTATTTTGATTGTAGATATGCAGCAAATACCTGTAGCTCGAGGGTGTTTGTGTTCTGAGCCTGGCTGCTTTCTTTTGCTAGCTTAACTATATCGTTCAGTTCTCTGTAGCCTATAAGGCTATATTGTACAGTATTCTGTAGCCTTTAGCAAGGATTTAGCCATACGTTCTTCTGAGAACTATGGGTTAACTTGGAAGCAAATTACAGATACGCAGGGCTGTTTATAGTATTTTGAATTGCATCTTTAATAATGTTAAGGTCACCCTGGTCTTGAATACTAATTTGGCAACATTTTTTTCTGAACTTTTTTTTGATGAGTTGAAATGCAGTATTGAAGGCCCAGTCTATTTAGCATGGGATTTTAACTGTACATTATTATCTTCTAAGTATATTGTTAAACAAGTTTGGAACCTACATATTCTTATCTGACTCAGCTAGGCCTAGTAGATGCTTGGCATTGTCTGCATGTAGGGGAGCAAGGCTATACCTGTTATCCCACTGCTCAACAGACCTACTCCAGAATAGATTTTTAGTTTATCTACCAGTGGTAGGGCTGGAGTGAAAGCATGCCCTGTTAGCCTTATAGAGCTCTCTGATTATGCCAGCAAAATCTTGGAAATGAAGGCTATTGACTCGGATGGGAACTTGCCAAGCTGGTCCTTTTAATAAGAATCTCCTTAAAGATCAGTCTTTTTGTGGTAAAGTTGTTTAAAGCATGGGAGGAATTAGTCACTTTAATGGCACTCTAGAAACTACTCCCTACTTACTCTGAGAACGTGCAAAGGTAGCACATTACTTCCATTGCATCTTTCTTTAAAAAAAAAAAAAAATACAGAGGTAAGCTCAACTTGAGGCATTATATTCTGAATTAATATGGTCTGCATAAAAGAACAGGAGATGAACAGGCATTAAAGCAGGTAATAAAGGTACATTGAAAACTGAATGACATGAATATTTCAGATATAGAAATACACAGGGATGCATTTGTGTGAGTATTTACGTAAGGCTAATAAGCTACCCTTATGGCAATTAAAGAAGATTAGGATTGAAAAGCAAAACCATAAACTTTATGACAAGAAGGAAATGGATTTCTACAATTCCAAGAAGACTGCAACCTATTTAGCTAGGTATTAATTTTTGTCTTTTAAGTTTTAAGAAAAATAACAGTTTTGCAATTAATACTAACATAAGCAGTAACCACCCCAAACAAAGAAAGAACCCCCCCTCCCAGCTCCATATAAAATAGACATAATATCACAGTTCAAAAAAAGCAAATCATTCAAACTACAATAGAGTGGTATGCCCAGTGGGCTATGGGAATTGAGTAACATACTCATCTAGGGTATGCCATTTCTGCAATCTGTGGAAGGAATGCAGCTGCCTATTTATGTATGCACCTTCATACTTGCGGTACATACAGACCATGTGCCACCACTGTTGCAATGTAAGGAGAGTGGAGTCTTTCCAAAGAGTTATCACAATTTTCAATCTCCAGGAAAAAGCAGGAATGTAGTCTTCATATACGGGTGACGTTGGTACCGATGGAGCTCATGCGGGAGCGCTCCCCAGCGTCCAGTAGGAAAGATTTTGGGAGCATCCTACTGCACCTGTGTTGCTGCCTTCCCGCCTTTGCCACTCTCTTTCCTCTATTTTCCGCAGAGCCGGCAGGAAGCAAATCCTGTCACCATAGAAAATTCCTGTTTTTCATATTTTTGTGATTCACGTCTGCCTTCCTGTCAACACTGGTACTGACTCCTGGTTGGTTCGTTCTTTCTTTCAAAAAAAAAAAGGGGGGGGATTTTTTCTTCAGGTGCATCGATGCCATGTTAGGCCCAGGCATTCCATTCTGTCACCGACAAAATGGAAAAACCAACCAGTGGGTTTAAAAAATGTTTTAAGTGTGGCAGTACCATCTTGGCCATTGACACTCATGACTGGTGTCTAAAATGCCTAGGTCCTGTCCATCAACCCTCAGCATGTCTCCTCTGCAGGAAGATGATGGAGAGGCCTACAGAATCGGGCTGCAAAGTTGGGCACCCTCTTTGCCTCCGACGCCATCTCTTTAGCATTGACATCATTGAGGGCATCATCTTCCTCCCATGGATCTCGGGTATCGAAACGTAACTCTTCATCGAAGACTGGCCATCCCCCCCCACCACCCCAAGAGTAGATCTCCTAAGCATTGGATTGCTTTGAGCATCGGAAGCTCCATGGATCAGTGCATACTGGCCATCGAGCAGAGCCTAGCGGCCTTATTGGCAGCCTCTGTTCTGCAATGCCAGCACCATCTTCGGTACCGGTCCAAACCATGCCATGTTATATCCTGCTTGATACATTGCTGCCCATGCCTGCCGTTGAATCCATTTCTGGTACAGAGGCTCTGGCTAAGCAGGTTCCAGGTACTGACTTTAATGGAACGCGAACACCTTGCCCATCAATACTTCGAATCTTCGGAATCTGATTCATCGGATGACGAATCGGTCGATACTCGAGGCCTATAAAGCCTACCGGAGGACCCATCCCCGTCTCTGCAGCATCACATGTCCCCACCAGAGGACATGTCTTTTCAAGAATTTTATACGCGATGTTGCCAGAGGCCTTTCCATAAGTGACATTGATGAAAGAGCCTAGAGCTGAAGAATTGGAAATTCTCCAATACCCAACAGTTCTTAAAGAAGCTGCCACACTTCCTATTCACTTCAGGGTGCAATAGAAGAGGTTCCAACATCCCAGCAAGAAATGGGCTTTTATTCTCCGTACTTTCTCATCCCAAAGAAAACAGGAGGATATAGGTCCATCCTGGACCTCATGAACCTAAACAAGTTTCTCATACATGAGAAGTTCAAAATGGTCTCTCTAGGGACCCTTCTCCCTTATCTTCAGAGTCGGGGATGGCTCTGTTCTCTAGACTTAAAAGAAACGTACACTCATATCCTGATTCATCCACAGCACAAAGTTCCTACACTTCATGTTTCAAGGAAGACACTATCAATACAAGGTCCTTCCATTCGGACTAGCCTCTGCCCCAAGAGTCTTCACAAAGTGCATAGCAGTTGTAGCCGCATTCCAAAGAATTCTAGGTATATTTGTCTTCCCTTACTTGGACAACTGGCTCATAAGAGCAAGCACCTCTCAGGAAGCCAGCCTGTCTCTCTCACATCATGCAGGTGCTACAACACTTGGCAAAGTCCCAACTAGTTTCTACTCAGACTCTAGAGTTCATAGGGGCTCTCTTAAACATTTGTAAGTCGAAGGCATTCATGCTCCAACCACGCAACAGTCGACTCAGCTGGCATCTCAGGCACGTCTCAAGGATTACCTCACTGCCCAAGAAATGCTGCAACTTCTAGGCCATATGGCATCAACAGTGCATGTAGTCTCATAAGCCTGTCTCCACATGTGCACAGCACAGTGGACTCTGGCTTCCCAGTGGATTCAAGCCTCAGCCTGTCTCGGGGACAAGATACTTGTATCTCCCCCTCTGATGACATCTCTCCAGTGGTGGTTCTCCCCAGAAAATCTCCTCGTAGGGTCACCTTTTCAGATGCTGCCATATCAGTGTACCCTAACGACAGATGCATCCATACTGGGCTGGGGAACCCATTTAGGGCAATTCTTCACTCAGGGCCTCTGGTCACCACAGGAGTCACGACTCCAAATAAATCTCCTGGAGTTTCGAGCTATGTTCAATGTTCTCAAAGTATTTCAGAAACACCTTTCTTACCACAGAGTCCTGGTCCAAACCGACAAACAAGTTGCCATGTTCTATGTGAACAAACTGGGAGGGACAAGCTCTTGGTCCCTCTGCAGGGAAGCTCTACATCTCTGGCCCTTTTGCCATTGCTCATCACGTCCACCTACAAGCGGTGTATCTTCCAGGCAAACAAAATATCTTAGCAGTCAAATTGAGTCAGATCCTTATTCCCCATGAATGGTCTGTTCTTTCCTAAGTGCATAACTTTGCACTTGTCCACACTATCCTACATCTTTCAGACCTGGGGGACTCCAGAAATAAACCTCTTTGCCACCCCTCAGAATGCCAAGTTCCCTCGCTTCTGCACCAGGACTCTCACATTGGATAGTCAACAGGTGGATGTGTTTAATCTCCACTGGGGGCAAGGCCTACCTAAAGCTTTTCCCCCCATTCCCCTAATTCCCAAAACTCTGTTCAGGCTCCATGACACTCGTAGCCCCACGCTGGCTATGTCAACCGTGATTTCCTCTCCTGCTATGTCTGTCTCGGACTCAGCTGATAGATCTCGGATCTGCTCCAGATCTACTCTCTCAGAGGAAGAGGACACTGCTCCATCCCAATCCACAGTCTCTCCGCCTCACAGCATGACTGCTAAAGGCATAGCTTTTCAGCACCTAACCTTTCTCAGGAGGTTAAGAACATGCTTTTAGCTTCCAGAAAGCCATCCACCAGATGTCCCTATTCTTTTAAGTGGCATAGATTCTCACTCTGGTGTTCACAAAGGGATCTTAATCCCTTCTCCGCTCCAGTGGAGGCACTTCTCCAATATCTCCTCCACCTTTCCTCCTCTGGTCTCGAGACCAACTCGGTAAGAGTGCACTTAAGTGCAATTGCAGCCTCTCATCGTCACTTAGATGGGCAGCCCATCTCCTCGCAGCTGCTTGTCTAATGTCTTGAGAGGACTTCTTCTAACCAAGCCTCCCATCAGACCACCGCCAGTGGCATGGAACCTTAATATTGTTCTAGGGCAACTTCTCAAACCGCCCTTCAAACCTTTAGCCACATCCTCACTCAAGTTTCTATCTTGGAAGGTCAACTTCCTTATTGCCCTCACTTCAGCAAGACGCATTAGTGAGCTTCAGGCCTTGGTAGCCGACCCACCTTTATTTAGGTGCGCTTTTATATTTTGCTTTCCACCGGGTCAAAGCGGTTTACAGATATATGGTAACAGGCACTTTTTATTCCCTTATCCCCGAAGGGCTCACAATCTAAGCATACCTGAGGCAACGGAGGGTTAAGTGGCTTGCCCAAGGCCACAAGGAGTGGCCATGGGACTAGAGACCCCAGTCCCGCTGGCCTGAGGTTACTTGTCCCTACATGGGAATTGAACCCCTGTTCCTCCAGCCTGAGGTAACCTGTCCCAACCACTGAGCCACTCCTCCCTTACACTCTGTTCCACCCTGACAAGGTTGTCCTTAGGATTCATCCTCACTTTATGCCGAAAGTGGTTTTGCCCTTTCATCTGAATCATGCAGTTTACCTTCCTGTCTTTTTCCCTAGACCACATTCATCTAGGGCAGAGGCAACCTTCCACGCTCTGGATTGTAAACGTGCTTTAGCATTCTATCTTCAGAGGACGAAAGAACGTGTCCTTTGAAGTTCCAAGTTACTACCCTTTCAATTTCACACCTCTATCTTCATTCTGGACTGAGAAAAAAACATGTGGGGCATTACTTTCTGAGCAACCCTCGTATGATTGGATTTAAAGCACTATATGCTGCCTTGTGGCCTTGTACTAGTGAATGATCATCTATCATTGCCCTTTAATTTTGGTGGAGGTACTCATAAGACTGCCTTTGTTCTGGCTATTTGATCCTTTGCCTGCTTAATAAGGGAGGAGTTTTAGGATTATGGGATCCACTTAGGAGGGAAGATGAATGTGCTCTCCCTGAATGCTGATAATATCCTAATATTTTATTTGTATTTATTTATTTATTTAGACAGTTTTGTATACCACCTTATCCTTCAATCAAAGTGGTCAACAAGACATTGGGAGGCATACATTCAACAGGAGGAGATACGATTCACATACATAAAAAGCTATCTACTTATAGGTCTAAATGGGGATGGGCGGTTGGGGCTAAGTGGTAAGGGTAGCTAGTGGGCCACTTGGGTGGTATCTAGTGCTTGGCAACTTAAGGTGGTTGCTCATAGGCCTTGGTGAAGAGAATGGGTCTTGAGAGCTTTGCGGAAGTCCTTGGTATCATTTAGTGTCCTTAAGTCCATGGGGAGGGAGTTCCATAATGTAGGCACCAGTAGCGAGGGAGCTCTCTTAGATTTTACTTACTTAGTCTTGTGATAACCAGTGGGTAAGGTGATCCTTTTGTCATTGTACCCCAGCAATTCTCTCTTTCCCCATGTACCCGATTTGGGAATTTGGGAGACTTTCGAGCTATGAGTGGACTTCCAAAAATTTGCCCTACTCCCATGTAAGACATAGTAAGATGGTGCCTTAAGTGCTATAGTTGCCTCTGAATTCTAAATTATACATCAATTGAAAAATTTGGGCGTGCTAATTTCTCAGGATCTATCGAGACTTTTTACACTGAACTATCCCGTGGTGTTGTGCAAAATAGAGACTAATTTTAGGATATGGTAAGATATGGCAGCTAAATGGTTAGAGAGGATTAATTTTATAAAAAAACCTTTAATATTACTTCAAATAGTGTTTGTTTTTGCAGTTGCCAATTAGTGTACTCTTGCTTTTTCCTGGAGGTGTGGAAAGCCTTTATTCACGTTATCTGGCAGGGAAAAAGATGAGAATCTCCTTTCAAATGCTGACTTTACCCAGATCATTTGGAGAGGAGGGGGGGATGGAGTGCCAAATGTACAAGATTTGGATTTTCAGGAAGCTTTTGACAAGGTCCCTCAAGAGAGACTCTTGGTGATATTAAAAAGTCATGGGATAGGAGGCAGTGTACTATTGTGGATCAGGAACTGGTTAAAAGATAGAAAGCAGAGGGTAGGGCTAAATGGCTAATTTTCCCATGGAGAAAGGTGAATAGCAGAGTACCTCAGGGATTTGTGCTGGGTCTGCTGCTTTTTAGCATATTCGTTAATGACTTGGAAATGGGAATAATGAGTGAGGTAATCAGACTTGCAGATGAGACAAAATTATTCACAGTTGTTAAAACCCAAGAGGATTGTGAAAAATTGCAAGAGGACCTTGATAAATTGGAAGATTGGATTTTCAAATGGCAGATGAAATTTTTTTTTAATTTTTAACTTTTTATTGACAACAAATCCAGCACACATCCAAGCACTTATAGCAGAGCAAAATAAAAATAACTTCTAAACAGGGGATAACAGCAGCCAGAGCAAACCCCCAGCTTCTGCCGGCAACAAGGTATGCAAAATCAGCCTAATACAAGCACAGTTCCCTTTTCACTGGCCATCCCTTAACCCCAATTCCCCACAATGTAAAATATACCTTAGGCAACCTCGAGCTCTTCGCCCCCTCCACCAACGGAATTGTTAATTTTTTTAAATTACAAGGGTATCCCCCCAGTGAGGATACCGTTACCCTACCCGCCTTTCTCCCCCCCCCCCATACGGTAGCCACCACCTACTCCTCATCCCTCCTCCCCATCAAATCACCCCAAACCCACCCGAGTCCCGGCCTCCTTCCAGCCCCCCCCCCATTTCCCCTCCACCCCCCTCCCCATTACTACCCACCCACCCGCCAAGCCCCCCTCCCTTAATCCCCCCTATCCTTTCCTATCCCCCATCCCTCCCCCCACCCCCAGAACACGTTCCAATGCCCCCCACCATTCTTCAAACCCACCCAAGCGCTGCCTACGTGCTGCCGTTATCTTTTCCATAAGAACTATAGCCCTAAGTCGTCCTTCAAACTGCACCACCGAGGGCATCTCCCTTTGTTTCCAGGCGGCAGCAATCTCACATCGGGCTGCACACAGACAAGCCAACACCATCTTACCCCCTCGCCCTCTCCCCCCAGAAAGACAACAACAAAATAGTGGGCACCAGTTCCACCCCAACCCCTAATTTCTCCTGAATCCACCCCGTGAGCCACCGCCAATATTTCTGGACCTTCTCACAGCTCCACCAAATGTGCCAAAAAGTCCCTATCTCCCCACAGCCCCTCCAACAAAGGGGAGAAACCTCCTTATATATTTGATGCAAGCGCTGAGGTGTGTAATACCAACGCAGCAGAACTTTATAACTATTTTCTCTGGCCCCACTAGAACTCATGCCCCGCTTGATCTGATCCCACACCTGTTTCCATTCTACCAAAGAGAAAGTTCTACCCAGATCTCTCTCCCATTGCACCATATACTTATGTTTCCCGCCCCCCCCCCCCCCCGAGACCACCTTATATAAACCAGACACCAAACCCCGGGAGCCACGCTTCCCAACCCACAGGGCCTCCAAGCCGGAGATCTCCTCTCTCAACCCAACTATTCCCCCTGCTTTCCGGAGAAACGACCGAATATGGCAGATGAAATTTAATGTGGACAAGTGCAACATTATACACTTAGGAAAGAACAATCCAAACTATGGTTACATGACGCAAGGTTCCATATTAGGAACCCCACCACCCAGGAAAAAGATTTAGGCGGCATCATAGATAACATGTTGAAAGCAAATAGAATGCTAGGAATCATAAGGAAAGGAATCAAGAATAAAACAAAGGCTATTCTAATGTCTCTGTATTGTTCCATGGTGTTCCCGCACCTTGAATATTGTGTGCAATTCTGATCACCGAATCTTAAAAAGGATATAGCGTTATCAGAAAAGGTACAGAGAAGAGCCACCAAAATGGTAAAGGGGATGGAAAGATTCCCCTATGAGGAGAAGCTAAAAAGGTTAGGGCTCTTCAACCTGGAAAAGAGATGGCTGAGGGGAGGAGTGGCCTAGTGGTTGGGGCAAGTAACCTCAGGCCGGAAGGTCGGGGGTTCAAATCCCACTAAAGGACAGCAACCTTGGGCCGGAAGGACTGGGGTTTCTAGTCCCACAGGTGCTCCTTGTGATCTTAGGCAAGCCACTTAACCCTCCATTGCCCATGTTCCCTGTAAGTATTAGTATATGTGTCTCATATCCCCTCGTGTTAAATGTATCCCCCAATTGTGTTGTGACCACTTTGATTGAAGGATAAGGTGGTATACAAAACTGTCTAAATAAATAAATGATAGAGGTCTATAAATTAATGAATGGAGTGGAACGGGTAAACGTAGATCGATTTGTTTACGCCATCAAAATATAGAAAGACTAGGGGGACATGCAATGAAGTTACAGTGTAACCTATTTAAGACTAATTAGAGAAAATATTTTTTCACTCCATGCATATCGAACTCTGGAATTCGTTACCGGAGGATGTAGTAAAAGCTGTTAGTGTAGCTGGGTTTAAAAAGGTTTGGACAAATTCCTGGAGGAAAGGTCCATATACCATTATTAAAGGAGACCCGGGAAATCCACAGGTTACCACAATACAAGCATTGTTGAACCCTGTGTCCTTGGTCTGACCTAATAAGCACACCCTTGGCGCGCTTATCTCTTCTCATGACTTTCAGTACCATCTGTATGCTGATGACTCCTGAAATCTCTCCGGCAATCCAGACCCGGATCTTTGCCCTCCTTTCTGACATTGCTGCCTGGATGTCTCAGTGCCACTTGAAACTGAACATAGCCAAGACTGAACTTCTTATCTTTCCCCCTAAAACCTCCCCTCCTTTTCCTCCTTTCTCAGTCTCTGGATAATTTTGTACTCCTTCCTGTTTCCTCAGCCTGCAATCTGGGGGTTGTCTTTGACTCCTCTCTCTCCACACATATCCATCTGATAGCTAAGACCTGCCATTTCTTTCTCCATAACATCAGCAAAATCCGCCCTTTCCTTTCTGAATATACTATTAAAACGCTTATCCACTCCTTAATCACCTCCTGTCTTGACTACTATAACCTACTCCTTACT
Source organism: Ichthyophis bannanicus (assembly GCA_033557465.1). Taxonomy (NCBI): domain Eukaryota; kingdom Metazoa; phylum Chordata; class Amphibia; order Gymnophiona; family Ichthyophiidae; genus Ichthyophis; species Ichthyophis bannanicus. The sequence goes on from CM066032.1 coordinate 1,324,980,040, forward strand.
GGTCTCCCTCTGAATGATCTCTCTCCCCTTCAATCTGTTCAACAGTCTGCTGTGCGGCTAATCTTCTGCCAGCCTCATCATCCCCATATTACTCCTCAAGTCACTTCATCGGCTCTCTATCCGTTTCCGCATCCAATTCAAATTTCTCCTGCTGACCTTTAAATGCATTCACTCTGCAACTCCTCTCTACCTTTCTTCTCTTATCTTTCCTTACAACCCCCCTCGGGAATTCCGCTCTTCTAGCAAACTGCTTCTATCTGTTCCCTTCTCTTCTACTGCTAACTCCAGACTTCGCTCCTTTCACCTTGCTGCGCCTTACGCCTGGAACAAACTACCTGTGTCTACGCCAGGCACCTTCTCTAACCCTCTTCAAATCCAGGCTGAAAACACCTCTTCGCTGCTGCTTTTGGATCTTGACCCATGTGATCTCCTTTTTCTTTCCCCTTGCTTTATCCCTGCCTACACCTTCTATGTTTGTCTTGACTAGATTGCAAGCTCTGATGAGCAGGGACTGTCTCTTACATCTCTGTGCAGCACTGCGTATGACTTGTAGCGCTATATAAATGCTCAGTAGTAGTAGTATATGGCATATGTTATGTTCTTATGTACAAACATATTATTAGAGTACATGTTTAGTGACAGGGGGGATAATTTTCTACATGGGTCAAATTAAATGCAAACTGGAAACCCCCTTCCTACTAACATTTTTATAGAATACCAAAAAGCATGGGATAGGGGGATAGATCATCTGTTTTTGAGAGCTATGTTTTTATAAGTTGGTAGGGATTCTCCCTTTTTAAACTTCTTTCAGCTCAATCTTTCATAAGGGGGGGGGTAAAAATGGTTGTGAAATGCCAAATTAGAAGATTGGATGCCCTTTGCCTTTTGACTGTCTTAGAGAATGAAGATTTTATATCTAAATCTAAAACAGAAGAATGCTGTTGTAGACAGATACCTTACCTTATTTTCAGTACTTCCAGATTAGATATTTTGCCCCTAAAGAGCATAAACACATTGCACGAAAACCTTTGGAGGCTGAAATAAATATTACATAAGGTGGGAAGTATTCTCCAGGACCAAGCAGGAAGTCAGTCCTCACATATGGGTGACGTCAGCGCCGATGGAGCCCCCGTGCGGAGCATTTCCCCAGCTTTCAAAGAAAGCCTTTGGGAATGCAGCGCGCATGCGCGGTTCCCTTCCCGCCCAAGGGTGCCATCTTGCTCAGTCTTTCTTTTTCCACGGAGCCCAACGGACGTGAGTTCGTGTCACCCGGGAAAAGTTGATTCTTTTTCTGAGATTTTCGCTTTGTCTTATCCGGTTTGACGCCGGTTCCCCTTCCCGCCTGGGCTCGGTACACCGGTATTGAGTCTGGAGTTTTGGTTTTTTGTCTTTGTCCTTTGTGACTAACGTTCGCGCTCTTTTTGTGTTTTCACTGGCAGGGGCCCTTTTTCCCCCGATGGCTGCCAGCGGGTTCAAAAAAGTTTGATTGGTGCAAGAAACCTATGTCTCTCACCAACACATGACTGCTGCCTTCATTGCCTTGGGCCCGACCATGACCCGCTGGCCTGTGGCCTCTGCGGCAAGATGTCGTCAAAGGCACTTCGGAGCCGTCAGCATCAACGTGAGAGAATTTTCTCTGACTCCGCGTCCAGCCGGGCCCGGACTTCATCAGAGGCCTCGACATCTCGGGAGTCTGACCCCGAGCGCCGTCGGGGTTCCTCTGAGAGGGAGTCTCCCACCTGGGAGCACAGAAGGAAGAAGCTCGTGAAGGCGGCATCGGTGGAGGCTCCTGGTTCCTCGAGGGCCAGGTCGGGTAGCCCTGACCGCCGCCCCGGGCTCTCGGAGTCGGAGAGGCCGTCCCAGTTACCTCGTGTGGAGCCGGAGTACCCGAGTCAAGTAAGTGCAGTTGTCCTCGTGGACTCTCCTCCGGGGGAGCCGACGTCGGGCCCGACACCGTCAAGGCCCGAGTCTGAGGCTGCTGAGTCTCCTGAGCTTGGACTCAGTTTGACGGCCTTGGAGAGCAGCTTGGCTGCCTTCATAGAACAGCAGCGGGTGCTAATCGCCGGTCTGACCGGTGCATCTGCCCCGACCACCAGGACCTCGACTTCTAAGTCGACCCTGGAGACCGAGCCGATCCTCGAGTCAATGAAGTCTCGAGTCGATCCTCGGTCAAGGTCTCCTTCAACCTCCCGTGCGGGGCTGAGGTCGTCGACGCCGATAGCTTCGGCGTCGGGGCGGGTGGCACTGAGGCCCACACGGCCGGAGCCACTCGATTCCTCCTCGGAGGAGTCGGCGTGGGAGACAAAGGACGAGGAGTCCCCGGACACCTTCCGGAACCGGTGCGTCCCTTCGGACTCACCGGATTCCGAGCCTCGGAGACGGGCCCCCCCCCCCCCCCCGGAGGATACCCGGTTCTCGGACTTCGTGAGTGACATGGCCAAAGCCTTGGCCTTCCCTGCGGATGCCGAGGAGGAGCCTCGAGCCGAGGAGCTCGATGCTGTTCAGTATGAATTTCCTCCGAAGGAAACCTTTACTGTACCGGTTCCTCTGATGCTGGAACGGCTGCTTTTCCATATGTGGGAGGCACCGGCCTCGACGCTGGTTCTTAGCAAATGGGTCGATTCCATTTATTGAGTCCGTAAGAGCCCTGGGTTCCAAAAGGCGCAGCTACCGCACAACTCCATGGTTGTGGAATCGGCCATGCACCGCCTGAAGAGTCAGAAGATGCACTCCTCGGTGCCCCCCCCCCCCCCCGGTCGGGAGGCCTGGAATCTGGATGCCCTCAGTAGAAAGTGCTTCCAGGGCTCTATGCTATCTTGCCATGACCAGACCTACCAGCTGTACATGGGCATGTACCTACGAGACCTGGCAAAGATGCTGGCCTCTCCGAGGAACCTTTGCAGAGGTTCAAGGCTTTGTCAACAGGGATCCGAGAGTGCTCGAAGTTTATCTCTCAAGCAGCCTATGATGGCTTTGAGGCTTCGGCCCGGGTAGCCGCGGCCTGCATCGGTCTTTTTGATGATTTTTGTGAGGAATGGAAGGCTAGAGATGGGGTGCTAGGATTTTGGATCAGAGGGGCTTAGCGTGGTGCTCTTGCGGATCAGGGCTTGCTTGAGGGATTGCGGCATATGGCCTTGCTGGCGGGATTCCTTAACGATTTTGTAGAGGTAATGGGCTAGTTGGCTTCTAGTAGCTTTGATTAACGCCACTAGGCATGGGTCAGATGGCGAGGTTGTTGTGTTAAGGGCGTTCACTATGTCCTCTATTTGCTGTGTTGAGGGTATGCTAAAGATCTCCCAGGTTTGCTGAGGCTCCGTCACTTTCAGGTTGCATGCCTGGGGGAGAGGCGTGCTCGTTTGGTTGGAGTTCTTTGCTTTTAGGTAGTTTGCAAATTTTTGTGGGTCCAGGTGATGGGTGCAGTGCTGAGTGGCGTCTTTGGTGAGCTTCTGCACAATGTTAAATAGCTCCCTTGGTTTGTTGGCTGATCTCATGATTAGGTTGGTATGGTGGTGCTGCTTGTGCTCATTGATCAGGTGGTTGTATTCCAATTGCTTGGATCTGTATTGGGCCATAGAGTAGTATGACTTGTCACGCTCCATTTTCTCTCCAGCTTTCTGAGTACATGTTTTGCATCCCTGATATCATTTGAATACCAGGGAACACTGGGTCTCCTGTGTGCGTGTGGTCCTTCTCTGCTTGGAGCTGATGAGGCCTCAGCTATTATGTGGTTCCATTCCTCTATGGTTTTGTCGAGGGTGTCGCACTCCTGTTGGAGCTGAGGAATTGTTTCTTTTAGAAAAGCATCTTTGTATGCTCTGAATCGTCTGGTGCTGCTCTCTTCCTCCATGTGGCGAGTGGAGTTATCCAAGATCAAGGAGAAGGCAATTATATGATGGCCGGACCATGGGACCGGGGTGATTGTTGGGGTTGTGACTTTGCCCTGTTCCGCCAGTTGGAACAAAGACAAGGTCTGGAGTGGTACCATGTTGGTGTGTTGGTGTGTCAATTGTCTGGCGGTAATGTAGTGATTCCATGGCCTTAAGGAACGCTGTAGCTTCTTTGATAGGCGTAGAGGTTAAGTTGTAGTCCCCCAGCGCTATGAGAGGTTTGTGTTGCCTGCTATGTGTGCATATTGATTCAAGTACCGTGGAAAGATGATCTGCTGCGGCCCTAGGGGGCCTGCAGGTGAGGCATATGCTGAGGTACTTATTAGATACATTGATTGTACTGGATTCGGTCGAGTTACTGGTAGAGATCAGTTTGAATCTATAGTCTTTTCTGGCCAATATCAGGGTTCCTCCTCCTCTCTTGTGTGCTCTGATGCAGTTGAATGCTGAGAAGTCCGATAGGGTGACTTGGTTCAGGATAACCTGGTCTGAGTCATCAAGCCAGGTTTCGGTGATGCAGATTATGTCCAGTTTTTGGTCCAGAATAAGGCCGTGGATAGTATTCTTGTTTCTGATTGATCTAGCATTCAGTAATGCGCAACTGATTGCGGATGTTATGATTGGGTTGGTGTGTGCGCTGTGTGTAGAATGTGTGGGTGGTGTATGTACGGTATTATGCATCTTGCGAGCTGTTAGCTTGGTACGCTGGTTCCCCTGTGGTAGGGACGTCCAGGGCATTTGTGTGGGTTGAATAGGCAGGAGGTGGAACAGTGGTGCCTGCGTGTTGGGTCTGGTTGCATGTGTGTAGGATGTTATAGTGTGCAGGAGTGTGAGGTAGACCATGAGGTACTGGTAGTTAGGATGCATGCTTGTATTTTAACTGACCCGAGTTCAGCTTGTGCTCTGTTTCAGACGTGGAGAGTTGGTGGTTGCTTGCTTCCTTCCCTGTTTCCTCTTTGTTCTTCCTTGCTTCCTTGTATTTGGTCCCCTCCTAAGGGCCACGCCAAAGGGCCCTTTGGCGCGGGCGCCTAGTGCTGTTTGCTTAAATGCCTCTGCTGGTCGCCGGGTGATGATGCCTGTAGGGTGGAGCTTCGGCGATGGGGAAACTCCCTCGATGATGGTAGATGCTGGATTCCTTTCAAATGGTTCAGGAGCAGGCTGCAGGAGGGAGAGGGAGTGCTCTACTTGTTCCCCTTTTCAGGCGTATTTGCAGCCCCAGGATGGTGAAGCAGGAACAGGAAGACACACAGTTTCAAGCACACAGTCTCTTAAGTATCTGTTTTGCTATGCTTGACTTTCACTTCAGTTTTCCACTCTTCTGTTTGGACTCTCCACTGCCCAAAGGACGTTCTCCAAGGTCATGGTGGTGGTGGTTGCGGTGCTAAGATATCTGTTTGCACCCATATCTGGACTCCTGGCTCATCTGAGCCCATTCTCCTTCAGAGGTAATACGGGTAGCTCCCTGAGTGGTGCACTTTCTGATGATCCTCTGCTGGGTGATCATTTGGAGAAGAGCCAGTTGCTGCATTCCTGGTCCCTGGAGTTCCTGGGAGAACACTTTTGATACTCAGGTGTGCAGTCTTTCTGCCAGAAGAGAAAGTCAAGACTGTTGGATTGCCTGGTGCTGCTTTCTTTGCAGCAGGCAGGCTTCCAGAATCCAGGTTGATCTTCATCAGCAGTTCAAGCTCGGGCTTCTGCTCCCAATGATGGTGAAGGTCAACTTGCCTTGTTGGCAGCAGCCCAGTCTTCTGAGGAAGGACGTGCCACTGGACGATTGGTCTCTCAGGCCAGGGAACCCATTGCTAAGGCTGAATGCCAGGGACCATTGGAACCATGGGGAGGGGATGTGGTCCAACTGCCCCTGAAGCAAGGGCCATCAGGTTGGCTCTTCTCAGTTTCTGGTCTCCATTCGAAGACTGGGTGATAGAAGTGTTCTCAGACAATGCCGCGGTGGTGGCTTTTGTCGATCGGCAAGGCAACACAAGGAATGCTGGAGGAGCCCTGGAGATGGCTTTCCTGTTTGCCTAAGTGGCAAAGAACCTCCTAGTTTGTTACTGTGGTGGATACTTTGGAACGGATTATCTCAGCGGGCACTCTGGTTCTAGGAGAGTGGGAGTTGAGTCTGGAGGTGTTTTCAGTTGTTTCTTTGCTGCTGGAGTTGTCCCAAGAGGGATCTGATGGTGACCTGCTCCAATGCTAAAGTGTGCTGCTTCTTCAGTCACTGCATAGAGACATGGTCCGAAGGCCTTAACACCCTGGCTCAACCTTAACCAGGTCAACCTTAACCTGCTGTAGGTGTTTCCTTCATGGTCCCTGTGGGGCGTGTGATTCGGCATATGGAGGGCCATCCATGAAGGATTATTCTGGCAGTGTCAGGTTGGCCGAAGAGAGTGTGACATGGATGTCTGATGCAGCTCCGGCAATCTCTACCTCTTTGTTTGTGTCCCTCTTGGGGCTTATTGTGTCGGGGGCTGCTTTTCCTGGAAACCCGGCTCCCTTCTTGCTTACAGCTTGGCTCCTGTATGGAGATGGTTAGCACATATGGGCTACTTTCCAGCAGTGGTGTTCCCACTCTGCTCAGAGCCTGGAGGAAATCTACTAACCTGGCATAAGTGCGGGTCTGGTACCTTGAGTGCTGGTGCAGTACACGGCGGCTGGCTCTTGAGGCAGCCAAGAAGCTGTCTCTGGACTTTTCTGCAAGATGGTCTGGAGAAGGGCTGTTTTTCTCTTAAGTCTCTGAAGGTTCAGGTGGCAGCTTTGGCCTGTTTCGGAGGGCTGTTGGCTGGTAAGTCTCTAGCCATTCAACCAGGTGTTTGGCATCGCGTTCAGGAGGGTTTGTTGTCTGCGTCCTCCCCTACGGTCTGTAGTCCCTTTCTGGGGATCTGTGTCTGGTGCTCAGGGCCCTGATATCTGAGTCCTTTGAGCCGTTAAAGCATGCTATTCTGCAAGACTTGATGTTCAAGACAATCTTCTTGATAGCGATTGCTCTGCAAGGTGATTTTCCAAGTTGCAGGCTCTGTCTTTCCGAGATCCTTATTTATCTTTTTCTGAGGAGGCCATTTCCATTCGGCTTGTGCCTTCCTTCTTTCCTGAAGTGATTTCTCCCTTTTATGTAAAGCAGGTAGTTTGCCTGCCCTCCTTCTCTAAGGAACAGTGTCAGGGGAATGGTAAGGATTTTCGCCTTGTGGATGTCCAGAGGGTGCTTCTCTGGCTCTTGGAGGTTACAAATACTTTTATTAAGTCAGACCATCTTTTTGTGTTTGCTTGCCTGCACAAGGTGATGCTGGGTTAAGGGGGCTTTTGCCTCTGTGGATCTGTTGTGGAACTGGCTCATTTTACCTGAATGCAAACATCCTTGTGGATGGAGAAGAGCTTGGTAGCCTCTGCAGACATTTGTCATGCAACAGCATGGGCATCACTTCTACTTTTTTTTTTTTTATATTTAAAAGTTTTTTTTTATTTTCAGCAAGCATAATCAGAACTTAAACAACACACAACCTTGAAATACAACAGTTAAACCCCCACCCTGTTGAAATATACAGTTCAAGTCCAGCTCCCCCCTCCCCTCCACTATACAAAACCGCTTTGTACCTCCAACTGGGAGGAAACGCACCCCTAATATTGTGTGCCAGTTTTGAAACCTATCCTTTTAGCTCTCAAGAACAGGGTTTAGCCAAACTCCACATCAAGCTTTGTGTGTCTTAAGCTTATACCCCCTCATATACCCCTACCCCCTCCCCTATCCCATATCTCCCGTACTACCGCCCTCCATAAACCTCCCGCACCTTCATAGGTTAGATATCCCCCCCCCCCCAACCTCCGTCCCCCCTGCCTTCCCCCTGGCCCACACCCCCTCCCCTTACTTCTCCATCCACACTTGCCACCCCCACTCTCTCCAACCCTCGTACGCCCGCCATATCTCCTCATGTTTGGCCTTCGTTTCCCGTCCACATGCTCGCACCTTACTCATTTCCCACAAAAACTCTAACCTCCCAATGATCTCCCACATTCTCGAGACTTCCTTATTTTTCCAGTTTTGTAAAATTGCCAATCTGGTCGCTACCACACAATAATTACCAAAGGCAGCCATCTCCCCCATCCCCTCCAAGAGCACCACCTGGGTTGGAGCAAACTGTAGCCTTATCCCGGTAACCACTCCATAATAGGCCTCAACCTCCCGCCATAGGCCCTGCACTTTTGGACAGTCCCACACCATATGAAGAAGGTCGCCCCAATTCCCACACCCCCTCCAACAAGTGCCCGCTTGCTCTGGGAAAACGCGGTGCAGCTTAGCCGGTGTCCAGAGCATCCTGAGTCTAAATTTAAGTGAATTCTCCCTCAAAGCCGTCCGCCCTGCCAGCCGCTTCTCCCCCTCAAAGATACCCCTCCACCTCGCCTCCTCCCAGGAGCCCCCCATTTCTCTCTCCCACTGCTCCTGCCACCTGGCCTTGCCCTCTTCCCGTGCAGTCAGCAATCGATAGAGTTTAGACACCACACCCTTCACAGACTCCTGCTGTTCCATCAATACCTCAAACTCCATTAACCTCCCCTGGAGGTCCCTCCGGACCCCCGTCCTTTGCAAATAATACCACAGTTGCGTATACGCATAAAATTCGTTATCCCTCAGCCCTTTTTGGAGTTCAGCAAATGGCCTTAGCTTTCCGGACCCATCTACCACCTGCCCTACCCTTTCCAACCCTTTCTCTGCCCAAATTTGGAAGCTCCCCCCCCCCACCTCCCAGGTGCAAGAACACCCATATTCAGTAGATACATTGCCCGTGGGGTGGTCTTCCCATTCAGCAGATAACCCTTCCATTTTCCCCAGACTTGCAGCGTCACCCCCCTATGTGGGTTCATTCTCTTCCTATCCTGCCCTTTCTCCACCCCGCCCCAAACCACCGCTTCCAAACACTCCCCCCTTTCCTTTTCCATATACACTCATTGCAGGGTTTCCTCCCGTTCTCTCCACACGAACAACGCCCGTAGCTGCGTGGCATCATAGTACTTCGCTAGGTTAGGTACTCCCAGCCCCCCATTTCCTGTGGTCGAAACATGGTAAGCCTATCCACCCTCGCCCTCTTATCCTCTCAAATAAATCTCATGATCAGATCCTGTAACCCTTTTAGACCCTTCCTCGGCACTTTGCACGGTAGGGCCATAAAGATGAATAGAATCCTAGGCAGCACATTCATCTTTATCGTAGCTATTCTCCCCAGCCAAGAGAAGTGTAGGCCCCTCCATCTTTCTAAATCCTGCCTAATGGCCGCACTCAGTGGTTTATAGTTCCAATCCAGTACGCGATCCATCATATTACCCAGCTGAATCCCCAAATACCGAAAACTGCCCCTCACCCATTTGAAGGGAAACTCGGCCCTCAACCGCTCCTCCAGCCCTCTGCCCAGGTTAAAACCCCAAATTTCCGTCTTATCTAAATTCACCTTATAGCCCGATACTTCACTATAGCGCCCCACGGCACACAACAAGTTGGAAAGACTATCCAAAGGGTGCTCCAATGTGTATATAACATCAGCAAAAAGTGCAACCTTGCTTAATTGCCCACGCACTTCAATTCCACGGATATCAACCCGGCCTCTAATATATTCTGCCAATGGTTCTAAAACCAGGGCAAAAAGCAAGGATGACAAGGGGCACCCCTGCCTTGTTCCTCTACCCAGGCGAAAGCTCTCCGAGTATCCCCCATTCACCCGTATCCGCGCCCGTGGGCAGGCATACAGCTCCTGTATCCACCTTATGAACGGCTGCCCCACCCCAACCTTATCTAAGACCTGGAACATAAATCCCCACTCAACCAGGTCAAAGGCCTTTTCCGCGTCCACCGTCAAAAAGACTGCCTCCCTCCCCGAGTTTTGCAAGGACCACATGATATTCAACAGCTTCCGAATATTATCACCCTCCTGCCTCCCAGTAATGAACCCCGTCTGGTCCTTATGCACTAATTTCCTCACTACACACTGCAACCTGCCCGCCAGAATCTTCGCCAACACTTTAGCATCCAGGTTAATAAGCGAGATAGGCCTGTAGGCCCCACACACAGTATGGTCTTTCCCCATCTTAGGTAGAACCGTTATCCCCGCTTCCGCCATAGAAGGTGGTAATCCCTCCCCCTTCAACACCCCATTGAACACCTCCATTAACAGGCCCCCTATCTCCACCTGCATTACCTTATAAAATTTAGCCGTATAGCCATCTAATCCCGGTGCTTTCCCATCCTTAAAAGACCTCACCGCCCCCTTCACCTCCTCGAAGGTCACCGGCCGCCCCAACTCCAACGCCTCTCCCTCCGACAGCCGATTCAACTTACATTGCGCCAAAAACTCCTCCCCCTTCTTCCCATCCTCAGTTGCCTCACTGCTATACAATTTTTCATAGTACGCCACGAAGGCCTTCCTAATTTCTTCCCCCTGATAGACCATTTCCCCTTTTTGGTTTCGCACCCCACCCCCTATTGTGGAGCGCTGTTGCCGCACCTTCAAGCGGCAAGCTAACCTCCTCCCTGCTCGGTTCCCCCCATCATACCACCCCTGTTTTAACCTGGTCAAGGCAAAGGCTATCTCCACCGCCCTGAGCTGGCCCAGTTCACCTCTGACCTTTAACACCTCCTGCAGAACCCGAGGGTCTCCCCCTTCCTGGTGTTTCCTTTCCAAGCCCTCCAACCGCCTCAGAAGCTGCCCTTCCACCTCACTCTTACGTTTCCTTTCCTGAGATGCTATACTGATTAAGTGGCCCCTCACCACTGCTTTAAGTCCTTCCCACACCATACCCGTGGCCACCTCCCCAGTCCAGTTGTTCTCCAAATATTCCTTAATCACCTCTTTAATTCTGGCCACATAGGTTTTCTCAGTCAACAGGGAATAATTCAGCCTCCAAAATCTCACCCCAGTATCCCCCCCCCCCCCCAGCTCAAACACCATATGCACCGGGGCATGATCCGACCAGGAGATACTGCCTATTTCCACCGCTTGTACCTTAGCCCCCCAACTCCCACTTACCCATAACATATCCAATCTGCTATACATATCATGGACTGCAGAGTAGAAAGTATATCCCTTTTCCCCAGGATGACGCACTCTCCACATATCCAACAGCCCCATTCGCTCTTTTAGTTTCCTTAAACTTCTCTCCTTCCCCCCGCCTCCCCCTCCCCCACCACTATTGTCCAACCTCGGATTCATTGTGAGATTAAAGTCACCCCCCATAATCACTGGCGTTGCCCCCCAACCCTTCAGTTCCTTCAAAAGCCTCTCATAAAATTCCTCCCGGACTGCATTTGGTCCATAAATACTGACCACCCACACCTCCTCCCCACTTAGCTTAATTTTTGCAGCAACCCACCGCCCTTTACAGTCCCTTCTTTCCTCCACCACCGCCTCTTTATATTTTTCCCCTATCAAAATCCCCCCCCCCCTTTCCGCGGAGAGTCCCTTTGGCCCGCTAGTAGGATTCTCGGGAAGCTCCGAGTCCTAAGTAGCCCTTCTTGGCCCACTTTCAAGTGGGTCTCCTGTATACATACCAAATCCGCCCCCAATCTAATACCCTCCCTCTCCAACAATCACCTCTTGCGCCACATCCGCAATCCCTTAACGTTAACTGTGGCCACTATGAACTTCTCCCGTGCTCCCTGCCTTCCACCCTTCAAGGTCCCCACTCCATCCCCTCCCCCTCCCTCCCCACCCTCCCCACCTCCCCACCCCTCCCCTCTCCCTCCCCACCCCCCGCCTCGTCTACAACCAGGCTGATCCGGAGTAGTGACGAACCTGCTCTCCCCGACCCCTCTCACTGCCCCTCCCAGTCCCTTCCCCCTCCCCCTCCGCCCTTCACACTCCCCGTCCCCCTCCCCTCAACCAACCCCACTGTCCTCCAACTGCCCCACAAGTTCCCCCTTCCCAAAAGCTAACCACCACTCCAACTCCCCTTTGGCCCTTTACAATATACCAATCACACACCCCTGTCTACCCCTCAAACACTCCAACACAGTGTCCACACTGTCCATCATTGCTTCGCTCCTCTCCTCTGTGATCGCCGCTGCTCTCCGTCAAGATCCCTGAGCCGATCCCGTAGCTCTCCTCCTTGCTTACGGTTCCGAGCTTGATCCGTCGCCCCTGCCATCCACTCCGCTCTAGCAGCTGCTGTGGGACCTTCCAGCCCCGCCTCTTTCATCGCAGTCCACGCTGCCTCCTGCGTATGGATTCTCCATGTTCTGTCTCCCTTTGAAAAAGCCAGTCCGAAGGGGTAAAGCCATCGATAGCGCACCTCCTCTTTTCTTAGTGCTTTAGTTATGGGAGCCAGTTCCCCCCTCCTCTGCAAAGTTCCCAAGGAGAGGTCTGCAAATATGGCTACATTATAACCTTGCCACTTAAAGTTACTCAGCCCTCTCATTATGCCAGCTATTTTCTCTTTGACCTTATAGTCTTTGAGGCAAATAATTATGTCCCTGGGCTGATTGTTATGCACCGCTCCCAGCGCTCTGAGCCCTGTCCATCTGGATCCCTTCACTCAAGGGCTCCTCACCGCCTTGCCGCAGTGCCTCCAAACACACAGCCTCCGCCACCTTAGTACAGTCCTTAAACTCCACTTCCTCCGGAACACCTTTTATCCTCAGATTGTTCCTCCTGGAGCGATTCTCCAGGTCTTCCAGCTTTAATTTAATCTCCTCCTTCCACCTCTCTGCACCGTGTCGCTGGGCCAGCCACTCCTCCTGCTGTTGCTCAAGCACCTCTAACCGGTTTTCATGGTCCCCCAACCGGGCAGCCACTTCTCCCACCTCCTCCTTGAGGGTAGTTAGGAGGCCTTCCAGCGCCGCTTTGGAGCTCTGCACCTCAGTCTTCACTTCCTGAAACCACTGTTGCAGCTCATCTCTGGACACCGCACCCCAACCTCCACTCTCTCCACAGCTTTCTCAATCACCTCGGCTGGTTCCCGCCACGTGGTCTTGGCGCCGGCCATCTTGCCTTCCCCCGCCGACGGACCCGCTCCAATGAAAGCAAACTCTCGCAGATCTGCGGGATTTTTTTGGGTGGTCATGCTTTCCACGCACTCCACCACCTGTCCTGCTGCAATTTCGCCCTCTTTCTTGCACCCGGGGACTGTTTAAACACCTTTTTTTGCTGGGGCCGGACCAGAGCTAAACGCTCACACAACCATTCAGGCAGGTGACGTCACTTCCTCCATCACTTCTACTTTTTGTCAAGTATTTCCACTTGGATGTCCATGCTCAGGTGGACACGTCCTTTGGCTCTAAGGTTTTCCGAGCTGCTGTCATCTTCCTGCCCAGTGGAGGCATAGCTTTGGTACGTCCCACTTGTCTGGACTGGTCTAACAGGTGATATGGAAGGTGACATTTTACTTACCAGATAATGTCCTTTCCTTGAGTCCTGCTAGACTAGTCCAAGGTCTGCCCCTGGAACTGTTTGCTCTGTTCTTCTGTGGCAGTACTATGATTTCTATATTTGGCTCTGCAGATTCATCTTCTGTGATCAGCCTTCTCTTTATGCTTTCCTGTACATAGTTCTCTGTTTGGTTGCACATTGTTGCCCACACTGAAGTTGTATGAAGCTTACTGTGTCCTTCCATATGCTTTGGGATGGATACTGAAGAGACCTCTGGTGGCTGAGACATATAGAGGCATGGGAGTGATGTCACTGAAATTTCGGCTTTTCATTGGTTCTTTGTCTGTACCAATCGGCTGGTAAGGGAACACAACCCACTTGTCTGGACTAGTCTAGCAGAACTTGAAGAAAGGATATTATCTAGTAAGTCAAATGTCACCACCTTCTCTAAGGTTCAATACCAAAGAGCTCCAGAGGTGCGGAGATAAAAAGTAAAAGGCTGTAGTGCATGTGGATTCAAGTCTGGCTGTACGTTTGGTAGGAACTATTAGTAGGGAGTGGAGGAGTAGCCTAGTGATTAGAGCAGCGTCCTTGTGACCAAGAGACTAGGGTTTAATTCACATTGGCTCTCCTTGTGGCTTGGACAAGTCATTTACCCTTCATTGCCTTAGAAGAAAGGCCGGGCAATCTATTTCTGGTCACACCTCGCCAAGAAAACCCAGCAGCTGTTGGGTTGGCAGGAGTCAACATCGACTCAACAGCACACATTGCATTTACATTAGTAGATGGGCAATAAGAGATCAAAGAGTTCTGCTGGGCAAATAGGGGAGTAGGTGGCAAGTCAAATAAGGGGAGTACCTATATAAAAGGCTTTCTATGCTAATATGAATACCTTAAATTTAATTTGGTAGGCGATAGGAAGCCAATGACTTTGTTTCAGTAAAGGGGTGGCAATATTGTCAAATTTGGAGGCATTTTGAAGGCGTTTGATGGCTATATTTTGAACGTACTGGAGTTTGGTCAAAGATGGCATGAACTGTATGGCTTCTTTTTGTAGTGGATGTGTATATTGTATACCTCCTAGAATTTTAGATGAGTGACATGCAGATTTTTAAATACATAAATAAAAAATTACTAATAAAAATAATATAAAATATAAAAGGCTTTTCTGTTCCTGGATATCTTTGGATCATAAGTGTTACAGCCACAGAACTAGATGGAATAATTAATGACCATATTTGTTCTTTGTTTTGTTTTTTACAAGCAAAAAGGCAATGATGATTGGCGCAGGGGTACAGACCTCAGCTGGATTGTGGGAGCTGACTGCAGTTGTTTCTCTGTATCCTACATGTGGTGGGAGACCTGAGAACATCTGTAGGAGAAAATTGCCTGAATCTGAGCCTGTGGCTTAGTGCTTGCTGTAATGTAGTTGTGTTATCGGTAGTCTGCTTAAACTGTTCAACCTCTAGAAAGGAAGTCTGAGCATTTATCTTTGTTTAGTTGTTCTTGGAGCTATAAATGGCATGACTAAAAGCCATTTATTTTTATTTCTCTCTCTAAGATATCAAGCAACTTGGTCACAGCAACAAACCTGATCTAGTGGAGGAAGTATTAGCATTAATGGCAAGAGACATACAAACTACAGAGGTACAGATTTGTTTCTATCTAAAGTTGAATGTGACATAACAGAAATGTTGATATGACTGACATGATGAAACTACTTTACATTCATTGCAGGACTGACATTTCTCTACTGAATAAATCCAGTTTGAGCATAGATATTGGGCTTAAAATCCTTTTAACTTTCACATGCCTGAGTCTGGATTCTGTTTGTTGCTGGATTGTGTCTATTTGGGGGTTAATGCTTATGCTGCTTGTCTTGTACATTTGTAGTTGTTAAATGCTTCCCAAGGTCTTCAAAATAATGCGATTTTTGCCTTATTTGGCGGACTGATCCTGCCCTCTGCATCCCAGGATGCATTGAGTGGAGCCGGGTACAACTATTTGCAAAGATGGCAGCGCGGAGACATGAGTGTGTGGGCAACATTCCTGCTTCCCTAACTCATTTTGGGGAGGATCATGAGGTGGGGTAGGGGATGTCAGGGCCCATTAGGGCCACAAATGATTTTTTTTTTGGGGGGGGGGAGGGAGATCGGGCGACAGACGAATACCGGCTTGTTTACTTGCTTGGCTCGCGCACTGACAGAAGAGAGAGAATTACAGGAAAGGAAATAACAAACATGCCACTACGTGTGCACAGGTGTCAAACATAACATAGATCTCTGTGCAGGGGTCGGGCTTGCTTGTTTAATGCAGTCTTTTTCCATACAGCTTATTTGCATGCTGTTTGCTTACAGAATCATTAAGCAAAATTTATTCGTTAAACCTGTGTTAAGACATCCTGTGCTGGAGCGTTGGCGCTGAACTCTAGCACAGGGTTTCAACATTGAGCCTTTAGTTTGTACTTGAAGCAACAAGAAATGATGTGACTTGTCCATACTCACTAAGAAGCTAGCACTGTTCTTTTGATTAACAAAGAATATTTCTTTCATTAACAACATTTTGTATAATTTTCCAGCTTCAAATTTCCTTTGCAGACTGTGCCATGGATATAAGGTCTTTGTATGAGACACGAGAGAAGCGACATATATCTTTAGAGTGGACAGCCAGTGCTTTGGGAAAAATCACTATACTGTTATCAAGAGCAGACAGAACAGAGGAAGCATGGTGAGATGAGGAATATATTTGTAAATTACTGCCTAAAAGCTTTGGGTTAGCTCAAACCCTGTCACATTCACTGTTGCTATAAATTTATTGCATTTCATTAGTATTGCATTTCATTAGTAGTTGTGCTGATTCCAGCATTTCAGGTTTTGTTTTAATGCTAAGTATTATAGAAACATAGGCCATATGATCTTTATCTGCCATTTTTCTCCATCTAGTTTGCCCATCCATACCAACAACAGGCTCCACAATCCCTTCCTCTCCCTCAGAGAGCCTCTGCTAGTCCCATGCTTTCTTGAATTCAGATACAATCCTCATCTGCACCTTTTCTGTTGGGAGGTGGTTCTATCTGTTCACCACCTTTTCTGTAAATAAATATTTCCTTAGATTACCCCTAAGACTACCCCCAAGACTACCCCCTTTCTTACAAGCCCCTGTTCCAGCACTTCTTTTTCCTTTAAAAGCAGCATAAATCACAGACATATTTAAATGTCTCTATCCTAATTCCCCTCTCCTATTTTTTTTCCGAATGTATTTCTGGGCTGACTCTATCCTGTTCATATCCTTTTGAAGCTCATACAGAGATCCTATTGCCTCCTTTTTCCAGCTGGCCAGTCCTCTCCCTATGTACCCAAACATCCTAGGACTGTTTAGGAAGAAAATAAAAACAATAGTAAAGAACAGATTGAGATCATCTGTGTTCGCACATGACTGTGGATAAAGAAAATTGAGGGAGAGGAGCAACGGTCACACAAGAGGGATTACTCTGACATACCCAGAGTTTTTCTAGACTTTTCTGGGCTCTGAGACCGGTCCAACCCGACACCGTCAGGGCTGGCCTCATCCGTTTGTGTGGCTGATTATATCCAGCTTTTCCATGGAGAACCACATTTACCTGTCTCCAGACCTTTGGGACAGCTTCTGACTCTAAAGAAGCATTGAAAAGGTCAGGCAGCAGAGCTACCAGGACTTTAATATCCTTGGATGTATCCTATCTAGTCCCATTGCTTCGTCTAATTTTAGTATGTCTTTCATAGTCTGTCTTTGTACACTTAGTTTTCAGTCTTCTGAAAATCGTTTTGAGGTCTACTCGCTTTCATTTCTATTTGTGTCTGCTTCATTTCTATTTGTGTCTGAGGTGTACTTTCATCTTTGAACACAGAATAGAAATAATTATTGAGAAGTTCTGCTTTTCCCTTAACAGCCTTTGTGTTCTTCCCATTTACTCTTTAGTCTTACAGTCCCCCTTTTGCAATTTCACCTGTCACTAATATAAAAAAGGTCTTGTTCTAAATGGTATGTATAACAATAGAATGCTGTTTGAAAGAAATATTTTCTGGTGACTAGCAGGACTGAACTAGGCACACAAGTGGGCAACAACATTGCATGTTGCTGGGATGGAATAACACTCAGAGATTAGAATTTGGTGTGAAGTTGTGAGCATGTATACTCTTCCCACTTACAGCTGTTTGCTCAGTTCTTCAGCTCTAATTTTTCTGCTCAGCCAAAACAGACACTCAAAATGGATCTCTGAATAATTTTGTCTTAATCTCATTTTTCAGGGTTTTCCCTTGTTCAGCGTCTTGTTTAAGCATTTCAATATATTATAATCATAAAATAACAAGCAAATGTAAATGAAATACCCCAATCAAGGGGAAAATACAAAGGATATATAAAGGAAATAAAACATATACTCTATATCATAGATAGACTGAAGGGATATACAAAGTGAAATATACCGATCCTGTGAAAATCCACATCAGAATATTTACATTGACCCTCAAAAACTGTCAATCCAAGAAATAGTCTAAGGAAAATAGCGTCAGGAATATTTATCCTGAAGGAAATTCTCTAGTTAAACAGAATCAAAGAAAATATATTGAATTCCCTGAAGCGTTATTAAACTCTTTCAGGGAAATTTTAGAAAGAAAGTAGCCCTTAGAGCTAAAACTTTAGGTTTTAATTCCAGGAAAGCTATCCTTCTCAATTGAATAGACATAAACATTTTCCCTGATGTTCCGGTCTGTCCACAAAGGAATATTTGTCTTCTGAAAATACAATTTCAAAAGCATATTCTTATCTGATCCAAAAAGGAAAGTGCCAGTGAAGTAGCTCCAACAAAGCCCACATAAATCTAAACTAGCAACAGAAGAGAACTGATCCATCCTTTCCCCTTTCTTTTGCATTGGCTTAATCCCTTTAGGCAAATAGTAATCTCCAGGAACAAGCAGGAATAAGTCCTCACATATGGTACGTCGGTACCGACGGAGCCTGCGCGGGAAAGCTCCCCAGCTTCCCAGAAGGAAAGCTTTTGGGGCCTCCCACTGCGCATGCGCGCCGCCTTCCTGACCAACTCTCCTCAGTTCTTCTTTTTCCACGGAGCCAGCAGGTCGTGTTCCTGTCACCGCTGAAGAAGTTGTTGTTTTAATTTATTTCTTTGGCCGCGTGTCTGCCTTCCCCTATTCCAGACCAGTACCGCCAGTCTTTTTTCCTTTATTTCTTAAAAAAAAAAAAAAAATCTTCTTTTTTCCTCACTTGGTGTGTTTGTTCTGTGAGGCCTTTAGGCCTTCACAAATTCGCCCTCATGGAGAAACAAGCCTCTGGATTTAAAAAATGCACCAAGTGCAGCGGTACTATTTCAGTCACAGACACCCATGAATGGTGTCTTAAATGTTTGGGGCCTGACCATTCCATTCCGGATTGCCCATCCTGTTCTTTGATGTCTAAACGTGGCTTACAGAACCGGGCAGCCAAGTTTCACATGCTGTTTTCTACAGATACTCCAGCATCGACATCTTCCAGGTCTTCCTCTCCTGATGGATCTCAGGTAACCAAACATTCCTCTGGCAGGTCCTCAAAGGGCAAATCTCCCTCTAAGTATCGAGATACCCCTGGGCTTGACCCTGAGGACCCTGCCCCAGCCAAACAACCCCGGCGGGAAGCTCCGGCTTCCAAAGCTCCTCCTATGGGGTTACAGGTTGACATCGATGGCATGGCCTCGACCGATCACCTGTTAGACTGTTCTGGGGTACCGGCTCATTCATCCGGTACCGACATCCAGACAGTCGTGGCGTCCATGGATCATACAGTTCAATCCATACAGCAGGCCATTTTCGCTTTCATTAAGGCTGCGACGCCCTCGGTACCTTGCCCCAACCACTAGGCCACTCCACTCCAGGTTAACTCATTTTGCTCCCAGATGGGAGCAAATCACATCAGAACAATGGACCCTCTCTATCATCAGAGAGGGCTACAAACTACATTTCTCCAACCTTCCTCCCCATACCATGGTGAGAAGTTTAAATTCTCCCCCATCTCTCCTAGACCTGTTGAGTCAGGAGGTGACCACTCTTCTCGCCCAAAAGGCAATAGAAGAGGTTCCTCCTCCTCAACAGGGATCAGGTTTTTACTCCCCTTATTTTCTCATTCCCAAGAAAACAGGGGGGTACAGACCCATTCTGGATCTCAGAGAATTGAACAAATTTCTATACAAGGAGAAATTCAAGATGCTTTCTCTAGGTACTCTCCTTCCATACCTACAGAGTCAGGATTGGCTTTGTTCTCTAGATCTCAAGGATGCGTACACACATATACTCATCCATCCATCCCACAGAAAATTCCTACGGTTTCTGTTCCAGGGAAAACATTTCCAATACAGAGTACTTCCCTTCGGTCTAGCCTCTGCTCCAAGAGTATTTACCAAATGCATGGCAATAGTAGCTGCATTTCTACGCGCTCTGGGAATTTTTGTCTTCCCATACCTGGACGACTGGCTCATCCGAGCTCCATCTCAGTCCGAGGCTCAGACTTCCCTGGATCGCACCAGACGCATCCTGCAGTATCTGGGACTTGTGATCAATCAGCCAAAGTCTCAACTCACCCCTACACAATCCCTGGAGTTCATAGGGGCCTGGTTGGATACCACCACTGCAAGGGCCTATCTACCTCAGGCCCATTGCCAACGTCTATGCACTTAGCCTCTTAGACTCAGTCCAGAAGCCACTTGACTGCCAGAGAGATGCTACAACTATTAAGCCACATAGCCTCCACAGTGCATGTGGTGCCTTATGCTCGCCTACATATGAGAGCAGCTCAATGGACTTTATCCACCCAGTGGACTCAAGCATCAGGAGCTCTCTCAGACGAAATAGCAAACTCCAATCGTCTCTTTTGGTCTCTCCAATGGTGGATATCCACTCAAAATCTGTTTTTGGGGGCCTCCTTTCAGCCATTGTTGCCCCAAGCAACCCTCACAACAGATGCCTCCCAAACAGGTTGGGGAGCTCATCTTCAAGATCTCTCCACTCAGGGCACTTGGTCTCCACAGGAGACCACCCTTCATATCAACCACTTGGAACTTCGAGCAATCTTTCTAGCTCTCAGAGTTTTTCATACCCTCCTCAGCAACATGACAGTCCTTATTCATACGGACAATCAAGTAGCCATATTTTACATAAACAAACAAGGAGGGACTGGCTCTCTGGCGCTTTGCAACGAAGCTCTAAGATTATGGGCCTTCGCCAGAGAGCATCAAATCCATCTCCTGGCAGTATATCTTCCAGGAATCCAAAACTCTTGGGCAGACAAACTCAGTCGAGTTCTGCTTCCACACGAATGGTCCCTGCACATGGATCAGGTACTCAGAATCTTCCAGAAATGGGGAACCCTGGACATAGACCTCTTTGCAAGTCTGTGGAATGCCAAACTTCCCCGGTTCTGTTCCAGAATTCCGTGTCAGGGAGTTCAGGCCAAGGATGCCTTCCTCCTGCATTGGGGTCAGGGCTTCCGGTATGCCTTTCCACCCATTCCTTTGATTCCCAAGACTCTGTTCAAACTTCAAAGAGATCAAGGGTCCATGATCCTCATAGCTCCACGCTGGCCACGCCAAGTGTGGTACCCTCTACTTCTGCATCTCTCCCAAGCCCCCTCCCTGGACTTGGGAGCAGCTCCAGACCTTCTGTCTCAGGAGGAGGGGACTTTGTGGCACCCAAACCCCAAGTCCCTTCACCTCAGAGCTTGGTTACTGAAGGCCTAGACCTTCAACACCTCCATCTTTCGCAGCAAGTGAAGGATATCCTACATGCCTCTAGGAAACCTTCCACTAGGCGTTCTTACGCTTTTAAATGGAAAAGATTTTCCATTTGGTGTGCTCAAAAGGGTCTTAACCCTCTAGCACTCCCCTTGAATTCTCTTTTGGAATATCTCCTGCATCTCTCCAATGCAGGACTCAAAACGAATTCAGTAAGAGTCCATTTGAGTGCTATTGCGGCATCACTTAAGCCTATCAATGGACAACCTGTTTCCTCTCATCCTCTTATTGCAAGATTCATGAGAGGCCTAACCTTAACTAAACCTCCCATTCGACCTCCTCCGGTGGCATGGGACTTAAACTTGGTTCTTGGTCAGCTTATGAAGCCACCTTTTGAACCTTTAGCCACTACCTCCTTGAAATTTCTTTCCTGGAAGATTATTTTTCTTATTGCAGTCACCTCAGCTCGCCGTATCAGTGAACTGCAAGCTCTAGTGGCTAATCCACCTTATACAAGGTTCCATCATGATAAGGTGGTCCTTAGGACCAATCCCCACTTTATGCCTAAAGTGGTCTCCCCTTTTCATCTTAATCAAGAGGTATATTTACCTGTCTTTTTTCCAGCTCCTCACGCATCCAATGCAGAGAGGAACCTTCATACTCTAGACTGTAAAAGAGCTCTTGCCTTTTACCTCCACAGGACACAGCAACATCGAAAGTCTTCTCAGCTTTTTGTTGCTTTTGATCCTTCTCATTTAGGACTTCCAGTCTCCAAAAGAACACTCTCCAATTGGATTGCTCAGTGTATCTCTTTTGCTTACCAGAGTAAGAACCTTTCTCTGGAGGGCCATGTCACCGCTCACAACGTGAGGGCCATGGCCACCTCTATGGCTCATTTAAACTCTGTGTCCATTGACCAGATCTGTCGAGCAGCCACCTGGGCCTCGGTTCATACCTTTACAGCCCATTACTGTTTGGACAAGGACTCCCGCCGGGATGCCTTGTTTGGTCAGGCTGTCCTCAAACACCTGTTCCATTCTTGAACAACTCCAGCCCACCTTCCCTGAATGGATGCCTGAGATCCATAGGAAGATGAGGAACCTTTCAGGGTCTCATACCCTTCAGGGATCTCCCAGGCATCTTAGCTAGGGAGTCCCCATATGTGAGGACTTATTCCTGCTTGTTCCTGGAGATAGCACAGTTACTTACCTGTAACAGGTGATCTCTGGGAACAGCAGAAATTAGTCCTCACAACCCACCCGCCTCCCCTGGGAGTTGTATCTATCTCTCTCTTTCCTTTCCTCTCTCTATTGTCTCAGCTTTAAACTCGAACTGAGGAGAGTTGGTCAGGAAGGCGGGAAGGCAGCGCGCATGCGCAGTGGGAGGCCCCAAAAGCTTTCCTTCTGGGGAGCTTTCCTGCGCAGGCTCCGTCGGTACCGACGTACCATATGTGAGGACTAATTCCTGCTGTTCCCAGAGATCACTTGTTACAGGTAAGTAACTGTGCTATATTAGAGTATCTCCAGGAACAAGCAGGAATGAGTCTTCACATATGGGTATCATCGGTACCGACGGAGCCTGCGCGGAAACGCTCCCCAGCGTCCAATCAGAATGCTTTTGGGAGCATCCCACCACGTCTGCGTGCTGCCTTCCTGCCTTTTCCAACTGTCTCTCCTCAGTTTTCCGCGGAGCCGGCAGGACGTATTCCTGTCACTGCAGAAAATTCTTCTTTTTTTTTTTTACTTTTTTGTGGTCGCGTCTGCCTTCCCTCGACGCTACCGGTACCGCCGGTACTTTTCTTTCTTTTTCCTGAAGAATTTCTTCTTTCCTTAGAATTTTTTTCCTGTTTAGTGCCTGACGTTTCCTAGGCCACTAGGCCTCTACCCTTCTGTTATGGAAAAGCCAGCCACTATCCTTAAGAAATGCTCAAAGTGTGGCGGTACAGATATTTTTTCAGAAACTCATACTTGGTGTCTAAAATGTTTAGGTCCTGACCATTGCCCTCTGGAGTGTCTCTCCTGCTGGAGCTCAAACAGAAGAAGTCTTCAGAATCGAGCAGAACTCGATACCCGGTTCACATCCCCTTTGATGTTACCAGCTAGAATATCTTCTTCACAGGATCAGGTAACCAAGCAAAAGTCTGTAAAGACCAGCCAGTCCTCGAGTGGTTGATCTCCTTCCCAGCATCGAGGTGGCTTCGGCCTTGCCCTCGAGAACATCTTGGCAATAAAGCCCCGGCGGGAGTCTTCGGGCTCCAAAGCATTAACGGGGCTCCGGGTTGTTCCCGAGGTTCTTACCTCGATGAACATACCTGGGCTATGCTCGGTGGTTGTGGCCGCTTCGGGCGGTACCGACACCCCGGCATCGGCTATGGTGATGGATGAAACACTCCTCACCGATGAACGTAGTCTAGCACTCTCGGCTACTTCGGTACCGATAGAGTTGCTGCAGAGACAGTTCCTCGAGTATCGGTATCGCCTTCGGTACCAGTATCGGTATCGGTGTCGGTACCGTCCATGCTTACTTCGACAGAATCGCTTCCCTCGATGCCGAGCCTGGAATCGATCTCTAGCATGGAAGATTCGGTACTGACTCGTCTCGGTACCGACCTCGGGCGGTACCAAAGACCTCGCTTTAAAGAAAATCTGATGCTTCATCCTTTTCAGTCTCCGATCCTGATGACTGGGATGAATCCATCGGTACCAAGGCTGATTTTTCTACAAGTCTAGCCTTTACCCCTCATTTTAAAGAGTCCTCTTCGGGGGAGATTTCTTTTCAAGCTTTTCTGCTTGATATGGCAAAGCTACTTGCCATTTCTATACCTGGTAAAGAATCCTTACCGGGGAATTCAGAGACACTGCAATTTCCCTGGATTCCAAATGAGGTGGTCATGCTTCCTGTGCATCAGATCTTACAAGATCTACTATGAAGAATGTGGGAAACTCCTTTAACGGTATCCCCACATTCCAAGACACTTGACACTATGTACAAGGTGCCACCTTCTCCAGGTTTTCAAAAGACTCAACTTCCTCATCATTCTATTGTTGTGGAATCAGCAGTGAGGCGTATTAAGAGTGCAAAGAAGCACTCTTCTTATCCGCCAGGTCGTGAGTCTAGGACTTTAGATGCCTTTGGACGTCGATGCTTCCAGGCATCCATGCTTTCAGCAAAAATTATCTCTCATATTTTCTATATGGAATTATCTCTTGAAGGGGTCACAAAGAACTTAAAGTTTTTGAACCTTTTTCTTCCAGAGCATAAAAGAGCAGACTATTCCTTATTAGTCAATCATGCTCAAAATATCTCTAGGTTCCTTAATTGTGCTTCCCTGAACTGTTTTGAGTCTGTTAGCAGAACTTCTGCTATAGCCATAGGAGCACGACGCTTAGCCTGGCTCCAAGTTTCTGACTTGGACAGATGGGTTCAGGAAAGGCTGGGAAATACTCCTTGTACTGGTGACAATCTCTTCAACAAGGAGGCTTTATTTCAAGCTAATCAGTTGAGCACTGATGCTGTTACTTTCAGAGGATTGTCCTCTATCCCAGCTAATAAAAAAATCTCATAAAAAGCTTTATTCCCCCAAGGGGAAAAAGTTTTATCCATCTTCTACCCATTCTACAGATGTTTCCAAAGATGGGCAACACCACACCAGACTAAGAAAATCAAAACCTCAACAGACTCAGCAAACCCAGCAATCGCAGGGTTTCTGATATTTTATTCACTTTTTCTGGGTGAGGTTTAGAACTTGAACCTACTTCTTTTCAACAGAAGCATCTAAAAGTCATCTCATCCATGCTGAGATATCAGTCATACATTGACTCAATCCTCTGCTCTGGGCATGAATCTCTTGCTACAAGAGAAATCTATCCTTCTAGCTAAGAGCTATTAAGGACTATCATACCCCAGAGATAAAAGGTTTCTCCTTTTAAAACGAAAAGGAGAACTAACAACAGGGTGAACTATACCTTTCACCTTGTCAGTTTTCCTGTACGAGGATATCTCATACTTTTTTTTTTTTAATTGAAATTTATACATATTACAAAGAAAATCACAGGAGTAAATACTCAAACAAGTACATAATAATACAAAGCAATATTATATCACTAAACCCTAGAACAAGTCCACATTAAGGAGGTGGATCATTTTCTAGATCCAAAAGAACACTTATGACACCCAACACTAGTTCCTGAACAAAAAACCAACAAAATTCCTTTTAACTAATCAGGAGACCTGAAATACAACTAAAGAAAACCATTCCATGAATCAAGCCTTGCCTTTCAAAAAGTCTAACAGTTGTTCAACTGCAAAAAAAAAAAAAAATAACGTTTCCCCTGAAATACTACATGGCATTTACAGGGGAACTTCAGGTAAAATAAAGCCCCCAGAGCCAAGACCCGCGGACGTACCTCCAAAAAGGCTTTCCGACGGATCTGGGTGGCTCTGGAGACATCAGGAAATATTTGTATCAATTGACCACAGTACTTTTCATCCTTTTTTTTAAAATAGGCACGTAAAACTTTCTCCTTATCCAGTTCCGAAATAAAAGTGACTAATAATGTAGCTCGTGTTGCGATATCATCTTTGGAAGACTCCAGAAACCCGGAGAGATCCAAAGTAGAGGAAACAACCTTGTCATAACACATAGCTGCAGCACCATTACCATCTCCCGCATTAACAGGAGTCACTTTACCCGAGGGTAAGTAGTAAATTTTTGACAAACCCATCTCTTCAGCATTGGAAAATAACAAAACCTCTTTCAGGTATTTATAAAAAAGAATAGAAGGAGATAAGTAGTGGGTCTTGGGGAAATTTAACAGCCGTAAGTTCCTAGATCGCAAAACATTTTCTAAATTCTCTTCTTGCCTACATAATAAAGAAACATCCTGAGACAATTTAAAAGGTAAATCAGAATGAGAGGATTGACGAGCCTCCAAAGCCACAGCAGCTGTTTCCAAAGTCACTAAACGATTCTCATGATCTTTAAATGTAGACACAGTTTCTTTAGTAAAGTCAGAAACTTTTTGAAGAGAAGCAGTTAATGACGCCTCCATCCGGGCAACTATAGCCCAAACATCCTTCAATGAAATATCGGTGGGCGGAACCACTTCTGGAACAGCAGAAACAAAAGTAACCACAGATGGAATTGAAGGAGACAAAGTATCTGGGCGAGTATCCAACTTGAGAAAAGAATCCGGCAAAAGGCCTGAACCGACAGCCCCATTACTAGCCGAAAAGGGCATAATGGCGGCATCGGAAATAGACAAGGGATCCTGAAGGGGTGCACTACGGTGCATGAGAGTTATTGGTTATGGGGAAGCGGAAAAAGAAGGCTGTCTGCTCTACTCAGTCCAAGGCGGTCAAAGTGGTTGGTCCCATGGACGCTCATGTCCGTGCTGGTGATCCTTTGAAAATGTATTCTACATCTTCCGACATCTCTGTGAATGTTTCAACCGTGAGTACGCCCCTATGTGATCCCTCTCAGAAAACAGGGGATATCTCATACTTTTAACTGCAAGGGGACCCTATCCTTTCAAAGACTTACTAAATTGTAAGTCTTCTCAACTCTGTATTAATTTCTATCCCTCTTAGTCCAGACATTCAGTCTTTAAGATTACTACTAATCAACTGGAGGGCTTATCCGCTAAGCCATAGGTTTTTCTTCAAAACCTACTCCAGTAACTAGTTTCCATACAGAGTTTTCTCCCCTTTTTTGCACTTCATCTCCTTCTCACATATCTTTTTAAGGCAGCTATTTAGACAGAAATTGGGTATTACTACTACAAATTATGTCTGTCAGTCCTCTCCAACCTATGGGACCTAACTTTTATGCTGCCTTAATAACAGTTAAGTCCAAAGGAGATCCAGAACTCATTTGGACTATTTATTGTTGCAGGCATCAGGCCTGTCTACTATTCTTAGCCACGTTCAGTTCTCTTGGCTCCAACAGACTAGATTAGGTTGCACACTGGCTATTCAACAGCCAGATCTAAGCAACCTACAACATGCTCTGCAATTCTACAACAAAGCTCTGCAACTGTGGGTCTTTGCCAGAGAGCCTCAAAGCTACTCCTAATAGGTAGCTGGCCAGATAGTTAATAAGGGCTTCAACTGGTAGACTCTACCAGTCATGTTCCTACATGACTGTTTTTTTCCTACTTTTACCATATTTTTTATTTATTTATTTATTTACATTCTCTTATATACCGCACTATTCAGCATCAGCGCGGTTTACACAGAACAAAGGTCTCAGTACAATAACAAGCATGAGTTTACAGATAACAAGGGAAGGAACTTGGATAACAAGGGAAACTATTTACAGTCTATTTACAGATGTAATACTACTGAATGAATACAGGTTAATAGGAACAGGTGCTATGAAAATATTCAATAATCAAAGTGATTCATCACATGTCTGTTGTTGAGAAACCACGAAGCTGGGTATCTGGGTGGGATCACTAATGTCAATGAGTATCGATGTCTCAATAAGATGTTTATTAAAGAGATGGAATTTGAGAGCTTTCCTGAATTGTGATAAACTAGTGATAGCCCGAATGCCAGGAGGTAGTGTATTCCAGCACCTAGGGGCACAGAGGATAAAGGCTCTCTTGGCTGTGGAGGAAGAGCAGCTTGTAAGGGCCTTTGGGAGTTTTAAGGAGTTGATGGCTGAGGATCTTCTTGCTCTGTTTGGTGTGGTAGTATTAATAAGGTCAGATAAGGAAGGAGCGGAAAGCTTGTTGAGAGCTTTGAAAGTAAGGAGTAGAGTTTTGAAGATAATTCTGGCATGAATGGGTAGCCAATGTAATTTAATCAGCAAAGGAGTAACATGGTCAGTCCTGGTGGCCCCCTGGAGTACCCTTGCTGCAGCATTCATGGCCAGCTGTAAAGGGTATTCTTTAAAATTGTAAAGGGTATTCTTTAAACTGTAAAGGGTAAAGGGTAAACTGTAAAGGGTATTCTTTAAAATTTCCTTTTAAGAAAAGGTAACCAGGGTTTAGACCACGTGAAAGTGTAGAAAATTGCACAATTCCCTGGTTGTTCCACATCTCACTGGAAATTCCTCAACAGGGATGCATTTTTTTCACTGCAGTTGGTCCTTATTCACTACTCTCCTTCTAATTTCCTATACTTCATAGAAACATAGAAACATGATGACAGAAAAAGACCACATGGCCTATCTAGTCTGTCCTTCCATATCCTTCCATAGCTGTTTATTAAAAATCATAATCCTAAAAAGGTGATAAAAATTAAGGAAATTACTACATTTTTATTATTATTACCTTAATAATACACTTATATTGTCTGTCATACTCAAGCTTTTATTCATGGTAGCTTATGTTAAACAGGAGAACGCATGATACTCATATTGCCCTCATAAAGAGGCAAACATGGTATCCCCTTATATTGCGTCTTTTCTCCAGCTACTAATTGAAATTGTAGAAGGATCCAGACTTGCTGTCTTAAGACTAAGGATCTCCTCTGCACTCATTCACGTACGTCTCGAGACCTGGTTATTCAGGGGCTAGATCTTTTCAAGAAGTCTAATCCTATCCCTGTAAGTGAAGAACATATTACCAGTTTCCATGAAACTTTCTCTATAGTTCTTCCATATTTAACCAGACAGAGATTCTCTATCAAGATTATCAAGTAGGTCTTAATCCTTCTTGTTATTGAGTCAATCTCTATACATCATCTGACTTTGAAAGATTTGTCTACTGTCCATATTAATGCTGCCCCAGCATACCATAAACTCAGTGGACAACCAATTTCTATGGTAGTTTACCAAATACCTTCTTTTACCATTACCTTTTAGGTTACATCACACCTGAAGCTCTACATGTAAAGTCTTCATCATAAGTGACATCACTTACAAAGACTTTTACTGATCTTCAAAAAATTGGAGGCTCAACGCCTAGTACAAATATCTTTCTCTTTCATTGAAATAAAGGGGGTCTTAAAGACCTATCCCCTTTTTTCTGCAAAGGGTATTTCTACCTTTTTCATCCAAGCCAGTCAGATTATCTCCACTCTTCCTAGGACCTTATTCTGCTCCAAGGACAAGAAGTTCAATTTTTTGGACTTTACGGAAGCTTTACCTATTCTCAAAAGTCCAACCTCATTGAACTCCCCCAGTACTTCTTCTAGGGTTAGTTCTGGCCATGAGGACTTCTCATCTCTTCCTGTATTGCAAAATTATTTTTTCCTCTACTTCACATTAAAGGAATTTCTCTGAGGATAATGATCTGGCTCTCAACCACAGACCCTTATTACCCTTAACAAATATTTTGCAATATTTCTGAGTGAGATCCACATTAGATAATTAAGACTCAATTTTTTTCTAATATTATGATTTACACAAGGACTCCCCTCTGGATACCTTGTTTAGTTAAGCTGTTTCACAGCATCTCTTTTTCTTTTCTAGTTCAACTCCTACCCTCCATCCCTTGGATGCCTGAGGTTTTAAGGGATAAGCATGGCCCATCTTTAGATTGCAACATGCTGGGGCCTCCTTCAGGCATCTCAGCTTGGGAGTCCCCATATGTGAAGACTCATTCCTGCTTGTTCCTGGAGATAGCACAGTTACTTACCTGTAACAGGTGATCTCTGGGAACAGCAAGAATAAGTCTTCACAACCCACCCACCTCCCCTAGGAGTTGTATCTTTCTATCTCTTTCCCTTCTCTCTCTCTCTTTGTCTCAGCTTAAAACTCAACTGAGGAGAGACAGTTGGGAAAGGCGGGAAGGCAGCACGCAGGCGTGGTGGGATGCTCCCAAAAGCGTTCTGATTGGACGCTGGGGAGCGTTCCCGCACAAGCTCTGTCGGTACCAACGATACCCATATGTGAAGACTTATTCCTGTGCTTTCACATCAGAATATAATAAAACCTCTCCCAAGTACATCTGTAATAAGATCAAAGGGAGGGGAGGGAGAGATTAGAAACAGAAACATAGAAAATGACGACAGAAAAAGACCACATGGCCTATCTAGTTTGTCCTTCCATATCAACAACTACAACCGTCCCCTTTTTTCCTTTAGAGATCCTCTGTGTTTGTCTCATACTTTTTTTGAATTCAGATACTGTCCTCATCTCTACCACCTCCACTGGGAGACTATTCCACGGATCCACCACTCTTTCCGTAAGAAATATTTCAGCATATCACTCGTGAATCTATCCCCTTTCACCCTCATTCCATGTCCCCTCATAGCAGAACTTGCTTTCAATCGAAAGAAGCTCTCCCCCTGTGCTTTTATGCCACAGAGGTATTTAAACGTCTCAATCATATCTCCTCTATCCCGCCTTTCCTCTAAGGTGTACATATTGAGATCCTTAAGTCTGTCCTCATATGCTTAATAATGAAGACCACTAACCATTTTGGTAGCCACCCTCTGTATTAACTCCATCCTGTTTATATCCTTTTGAAGGTGCGGACTCCAGAATTGCACACAATGTTCCCTCTAATTTTCTGTAGGCTGTGTGCGCATAAAACATCAGCTGTGCAGCTTTTGAAGGAAGGTTAAATTTTTGTGCGCCACATAACGACACTTGGAGTTATATAAATTAAAATTTGACTACACGTCAGAATACAGTATGTACACCACATTGATTGCACTAGAAAATATTGTAGAACTTGTGAAAAGCATAAATACACAACAACTTTTCAATTTTAAGAACGTCTGTGTTTTCTATCAGAATCAGAACCGTAATTTTTCTGCGCTCTGTTGTAAAGTATGTGCACTCACTCGGTGAGGTGTGTGCGCGCGCACACGCGCACAGCTTAGAGGGAACAGTGAATGCTGTCAGACGGCTGCCTGGGTGAGAATCTTCACAGTCTTGTCAAGTGCATATTTCTATATGATTTGCAAGGTATTGTGGGCAATGTAGTTCATTCACACCAGACACAGCTGCTGACAATAATTTAGTTGTGCTCTTGGGTAAAGCCAATAAGATATTTATTTATGGGGTTATTTCTCCCAACACAGATATGCTTGGTAGCACATAAATTAGGTTACTTGCTTTCAGTGTTAACTTGGAAAAACAAAGTCAAAATCAGGAAAACAACAAATGAAAAGCCACAAAGCAAGAAACAAACTGTTCTTTTCAGGTTAACTTCTGATTACTTCCCACATAGATACAGAAGTGATTCTCTCCTAGCTCACAAGCAATTAGGTAAGGCTTAATTGCTAGCAGTTATCCAGCTGAAACCCCTTAGCTGGCTTGCTTTCTACTGTGTGGGTAAAATCCTGCTTCAGGAGCTTTTCTGAGTAGATTAAAGAACAAATTTGTATTTCTTTGTGATGGTGGCTGTACTTTATAACAGAAAGTTACCAACGGAGTTTAGATAGAGAACAATCCATATAAATACATTCTTCATCTGCAATCATTTCCCCATCTTCAACAAGCATTGGTTCAATATCATGGATTGGCACAGATGAATCTCTCAATGGAGCATTTTCAGGAGAATACTTGTTTCCCTGCTGTCTTTCAAGGTTATAGCTAGGGCATAGATCAGTGTTCATACCTGAGCTTCCATTGCTGCTAGAGTTCCTCTCTATATAGCCTGGCCAGTATGTAGTCCAGTTCTTATGTCCAGCCTTCCAATCCAGATCCCTGGACACTGGATCCCTCTTCACATACCTTCTGGCACAGGTCTTAGGGTCCCTTCCACGTGCAGCCGTCTCCCTCACAGGTAGCCTCTGGTGATTCCTAGCTCTGCAGCACCATTCCTCTGGCTTTCCCCAGTCCAGTGGTGTATGCTGGCCCTTGGAATACCTCCCAGTATACGTACTGCTTTGGACTCTTCTAGACCTCTCAAAGGCTTTTCTCCTCTTTCTTCCAGAGGGTTTCTTTCCCTCTCTGTCCGTCCGGTTTGGCTTCTGCATCTGATGATCCTTCAGATGAAACTGATGATCCTTCTCTGGATATCCAAGGTGATCATGAAGATGGTCATCTGTAGAATAAACTCTACTCTTATTCTGCTTAGATGAGTGCTCCTCCCTAACACAGCGCAGCTGTGCTGAATCAGGCCCTGCCCTTTGAGATGAGTGCTTAGGGATTACCTCATAGCCCTCCTGATTGAACACACGTTTCCCCACTTCAGCTCCTCTAATGGCTGTTGGAAACCTGGTGCATTCTGGGACTGGTAGTCTTTTATGGGAAAATTCTGTTTTCTTATTTCTACCAGAACTGACAGGTTGCTTGTTCAGAGTCACTTCACCTTTTCTATAGCTCCTTCCTGAGCTATGATAAGCTTCCTTATCACAATGCACACAATACTCCAAATGAGGTCGCACCAAAGGCTTATACAGAGGTACTATCACCTCCTTTTTTTTCTGCTAGCCATTCCTCTCCCTATGCACCAAAGCATCTTTCTAGCTTTTGCTGTCGCCTTTTCTACCTGTTTAGCTACTTTAAGATCATCAGATGCAACCACGCCTAGGTCCTGCTCTTCTTTAGTAGACAAAAGTACTTCACCCCCTATACTATATTGCTCACTTGGATTGCTGCAGCCCAAATGCATGACCTTGCATTTTTTAACATTAAATCCCAGCTGCCAAATTCTAGACCATTCTTCAAGCTTAGCTAGATCCCTCCTCATGTTACCTACACCTTCCTGGGTGTCTACTCTATTGCAGATTTTGGTATCATTCGCAAAGAGGCAAACCTTACCCGACAGCCATTCCGCTATATCACTAACAAAGATGTTAGAGAATCTGTCCAAGGACAGATCCCTGGGGCACGCCACTGGTAACTTCCTTCTCAGAGTCAGCTCCTTACCTGTACCCTTTGTTGCCTCCCACTCAACCAATTTCTAACCCACTCAGTAACTATAGGGTCCATTCCTAAGGTACTCAGTTTGTTTATAAGTCGCCTTTGAGGAATGGTGTCAAAGGCTTTACTGAAATCTAAATACACCACATCTAGGGCTCTCCCTCGGTCCAACTCCCTGGTAACCCCGTCAAAGAAATCAATCGGATTTGTCTGACAAGACCTGCCTCTGGTGAATCCATGCTGCCTCAGATCCTGTAATCCTATTTTCTCCAGGACCAAGCAGGAAGTCAGTCCTCACATATGGGTGACATCGACGTCGATGAAGCTCTTGCGGAGCATTTCCGCAGCTTTCCATGAAAGCCTTTGGGAATGCAGGCACGCATGCGCGGTTCCCTTCCCGCCTAAAGGTGCCATCTTACTTCAGTCTCTCGTTTTCCGTGAAACCCGCCGTCCTCGTCATCCCGGAAAATTGTTTGACTTTTTTGCGATTTCGCTATTTTTTCGTCTCCAGTTTGACGCCGGTTCCCCTCCCGCCGGGTTCGGTACACTGGCATCGAGCCCGATCTTCTTTTTTCATTTTTTGCCCTTAGTGGCTGGCGTTCGCGCCCTTTTTTCTTTTTCCCTGGAAGGCCGGTCCTTCGACCTCGCGGGGACTCTTTTTTTTTCCCCGATTGCTTCCAGTGGTTTTAAGAAGTGTGATCGGTGTAAGAAACTGATGTCTCTCACCGACACACACGACTGCTGCGTCCGGTGCCTCAGTCCTGATCACGACCCTAAGACGTGTGGACCATGTGGGAAGATGTCTTCCAAGGCACTGCGAAGTCGTCAGCACCAGAAAGAAAGGCTCTTTTCTGACTCGTCCTCCGGCCGGGCCCAGACCTCGTCTGAGGCCTCGACATCTCGGGAGTCAGATCCCGAGCACCGTCGTGGCTCCTCGGAACGGGGGTCACCGGACTGGGAACGCAAGAGGAAGAAACGGCTCGTGAGGGCGTCGTCGGAAGAGGTCCCGGGGTCCTTGAGAACTCGGTCTCAGACCCCCGACCGTCGCCCCGGGCCTGTGGAACAGGAGAAGCCTTCCAAAGTTCCTCGACTGGAGCCGGAGTCTGCTGGACACGTAAGTCCTGTAGTCCTCGTGGACTCTCCTCCCAGGGAGCCGACGTCGGGCCCGGCGCCGCCGGGGCCCGAGTCGGGAGCTGCTGAGTCTCCTGAGCTGGGTCTCAGGTTTGACAGCCTTGGAGAGCAGACTGTTTGCCTTCATGGAACAGCAGCAGGCACTGATTGCCAGCTTGTCTAGCGCATCTGCCCCGACCACCGGGACATCGACCTCGAAGTCGACCCCGGAGACCGAGCCGATACTCAAGACCATGAAGGCTCGAGGTCGACCTCGGTCGCGGTCTCCCTCGACCTCCCGTTCAGGACCGAGGGCGTCGACGCCGCTGCCCTCGGCGTCGGGGTGGGTGCTCGCAGGCCCCGCGAGGTCAGACTCCGATTCCTCATCGGACGAGTCCGCATGGTAGACGGAGGACGAGGAGTCTCCCGACACCTTTAAGACTCGGTGCGTCCCATCGAACTCACCGCAGTCTGAGCCCTGGAGTAGATCCCCTCCGGAGGATACCCGGTTCTCGGAGTTTGTTCGGGATATGGCCACTGCGTTGGCTATCCCTGCGGACCCCGAGGAGGAGCCTCGAGCCGAGGAGCTCGAGGCGCTGCAGTACGACTCTCCTCCGAAGGAGGCCTTTACTGTCCCGGTTCCTCCGATGCTGGAATGACTCCTCTTCCGTATATGGGAGGCACCGGCCTCGGCGCCGGTTTTAAGCAAGCGGGTCGATTCGATCTATCGACTCCGGAAGAGTCCTGGCTTTCAGAAGGCGCAGCTACCACACCATTCCATGGTGGTGGAATCGGCCATGCATCGCCTGAAAAGTCAGAAGATGCACCTCGATGGTTTTGGTAGAAAGTGCTTCCAGGGCTCGATGCATGCTTGCCGTGTCCAGTCTTACCCAGCTGTACATGGGCATGTACTTGCGAGACCTGGCCAAGGAACTGGCCGGGTTCTCTGCTGGTCTCTCCGGGGAACCCTTGCAGAGGTTCAAGTCCTTGTCCTCGGGGATCCGGGAATGTTCTAAGTTTATGTCCTGTGCTGCCTACGATGGCTTCGAGGCTTCGGCCTGTCTTGCAGCAGCCGGCATCGCAGCTCGATGCCAGGCATGGCTGCAGTCATCGGACCTCGAGCCATGGGTTCAGGACAAGTTGGTCGATGTCCCTTGCCGAGGTGAGAACCTTTTTGGCAAGCCCATGACCGAGAAGGCCGCACAGCTCGAGACTGAGCACCTCACATGGACAAACCTCTGCCCCTTCTCACAAGAAGAAGTGCTCGGGTAAGAAGTCCTTTTACCCGAGGAAGGGCACTGCCTACAAACAGTACCCACAATATCAGGCTGCCCAAGCTGCCCCTCAGAGTCAGCAAGCCAAGGGGCAGGGTAATGGGCCCCGTAGGCAGAGGACCCCCAAGCCTCCGGCCCCTGCTCCCACTCAGCAGGGTGGGGGCTTTTGACTCCTTAGGCATAGCCTCTCCGTCCCTGCTCTCCCAACCCTGCACAGGAGGTCGCCTCGCCCTGTTTGCCCACCAGTGGCCACTCATCACTGGAGACAGTTGGGTGTTAAGCATAGTCCACAGGGGCTATGCACTGCACTTCCAGTAACTGCCTCCTCCATACTTCCCAGGGGAGCCTCCAAGGCCTCCCCTGCACACAGATCTTCTCCTTCAGAGCTCCAGGGTCTGTTGGTGGACAGGGCGGTGGAGCCTGTGCCTCCCCACTTGCAAGGTCGAGGGTTTTACTCCAGGTATTTCCTGGTACCCAAAAGAACCGGTGGCCTTCGACCTATTCTGGATCTCAGAAACCTCAAGTTCCTAGAGAAGGAAAAGTTCAAGATGCTTACTCTTGGAACACTTCTACCCTACCTCCAGCAGGGAGATTGGCAATGCTCCTTAGATCTAAAGGATGCGTATACTGACATCCTCATTCATCCAGACCACAGAAAGTATCTCAGGTTCATTGTGGGAAGAAATCATTACACAGGTACACTACCAAAAAACTGCCTCCAGTTTTGCAACTGATTCCTATAAATTTTGGGGTGCTGAATCCAGGAAAAATAGCCAAAATGTTCCATCACGTCACGTTTTCTTGCAAAATTAGATTTCTTACCCATATAAGGAATGTTCACATAATTTCTTTTTAGCCGACTGCAGTTTATTTTCTTGGTCCAAAATAGAGGTTGTAATGGTTAACTAACTAGAAACACTCTCTCATGATATTTTAGAGTGTTTTGTATTCATTTTATACATTAACAGGACAATTGGGAGGCGGGGGGCTAAATCCAGTACTCGCGCTGGCGCATGTTCTTTCCTGTTCGCCTCGCCTCGTTCGCTCGCTCAAACACGGTGGTTGCGACATGAACGTTCCTGTCAAATTTCAGTTTCTTGCAAGTTCATTATTACCTTTTGTTTGCTCAGTCGTAATCCAGCTTTATTCCGAAGTGGTTCACTACAGTTGTAGTTTGCAGTGCTGTGTATTTGTGATGGCTCACAGAGACAGAGGTTGCGTCAACTCTCCGGACAGTTTTTGTTTTATTTGTGGGGAATATACCGTGAAAAAGCGGCAGAGGAACATTTCTGCATTTATTTAAAAAGTATATTTCGCCTATTTCGGTTTGAAGTTAGGCGATCAAGACAAACCGTGGGCTCCTCACAAAGTGTACAAGACATGTGAGGAAGATCTACGCTTATGGATGAAAGGTAAAAAACAAGCATTTCGTTTCGGAATACCTATGATGTGGCGTGAACAAAGAGACCACAGCAGTGACTGCTATTTTTGCTCTTGCATTGTGAAGGGATACTACTTTAAAAATAAGAACGTAATAAGTTACCCCAACCTTCCCTCAGCAATTAGGCCTATGCCTCATAGCAACGAAGTACCTGTGCCTGAACCACCAAAATCTTTGGATCATATTTGTGTGGACGGTTCTGATCATGATGAGACTCATCAGATGGCTTTTCCCGATGAGTCCAGTACTTCCGAGTTTGAAACTGAACCAGATCCGAAACCTGAACTTTTCTCTCAAGCTGAATTGAATGATTTAGTCCGGGATTTAGGACTCCCAAAAGATGCTGCCCAACTGCTAGGTTCTCGGCTTAAACAGAAAAATCTATTGTCACCAGGAACAACTTTTTATTGGTACCGCAACCGCGAGACACAATTTTTGAAGTATTTCAGCAAAGAGGAAGATTTGGTATTTTGCAACGATATATACGGAGTGATGGAAAAGTTTAAACTCAAGTATGATCCTGCTGAATGGCGGCTGTTCATTGATTCGTCAAAAGACAGTATAAAAGGTGTTCTTCATAATGGCAACACATTCGCTTCAGTTCCTATTGCTCACTCTGTTATTCTCCAAGAAAAATACGAGAATTTGGCCCCGATTCTTCAGAAGATTCGTTATGATGAGCATAAGTGGATGATTTGTGGAGACTTTAAAATTCTATCCATGCTATTAGGGCAGCAATCCGGTTTCACCAAATATCCCTGCTTCCTTTGCTTGTGGGATAGCCGGGCCCGCGACCTACACTGGGGGAAAAAAGACTGGCCAATTCGGGAGTATTTGAGACCCAGTGAGAAAAATGTTCTTCATGAGAGCTTGATACCTCGTGATAAAATTCTATTACCACCTCTCCACATTAAGTTGGGTCTCATTAAGCAATTCATCAAGTCCCTTCCAAAAGATGGTGAGTGCTTTCGGTACCTTTGCTCAAAGTTCCCCCGACTTTCTGAAGCAAAGCTAAAGGAAGGAGTGTTTGTTGGCCCTGATATAAGGAAACTCATTTCAGATGGAGCATTCGCTGAAACGATGTCTGAGAAGGAAAAAGAAGCCTGGGATTCCTTCAAGGATGTTGTTCTCAAATTCTTGGGGAACCGGCGGGATGAGAACTATAAGGATATTGTTGCCAGGATGCTCAATGCCTTCAAAGAACAAGGCTGTAACATGAGCCTGAAAGTCCATTTCTTGCACTCCCATGTGAACTACTTTCCCGAAAACCTGGGGGCGTACAGTGAAGAACAAGGTGAAAGGTTTCACCAGGACATCAAGGACGCAGAGAGAAGGTACCAAGGAAGATGGAACACCACTATGATGGCTGATTTCTGCTGGTTGCTGCTGCGGGAAACCCCAGATGAAAAATACGCCAAGCAGCGCACCAAGAGAAGCATTCGGGGGAAGAAGAAACGGGCCCACCAGGAGATTGATTGACCCAAGAATGACTTTAAAATCTAAACTGTGTTGACAAATATCGTGTTTTTACTAAACTTTGAAATAAAAATTTGCTAGTTATTACCACAGTGTCGGATCTCATTTATTAGAATTTTATTTTCACACCATCGGGTGTTTGTCTTCATGTATTGCAATGGTGCGGTTTGCGTTTTCTATTCTTACATACATACCTGTACAACATTTTTTGCACATTTCTTTGCTTTGCTTTGTGTCTAACCTCGCTCTTATATGCTCAATGTTTGTGCACATGTATGTGGCTGTTTTAAGTGCAGACAATTTTGCTACCATTACAGTGTGTTTTGTTGACATTACTCTATTCTTATGTGCTGCCTTGTTACAATTTTCTTTATTCTTATTTGAACAACTACTAAACAATTAGTATAAAGAATTCATCCAAGAAACTTTTATCTCGATCGCACTCAATCTGAAACGTTCACCTCAAACTGCTAACCCAATGTAGCAAAAAATCTGTACGTGATGGAGCAAATTGGTTACCAGATTTGGATTCAGCGCACCAAAAAACGTAAAAATCAATCGAAACATTAGAGGCAGTTTAAAAAATAATTATCAGTACAGAGTACTGCCTTTTGCCCTCACCTCCGCTCCCAGGGTCTTTACCAAATGCCTGGCAGTAGTGGCGGCCTACCTGCGAAATCAGGGAATCTTTGTCTTCCCATATCTGGACGACTGGCTCATAAGAGGCCAGACATGCCAGGAGGCCCGGCAAGCTACTCTCAGAACTATTGCTCTTCTTCAGAGCTTGGGGTTTGTCATAAACTTTGCAAAGTCCACTTTGCTCCCCTCCCAGAACTTGGAGTTCATAGGGGCGAGATTAGACTCTCTGCTTGCAAAAGCATTCTTGCCAGAAGACAGGGCCCAAAGGCTAATCAACTTAGCAAACCAGTTTCTCAGCAGGTCGCTGGTCTCCGCCAGACTCTGCTTGAGGCTTCTGAGCCACATGGCTTCGACAGTGCATGTCACCCCCAATGCCAGGCTCCATATGAGGCCTGCACAGTGGTGCCATCGGACTCCGTGGTCACAGGCCACAGGCAGCCTCAGGGACAGGATAAGGGTGTCCAGACATTTTCTGCACTCCCTCAGATGGTGGCTGCACCCACCCAATCTGCTAAAAGGGGTACCTTTTCAGAGTCCTGCGTTCACAGTGGTCTTGACCACGGATGCCTCCCTGCAAGGCTGGGGGGCTCATTGTCTAGGCAAGTGCACCTAGGGTCTGTGGTCTACCTGGGAAGTTGCACAGCAAATCAATCTCCTGGAACTCAGAGCTATTCGGTTAGCCCTCAAGGCTTTTTCTCAAACCCTGGCTCATCAGTCTGTCCTAGTTCAAACAGACAACCAGGTAGCCATGTTCTATGTGAACAAGCAGGGCGGAACTGGGTCCAGGCTCCTCTGTCAGGAGGCACAGAACCTTTGCTTGTTTGCTCTCAGGCACAACATGTTCCTCAAAGCAGTGTATCTACCTGGCCAGGAGAACTACCTGGCGGACAGGTTGAGCCAGGATTCTGCAGCCCCACGAGTGGCAGCTCCATCCCTTGGTAGTTCAAAAGATTTTCCTGAAATGGGGACTTCCATCCATGGACCTGTTTGCCAGTCCTCTGAACAAACAGCTGCCAAACTTCTGTTCCAGACAACCGCACCCTCTGCGGATAGCAGCAGATGCTTTTCTGATTTCTTGGTCTCAGGGCCTCCTGTATGCGTTTCCTCCCACGCCTCTGGTGGCCCGAACTCTGTTCAAGATTCTCAAGGACAAGGCCTCGGTCCTGCTGGTGGCTCCCAGGTGGCCGAGACAGCCTTGGTTTCCACTTTTGCTTCAGCTAGCAATGGATCCCCCACTGCCTCTAGGGTTACAACCCGACCTTCTCTCTCAGGATCAGGGTTCTCTTCTGCACCCCAACCTCAAAGCTCTCAATTTGATGGCATGGAGGCTGCAAGGGTAGTTTTGGCTCCCTGGGGCCTGCCTCAGGAAGTTGAGGAGGTTGTCCTAGCCTCTAGGAAACAGTCCACTAGGAAAACCTATGCTCTCAAATGGAAAAGGTTTTCTGTTTGGTGTCAGCTACGTACAGAGGATCCCTTCTCCTGTACTGTACCTGTAGTGCTTCAGTACCTGTTGCACTTATCCAACCAGGGACTTAGGTCCAATTCTGTTAGGGTCCACCTCTCAGCTCTAGCAGCTCACCACTCACTAGTGGAAGGACACTCTGTCGGTTCACCCTTTGGTGTCCCGCTTTCTCAGAGGCTTGCTTTTACTCAAGCCTCCAATCTGTCCTCCTGCTCCTGAGTAGGAGTTGAATGTGGTCTTGCAACAATTGACTCGCCCACCTTTTGAGCCGATGGCTACTTGTCCTCTCCGCTTCCTGTCCTGGAAGACTCTCTTCCTGATAGCCCTAACCTCGGCCAGGCGAGTGAGTGAGCTTCAGGCCCTGGTCTATGACAGGCCTTACACCAGAATCTATAGGAACAGGGTAGTCCTCAGGACTCATCCTAAGTTTCTCCCAAAAGTTGTCTCCTCTTTCCACCTCAACCAGGAGGTGGTTCTTCCAACATTCTTCCCTAGGCCTCATGCAAGCCAGGCTGAAGCAGTTCTGCATACCCTGGACTGTAGGAGGGCCTTATCCTTCTACCTTGACCATACGCAAGGGCACAGAAGGGCTACTCAGCTCTTCATATCTTTTGACCCTAATAATTTGTGGTTAGCTGTGTCCAAGCGTACCTTGTCCATCTGGGTGGCTGACTGTATCACCTGGGCTTACAAGGCGTCTGACCTTCCTTTGCAGGGTCGGGTCACGGCCCATCGTGTCAGGGCAATGGCTGCCTCAGTGGCTCATCTCCGCTCTGTACCGTTGGTAGACATTTGCAGGGCTGCAACTTGGTCTTCAATCCAGACATTTGAGGCCTATTATTGTCTGGAGAGGGAGTCCCGTAGGGACAGTGCTTTTGGTCAGGCAGTACTCCGGAATCTCTTTGAGGTTTAGGCAACTCCTGCCCTCTGTTGGGCTACCGGTGGAGGTTCTGTCAGTGAAAAGCCTTTCTTTGATGCTGGGACTAGAGGGAGTTCTCTTGTTCAGGCTGGGTTCCTTGGTAGCCCAGAGCTAGGGAGTCACCCATATGTGAGGACTGACTTCCTGCTTGGTCCTGGAGAAAGAGTAGTTACTCACCTGTAACAGGTGTTCTACAGGAGCAGCAGGAATCAGTCCTCACAACCCTCCCTCCTCCCCTTGGAGTTGCAGTTGTACATAGTTTGTTTTACATTTTTGTGTGCTGTTCTTAGCTATGTCATTTGACTGAAGTAAGATGGCACCTTTAGGCGGGAAGGGAACCGCGCATGCGTGCCTGCATTCCCAAAGGCTTTCATGGAAAGCTGGGGAAATGCTCTGCAAGGGCTTCATCGACGTCAATGTCACCCATATGTGAGGACTGATTCTTGCTGCTCCTGGAGAACACCTGTTACAGGTGAGTAACTACTCTTTCTCTTTCAGCAGTGTTTCCAATAATTTACTCACCACTGCAGTTAAACTAACCAGCCTGTAGTTTTCAACCACATCTTTACTTCCGCTTTTGTGTAAAGGCATCACATGAGCCTCTCTCCAGTCCTTTGGCACCACTCCCGATTCCAACGAGGCATTGAAAAGGTCAGTCAGTGGAGCTGCTAGAACGTCCCCAAGTTCCCTCAGTATTCTAGGGTGTATCCATCTGGTCCCATCGCTTTGTCTACTTTAAGTTTAGCTAGTTTCTCACGAACACAGTCTTCTGAAAATTGTTCAAGATGCCCCTCGCTTCTGTTTCTGGGTGTTTTCTGAGGTCCTGTTCCTGGTTCTTCATCTGTGAACACAGAACATAAATATTTGTTAATCAATTCTGCTTTATCCTCATCAGCTTCTACATATTCCTCCCCTTCACCCTTGAGTCTGACAATACCACTTTTGCCCTTCCTCTTTTCACTAACATATCTGAAAAATGTCTTATCCCCCTATTTTATTGCAGTGGCTATTTCCTCCTCTTTTTGAACCTTTGCTTTCCTAACTACTCTGCTAGCTTCTCTAAGTTTTTCCAAATATAGATTCGCCTGTCTTCCTCTTTCTCTGATCTCTTGTATTTCATAAAGTCCTCCCTCTTTTTCTTCACCTTTTCAGCTGCTACTTTCAAAAACCATAGCAGTCTCCTTTTTCTTTTACCTTTATTTACCATTTTAACAAAAAGGTTGGTTGCCCTTAAAATATCCCCTTTCAGTTTTGCCCACTGTTTTTCTACATCCCCCAGCTATTCCCATCCTGCTACCGACTCCCTGAGGTATTGGCCCATCTTGGAAAAGTTGGTTTTCCTAAAGTAAGACCCTCACTTTTGAATAGATTCTAACAGCCCTAGTCCTAATACTGAACCACAACATCTGGTGATCACTGGATGCAAAATGATCTCCTACTGTAACATCAGAAACACTTTCACCATTGGTAAGCACCAAGTCCAGTATGGCCCCTTCATGTGTGGTTCTGCCAACTGCCTGAATAGTTCTTCAGGATCTCCTTACTTCTAGATGATACTGCAGCAGGAATGTGCCAGTCAACATCTGGCATATTGAAATCCCCTATCAGTAGCACTTCCCCATTCCTAGCAATGCTGTGTATGTCTTCAATTAACTCTCCATCTACCTCTTCCTCTTGTGAGGGAGGCCTGTATATCACGCCAATGCAAATAGATTTTTCTTTCTCTCTTTCTAGTTTAACCCACAGTGCCTCCTCTCTCCCTTTTAAGCTCTGTAACTCCAAAGCTTTAATATTATTTTTATATATAGTGCCACTCCTCCTCCCCTTCTTCCTACCCTGTCCTTTCTGAATAAAGTATAGCCTGGTATAGTTACATTCCAGTCATGGTTTTCTGTGAACCATGTTTCTGTAACTGACACTAAATCCTAGTCGGCCACTCTCATTAAAGCTTCAACATCTGGGATCTTATTTCACATTCTACGGGCATTTATACATACCACTTTACGTATGTTGCCCCTTTTACCCATTTCCATAAAGATATTTAATGTTTCACTTACCTGGGGGCTTTCACTTACCTGGGGACTTTCTTCACCCATCGCCAACGAATCTAGTTTAAAGCCCTCTTCAGTAGATTAGCCAGCCTGCTACTGAAATCCCTTCAACCTTTCTTGGACAGATGGATGCCATTTCTGCTCTGCAACCCTTTGTTAGGGTCCCATCATCATAGACGATCCCACTCCTTACTTGCTTACAGCCTGGCATTGAGCGGCACCACTTGACTCAAAAGGGTTATTTGTCTTTGGTTGTGGCTACCTTATTGCAGGCGCACCAACTTGCAATTCTCACGCTTACGCCTGTGTCTGGCATCTTTTCTTCTTGGTGTTCCCAAAGATTTTTGTTGCCCAAGAAAGTGCACGTTCTAAACATTCATTGTTTCCTTCAGGATGGGTTTGAAAA
Organism: Ichthyophis bannanicus; assembly: GCA_033557465.1. Lineage (NCBI taxonomy): Eukaryota > Metazoa > Chordata > Amphibia > Gymnophiona > Ichthyophiidae > Ichthyophis > Ichthyophis bannanicus. The sequence continues at coordinate 1,325,023,572 of CM066032.1, forward strand.
GGGTCTTGCCCTTAATTCCTTGAAAGTGCAGGAGACTGCTTTAACTTGTTTTAGGGGCCCGCTGGGTGGGCGGTCTCTAGCTTCTTGTGCTGATGTTTCCAGATTTTTGTGCAGAGTCCATACCCTCTGGCCGCCTCTTCGTTCAGTCTTGTTGGCTTGGGATCTATCACTAGTCCTCTGCGTACTTGCATGCATGCCTTTTTAGCCCTTGCATAGAGCCACCTTGAAAGATTTAACACTGAAGATGGTTTTCCTGGTGGCTATTACTTTGGCTCGCAATGTTTCTGAACTTAGGTGCTTTCTTGCAGAGATCCCTTTTTGTCTTTTTCTCTGGAAGGGGTCACATTGGGAATAGTTCCCTCTTTCTTACCAAAGGTTCTCTCCTCTTTCCCCCTGAATTAGACAGTGTTGCTTCCTTCCTTTTCAAACAACTTTCTACTGAGCATGGAGTCTAACTCGCTCAATGTGGGCAGGACCCTCCACCACTATCTCAAGGTTACCAATGCCTTTTGACTTACTGATTACCTTTTTGTGTTTAGCCTCTGGTTCTCGTAAAGGGAAAGCCACTTCTAAAGCGATTATTTCATGCTGGATTAAGCAGGCTATTGAGTCTGTTTATATTCTGCGAAATAAACTGTTTCCCTCAGGGCTTCAAGCCCACTCGACATGGGTGCAGGTAGCCTCTTTGGCAAAACGATCCCAAGTGGATTCTCTGGATATTTGCAGGACTGCCACTTGGTCCTCCCTCTCTGTTTGTTGAACACTATTGCTTGGATCTCCAAGCAATGGAAGCAGCTCCCTTTGGGGCCACTGTTAATGTCTGTGGCTGTTTCTTCCCACCCAAGAGTGGAATAGCTCACTTATCTGGACTGGTCTAGCAGGATGTACTGGAGTGAGAAATTTCATTTATACTTGATTTCCTTTTCTGGAATCCTGCTAGACCATTCCAGAATCCACCCGTCTGCCTAGAGATTAGCCTAGCCGACATTCAGCTGAGAGCTTGTATCTGAGTCAGGTAACCTCTGGCTATTCTCTGCTTTGTAATATTCTGGGCCTTTTTGGCTCTTCTGCTTCTATATATAGTTATAGTTTCAATTTCTGCATTGATTCTTGGCTGGTTGGGCCTTCTTATTAGGCTATGTTTTCTGAGCCTTCGTGCTTGGTGGTGATGTCACAAAACTTCAGAAATTTTTTTCTCTTTCTCAAGCATCTGTTGGCAGGGTAGCATAACCCACTTATCTGGACTGGTCTAGCAGGATTCCAGGAAAGGAAATTAACAGTAAGTGAAATTTCTTCTTAATGTACAACCTATCTCCAAGAAAAGGGACCTGAAGTAAGGTTCATCAAATCCCTAGTTACAGCCAAGTCCAACTTTCCCACTCCTAAGTTCTAGTCTGCTGTCATGAAGAGAGCCAAAAAGTGCAGAGAGTTCTTCAGTAGACCTGGTAAATGATCTCTGGTTCTTGGACCATTTGAGTATTTCAAAGTGTCATGCTTTTGGCTCATAGCAGCTCAACAACTTTTATATGGTTTGGTATATGCCTAGCATCTTTCAGAATGAATAGGCATTTTTGCCCAGCTCTTTACCACAGACTCATACTCAGCTAGCAGCCATTTTAATGGAAGCTGATGAGTGTGGCACATATCTTATATGGCAGTATGTGTATTTTTTTTTAAACTTCCATAATTTCTGCATCTATCATTGCCCCTGCAGCCTAGTCTGGTCATATGCTTCTGGTTTACGTGAAGACATTAACACCAAATTGGCAGATGCTAGTTGCACTAGAGACACTTTTTCTCCAAAATAATGAGACCGTAGACATCTTTCTCCTGTTATGCCATCAGCTAGTTCATCCTCTAGGCATACCAGCTCAACTCGGTACCACTAGGGCTTTTCTTAACACAGAACCATCTAGCCTTTACAAAGACTATCTCAATAGGCATCAATTGGAGAAAGCTTGACTGAAGTAGACACTACTCGCCCAAACAAAACAGCAGACACCTTTTTGACTGTGGCCACCTATTCCAGCCAATATCTGTACACAACATCAAGCCTTTCTTGTTGGGAAGGTCAGATTCACATCCTCCTCCTATCCTGGAAGAAGATCACAACAGAATCATGGGTTACCAGTATAGTGAAAACAGACAATCGACACAGATCTCTCGCCTGACCTCTGGATAAGCTACTAAAGTGGGCTCACTTGCCCCACACCCATATCTGACTGCTAGAGTTACAAGTCTACATCCTCTTCAGTACACTGCCAAAGAGCCAGCCCCATCTCAGGAAAAAATTAAGGTTTCTACTTCAGGTAGTTCCTCATTCCAAAGATGATTTGATGCTTATGTCCCATCTTGAACCTCAGAGATGTAAACTCTTTTCTCTGCAAAAACAATTCAAAATGAATACTCTACCTTCTGTCCTATTATCCCTAAAGAAGAGAATTTTATTTCCCATCTTGAAATTTTACAAGTGTTATTGCGTACCATCTAGTATTTGGGGATTGGGGAACTTGAACTTGGACACTTTGGAGACAGAGAAACATATAAAAAATCATTGATCTTGTTTTAAAATGACAATAGAGTTCAGCCTGGTTGGTGTATATATATATATATATATATATATATATATATATGTGTGTGTGTGTCTCTCTGTATCTATCTATCTATCTTTATATTTAGTTCATGGCTTTCTAGGTATGATATTTGCTGCTTTGCCCCTAATATTTTATAAGGATACGTAAGCATCTATTTGCCTATATAAAACAGGCACCTACCTGGTCTTCACACATAGGTAGCTTGTTGTAAACTTACCTTCTAATGATATGTAAGATTTAAGAACATCAGATATGACATACTGGGTCAGACCAAGGTCCATGAAACCTAGTATCCTGTTTCTAACAGTGGCAATCTAAGTCACAAGTACCTAGCAGTTTCCCTAAAAGGCACAGGTTCCAAAATGCTTGTATTGGGGCAAGCAGTGGATATACCGGGTCCCCTTTAATAATGGTTTATGGACCTTTCCTCCAGGAACTTGTCCACACCTTTTTTTAAACCCAGCTACACTAGCAGCTTTTACTACATCTTCCGGTAACGAATTCCAGAGTTAGTTTTTCACTCAATGTGTAATCAATCTTCTCTTATTAGTCTTAAATAGGTTACCCTGTTGCTTCATTGCATGTCCCCTAGTCTTTCTATATTTTGATGGCATAAACAATCGATCTATATTTACCCATTCCACTCCATTCATAAATTTATAGACCTCTATCATATCTCCCCTCAGCCGTCTCTTTTCCAAGTTGAAGAGCCCTAACCTTTTTAGCCTCTCTTCATAGGAGTATCTTTCCATCCCCTTTACCATTTTGGTGGCTCTTCTCTGTACCTTTTCTAATAATGCTTTCCTTATCGTCCCTCCAGTCCAGTCTAGTCCTGCACCTCCGGGTTGAGCACCTGTTCCAGTAGCATGGAGACTGAGCATGTCACAACTTTGATGACATCAGGATACTTAGGCAGCTGGCACCACCCCCAGCCTTCCAGTAAGCTCAGTCTCCAAGCAGATGGAGCAGGTGATTCCTGGGGTAGGACTCACTGAAGGGACAACTGAGAAGAGCTTAGTTTTTTGATTTCCCCTTTAAATTTGTTTTGTTAGTGCTCCTTCCTTCCTCATTTGGCTGCGGTAAAGTTTATATTTTAAAAAAAAAAAAAAAAAAAAAAAAAGCAGAAGAGCTCCTCCGTTCCGGAAGAAAAAAAAACCCAAAACAAAACCAAGCAGAAAGTCAGTCCTCACATATGGGTGACGTCGGCACTGACGGAGCCCCTGTGTGGAGCATTTCCCCAGCTTTCAAGGAAAGCCTTTGGGAATGCAGCACGCATGCGCGGTCCCCTTCCTGCCCAAAGGTGCCATCTTGCTCTGCAGACTTTCTCTCATGTTCTCTCTCACTATTCTGTCTTAGTTCAGACAGACAATCAAGTGGCCATGTTCTATGTGAACAAGCAGGGAGGCATAGGATCCAGGCTTCTGTGTCAGGAAGCAAAAGCTCTTTGCTCCCTGGCAGCCAAACAAGGCATGTTTCTCAAAGCAGTTTACCTACCTGGCCAGGAGAATTACCTAGCAGACAGGTTAAGCAGGATTCTACAGCCTCACGAATGGCACTTGAATCCACTAGTGGTCCAGCAGATCTTTCTCAGATGGGGTCTTCCAACTATCGATCTCTTTGCGAGTCCACTGAACAGGCAGCTGCCCAGGTTCTGTTCCAGACAACCGCATCCTCTGAGAATAGCAGCGGATGCGTTTCTAATTTCTTTGTCTACGGGCCTACTGTATGCGTTTCCTCCCACGCCTCTAGTGGCCCGTACCTTGTTCAAGGTTCTTCGGGACAAGGCCTCAGTGATTCTGGTAGCCCCCAGATGGCCGAGGCAACCGTGGTTCGCACTCTTTCTGCAGTTGGCGGTGGACACTCCACTCCCTCTGGGGGTGCAACCCAATCTCCTGTCTCAGGACCAGGGATCTCTCCTGCACCCCAACCTCAAATCCCTCAATCTGATGGCCTGGCTGCTGAAAGGATAGTTCTAGCTCCCTTACTTCTACCTAAGGAAGTGGAAGAGGTGGTGTTGGCTTCTAGGAGGCAATCCACCCGGAAGTCTTATGCCCTCAAGTGGCGTAGGTTCTCCACCTGGTGTGCTCAGTGCCAGGAGGATCCTTTTTCGTGCCTGGCGCTGGTGGTGCTGCAGTATCTGCTTCACCTGTTGGACCTCGGCCTTAAATCCAACTCTGTTCGGGTCCACCTCCGTGCTCTATCGGCGCACCACTCACCGGTGGAGGTACAATCTCTGTTGGCCCACCCCTTGGTGTCCCGCTTCCTCAGAGGCCTGCTTTTGCTTAAGCCTCTGGTTCGTCCACCAGCCACTGAGTGGGATTTGAATGTGGTCTTGCAGCAACTTACTCGCCCACCGTTTGAGCCGATGGCTACCTGTCATTTACAATTCCTTTCTTGGAAGGCGTTGTTCTTGGTAGCTCTTACTTCAGCCAGGCGTGTGAGTGAACTCCAAGCTCTGGTTTCTGATAGACCGTACACACGGTTCTATAGGAACAAGGTGGTCTTACAGACTCATCCTAAGTTCCTTCCAAAGGTTGTCTCCTCCTTCCACCTCAGTCAGGAGGTGGTTCTTCCAACATTCTTTCCCAGGCCGCACGCCAGCCGGGCTGAAACAGTCTTGCATACCCTGGCCTGGACTGTAGAAGGGCGTTGTCCTTTTACATAGACTGTATGCAGGGGCATCGAAGGGCTGCTCAGCTCTTCGTATATTTTGACCCTAATAAACCGGGGTTACCTGTCTCCAAGCGTATGTTGTCCATTTGGGTGGTAGATTGTATCGCCTGGGCGTACAGGGCAGCCGGCCTCTCCTTGCAGGGTTGAGTCACGCCCACCGTGTCAGGGCCAAAGCCGCGTCAGTAGTTCATCTCCGCTCTGTTCCGTTGGCAGACATCTGCTGGGCCGCTACTTGGTCTTCAGACCAGACTTTTGCGGTCCATTACTGCCTCGAGAGGGAGTCCCGAAGGGACAGTGCTTTCGGACAGGCGGTACTCCGGAATCTCTTTGAGGTTTAGGCAACTCCTACCCTCCAGCCCTTGTCTTGGGCCACCGTACAGGGGCGTTCTCAGAGAAGATTCTTATCACGGATGCTGGGGCTCTAGAGGGAGCTAATTTTTTATGCTTTGGGTTCCCGGTAGCCTAGAGCTGGGGAGTCCCATATGTGAGGACTGACTTCCTGCTTAGTCCTGGAGAAAGAGTATTTACTCACCTGTAATAGGTGTTCTCCAGGAGCAGCAGGAATCAATCCTCACGACCCTCCCTCCTCCCCTGGGAGTTGCAGTCATATACTTCATTTTTGTTTTTTGCTGTCTTTTAGCTATGTCATCAGACTGAGCAAGATGGCACCTTTGGGCAGGAAGGGGACCGCGCATTCGCGCTGCATTCCCAAAGGCTTTCCTTGAAAGCTGGGGAAATGCTCCGCACGGGGACCACGTCGGCGCCGACGTCACCCATATGTGATGACTGATATGGAGGACTGATATGTGAGGACTGCTTCTGGAGAACACCTGTTGCAGGTGAGTAACTACTCTAAACGGACAGACCCCTCTTAGACCTGACTCTGAGGGCTGAGGAATTGCCGGCCAGTGAGTCTAGGCCTCCTGCCGCTCCAGAACCCCCCCTGGGCCGGGTGAGGAGCGGTTGTTGGGGCAGTAAGGCAGCCACCATTTTAAAAGGATCGATGGCTACCTTTCTCTTCAGAACAGCAGCAGGGCTTCTGTTGGAAGGTAGGAAGGCCGGAGCTCCGGGTTTTCTTGCCGTGGGGGTTCAGCCGCGTGGCAGGGGGCCAGATAGGAGTCATGCTGCGTTTCCGGCGCCATTTTGTTTGCGCGGGAAGAGGAGATCGTGGCTGCAGGTTAACTTTAGAAGTTTTAAAGTACTGAGGTTTTTATGGCTTTTTTATTGCATTCTAATTGCATTTTATTGGATTTTTAAGTCCTGGTTTGGGTTCTTAAAGGAACAGTTTAATGTTTTTGTTCTTTTCATATTACAATTGGGGGGAAAAAAATGTGCAAGCAAGGAACGATGCGAGGTTCGGTTCAGTGGTTATTCAGGCCAGGCTCGCGGGTCCCTCCCATGTTTAGGGGGCTCTGTTACATCCCTGAGGTGCGGGACGGGACTGGAGGGACGATAAGGAAGGTGAAATTAGACCTTCCCTGCTAATTAGCTTTCCTTGAGGAACTCCAGTCCAGTCCTAGAACACTCCCTTCTGTAATTCTGTGTGCTTAAGCGATCCCGGGCTGGAAGAAGTTCAACTGCGGTGAGTTGGCCGGGGATGAAGGGTGTTGGTTTCTTACTTATATGGCGTGCGGTTTTTTGAGGATGTTTTTTGTTTCATTGTTGGTTCTTCTAGGTAGGTTACCTTCCCACCGCTGGGGATGGGTGGGAAAGGTTGTTATATTAACGGATAGTCTTTCTTGGGTGATTGAGGTCCATTTTTGGAGTGGGCCAGGAAGGGGGCTACCTGGAGGACGTGGAGTTCCGGGAAAATTACTTTTTAGTGTTAGGATTGTTATATTTCTTAAGATATTAACTTCTTATTTATTGCTTCTGTGAGTCTGTTTTGTCAATAGGTTACTGGAATGCTGGGGGTGGTGCCAGCTGCCTAAATATCCTTATGTCATCAAAGTTGTGACATGCTCAGTCTCCATGCTGCTGGAAGAGGTGCTCAACCCTGAGGTGTGGGACTGGACTGGAATTCCTCAAGGAAAGCTAATGAGCAGGTAAGGTCTAATTTCACCATATCCTTTATAAGATGCGACAACCTGAATTGCACACAATTTTCAAGGTGCAGTCGCACCATGGAATGATATAGAGGCATTTTAATATCCTCTGTTTTATTTTCATGCCTTTCCTTATGATACCTAGCATTCTATTTGCTCTCTTGGTCGCAAGCTGCACGTGGGTGGGGGTTTTTAACATGTTATCCACAATGATGCCTAAATCTTTTTCCTGAATGGTGGTTCGCAATGTGAAACCTTGCATTCTGTAACCATAGTTTGGGTTGTTCTTTCCTAGGTTCATAATTTTGCATTTGTCGACATTAAACTTCCTCTGCCATTTGGATACCCAGTCTTCCAATTTATCAAGGTCCTCTAGCAATTTTTCATAATCCTCATGGGTTTTAACAACTTTGAATAATTTTGTGTCATCTGCAAATTTGATAATGTCACTCATTATTCCCATTTCCAGGTCATTTATGAATATGTTAAAAAGCAGCGGACCTAGCACAGATCCTTGAGGTATTCCACTATTCACCTTTCTCCATTGGGAAAATTGGCCATTTAGCCCTACTCTCTGCTTTCTATCTTTTAACCGGTTCCTGATCCAGAGTAGTACACTGCCTCCTATCCCATAACTTTTTAATTTTGCCAAAAGTCTCTCACGAGGGACCTTATCAAAGGCTTTCTGAAAATCCAGATACACTATATCAACAGAATCACCTTTGTCTATCTGTTTATTCACACCTTCAAAAAAACATAACATATTAGTACCTTGGCTAAAGTCATGTTGGCTGTCTCCCATTTAGCCATGACTATCTACATGTTCAGTAATTTTATTGTTAATGATTTCTACCATTTTTCCTGGTTCTGACATTGGGCTCATCGGTCTGTAGTTTCCCGGATCACCCTTGGGACCCTTTTTAAAATTTGGCGTTACATTGGCCATCTTCCAATCTTCAGGTATTACAGATGATTTTAATGATAGTTCACAGATTACTAATAATAGGTCTGCAATCTCCTATTTGTTCTTTCAACACCCTTGGATGTATACCATCTGGTCCAAGTGATTTGCTCTGTTCAGTTTATCAAATAGTTGTAATACATAATCTTAGTGTATCGATAGTTCTTTCAATTCTTCTGCAGCATCACCTTTAAATACCATTTCAGTCATAGCTAAAATCCCTGCATCTTCCTCAGTAAAAACCGAAGCAAAGAATTCATTCAGTCTCTCCGCGATGGCCTTGTCCCCTCTTAGTGCCCCTTTTTACCCCTCTATCATCTAATGGTCCAACTGACACACTCACAGGGTTTTGCTACAAATGTAATGCCTTGTATCTAACTTGCCAGTACTTATATGTTTCCAGTTTCCTTCATTTGGCTCCCTTTTTTTCCATTTCCTGAAAGATGCTTTTTTGGCAGTAACAGCCTCTCTGACCTTACCTCTAAACCATGCTGGCCATTTTTTGGACGACTTCCACTTTTCTTAAAATGTGGAATACAGCTGGTCTGGGTTTCCAAGATAATATTTTTAAACATTCATGTTTGATGTAAATCTTTAACCTTTGCAACTGCTCCTTTTAGTTTTTTCTTAACTATTTTCCTCATTTTATCTGTCTCCCTTTTGTTTCCTTACTGTTGTTCCTCCATTTATTAAATCAAACGCAGTCATGCTGTGATCACTATTGCCAAGTGGTCCCAACATTCTTATCTCTTGCACCAGATCTTGTGTTCCACTAAGACTAGGTCTAAAATGGCTTTCCCGCTGGTCGGTTCATGAACCAGCTGTTCTAAGATGCAGTCATTTATTTAATCTAGAAACTTTATCTCCCTAACATGTCCTGCCATGACACTGACCCAGTTGATACCGGGGTAATTGAAATTACCCATTATTATTACTGTACTGTAAACTTTTGTTAGCTTCCCAGATTTCTTTAAGCATTTCATCTGTTTGTTCACTTTGGCCAGGTGGTCAAAAATACACCCCCACTGCCATTGCCTTCCCCTTCCCCTTTTTACATGGCAGTTCAATCCATAGAGATTCTACAGTGAATTTTGTTTCCTGCAAAACTTTAATCCTTTGTGACTCAATGCTCTCTCTAACATAGAGTGCAACCGTCACCACCAATTTGATCTGCTTTATCATTACGATATAGTTTGTACCCAGGTATCGCAGTATCCCACTGGTTGTCATCCTCCCACCATGTCTCTGAGATGCCAATCATCCTCCCACCATGTCTCTGAGATGCCAATCATATCTAACCTCTTACTTAGTGCTATATATTCTAACACTCACATCTGATTTTTTTAGACTCTGGCATTTGCATACAAGCATTTTAGAGGCTGTATGTTATTCATATTAATCTGGCTATCGATAGGCAGGAGTAATTTGGAATCCTTAAGCTCTGTCTGCTCTGTACTCAAGGACATTTGGACTACTTTTGTCTTTATTTACATTCTCTTATATACCACGCTATTCTGCTTTATTGGAACCTTTCTGCTGATATACCCTAACTTAAATCTTTTGCTAGTATCCTTCAAGGATACATTGTTCCGAACCATTTGCTCATGGGCGACTGTCAGTTGTCCCCCGTTATCTAGTTTTAAAAGCTGCTCTACCTCATTTTTAAATGTTAATGCTGGCAGCCTGCTTCCATCCCGGTTAAGGTGGAGCCCATCCCTTCAGAAAAGCCCTTCCTTTCCCCAGAATGTTCCCCAGTTCCTGATAAATTCTAAACCATCTTTCTTGCACTATCGTCTCATCCACACATTGAAACTCCGGAGCTCTGCCTGCCTTTGGGTCCTGCACATGGAACAGGAAGCATTTCAGAGAATGCTACTCAAGAAGTTCTGAATTTCAATTTCCTACCTAAAAGCCTAAATTTAGCCTCCAGAACCTCCCTACCACACTTTGTCATATTTACCGACATGTACCAAGACAGCAGATTCCTCCCCAGCACTATCTAAGACTTTGTCTGGGTGGCGCATGAGGTCCGCTACCTTTGCACCAGGCAGGCATGTTACCAGGTGATCCTCATGCCAACCAGCCACCCATCTGTCTACATGCCTAGTGATCGAATCACCAACTATAATGGCTGTCCTAACCCTTCCCTTGTGGGCACATGGCCCTGGAGAAACCTTCTTGATGCAAGAGGGTTTTACCTCACCTGGAGGACAGGCCCTAGCTACAGGATCATTTCCTGCCACACCAGGGTGATGCTTTCCTGTCACGTGACATCTCTCCTCCATGGCAATAGGCCAGACTGGAGGTGGACTTCAGTACTACATCCCTGTAGGTCTCGTCTATGTACCTCTCTGTCTTCCTTATGTCCTCCAAGTCCTGTACTCTAGCCTCCAGAGATCGGACTCATTCCCTGAGAGCAAAGAGCTCCTTGCACTTAGTGCACACGTATGACCCCTTACCAACTGGGAGAAAATCATACATGTGACACTCAATGCAAAAGACTGGAAAGCCCCCATCTCGCTGCTGGACTGCTGTCTGCATCTTAGTTTTACAGTTTAGGTATTTAAGTTGTTTACTTACTAAGGTTTGCTGGGGATACTTGTACTAATAAAACTATACCTAATATGTTTAATGGGCTTTGTTCACCCCAAACCTAACTAATGTCAGGTCCTTAATATATGCGTGATGAGGATAAACATCTGCACCTAGGAGTGAATATGGCACCTCCTTTCCTTTAAGAGGTTTAAGCACCTATAAAGCTACAATTATCCCAGGTGTTGGGTGGGAGTCGTGGAGGAAGTAAGGGAAAAGAAGACTTACTAAAAGCTGGCTGCTACACAGTACCTTGTCCTGTGCTTCTAAGGTAATCTGTGACTAATTTCCTGGGTGATTCACACAGCTCTTGCTTGGATAGAAGGAGTCTTTCAAAATGCCCCTTTGATCTGTCCCTTGGCTTTAACACCTATTTAATACAGGTCACAGGTCTCTTGCCCCCTATCTAATTTGTAACCATTTATTGCTCAAAGAACACTGACCCTGTTTTTCCTTTTCTGCTAAGTTATACTCTGAGTTTATTTAAATTAAAGATCTTTGCTGATACTAGGCCCTGACTGATTTAACAAATGCACTGGATTCTAATTTACACACATTAATCAGCTTTAATCTAAAGAATTCTCTTTTCCCTAAGATTTAGAAAAAAATTCCCAGAAGTAAATACTTAAAATCGTAGATCTCTCTCCAGAAGTAGCAGTCCCTTTTGTAGTCCTTCAAGATTTGTTCATAAAAAGGCTTTTTTGTGTTCACATGCTACCTGGTCTGTTCCTCCATGAGCAATATAGTCAGCTAAGAAGCTTTTGTTACACATTCCAGGAGATATTAGATAGAAAGTTATCAGTGTAGGATCTTCTTTTGTAGATGTCTGGCCCTTTAAAATTGGATCCCATCTGAGCTAAAAATGATTGCTGAATTGACTCTCATAAATTCTGCAAAGCTTGACTATTTGAGGAGATTTTTAATAGTCTGAATATTATATTTTATTACCTGAAACTGTATAAAAAAAGTCTACAGTGAACTGTTTTGTAACCCTTGAGCAGAGGTAGAATATAAAAATGATAAATAGCGGCATTGGTGGGAGAAGTTTGATTTGAAATCTGGCGTTCTTGGTTCTCAGCTCACTTCTCTTGCCACTACTGTACCAATCCACTGGTGAGGTAGGCCCACAGCCTTTGTTAGGCGATCTGAACCCTCCAAGGCAGGAGTGGCCAAACAGTATCTCAGGAGACTTGTGCACCTCTTTCAGATGTTAGTTGTGGCACTGCAAGAACCTGTTACCAGTCTTTCCAGCCCTCTTTTCTAATATATGCAGGACATTGGTTAGCTTGCCTTCTCACAAGTGTTATTTTACTGCAGGTCCCATTTGATTCAGTAGGATTTAGATATTGATAATGTACATTAATGGTAGCGCACCTTAGTCTAGCCCCATAATATTGGCAGTTATATCATCCCAATGCTCTTGATTTCTGGTGTCAAAACCTAAAAATTGATTTTGAACAGATAGCTGACCCGATGTACACCCTTGTCTTCCCACTTATTAAATAATTCAAAGTGGAGTCCAGAGCTAAAGTGCAGATGGTAATGTATGGGAGAAAAATAAGAATCTGTTGTCAGGTTTTTCTGATAGTGCACCCAATCCCATATGCTAATAGTATTTTTGAAAAAATTGATTTGACGGAAACGAATGCCCTAAACGTTTGTACTAACCAAATACATAGGCTCTCAGTCAGCATTCTTCCTGGTGGTGTTCAGGATGCATTCACTGCTTCTATATTCATAGTGGTATTAAAGAATCTTTACAGGGTGTCGGTATTTATGTTAATATATTTTTTCCTGCCATACTTAAACAAAATATTCTCTTTCAAACAGGAAAATGCTGGAACTCTTCAGAAAGAATAACCGGGTCCCCAGGTCAGTTCATTAGAACATAGTGTTGAGTGTATCCTTCCCTTGGTCTTTTTCTGTATGTGTGTATAATTGTATGTGTGTATGCACATATAAAGTTTGCATATACCAGTTCTCCATTTTATGCAACTGTTTCTCAAGCATATTCACTGCAGATATTTTGAAAATTCAACGGACTATGGAATTAGTAGGACAGCTTTGTGTACTACAGATCTAGATTAATTTTGCCTTGCTTTTAGCTCATCTTCACTGCTACTTGAGCTGATGCAGCTAGGGGAATATTTCAGTATTTCTCCAGAAACAAGCAGGAAGTCTGTCCTCACATATGGCTGACACCGGTGCCAATGGAGCATGGGTGGCAACCTCTCCCCCGCTTTCAAAGAAAGCCTTTGGGAGATGCACCACGCATGTGTGGTCCCCTTCCTGTCCAAGGGTGCCATCTTGTCCCAGTCTCCTTTTTTCCACGGAGCCCATCGGAGGTGTCTGTTGCTCTGGAAAAAGTTGATTTTTTTTCTTATCTTTTTTACTTCCATTCTTTTTCTGATAGCACATCAATGGTATCCCGCCTCCTGAGTCTGCTTGCCTTTGGCGTTGTGTTTTTTCTTTGGACTCTTAATTTTTATCTCCAGGAACAAGCAGGAATGTAGTCTTCACATATGGGGTATCGTCGGTACCGACGGAGCCTGCACGGGAATGCTCCCCAGTGTCCAATTAGAAAGCTTTTGGGAGCATCCCACAGCGCCTGCGTGCTGCCTTCCCGCCTTTCCCAACTGCCTCTCTCCGGTTCTTCATTTTCCGTGGAGCCAGCAGGTCATTTTCCTGTCACCGCAGAAATTATCCCGTATTTTTCATTCTTTTTCTGATAGCATCTGCCTTCCTCGACGCTACACTGGTACCGCCGGTTCTTTCTTTCTTTTAAAAAAAAAAAAAATTCTAATCTTTTTTCTGGAATTTCCAGCCCCTTTTTTCCTCTAGGGCGCCACGCACCTTTTTGGGCACTAGGCCCAAATTTTTCCTCAACATGGAAAAACCCGCTTCGGGTTTCAAAAAGTGTTCAAAGTGTGGCGGTACCATCTCTGTCACCGACACTCATGAGTGGTGCCTTAAATGTTTAGGTCCTGACCACTCCATCTCGGAGTGTGTTGCCTGTGGGATGATGTCGAAGAGGGGTCGGCAGAACTGAGCTGCTAAGCTTAGCACCCTTTTTCACTCCGATGCAGCATCCGTGGCATCGACGTCTTCCAGGGCTTTGTCTTCCTCCCATGGATCTCAGGTAACCAAACATAAATCTGGCCGGTCCTCAAAGGGTAGATCTCCTTCCAAGTATCAAGATGCCTCTGGCATTGCCCTTGAGGAACTTGTACCGGCAAAATTGCCCCGGCGGGAGGCTTCGGCTTCCAAAGCACTATCGGGGCTCCAGGATGTTCTTGAGGCCTCAACCTCGGCAGAACTACTGGTGCCATGCTCTGGGGTACCGGTCGCTTCGTCCGGTACTGACACCCAGGCATCGGCAGTGTCAATTGACCAGAGATTCCTGGCTATTGAGTGCAGTCTGGCAACTCTCCTTGCGGCATCAGTGCCTTCGGGACCGCTTCAGGCAATTCAACCGGTATCGACACCGGTTCCGGCACCAATATAGGTACCGGTACCGACAGCATCGACATCGGCAACTCTGTTACCGACACAGAGTCATGCTGTTCCCTCCGGTATCGACAAGCCGATACCGGACCCCTCCGGTACTGGCTTCGATCGGTACCCATATCATGCTTTACAGGAGCACCCGGACAGAAGATATTTTGAATCCTCTGATGACTGAGGATTCTGATAGCTCTGTCGATGCTGTACTTCTCTCTGAGGAGCCTTCTCCTAAACGTAGGATGTCTTCTCCAGAGGATATATCCTTTCAGGATTTCATCAGGGAAGTGGCTAGAGGTCTTTCCATCACAGTGGCTCCTGAAACAGAGCCCAGGGCGAAGGAGTTGGAGATTTTACAATATCCCAAAGCTCCCAAGGAAGCGGCTACGTTGCCTATTCATGAGATTTTGCATGATCTCATGTTAAGAATGTGGGAAACACCTCTTACCACCTCTCCTCATTCCCGTAGGCTAGATACCATGTATCGAGTGCCTCCTTGTCCTGGTTTTCAAAAAACTCAGTTGCCACACCACTCCATAGTGGTGGAGTCAGCTATGAGAAGGATCAAGAGTGCAAAAAGACATGCATCTAATCCTCCAGGACGTGAATGTAGGTCTCTTGATGCCTTTGGGTGTCGTACATTCCAGGCCTCTATGCTTTCTGCCAGGATTAGTTCCTACATCTTATATATGGCAATGTTCCTTAAGGAGGTCACAGGAGATCTAGAGCTTATGAGCCCTCTCCTTCCTGATGATAAAAGGCAGGATTACCTTATACTTGTCAAACATGCCCAGGATGTTTCCAAGTTTGTTAATCGTGCAGCTTTTGACTTCTTTGAGTGCATCAGCAGAACCTCTGCCATTGCCATAGGGGCTCGCAGGATTGCCTGGCGCCAGGCATCTGACTTAGAGCTCTGGGTACAGGACAAGCTGGGCAATATCCCCTTTACTGGCGAAAATCTCTTTGGCAAAAATTGGCAAGAGAAAGCGAATGAGCTGGATGCTGATAACACCACTTTGGATAGACTATCCAAAGCTATAGCTGATCCTGCAAGGAGGAAATCCTACAAGAAACCATTCTTCTCTAAAAAGAAGAGGTTTTACCCCTCCTATACCCAGCAGGTGCATTCTGCAGGTC
Organism: Ichthyophis bannanicus; assembly: GCA_033557465.1. Lineage (NCBI taxonomy): Eukaryota > Metazoa > Chordata > Amphibia > Gymnophiona > Ichthyophiidae > Ichthyophis > Ichthyophis bannanicus. The sequence continues at coordinate 1,325,039,075 of CM066032.1, forward strand.
AATCCACCCGACAGGGACAGCAGCCCCCAAAGCAAAGGAAATCAAAGACTGTTAAGCCTCAACCAGCCCAACAGTCTCAGCCTCCACAGGGGCTTTGACTCCCATCTAGAGAACTTGACCTTCCTGGCCCTGAACGGGCCAGAGCCTTCCACCATCCCAGGAAGGTTGTGTCATTTTGCCCCCAGATGGGGCAGATAACAGCAGAAGAATGGACTCATTCCATTGTAAGGGAGGGGTACAAGCTTCATTTTTTCAACATGCCCCCTCCTACAGTAGTAAGACAGTTCAATTCTCAGGCGTCTCGCAACACTCAGTTGAGTCAAGAGGTCAGTTTACTTCTTGCCCAGGGTGCAATAGAACACGTACCCATTTCCCAACAAGGTACAGGGTTTTACTCCCCTTATTTTCTTATTCCAAAGAAAACAGGGGGACACAGACCCATTTTAGACCTCAGAGAATTGAACAAATTCCTGTTCAAAGAGAAATTCAAGATGATTTCTCTAGGAACTCTGCTGCCATACCTTCAGAGTCCGGATTGGCTTTGTTCTCTAGATCTCAAGGATGCGTACACTCATGTTCTCATCCATCCAACTCACCGAAGATTCCTTCGTTTTCTCTTTCAAGGAAAGCACTGCCAATACAGGGTGCTTCCTTTTGGCCTGGCCTCAGCTCCAAAGGTGTTCAAGAAATGCATGGCTGTAGTGGCAGCATTTCTCCGCACTCTAGGAATATTCGTCTTCCCCTACTTAGATGACTGGCTCATTCAAGCCCCATCAGAGTCAGAGGCCAGAATCTCCCTATCTTGCACAATGCGTCTTCTCCAGTATTTGGGCCTGGTCATAAACATCCCAAAATCCAGCCTAACTCCCACTCAATCTCTAGAGTTTATAGGAGCTCTGATGGATACCAGAAAAGCAAGGGCCTATCTTCCACAGGCTCGTTGCCTTCGCATTGTGCAGCTAGCCTCCCAAGCAGTGTTAAAAACTCATCTCACTGTTCAGGAAATGTTACAATTACTAGGCCACATGGCATTTACTGTGCACGTAGTTCCCTATGCTCGCCTCCATATGAGAGCAGCCCAATGGACTCTATCCACTCAGTGGACTCAAGCATCAACTTGCCTTATTTTGTCCCTTCAATGGTGGCAGTCAACCCAAAACCTGTTGGTGGGGTCCCCTTTCCAGCAACCCCTACCCCAGGTCACTCTATCAACAGACGCCTCACAGGTGGGTTGGGGAGCTCATCTACAAGATCTCTCTAAGTAGGTCTCCACAGGAGACCTACTTATTAATCTCCTAGAACTCAGCGCAATCTTCCTTGCTCTTTGAGTGTTCCATACCCAGCTCAGCTACAAGACAGTCCTGATTCAGACGGACAATCAAGTAGCTATGTTCTGTTTGAACAAGCAGGGGGGAACAGGCTCTCTGTCGCTTTGCAACAAAGCTTTGTGACTATGGGCCCTCGCCAGAGAGCATCAGATTCATCTCCTTGCGGTGTATCTGCCAGGCATTCAAAACTCTTGGGCAGACAGACTCAGTCGAGTTCTGCTTCCACACGAATGGTCTCTCCATGCAGACCAGGTAGCAAGAATTTTTCAAATTTGGGGAACTCCAGACATAGACCTCTTTGCAAGTCCGTTGAATGCCAAACTTCCCCGGTTCTGTTCCAGAATTTTGGCTCAGGGATCTCAGTCCAGGGATGCTTTCCTCCTCCATTGGGGTCAGGACTTCCTATATGCCTTTCCACCCATTCCCCTAATGCCCAAGACCCTATTCAAGCTTCAGAGAGACAAAGGCCACATGATTCTCATAGCTCCACATTGGCCACGGCAGGTGTGGTACCCTCTACTCCTGCATCTCTCTCAAGCTCCATCTCTGGAGTTAGGATCTGCTCCAGATCTCCTGTCTCAGGAGGACGGGATGTTGTGGCATCCCAATCCCCACTCCCTGCATCTCAGGGCCTGGTTGCTGAGAGCCTAGACCTTCATGGTCTTAACCTTTCTCAACAAGTTAGGGATGTCCTTTGTGCTTCCAGGAAACCTTCCACAAGACGCTCTTATGCATTTAAGTGGAAAAGGTTTTCCATATGGTGTTTGTAAAAGGGTCTTCACCCCTCTGCGATACCTCTGGAATCATTACTGGAATATCTCCTTCATTTATCTAATGCAGGACTTAAGACTAACTCAGTAAGAGTCCATTTAAGTGCTATTTCAGCTTCTCTAAAGCCTCTAAATGGTCAACCTATTTATGTTTATGTTTATTTTGAATTTGATATACCGCTCAGGCCAGAGGCATTAGAGCGGTTTACAATACCATATCATTTAAGGAGAAAAGGAAAGGAACGCCATTTAAATGATAGGACAGAAAGAGGACAGAGACAATTAGATAAGAGAAGAAGAAGAACATGGAACAGCGAGTTACCACAAATCAGCAGCATATCACCCCAGTCCAAATCATAACATCAAGATTTATGAGGGGCCTTCTTCTAACTAAGCCTCCCATTAGGCCATCTCCAGTGGCATGGGACCTGAATTTGGTTCTGGGGCAGCTCATGAAGCCACCTTTTGAACCTTTAGCTACTACCTCCTTGAAATTCCTTTCCTGGAAAGTTATCTTTCTCATTGCAATCACATCAGCACGTCGCATCAGTGAGTTGCAAGCATTAGTTGCTGATCCTCCTTACACGAGGTTCCATCAGGATAAGGTGGTCCTTAGGACTCATCCACATTTTATGCCAAAGGTGGTGTCACCTTTTCATTTAAACCAGGCGGTTTACCTGCCTGTATTTTTTCCAAGGCCTCCTGCTTCAAATGCAGAAAGGAATCTTCATACTTTGGACTGTAAAAGAGCACTTGCCTTTTATTTACAAAAGACACAGCAACATAGAAAGTCTTCCCAGCTCTTTGTTGCTTTTGATCCTTCTCATTTGGGACTTCCAGTCTCCAAGAGAGCATTATCCAACTGGATTGCACACTGTATTTCTTTTGCCTATCAGAGTAAGAACCTTTCTCTAGAAGGCCATGTCACAGCTCACAATGTGAGAGCCATGGCAGCCTCAATGGCTCATTTACACTCTGTGTCTATTGACGACATCTGTCGAGCAGCTACTTGGGCCTCGGTTCATACCTTCACAGCCCACTACTGCTTAGACAAGGACTCTTGCCGGGATGCCTTGTTTGGTCAGGCTGTTTTACAGCACCTGTTCCACACTTAATCTACTCCTACCCACCTTTTCCCGGTAGGATTCCGGAAATCCATGGGGGGAAGTGGAGCCCTTTCACACGGGCACACAACTTCTGGGGTTTCTCCCTTGCATCTGCAGCTAGGGAGTCCCCATATGTGAAGACTACATTCCTGCTTGTTCCTGGAGATAGCATAGTTACTCACCTGTAACAGGTGATCTCCGGGAACAGCAGGAATTTAGTCTTCACAACCCACCCACCTCCCCTAGGAGGAGTTTCTCTTTTCTTTCCTTTCCCTCTCTCTCTCTTTGTCTCAGCTTTAAAACTCAACTGGAGAGAGACAGTTGGGAAAGGCGGGAAGGCAGCACGCAGGCGCTGTGGGATGCTCCCAAAAGCTTTCTAATTGGATGCTGAGCAGCGTTCCCGCGCAGACTCCGTCGGTACCGACGATACCCCATATGTGAAGACTAAATTCCTGCTGTTCCCAGAGATCACCTGTTACAGGTGAGTAACTATGCTTTCCCTTCAGCTGGTGCATGGGTTTTCGCACCCTTTCTGGTTGGGCCAAGGGAGTTTGAGCTCGTGGGGACCGCTTCCCTGCCATGGCCTCTGTCAGTGGCTTCAAGCCTTGAGACTGTTGTGTACACAATATGTCGTGCACGGATCCGTATGATTGTTGCCTTCAGGGCTTCGAGCCAGATAATGATGCCTTGGCATGCAGTCTCTGCCAGCAGATGACCCCAAGGCCTTCTGAGGCTGTAGGAAGCAGCATGAGTCAATATTCCATAAGACCAACTTGCCCATAGCAGTCTGTGGGACCAGTGCCCTTGAGGGCTGCCATGGAGCTTCAAGGTCACTGAGCATTGAGCCGGGATTCCACGGGGAAGGACACCCCTTGAATAGCCTGACATCATTAGTGGCCTTGGGTGATAAGTCTGGGACCGTGGGGGAAGTCCTATGGCCCCCAGCCTCGGAGTCCTCTATGTGAGGCTGAGGTTGATGGCTGGGAGTGGCCCTCTAAGCTGCCCCGGTGGGAGAAAAATGCCATTGGCGTCCAGGGATTGGTCTCTGTCTCCTGAGACAATCCTTGTTGAGGACCCTTGATTGCGCCAGAGGTCCTCAGTGCGCAAGCCGGTGGCTGCAGAGTCACCTGTCATTGAGGCCAGGATGGCAGCCTTTCAACAGTCTGTCTGCCTTCATGGCCCAGCAAGGGGTTCTGATATCTGGTGGTTCCAGGTCATCGCTTCTGACCACCGGACCCTCCACAGCGAGGACTTCCCCGGAAGTGGAGCTGATTCCCGAGCGTCATCGACCTTGCGAGGCAACTCTGTCCTAATCCAGTTCGGAGGCGAGGACTTCGCCACACAGCGCACCCGATGCAGAGTGCAGGAGCTGGAGCACCAGCCCGAAGCCTGGAGGACCCTTGAGGTCACCTCCGGGTCGGATGGTGAGACTGAAGATGACGAGTTTTGATACCTGACCCCCAAGGATGTGCCCTTGGACGCTTCCTCTCTAGAGGCCTAGTACCAGTCCCCACCTGAAGAGCTGGCCTTCCTGGACTTTGTGAGGGATATGGTGAAGGCCTTCACCACCAAGTCAGAGGAGGAGCCTCAGGCAGAGGATCTCAAGATCCTTCGGTATGTGACTCCCCCCAAGGGAGGCCCTTACAGTGCCCATCCCCCCTATCCTGGAATGGCTGCTTTTCCATATGTGGAAGACCCCGGCCTCTATTCCCATTGTGAGCAGGCGACTGGACTTGATGTACTGGGTCTGTTGGAGTCCTGGCTTCCTAAAAGCTCAGCTGCTTCACAACTCCATGGTGGTGGAGTCGGCCATGCATAGGCTCAACGAGCCAGAAAACACACTCCTCTGTGTCCCTGGGTAGGGGGGCCCATGCCATGAATGCCCAGGGCAGGAAATGCTTCCAGGACTTTGATGGTCATCAGCTGGATCCAGGTTTACCAGCTGTACATGGGCATGTACCTGCGGGATATGGCAAGGGAACTCGCTGGGTTCTTTTCTGGTCTCTCAGGGGAACCTCTTCAGATGTTCCAGACCCTGGTCTCCATGGTCAGAGTGTACTCCAAATTTGACACGAGCAGCCTATGATGGCTTCAAGTTGGCAGCTAGAGTAGCTGAGGTGGGCATTGGTGCCTGCCGCCATGTCTGGCTACAGTCTTCCGACTTGGAGCAATGGGTGCATGACAAGTTAATTCCAGTGTTGTTGCATTTGTTACAGAAATGTGTGTCAGTCAGACAGGTCTCAGCTAAGGTGCCAATCTTGTGAGACCCTGCCAGTATCTAAGCTACCGATAGCTTAGCTCGAAGCATCACAGATGCACTGAAGCCCTCACAGCTCATATGAAGCTGCTCTAAAGGGCTGTTCTATTGCGATGGACTCCTTGCTCACAAGACTTCAAGATCAGGCTCCCCCTTTCTGCCGCCTGTAGTGTCCAGTCTGTTTTGGTGGGCTCAGCCTGCCAGTTTGAACAAGGGCATGCTCCTAGATGAACCTTAGTGGCTTATCTTAATGCCAGATGCCAGTCTATTCAATTGGGGAGCTCTCTGCAAGAGACAGCTTGGGAACGTGTGTGCCATCCGTTTGGTCCCCTGGTGCTTTCACTACCCTGATAAAGTACGGAGTGGCCTGGGTCATCTTAAACAATGCCACGGCAGTGGCATATGTCAACAACCAAGGAAGCACCAAGTCTGTGGGAGTGGTTTAGGAAATGGCCCTCTTGTTTCCATGGACAGAGTGAATCTTCTAACACTCTCAGCTCAGCACATTGCAGGCCTGAACAATGTAGAGGCAGATTTTCTAAGTCACCACACCCTTGATCTTGGGGAGCGGGAGCTGGCTTTGTCCTCATTCCAGTGGATCCTGGACCAATGGAGCAGCCCTTGCGTGGACTTGATAGCTACTCAGTCTAGTGCCAAAGTATAAAGATTCTAGTGTCACTGCAAGGAGTTCAGCACTGGCCTCTGAAGCCTCTTCTGTACATGTTTCTACTGTGGCCTCTTCTGGGGCAAGTGATTTGCTGGATAAAGCATCATCTAGGCCTGGTGATACTGGTAGTGGAGGATTGGCCAAGGAGACTCTGGTTTTGCGGATCTGGTGTGACTCATGGAGGGACCGCCCATGTCTTTCACAAGTCCAGGGTCTGTTGCACCAGGGGCCTATCTTCTTGGATGATCCAGCTCCCTTCTCGTTTTTGTACTAGCCTCTGAGAGGCAGCATTTAGCACACATAAGCTACTCACCAACCGTGGTCCCTACTCTCTTAGAGGCTAAGCATGGTTCTTATGTGCAGGTATGGTGTATTTTGAGGACTGGTGTCAGTAGCACCACTTGGCCCCTCTGAAAGTGGAGTTGCCATCCTTGCTTGCCTTTCTGCAAGACAGGTTTGATAAGAGCCTGTCTTTTAGTTCCTTGAGAGGTCAGATTGTGGCCCTATCACATTTTCGAGGGCCGATACCTGGTTACTACGTAACTTTGCATCCAGATGTGGCCCATTTTATTAAGGGGGTGCGCCACTTGCATCCTCCTCTGTGGTCCATTATGCCACTATGAGATTTGAGTCCGGGGTTTGTTGTCTTTTCCCTTTGAACCATTGAAATGGTTACAAACTCTTATGTAGAGACCCTTATCTGTCCTCCTTGGAAGAGGCCATGTCTCTCCAACTGGTCACTTCCTTCTTGCCATGTTAATCAGGTAGTTTGCCTTCCGTCCTTTTTGGTGGAGCAGTGTAAAGGGAAGGACAAGGACCCTAAACATAGTGGACGTTTGCAGAGTGTTCTTCAGGTATCTGAAAGTCACTAATTGTGCTCTTTGCAGGTCCACGTAAGGGTGAGCCAGCAGCCTCTAGGGCAGTGGTTCTCAACCTTTTTTGTACCGTGACCCCTTTTACCATTGGTCAACTTGTGGTGACCCCCAATGATAAAATCAAATGCGTCTCTCTTCCTTTACTGTTAACGCATTGTCGCCGTAATCATTTGTTGAATTATTAATATATTATAGGCCTTTGCAATATGTTTTTATTTATAAAATTTACTTATTTAAACCACAATAATTAATCACAACAAGTAACAATATTTGATTTCAAAATTATGATGATTTTGTAGTCAAATCATTAATATGAAATAAAATTATTTTTTCTACCTTTGTTGTCTGACCAATTTATTCTCTGATCATGCTGGTCCCGATCTGAGGCTTCTGCTTTCCTGTCTTCTCTTAGCTCTCTTTCTGTGGTCTGTGGTCCATCTGCCATTTCTTATCTCTTCTTTCGTTTTCTTCACGTGTTTCCATCAGCCTATTTCCAGTCCCAGTAACCCTCCCCAGTATCAGCCCCTTTCCAGTTCTCACTCTCAGTACCTTCCAATGTCAACTTGCATTCCCATGACTGCCACTGGTGTCCATTCCCTTCCAGTCCCCCTCCTTCCCAACTGACAAGTCCCTTCTAGTACAAATACCATAGCAGCCCACTCCCTTCCAGTTCCATTCTCCCATCCCCTCGTATCAGCCCATTTGTAGCCCTAGCCTCCAGTTTTCTTCCAGGGTCAGCAGCTCTATCCTCCTCTCCCCACAATCAGCCCATTCCCAGTCGAAGCCCCCCAATCAGCTCGCTTCCAGAGCTAGTCCCCCCTCAACCCCATTATCAGTGCTAGCCTCCCCTAATCAGCTCAATACCAGTCCTACCCCCCCCCCATCAGCTCATTATCAGTCCTAGCCTCCTCTAATCAACCCATTTCCAGTCCTAACCTCCCCGATCAGCTCATTTCCAATGCTAGCCCCACATCAGTCCATTACCAGTCCTACCCCCCTATCAGCACATTACCAGTCCCAACCCTCCTTGATCAGTTTATTCCCAGTTGTAGCCTTCCCTAATCAGCACTGTCTCTCCCCTCTGTCCAGCATTTATCTCCCGTCTGTCCAGTATGTCCCCCTGTCTCTTCCCTTTGTCCATGTCAGCCCCCTCCCTCCATGTTAGCCCCCCCTTTGTCCATGTCAGCCCCCTCCCTCCCTCCCTCCCTCCGTCCATGTCAGCCTCCCTCTGTCCATGTCAGCCCCTCTCCCTCCCTCCATCCATCAATGTCAGCCACCCCTCCCTCCTTCTCTCCATGTCAGCCCCCCTGTCCATGTCAGCCCCCTCCCTCCCTCCATCCATTCATCAATGTCAGCCACCCCTCCCTCCCTCCATGTCAGCCCCCCTCTGTCTATGTCAGCCCTCCCTCCCTCCATGTCAGCCCCCTCCCTCCATGTCAGTCCCCCCTCTGTCCATGTCAGCCCTCCCTCCATGTCAGCCCCCCTCCTTCCCTCCATCAATGTCAGCCCCCTCCCTCCATCTCTCCATGTCAACCCTCCCCTCCCTCCCTCCCTCCCTCTGTCCATGTCAGCCCTCCCTCCTTCCATGTCAGCCCCCCTCTGTCCATGTCAGCCCCCACCCTCCCACCATGTCAGCCGCCTCCCTCCATCTCTCCATGTCAAGCCCCCCGGTCCATGTCAAACCCCCTCCCTCCCTCATGTGAGCCCCGTTGCAGGTTCCCTGCCCCCTCCTCCCCTCTCCCTGTCTGCCTGCTGCTGCCCTGCTGTTCTTCTACAGCCACGGCTCCCTGTCTCTTAGGGAACCGCGGTGATGCCTGTAAAACCATTGCGGAGCCTTCCTGTCTCTTGACGGGCTCCGTGCAGCATTGTCCCGCCTCCAAAGGAAGTGGTAAACAACTTCCTTTGGAGGCGGGGCAATGCTGCACGGAGCCCGTCAAGAGACAGGAAGGCTCCGCAATGGTTTTACTGGCATAGCTGCGGTTCCCTAAGAGGCAGGGAGCCGCAGCTGCATTAGAAGGGACTGGGAAGCGGTGAGTTTGCCGCTGCCGAGAAGTGGACTCGGCAGCGGCAGCAACTTGTGTGGTTTTTTTTTTTTTAACGACTGAGTGAGGCGACCCCCGCTAAATCCTGTGGCGACCCCCGTGGGGGTCCCGACCCACAGGTTGAGAACCGCTGCTCTAGGGCTAACTTGGCCCATTAGATAAAGACAACAGATGTCCTCAGCCTATCTTTTGCACGATTGTGCTGTTCTTTAGGCATTGTGTGCGCACTCTACTCTGGCTCAGGCCTAGTCCTGGACGGAGTACAGTTCTGTTGCACTTATTGACATGTGTAGGGCTGTGACTTAGTCATCCCTCTCTACCTTTTGTCAGGCATTACTGTTTGGACATCCATGCCAGGGCAGACACAAAGTTTGGTACAGAGTTTTCTTTTTCTTTTAAATTTATGATTTATTGCAACATTTCCAATGCAAAGAAGATTAAACAGACAAACAAGAAGAATCACCTATACAAAAACATATGGTACAAAACTTTCCCCAACATAGTGTGACCCATCACTTAAGGGCTCTCACCCTGTTACACCAAAAGGCAATCAAATATCACCCACTTCACTGGCTGCACCTGCTACTTCACTGCCCTCCCCCTCCCCCCTGTCCTTGTGTCTCCACTCCTGGTAGGGCCCCCACACTATTAGATATGTGGTTTGTCTCCGGTGTTTATGGGCTGTCAAACTACACATTGTTTCAGTGTAGTCTAGCTTCTGCAAGATATCCTCCCCTCTAGGCATCTGCTCATCCATCCAGAATTCTGCCACTTTCATTCACACAGCCAGCCACACTTACTCCCCATCCTCTTTCACTATGCCAATGAGTCCTCCATTTCCTCCAGAGAAAGATTCAGAAGCATGTACTTGGGGGTTCAGTGCCACCTCTATACCACTGACTGCCCAGAACAAACCCACCACTCAGTTAATAATGGTAGTATTTATCTCACACCTTTCCAGGAGAAGATCAAGGTGAGTTTCATTCAGGTACTGTAGGTATTTTTCCACACTTCCACCACATGTGGAAAAAATCCCCATCTTCCCCATGACCTTTCTAGCACTTTTGCTTCCTCTCTCTCAAAATCTTATGCAAACACACTGTGGTCACATAGTGCGATACAGAACTTTTATATGCACTCTCTTGCAATTTAGCAGAGACTGACACCCACCGTGCTTTTTCATATATCAGTTGCGACTGTGCATCCACCAGATCTGCCTCCTAAGAGTGTCTAATGCTCAACCTCAAACTTTCCCCTTCCAACCTGAATTTATACAACCTTGATAGCAACCCCTTAGAGGTTTTATTAACTCTATAAAGCTTCTCAAAGCTCATCTCTGGCTGCCTTAACCCTTCTCTCACTGCCTGCCTTCCACCCCCCCCCCCCATGAAGTATCTACAGATACAAAATTCTGTCCACTTCCCAAAGGACCCCCCTCTCTCTCACCACCTCAAAGGTCAACAGTCTGCCATCCGTGTCCTGCACATGGCTGAGCCTCCATATTCCACAATGTTCCCACCTGTGCACGTGTGGGTTTCCCACGCCCAGAGGGAATGCCTCATTTTCCTACAAGGGAGTCAACCTCCCCCCCCCCCCCAATCCTTCCAGCTATCAGCTTTCTGTATTACTTCCATACTCAGATGGTCAGAGCCATGAAGGGACTGATTCCTCCCCCTGCCAACCACTCTTTTGATCCCCAAGCCAGGGGGCATCCCTAAGACACTCCTGTCCCCACACAGTTTTTCCTATCTCCAGTAACAAGCAGGAATGTAGTCTTCACATATGGGTATCGTCGGTACCGACGGAGCCCACGCGGGAACGCTCCCCAGCGTCCAATAGGAACGCTTTTGTGAGCATCCCACAGCGCATGCGTGCTGCCTTCCCGTCTCACTGTCTCTCACTTCAGTTCTTCGTTTTCCGTGGGGCCGACAGGGCGTCTCTCCTGTCACTGCAGAAAACTTTATCTTCTTTCTTGTTTTTTGTGGTCGCGTCTGCCTTCATTCAATGCCTACCAATACCACCAGTTCTCTTTTCTTATTTTCTTCTAAAAAAAAATAAATAAAAAATAAACTTTTATTCTTCTCCAGGACCAAGCAGGAAGTCAGTCCTCACATATGGGTGACGTCGGCGCCGACGGAGCCCTCGCGGAGCAATTTCCCCAGCTTTCAAAGAAAGCCTTTGGGAATTGCAGCGCGCATGCGCGGTCCCCTTCCCGCCCAAGGGTGCCATCTTGCTCAGTCTTCTTTTTTCCATGGAGCCCTACAGACGCTGTTTGTGATCGCCGCTGAAAAAGTTGATTTTCTCTCTTATTTTTTATTCTTTCTCGGTTCGACGCTGGATCCTTTTTCCCGCCCAGACCCGCTACGCCGGTATCGGGTCCGTTTCTTTATTTTTGTCCTTCGTGACAAGCGTTCGCGCCATTTTTTCATTTTCACTGGCAGCCCTGTCTTTTGACCTCGCGGGGGCCCTTTTTCCCTCGATGGCTGCCAGCGGGTTTAAGAAGTGTGATCGCTGTAAGAAACTTATGTCTCTTACCGACACACACGACTGCTGCCTCGGACCCGATCATGACCCGATGATCTGTGGTCCGTGTGGCAAGATGTCCTCAAAAGCGTTGAGGAGTCGGCAGCATTAACGGGAACGAATCTTCTCTGACTCCGCGTCCGGCCGGGCCCGGACCTTGTCAGAGGCTTTGACGTCCCGGTACTCCGGTCCTGAGCATTGTCGGAGTTCCTCTGAGCGGGGGTCTCCTACCTGGGAACATCATCGGAAGAAAAAACCTGCGAGGGCGGCGTCGGTGGACGCTCCTGATTCCTCGAGGGCCAGGTCGCATAACCCCGATAGCCGTCCCGGGTCCTCGGAGTCGGAGAGGCCTTCGAAACATCCTCGTCTCAAAATGGAGTCGCCTGGACACGTGAGTACTGTAGTCCTCGTGGACTCGCCTCCGAAGGAGCTGACGTCGGGCCCGACGCCGTCGGGGCCCGAGTCGGGGGCTGCTGGGTCTCCTGAGCTTGGACTCAGGTTGATGGCCTTGGAGAGCAGTTTGGCTGCCTTCATGGACCAGCAGCGGGCATTGATCGCTGGCCTCGCCAATGCGTCTGGCCCGGCCACCGGGACGTCAACGTCCAAGTCGACCCCGGAGACCGAGCCGATCCTCGAGTCCTTGTGAGCTCGAGTCGATCCTCGGTCGCGGTCTCCCTCGGCCTCCCGTTCGGGACCGAGGTCGTCGGGGCGGAGGGCATCGGTGCCCGCCCGACCGGAGCCACTCGATTCCTCCTCCGAGGAGTCCGACTGGGAAACGGAGGACGAAGAGTCACCTGGTACTTTTCGGACTCGATGTGTCCCATCGGATTCGCCCGAGTCCGAACCTTGGAGACGGTCCCCCCCGGAGGACACCCGGTTCTCGGACTTCGTGCGGGATATGGCCAAGGCCTTGGCATTCCCCGCGGATCCCGAGGGGGAGTCTCCAGCCGAAGAGCTCGATGCCCTCCAGTATGACTCTCCCCCGAAGGAGGCCTTTACTGTACCGGTTCCTCCGATGCTGGAACGACTTCTCTTCCGCATGTGGGAGAGCCCGGTGTCAGCGCCGGTGTTAAGCAAGCGGGCCGATTCCATTTATCGAGTCCGCAAGAGCCCCGGGTTCCAAAAGGCGCAACTACCACACCATTCCATGGTGGTGGAATCGGCCATGCATCGACTCAAGAGTCAGAAGATGCACTCCTTGGTGCCTCCCGGCCCGGAGCCTGGATGCCCTCTGTAGAAAGTGTTTCCAGGGCTCTATGCTTGCTTGTCGAGTCCAGACCTACCAGCTCTATATGGGCATGTATCTCCGAGATCTGGCGAAAGAAATTGCCGGGTTCTCTGCTGGTCTCTCCGAGGAACCTTTGCAGAGGTTCCAAGCCTTGTCCACTGGTATTCAAGAGTGCTCGAAGTTTATCTCTCGAGCAGCCTACGATGGCTTCGAAGCATCGGCTCGAGTAGCCGGGGCCGGCATCGGTGCCCGCCGACAGGCTTGGCTTCAGTCATCCGACCTCGAGCCATGGGTCCAGGACAAGTTGGTCAATGTCCCCTGCAGAGGTGAAAACCTCTTTGGCAAACCCATGACTGAAAAGGCTGCACAAATTGAGACCGAGACTCTGACCAGAACTAGGCTGTCCAGAAAAACCTCTGCCCCTTCTCAGAAGAAGAAGGGCTCGGGGAAAAAGCCCTTTTACCCGAGGAAGGTGGCTGCCTATAAATACTACCCTCAGTATCAGGCCTCAGCAGCTCCCCAAAAGGGTCAGCAGGCCAAGGGACGGGGTAATGGGTCCCGTAGGCAGCAGGCCCCCAAGCCCGCAACACCAGCTCCTGCTCAGCAGGGTGGGGTTTTTTGACTCCATCAGCATAGCCTCTTCCCCTCAGCTGGTTTTTCTCAGCACAGGAGGCCGGCTGGTCCACTTTGCCCACAGGTGGTCAGCCATCACATCCGATACCTGGGTACTTCATATAGTTCAGAAGGGCTATCTTCTACACTTTCACCAGGTACCTCCCTCCTACTTTCCAGGGGAGCCTCCAAGACTCCCTCTGCACAGGGACTTACTCCTTCAGGAGTTAGCAGGTCTTCTTCAGGACCAGGCTGTGGAACCGGTGCCCCACCACCTGAGAGGTCACGGCTTTTATTCCAGGTACTTTCTGATACCAAAAAGAACAGGAGGCCTCAGACCCATCCTGGACTTGCGAAACCTCAACAAGTTCCTGGCAAGGGAAAAGTTCAAGATGCTTACCCTTGGAATCCTGCTGCCCTACCTCCAGCAGGGAGACTGGCTATGCTCCTTAGATCTAAAGGATGCCTATACTCACATCCTTATTCATCCAGACCACAGACAATATCTCAGGTTTGTTGTGGGAGGAAATCATTACCAGTACAGAGTGCTGCCCTTTGGCCTATCCTCCGCCCCCAGGGTGTTCACCAAATGCCTAGCAGTGGTAGCGGCCTATCTGAGACTTCAAGGCCTTTTTGTGTTTCCATACCTGGACGACTGGCTCATGAGGGCCCAGTCTTCCCAAGAGGCCTCTCAGGCCACTCATCGCACTGTGTCTCTGCTCCAGCACTTGGGCTTTGTCATAAACTTCGCAAAGTCCACTTTGCTCCCCTCTCAAGATCTCAAATTCATCGGCGCAAGGTTAAGCACACTTCAGGCGCAGGCCTTCCTGCCTCTGGACAGGGCCCACAGGCTCATGGATCTCGCCAGCCACTTTCGCAGCAATTCCCTGGTCTCTGCCAGGCAATTTCTGAGACTGCTCGGCCATATGGCTTCCACGGACCATGTGACCCCCAATGCCCGCCTGAACATGCGACCTGCCCAGTGGTGCCTTCGCACTCAATGGCATCAGGCCACGGGGAGCCTGACGGACTCAGTACAGGTCTCCGACCTGCTGGTCTCTGCGGTGGTGGCTTCATCTGCCAAACCTGCTACAGGGAGTGGATTTTCAATCTCCTCCGCCTTCTCAGGTACTAACAACCGATGCTTCTCTCCTGGGTTGGGGAGCACATTGCCAAGGGACATGTACTCAAGGCCTCTGGACTCCTTGGGAGTCTGCGCAGCAGATAAACTTCCTGGAGCTCAGAGCCATCCGCCTAGCTCTGAGAGCCTTCTCCCACCTCACTTCTCACCAGTCTGTACTGGTCCAGACGGACAATCAAGTTGCAATGTTCTACGTGAACAACAGGGCGGTACAGGCTCCTTCCTTCTCTGTCAGGAGGCACGAAGGCTGTGCTCTTGGGCAGTCCACCACGGCATACTCCTCAAAGAGGTCTATCTCCCAGGTCAGGAAAATTACCTGGCAGACAAACTAAGCAGGATCCTCCAACCACACGAGTGAAGATTGGATCCATTAGTGGTTCAGCGGATCTTTCTCAAGTGGGGACTCCCCACCATGGATCTGTTTGTCAGTCCTCTGAACCGGCAACTTCCCAGATTCTGCTCTCGACAACCGCATCCTCTCAGAGTAGCGGCGGATGCTTTTCTGATTCCATGGTCCACAGGCCTCTTGTATGCCTTTCCTCCCATGCCGCTGGTGTCTCGAACACTCTTCAAAGTTCTCAGAGACAAAGCCTCGCTGATCCTAGTGGCTCCCCAGTGGCCGAGACAACTTTGGTTCCCGCTTCTAATGCAGCTGGCGGTGGACACTCCTCTTCCTCTGGGGTTTCAACCCGATCTCCTGACGCAGGATCAAGGGTCTCTCCTACACCCCAACCTCCGGTCCCTTCATCTGATGGCCTGGCTGCTGAAAGGGTAGTCCTTGCTCCCCTCCAGCTGGCTCGGGAGGTGGAAGAGGTTGTCTTGGCCTCGAGGAGGCCTTCCACCCGGAAGTCCTACGCTCTTAAGTGGCGTCGGTTCTCCATTTGGTGTGCTCAGCAGTCTGAGAATCCCTTCTCCTGCTTGGTAGCAGTGGTCTTGCAATACTTGCTTTACCTCTCCAATCTGGGCCTTAAATCCAACTCTGTCAGGGTCCACCTCAGTGCTCTCTCTGCACATCACGCACTGGTGGATAGCAGGCCTCTTTCCCACCACCCTTTGGTGGCTCGTTTTCTCCGAGGCCGCCTTCTCCTTAAGCCTCCTTTGCGCCCACCAGCCCCTGAATGGGATCTGAATGAGGTCTTGCAGCGGCTTACCTGTCCGCCCTTTGAACCTATGGCTACCTGCCCTCTTCGTTTTCTTTCTTGGAAAACCTTGTTCTTGGTAGCCCTTACCTCTGCTAGGCGCGTTAGTGAACTGCAAGCCCTAGTGTCTGATCCTCCTTACACTAGGTTCTACAGGAATAGAGTGGTCTTACGGACTCACCCTAAGTTTCTTCCAAAGGTGGTTTCTCCTTTTCATCTCAACCAGGAGGTGGTTCTTCTGACCTTCTTTCCCAGGCCGCACTCCAGCCGGGCTGAAATGGTCCTGCATACCCTGGATTGTAGGAGGGCCTTGTCCTTCTACCTTGACCGTACGCGGGAGCAGAGGAGGGCTGTTCAGCTCTTCGTTTCTTTTGACCCCAATAAATTGGGGCTACCTGTCTCCAAGCGTACTTTGTCCATTTGGGTAGCTGACTGTATCGCCTGGGCTTATGGGGCAGCCGGCCTCTCGTTGGAGGGTCGAGTCACGGCTCATCATGTTAGGGCGAAGGCTGCGTCCGTAGCTCATCTCCGCTCTGTTCCGTTGGCAGACATCTGCCGGGCCGCTACTTGGTCTTCAAGCCAGACTTTTGCGGCCCATTACTGCCTGGAGAGGGAGTCCCGCAGGGACAGTGCTTTCGGTCAGGCAGTCCTCCATAATCTCTTTGAGGTTTAGGCAACTCCTACCCTCCGGCCCTGGTGTTGGGCTACCGGTCGGGGGCGTTTTCAGAGAAGATTCCTTCCTTCTGTGCTGCTGAGCTAGAGGGAGCTCATTCTTGTGCTTGAGGTCTCCGGTAGCCTTAAGCTTGGGAGTCCCATATGTGAGGACTGACTTCCTGCTTGGTCCTGGAAAAAGAGTAGTTACTCACCTGTAACAGGTGTTCTCCAGGAGCAGCAGGAATCAGTCCTCACAACCCTCCCTCCTCCCCTTGGAGTTGCAGGCCTATCATTTCGTTTTTGCTAATTTTTTTGCTGTCTTTTAGCTATATCGTCAGACTGAGCAAGATGGCACCCTTGGGTGGGAAGGGGACCGCGCATGCGCGCTGCAATTCCCAAAAGCTTTCTTTGAAAGCTGGGGAAATTGCTCCGCGAGGGCTCCGTCGGCACCGACGTCACCCATATGTGAGGACTAATTCCTGCTGCTCCTGGAGAACACCTGTTACAGGTGAGTAACTACTCTTTTTCTTCGGTGCCTCACCCCTCCTAGCGTTAGGCACCATTTTGGGCACTAGGCCCAAAAATCTCCAGACATGGAAAAGCCAACTAGTAGTTTTAAAAAATGTTCAAACTGTGGCGGTACTATTTCCGTCACCAACACCCACAAATGGTGTCTCAAATTTTTAGGTCCTGAACATTGTCCAGCGGAGTGTCTCTCCTGTAGAAAGATGACCAAAAGGGGCTTGCAGAACAGAGCTGCAAAGGCCGGTTCTCTTTTCATGGTTGATACGATGTCAGTTGCATCGATGTCCTCCAGGGCTTCATCTTCCTCTCATGGATCTCAGGTAACTAAACAAAAGTCTGTAAAGACTAGCCGGTCCTTGAAGGGTAAATCTCCTGCAAAGCATCGAGATGCCACTGGTACTACCCTCGAGGAATGTACACCGGCAAAATTGCCCCGGCGGGAGTCTTCAGTCTCCAAAGCACAAACGGGGTCTCAGAATGTTCCAGAGGCCTCCACCTCTGCAGAACGTCTGTTGCCATGTTCTGGGGTTGTAGCCACTTCCACCGGTACTGACCAGGCATCGGTATTAGCAATGGATAAGAGAATCCTTGCTATTGAACGCAGTCTAGCGTCCCTCTTAGCTGCCTCGGTACCGCTAAGGCCGCTACAGACGATTCAAATGAGCTCTGTACGGACACCGGTACCGGCTCCAGTGGCACCCACTCAGGTGGGACGGCTTCCTCCCATGCCGAGCCTCGAGAGTTTCTCCAGCATTGAGGGGTTGGAACCAAAATGCCACGGTACCGATATTCATTGGTACCAGCATCGATCGATGCAAAGCTCCGATGAGTCTTCCGATTCCGATGACTCTACCGATACAAGAGCAGTTCTGTTGAAGGATCCATCTCCTTCTCCTGAGCGCAGAATGTCTCCTCCAGAAGACATGTCTTTTCAGGATTTCATACATGATGTAGCTAAAGGGCTTTCAATCACGGTTACTCCTGAGAAGGAACCTAGGGCAGAAGAACTAAGAATTCTGCAATACCCTTTGGCTCCCAGAGAGGCAGCGATGCTGCCCATTCATCAGATCCTTCAAGATCTTATGTTCAGAATGTGGGAATCTCCCTTAACGGTGTCACTGCATTCTCGACGCCTCCATACCATGTACCGAGTGCCACCTTCTCCAAGGTTTCAGAAGACTCAGTTACCACACCATTCCATGGTAGTGGAATCAGCCATGCGGAGAATAAAGAGTGCTAAAACGCATTCTTCCAACCAACCAGGCCGTGAATCGAGGACACTCGATGCCTTTGGGCGTCGATGCTTTCAATCCTCCATGTTAGTAGCTAGGATTAGCTCATATTCCCTTTACATGGGAATATTTCTTGAGGAGGTTACAGCGGATCTGGAACGCATGAGCCCTCTACTTCCTGAAGATAAACGGGGTCAGTACCTCACTCTGCTCAAGCACGCTCAGAATGTCTCCAAATTTGTGATCCGTGCAGCTTTTGACTGCTTTGAAGCTATTAGCAGAACCTCTGCTATTGCTATCGGAGCACGGCGCATTGCCTGGCTCCAAGCATCAGATTTAGAGGAGTAGGTGCAAGAGAAGTTAGGAAACATTCCTTGCACAGGTGAAAACTTATTTGGGCAGACCAAGGCTAATCAGATTGAATCTGACAATACCACCTTGAATAGGCTATCAAAGTCTACTGCCAACCCATCAAAGAAAAAAACAGGCAAGAAGTTTTTCTTTAACAAAAAGAAAAAATCTTACCAATTTTATTCCCATCCAGTTCATGCTCCCCAGAAGGGGCAGCAATCTAGACAACAAAGGAAGCCGCAAGCTCAAAGAGCTTAACCGGCTCAGCAGGTACAGCCTCCGCAGGGGCTTTGACTTCTACCTAGAGAGCTTAACCATTTTGCCTCTGAAAGGTCCAGAGCCCTTGACCATTCCGGGCAGATTATGCCATTTTGCCAAAAGATGGCAACAAATAACATCAGAAAACTGGACTCTGTCCATTGTAGGACAGGGGTGCAAACTTCACTTTCTCAGCATGCCCCCCACCTACAGTCATAAAACAATTCAATTCTCAAGGCCCGGTCACCGACATTCTGTGTCAGGAGGTCTCTTCACTCCTTGCTCAAGGAGCAATAGAAGAGGTACCCATATCCCAATGGGGAAGGGGGTTCTACTCTCCCTATTTTCTTATCCCAAAGAAGACAGGGGGATGCAGACCTATCCTGGACCTCAGAGAATTGAACAAATATCTGTTCCGAGAAAAGTTCAAGATCTCCCTCGGAACACTTTTACCATACCTTCAGAATCAGGATTTATGTTCTCTAGATCTAAAAGGTGCGTACACGCATATCCTCATCCATGTAAATAACAGGAAGTACCTTTGATTTCTCTTTCAAGGAAACCACTTCCAATACAGAGTCCTTCCATTCGGGCTGGCCTCTGCCCCAAGAGTCTTCACAAAATGCATGGCTGTAGTAGCAGCATTCCTGAGAACTCTGGAGATATTCATCTTCCCCTACTTAGGCGACTGGCTCATCAGAACATCAACAGCTCCAGAAACAGAACAGGCGGTTTCTCATGCCATGAGAATCCTTCAATATTTGGGTCTGGTAATCAACCACCCAAAGTCCCACCTCAAACCTTCTCAATCCCTAGAGTTCATAGGGGCTCGCTTAGACACGCAGCAATCAATGGGCATTCCTACCACAGCCACGCTGTCTACAAATAATAGATTTGGCCTCCCAAGCAGTAAAGAAAACCCTCCTAACTGCTCGGGAAATGCTTCAACTGCTGGGGCATATGGCATTCACTGTACATGTGGTCCTTTATGCCCGCCTACATATGCGAGCAGCTCAGTGGACCCTCTCTTCTCAAATCACCCTGACGACAGATGCGTCCAAGCTGGGTTGGGGAGCCCACTTGCACGATCTTTCCACTCAGGGTCTCTGGACCTCACAAGAGGCCTCTCTTCAAATAAACCTCTTAGAGCTAAGAGCCATCTACAATGCTATAATAGCATTTCAGGCCCAGCTCAGTCAAAGGACAGTTCTGGTCCAAACCGACAATCAGGTTGCCATGTTTTACATAAACAAGGCGGAATGGGCTTTCTGTTGCTATGCAACGAAGCTTTGTGACTATGGGCCCTCGCCAGAGAGCTCCAAATTCACCTTCTAGCGGTATACCTTCCAGGCATTCAAAACTTGTGGGCAGACAAGCTCAATCGAATACTGCTGCCACACGAGTGGTCTCTCCAGTCAGACCAACTGGCTCGAGTGTTCCATACCTGGGGAACACCAGATATAGACCTCTTTGCAAGTCCACAGAATTCCAAACTTCCCCGGTTCTGTTCCAGACTTCCAGCTCAATACTGTCTAGCAAACAATGCTTTCCAGCTCCATTGGGGTCAGGACGTTCCTCTGTGCCTTCCCACCCTTTCCCCTAATTCCCAAAACTCTTTTCAAGCTTCAGAGAGACAGGGGTTATATGATTCTCATAGCTCCACATTGGCCAAGGCAATGGTGGTACTCTCTGCTTCTGCGTCTCTCTCAAGCAACTCCTCTAGAGTTGGGATATGCTCCAGGTCTCCTTTCTCAGGAGAACAGGAAGCTTCTAAATCCCAATCCTCAGTCCCTGCATCTCTGGGCTTGGCTGCTGAAGGCATAGAATTTTTAAATATCCACCTCTCTCAGCAAGTGAAGGATATCCTTCAAGCTTTAAGAAAACTGTCCACAAGACGTTCCTACGCTTTCAAATGGAAAAGGTTTTCTATATGGTGTTCAAAAAGGGGGCTTAACCCCCTTTCCATGCCCATGGAGTCGCTTTTGGAGTATCTCCTCTATCTTTCAAATTCTGGTCTTAAGACAAATTCAGTGCGAGTCCATCTCTTTTCACAGGCCCCAAGATGGACAACCAATCTCTTCTCATGCACTTGTGTCAAGATTCATGAGAGGTCTATTAGTGACAAAGCCCCCCCATAAAGCCACCACCGGTGGCATGGGACCTGAATCTTGTTCTTGGGTAGCTTATGAAGCCGCCTTTTGAATCTTTAGCCACTACAACTTTAAAATTCCTTTCCTGGAAGGTCATTTTCCTAATTGCAATAACGTTTGCTAGGCGCATTAGTGAACTGCAAGCTTTAGTGGCTGACCCTCCTTATACAAGGTTCCACCATGATAAAGTAGTCCTCAGGACTCATCCACACTTTATGCCAAAGGTGGTTTCGTCTTTTCATTTAAACCAGTCGGTTTACCTTCCTGTATTCTTCCCTAGGCCTCATGCCTCCAGTGCAGAAAGGAACCTTCATACCTTAGATTGTAAAAGAGTTTTAGCCTTTTACTTTCAAAGAACTGAACAACATAGGAAGTCTTCTCAACTCTTTGTTGCTTTTGATTCTAGTCATTTGGGACTTCCAGTTTCCAAACGAACCCTATCTAAGTGGATTGCAAACTGCATATCCTTCACTTATGATAGTAAAGGTTTTTCCCTTGAGGGCCATGTTACAGCTCATAATGTCAGAGCAATGGCAGCCTTGATTGCTAATCTCCGCTCTGTGTCTATAGATGATATCTGTAGAGCGGCTACTTGGGCTTTAGTACATACCTTCGCAGCCCACTACTGTCTGGACAAGGACTCTCGCCGGGATGCCTCGTTGGCCAGGCTGTCCTACAGCATCTCTTTCAGACTTAATGCAGCTCCTACCCTCCATCCCGGTAGGATGCCAGGGATCCATGGGAGGAAGTATGACCCTGTTCACACAGGTTCACAGCTCGCTGGGGTCATTCCTCTGGCATCTTTCAGCTGGTGAGTCCCCATATGTGAAGACTACATTCCTGCTTGTTCCTGGAGATAGCGTAGTTACTCACCTGTAACAGGTGACCTCCGGGAACAGCAGGAATTAAGTCTTCACAACCCACCCACCTCCCCTAGGAGTTGTCTCTCTCCTTGGCTCAGATTTAAACTCAACTGAAGTGAGAGAGGCAGTGAGGTGGGAAGGCAGCACGCATGCGCTGTGGGATGCTCCAAAAAGCGTTCCTATTGGACGCTGGGGAGCGTTCCCACGCGGGCTCCGTTGGTACCGACAATACCCATATGTGAAGACTTAATTTCTGCTGTTCCCGGAGATCACCTGTTACAGGTGAGTAACTACGCTTTCCCTCCCTCCCTCTTAATTCAAAAATGCTGCACACCTGGGCTGCCGCATAATAAGCTTGCAGATGCAGCTCTCTTAACCCTCCCTGTATCCTCTCACATCAAGGCACCTGTCGTGCCATCCTAGGTGGCCTCTTTCTCCACATGAATAATTTCTTTTGGAGCTGTCTGGTATCTTCCCTGGGAGCGCCATAAAGAGGAACAAGAGGCGCGGGAGCATCTTCTTTTTTACCACCACCACCACCCTCCCTAACCAGGAGAGCCAGCCCTTCCCCCACGTATCCAAGTCTCCTGCCAGTGCTCTTATTAGTGGTCCATAATTGAGCTGGTACAAATCTTGCCGGTTCTTCTCCACCTGTACCCCTAGATAATGCAAGGACATCTGAACCCACTTAAACGGAAAGGCCACCTTAAGTCTCTGTTCCAACTCCCCCCTCCCCAATCTGCACCTCCAGTATTTCAGTCTTAGGCCATGTGTGTTTTTTCTGCGAGCATGTTTCTATGTTTCTTTCTAGTCTGCCTTTCCATATCACCCATTACAATAGTCCCCTTTTTTCCTTTAGAGAGCCTTTGTGTTTGTCTCATGCTTTTTTGAATTCAGATACTGTCCTCATCTCTACCACCTCCACTGGAAGACTATTCCACACATCTACCACTCTTTCTGTAAAGAAATGTTTCCGCATATTGCTCCTGAGTCTATCCCCTTTCACCCTCATCCTATGTCCCCTTGTAGCAGAGCTTGCTTTCAGTCGAAAGAGGCTCTTCTCCTGTGCATTTATGCCACGGAGGTATTTAAACATCTTAATCATATCACCTCTGTCCATTAACCATTTTAGTAGCCACCCTCTGCACAGACTCCAATCTGTTTATATCTTTTTGAAGGTGCGGTCTCCAGAATTGCACAAATGAAGTTGCACCAAGGACATATACAGAGGTACTATCGCCTCCTTTCTTTTGCTGGCCATTCCTCTCCCTATGCACTCAAGCATCCTTCTAGCTTTCGCCATCGCCTTTTCTACCTGTTTAGCTACTTTGAGATCGTCGGACACAATCACGCTTAGGTCCTGTTCTTCTTTCGTGGACAGGTCTTTATATTCAGATACCCTCCCATACTCCTCTCTGTCACGAAACAACACCAGCAAAGACGATCAGGAAGTCTGCAGCATGCATATAATATCGTCAACAAACAGCAAAGGTTTATGGTCCCTACCACTCACCAACACACCCCGAACATCAGGGGAATTCAATAGGCCAGCACTTCAATGAGCAAGACAAATGAGAACATTGAGAGTGGGCACCCTTGATGAGTTCCCCCTCCTAGGAGGAACTTCTCAGAGTACCCTCCATTCATCCGGATTCTTGCCTTTAGTTCCTAGTAGAGCCTCCACCCAGCGCCTAAACCTAGGGCCTAATCCCACCCTTTCCAGCACCTGGAACATAAATCCCCGCTCCACACGGTCAAATACTTTTTCAGCATCCACCGCCATGAAGAGTGTATCCACCTGCTCTTGTTGCGACCACCATATAAGGTTCAGGATCCGCCTTATATACTATCCATGGCCTATCCTCCCAGCACAAATCTCCTCTGGTCCTGATGGATCAAATATGGGAGGTGATTCTGTAACCAATTTGCAAGAACCTTTGCAAAGATTTTAGCATTTACATTGATCAGAAATGTGGATCTATATGACCCACATTGCATTACATCCTTCCTGGGCTTGGGGAGCACAGTGATACCCGCTACTGCCATAGAACAGGGCAGAAGCCCATCTCCTCCACTTACAATAAGTTAGACACACAGGCCAACAAGTTGGAGGATCTAGAAACTGCAGTTGGCGGAACAACTTGCTGTAAGACACAGTGAGAGATGCCGAGTTAAGGGGGTATCTCGAAACTCTTAATACAACTGACTATACTGTCTCTGGCTGCTGGAGACCCCATAGTTCTTGAGAGGGTGGGGGCCCACTGGGTGGGCCCGGTTCAACTGCGTGACCAGCGACCACGGATTGCCTTTGCCCATTTTTTGAACTTCCTTCACAAAGACGAGGTGCTGCATGCAACCCGAGCGAAGGGCCAACTGCTCCATGAAGGAGCCAAAATCGGCCTACCAGGACTACTCAGTGGCGGTCAGTCAGAAGCATAGAGTATACGCCGAGATCTGCCAACATTTGGTGGAGGCCAAGATTCAGTTTGTAATCCTGTACCCAGCTTGTCGTCTTTGCCAATGGCACCTCTAAACTTTTTGACACACTGGAATCAACTAGCCCCTATGTGGACGCTTGGTGGGAGCATCGTTGGGGGATATGAGAAGCTAATGTGGCACACCAGTCCATGGACAGTTAGGTGGGGCAGTGAACATTAGAAGGATTTCCCCTACCCCACCCTGTGCTAAGCAGGCGAGCCCCTCTTTCTTGGACAGCCACAGGTTAAGGACTGGGGTGCACCTCCTAAATGGAGTTGGAGGTACCAAAGAAAGATAGTACAGACGCTGTGAACAGACAGCAACACCTCAAGGGACTTTTTAGATTGCATAGGTGGCATTATAAGATGATGTTTAATATTGGGGGGGGGGGGAGGTTGTGCCAGAGTGAAAGAGAGGGCATGGTGGATCGTTAGCTGATACCAATTTGTTAGGGGGGAGTAATGTATAGATTAAGGGGATCTGTTGGGGAGAGCGGGTGTGTATTTGTTGAAGGGAAAGGGGGGAGTGGGATGGAACTGTAAAGTGGGAAACTGGTGTCAATCAGGAGGGTATCAGAGCATTCATTGGCTGGCCTATGAAGTGGATAGGGGAGACCTGAGTGCCCTACAGGCGGCCATCTCATCTGGGCTGGCAGGAGACTTAAAGAAAGGGCTAATAGGCGCTCTTTGACTTCATAGCTGGAGGAGATAAGTGAGCAGGCTTGTAATGGGGAAGTGAGGATCCTGCTGTAACACAAATGTGTCTGGGCGGGTTAGCCAGACCACCCTGAGGACACGTTACAGTGGTACGTAAGGGTGTGGGAGGGGTGACCGTGGCAGCCCGACATCATATATAATATAGACGTCTGGGGAGTATAGGGGGAGAGGAAGGTAAATGAAATGTTAGAATGTGGGTGGGGTAGAAAGGGAGGGTAGGGCGGGGTTAGAATAGATGTCGGCAATAGGGGGGAGCCCAATACGTCTGGACGTGACCTGCAAATAGTAGGGAAATACCAAGGGGAGGGGTAGAATTGGGTGGAGTAGACAGGGGTGGGAAGGGAAGGGGAGAGAGGATGGGAGGGAAGTGAGGGTGAAAAGGAAAAACAAGTAAGGAGTCGCGGTCTACAGAGTTCTAAAGTGAAGAAGGGATGGTGGGAGTGTATGGGATGGTCTTGTAAACAAGGAGTTCTGGGCTGGGAGGACCCCCCCTATATCTTTAAGGATGGATGCTGGATATGTTGGGATGCTGTTATCTGGGATGTACCCTGAGATTGATTTCATGTAAAGTATGCGGTCTGGGCACCCCTCACTAAACGTTACAAAGTGCTGAGGGCTTTGGCACATCACAAGTGTGATGTGGCCTTCATACAAGAAACATACCAAACTGCCATGGAACATGCAAAATTGTGCTGAGATTGAGTGGGGCAGGTCTATGGCATCCTGGTCCAAGGGAAAAAGGGAGGAGTGGCCATTCTAATTCATTGTAACGTGCGCTTCACTCGTAGAACAGAATTTCTAGATGCCAATGACTGCTACCTTATTTTACAGGAGGGACCTAGATGGTAAGCCGGTTATCCTGAGGAACATATATGGCCCTAACATTCCAAACTCCTCCATGTACGCTCGCCTAGCCTCAGCCTTGGAGCAACTCCCAGTGACCCCCTGATAGTAGGAGGAGATTTTAATGGAATCCTAGACCCGCTCTTGGATACGCTAGAGGGGGAGATCAGAGGGCACGGGGAGGGGTAGCTGGTATATTAGACTGCTTTAAACGACTGTTACGCCTAGTTGACCCCTGGCGCCTGTTGCACCCTACAGATAGGACTATTCTCACCGGTCTAGGGCGCACGAGTCTAGCGCCCATATTGAC
The DNA here is from genome assembly GCA_033557465.1 of Ichthyophis bannanicus. NCBI lineage: Eukaryota > Metazoa > Chordata > Amphibia > Gymnophiona > Ichthyophiidae > Ichthyophis > Ichthyophis bannanicus. Next base: position 1,325,065,143 of record CM066032.1, read on the forward strand.
TACTTCATGACATCAGATCTTCCCACAAGTGGATGACGCAGAGATAGGCCCTGATGTTATTTCTGACCACTCTCCTGTCTGGGTTGACCTCGCTTGGGTTTCACTAGCCTACAAGCATGGGTCTTGGGTAGTTCCCCTTATACCTCTATAGGGATGAACAATTTCAGGTTTACTTAAGGGAACACTGGCAGTCATATGCTACACATAATGCCCAACATGTCAAGACACCTGAACTTTTTTGGGAGGCTGCTACGGTGGTGCTCAGGGGAGATATAATTGCTAATGTGGTGAGAAGATTCTGTTTGCTTAATGCCCGGGTTGTCAGACTGGAAAGGCAGGTGGTACTCTAATGTCTGAGGCATGTGGGCCATCCTTTGGCAGTGTCCCAGACAAGACTGCTGGAAGTACAGGCCACCTTGAATGAAATGCTACACCAACGAGCCAAGAAATTCATTATGTGCTATAAGTACATGGAGACAAAACTGGCCGGCTCCTGGCACGTTGCCTAAGGGGGGAGATGGGGGAGGGCCGCAGGCGGTGGCAGCATTAAGAGATGAAACAGGTACCTTGTTTAAGGGTGCTGAGGGCATAGCATGTCTGTTTTGCACCTTTTATAAGGTCTTTATACAGAGGAGGCGGTTTCACCCACCCAAATGACAACCTGTTTACAAGACATCTTTTTGCCCCGACTTACTGAACAACAGGCAGTGGAGTTGGGAGCGCCCATCACAGCAGAGGAGGTGCAGAGGGGCATTCAGAGATCAGTGTTGTAAGGCACCAGGTCTGGATGGATTCAGAGCTGAATTCTTTAAGATGCTGCAGGATGCAGTGACGGTATCCCTAGTAGAACTGTTTCAAGATTGGGCACAGAATGGGCAGATTAGATGGGGTGGAAACCAAGCACATATTAATTTCTAAGCCTGGGAAAGATACCCTACAAGCTGCATCATACCGACCGATCTCTTTAATCAATATTGATCTCAAAGTGTACGCCAAGATCCTAGTTGATCGTTTGGCACACGTGTTGCCACTTCTGATGCAAGAGTCACAAGTACAGGGTCATTACGCTTGTCGCAATCTGTGGAAGATCATTGCCTCTTTAGAATGGATCCAGGAGCATCAGATCCTGTCATTTATTAAGTTTTGATGCCAAAAAGACATTCAGTCGGGTTGGGTGGAATTACCTATTCCAACTACTACCGAAGTACGGGTTGGGAGAGACTTTTATACATATGGTACAGGTTTTGTTTACATCTCCCACAGCAGCAGTTGTGGTAAATGGGCTGTTGTCAGAGGCCTTTCCCCTGGGTCGAGGGACGCATCGGGGTTGCCGACTATCCCCCTTGCTTTTTGTGCTTTCACTAGATCCCTTTGTGTGCAAACTGGAGGCATGTATAGCGGTCACTGACGTACAGATAGGCAGATTAGAATTCAGGATATCAGCATTTGCGGATGATCTGATGATGCACCTGACCTCTCCCAAGCTTTCGTTGCCACATGTGCTGGCAGAGTTCGAGCTATTTGGTAGCATAGCAGGTCTTCGTATAAACTATGAAAAGTCGGAGGTGCAGGACATGTTGGGGAGATTGCAGGGATCCTGGGTGCTCCTTTCGCACTGTATTGGACAAATATAGCTTTTACCTATTTGGGCATCCAATTACCTGGGGACCCAGGCCTTCTATGCAAGCTTAACTTTACCAAAATTTTACAACAGCTTCAGATGCATATGAGGGACTGGGCCCCCTTACAGTTGTTCCTGTCTAGACGAGTAACAGCGTTTCAAATGCTGCTGTTCCGAAACTGTTATACATGTTGCAGACTCTTCCCTGCCACTTGCTCTGAAGAGATGTTTTGAAAATGGAACAGGCATTAGGGTGTTTTCTGTGGCAGGGTCAGCGAGCATGTATCCCTTACAGTGGCTCAAAGGCCCCTGGAGATGTTGGGGGGATGGGGTTCCCAACCTTTGGCGGTATGCACAGGCCTGTCAATTACGACATATTGGCAACTGGTAGGGAGAGAAGGATATTTTTACTCCTCGAGCATTCGAGGAGGCTTTCGTTGCACTGCATTCCCTTTTAACAGTATTGCGTATGGAGGCAGCCAATGTACCACAGCGCTTGGTGAAAAGTTTGTTGATTCAGCCGTTGCAGGGCATGTGGCGGATGCAGTCGACAGCCTCGAGCTGGTTACCTTTTCGAGGTAACGTGCAGTTTCTCCCCAAGACAGAAATGCAGATATTTCAGGATTGGGCAGCACTGGGGATTCGGTACCCTGGACATATCGTGGATGAGTCAGGCAGGTGTCAGACTTTCCATGACTTGCAGCTGACATTTGATATACAGCTTCAGCATCTCTTTGCTTATTATCAGCTGTGACACTACATAGGGCTGCTGCCGACGGAAGCCTTGGTGGTGATGACGGCGGCCAGAATCTTGGAATTCTTTGAGTTGGGAGAACTGGAGAGTATGTCTGTCTCATGTTATGCAGGTAAGCTGGCAAACTGGCAGGTTCCCACAGATTACACCCTGGTGGAATGAAAGTGGGCGGAGGAACTAGGGACCTCTATGGCCTCCAGCACGGTGGCAGGGGTGATCCATCGGATTCCATGATTGAATCAATTAGCAAAATTAAGGGAAGTGCAATACCAGGCAGTAAACCGGGCTCACATCTCCCCCAGACTTGCAATGTGGAGTGGTTTGACACCTTGGTGTTCCGCACTGATGGCGGTACTCAGCCATATATGGTGATCATGCGAGAAGATGTCAACATTACTGGGGTCAGATTTAGGCTTATATCAGCAGGATAATTGGGCAGGAGGTGGAATAGACAAATTCCTTAGTTCCTTTACGTCCCTCTAGTCCAGTCCCGGTACCATAGAGTTGTCAACCTCCACCAGCAGATTTTGGGGACTAAAAAAAGACATCACTTTGATGTCACTGGTATAAATGGACAAAGACCGCCCCCTTCCACCAGTATTTCAGTCTCCAAGCAGCTGGAGAGAGGGCTGAGCCTGGGACTGGGCTCAGTTTAGGCAAATAAGCAGAGCTACTTTAGTTTAATTACTTTAGTTTAATTTCATTTACTTGATTTAATTGATTTGATTTAATTTAGTTTGATTTCTTCTTACCTTTCTAGCTGGAGTGCTGCTGCAGGAAGGAGTCCTACTTTTGTGGGCTGTTGGACTCTCGGTTCCTGTCTCCCTCCTCCCCCCCTCCCCTTCCTCCCCCTCCCCTCTTGGGCTCTTATTCCCTGTTGTGCAAACGAGCAGCAGCCGGCAGAATTTTGGGGCCTCCCTGTTCCCGAACCCGCAGAGAAGGGTGAGGAACAGGTTGAAGGCAGCGGCAGCACCAGTCCCGCTGAGGCGGTAAGAGCAGCACCGGAGCCGAAGCCGTGGCAAGGCTGAGCTCCGGCGCCGGGGTTTTCCCTTCCTGGGTTTGGGGTTCATTTCCCCTTGGATTGTGGAGTGCGAGGTAGGCCGGGGGTGCTGAGTTAGGCTTCCCCTCGGTTTGCCAGCCCGTTTCGCGGGGGTTTAGAGGCGCCGCGTGTCTCAGGGCGGGAAGCTCGGGGATGGCGGCCATTTTGTGAGCCGCGGTTTTTTATTTTCAGTGTTTCAGTTTTGGTTTCCTTTTTTCTTTTGCGGCGGTTTCTGCTCCTTTTTTTCATTTCATGGGCAGTTAGAGGCCGGGTAGCCGCGGGGACCTTAGATTTAAAAAAAAAAAAAAAAAAAGGGAAGGGAAGGGAAATACCGCAAAGGCTAACGGGGAGAGGGGCTGAGGGGGAGGCTCCCGGTGCTACTTCCAGCCACGGAGATGCCAACCAGGCCACGCTGCTTGGTGTGTGGCACCAGGCGTGGTGAGATGTTACCTGAGGGAGTGTGTAGCGTCTGTACCATAGGGGCAGAGCTCCAGGATAATCCGCTGGAAGGGTCCTCTCGGGATCCAGGGGGAACTCCTCCAGAGGTGGGGGAGATCCTGCCTCCAGTCCTGTCCCTCAGTCTTGGCTCCCGCGGAACTGGTAGCTAGGCTGTCCTCCGCTGCGGACCCTGGCCGGCAGCTAGAGGGGGACCAGGGACCCAGCGCTCCAGGAATTCCACAGGATTTCTTTTCCCTTATGCAGCAGGCCTTGGCTGCTCCTCCCCAAGGGTCGCGGGGGCGAAAACGGACGTGGCCGGAGGAGGAGTCAGCTCTGGTGAAAAGGGGCAAGGTGATGTTAGAAGACTGTCCCCCTTCTGGTGGGGACGAGGATGCCAGGGAGTTGGAAGCGGAGGACTCGGAGGAGGAATTAGAGGAAGGAGAGTTGCCGGACACTGGGCAAGAAAGTAGAGTGGTCCGGGTGTTCAGGCGGGAGGAGCTCCCAGCGCTGATTTCTGAGACGCTAAAGACACTAAATATGCCCTCCGTGGAGCCTCGAGCAGACGAAGCGTTGGAGGATCCGCTGTTGCAGGCAGTGCAGACGTCCCAAAAGGTGTTTCCTGTGCATAGGGTATTTAGGAACATGATTCAGGAGGAATGGGACTTGGCGGAAGCGGCCCTTCGGGGGGCCAGGTCTTTGGCTCGGCTTTATCCGCTTTCGGACCAGGACAGGGAGCTCTTTTGTTCTCCAAAGGTGGTTGCGGCGGTATCGGCTGTCACTAAGAAGACGACGATCCCGGTTGAGGGCGCCGCGGCATTGAAGGATATGCAAGACAGAAAGTTGGATTCTTTGCTGAAGCAGGTGTTCGATGTTTCGGCCCTCTCATTACAGGCCTCCATAGCAGGGGCTTGGGTGGCGAGGGGCTGTTTGCGCTGGTCTCAGAGATTGCAAGTGGAGCAGGTGGAGGAAGTTGCGCGGCTGAAGTCTGGCACCGCTTATCTAGCGGACATTACGATCTCATCCGGGGCTTGGCTAAAAGCATGGCTTCAGTGGTGGCTGCGCGACGGTACCTTTGGTTGCGTAACTGGTCGGCGGACAGGTCCTCTAAGGCTCGCCTCAGCAAACTTCCCTTTCGGGGGAAGCTGTTGTTTGGGGAGGATTTGGAGAAGTTAGTCAAGGACCTTGGGGAGTCCAAGGGGGGTCGTCTGCCGGAAGATAAACCGAAGCAGGGCCGAGGAGCCCCATCTTCCAGGGGGGCTCCTAGGGAGTTTCGTCGGTTTCGGTCCTCTCGTTTTGGCCAACCCCAGCGGGGTAGGTTCCCGGCTCGGGGCCAGGGGTTTCGGAGTTTCAGGGGGGCGGGCAGAGGCTTTGCCCCTTTCCAGTCCTCTAACGCCAAGACGCCCCAATGAGATACGGCGGGCCCAGGTAGCAGTGGTGCCCGTGGGAGGATGTTTGAGGGACTTTTACCCTGCCTGGGTCCAAATTACCTCAGACCAGTGGGTGTTGGAGGTCGTGCGAGAGGGTTATGCTTTAGAGCTCCATCGGCCCGTGTTAGACTCCTTTGTCCAGTCGCCGTGCCGGTCTCCACTAAAGCGGCGGGCGGTCTCGGAAACCTTGCAGCGTCTACTGCATCTCGAGGCAGTGGTGCCTGTTCCGTCGGAAGAGTACGGGTACGGTCGCTACTCGATTTATTTTGTAGTGCCAAAAAAGGAAGGATCCTTTCGCCCCATTCTGGATTTAAAGAGGGTAAATCGGTGTCTTCGCATAACCCACTTCTGGATGGAGACGTTGCGTTCAGTGATTTTATTTATTTATTTATTTAGAACACATTTATATACCGCTGCTTCCAGCGATCAGTAGCGGTTTGATTCTTCTTTTGGGGAAGTCGATCAGGACAGGGTGGGGGAGTATATACATAGAGGACTTGGGGGGTCACGGCACACATGGTTAAAGTTTTGGGGGTAAATATATTTACATTTATATAATACATATTTACAGATTGAGGAAATCACATTATACTTGTCTATACATGGTTACACAAGGCGGATTTACAATGTACGTATTTATCAGTTTACTTTGTTACGTTTTCCTGGATTTTGTGACTTATGGCTGGTTGTAATAGCATTTAAATAGGTGGGTTTTTTAACTCTTTCCTGAAACTTTTCATGTCCTGGGTTAGCCGCAGGTCAACAGGGAGCTGATTCCATATAGTGGGTGCAGCGAAAGAGAAGGCTCTGCGACTTGTACTTGTTTTCACAGTTCGTATTGCATTAGGGACCTGCAGGGTGCCCAAGTTGTTAGTTCTTCTATTCCTATTTGCTGGTTGTGTGTTGATAAGAGAGGACAGGAACGAGGGGGCTATGTCGTTGATCAGCTTGAACGTTGTTACTATCATCTTGTACTGTGCCCTAGCAGCAACTGGAAGCCAATGAAGGTCGATCAATATTGGGGTGATGTGGTCAGTTACTCTTGTTCCCATTATTATTCTAGCTGCGACATTCTGGGCCATTTGAAGGATACCCAGTGATTTTTTGGGTAGACCTTGGAGGATGGCATTACAGTAGTCGAGGTGCGGCATGACTAGTGCTTGAGCCACTGACCTGATTGCTGCGGTCAGGGCAGGGGAGTTCCTGACGTCGTTGGACCTCACGGAAGCTTACCTCCATATCCCCGTTCGACGGGAGCATCAGCGTTTTCTGCGCTTTGCGGTGCCCATGGGGCATTTTCAGTTTCAGGCTATGCCTTTTGGTTTGGCAACAGCGCCCCGAACGTTCACCAAGATCATGGTGGTCGTGGCGGCAGCTCTCCGCAAGGAAAGTGTGCTGGTGCATCCGTACTTGGACGATTGGTTGATTCGAGCAAAGTCGAGGAAAGAGTGTGCCGCGGCCACGGCTCGAGTAGTGCAAGTGTTGGAGAGCCTGGGTTGGGTAATCAACTTTGCAAAGAGCCGGTTAGTGCCCTCACAGTCCCTGGAGTACTTAGGGGTGCGTTTCGAGACAGATCGAGCAGCGGTATTTCTTCCAGTCCGGGCGCAAACGTTGCGGACGTTGGTGAGAAAATTTCTGTCATGGCTGGCGCCGACAGCATGGCAGTACCTGCAGGTGCTCGGAACAATGGCGGCCACGATCGATGTGGTGCCGTGGGCCCGGTTTCATATGAGGCCACGGCAGAGCTCCCTGCTCCGCCGCTGGTCTCATCAGAGGGATGCGTTGTCTCAGCGCCTTGTTTGCCCCCCGGAAGTGCGTCAGGACCTGCTCTAGTGGTTGCGAGCGGAGAATTTGGAAGCGGGGGTTCCTCTGGAGCCTCCTTCCTTGCGGCTGGTGATGACGGATGCCAGTCTTCTAGGCTGGGGAGCGCATTGCGAGGGGGGCTTTGCTCAGGGGCTATGGTCGCTGGAGGAGAAAGGATGGGCGATCAACAGGTTGGAAATGAGAGCGGTGTTGCTGGCCCTGCGGAAGTTTCGGATAAGCCTGCGGCAGGCGGCGGTGCGGGTGTTATCCGACAATGCGACAACCGTGGCATACATCAATCGGCAAGGCGGCACGGGCAGTGTGGCGCTGGAAGCGGAGGCCAGTCTTCTTTTAGGTTGGGCCGAACGGAACCTATCGGGTCTGTCGGCACAGCATGTGGCCGGAGTGGACAACATCGAGGCGGATTTCCTCAGTCGACGCAGAGTGGATCTGGGAGAGTGGGTGCTTCATCCAGACGTCTTTGCGCTTTTAGTGAGGCGTTGGGGAGTCTCTCTCATGGATCTGATGGCAACCTTCGAGTCGGCCCAAGTGGAACAGTTTTTCAGCAGACGAAGAGAGCGCATGTCGGAGGGTCTCGATGCGTTGGCTCAGAGATGGCCGGAAGAGGGTCTCCTTTGTGTTCCTGCCTTGGTCTCTCGTAGGGCGGGTGATTCAGCGTATAGAGAGGCATCGGGGCCTAGTGGTTCTGATAGCGCCCGACTGGCCCAGGAGACCGTGGTACGCGGATTTAATACGGCTGTTGGTGGACAGTCCGTGGCAGTTCCTGTGTCGAGAGGACGTTTTGCGGCAGGGTCCGTTGCGCATGCCCCAGGTACATCGATTCTCGCTTACGGCATTGCTCTTGAAAGGGCTAGGATGATAGCTAAAGGGTACTCCGCAGCGGTTATTTCTACCTTGCTGAAGGCGCGGAGAAGCTCTACTTCCTTGGCGTACATTCGAGTTTGGCGCATTTTTGAAGCCTGGTGCGTTGAGCGGAACCTGCGACCATTGGGACCGTCGGTGTCGCAGGTTCTTTCCTTCTTGCAGGCCGGAGTGGATAAGGGTCTCTCGGCTAGTTCCTTACAGGTGCAGTTGGCAGCGATCTCTTGTTATCGCGGAAAGGTATAGGGTCAGTCGTTAGGGGCGCATGGCGATGTCCGGAGGTTTCTGCGCGCAGTGCTCCTTATGCGACCGCCGAGACGGGCCTCGGTTCCTGCGTGGGATCTGAACGTGGTGTTGGAGGCCTTAACCAGAGCACCCTTTGAGCTGCTAGGCAGGGCGTCACTCAAGGATCTGACGTTGAAGACGGTTTTTCTGGTGGCCATTTGCTCCGCGAGGCAGATTTCCGAGTTTTATTTTATTTATTTATTTAGTATACATTTGTATACCGCTACTTCCAGCGATCAGCAGCGGTTTGATTACAGATTGGAAATTGTCAAATCATGACAGGAAAGTTTTGAGGTATAAACACATTGATTAGACAGGAAAGCACAGCACACAGAGAACTATTTTACAGGGAACATGGGCTATGGAGGGTTAAGTGGCTTGCCCAAGACCACAAGGAGCACCTGTGGGACTAGAAACCCCAGTCCTTCCGGCCCAAGGTTGCTGTCCTCCAGTGGGATTTGAACCCCCGACCTTCCGGCCCGAAGTACCTTGCCCCAACCACTAGGCCACTCCTCCACTAGGCCACTCCTCCACTAGGCCACTCCTCCACAGTTGCAGGCGTTATCCTGTAAGGAACCTTATTTGTCCTTCTTTAATCACAAGGTGGTTTTGCGGACGGTGCCTGCGTTCTTGCCAAAGGTGGTCTCCATGTTTCATCTTAACCAGGTGGTTCGTTACCGGTGTTTTCCAAAGCACAGAAGGATGGGTCGGGGGGCAGGCTGCACCTCCTGGATGTTTGTCGCATGCTGAAAAGATACCTCCACGGGATGGCTCCCTTCCGGAAGTCGGATAGGCTGTTTGTGTCCTTTGGGGGGCCTCGGAAGGGGGAGGCAGCGGCTAAGGCATCCATTTCGCGGTGGTTGAAGGAGGCCATAGCGTCGGCGTACATGCTCAGGGGTAAACCAATTCCAGAGGGTCTCCGAGTTCATTCGACTAGGGCGCAAGCGGCGTCTTGGGCGGAGTTTAGTTTGGTGCCGGTAGCGGACATTAGCAGGACGGCGACTTGGTCGTCGTTATCTTCCTTTGCGAGGCACTATAGGCCGGATGTACAGGAAGCGGGAGATGGGCGCTTTGGCTCAGCGGTACTTCAGGCTGGGCTGGCTGGTCCCTCCCGTTGAGATTCACTGCTCTGTTACATCCTCTATGGTACCGGGACTGGACTAGAGGGACGTAAAGGAAGGTGAAATTAGACTTACCTGCTAATAGTTGTTCCTTTAGGAACTCTAGTCCAGTCCCGGATCCCTCCCAGGTTAGTAGGGGGGTGTTCAGCCTGAAGGTTAGGGAGGATGATTTTGGATGCAGGGTTCCTGTGTGGTCTTTCAGTGGCGGCATGGTGGGAGTCCTTTCGCAGCAGAACTTTGGTTGCTCGGGGGGTAGGAATCCCCGGGGGACAGTGTCTTCTCCTTTCCATATAGATAAAAAAAAAAAAAAAACAAAGGAAGAAGGAAAACAGAAACAGATGGAGAAGATACACGTTGTTTCCTTAATTCACTGGTTTGGTTAATTGTTTCACTACTTATTTGTTGCTCTGCTCAGTCTGCTTTGTCAATAGATACTGGTGGAAGGGGGCGGTCTTTGCCCATTTATACCAGTGACATCAAAGCGATGTCTTTTTTTCAGTCTCCAAAGCTGCTGGTGGAGGTTGACAACTCTATGGTACCGGGACTGGACTAGAGTTCCTAAAGGAACAACAATTAGCAGGTAAGTCTAATTTCACCTTATCTTTGATCTACTGGCCCAGACTCATCCCAAAGGGAGATGGATACAACTGCTGGTGCGCAAGTTCTCCAGGAACAAGCAGGAATCAGTCCTCGCATATGGATGACGTCGGTGCCGATGGAGCCCTCGTACGGAGCAATTCCCCAGCTTTCAAAGAAAGCCTTTGGGATTGCATCACGCATGCGCGGTCCCCTTCCCGCCCAAGGGTGCCATCTTGCTCAGTCTTCTTTTTCCCGCGGAGCCCAACAGACGTGGTCCAATTTTCACTGTGGAAAAAGTAGAAAGGTTGATTTATTTTTTCAACTTCCCGGTTCGACACCAGTTCCCCCTTCCCGCCTTCGGCTTGGTACACCGGTACCGAGTCCGGTCAGTTTTTCATTTTTGTCCTTCGTAACTAGCGTTTGCGTTCTTTTTATTTTTCACTGGCAGCCTGGTCGTTTGACCTCGCAGGGGCCCTTTTCCCCCCGATGGCTGCCAGCGGGTTTAAAAAGTGTGATCGGTGTAAGAAGTTGATATCTGTCACCGACACACACGACTACTGCCTCCAATGCCTCGGCCCTGACCATGACCCGGTGGTCTGTGGGCCGTGTAGTAAGATGTCTTCGAAGTCTTTGAAGAGCAGGCAGCATCAGTGTGACGATTTTTCCTGAGTCCACAACTGCCCGAGCCCGGACCTCGTCAGAAGCCACGACATCTCGGGAATCGGAGCCTGAGCACCATCATGGGTCTTCTGAGCGGGGATCTCCCTCCAGGGAACACCGGAGGAAGAAGAAGCTTGTGAGGGCGGCATCGCTGGATGCCTCTGATCGGCTTGGGCCCTCAGGTTCCAGGCCGTGGAGCCCAGACCGCTTCCCCTGGTCCTCTGAGTCGGAGCAGCCGGCTAAAGAACCTCGCAAGGAGCTGGAGACGTCGGACAAGGTAACTCCTGTTGTCCTTGTGGACTCTCCTCCGGGAGAGCCGGGAGCTGCGGAGCCTTCTGAGCTCGGTCTCAGGTTGGCAGCCCTGGAGAGCAGCATGGCTGCCTTCATGGAGCAGCAGCGGGTGCTGATGGCCGGTCTTGCCAGTCCGTCTGCCCCACCACCGGGATGTCAAAGTCGACGCCGGAGGCCGAGCCGATCCTTGAGTTGATCAGGTCTCAAGTCGATCCTCGGCCAAGGTCCCCCTTGACCTCCCGTTCGGGACCGAGGTCATCGATGCCTGTGCCCTTGGTGTCGGGGTGGTCGGGCTCGAAGCCGGAGCCCGTTGAGTCCTCCTTGGAGGACTCTGCATGGGAGAAGGAAGACTCCCCAGACACCTTCCGGACCCGGTGTATCCCATCGGACTCTCCGGGTTCGGAGCCTCGGAATAGGTCCCCTCTGGAGGACACTCCGTTCTCGGACTTCGTCAGGGACATGGCCAAGGCTTTGGCATTCCCAGCAGACGCCGAGGAGGAGCCTCGGGCCGAGGAGCTCGATGATCTCCAGTATGACTCCCCCCCCCCCCACCCAAAGGAGGCCCTTACTGTACCAGTGTCTCTGATGTTGGAACGGCTGATGCTCCGCATGTGGGAGTCCCCGGCCTCAATGCCAGTGCTCAGCAAGCGGGTCGATTCCATCTATCGAGTCTGCAAGAGTCCTGGGTTCCAGAAAGCACAGCTGCCGCACAACTCCATGGTTGTGGAATCGGCCATGCAATGGCTGAAAAGCCAAAAAACACACTCCTTGGTGCCTCCCGGCCGGGAGGCCCAAAACCTGGATGCCCTCGGCAGAAATTGCTACCAGGGCTCGATGCTGTCATGCCGTGTCCAAACTTACCAGCTGTACATGGGCATGTACTTGCGGGACCTGGCAAAGGAGATTGCTGGGTTCTCGGCTGGCCTATCCGAGGAACCCTTGCAGCGCTTCAAAGCCTTGTCCACGGGGATCAGAGAGTGCTTGAAGTTCATGTCTCGAGCAGCTTACGATGGTTTCGGCCCGGGTAGCCGCTGCCGGCATCAGTGCACGCCGTCAGGCCTGGCTCATGTCGTCGGACCTAGAGCCATGGGTTCAGGACAAGTTGGTCGATGTCCCGTGCCGAGGAGACAACCTCTTTGGCAAACCCATGACTGAGAAAGCTGCAGAAATCGAGTCCGAGTACTTGACCCAGACAAGGTTGTCGAAGAAGGCCTCGGGGGAAAAAGCCTTTTTTCCTGAGGAAGGGTACGGCTTACAGAAACTACCCCGCTTACCAGGCCGCCCCTGCTCCCCAACAGGGACAGCAGGCCAGGGGACAGGGGCATGGCCCACGTAAGCTGAAGACCCTCATGGCTCCAGCTCCGGCTCCTACCCAGCCAGGAGGGGGGTTTTGACTCCCAGTGCATAGCTCCTCTCCCACCAGTGGTTTGGCCCTGTACGGTCACAGGTGACCAGCCATTACTACCGACGCCTGGGGTTTGCAAGTAGTCCAGCAGGGCTGCTTACTTCACTTCCACCAGGTGCCCACCTCCTTTTTCCCAGGAGAGCCTCTCAGGCCCCCTCTTCACAGGCACCTCCTCCTGCAGGAGTTTGAAGGTCTGCTAAAGGATCAGGCGGTGGAACCGGTGCCCCACCACCTGCAGGGGCAAGGCTTCTACTCCAGGTATTTCCTCATACCAAAAAGAAAAGGAGGCCTTCGTCCCATCCTGGACTTGCAAAATCTGAACAAGTTCCTGGTGAGGGAAAAGTTCAAGATGCTCTCCCTTTGGATCCTACTGCCTTACCTCCACCAGGGAGACTGGCTATGCTCCTTAGATTTAAAGGATGCTTATGCTCACATCCTCATACACCCAGACCACAGGCAATACCTCAGGTTTGTGGTCAGAGGAAACCACTTCCAGTACAGGGTGCTTCCATTTGGCCTAGCTTCCGCTCCCAGAGTATTTACCAAATGCCTAGCAGTGGTGGCGGCCTTCCTCAGAGCCAGGGAGTCTTCATCTTTCCATACCTGGACGACTGGCTCATCAGGGGCCAATCGGCACAGGAGGCACAGCAGGCCACTGCTCGCACAGTCCACCTGCTCCAGCACCTAGGGTTTGTTATAAATCACAAAGTCCACTTTCCTCCCCACTCAGAACTTGGAGTTCATAGGGGCAAGACTGGACACACTTCAGGTAAAGGCTTACCTACCGCTGGACAGGGCAAGGCGGTTGCTGGACTTGGTCCAGCAGGTCCAGCACAAACCTCAGGTCTCCGCGAGGGTCTTCCTACACCTCTTGGGCCACATGGCCTCCACGGTGCATGTGACTCCATATGCTCATTTCCACATGCACACAGCTCAATGGAGCCTCAGAGACCAGTGGACGCAAGCCACTGGCTGCCTCAGAGACACAGTAGCTATTCCCAAGCTACTGGTGTCAACCTTGCAATGGTGGCTTCACCCCCCCCCCCCCACAACTTGCTTCAGGGAGTACCATTCCAACCCCCCTCTCACACCAGAGTGCTGACGACAGATGCCTCCTTGCTGGGCTGGGGTGCCCATTGCCAAGGTTCCTGCACTCAGGGTCTGTGGTCCTCGCGAGAGGCCGCACTTCAGATCAATCTGCTAGAGCTTCGAGCCATCCGCCTAGCTCTTCAAACCTTCTGTCATCTTGCACATCAGTTGGTGCTGATACAGACAGACAATTAGGTGACGATGTTCTACATCAACCAACAGGGGGGGCACAGGATCTCACATCCTATGCCAAGAAACTCTGGACCTCTGCTCTTTTGCAGTGGCACATCACATGTCCCTGAAGGCAGTTTATATGCCAGGTTAGGAAAACCTCCTGGCCGACAAGTTGAGCAGGATTCTTCAGCCTCACGAATGGCAACTGAACAGGGATGTGGCCCAGCAGATCTTCAACCGTTGGGGTCTCCTATCCATGGATCTCTTTGCCAGTCTGCAAAACCATCAGTTGCCCCGGTTCTGCTCGAGGCATCCGCTGAGCGTGGCGGCAGATGCTTTCCTGATCTCGTGGGCACAGGGCCTTCTCTATGCGTTCCCACCCATGCCCCTGGTGGCACGCAGTCTGTTCAAGATCCTTCAGGAAAAGGCCTCGGTCATCCTGGTAGCCCCCAGGTGGCCCAGACAGCCTTGGTTTCCTCTTCTCCTTCAACTGGCGGTCGAAACTCCACTCCCACTGGGGGTGCAGCCCGACCTCTTGACCCAGGACCTCTTGACCCTTGCTACACCCCAATCTCAGATCCCTCCACTTAATGGCCTGGCTGCTGAGAGGGTAGTTCTTGCTCCTCTCCTACTTCCCAAGGAGGTTGAGGAGGTGTTGCTGGCCTCTAGGAGGCAATCCACTAGAAAATCCTATGCGTGTAAGTGATGTAGATTCGCAGGGTGGTGTGCTCAGAATGAGGAGGACCCGTTCACTTGTCAAGTACCTCAGGTATTGCAGTACTTGCTCCACCTCTCAGAGTTAGGCCTCAAGTCTAACTCCGTCCAGGTCCACCTGAGTGCACTATCGGCTAACCACTCTCCAGTGGACGGGAAACCTCTTTCAGCTCACCCCTTGGTATCCCGCTTCCTCAGAGGCCTCCTACTATTGAAGCCTCCAGTTTGCCCACCGGCTACTGAGTGGGACTTAAATGTGGTCCTGCAGCGGCTCACTTGCCCACCTTTTGAGCCAATGTTCACCTGTCCTCTCCGCTTCCTTTCCTGGAAAGCACTCTTTCTGGTGGCACTCACATCTGCCCACCGTGTGAGCGAGCTGAAAGCTTTAGTATCAGATAGACCATATACTCGGTTTTATAAAAACAGGGTGGTACTACGTACTCGCCCCAAGTTCCTTCCAAAAGTGGTTTCCTCGTTTCACCTCAACCAAGAGGTGGTTCTTCCAACCTTCTTCCCCAGGCCTCATACCAGCAGGGCAGAAGCGGTTCTGCATACCCTGGACTGTAAGAGGGCACTCACCTTCTACCTGGAGCGTACGCAGGGGCATCGGAGAGCTTCTCAGCTCTTCATCTCTTATGACCCTAGTAATCTGGGTCTCCCTGTCTCGAAGCGCACGTTATCCACCTGGGTGGCGGACTGCATTGCCTGGATGTACAGGGCAGCTGACCTTCAGCTGCAAGGCTGAATCACGGCCCACTCGGTCAGGGCTAAGGCCGCATCAGTGGCTAATCACCGCTCTGTTCCATTGGCAGACATCTGCCGGGCCGCAACTTGGTCTTCAAGCCAAACTTTTGCAGCCCACTACTGCCTGGAGCTTGAGTCCCGGCGCGACAATGTTTTCGGTCAGGCGGTACTCCGTAACCTATTCGAGGTTTAGGCAACTCCTACCCTCCGGCCCTTTGGTGTCAGGCTACCAGTGGGGTTGCGTTCTCGGAGAAAAATCCTATCACTGCTGCTGCAGCTCTTCTAGAGGGAGCCATTTTCAGCTATGGGTATTCGGTAGCCGATAGCTAGGGAGTCCCATATGTGAGGACTGATTTCCTGCTTGTTCCTGGAGAAAACGTAGTTATGCACCTGTAACAGGTGTTCTCCAGGGACAGCAGAAATCAGTCCTCACGACCCTCCCTCCTCCCCTGGAGTTGCAGTCCTTTGATTAATTGTTTCTTATTTTTGCCGTCTTTTTAGCTATGTCATCTGACTGAGCAAGATGGCACCCTTGGGCGGGAAGGGGACCCGCGCATGCGTGATGCAATCCCAAAGGCTTTCTTTGAAAGCTGGGGAATTGCTCTGCACGAGGGCTCCGTCGGCGCCGACGTCACCCATATGTGAGGACTGATTCCTGCTGTCCCTGGAGAACACCTGTTACAGGTGAGTAACTACGCTAACTGCGTGGTGGGCAAACAATCCATTCTCCATCATTGGAGGTACCCCATGGCACCCACATTTTGGGAATGGAGAAATCTCTTCCATCAGCTGATGCTCCTGGAATGATTGGACACTAGGGGGAATCACCATAAATGGGAAGCATTTCTTACATTCTGGGGGCAATATAGCGATACTCTGACGCCACACATGTGTAACAAATTATCAACCATATAAGGACCTGAGAAGGTGGGGATGCTCAGACCGCTGGCCTGGGGGGCTACCAGGAAAGTGCATCATTTCAAACTAATTAACAAAATGACTGTGAAGGACTGTAGGTCATGTTGGGAGGGAGGGTGGTTGGAAAAGTACATGGACAGGCATGTCACAAATGAATAACAAAAACTAAAAAATTGGTTGTCATATGTATTGAGCCCAGGTGGGGTGTAAGAGTGCCCACCACACCTGTGTGGTATTATTCTGTTACTGGTTCAATAAACAATATAAAAAAATACTGCTGTTGCAGGCGTTCCAACTGGTGAGCCACTCCCCCCATCTGCAACTGACCAGAGCTCACATGTCTAATGCATTCCAGTTCGACCAGGCCTCTCCAGGTTGGAGCTCAAAAATGTTCCCATTGTAGGACTTGCAGTCACCCCTGCAGGCCTTTTTTTCTCTCTGTTTCCGTTGCCTTTTCTGTAAGGTAGCCAACCCAATAAATTGCCCCCTCATAACTGCCTTAAGGCCATCCAACCGAGATTGAATAAAGGTCTCCCCCACCCTTGTTAAGATCCAAATATTCTCTCAAGGCCTTCTGCATCTGCTCCCAAGTCACACCCTGCACTAGTAGCCCCTCATTAAGTTGCCAAAAACACAATCCTCTCTCCTCCTGGCTGACCTCCATCATCATTCATATGGGGGCATTATCAGACCACACTATTGCCACTTCCTTTACCTATGGCAAGAGGGCCGCATCCACCCAAAGCATATCAGTGCGACTATGAGTCCCATGGGGATTAGAGTAGAAAGTGTATTGTTGTTGAGCCCCATGGCATTGCCTCTAGGCATCCACCAATCCCAAAGTACGCAGCATTATGACCATCCTCTTCATGTCCCTCATTAACCCCTGTCCCTCTCCCTTAGAGTTATCCATCCTGGGATTAACCGTAAGATTGTAGTCTCCCCCCACGCTACACCTATCCTCTCCCAGCTGACCCTTCTTTATCAGCAAAGACAGCTTTTCCCATGAATTCAACTCATGCACATGCAACACAACAAAAGCAGATATCACGTCAAATGCAGAAACCAGTCCAAAACGTGATATTTTGTGGAAAGAGAGCTTTTATTGACCAATTGCCAACCCGAGACATGCCGTGTTTCGCTAACCTTCATCAGGGGTTTGTCTGGCATATGCTAAAAACATAAATATGGAAATTACACTAACCTGGTAATTGTAGTTCCTGGAGGGTCCAGTTTAGTCCTCCACAATCGGGTAGTGCTCCTCCTCCTGCAGCCTGCAGACTGGCCCAATCAAATCTTCTGTAGTATATATGCAGACAGAGCTCCCAGAAGCCCCCAGTGTACTAGTAACAAAGCATACTTAACGAAGCAACACATTAGATTAATGTAAAAAAATGCATAGTTAAAGAACAAACTCGCTCCCCCCAAGAAAATATCCAACCCCCTCCCCAAACGAGGAAGTCAGAACACTGCATCGCGCCGCCAACGACGCTCCGGCAGCAAAAATACAGCCCACAGTGAGAAATATCAGAAGAGCTGACTGAAAATCGAAGAAAAGGAAGAGCCATGGCAAAGAGCGCGGCCGCAAAAAAGGGTCGAACGGAAAGGAGGAACCGTCTTATGATCAACCGTTCGGAAAGGCGCGCCGCACTACAATAGCAGATAGTCGGGAGGGAAGGAGGACTAAACTGGACCCTCCAGGAACTACAATTACCAGGTTAGTGTAATTTCCATTTCCTGTTCGGTATTCCAGTTTAGTCCTCCACAATCGGGATGTAACAGAGCAGTCAAGACCGGGCGGGACCTTGCCATCCGGCGTGCAGAACCGCCGAACCAAAACAGGAATCCCGAGCTGCTGACACATCCAACCGATAGTGTTTACTGAAAGCATGCAAAGACGACCAAGTGGCCGCCTTACAGATGTCTGCTGGCGGAACTAGGCTATACTCCGCCCAAGAGGTCACCTGAGCCCTAGTGGAATGTGCTCGGATTCCTTCCGGAATAGGCCGCTGCTGCAACAGATACGCGGACGCGATTGCTTCTTTGAGCCATCTTGCAATGGAGGCCTTAGCCGCCGCTTCCCCTTTACGTGCACCACCGAAGAGCACGAATAGGCGGTCAGTCTTCCGAAAAGATTCGGTAGCCTTCAAATAACGACGAAGCGCACGACCCACATCGAGACGGGGAAGACTTTTGTCCGCCGTCCCGACAGAGTGCGAAGGAAGAACTGGAAGAAACACTGCCTGATTCACGTGAAAAGGAGAAACCACCTTTGGCAAAAAGGAAGGAACCGGACGGAGAATCACCCGATCCGGGGAAAAAGACAAAAAAGGTTCTCGGCAGGACAACGCATGTAGATCAGAAATACGCCGTGCCGAACAGATGGCTACAAGAAAAACTGTCTTCAGCGTGAGATCTTTCAGAGACGCCCTACTCAGAGGTTCAAAAGGTTCACGAACCAGGGCCCGCAGCACTAGATTCAAGTCCCACGGAGGAACGAAAATCCTGCGGGAGGGCCGCAAATGAAAAACAGCCGTAAGAAAACGACGTACGTCCGAATGAGAACCGAGGAGACGGCCTAAAACTTTGCCTCGATAACAAGAGATAGCCGCCAACTGGACTTTCAGGGAACTAGCCGCAAGGCCCTTATCAAAACCATCCTGAAGAAAACTTAAAACGACGGACACGGAAACCGTCGCTGCACGGACCCAACGCCGGGAGCACCAGTCTTCAAAGATTCTCCAAATCCGAACGTAAGTAAGAGAGGTGGATGTTTTCCTCGCCCGCAGTAGGGTAGAAATCACCGCGGGGGAGTAACCCTTCTTTTTCAGCCGAGCCCTCTCAATGGCCAAACCGTAAGCGAGAATCGACCCACTTGGGGCATCCGCAAGGGCCCCTGAAGAAGAAGATCCGGCAGGGCGGGCAAGAGCCAAGGAACGCCGTCGCGCAGCCGGACCAGGTCGGCATACCAGGGCCTCCGGGGCCAATCCGGGGCCACCAGTAACACTCGACCCCGATGGCCCTCGATGCGCTGAACGACCCGGCCGATCAGAGCCCACGGAGGAAAGACATAAAGAAGACCGGACGTTGGCCATGGCTGAATGAGAGCATCGAGCCCCTCGGACATGCGCTCCCTTCGCCTGCTGAAGAAGCGTCCTGTCTTAGCCGACTGAAATGTCGCCATGAGATCCATGATGGGCGGACCCCACCGATGAACTATTTGCGCGTAAACTTGCGGGTTTAGCTCCCACTCTCCGGGGTCCACCCGCACTCTGCTGAGAAAATCGGCCTGAACATTGTCTGCGCCTGCAATATGCGCTGCCGAGATGGCCGGAAGAAGACGAGTCTGCACCCAATTGAACAAGGCCGTCGCTTCCGATTCCAGGGCCACGCTGCCGGTGCCTCCTTGGCGATTGATGTAAGCTACGGTGGTCGCATTGTCCGAGAGGACTCGCACCGGCCGGCCGAGAACTAGGGCTTCGAGGGCCAAGAGGGCTAGCCGCACCGCCCATAATTCGAGACGGTTGATCGACCAAGAAGCCTCCAGGGGAGACCATTCCCCCTGAGCGAAGCGGGTCTCGCAGTGAGCACCCCAGCCGGTTAAGCTGGCATCCGTTGTGAAAGGAACCCAAAGAGGAGGCTCCAAGGGAATCCCCCGCGTCAGGTTCTCGGAGGAGAGCCACCACCGGAGCGATCGGCGAACCGCCTTTGGGCAAGGCAATCTCCTGTTCAACGAGTCAAACTGGTTGGACCAACGGCGCAGTAGAGCACTCTGTAGCGGACGCATGTGGAAGCGCACCCAAGGCACCACCTCCAAGGTTGCTGCCATCGTACCGAGGAGCCACAGGTACCACCACGCGGACGGAGCGGGCATCCCCCTGAAGAGGCGGACAAGAGACCGCAACGCCAGAATGCGGCGCTCCGGCAGGCACACCAAGCCCCGTGCTGTGTCGAAGCGCACTCCCAGATACTCGAGATCCTGCGTCGGGCACAGACAACTCTTGCATTCGTTCACCACCCAGCCGAGGGACCGCAGCAGAGCCACCACCCTGCTCGTGACGTGCACACACTCCCGACTGGACTTTGCCCGAATCAACCAGTCGTCGAGATACGGATGGACCAGGATGCCCTCCTTGCGCAAGGCCGCCGCGACCACTACCATCACCTTTGTGAAGGTGCGGGGAGCCGTGGCGAGACCGAACGGCATGGCCCGAAATTGGAAGTGGCCCCACGGAAGAGCAAAGTGGAGAAATCGTTGATGAGACGGCCGGATGGGAATGTGTAGATAGGCCTCGGAGAGATCGAGGGACGTTAAAAACTCCCCTTGACGTACCGCGACAATGACCGACCGCAGGGTCTCCATACGGAAGTGCGGCACCCTGAGAGCACGATTCACGCCTTTGAGGTCTAAGATCGGACAAAGAGAACCGCCCTTTTTGGGAACCACAAAATAGATGGAGTAGCGACCGGCGCCTCTTTCCAAAGGAGGGACCGGAACTACTGCACCCAGGGAAAGTAGTCGATCGAGGGTCACGCGGATGTCCTGCGTCTTTTGATCTCCCTTGCTGGGTGACATAACAAAAGAATCTCGAAGTGGGTAGGCAAACTCCAGCGCATAACCCTCTTTGATAATCTGCAGCACCCACTGATCTGACGTAATTTGGGCCCAAGAAGGAAGAAAGTCGCGCAAACGACCCCCGATAACCGGGCCTCCCTCTAGAGCCCACCTCGCTTCATTGTGGCTTCCGATTAAAGGAAGAGGCCGAGGAAGAGGCGGCTCCGGAGAAGCCTCTTCCTGCTCCTCTGAAACCACGAAATCTTTGATGACGGGTCCCAAAGCGACCGCGCTGCGATGTCCACAGTCGGGAGGAACGAAACCTGCGAAAATCCCGAAACTGACCGCGCGCCGAGGTCGACGATCTGTTGAGCTTAGGCTTATCTTCCGGCAGTCTTCCACCCTTAGACTCACCGAGATCCTTCACCAACTTATCGAGAGCCTCACCAAATAACAATCTGCCCTTAAAGGGCAGCTTACTGAGGCGAGACTTGGAAGAACCGTCGGCCCCGCCCAGTTGCGTAACCAGATGGACCGGCGCGCCGCCACCACGGAGGCCATACTGTTAGCTAAGGAGCGAATTAAATCATAAAGCAGATCCGCCAAGTAAGCCGATCCGGACTCCATGCGGGTAACTTCCAGCAACCCCTGCTGGTCCAGACCGGAACCCGAGCGCAGACGCTGTGACCAACGTAAACAAGCCCAAGCAACCCACGCCCCACAAATAGAGGCTTGCAGAGACAAGGCGTTTGTATCGAAGGCTTGCCTCAACAAATTATCAACCTTCTTATCCTGGGCATCCTTTAAGGCCGCAGCACCCTCAACCGGGATGGTGGTTTTCTTGGTCACCGCCGATACTGCAGCATCCACTCGCGGAGACTTAAACAAGTCCCTGTCCTTGTCAGCCAGGGGGTAAAGACAATTCATGGTCCGAATCCCTTTCAAACCGGATTCTGGTTGATCCCACTCCGCATGGATCATTTGCTCAACCACCCGGTGCATGGGGAAAACTACCTGGGCGTCCCTGACCGCCTGAATGAGAGGATCTTCGAGACCCTCCTCCTCCAGAGGCCGCACCACAGCTAGGTTAAGAGTTTGAAGAGACTCAGTGATCAAAGGGACCAGCTCGTCCCTACGAAACACGCGAATAATCCGAGCCTGATCTTCCGGCTCAGGGATCTCCCCGTCCTCCAACTCATCAGCCTCCGTTTCAGGATCACCCTCCGCTTCAGCATCCGGAAAACAAAGGGTGTCCTGATCCTGGTCCACCAACCTGAGCCTCTTGACGGCGGGCTGAGAAGACCGCGAACCTCCCCTGAGGAGCAAGAGGGGAGGGAGGCGGGCCAAGCCTCCGGCAACTGACCGGACCGGCTCAAGCGGAAAGCCTGATGCATGAGGAGAACGAAATCTGGGGAAAAATCCACAGGCGGCGCTACTAGAGCCGCATGTTGCAGCTCAGGGGCAGATCCATTGGACGGCGGTACCGACCCAGACGGGTGGACGCCCGCCGAAGGGACACTCTCCCCCGATAGAGAGGTGTCACTGGGGATAGGCAGATCCTTAAGTTCAATAGGATGTTCCAGGTCTGAAGAAACTGAGGCGCAGCCCCTGCAGATGCCAGAGTCAGTCACTGCACCTCTGCGGGACCCGCAAATCACGCATTGTGGCTTGGCAGCCATGTAAGAGCAACCTCCGCCAAGCAGGAGAAAAGGGATCAGAAACAGGGAAGCCCACACCAAAGGGACCAACCCTATGCAAATCAGCACTGTCTTTTATTTAAAACGTTTTTTTTTTTACAGAAAATAAAACACTCCCCAGGATCTCAGGGGTGCCCTGAGCAAAATCGCCAGCATAAGAAACCCCAAAAATGCCAGGGGAACCCGTGCACAAGTGTTAAAAAGTGCCACTGAAAAGTTCCCTTTAGAAATCCAAAATGGCCGCCGCACTTGTTCACCCGCGGTAAAAAACGGCGCGAAAATACAAAGGCAACCAAAGAAAAATGAAAATAAAGAAAACGGCCCCAAATGAAGGGCAAAGTGAAAAAAAACCAAGAAAAACAGTAAATCGGGAGGCAGGGGAGCTGACAGACCCGCTGAAAATCCAAACGGGAGGGAGCTGCAGTACCCGAGAAAGGTAAAGAAATGAAAAATCCTACCAGCTCAGGAAACAGCAAAGGATCTCAGCTAACTTCTCAGAGTGACAGACCATGCTGGACCAGGTATGGCTCTTCCCCGTACAGCCTAGGGGAGAGCTCAACCCAGGCTATAGAAATCCCCAGTAAGGAAGGCAGGAGCCCAATGCAGGACTGGCTTCCCCCGGGAGGTCCCCTGTGGCAATGCTTTTTTTTTTTTTTTTTAAAGAGACAGCTATCTAGCAAATAAATGGTAATGAACAAGCCAAAACAAAACCCAAAAGAACTAACTAACTAGTGTTGCTCCTTCAAGTGTCACTAAGTGTGCCCAGAAATGGCACGCACGTCCTCAAGCTGCAAGGAGACTGGACACACTGGGGGCTTCTGGGAGCTCCGTCTGCATATATACTACAGAAGATTTGATTGGTCCAGTCTCCAGGCTGCAGGAGGAGGAGCACTACCCGATTGTGGAGGACTAAACTGGAATACCGAACAGGAAATATAAATACTTAAAACATAAAAAAACAGATCACTCAAAAACAGGTTAAATATACAATCAAAAAATGAAAAAAGAATAAAAAAAAATAACATCAATAAATAGAATAAAAGAATGTTTGGAACACAATACTGAAATGTTCATATGTATAAGAACCATTCCAAAAAGATACCAACATATTGATAAATGTAAAAACAAATAAAGCTACTAAAAGGATGTGACACATAAACCATAAATACCTCTGCTAAGGAACATTAGACCCAAAGGTCTTGTATCTCATTGTTATCTATTAGAGGTCTGTGCACTATAAAAATAATATGAATGAATGAATTAAATATAAACATGTACTATAAATATATAAATAAATATAAAAAAAACACATGCATAAATAATATAAAGAAAAGCTAGCAAAACCTAGAGAGTGGAAGAAACCATCTGAAAGGAATAAAGCTCTCTATGGAGTAAAAAAGGAAAAAACTTGAGTAGCAGGAGTGAGTCAGTCAGAGAAGACCTAATAATTACTGGCCAAATGCGCACAAGTACATGGAATAATACGGAAAATGTATAAACAAAAAGGTTAATTGAATCTTGTATATCTGCCCTAACAATAATATCAGATGTAAGCAAAAACCGGGTGACGATAGATAAGTCAGAATAAAGAACACCACAGTGTATCTTGATTAGTGGAACTAACCAGGTATTTTTTTTTTTTTTTTTTAGCTGTATTTATATCCCGCTTTTCACCATGTCAAAGCGGTCAATTGGGAGATACATTTAACATGAGGGGATATGACACACATACGCTAATACTTACAGGGAACATGGGCAGTGGAGGGTTAAGTGGCTTGCCCAAGACCACAAGGAGTACCTATAGGACTAGAAATCCCAGTCCCTCCGGCCTGAGATTGCTGTCCCCAGGTGGGACTTGAACCCCCGGCCCTCTGGCCTGAAGTACCTTGTCCTAACCACTAGGCCGTCGTAAAAATCTAAGCATGGCCAAATCGTTTAATGGCAGGAGTGATGTTCAAAAAAAAAAAAGGGGTGCATGAAAAAATCATATTCAGCTAACAATATAATAAATAATATCTAAAAAATGATATAAGCATATCATCTAATGGCAAGAGTCATATTCAAGACGAGGAGGTATGAAAAAATATCTCATATTCGGCTCACAATGTAATCAGTGGTATAAAAAAACGATATAATCAATACGAGAAATGCACAACGGGACATTATAAAAAGAATTGATTATATAGACGCCGCTTAAAGGCAGTGTGAAAAACCACTTAAATCCACAGACACTGCTCTAAAAACCGATGCGAGCGAGAGTGTCTATGGTGCACCCAAAACAGAAATAAAAATTAAAAATAGAACTTTAAAAACAAATACATTTGCCGGCGGCAACACCGCTTGCCCGACTGTCAAAATAAGAACTTAACTAAAGGAACGCCCGCACATGCGTATTTTAAAGCAGGCAAGGGGCGGAGTTTATTCAACCCGCGGGAACCTGTGGGATAGGAAAAAGTGCTATAACGGCTCCTGTATACCAGTCGTATTTAATCGAGACACATATGTGCAAATGAAACTAATGAGCCTTTTTAAATACAATAGCAAAGGGACCATGGTAAAAAAAATGGCAAAAAACCTTGGTGCATACAACAAAAAATAAAAAATATAAGAAAGCATGTGAATAAAACATATAACAATAAAATTAAAACCATGATGAGTAAAAAAGAAGAAATAAAACACCCATATTGGTAAGAATGAAAATGATTAAAAAAGGGGGGGATAAAAAAGAAAAAGGGGGGATAAAATACTAGATAAGACAAGTAGCTACAAATGTGCAGTGCATACACAAAATGAAAACAAACGCTCAAAGGAAAACCGACAAATCATTAAATTAAGCCCATTGGGTGCCAATGAGTCTAATAAAAATATGTATCTCTGCTCAAGCCTCATAATGGTCTTATTCATATCTCCACCCCTCCAATTCAATTTGACTTTCTTGATGACAAAAAAATCTGAGATCCATAATCTTATGATTTTGCTCCTGCCAATGAAGAACCAGAGGCTTATCAGACAAGCCTCTCTTAATGCAACTCTTGTGTTCAACAACTCTGGTCCTGATGCTACGCGTAGTCTTGCCCACATATAATTTCTTACAGGGACATTGAATAACATATACTACATTACTAGTTTCACAATTGGAAAAATCATCAATGTGGAATTTCTGACTTGTAAAAGGATGAATAAATATGTCTCTTATTGGTGAAGAATTTAAGCATACAGAACACCTTCCACATTGGAATTGTCCTTTGTATTTGGACAGGAATTTCCTTTCGGTGAACGCTAAGGAAACCAGAAGGTTCTGTAAATTGATATTACGCTTATGAGCTATCGTTAATTGTAAATCATGAAATCCCAGAATAGTTTGTATCAAATGCCAGTCTTTTTTCAAAATCTTAATTATGTTCTGTGATTGTGAAGAATATAGAAGAGGGAATACAATCCCTATATCATCTTTTCTAGTTTTGACCGTAAGTAATGTTTCCCGACATTCCAGTTAGGCATCTTGATCGAGCATATTAAAGGGCCCAGGAGTCCTCGGGAAACATTACTTATTTTTTATTTTTTGTTGCATGCACCAAGGTTTTTTGCCATGGTCCCTTTGCTATTGTATTTAAAAAGGCTCATTAGTTTCATTTGCACATATGTGTCTCGATTAATACGACTGGTATACAGGAGCCGTTATAGCATTTTTTCCTATCCCACAGGTTCCCGCGGGTTGAATAAACTCCACTCCTTGCCTGCTTTTAAATAGGCATGTGTGGGCGTTCCTTTAGTTGATTAAGTTCTTATTTTGACAGTCGGGCAAGTGGCGTTGCCGCCAGCAAAGGTATTTGTTTTTAAAGTTCTATTTTTAATTTTTATTTTTGTTTTGGGTGCACCATTAGACACTCTCGCTCGCATCTGTTTTTAGAGCAGTGTCTATGGATTTAAGCGGTTTTTCACACTGCCTTTAAGCGGCGGCGTCTATATAATCAATTCTTTTTATAATGTCCCGTTGTGCATTTCTCGTATTGATTATATCGTTTTTTGATACCATTGATTACATTGTGAGCCGAATATGAGATATTTTTTCATACCTCCCCGTCTTGAATATGACTCTTGCCATTAGATGATATGCTTATATCATTTTTTTAGATGATATTATATTGTTAGCTGAATATGATTTTTTCATGCACCCCTTTTTTTTGAACATCACTCCTGCCATTGAACGATTTGGCCATGCTTAGATTTTTACGACGGCCTTGATTATCCATACCTGGTTAGTTCCACTAGTCAAGATACACTGTGTTGTTCTTTATTCTGACTTATCTATCGTCACCCAGTTTTTGCATACAACTGATATTATTGTTAGGGCAGATATACAAGTTTCAATTAACCTTTTTGTTTATACGTTTTCCGTATTATTCCATGTACTTGTGCTGCATTTGGCCAGTAATTATTAGGTCTTCTCTGACTGACTCACTCCTGCTACTCATGTTTTTTCCTTTTTTACTCCATAGAGAGCTTTATTCCTTTCAGATGGTTTCTTCCACTCTCTAGGTTTTGCTAGGTTTTCTTTATATTTATGCATGTGATGTTTTTTGATATTTTATATATTTATAGTACATGTTTATATTTAATTCATTCATTCATATTCTTTTTATAGTGCACAGACTTCTAATAGATAACGAGATACAAGACCTTTGGGTCTAATGTTCCTTAGCAGAGGTATTTATGGTTTGTGTCACATCCTTTAAGTAGTTTTATTTGTTTTTATATTTATCAATATGTTGGTATCTTTTTGGAATGGTTCTTATACATATGAACATTTTAGTATTGTGTTCCAAACATTCTTTTATTGTTTTATTCTATTTATTGATATTTTTTTTATTCTTTTATCATTTTTTGATTGTATATTTAACCTGTTTTTGAGTGATCTGTTTTTTTATGTTTTAAGTATTTATATATTTATGTTTTTAGCATATGCCAGACAAACCCCTGACGAAGGTTAGCGAAACACGACCTGTGTCGGGTTGGCAATTGGTCAATAAAAGCTCTGTCTTTCCACAAAATATCACGTTTTGGACTGGATTCAGCTCATGCACATTCAGCTACCATACCAATCTCTCCTCCACCCTTCTTAGGCATATCTATTCCGCACACTTCTCACTCGCCCTCTCATGCAACCATAACATACCTCCCCCACCCCCCTTCTACTCTCCCCCTCCTCCCCACCCCCACCCCTTCTGGCTGGCACTCTTTTGCTAGCAGCTAGCCTGAAGTAGTGACACCTGCTCCCAAAAATCCCAAACCCTTCCTAACATCCCCCACTTCCCAGCCGCCCTCCCACCTTAGCCCCCCCAATAGTCCCCTCTCCCAGTCTTAAATTCCTCAGCCCCTCCCTCTACTCATCCTTTCCCAACATCCCCACTCCACCCCTCACTTGGGGTTCCCCCCATCCTCCACAACAGAGTCCCCGCCCCCCCAAGGCAATCCCCAATAGCCAGCAATCTCCAGGAACAAGCAGGAATGAGTCTTCACATATGGGTATGTCGGTACCAACGGAGCCCGCGCGGGAACGCTCCCCAGCATCCAAAAAGAAAGCCTTTGGGAGCATCCCACGGGCATGCGCGCTGCCTTTCCGCCAATTCACTTCCCTCTCATCAGTTTTCCATTTTCCGCGGAGCCGTCAGGACATATTCCTGTCACCGCAGAAAATTCTTCTTTTTATTCTTAGTTTTTTGTGGTCGCGTCTGCCTTCCCTCGACGCCACCGGTACCGCCGGTGCTTTTCTTTCTTTTTTCTAAAGAATTTCTTCTTTTCCTCAGAAATCTTTCCTGTTTAGTGTCTGACGGTTCTGGGCCACTAGGCCGCCATCTTTCCATTATGGAAAAGCCAGCCACTACTCTTAAGAAATGCTCAAAGTGTGGCGGTACAGATATATTTTCTGACACCCATTCTTGGTGTCTAAAATGTTTGGGTCCTGACCATCGCCCACTGGAGTGTCTTTCCTGCTGGAGCTCAAATAAAATAAATCTTCAGAATCGAGCACAACTCAATACCCGGTTCACATCGCACTCTGTCACCAGCTACAATATCTCCACAGGATCAGGTAACCAAACAAAAGTCTGTAAAGACTAGCCAGTCCTCGAGTGGTAGATCTCCTTCCCAGTATCAAGATGGCTCTGGCCTTGCCCTCGATGACATTTTGGCAATAAAGCCCTGGCGGGAGTCTTCGGGCTCCAAAGCATTAATGGGGCTCCAGGTTGTTCCCGGGCTTCTTACTTCGATGAACATACCTGGGCCATGCTCGGTGGTTGTGGCCGCTTCAAGTGGTACCGACACCCCAGCATCGGCTATGGTGATGGATGAAACACTCCTCACCGAGGATCGCAGTCTAGCGCTCTTGGCTACTTCGGTACCGCTAGAGTTGCTGCAGACCGTTCCTCCAGTATTGGTATTGGCATCAGTGTCGTCCATGCTTACTTTGACAGACTCGCTTCCTTCGATGCCGAGCCTGGAATCGATCTCTAGCATGGATGATTTAGTACCGACTCGTCTCGGTACCGACCTCGGGCGGTACCGAAGACATCGCTTTAAGGAAAATCTGATGCTTCATCCTTTCAGGTCTTCCGATCCCGATGACTGGGATTAATCCATTGGTACCAAGGCTAATTCTTCAACAAGTCTAGCCTTTACCCCTCATGTTAGAGGGTCCTTCTCAGGGGAGATTTCTTTTCAAGCTTTTCTGCTTGATATGGCAAAGTTACTTGCCATTTCTATACCTGGTAAAGAATCCTTGCCAGGGGATTCAGAGACCCTGCAATCCCACTGGATTTCAAAGGAGGTTATCATGCTCCCTTTGCATCAGATCTTACAAGATCTACTTTTAAGGATGTGGGAAACTCCTTTAATGGTATCACCACATTCTAAGACACTTGACTCCATGTACAAGGTGCCACCTTCTCCAGGTTTTCAAAAGACTCAACTCCCTCATCATTCTATTGTTGTAGAATCAGCAGTGAGGCGTATTAAGAGTGCAAAGAAGCATTCTTCTTATCCGCCAGGTCGTGAGTCTAGAACTTTAGATGCCTTTGGACGTCGATGCTTCCAGGCATCCATGCTTTCAGCAAGAATTATCTCATATTTTCTATATGGGATTATCTCTTGAAGAGGTCACAAAGAACTTAAAGCTTTTGAACCCTTTTCTTCAAGAACATAAAAGAGCAGACTTTTTCATATTAGTCAGTCATGCTCAAAATGTCTCTAAATTCCTTAATCGTGCTTCCCTGGACTGTTTTGAGTCTATTAGCAGAACTTCTGCTATAGCCATAGGAGCACGATGCATGACCTGGCTCCAAGCTTCAGACTTGGACAAATGGGTACAAGAAAAGCTGGGAAATACTCCTTGTACTGGTGAAAATCTCTTTAACAAGGATGCTTTATTTCAAGCTAATCAGTTAAACACTGATATTGTTGCTTTCAGAGGATTGTCAAAACTTTCCTCTGCCCCAGCTAGTAAAAAATCTCCTAACAAACTTTATTCCCCTAGGGGGAAAAAGTTTTATTCATCTTCTACCCATCGTGCAGATGTTTCCAAAGAAGGGCAACATCATACCAGGCTAAGAAAACCAAAGTCTCAACAGGCTCAGCAAACTCAGCAGTTTCTGATTTTTATTCATTAAATCTTTTTTTCTGTTGCGTTTCAGAACCACTACTTAACTACAGAAGCATTTACAGTTCTTCTCATCCTTATTGAGAGGTCAGTGATACACTGTCTTAATCCTCCATTTTAGGCATGACTCTCTTGCTAAGAGTAGTCTATCCTTTCAGCTCTTAGAGCTACTAAGGATAATCATGCCCTACAGGTAACAAGTTTCTCCTCTCCTTTTTGAAAGTAAACAGAGGAGTTAAAACTACTTATAAGGTATGCTATGCCCTTCACCTTGGCAGTTGTCTTGTACGAGGATATCTTATACTTTTCACTGCAGGGGAGCTTACCCTTTTCAGAGACTTACCAAATTGTAAGTCTTCCCAACTGTGTATTACTTCCATCCCTCTTAGTTGAGATTTTCAATCTAAGAGTGATACTATTTGACTGGAGGGCTTACCTTTAAGCCATAGGATTGTCCCTAATACCTACTCCAGTAAATAATTTCCATACAGAGTTTCTCCCCTCTGCAATCTTTCAAATATTTCTTTTAAGACAGCTTATCAGACCATAAGTGAGAGTTATCACTTCTAATTCGGTCTCTCGGTCATTTTCCAATCTATAGGACCTAACCTCTTCTGCTGCCTTAACACATAATTCCAAGAGAGGTTCCAAAACCTACTTGGACAGTTTATCGTTGCAGGCAACCTGTCTGTCTGCTATTCTTAGTCATCTTCAATTCTTTGGCTTCCACAGAAGTTTGCACACTGGTAATTAAACAACCAGATCTCACCTGGGAAACCTACAACAAGCTCTCTGCAATTCTACAAGAAGTTCTGCAACTATGGGCCTTTGCCAGAGAGCGTCAGAGCCATTCCTGGTGGGTAACTTTCAGATGGTTGAAAGGCTTGCCCAGTCATGCTCCCACATGACCGGGGGTTTTTTTTCCTACTTTTACCATCTTCCTTAAAATTTTCTTTTTAGGGAAATTGAACCAGGGTTTAGATCACGTGAAAGCATAAAGAATTGCTTAATTCCCTGAGTTGTTCCACATCTCCAGTGGAACTTCTCCAACAGGGATGCACGTCTTTTCACTGCAGTCTGTCCTTGTCTAGTGCATTCCTTCTAATTCCTAATACTTCATTAGAGCTTATGTTGAACAAAGAACGCATTATACTCATATTGCCCTTATAGACGGGCAAATATGGAATTCCCTTTTATTACGTCTTTTCTCCACATTGAAGTTATAGAAGGATCCAGACTTGTCTTAAGACTAAGGTTTTCTTTGCATGTAGATCTCCACTTCTGGTTATTCAAAGTCTAGAATTTTAAAGAGATCTAGACCTATCCTTCTGACTAGGACTAACATTCCACTGGTTTCCATGTAACCTTCTTCATGGTTCTTCCACGTGTAACCAGTAAGGGGTTCTCTATCCATATTTTGCAAGCAGGTCTGACCTCTTCTTGTTAAGTGAGTCTCTTATTTTTATATATATATATATATATATATATAAAATCTGTGTGTGTGTATATAATACACATATCTCACTCTGAAAGATTTGTTACTGTCCATATTAATGCTGTTCCAGCATGCCATAGGATTTTAAATGGACAACCAATTTCTATGGTAGTCACAAACTACATTCTTTTACTGTAACCTTTCCGGTTACATTACATCTGAAGTTCTCCATGTAAAGTCATCCTAAGTGACATCACTTACGGAAGACATTCCTGATCTTCAAGAAATTGGAGGCTACACCGCCTACTACAAATGTTTCTTTCTGTCTTTCATTTGGATAGAGGGGTCTCAAAGACCCATCCTTTTTCTGCAAACCAGTCAGATTTATCTCCTCTCTTTCCTAGAGCCTTTTTCTGCTCCAAGGACAAAGAGCTTCAAACGTTGACCTGCAGAAGCTTTAGCTCACATCTAAAGTCCAACTTCATTAAACTCTCCCAGTTTTTTCTTTTGGGATTAGTTCTAGCCTTTTAGGCTTCTGACCTCTGCCTGTATTGTGAAATTTATTTTTCTCTACTTTCCAGAAAGGTATTTTCTTTGAGGATAATGTACTGGTTTCTAGCACCAGACCATTAGTCTCAACGAATACTTTCGCAATACTTCTGACTGAGGTCCACATTAGAGAATTGGAATCCAATTTTCACTAACATTTCTGATCTACACAAGGACTCCTCTCCAGACGCCTTGTTTAGTCCAGCTGTTCCACAGCACACCCCTTTTTAGTTCAACTCCTACCCTCCATCCCTTGGATGCCTCCCCTAGGAGTTGTCTCTCTCTCTCTAATTTGTCTACTTCCCTCCTTCGGTCTCAGCTACAAACCCAACTGATGAGAGGGAAGTGAATGGGCGGGAAGGCAGCACGCATGCGCGTGGGATGCTCCCAAAGGCTTTCTTTTTGGATGCTGGGGAGCGTTCCCGCGCGGGCTCCATCGGTACCTATGTACCCATATATGAAGACTTATTCCTGCTGTTCCCAGAGATCACCTGTTACAGGTAAGAAACTGTGCTTTCATAGCACCCCCCCCCCCCCAAGGCAAACCCCAATAACCAGCATGCATAGCAAAGACATAACACTCTTTCAGCTCTTCTCCTTACACTCTAATCATGCAAGGAAAAGAGTATATCAAACACATTTCCCTCTTCCACACACAACTTCCCCTCTCCTTCATAGGAAAAAAAAAAATTCCAAACCACTGCCCACTCATTGGGGTTGCTGCTTTCACAACCTGTTTCTTTCTCTGTCGCTCTCCATTCTCCACCATCTTCCAACGTCTCCTCCATGGCTCCTCCCATGGCCATTGTGGTAGCAGACTCCGCACCTTCTTGAGTCCCGCTGCCTCCATTGCCAAAACTGCTTCCTCTAAAGTAGTCACCCTCCAGGTCATTCCATTAACAATGAAGACCAGGCCGAGGGGGGTACCTCCAGTGGTATTTAATCTGTTCGTTGCGTAGGCGTTCAGTGATTGGCCCAAAGGCCTTCCTTCTTTGTAAGGTCTCTGAAGACAAGTCAGCAAAAACAGCTACCGAGTGGTCCTGCCATGAGAACGTCCCTGCTTGCCTTACTTTGCTTGTCACCTGCTCATTTACCGTGTAATCATGAAAGCATGCTAGGGAGATAAAGTTCCTAGATGAAATAAATGACTGCTTCTTGGAGCAGCTGGTTCATGAACCGACCATAGGGGAAGCCATATTAGACCTAGTCCTTAGTGGAACACCAGATCTAGTGCAAGAGATAAGGGTGTTGGGGCCACTTGGCAATAGTGATCATAGCATGATCGCCTTTGATTTAATTAGTGAAGGAGGGATAGTAAGGAAATCCACAGTACTACCATTTAACTTTCGAAAGGGAGACTATGATAAAATGAGTTAAGTTAAGAAAAAGCTAAAAGGAGCAGTTGCAAAGGTTAAAGACGTACATCAAGCTTGGGTGTTGTTGAAAAATACTATCTTGGAAGCCCAGACCAGCTGTATTCCACACTTTAAGAAAAGTGGAAGGAAGTCCAAAAAACTGCCAGCATGGTTTAAAGGTGAGGTCAGAGAGGCAGTTGTTGCCAAAAAAGCATCTTTCAGGAAATGGAAAAAAGAGCCAAATGACGAAACCTGGAAACAGCACAAGCACTGGCAAGTCAAATGCAAGGCATTGATAAGGCAGGCAAAGAGAGAATTTGAGAAGAAGCTTGCTGCGGAAGCAAAAACACGAAATAAAGACCTTTTCTTTTTTTTTTAATTTAAACTTTTTATTAACAACAAATCCACGCCAAACATACAATAATACAGGAATAATATCCAACAGTACAGGCAAAATAGTCATAGGCCATCCATACATGGGAAACCCAACACATGTCCCACCTCTAAGGCCTCCCCCCCAGATTGCAGCCCAGCATTACTCAGGTGGAAGTGTGTTTTTTATATAGGGATACAGGGAAACAAAAAGGAAGAAAATAAAATAAAGAAAAGAAAGAAACATAGCTATCCCTTCCCACTCCCCCCCACCCTTCCCCCCCTCCCCTTCTCCCTGCTACTGCTGTGAGTCTTTCCGCAGGTATCTCAGCACCTTATCCCACAATTGCTCAAATCTATCCACTCTTTGCCGGCGCGTCGCCGTTAGTTTTTCCATCAAATAAACTTGACGGAGACGCTCCACACATTGCTCCACTCGGGGCGCTTCCCTCCGCCTCCAGCAATAAGCTAGCTCGCAGCGGGCAGCACTCAGGCACGCCTGGACTTGCCGCAGGTCCTGGGTAGGACCCCCGACTCTCCACCACCCCATCAAAAACCCACAAGGGTCCAAGGGCACTGCGCTATCAACCACCTCCTTTATCCAGCCCTGGATCTCCCCCCAAAACTGCTGTATTCGGGGACAGTCCCACCAAATATGAAAAAACGTGCCCACTTCCCCACATTCCCTCCAGCACAGATTGGACACCCTGGGATACATTCGATGCAGGCGGTCGGGGTGTAGTACCACCTCATAACCACCTTGCACCAATTCTCCCTAATTGCTATCGACATGGGCAGTAGCCGCAGTTGATCAAACACTTTCTTCCAGTACCCCTCCTCCAGCTCCATTGCCAAGTCCCCCTCCCACTCCCTCATGTAGCGGAGCTTCCCCCCTGGGGGCCCCTGGATCGCCCTATATAGCGCCGAAACTAGTCCCTGGGACCTCCGCTTGCCATACCAAATCACCTCCAATGGGGTATAATCCCTGGCCAATCCCTCTACCCCCAATTTCTTCCGTAGGAATGATATCACCTGCCCATAACAGAAGCGGTCCCCCTCCCGCAGCCCGTACTGCTCTTGCAATGTCGCAAATGGGACCCACTCCCCCCCATCTATAAACTGGTAAAAACACTTCAACCCCCCTAGCGCCCACCGTCTATAACCCCCCCCTTCCCTCCCCGGCCTAAAGTCCTCCGTTGAGCATAGTTCCCTCATCAATGAAAAGCCGTTTCCCCCCCCCTCCCTTACTCCCCCTCTGATCTTATCCCATTCCCCGAGGACATGGCCTACATAGGGATTAACCCGTACCGCCGCCCCCCGTTCCCCCTTCCCCATCCACGGGAGGCCCGCTAAGGACCACCCTCCCCTGCACTCTTTTTCCAGTTCCACATAATTCTTCCCCTCTCCCCCATCACGCCAATCCATCACATGGCGAGCCTGAGCCGCCCAATAGTATGCTTGCATATTGGGCACCCCTAACCCTCCCTCCTCCCTCTTCAAGTACAGCACTTCCCGGGCTAGTCGGGGTGGGCGCCGCCGCCAAATATAGTGGTTCACCTGCCGCTGCAAACGCCGCATGTGCGCCCCCGGTATAGCTATCGGCAAAGCCTGGAAAAAATATAGGACTCGGGGGAGGATATTCATTTTTACTGACGCTATCCTGCCCAACCAAGAAATCTCCTGGCCCCCCCACCTCTGCAAATCCCTCTCTATTTCCCGCCACAGCTTAGCATAATTGGCGGCATACATCCCATCTGGGTGGGGAGTGATATTGACCCCCAAGTAGCGGATGGTCTTCCCAGCCCACTTGAAAGGATAAGCCCGCTGCAGCCCCCCCACCCGGGCCGGGGGCATATTGAGATTCAACGCCTCAGTCTTGTCGGGGTTCATTTTGAACCCAGAGACCGCCCCGTACCGCTCCAGATGTCTGATTAGCTCCGGCAAGGACTCTTCAGGCTGCGTTACCACTAAAAGGACGTCGTCGGCAAATAGTGAGATTTTATGGTGGTGACCTCCCTCCGTCTGCACTCCCGTCACCTTCTCGTCCTCTCGGATGGCACACGCCAAGGGCTCGATAGCCATGGCAAACAGGAGAGGTGACAGCGGGCAACCCTGTCTAGTCCCCCTTTCCAATTCCAGGGCCGACGTATACCGCCCATTGATTTTAATCCGCGCCCTGGGGCCCCTATACAACGCTTGAACCCACCTCATGAACTTGGGGCCTATACCCATCCGCTGCATGGTTTGGAATAGAAAACTCCAGTCCACCCTATCAAACGCTTTCTCAGCGTCGATAGACAACAACATAGCTTCGATCCCCCGTGCCTGCACCCCCCAAACAACCTCTAGCACCCTCTTGATATTATCCGAGGCTTGCCTACCCATAATGAATCCAGTTTGATCCTTCCCGATCACCCCCGGCATCTTTGGGGCCAAGCGGTTGGCTAACACCTTGGCTAGGATTTTGACATCCACATTTAATAGGGATATGGGTCTATAGGACCCGCAGTGAAGCGGATCCCTGCCCCCCTTCGGTAGCACAGTTATCCCGGCTGTAAGCATATCAGCCGACAGCTGGCCCCCCTCCCGCTGCACCCCATTCACCACCCGGACCAGCCGATCCAGAAGTTCCTCCCGAAACACTTTATAGAAAGCCCCCGTCAGGCCATCGAGGCCCGGAGCCTTTCCAGCCGGTAGTGCTTTCAGGGCCACTACCACCTCCTCCCTAGTGATCTCCGCCTCCAGGTCCTGTACCTCCTCAGCCCCGAGGCTCCGCAGCTCGATCCCCTCTAAATACGCCTCGCACGCTCCCTCCGGCCCCCCCTCCGGTTTCTTGTAGAGATCCCTATAAAAGCGGCAAAACCGCTCCCCAATTAGCTTCTCCGTCCGGAGCCGCACCCCATCCTCCCCTAACAGCCCCACTATCGCCCCTTGGGCCTCTCGCTTCCGCAGTTTGTTAGCCAACAGTTTCCCCGCCCTATCGCCCCATTCATAATAGCACTGCTTCAGCCGCGTCATCTGAAAGCCAATCGCTTCCACCTGTAATTTGTTTAACTCCATACGTAACTGGTTAAGGCGCTTAAGGTCCCGCTTATTCCCCCTGCCTTGATATTGCTGGGCCACCTGCTTAATCTCCACTTGAAGTGCCTCCTCCTTCGCCAACCGCTGCTTCTTGAGGCGAGAAGACCACATTACTAGCCGCCCTCTTACTACCGCCTTCATCCCCTCCCACAATCCTACCTCCCCCACTTCCCCGGTATCATTCAATTCCCAATATTCCCTTAAACATCCTTTGATATCCTGCACCACCTCCGGTTTCCGTAATAAACTCTCGTTAAGCCTCCAAAAGCGTGTGCCTCCCCCCTCCCTGGGGCCCCCCACAGCTACCCAAATAGGTGCATGATCTGACCACGTGATGTTCCCTATCCCCACCTCTTGAATCCTAGGCCCCCACCCTGCCGGCATCAATATATAGTCTATCCTACTATAGCTATCATGGGGCGCGGAGTAAAAGGTATACTCCCGGCTCCCCTCATTCAACTGTCGCCAAGCATCAATTAGCTGGTAGGAGGTCATAATTCGTTGCAGGATTCGGCGAACCTGGCCCTTCCCATCTCCTCCCACTGCTTGTCTATCCCACCCAGGATGGAGAGCTAAATTAAAATCCCCCCCCAAAATGAGCCTCCCCTGGGCATGCTGAGCTAAAAAGGAGTGCACCCCTCTCCAAAAGCCCCCCTGCTGTGCATTCGGAGCATAGATGTTGACCAGGGTAACCTGTTCACCCTGCCATTCCCCCCCGAGAAGCAACACCCGTCCCGCCTCATCCCGCTCCACCCGGCTTACCCGGAAGGCGCTATCCCTACGAATCAATACCGCCACCCCCCCTTTCCTTCCCGCAACCGCCCCCCGCATCCCCCCAAAGTATTGTTGTGGATATTGAGCATTCCTCAGCAGACCCTCGTGTTTCCGCCGGAGATGAGTCTCCTGGATCATCACTACTTCCCAGTCAAGCCGGAGGGCTTCCCGATACAGCTGTTGACGCTTCTGAGGAGTATTGAGCCCCTTAGCATTGAGCGACCCTATCTTTCCCATTGGGATCGGTCTAGCCCCCTCCCCACTCCCCTTCTGCGGTTATCACACCCCCAATGTTGGCATCCCCCTCCCCTACCCCCCCTTTCCCCCCCCCCAACACCCCCCCTCACCCCCCCTATATGTCCTCTCCCGCTGGTGACTCTCAACCCTCCCGGTGGCTCCCCCGGGCGCCTCCATCTCCCCCTATATCACCTTCCCCCCCCCCTTGTCGCCCCCCCTAGTTCCAGCCCCTAAGCTTCCCCTATCCCCCCTACCCCCTCCCACCCTACTCATTTCCCCCCCGGCCCCTCCCTCCGCTCCCAACCCAGCTCTCCCCGCCCCCCATCCCGCTCCCACCACTATCTCCCCTGCTACCCACCTTGCCCGCCCCCCCACCCCACCACACATGACCAATATACAGATACTCAACTCTTAGCTCTCAGGAGGGTTATAGAGGGTTACCAGATCGGGCCCTCTGAGCTCCACGAGCTTTCCTCAGCCCAGCCAGGGCCAGCTCTAGGCGGGCTGCCGGGAAACAGTGTTGAAAAAGTCCCTCCTTTCAACTCCCGGACCACAGTCCACCGGTAGTGTCCGAGAGGTATGCAGTTTAAAACCCCACCCAAAATCCACTGAGTCTGCTTGGCCTATGGGCCTGAAACATCAACCAATACAACATAACTTATTCCAAATGAGTAGTTAGATTACCATTTATTATAGCACTTTCACATAATTCTAAACATATCCTAGGCACCGCACACCGCACACCGCTGGTCCGGTCGAGAGTCTATGAATCAAAGTCATTGAAGAACAAACAGGTGGCCACGGCTCCCATCAACCCTGCCCGGTGAAGTTCCTCAACCAAACATCACCAGCGGCGGGCTCGCCTGCTCACCCCCTATCGGGCAGCAATCAGGGAGTCCATTGCCCACGCTAGGGATGATGAGTCCACTTTGTTCCAGCACCGAGGCCCCTCAGAACGTTCACCAACAAAGGGGGGCCCTCTCTTAGAAGCCGGTATAGTTCCTAGGGCAGCCCCTTAGCTGCAGTGTCTTTCAATCCCCCGCTGCAGTTTCCACCGCTGCCAATTGCCGCTCTTTTCCGCCGGATAGCCGCGTCAATCTCCTGCCTTTACTTTCGACTCTCTGCCACTTCGTCCCGTCCTGCCGCAGAGGGGGTCGGTGTTCCTTAGGCTGTCCTCTCCTTGGCTCCTCTGGAATATGGTCCACTCCCAGATCGCGCAGGATCGGCCAGGCTCCCTCAGCGCTCTGAATGCGGCGGGAGACCCCCTTCACTGTCACCAACAAGCCGAAGGGGTAAAGCCACCGATAGCGCCATCCTTCTCTGCGCAGCACTGAGGTTACCTCTCGCAGCTCCCACCGCCGCTGAAGTGTGCCCGCAGAAAGGTCCTGATAGAGCTCTATGGTAGCTCCTTCCCATTTGTACGGGCCAAGTTTCCGAGCCGCGGTAAGGAGCTTTTCCTTCAGCTTGTAGGAACTCAGACAGGCGATCATATCCCGAGGCTTATTTTCTCTCGGGGGGCCCAAGCTCCGGTGGGCCCTGTCCATCTGCAGCG
Organism: Ichthyophis bannanicus; assembly: GCA_033557465.1. NCBI lineage: Eukaryota > Metazoa > Chordata > Amphibia > Gymnophiona > Ichthyophiidae > Ichthyophis > Ichthyophis bannanicus. The sequence goes on from CM066032.1 coordinate 1,325,104,348, forward strand.
GGGTCCCCACCCAATCCCCCTCAGGGTAGGCCTCCTGCAGGATGGCAGTGAACAACCGCTGCAGGGTCCCCTCACAGTCCTGGAATCGCTGCTCTTCCGGGAGGCCGCGCACCCGCACATTACTCCTGCGCGAACGGTCCTCCAGATCCTCCGTTTTTGCTTTTAGCATCTCCTGAGCATGCTGTAACTCTGCCCAACCGCTCCGCAAATTATTTACCGCCTCCTCCTGATGATCCAGACGTTCCTCAGAGGCCTCCACCCGAGCCCCGAGCTCCTTCACCTCCTGAGACATCGTGGCTAACGTTTCCCGCAGGTTTTTTTGAAAAGAGCTCATCTCTGCCTTCAATTCTTCCTTGAAGGCCGTAAGCCACGCTTTCAGGCTCCCCAGCGATTCCGATGCTCCAGCCGAGTCACCATCAGAGTCGACCTGCTCCGCCTCGCCGGCCGCCATGATGGCCGTGGGGTCAGTCTCCAATCGCCCCTCTATCGCATATGAGGAACGATATTCTGAGAGTCGCTGTTTTAACCGACATCCCCACTAGAGTCAGGGTTATCGGGATGAGCCGTCGCACTCAGCAAGGGAGGGGAAGATTGCTCAAATTTTAGCTAATTCCACTTCGGCACCCTGGAGCTCCTTCAGAGAGCAGCCACCATGCTCCCTGACGTCACCGGAAGTCAATAAAGACCTTTTCAAGTACATTCGTAGCAAAAAAACCTGTGAGAGTCAGTTGGTCCATTAGATGATAAAGGGGTTAAAGGAGCACTAAGAGGCGACAAGGCGATAGCGGAGAGACTGAATGAATTCTTTGCTTCGGTCTTTACTGAGGAAGATGTAGGGATGTTACCCATGATTGAAGTGGTATTTAAAGGTGCGGAAGAATTGAAGGAAATATCGATACATCGGGAAGATGTCTTACAACTATTAAATAAACTGAAGAGTAGCAAATCACCTGGGCCGGATGGTATACATCCAAGGGTGTTGAAAGAACTGAAATATGAGATTGCAGACCTGCTATCAGTAATTTGTGAACTATCATTAAAATCATCTCTAATACATGGCTTTAGACAAGGAAGATCTTGTCTTACTAATCTGTTATGTTTTTTTGAAGGAGTGAATAAACAGGTGGACAAAGGTGAGTCGGTTGATATTGTGTATCTGGACTTTCAGAAAGCCTTTGACAAGGTCCCTCATCAGAGACTTTTGGCGAAACTAAAGAGTCCTGGGATAGGAGGCAGTGTACTATTGTGGATCAGGAACTGGTTAAAAGATAGAAAGCAGAGGGTAGGGCTAAATGGCCAATTTTCCCAATGGAGAAAGGTGAATAGTGGTGTACCCCAGGGATCTGTGCTGGGTCCGCTGCTTTTTGACATATTCATAAATGACCTGGAAAGTGGAATAACGAGTGAGGTTATCAAATTTGCAGATGAGACAAAACTATTTAAAGTTGTTAAAACCCAAGAGGATTGTGGAAAATTGCAAGAGGATCTTGATAAATTGGAAGACTGGGCATCAAAATGGCAGATGAAATTTAATGTGGAGAAGTGCAAGGTTATGCACCTAGGGAAGAACAAGTGCAAGGTTATGCACCTAGGGAAGAACAACCCAAACTATGGTTACACGATGCAAGGTTCCACATTAGGAACCACCCACCACCCAGGAAAAAGATTTAGGCGTCATTGTGGATACCATGTTAAAACCCTCGGCCCAGTGTGCAGCGGCGGCCAAGAGAGCAAATAGAATGCTAGGTATGATAAGGAAAGGAATGGAAAATAAAACAAAAGATATTATAATGCCTCTATATCGTTCCATGGTGAGACCGCACCTTGAATATTGTGTGCAGTTCTGGTCGCCGTATCTTAAAAAGGATATAGCGATTTTAGAAAAGGTTCAGAGAAGAGCCACCAAAATGGTAAAGGGGATGGAAGGATACTCCTATGAAGAAAGGCTAAAAAGGTTAGGGCTCTTTAACCTGGAAAAGAGACGGCTGAGGGGGGAGATATGATAGAAGTCTATAAATTAATGAACGGAGTGGAATGGGTAAACGTAGATCGATTGTTTACGTTATCAGAATATAGAAAGACTAGGGGACATGCAATGAAGCTACAGGGTAAACTATTTAAGACTAATAAAAGAAAATATTTTTTCACTCAACGTGTAATCAAACTCTGGAATTTGTTACCGGAGGATGTAGTAAAGGCTGTTAGTGTAGCTGGTTTTAAAAAAGGTTTGGACAAGTTCCTGGAGGAAAGGTCCATAAACCATTATTAAGAAGTGACCGAAGATATCAATGCTTGACCCAGTACAAGCATTGTGGAACTTGTGTCTCTTGGGGAAACTGCTAGGTACATATGACCTAGATTGGCCACTGTTGGAAACAGAATACTGGGCTTGATGGACCTTGGTCTGACCCAGTATGGCATATCTTATGTTCTTATGTAAGCAGTCACTATATCCCTTGGGGGGCTTACCATGCACAGGACCCAGGGCCCGCTATGCTCTGTCCAGCCTTCTCTCTGAAGCTGCTGCCTCCCCATCAGCTTCCCCCAGATGCACCTGGATGATAGTCCTGCCCCTCATGGACTCCCTTAATGCATAAGTTGCTTTTGCAGCACCTGTTTTCTAGATTTTCTAGCTTTACTGCTACTTGCTGGGTTCCCTCCTCCAAACATTTCATTCGCTCCAGCAGTAGATCTTGTCCGATTTGGCACTCCTCCACCATCCCCTCTGCCTCTTCCACCCACTTACCGAGCTCCCCCACCATGCCACACAGCTCAGTTCGCACTGCTCCAATTCTATGCTTTAAATCTGAAAACCAAGTCTTTAATTCTGCTTTGGAGATGTGCTTTTGCTTTCTCCCAGCACAGCACTGCTCTCTTCTGTAGCGGCCTTCCCGCTATTGCTGCCATATTGGAATTAGATTTCCTGCGGCTCTGGTATGCATACCCGCAGAAATCAGCAGTATTTTGCAGGGTGTTTTCCATTGCACAACAGAGGGTTAATTCCCACACTTCAGGGAGCTATTTTCGCCGCTGCTGTGAAGCTTAAATTTTACCCTGTTAGTGTCCAGACTAGCAGAGCTCTGAGCTCAGCCATCCATTCTGTAGCGTGACCCGGTGCAGAGAGTTTAATAGCAGCAGTGTCTTCTTCCCGCCCAATAGATTTGTAGCTTTGGAACATTTCACTTGTCTGGACTGGTCTAACAGGATGAAATGAAAGGTGACATTTTACTTACCTGATGATGTCCTTTCCTAGAGTCCTGATAGACCAGATCATGACCTGCCCCTTGGTGCTCTGCTGCCTCTGTGGTTTAGCCTTGTAAGTATGACCTTCATGACAGCTTATTCTGTTAGGAGACTATTCTATACATAGTTTTTGTACATGATTGTCTCTGTTCTGTCTCTGTTGCTCTCAATGAGGTTGTGCGAAGTCAGGTTCTTGGCCATGTGCTTGAGTACGAATACTGAAGAATGCCCCTAGCTGCACCAACTCAAGTAGCAGTGATGTCACTACCCACTTGTCTGGACTGGTCTAGCAAGATTCCAGGAAAGGACATTATCTGGTAAGTAAAATGTCACCTTAAACTTTACAGGAGAACAGTGATGGAGAGTAGTCACTGAGAAAAAGGTACCAGTAAGTCACCCTTTGAACAAAGAAAGCTAGTTGTGAATAAACTGAAAGAAATAGCAAAGGTTATATTTTTTTATTTTGTCTTTCTAGTATTGAAGTGATGAATGAGTTATTGAACTCTGCAAAACAGAGCAATAACAAAGCTCAGGCTATCGACCTAGTCAAGATGGCTGTTGGGTTTGCTTTACCAGCTACTGAAAATCTTGCAAGAAGAGTGATGGAGGAATTTGAAGTCTCCGAAGAAGAGAAGTAAGCTCTGGCACTCTATATTCTGACTTCTGATAGATTTTTAGGACTTGCATTTACATGAACTACTATTTAATGAGCTGGTACAGCTTTGACACTAGTAAATATAGTGTTTAGCTTAGTAAACATATTGCTCTGACTTCATCAATCCTAAACCATTCAGACTAGCAAAAATGACTTTAGATGATTTGGTTTCCAGTTCAAACAAGTAGAATCATTAAATCGGAGAAACTGATAGCATAACTCTCCAAATTTTTCTATAAGACTCCTGTGTTGCTTTCTCTGCCTCCCAACAACAGCCCTTTACCTCTCCTAGGGCACAGCATCAAAGTAATATAGCACAGATACACACCCAGTGCAGGTTTCTCTCTCCTGTGTAGCATGCGTGTCTTCTATAAACAGAAAGCATGCAAGGGAGGATGGGAAGGGCACTACTCTGCAAATGAGCGAACATGTCAGCTGTCTCCTTGCTGCCATCTCTAGTTCACTGTGCTTTCCATGAGTCTGTTCCATTGCACTCTTATTGCAGCCTGAAAGGGAAGTGAGAAGCTTAGTGAAAAAGTGGTAGGGGAAGAGGGGGCAGAAAGGTGAATTCCTAGTCGTCTCTCCGGGCCAGTCCAGGAATCTTGGGTGATCAATCCGCTCCAGCAGCTGAGGACTGGAATGTGACAAGGTTTTGCTGACAACCCTTCCAGCTCCCCTAGGTGTCAGCTAACCAGTCTTTCAGTCCTCAGCAGCTGGGCTGGACGTTCCTTGGACCAGCTCCCCTGAGAGGCGATTAGGAAAGTTATAGGCTTTCGTTTATCAGAACTTTACTTTTATTTTGAATTTAGGCTGCTTGCCTCACAAAAAAAAAAAAAAAAAAGAGAAATCTTTATATTACGGGTCTGTCTCGGGTCAGACTTCCGTGCTGCCCTTGTTTCTTTCAACAGCGCGATCAAACCTGGAGAGGTGGAATCGCGTTTGATTGCAGCTCAGGCACTTAAGCAGGAGGTCGGGGAAGCTCCCCTTGTGCCTCCGTGCCCGTCTGTGAGGTAGAGCCTGCCTCTTTCGGACGCTGAGCAGCGGCAAGAGATTAGCAGGCCTGGGAGCCCCAGGGTCCTCTCTCTCTGCTTGTGCGTTTTTGGGCAGCGGCGGGCCGTTAGCAACGGCGCGGCGGTTCAGGACAGCGTGGTGTTTGGCTCCGGGAATGTTTTTCAGCAGTCGGTAAGTCCTCCGCTTCTTCTCGGGGTCAGATTTCGCCGACGGTGGGGTTTCCCTTGTTACGGGTGTCCCTCTTGAGCCGCGGTTCTCTTGGTGCTCTTCGGGTTCGTTCCGGGTGCGACGGCTCTTGGGGTTTGCTTTATTTTTTCCTTTGTCCTTTTCGCTGAGGGCCCTACTGCGATGGCGGATAAAGTCCCTGATGGTAGCCCCGGTGTTTCTCTGTCGGGAGAAAGAGCGGGAACGGCAGCCATCTTAGTGGAGCAGGCTGCTGCTCCCGCGCTTCTTCCTAAACCCTGCAAAAGGAAATCAAAATCAGTTAAACCGAAGGTGTCTGCAGAGATTCAGCAGCAGTCTGTCCCTGTTGCTCAGGAGACTTTCAGCTCTTATTTCCCCCCTGATTTTATTCTTTCTCTGCATAATGCTTATCTCCTCAAAAAGGCACAGGGTTCTCTCCCTCCTGGCTCCGAGGGTCTTCTTGAGGCTCCTGTGGCCGGTCCTTCAGATCCTCTTCGGGGTGAGTCTAGCACTTCCGTGGTTCATACTAGGGACCAGAGTGGGGAACCTGCAGAGGCGCTGTTTGCTCCATCTCCAAGTGTACTAGAGGGGGAGCTGTTATCTGAACCAGGCTTGGACACCTGGTCTGGAGATTTTGAGGAAGGCGAGCTCGGTCCCGGTGAGGATCCCAATGTTTTTCGCATGTTTCGTAAGGAGGAGTTGGGAGCGCTGATCTCACAATCACTTTCCGCGCTAAATTTAGTCCTTCCTTCAGTGCAGCAGGAACCCCTGGAAGATCCTTTGTTGCAGGGGTTCAGGTCCGAGCAAAAGTGTTTCCCGGTTCACAGAGTTATTAAGCAGATGATTGAAGCAGAATGGGAGTTTCCGGAGGCATCTCTTAGGGGCGGTCGCTCGTTGGCTAAGCTTTACCCTGTTCCGCAGGAGGAAAGAGACTTGTTGCGGATGCCCAAGATGGATGCTTTGGTATCCGCCGTCACTCGAAAAACCACCATTCCTGTTGAAGGTGGTACCGCTCTCAAGGACTTGCAGGATCGCAGGTTAGAAGCGCTACTGAAACAGGCTTTTGATTCTAGTGCCTTGGCCCTTCAGGCGTCTGTGTGTGGAGCTTATGTGTCTAGGGCTTCCATCCGCTGGCTGCAAGGAGAGCAGACTCCTGAGAAGGGGGAGGATCCTCCCACGGGGTTGGCGAAGCTGGAATCGGCGGCTGCTTATCAGGCCGATGCCTTTTATGATTTGGTTCGCATTTCTTCTAAGGCTATGGCTTCTGTCATTGCCGCTAGACGTTTCCTTTGGCTTAGGAACTGGTCGGCGGATGCTTCTTCCAAGGCGCGTCTTAGCAAGTTGCCATATAAAGGGAAGTTGTTGTTTGGTGAGGCTTTAGATAAGATTGTTAAGGATTTGGGGGACTCCAAGGGCGGTCGGCTACCGGAGGACCGTCCGAGAGCTGCGAAGCAGGCTTTTCTCCTTCGGGGTCACGGTAGAGACTTTCGCAGGTTTCGAGGAGCGCGCTTCACTCCCTATCAGCGGGGTCGCTTTCCTTCTCGGGGTTATTCCTTTCGTGGCTCCAGGGGTTTTACTAGAGGAGTCTTCCATAACCAACAGTCCGCAGCCAAAAAGTCACAATGAGATGAAGGCCGGTCCAGGTGGGCGTTCCTGTAGGAGGTCGGTTGCGGCAGTTTCTTTCCACCTGGGCCACCATAACCACGGATCAGTGGGTTCTGGAGATTATTGGATGCGGCTATGCCCTGGAATTCCAGGAGAGGGTTTCCGACGCCTTTGTCCAATCGCCTTGCGGTCCGCGGGCGAAGCTGGAAGCGGTCGGGGCAACCCTTCGCCGCTTGTTGGATCTTCGCGCGGTGGTTCCGGTGCCGGCAGACCAGTGCGGCTTAGGTCGATACTCGATTTATTTTGTGGTCCCCAAGAAGAAAGATTCTTTTCGACCCATTCTAGATCTCAAGCATGTGAACCGTTGTTTGCGAGTGCCTCATTTTCGCATGGAAACCTTACGGTCGGTAATCCGGTCGGTTCGACCTGGAGAGTTTCTCGCTTCTATAGATCTCACAGAAGCTTACCTGCACATTCCGATCAGAAGCGAACATCAGAGGTATCTCCGTTTCGTGGTGCCCATGGGTCATTTTCAGTTTCAGGCCTTGCCTTTTGGGCTGGCTACGGCGCCTCGCACCTTTACCAAGGTTATGGTTGTGGTAGCGGTGGCGCTCCGGAAAGAAGGAATTCAGGTTCATCCCTACTTGGACGATTGGTTGATTCGCGCTTCCTCGCTGCAGGAGTCGCAGAAGGCCGTGGCGCGCGTGGTGCAGCTCCTAGAGCAGTTAGGTTGGTAGGTTGGGTCATAAACTATACAAAGAGCCATTTGGTTCCCGTTCAGCGATTGACTTACCTGGGTGCCTTCTTCGACACGGAGGTAGGATCGGTGTTTCTTCCGGAAGACAGGGTATGCAAGATCTTGTGGCAGACCTCGGCGTTTCTGCGGCTCAAAGCTCCGACGGCGTGGCGCTATCTGCAATTGTTGGGGTCCATGGCGGCCTCCTTAGATCTGGTGCCTTGGGCCAGAGCTCACATGCGGCCGCTTCAGCACTCGTTGCAGACTCGTTGGTCTCCTCAGGATCATCCTCTCTCCCGCCAGCTAGTCTGTCCTCCGGACGTTCGTCTCAGCCTACAGTGGTGGTTGGTGCCAGCCCACCTGTCGGCGGGAGTACCTCTGGAGGTGTCCGATTGGGTGTTGCTCACGACGGACGCCAGCCTCTCCAGCTGGGGGGCTCATTGCCTGGGGCATGTCACTCAGGGTTCGTGGTCGGCGGTGGAGTCCGCCTGGTCGATCAATCGTTTGGAACTTCGCGCGGTGCGTCTCGCGTTGCTGGCGTTCGCGAAGTTGCTGCTCGGGAGAGCAGTTCGAGTGTTCTCGGACAATCAAGTGACCGTTTCTTACATCAACCGGCAAGGAGGCACGGGAAGTGCTCTGTTGCTGGAGGAGTGCCTTCAGTTGTTTCAGTGGGCGGAAGTCCATCTCACCATGATCACGGCAGCGCATGTGGCTGGCAAGGACAACGTTCAGGCGGATTATCTCAGTCGGCATCGTCTGGATCCCGGAGAGTGGGAATTGGACCAGACGGTTTTTCAGGAGATTGCGCTGCGGTGGGGTCAGCCGGTTCTGGATCTCATGGCTACCCAGTCCAATGCCAAGGCGGCGCGGTTTTACAGCAGGCGCAGGGAACATATGTCCGAGGGGCTGGACGGTCTGGTACAACCTTGGCCTTCGGTTCGGCTCCTCTACGTGTTTCCTCCGTGGCCGCTCTTAGGGAGAGTCATCCAGAGGGTGGCGGCTCACAGGGGAACGGTGATTCTGGTAGCTCCCGATTGGCCACGTCGTCCCTGGTATGCCGATCTGGTCAGGCTGCTCGTTGCTCCTCCCTGGCGGTTGCCCACTCGGAGCGGTCTCTTGAGGCAAGGGCCGGTGCACATGCCGCAGGTGGATCGATTTTGTCTTACGGCTTGGCTCTTGAGCGGAGCAGGTTACGATGCAAGGGCTACTCCGGCGCGGTCATAGCTACTCTGTTGCAGTCCCGCAGGCGGTCTACGTCGTTGGCCTACATTAGGATTTGGCGCTTATTTGAAGCATGGTGCGTTGAGCGTCAGGTGCGGCCCGGGAAGGCGTCGCTTCCGGATCTTTTAGGTTTCTTGCAGGCCGGTTTGGATAAGGGTTTATCTCTTAGTACCTTGCGGGTTCACGTGGCGGCGCTAGCCTGTTACCGAGGACGCGTACAGGGCAGGCCTCTTGCTTCCCATCCTGATATGCTGCGTTTCTTGAGAGCCGCTAGGAATCTTAGGCCTCCCAGGCGTCCGGTGGTTCCTCCCTGGGATTTGAACCTGGTGCTCCAGGCGTTGTCCGATCCGTCTTTTGTCGGGCATCGGTCGGCACATCTCCGAGAATTGTCCTGGAAGACAGCTTTTCTGGTGGCCTTGTGCTCCGCGAGGCGGATTTCAGATCTTCAAGCTTTATCTTGCAAGGAACCGTACCTTCACTTTTCAGCTGAGAAGGTGGTGTTGCGGCCGGTACCCTCTTTTCTTCCCAAGGTGGTTTCGGCGTTTCACGTTAATCAGGTAGTTTCCCTTCCGACGTTTCAGGGTTGGGGAACAGTACTTTTGATCGGTCTCTTCGCCGGCTCGACTTAGGTCGGGTGTTGCATAAGTATCTCAAGGTGACGGAATCTTTTCGTCAATCGGACAGGTTGTTTGTGCTCTATGGTGGGGCGGCTAAAGGTAAGGCGGCCACTAAAGCCTCTATTGCTCGCTGGGTGAAGCATGCCATTCGGGCAGCGTACGAGGCGAAGGGCGTGCCGGTTCCGCTCGGTCTGCGGGCGCATTCCACCAGAGCTCAAGCTACCTCTTGGGCGGAGTATGCGCTAGTTCCACCAGTGGATATTTGTCGGGCGGCGACGTGGTCGTCGTTGCACGCGTTTGCGAAACATTATCGGTTGGATGTTCAGGCTCAGAATGACGCCCGGGTGGGCGCAGCGGCGCTGGTAGCCGGTCTCGCAGGTCCCCCCTGTCTTTGAGTACTGCTTTGGTACTTCCCAAGATTCCTGGACTGGCCCGGAGAGACGACTAGGAAGAAGAAATTAGACCTTACCTGCTAATTGTCTTTCCTAGAGTACTCTCCGGGCCAGTCCAGGACCCTCCCTTCTTGTATCTGCGAGTTCCGGGTTGTGAGACGGCTTTGTTTGTTTCCGTAGTATCTCGTCAAAGAGTCGTTTAATACAGAAATAGCGGAGACTGCGGTTCCCGTAGGGGGTGTGGTAAACGGGTTGAAATTGAGAACAAATAAAAAAAAAATAAAATAAAATATAATAAAATAAAAACAAAAAAGAAAGAGGGCTTATCACAAAACGCAAAGAGTACAAGTGGAAACGATGACGCAAGCAGTCTATGCCAGTTCAGTGCTTTGGCTGGTGTTTTCTTCAGTTTCTTTCAAGTCTCCATTTTGTTGTTTTGGGTTGTGCGTATTCTTAGGCTTAGCTACATTGCTTTGTTACCGAGAGACTGGTTAGCTGACACCTAGGGGAGCTGGAAGGGTTGTCAGCAAAACCTTGTCACATTCCAGTCCTCAGCTGCTGGAGCGGATTGATCACCCAAGATTCCTGGACTGGCCCGGAGAGTACTCTAGGAAAGACAATTAGCAGGTAAGGTCTAATTTCTTCTTATGGAGGAATGTCTTCAGAAGGAAAAGAGGGTAAAAAGTGGAGGGATGGAGAGGAAAGGGCAGAAGTCAGATGACAGATAAAAATAAGACACATGGTAGTAATATAGATGGAGAAAGGAGATAACTATAAGAAAGATAAAATGGGGAATCAGGAAAGGTGTTAAGAAAAGACAGAGCAAACGGAGCCTGTATGCAAATGCTAGAAGTTTAAAAAAATAAGATGGGAGAGTTAGAATATATAGCACTAAATGAAAGTTAGATAGATATAATTGGCATGTCATTGACCTGATGGAAGGAGGACAACCAATGGAACACTGTGATACCTGGGTACAAATTATATCACAATGATAGGGTAGATCAAATTGGTGGCGGGGTTCTGTTCTATGTTAGAGATGGCATTGAGTCATATAGGATAAAAGTTTTGCAGGAAACAAAATACGCTACAGAATCTCTATGGATAAAATGTCCATGTAAAAAGAGGAAGGCAATGACAGTGGGGAGGTGTACTACAAACTGCTTGGCCAGAATGAACAGATGGATGATGAAATGCTAAAAAAAAAAAAAGTCAGGGAAGCTAGCAAAAGTTACAACACAGCAATAATGGGTGATTTCAACTACTCCAGTATCGACTGGGTTAGTGTCACAGCAGGACTTGCCAGGGAGATGAAGTTTCTAGATTAATTAAATGATTGCTTAATGGAGCAGCTGGTTCATGAACCAACACAAGGAGAAGCTATTTTAGACCTAGACATTAGTGAACACAGCATCTGGGGCAAGAGTAGTGTTGGGGCCACTTAGTGTATCTGGGCTTAAAAAAAAGGTTTGGATTAACAGCTTTTACTACATCCTCTGGTAACAAATTCCAGAGTTTATTTATTGATTTATTTTTAACACTTTTTTTTATACAGCCTTATCCTTCAATCAAAGCGATTTACATTAAACATGAAATGTATACAGTATAACGACAGGTGAAATAGTAACTTAACTGTTACATTAAACAAGTACAAGATTATTGGCACGATGAAAACAAAATGGAACTTATGTACAAATGAACTTAGACAGTAAAAATGGTGGGTATTGGGCTATGAGAGAACAGATTGGAGGTAATATGGAATGATGTGAGATGCAATATCGGGGTTAGAGGGTAATATATTTACTTAAGTAATGTGTCCGAAGTGTTCAGTGTAGAGGTGTGTCTTTAGCTTATTACAGAAGTCCTTGATGTCTGTCATGATTATACATTCAACAAAAAAAATATTTCTCCTACTAGTCTTAAATGGGCTATATTGTAGCTTCATTGCATGTCCCCTAGTCTTTCTACTTTTTGAAACAGTAACAACTGATCTATGTTTACCCGTTCTGTTCATTATTTTTTTAGACTTTAATCATATCTCCCCTCAGCTGTTTCTTTGCCAAGTTGAAGTGTCGTAACCTTTTAAGCCTTTCCTCATATGAGTATCCTTCCATCCCCTTCACCATTTTGGTGGCTCTTCTCTGTACCTTTTCTAGTTCTGCTATATCCTTTTTAAGATATGAGAACAAAATTGCACACGATATTCAAGGTATGGTTGCACCAAGGAACGATACAGAGATATCCTATCTCCAGGAACAAGCAGGAATGTAGTCATCACATATGGGTATCGTCGGTACCGATGGAGCCTGCGCGGGAACGCTCCCCAGCATCCAATCAGAAAGCTTTTGGGAGCATCCCACAGCGCCTGCGTGCTGCCTTCCCGCCTTTCCCAACTGCCTCTCTCCAGTTCTTCTTTTTCCGCGGAGCCAGCAGGTCGTGTTCCTGTCACCGCAGAAGAATTCCTTTTTCTTTCTTTCTTTTTGTGGTCACGTCTGCCGCCTTCGACGCTCTACCGGTACCGCCGGTTTTTCTTTTCTTATTTCTGTTAAAAAAAAAAAAAAAATCTTCTTTTTTCCTCTTCTTCAGGTGCACATGCCTTAGGCCCAAAAATTTTTCCTTAACATGGAAAAACCTGCCTCAGGTTTTAAAAAGTGCACCAAGTGTGGTGGTACCATTTCCGTCACCGACACCCATGAATGGTGTTTAAAATGTTTAGGTCCTGACCACTCCATCACGGATTGTGTGTCCTGTGCCATGATGTCTAAAAGAGGTCGGCAGAACCGAGCGGCCAAGCTCAGCACCCTGTTTCCCTCTGATGAAGCTTCGGTGGCATCAACGTCTTCCAGGGCTGCTTTCTCCTCCCGTGGATCTCAGGTAACTAAACATAAATCCAGCCGGTCCTCGAAGGGTAGATCTCCTTCTAAGCATCGAGATGCCTCTGGCATTGCCCTCGAGGATTCTGCACTGGCAAAATTACCCCGGCGGGAGGCTTCGGCTTCCAAAGCATTATCGGGGTTCCAGGATGTTCTCGATGGCTCGGCCTCGACAGATCTCCTGGTGCCATGCTCTGGGGTACCAGCGGTCTCCTCCGGTACTGACATCCAGGCATTGGCAGCGTCAAAAGACCAGAGAGTTCTGGCTATGGAACGCAGTCTGGCAGCTCTCCTTGTGGCATCGACGCCCTTGGTACCGCGACAGACAACTCCACCGGTACCGGCACTGGCATCGGTACCGGTACCGATAGCATCGGCATCGGTGTCTGCTCTGCCGGTACCCTGTCCTCCGATGCCCTCCGGTACCGATTCTCCGGTACCGGTTATTCTCCAGGACCAAGCAGGAAGTCAGTCCTCACTTATGGGTGACGTCGGCGCCGACGGAGCCCGCGCGGAGCAATTTCCCCAGCTTTCGAAGAAAGCCTTTGGGATTGCAGCGCGCATGCGCGGTCCTCTTCCCACCCAAGGATGCCATCTTGCTCAGTCTTCTTTTTTCCGCGGAGCCCTACAGACGTAGTTTGTTACCACCGCTGAAAAAGTTGATTAATTCTTTGTTGTTTTCTCGGTTCGCGTGTCCTTTTCCTGCCCGGCCTCGATTTTACCTATCGAGTCCGTTCACATTTTTTTGTTTTCGATTATTCTAACTGGCATTCCCGCCACTTACTTTTCCACCCCTGGCGGCACGGTCTTTCGACCTCGCGGGGGCCCTTTTTCCCCCGATGGCTGCCAGCGGGTTTAGGAAATGTGATCATTGTTCTAAATTAATGTCTCTTACAGACACGCATAACTTCTGCCTCCATTGCCTCGGACCCAACCATGACCCCGGGAGTTGTGGTCCGTGCGGCAAGATGTCCTCCAAGGCGCTGAGGAGTCGGCAATCGCAAAAGGACCGAATCTTCTCTGACCCCGAGTCCGGCCCGGCCCGGACCTCGTCGGAGGCGTCGACGTCTCATGACTCCGGCCAGGAGCACCGTCGGAGTTCCTCTGAACGGGGGTCCCCTGGCTGGGAGCGTCGTCGGCAGAGGAAGCTCGCGCAGGCGGCATTGGAGGACGCACCTGGTCCCTCGAGGGCCGGGTCGCATAGCCCCGCCAGCCGCCCCGAGCCCTCGGAGGCGGAGAGACCTTCCAAGCTCCCCCGCCTCGAGGTGGAGCCGCCTGGACACGTGAGTACTATTGTCCTCCTGGACTCCCCTACGGAACCGACGTCGGGCCCGACGCCGTCGAGACTCGAGTCGGTGGCTGCCAGGTCTTCTGGGTTTGACCTCAGATTGACGACCTTGGAGCGCAGTATATCTGCCTTCTTGGACCAGCAGCGGGCATGGATGACCGGCCTCGCCAGTGCATCTGCCCAGACCACCGGGACGTCGACGCCGGCGGCCGAGTCGATCCTCGAGCCGATGCAGGCTCGAGTCAATCCTCGGTCGAGGTCTCCCTCGACCTCCCGTTCGGGACCGAGGTCGTCGACGCTGGCGTCGGGACGAACCCTCGCCCGCACGGAGCCCTTCGATTCCTCCACGGAGGCGTCAGACTGGGACACGGAAGGGGACGAGTCGCCCGGCTCTTTTCAGACCCAGTGCGTCCCCTCCGACTCGCCTGAGTCGTAGCCTCGAAGGCGATCCCCTCCGGAGGATACGCGCTTCTCGGATTTTGTGCGGGATATGGCCAAGGCTTTAGCTTTCCGCGCGGAAGAGCTCGAGGCACTCCAGTACGACTCTCCCCCGAAGGAGGCCTTTACTGTGCCGGTCCCTCCGATGCTGGAGCGGCTGCTCTTCCGCATGTGGGAAAATCCGGCCTCGACGCCGGTGTTGAGCAGACGGATCGATTCGATGTATCAAGTCCGCAAGAGCCCCAGGTTCCAGAAGGCGCAATTGCCGCACCACTCCATGGTTGTGGAATCGGCGATGCATCGGCTTAAGAGCCAAAAGATGCACTCCTCGGTGCCCCCGGGCAAGGAAGCCCGAAACCTGGATGCCCTCGGGAGGAAGTGCTTCCAGGGTTCCATGCTGGCCTGCTGAGTGCAGACATACCAGCTGTATATGGGCATGTTCCTCCGAGACCTGGCGAAGGAGCTCGCCGGGTTCTCGGCTGGTCTCTCCGCCGAACCTTTGCAGAGGTTTGTCAGACGGCTGCCTGGGTGAGAATCTTCACAGTCTTGGCAATGCATATATCTATATGATTTTGCAAGGTATTGTGGGCAATGTAGTTCATTCACACCAGACACAGCTGCTGACAATAATTTAGTTGTGCTCTTGGGTAAAGCCAATAAGATATTTATTTATGGGGTTATTTCTCCCAACACAGATATGCTTGGTAGCACATAAGTCAGGTAACTTGCTTTCAGTGTTAACTTGGAAAAACAAAGTCAAAATCAGGAAAACAACAAATGAAAAGCCACAAAGCAAGAAACAAACTGTTCTTTTCAGGTTAACTTCTGATTACTTCCCACATAGATTCAGAAGTGATTCTCTCCTAGCTCACAAGCAATTAGGTAAGGCTTAATTGCTAGCAGATATCCAGCTGAAACCCCTTAGCTGGCTTGCTTTCTACTGTGTGGGTCAAATCCTGCTTCAGGAGCTTTTCTGAGTAGATTAAAGAACAAATTTGTATTTCTTTGTGATGGTTGCTGTACTTTGTAACAGAAAGTTACCAACGGAGTTTAGATAGAGAGCAGTCCATATAAATAGGATCTTCATCTGCTATTATTCCCCCTTGTTCAACAAGCATGGGTTCAATATCATGGATTGGCACAGATGAATCTCTCAATGGAGCACTTTCAGGAGAATACTTGTTTCCCTGCTGTCTTTCAAGGTTATAGCTAGGGCATAGATCAGTGTTCATACCTGAGCTTCCATTGCTGCTAGAGTTCCTCTCTATATAGCCTGGCCAGTATGTAGTCCAGTTCTTATGTCCAGCCTTCCAACCCAGATCCCTGGACACTGGATCTCTCTTCACATACCTTCTGGCACGGGTCTTAGGGTCCCTTCCACGTGCAGCCGTCTCCCTCACAGGTAGCGTCTGGAGATTCCTAGCTCTGCAGCACCATTCCTCTGGCTTTCCCCAGTCCAATGGTGTATGCTGGCCCTTGGAATACCTCCCAGTATACGTACTGCTTTGGACTCTTCTAGACCTCTCAAATGCTTTTCTCCTCTTTCTTCCAGAGGGTCTCTTTTCCTCTCTGTCCGTCCGGTTTGGCTTCTGCTTCTGATAATCCTTCAGATGAAACTGAGGATAATTCTCTGGATATCCAAGGTGATCATGAAGATGGTCATCTGTAGAATAAACTCTACTCTTATTCTGCTTGGATGAGTGCTCCTCCCTAACACAGCGCAGCTGTGCTGAATCAGGCCCTGCCCTTTGAGATGAGTGCTTAGGGATTACCTCATAGCCCTCCTGATTGAACACACGTTTCCCCACTTCAGCTCCTCGAATGGCTGTTGGAAACCTGGTGCATTCTGGGACTGGTAGTCTTTTATGGGAAAATTCTGTTTTCTTATTTCTACCAGAACTGACAGGTTGCTTGTTCAGAGTCACTTCACCTTTTCTATAGCTCCTTCCTGAGCTATGATAAGCTTCCTTATCACAGGTTCCAGGCCTTGTCCACTAGCATTCGTGAGTGTTCGAAGTTCATTTCTCGGGCGGCCTACAATGGCTTCGAGGCATCGGCCCGAGTGGCCGGAGCCGGCATCGGCGCCCGCGGGCAGGCCTGGCTTCAGTCATCCGACCTCGTGCCATGGGTACAGGACAAGCTAGTCGATGTCCCCTGCAGAGGTGAAAACCTCTTCGGTAAGCCCATGTCTGACAAGGCGGCAGAACTCAAGTCCGAGACTCTCACTTGGACTCGCCTGTCCCGGAAGACCTCCGCTCCTTCGCAGAAGCGGAAGGGGCCGGGGAAGAAGCCTTTTTACCCGAGGAAGGTGCTTGCCTATAAGCAACCCCACCTTCCATATCAAGCATCGGCGGCTCCCACTCAGGGCCCGCAGGCTAAGGGTCAGGGAAATGGCCCCCGTAGGCCGAGGGCCCCCAAGCCCGCTACACAGCCCCCTGCCCAGCAGGGTGGGGGCTTTTGACTATGCTAGCATAGCCTCTCCCCCCCCCCCCCCCCGCGTCCTTCGCTCAGCACGGGGGGCAGGCTGATCCACTTTGCCCACATGTGGTCGGCCATAACGTCCGATTCCTGGGTGCTGCAGGTGATTCAGAGGGGCTACCTCTTGCATTTCCACCAGGTGCCCCCCCCCTACTTCACAGGGGAGCCTCCAAGGCCCCCTCTGCACAGAGACTTGCTCCTTCAGGAGCTGCAGGGTCTGCTGGGGGAGCAGGCTGTGGGGCCGGTGCCCCAACATCTGTGGGGTCAAGGGTTCTACTCGAGGTATTTCCTGGTCCCAAAGAGAACAGGAGGCCTCAGACCCATTCTGGACTTACACAACCTCAACAAGTTCCTGCAGCGGGAAAAGTTCAAGATGCTTACCCTTGGAATCCTGCTGCCCTACCTCCAGCAGGGAGATTGGCTATGCTCCTTGGATCTAAAGGATGCCTATACCCACATCCTTATTCATCCGGACCACCGACAATATCTCAGATTTGTGGTGGCAGGGAAACATTATCAGTACTGCGTGCTGCCCTTCGGCTTGTGCTCCGCCCCCAGGGTGTTCACAAAATGTCTGGCAGTGGTGGCGGCTTTCCTGAGGCTTCAAGGCCTATTCGTTTTTCCATACCTGGACGACTGGCTCGTCCGAGCGCAGTCGGCCATAGAGGTCGCTCAGGCCACGCAGCGCACGGTGGCCGTGCTTCAGCACTTGGGCTTCGTCATAAACTTCGGGAAGTCCACGTTGAGTCCCTCTCAGGATCTCGAGTTCATAGGGGCACGACTAGACACTGCGAGCTCGTGCCTTCTTGCCTCGGGAGCGAGCCGACAGGCTCATGGCTCTGGCCGGCAGGTTCCGCAGCGCGTCCCCGGTCCCGGCCAGACGGTTCCTGCAGCTGCTCGGTCATATGGCCTCCACGGCCCATGTCACACCGAACGCCCGGCTGCATATGAGGCCTGTCCAGTGGTGTCTTCGCACTCAATGGCATCAGGCCACAGGGGGTCTGGTGGACCTTCTACAGATCTCCGACCGCCTGGTGGTCTCTCTGCAATGGTGGCTTCACCTGCCCAACCTGGTACTGGGCATGCCCTTTCAGTCTCCCGCACCTTCCCAGGTGCTGACGACAGATGCCTCTCTCCTGGGGTGGGGAGCGCATTGCCAGGGAGCACGCACTCAGGGCCTTTGGACTCCTTGGGAGGCGGCTCAGCAGATCAACTTCCTGGAGCTGCGGGCGATCCGCCTAGCTCTGCGGACCTTCTCTCACCTCACCTCGCGTCAGTCTGTATTGGTGCAGACGGACAATCAGGTGGCCATGTTCTACGTGAACAAACAGGGGGGCACGGGCTCCCTCCTGCTCTGTCAGGAGGCCCGGAGACTGTGCTCCTGGGCTGTCGACCACGACATCCTCCTCAAGGCTGTTTACCTGCCCGGGCAGGAAAACTGCCTGTCCGACAGGCTGAGCCGGGTCTTGCAGCCCCACGAGTGGAGGTTGAACCCCGGCATTGCCCAGCAAATCTTCCGCAAACTACCCCGGTTCTGCTCTTGGCATCCGCATCCCCTCAGAGTAGCTCCGGATGCTTTCCTCATTTCGTGGTCCACAGGCCTACTGTATGCCTTTCCCCCCACACCGCTGGTATCCCGGACGCTTTTCAAGGTTGTCCGGGACGGGGCCTACGTGATCCTGATAGCGCCCCGATGGCCGAGGCAACCCTGGTTTCCTCTGCTCCTGCAGTTAGCGGTGGACACCCCTCTTCCTCTGGGGTTTCAGCCCGATCTTCTGACCCAAGATCAGGGTACTCTCCTGCACCCCAACCTCCGGGTCCTTCACCTGATGGCCTGGCTGCTGAGAGGGTAGTCCTAGCCCCGCTCTCGCTCCCTCCAGAGGTGGAAGCTGTCGTCCTGACGTCTCGGCGACCTTCTACCCGAAAATCTTACGCCCTCAAATGGCGTCGCTTCTCGGTCTGGTGTTCTCAGCGTTCTGAGGACCCATTCGCCTGCCTAGTATCGGTGGTATTGCAATACTTGCTTCACCTCTCCGATCTCGGCCTCAAGTCCAACTCTGTCAGAGTCCACCTCAGTGCTCTCTCGGCACACCATTCACCTGTGGAGGGCCAGCCTCTTTCCTCGCACCCCTTTTTGGCGCATTTCCTCAGGGGCCTGCTTCTGCTTAAGCCCCCGCCGCGCCCTCCAGCTCCTGACTGGGATCTCAATGTGGTCTTACAAAGGCTTACTTGCCCGCCTTTTGAACCCATGGCTACCTGCCCCCTCCGTTTCCTCGCCTGGAAAACTCTCTTCTTGGTAGCCCTTACCTCCGCTAGACGCGTTAGTGAACTACAGGCCCTAGTGTCGGAGCCCCCTTACACCAGGTTCTACAAGAATAGGGTTGTCTTACGGACGCACCCTAAGTTTCTCCCGAAGGTGGTTTCCTCTTTCCACATCAATCAAGAGGTGGTTCTTCCGACCTTCTTTCCCAGGCCGCACACCAGCAGAGCTGAGACTGTTCTGCATACTCTGGACTGTCGAAGAGCCTTGTCCTTCTACCTCGACCGTACGCGTGAGCATAGGAAAGCTGTCCAGCTTTTCGTTTCCTTTGACCCCAATCGGTTGGGGGTCCCTGCCTCTAAGCGTACTCTGTCCATCTGGGTAACTGACTGTATCGCCTGGGCGTATGAGGCAGCCGGCCTCTCCTTGGAGAGTCGAGTCACGGCGCACCGTGTCAGGGCGAAGGCGGCGTCTGTGGCCCACCTCCGCTCTGTTCCGTTGGCAGACATCTGCCGGGCCGCTACTTGATCTTCCAGCCAGACTTTTGCGGCTCATTACTGCCTGGAGAGGGAGTCCCGCAGGGATAGTGCTTTCGGACAGGCAGTCCTCCACAATCTTTTTGAGGTTTAGGCAACTCCTGCCCTCCGGCCCCGGTGTTGGCTACCGGCCGGATTCAGATTCAGAGAAGATTCCTTCCTTCTGTGCTGTTGAGCTGGAGGGAGCTCCTTCCAGCTTGAGGTCTCCGGTAGCCTTAAGCTAGGGAGTCCCATAAGTGAGGACTGACTTCCTGCTTGGTCCTGGAGAAAGAGTAGTTACTCACCTGTAACAGATGTTCTCCAGGAGCAGCAGGAATCAGTCCTCACTACCCTCCCTCCTCCCCTTGGAGTTGCAGTCATTCTTATGGTTGCTGTCTTCCGCTATGTCATTCGACTGAGCAAGATGGCATCCTTGGGCGGGAAGAGGACCGCGCATGTGCGCTGCAATCCCAAAGGCTTTCTTCGAAAGCTGGGGAAATTGCTCCGCGCGGGCTCCGTCGGCGCCAATGTCACCCAAAAGTGAGGACTGATTCCTGCTGCTCCTGGAGAACACCTGTTACAGGTGAGTAACTACTCTTTCCCGGTACCAACCTTGGTCAGTACGGGTATCGGGCTCTGCAAGAGCATTCGGACAGACGATTCTTCGAGTCCTCAGAAGAATCTGAGGATTCTGAAAGTTCTGTCGATGCAGCGATGTTTCTTCCAGAGGAGTACTCCTCCCCTAAAGGCAGGATGTCTCCTCCAGAGGATATGTCCTTCCAGGACTTCATCAGGGAGGTGGCTCGGGGCCTGTCCATTACTGTGGCCTCTGAAACAGAGCCAAGGGCCAAGGAGTTGGAAATTCTACAATATCCCAAATCTCCTAAGGAGGCAGCTACCTTGCCCATTCATGAGATTTTATATGATCTCATGTGGAGGATGTGGGAAACAACTCTTACCACCTCTCCTCATTCTCGTAGATTGGATACTATGTATCGAGTCCCTCCTTGTCCTGGATTCCATAAGACTCAGCTTCCTCACCACTCTATTGTGGTGGAGTCAGCTATGAGAAGGATCAGAAGTGCAAAAAGGCATGCCTCTAATCCTCCAGGACGTGAGTGCAGAACCCTGGATGCTTTTGGACATAGAGTCTTCCAAGCTTCCATGCTTTCTGCCAGGATCAGTTCCTATAGTCTCTACATGGGTATGTTCCTAAAGGAGGTCACAGATAATTTACAGACTTTAAGTCCTTTCATTTCTGAGGATAAAAGACAGGACTTTCTTACTTTGGTCAAACATGCCCAAGATGTTTCTAAATTTTCCAACCGTGCAGCCTTTGACTGCTTTGAGTGTATAAGCAGAACCTTGGCTATCGCCATAGGTGCACATAGAATTGCTTGGCTCCAGGCATCTGATCTAGAGCTCTGGGTACAAGACAGATTGGGAAATATCCCTTGTACTGCTGAGAACCTGTTTGGTAAAGATTGGCAGGAAAAAGCCAATGAAATGGATGCTGAAAATTCCACCTTGGATAGACTATCCAAGTCCACTGCTGATCCTGTTAGAAAGAAATTGTTCAAGAAACCATCTTTTTCTAAAAAGAAAATATTTTATCCTGCTTATGTTCAGCAGGCATCTTCTGCAGGTCAGCTTTCAAGTAAACGTTAGCAACCACCCAAACAGAAGAAAGCAAAGGCCGCTAGGCCTCCACCAGCCCAGCAGCCTCAGCCTCCTCAGGACCTTTGACTTTCAGCTAGAGAACTTAGCCTTTCTGGTTCTGGAGGGACCAGAACCTTCCACCATTCCAGGAAGGTTATGTCATTTTGCCCCCAGATGGGGGCAAATAACAGCAGAGCATTGGACACTCTCCATCATAAAGGAGGGGTACAAGCTTCATTTTTCAAGCATGCCCCCTCACACAATAGTAAAGCAGTTCAATTTTCCGACCTCTCTCATCAAACTGTTAGGTCAGGAGGTGGCTATCCTTCTTGCCCAAGGGGCAATAGAAGAAGTACCTCTTCATCAACAAGGCACAGGGTTCTATTCCCCTTATTTTCTTATTCCAAAGAATACAGGGGGTTACAGGCCTATTTTAGATCTCAGAGAATTTAACAAATTCCTTGTCAAGGAGAAATTCAAGATGGTTTCTCTCGGAGCTCTGCTACCATACCTTCAGAGTCAGGATTGGCTTTGTTGTCTAGATCTCAAGGATGCGTACACCCATGTCCTCATCCATCCAACCCACAGAAGGTTCCTTCAGTTCCTTTTTCAAGGAAAGCACTACCAATACAGGGTGCTTCCTTTTGGTCTGGCCTCGGCACCAAGGGTGTTCACGAAATGCATGGCTGTTGTAGCAGCATTTCTCCGCACTCTAGGGATATTTGTCTTCCCTTACTTGGACGACTGGCTCATTCGAGCTCCAACACAGTCAGAGGCCAGGACTTCTCTATCCTGCACAATGCGTATCCTTCAGTATTTAGGGCTGGTAATAAACATCCCAAAATCCAGTCTAATTCCCACGTGCATGTGGTTCCATATGCTCGCCTCCACATGAGGGGCAGCTCAGTGGACTTTATCCACCCAATGGACTCAGGCATCAGGGTGCCTGTCAGACAAAATAGCAAACACAAGTCGCCTCATTTTGTCCCTCCAGTGGTGGAAGTCCACTCAAAACCTGTTGCTGGGGTCCCCCTTTCAGCAACCCTTACCCCAAGCAACTCTCACAACAGATGCTTCTCCAATGGGTTGGGGAGCTCATCTGCAAGACCTCTCCACCCAGGGCACCTGGTCTCCACAAGAGAGTTGTCTACATATCAATCTCTTGGAACTCAAAGCAATCTTTCTTGCTCTGCGAGTGTTCCACTCCCTGCTCAGCTACAAGACAGTCCTCATTCATACGGACAATCAAGTAGCCATGTTCTATGTGAACAAGCAAGCTGGAACGGGCTCTCTGTCGCTTTGCAACGAAGCTTTGCGACTATGGGCCCTCGCCAGAGAGCATCAGATTCATCTTCTGGCAGTGTATCTTCCAGGCATTCAAAACTCTTGGGCGGACAGACTCAGTCGAGCTCTGCTTCCACACGAGTGGTCTCTGCATGCAGACCAGGTGATCAGGATATTTCAACTTTGGGGAACCCCGGACATAGACTTCTTTGCAAGTCCGTGGAATGCCAAACTTCCCCGGTTCTGTTCCAGAACTCTGGCTCAGGGGGCTCAGGCCAGGGATGCTTTCCTCCTTTACTGGGGTCAAGACTTCCTGTATGCCTTTCCACCCATTCCCTTAATTCCCAAAACCCTGTTCAAGCTTCAGAGAAACAGAGGCCATATGATTCTCATAGCACCACATTGGCCACGGCAAGTGTGGTACCCTCTGCTTCTACATCTCTCTCAAGCTCCCTCCCTGGAGTTAGGGTCTGCTCCAGATCTCCTGTCTCAGGAGGACGGAATGTTATGGCATCCCAATCCCCAGTCTCTGCATCTCAGTGCTTGTTGCTGAAGGCCTAGATCTCCAAGTTCTTAATCTTTCTCAGCAAGTGAAAGATGTTCTTTATGCCTCCAGAAAACCTTCCACTAGACGCTCTTATGCTTTCAAGTGGAAAAGGTTTACCGTTTGGTGTTTGGAAAAGGGTCTTAACCCTCTTACGATACCTCTGGAATCTTTGCTGGAGTATCTCCTTCATTTATCTAATACAGGCCTTAAGACAAATTCAGTAAGAGTCCATTTGAGTGCTATTGCAGCTTCCCTTAAGCCTCTAAATGGACAGCCTATTTCCTCTCATCCTCTTATAGCAAGATTTATGAGAGGCCTTCTTCTAACTAAGCCTCCAATTAGGCCACCACCGGTGGCATGGGACTTAAACCTGGTTCTCGGGCAGCTCATGAAGCCACCTTTCGAACCTTTAGCTACCACCTCCTTGAAATTCCTTTCTTGGAAGGTTATCTTTCTCATTGCAATCACATCAGCACTTCGCATTAGTGAGTTGCAAGCGCTAGTAGCTAATCCACCTTATACAAGGTTCCATCATGACAAGGTAGTCCTTAGGACTCATCCACACTTTATACCTAAGGTGGTCTCGCCTTTTCATCTGAACCAAGCAGTCTACCTATCTGTGTTTTTTCCATGGCCTCATGCATCAAATGCAGAGAGGAATCTTCATACCTTGGACTGTAAAAGAGCTCTAGCTTTTTATTTACAAAGAACACAGCAACATAGAAAGTCCTCTCATCTCTGTGTTGCTTTTGATCCTTCTCATTTGGGACTTCCAGTCTCCAAGAGAACACTGTCTAACTGGATTGCTCAGTGTATTTCCTTCGCCTATCAGAGTAAGAACCTTTCTCTGGAGGGCCATGTCGCAGCTCACAATGTGAGAGCCATGGCAGCCTCAATGGCTCATTTGCACTCTGTGTCTATCGACGACATCTGTCAAGCAGCCACTTGGGCCTCGGTTCATACCTTCACAGCCCATTACTGCTTGGACAAGGACTCCCGCTGGGATGCCTTGTTTGGTCAGGCTGTTCTCAAACACCTGTTCCATACCTAATCAACTCCTACCCACCATCCCTGGTAGGATGCCAGAGATCCATGGGGGGAAGTGGAGCCTTCTTCAGGGACACACAACTTCTGGGGTCTCTCCCTGGCACCTAAAGCTAGGGAGTCCCCATATGTAATGACTACATTCCTGCTTGTTCCTGGAGATAGCATAGTTACTCACCTGTAACAGGTGATCTCTGGGAACAGCAGGAATTTAGTCCTCACAACCCACCCACCTCCCCTAGGAGTTGTATCTCTTTATCTATCTCTTTCCTTTCCCTCTCTCTCTCTTTGTCTCAGCTTTAAAACTCAACTGGAGAGAGGCAGTTGGGAAAGGCGGGAAGGCAGCACGCAGGCGCTGTGGAATGCTCCCAAAAGCTT
Organism: Ichthyophis bannanicus; assembly: GCA_033557465.1. NCBI lineage: Eukaryota > Metazoa > Chordata > Amphibia > Gymnophiona > Ichthyophiidae > Ichthyophis > Ichthyophis bannanicus. Next base: position 1,325,128,775 of record CM066032.1, read on the forward strand.
TCTGATTGGACGCTGGGGAGCGTTCCCACGCAGGCTCCGTCGGTACCGACGATACCCATATGTGAGGACTAAATTCCTGCTGTTCCCGGAGATCACCTGTTACAGGTGAGTAACTATGCTTTGTGGGGGGGGGGTTCTTCATTCCTATGCAGTTTGCTCTGTAAATAGTTGCCCTTTGTTATCCAAGTTTTTTACCCTGTTATCTGTAAACTCATACGTGTTAACTGTACTGAGTATTTTTGTTCCATGTAAACGGCGCTGATGCTGAATAGTGCGGTACAGAAGAGACTGTAAATAAAATAAATAAATAAATTTCCTTATGATTCCTAGCATTGTATTTGCTTTCTTGGCTGCCATTGGGCAGAGGGTTTTAATATAATCTCCAGGAACAAGCAGGAATGTAGTCTTCACATATGGGTATCGTCGGTACCGATGGAGCCTGCGCAGGAACGCTCCCCAGCGTCCAATAGGAACGTTTTTGGGATCATCCCTCAGCACATGCGCGCTGCCTTCCCACTTTTCCAACTGTCCCTCTTCAGTTCTTCGTTTTCTGCGGAGCCGACAGGACCCATACCCTGTCACCGCAGAAAATTCAATCTTTAAAATTGTTTTCTTGTGGTCGCGTTTGCCTCCGCAAAACGCCTACCGGTACCGCCGGTTCTTTTCTTTTTTCAAAAATTTTTATACTTTGAACTGTTTCTCTTCAGAAACTTTTCTTTTTCGGTGCTAGGCGCCATTTTGGGCATTAGGCCTCATATTCCTGAAACATGGAAAAACCAACTAGTGGTTTTAAAAAATGTACTAAGTGTGGCGGTACCATTTCCGTCACTGACACCCATGATTGGTATCTTAAATGTTTAGGGCCTGAACATTCTTCATCTGAATGTCTCTCCTGTATGGGGATGACTAAGAGAGGAAGATAGAACCGGGCTGCAAAGCTCGGTACTCTTTTCTTCGGATGCCAGATCCATTGCATCGACATCTTCAAGAACCTCCTCTTCCTCCCATGGATCTTAGGTAACTAAACAAAAAAGCCAGTCCTCAAAGGGTAGCTCTCCCACTAAGCATTGAGAGGCCATTGGCATTGCCCTTGAGGGAACCACACCGGCAAAACAGCCCCGGCGGGAGGCTTCTGCTTCCAAAGCATCAATGGGGCTCCAGGATGTTCTCGAGGTCTCGACCTCGCAAGAACTACTGGTGCCATACTCAGGGGTCCCGGCCATTTTCACCGGTACCGACACCCAGGCATCGGCAGCGTCGATAGACCAGAGGTTCCTCGCTATCGAACGCAGCATTGCAGCTCTTCTCACAGCTGCGGTACCTTTGACACCTATTGTTCAACGGGCACCGGTATCGATACCGATGCCGGTACCTACACTGGTACAGACACCAGTACCGGTACCGACGATACCGGCCCCGGTGGGAGTTCTTCCCACGCCATCTTTGGCTGTAATCGACAGATCGGTACCGGATCAACTCGGTACCGACTTCGATCGATACCAGGACCGTGAATTGCATGAGCATCGTGGTCAGGAATACTTTGAATCCTCCGATTCCAAAGACTCTGACAATTCTGCTGGTACCAGAGGGTTTCTCCTGGAAGATCCCTCTTCTCCCCAATGCAGAATGTCACCTCCAGAGGACATGTGTTTTCATGATTTTATTCGTGATGTGGCCAAAGGCCTTTCAATCACAGTAGCTCCTGAACAGGAACCCAGAACAAAGGAATTGGAAATTCTCCAGTATCCTAAAGCTCCAAAGGAGGCAGCCACTCTGCCCATCCATGAAATTCTGCATAACGTGATGCTCAGAATGTGGGAGACACCTCTAACTACATCTCCTCATTCTAGGAGGCTTGATACTATGTATCGAGTTCCGCCATGTCCTGGATTTCAAAAGACTCAGCTGCCACACCATTCAATGGTGGTGGAGTCAGCCATGCGTAGGATGAAAAGTGCAAAGAGGCATGCATCCAACCCCCCAGGTCGTGAATGCAGGACTCTGGACGCTTTTGGGAGCCAAACGTTTCAGGCTTCATGCTTTCAGCTAGGATCAGTTCATATATACTATATATGGGCATGTTCCTCGAAGTTACAGGAGACTTGGAGCTTATGAGCCCACTTCGCTCTGATGCTTCGGTCTGAGCGGTATATCAAATGTAATAATAAACATAGACATAAACTTCTCCCAGATGAAAAGAGACGAGACTTTCTTGCTCTAGTTAAGCATGCTCAAGATGTCTCCAAGTTTGTGAATCGTGCAGCCTTTGACTGCTTTGAATGCATCAGCAGAACCTCTGCTATTGTCATTGGGGCACGACGGATTGCCTGGCTTCAGGCATCAGACTTGGAGACTTGGGTACAGGACAAGCTAGGCAACATTCCTTGCACAGGAGAGAATGTCTTTGGCAAGAACTGGCAGGAAAAGGCTAACGAGTTAGATGCTGACAATACCACTCTAGATAGATTGTCAAAAATCTACAGCCACTCCAGCCAAAAAGAAGCCTTATAAAAAATCCTCTTTCAGCAAAAAGAGGAAATTTTATCCTTCCTATACCCAGCAGAGTTGAACTCGGGGTCAGGTTGCCCAAAAGGGACAAACTAGACAGCAAAAGAAGCCGAAAGGCCCGAGAGCCCAACCAGCTCCGCAGGTTCAGCCCCCTCAAGGGCTTTGATTCCTTCCTAGAGAGCTTAGCCTTCCTGCCTCTGAGGGGTCCCTAACCCCCCAATATCCTAGGCAAGTTATGCCACTTTGCCAACAGATGGCATCAGATAATAGCAGATTGGACTCTGTCCATTGTAGGAGAGGGGTACAAGCTCCATTTTCACAGCATGCCCCCTCCTACAATTCTAAGGCAATTCAATTCTCAAACCTCCGCATACAATTTGCTAGATCACGAGGTCTCAACATTTCTTGCCTAAGGGGCAATAGAAAAGGTACCCATTCTTCAACGGGGTGCAGAGTTCTACTCCCCCTATTTTCTTATTCCAAAGAAAACAGGAGGACACAGACCCATTCTAGACCTCAGAAAATTGAACAAATACCTGTTCTGAGAGACATTCAAAATGATTTCTCTTGGAACTCTTCTGCCATACCGTCAAAGCCAGGATTGGCTTTGCTCTCTAGACTTAAAGGATGCATACACTCACATTCTGATCCATCCAAATCACAGGAAATTCTTATGATTCCTTTTCAAGGGAAAACATTTCCAGTACAGGGTTCTTCCCTTTGGTCTGGCTTCAGCTCCAAGGGTATTCATGAAATGCATGGCAGTAGTAGCTGCATTTCTACGAACCCTGGGGATATTCGTCTTCCCTTACTTAGACGACTGGCTCATTCGAGCCCCTAGAGTTGCAGAGGCCAGCACTGCACTGTCTCGCACAATGCGAATCCTCCAATACTTTGGGTTGGTAATAAACTTCCCAAAATCCCAACTTGTTCCTTCCCAATGCCTGGAATTAATAGGTGCCTGTCTAGATACCAGACAGGCAAAGGCTTTCCTTCCACACGCCCGGTGTCTTCGCATAATGCAACTAGCCCCTCAAGCAGCAGGGAAATCCTCCCTAACTGCTCGAGAGCTACTGCAGTTGCTGGGACATATGGCATCCACAGTTCATGTAGTCCCATATGGTCACCTCCACATGCGAGCAGCTCAGTGGACCCTATCCACACAGTGGACACAGGCCACAGGACATTTATTGGAGAAAATAGTAAACTCTCAACAACTAATTTTGTCCCTCCAATGGTGGCAATCACTAGAAAATCTGACAGTGGGGTCTCCTTTCCATCAACTCCTTTTTCAGGCCACCCTAACAACAGATGCATCACAGGTGGGTTGGGGAGCACACCTGAATCATCTCCCTATCCAGGGCACCTGGACTCCACAGGAGGCTGGTCTACACATAAACCACCTGGAATTAAGAGCAATCTATTTAGCTTTTCGAGTATTCAACGCCCAGATCAGCTACAAGACAGTCCTAGTTCAGACAGACAATCAAGTAGCCATGTTCTATGTGAATAAGCAGGGCGGGACAGGCTCTCTGTCGTTATGCAACAAAGCTTTACGAATGTGGGCCCTCGCCAGAGAGTATTAAATTCACCTTCTAGTGGTATATCTTCCAGTTATTCAAGACCTTTGGGCAGACAAACTCAGCCGAGTACTGCTGCCTCACGAGTGGTGTCTCCACCTAGACCAGGTGGCAAAGATATTTCATCTCTGGGGCACTCCAGACATAGACCTCTTTGCAAGTCCATTGAATGCCAAACTTCCCCGGTTCTGTTCCAGGATTCCGGCCCACAATTGTCAGGCAAGGGATGCCTTCCTCCTTCACTGGGGTCAGGACTTCCTTTATGCCTTCCCACCCATTCCCCTCATCCCCAAAACACTCTTTAAGCTTCAGAGAGACAGGGGTCGCATGATTCTCATAGCGCCACGATGGCCACACCAAGCGTGGTATCCCCTGCTTCTACATCTCTCTCAAGCTGCACCTCTGGAGTTAGGGCATGCTCCAGATCTCCTTTCCCAAGAGGACGGGACGCTATGGCACCCGAATCCCCAGTCCCTGCATCTCATGGCTTGGTTGCTGAAGGCTTAGACCTCAAGGATTTCAACCTGTCCCAACAGGTAAAGGATATCCTTCAGGCTTCTAGAAAACTTTCCACAAGAAGATCTTATGCATTCAAGTGGAAACGTTTTACTATATGGTGCTCCAAGAAGGAATTAAACCCCCTTGTCATACCTTTTGAATCAATACTAGAGTATCTCCTTCACTTATCGAATTCTGGTCTAAAGACCAATTCGGTAAGAGTCCATCTTAGTGCAATTGCAGCTTCTTATAAGCCTCTGAATGGACAACCAATTTCCTCTCATCCACTCATATCCAGATTTATGAGAGGTCTTCTGTTAACCAAACCTCCCATTAAGCCACCACCGGTGGCATGGGATCTAAATCTAGTTCTCGGGCAGCTCATGAAGCCGCCTTTTGAGCCTTTAGCCACTACAACCCTTACGTTTTTAACCCGGAAGCTCATCTTCCTAATTGCAATCACCTCTGCACGTCGCATTAGTGAACTGCAAGCTTTAGTGGCTGATCCTCCTTATACTAGGTTTCATCATGATAAGGTTATTCTTAGAACTCATCCACACTTTATGCCAAAGGTGGTTTCGCCTTTTCATTTGAATCAATTTATTTTCCTGTATTTTTTCAGAGGCCTCACGCCTCTAATGCAGAAAGAAACCTTCATACTTTGGATTGTAAAAGAGCCTTAGCCTTTTACCTACAGAGAACACAGCAACATAGAAAGTCCTCAACGTTTTGTAGCTTTTGACTCTAGTCATTTGGGACTTCGAGTCTCCAAAAGAACTTTATCTAAATGGATTGTCCAATGCATATCCTTTGCTTATGAGAGTAGGGGGTCTTCCTCTTCAGGGCCATGTCACAGCTCATAATGTGAGAGCCATGGCAGCTTCCATGGCTAATCCCCACTCCGTGTCTATCGGTGACATTTGTCGAGCAGCCACCTGGGCTTTGGTACACACCTTCACAGCCCACTACTGCCTGGATAAAGCCTCCCATCTGGATGTCGCCTTTGGCCAAGCTGTTCTTCAAAATCTCTAATTCAATTCCTGCCCACCAACCCTGGTGGAATGCCAGAGATCCATGGGAGGAAGGATACCTACCTTTCTAGGGGGGCACCTTCCTGGGGCTATCTCCCTGACATCTTCAGCTAGGGAGTTCCCCATATGTGAAGACTACATTCCTGCTTGTTTTGACTCCCACAGCATAGCCTCTTCACAGCTGGCTCCACTCAGCACAGGAGGTCGGCTGACCCTGTACGCCTATAGGTGGCCAGCCATCACAGGGGATACCTGGGTTCTCAGCATAGTCCATAAGGGCTACATGCTGCACTTCAACCAGCTACCCCCCTCCTACTTTCCAGGGGAGCCTCTAATTTATTTATTTATTTATTTTTATTTATTTAAACGGACTTGGTATACCGCTTTATCATGAAATCAAAGCGGTGGCACAGCAAACAATCAATGAAGGGTGAGTTGTCATTAGCATGCAGTGGGAGAATTGTCACAGTGTGCTGCGTGAGTGCGTGTGGATGATTTTGATGTGAGCTATATACAGTGTGCGCTTAAGATACATATTTGCAGGGATGGCTTTGTTATCTTAATGTTTGATTAGGAGTCATTCTGTGAGGTCCTTGAAGTAGTCTGTGAATAGTTCAGTTTTAAGCAGCTTTCTGAATTCTTTGATGTTGTTTGTTGCTTTGAGGTGGTCGGGGAGAGAGTTCCACATGGCGGGGGCTGCTAGGGTGAAAGCTCGTTTTGATGTGGATTGGTTTGTTCTGGTGAAGTCCTTTGGGGTTCTGATGTTGTTCGATGTTCCCTTTCTTCTTGGTCTTTTGCTGTTGTCAGTTGTTATGAGTTGTAGGCTGTCTGCAGATAGGTTGTTTATTATTTTGAAAGTGGTTAGGAGAACTTTGTAGCGGACTCGTGAGCTGATTGGGAGCCAGTGAAGGTGGTATAGTATGGGGGTGATGTGTTCGTGGGTTGTACTGTCTGTTATGAGTCTTGCGGCTGTGTTTTGTGCTAGTTGAAGTGGTTGGGTTGATTTTTTTGGTAGTCCTAGGTAGATGTGGTTGCAATAGTCTAGTGTGGGTGTGATGATGGCTTGGCATACTGTTCGAAAATGCTCGGGAGCAAGGATGGGTTTGAGTCGTCTGATTGTCCTCATCTTGACGTAGGCGCTCCTGGTGGTCTTCACAATGTGGGATTGTAGGTTGAGCTCCCTGTCAAGTGTTATTCCCAGGTATTTTATCTCTTGTCTTATTGGTATGGTGGCATTGTTCAGGTTGATGGAGGACTCCCTCTGCACAGAAACCTCCTCCTTCAGGAGCTGGCAAGTCTTTTAAAGGAACAGGCGGTGGAACCGGTGCCTCACCACCTGAAAGGGCAAGGCTTCTACTCCAGGTACTTCCTGGTACCAAAAAGGACAGGAGGCCTCCGGCCTATCCTAGACTTGCGAAACTTAAACAAGTTTCTGGAGAGGGAAAAGTTCAAGATGCTTACCCTTGGGATGCTGCTGCCCTACCTCCAGCAGGGAGATTGGCTATGCTCCTTAGACCTAAAGGATGATTATGCTCACATCCTCATCCATCCAGACCACAGACAATATCTCAGATTTGTAGTGGGAGGAAACCATTTCCAGTACAGAGTACTTCCCTTTGGCCTAACTTCCGCCCCCAGGGTTTTCACCAAATGCCTGGCGGTGGCGGTGGCGGCGGCGTATCTCAGGAATCAGGGAATTTTTGTCTTCCCATACCTGGACGACTGGCTCATCAGGGGCCAGTCTCTCCAGGAGGCCAGACAAGCCACTCTTCGCACTGTCTCTCTTCTTCAGCATCTGGGCTTTGTCATAAACTACACAAAGTCCACTTTGCTCCCCTCACAGAACCTAGAGTTTATAGGGGCAAGATTAGACACCCTGCAGGCAAGAGCTTACTTGCCCGAGGACAGGGCCCACAGACTGATGGACTTGGCCAACCAGTTCCAAAACAATTCTCAGGTCTCTGCCAGGCACTTCCTGCGACTCCTGGGCCACATGGCTTCCACGGTACTTGTGACTCCGAATGCCCGTCTGCACATGCGGGCTGCTCAGTGGTGCCTCAGCGCTCAGTGGGCGCAGGCCACAGGCAACCTCCGAGACAGAGTAAAGGTGTCCAAACCACTTTTGGACTCCTTGCAGTGGTGGCTACATCTCCCAAACCTTCTCAGGGGGGTACCTTTTCAGGCCCCAGCACACACAAGGGTGCTGACGACCGATGCTTCCTTAAGGGCTGGGGTGCACATTGCCAGGGCACTGCACTCAAGGCCTCTGGTCTCCTCAGGATGCCACACAGCAAATCAATCTTTTGGAGCTGCAAGCAATCCGCTTGGCTCTACAGACTTTTTCTCATGCCCTCTCTCACTAGTCTGTCTTAGTTCAGACAGACAATCAGGTAGCAATGTTCTATGTGAACAAGCAAGGGTGCACAGGGTCCAGGCTCCTATGTCAGGAGGTGCAGGCCCTTTGCTCCTTTGCATTCAAACAAGGCATGTTTCTCAAAGCAGTTTATCTACCCGGTCAGGAGAACTTCTTAGCAGGCAAGCTAAGCAGAATTCTCCAGCCCCACGAATGGCAGTTGAATCCATTGGTGGTCCAGCAGATCTTTCTACGATGGGGACTTCCATCCATCGATCTCTTTGCAAGTCCACTGAACCTTCAGCTGCCCAGGTTTTGCTCCAGACAGCCGCATCCCCTGAGAATGGCAGCAGATGCTTTTCTGATCTCTTGGTCTACGGTCCTCCTGTATGCGTCTCCTCCCACGCCCCTGGTGGCCTGAACTCTGTTCAAGATTCTCCGGGACAAGGCCTCGGTGAATCTGGTAGCCCCCAGATGGCCGAGGCAACCGTGGTTTCCACTTCTGCTACAGTTGGCGGTGAAACCTCCTTTCCCTCTGGGGTTGCAACACGATCTCCTGTCTCAAGATCAGGGTTCCCTTCTGCACCCCAATCTCAGGTCCCTCAATCTGATGGCCTGGCTGCTGAAAGGATAGTGCTAGCTCCCTTGCTTCTACCTAAAGAGGTTGAAGAGGTGGTTTTGGCCTCTAGGAGGCAGTCTACCAGAAAGTCCTATGCCCTCAAGTGGTGTAGGTTCACAATATGGTGTGCTCAGCGCAATGAAGACCCTTTCTCCTGCCTTGTGCCAGTAGTACTGCAGTATCTACTTCACCTGTCAGACCTAGGCCTTAAGTCCAATTCTGTTTGGGTCCACCTCAGTGCTCTATCAGCGCACCACTCACCGGTGGAGGGACAGTTTGTCGGTTCACCCCTTGGTGTCCCGCTTCCTCAGAGGTCTGCTTCTCCTCAGTCCTCCGGTTCGTCCATCGGCGACTGAGTGGGATTTGAACATGGTCTTGCAGCAACTTACTCGCCCACCGTTTGAGCCAATGGCTACTTGCCATTTACGCTTCCTTTCTTGGAAAGCGCTATTCCTGGTAACTCTTACCTCTGCCAGACGTGTGAGTGAACTACAAGCTCTGGTTTCTGATAGACCATACACACGGTTCTATAGGAACAGGGTGGTCCTATGGACCCACCAAAAGTTCCTTCCAAAAGTCGTCTCCTCTTTCCACCTCAACCAGGAGGTGGTTCTTCCGACCTTCTTTCCCAGACCGCATACCAGCCAGGCTGAAACAGTCTTGCATATCCTGGACTGTAAGATGGCGTTATCTTTTTACATAGAGCGTACGTTGTCCACTTGGGTAGCAGATTGTATCGCCTGGGCGTACAAGGCAGCCGACATCCCCTTGCAGGGTCGAGTCACAGCCCACTGTGTCAGGATGAAAGCCGCGTCAGTAGCTCATCTCCGCTCTGTTCCGTTGGCAGACATCTGCCGGGCCGCTACTTGGTCTTCAAGCCAGACTTTTGCAGCCCACTACTGCCTCGAGAGAGAGAGTCCCAAAGGGACAGTGCTTTCGGACAGGCGGTACTCCGTAATCTCTTTGAGGTTTAGGCAACTCCTACCCTCCGGCACTTGTGTTGGGCTACCGTACAGGGGCGTTCTCAGAGGATATTCTTATCACGGATGCTGAGGCTCTTGAGAGGGAGCCATTTTTTCAGCTTTGGGTTCCCAGTAGCCTAGAGCTGGGGAGTCCCATATGTGAGGACTGACTTCCTGCTTGGTCCTGGAGAAAGAGTAGTTATTCACCTGTAACAGGTGTTCTCCAGGAGCAGCAGGAATCAGTCCTCACGACCCTCCCTCCTCTCCTGGAGTTGCAGTCGTATACTTCATTTTGTTTTTTGCTGTCTCTTAGCTATGTCATCAGACTGAGCAAGATGGCACCCTTGGGTGGGAAGGGGACCGCGCAGGCATGCTGCATTCCCAAAGGCTTTCTTTGAAAGCTGGGGAAATGCTCCGCACGGGGGCTCCGTCGGCGCCGACGTCACCCATATGTGAGGACTGATTCCTGCTGCTCCTGGAGAACACCTGTTACAGGTGAGTAACTACTCTTAACACTCCCACAAATGGGGTCCTGCATGGTTCCAACTGCAGTGGAAATCCAATCGGAGGAAGCAGCAGGTGTAAAGTGCTGCTTGATGACATCTGTTGACAGGAGGCCAGTGCTCACAAGCAACAAGGAGAAACACAGATCTATTGTAGCACTAAGTCTCCCCCACTTTCACTTCTTCCTGCTAGTAGCTGACTTACCAAGGCAAAAATCTTTTGGCAGCTATTGAATTAGGACATCTAAGACTATATCACTTAAACAGTTTGGCCCTAGGCAGTACCTAGTTTGACTTAATTGTCTGTGGGTATGTTACTCCACTGGTATAAAAATGAATTCTAGGTAATTTGTATTCTTCCTCTTAAAAGGTTTCTTATTAGAAACCCAAATATTTTGCACCTTCTAGTGGAAGATGTTGCTAATGGTTAGAGGACTGCCTCTCCAATCGCACTCAACAGGTGAATTTCAGTAACACTTTCTCCAAACAATTCAACCAGACACAAGGTGTCCCACAGGGATCAGCGTTATCCGCCTTACTTTTCAATATCTATCTTCAGCCTGTCTGCAACATTATCAGAGCACACAACGTGGATTACAGGATATTTGATGATGACATGTTCACAGCATTTGAAACAGCAAACTCCAACTATGAGAAAATCATCAGTTGTTTCCATGACATCTCACTCTGACTTAACTCAGTTAACCTATCAATAAATCTAAAAAAGACTGAAGTACTAATCATCACCAGGAACAAAGCATTCAACCCACCTCAACAATTACAAGTAAACCATGCCTCATTTGGGGTAAAAAAAAGAAAATATACCTTGGGATTTTCTTAGCGCAAAACCTCAATATGATCAAACATTTTAACATGACAACACGAACAATCTACAACAAAACCAAAATGATACAATACCTAAGACCCCTGCTTTCACTATACGACTTCCGCACTATAGCGCAAGCGCTGATATGCCCTCACTTTGATTATAGTAACATCATTCTCCATGGCCTACCCAAACAAATATTGAAACCCCTACAAATGGCACAGAATATGGTAGCACACACAATAATGAAAGCTGCCAGACCTGAACACAACACCCATACTGTACCGCCTCCATTGGCTCCCCTATAACACAAAGGATCAAATTCAAGGCTTTAATGACCACTTTCAAAACAGTAAACAATATAACACCAGCATACCTTAACACAAGCGGCGACTGTACACATGGACTTCACCGAATGGATTATATAAAAATCAAATTGACTACATATGTGGAAGTCAACGATGGAAAAGCTCTGTAACATCAACAAAGACAAAACCTGGAGCTGACTGTGGTACAGATCATCAACTACTAGTATGCAAACTCAAGCTAAAGTTGAAAAAGAGCAAACCACTCATGAATGCAGCAAAATATGACCTTGAGAATATACCACTGAAATTTAAAGACTGCCTGCAAAATAGATTTGCTGCTTTAGATACAAATGACAGAGCTCCGGAAGAGTTATGGAATGACATCAAGAAGGTTGTGTTGGAAGAAAGCGAGAAGTCTCTACAAAAGGTGAAAAAGCAAAAACGGCCAAAATGGATGATGGAAGAAACTCTGAAAATTGCCCAGAAACGCAGAGAAGCTAAAGCCAGAGGAGAAAGAAAGACAATCACAGAACTCAACAGAGATTTCCAACGTGCAGCAAGACAGGACAAGTAAAAGTACTACAATGACACTTGCAAGGAAATAGAAGCAGAAACTATTAGAGGAAGAACAAGATCGGCTTTCCTAAAGCTACGAGAGTTAAAGAAAAAGTTCCAGCCTCGAATTGGAATGTTACAAGATGCTCAAGGTTCTATGTTGAATGATGCTGAGAAGATCAAGAAAAGGTGGAAGGAATATACAGAGTTTTTATATGTAAAGATCAAGTGGACCAACAGCCGTTTCAACCTGTACCTTATGATCGGGAACCATTGGTGATGAAAGAAGAAGTTGAAGCAGCATTGAAAGCCTTATCAAAGAACAAAGCACCAGGCATTGATAGCATTCCCATAGAGGTATTGCAGCAATCTGATGCAGCTGTTACCGTACTCACAAGACTCTGCCAAGAAATATGGAAGACAACATCATGGCCAACTGACTGGAAAAGATCTGTGTTTATACCAATACTAAAGAAAGGTGATCCAACTGACTGTGGAAATTATCGCACAATCGCTCTGATCCCACATGCCAGCAAGATTCTACTGAAGATTATTCAAAAGAGATTACAACCATACCTGGAACAAGAACTACCTGAAGTGCAAGCAGGGTTCAGGAAAGGGCGAGGAACGAGAGACATCATTGCGGATGTGAGATGGATCCTTGAAAAGACTAAAGAATACCGAAAGGATATCTATTTGTGCTTTATCAACTATAGCAAGGCTTTTGACTGTGTAAACCATGAAAAACTCTGGGCCACATTAAGAAGCATGGGTATACCAGAACACCTGATCGTTCTCTTGCGCAATCTGTACATTGATCAAGAAGCAACAGTTCGAATGGAACAAGGAGAAACAGAATGGTTTAAAATAAGCAAAGGTGTAAGACAAGGCTGCATACTTTCCCCCTACCTGTTTAATTTGTATGCAGAACAAATCATCAGAGAAGCAGGATTGTATGAAGACAACAGAGGTGTGAAGATTGGTGGAAGAGTCATCAACAACCTTCGCTATGCTGATGATACCACATTACTGGCTGAAAGTGAAGATGATCTGCAACATTTGCTTCTCACAATCAAAGAACATAGTCTCAAAATGGGCCTGCACCTTAATGTAAAGAAGACAAAGATCATGACAACTGGCATAATCAACAGGTTCATCGTTGAAGGAGAAGAAATTGAAATTGTGAACAACTTTAACCTACTTGGATCAACTATCAATAAAGAAGCAACAAGCAGTCAAGAAATCAGACGACGCATTGCTCTTGGCAGAATGGCTATGAAAGACCTAGATAAGATTCTCAAGAGCAGAGATGTGTCTCTCCATACAAAGATTCGACTTGTTCAAGCCATGGTTTTTTCAATAACATCATATGGATGTGAAAGCTGGACAGTGAAAAAGACAGACAGGAAGAAAATTGATGCCTTTGCATTATGGTGCTGGCGGCGAATACTGTGTATACCATGGACTGCTCGAAGAACAAACCAGTCGGTACTAGAGGAGATCAAACCTAAGCTTTCTTTAGAAGCTCAGATGACAAGACTTCGACTTTCATACTTTGGACACATCATGCGAAGAGAGAGATCATTAGAGAAAGACATTATGCTTGGCAAGATAGAAGGTCAACGCAAAAGAGGAAGGCCAGCAATGAGATGGATCGATACAATAACAGCAGCTACGGGTACCAGTCTGTCAACAATGAGCCGCCTGACTGGAGACCGAACACAATTTAGGATAGCTATCCAGAGGGTCGCCATGAGTCGACTCCGACTCGACGGCACTTAACAACAACAACCTTAACACACTTATAAAGATGCAACAGGACACAAGAAGAAGAGATAATCTGAAGAACCTATTAATCACACTGAAGAGATTCAGAAACTCAATCCAAGCAACAACCAACAGGGCATTCTCGTTCTTCTCCCCAGCCCTAAGGAATAATCTACCCAACAATCTGAGAGGAATAAAAGACTTAACATTGTTCAGAAAGCACCTCAAGACATTCCTATTTGCTGACTACTACCAACATGAGCAATCCACCATTGATCACATAAATATACAAGATCAAACCTCCCACTGAATGCATGCCCACCTTACTCTCCGCTTTACCCAGGTAGTAAATTCCACAAATCTATAACATAACAATCTCATTGTATATAAATCAATGTACATAGTTGCTATAAATCAATGCATCCCAGCCAGCACATGATGTAACACTGCTACGCAATATTGTGTATATAGTTCCAGTTAAGGATATCTATTTGTGCTTTATCGACTATAGCAAAGCTTTTGACTGTGTAAACCATGAGAAACTCTGGGCCACATTAAGAAGCATGGGTATACCAGAACACCTGATCGTTCTCTTGCACAATCTGTACATTGATCAAGAAGCAACAGTTCGAACGGAACAAGGAGAAACAGAATGGTTTAAAATAAGCAAAGGTGTAAGACAAGGCTGCATACTTTCCCCCTACCTGTTTAATTTATATGCAGAACAAATCATCAGAGAAGCAGGATTGTATGAAGACAACAGAGGTGTGAAGATTGGTGGAAGACTCATCAACAACCTTCGCTATGCTGCTGATACCACATTACTGGCGGAAAGTGAAGATGATCTGAAACATTTGCTTCTCACAATCAAAGAACATAGTCTCAAAATGGGCCTGCACCTTAATGTAAAGAAGACAAAGATCATGACAACTGGCATAATCAACAGGTTCATCGTCGAAGGAGAAGAAATTGAAATCGTGAATAACTTTAACCTACTTGGATCAACTATCAATAAAGAAGCAACAAGCAGTCAAGAAATCAGATGACACATTGCTCTTGGCAGAATGGCTATGAAAGACCTAGATAAGATTCTGAAGAGCAGAGATGTCTCTCTCCATACAAAGATTCGACTTGTTCAAGCCATGGTATTTTCAATAACATCATATGGATGTGAAAGCTGGACAGTGAAAAAGATAGACAGGAAGAAAATTGATGCCTTTGAATTATGGTGCTGGTGGCGAATACTGTGTATACCATGGACTGCCCGAAGAACAAACCAGTCTGTACTAGAGGAGATCAAACCTAAGCTTTCTTTAGAAGCTCAGATGACAAGACTTCGACTTTCATACTTTGGACACATCATGCGGAGAGAGAGATCATTAGAGAAAGACATCATGCTTGGCAAGATAGAAGGTCAACGCAAAAGAGGAAGGCCAGCAATGAGATGGATCGATACAATAACAGCAGCTACGGGTACCAGTCTGTCAACAATGAGCCGCGTGACTGAAGACCGAACACAATTTAGGATAGCTATCCAGAGGGTCGCTATGAGTCAACTCCAACTCGACGGCACTTAACAACAGTTCCAGTCGAAATATTTCTGGTACATAGTTCCAACGTAAACTGTTTATTATAAATTGCTTAGAGCAGTATTAGACACCTGTTCCCTGAAAACAGCCTTGATTACTTAGCTAAAGCGAGAGATAAAATAAGTAAATAAATAATGTACATTAAGATACTAATTTTGATAATTCTAGCATTTCGGTAGCTATTAAAACCTGTTAACTGATTCATTCTTCTTTCTTTTTAGGAAAACTCTGGAGGATTTGGAAGCAGAGAGTAGTGACAGTGACAGCGACAGCAGCAGTGATAGTGACCGGGAACAGAAATAAATAATTTCTACAATTTTTCCTGTCAAGTCCAAGGAGGCACTTTTCAAGGGAACCAAAGCTTTAACACAATAAGTTTGCCAGAATATAATTTATCATTAACTCCTGGACCACATTTTAGAGAGCTGTTATGAAATTTAAACTTAACCTCATTCTATGAATGTATACTAAATAGATTTGTTGGCTTTGGATGGATTAGAATATGTTACGTTTTTTATTATGTACGAAGAAAGAATAAGACTTTTGTTTTTACCATTTTATGTGTTCTCTCATTTTTTTAACTGAGCCCAACACATCTTCATTGTTCTGATCTGCTTGGTTTACACAAGTCCAATATGTTATGTCAAGAATAAATTATTATGCTTACTAAATTGTAGATGTTTTTCATTTTTAATTTGTAGCTAATGATTAGGTGTTAATTGGATTCTGGTTATGTGTTTTAATGAGTTTGAAATGTTGTTGTGGTTTAGTTGATGATAATGCTCTACCATGACCCACAGCAGATTTTGACCTTGCTCCCCTTAATAATAATAATAATAATAATAATAAAAGGCAGCAGCCTATAGAAATCTTCTGCAAGATTGCTGTATAGATATATAATCTTATGAAGCTGAAAGCCAGTGTCAAGTAGAAGCGAGGTATTCAGAGACTACCTGTCAAATATAAGATGCTATTCTACAATTCAGAAACCCAGGCATGCTACCTGAATATTGCATGCTGTAAAACCACTGGTACCTGCCAGTTACATACAAATATTAATTTTAGAAAGTCAAAAAGGATTGAAGATCTGCTAATAGACATGGTTACTTACAGGACATACTTAAGTGGTTTAAAAAAAGTGGCTAAGCATGCCTCATTTTAAAAAAAAATTATTTCCAGAGAAGTAGTACCCTAATTATAATACATAAAAAGCAAAATATGTGAGGTTATAACTTAGAATTTCCTACTTATAGTAGAAATAAGGGTTCACAAATAGGTTCTAGAAAATACATTTATTATTGGATGAACCCCTCAGTTGGCTTGCAGCTGGTTGTGCTGCGAGGGCTTGTATGCATCAGTGATGCCGAGAGCTAGGTTAATGATAGCTTAACTACTGGTGGGGTCTCCCAAGATGGACAGGTCTCAGCTGAGGTGCTAGACTACGACAAACCACCTATCTGGGCTGCAGTAGAATGGGATAGTGTTGGGTGGCAGAGGATCACATTCCTGTGACAACAGCAACAACATTAGCATTACCTTCATAGAAGAAAGGCCTGGCAATCTACTTCCATATCTTGCCAAGAAAACCCAGTGGCTAGTCACAACAAAACAAATTGTACTATAGTGCTGGAGGATAATACCCCAGGTCAGAAGACACTCAACTGGCTATCGGAGATGAGCTGAAGACTACTTAGAGTAAAACCAGCATTTATGATATGGCTGGATCAAAGCCCTCAGGACATCTGACTGCTAATGTAGTGCTGCATGAAATGAGAGTCAGAAGCTGCAAAATCTTACATATTAAGACATGGAACTTATGAAGAATGAACCAAGAGAAGTTGGAGGTGGTCAAGAATAAAATAGAAAGTGTTCAAATTGATCTGTTGGGTGTCAGCTCTGAAATGGACTAGCGTTGGGCACTTTCGATCTGATGATCACATAGTATACTATGCTTGAAATGAAAGATAAAGATGAAATGGTGTTGCATTTATAATTAAAAAGAAACTTGCAAGAACTGTAATGAAATGCAATGCAGCCAGTGAATGCTTAATTTCTTTTCGTCTACAGGGAATACTCAACAACACAACTATTATTCAGGTATATGCCCCAACAAGAGCTGCAGAAGAGGGAAAAGTGGTAGGTTCTATGAACAAGAACAAGCTGAAATTGGCAGAGCATGCAAACAAGATATCCTGATAGTCATGGGTGACTAGAACGCAAAAGTTGGCAACAAAGAAGGCAAAGTGCTGGAAAATATGGACTTGGCAACAGAAATGAAGCTGGAGAAAGACTGATAGAATTCTACAAGAGCAACAATCTATTCATCTAAAACACCTTCTTCCAGCAACACAAGCAGTGACTATACACATGGACTTCACCCAATGGATTGTACAAAAATCAAATTGACTACATCTGTGGAAGTCAACATTGGAAAAGCTCAGTAACATCAAAGACAAAACCTGGAGCGAACTGTGGTTCATATCACCAACTACTAGTATGCAAACTCAAGCTAAAGTTGAAAACGCCATTTATGAATGTAGCAAAATATGACCTTGAGAATATATCATCAGAATTTAGACTGCCTGCAAAATTATGGGATGATAACAATAAAGTTGTGCTTGAAGAAAGTGAGACGTCTCTCTACAAAAAGTGAAAAAGCAAAAAAGGTGAAAATGGTTGACTAAAAAAAAACTCTGAAAATTGACCAGAAATGCAGAAAAGCTAAAGCCAGAGGAGAAAGAGGCAATTGCAAAACTCAGCATAGACTTCCAACATGTAGCAAGACGAGACAAGAAGTACTACAATAATGCATGCAAGAAAATAGAATCAGAAACAATTAGAGGAAGAACAAGATCAGCTTTCTTAAAGCTACAAGAGTTAAAGAGAATTCCAGCCTCGAATTGGAATGTTACATGATGCTCAAGGATCCATGTTGAATAATGCTGAGAAGATCAAGAAAAGGTGGAAAGAATATACAGAGTCATTATACCATAAAGACCAAGTGCATCAACAGCTGTTTCAACTCATACCTTATGATCAGGAACCATTCGTGATGAAAGAAGAAGTTGAAGCAGCGTTGAAAGCATTATCAAAGGACAAAGCAATCTGATGCGGCTGTAGCCATACATACAAGACTCTGCCAGGAAATTTGGAAGACAACATTATGGCCAACTGACTGGAAAAGATCTGTGTTTATACCAGTACTGAAGAAAGGTGATCCAACTGACTGTGGAAATTATCGCACAATTGCTCTAATCCCACATGCCAGCAAGATTCTACTATTGATGATCATCCAGCAGAGACTATTCAGGAAAGGACGAGTAATGAGAGACATCATTTTGTGGATGTGAGATGGATCCTTGAATAGACAAAAGAATATCTGTTTTTTTATTGACTATAGCAAGGCTTTTGACTAGGTAAACCATGAGAAACTCTGGACCACATTAAGAAGCATGGGTATACCTGAACATGTACTTGTAATAGTTCTCTTGCACAATCTTTACATTGATCAAGAAGCAACAATTCAAATGGAATAAGGAGAAACAGAATGGTTTAAAATTAGCAAAGGTGTACGACAAGGATGCATACTTTCCCCTACCTGTTTAATTTATATGCAGAACAAATCATCAGAGAAGCAGCACTGTATGAAGATGAGAGGTGTTGAGATTGGTGGAAGACTCATCAACAACCTTTGCTCTGCTGATGACACCACAATACTAGCTGAAAGCGAAGATTTTAAACATTTGCTTCTCAAAATCAAGGAAAAATAATCTTAAAATAGGCCTGTATCTTAATGTAAAGAAGACATTGATTTTGCCAGCTTTCAGGATCTTTAAGTTCATTGTTGATGGAGAAGAAATTGAAATAGGGGACAACTTTAACCTGCTTGGATCAATAATCAGACTATGCATTGCTCTTGGCAGAATGGCAATGAGGGACCTAGACAAGATTCTCAAGAGTAGAGAAGTCTCTCTTCATAAACAAAGATTCAACTTGTCCAAGCCATGGTATTTTCAATAACATCTTATGGATGCGAATGTTGGACAGTGGGGAAAAAATAAGAAGAAAATCGATGCCTTAGAATTATGATGCTGGTGAAGAAAGCACAGTTACTTACCTGTAACAGGTGATCTCTGGGAACAGCAGGAATTAGTCCTCACATATGGGTACGTTGGTACCGACGGAGCCTGCGCGGGAAAGCTCCCCAGCCTTTCAGATGAAAGGCTTTTGGGGCCTCCCACTGCACATGCACGCTGCCTTCCCGCCTTCCTGACCAGCTCTCTTCAGTTCGAGTTTAAAGCTGAGACAATAGATAGAGGAAAGGAAGATAGATAGATAGAGATACAACTCCTAGGGGAGGTGGGTGGGTTGTGAGGACTAATACCTGCTGTTCCCAGAGATCACCTGTTACAGGTAAGTAACTGTGCTATCTCCAGGAACAAGCAGGAATAAGTCCTCACATATGGGGACTCCCTAGCTAAGATGCCTGGGAGATCCCCCTCCAAGGGTAAACCATCTTCGTATGGATCTCAGGCATCCATCCAGGGAAGGTGGGCAGGAGTTGTTTAAGTATGGAACAGGTGTTTGAGGACAGCCTGACCAAACAAGGCATCCCGGCGGGAGTCCTTGTCCAAGCAGTAATGGGCTGTGAAGGTATGAACCGAGGCCCAAGTGGCTGCTCGACAGATCTGATCTATGGACACAGAGTGAAGATGAGCCATAGAAGTAGCCATGGCTCTCACATTGTGAGCTGTGACATGGCCTTCCAGAGAAATGTTCTTACTCTGGTAAGCAAAAGAAATACACTGAGCAATCCAATTGGAAAGTGTACGTTTGGTGACTGGAAGTCCCAAATGAGAAGGATCAAAAGCCACAAAAAGTTGGGAAGACTTTCGATGTGGCTGAGTCCTGTTGAGGTAAAAGGCGAGAGCTCTTTTACAGTCAAGAGTATGAAGGTTCCTCTCTGCACTGGATGCATGAGGAGCCGGGAAAAAAAACAGGTAGATATACCTCTTGATTAAGATGAAAAGGCGAGACCACTTTAGGCATAAAGTGGGGATTCGTCCTAAGGACCACCTTATCATGATGAAATCTGGTATAAGGTGGATTAGCCACCAAAGCCTGCAGTTCACTGATGCGGCGAGCCGAAGTGACTGCAATAAGGAAAAGAACCTTCCAGGAAAGAAATTTCAGGGAGGTAGATACCAACGGTTCAAAAGGTGGCTTCATAAGTTGACCCAGAACTAGATTCAAGTCCCATGCTACCGGAGGAGGTCGGATGGGAGGCTTAGTGAGGGTCAAGCCTCTCATGAATCTTGCAATAAGAGGATGAGAGGAGACAGGTTGTCCATTTATAGGTTTTAAGGATGCTGCAATAGCACTTAAATGGACTCGTACTGAATTCGTCTTGAGGCCTGCATTGGAAAGATGCAGGAGATAGTCTAGTAGAGAATTCAAAGGAAGCGCAAGAGGGTCAAGACCCTGTTGCGCACACCAAATGGAAAAACGTTTCCATTTGAAAGCATAGGAACGCCTAGTAGAGGGTTTCCTAGAGGCATGAAGGATATCTTTCACTGGTTGGGAAAGATTAAACTCATGAAGGCTTAAGCCTTCAGTAACCAAGCTCGGAGATGTAGGGACTTGGGGTTTGGATGCCACAAAGTCCCCTGCTCCTGAGACAGAAGGTCTGGTGCAGCTCCCAGGTCCAGGGAGGAGCCCTGGGAGAGCTGTAGAAGGAGAGGGAACCACACTTGGCGTGGCCAGTGTGGAGCTATGAGGATCATGGATCCGTGATCCCTCTGAAGTTTGAACAGAGTCTTGGGAATCAAAGGAATGGGTGGAAAAGCGTACAGGAATTCCTGACCCCAATGTAGGAGAAAGGCATCGTTGGCCTGAACTCCCTGACACGGAGTCCTGGAACAGAACCGGGGAAGTTTGGCATTCCACGGACTTGCAAAGAGGTCTATGTCCGGGGTCCCCCATTCCTGAAAGATTCTGCGTATCTGGTCCATATGTAGGGACCATTCGTGTGGGAGCAGAACTCGGCTGAGTCTGTCTGCCCGAGAGTTTTGAACTCCTGGAAGATATACTGCCAGAAGATGAATTTGGTGCTCTCTGGCGAAGGCCCATAATCTGAGAGATTCGTTGCAAAGCGACAGAGAGCCCGTCCCTCCTTGTTTGTTGACATAGAACATGGCTACCTGATTGTCTGTTTGGACTAGGACAGTCAGGTTGACAAGGAGGGTGTGGAAGACTGTGAGGGCAAGGAAGATTGCTCGCAGTTCCAGAAGGTTGATGTGAAGGGTGGTCTCCTGAGGAGACCAGGTGCCCTGAGTGGAGAGGTGCTGGAGATGAGCTCCCCACCCTGTTTGGGAGGCATCTGTTGTGAGGGTTGCTTGGGGCAACGAAGGTTGGAAGGGGATCCCCAACAACAGATTTTTGGAGGATGTCCACCACTGGAGAGACCAAAACAGTCGTTTTGAGGTGAGTATTTGATCTGAGAGCAGTCCTGATGCTTGAGACCACTGGGTGGCCAAGGTCCATTGAGCTGCTCTCATATGAAGACGAGCGTAGGGCACCACGTGTACCGTGGAGGCCATGTGACGCAGAAGCTGCAGCATTTCTTTGGCTGACAAGTGACTTCTGGACTGAGCCTGGGAGGCCAAGCTTATTAGTCTTTGGCCTCGGACCAGAGGGAGGTAGGCCCTTGCAGTGGTGGAGTCCAATTGGGCCCCTATGAATTCCAGAGACTGAGTAGGGATGAGTTGGGATTTGGGAATGTTTACCACAAGTCCCAGATATTGAAGAATACGCCTTGTGTGGTCCAGAGACATCTGGGCTTCTGACTGAGATGGAGCTCGGATGAGCCAGTCGTCCAGATATGGGAAGACAAAGATTCCCATGCCTCTGAGAAATGCGGCTACGACTGCCATGCATTTTGTGAAGACTCTTGGAGCAGAGGCCAGACCGAAGGGTAGTACTCTGTACTGGAAATGTTTTCCCTGGAACAGAAATCTTAGATATTTTCTGTGGGATGGATGGATGAGTATATGAGTGTACGCATCCTTGAGATCTAGAGAACAAAGCCAATCCTGACTCTGAAGGTATGGAAGGAGAAGGCCCAGAGAGAGCATTTTGAATTTCTCCTTGAATAGAAACCTGTTCAATTCTCTCAGATCTAGGATAGGTCTGAAGCCCCCTGTCTTCTTTGTTATGAGAAAGTAAGGGGAATAGAAACCTAACCCCTGTTGTGGAGGAGGAACCTCCTCTATTGCCCCTTGGGCAAGGAGAGAAGAGACTTCCTGACCCAACAGGGTCAGAAGAGATGGGGGAGAACTGAATTGCCTCACCATGGTATGGGGAGGAAGGCTGGAGAAATGAAGTTTGTAGCCCTCCCGGATAATAGAGAGGGTCCATTGCTCTGATGTGATTTGTTCCCATCTGGGAGCAAAATGAGCTAGCCTTCCAGGAATGGTGAGGGGCTCTGGTTGTTCTAGAGCCAGAAACGGCAAGTTCTCTAGAGGCAAGTCAAAACCCCTGAGGGGGTTGAGCCTGCTGGGGTGTAGCAGACACTGCAGGCTTTGACTTTACCTGCTTAGATTGTTGACGCTTAGCCGCAAAGCGAGGCTGAGCAGATTGCTGGCCAGTATTTGTGGGAAATCTGGCCTTCTTATAGTAAGGCCTTTTAAAAGACTTCTTTTTGGCAGGGGTAGAAGTAGACTTGGAAAGTCTATCTAGAGTGGCATTTTCTGCATCCATTTGAGCAGCTTTAATCTGCCAGTCTTCCCCAAATAAGTTCTCACCGGTACAGGGCAGATTCCTGAGGCCATCTACAACCCAGGGTTCTAGGTCAGAAGCCTGGAGCCAAGCGAGACGTCGGGCTGCAATAGCAATTCCCGAAGCTCTGCCTGCAACCTCAAAGGAATCAAAGGCTGCCCTGTTGGAGAACTTGGAGACCTCTGAAAGTTGTGTCACCATAGAAAAGAAGTCCGCCCTTTGATCATCAGGGATAAAGGGGGCAAAATTCTGTATTTTTAGGGCAAGTTGTCCAAGAAACATGCCCATATAAAGGCTATAAGAATTGATCCTGGCTATAAGCATACTAGCCTGGAACATCTTTCTCCCAAAAGAGTCTAGGGTCTTACATTCTCGCCCTGGAGGGGTAGAAGAATGCCTTTTAGGACTCTTTATTTTCTTCATGGCAGACTTCACCACAATAGAGTGGTGAGGCAGCTGAGTTTTCTGGAACCCAGGCGAAGGAGGGACCCGATACATGGTGTCCAACCTACGGGAATGGGGAGACAGTGTTAAAGGAGTCTCCCACAAATCCATCAAGTGTTCTTGAAGGATTTCATGGACAGGCAGAGTGACTGCCTCTTTAGGAGCTTTAGAGTATCCTAAAATGTCCAATTTTTTTGATCTGGGTTCTTTTTCAGAAGATGTAGCAATAGAAAGTGCTTTAGCTACATCAACAATGAAATCCTGAAAGGATAAATCCTCTGGAGGAGACATCCTCCTCTTTGGAGAAGAGGGCTCCTCAGGAAGAGTAAGCTCAGCAGAGTCATCAGAGGAATTGAATTCATCAGAAGAATCTGAGTCTTCCCTCTGTACTGTCAATGTACGATACGCATACCGATCGGTATCGACATCGGGCGTATCGGGCATGGGATCGGTACTGGGCGAAAGCCTGAATCCGGCATGCGGAACCGATCGACGTTTGGAAGTCGATGGTCTCGGTTCCGGTGTGGATACCGGAACCGGGGTCGGTACCGATGGGGTCGGTACCGAGGGCGTCGCAGCCTTAATGAATGCCAGAACGGCCTGCTGCATGGTCTGGACAGTACTGCCCATAGACGCCACTACTGCCTGGATGTCGGTACCGGTATGGGCCGGTACCCCAGAGCAGTCCAACAGGTGATTGGTCGAGGCCGTGCCATCGATGTCAACCTGTGACCCCATGATTGCTTTGGAGGCCGGAACCTCCCGCCGGGGTTTTTTGGCCTGGGCAGAATCCTCGAACTCAAAATTGAGAGCCTCTCGATCTTTAGAAAGATTTGCTTTTAGAGGATTTGCCCACAGAAGTTTTGGTTACCTGAGATCCATCCGGAGAGGAAGACCTGGATGACTGTGATGCTTCTGAAGGAAACAGCACATGGAGCTTGTTGGCCCGGTTCTGCAAACCACGTTTAGACATCTGGGTGCAGGATGGGCAGTCCGGTATGGAGTGGTCAGGTCCCAAACATTTGAGACACCATTCATGGGTGTCTGTGACAGAAATGACAGCACTGCATTTGGTACATTTTTTAAAACCAGGGACTGGCTTCTCCATGAGGAGAATTTGTGTAGGCCTTAAGGCCTAACAACAGGTACCAAGCTGTGCTGAAGAAAATAAAAAAAAGTCTTTTTTTTTTTTTTTTTTTTTAAAGAAAGAAAGAGAGACCGGCGATACCGGTTTCGGTATGGGGAAGGCAGGTACGCGGTCTAAAGAAAAACAACAAATTTCACAATTTCTTCAGCGGTGACAGGAACACGACCTGCTGGCTCCGCGGAAAAAGAGAAACTGAAGAGAGCTGGTCAGGAAGGCGGGAAGGCACTGCGCATGTGCAGTGGGAGGCCCCAAAAGCCTTTCATCTGAAAGGCTGGGGAGCTTTCCCGCGCAGGCTCCGTCGGTACCGACGTACCCATATGTGAGGACTTATTCCTGCTTGTTCCTGGAGATTACTGTGTATGTATACCATGGACTGCCTGAAAAACAAACCAATCAGTTATTGTATCAATCTATCAACAATGAGCTGCCTGACTGAAGACTGAACACAGTTTAGGACAGCTATCCAGAGGGTCACCATGAGTCGAGAGAGATTCAATGGCACTTAACAACATTGGAAAAACTTAGTACATCTGTGATCATCTTTTAAGAACTAAGCTTTCATTGGATCACTAAACAGAGTGTAATTACACTGAATTTAAGTAGTACATAATGAGCTAGACTTGAGGCTGGCTGTAGGTCTGCTGTTTCCCACTGAACTGATAAAGGGAGGATTGACTTTTGAAAGCTAGACACAAATCGATTGTTAGTCAAATAACAAGTTTCCTTATTGTTAGTGTAATTCAGATGAGTGGATTTTGATCCCCTTGCAAGCAGGTGCAGACAGAACAACCCCTGAAGCTGTCCTTATTCCCCGTAATATTGGTGCAGCTGAAGCTCCACTCAGAATTTCTCTTTTTAGCAGATGGTGCAGTGATCTGATAGAACTGCCAAAGGAGGCAGAGAATGGTAACTCCTAGCTACTGCATCATGTTGCATGCTACAGCGTTGTTAAGTGCACAGCCTTCTACTGATGAGAAACATGAAATAACAGCTGATGAGAAGCATGAAAGTAACCATTTGATTTAAAATGCATCCTTTCAAATTGACAGTGACATTGAATGCTTTACCTACTTAATGCCTTGAATATATTTGTCTTATTTCTTTTTAAGCATATTCTAAGAAATGTAGGAAAGGGTTCTAAATGACCACCTTCCCTCATAAGCCTCTTTACTGTGGCTGTTAAATATTTGCATAGCGCTACAATCTATCCAGCACTAGAGAGAGAGACAAAATAACTCTTGTCCCTGCTTCATGGAGCTAACAATCTAAGTCACGCACATGAGAAGGCATATAATTTATAGTAATCAATCACAAGTATTACACTTAAATATTTGTTTAGTAATTGCTACAGCAGAACACTTAATACTGGAGGAGAGGGTTCAGAGGGTATTTAAAAGCAGTCTGAAAGAGTTGATTCTTCAGGTAGAACTAAAGGTAGAATAGAGTGGAGGAGTAGCCTAGTGGTTAGAGCATCAGCCTAACACCCAAGAGATCAGGGTTTGATGTCCACTGGCACTCCTTGTGACCTGGGCAAATCACACTACCCTCCATTGCCTTGGAAGAAAAAGCCCGACATTCTACTGGTCGTACCTTGCTAGGAATCAGCATTGACTATTTTAATTATTTATAATATATGATTCATGGGTTATGCTTTGGTTTTAATTATGTGTGTCATTTACATTTTTATCCTTCTTATTTGTTGTATATTGTACTTTTTTAACTATTTATTATATTTGTTATTATATATATGCATGGTTTTTATATTATCAAAATAACAGTCTTTTCTTTCACGCTACATTATTTTAATTATGTATTAAGTAAGTTTTCATGTTTTTTTATGTTTTAGCACCTGCCTGATCAACCCCTGACGAAGGTTTGCGAAACACAGCCTGTGTCGGGTTGGCTATAGGTCTTTGAATTCAAATTCAAAAAAGCTATTCTAGGAACATAATGCCACAAGACAGAAAACATTGAGGGCCTGATATAAGAAGCTGTGCTGCAGTGCTTTAATGCTGCAGTTTATTTTTCATTTTCCCATGCTAACATTACTCCTGATGCAGTAAAGATTTCATCATGGAAAACCCCAGAAGTAAAACCATTGAGGCCCCTGTGGAGAGAGACTAGGACTCAGGATTATTTTGGAAGGAAATGTTGCCATGCTATGTCCTGAATGGCATCCTACCAGCTCTTCATGGGAATGCACATGGAGGAGTAGCCTAGTGCAGACCTTGACAAATTAAGGAGCCAACCATTGAAACTAAGTCACAGTACATGCCCCTTCCCCCCCCCCCCCAAAAAAAAAAGAAAACAACAAACAAACTGTTTATTTATTTATTTAACAATTTTTATATACTGTCTTTCTACAAATCAAGACAGTTTACATAGAACATTTCGTGGCAGTATGTTTCAACTGTTTACATGGAACAAAGTAACAGGGATACATAGGTGAACAATGATCAACTATTTACAAAGGTATATACAGGGATACCACATGGTTGCATGATAGATTTTGAGAGGGCAGGGGAGGGGAGGAGGATGTAAAGGGCTAGGTACTAAGGTGGTAGGGAAAAATGTTTGAGGAAGAGATGAGTTTTTAACTTCTTTTGGAACTCGGAGTGGTTTGAACAGTTTTGCAGCTTGTGAGGAAGGGTATTCCATAAGGATGGAGCATAGAGGGAGAAGGCCCTGTTATTGGTAGATTGTTTGCAATGTCTTTATTTGTTGGGATGGTCAGTAGGTTTTTGGTAATGGAGCGGCGTGTTCTTGTGTTATTGGAGAAGGGAAGGAGTGGGGAGAGGCATGGAGCTGACTCATTGGAGATGATTTTATGTGTAAGGGTAAGCACTTTGAATTTAACTCTGTATTGAATGTGGAGCCAGTGGAGATCATAAGAGGACTGGTGTGATGTGGGAACATCTAGGGTTGTTGGTTAGAAGCTGCGCTATCGTGTTCTGGGCTAGTTGGAGCGGTTGTATGGTGGTCTTGGGAAGGCCATGATAGATATGGTTACAGTAATCAAGAGAAGGGATTGTGAGGGCCTGACAGACAGTACGAAAAGAGTCAGGGCTTAAGAGAGGTTTGAGGTTCCGGAGGGTACGGAGCTTTGCGTATATTGTATTGGTGGTTCTCTTTATTTGATCAGTGAAGGAGAGGCTCTGATCAAGGATAATACCAAGATATTTCACTTGTTTTTTTATAGTGAGTGAGATCGCCAATAGTAAGGAGTGGCCTAGTGGTTGGGGCAAGGTACTTCAGGCCGGAAGGTCAGGGGTTCAAATCCCACTAGAGAACAGCAACCTTGGGCCGGAAGGACTGGGGTTTCTAGTCCCACAGGTGCTCCTTGTGGTCTTGGGCAAGCCACTTAACCCTCCATAGCCCATGTTCCCTGTAAAATAGTTATCTCCAAGTTATAATGCCCTGTTCAATGTAATTTCAGTTTGTTCAATGTAAACCGCACTGATGCAGAATAGCGCGGTATATAAAAGAATTAAATAAATAAATAGTAAGGGTTGGAGGTGGAGTGTATGAGGCATTGGAAAATACCTGGAGAACCTCAGTTTTGGATTGATTAATTAGGAGGTTGTGCTGGGAGAGACAAGATTTTAGGCTGGTTAGGCATTCACTTAGTTTAGTAAAGTTAGGGTTAGTAAGGTTAAATGGGGTGAAGCACATCATGTCATCCGCATATAATTGGTACTGAATGCCATAGCTTTGGAAAATCTTGCAGACAGGTTGAAGGAAAATATTGAATAGTAGAGCAGATAGACTAGATCCTTGGGGGACACTTTGTTTTAGGATAAATGGAAGGGAGGTATCATTTCCAATACGGACCTGTTGGGTTCTGTCATCTAAGTAGGATCGGAACCAGTTTAGGGTTGTGCCTCTCAGTCCTATTTCATGGAGTCTGTTTAGGAGTTGATGGTGAGGAAGGGAGTCAAAAGCAGTGGATAAGTCAAGGAATATGAGTAGGCATCCTTGGGTAGGATTCTCGGTGTGCAGGTACAAGGAATCTAGTAGGGAGGTAAGGAGGGTTTCAACTCCATGGTTCTTTTTGAAATCGTGTTGGAATAAATCGAGGGGAGAGTGATCATCAATATAGTTCTGAAGTTGGGTTTGGACTAGCTTCTCGGTTATCTTTGCAAGGAAAGGGATGCTAGAGATGGGTCTGTAGGAGGTAGGGGAAGTGGGGTCAAGTTTTGTTCCTTTTAGGATTGGACGGATAGTGACACACTTAAGTGGAGATGGTACAGATCCAGTCTGGAGGGAGGTTTGTACAATATACAGGATGTAGGGGCTGAGAGAACCTCTGGTAGATTTGATCCAAGGGACAGGTCAAGGGCCAAGGTTGAGGCATTTAAATCTTTTATAACATATACGTTATCTAATGTAAGGGGATCAAATTCATTCCATGAGTTTGAGGGGGTTGGCTCATGTGGTTGGGTGCTGTAGTCAACAATAGGCTGGGGATTATTGGTTGATGAGGGCGGGAGGAATTTAGAGATCAGGTAGTTAGCTATAGCTTGTGCAGTTATTTTTGGTGGCTGGTCCTGCTGTAAGGGTTCATTTATTAAGGATTTGGCAATGGAGAAAAGCTCTCTTGGTTTATTAAGTGATCGTTGGATCATATTTTCATTATATTCTCTTTTATGGTTGAAGGTTTCAGAGCAGTAGGTTTGGAGTTTGATTGTGTAGGCAATGTAGCATGGTTACCTTTTTAGGTTTTAGGACCTAATTTACTAGGACCTTTCCATGGGAAAAAGCTTAATAAATCAGGTTTTTGGTCACAGCATAGTGACAAAAAAGGCAGTGGCACCACTCCTCTTTCTCCCTCTCCTACCTACCCATTAAGGTAGACCTGTGTGTGGTGGGAGAGCGGTGCAACTTTTGCACATATACATTATGCCCTTGACTTTCTATGCATTCATCCCGTCCCTCAGACCCCTAGACTCTCCTCTTCTGCCTCCATCCCTCCTGCCATTCACTTGCAAGCACTGCTGGGGAAGCCAGGCTCTGCCTGCAGGAATCCTAACCTTCGCAGGCAGAAATGAAGGAAGTGGGTGAGAGAGCTTGTGTCTGCACAGCCTGCAAAAAAAAAAAAAAAGTTAGTAAGCTTACTGCACAAATGGCTGAATAAATTAAAACCTATTGCCCTTTTAATTTATTCAGCACTCTGTGCAACAAATGTATTTACTTTTGGAGGCTGTGCACACACCAGCTTTCCTGGACAACACCAGACCCTTTTCACTTCTGCCTGCAGAGGTTGGGATCCCCATGGGCAGTCACAGACTCCCTTGGATGTGATTGTGGGCCGTTTAGGCACTTAACGCCCATGATGGTTGGGATCCCCACGGGCAGACAACAGCTTTCCTGGCCAAGATTGCGGCTGTTTTGGCACTTCTGCCCAGCTGTCCTGCCCAGTGCTCTGAGCCCCCAAGGTGCCAGGTCTGTGGGGTTTATTTTTGGTCGCCATGGCAACCTGGCACCTGGGGTTTGCCAAGCCCTGTCCTAGTGATTAGTGCAGTGGTCTGACCTAAGAAACCAGGGTTTGAATTCCACTGGCATTCCTTGTGGCCTTGGGGAAGTCACGTAACCCTCCATTGCATTAGATGCAAACTTAGATTGTAAGCCCTCTGGGGACAGGAAAATACCTACTGTACCTGATTGTAACTCGCCTTTCCATTAGCAGTCAAAGTGAGTTACAATCAGGTAGAGTAGATATTTAGGTGAAGGTATTTGCAATAGGTAATAAATAAAATATGCAGCCTAGAAGAGTTTGTCAATTTTCTTCTTGCAGAGATCTCATGATTCTGCACCCTTGTGAGACAAGAAAATACATAGTGCAAGCAACCTGTGAACATAAGATATGCCATACTGTGTCAGACCAAGGTCCATCAAGCCCAGTATCCTGTTTCCAACAGTGGCCAATCTAGGTCATACGTACCTAGCAGTTTCCCCAAAAGACACAGGTTCCACAATGCTTGTACTGGGTCAAGCATTGATATCCTGGGTCCCTTCTTAATAATGGTTTATGGACCTTTCCTCCAGGAACTTGTCCAAACCTTTTTTAAACCCAGCTACACTAACAGCCTTTACTACATCTTCCAGTAACATATTCCAGAGTTTGATTACACGTTGAGTGAAACATATTTTCTTTTATTAGTATTAAATAGTTTACCCTGTAGCTGATAACGTAAACAATCGATCTACATTTACCCGTTCCACTCCATTCATTAATTTATAGACTTCTATCATATCTCCCCTCATCCAACTCTTTTCCAGGCTAAAGAGCCCTAACCTTTTTAGTCTTTCTTCAAAGGAGTATCATTCCATCCCCTTTACCATTTTGGTGGCTCTTCTCTGAACCTTTTCTAATAACGCTATATCTTTTTTAAGATACGGTGACCAGAATTGCACACAATATTCAAGGTGCGGTCTCACCATGGAACGATATAGAGGCATTATATCATCTTTTGTTTTATTTTCCATTCCTTTCCTTATGATACCTAGCATTCTATTTGCTCTCTTGGCTGCCGCTGCGCCAATGGTTTTAACATGTTATCCACAATGACGCCTAAATCTTTTTCCTGGGTGGTGGTTCCTAATGTGGAACCTTGCATCGTGTAACCATAGTTTGGGTTGTTCTTCCCTAGGTGCATAACTTTGCACTTGTCCACATTAAATTTCATCTGCCATTTTGATGCCCAGTCTTCCAATTTATCAAGATCCTCTTGCAATTTTCCACAATCCTCTTGGGTTTTAACAACTTTAAATAGTTTTGTGTCATCTGCAAATTTGATAACCTCACTTGTTATTCCACTTTCCAGGTCATTTATGAATATGTCAAAAAGCAGCGGACCCACCACAGATCCCTGGGGTACACCACTATTCACCTTTCTCCATTGGGAAAATTGGCCATTTAGCCCTACCCTCTGCTTTCTATCTTTGAACCAGTTCCTGATCTACAATAGTACACTGCCTCCTATCCCATGACTCTTTAGTTTTGCCAAAAGTCTCTCATGAGGGACCTTGTCAAAGGCTTTCTGAAAGTCCAGATACACTATATCAGCGATGGCGAACCTATGGCACGCGTGCCAGCTGTGGCACGCGAAGGCCTTGCAGCTGGCACGCGTGAAGGTCCGCAAAAAAAGAAAAAGCGGGCTCTGGCTGCTGCCGCGGACGCGGCAGCATGCAGTGTCCCGCGGGGCCCCCTCCGCCCGCTAAGCCCCTCTGCAAGGGCTTTCAGATTCGCGAGGGAGACAGCGTCTCCCTCGCGTCTCTGTTAAGCCCGCAGGGGTTAATGGGAAATTTCCCATCAGCCCCTTTAGACGCGAGGGACTGATGGGAAATTTCCCATTAGCCCCTGCGGGCTTAACAGAGACGCGAGGGAGACGCTGTCTCCCTCGCGAATCTGAAAGCCCTTGCAGAGGGGCTTAGCGGGCGGAGGGGGCCCCGCGGGACACTGCATGCTGCCGCGTCCGCGGCAGCAGCCAGAGCCCGCTTTTTTCTGTTTTTAAATTTGCCGGGGGGGGGGGGTTAGGACTGCTAATGGGCTAGGGGGGGGGGTTAGGACTGCTAATGGGCTGGGGGGGGGGTTTGGACTGCTAATGGGCTGGGGGGGGTTAGGACTGCTAATGGGCTAGGAGGGGGGGTTAGGACTGCTAATGGGCTAGGGGGGGTTAGGACTGCTAATGCGCTGTGGGCTGATGGGGGCTGTCTGGAAATGGGGTGATGGGGGGTTAGGACTGCGAATGGGCTAGGGGGGGGTTAGGACTGCTAATGGGCTAGGGGGGGGTTAGGACTGCTAATGGGCTGGGGGGGGGTTTGGACTGCTAATGGGCTGGGGGGGGTTAGGACTGCTAATGGGCTAGGAGGGGGGGGTTAGGACTGCTAATGGGCTAGGGGGGTTAGGACTGCTAATGGGCTGTGGGCTGATGGGGGCTGTCTGGAAATGGGGTGATGGGGGGTTAGGACTGCTAATGGGCAGGGGGGGGGTTAGGACTGCTAATGGGCTGGGGGGGTTAGGACTGCTAATGGGCTAGGAGGGGGGGTTAGGACTTCTAATGGGCTAGGGGGGGTTAGGACTGCTAATGGGCTGTGGGCTGATGGGGGCTGTCTGGAAATGGGGTGATGGGGGGTTAGGACTGCTAATGGGCTAGAGGGGGGGGTTAGGACTGCTAATGGGCAAGGGGGGGGTTAGGACTGCTAATGGGCTAGCAGGGGGGGTTAGGACTGCTAATGGGCTAGGGGGGGGTTAGGACTGCTAATGGGCTGGGGGGGTTAGGACTGCTAATGGGCTAGGAGGGGGGGGTTAGGACTGCTAATGGGCTAGGGGGGGGGTTAGGACTTCTAATGGGCTAGGAGGGGGGGTTAGGACTGCTAATGGGCTAGGGGGGGTTAGGACTGCTATTGGGCTGTGGGCTGATGGGGGCGGTCTGGAAATGGGGTGATGGGGGTTAGGACTGGTAATGGGCTATGGGGGGGGGTTAGGACTGCTAATGGGCTAGAGAGGGGGGGTTAGGACTGCTAATGGGCTAGGGGGGGGGTTAGAACTGCTAATGGGCTGATGGGGAGGGGTTAGGACTTGAGGTGGGCTGTTGGGTGGGATTAGGACTGGAAATGGGCTGATGGGGGGTTAACACTGGAGGTGGTCTGATGGGGTTAGGACTGGTAATGGGCTATGGGGGGGTTAAGGACAGATAATTGGCTATGGGGGGGCTGGGACAAGAAATGGGCTGATGGGGAGGGGTTAGGACTTGAGGTGGGCTGATGGGGTTAGGACTGGTAATGGACTGTGGGCTGATGGGGGGGTTAGGACTGGCAATGGGCTATGGGGGGCTGACTGGAAGTGGGGGGTTAGGACTGGTAATGGGTTATAGGGGGGGGCTTAAACTGAAAATGGGGTGATGGGGGGTTAGGACTGGAAGTGGGTTGATGAGGGGGGGATAGGACTGGTATTGGGTTGGGGGGCTGCTAGGACTGGAAATGGGCTGATGCAGGGACTAGAAGGGAATGGATGCTGGGTGAGGCTGGAACTAGAAGGGAGCTGGTGTTGGGGGAGGATTAGAATGGGATGGGGCTGGGAGAGTAAAATGGAGAGGGGAAAAATATTTTGTGTGGGAGGGATAAAAAATCTACAATTGGCCGGGTATTGGGAGAGTAAGTGGGGATTGAGGATGGAGGGGTAAATTTTGAGTAGATGAAATAGGAATGAGGAAAGAGCCAAAGGAGAAAGATTAGTATGTTAAAGCAGATGTAGAGAGAGAATGGAAAAAAAAAACAAGAAGACAGAAGAAAGGACAAATGGACAGCAGATGGAGAGTTAGCAGAAGACACGAAGAAACCAGAAGAAAGTGGCTGGAACAATTGCAACTGAAAAAAAATGCACAAAAGGTAGAAAAATATCTCTTTATTTTGAATTTATTAACTGGAATATGTCAGCTCTGGGAAATGTGCATCATTAATTTTTGCGCTTTGTTTAGTACAAGAGGAAATTAATATAGTTTTATTTCTACAGTGTTGTTGTATATTCCAAGTTTGGCTTTTGGGGTTCCCAGTTTAATTATTGTCTTCCTGTTTCTAAATTGTGATTCCTTGTTTGGTGATGGTCTGTTCTGCATGTGTAACTGAGCTGAGGTATTCTGTTTATATAATTCCTATTTGACATTGCCACTTGTTCTTTCCCCAGTAGGTCATGTATTGTTGTTCTCTGAGATGTATTGGTTTAATATTTGCAGTGTTGCCTTTTGATAGGTAGAGTATGGTGCTTTGTGAGTCCTGGTAGTGCTGTTAGGATACGGCGGGTTTGCTATGGGTTCTAAATGGGCAGCGTTTGTAGTAGTTCCTAATGTGCCTGGCGGTTGGTACTGGATTATAGTAATGTAGAAACCTTTTAGTCTTTCTTTATCCATATACTCATTAAGAGGCATGTTTACTAAAAGTTAGTGTATGGTAACATTATGCAAATATTTATGCAAATGAAGCACCTTATGCAAATGGGGCTTTAATTGACGTGCTGGCACTTTGAGGAAATTCTTTGGTTTTGTGCGGCAGTTTGGGCACTCGGGCTCAAAAAGGTTAGCCATCACTGCACTATATCAACTGACTCACCTTTGTCTACCTGTTTATTCACACCTTCAAAAAAACATAACAGATTAGTAAGACAAGATCTTCCTTGTCTAAAGCCATGTTGGCTGCCTCCCATTAGGCCATGACTATCTACATGCTGAGTAATTTTGTTTTTTATGATGGTTTCTACCATTTTTCCTGGTACTGACGTCAGGCTCACTGGTCTGTAGTTTCCTGGATCACCCCTGGAACCCTTTTTAAAAATTGGCGATCCTCCAATCTTCAGGTATTACAGATGATTTTAATGAAAATTCACAGATTACTAATAGCAGGTCTGCAATCTCATATTTCAGTTCTTTCAACACCCTTGGATGTATACCATCCGGCCCAGGTGATTTGCTACTCTTCAATTTATCTAATAGTTGTAATACATCTTCCTGCTGTATCGATATTTCCTTCAATTCTTCCGCACCTTTAAATACCACTTCAGTCATGGGTAACATCCCTACATCTTCCTCAGTAAAGACCGAAGCAAAGACTTCCTTCAGTCTCTCCGCTATTGCCTTGTTGCTCCTTAGTGCCCCTTTAACCCCTCTATCATCTAATGGACCAACTGACTCTCACAGGTTTTTTGCTACATGCTATTTTCACTATGGCTTTGCAAGTATTAGTGTCCAGAGGCTCATGGTTCTGAGCCTCAGACTTAGCCTAGTGTGAAGGAGCAACTTGCTGAAATGCTGTGCCATGGGTAAAATCTATTTAGAGGCAAGATTCTGAAAGCTGCTACCCTGATCAAGCAGCTTCACTGAGACCCTTATCCAGGCCTGCCTGACTCCTTTTCCAGGAGGTTCCAGAGAACATAGGAGCTACTTTCCCTCCTCCATGCTCTTTCCATTCTAAGCAGGCCCCTTCATTCCCATCCCACGCAGCAGTGACCTCAGAAGGTCCAGCCAAAACCAGGCTCTTCCAGAACATAGCCCATCTACCAGTACCAGAGTTAGACACTCTCCCTGGTGGGGGAAGGCTCACTGTCTTTGCAGACCACTGACCTGTCATATCTTCAGCAAGCTGGGTACTCAAAATAATCCACTTCAGGTACAGATTATTTCTACTGGAACTCCCTCCACCTTCTCTTTTGAGATAGGTTTGTCTCTACACCAGGAGCTCCTTCAGTGGGATCTCTCCATCCTTTGCATAGCAAATGCCATTGAGCCGGTGCCACTGGAGCAGAAAGGGAAGGTGTTTTACTCCATGTACTTCCTGGTGCCAAAGAGAACAGGAGCAGTTTTCTTTGGAAGCAGACTGTAGCTAGGGATTCCCATAGGTGAGGATTTAACCTGCTTGTCCATTGAGAAAACAAAGTTATTCACGTAGCAGGTGTTAGCAATGGACAGCAGCATAAGTTTTCACAACCCACTCTCCTCCTCCTCCTTCTTGGAGTTGTTTGGCTAAGCTTGGTACATTACTAACAGCCTCTGGGGTGCTGGGAGCTGAGGAGGTTTCGGTGGAGGACACAATCAGTGACATCACCCATGTGAGGACTTCTCCTGCTGTTCACCAAGAGCATATGTTACTGGTGCATAACTTCCTTTTTATTGATACCTGTTGATTTGCTACTGTTATATCTTATTTGAGAACACAAAAGCCCATAACGTATATTTCCTTTTTTCCATCTTTAAATGTTATGTAAACTGCTTTGCTGGACTCTAATGAAACTGCGATATAGCAAAAATCCAAATAAAGTAAACTAACCTGCTAGAGCTTTATCAACACCAGAGCATCTGCACAAGTGCAAGGATAGGGAGAGACTTCTGTGCTCCTCTTTGGTCTGTACATGCTCCTGTTTTACACAAGTAGTATGGGCAGGGAGGAAACACCTCATTTGTTGCCAGCTTGGTATCTATAAGGATGAAATGCTGATCCTGAGCCAGATGTGTGGCCTGAATGGGAGAAGGCTCACCTACCTCTTGTACATCATGACACTAGACACATGCAGTTCATTGTATGTATTCAAGATTTCATTTCTGGAGCCCTAAAAAATTCTCTCAAGTACTTGTGTTAAATTACTGTACATTTTTATTTATTTCAATTTCTTATGTACCGCACTATTCAACATCAGCGTGGTTTACATTAAAACAGAAGGACCAGAACAACAGGCTGTTTGGTTTTACAGAGAACAGGTGTACAAACTTGGATAACATGGGTGAACTATTTACATAAAATATCTACAAGTAGGCGTGATGACAAAGCTCTAGAGGTAACGTGGTTAATTTCTTTGGAGGGGTTATCTAGGCTTCGTTGCTGACTGGGTAGTACTTGAGGAACAGGTGAAATTTGAGTGCCTTCCTGAACTGAGCTAAGTCAACGATAGCACGAATGTCAGTAGAGCATTCCAGCATCTTGGGGCAGAAAATTTGAAAGCCCTATTCGCCGTTGTCAGGTTGCATTTTGTCAGGGACTTTGGAATTATTAGAGAGTTTAAAGCTGTTGGTCTTCTGGATCTGTTAGGTGGCACGGTGTGAATGAGCTCTGTACGTGAGGAGGATGAGAGACCATTGATGGCCTTGAAGGTCAGGAGTAAGGTCTTGAAAACAAAAACCTAAGAATAAGAGGAACACAATATACTAATTTCTCATATCCTCCCACCAATTTTTGAAATGTGTAAATAGACATAATTAAAACCAAAAGCAACTCATTTACAACAAAAGGAATTTTTACTATTTTTTTCACACAGCAGTGCTCAGTTGAGTGCCCAAGAAAGCACAGAAATTTAGGTTTGGTAAAAGTAAAGAAAAATTAACAAGACATCCTTACTCTGAATCCTTGGTCTCATGTGAAATCCAGCTCTTGGCTACAATTTCCCTAGCTTGCTGGCATCCCAGGAGACAAGGAACTAGTCTGTACCAAGGGAGAGTGGCTAGCTAGCCATGCATATATAAAACATGTTCTCTTCTCCACCCTTCCAGCCTGCCGTTGATAAACAATGGTGCTTCACCCTCTCCTTCCCAGCAGGAGGAGGGAGAGGGGGCATGTTAGATGGAATCTTTCCTTTTGGTCCCTATATCTAGAAGTCAACTTTCAAAATGATTAGGGATGCTAAACTAAGTACATAATAAATGCCATATATGAGTTAGACCAACGTTCTAGCAAATCTAACATCTTGTCTCTGACAGTAGTCAAACCAGGTCATGAGCATCACCCAGAATCCCAAACAACAATGCTGTCTGCAAAAAGCAGTGACTTTCCTTGGTCTACATGGCTAATAGCAATTTAGGGACTCTGTATGATTTATCATTCCCTGGCACTTATGTAACTGAGCTTTTATTGATCTTAAAATTTTAAGTCATCTAGTCTTCCAAGAGACTTTAGGTAACAGACGGCATAAGTACAAACAAAAAGCCCTACATTTACGATTATAACATATGATTTAAAATATATCTACGTGTAAAACCAGGAAGTCAAGAAGAATGAGTAATAACATAAAAATCTCAGCAACTATTATGACAACTCCAGAGTAAACTGCAGTGTGGTAAAACACCCAAGTAAGCCTTATTTAATACAAACATTTCCCAGGAACAACTCCCAAAATGGAAAGTGAATCATCACTTTCTAAAAGCTAAGTTAAAAAGGCATATCGTATACAGTTTCCAAAATCTGATAATCTGTCAGGTGAGTATGAATACCCTCTGAGCAAAATTATAGAGCATTGATGCAAAAAAACAAAACTTTCCCTTTCAGTTCGTCCTGCAAGAACAGTCCAGACTAGTGGATAGTGTCCCCCTGCCAGCAGATGATGGAGACAAAGAAAGACTAGAATCTTCCAGTGACATCATCCCTGGTACTAGGCTTGATGCAGCTAGGAGAGCACCATTCAGTATCTCTTCTGTATTTCTCTTTCTCCAGCAGATGGTGATTGCTAGACAGGTGCAGCTTTGGAATTTTTGTGACTCCTGGACAGCTGTCCTGCTGGGTGTCTTTCTAGTAGCGTCAAGTTAGAGTATGTCTCTGGGACATATCCTGCTGAGGTTTCCCACTTAGGGGAGGGGGCAGGGGACTCCCTACCAATCTCTGACCAGTTGAACCCCTCGCTGGAGGGCTGTCCTTGGCTTCCCATGCAGACTCTCCCCCACCACCCTTCCCCATTTTTTGCCTCTTATTTAAAAAAACAAAACCAGAAGAGATCAGAGGGTATGAGTTCTATGTGGATTCTTGCTAAATGCTCACTGCAGCCCTGAGGCCTCTGCGGTCACTGACAATTTTAAGGCTGACCCCCCCCCCCCCCCCCGGGGGAGACTATAACTTATTACCTCTGTACCTGTCTTTGCTCTGCTGCTTACCATTTCGATCAGCTGTGGGACTAGGAGTCAGTTTCAATGCCTGTATTCCTCCTCCCTTCCTAATAGGTGGTTGTGGGGGGGGGGGGGCGGGCATGGGGAAGCAATTGTTCCCTCCTTTTGTGGATTGGCTCTCTGCTCCTGCAGCTTTATTTCTTGACATTCTCCTTAGCTCCTGGGTCATCCAAGCTTCTGCGCAGTGCCATTATTCCATATGGTTGTTGCTGCCTTACCTGTTGCAAGTAGCAGACCCTGCAGATAGATGGTATGTGCAAGCCCTGCATAGTCAACTAGGAGAGCAGCCTACAGTGTTCCCTATATCTCCCTCTCCACTGGGGCAGCCACAGAACACATCACCTCAGTAGCCTGTTAAAGCAGGAAGTGCTGTCAATTTTCCAGGCCAGGCTGCAACCCCCACCTGATTTTCCCCATGCCTCCTTCCTAAGGCAGTGTCTGTTGGAAAGTGAGGGGAGGGGGTGAACTAACATCTGTGGAAGGAGATGTCCTGGGATCCTTCACCTCCCTGAGTTCAAGACTGGTTTCCATTGAAATGTTTACAATTCTTGCACCAGGCTTCATGCTTTTGGCAAAGGACCCTGAGTATAGCTCAGGGCCTTTCAATAGAGCCCTCAAAATAATCACCTCAGCTGCTGGCAGGCCTTTTGTCCACCTAGGGACCCCTCAGACACTGGGGTTCCTCTGCAAAAGTGCTCTCATCTAGGGGAGGGGGAGGTGGCCCCCATGAAGGTCTTGGAATTCCAGCACCTGTCCATTCTTAGTGACTGGGATGAGGATACTGTTCTAGAAAGCTCTGGCAGGGCAAAGAGCTTAGAGGAAGGAGACATCTCTTGGTCATACATCTTTTCAGGTGAGATGAGCTGTGCGTTTTGATTGCTCAGATCTCATCTTTGCTCCAGATAGCAGAGGCATCCATAGATGACAAGGGGTAGTTGGATGGGGATCTGTTTCTGGAGTGCCTCCGTAAGCCTTCTGGTGCATGGTTCTGGTAGAATAGGACACTCACGCTCCCTGCATGGGGTGAAAAACTTGAGCAAGCTCTATGCACTGCCTCAAGTTGATACTGGCAGTTGTCTACACTTTTCTTAGGGGAATGAGTTGGTGGCGGCACAGCCCTCAGGGATCAGCAGATCCGTAAGGTGGAGGCTTCTTTTGAAGACTGTTGTCTTGGCCGCCTCAATAGGCCTCCAAGCAGCCGTTTGTGGAGGTCTAGCAGCATGCGCACTTCTACGCTAGGCTCAGCTGCTGTTGGAATACTTCTCATCCACCTAACTGGAGTCTGTTTCAGTGTTTCTAAAGAACACTGTAGAACGCTGCGAGCGGGTCAGGACACAAACCAGCCCCCCTCCGGAACCAGGTGGAGGATTAAAGGAAAATGCTTTATTTACAGGGAGTTCACAGCAGTGGTAGCAAAGAAATAGTTAACTCCTCCCCCAAAGTTCCTTCAATCTGCGCTTCACAGTAGTAGCACCACAAGCCTGCTAACCAATGTGGAAACACTCTGGCTCCTACCTTCCTGTAGGATCTCCTTAGAAGTAGGTCGTCACTCCATACTCTGGAACACCTCTGGCTCTTCTCTACCCCCTGCCCCAGGTCCCTCTGCTTCCTGGGATAAAGCCTGGAGCCTGAACACACCCTTCCCAGACATTTTTCAGCCTTTCTTCTTAAAGAGACAGGGGTTTACAGTGCAATACCTCACTTGTGCTAGGCTTGTATGGGGAGTTTCCCCAAACACTGCATCACATATCCTTCCCCTAAGCTCAGCCCTAGACAGTAGAGTGTCCGGTCCTCCAAGCTCCTTAAAATGCCATGGAAGGTAAAATGGGTACGTCCCAGAACTTAGGAGAACCAATCTTTATTCCGCCATACTCGGTGAGTCCATTTCTGTTTCTGGGTTTTTGAGATGGCTTCCCCAAACAGAAGCTGATCTGCGTTTGAAGGTAGCTGCACTTTGGGTCCATGCTCTTCTCCATGGACTGTTGCAGACAGGACAGGAGTCCATTTCTTCAGCCGGGTCATCTGGCAGACTGAGATTCTCTTTCTTTTGTCTGGCTGTGCAATCTTGCAGTGAGTAGATCCCACCAGCTCTGTCACCTAATAGGGGCCTTGCCATGTAGAGGACAGTTTATCCCCCAACATGGAGTGGAAAACCAGCACTGTCTGTTGCTGATAGGGGAGACACAGAGGCCCCAGGCCAGTGCCTAAGTACAGTCTCGCTGTTTCTCCAGCATCCTTTAATTGCTCCTGCATCTGGAGTACATAGTCTTTCATATTAGGGCTGGGATGGGGTTTCTCATCCCCTTGGGTTCTTTTGTGTTGACTCAGACTTCCCATACTCATCTGCTCAGATGGACTGCCCCCGTACTCAGGCTTTCCCAGTCGAGGAGGTGGAGTCTCCCGAGAGCTATCTGTAGACCTTTCAGGGGCCTCTCCAGCCTCTGAGCCCTCCTCTACAACTGCCCCCATGGCCAGTTTATCAGAGGCCTTCTCCTTCAGTCCTAGAACCATGAATTTAGGGAAGTTCTGGCCTAAAACCACTGGATAGGCGAGGCAGGACACAACCACTGCTTCCAAGGTCTCTGTTCTGACAGCTGTTTTTAGCTCCACTTGCGTCGTCAGATAGGCCTGCTGATCACCAATGGGCACAACTTAGAGTCACAAGGTTCTTATAATTAATTTGATGTCTTGTCCTCGTGTCCCACCTGATGAGTGTCCTCATGCTCCCTGAGTCCACCAGGGCTTACAGCCGAGTGCCTTCCAGCTCCATGGGTATCGCATCATTTCACCCTCGGCTGGGGATGTTTCTGCAAGACTACGCAGATAGGAGGTCATAAATTTATATTCGTTGGTTCCCCGACTATTAAGGGGCACTCCTGGGCATAGTGGTCCCTGCTCCCACACTTGAAGCAGGTCAGATAGTCACCATCTGATCCTCGAGGGAGGAGAAAATGCGCAGACCTTGGCCCAGGAACTCTCAATGGTTCAGGTTTTCCTTGCCGGCCCCATTGGGCTATAACCTGATTTGTTTCCTCCTGCCTGGGGGTCTCTGCTTTTGGCTGAGCTTCAAAGAACCCTTCTGCAAGTTCCAAAAAGCTTTCTAAGTTTAATTTTGAGAACTGGAGGACCCATTGTCTCATGGGAAAGGTCAAGCTCTCTGTAAACTGCTCCAACAGTACAATGTTGGCCACCTCCACTGCAGTCTTCGCCTCAGGTTGCAGCCATTTCCAGGCAGTCTCAATTGAAAGAAGAAATGCTGGGGGTTTTCCTTCAGTCCCAGAACCCTTCCTCTGAACCGTTGCGGTAGGCCTCTGGCATACACCCGGCCTGCTTCAAGACAGCGGTCCTGACTGCTGCATATGTGGCCTCTCCATCAGGGTTAGCTTCCTGAAAGACAGCTTGACTGCTTTCAGTCAGCAAGTTTCCCAGGTATATCGTCCACATTGTCTCCAGCCACCCAGCCAGTTCAGCTGTCTGCTCAATGTTTACTAGAAGTGATATAGGTCCTTGCCTTCCATCATTTTAGAAAGGGGTGGTACTGGAGGGTGGGGCTGTCATCCTTGAAGCACCTGAGAGACTTGCGCTAGAGAACCCTGCAGCATTTCCACGAATTTGTGTAGAACTTGTTGCTGCACCCTTTGTGCCTGTACAATGTCCTGCAGCAGCTGTTGCTGTCACTGCTGTTGTTGCTGCTGTCCTTCCAGTAGGACATGTTGTAGCTGTTGCTGTCCCTCCACTAGGATGCACTGTAGCTGCTGCTGCTGCTGTTGCCCTTCCAACAGAGCCTGGAGTAATCTCTCCATTTTTGGTTTAATTCTTTTATTTTCCCTATCTACCCCAGGTAGGAGAGAAAACAAAGGTCCTGCCTATCCAACTTCTAACTAAACTGCAGCTTCTTCCCTAACTACAACAAGACTAACCCCTTTAGCCACGTAGCAAACACAAAAAAAAACAACCCCTTCCTTTTTTTCTGTCTTTCTTGCCTGTGGAAAGGTTAGAGCCCAAGAGAGACATGGAGTTTCTTATATCCCTTGGTTAAGAAGGATCCCACAACTGCCGCCATATGTAGGATGCTGCGAGCAGGTCAGGACACAAAACCCCACGGAGCCAGATGGAGGGTTAAAAGGTAAATGTTTTATTTGCAGGGAGTTCACAGCAGTGGTTGTAGAAACACAGTATTCCCCTCCCCCAAAGTTCCTTCACTCTGGGCTTCACAGCAGTAGCACCACAAGCCTGCTGACCAACACCCCGGTTCCTACCTTCCTGTAGGATCTCCTTTGAGGTAGGTGGTCACTTTGTACTCTGGAACACCTCAGGCTCTTCTCTACCACCCCCCCCCCCCCCATCATTTTGCTTCCTGGGATAAAGCCTGGAACCTGGCCACACCCTTCCCAGGCCTTCTCCAGCATTTCTTCTTAAAGGGGACAGGGGTTTACAGTGTAATACCTCACTTGTGCTAGGCTTGGCTGGGGTGTTACCCTGTGGGGGATGGGGTATTTCCCAAACACTTCATCACAAACACCTTGTACAGTTGTGGTCAACATTATTGGCACCCTTGCATTTTAGGTATGTTGGGTACAATATCTGGAGAAATAATTAGAAATATTCCTACTGTATGTTGCCATTGTATTTTACGAGTATGTTGAAAGGAATACAATAAAAACAAGATATCTGTGTAACTTAGATATAGTAATTTCTAAGAAGAAAACAAAATATGACTTGAACAGAATTAATGGCATCCTTCACTAATATTTGGTTGCACAACCTTTGGCAGTGATGACAGCTTTCAAATGTTTCTTGAAGCCATCTAGAGGTTTTGTACATATCTGCTGGTAATTTCTCCCACTCTTCAACTGTGATTTGTTCCGGCTCATGAATATTTCCAGGATTCATTTTACCAATGGCAGATTTCATCTCTTTCC
This sequence comes from Ichthyophis bannanicus, assembly GCA_033557465.1. Classification (NCBI taxonomy): domain Eukaryota; kingdom Metazoa; phylum Chordata; class Amphibia; order Gymnophiona; family Ichthyophiidae; genus Ichthyophis; species Ichthyophis bannanicus. The sequence continues at coordinate 1,325,172,577 of CM066032.1, forward strand.
AAAGGTTCTTGATTGGACTGAGATCAGGACTCATTGCTGACCAGTTTAAAACAGTCCATGTTTTTGTACTTTTTGGATGTATGTTTTGGGCTATTGTCCTGCGGGAGGATCCATGACCTTTGACTCAGATCTAGCTTTCTGACACTAGGTAGCATGTTTTGCTCCAAAATACCTTAGTAATCCTCTAACTTCATGATTCCTTTAATACATTCCAGGCCTCCATTTCCTGAGGTAGCAAAACAGCCTCACAACATTATGAAACCTCTATCATATTTAACTGTAGGAAGGGTGTTTTTTAACTTATAAGTTTAATTTCTTCCCTTGTAAATGTATCTCTGGTCTGCATGGCCAAAGACCTCAAGTTTGGTTTCATCTGTCCACAGAACATTTTCACAGGATTGTGGTTTCTCAAGGTGGGTTTGGGCAAAGATCAGGCATGCCTTTATGTGTCTTTGAGATATTATAGACAGTATACTCCACTTCAACTTCAGAACTATATTGCTACTTAGTTCCAGTTTGTTTTAAACCTTAGGTCTCAGACTTATACAGAGCTACGGTCTTCATTGTTTATCGACCAACTGCTCTATTATCGCATCAATGACCTTTGGTTATTAACTTTTTTTTGTAATTGTTTTTAAACGAACGGACTGTTCATCTTATATAGAGAGATAAAAAATAAGAAGGAGTGCTTATCTGTGAACTTGCCCAACGCCAACTTCAGCGCTATTGCGTTTCACTAGATGCTGTTTCATCAGGGCCCCTGATGAAACAGCATCTAGTGAAACGCAATAGCGCTGAAGTTGGCGTTGGGCAAGTTCACAGATAAGCACTCCTTCTTATTTTTTATCTCTCTATATAAGATGAACAGTCCGTTCGTTTAAAAACAATTACAAAAAAAGTTAATAACCAAAGGTCATTGATGCGATAATAGAGCAGTTGGTCGATAAACAATGAAGACCGTAGCTCTGTATAAGTCTGAGACCTAAGGTTTAAAACAAACTGGAACTAAGTAGCAATATAGTTCTGAAGTTGAAGTGGAGTATACTGTCTATAATATCTCAACTGTTAATATACTCTGAAAGATTTGACCAGAAAGGATCATTGTGATTTATGTGTCTTTGAGCAGTGGGGTCCTCCTCGACTTTCGCTCATAAAGGCCCTCTGTGTTTAGTGCGTAGCCTATGATGTGGGTTGAAACCACCATTCCAGGTTGCTCCAGGTCATTCTTAAGCTCTTTAGATGTTGTACGTGGTGCTTTTTCCAACAGTTCACACTAAGCTTCGAAAACTTCTTGGATTAATTTTCCCCTTCCTACCGCATCCTGGGATGTTCTTAACAGTTCCATGAGCAGAAAAACTTCTTAATATTGCAAACTGTAGACATAGGAATCCCAAAGTCTTTAGAGATGGCCTTGTACCCCTTTGAAGTTTGATGATCATAGGCGGCTCTATAATGAGGCCAAGTGAGGCGGTGGCCTCAGGCGGCAGCTTTTTGAGCATGGCAAAATTGCCCCCAAAAAGACCGCCATCACCACCACACTCGGCCTTCAAAAGAAAAAAAAAAAAAGAAAAAACTCCCACCTAAGAAGCAACTGCCGCTGCTGGGATGGTATTTGGACTAGAAGGGGCTGGACAGTGGGAAAGGAGGGGGACTGGAAGGGAATGGACACAAGTAGCAGTCATGGGAATGCAAGGTGGTTGACATTGGAAGGTACTGGGAGGGGAGGCCTGGAAAGGGGGCTGATACTGGGGAGGGTTACTGAAACTGGAAATGGGCTGATGGAAGGAAGTGAAGAAAACAAAAGAAGAGATAAGAAATGGCAGATGGACCATGGACCATAGACCACAGAAAGAGAGCTAAGAGAAGACAGGAAAGCAGAAGCCTCAGATCGGGACCAGCATGATCAGAGAATAAAATGGTCAGAAAAACAAAGGTAGAAAAAATAATTTTATTTAATTTTGGTGATTGGACTTTGTGCTATTTTTATATTTTACACAGTACTGGGGTACTGCATCTCTTATTTATCTGATGTTGCACTGCATGTGGACTCTGGCTTCTTGGGGTTTCAGTTTAAATTTTGTCTACATATTTTTATTTTTACTTTAGATTGTGGTTACTTATTCTGTACTTGGTGAGGATTGATGTTGTGCATGTGTGACTGAGGTCAGGTGTTCTGTTAACATGCAGTTTGTATATAAAGATCTATACTATATTGTAGTAATTTGACTTGTTCAGCTTTTCAAATAGGTGTATGGATGTTCCAGGGCCCACTGTAGTATTTACAGTGACGCTTTTTTTGGATGTGCTCCTTATGTGACTTTTGGAAGTTTGTGCTGATATGGTATGGTATGGTATGGTAGGTTTGCTTTTTGTTGTAGGGTTTTTTATTAGTTCACAATATGCCTGGTACTGGAGAATAGTGGTGGTTGTTGTTGTTAGTGAGATGATCAGAATCAGATTTTTTTTAAAAATATTGAGTTCTGTGGGTGAATGTCCTGATTCTGCTCTGCACCTACTGTGGATGCAAAATATATGTTGAAAAAGAAAAAGGGAGAACCATAACGCAGTTTATAACAAAATAAAAATGGGTTATAATTTAGTTTTATAAACTGTGCTATTGATTCTTGCTGTCTTTTAGTTCCTTGGTGTGGAAACAGGACCGTACCTAGCCCTGTGCAAGCAGTGCAGCCGCACAGGGCGCAAAGGCTTGGGGGGCGCATTTCAGCTCTCTGCTGTTGCCCTGCTGCCGCTGGCAGGACAATAGTAGGCAGTTAAAATGCACCCAAAGCCTTTTCGCTGCACTTTAAGCAGGTCTGGTCCCTCCCTCCTCCGACACGATGTCAGAGCAGGGAGGGACAGATCTGCTTAGAGTGCCGGCGCCTTTCAGATTGGGTGCATGCCCCCCCTCCTCCTCCCCATACCTCCGTCCAGCGCTGCCTGTTCTTTCCCTGCTGCCGGCGCCGCCGTGAAAAAAACAGAGGGCGGCAGCAGCAGGGAAAGAGCAGGCAGCACTGGATGGAGGTATGGGGGGAGAGGGGGCATGCGCCTGAGTTGCAAGTCACACAAGGCGCGATTGCAGTTCGATACGGCCCTGTGTGCAAACATCTTGCATTTCCTCCATATAATCTAATCGGCTTTTTGATTTGGTTCAGTCTCTGATTGGATTTCTGAAAAAGCCCCGCCCCCTCTAAGGTGGTGGTGGGGGGTGCCCTCTCATTCTTCGCCTCAGGCAGCAGACTGCCTTGAGCCGCCCCTGCTGATAATGGCTTTTCCGACTGTCTCAGGCAGCTCTCGTCTTCACCATTGTGAAAATGGAACAGGGTGTGAATGTGGCTATTTTAAACATTAGAGCCATCCTTTGTTGGTTAATTCAAGTTATGTGAGTGCTGACAATTGATCACAGGTACTTCTAATTTTACTGCATTGGGAATGTGGTTCTGTTCAAAGTGATTTGAATTGTTTATAAGGGTGCCAATAATCGTGTCCTGGTAATGTCCCAGTTTTTATACTATTTCTGTTTTTAATTGGTGGTGTTTTATTTGATTCTTTATGTCAAATGTGTGTGCATACAAGTCTACAGCCATTTCACTGGCCACGTTTTTGGAGATATTGGACATTAAGAGGTTGAATTGCAAGGGTGCCAATAATAACCACAACTGTATGATTTCATCCATCTTTCTGCAAAGGAGATCACAGGGCTACAGTGGCCCATATATAGCTCTGGCTCCAGCAATAGCATCCAAAGCCTAGTTACCTAAGCTTCTTCCTTTTCGAAGAGGCCCTAGAGAAGCTAATGAAGGTTGTGGGTGAGGCCAAGCTGCAGCAGCTACTGGAGGATAAGCCCAAAAAATGTGTCCAAGCAGGTCTTGTCTTGCTTGTTTTGTTCATGCTTTGGGGACTTCCAGTGTTACTGTCCAGGAAAGCAGTTGGGTCTATTTGGCAAATTTTAAGAACTAGAACAACTATCTAGAGGGTCGACACTGACTCGACAGCACTTAACATAAGAACTGCCATACAGGGTCAGACCAAAGTGCCATTGAGCCCAGTATCCTGTTTCAAAGGATAGCCAATCAAGGTCACTGGTACCTGACATAACAACAAGTAGCATAGAACTGGCTACTTTTTTTTGTTTGTTTTTTAAGTGTCATCGTGTCTGTGTCGACTCATGGCAACCCTCTGGATAGTTGACTTAAACTGTGTTCGGTCTTCAATCAGGTGGCTCATTGTTGAGAGTGGCACCCATAGCTGCTGTTATTCTATCGATCCATCTCATTGCCAGCCTTCCTCTCTTGCATTGACCTTCTACCTTGACAAGCATTATGTCTGTCTTTCTCAAATGATCTCTCTCTTCACATAATGTGTCCAAAGTATGAAAGTTGAAGTCTTGTCATCTGAGCTTCTAAGGAAAGCTCAGGTGTGATCTTCTCTAGTACTGACTGGTTTCTTCTTTAAGCAGTCCATGGTGTACACAGTATTCATTGCCAGCACCATAATTCAAAGGCATTGATTTTCTTCCTGTATCTTTTCACTGTCCAAATTTCGCATCCATGTGATGTTATTGAAAATACCATTAGCCTTACTGGTCTCGTTTCCGAACGCGTAAATATATATAACAAAAAAATACCATGGCTTAGACAAGTCAAATTGAAAATACCATGGCTTAGACAAGTCAAATTTTTGTATGGAGAGAGACACTCTGCTATTGAGAATCTTTTCTAGGTCCTTCCTAGCCAATTCTGCCAAGAGCAATTTGTCATCTGATTTCTTGACTGCTCGTCCTTTCTTTATTGATGTTGATCCAAGTAGGTAAAAGTTGTCAACTATTTCAATTTCTTCTCTGTAAATTATGAACTTATTGATTTTGCCAGTCGTCAGAATCTTGGCCTGCACCTTAATGTTAAGAAGGCAATTTTAAGACTATGTTCTGTGATCTTGAGAAGCAAATGTTTCAGATCATCTTCACTTTCAGACAGTAATGTGGTATCATCAGCATAGCGAAGGTTGTTGATGAGTCTTCCACCAATCTTCATACCTCTGTTTTCTTCATACAGTCCTGCTTCACTGATGATTTATTCTGCACATAAATTAAGGAGGTATGGGGAAAGTATGCAGCCTTGTTGCAAACGTTTGCTGATTTTAAACTATTCTGTTTTTTCTCCTAGTTCCATTCCAACTGTTGCTTTTTGATCAATGTAAAGGTTGTGCAAGAGAACGATAAGGTGTTCTGGTATACCCATGCTTCTTAATGTGGCCTAGAGTTTCTCATTGTTTACACAGTCAAAAGCCTTGCTGTAATCAATAACAAGATATCCTTTTGGTATTCTTTTTTGTCTTTAAGGATCCATCTCACATCCACAATAGTCTCCTTCCTAGCTCTTTCTTGAACACTGCTTGCACTTCAGGCAGCTGTCATTCCAGGTATGGTTGTAGTATCTGCTGAATGATCGTGAGTAGAATTTTGCTGGCATGTGGGATCAGAGCGAGTGTGCGATAATTTCCACAGTCAGTTGGATCACCTTTCTTCGGTATTGGAATAAACACAGATATTTTCCAGTCAGTTGGCCACGAATTTGTCTTCCAAAATTTCCTGGCAGAGCCTTGTAAGGATGTTAACAGTTTCATCCGATTGTTGTAATACTTCAATGGGAATGTCATCAATGCCCGGTGCTTTGTTCTTTGATAAGGCTTCCAATGCTGCTTTGACTACTGCTTTCATCACCAATGGTTCCTGATCATAAGGTGTACAGGTTGAAACGGCCGTTAGTCCACTAGATCTTTATGTTATAATGGCTCTGTATATTCTTTCCATATTTTCTTGATCTTCTCAACATCATTCAACATGGATCCTTGAGCATCTTGTAGCATTCTAATTTGAGGTTGGAATTTTTTCTTTAACTCGTAGCTTTAGAAAAGCAGATCTTGTTCTTCCTCTAATAGTTTCTGACTCTATTTCCTTTCATGGGTCATTGTAGTACTTCTCCGTGTCTTGTCTTGCTGCACGTTGGATTTCTCTGTTGAGTTCTGTGATTGCCTCTCTTTCTCCTTTGGCTTTAGCTTCTCTGTGTTTCTGGGCAATTTTCTGGGAGAAGTAGTCTATAAAGGGCACCCATGCTTCCATCATGGGGAAAGCTTTGGGGACACATCGCAGGACACCCTACACACCCCCATGAAAACAGACAACCCCAAACTGCTTCCACCTAGAGTTTGCTAGCTCTCAGGGAAATGAAGACTCATGTGAGCTCCCCAGATCTGTAGAATGCTTCATCCCCTAGGCAAGGGGCCAGAAGAGGGAACACTGAGCAAGAGCTGCAACCAAGCTAGCCCATATTCAGTGGTGGAAATGTAGGTAACTGCTCCTGTGCTCCCACTTGAATCCTATGCTCAGGATGAGGGAGCATCTGCTCACAGGAACAGGGCCCATGACACTAGCATAAACCATTTGGAAATATACAAACGTCTGAAGTAAACTCTCCCACTTGAATGCCTCCTCAGTCTATTCCCGTTGTGTGGAGATGTCATTTCCCTAATCTATCTACTAAGGCTCCCCCTTTAATCCAGGCCCTGGCACCTATTCCATGCACTTCTGCTGTCTCCACAACTCCCTGCACCTCCTCATCCACTTCTTGCTCCAGTACATTCTTTTAGGTTACTAAATGTTCATTCTTTGAGACTGAAATCTCATCTCGGATTTGATTTGCTTATGCTCCATTATTTGGATATTTTCTGATACATGTCTGGCCTACCTTTATGATTCCTTCCCCCTCGGATTATAGCTACCTTCATCTTCACCAACCTCAGCGCCATGGCGGGGGACTGGCTGTCCTTTTCTCATCCTCTCTTGCTTCGATATCCCTTTCCTCTGATGTTTCACCATCCCTGGAGTTTCTTGTTGCAAGGGTGCCAGCTTCTTTGTAATTTTTACTTGCGCTGGTCTACCTGCCCCACTGTCACTGTGTTGGCTCTTCAAGAATTTTATAATGTGATGTCTCCTTAATCGGCTTGATTCTTCCCCTCATCTTTGGGGATTTTAATCTTCATAGTTTGTCGGCCACTGATTCTGTGACTTTCGATGTCTGCTCTTTTCTACATGTTCACGATCTGATGTCTTGGTTCCCACCCATGCCACTGGTGAAATTGGATCTTTTCCTTACTACTACTTCTGTGTCTTTCTGTTTTGGCAGTCATGCCTGTACCCTGGTCTGATCACTTCTTGCTTTTTGCCACAGGTACTTTTTCTTCTTTCTCTCAGCCTTCCCTGCAGGCCTTGCCAGCGCCGGTCTCTGCAGCAATTTTCTGTGGAGTCTTGTCTCTCATTGCCTACCTTTCCCTGATGATTTTGCCTCATGTCCTCTTGATGACCAGTTGGATCATCTAAATTCCACGCTCTCCTCTAATTTGGAAGCCGTAGCTCCTTTGTGTCCCTCTCCCTCATTACCATGCCACTAACTCCTGGTACCATACCGGTCTCCATTTCCTTAAGCGCCAATTACATCACTTAGAGCATCATTGTCGTTGTAAGCCATCACTTGCCATTTACTGTTCTGCATCCCTCCACTACCTTGCTGCCATTGTTTCAGCCAAGAAGTCTTATTATTCTTTACTCATCCACCAGGACTCTAGTTTTTCCCAGCTCTATCGTTTTTAGTTCGTCATCTCACTGCTACCCCCCACCCCTCTCTGCTATCAGAACTTTACTGCTTCCTTTCGTTAGAAGGCCTTGGATATTCAGGCCACTTTGCTACTCCTTATCCTACTCCACTCCCCCCCTGCTCTCTAGAAACAGGTCTTCTCTTCTGCCAGTATCTCCATTTTTGAGGTTCCCACTTACTGCAAGCTTTCTTGCATCATCTCTGTCGCATCTTACTACTGCCTATCTGACTCTGTCTTCCCATCTTTTCAGATTGGTGTATGCTTCCTTCCTTTCCCCCTTGCTTTACATTATATCTGCTTACTTTTCCTCTGGTTCTTTCCCTTCATATTGTAAGCAAACTACTGTTATTCCCATTCGCAAACCTGGGAAGGTGGACCCTCATGATCCCCTTCATTATTGCCCCATCTCTTTATTGCCCTTTCTGTCCAAGGTCATGGAGCATATTGTGGATCAGCAGCTCCAGGCCTTCCTCCTTCAGACCAATGTTCTTCACCCAGCCAAATGGGTTTCCACCCCAAGCTCTCCACTGAGCACTCTGTTGTAGCTATCTCAGATTTTTTTCACACTACCCTTGACTCTCACTGTGTGGTTCTGCTGTTTTCCCTTGATCTCACTGCTGCCTTCCACTTGGTGAATCACTCTCTTCTTCTCTCCCAGCTCCACTCTCTTAGCGTTACTGGATCTGCTCTGCAGTGGTTCTGTTCCTAGCTTCAGGGTCGCTCCTTTTGGGTTTCCTGGTCTTCAGTTCTCTACTCCTTTGCCTCTTCACTACGGCGTACACTCAGGGTACTGTATTAGGGCCTATTCTCTTTAATATTTTTTTATACCCTGGGCCTCACTCATTCACACTCTGGACATAACTTTTTTTCTGCTACACTGATTATATTCAGCTTTTCTTGCCTGTCTGCTCTGTTACAGCCATATCCTAGGTTTCTACTAACCTCACCCAGGTTGCTGACTGGTTGTCACTTCATGTTTTAAAACTTAATCCCTCGAAGACAATGGCTACTCTGTTCTCATACTCTCTTCCCCCATCACTCCCTGTGTTTCCCTCTATAAATAGTGATCCTGTTCCTCTGCACAATAATGTTAAGATTCTTGGAGTTTACTTTGATTTCTCCCTTTCCTTTTCTTCCCACATCTGTCATACAGTTCAGTGGTGCTTTTTTCCTGCTTCGCCAACTTCGTTCCCTTCTAAGTACCTTGACGATTCTTACCTTCATGTTATTACTTTCTCTTGTGCTTTCTAGGTTAGATTATGCAAACTCTCTCTTTTTCGGTCTTCTCCGCTGTCAGCTTTCCTGTCTTCGACTGGTGCAGAACATGGCTGTAAAATTGCTTCATGGTGCCTGCTGCCTTGATAGTGTCACCCCTCTTCTTTCTAAGCACTGGTTTCTTCCATGTCTCCCACAAGGTGCTCACCCTCATTTTTCATGTGTTTTGCGCTGATAATCCTTCCTTTCTGTCTCAACTTTTCACCTTCTACTCTCTCTTTGCTCGGTTTCTCATAAGCTCTTATGGCCCCAGGTCCTCGAATGGTCAGCACTACAGCTGCCCGTTCTTCGGTTTTACGAGTTATGACCCCTGTTCTTTGGAACTCCCTCCTTAATCACTTGTGCACTCAGTTCTTTTAGTCATTTCAAAGCTCATCTCAAAGGTTATCTTTGCGCAGGCTTTTACATCACCTTCTCTCAGAGTTGTTTATCCTTGCCTTGACCTGCTTCCAGCCAGCAATTCTGGTTGCACTGTTTCTTTGTTTCCCCTTTTCTTTTGTGGTCTTATGTTGCTGTGTTGATCTTGTAACTTAGGCCTCCTGCTTTCCTTCTGCCTATAATGCATGGGAAACATCTGGTCTGGGCTTCCAAGACTATTTTTAAACAATGTCCACTAGTGCCGATTGGTCCCAACACAGTTAGCTCCTCTACCAAATCCTGTGTTCAACAAAGGACTAAGTCTAAAATGGCTCCTTCTCTAGTCCTTTCCCAAACCAACTGTTCCATGAAGCAGTCATTTATTTCATCTAGATGCTTTACCTCCCTAGCATGCCCTGACACGATGTTTATCCAATCAATATTGGGGTAACTTAACTCACCCACTACTGTAGGCTCCATGACTCCTCCTCGAGAACAGCTGCATCCTGCATTGCTCCGTGATAAGCAAGGGGCTTATTCTGGGCTGCCTCCAGTGAGTGATCGGCTCTGCCTGTTTCACCAGGATTGGGCCTGAGTCACTACCAATCATTGGGTTCTTGGTATCATTCAGCATGGCTATATCTTAGAGTGTGCAAAGCCTATCACAGACAGATTCAAGATCTTTCCTTGTGGTTCCGTGACCAAAATACGCAGCCGTCAGGGTCACCTTGGAGAGACTCCTTTACCTCCAGGCTATTGTTCCCATACCTCCCCCTCCAGAAGGGAAGGTACTCCATTTGCTCCATCGTTCTCAGGAAAGACGAATCCTTCATATAAATTCTGGATCTAAAAGGACACCTGCAGGGAGTCTCTGTTTTGAATGGAAACCCTAATATCTGCAATCCAGATCGCCCAGCAGGGAAAGTTTCCTCTTGTCTCTGGACCTGGCCAAAGCCTACTTCTATATATTAATTCAGGAAGATCAGCAGTTGTTTCTGTGGTTCGCCATTCTACGCATACGTTTTCAGTTCTGTGCCTTGTCCTTCAGGCTTATGACAGCACACAGAACCTTTTCCAAGGTCATGGTGATGGTAGCCACAGCTCTCTAGCTGGAGGGCATCTGTGTCCAACTATATCTGGATGACTGGCTCATCTGAGCCAAGTCACCGAGGCTTCTCTAGCAATGACCCTTGTAGTACAGTTTTTTTGAAGAGTTTGGCCTGGGTGGAAAATCACAAGTCATCTCATTGCACATTTTGACACCTATGCAGGCAAGGTCTTTCTGACTGGCAAGAGGCAGACCAAGCTCCTGAGCCAGAAAGCTGCGTTCTGGCACCAGCCATCTCTCAGGGGCTGGGACTACTTGCACTGATGAGTACGATGGAAGCCGTGATAGACCTGGTCCCCTGGCATGGGCCCATGTGTGTCCATTTCAGAGGGTGCTGTTGTCACGGTGGACTCCTCTCACACAGGACTCAACATCCAATTTCGTCTTCACCCATCAGTGGAGAAGAGTCTTTTCTGGTGGTCCCATCTCTCCAGTTTGATGAAGGCCATGTCCCTGGAGAGTTCACAGTAGTTACCGATTACATCTGATGCTAGCCTATTGGATTGATGTGCACACTGCTTGGGTCGGATGGCTCAGGGTCCATGGATCAGGTGCAAGTCATCTTGGCCCAACAATTTGCCTCAAGGTGCAGGCTATTTGCCTAGCCTTGCTGTAGTTTTGCCACCTCATTTGAGACAGAGTTGTCCAGACCTTCTTGGAGAATGCCGGCATGTGTCAACAGTTAGGGCAGAACCAAGCATTGTAAACTGGGGTGCTGGTCGTGAATGTCCACAGTCTTGGCAAAGGCAAAATATTATTATGACTTGCAAAGGAGTGTGGGGGTTGTAGTTCATTCATACCAGAATCAACCGTTCACATAATAATGAGTTGTGATGCTCGAGTGTAAGCAAAGAAAAACAGATTTTATTCATGGGGTTAATTCTCCCACACAGATTTACTTGGTAACACAAAAGGACACTTGCTTCAAGTATTATACTCAGGAAAAACAAAACATGATATAAGGTAACTGAACTTCTTAAGCAATAAATCAATAAAGACCTTGATGGGAAACAGAAAAGGTCTTTTTGATGGCTCCTGCTAATGACCTTCTTAGCAGTGCTCCAAAAGGCAAAAACAAACCCAAAAGTAGAAAAAAATGTTCTTTATCAAGGATAACTTTCTTCTATTCACACACACAAGGAAGAAGTTTCCTTCTAGAGCTCACGTGCACTTGTGCCTGGCTCAATTACAAATAATTAGCCAGCTGCAAACCCCTTTGCTGGTTCACTCTCTCTACGTGGCTCAATCCTACCCTAAAGCTTTCTTGCAAAGACTTTTCTGGGTAGATAAAAAACAAGTTACAGTTCCTTTTGGTGGTTGTATTAGTGAGAAACTACTTTAAAACAGCAGCCTAGACAGAGAGCAATCCATGTATTCCAACTGATCATTTGATAAATCTCCTTCTTCCTCAAATATCATGGAATCAATATCATGGTCTGGCTCAGAGGAATTCCTTAATTGATCACTCTCAGGATAATACTTGTTTCCCTGCTGTCTTCCAGATGAAGAGCTAGGGCATAGATCAAAGTTCATACCTGAGCTTCCCTTGCTGTTAGGTTTCCTCTCCTGGTATCCTGGCCAGTAAGTAGTCCAGCTTTTATGTCCAGCCTTCCAATCAAGATCCCTGGACACTGGGTCTCCCTTCGCATACCTTCTTGCACCGGTCTTAGGGCCCCTTTCAAATGCAGCCGTCTCCCTCAAAGGTGCCGTTTGGGAGTTCCTGGCTCTATAACCCCAATCCTCTGGCTTCCTCCAGTCCAATGGAGTATGCTTGCCTCTGGAATCACTCCTAACACACGTACTGCTGTGGGCTCCTTCTTTAGACCTCCAAGATGTCTTTCTGGTCTTCCTTCTGCGTTGCTTCTGCTGTTGTAGTCCTCTCTCTTCTTTCTCCAATGGCTTCTGTTTCTGGATCTGCAGCTTCTGCTTCTCCCTGTGCTCACTGTTCTCCCTGTTCTGTCTCTGTGTAGAATATCTTACTTTTAAAGTGCGCTTAGAGGGACACTCCACCCTAGCACAGCCCAGGTGTGCTGAATCAAGCCCTGCCCTTGGAGATGAGTGATTGGGGATTACCTCATAGCTCTCCTGATTGAACACACGTTTCCCCACTTCAGCCCTTCTAGAGGCTGTTTGAAACCTGGTGCATTCTGGGACTGGTAGTCTTTTATGAAAACATTCTGTTTTAGTATTTCTACCAGCAAAGACAGGTTGCTTGTTCAGAGCCAATTCACCTCTTTTATAGCTCCCTCCTGAACTATGATAAGCTTCCTTATCACAGCATGTACAAGCAGCTCTTGAGATGGCACTCCACCCAGGGAAGTAAGAGCCTCAACTGCAGGTGCTCTCAGCACATCATGGGGATTATGAATGCTGAAGGGGATTATCTCCAACAATACACTCTTGATCCCAGAGAAGGGGATTTCATACTGTTTCTGTTCCAGCACATTCTGAATCGCTGGGGGCATCCATCCCTGGATCTGATGGCGATACAAGTCAATTCCAAAATGCAAATTTTCTTTAGCCATCAGAAGGAAGTATAAGAACATAAGATATGCCATACTGGGTCAGACCAAGGTCCATCAAGCCCAGTATTCTGTTTCCAACAGTGGCCAATCTAGGTCATATGTACCTAGCAGTTTCCCCAAGAGACACAAGTTCCACAATTCTTGTACTGGGTTAAGCATTGATATCTTCGGTCACTTCTTAATAACGGTTTATGGACCTTTCCTCCAGGAACTTGTCCAAACCTTTTTTAAACCCAGCTACACTAACAGGCTTTACTACATCGTCCGGTAACAAATTCCAGAGTTTGATTACACGTTGAGTGAAAAAATATTTTCTTTTATTAGTCTTAAATAGTTTACCCTGTAGCTTCATTGCATGTCCCCTAGTCTTTCTATATTCTGATAACGTAAACAATCGATCTACGTTTACCCGTTCCACTCCGTTCATTAATTTATAGACTTCTATCATATCTCCCCTCAGCCGTCTCTTTTCCAGGTTAAAGAGCCCTAACCTTTTTAGCCTTTCTTCATAGGAGTATCCTTCCATCCCCTTTACCATTTTGGTGGCTCTTCTCTGAACCTTTTCTAAAATCGCTATATCCTTTTTAAGATACGGCGACCAGAATTGCACACAATATTCAAGGTGCGGTCTCTCCATGGAACGATATAGAGGCATTATAATATCTTTTGTTTTATTTTCCATTCCTTTCCTTATCATACCTAGCATTCTATTTGCTCTCTTGGCCGCCGCTGCACACTGGGCCGAGGGTTTTAACTTGGTATCCACAATGACGCCTAAATCTTTTTCCTGGGTGGTGGTTCCTAATGTGGAACCTTGCATCGTGTAACCATAGTTTGGGTTGTTCTTCCCTAGGTGCATAACCTTGCACTTGTCCACATTAAATTTCATCTGCCATTTTGATGCCCAGTCTTCCAATTTATCAAGATCATCTTGCAATTTTTCACAATCCTCTTGGGTTTTAACAACTTTAAATAGTTTTGTGCCATCTGCAAATTTGATCACCTCACTCGTTATTCCACTTTCCAGATCATTTATGAATATGTCAAAAAGCAGCGGACCCAGCACAGATCCCTGGGGTACACCACTATTCACCTTTCTCCATTGGGAAAATTGGCCATTTAGCCCTACCCTCTGCTTTCTATCTTTTAACCAGTTCCTGATCCACAATAGTACACTGCCTCCTATCCCATGACTCTTTAGTTTTGCCAAAAGTCTCTGATGAGGGACCTTGTCAAAGGCTTTCTGAAAGTCCAGATACACAATATCAACCGACTCACCTTTGTCCACCTGTTTATTCACTCCTTCAAAAAAACATAACAGATTAGTAAGACAAGATCTTCCTTGTCTAAAGCCATGATGGCTGTCTCCCATTAGGTTGTGACTATCTACATGCTGAGTAATTTTATTCTTTATGATGGTTTCTACCATTTTTCCTGGTACTGACGTCAGGCTCACCGGTCTGTAGTTTCCCGGATCACCCCTGGAACCCTTTTTAAAAATTGGTGTTACATTGGCGATCCTCCAATCTTCAGGTATTAGAGATGATTTTAATGATAGTTCACAGATTACTGATATCAGGTCTGCAATCTCATATTTCAGTTCTTTCAACACCCTTGGATGTATACCATCCGGCCCAGGTGATTTGCTACTCTTCAGTTTATCTAATAGTTGTAAGACATCTTCCCGATGTATCGATATTTCCTTCAATTCTTCCGTACCTTTAAATACCACTTCAGTCATGGGTAACATCTCTACATCTTCCTCAGTAAAGACCGAAGCAAAGAATTCATTCAGTCTCTCCGCTATCGCCTTGTCGCCTCTTAGTGCTCCTTTAACCCCTTTATCATCTAACGGACCAACTGACTCTCTCACAGGTTTTTTGCTACGAATGTACTTGAAAAGGTCTTTATTTTGCGTTTTTGCTTCCGCAGCAAGCTTCTTCTCAAATTCTCTCTTTGCCTGCCTTATTTGGCTTGCCAGTGTTTGTGCTGTTTCCAGGTTTCGTCGTTTGGCCCTTTTTTCCATTTCCTGAAAGATGCTTTTTTGGCAACAACAGCCTCTCTGACCTCACCTTTAAACCATGCTGGCAGTTTTTTGGACTTCCTTCCACTTTTCTTAAAGCGTGGAATACAGCTGGTCTGGGCTTCCAAGATAGTATTTTTCAACAACACCCAAGCTTGATGTACGTCTTTAACCTTTGCAACTGCTCCTTTTAGTTTTTAACTGTTTTCCTCAATTTATCATAGTCTCCCTTTCGAAAGTTAAAATGTAGTACTGTGGATTTCCTTACTATCCCTCCTCCACTAATTAAATCAAAGGCGATCATGCTATGATCACTATTGCCAAGTGGCCCCAACACCCTTATCTCTTGCACTAGATCTGGTGTTCCACTAAGGACTAGGTCTAATATGGCTTCCCCTCTGGTTGGTTCATGAACCAGCTGCTTCAAGAAGCAGTCATTTATTTCATCTAGGAACTTTATCTCCCTAGCATGTCCTGATGTGACACTGACCCAGTCGATACGGGGGTAATTGAAATCACCCATTATTATTACTGCGCTGTAACTTTTGTTAGCTTCCTTGATTTCTTTGAGCATTTTAGCATCCATTTGGTCATTCTGGCCAGGTGCTCGATAGTACACCCCCCACTGCCATTGCCTTCCCCCTTTTATATGGAATTTCAATCCATATAGATTCTACAGCAGATTTTGTTTCCTGCAAAACTTTAATCCTTTCTGAGTCAATGCCCTCTCTAACATAGAGCGCAACCCCTCCACCAATTTGATCAGCTCTATCATTACGATATAGTTTGTACCCAGGTATCACAGTGTCCCACTGGTTGTCCTCCTTCCACCATGTCTCTGATATTCCAATCATATCTAATCTTTCATTTAGTGCTATATATTCTAACTCTCCCATCTTATTCTTTAGACTTCTAGCATTTGCATACAAGCATTTTAGAGAATGTATTTTATTCATGTGTCGACATCCTGCTGCAACTCTGGCTGTGGAAGCCCCATTTTTATGCTTTTCCACTGAGGCATCTGATCGGGCAAGCGGTTCACAAGATAAAGGAACATCTAGGGTTGTTGATTTTGGTGGCTCTGGATTAGTTGCAAACAATGTTCCCTCTAATTTTCTGTAGGCTGTGTGCGCATAAAATATCAGCTGTGCAGCTTTTGAAGGAAGGTTAAATTTTTGTGCGCCACAAAACAACACTCGGAGTTATATACTTTAAAATTTGACTACACGTCAGAATACAGTATGTACACCACATTGATTGCACTAGAAAATATTGTAGAACTTGTGAAAACTGGAAATACACAACAACTTTTCAATTTTAAGATGTCTGTGTTTTCTATCAGAATCAGAACCGTAATTTTTGTGCGCTCGGTTGTAAAGTATGTGAGCTCACTTGGCGAGGTGTGTGCACGCGCACACTTGCACAGCTTAGAGGGAACAGTGGTTGCAAAGGTCCTGGTATGCTGCCTAGTGAAGCTTCTGGTGGGTCATCTCTTTTCTTTCAATCAAGGGAGGGGACTGCTGTATCAGGGACCCGTCCCAATGGATCACTCCGTTCCCTTTAAATTTACAGTTTAACCCTTGAAATGCGCTGCCTAAGGTGAAGGGTTACTCTTCTGCAGTGATCTTAAGTCTCTTGAAAGCGAGGTGCAGCACTACCTGTCTAGCCTAGATCGGGTATGTTATGTCTCCTTGGCATGGTGTCAACAGCAAGCTTTGTTCCTTTGGCATGTGGATCTGCCCAGTTTATTGGCATTTCTTCAGGATGATTTTTAAAAGTTCTCCCCTTGAGACCTCTGAAAGTTCAGGCCATGGCACTGGCATGTTTTTGAGGACCAGTTATTGGACATTCCATGGCCTCTCACCCAGACGTGTCCCACTTCTGCTGTGGTATCACTTGCATCCCCCCCCCCCCCCATCATGTGTCTCCTGGTCCCACCTTGGGATCTTGGCTTGTTTCTTTGGGCTTTGATGAAGACTCCCTTTGAGCCACTGAAGCAGGCAATGCTAAGGATCTATTCCTCAAGACAGCCTTTTTATTTATTTATTTATTTATTTAGCTGTATTTATATCCCGCTTTTCACCGGGTCAAAGCGGTCAATTGGGAGATACATTTAACACGAGGGGATATGACACACATACGCTAATACTTACAGGGAACATGGGCAATGGAGGGTTAAGTGGCTTGCCCAAGACCACAAGGAGTGCCTATAGGACTAGAAATCCCAGTCCCTCCGGCCTGAGATTGCTGTCCCCAGGTGGGACTTGAACCCCCGGCCTGAAGTACCTTGTCCTAACCACTAGGCCACTCCTCCTTTTTGGTGGCTATTTGCTTGGTACGCTGCATCTCTAAGTTGAAGACCCTCTCCTGTTAGGATCCTTAAATCTTTGATGGAAGGAGCCTCGCTCCATCCAGTTTCTTCTTTCTTGCCTAAGGTGGTCTCTACCTTTCATGTTAACCAGGTGTTTTCTCTTCCTTCAAACAGCACAACGATAGAGATAAGGACCTTCACTTGGTGGATAGTCGCAGGGTGCCACTCTGCTACTTAAAGGGGACTAATTATAACCATAAGTCAGACTGTTCATTTTGTTTGCTGGTCGCGTAAAGAAGAGGTAGCTTCCAAATCCATCTTGAGGTGCTATAAAAAGGAGGTGGTAGCCTCCGCCTATATTCTGAAGAATAAGCTCATGCTAGTGGATCTGAGAGCTCACTCCACCTGGGTGGAGGCCAGCTTTGTCATCCCAATTGACATCTGTCAGGCAGCAATGTTGTCTTCCTTCTCTACCTTTGTCAAGCATAACTGGTTGGATCTTCACACCAGAAAGGACACGACCTTTGGTACTGAGGTCCTTAGAGCAGTCATATTTCTTCACATTCAGTTAAGTCACAGCTTTGGTACATCCCAGTGGTCTCGACTGGTCTAGCAGGATGACCTAGAAGGTGAAATTACACTTATCTGATAATTTTGTTTCCTGGAGTTCTGCTAGACCAGTCCAGGGCCCACTCTGAGGGAGTTTCTGCTGCCTCTGTGGTAAGAATTGTTGCAGAATTCATGTATAGAGTTGGGCCAGTTAGCTTTTGCATCTGGGATCTTCTGCTTTCTTGGCTTCCTTAGGCTGATGTTTGGTTCTCCTAAGGTTGCCCTCTTTTCGTTAGTTTGTTTGGTACAATATGCTTGGTTACCCTAGCTACACCAAGCCTAGTACCAGTCATGATGTCACTAGCAGCTTCTAGTCTGTCTCCATCATCTTCTAGCAAGAGCTCACTACCTACTGGTCTGGATTGATATAGCAGGACTCTAGGAAAGAAAATGATCAGGTAAGTAAAATTTCACCTTGTGCCCCTACACTTAACCTCATTAGGAGTTAGGATGATTAACCCTTACTTAACTGTTCATATGTTTAATAGAGGTATGGCTGTCAGGTAATTTGCCCTGGTTTCACTAATTCTACAGTATACCATGGAAGAATCACTCTGAAGACCAATTATATTTGTTATTCACAATTATCACCATTATTTAGAAAAATAAAGCAGATCTGAGAGAAACTACTTATCTTAGATGCTCAAAGCTATTTCTCTGCCTACCCTAAGGGTAGGGTCATATATAATATGCAATTCATTAATTGCATTATGTATGACATAACAGCTTAAGTAAGGCAAAACATATCAGAAACAGATTCTATATAAGATAACTCAATCTTGGATTACAATGCTACTGAAGCATCCTTTTGTATCTTGAAGGTCTACTAAAAAAATTGCTACAGCTGGGAAAAGATCTGCACTTGTAAGTATCTATCTTCTGGAAAATACTCTAAATCTTGGGGAAAAGGGAATTCTTTGGGTTAAAGCTAATAAATCTGTGTATTTTAGAATTCAGTGTTTTCGCTAAGTCAGTCAGGTCTTAGTACCACAAGAGGACTTTTCATTTAAATCAAATCAGAGTATAAATTTAGCATAGAAGGTGAAATTAGGTCTTACCTACTAATGGACTTTCCTTGAGTTCCTTCAGTCCAGTCCTGACCTGACCTGACCTGTGGGTAGTCGCCTCTCACCAGCAGCTTGGAGACTGGGCATGTCACACTTTGACCTCACCACAGATAGCTGGCACCTCCCACCATCTTCCAGTATCCTATTGACAAAGCATATTCAACGGTAGCAATAAATAAGAAAAATATCTTTCACAAAGTACTCTTTATGCAACAGGCAGAAAAACGCCCTCCCTCGAATAAGAAACTGTTGAACACCCATGATAAATTTGCTACACTGTTCTCTCCAGACCACCTCCCCCGGAAAGGAGCCGCACATGCCGATGGCTATATCCACTACTTTTGGACCAAACTCAAATTGATGGACTTCTTCAGGGGTCTTGGAATGCCACCACATCGTGAGAGAAAAAAAAAACGGAAATCAGGGAGGGTTTGGGACTAGACAGGAGGAATTTGAGGAAAGAAATTAGCAGGCAAGACCTAAATTTTACCTTCCTTATTGTTCCTCCAGTCCAGTTCTGACCTGTGGAATGTCCATAGCAGTACTAACCTTGGGAGGGACCCATAGTCAGACCTGAAGCACCACTGAATCAAAATGTGCATCCCCCGCTGCCTGCACATTCAACCAATAATGCTTTAGAAATGTACGTAAGGATGACCAAGTCACCACTCTGCAAATATCCGCTGGTGGAACTATACTGCCTGTTCACGGGTGGAATGTGCCCTCAACCCTTTGGGCAATTCCCTGTGACATAACAGATAAGCCGAGGAGATGGTTTCCTTCATTCAATGCATGATACATGCTTTTGAGGCTGCCTCTCCTTTGTGCGGCCCTGTTCAGTGTGCTTCAAATAACGACACAACACCTGTCTAACATCCAAGAGCTGCAGAAGAGGGGCCTCCACTCCTGTGAAAACTGGGAGCATGACTAGTTGATAGAGATGGAAAACTGCCAGGACCTTAGGAACAAAAGGAAAGCACTGGACACAGCACCACCTTTTCATTGAAAAGGTAGAGAAATGGGGTCCAATACAACAGCACCTGCAGCTCCGAAATCCTCCTGGCTGAACAACTGGCTATTAAAAAGACCATTTTCAAAGTTAAATCCTTCAAGGTACAGATCCTCAAAGATTCTAAACGTTCCTCCATTAATACCAACAGCATGAGATTAAGATCTCAAAGGGGACCCACCGTTTGGACCAGAGCTGCTTCAGTCTGCAAAAAACGATGAGTCACCAGGGAAACTCCTCGAATCCTCCTCCGATAACAGGCAATAGCTGCCACCTGTACGCATAATGAGCTGAAAGCCAGTCCCTTGTCCAAGCCTGCCTACAAAAAGCCAAAAACCTCAGTTACCGAGGCTGAAAGGGGACAACAGCCCTGCTCCGTGCACTATTCCTCGAAAACTCACCACCCCCTGATATAGGCCAGGGATGTAGAATGTTTAATGGGCCTTCAAGAGTGTTGAAATTACCACGGCTGAGTAGCACTGCTTTCTTAGACTAGCGCTCTCACGAGCCAGGCTGTAAGTGAGAATCGAGCCAACTGAGGCATTAGGATGGGACCCTGCACCAGTAGATCCTCCCGAACTGGTAGATGGCACAGGAGATTGAATGTTAACCTGTCCAGATCGGCATACCATGGTCTCCATGGCCAATGGAGAGCGATTAGAATGACCATACCCTGATGCGCCTCAATTTGCTGCACTACTCTCCCTATCAGAGCCCATGGGGGGAACACAGAGGAGACCTTCTGCTGGCCACCTTTGCACCAGTGTGTCAAGTCACTCCAACATTCACTCCCTTCTGCTGTAAAACCGCTCCACTTTGGCATTCTGGAAGATCCATGATCAGCTGACCCCAGCACTGTACCAACAGCATGAAGACTGTCTTGTTTAGAGTCCACTCTCTGGGATCCAGATGGACCTGGCTGAGATAGTCCGTGGTCGCATTGTCCTCGCCGTCCACATGGGCCACCAAGGGCGCCTGTAGATTGGTCTTTGCCCATTCCAATAAGGGCTCGCCTTCCTCTAACTCTACACTGCATGTGCCCCCTTGCCGGTTGACAGAAACATAGAAACATGACGACAGAAAAAGGCCATATGGCTTATCTAGTCTGTCCTTCCATATCAACAACTACAACAGTCCCCTTTTTACCTTTAGAGATCCTCTGTGTTTGTCCCATGCTTTTTTGAATTCAGTTACTGTCCTCATCTCTACCACCTCCACTGGGAGACTATTCCACAGATCCACTACTCTTTCCATAAAGAAATATTTCCACATATCACTCCTGAATCTATCTTCCTTCACCCTCATCCCATGTCCCCTCGTAGCAGAACTTGCTTTCAATTGAAAGAGGCTCAATGTAAGCTACTGTGGTGGCATCATCCAAAAACACTCACACACCTTCCCTTGAAGGAAGGGCTGGAACCTCGGCAGCGCAAGGTCTACCATACTCTCATCTCCAGCCCGTTGATTGGCCATTCACTTTCCGACCCAGCCCAGACCCCCTGGGCTATATGGGCTTCGCAATGCGCCTCCCCCATCCTGACAGGCTGGCATCCATCATTACACGGGATCCACAGGGGGGTCTTTAGAGGCATCCCTACAATCAGCTTGTCTGGACTCAACAACCAATGAAGCAATGCCCAAACCGGCAGCAGGCAGGGTAATGGCTGAAACAGCTCGTGGTGCTAAGCCAACAATCTCAGTAGCAGCGCCTGCTGCAATGGTCTCATGTGCGCACGCACACAAGGCATCAACTCTATCAATGCTGCCATTGCTCCCAGCACCTGCAGATAATGCCACATGTGACACCGCACCTCCTAGCCCTAGGCGTAATCAGGCAGTTGGTGCGTGCCACAAGGCGGTTTTAAAAGTCCTTGGTAGTGCTGAAGCCCTGTATCCTATTGTAGTTGTGGACTGAAGTGACGACAGCCAAGGTTGGGTTTCCAAGTTAAAGAATACTTTATTCTTGCATAAGGTATTGCACAAAGTATTGCAAAAGAACAGCACAGGATTTATTCCCCCAACACAAAAGTAAAGCGGTAACCTTTTTGTACCAAATAAAAGTTCAAGTGTACAGTCAGTTCTCCTGATTCTTCTCAGGGACACGTAATACAGTTAAATGCTTTTAGGCTTCTTCCAGCTTCAACAATACAACAGCATTTCAGGATGCTAGTAATGCTTTCCTAGTAACAGCTTCAATAAAGAAATCTTCTAGCTGTTGTATTCTCTTTTTCTAATGTCCATATCTTGTTTAACAGCTCTAAATAGAAATGGCAATCTCCACACTCTCTTGCCTCTTAGTAACTGGCTTCTTGTGTAGGAACACTTCTTCACGTTGCCTTTCATTCACAGCTGCAAGTTATGAAGCTCTGAGTCATTGCACCCAGCAGAACGCTGCTGTCTCTGTGCAAACTTCTAAGAACATTGGTTTAGGCTTCACAGCACTCAATCATAAAACAGGAACAAATTATAGCTCCTTACTCTCTCATACATACACCACACTCCATTTCAGAATCACTGGTATTGGATAAAGGAGCCCCTAATTCCATTGGTTCTTCCTGGCTCTCTGATATCCCTTTGTCATGTGGAACATACAAGCCTTCAGACTTTAATTCTTTAATTACATTCTGAAGCTGTTTCCATTTGGTTTCTCTCGGTCTTCTAGGCACTTGTGAGGCTTTGGTATTTCTCAGCACCTTTTAACAGCTCATAAAAGGGGTTTATTTCTTCCTTGCCTTGCCTAGGTAGTTGCCTTTGCTTGGGAGGAATATGTCTCTTATGGAACTGCCTTGTGAGATCCCTCAGCACAGCCTGGTCCTCAGGGTCTGCTCCTAGCTCTCTGCACGGTAGCTGCCAATTAGCCTTTTGCTGACAAGCAGGTGTGCTCTCTTCTGAGCTAGAGCTCTGGTCACGCTGTCTGTATAAGGGAAATGCTTGCAGCTTCTTAATAGGGACTTTCCTATAGCCCAACTTTCCTCTAGTAACTTCAGGTTTCCTTTCAAAGCTTGGTTCCAACCTGTTTCTTCTAGAAAGCACTCTATTATCACTTCCTAGAGACTGTCTTATTTCAGAGCTATCTACTTTACAAGGTTTTAAAGGTTTTGCTCTGACCTGCTTTTGGCAGCGTCTGTCTCTGGGAAACTCCACTGACTCCAAGTCTGTGTTCAAGGCTTCTGAGTCCAGCTCTGGGTCTCTTCCAGGGTTCACTCTCTCTTGGAGCTGAGCTCTGCCTGGGTCTCTTCCTGGACCACCCACAGGAACTCTCCTTTCCCTGGTTCTCTCCTTGGTTCCCCTTTCGCTGCTTGGGAGGTTTCTGTCTTCACTCCCTTCTCTCCTGGAGGTTTCTCGGCTTCTCCTCCCTTCGCCTCTGCTTCCTTCGACTCTGCTTACACTGCTCTCCTTGGTTCCCCTAACTGCTGCTTCCTGGTTATGAGTGCAGAGTGGCCCAATCCGGTCTGACTCCGCCCACCTCCCTGATTGGCTATGTCTCTGGGTTAGCCTAGAGCTAGGGTGTAGTTCTTTCCCTGCTCTTCTTTGCAGAGAAGGTTCATGTGCTGGAAACCCCTTCCTGTCCTGCATCTCTAAACATCTGAGGTGACAGAAAGTGTTTTAAACCCTTTTTCTTCTGTTTCTGAGCCTCTGCCTTGTCACACACACCATTGGTGTAACCATGTGGAGAAAGTGATGTACTTGAGATTGCAGTGTGACCATCCTCTCCAATGGCAGAGACATTTTGTTAGTCTGAAACCTGGCACGCAGATACACCAAATCTTGAGATAGCTGTAGACTGCTCTTTGCCAAATTGATGACCCAGCCTAGATTTTGCAGAAAGGAGATCACATTCTCTGTGACCCACAGGCTCTCCTTGTGGGACCTCGCCAGCTGAACCAATCGTCCAAGTAGGGATGCACCAGAACTCCTTGTCTGAGCCCCTTAGGCACAGATTTATGTGCTTGAGATCAAAGATGGGCCGGAAAGAACCTTCTTTTTTGGGGACCATGAAGTATATGGAGTATGGACTACAACCGCATTGGTCTTCCAGCACCTCCGCTATTGCCTGCAGCTCGATTAAATGTTGCTGCATGTCCTCAAGCTTCCGCGGTGTCTTGCAAGGGGAATTGACAAAGGCATCGGAGAGAGATTGGGCAAATTCCAGCAAGTAGCCCTCCTGGATAATCTCGAGTACCCACTTGTTGGTATTGATCTTAGTTCAGGTGGTGTAAAATTCCCGCAGCAGATCACTCCCAGGAACTAACCGCCCTGGCATCAGTATGTCTTTTCAGCAGCTGAGACCACAGAGAATAGAAACCTCTGCCCAATCCTCTAAAATCCCAAAGGGTTAATATAAGAACATAAGATATGTCATACTGGGTCAGACCAAGGTCCATCAAGCCCACTATCCTGTTTCCAACAGTGGCCAATCTAGGTCATGAGTACCTAGCAGTTTTCCCAAAAGACACAGGTTCCACAATGCATGTACTGGGTCAAACAGCGATATCCCGGGTCCCTTTTAATAATGGTTTATGGACCTTTCCTCCAGGAACTTGTCCAAACCTTTTTTAAACCCAGCTACACTAACAGCTTTTCCTACATCCTCCAGTAAGAAATTCCAGAGTTTGATTACACATTGAGTGAAAAAATATTTTTTCTTATTAGTCTTAAATAGGTTACCCTGTAGCTTCATTGCATGTCCCCTAGTCTTTCTATATACTGATGACATAAACAATCTTCATATTTACCCATTCCATTCCATTCATTAATTTATAGACCTCTATCATATCTCCCCTTAGCCGTCTCTTTTCCAGGTTGAAGAGCCCTAACATTTTTAGCCTCTCTTCATAGAGGTATCCTTCCATCCCCTGTACCATTTTTGTGGCTCTTCTCTGTACCTTTTCTAATAATGCTATATCCTTTTTAAGATACGGCGACCAGAATTGCACACAATAATCAAGGTGTGGTCGCACCATGGAACGATACAGAGGCATTATAATATCCTTTGTTTTATTTTCCATTTCTTTCCTTATGATACCTAGCATTCTATTTGCTCTCTTGACTGCCGCTGCACACTGGGCAGAAGGTTTTGACATGTTATCCACGATGACGCCTAAATATTTTTCCTGGATGGTGGTTCCTAATGTGGAACCTTGCATCGTATAACCATAGTTTGGGTTGTTCTTTCCTAGGTGCATAATTTTGCACTTGTCCACATTAAATTTCATCTGTCATTTTGATGCCCAGTCTTCCAATTTATCAAGATCCTGTTTCAATTTTCCACAATCCTCATGTGTTTTAACATCTTTAAATAGTTTTGTGTCATCTGCAAATTCGATAACCTCACTCATTATTCCCATTTCCAGGTCATTTATGAATGTTAAAAAGCAGTGGACCCAGCACAGATCCCTGGGGTACTCCACTATTCACCTTTCTCCATTGGGAAAATTGGCCATT
Source organism: Ichthyophis bannanicus (assembly GCA_033557465.1). Lineage (NCBI taxonomy): Eukaryota > Metazoa > Chordata > Amphibia > Gymnophiona > Ichthyophiidae > Ichthyophis > Ichthyophis bannanicus. The sequence continues at coordinate 1,325,197,956 of CM066032.1, forward strand.
TAGGCCTACCCTCTGCTTTCCATCTTTTGACCATTTCCTGATCCACAATAGTACACTGCGTCCTATCCCATGACTTTTTAGTTTTGCCAAAAGTCTCTGATGAGGGACCTTGTCAAAGGCTTTCTGAAAGTCTAGATACACTATATCAACCGACTCACCTTTGTCTACCTATTTATTCACACCTTCAAAAAAACATAGCAGATTAGTAAGACAAGATCTTCCTTTCTAAAGCCATGTTGGCTGTCTGCCATTAAGCCATAATCAGTAATCTCATTAAGCCATAATCAGTAATTTTGTTCTGTATGATGGTTTCTACCATTTTTCCCGGTACTGACGTCAGGCTCACCTGCCTATAGTTTCCTGGATCACCCCTGGAACCCTTTTTAAAAATTGGCGTTACATTGGCCATCCTCCAGTCTTCAGGTATTACAGATGATTTTAATGATAGTTCACAAATTCCTAATAGCAGGTCTGCAATCTCATATTTCAGTTCTTTCAACACCCTTAGATGTATACCATCCCGTCTCCGATGGCTGCCAGCGGGTTTAAAAAGTGTGATCGGTGTAAGAAGTTAATGTCCCTCACCGACACACATGACTGCTGTCTCCGATGCCTCTGGCCCGACCATGACCCGAAGGTCTGTGGCCCGTGTGGGAAGATGTCCTCTAAGGCACTTCGAAGTAGGCAGCAGCAGCGTGAAAGGAATTTCTCGGAGTCCGGACCTCATCAGAAGCCTCGACATCTCGGGAGCTGTCTGAACCAGAGCACTGTCGGGGGTCTTCTGAGCGGGGTCTCCCTCTCGGGAACACTTGAGGAAGGAGAAACCCGTGAGGGCAGCGTCATTGGATGCCTCTGATCGCCCTGGGCCCTTGAAGGCCAGGTCGCGGAGTCCTGACCACCGCCCCGGGTCCTCGGAGCCGGAGCAGCCTGCAAAGATACATCGCATGGAGACGCTGAGGAGGGTAAGCGCTGTGGTCCTCGTGCATTCCTCTCCAGGAGAGCCGGCGTCGGGGCCCGAGCCAGAGGCTGCACAGTCTTCTGAGCTCGGTTCTCAGGATGACGGCCCTGGAGTACAGCATGTCTGCCTTCAAGGAGCAGCAGCGGGCGCTGATAGCTGGTCTCACCAGTCCATCCGCCCCAACCACCGGGACCTCGACGTCCAAGTCGACCCCGGAGGCCGAGCCGATCCTCGAGACTCTTCGGACTCGTCGATCCTCGGCCAAGGTCTCCCTCGACCTCCCGCTCGGGGCCGAGGTCATCGACGCTGGTGCTCTCGGCGTCGGGGCGGTCGGGACCGAAGCCCTCGCAGCCAGAGCCGCTCAATTCCTCCTCTGAGGGATCGGCGTGGGAGACAGAAGATGAAGAGTCCCCAGACACCCATCGGACCCGGTATGTCCCATTGGACTCACCAGGTTCGGAGACTCGGAGAAGGTCCCCTCCAGAGGATATCCGGTTCTTGGACTTCGTCAGGGACATGGCCAAGGCTTTGGCATTCCCGGCGGATACCGAGGAGGAACCTCGAGCTGAAGAGCTCGAGACCCTCCAGTATGACTTTCCCCCAAGGGAAGCCCTTACTGTGCCGGTTCCTCCGATGCTGGAATGGCTGATGCTGCTCATGTGGGAGTCGCCGGCCTCGATGCTGGTGCTCAGCAAGCGGGTCGATTCCATTTATCGAGTCCGCAAGAGCCCTGAGTTCCAAAAGGCACAGCTGCCGCACAACTCTATGGTTGTGGAATCAGCCATGCACAGGCTCAAGAGCCAAAAAACGCGCTCATCAGTGCCTCCTGGCCGGGAGGCCCGGAACCTGGATGTCCTCAGCAGAAAATGCTTCCAGGGCTCGATGCTGTCATGCCGTGTCCAAACCTACCAGCTGTACATGGGCATGTACTAGAGGGACCTGGCAAAAGAGATTGCCGGGTTCTCCAGAGGATTTCCGAACAATTTTCCAAGTGCTTGTAACACCCCACTTTGACTACACCAACGCCATTCTGCACGGTCTCCCCAGGAGCACTCTAAACCCACTACAACTTGCGATGAATGCTGCTGCCCGCGTCCTCTGCGGGATATCCAGAAGAGAGCACATAACCCCTATCCTGAAAGACCTACACTGGCTACCGATCAACTGCCGGCTCACATACAAAGTAGTATTCCTGACCTTCAAAGCCATCAATAAGATATCTTCCTCCTCCCTCACAGACCTCCTCATCCCCACCCCCCATAACAGATCAAGAAGGACCTTAGCTACCAACACACTTGTAATCCCCAAGGAAACAACAAAATGTTCTCAGGCAACAAGAAACAGAGCCTTCGCGTTCTAGGCCCCGACGTATTGGAATAACCTCCCTCCCAATATCAGCGCGATCACAGACCTCACCCAATTCAGGAAGGCCCTGAAGCATCATCTAGTTCTTCTACATTGCTCACAGCCCAATGACGCAACCCCAACTGCCACACCCCAGCCCACCCCGGCAGCACCCCCCACACACCCTATGCAGACCAAGACTACTATAGGCACTAACCCAACTATCTGATAGGACAATGAATGTCAAACAAATGTAAATAAACTGAGATTGTAAGTAATTGTAAATAATCAACAAGATCTGTACATAGTTTTGAGACCCAGCCATGCCGTTGTACGGCATGGCATGTGATAAGGAAGCTTATCAGAACCCAGAGAATAGTGACAAAGGAAAGGAATTTACCCTAATCAAGGGACCTGTTTTGTCAGGTCAGAGGAATAAAACTGCATGTTTTCCTAAAAGACAGGTTATTCCAGGCTGCAATGGCCTGCAGAATGCCCCTAGTGGAGATGAGCAGAAGGAGTATAAGCCCAGATTGAGAAACCCTTACGTCACTCCTAATTACTCAGCTGCCAGGAGGGAGTTTGACCACCAACACCTGAGGAGTGAAAGGGAGGGGTTGGAAACTGGGAACTTTAAAACTAGAACAGAATATTCTGAGAGGAAGAAGGAGGAGAAGAGGGAGAAGGAGAGAGGAGCTCAGAGAGATTCGTGTTCTTGGAGAGATTCCTGTGAGAAGCCAGCTTCAAGGGATTGGAGAAATCCAGGGGTTTGAAGAACTTCAGCTAGGAATCCTAAAGCAGCCGGTAAGAGGACAGAAGCAGCTGAAGGGAAAAGGAACACGAATACCTTTTGGAAGAGGTATGGAGCAGATGCCCTGAGGTCCAGCAATACAGACTGGAGGACAGGTCATAAAAGCTCAAATGCATACTGGCCAGAGTATCTAAGAGGACAGCCTAATGCCAGCTTTAACTCAGGTATGAACTTTGGACGTTTGTCTAACCTAGAGCAATGCAAAGTGCTTAGAAACAGTTCCTGTCCTAATGGAGGTCAGTCAGTAAAACTCTTTGAGCCAGACCCTGATATAGAACCCATGCAGATAGAAGAACAAGATATAATTCCAGAGGAAAACGATTCTTTCATGGACTGTTCTTTATGCAAAGTTGCTAGCACAAAGAAATCCTGAAAGTGGATCAAACATAAAAGGAAATGTTCTAGTAACTGGCACCCCAGAAAGTTTGTGTGGAAAGAGAGAAGGTTTTGGGAGAAGTGAAATACTTGTGCAGAGAAGCTGAAAAGCTGTTGATTGAAGCTTGTTACCCAGCTGATATTAAAGCAGAGCACAGCTTAGGCTGTGCACATATTGGATATAAAAAGTTCTTTGAATGTGGAAAAGAAAAGCTGTTTTGTGAAGAAGCTTTTACTTTTCATTTGCTACATCAGCACTGCTCAGCAGGTTTGTAAGCAGTGGCTGAGAGAAAGACTTTCCGTTGTTTAATGGACTTTACAAGTTACTTGCATAAGCTTTAAGTTGTATTGTTATTTTGAATATAAATCCTGGAGAAGACATCCTAAGGTGTTACCAAGTGAATATGTGTGCATTTTGATTTACCTCATAAATAAATTCTGTCATTGCCTTAACACTCGAGCCAACTACCATAGTCTTCATTTACCTCAAAGGCAAGCACCGCATGACTGGACTACCATTACCATAATCCTTTGCAAGATAGTCAGTCTGGAACATTGCCAAAGTGGTGAATCCTATATAACAAGCACGCCCCTCCATACATATGTAAGGGGCTATGGGCGTGACAGGCGATAAAGGGTTTAGCCTGTTTATAGTTACCCCAGTTATAAATCCAAGTTACCGCACCTGTTCAATGTAAGCACAATGCAGGTCCTCCCTGCACTGTACAAGGAAATGTTAATTGTAAACTGCACTGATTTTAAAGAGCTCGGTATAGAAAAGCTAATAAATAAATAAAATAAGATACCACCCTCCTTTCCAGGAGAGCCTCTCAGACCTCCACAGGGACCTCCTCTTGCAGGAGTTGGCAGGTCTTCTAAAGGATCAAGCGGTGGAACCGGTGCCCCACCACCTGCAGGGCAAGGGCTTCTACTCCAGGTATTTCCTCATACCAAAGAGAACAGGAGGCCTCAGACCCATCCTCGACCTAAGAAACTTAAACAAGTTCCTGGTGAGGGAAAAGTTCAAGATGCCTTCCCTTGGAATCTTGCTGCCTTACCTCCACCAGGGAGATTGGCTATGCTCCTTAGACCTGAAGGATGCCTATACACACACATCCTCATACATCCAGACCACAGACAATATCTGAGATTTGTAGTGGGAGGAAAAACATTTCCAATACAAAGTTCTACCTTTGGCCTAGCCTCTGCTCCCAGAGTGTTTACAAAATGCCTGGCTGTAGTGGTGGCCTTCCTCAGAAGTCAAGGAATTTTTGTCTTCCCTTACCTGGATGACTAGCTCATCAGGGGCCAGTCGCCTCAGGAGGCCCAACAGGCCACTTCTCGCACTATCAACCTGTTGCAACGTCTAGGCTTTGTCATAAACCACGCAAAGTCTACTTTGCTCCCCACTCAAAACTTAGAGGCGAAGGCTTACCTGCTGAAGGACAGGGTACAGAGGCTGCTAGCACCGACACAACAGTTCAGGCTCAGGTCTCAGTGAGACACTTCTTACGCCTCCTGGGCCACATGGCCTCCACGATGCATGTGACCCCAAATGCCCGTTTCCACATGAGAACAGCTCAGTGGTGCCTCAGAGTTCAGTGGACACAAGCCACCGGCAGCCTCAGAGACAGGGTAACAGTATCCAGGCGACTGGTGAAATCATTGCAGTGGTGGAGTCAGCCACCCAACCTTCTCGAGGGAGTGTCTTTTCAGACTCCCTCGCACACAAGAGTGCTAACGACAGATGCCTCCTTGCTAGGCTGTGGAGCTCATTGCCAAGGATCATGCACTCAGGGTTTATGGTCTCCCCAGGAGTCTGCATACCAAATCAACCTCTTAGAGTTGCAGGCGATTCGCCTAGCTCTTCAAGCCTTTTGTCATGCCCTCTCACATCAGTCTGTATTGATACAGACGGACAACCAGGTAGCAATGTTCTACGTGAACAAGCAGGGAGGTACAGGGTCTTATTTATTTATTTATTTAACATTTCTTATATACCGTCTTTCATGATATCAAGGCAGTTTACATTGAACAAACTGAAATTACATTGAACAGGGCATTATAACTTGGCGATAACTATTTACAGGGGCCTCATATCCTATGTCATGAGACAGTGTATCAGGCAGTGTATGTCTCTCAAAGCAGTGTACCTGCCTGGTCAGGAGAACTGCCTAGCAGACAAACTAAGCGGGATTCTCCAACCTCACGAATGGCAACTGGATCCGGTGGTAGCCCAGCGGATTTTCCACCGCTGGAGACATCCGTCCATAGATCTATTTGCCAGTCCGCAAAATCACCAGCTGCCCAGATTTTGCTCCAGACAGCCACATCCTCTGAGGGTGGCTGCAGATGGCTTTCCTGATCTCCTGGTCAGGGGGCCTCATGTATGCATTTTCTCCCACGCCTCTGGTGACCCGGACTCTGTTCAAAATCCTTCCGGACAAGGCCTCTGTCATTCTGATAGCCCCCAGATGGCCAAGACAGCCTTGGTTTCCGCTTCTCCTCCAGCTGGCAGTGGAAACCCCACTCCCACTGGGGACACAGCCCGACCTCCTGTCCCAGGAGCAGGGCTCTCTCTTGCACCCCCACCTCAGATCCCTCAACCTGATGGCATGGCTGCTGAAAGGGTAGTGCTGGCTCCTCTCCTCCTACCTCAGAATGTAGAAGAAGTGTTACTGGCCTCAAGGAGGCAGTCCACCAGAAAATCCTATGCTTTTAAGTGGCGTAGGTTTGAGGTGTGGTATAACCAGCACAATGAAAACCCTTTCTCTTGCCTTGTACCAGTGGTGCTGCAGTACCTGCTTCACCTCTCAGAATTAGGTCTCATGTTTAACTCTGTCAGGGTCCACCTGAGTGCTTTATCAGCAAACCACTTGCCAGTGGAGGAGCAACCTCTTTCGGCTCACCCCCTGGTGTCCAGATTCCTCAGAAGTCTGCTTCTGCTGAAACCCCCAGTTCATCCTCCGGCAACTGAGTGGGATTTAAATGTGGTCTTGCAGCAGCTTACTCGCCCACCTTTTGAGCCGATGTCCTCTTGCCATCTGCACTTCCTCTCCTGGAAGGTGCTCTTCCTGGTGGCACTCACATCAGCCAGATGTGTGAGTGAGCTGCAAGCTCTCGTAACTGATAAACCATACACACGGTTTTATAGGAATAGGGTGGTCCTCCGCACTCACCCTAAGTTCCTTCCAAAAGTGGTCTCTTTCCACCTCAACCAAGAAGTGATTCTTCCAACCTTCTTTCCCAGGCCGCATTCCAGCCGGGCAGAGGCAGTTCTGCATACCCTGGATTGTAAGAGGGCGTTGTCCTTCTACCTGGAGAATACGAGGGGACATCGAAGGGCTACTCAGCTCTTCGTCTCTTATGACCCCAGTAAGCTGGGGTTACTTGTCTCCAAACGCACGCTGTCTACCTGGGTGGCAGACTGCATTGCCTGGGCGTACAGGGCGGCCGACCTCCCATTGCAGGGTCGAGTCATGGCCCACCGTGTCAGGGCTAAGGCCGCATCAGTGGCTCACTTCCGCTCTGTTCTGCTGGCAGACATCTGACGGGCTGCAACTTGGTCTTCAAGCCAGACTTTTGCGGCCCATTACTGCCTGGATAGGGAGTCCCGAAGGGACAGTGCTTTCGGCCAGGCGGTACTCCGTAACCTATTTGAGGTTTAGGCAACTCCAGCCCTCCGACCCTCTGGTGTCAAGCTACCGCGGGGTGTTGCGTTCTCGGCTGAATTCCTATTGCAGCTGCTGCGGCTCGTCTAGAGGGAGCCATTTTTCAGTTACAGGTTCTTGGTAGCCTATAGCTAGGGAGTCCCATATGTGAGGACTGACTTCCTGCTTGTTCCTGGAGAAAGCGTAGTTACTCACCTGTAACAGGTGTTCTCCAGGGACAGCAGGAATCAGTCCTCACGACCCTCCCTCCTCCCCTGGAGTTGCAGTCCTGTTATTAATTTTTTCTATTCTTGCCGTCTTTTTAGCTATGTCATTTGGCGGAGCAAGATGGCACCCTTGAGCGGGAAGGGGACTGCGCAAGCGCGATGCGATCCCAAAGGCTTTCTTTGAAAGCTGGGGAATTGCTCCACATGAGGGCTCCGTCGGCGCCAGCGTCACCCATATGTGAGGAATGATTCCTGATGTCCCTGGAAAACACCTGTTACAGGTGAGTAACTACACTTTCTTTCAATTCTTCCGCAGTATCATCTTTAAATACTACTTCAGTCATGGATAACATCCCTACATCTTCCTCAGTAAAGACCGAAGCCTTGTCCCCTCTTAGTGCCCCTTTTATCCTCTCTATCATATAATGGTCCAACTGACTCTTTCACAGGCTTTTTGCTACAAAGGTACTTGAAAAAGTCTTTATTACACGTTTTTGCTTCCACAGCAAGCTTCTTCTGCCTTATCAATGCCTTGCATCTAACTTGCCGGTGCTTATGTTTCCAGTTTCTGTCATTTGGTTCCTTTTTCCATTTCCTTAAAGATGCTTTTTTGGCAACAGCAACCTCTCAGACCTCACCTTTAAACCATGCTGGCAGTTTTTTGGACTTCCTTCCACTTTTCTTAAAAGCGTGGAATACAGCTGGTCTGGGCTTCCAAGATTGTATTTTTAAACAATACCCAAGCTTGATGTAAATCTTTAACCTATACAACTGCTCCTTCTAGTTTTTTCTTAACTGTTTTCCTCATTTTATCATAGTCTCCCTTTCGAAAGTTAAAAGGTAGTACTGTGGATTTCCTTACCATCCTTCCTGCATTAATTAAATCAAACGCGGTCATGCAATGATCACTATTGCCAAATGGCCCCAACACCCTTATCTCTTGCACCAGATCTGGTGTTCCACTAAGGCTTCCCTTCTGATCGGTTCATGAATCAGCTGCTCCAAGAAGCAGTCTTTTATTTCATCTAAAAACTTTATCTTCCTAGCATTTCCTGCCGTGACACTGACCCAGTCAATACCAGGCAGTGGCGTAGCGTGAGTTGTCAGCACCCGGGGCAAGGCAAGTAATTTGCGCCCCCTAACCCGTGGATTTTAGCCGCCGGGGAGCTTCTTTGCGCGGGGGAGCCGACCGTGATCCTACCCCGGGAGGGAGCGATCGTCAGCACTGACCTCGCTGAGCCGGAGTCCAGGGAAACGAACAGCACAGCAGCAAGAGGCCGACAAGCATGGTTAAACGCCCAACAGCAGGGAAGAGGAGGAGATCCGGAACCAGAAACTCGCGATGCCGCCCTGCAGCTCTTCTCGAGTGCACAGGGCGATCCGACCCCAACCCCAGCTTTACATTGAGATCGAGGGGCGACGACGCGATAAACAGTCCCCCTCCCACCCCGCCCCGGCAGCTTGTGTGAAATAGCTACCTAGAGGGGGTCAATCGCATCGCCTGCGCTTTGTTGCCGAGGGTTTGCCAAGAACAATGCGACTCCCAGGACTGCGGGCTCGAGGGCTATAGCGCAAACCTCTTTGCAGTGCCACCACCAGATGGCGTACGCGCCAACATGTATCATAGGGACCTGCCTTTCCCCCTCATCGGCAACAGAGAGCTGCGAGTGCGAGCGCCCCCCCCATGTTGCACCCGGTGCGGCCGGCCCCCCCTGCACCCCCCACGCTACGCCTCTGATACCAGGATAATTGAAATCACCCATTATTATTATTGTGCTGTAACTTTTGTTAGCGTCCCTGATTTCTTTGAGCATTTCATCATCCATTTGTTCATTCTGGCCAGGTGGTTGAGAGTGGGAACCAGAAAACAGATACGGGGACTGGCAGTGATTCAAATGCAAGCTTTTATTAGATGACCCCAGGTGGTTGAGAGTACACCACCACTGCCATCGCTTTCCCCCTTTTACATAGAATTTCAATCCATAGAGATTCTACAGCAAATTTTGTTTCCTGCAAAACTTTAATCCTTTGTGACTCAATGCCCTCTCTAACATAGAGCGAAACCCCTCCACCAATTTGATCAGCTTTATCATTATGATATAGTTTGTATCCAGGTATCACAGTGTCCCACTGGTTGTCCTCCTTCCACCATATCTCTAAGATACCAATCATATCTAACCTCTCATTTAGTGCTATATATTCTAACTCTCCCATCTTATTTTTTAGACTTCTAGCATTTGCATACAAGCATTTTAAAGACTGTATTTTATTCATATTAATTTGGCTAATCAATAGGCAGGGGTAATTTGGAATCTTTAAGCTCTGTCTGCTCTGTACTCAAGAGCATTTGGGCTACTTTTGTCTTTATTGGAACCTCTCTGCTGATATGCCCTAACTTCATTCTTTTGGTAGTATCCTTCAAGGATACATTGTTCCGAACCATGCGCTCTTGGGTGACTGTCAGCTTTCCCCTATTTTCTAGTTTAAAAGCTGCTCTATCTCCTTTTTAAAAGCTAATGCCAGCAGCCTGGTTCCATCCCGGTTAAGGTGAAGCCCATCCCTTCAGAAGAGCCCCTCCTTTCCCCAGAATGTTCCCCAGTTTCTAACAAATCCAAAACTCTCATCCTTGCACCATCGTCTTATCCACCCATTGAGACATCGGAGCTCTGCCTGCCTTTTGGGACCTGCGGGTAGAAGGGGAAGCATTTTGGAGAATACTACCCTGGAAGTTCTGGATTTCTGCTTCCTACCTAAAAGCCTAAATTTAGCCTCCAGAACCTCGCTACCACATTTTTCTATGTTATTGGTACCGACATGTACCAAGGCAGCAGAGACCTCCCCAGCACTATCTAAGACCTTGTCTAGGTGGCGCGGGAGGTCTGCTACCTTTGCACCAGGCAGGCATGTTACCAGGCGATCCTCATGTCCACCAGCCACCCTGCTATCTACATGCCTAATGATCGAATCACCAACCATAAAGGCTGTCTTAACCCTTCCCTCATGGGCACATGGCCCTGGAGAAACATCCTCAGTGTGAGAGGCTTTTACATCACCTGGAGGACAGATCTTAGCTACAAGATGACTTCCTAACACACCAGGGTGATGCTCTCCTGTCACGTGACCTCTCTCCTCCATAGCAATAGGGATGCTACCAGACTGGAGGAGGTGGGACCTCAGGACTATATCCTTGTAGGTCTCATCTATGTACCTCTCTGTCTTCCTTATGTCCTCCAAGTCTGCTTCTTTAGCCTCCAGAGAGATTGGACTCGTTCTCTGAGAGCAAACAGCTCCTTATACCTAGTGCACATGTAAGACCCCTCCCCAACTGGGAGAAAATCATACATGCGACACTCAATGCAAAAGACTAGAAAGCCCTCATCTCGCTGCTGGACTGCTATCTGCATCTTAGTTTTAAGGTTGTGTTTAGATGTTTAAATTCTTTACTTATTAAGGGTTGCTAGGTATATTTATACTAATAAAACTATACCTAATATGTTTAATGTACTTTGTTCACCTGAAGCTTAATTAATCTCAGGTCCTTAATGTATGCCTGATGAGGATAAACTGCTGCACCTGAGAGTGAATATGGTACCTCCTTTTCCATTAAGAGGTATAAGCACCTATAAAGCTATGATTATCCCAGGGGTGGGTGGGTGTTGGGGAGGGAGGGAGGGAAAAAGACTTATTAAAAGCTGGCTACTACACAGTGCCCTGTCCTGTGCTTCTAAGGTAATCTGTGACCAATTTCCAGGGAGAGTCCCACAGCTCTTGCTTGGACAGAGGGAGTCTTGGGGTCTAAATTTAACCAGAAAGCTCTCTGCAGTGTTTCAAATTTAAACTGAAAGCTCTTTGATGCTACTAGGCCCTGACTGATTTTACAAATACACTGGGTTCACAGATTAATCAGATTTAATCTAAATAATTCCTTTTTCCCCAAGATTTAGAACAATTCCCAGAAGTAAATACTTATAATTGCAGATCTCTCTCCAGAAGTAGCAGTCCCCTTGGCTTTGAGAAGGAAACCGTCCTCTCTGGTAAGGCACAAAAACGAACCACCCAAAAACACCAGACGTCTCTCAACTGATCCCTTACCAGGGCTGCACAATGTCCGTGCTTCTGCTTTTCCTCACGGAGTGTCCCATCTTTGGCTTCTCCAATATCCTCCATCAACTTAAGCAAGCTTCTCTTTGGAGAGGATCTAGATAACTATGTCTTGGAAGAGACATCCGCCGACCAGTTTCGTAACCACAAGTAGTAGCGAGCGGCCACTGCCAAGGCCATACCTTTGGACAGGCCCCTATTGAGATCATAAAAGCATCCACCAAGTATGCCACTCCAGCTTCACAGCCTCCAGAGGCAACAGACAGGAGTCTCCCACACAGTCCAACATCGCTTGCGCCCACTGTAAACATGCGCGGACCACAAACCGATACCTGATCTGCAGACTGATACCTGTAAAGACAAAGCATTAATATGAAATACCTGCTTGAGCAGAGTTTCCAACTTCTTAACCTGCACATCTTTGAGGGCTGATCTTCGTAATGGCCTTAACTGCTGCATCCACTCACGAAGAGCATAAAAGCTCCCTAACTTGATCCTAGAGGGGATACAAATGAGACAATACCCGGATACCTTTCAAACCCACCTCTGGCACATCTCATTCATCCTGAATCATCTGCTTGACCACTCAATGGAGCAGGAAAACAGACACTGTCTTCCTCACAGCCTGGAACAACAGATCTTCTAGTGGCTCATCTTCCTCAAGGCGCTCACCCCCATGCTAAGGGTTTTTGCGGAATGCGTGATCAGAGTCAACAGCTCCTCCCTGCGAAAAATGTGCACAATATGGGCCTCTTCCCCTTGAAGAATCTCCCCTTCCTAGTGTTACATAGGTTCCGTTTGTATGTCCTTGCCTTCTGCGTTGTCTAGCTCTCCAGAATGGGCAGATCCCAAATCTTCCCCTGGGTCCCTCCCCACTCGTGGTCTGCTAGGGCCAAGCTCCTTCTCTGCTCTCGCTCCAGAGGGGGATTCCGACCAACCTTGCTTCCTAGTCTTCTCCTGGAAGCCCCGTAGCTCATCCTCCCCCTGTTGCTTCAGGCAAAAAGCCTTATGCATGAGGAGGATAAATTGGACACCCCCCCCCCCCAGGAACATTCATGCCAATATAGCTATAGAAGTAGAGGGTTTGGGAGACCCACAGGGCTTCTCCCTAGTCATGTGCTGGTGGTTCAGGAGCATTTTTGTCTTCTGTGAGGGAAGGGTGGCCCCCTAGAGAGTGCCCGCCTTTGGGGCCACTCGAAGCCTAGTCCACCCTATCTCCCTGCAGGCCCTCTTCGACAGACCTGTAGGGTATAGTAGTAGCACAAAAATAAGTTAGACTCTCTGTTGTCTAGGGAAATATGGCTACTATCCCAGCCCAAAGTTCGGTGAGTTATTCTGGCAATGAGCCACGAAAGAAGTCTGGTCTGCAGATATATATATATTAGACTTTATTATAGGCAACCAAATAGAAAAATATACACACACACATATGGCTAATTAGAAACATGAGGTAGCAATTTGTTATAGTACAGATATACAATTGGACAACGTAATAAATCACAGATTAGTAACCAGACGTCACTGATTCGCTCTGCACTGAGGAAAAGCAAGAAATATATTGCTAACCCCTTTGCCCATCCAGGAGAGGAGAGATAAGCCAGTAGCTTAGCTCCGTCGGCACTCAGAAGCAGCTTCGTTCAAGGAGGTAGCTGTTAGCTACTGCAGGCTCCAGCCACGTCACAGGCGAGCCGCAGTAAGTCCGAACCGGAGGTATCTGCGAAAGTCTTATCTCAGACCTGTGGAGGACGGCCTAGCCCACACTTAGTGGCCGTCCTGCGGAAGGGTCAGGTCGCAGGAATCAGGTACGCAGTGCACAGCAGAGAGGAACCAGTGCAGGAGTCTGTATGAACAGGTGGGAAAAGCCCCCAACTCTCTCTCTCACTACTAAAGTTTCCAGCGCAGAATGCAGAATTCTGTGTAAGAATCCTCCGTCATAGGTCCGATGATTGGTTGGCACCAGGCAGTCTGAGGTGTTCTCAGCGAATCAGGAGGTAGATGATGAGCAGCTTCTTGCAAACAAAGGAGCTATAGTGAAATCAGGCAGAGGCAACAGTATGTAACTTCTGGGCATGTACCAGTGTCCAAGGCCAGCCACGGACAATAGCTTCTGTATGCACACTTAGAAACGCTGCCCCAGCAGTTGCTTGAAGGCCGTTTGTAGCTGAACACAGCAAAAGTGAAGTGAAGAATCCATCTTGTCTGTGCAAAGTTTGGTTCAGGCCTGAGTTGCTGAGCAGGCCGGAGATTTGCATGTAGAATTGCAGGGGTACCAGCCCTACATCTCCCCCCCCCTTGTAAGATGGAGGATGCTACAAGGGAGTACACTCCATCGTACAAAGCCTAACTAGCAGTACTACCGTGCAGGTCAGAACCAAATGACAAATGATTGACTAATGCAGGAGAAGTGGATAATACTTCAAGCACAATATGCATGAAAGCAATACTGCATGAGGAATGATACAGTGAATACACTCAAGCAATAAAAGAAGTCAAAATAAAATGACATTGATACAGTCAAGTCAATTCAATCAAAATAATGCATGGTAACTTCAAACTCAAGAGTATATATAGTATCCAAACCAAAAATGCATATCAGTAATGCAATATAATGTGTTAGTGTAACACCAAGGTGAATACTCAAAAGTAATGAGAGGCCATGTGTAACAGTGTTAGTAAAATGAACACATGCTATCTATGAAAAAAACAACAACTCAATTAAGAGTAATGGATAACTTTCAAAGAAAATGGTGACACATCCAAAAGTGTGACGTTCCAGCAAATCCTGCAGACGCATGGCAGGCAGCAGAGGTGCAGGATGCATAGAGCGACGAAGAGCACGAATCTGTCTCTGTTGATACAAAGAGATAAGAAACTGGAGCACCAACAGAAAGAAAAGACCAGGCACAATGACATGTGACATAAAATCAGTTTGTAAAATGTCCACATCTCGTGAATCAAAGTTATAATCAGCAATGGCAAGGTCGGCCTGGTCAATGGACAGTTCAACTGTGTGAGAGTCCTTATAGTCCAAAAGATAGGTCAAGGCTGCAGTGAAGTCAATCTCATGACCTCGAAACACATCCAATATCTGGAGCTCTGTCGAAACAGGGTCAGCATCAAGATAAAACAAGGAAACTCCACCAACATTAACAATGGAGTTCTTGGGAACATCAATCAAGCAAACATTGCAGGGTAGAGGAACTCTATTATGAATGTCATGTTTATTCATGGTGACCAGGAGTTCACTCAAAGGGGTACTAACCAGCCAAACATTGTTGACAACAGCAACTTTCGTCTCTGAAAAGTCATCGTACTTGGTCATGGTAACTTTACATTGTTCTTTCACATTTTCAGCAGACAACCCACAAAGAGCTGTAGAAGTGTCCTTCAGGAAAGGCTTACCAGGACATAACCAATGAATGTCCTTAGAGCGTTGGCACATGCCAAGATTAGGCACGAGGTATTGACGTGGATCATCATAGTGGTAAACGAGGTATTCGGGAGTGTCGACCCGCAGATAAACATTCTCAGACCAAGTACCAACATTAATCACCTGCTTCAGCTGGTACACATTATCAGGTACTATGAAAGGCAAGTTCAACAAAAAGGCAAGTTCCATATTAGGTACATCGACATACAAGGGAATAGCAGTCCCCATGTGGAAAGCAATCTGAATCTGGAGTGGTTCGATGTGATTTCTGGTTATTTTAGCAAAAGCTTCAGTAATAAGGTCCGGAGATACCAGATATGCAGGAATCTGTCCTTGAATCAAGTTACTGATGCTATTGTCTAGTTCTCTAAACAAATCATAAGTAAGGTCGCGTATGGGCTGCATGAAAGTACGCTCATCGTTCAAGAGACTTTTAAGCATAGACAATTCCGCAGTGGTCATAGCGATTTGCTTAGAATGAAGATTAACCACAGTGACTGTATCACGTATGGTTTTACCATGAGCTTGTAATTGACTTTGCTGTGAATGAATCTGAGTGCGGATGTCTTTCATATCAGCTTTAAACTCCTGGATAGTACTCTGAAGTTTACTAATAGAGACAGCATTAGCAATAGACATCGAGGAAGCAAATAAGGAGCCCAGAGCAGCGAACAGTACACCAACACCAAGTCCTATGAATCTTTTCTGTCTAGCCGTGTCCGGTCTTATAGGTTGAATCATAATCTTTTCCAACTGACCCAAAATATTCTGTACATTTGCAGTGGCATAATCCATGTGAGTTATGTACCACTGCTGTATATTGGTGGTGCGTGCAACAGACGAATCAAAATGTTTCTGTAAAACATGTCGGGGATCTAGGGACACAAAAACTTTCTGTGTGACAGTCTGGGACTGTGTAATCAGGAAACCAGGCGCATCCTGTAGAACGACACCAGAAAGAGGGCCAGGCTCAATCAATCTGGCCACCTCGGATCCCGCTAACATCAAAATCAGGAACAGGACCTTCAAAGTCCGAGACTCCATCTGTAAAAGAAAACAAACAGGCTATGCTACCTCAAGGTTAGAATCACTCACAACATCAAGAGGTTCATCAGGAAGGAACTTACTGGGATGACACGGTCTAAGCTGATTAATGTGGACCCATTTAAGGGAGCCTTCCCTCTCAGTACTGGACTTCATTCGAATTTGATAAGCAACAGGGGAGGCTTTATCCACAATAGGAAATGGACCGTTCCAGCTAGGTAGAAATTTACAGTCTTTGACCTTATTCTTACCAAAATTGTAGTAGAATACCTTATCGCCAATCTGGTATTCTTTAGAGGTAGTCCTCAAATCATAGTAGGCCTTCCTACCCCTAGCAGCAGTGTCCAAATTCTTTTGGGCAAAGGCAAAGGCACTTTGCAAGTGTTGTCTTAAATGGGCAATAGTTGTAGCAGCAGCGAGATTCACATCATTAGTCCTGTAAAGAAGATGAAGGGGTAAAACCATGTCCCTACCTGTCATCATCTCAAAAGGGGACACACCAGTAGCACGATGACGCGTGGCTCTGATAGCCATCAGGACCAAGGGCAGTTTGATGTCCCAGTCCTTCCCAGAGGAAGAAACATACTTTTTCAAGATACTGATGATAGTTTTGTTTACTCTCTCCACTTGTCCAGAGGATTGTGGACGGTAAGCAATGTGGACTTTGGCCTTCACACCTAGTACCTTCCACAGATGCTTAATGACTTGTCCCGTGAAGTGGGAACCCTGGTCGGATTCCACTCACATGGGGAGGCCCCACCTGCTGAAAACATGGTTTAACAACAAGGTGGCCGTGGTCTCGACGGTACAGTTGGGTGCTGGGATGCACTCGACCCACTTAGTAAATAAGCAGGTAACTGTCAACCCACAATCCGCTACCTTGGCGTTACACTGGATCAACAACTGGATCTGAAAACCCACATAAGAAACACAGTAAAAACAGTATACATGAAAATAAGGACCCTAAAACATCTCCGACCGCTGCTTGACTTCAGCGACTACCGTTCGATCTATCAGGCATTAATATTACCACATTTCGACTATGCCAACGTAATTCTACACGGTCTCCCTCAAGCAACACTGGCTCCTCTCCAGCTTGCAATGAACACTGCGGCAAGAGTACTAACAGGGGCTTCACGGAGAGAGCACATAACGCCAGTACTGATGAACCTCCATTGGCTACCAGTTCAAGCAAGAATCCGCCACAAAGTTCTAACCTTAACTTTCAAAGCCGCAAACACCCTGACCCCCACAGCCCTCAGCAAGATGATACATAAAGTACCACAGAACAGAAACAGAAGACCCATGATGCAAAACACACTAGAGGTCCCAAAAGTAATAACAAAATGCACAAAAGCAACGACAAATAGGGCCTTTACGATTTACGCACCCAGAGCATGGAACGCTCTCCCCACCTCTATTCGAAACATCACTTACCTAATTGACTTCAGGAAAGCACTAAAGCAGCACCTATTCACCACATACTACCCTCAATCCAGCACTAGTAATCATACATATGCCCCCTCAGACAATCACTCATTGCAATTAAACAATCAGACTCAGCATGAAAAAGGATAATCAACTGATCGCTCAGAAGATACCCACTGAAATGGAATCAGGACCCCCAGTGTAAATAAGATGTAGATATGTTATACAATGTACATAGTTCCCCCCAGTTACTTCCAAGTTGATCTCCTGTTTATTGTAAATGCAACTCAGGGTTCCTGTGTTGTATGGTTGATGTTGAATGTAAACCGCTCTGATCTAAAATAGAGCGGTATAGAAGAACTGTTAAATAAAATAAATAAATAAATAAATAAATAAATAAATAAATATTTGTTGCCTCGAGAGGATCGGGGCACGGGGCCGATCCAATCAATCTGGAGATCAGACCAAGGCATGGTCAGACCTCTGTTTCTCAAAGGTGCTCTATGAGAAGGAGCTGCAGGTTGAAATCTGCAACAGGTCAGACAATCTTTAGTATACGATTGTACATCTTGGTACATGTGGGGCCAGTAGGCCACTTGTTTCAACGTTTCATAGGTTATTCGGTCACCTCTATGACCGGCACAAGGTGCATCATGCGCGTGCTGTAACATGACTCCTCGGAAGGCCCGAGGTACCACCCATTGCACAATACCATGCTTACTCGTCTGTATCAACAGATCTTTCTGGAGATGGAACATGTCCTTGGAGATGTAGAGGATCCTCAATTCCTCATCGTCCTGACAATCCTCCAGAGTTAATGGGTGTTCCTTGGGGTTCTGCAGAAAAAGGTAGAAATGTCCAAGAGTAGGATCTTGCTTCTGGGCTTGCACGAGGTCGAGATCTGTGCTCTCACCACACCATTGAACCACAGGGGGCATGGTGGATAATTGAGCTTGTCGCCGGGTAACCGCCGTCACAATTTGAAGCCCATTGGTCTCGGGAGCCTCCAACTGCCAGAGGTCTCCAGAGACAGCACCCTCCTTGGCAAGCTGATCAGCTAGATCATTTCCAATCTTGTCAGGGTTATCAACACGGGAGTGACCTTTCACTTTCTTCCAGTAGATGGTCATGTCATTTTCATGAGCTACCTTGTCCAAGGCCAGAATCAATCCGGCATGTTTGACAGGTTTCCCTTTGGAATTCAGCATATTGTTAGTTTTCCAAATGGGTAAGTGGGAAACAAAAGTCTGTCGGACGTAGTCTGAATCAGTACAGATGGTTAGGGTGTGAACCCCTCCCTGAGCAGCGGACTGGAGAGCTGCCAGGGCTGCAGCTAGCTCTGCATACTGATTAGTCTTGGTACCCAGACGGTACTTGAAGGGTTCACAAGGGTGGTTCTGGTTCCAAACTACACCTATACCTGCTACCAGTTCATGGTCAGGCTCTCGACGGTAAGCACAACCGTCCACATACACCTTGGGGTAGCCTTTACAGAGGTTCTCATCATAAGGACGATGACGAGAAGGCTCAGGCGTACATGACTCCATATCGGTGTCTAAATTACCCACTAAAGGTTCTCTGGCAGTGCAATCGTGCAATTCAGCCAGGCCCTGTGCGGCGGCATCCTTGTGGTTTTGAGCATACCTGACCTCTAGGGGCCAGCCCTGAAGTGCTAAGGTCCAGGAGACAATGCAACTGTTTGACACTTGTCCCGATTTAATCCGATCACTGCCTAGGTACTTGATGGGTTGGTGATGAGTCTCAACAACCAACCTCTCACCTTGGATATAACTGCGGAAATATTGGAGGGCCCAGACTGTGGACAACAAGGATTTCTCACAGTCAGAGTATTTCCTCTCCACTTCTGTTAAAGCTTTGCTGGCATAGGCAATAACTTTCCTATCTGTGTCATGCATCTGGTACAGAACAGCACTCATAGAGTGATCAGTGAAACCTAGTTCCACGAAGAATTCTCTGACACTCTCTGGATAGGCAAGACAGGGAACTCAACTCAAAGCTGCCTTCAGCTCTTCTAGAGCTGCCTCTTGGTCGGGATTCCATACCCAAGGTTCATCTCTTTTGAGGAGTTTGACCAGGGGTCGGGAAATCTCCGCATATTGATCCACAAATTGGCGTGAATAATTGCAAATGCCCAAGAATGAGCGCAGCTCACTCACGTTGGTCGGACGTTTGAGTTGTTGCAAGGCCGCAATTATCTTCCTTTGAGGCCGCAGTCCCTCAGCAGAAACTTCGTAACCCAAATAATTGAGGGATTTCCGGCACCATTGGCCCTTTGACAAGGACAGCTTTGCTCCCGCAGCTTTCAGTTGCTGGAAAACATGCTCTATTTCTTGCAAATGGTCAGTGAAACTGGTGCTCTTCACCAGAATGTCGTCTACATAGACGAGGGTGCCTCTAGTCTCAGCATCAGGCAAAGCCTTATGCAGGAAAATATTGAAGTCTGCTAGGGCATTCAAATAACCAAACGGTGTCCGATTCCAAGTATATTGTCGCCTACCGAAGGTAAAAGCCAGCTTATGCTGATCTTCTGGATGGACAGGTATAGTCCAAAATCCTGAGGCCAGATCCAGGCTGGTAAAGTACCTTGCACCCTTGATGGTGGCTAAGTTCTGTTCCAGATGTGCCATAGGCCATCTGGATAGAGGTACCTTTTTATTAAGCTGGCGATAGTCCAAAGCTAAGCGCCAGCTAGAATCCTTCTTGATGACAGGCCACAGTGGGGCATTGTAAGTACTGTTGCATTGACGTACAATTCCCTTTTGTTCCAGGGAATTAATGATTTCCTGAACAGATTCATAGGAGGCCAATGGGATTTTATACTGCCTCACAAAGACAGGTTTACTGTTTGGATCCGTAGGAATACGGGTGACATGTAGGTCGGTGAGACCACAGTCATAGGTGTCAGTGGCAAACAGGTACTTGTGACGGTACAGCAGTTCTTTTAATTGGGCCTTTTCTGACTCATCAGTGCAGGCGTCTGCTTCAGCAAGTTTTCCCGCAACCATTTCGTCAAATCCCAGAACAGGTTTGTTTGAGGGTATTTCAACCTTCTCCTCAATCTCATCTTGGAGAGAGGAGACCTGGATGGCTTGGACAGCATGGGGCTCCCCCCCCTGGTGGGTGAGGGAACTAACAGCCTCAACAAGTTTACTTGACAAAATCAGATGGTCAGACTCGAGGTCCACCTGTGAGGTCACAGCACTATGTAGCCAGACAAACTGTAAGGTGAAGAGGCCTCGGGGTGAGGATCGTACACACGCAGGGGTCCCCCCCCCTTCACAGATGTTCCAGGAAACAGGGGCTTCCCCAATAATCTGTAGACTCAATTCCACACTTGGGAACGATTCTCCCACTAGGAATCCCAGGGGTTCGCCTTTCACAAGGTGAATGCGACCTGGATTTGGATTGGTGAGCAATAAGTGTAAGGCGGGAGCTGTGGCCTCCATGCAGGGTATGGGACCCATGGCTAGGCCCAGCTCCTCAAAACGGGAATTTGGACTGAAGAAGACCAAGTTGTCTGAGAAGACATGTCCTCGGGTCACCTGTATCGGCAGGGGACAATCCTGTACCCTCCCAGGTATGTGGGTGTCTTCTGCACAGACCACTTCACAGACTTGAGGGATAGTCTGACCAGCCCGTAGGGATGGGCGGGCACCAGAGAAATCCACCGGATCTCCTTCCATCCTACTCCAGAGGATGTTGTTCACAAAATCCACATAAGTTCCCAGTCGAACAAGGCAATCTGAGCCTAAGGAGAGGGGCACCTCAAGTCCTCTGATGATGGAGAAGGTGTGCCGAAAACCTTTGACCCCAACTTGAAAGGGGAGATTGCAGTAGCCCATTAATGTCTTGAGCCCTTCCCCAGGCACTTGGAACGAAGTCTTCGCTCCCATTACCCAATCAAGGGTAAGCTGTTGTTTGAGCCGATAGAAAAGAGTCTCACTGATGAGGGAGTGGTCACAGTGGGGTAATAGGTAGGCCCTTTCCTTTTGGGACATGCCCACCTGCACATATATAGAGGGACCTTTCTCAGCCGAGAATATGTCCGTCAGTCTCCTAGGGTGATCTAGGCAGTGATGGGATGGAGGAGGGGTTTGCACCTCACAACCTTCCACAGGTTCCTTCAGGAATATCTGCAGGCAGTCAGTATCAAGGACAATAGAGGTCTATAAATTAATGAGTGGAACGGATAAACGTGGATCAATTGTTTACGCTATCAGAATATAGAAAGACTAGGGGACATGTAATGAAGCTACAGGGTAAACTATTTAAGACAAATAAGAAAATATTTTTTCACTCAACGTGTAATCAAACTCTGGAATCTGTTACCGGAGGATGTAGTAAGGGCTGTTAGTATAGCTGGGTTTAAAAAAGGTTTGGACAAGTTCCTGGAGGAAAAGTCCATAAACCACTATTAAAAAGGGACCCAGGATATCAATGCTTGACCCAGTACAAGCATTGTGGAACCTGTGTCTTTTGGGGATATTGCTAGGTACGTATGACCTAGATTGGCCACTGTTGGAAACAGGATACTGGGCTTGATGGACCTCGGTCTGACCCAGTATGGCATGTCTTATGTTCTTATGTTCTTAATGTTAGCTACTGAACCCACTGCAATGGAAACCACGTCGCTGATGCCCTGATCCTCATCTCCAGCCCTTTCATACTGGAGCTGAAGGATTTGGGGATCAGCTGACCTCTGGAAATTAATCCTGATGGACTTGTTTGTGCGTTCCACCGAACAAGGACCACTGACTCTGCTGTCATGTTTTACCCTAGCATAAGGTATGGGATGTGTGACCTGTGTCCAGATCACTTCCTGGACGTAGTCCAGAATGGGGCGTAACCGTTTCAGGAGCTCATTGCCAATCAAGAATTCTTCCCCAGAGCACTTAGTAATGATGACAGGATGTTTCACCTGTAATTTTCCAATTTGGAGGTTAAGCCAGACCTGCCCCATAGACTCTATGGGCTGATTCCCATAAGCTGCGAGTGACAAATCACTGGGTGTGACGTGTAGGGTCCTCTGACTCCCCAAGGAAGCAGTGAGTCTATCAAAGAGACTCGAGGTAATCAGGGTAGCCTCAGAGGCTGAATCTATCAGGCCCTCACAGAGAAAAGCCTGCTGAATTGTAACAGGAACAGTGTACCTCTGTCCTTTTGGCTTGAGTTTACCCAGAAAGTACTTGTGCTTCCTGATGATGTCAAAGGCTGGACCCTCGCTGTCCATTGCGGGACTGTCACTCTGTGTCCCTGGGGTGGCATCTACAGCTGGCTGCACCTGTGCAATAGTGACCTGTGGGACAGAAACAAAGTCGGTTAGTCATTCAGTCGTATTAGAAGGGGAAGAGGAGTCAACCAGTTCCTCCTCTGGCTTCTGAGGCTTTGCTCGTGGCTTAGGAGGCGCACTACTAGCAGGAGCCTCCTGTGAGGAGCTGAATGCAATGGTAGCCTTCATCATATCTGTCAGCTCGCTTATTCTCTTCTCCAGTTCCAGGTATTTGTCAAAACCGGGCTTTCTCTTCCAGTTCCGGTTCTGTGGAGTGAAACGCTGATTCCCAGAGCGCTGCTTAGACCCAGATGACTGGTTATTCTGGGGTGGCCTGGGAGGATTCTGTGGAGCAGAAGGAGAAGAGTTATTTTCTAATGAAAGGGTAGATTTTACAGCACTAACACAATGTTTTGGCTCTCTGGCTTTGCTGGGAGCCCTGACTGTGCTGCCAGTATTGGTTGCTCTCATGTTGGGAACAGCTTCCCAAATCCACTCAGCATGTTCTATCACACGTGACAGGGGTTCGTGACGCTTGTCAGACATATAAGGTTTAATAGATGGAAGGAGCAGCTGACAGAAAAGATTACGAAACTCCTGATGGTGTTCTATTGTTTCCCAAGAAGGGTCACTCTGGAAGAAGGTCTGCCTAAGTCTGTAAGCAAACTCTCGGGGTGTTTCATTTTCCCTATGAGTCATACTAAATGCTGCCTGCTTTGCAGCAATATCATCAGGGTATGGCCCATAATGTTTCTTTAGTGCCTGTTCAAAAATGACAATGTCCTTCTTTTCATCGTCTGCCATGGCCCGAATGAATTGCTGACAAGGCACATCAAAGGACCATGGAAGATACAGAACCATGTCCTTCCCCCTGGTAATGTTCAGTGCCCGAAAGGCATCTTTGACTGCAGCTAAATGTTCATTTATGGTGGCATGACCAGTTTTCTCAAAAGGAGTGACCATGCTCCGCAAGGTCTTGATGATTTGTAATTGTGCGACAGAAGCACCTTCATTTGTGTGTTTTCCTTGCAGGACACGGGAGCATAAGGGATTTTGCGTCCCTTCAGCTCCCTCTGGTGGTCGCTGCTGGTACAGTTTGCCATCACTAGGGAGACTTCTCACCCCCCCTCCACCGCTCCCTGTATGGGGAGGGGTCGAGAGTAGGGTGTTTCACGCCGCCCTGTTTCTCTCCTGTGCTCATGCGCTGATGGGAGAGAACTGACTCTGTTCTGGAAAAGCTGCCGTTCTACACTGGGCAGGGTTTCCAGTGGCAAACTGCCGTCATCTACCCTCTGGTACTTCGAGAAGCCTAGAGGGCTGAAATTATCCCTGTACTCTGTCTCATTACCCTGAGCGGTGGACACACACGCCAATTCAAAACAGTCAGCTCTTAACTGCTGGATTTCTAGGTTAACTCTCTGCATTTCCTGCCCACATTCCTGACGTGCAGCAGCAAGCTGTCTCTCGAGACTAGTCGTTCGCTGTTTTGCTGCAATCAGAGCAGACTCTACAGACTCGAGCTCAGCTATCAAAGCACTCTCACGCTGCTCATAAAGAGAAGTGTCCGCTTTTAACCTCTTGGTTTGGGCGGCTAATTCAGTTCTACAAACTGTCAGAAACTGTAATTCCTTTTGATCCTGTTCACCCCGCTTCTTAAGAGCGGAAACCTGAGCCACTAACTCTTGGCATCGCAGACACCACAGGCTACTAGTACCTGGTGAAAAGAGGCTACTGCTAGCCCGTTTGGTTGCCCCAGCCTGAAGTTTGTCAACTTGATGACGTAATCCAGCACTCTCCTGTTCACACTGCTTAGCTGTCTCCTTAGCACACTGTAGATAACTGTGAGCTGTCCGTAGATCAGACTCTAGCGATTCAGATTTAGTTTGCAGGTGACATAATGCC
The DNA here is from genome assembly GCA_033557465.1 of Ichthyophis bannanicus. Classification (NCBI taxonomy): domain Eukaryota; kingdom Metazoa; phylum Chordata; class Amphibia; order Gymnophiona; family Ichthyophiidae; genus Ichthyophis; species Ichthyophis bannanicus. The sequence goes on from CM066032.1 coordinate 1,325,222,516, forward strand.
TTCTGCAGTTTGTCAGTAAAAATATGCAGCACACAGGCATGTTCGGCTACCATATCCACTGGTAATTTAGCCTTATGAGCAAGAAGCCGGTCTAGGAACTCACTGAAAAAGCTATCAGCCCTAACAAGCTCTTGCGTATCTGTTGTAAGGCACTTAGAAATTCTTTCAATGTGGTCGGCAGTGGTATCTTTCGACCAACACAGGGAAGCTAATTTCTGGAATGCCAAATCAACCTTATCTGCGTGAGCCATCGTAAATCAATAGCTGACTGTCTGTAAAAACAAACACAGGGCACTGCTAGAATTACTCTAATGCAGAGAGCCTGTAAGGTGGGTTCCAAAGCCGTCTCAATGACAATGCTCTCTGGCCACAAAAACCTCAGCATAAACAGCTGCTTTGACCACAATAGGACAATGCAGAAATATTACACAAATTCTGATAGGCGTAGCACATTCAGAAATACTCATCCCGGACGAGCCCCCATGTGTAGGGTATAGTAGTAGCACAAAAATAAGTTAGACTCTCTGTTGTCTAGGGGAATATGGCTACTATCCCAGCCCAAAGTTCGGTGAGTTATTCTGGCAATGAGCCACGAAAGAAGTCTGGTCTGCAGATATATATATATATATTAGACTTTATTATAGGCAACCAAATAGAAAAATATACACACACACATATGGCTAATTAGAAACATGAGGTAGCAATTTGTTATAGTACAGATATACAATTGGACAACGTAATAAATCACAGATTAGTAACCAGACGTCACTGATTCGCTCTGCACTGAGGAAAAGCAAGAAATATATTGCTAACCCCTTTGCCCATCCAGGAGAGGAGAGATAAGCCAGTAGCTTAGCTCCGTCGGCACTCAGAAGCAGCTTCGTTCAAGGAGGTAGCTGTTAGCTACTGCAGGCTCCAGCCACGTCACAGGCGAGCCGCAGTAAGTCCGAACCGGAGGTATCTGTGAAAGTCTTATCTCAGACCTGTGGAGGACGGCCTAGCCCACACTTAGTGGCCGTCCTGCGGAAGGGTCAGGTCGCAGGAATCAGGTACGCAGTGCACAGCAGAGAGGAACCAGTGCAGGAGTCTGTATGAACAGGTGGGAAAAGCCCCCAATTCTCTCTCTCACTACTAAAGTTTCCAGCGCAGAATGCAGAATTCTGTGTAAGAATCCTCCGTCATAGGTCCGATGATTGGTTGGCACCAGGCAGTCTGAGGTGTTCTCAGCGAATCAGGAGGTAGATGATGAGCAGCTTCTTGCAAACAAAGGAGCTATAGTGAAATCAGGCAGAGGCAACAGTATGTAACTTCTGGGCATGTACCAGTGTCCAAGGCCAGCCACGGACAATAGCTTCTGTATGCACACTTAGAAACGCTGCCCCAGCAGTTGCTTGAAGGCCGTTTGTAGCTGAACACAGCAAAAGTGAAGTGAAGAATCCATCTTGTCTGTGCAGTTTGGTTCAGGCCTGAGTTGCTGAGCAGGCCGGAGATTTGCATGTAGAATTGCAGGGGTACCAGCCCTACAGACCTAGACTCTGCCTCACAGCTGTGGCAGAAGCCCGCTGAGGAGACAATGCTCTCTGGGATAGTGAGCTGAAAAGGTAAACTGCTACACTTTCTCCCTTAAGGCATCACTGTGACCACTATGCCTTTGGCCCATAGCCTAGCCTTAAGGTATTTGCTTGGCTTTATTTTCCTTTCCTTTTATTATATTTACTGTCACTGAATGAAAAAAACAAGAAAGTAAAACTATCCTTAAAAGCATTCAAAATCTAAACAAAACGAGACTAAGAGGCAAGATGGTGGCAGGAGCTGGTGTCGGCGGAGCAGCTCTGCTTTGATCAAGTTCTGTTCCCTGGCAACCGGTCTTCTGTGCTCGTTTTTGCTAAGGGGCAGAGGAAGAGGAAACAGGCTGACCTACCCTTGGGGTTCGGCGGTTTCTTCTGTGGCTGGCTAGAAGACTTGATTCCTGCGGTTTTGTTCCCTCCTTTTCCTGGAGTGGCGTCTTTGATAGCAGTGCCGGAGATTTCGGCATTGCTGACCATATCGGGCGTGGTTCTTTCCCCAGATCAACGTGCCTCTTGTCATGTAGAAGACCCTTCTGAGCCTATGGAGATAGGGAGAGAAGAGGATTTCGTTTCAGAAACTGACAGGCAGTCAGAGCACATGGCTCAATGTTTTCAAGGAAAAGGTAAACAAAAAGAGTCACGAGCTGAACAGGCACGCCCATGCTGTAACGTATCCCCAAGCTCAGGAGTTAATGAGAAACACGTGGTTGGGGGAGGGGCAGAGCTAAGCCCTTAGAAGCAGGATTATAAAAAGTGGTCATTAGATTTGACCAGGGGAATGGGGAGGAAGAGAAGGAGCAGGAGTTCCGAGGGAGAGACGCCAGGACAAGAGCAAAGACAAAGGCAAGGGATCCGGCAGGGTATCAAGCAAGGGAGCACGCTGACCAAAAGGAGTCAAGGAGGAGTAAGGACCCAGAAAGCCGAAGCCCAAAAGCCAGGTGTGAGCAGCACAGAGCCGGTGCCATCCAGTAAAGGCAGGAGGAAGGAGAGACCTCCTGAGAGGCTGGCTTGGGAAAACTCAGAAGCTCCAGGGAGAGAGACATACTGGCATGAGAATGTTTATACGTCTGAGGCAGAAGCTGATAAGCTAAAAGGCAAGAAAACACAACCGGTGTTTGGAACCCTTTCTGACCCAGCAGCACAGAGAATTCCTTCCTCTTTAAAGCCAAAAGGTAGGCTTCACAAATTGTCCAGATTTGAACCTAGTTTCAAAATATTTCCTTGTAGTTGCCAGGAAGTATTAGGCTTCCCAAGCAGCAACTTCAGTATATATGGTACTTTACAGCCCTGCTCATTAGAGTGCTACAAAGGGAAGCCATGTGAAGGCAGAGAAGAAGTTTGTTTTAAAACGCCGTATAGCAACTTGCAGACACACCCAGCTGACGATGACTTAGAAGAGATGCAGATAGATTCTGATATCAGTGACGTAGCAGATAATCAGATGGATTGCACTTTGTCTCTTGCTGACCATATTGAATCTCTCTGCTGAACAATATATTTAGAAGGCTGGGAAAGCAGTAGAAGAAAAGGGGACATTTTCTTTTGTTATGAGTTGTTGTTTGCTTTTGTTTGTATTAAGCACTGCACGTTTTAAAGCCTGAAGCTAAAGAGGTTGGTTACCTTAGTTCCTGAATGTATTCCTTACGCCAATTATATGGCAATTGTCCTAAGTTTTCCACATGCACTTAATCTTCTTGGAAAGGGAAATAAATCCTTGTCATTTGCCTGAAACCACTCGACTACAATTTCTTCTTTTCTCAGAGGGTAAAAGGGACTATTATTCCCATAAGGCATTGCAGGAGCAAATGCCATGCCATACTCCCTGAATTAGAATCCCCAGGCAGACCAACCCTAAGCGCTGGGTTGGCCCCCAGGTGACATTCTCCGTTCCAACTCAGATGTTCTTCTTCGACGGATGGAGTGTTTCCCCCTGGTCTTCCAGAGTGTATTCCGGTGTGGGGAAGTGAAGAGGGCTCCTTGCTGGCATTTTCAACTGTCCCCTCCAGATCCCAGCAGCACTCAGTTGTGGCTTCTGGTTCTGGTGAGACTATCCCCACGGCTGGGCAACAGCTTGTGGTGATGGGAGGAGGGTATCTTTTGGCTATTCAAGGGCTGATAAAACCTGCTGTAATAACATTGGATTTGCTGTGGGAAGCCATAACTACTTTAACTTCATCCCTATCTACAATGGTGGGTATGGTGAATGCTGAATTACTGTTTGTGAAAGAGGCTGTTTCTGCGGCTTCCATGATTCAAGAGCAGCAGGCTGGTTTTGTTTCTCATTTTACAGCAGAGATTGGACACCTTCGGGAGGCCCAGGGGACCCTAATTAAGGACAGAATTCTGATGGCCAGGAAGATGGAATATCTGGAGAATCAAACCTGGAGGAATAACCTTCGGTTGTTGAACTTTCCTAAGTCTCCTGTTTTGTCCCCCCTGGAAATGGTGAGGAAATACTTCCATGAGGTGCTTAAAATCTCGCAGGAGCATTTGCCTCCCCTGACCAGAGCTCAGTATTTGTCCTTGGGTGTTGGGGCTCTAGGTATGGGAACAGGCCAGTCTAATGTGTCCTTTGGGGCAGGGGAGCTAACTGGGATTCTGGAAAGTTCTACTGCGAGAACTACCATGCTTGTGACCTTGGTGTTGGAATCTGATACGGCTTTAATTCTACATTCGTATTTTAGGAATATAAAGGAGCAGTTCTTGGGGTTTCAGGTTTGTATTTTTCCTGACCTCTCTAGGGTTACTCAGGCTAGGAGGAAGGAATTCCTGTCCTATAGGGCTAGGACCCTGTCCTTGGGGGCCACTTTTTTGTTAAAATTTCCTTCTCGATATTATGTTTCTTATCAAGGTAATAATTTTTTTTTTTTTGAGCCCAAGCAGCTCTGGGACTTCCTTACTGCTAGGGAGGCTATTGAAGTTTCTGTGATTTCCCGTTTGGCTGATGTGTAAGTCTCGGCCTGCTTATTGTATAGAATTTATTTTAATTTTTTTTTCTTGGAGCCTGTTTCTCAATGATAGTGTTCTAAATACAGTCAAACCTCGGTTTTCATGATTAATCCGTTCAAAAAAGTCTGACTAAAACCGAAACGGACTAAAACCGAAGCAAGATTTCCCATAAGAAATAATGTAAATTCAATTAATCCGTTCCAGACACCCAAAAATATTGACAAAAAATACATTTTATAGAGAATAACTATCTTTTTACATACAGAAAACAATGAGAAATACATATAAATGACTAATGAAATGGATAAATGAGCATGTAACATCACTTTTACCTTTATTGAAGACTTTTGTTGGCATATGGGACGCACTCCAGCCAGCTCCAGCTGCTCTCCCCTCTGGGGATCGAGCAATCACCACCAGCAGCGGAGGTGGGAACAGCCATCTTGGCCGTCTGCACAATCGGGGCTCCAGCCTGCCTTTTAACTTAGCAGCCATCACACCCAGTTACCAAGCTCACAGTGTCAGGAGAGGTAGTGCCAATGTCAGCAAAAGTAAGGGCACCAGAAAGAGGACAGTGCCCGAAGTCACACCAGCCTGTAGGGCAGCCACTCCTACACAGTGTCGGGAGAGGTGGAGAGGCAGTGTCAGCCAAGCAGCAGGCAGTTGAGAAACAGTGGGACAGAGAGTCTTAGGCTGCCTCCGGCCCCCCTAAGGTAGTAGCCTGACACAGGTGAGAGTCAGAGAACAGCGTGGGGCTGTGCCAGCAGGAGCCTGCAGCTGCAGACTGCAAGGTTTCAAGGAGAGGCCGCGTGTGCAGGCCTGCAGGACACCCAGAATCCAATCGGGAGGGCAGGGGCCCCGGCGGGAGACTGGGCCGCCAAGGAGAAGCAGATTCGGTCACCAGCTCCTGTCCCGGTTCAAGGGATGTGCAGGGGAAGAGGCAGCAGGCAGACGTCAATCGGGGGAGAGTCCGGGGCAGGAAGCAGTTTCGGGCAGGCCACGCTGGAGCGTTGAACTCCTCGGCTCCCCAGAGGTCCCGCAGAATCGCTGGCTCAAGCTCCGTGGGAGATCGCTGGCTCACGCTAATCCATGGCAGGTACGGGGGGGGGGGGGTAAAATGCTGTACGAAAACCGAGACAACGTACGAAAACCGAAACAAAATCTTGATGAAAAAAGTCAACGAAAACCGAATCGTACGAAAACCAGGGCATACGAAAACCGAGGTTTGACTGTAGTTGATGCATATATATTTTTTCCTTTTGGAGATATTTCTGATGTTGTAATTTAAGTGTGTATCTTTTTCTGAATTCATGGATTGTTTGAATGTTGATATGAAATGCAAATAAATAATTCAAAATCTAAACAAAAAAGCAAAACTATTCCTAAAAGCACTCTATCTCCTAATCCTGCCCACAGCGCCTTCTCATGCCCGTAGAAAAAAAAATAAATCATGAGGGAATGGAAGCCCTGTGTCTGGTACGTCCCCGGTGCCCCTACATGTGGCTGAAAGTGCAACTTAAAATGGCAGCGGTTCCCGCTCAAGCCGGGAAGAAAGAGTAGTTACTCACCTGTAACAGGTGTTCTCCAGGAGCAGCAGGAATCAGTCCTCACATATGGGTGTCATCGGCGCCGATGAAGCCCCAGCGGAACATTTCCCCAGCTTTCCATGAAAGCCTTTGGGAATGCTGGCATGCATGCGCGGTTCCCTTCCCGCCTAAAGGTGCCATCTTACCTCAGTCAAACGACATAGCTAAGAACAGCACACAAAATGTAAAAAACAAACTATGTACAACTGCAACTCCAAGGGGAGGAGGGAGGGTTGTGAGGACTGATTCCTGCTGCTCCTGGAGAACACCTGTTACAGGTGAGTAACTACTCTTTCTCCAGGACCAAGCAGGAAGTCAGTCCTCACATATGGGTGACTCCCAAGCTCTGGGCTACTGAGGAACCCAAGCAGAACAATAGGACTCCCTCTAGTCCCAGCATCAGAGAAAAACTTTTCAAGGACACAACCTCCACCGGTAGCCCAACAGAGGGCAGGAGGACAGGAGTTGCCTAAACCTCAAAGAGATTCCGGAGTACTGCGTGGCCAAAAGCACTGTCCCTACGGGACTCCCTCTCCAGACAGTAATGGGCTGCAAAAGTCTGGCTTGAAGACCAAGTTGCAGCCCTGCAGATGTCTACCAAGGGCACAGAGCGGAGATGAGCCACTGAGGCAGCCATTGCCCTGACCCTACCCTGCAAAGGAAGGTCAGCCGCCTTGTAAGCCCAGGTGATACAGTCAGCCACCCAGATGGACAAGGTACACTTAGACACAGCCAACCCCAACTTATTGGGGTCAAAGGAGAAACGCATCTGGAGCTATCTTCAAAGGATGTGGTTGCCTGGAGCAGAACTTGGACAGTTGCTTGTTCAGCAGACTGGCAAAAAGATCTATCCAAGGGAGACCCCACTTCAGGAATATCTTCTGAACGACCAAGGGATGCAGCTGCCACTCGTGAGGCTGCTGAATTCTGCTCAACCGGTCGACTAGGCAGTTTTCCTGGCCTGGAAGGTACACCGCCCTGAGAAACATGTTGTGCTTCAGGGCAAAGGAACAAAGGTCTTGAGTCTCTCGACAAAGGAGCTTTGACCCAGTCCCGCCCTGCTTGTTCACATAAAACATGGCTACCTGGTTGTCTGTTTGAATCAAGACTGAGCGGTGAGCCAGGGCCGGAGAAAAAGCCTTGAGAGCTAAGCGGATAGCTCGAAGTTCCAGGAGATTGATCTGTTGGGCTGCCTCCCAGGGAGACCAGAGGCCTTGAGTGCACTTGTCCAGACAATGAGCACCCCAGCCCTGCAAAGAGGCGTCGGTGGTGAGGACCACCGAGTGTACTGGCATCTGGAAGGGCATCCCTTTCAGCAGATTGGGTGGATGTAGCCACCAGGTGAGGCAGGTCAAAAGGGGTCTGGACACTCTTATCCTGTCGCTGAGGCGGCCTGTGGCCTGAGACCACTGATTGCGAAGGCACCATTGTGCAGGCCTCATATGGAGCCTGGCATTGGGAGTCACCTGCACATTCGAAGCCATGTGGCCCAGGAGCCTGAGGCAGAGTCTGGCGGAGACCAGGGACCTGTTTAGAAACTGTTTGGCCATGTCCATCGGCAGGGGACATCGACCAACTTGTCCTGAACCCATGGCTCGAGGTCCGATGACTGCAGCCACACCTGGCGTCGAGCCGCGATGCCGGCAGCCGCTACTTGGGCTGAAGCCTCAAAGCCATCGTAGGCGGCGCAGGAAATGAACTTGGAGCATTCCCGAATCCCCGAGGACAAGGTCTTAAATCTCTGCAAGGGTTCCCCGGAGAGACCAGCAGAGAATCCGGCCAACTCCTTGGCCAGGTCTCGCAAGTACATGCCCATGTACAGCTGGTAAGACTGGATACGGCAAGCAAGCATGGACCCCTGGAAGCACTTTCTACCGACGCCATCGAGGTTGCGGGCCTCCCTGCCGGGGGGGGGGGGGCACCGCAGAGTGCATCTTCTGGCTCTTAAGACGATGCATGGCCGATTCCACAACCATGGAATGGTGTGGTAGTTGTGCTTTCTGGAAACCAGGGCTTTTGCGGAGTCGATACATAGAATCGACTCGCTTGCTCAGAACCGGCGCCGAGGCCGGTGCCTCCCACATCCGGAAGAGGAGCCGTTCCAGCATCGGAGGAACCGGGACAGTAAAGGCCTCCTTCGGAGGAGAGTCGTACTGCAGAGCACCGAGCTCCTTGGCTCGAGGCTCTTCCTCGGGATCGGCAGGGATAGCCAGGGCAGCGGCCATATCCCGTACGAACTCCGAGAACCTAGTGTCCTCCGGAGGGGATCTACTCTGGAGCTCAGACTGCGGTGAGTCCGACGGGACGCACCGAGTCTTAAAAGTATCGGGAGATTCCTCGTCCTCCGTCTCCCAGGCGGACTCATCTGAGGAGGAGACAGGGTCCGACCCCGCGGGGCCCCGAGGCACCCGCCCCGACGCTGGGGGCACTGGCATCGACACCTTCAGTCCCGAATGGGAGGTCGAGGGAGACCTCGACCGAGGACGACTTCGAGCCCCGAGGGTCTCGAGTATCGGCTCGGTCTCCGGGGTTGACTTCGAAGTCGACAACCCGGTGGTCGGGGCAGATGCACCAGACAGGCTGGCCATCAGTGCCCGCTGCTGCTCCTCCATGAAGGCAGACAATCTGCACTCCAAGGCTGTCATCCTGAGACTCAGCTTGGGAGACGCAGCAGCCACCTACTCGGGCCCCGGCGGTGCCGGGCCCGACGTCGGCTCTCTGGGAGGAGAGTCCACGAGGACTACGGGGCTTAAATGTCCAGCAGACTCCGGCTCCACGCGAGGGACTTTTGCAGGCTTCTCCTGATCCACGGGCCCGGGACAGCGGTCGGGGGTCTTAGACCTGGCCCTTGAGGGTTCAGGGACCTCCTCTGACGCCGCCCTCGCGAGCCGCTTCTTCCTCTTGCGTTCCCGGTCGGGGGACCCCCTGTCCGAGGAGCTTCGATGGTGCTCGGGATCGGAATCCCGAGATGTCGAGGCCTCAGAAGAGGTCCGGGATCGGCCAGAGGCAGAGTCCGAGAAAAACCTTTCCTTCTGATGTTGCCGACTTTTTAGTGCCTTGGAAGACATCTTCCCACATGGCCCGCACGACTTGGGGTCGTGGTCAGGGCCGAGGCACCGAAGGCAGCAGTCATGTGTGTCAGTGAGAGACATAAGTTTCTTACACCGATCACTCTTTTTGAAACCACTGGAAGCCATCGTGGAAAAAAGGGCCGCAGCGAGGTCAAACGACCGGCCTTCCAGGGAAAAATTGAAAAAAGGGCGCGAACGCCAGCCATGAAGGGCTAAAACTGAAAAAGAAATAAACGGGCTCGATACCGGTGTACCGAACCCGGCGGGAGGGGAACAGACGTCGAACCGGAGAAAAATAGCAAAAAATCGCCGAAGAAAAAATCACTTTTATCCAAGAGAACAGGACACACGTCCGATGGGCTTCTCAGAAAAAAAGAGACTGAGGTAAGAAGGCACTTTTAGGTGGGAAGGGAACCGCGCATGCATGCCAGCATTCCCAAAGGCTTTCATGGAAAGCTGGGGAAATGCTCCGCTGGGGCTTCATGGGCGCCGATGACACCCATATGTGAGGACTGACTTCCTGCTTGGTCCTGGAGAAATTGCCCTCTGCAGCACTCTCTGGCATCTGCCCCCAGGCCCCCAAACCACACCCTCCACCAAAACAACTGTTTTAATATAAGAACATAAGATATGCCATACTGGGTCAGACCAAGGTCCATCAAGCCCAGTATCCTGTTTCCAACAGTGGCCAATCTAGGTCATAAGCACCTAGCAGTTTCCCCAAAAGACACAGGTTCCACAATGCTTGTATTGGGTCAAGCAGTGATATCCTGGGTCCCTAATAATGGTTTATGGACTTTTCCTCCAGGAACTTGTCCAAACCTTTTTTAAACCCAGCTACACTATCAGCTTTTCCTACATCCTCCAGCAACAAATTCCAGAGTTTGATTACACGTTGAGTGAAAAAATATTTTTTCTTATAAGTCTAAAGCACAGTTACTTACCTGTAACAGGTGATCTCTGGGAACAGCAGGAATTAGTCCTCACATATGGGTACGTCGGAACCGACGGAGCCTGCGCGGGAAAGCTCCCCAGCTTCCCAGAAAGGAAGCTTTTGGGGCCTCCCACAGCGCATGCGCGCTGCCTTCCCGCCTTCCTGACCAACTCTCCTCAGTTCGAGTTTAAAGCTGAGACAATAGAGAGAGGAAAGGAAAGAGAGAGAGAGAGATACAACTCCTAGGGGAGGTGGGTGGGTTGTGAGGACTAATTCCTGCTGTTCCCAGAGATCACCTGTTACAGGTAAATAACTGTGCTATCTCCAGGAACAAGCAGGAATGAGTCCTCACATATGGGGACTCCCTAGCTAAGATGCCGGGGAGATCCCCTTTCAAAGGTTCTTCATCTTCCTATGGATCTCAGGCATCCATTCAGGGAAGGTGGGCAGGAGTTGTTTAAGAATGGAACAGGTGTCTGAGGACAGCCTGACCAAACAAGGCATCCGGGCGGGAGTCCTTGTCCAAGCAGTAATGGGCTGTGAAGGTATGAACTGAGGCCCAGGTGGCTGCTCGACAGATCTGATCGATGGATACAGAATGAAGATGAGCCATAGATGTGGCCATGGCTCTCACATTGTGAGCTGTGACATGGCCTTCCAGAGAAAGGTTCTTACTCTGGTAAGCAAAAGAAATACACTGAGCTATCCAATTGGACAGTGTTCTTTTTGAGACTGGAAGTCCTAAATGAGAAGGATCAAAAGCAACAAAAAGTTGAGAAGACTTTCGATGTTGCTGTGTCCTGTGGATGTAAAAGGCAAGAGCTCTTTTACAATCTAACGTATGTAGGTTCCTCTCTGCACTGGATGCATGAGGAGCTGGAAAAAAGACAGGTAGATATACCTCTTGATTAAGATGAAAAGGTGAGACCACTTTAGGCATAAAGTGAGGATTTGTCCTAAGGACTACCTTATCATGATGGAACCTTGTATAAGGTGGATTAGCCACTAAAGCCTGTAGTTTACTGATGCGGCGAGCAGAAGTGATTGCAATAAGGAAAATGACCTTCCAGGAAAGAAATTTCAAGGAGGTAGTGGCTAAGGGTTCAAAGGGTGGCTTCATAAGCTGACCAAGAACCACGTTTAAGTCCCATGCCACCGGAGTAGGCCGAATGGGAGGTTTAGTTAAAGTTAGACCTCTCATAAATCTTGCAATAAGAGGATGAGAGGAAACAGGTTGTCCATTGATAGGCTGAAGAGATGCTGCAATAGCACTCAAATGGACTCTTACAGAATTTGTTTTAAGTCCTGCATTGGAAAGATGCAGGAGATATTCGAGTAAAGAATTCAAAGGCAGTGCTAGAGGGTTAAGACCCTTTCCAGCACACCAAATGGAAAATCTTTTCCATTTAAAAGCATAAGAACGCCTGGTTGAAGGTTTCCTAGAGGAATGGAGGATATCCTTCACCTGTTGAGAAAGATTGACGTCTTGAAGGTCTAGGCCTTCAGTAACCAAGCTCTGAGGTGAAGGGACTTGGGGTTTGGGTGCCACAAAGTCCCCTCCTCTTGAGACAGAAGGTCTGGAGCAGCTCCCAGATCCAGGGAGGGTGCCTGGGAGAGATGCAGAAGTAGAGGGTACCACACTTGGCGTGGCCAGCGTGGAGCTATGAGGATCATAGATCCTTGATCCCTCTGAAGTTTGAATAGAGTCTTGAGAATCAAAGGAATGGGTGGAAAGGCATACAGGAAGGCCTGACCCCAATGAAGGAGGAAGGCATCCTTGGCCTGAGCTCCCTGACACGGAATTCTGGAACAGAACCGGGGAAGTTTGGCATTGCACGGACTTGCAAAGAGGTCTATGTCCGGGGTTCCCCATTTCTGAAAGATTCTGAGTACCTGATCCATGTGCAGGGACCATTCGTGTGGAAGCAGAACTCGACTGAGTCTGTCTGCCCAAGAGTTTTGGATTCCTGGGAGGTATACTGCCAGGAGATGGATCTGATGCTCTCTGGTGAAAGCCCACAATTTTAGAGCTTCGTTGCAAAGCGACAGAGAGCCAGTCCCTCCTTGTTTGTTTATGTAGAACATGGCTACTTGATTGTCGGTATGAACAAGGACTGTCATGTTGATAAGGAGGGTATGAAAGACCTTGAGAGCAAGGAAAATTGCTCGCAGCTCCAAAAGGTTGATATGAAGGGTGGTCTCCTGTGGAGACCAAGTGCCCTGAGTGGAGAGGTCTTGTAGATGAGCTCCCCAACCTGTTTGGGAGGCATCTGTATTGAGAGTTGCTTGGGGTAACAAAGGTTGGAAGGGGGCCCCCAACAACAGATTTTGAGTGGATATCCACCATTGGAGAGACCAAAAAAGACGTTTTGAGGTTGCTATTTGGTCTGAGAGAGCTCCTGATGCTTGGGTCCACTGGGTGGACAAAGTCCATTGAGCTGCTCTCATATGTAGTCGAGCATAAGGCACCACATGAACTGTGGATGCCATGTGGCCTAGCAGTTGTAGCATCTCCCTGGCAGTCAAGTGCACTAGACGGTGACAATGGGCCTGGGGGAGATAGGCCCTTGCAGTGGTGGTATCTAGCCATGCCCCTATGAATTCTAGGGACTGAGTAGGGGTGAGTTGAGACTTTGGCAGATTGATGACAAGTCCCAGAGACTGCAGTATGCGTCTGGTGTGGTCCAGGGAAGTCTGAGCCTCGGACTGAGATGGAGCTCGGATGAGCCAGTCGTCCAGGTATGGGAAGACAAAGATTCCCAGAGTGTGTAGAAATGCAGCTACTATTGCCATGCATTTGGTGAATATCCTTGGAGCAGAGGCTAGACCGAAGGGAAGTACTCTGTATTGGAAATGTTTTCCCTGGAACAGAAACCGTAGGAATTTTCTGTGGGATGGATGGATGAGTATATGGGTGTACGCATCCTTGAGATCTAGAGAACAAAGCCAGTCCTGACTCTGTAGGTAGGGAAGGAGAGTGCCTAGAGAAAGCATTTTGAATTTCTCCTTGTACAGAAATTTGTTCAATTCTCTGAGATCCAGAATGGGTCTGTACCCCCCTGTTTTCTTGGGAATGAGAAAATAAGGGGAGTAAAAACCTGACCCCTGTTGAGGAAGAGGAACCTCTTCTATTGCCTTTTGGGCGAGAAGAGTGGTCACCTCCTGACCCAACAGGTACAGGAGAGATGGCGGAGAATTGAATTGTCTCACCATGGTATGGGGAGGAAGGCTGGAGAAATATAGCTTGTAGCCCTCTCTGATGATAGAGAGGGTCCACTGCTCTGATGTGATTTGTTCCCATCTGGGAGCAAAATGAGTTAACCTTCCTGGAATGGTGAGAGGCTCTGGTTGTTGCAGAGCCAGAAAGGTTACGTTCTCTAGAATCAAGTCAAAAACTCTGAGGGGGTTGGGACTGCTGAACTGTAGCAGCCCCTGTAGACTTTGTTCTGGCCTGTTTAGATTGCTGACGCTTAGGAGTAAAGCGAACTTGGGAAGATTGCTGGCCAGTATTTGTGGAAAATCTGGTCTTTTTATAGAAAGGCTTCTTAAAAAGTTTTTTCTTGGCAGGGGTAGAGGTAGACTTAGAAAGTCTATCTAAAGCAGCATTCTCTGCATCCATTTGAGTGGCTTTGATTTGCCACTCCTTGCCAAACAGATTTTCACCTGTACAGGGCAGATTGCCCAAGCCTTCTTGTACCCAGGGTTCCAAATCAGAGGCCTGGAGCCAAGCATGTCTGCGAGCAGCTATAGCAATTCCAGAGGCTCTGCTAGCTCCCTCAAAAGAGTCAAAGGCTGCTCTGTTAGAGAACTTTGAAACATCTTGAGTTTGCTTTAGCAAAAGAAGGAACTCCTCCTTTTTATCCTCTGGGATAAAGGGGAGAAAATGACGTATCTTCAGTGCAATCTCTTTCAAAAACATGCCCATATAAAGGCTGTATGAATTGATTCTGGCAATAAGCATGCTAGCTTGGAAGATTTTTCTACCAAAAGCATCCAGAGTCCTACATTCTCGTCCTGGAGGGGTAGAAGAGTGCCTTTTGGTACTCTTTATCCTCTTCATAGCAGACTTCACCACAATAGAATGGTGAGGGAGCTGAGTTTTTTGAAAACCAGGAGAAGGAGGAACCCGATACATGGTGTCCAAACGTCGAGAATGTGGAGATAAAGTGAGAGGAGCCTCCCACAAGTCCATCATGTGTTCTTGAAGAATTTCATGTATGGGTAAGGTGGCTGCCTCTTTCGGAACCTTAGAGTATCCTAAAATGTCCAATTTTTTTGCTCTAGGTTCTTTTTCAGAGGTTACAGATATGGAGAGTCCTTTAGCTACTTCAATAATGAAGTCTTGAAAGGACAAATCCTCTGGAGGAGACATTCTCCTTTTTGGGGAAGAGGGCTCCTCAGGAAGAGTAAAAGAGACATCAGCAGAATCATCTGAGGTATCAGAATCTTCAGAAGATTCAAAGTATCGTCTATTAGCCTCCAGAGATCGATACGCGTACCGACCGGTATCGACATTGGGCGTACCGGGAATCGGATCGGTATCGAGAAAATCTCCGGAACCGGAGACCGGAACCGGCATACTATTGGAAGATGCTCTGGGTACCGGTATCGGTTGTGGTACCAGAACCGGCGTCGGAACCGATTGTCGCGGTACTGAGGGCGTTGCAGCATTAATGAAAGCCAGTATGGCTTGCTGCATGGATTGTACCGTAGTACCCATAGACGCCACAGCTGCCTGGATGTCGGTACCGGTGTTAGCCGGTACCCCAGAGCAGTCTAACAGGTGATCGGTCGAGGCCGTGCCATCGATGTCTACCTGTAACCCCATAGGAGGAGCTTTGGAAGCCGGAGCTTCCCGCTGGGATTGTTTGGCTAGGGCAGGGTCCTCAGGGTCATACCCAAGGGCCTCTCGCTGCTTAGAGGGAGATTTGCCCTTTGAGGACCTGCCTGAAGAATGCTTGGTTACCTGAGATCCATCAGGAGAGGAAGACCTGGAAGATGTTGATGCTGGGGTATCCGCAGAAAACAGCATATGAAATTTGGCTGCTCTGTTCTGTAAACCCCGTTTGGACATCAGAGAGCAGGATGGACAATCCGGAATGGAATGGTCAGGGTCCCAAACATTTAAGATACCATTCATGGGTATCTGTGCCTGAAATAGTACTGGTACACTTGGTGCATTTTTTAAAACCAGAGGCTGGTTTCTCCATGAGGGAGAGTCTGAGAAGGCCTAAAGGCCTCACAGAAAAAACACACCAAGTGAAGAAAAAATAAGTATTTTTTTTTTTTTTAAAGAAATAAAGACCGGCGGTACCGGTTCGGAATCGGGGAAGGCAGACACGCGGTCAAAGAAACAAATTAAAATAACAATTTCTTCAGCGGTGACAGGAACACGACCTGCTGGCTCCGCGGAAAAAGAAGAACTGAGGAGAGTTGGTCAGGAAGGCGGGAAGGCAGCGCGCATGCGCTGTGGGAGGCCCCAAAAGCTTCCTTTCTGGGAAGCTGGGGAGCTTTCCCGCGCAGGCTCCGTCGGTTCCGACGTACCCATATGTGAGGACTCATTCCTGCTTGTTCCTGGAGATAATAATTTACCCTGTAGCTTCTTTACCTGAGCCGTGCAAGCAGGCAATCCCTCTGCTTGCAACAGCGATCTGGTGTGGAGAGCCTCCTGTTCTGCTACTCAGCTGGGCAGAGAAGTGTCAATTCCGTGAAGAAGAGGCCCTGCTGCTGTCAGGGGCTCCACTGAACTGAGAACAGCTCTAAAGGCAGCAACTACCTTCCCCCAAGGATTTTACTGCCTGCAATAGAGCTTGATTCTGTCCCCTACTTTGTTCTTTTTTTTCTAAATGAGCTTTATTGTGCTCCTCTGTGCCAGCTCTCCACACTTAACACTTTTATTTATTTTTCCCCAGTTCAAAAAAACCTGTCAACTCCTTAGTTGTCTCTTCAGCGAGTCCCTGTCTTGGGATCATGGAGGGGATACAAATGAGACAATGAGCAGCTGCTTGAAGACTGATACTGGGGGCTGGTGGCTCGTGCCAGCTATTTATCCATGGTGAGGTCAGAAAGTGTGACATGCTCTGTCTCTAAGCTGCTAGTGAGAGGCAAGTATCCACAGATCAGGACTGGAGGAATGATAAGGAAAGTAAAATAAATAGTCACTGATATAAATTTGCTTCTACAGAACTTTTTATTTAAATTGAATCAGAATATAGCTTAGCATCAAAAGGAGGATAGAGTGGTCTCTGAGTAGAAATAAATATATTTGGTACTCGTGACCTTTACAAAGAGGCCATCCAGTTAGGAGGCAAAATATCTGTGAAGTTGTCTTAAATATCAAACCAAAAGCTGTGTGAATCACCCAGGAAATCGGTAAGACGTTACATTAGAAGCACAGGTCAGGGCACTGTATAGCAAGACAGTTTTTAAGTCTTCTTTCCCTCCCACCCACCCCAGGGATAATTTTAGCTTTATAGCCTCTTAAACCTGTTAAAGGGAAGGAATTACCCATATTCACTCTGAGGTGCAGCTTGTTATCCTAATCAGGAATAGATGAATTAAGCTTGAGGTAAACAAAGTCGATTAAATGTATTAGGAATAGTTGTATTACTGCAAGTATCCTCAGCAAACTTAAGTAAGTGTACACAGTTAACACAAGTTCCATGTAAAATATACAGAAGTATATTGATTTTTGTTCGATGTGAACCGCCCCTGATCTCTGGAAGGGGCGGTATATAAGAAACTGTTAAATAAATAAATAAATAAATAAATAAGTAAGCAACTTAAATACCTAAACAAAACCTTAAAAACTAAGATGGAGACAGCAGTCCAGCTGTGAGATGAGGGCTTTCCAGGCTTTTGCATTGAGTGTCACATGTATGATTTTCTCCCAGTTAGTGAGGAGTCTTACATGTATACTAGGTGCAAGGAGCTCTTTGCTCTCAGGGAACAAGTCTGATCTCTGGAAGCTAGAGTAGGAGACTTGGAGGACATAAGAAAGATAGAGAGGTAAATGAATCAGACCTATAGAGCCATAGTACTGAAGTACCACCTCCAGTCTGGCAGCCTCCCTGTTGCCATGGAGGAGGTCACGTGACAGTCTACAGCATCACCCTGGTGTGGCAGGAAGTGATCCTGTAGCTAGGATTGGTCCTCCAGGTGATGTAAAACCCTCTCGCACCGAGGCGTTTCTCCAGGGTCATGTGCTGATGAGGACAGCCGTTATAATTGGTGATTCGAACATTAGACTTGTAGATAGCTGGGTGACCAGAGGACATGAGGATGGCCCAGTAAAATACCTGCCTGGTGTGAAGGTAGCGTAGACCTCATGTGCCATTTAGACAAGGTTAGCACAGGGGAAGAGTTTGCTGTCTTGGTATATGTTGGTATCAATGCCATAGGAAAGTGTGGAAGGGAGGTTCTGGAGGCCAAATTTAGGCTTTTAGATAGGAAGTTGAAATCCAGAACTTCCAGGGTAGCATTCTCTGAAATGCTTCCAGTTCCACATGCAGGACCCAAAAAGCAGGCAAAGCGCTGGAGTCTCAATGCGTGGATGGTGCAAGGAAGAGGGTTTTGGATTTGTTAGGAACTAGGCAACATTCTGGGAAAGGAGGAGGTTTTTCGAAGGGATGAGTTCCATCTTAACAAAGATGGAGGCAGGCTCCTGGCATTAACCTTTATAAAAAGGCAGAGAGCAGCTTTTAAACTAGATAATAGGGGAAAGCTGACAGTTGCCCAAGAGCGCATGATTCGGAAGGATGTATTCTTGAAGGATACTAGCAAAAGACTGAAGTTCAGGTATATTGACAGAGAGGTTCCAATAATGACAAAAGTAACCCAAATCCCTGAAGTACAGAGCAGAGCTTAAAGATGTCACATTACCCCTTGTCTACTGATAACAAAATTAATATGAATAAAATATAGCATTTGCATACAAGCATTTTAAAGGTTGTAAGTCAAAAAATAAGATGGGAGAGTTAGAATATATAACACTTAATGAGAGGTTAGATATGATTGATATCTTAGAGACCGGGTGGAAGGAGAACAACCAATGGGGCACTGTGATACCTGCATACAAAATCACAATGATAGAGTAGATCAAATTGGTGGAAGGGCTGCGCTCTGTTAGAGAGGGCATTGAGTCACAAAGGATTAAAATTTTGCAAAAAAACAAAATACAGTGTTGAATCTCTATGGATCAAAATTCTATGTAAAAAGTGGAAGGCAGTGGGGGGTTTACCATTGAACACCTGGCCAGCATTAACAAATGGATGATGAAATCCTAAAAGAAATTAGGGAAGATAACCTATTATTTAATCCTTAGCTGGTGTTTTGGGAGCAGGTTGTCCTCTTAACTAATAAGTTGTTATAGGTGCCACTGGATTCAATGTGTTGTTCACAATACACTTCTGACCTTGGCGATTGGTGGTGATATTTCTGGCCTCATCAAAGGTCAGTCACTGGTTCCTTAGCTCTTCCTCAGTGTTTTTAAGCCACATTTTCTTTGGTGCTGCTCGTTGAACCCTCCAGCAGGCTGAGAACTGAATCTCACTTAGGCCTCCATTTTGTGTTGCTCGTCAGAATTAAGCTCAATAGAAAAGAACTACAGATGCTATAGACCTTAGCAAATGCATGTGCTTGTGTCCTTGCTTGAGCTAGAACCACTACAGGCATGCAATGTGCAGAAGAATCAGCCAAGCACAGACAAGTTATAGGTGTTAGGAAATAATAATGTTTAGTTTAAGTGCATATACAGGAGGCCTGCACAAGGGAAATCAGAATCCTATATATGTGCCCTTTGTACATTTTGGTGTGGGTATGGAAAAGGAATGTGCTGTGCTAAGCTAAATTGATTGTTCTACTCAGAGATGACTCGTATTTGCATAGTTACTGATAAGCTATAGTGGGCCCCAGAAGATGGGTGGATGACGTATGAATATGTTTCTGATAATGTATAAAATACGGACAATCCCTCCACCCTATGGAATAAACTTGCATACTTTTCCTTCTGTGTGGTCTGTGAGTTTTATTCCCCTGGATTCCAGCCAGCCGGAGCAGCATACCGCAGATGAGGGTTCAGGACTTCCCTGGCCTGGAGTGACCAACAAGAAGCAGACCCTTTACATTTGGTGTCAGAAGTGTCGGATACTCCCGTTGGCCAGGGATCCCTGTGCTTTGGCAGCACGGTTTAAATTAGAACTGGCATTCTCCCTTTGGTAGGGAGTGTCTTTATTGCTTTGGTAGCATGGTTAAGTGGTAATTAAGACTTCCCTGGGTGGGAAGCGGTGGGAAAGCTAAATTTCTTTTTTTTTCTCACCTGCGGTTGCTGTGAGGGCTGTGTGCTTGTGTGTCTGTGTGAGTCTGGCTAGACGCCCCTGCCGTATTTTGAAGCGATATAGCGCTTGTGATAGATACTGTGCAGAAAGCCAGTGGCCAGACGTGCGTTTGTTGTGAATTAATTAGAGGATGGGGGGGTCCCAAGGTGAGGGGACCGCTCCAGAATCCGCATGAGTGCATGTTCAGCTAAATGTTGTGATAAGGTTTAAAACTGCAGCTAAAAAAAAGCCATCCTACATAAATTGTCAGTGTGGGTTACAGGACATTTGCTAATTCTGCTGAAGAAGTCTGTTAGCATGTTTGCTGTGCCTAGTTTATCTCTGTGCCTATACGACATCCCCCCCTCTCTAGCGAAGGTAAAACTGATGACTCAGAGTCCCTGGAATGCAAGTGACAAGTGGTGTTGGTTTATTCTTCCAATGCTTTTCGATGTGTGCTGTAACTTGCTGCATCTGGCGATAGTAGAGCTTGAGCAACACATGCTCCGCTCTTTCCTCCCCCTCCCTTCCTGTTCTTTGTTGTTCAAAGGCTACGGACAGGCAGACAACAGAAACCTAAAGTTACAACGTAAATTATTATTTATTTGCAGAGTGTCTATTTATTGCCATATTGTAAGAAGACAAGCTAAATAGAAAAAAAAATTTACTCTTGTACTCAACAACGGTATAACTGTCACTGAAATATGTAATAGGGTGTGTCTGTATTTAGACACCCATTGCTATAGCAATGTACTGAATAATACAAATACTAAAAGAGCTCTTAATCTGATTCACAATATTCCTCTCCGAATCTCATTGGCCAGGTTGGCCAAAGGTGAATTGGCCACAGGTAAAGGTGTAAATAACAGCTGGGGCTTGCCGGGATTTTCCCACAGTGGAGTGACTCCTGCTGAGTGGATGTGCAAAGACGCGTCCTGTTGATTTCAACAGTCTCACCTCCTTCTCTGCGGAGAGGTCTCTTTACTAGCTGGTAATGGTCCTAGGTGATTAGAGGTGTTGTGAATCAGAGTGTGACAGACAGTGAATTAAAAGCAGGCACTGCAGCAACCAAGTAAATTCTGTGCACAGACCGAGGTAAGGAAAAGTGGGACTTTGGTATCTACCTTGGTGGTTTGTACATTCTATTGGGAACTGAGACTGATTGTGTGTGAGTGAGATGTATAATGTGTATAATAGTGGAGAAATCCGGGGAGAGGGGTGGGCTCCAAATACCCCGAGGGTCTAGTTCATTATGCAGGGTGCAATTTCTTAAGACAGCACTTGTAAGCTTTGACTTGTCTTCTGTTTAAATTAAAAAACCTTTGTCATATGTTTTAGTGGCTGAGGCAGCATTTAAGGAATTTGACTAAGCATGTCTAGACTCAGCATCCTGTGGTCCCAAACCCTCATATATAAAGTTGAGCTAAATTTTGCATGAACACAAATGGTTCAGTATTGTAGATTTGAGGTATATGTTTGAGCCTGCTCCCTAGGCACTATGTAGATGATCTTCAAAGTTCGGGGCAGGAGAAACCAGTTGTGATAGAAACCATTCACAATCTGCTGCATTTCTTGGGAATGAAAGGATTCAGGGTGTCCTGGAGGAAAAAATTAGGTTGGGGCTATCTCTTCCCCCTACAGCATCAGAATCGAAACCAGAAACTTAAAAACAAAATCAGAAACTTAACAAAGAGAACAAAGAAGAGAGAGGGAAAGGGGGCAGCCCCTCCCGTGGGCTACAGAAGGCACAAATGGTCTTGGATTACAGCACAGCCCTTCTCTGGCCGTTTGTCAATGCATTTTGTTGCATGGCCATATTTACTAGCCAGGGGCTGAATTCCTTTCATCTTGAGGTGACTGCCACATTATCAGTGAAGGAAAGTGAAACAAAAAAAATGAATTTTATATTTTGTGGCAAGCACCTCAGAGGTCATAATTATTGTTCATATATTACAAAACACATAGAGTTGTAACTATAGGAATTTAATAGCAATCACAATTAGTGACAATTCTCAAGCAACTTTTTCTTTTTAAACTCTTAGTATTTAGGACTCTTCTCTCTCTTGTTCAGCTATCTGCATTTGCCTGAAGGAATCTGGACTCAAGATAGAACTGCTGTTTACTTTGCTATTTGTGTTTGAGATAACATCAAGGTTGAACTGTTACTCTAAGCAAATTGCTTTAACATAATTTCATTGTTTCAGATCAGTTTGATACCAGTCTCAAGTATCATGTATAAGGTTTTAATTTAAATGTGACAAAGTATGATTCTGAATTCACCTTTTTGCAATTTTATGCTATTTGAATGTCTGTTTCCTGAACTGTAAGATTTTAAATTAATTACTTTGCATTGTTAAGCTCGGTGTGGATGGCTGACGAACAGGACAGTAGCACCATGGGTGCTGGCTATATTGATCTTTCTGATTTGACTTATTACAATATTGGATTTTAGGATAAATTCATCTGTTTTCCTGTATTTGAATTTTATGTGTTGGGGTCCAGAGAGAAAAAAATTGTACTTTGTTTTGAAAGTTTTTAACATTTCAGTTTTAGGAATACAGTATATTGTAGCACTATGACATACAAATTTTCTTTAGTTTACACACTTGTACTTTATGTTACCAAAATACTTGTTGTAGCAGTACATTATGTAGAGGTTCAGTACACACAGAAATTATAGAATTTTGGAAAGAGGCTTTTCTGCAATTGCTTTGTTCCCAAGCACATAGATCACATTTAGTGGAAAGATGGAGCTTAGTTACCAGGAAATATGAGAATATTTGTAAAGTTAGTAGACAAATAAAACAATAATATTAACTTGAGATGATTGGATAAACAAAATTTTACTTGTTAGCAACGATCTAGGAGAGGTTTAAAAAAAATAATAATAATAAAAGAGAGAGAGAGAGGCAGAAGGTGAGGCTACAGCCTAGGAAAAGGCAATAAACGTACTGCTTCGAATGTGATGATCTGGGCTACCATAATTCTGACTGCTCTAAGACTCCTCGAGGACCCACAAGGCCTGAAGAACAGGAACCTTGCATATTTATGCCTCTGAAGAGACATGAATAGGCAGGGGGGAATAGGCCGAGAAGAACCCGAGGATCGTCATGAGGCCCAGCCACAAATGCCTTGCAGGCCAAGAAGAACCTGAAGACGTATCGCCATGAGGCCCAACCACAAATGCCTTGAACCTTCTTAGGCCTATCACCTCAAAAGGATCTCTTAAACACCATGATTAGTGAGTAACTTGCACAGATCCTTGTGGGCACTGCAATTATAAGATCAGTCCTCAAATATTTTTAAGTTTCCACAGCACTCTCACTGAGAACCAGGTATAAGATAGACTTTAGTCACACCTGAGAGATTGTGGCTGTTCTGTTAGAAGCCATACTCCTTCCTATTGGGATTGATGTTATAAAATGCCATGAAGCACTAGTCTATATTGTAAGGACTTGCTAATTAGAATGAGCACTGTTTACTCATATTGTTATGCTTATTGAAAAGGATCTACATTTATATTTTATATATACCTTTTGTTTACAAAAATACTAAGTTTCTAACAATTGTTTGATGTTCTTAGCAGCCTTGCCAAATAAGGATACACTAGTATGGTATAAAAAAGACAGAAGGACCTATGCATGTAGTTTGATGGAATGATGTAAGTGGAAAAAAAAGTGGTGTTGAGAGGAGTGTGATGGAATATTCATGTTGGAAAGGAGAACTCAGATTAACATTATAAAATGGTGAGGGTGAATTGAAATGTGAAATGATGTATCCGATGTATCCATCTAGAAAGAAAACTGACAATGAATACTCTACAATATTTGATTATGCCATCCCCATTAACTCCAATTTTGAAAGTCATCTAGCCCAGAGATATACCCAATAATTGGGAATAGACACTTGGAGATAGGCTGAGTGCACTTTTCATCCTAATGAGCTTTGGGGAGACCCACACTGGCCATGTGGTGCTTTTCAGATGCTTTTATCCCTTTTTGCCTCTATGTGTCCTGGCCCGACACATGAAGCTAAAGGAGGAAAGTTACTTACACAAATTTTTACAAATTGGTATAATTCTAAAATTGTGAAAAATTTGAGGAAGTGTGGGCATCTTGTCAAAATGTATTAGCTAAATTGAGAAATTAAACTGTCTTGCCTTTGACTCTGTTCAAAAAAAAAAAAAAATTGCCCTAAGGGAGTAGACTAAACTTTTTCTCCCTCTGAACTGTTATATGGAAGACTGCTTATTTTTTTATACTCCTGAGCCTCACATTTGATCTCTTGTATTTCCTAGCAGCAGAGGCAACTCTCTTCCCTCCACAGGTATGCTCAGCAGGTCCAGTCCTTTCTGCTGGATGACTCAGCTCTTTTCTTTCAATCCGGAGACTGGATTTTGGTAAAGACATACCACCAGCACATGGTACAAGCCCCTTTTCCAGTATGGGACCGTTCCAAGTTCTTCTGATAACACCGATTGCAGTGAAGGTGGCGGCTAAAAGATCCTGAAGCTATTGCCCTCGCTGGAAACATTCTCCATATACAGATCAGGCTTCAGGACCAGGATGAGAAGTAGCTGACGCCGGGGCAGCCAAGGCCCTAGCAACTGGAGAGGAGAGGAGAAGACTCCTGAAGAAAAGCAGCTTTCGGCCTAGAGGTACTGAACCAACATATCCCTTCAAGATTGCTGACAGGTCAGAGCACCTCACAAGCACGGTACCTTAGACCTGCTCTACGAACCTCCAAACTACAGTGATCACCATCACATGGACAGCCATCCTGTGTGACTCCTCCCCTTCGTGGATCCATGCGTCAAGAATCAAGCGTGTATCGTCTCCACTGACATCTTCGGTTCCAGCCTCCTGACCATCACGCACAAGACTGTGTTGACTCCTCCTATCACTCATATAGTGCCTCCTTCAGCCCATCTCGGGAACTGTTAATACGGCAATACTACTTGTCCAGACTGCCTTACCTTTTGTGTGCGCAGCTCGCTACAAACTGGAGCTTTTCTTTCAAAATGTCTCATTACTGTATCTTCTAATCTGTGTGAAAGGCAGAAGTTTACTGTACTTGATAATTTAAACTGCACCCAGCCCCATGTTTCTTTTTCTACTTTCTTGTATATGATTGATCTATGGTTGGAAGACCCCATCTCAGGAAGATCTGTTGAACCACTAAAGGGTTCAACTGCCATTCGTGTGGCTGCAGGATCCTGCTCAATCTGTCCGCCAGGTAATTCTCCTCACCTGGGAGGTAGACTGCTTTGAGAAGAATGCCATGATTGACTGCCCAGGAGCACAGTTTCTGCGCTTCCTGACAGAGAAGGCGGGACCCTGTGCCCCCTTGTTTGTTCACATAGAATATAGCCACTTGATTGTCCGTCTGAACCAAGACGGACTGGTGAGAGATGAGATGAAAGTTCTCAGGGATAAAGGACCCAGCAGCATACCGACCAATCTCCAGCATACCCTTCCTCGCAAAAATAATCGAAAAGACGGTTCAACTACAACTACAGGAACACATTGACGAACACGGAACTCTCGACGACAACCAACACGGATTTCGTCCCAACCATGGAGTCGAAACTCTCCTGATCTACCTCTTCGACAGCATCATAAGAATAATTGACGACATCAGGAATGGAATTATAATGATCTTCATCGACATCTCCTCAGCGTTCGACACAGTTGATCACAATATACTCCTGGAGAGACTGAAGAACACTGGTATACACGGTACCGCTCTAAAATGGTTCCACTCGTACCTAACAGAAAGACAGCTACAGGTCAAGGTGGGACAGGACACCTCCCGGCCCATAAACGTCCAACAAGGAGTACCACAAGGATCCGCACTCTCAGCACTCCTTTTTAACATCTACATCCAACCAATATGCAACATTATGAAAGAGAACAACATCCAATACACAATATACGCAGACGATATAATGGTATACTCCCCGATATCAATCGAAAACCCGGACTTCTCTAAGATAGCAGACTGCCTTACCCAAATGGCGAAGTGGTGCCAAAACAACAATCTAGCTATAAACTACAACAAGACTGAAGCTTTAATCATCACTCGAAACCAAAGCTTCACACACCCACCAAACATAAAGATACAAAGCACCACGATACCGATAAGATCGGAGGTGAGATACCTTGGGGTTACTCTGCACAGTAAACTCAACCTCAAACCACACATAGACAAAACAATCCAAAAAGCATATTACAGGATGCGAATCATCAGGAGACTGAAACCACTCCTCGCTCCAGAACACTTCCGTACAGTCTGTCAAGCACTGATAACCCCAATACTGGACTTCTGCAATCCGATATACCTCGGACTACCAAAACAAGCTCTCAAACCACTACAGCTGGCACAAAACACTGCAGCTCGAATCATATCCGGAGCCGCAAGGCAGGAGCACATCACACCTACACTAAAGGACTTACACTGGCTCCCAATCATTGCTCGCATCAGATACAAGACTATCATAAACCTATTTAAGATAAAAGAACACACATCAGCCAACAGCCTCCACCTGCTCATACAACCGGAAACCAGCGCACGTCCCAGAAGAAGTCAAACACGCAACCGAGTCAGCACCCCAAATGAGTACAAGCACACACGCAAGGACACAACAGACAGAGCTCTCTCCATGGCTGCTCCAACAATATGGAACAATCTACCGGACGATCTAAGGGCAACTCCAGACCTCAAAGACTTCAGAAAACAACTGAAAACCATGCTGTTCATAGAGCACTATGGTCACATCACATAACCTAAGAGAATGGATAACAGCACTCCAATCCTCCCAAACAACTGAATATATATAAAATATGATTCTAGCACCACTGTAAATAGCCCACCCTGTAAATAGCTCAAACAAATCAAGCACCCAACACATCCCTTACACAACTAAGTTTTATCCTCACTGCATGTACAACACACACACTTTACCTGATTGCTTGCTGTGATACCACCTTGATTATTAAGATAAGGCGGTTTAGAAATACTGTTAAATAAATAAATAAAATAAATAAATAAAATAAATGGATAGCTCTCAGTTCTAAGAGATTGATCTGCTGTGCGGCCTCCCAAGGAGTCCACAGGCCTTGAGTACATGCCCCTTGGCAATGTGCACCCCAACCTTGAAGAGAAGCATTGGTTGTCAGCACCTGAGAGTGTGGAGGTGCCTGAAAAGGCACCCCTTGCACTAGATTCGGAAGATGAAGCCACCATTGCAGAGAAGACTGTAGTAGGCTGGACACCCTCACTTTGTCCGTGAGGCTTCCTGTGGCCTGGTGCCACTGAGTCCTGAGGCCCCATTGAGCTGGCCTCATGTGTAGACGGGCATTTGGAGTCACATGGACCGTGGATGCCATGTGGTCTAAGAGCCTCAGGAATTGTCTGGCGGAAACATAGAAACATGATGACAGAAAAAGACCACAAGGCCCATCTAGTCTGTCCTTCCATAACAACAACTACAACAGTCCACTTTTTACCTTTAGAGATCCTCTGTGTTGGTCCCATGCTTTTTTGAACTCAGTCACTGTCCTCATCTCCACCACCTCCACTGGGAGACTATTCCACGGATCCACTACTCTTTCCGTAAAGAAATATTTCCGCATATCACTCCTGAATCTATCTCCCTTCACCCTCATCCCATGTCCCCTCGTAGCAGAACTTGCTTTCAATTGAAAGAGGCTCTCTCCCTGAACATTTATGCCACGGAGGTATTTAAACATCTCAATCATATCACCTCTATCCCGCCTTTCCTCTAAGGTGTACATATTAAGATCCTTAAGTCTGTCCTCATATGCTTTATAATGAAGCCCATTAATCATTTTAGTAGCAACCCTCTGCACCGACTCCATCCTGTTCACATCCTTTTGAAGGTGCGGTCTCCAGAATTGCACACCATACTCCAAATGAGGTCGCACCAAAGACTTATACAGAGGCATTATCACCTCCTTTTTTCTGCTAGCCATTCCTCTCCGTATGCACCCAAGCATCCTTCTAGCTTTTGCCGTCGCCTTTTCTACCTGTTTAGCTACTTTAAGATCATCAGACACAACCACGCCTAGGTCCCGCTCTTCTTTAGTGGACAAAAGTACTTCACCTCCTATACTGTATTGCTCCCTTGGATTGCTGCAGCCCAAATGCATGACCTTACATTTTTTAACATTAAATCCCAGCTGCCAAATTCTAGACCATTCTTCAAGCTTAGCTAGATCCCTCCTCATGTTATCTACACCTTCCTGGGTGTCTACTCTATTACAGATTTTGGTATCATCCGCAAAGAGGCAAACCTTACCCGACAGCCCTTCCGCTATATCACTAACAAAGATGTTAAAAAGAATCGGACCAAGGACAGATCCCTGGGGCACACCACTGGTAACATCCTTCTCCTCAGAGTGAGCTTCATTTACTTGTACTCTTTGTCGCCTCCCACCCAAATAATTTCTAACCCAAGCAGTAACTTTAGGGTCCATCCCTAGGGTGCTCAGTTTGTTTATAAGTCGCCTGTGAGGAACAGTGTCAAAGGCTTTACTGAAATCTAAATACACCACATCTAGAGCTCTCCCTCGGTCCAACTCCCTGGTCACCCAGTCAAAGAAATCGATCAAATTTGTCTGACAAGACCTGCCTCTGGTGAATCCATGCTGCCTCGGATCCTGTAATCCGCCGGACTCCAGAAACCTCACTATTTTCTCTTTCAGCAGCGTTTCCAATAATTTACTCACCACTGAAGTTAAACTAACCGCCTGTAGTTTTCAACCACATCCTTACTTCCGCTTTTGTGTAAAGGCACCACATGAGCCTCTCTCCAGTCCTTTGGCACCACTCCCGACTCCAACGAGGCATTGAAAAGGTCAGTCAGTGGAGCTGCTAGAACGTCCCCAAGTTCCCTCAGTATTCTAGGGTGTATCCCATCCGGTCCCATCGCTTTGTCTACTTTAAGTTGAACTAGTTTCTCACGAACACAGTCTTCTGAAAATTGTTCAAGATGTCCCTCGCTTCTGTTCTTATTTGTGGGTGTTTTCTGAGGTCCTGCTCCTGGTTCTTCATCTGTGAACACAGAACAAAAATATTTGTTAAGCAATTCCGCTTTATCCTTATCAGCTTCTACATATTCCCCCCCTGCATCCTTGAGTCTGACAATACCACTTTTGCCCTTCCTCTTCTCACTAATATATCTGAAAAATGTCTTATCCCCCCATTTTATTGCATTGGCTATTTCCACCTCCTTTTGAATCTTTGCCTTCTTGACTACTTTGCTAGCTTCTCTAAGTTTTTCCAAATACAGATGCCTGTCTTCCTCTCTCTGTGATCTCTTGTATTTTATGAAGGCCTCCCTCTTTTTCTTCACTTTTTCAGCTACTTCCTTCGAAAACCATAGCGGTCTCCTGTTCCTTTTGCCTTTATTTACCATTTTAACAAAAAGGTTGGTTGCCTTTAAAATACCCCCTTTCAGCTTTGCCCACTGTTTTTCTACATCCCCCAGCTGTTCCCATCCCACTAACGACTCCCTGAGGTATTGGCCCATCTTCGCAAAGTTAGTCTTCCTAAAGTCTAAGATCTTCACCTTGGAATGGATTCTAAGAGCCCTAGTCCTAATACTGAACCACACCATCTGGTGATCACTGGATGCAAAATGATCTCCCACTACAACATCAGAAACACTTTCACCATTGGTAAGCACCAAGTCCAGTATGGCCCCTTCACGTGTGGGGTCTGTTACCAATTGCCTGAATAGTTCTCCCTGTAGAGAATCCAGGATCTCCTTACTTCTAGATGATACTGCAACAGGAATGTGCCAATCAACATCTGGCATATTGAAAT
Source organism: Ichthyophis bannanicus (assembly GCA_033557465.1). Lineage (NCBI taxonomy): Eukaryota > Metazoa > Chordata > Amphibia > Gymnophiona > Ichthyophiidae > Ichthyophis > Ichthyophis bannanicus. The sequence goes on from CM066032.1 coordinate 1,325,251,787, forward strand.
CTCCTAGCAGTAGCACTTCCCCTTTCCTAGCAATGCTGCGTATGTGTTCAATTAACTCTCTGTCCACCTCTTCCTCTTGTGAGGGAGGTCTGTATATCACACCAATGCAAATAGATTTCTCTTTCCCTCTTTCTAGTTTAACCCACAATGCCTCCTCTCTCCCTTTTAAGCTCTGTAATTCCAAAGCTTTAATAGTAGTTTTTACATATAGTGCCACTCCTCCTCCCCTTCTTCCTACCCTGTCCTTTCTGAATAAAGTATAGCCATGTATAGTTACATCCCAGTCATGGTTTTCTGTGAACCATGTTTCTGTAACTGCCACTAAATCCAAGTCAGCAACTCCCACCAAAGCTTCAACTTCAGGGATCTTATTTCCCATGCTACGGGCATTAATACACACTGCTTTCCATGTGTTACCCCTGTTACCCATTTCCATAAAGGTATTTAATGTATCACCTACCTGGGGGCTTTCTTCACCCATCCCCAACGAATCTAGTTTAAAGCCCTCTTCAGTAGATTAGCCAGTCTACTACCAAAGATGCGTTGACCTTTCTTGGACAGATGGATGCCATCTCTGCTCTGCAACCCTTGGAACAGCATCCCATGGTCTAGGAAACCAAAATGCTCTCGAAGACACCATCCACGCAGCCATGCATTCATCTCCAGGATGCGAGCCTCTCTGCCTTGGCCTTTACCCTCAACAGGGAGGATTGAAGAGAACACCACCTGTGCACCTACCTGCTTCACCCTCTGTCCCAGAGCCATGAAGTCACTTTTGATACGTTCCGAGGTATACCTGGCAGTATCATTTGTTCCAACATGGATTAGCAACATTCGGTAATAGTCAGTGGGCTTGATGAGTCTCGGCAAACTCTCCGTAACATCTTGGATCTTGGCACCAGGCAGACAGCATACCTCTCTGGACATCAAGTCTGGTCGGCAGATGGACGCCTCAGTACCCCTCAGAAGAGAGTCTCCAACAACCACTACCCTTCGTTTCCTTCTGGTCACTGATTCCGCAACTATGGGGTACTTGAACTCTGGTTCTTCTTCCCTTTCCAGGGATGCTTTCACCTCCTCCACTTCCAGGGCTGCATAATGGTTCTTCAATTCAAGGGCTGGAGAAGTTGGATTGGTGATTTTGCAGGCTCTAGTGACTTTTGTCCAACCATCGACATTCTGTTGGCAGCCATCTTCTCCTGTGCTGGAGAGCCTGGTTGCTGCAAGAAGCATCTCATCAATGTACTTCTCACTGTCTTGAATGCTCCTCAGCCTCGCCACCTCCTCTCTGAGTTCCTCCACTTGTTTCCTCAGAGCTTCAGCATGCAGGCACCCTGCACATGGAACCGGTTCTTCAACTGGCATTAGGACCTCTGTCTGGACCGAGGCAGAAGCTGTAACGGGGGCAACAGCTTTAGCAATACGATTTTTCCCAGCCATTGTTCTGTTTGTGGAGCTTAGGTATCTGTTAAAGAAAAAGAGAGAGATCTACCAAGTACCAGCTGGTTTCGCAGCTGTCCTTTCAGAGAAAAAGCAGTTAAATCTCTTTAATTATATTCAATATGTGCTGGTCCAATTCACTGTGATTTGCTAAAGGGGGAGGTGCCCTATAAAGCAAGACTGCTCACTAGGGGTGGGTGGGAGTCGGAGACCAGAGAATTGCTGTGGAATAGCCTGGCTAGAGCCATCAATCTGTGGACCCTGTCCACTGGTAGAAAGGCCTTTGCCTGAAAGGTGTCCAGTCGAGCTCCTATGAACTCCATGTTCTGGGAGGGCTGCAAACTGGACTTTGCGAAGTTTATGACAAACCCTAGGTGCTGAAGCAGAGCGACAGTGCGAAGGGTGGCTTGATTGGCCTCTTGCGGGGATTGACCCCTGATTAGCCAATCGTCCAGATATGGAAAGACAAAGAGGCCTTGAACCCTGAGGTAGGCTGCTACCACCGCCAGGCCTTTGGTGAATACCATGGGGGTGGATGTATGGCCAAAAGGCAGTATTCTGTACCGATAATGGTTTCCTCCCACTACAAATCTGAGATATTGTCTGTGGTCTGGATGACTAAGGATGTGAGTATAAGCATCCTTAAGATCTAAGGAGCATAGCCAATCTCCCTGCTGGAGGTAGGGCAGCAGGATTCCAAGGGTAAGCATCTTGAACTTTTCCCTCTCCAGGAACTTGTTCAGGTTTCGCAAGTCTAAGATGGGTCTGAGGCCTCCTGTTCTCTTTGGTACCAGGAAGTACCTGGAATAGAAGCCGTGACCTCTCAGGTGGTGGGGCACCGGTTCCACTGCCTGTTCCTTCAGAAGACCTGCCAACTCCTGCAGGAGTAAGTCCCTGGGCAGAGGGAGTCTGGGAGGCTCCCCTGGAAAATAGGAGGGGGTACCTGGTGGAAGTGGAGGAGATAGCCCTTCTGGACTATACTTAGAACCTAGGTATCCCTTGTGATGGCTGACCACCTGTGGGCGAACAGGGCCAGCCTGCCTCCAGTGCTGATGGGGGCCAGCTGAGGAGGAGAGGCTATGCCAATGCAGTCAAAATCCCCCTCCCTGCTGAGCAGGAGCCGGAGTAGGAGGCTTGGGAGCCTTCTGCCTATGGGGCCCATGACCCTACCCATTGGCCTGCTGACCCTGCTGGGGAGCTACAGAGGCCTGATAATGAGGGTACTGTTTATAGGCAGATGACTTCCTCGGGTAAAAGGTCTTTTTTCCCCGAGCCCTTCTTCTGAGAAGGGGCAGAGGTTTTTCTGGACAGCCTTGTCCGGGTAAGAGTCTCGGTCTCGAGTTTGGCAGCCTTGTCAGCCATGGGCCTGCCAAAGAGGTTTTCACCTCGGCAGGGGACATCGACCAACTTATCCTGCACCCATGGCTCGAGGTCCGATGACTGTAGCCAAGCCTTACGGCGTGCACCGATGCCGGCCGCGGCTACTCGGGCCGAAGCCTCGAAGCCATCATAGGCTGCTCGAGATATAAACTTCGAGCACTCACGAATATCCGAGGACAGAGCATTGAACCTCTGCAAAGGTTCCTCGGAGAGACCAGCAGAGAACCCGGCAATCTCCTTTGCCAGGTCACGAAGGTACATGCCCATGTACAGCTGGTAGGTCTGGACACGGCAAGCAAGCATAGAGCCCTGGAAGCAGTTCTTACTGAGGGCATCCAGGTTCCGGGCCTCCCGGACGGGAGGCACCGAGGAGTGCATCTTCTGACTCTTCAGACGATGCATGGCCGATTCCACAACCATGGAGTGGTGCGGTAATTGTGCCTTTTGGAACCCGGGGCTCTTGCGGACTCGATAGATGGAATCGACCCGCTTGCTTAAAACCGGCGTCGATGCCGGCACCTCCCACATGCGGAAGAGCAACCGTTCCAGCATCGGAGGAACCGGAACAGTAAAGGCCTCCTTTGGAGGAGAGTCATACTGTAGGGCCTCGAGTTCCTTGGCTCGAGGCTCCTCCTCGGGATCCGCGGGGAATGCCAAAGCCTTGGCCATGTCCCGCACGAAGTCCGAGAACCGGGTATCCTCCGGGGGGAACCTTCTCCGAGGCTCGGACTCGGGCGAGTCTGAAGGAACGCACCGAGTCCAAAAGGTATCGGGCGACTCCTCATCCTCCGTCTCCCAGCCAGACTCCTCGGAGGAGGAATCGAGCGGCTCCGGTCGGGCAGGCATCGATGCCATCCGCCCCGACGCCGAGGGTACTGGCGTCGACGACCTCGGTCCCGAACAGGAGGCCGAGGTGGACCTTGGCTGAGGATCGACTCGAGCTCGCATGGACTCGAGGATTGGCTCGGCCTCCGGGGTCGACTTGGACGTTGATGTCCCGGTGGTCGGGGCAGATGCACCGGTGAGACCGGCGATCAGTGCCCGCTGCTGTTCCATGAAGGCAGCCAAGCTGCTCTCCAAGGCCGTCAACCTGAGTCTGAGCTCAGGAGACTCAGCAGCCCCCGACTCGGGCCCCGGCGACGTCGGCTCCCCTGGAGATGAGTCCATGAGGACTACAGTACTCACGTGAGCCGGGGACTCCATCTCCACACGAGGTTGTTTTGCAGGCCTCTCCGACTCCTAAGACCCGGAACGGCACTCGGGGCTATGCGACTTGGCCCTTGAGGAGCCAAGTGCGTCCACCAACACCACCCTCGCGGGTTTTTTCTTCTTACGATGCTCCCGCGAGGGAGACCCCCTTTCAGAGGAGCCTCGACGATGCTCGAAGCCGGAGTTCCAAGATGTCGAGGCCTCTGACGAGGTCCGGACCCGGAGTCAGAGAAGATTCTTTCCTTTTGGTGCTGCCGACTCCTTAACGCCTTAGAGGACATCTTCCCACACGGACCAAAGATCATCGGGTCATGATCGGGTCCGAGGCACCGGAGGCATCAGTCATGTGTGTCGGTGACAGACATACTTTTCTTACAACGATCACACTTTTTAAACCCGCTGGCAGCCATCGGGGGAAAAAGGGCCCCTGCAAGGTCAAAGACAGAGCTGCCAGTGAAAAAAGAAAAAATGGCACGAACGCTAGTCACTAAGGACAAAAAACGAAAAAGAGATCCGGGCTCGATACCGACGTATCGGGCCAAGGCAGGAAAGGGAAACCGGCGTCGAACCGAAGAAAAACAGGTTAACGCAGAGAAAATCAACTTCTATCTCGGGTGAAACAAATATACATCCGTCGGGCTCCGCGGAAAAAAGAAGACGGAGCAAGATGGCACCCTTGGGCGGGAAGGGGACCGCGCATGCACGCTGCATTCCCAAAGGCTTTCTATGAAAGCTGGGGAAATGCTCCACGTGGGGGCTCCGTCGGCGCCGACGTCACCCATATGAGAGGACTGATTTCCTGCTTGGTCCTGGAGAATTCAATATGCCCTGGGAGGTGGGGAGAGACACGACGGGAAAGAGGGCAGGGCGAGGGGCGGATAGACAGAGATATCACAGGTTCGTGAATGAGAATGGTTTGATAGATGCATGGCGTTTGAACCCAGGTAGGCAACAGTTTTCCTTCTCAGCAGCTCATGGCACATATTCAAGGCTAGATGTTATCTAGGTAGGGAAGGAATTGGCGGGCAGGATAAAGGGAGGAGAAATTGAGCCCATAACGTGGTCAGACCATGCACCAGTGGTGGTACAGGTGAGGGTGCAGGGTGAAAGTAAAGGGGGGCAATACTGGAAACTAAATGAAGGCTTACTGGAGGATACCAGGGTGGTGAGAAAGGTGGAAAATTTGATACCGTACTTTGAAAAGAATGGGGAGGGAGAGGTAAAAGAGGGGGTAGTATGGGATGCATTCAAAGCAGTGGTGATGGGGGTGTTGATAAAGTGGGGAGCGCGGATAAAAAGGGAAAGGGAGACGCAGGAATTGCAGCTAAAGCACCAACTAATGGTTCTGGAGGGAAAAGATGTTCAGGCGGGTAGTGGACAATATTGGGGTGCAGTATTGGAGACGAGGGCTAAACTGAATGTGTTGGAGGCGGAACGGATCATTAGAGACTTTTGCAAAAATAAAGAGTCATGGGATAGGAGGCAGTGTACTACTGTGGATCAGGAACTGGTTAAAAGATAGAAAGCAGAGGGTTGGGCTAAATGGCCAATTTTCCCAATGGAGAAAGGTGAATAGTGGTGTACCACAGGGATCTGTGCTGGGTCCGCTGCTTTTTGACATATTCATAAATGACCTGGAAAGTGGAATAACGAGTGAAGTTATCAAATTTGCAGATGACACAAAACTATTTAAAGTTGTTAAAACCCAAGAGGATTGTGGAAAATTGCAAGAGGATCTTGATAAATTGGAAGACTGGACATCAAAATGGCAGATGAAATTTAATGTGGATAAGTGCAAAGTTATGCACCTAGGGAAGAACAACCCAAACTATGGTTACACGATGCAAGGTTCCACATTAGGAACCACCACCCAGGAAAAAGATTTAGGCGTCATTGTGGATAACTTGTTAAAATCCTCGGCCCAGTGTGCAGCGGCAGCCAAGAGAGCAAATACAATGCTAGGTATCATAATGAAAGGAATGGAAAATAAAACAAAAGATATTATAATGCCTCTATATCGTTCCATGGTGAGACCGCACCTTGAATATTGTGTGCAATTCTGGTTGCCGTATCTTAAAAAGGATATAGCGTTATTAGAAAAGGTTCAGAGAACAGCCACCAAAATGGTAAAGGGGATGGAAGGCTACTCCTATGAAGAAAGGCTAAAAAGGTTAGGGCTCTTTAACCTGGAAAAGAGACAGCTGAGGGGAGATATGATAGAAGTCTATAAATTAATGAACGGAGTGGAACGGGTAAACGTAGATCGATTGTTTACGTTATCAGAATATAGAAAGACTAGGGGACATGCAATGAAGCTACAGGGTAAACTATTTAAGACTAATAAAAGAAAATATTTTTTCACTCAATGTGTAATCAAACTCTGGAATTTGTTACCAGAGGATGTAGTAAAGGCTGTTAGTGTAGCTGGGTTTAAAAAAGGTTTGGACAAGTTCCTGGAGGAAAGGTCCATAAACCATTATTAAGAAGGGACCCAGGATATCAATGCTTGACCCAGTACAAGCATTGCGGAACCTGTGTCTTTTGGGGAAACTGCTAGGTACGTATGACCTAGATTGACCACTGTTGGAAACAGGATACTGGGCTTGATGGACCTTGGTCTGACCCAGTATGGCATATCTTATGTTCTTAATTTGTCATACTCACATGATTAAAACCTGACATCCACACTGTTTACTATTAACAATCATTGTACATCTCTCTTTGTATATAGTTACAATGTTATAACACTAAGCTGTAAATCAAAAGTTTGAATTACTGTTACCAGCATTTTTTTAAATTTAGTTTTAATTGTACAACAGGATGCATACTTAATATTCTGTTAGCTTTTGTTTTATGTAAACCGCTTTGAATATTCGATAGGTGGTATAGAAATGAGTTCAAATAAATAAATAATCACTAAAGACAGCAATGCAGAAAAAGCAAGTTTTATTTTAAGTAGTCCTATAGATGTGATAAGAAATTGACAAACAATTAAATAGAGAACTAAAAAAAAAAAAAAAATAGGAGATACTTATTGTTTTGTGAATAATTTGTACCAAGCCGGACAATTCTTTTTAAATCTAAGTTTAAAACCATCCTAACCAGGGGCTAAATCATCCAGTGCTGCTCGAAGTATCTTTGTAACAGCAAGTTCTTAGTCACTTCTTACAAAGTCCCTGCAGAAAACAGAATGAACTGCTGGCTTAGTACAGATGCTCCCAGCAGCAGCACATAGTCTTAGCTAAACACCCACTGAAGGGTCAACTACTTTTCATACAGAAGGTTTAGGCTGGCTGAACATTAAGTTTTCCTTTTCCAACTAATCCCTCCTTTATAGTTAGTCAAGAAAGGGAGTGCACCCAAATAACAAATTGGGACAGACATGAATATCAGCACATGGCGTGGGTGAAGGTAGGATCAGGAAATATGGTGAAATTAGACTTACCTGCTAATTGTAGTTCCTGGAGTAAATCCAGTCTAGTCCCCGACCTCTGGGTTGTCCACCTTAATCAGCAGCTTGGAGACTGAGGAACTTCCCACTTTTGTGATGTCATCCATATAACCTCCCGGAGTCCGCCTTCATCCACCAGTTCCCTATTGACAAAGCAGACTCACCAGAGCAACAAGTAAGTATCCATAACCAAATACCAGATCTTTACCTATGATAATGCTCAACTACCTAAACAGGTTCTACAAACCAACTTGAACGGAACATGGGAAGCACAGGTCCGCACATGGCCCGTAATAGCTTCCAACTTTAAGAGTGACGAGGCCATCCTCCCCCCCACTAAGAGAAATGACCCTGTCTTCCCCAGGGACTGGACAAATGCCTATAAAACCGCTTACCTGTCCAATTGAGGCTCTTCAGGTGTCCATCATATAAGAAAAATACAGTGGGTAGGGACTCGGGACTAGACTGGATTTACTCCAGGAACTACAATTAGCAGGTAAATCTAATTTCACCTTCCTGATCGTCTCTCCAGTCTAGTCCCAGACCTCTGGGTATGTACCAGAGCAGTAGTCAACGGGAGGGACCCGCAACACACGCCTGCAACACCGCTGAACCGAAACACGCATCTTGCTCCGACTGCACATCCAGACGGTAGTGCTTCACGAACGAATGCAAAGACGACCACGTGGCTGCCTTACAAATCTCAGCCGGCGGTACCAAACGAACTTCCGCCCACGAAACTGCTTGGGCTCTCGTAGAATGAGCTCTCAGCCCATCCGGAACTGGCTTCCCTTTCAACACATACACAGACGCAATTGCCTCCTTAATCCACCTAGTGATGGAGGCCTTCGACGCTGCCTCTCCTCGTCGAGGGCCCGTGAACAGGACAAACAGTCTCTCCGAACGGCGAAAGCTCTCCGTCCGTTGCAAATACTTCTTCAGCGCTCGACGTATATCCAATCTTCAAGAAACTGGCCCCTTTGGGTCCCCTCTGAACACTGGCAGACAAATGACCTGACTCAGATGAAAATCCGAAACCACCTTGGGCAAAAAAGCTGGCACCGGCCTTAACACCACCTGAGACTCAAAGAAGGAAAGATAAGGCTCTTTACAGGATAACGCCTGCAGTTCCGAAATTCTCCTAGCGGAACAAATTGCCACCAAAAATATCACCTTTAGGAGTGAGATCCTTTATCGAGGCGTGCCCCTTCCAGCGCTGACAGAACCAACGGCAAATTCCACCTGGGTACCCACTGCCTAGCAGGAGGTCTCAACAGGGAAACGGCTCGCAAGAAGCGCTTAATGTCCACATGCCCCCCCGAGCGACTGACCGGCTATCTTGCCTCTGTAACATGCCAGCGCCGCCACCTGAACCCTAAGAGATGCAGCGGCCAGTCCCTTATCAAAACCTCCCTGCAGGAAGTCTAAAATCTGCGGAATAGTTGCTCTTAATGCCGCCCACTTTCTGTCGTTACACCAAGCCTCAAAAACTCTCCAGACCCTTACATACGCCAAGGCCGTCGATCTCTTTCGGGCCTTCAGTAACGTAGAAATAACCGATCCGGAATAACCTCTTGACGTCAATCGCGCCCTCTCAATAGCCAAGCCGTAAGTGAGAACCGAGCCACGTGAGGCATAACTAGAGGCCCCTGCGACAGCAGGTCCAGACAAGCCGGCAGGCGCCACGGTTTTGCTATTAGGAGCCTTACCAGATCTGCATACCAGGGCTGCCGAGGCCAATCCAGGGCGACCAAGATCACCTGCCCTCGAAACCTCTCTATCCGCTGAATCACTTTGCCTATCAAGGCCCACGGGGGAAAGACGTAGAGAAGCTGCTCCTCCGGCCAGGTCCGGATAAGAGCATCCAGGCCTTCCGACATTCTCTCTCACCACCTGCTGAAGAATCGAGAAACCTTTGCCGACTCGAACGATGCCATAAGGTCCATCGCGGGCAGCCCCCAACGGCGCACTAGCATGTCGAACACCTCGTGATGCAGGACCCACTCGCCCGGGTCCACCTTCACCCGACTCAGAAAATCGGCCTCCACATTGTCCACTCCTGCCACGTGAGCGGCCGACAGGTCCAAGAGGTGCTCCTCTGCCCAGTCGAACAGGACACCTGCCTCGGCTTCTAACGCTACACTGCTGGTCCCTCCTTGTCGATTGACGTATGCTACCGCCGTGGCGTTGTCGGAAAACACTCGGACCGCCGACCCGTGAAGGAAGTCCTGGAAGCTCTGCAGAGCCAGCGACACCGCCCGCAACTCCAGCCTGTTGATTGACCCCGACTGCTCTGGAGCCGACCACTGCCCCTGCGCGAAGTGCCCCTGGCAGTGCGCTCCCCATCCCAGGAGACTGGCATCCGTCATCACCGCCACCCAGGCGGGCGCCTCCAGGGACCTCCTGCGTTCCAACGATTTGGGATTCAACCACCAGCGAAGAGCGATCTGCGTCTCTGCCAGACATGGGAGTCTCTGCGATAGAGGGTCCCTCTGATGCGACCACCTCCTGAGTAGCGCCCTCTGCAAGGGTCTCATGTGGGCTCTCGCCCATGGCACCAATTCCAACGTCGCCACCATTGTGCCCAACAGTTGCAAGTACTGCCAAGCCGTAGGTGCCGGAGTCCTCAGAAACTTTCTGGTCAGGTTCTGCAACCCCCAAGCTCTTTGACTCGGCAGGAACACTAGCCCCTTCTGTGTGTCGAAACGTGCCCCTAAATACTCGAGGGATTGCGAGGGCACTAGCTGACTCTTGCTCACATTGACTACCCAACTGAGGCTCTCCAGAAAGGCCACTACCCTGGTAGTCACCCTTTCGCTCTCTGCCCTCGACTTTGCTTGAATCAACCAATCGTCCAGGTACGGGTGCACTAGGATGCCTTCTCTGCGCAATGCCGCTGCCGCCGCCACCACCACCACCACCATAACCTTGGTGAAGGTGCGAGGTGCCATCGCCAGACCAAAGGGCAATGCCCGGAACTGAAAATGACAGAACGGAACCGCAAAGCGGAGATATTTGTAATGCTCTGGCCGTATGGGGATATGAAGGTAAGCTTCGGAGAGATCCAAGGACGTGAGAAACTCTCCCTCTCGCACTGCCACTATTACAGATCGCAGTGTTTCCATGTGAAAATGCGAGACGCGAAGACACCGATTCACCCTCTTGAGATCCAGGATTGGCCGAAACCCGCCGTCCTTCTTTGGGACCACGAAATATATGGAGTATCGACCGCAGCCGTATTGGTCTAGAGGCACGGGCTCTATTGCTCTGAGGTCTAGAAGCCTTTGTACCGTGGCCCTGACTGCCGCGCACTTGGCCGCCGACTTGCAGGGAGACAGCACAAAGGCGTCGCGCACGGGCCGTTGAAGCTCCAGGGCATACTCCTCTCGTATAACTTCTATAGCACCCACTGATCGGTGGTGATGTGGACCCAGGCCGCCGAGAAGTCCCCCAACCGCCCTCCTACGGGAACTAGGGGCACCCGGGCCCTCCTGACACTGCGACTTTCGGAGGTTGGAAGAGGCAGCGGAAGAGGAGGACCCCCCAAAACCTCTTCCCGCTCCCCGAAAGCCCCGAAACCCCTGGTTTCGATTGGGGAACCTACCTCTCTGACCTGAGCTGTACCTTTGGAAGCGAAAACGACGGACCTCCTGCTTCTGGCCCTTGCCGGTGGGGGCCGAACGTCCTGGCCTAGGTTTATCCTCGGGTAACCTGCCACCCTTAGACTCCCCCAAGTCCTTGACTAGCTTCTCCAGATCTTCTCCAAACAATAGCCGCCCCTTAAACGGCAACTTCCTTAGCCTAGCTTTGGAGGAGTTATCCGCCGACCAATTGCGGAGCCACAAATACCGCCTCGCCGCCACCGCTGAGGCCAAGCTCTTGGCCAGGCCCCGCATCAGGTCGTAGTGAATGTCTGCTAGATAAGCCGCTCCCGACTCCAACTTAGCAATGTCCCCAGCTACGTTCTCCTCCTGTCCGTCTCTGAACCTTTGGGACCAACGGAGGCAGGCTCTGGCTACCCATGCCCCACAGATAGCCGCCTGCAGTGACACGGCATTCACATCAAAAATTTGTCGTAGCAACACATCCAACTTCCTATCCTGAGTATCCTTAAGGGCCGCACTGCCCTCCACAGGAATAGTGGTCTTCTTTATTACTGCCGCCACCGCCGCATCCACCTTAGGAGCCTTAAACACCTCCTTATCTTGGTCCACCAAGGGATAGAGCCGACTCATGACTCTTGTACCCTTCAGAGGGGCCTCCGGAACACTCCACTCTTCCTGAATCATTTCCTGGAACACCCTGTGCACCGGAAACGCGCTTTGAGTCTTGCGGAAAACCTGCAGCAACGGATCCTCCAGCGTCTCCTCCTCCGCTGCCCCCGGAACCGGCATGTTTAGGGCCCGCAACGTTTCTATGATGAGCGCCGGCAACTCCTCCCTTCGGAAGACCCGCACCACTCGTGCTTGATCTTCCCTGTCAGGCAGCTCTCCCTCGTCTAGATCCTCGTCTAGATCCACACGTCCACCTTCCTCGACCTCCGATAGTGGTCCAGAGGGAACTGAGTGTGCGCTGAGATCATCATCTCTCCGTGGCTTCTTAGTACCCTCCAATATCTCTGCTGCGGATGCTGCCGCGGATCTCTTCAGCTCACTCCGAGCGGAACTGCCTTTTGTGTGACCCTGCGGGAGGGCTCCCACTGCCAGCTGTAGGAGCGCCGCAAACTCTGCGGAAAAGATAGATTCTAGCCCTTTAGGCCAGGCCACAGACTGTGGGGACGGCAAGTCCGCAGCAGACGATGGGCCCGCCACCGGCTCTGCCAGGGACACACTTGGAGGCAGCGCAGCTGCCGGACAAGAGTCAGCCTCCAGTCGGCCTTCTTTATCTGCCCCCGGAGACTCCCCTGCCGAGGCCTCTCTCGCGCAGGCCCTGCACACCCCGGAGTCTGCCACCGTACCTTTCCTAGCCCCACAAAGCAAGCATTGAGGCTTGGAAGGCATCCCGGCAATAAATAAATCCCGGACTTGGACTGTCCCCTGCACTCGGGGTGGCATCAGTAAGCAGGGGGGGAGGGAGAGGGGCGAGCTGTCTAATGCACCAAAATGCCCTTTTTTTTTTTTAAAATAAAGAAAAACAGCCTAAACAGCATCCAAAGAAAGGCAATAGCTCTTCCGGCAAGGCACCACTGAAGACGCGCTCGCTTTAACTGCCGGGTTTGGAAGGGCCAGAACTGAGCGTGCGCTTCCCACGCAAACGCCACGAGGCTAGGCCCGCTCCCGAATCCGCGCCTGAGAGCGGTGAGTGTACCAGAAAGATTCCCCCCAAGTGAAATACCTGTCATGGAATCTCCGGGGCAGGGCTCAGTCCTTCTTCAACGATTCTTCGTCTCCCCCGCTGGTAAAGCCTGAGCTAGGCCTGAAACGCCGAGAGGCTCCCAGCCGCCCGAGAGCAGAGGATCCCCCCCCCCCGGCCAGCCAAGCGTGTTCGCAGGCAGACCTCTGCTGAGCGCCTGGCTGTGCCCCGCTGCAGACCCACTGCTCTGGACAAGATCGAGCAAGCGCAGCTTGTACCGGGCTTGATGCCTCCCTGCTCCCGGGAAATAGAGAATCGGTCCCCGGGGGGGGGGGGGGGGGGGAGACGGCCTGTACCCGCAAATGGAAGTGCTCAAATTAAACACAGTCCCGATTTAAAGGTAGTGTATAAAATACTGCACTCTCTTTTTTTTTTAATGGGAATATAAAACTAGCTAACCAGCTAACCACTGTCCTTAATTGTTCCTCCAGTGAGCCCGGACCCCCAGGTTCACCACCCTTCAGCTGTTTGGAGACTGAGGTAACTGGTGGATGAAGGCGGACTCCAGGAGGTTATACGGATGACATCACAAAAATGAGAAGTTCCTCAGTCTCCAAGCTGCTGATTAAGGTGGACAACGCAGAAGTCCGGGACTAGACTGGAGAGACGATCAGGAAGTTCTATTACTTTAGTTTAGCTAACAACTATTTTTGTAATTAATAAGGTTAACTCAATGATCTCTTCCTCCACTCTACTACCAGCTTTGGTAAACTTAAACACGTCAAAGCAATATATTTCATTAGATTCTGCATGCTGAATGTTCCTAATGCTCATGATCATCCTCTGGAATTCCCCATGAGCAGTGTTTATGTTAAGCAGAACTGCTAATATGGCTGGGTCTAAACTTTAAGGTTGGTGCGATTATGATACTTCTGGTAGGGATCATCCACAAACCAGTTTCTTCTCTTCCAGAAGGATGTTGTCATTTTATCTAGCAATTTACTTTGCGTTTTGTTACAGAATACTTCTTCCCGTAAGCGTCTCTTTCTGGCAGCTGTCTTCTTCCATAATTTCTTCTTGTAGCCAGCCTATTAGGGACCACAATGAGGCACAGTAAATTATACTGTAAACAAAAATCACATGAAAGAGGCAAGAATTCTGCAGTTCAATAAGCAGCACAAAAGAGGAGTGGAAGACAGGCCAGGCCTTGTAAACAGAAAAACCTTTATTTCAGAAAACCTGACTTAGTCAAGTTTTGGCAATTAAGCAGCCAAGGGTCAGACTTTCTAATCGGCAACAGTTCTGTAGCTTGAGACGTTGAAAGCTTTCATACAAATTTCTTTGAAAGTCTAACCCTTGATGAAGGCTTAACCGCTGAAACTTGGCCAAGTCGGGCTTTTTGAAGTAAAGGTTTTCTGTTTACAAGGCCTGGTCTGTCTTCTGTTCCTTTTTTGTACAGTAAATCACACTATCATGGACAAATAGATGAAATGACATTATGAGGTTGGAGTTTTAATCCCAAGTAAAACTACTGTGCCTCTTGAGCAGCAACCAGAACACATGCACCCTACTTCCAGTGAACTAATTGCCATGGAAAACAATTACATACAGTTGCAGATTCAGCAGTGAAAACTGATTTTTTTAAATCATGAAAACGTCAAGAGGAAGACATCAGCAATATCCAGTAGGAGGATGCTTATCAAGCTGAGGCACTAAAATACTAGACTCTGAGCAATGTCATAACATTCTTAGGATGGCTTAACTAATTGTTATCCTCAAATAGGAGGTATAACAAAATCAACTTGCCAGGTTAGCAGCTTTAAGCAGGTTAGAACTCTGTGTCATGAAGCTAAGACAGAAAAGCACAAAATAGTAAAAAATGGGCTTTAGGGGGACAGAAGTTGAATTCTAATTCTCAAAGATACTCTTAACAAAGACTGCCCAAATCTGTTACACCAGGTGTTAATGTTTAAGTAAATTAAGGACGAATCAAATTTTCATGGACATTACAGGGACGTACACAATGACAACTCAATAGATAAACATTTATCAAAGGCAGATCACTCCCTTAATGATCTTTGAATCAGGGTACTTTACACAAATTTTAAGAGCACACAAGAAGAAACATACATTTGCAATTAAGATAATCAAACAAACATCAGAGGATTTGATAATGACATTGGCTTTCCCATCCCGTAGATATAGATCCTCTGAATAGTAAAGTTTCACTGTCTCCATCTTCTCTGTCTACCTCAACCCCTTAAATAAGTTGTATTAGTATATGCAGGTGATAGGGATGTGCACAGGCAAGAAAATGTTGGTTCATTTTCATTTTTTTCTATTTTGTGGGGGGAATTTATTTAGTTCATTTCAAACTTATTTAAATAGAGAATTTTTAGTGCATGCTAAACTGACTTACACAAAAATTTACCAATTAGTCCATGTTAAATCAATTTAGCACACACTATCTTTTTTTAATGCACTAATAAATACATACCCTTAGATGACCTAAGAGGAAATTTTCCAAATCTGTCAAATTTCCTTTCCTGGATTCCTGCTAGACCAGTCCAGACAAGTAGGTTATGCATCTCAGCCAAACCAGAGCAACTTTCAGGGATGTCATCACCTGTAGATGTGTTGGGGAGTACTGAAAGGCTTGCCGATATAATACTTCTGAAGAAGAATAACATGGCTAAAAAAGACAACTCAGGTAAAAGTACTAAACCAGAACACTAACTTTTATAAGAAATGCAGCCCTCTTACCATACTTAATGCTGCATAAGTCACCAATATGAAGACAGCCAGACTCGCCAACCTGTAGGCGAAATCCTCTCAAGGAGGATACTGGACTGATCTGGCAGGTTTTAAGGAGGGTGTCAACTACTGCCCCAGAATATCCTCTTAGATAACTTTTGCTTCTCAAGGAGGGCAGGCTGTGTAAGCAAGAAGGGAATGGAATCCTCCATGATCAGAGGACCCTACCACAGGAGTCTCCCTCTTCTGTAGAGCAATAAAGCAGACTCTGCCATCAGGCTCAAAGGATCAGTGTGCCATGGCCTATACAGCCAGTTCAGCACCACTAGAATAAACCAAACCCGGTGAGACTGAATTCTGCCAAGAATCTGGCTCACTAAAGGCCACAAAGGAAAGATATACAGAAGCCTCTCCTGGGACCATGCCTTCAAAAGGTCATCCAATTCCACTGCTCGCAGGTTCTTTCTGCAGTCAAAAAGGTTTGCCACCTTGGCATTCTTCTGGGTAGCCATAACATCGAGCACTGGACTGCCCCACCTTTCAACAATGAGATTGAATGTATAAAGACTTCGTTCCCACTCACTGGGATCCACAGTGTTCTGACTCAAAAAACATTGGCTTGCGTGTTTTGGACTCCTGCAATGTGGGTCAATGACAAGGCCACCAGATGACTCTGTGGCACTGCAAGTACCAATTTGCTTGTTGGTGTATAGCCGTGGCATTGTCTGAGAACACACTAATTGCCTTGCCTCCAACTTGTTGATCAACCAGGTCTCCTGAGTCATGTACAAACTACCCCTGACAGTGCGTTCCCCAGCTCAGGAGGCTGGCATCTGTGCTATCACCCAGTCCCGTGCCTCCAGAGGCAGCCTTTCCATCAGCAGGTGACTGTAGCCACCAGGCCAATTCCCACTTGATCCTCTTGGGACGAGACAAGCACTGCTCAAACTAGGAATAGGGAGACCAGTGAGCCAATATTTATCTCTGCAGGGCACACATGTGTGCCCTGGGCCAAGAGACCAACTGTAGTGTCAATTCATCAATCCCCGTAGCTAGAGGTAGTCCCCCAGCCTTGGGAGCTGCATAAAGTGCAGAACTTCCTGAGCTGCAACTGAAGCTTTCTGGGTGAGAAACATCTTCCACAATTGAGTCTGAAGTGAGCATCCACTCACTGGAGGAAATTAGACTGTTCTTGGGATAGTTGATCACCCATCCAAGCTTCTTCAGACACCGGATCATCTGAGGCATGACTGCCCTGGACGTCTTCATGGAGTCGGACCGAATTAGCCAGTTGTCCAGGTACGGATGAACCCAGATTCCCTGCTTGCGCAGAAAGACTGCCACTACCACCATGACTTTCAACAAGGTGTGAGGGCCCATATCCAGAGTGAAGAGTGGGGCACAAAACTGAAAATGAGGGTCCAGAACACAGAAGCGGAAAAAATCTCTAATGATGTTCCCTGATGGAAATGTGGCAGTGCGCCTTGGAGAGGTCCAAGGAAATGGGATCGACAAAATGACCAAACTGAAGTTTTCCATGTGAAAATGGCATTGACCACCTTCAGGTCTAGAATGGGCTAAAAGGACCCCATGATTTTTTTTTTAAACAGGGACCGTGGAGAAAACTGAATACCACCTCAACCTGGCTCTGCAGAGGGCATGGGTACAGTAGCCCGCAACTGCAGGAAGTGATGAAGAGCGACCTGGACTGCCACTCTTGGCCAAGGAGACTCTACAAAGAGACTCCGCAAACTCCAGAGTGAATCCTCTTTCGAAGGCTTCAAGACTCTTTGATCCAGTTTATGGACATGGGTCCATTCTGAGTGAAACAGCTAGAGATGCACTCCTACTGCATGTCCCTTGGAAGGGGATCCACAGGATCTCACTGAAGGCTTACCGCCTTCTGAGGAGGCACCTGCCGAGTCCTGAGACTACTGGGATTGACCCTTCTTGGGATTAGACTCAAAGGAGGAATAGATCATGCCAGAACCCTTGCCAGCCCTAAAACATCTCCATGTTCCCTGCTGGGCCTTATATGAGGAATTCTTTGAACCTCTGGGCCTCTCTTCAGGGAATCTTCGAGTGAGCTTGTCTAAGGTCTTTCGCCAGCTTCTCCAGAGCTTCTCCAAAGAGCAGCCAGCTCTTAAAAGCAGAGTTTGCTCAACCACAGTTTGGACATGACATCTGCAGACCCAAGTCTGGAGCCGGAGCCAGAGCCGGGGCCAGGCCCATCTGTGGGCCACTATGGCCACTGCCATGAATTTAGAGAAGATTCTGATAAAATCATACAGGGCATCCACTACAAAGCAAGCTCCAAATTCCAACCATGCCACCTTTGACTGTCCCTTCTATTCAAAAAAGACCACCGTTCATCCCACAAGTCTCATGCCATAACCAATGGTGACCTGGTTGGTATATCAGGTGACTAGGGGTTTAACCATAAGGAGGAGAGGAGGAGGAAGTGAGGATATGACGTATGATGCAGGAAGAAGGGCCGGGAGAGTCAAGGCTTGAAACACGACGTGGTGTACATGAATTTTCAACATCATGAGAGATTCTCTAACGTGTGGATAGCCCATAAATTTTCAATGTTATGAGGGATTCTACAACACGTGGATCATTGGAGCACCGGTCGATTAGGCCAGCAACAGACGGGGGCTGTGAAGATGGCGTTTGTGGATGGTGCCCGAGTTAAGGCTCTAAGCGCACTGTCAACTGGCTGGTGAACACGGAGCATCTCTGCTGGATAAGTAAATCTTAAGGATAATTGTGGTATTATCCCTTGGATTCTAAGTTAGAGGGAGGCTTCCCTTTTTTGAAACATAACAAAAGGACGATTTACTATGAGAGCAGGTTTGTCCTGCTCACGGTAAATTCTCAGACAAAAAAGGCAAAAAACTGGAACATTACGAATGTAGTGGGTTTCTCTCTTTTGTTATTGAGACCTTTGACTGTCCGGCAATTGTTGGATCCAATGTAAGAGTGCCTGGGCCACCAAACTCACACAAAGCCCTGCCTGAGTTGCCAAGGCTGAAGCCATGAAAGCGTTCTTGAGGGAGGCTTCCACCCTCCTATCATGGGTCTCTTTCAGAGTGGCACCACCCTCCACTAGAAGGGTGGTACACTTTGTCACTGCCATGACTAAGACATCCATCTTAGGGACCCCAAATAGCTTTTCCATCTCCCCTTGGGGCAGAGAATACTGTTTCTGGTGTCTCCCAGTGAGAGATCATAAGCCTTTACAAGGCTCAGGGAGGGGAATGAAACCTGAAGGGCATATCAAATTCTCCACGATAGGGAGGTTTCTCAGATGGACCCGAAGAGAGCTGCCATGGCACAATACACAGAGCTGCCATGGCATCCAGGATCAGGGTGGAGAGATCAAGTCTTCTGGGTAAAATAAACAGATCACCGATGGATCCTCCTCCGTCAACTCATCTGTTGCAGACAAGGAATCATCTCCTCACTCTTCCCCCAGAGAACGGCTGGACTCATGGAATGGGCAAGCAAAAGTGAAAGACAGGACCACTTAACCTCTTGCTGCCTGAAGGGAAGATCCTAGAGGGGTCCAGGTCCCCCGTAGGGGAGGTAGGTCCCCAGCTGCTTGCAAGGGGGTTGCCATGCAGTCCAGAGACTGAAAATGGCTCGTGAGCCGTTTTTGTTTGGTGAGAACGCCTACCAAGTAAGTCTGAGCTAGCTTTTGCTGCTGACTTATAACTGCGCTTGCTTTGAATTTTTAGCTTATTGCTATTTATTGTTTGTGCATGTATTATTTTCTCTCTTTACCTGCATCTAATTTGCTAGCTTTAGAGGCTCTGCTGTTCCTCTTCACTCTTTGCCTTCCCTTTAGTTTTGTGCCAATTATATTAATTTCCCTGTACACATCTCTCTCTTTATTGTGCTAAGGTGAAAATTAACCCTGGTCTCTAGCAGCAAACTTGGGAGCTCTTTTACTAAAGTTTAACATGTTAAACCCACAGCCCATAGAAAGAAAAGGGCTGTGGGCATTTAATACATGTTAATTTCATTAACACACATTAAAACCTTTAGTATAAAAGTCCCTTGGTGTCGTCCTCTCTCACCTGACTATTAAACTGCCCCTATACTCAAGCTTTTCCTACTAACTCTTGCTGCCTTGTATTAGGAGCACTCGGTTTCAAAAAGTCTGCTATATCTTATATTTAGCAATATTTGGAATATATTCTTTACTCAAGCAAATTTGTTCTGTTGGCTTCCATTTACCTTGAATCTGTGCTTGAAGGTAGAAGGATTTACACCCCCCCCCCCCGGTGTGCTCCATATTTGTTTGTAATTTGCTTAGTTTTTTTGGTCTCTTCTTTTCCCTTCACTCTTTTTTGGCTTCCTTATAGGTTTGTGCTGATTCTTACTTATACTTCTCCTCATTTCACTAAAGTAGAACATTAACTCTGATCTCTAATACTAAACTTGGTGTCCTTCCTTTCATCTGGTGACTTTTTATGTCCCTCCCCTCCCCACCCACCCTCTCCATGGTTGACACATTTCTTATATTGCTTTCCTGGGATTCATTAAAACTTAGTGCACCCAGCCCACTGGAAATCATCAAATACAGCTGTAGTCAACTTTATTGGCACCCTTGCATTTTAGGTCTGTTGTGTACAATATCTTGAGAAATAATTGGAAATATTCTAACTGTATGTCATCATAATATTTTAATAGTATGTTCATAGGTATTGTGATAAGGAAGCTTATCATAGCTCAGGAAGGAGCTATAGTAAAGGTGAAGTGACTCTGAACAAGCAACCTGTCAGTTCTGGTAGAAATAAGAAAACAGAATTTTCCCATAAAAGACTACCAGTCCCAGAATGCACCAGGTTTCCAACAGCCATTAGAGGAGCTGAAGTGGGGAAACGTGTGTTCAATCAGGAGGGCTATGAGGTAATCCCTAAGCACTCATCTCAAAGGGCAGGGCCAGATTCAGCACAGCTGCGCTGTGCTAAGGTGGAGCACTCATCAAAGCAGAATAAAGGTAGAGTTTATTCTACAGAGAATTATCCTCATCCTCAGGATCAGCTTGGAGATCCTCATCTTGGACATCTTCATCATCAGGAGGATCATCAGGAACAGAAGCCAGACCGGACGGACAGAGAGGGCAAGAAACCCTTTGGAAGAAAGAAGAGGAAAACATTTGGGAGGTCTAAAGGAGTCCAGAGCAGTACGTATACTGGAAGGTATTTCAAGGGCCAGCATACACCATTGGACTGGGGAAAGCCAGAGGAATGGTGCTGCAGAGCTAGGAATCTCCAGACGGTACCTGTGAGGGAGACGGCTGCACTTGGAAGGGACCCTAGGACCCGTGCCAGAAGGTATGTGAAGAGAGATCCAGTGTCCAGGGATCTGGATTGGAAGGCTGGACATAAGAACGGGACTACATACTGGCCAGGCTATTTAGAGAGGAACTCTAACAGCAATGGAAGCTCAGGTATGAACACTGATCTATGCCCTAGCTATAACCTTGAAAGACAGCAGGGAAACAAGTATTCTCCTGAGAGTGCTCCATTGAGAAATTCCTCTGTGCCAATCCATGATATTGAACCCATGATTGTTGAAGAAGGGGGAGCGGTCTTAGATACAGGCTGTGAATATATGGATTGCTCTCTGTCTAAACTCCTTTGGTAATTTTCTATTACAAAGTACAACAACCATCACAAAGAAATACAAACTTGTTCTTTAATCTACTCAGAAAAGCTCCTGAAGTAGGATTTGAGCCACGCAGTAGAAAGCAAGCCAGCTAAGGGGTTTCAGCTGGTAACTGCTAGCAATTGAGCCTTACCTAATTGCTTGTGAGCTCTGAGGGAATCACTTCTGAATCTATGTGTGAAGATATAAGAAGTTAACCTGAAAAGAACAGTTTTTCCCTTCTTTGTGGGTTTTGCTTGTTGTTTGAAACACTGCTAAGAAAATATTAGCTAAAGCCTACAGAAAAGACCAGTTTGTTACCAACCAGGTCTTTATTCTTTTGATTTGATTGCCTGACAAGTTCAACTGTTGTTTTCCTGATTTTGTTTTTCTAAGTTTAACACTGAAAGCAAGTATCCTGTTTTATGTGCTACCAAGCATGTCTGTGTTGGGAGAAATAACCCCATAAATAAATATCTTATTGGCTTTACACTCAAGCACAACTAATTATTGTGAGCGGCTGTGTCTGGTGTGAATGGACTGCATTTCCCACAATCCCTTGCAAATCATATTGATATATGCCTTTGCCAAGACTGTGAACAATCTCACCCAGGCACCCGTCTGACAGTATACAACAAAAAATGATCTCTGTGCAACTTAGACGTAGTAATTTTTGAAAAAACAAAATATGACTTGGACAGGATTAATGGCACCCTTCACTAATATTTGGTTGCACAACCCTTGGTAGTGATGACAGCCTCCAAACGTTTCTTGTAGCCATCTATAATGTTTTGTATATCTGTCTACTGGTAGTTTCTCCTACTCTTCAACTGTGATTTGTTCCAGCTCATGAATGTTTCCAGGATTCATTTTAGCAATGGCAGATTTCAGCTCTTTCCACAGGTTCTTGATTGGATTGAGATCAAGACTCATTGTTGGCCAGTTTAAAAACAGTCCATTTGTTCGTTTTTAACCAACAATTCTTTGAGCTGTTGAATAGCAGTTTTGTGTCATTGTCCTGCTGGACCCATGACCTTCGACCCACACTTAGCTTTCTGAAACCAGATAGCACATTTCACTCCAAAATACTTCGGTAGTCCTCAGAATTCATGAGACCTTTAATATGTTCCAGGACTCCAATTCCTGAGGCAGCAAAACAGCCTCAACAGTATGGAACCTCCACCATATTTAGGAAGTGTTTTTTTTCTCTTAAAAACTTCATTTCTTTGCCTGTAAATGTATTAATGCACTGCATTGCCAACAGCTCAAATTTGGTTTCATTTCTCCACAGAACATTTTCCCAGAAGGATTGTGGTTTCTTAAGGTGGGTTTGGGCAAAGATCTGGCGTGCCTTTTTATGTCTGTTTTTGAGCAGCCAGGATCCTCCTTGGCCTTCACCCATGAAGTCCTTTATTTAGTGCACAGCATAAGGTGTGGGTTGAAACCACCACTCCAGACTGCCTTAACCTCTTTGAATGTTGTATGTAATGTTTTTCCAACAGTTCGCACTAACGTCTGAAGACTTCTTGGATTAATTTTCCTCTTCCCACCACATCCTGGGAGGGTCTTGGCAGTTCCATGAGCAGAAAACATCTTAACACTGCAAACTGTAGACATAGGAATCCCAAGTTCTTTGGATATGGCCTTGTACTCCTTTGAAGTTTGATGATTTCTGACAGTCTTGGGCAGCTCTCGTCTTCATCTTTGTGAAAACGGAACAGGGAGTGAATTAGAGCCCTTATTAATTGGTTGATTCAAGTCATGTGAGAGTGTCTATTTTTACTGCAATGGGAATGTGGTTCTTATGTTCAAACTGATTTGAATTGTTTATAAGGTGTCAATCATGTCCTGGCAATGTTCCAGTTTTTATACTATTTCCTTTTTTAATTGGTCTTATTTTATCTGATTCTTTTGTGTGTGTCAAATATGTCTGTATATATAGTCCAAAGCCATTTCACTGGCCACTCTTTTTTAAGGAGATATTGGACATTATGGAGTTGAATCATCGCAAGGGTGCCAATAATGTTGACCACAATTGTATCTCCTCTAATCAGCTGTTTCTCCTCACTATCTATTCCTATAGCTCCACATCAATTTTTCTCTTTTTAAACTTTTATTGAATTTTTCAAGTCCATCCTTTCAATCTGCTTAATGAACTGACTATTTACAACATTACTGCCCCCTCTTCCTACCTCCTTCCCCCTCCCCCACTCTCTCCCCTCAGCATAATTGTACATAGATATTTTGCATTCTACTTCTCCAAGTTTCCAACTTGGGGATTTTTATGCTCTTCCACTCAAGGGCTCTCTCATATCTTGCAGCTATAACAATACCTTATTAATTTACATTCCTTGCCCTCCCACCATCTTCCCAGCACCCCTAAAGCGTAGTTACTCACCTGTAACAGGTGTTCTCCAGGAGCAGCAGGAATCAGTCCTCACTTATGGGTGACGTCGGCGCCGACGGAGCCCTCGCGGAGCAATTTTCCCCAGCTTTCAAAGAAAGCCTTTGGGAATTGCAGCGCGCATGCGCGGTCGTCTTCCCGCCCGAGGGTGCCATCTTAGCCAGTCAGATGACATAGCTAAAAAAGACAGCATAAAAATTTGCAAAAAGAACATAAGCAGACGATTGCAACTCCAAGGGGAGGAGGGAGGGTAGTGAGGACTGATTCCTGCTGCTCCTGGAGAACACCTGTTACAGGTGAGTAACTACGCTTTCTCCAGGACCAAGCAGGAAGTCAGTCCTCACTTATGGGACTCCCAAGCTCAAGGCTACCGGAGACCCTAAGCACAAAAATGAGCTCCCTCTAGCTCAGCAGCACAGAAGGATAGAATCTTCGCTGAAATATCACCCACCGGTAGCCCACATCCGGGATGGAGGGTAGGAGTTGCTCAGACCTCAAAGAGATTACGGAGGACTGCCTGTCCGAAAGCACTGTCCCTACGGGACTCCCTCTCGAGACAGTAATGGACCGCAAAAGTCTGGCTCGAAGACCAAGTAGCGGCCCGGCAGATGTCTGCCAGCGGAACAGAGCGGAGGTAAGCCACTGACGTGGCCTTTGCCCGAACACAATGAGCCGTGACTCGACTTTCTAAGGAGAGTCCGGCTGCCCCATAAGCCCAAGAGATACAGTCCGCAACCCAGATGGACAGAGTACGCTTGGAGACCGGGAGCCCCAATCTATTGGGGTCAAAAGACACAAAAAGCTGAGCAGCTTTACGGTGCTCCCGCGTACGGTCAAGGTAGAAGTTCAGAGCCCTTCTACAGTCCAGGGTATGGAGGACCGTCTCAGCTCGGCTGGAGTGTGGTCTGGGAAAGAAGGTTGGAAGTACCACCTCCTGATTGATGTGAAAAGGGGAGACCACTTTAGGCAGAAATTTCGGATGAGTCCGTAGGACCACCCTATTCTTGTAGAACCTAGTGTAAGGGGGATCAGACACGAGGGCCTGCAATTCACTTACGCGTCTAGCGGAAGTGAGGGCTATCAAGAACAGTGTTTTCCAAGACAGAAAACGGAGAGAACAGGTAGCCATAGGTTCAAAAGGCGGACAGGTGATCCGCTGCAACACCACATTGAGGTCCCAGTCAGGCGCTGGCGGGCGCAGAGGTGGTTTAAGTAGAAGGAGACCCCGGAGAAACCTCGCTACGAGAGGGTCATTGGAGAGAGGTCTGCCGTCCACCGGCACATGATGTGCTGAAAGAGCACTGAGGTGAACTTTAACGGAGTTGGACTTAAGTCCCAGATTAGAGAGGTGCAGCAAGTACTGCAAGATCACCGACACCGGGCAGGAGAAGGGATCCTGAGACTGTTGGGTACACCAGACTGCAAAGCGACGCCATTTGAGGGCGTAGCATTTGCGGGTAGAAGGCCGTCGCGAAGCCAAGACGACCTCCTCCACCTCCGCCGGCAGGAGAAGGGGAGCAAGGACTACCCTCTCAGCAGCCAGGCCATGAGGTTGAGAGACCTGAGGTTGGGGTGCAGGAGGGACCCCTGATCCTGAGTGAGGAGATCCGGTTGTACCCCCAGAGGGATTGGATCCTCCACCGCCAGTTGCAGCAGGAGCGGAAACCACGGCTGCCTGGGCCAGCGAGGGGCCACCAGGATCATGAAGGCTTTGTCTCGGAGAACCTTGAAAAGAGTCCGAGAGGAAGTTGCCGGTTGTGAGGACTGGCAAAGAGATCTACCGTGGGGAGACCCCACTTGAGGAAGAGCTTCTGAACTACCAAGGGATCCAGACGCCACTCGTGCGGCTGGAGGACCCTGCTGAGTTTGTCTGCAAGGCAATTTTCTTGGCCCGGAAGATAAACCGCCTTGAGGAGAATGCCGTGACTGACGGCCCAAGAGCAGAGCTTCTGTGCCTCCCGGCAGAGGAGGAAGGAGCCCGTGCCCCCCTGCTTGTTCACGTAGAACATGGCAACTTGATTGTCCGTCTGGACAAGGACGGATTGGTGGGAAGTCAGGTGGGAGAAGGCCTTGAGAGCTAGGCGGATCGCCCTGAGCTCCAGGAAGTTGATCTGCTGAGCAGACTCCCACGTGGTCCAGAGGCCCTGAGTACGTGCCTCTTGGCAATGTGCTCCCCAGCCCAGGAGGGATGCATCGGTGGTCAGCACCCGGGTCGGCTGAGGTGACTGGAAAGGCATTCCGAATATCAGGTTCGGCTGCCGGAGCCACCACCGGAGAGACGAGACCAGCGGCTCGGAGACGCGCACTAGGTCTGCTAGGCCGCCTGTGGCTTGTCGCCACTGCTGGCGGAGACACCATTGAGCAGACCGCATATTCAGGCGGGCATTGGGGGTCACATGGACGGTGGAAGCCATATGGCCGAGCAGTCTCAGGAAGCGCCTGGCGGAGACCAGGGGCTGGCTGCGAAAGCGGTCGGCTAGGTCCATGAGCCGTTGAGCCCTGTCGAGCGGTAGGTACGCTCGTGCCCGAGGAGTGTGCAGCCTTGCGCCGATGAACTCGAGATCCTGTGAGGGGAGCAAAGTGGACTTTGCGAAGTTTATAACAAAGCCCAAGTGCTGCAGCAGAGTCACCGTGCGGCACGTGGCGTTGGTGACCTCCTGAGCGGACGCTGCTCTGATGAGCCAGTCGTCGAGGTACGGAAAGACATAGAGGCCGTGAAGCCGGAGATGGGCCGCCACGACCGCGAGACATTTTGTGAAGACTCGCGGTGCGGAGGATAGGCCAAAGGGCAGTACTCTGTACTGGTAATGATTTCCTGCCACCACAAACCTTAGGTATTGGCGGTGGCTTGGGTGGATGAGGATGTGCGTGTAGGCATCCTTTAGATCCAAGGAGCATAGCCAATCTCCCTGCTGGAGGTAGGGCAGAAGGATTCCAAGGGTAAGCATTTTGAACCTCTCCCGCACAAGGAACTTGTTGAGGTTGCGCAAGTCCAGGATGGGTCTGAGGCCCCCTGTTCTCTTTGGTATCAGAAAATACCTTGAATAAAAGCCTTGACCTCTCAGGTGGTGTGGCACCGGTTCCACCGCCTGTTCCTGCAGAAGACCTGCTAACTCCTGAAGGAGCAACTCCCTGTGCAGAGGGGGGCGCGGAGGTTCTCCCGGAAAATAGGAGGGAGGGACCTGATGGAAGTGGAGAAGGTAGCCTTCTCGCACGACCTGAAGTACCCAGGCATCTGCGGTGATGCTGGACCACCTGTGGGCAAAGTGAACCAGCCGGCCTCCGGTGCTGGGAGGAACCAGCGGGGGGGGAGAGGCTATGCTGAGCGAGTCAAAAACCCCCACCCTGCTGAGCAGGGGCTGGTGGTGCAGGCTTGGGGGCTTGCTGCCTACGGGACCCGTTACCCCGTCCCTTGGCCTGCTGGCCCTGTTGGGGAGCTGCAGGGGCCTGATAATGGGGGTATTGTTTGTAGGCAGCCGCCTTCCTCGGGTAAAAGGACTTTTTCCCCGAGCCCTTCTTTTTCTGGGAAGGGGCGGAGGTCTTCCTAGAAAGCCTGGTCCTGGTGAGAGTCTCAGTCTCAATTTGTGCAGCCTTTTCCGCCATGGGCTTGCCAAAGAGGTTTTCGCCTCGGCAGGGGACATCGACCAACTTGTCCTGTACCCAGGGCTCAAGGTCTGACGACTGAAGCCAAGGCTGTCGGCGGGCACCGATGCCGGCTGCGGCTACTCGAGCCGAGGCCTCAAAGCCATCATAGGCTGCTCGGGACATGAACTTTGAGCATTCCCAAATGCCCGTGGACAAGGCTAGGAACCTCCGCAAGGGCTCCTCGGAGAGACCAGCGGAGAATCCGGCTAGCTCTTTAGCCAGATCCCGGAGATACATGCCCATGTAGAGCTGGTAAGTCTGGACACGACATGCGAGCATAGAGCCCTGGAAGCACTTCTTGCCAAGGCCATCCAGGTTACGGGCCTCCCTTCCAGGAGGCACCGAGGAGTGCATCTTCTGGCTCTTAAG
Source organism: Ichthyophis bannanicus (assembly GCA_033557465.1). NCBI lineage: Eukaryota > Metazoa > Chordata > Amphibia > Gymnophiona > Ichthyophiidae > Ichthyophis > Ichthyophis bannanicus. The sequence continues at coordinate 1,325,279,389 of CM066032.1, forward strand.
ACGATGCATGGCCGATTCCACTACCATGGAATGGTGTGGCAGCTGTGCCTTCTGAAAACCAGGGCTCTTGCGGACCCGATAGATAGAATCGACCCGCTTGCTCAGGACCGGCGAGGAGGCCGGACTCTCCCACATGCGGAAGAGTAGTCGTTCCAGCATAGGAGGAACCGGCACAGTAAAGTGTTCCCTCGCGGGAGAGTCATACTGGAGGGCGTCGAGCTCTTCGGCTCGGGGCTCCTCCTCGGGATCCGCAGGGAAGGCCAAAGCCTTGGCCATATCCCTAACGAAGTCCGAGAAGCGGGCATCCTCCGGGGGGGACTGTTTCCGAGGCTCGGACCCCGGTGAGTCCGATGGGACACACCGAGTCCGGAAAGAATCAGGTGACTCTTCCTCCTCAGACTCCCAGACCGACTCCGACGAGGACTCGGTGGGGTCGGCCCGGGCAGGGTGCGGCGCCAGCCGCCCCGACGTCGAGGGAGTCGGCGTCGGCGACCTCGGTCCCGAACGGGAGGCCGAGGGTGACCTCGACCGAGGATCGACTCGAGTTCTCATCGACTCGAGGATCGGCTCGGTCTCCGGGGTCGACTTGGACGTCGACGTCCCGGCGGTCGGGGCAGCGGCGCCAGCGAGGCCAGCGAGCAGTGCCCGCTGCTGGTCCATGAAGGCAGACAGTCTGCTCTCCAAGGCCGTCAACCTGAGTCCGAGCTCAGGTGACCCAGCAGCCCCCGACTCGGGCCCCGACGGCGTCGGGCCCGACGTCGGCTGTCGCGGAGGCGAGTCCAGAAGGACCACAGGACTTACCCGGGCAGGCATCTCCGACTCCAGGCGAGGTCGCTTCGGGATGTGTTCCTTCTCCAAGGACCCGGGGCGGCTGTCGGGGCTATGCGACCTGGCCCTCGCGGAACCAGGAGCGTCCACCGACGCCGCCCTCGCGGGTTTTTTCCTTCCGACGATGGTCCCCGGAGGGAGAACCCCGGTCGGAGGAGCTCCGGCGACGGTCCGAGCTGGAGCCTTTCGACGCGGAGGCCTCCGACGAGGTCCGGGTACGGCTGGGGTCAGCGAAGATTCTCTCACGCTGATGCCGCCGACTCCTCAACGCCTTTGAGGACAGTTTGCTGCAGGGCCCACAGATCAGTTCCTCATGATCCGGGCCCAGACAGCGGAGGCAAAAGTCGTGTGTGTCGGTTAGTGACATATTTCGGTCACACCGACCACACCGCTTAAACCCACTGGCAGCCATCGGGGGAAAAAGGGCCCCTGCGAGGTCAAAGGACCGGGCTGCCAGGGAAACCGAAAACGAAAGCTGACTAAGTCAGAAAAACCGAAAAAAGTAAGCGGACTCGAGACCGGCGTCGCGAGTCCGGGCGGGAAAACGATCGGCGTCGAACCGAAAGAAAAAAGGATAAAACAAAGAAGAAAATCAACTTTTTCGCGGGGACAAGACGGGGACGTCTGTAGGGCTCCGCGGAAAAAAGAAGACTGGCTAAGATGGCACCCTCGGGCGGGAAGACGACCGCGCATGCGCGCTGCAATTCCCAAAGGCTTTCTTTGAAAGCTGGGGAAAATTGCTCCGCGAGGGCTCCGTCGGCGCCGACGTCACCCATAAGTGAGGACTGACTTCCTGCTTGGTCCTGGAGAATAATACATTAGTTGCTCCCCATTCCACCAGGTGTCCCATCAACCCTTCTACCTCATACATATGTGGTGGCAAAGTTCAATAATGGTAAGTAATTCCCCTGCTCTAAACATCCTCTCCAGCACCTATCATTTCCTACTTTTGTCATTCGGTGCAGTCTGACCAGAGTGAGATATCATCTTGGGGCCACTTTATAGTTATTTTATATATGGCCCCCCTCAGCTCAAAAATATTCCCTTTCATTCTTGTGGGCTTAGCTCCATCCCCAAGTCTACCTCCCACTGTTCCCGATATTTTGCATTCCCTCTAGTGTATGCCGCCACTAGAAAGTGATAGATGAAGTGATAAACGTTTGATAGGGGTCTCTTTCGTGTTTCCTTCTCCCAACTCAGAGTCTCAAAGTCTGATAGTCCCTGCTTTATTTGTGATCGCCACAGCTCCAGTGATAGCCACTGATGTACCTTGTAGATAACCATAAAAATCATGCTTTTGGAGATTATACTTCCCTTTCAATTCTTCAAAAGGGCGTATCTGTCCTTCCCTGCAAAACTGATATAATGTCGAAAGGTCTTTTCTCTCCCATCAAGCATATAGAGGATCCTGAAGGCCCAGGGGAAATGCTTGATCAAATCTGAGTGACCGAAGCAAGGAGTTTGCACCCCGAATACTCTGAACCTCTGTCCCATATCGCCAGATCTGTTCTACCAGCTGTATGTAGGGGTTGCTGCTCTTTATCTCCACCTCAGCCATCTATGGATAAAACTTTAGGGGAGTTCCCCTCACCTCACCCTCTGCAATACACACCCACTTACGGGTAAAACGATCCTGTCGGGCTACTATATTTAATTGGGCAGCTAAGTAATACCACCAAAGATTAGAAACTGCCAAGCCCGCCTCTTCTTAGATCTGCACATAACTGTCCTTGCTACTCTTGGCGGTTTGTGGTTCCATATATGGTGGAACACTTTACAGTGGGCCAAAATTATATCTATCTTTCTTTGGATTAACTGTTGAGAGTGCTTAAATAAATAGAGTATCTTGGGATATGTTACCATCTTTATGCTTGCCACTCTACCCATCCATGATGGGAAATTTCTGCCATCTTTCTAAGTCAGAGTGTATATTGCGCCACAGCGGAACATAATTAAGCCTGTATAGTTGCAAGTTTTCTGTGCTCAACTGCACCTTATGTAATGCAGTTTGTTTTTTTCCCATGTAAAGGGGAACCTGGCTCGAAGCTTTGTGGCCTCTGCCTCTTTAGAAATAAGTTTAATATTACCATCTTATCCATATTGACTTTCAATATGGATACTAATTGGTGGTCTCATCTCCTCATGCATTACTTGGCGATTCTTCGGGCTGTGTGAGCATCATCAAAATATCATCTGCTTTTTCTGTGTCGACTGCCAAAAGCACTGCTGGTTCTTGGGTGTGTTGTCTCCGCTGTGTTAGAGTTACCACTCTCTCTTTACATTGTTCCCCACCTGGCAGCCCTGTATAAAACCCGTTTGGTCTGGGTTTATCACCTCAGGCATGATAGCAAAAGTGTTAGTAGCCCGAATAGCTCCTAAGATTTTAGCATCAAGTTTGATTAAAGAGATTGGTCGATATGAGGAGCAAATTGTTGCTATTTTCCCAGGTTTAGGGAGAATGGTGATACCCACTTGCCCCATGGAACAAGGCAGCAAGCCCCCCTCTCTTTCATTAAAACAACCACACCAACCATAAAGTTAATAGGACTTTGAAAATCTTATATACTTTTGCCATAATCCCGTCCAGGCCTGGGGCCTTTTCGTTTGCTAGTGACCCAATAGTTTTGTCTATTTCTTCCACTGTTATAGGTTGTTCTAGCCCTTCCCTTTCTTCCTCCATAAGCTTAGGCAGGTCCACCAATGCCAAATACCCCCAAATTTCCTGTCTAGATGTCCCCATTTCTTTTTGATAGAGCTCTTCATAAAAAGCTTTAAATTCGTATCTCAATGCATCATCTCCCCATACCCATTCACCTACCACTGTCTCATACTGCGGTTGTTGGTTTCGCAAACTCCTTACTAACAATTTCCTAGTTCTGTTCCCATGTTCATAGTACCTCTGTTTGACCCATTGAAGTTGGAATGCATCTTATGTACCTTCACTCTTGCTATCTCTAGGACTTGTCTTGAAAAACTTTGTCCCCCCTCCTACCATATATCATCTCCAAGTCCTTCAAGTAAGCATATGCCTGGTCCAGTTCTTGTTTCTTCTTTTAATTTCTAAATGCACCCACCCTATGAATCTCCCCCTAAGGAAAGCCTTGAAAGCATCCCAGACCACCACTGTTTCGTCGTGGGCATTTATAATCAAAAAATTCTTATGTCTTTGCAAAACATTTCTACCCATTTGCGGTCTTTAACAAATTCCCAGTTGTGATCCCCATCCACCCATACCAATCCATGATCTGTTCACGTTACTGGCTCAGTCTCCTCCGGTCCATGACTGCACCAAGACAGGGCTCATTAGTATCATATCAATTCTGGAATATATATTATGTGTTGTAGAATAAAAGGAGTACATCTGGCTTTTTGGATAGCGCTCTTGCCACCCGTCCAGCAATTGCCAAGACCCTATCAGTTCAGTCAGGCATCTCCTATGTTTTTTCCCCCCCTTCCCCACATCACTGGGAATGGTCCAGCACTGGGTTTATGCTTATATTAAAATCCCCTGCTACCACCAATGCACCCCCTATAAATTCCGAAAGCACTGTCTGATTTGGTGCATAAACACATATTAGCGTTATCAATTTCCCCACGATGATCTCCTTCAGGGTTACATATCGCCACCCCCTATCCTTATGTACTGCCAGCTCTTCCTACGGGACCGAATTCCTTACTAAAAATTCTACCCCTCCCCTTTTCCCACCTCCCTTTGAGGATGCACAATACCTCAGTTGGTAATGTGTATGGGATAAAAGGCTTTGATCTCTAACTCTCAAATGTGTCTCCTGTACACATACTACTGATAGGTTCAATTGCAGTATTTCCTTATATAGCAGTTGTCTTTTATGGGGGATATTAAGCCCTCTGGCATGGATAGATCCAATCTTTAGGCTCCCCATTAAGGTGGAAACACTCCACCCCCCTCTTCTACCCCTTGCTCTATGCTGATGTCTTCCCTCCCCCCTTACCACTCTCCCCTTTTGCTGCCCTCTCACACCGGGCAGCATCACTGTTCGCTAGCCGGGATGTCACTTTGCTCAGCACTTCCGCCTTCTCTCCTTATGCCCTCCCCTCACATATATTATAAGTCCTCTCCCTTGCGCAAAAAGAATATTTCCTTAAACTCTTCAACCCACCCCCTTGTCTACTCTACTCCCCCTCGTCATGCTCATATCATTTATTATTTTCCTCTACTCTCCTCCCTCCCTCTTCTTCCTCCTACACTTCATCCATTCACCATCCATAGGTTTTACCCCCCAATACTGCAACCGTCCTTTCCTCTTAGTCTCTGTTAAGAGTCTCAACATTTCTGCATAGCTCAGATCATATTGAACTAGCTTGTGAGCAGACTTCCCTGGTTGGTTACGTTGCCGCTTCAGCCTTTTGCCTCTCTCCACTCTCAGCCATACTGACTCTTTGCGTGTTGGGGTAGGGGGTTCCTTTCTTAGTTCTTCTGCAACCTCCACTCCCATATCGTGCAGTACAGTGAGAATAGCTTCTTCTTTGGTCTTGGGTCTTACAGTATGTCCATCTTTTACGACTTCCAATGCAAACGCGAACAACTATTTGAATTTTATGCCACTCTTGAGTTGGGGATAGGTCCTCAGACTTCTACTGTATGGGAGTCCCATGTAATATGAACCCTATTTGGGGGCCTTCATCATGATCTGCTCCCTTATTGCATAATTATGGAAGCACACAATATCTCTTGGTAGATTTGCCCTCATGGGTCCCAGCGCCCTATGTGCTCTGTCCAACATAATTGAGGGCAGCTCTGCTGGCTCCCACAGCGTGGATACCTTCAACAGCACTTTTTGGCAATCTTGGTATTCTGGCCCTTCCAGGATGCCTTTAAATCAAAGATAGTTTCTTCTAATCCTATTTTCAATGTCCTCTAATTGCTCCTCTATAAGAGCATTCACTTGCTCGAGTGCTGATACTCTCTGATTAATGGCGCTCAACATCCTCAATACGCCTCCTGAACTCTACCAACTCTGAGTGCAGGTCTGTTGGCATTGTAGTCACATCTCCTCGCAATAGCTGCATTTCTGCCATCCATTGTCTAAACTCAGATGACTGCATACCAGTGCTTATTTGCCCCTCATTATCTGGGCTCCCTTAGTTAACCTCCGCAATTTTTTTTATTTATTTAACATTTCTTATATTTATTTATTGACATTTCTTATATACCGCACTATTTGCGATCAGCGCGGTTTACATAGAATAAAATCCGACAATAACAAATGTCTGGTCATTACATTGAACAGGAAATGTAACTTGGAGAACAGGGTAAACTATATGCATATGCAGATGAATTGAACAGGGTAAACTATATACATAGGCAGATGAAATGAGAACGGATATTGTTGGGTGTTGTACATACTTGGGGACGCAGTATTCTAGTGTAGCTGGGGTTCAGGGCAGTCAGTGAGATATTTGATAAAGAGAAAATGTTTCAGGGCCTTCCTGAACTGGCTCAAGTTGGGGATTGCTCTGATATGTGGTGGTAGGGAGTTCCAGAGACTTGGGGCGCAGAGTCTGAAGGCTCTGTTAGATGTTGTTTTGGTGCAGTTTGTCGTATCTTTCGGTATCAATATACCACCTTTCATGACATAAAGGCGATTTACATTGAACAAACTGAAATTACATTGAACAGGGCATTATAACTTGGAGATAACTATTTACAGGGAACATGGGCAATGGAGGTTTAAGTGGCTTGCCTAAGACCACAAGGAGCACCTGTGGGACTAGAAACCCCAGTCCTTCCAGCCCAAGGTTGCTGTCCTCTAGCGGGATTTGAACCCCCGACCTTCCGGCCTGAGGTAACTTGCCCCAACCACTAGGCCACTCCTGCCTCAATTGTTTTTCTTTTCTGTATGTCTGTTGCCACCATCTTGACTGTCTCCTTCTTAGCTCCGGCAGTGTGGTCAAAGGCATAATCTGTTAAATCCACTGACTTTTTTGCTTGTCATTTCAGCTTCAAAGTGGATGTTTTAAGCGGTTGTTCTTTCCGTCCTCTAGCTTACAGGGAGAGCACTTATTTTGCTTTACCAACTGGGTTTTGCAGAGTGCCAAGCTTACACCTCCATTTCCCTCAGTGTTGACACCGGAAGCCAATTTTTTTTTCTTAATGCTAACTCTCTCTGATCTTTTCCTTTGATTCCAACACGTTCAAACCCCTAGTCCTTATCACCCATTTCTTATTCTCTTCACCTTCCTTCCATTTTGTCTACCCTATCATCTGCTCTTGAGCTTCAACATTCTCTTTCATTCAGCCATCTCCACTCACAGAGCACCTCTTTCCCCTGTACCCTTTTGCAAATTCCCTCATCTGGGAATATCAATCCCAATCCTGGCACTCCTAGGCATTTCTCTCATACTCTATGGAAATCTTACTGCAACCCTTCTAATCTTTTTTTTTTATTTGCATTTTCTTGAATACAATAATAAACTACAGGAAAACAATTGTACAATATCACTGAGAAAAAAAAGAAAAAAAAATCAAGAACTTAATCAATCACATAACACGAAACCACATCAAGGAAGGACAGTAGCATCAACTAACGAAAAACCCTTCTAATCTTATTCATATCCCTCTTCTTCCTCTTTCCCTTTTCTCATGTGCCCTGTGGAATGTCCACTCTCCCTCCAACAAGTTTACCGTCACTCATAACCTCTGTCTCTAATGTGCTGCATCTTCTTTCTCTAATAGAGACTTGGCTTCTCCCTGAAGACTCTGCTTCAGTTGCAGCCCTCTGTCATGGAGGCTACCTTTTCTCCCATACACCTTGCCCAGTTGGCCATGGCAGTGGTACTGGGTTGCTACACCTCTTCTTGCTGGTTTCAATTCCTCCTTTTAACTCATTCTCACTCTACCTATTTACTCTGCAACCTTATTTAACACTTTCTATATCGTCATACGCCTACTGGTCCATCTCTTCCTTTCTTGCTGACATAGACTCCTGGATTTCCTTCTTTCAGGGCCCATCTTCCCCTTCCCTTATTCTTAGTGATTTTAATATTATGCTGATAAGAACATAATATATGCCATTCTGGGTCAGACCAAGGTCCATGAAGCCCAGTATCCTGTTTCCAACAGTGACCAATCCAGGTCACAAGTACCTAGCAGGTTTTATTTATTTATTTTTATTTATATTCTCTTATATACCGCGCTATTCTGCATCAGTGCGGTTTACATTGAACAAACTGAAATTACATTGAACAGGGCATTATAACTTGGAGATAACTATTTTACAGGGAACATGGGCTATGGAGGGTTAAGTGGCTTGCCCAAGACCACAAGGAGCACCTGTGGGACTAGAAACCCCAGTCCTTCCGGTCCAAGATTGCTGTCCTCTAGTGGGATTTGAACCCCCGACCTTCCGGCCTTAAGTACCCTGCCCCAACCACTAGGCCACTCCTCCACTCCAAAAATACACACAGGTTCCCAAAAATACACACAGGTTCCACAATGCTTGCATTGGGGCAAGCAATGGATTTCTCGGGTCCTCTACAATGGTTTATGGATCTTTCCTCCAAGAACTTGTCCAAACCTTTTTTAAACCAAGCTACACTAACAGCTTTTACTACATCCTCTGGTAACAAATTCCAGAGTTTGATTATGCACTGAGTGAAAAAATAATTTTCTCTTATTAGTCTTAAACAGGTTACACTGTAGCTTCACTGCATGTCCCCTAGTCTTTCTACTTTTTGATGGTGTAAACAATTGTTTACCCATTCCACTGATGACTCCTCTGACTCTTATGTCATAAGGCTCCATGCCTCAGTCTCCTTATTAAAACTCCAGTTGCATTCTACTAACCCTATTCACCAGCATGGCCACTGCTTTAACCTTGTCTTTTTCTGCAATTGTTCACCCTCAAACTTCTCCACCTCAGTTCTTCCCCAACCAGCCATCATCTGCTAACTTTCACTCTTAACCACCCCCAGTTACAGACTAATCCGTTCTCCACCAACACATTTAGGGATCTTCAGGCTATTGATCCCCCTGTACTCTCCACTGTGGTCTCATCTCCTGTCTTCCCTTATATCATGACTCTGCTAATGAGGCTGTCTCTTTCTATAACACTACACTCTCTTCCACTGTGGATGCTCTCCCTCTTCCCATTCTATGGCCTGTGAGGTATACTACACCTCACCCTTGGATGACCTCTAAAATCCACTATCTACATTCCTATGCCACACTGCTGGGTGCCTTCACCTTAAAGCCCATACCCATGCTGACTTCCTACACTTCAGATTCATGCTAACCTCTTTCCAGTCTGCCATAGCAGTTGTCAAACAAGAGTACTATGTCCATTTACAAACTCTCTTGCTTCTGACCCTCACCATTTATTTGCAATGCTCAACTTCCTCCTCAAAGTGCTTCTGCCCTAAACTCCCTTTCCCTTTCTGCCCAATCCTTGGCAAACTACTTCCATGAGGTTCACAAGATTGGTCTTGAGTTCTCCACAGGGCCACCTCCATCCCTCTTCATTCTCAAATCCTTCCTTCAATCTCTATCATCTTTTTTTCCTTTTCTAAAATCACTGAGAAGGAAGCTGCACATTCTCTCCTCCTCCAAACTCACCTCTGATCGCATTTCTACTCATCTATTAAGCATGCTCTTTCTCTTCTGCTGTTATCCTTTCCTTCTGTCATATCCTCAACCTATTGGTTTTTCCACTGCAACTGTTCCTGCAGCCTTCAAACATGCTGTGGCCACACTTCTCAAAAAAACTTCACTAGACCCTACCTGCCCTTCTAGTTATCAGCCCAGCTTTCTCCTTTCTTTTCCATCCAAGCTACTCAAATATGTGCTTCACTGCTGCTATCTTGCCTTTCTTTCCTCTCGCACCATTCTGGATTAACTGCAGTCTGGCTTTCATCCTCTACAGTATACAGAAATGGCTCTTGCCAAAGTCTCTAGTGACCTGCTCCTGGCCAAATCCAAGGGCCTTTACTAGATCTTCATCTTGTTGCCTTTGACAAGTTACTTAACCCTCCATTGCCTCAGAAAAATTGATGAATCTCAGATTTACTTTCCTGCACCTGAAATCTCTCTAGGAATCCATGCTGTTTCTCAGTCTGATTGTCCGATCTTGCTGCCTGGCTGCCCACTGTCATTTGAAACTGAACATGGCCAAGACAGAGCTTCTTATTTTTCTCCCTAAAAACTCACAACACCCCCATCCTTCTTTCTCTCTTTTTGTGGATTACACTAATCAGCCTCCTAATTTCCTCAACACACTTCCTTGGGGAGGCATCTTTGACTCTTCTCTATCCAACAGATAGCTAAAATCTGTCATTTCTTTTGCTATACATTAACAAAATTCATCCCTTCCTTTCTGAACACACTACTAAAACCCTCATCCACTCTCTAGTCACTTCCCATTTAGACTACTGCAACCTGCTCCACACTGGTCTTTCCCAGAATCATTTCTTTCCTCTTCAATCCATTCAGAACTCAGCTGCATGGTTAATCTTCAGCCAATGGAGTGTAGTAGCAGCCTAATGGCTAGAAAACTGTCTTGGGAAGCAAGAGACCAGGGTTTGATTCACACTAGCACTCCTTGTGGACTTGGACAAGTCATTTAACCCTCCATTGTCTCAGAAAAATCCAAGTTATTGATGTCCCTGTTTAATGTACATTACTAACTTTAAGTTACAATGTAAACTGCTTTGGCTGAAATGATAAAGTAGTATAAAAAAAACCCCTGTTAAATAAGTAAACAAACAATATCGCTACACTCATGTAACCCCTCTTCAAGTCACTTCACTGGCTCCCTATTCATTTCTGCATCCAGTTCATACTTCTCCAACTAATCTACAAGTGCATTCATTCTGTGACTCCTCATTACCTCTTCTCTCCCCATACACCCCTCCTTGGGAACTCTGCTTATCAGACAAATCACTTTTATCTGTGTCTCTCTCTTCCACCGCCAACTCCAGACTTCATTCGCTGTACCTTGCTGCACAATATGCCTGGAACAGACTACCTGAATTAGCACATCAGACTCCATCCCTTGTCCTATTCAAATCCAGGCTAAAAAAAACCCCATCTCTTTTTAAAGGCTGTTTTTGGATCCTGGCCCTTCTATTCTCCTGTTTACCACCCATGTGTATTATAGCCATTTTTGCTTAGTTTTACCCTAGGCCCCTGTTTGCTGTGTTTGTTTCTGTCTTGAACAGACTGTAAGATCTGTTGGGAAGGGACTCTCTTGTGTGTATATGTACAGTGCTGCATATACCTTGTAATGCTATACCAGTGATTAGTAGTAGTAGTTTTAAAAGCTGCTGCTCAAAGTCTGCCAAGAACAGGCCCTGGAGGTCTCTCAAAGGCCTACCAGCTCAAGGCAGAGAGCGCCTCACCATGCTTCCCTTTAGCTGAGACAATGCAACCAATCCAAGATGGCCACTGGCAGGACAATTCTGAGAGATGCAACTGAAGCAGCAAAACTCATAATTTGGCTGTGGGGGGGTTGGGGGTCCCAAAACAGCTTCTCCATTGCATTTGGGGAAAAGGAGCCAGTTGCAGAGCTCACCCAATGGGAGCCGCAAGCAACATACTTCCGTGCATCAGGCATTATAGCAGAGTTCAGCAGTTGTCAAAGTAAAAAAAAAGTGAAGAAAGCACAGTTACTTACCTGTAACAGGTGATCTCTGGGAACAGCAGGAATAAGTCTTCACATATGGGTATCGTCGGTACCGATGGAGCCTGCGCGGGAACGCTCCCCAGTGTCCAATAGGAAAGCTTTTGGGAGCATCCCACAGCGCCTGCATGCTGCCTTCCCGCCTTTCCCAACCGCCTCACTCCAGTTCAAGTTTTAAAGCTGAGACAAAGAGAGAGAGAGGAAAGGAAAGATAGATAGAGAGATAGAACTCCTAGGGGAGGTGGGTGGGTTGTGAAGACTTATTCCTGCTGTTCCCAGAGATCACCTGTTACAGGTAAGTAACTGTGCTATCTCCAGGAACAAGCAGGAATGAGTCTTCACATATGGGGACTCCCTAGCTGCAGATGCCAGGGAGAGACCCCAGAGTTTTGTGTCCCTGAAAAGGGCTCCACCTCCCTCCATGGATCTCTGGCATCCAACCAGGGTAGGTGGGTAGGAGTTGATTAGGAATGGAACAGATGTTTGAGAACAGCCTGACCAAACGAGGCATCCCGGCGGGAGTCCTTGTCCAAACAGTAATGGGCTGTGAAGGTATGAACTGAGGCCCAGGTGGCCGCTCGACAGATCTGGTTGATGGACACAGAGTTTAGATTAGCCATTGAGGCTGCCATGGCTCTCACATTGTGAGCTGTGACATGGCCTTCCAGAGAAAGGTTTCTACACTGGTAGGCAAAAGAAATACACTGAGCAATCCAGCTGGACAGTGTCCTCTTAGAAACTGGAAGTCCTAAATGGGAAGGATCAAAAGCAACAAAGAGTTGAGAAGACTTTCTATGTTGCTGTGTCCTTTGTAAGTAAAAGGCAAGAGCTCTTTTACAATCCAAGGTATGAAGATTCCTCTCTGCACTCGATGCATGAGGTCCTGGAAAAAAGACAGGTAAGTATACCTCTTGGTTCAGATGAAAAGGCGAGACCACTTTAGGCATAAAGTGAGGATTGGTCCTGAGCACTACCTTATCATGAGGGAACCTTGTATAAGGAGGGTTAGCCAGCAAGGCTTGCAACTCACTGATGCGACGTGCTGAGGTGACTGCAATGAGAAAGATAACCTTCCAAGAAAGATATTTCAAGGAGGTGGTGGCTAAAGGTTCAAATGGTGGCTTCATAATCTGGCCAAGAACCAGATTTAAATCCCATGCCACTGGAGGTGGTCTAATGGGAGGTTTAGTTAAAAGAAGGCCTCTCATAAATCTTGCTATAAGAGGATGAGAGGAAACAGGTTGTCCATTGAAAGGCTTGAGGGGCGCTGCAATAGCACTCAAATGGACTCGTACGGAATTCGTTTTAAGGCCTGCGTGTGAAAGATGCAGAAGATACTCTAGTAAAGAATTCACAGGTATTGCTAGAGGGTTAAGACCCTTCTCTGAACACCAAATGGTAAATCTTTTCCATTTGAAAGCATAGGAACGTCTAGTGAAAGGCTTTCTGGAAGCATGAATAATATCTCTGACTTGCTGAGACAGATGGAAAACTTGAAGGTCTAGGCCTTCAGCAACCAGGCCCTGAGATGGAGAGACTGGGGGTTTGGGTGCCACAACGTTCCGTCTTCCTGGGAGAGAAGATCTGGAGCAGAGCCCAACTCCAGGGATGGAGCTTGAGAGAGATGCAGAAGTAGAGGGTACCACACTTGGCGTGGCCAATGTGGTGCTATGAGGATCATAGACCCTCTGTCTCTCTGAAGCTTGAACAGTGTTTTGGGAATTAGGGGAATGGGTGGAAAGGCATAAAGGAAGTCTTGACCCCAATGAAGGAGGAAGGCATCCCTGGCCTGAACTCCCTGACACGGAATCCTGGAACAAAACCGGGGAAGTTTGGCATTCCACGGACTTGCAAACAGGTCTATGTCCGGGGTTCCCCAAATTCGAAAGATCCTGGCTATCTGGTCCCCATGTTGGGACCATTCGTGTGGAAGCAGAACTCGACTGAGTCTGTCTGCCCAAGAGTTTTGAACTCCTGGAAGATACACTGCCATAAGATGAATTTGATGCTCTCTGGCGAAGGCCCACAGTCGCAAAGCTTCGTTGCAAAGCGACAGAGAGCCAGTCCCTCCCTGCTTGTTTACATACAACATGGCTACTTGATTGTCCGTGTGGATGAGGACTGTCTTGTAGCTGAGCAGGGAGTGGAACACTCTGAGAGCTAAGCAAATTGCTCTGAGTTCCAAGAGATTTATGTGTAGTGAAGTCTCCTGTGGAGACCAGATGCCCTGGGTGGAGAGGTCTTGCAAATGAGCTCCCCAACCCATTGGAGAGGCATCTGTTGTAAGGGTTGCTTGGGGAAGTGACTGTTGAAAAGGGGACCCCAGCAACAGGTTTTGAGAGGACTTCCACCATTGGAGAGACCAAAAAAGGCGACTGGAGTTTGCTATTTTGTCTGACAGGCAACCTGATGGCTGTCCAACACAGGGCAAATTATCACGTGATACAGGCACACAGTCCAAACCGTGATAAGGTGGAAAAACACTTTATTTAGATTCTCAGACCTAGCAACCCGACACAGGCCGTGTTTCGGAGACCTTCATCAGGGGTTGTCTAAATAGGTACTAAAAACATAGAAACAAACAATATTAAAAAATCAAATAATAGTGAAAGAACAAATAATCGTGGACATTCATTTAACTCTATTCATACAGAAATAGAAATAAATATATAATAATAATTAAAAAATAATAAATATCTCATAATAAATAATTAAAAAATAAATAATATATAATTAAAATAATTAGAAATAAAAAATAAAAAAATAAAAAATAAAAAATAAAAATCAAATGCTCAAAATGCGATACCCAAATATAATTAAATAATAAAAATATATATAATAAAACTAAGTAGACCACAACTAAATCCATAAAGACACAATAAAATACAGTCCTTGCGGGAGGTGATCAGCATCATAATTGCAATGTTACTACCTTATTTGTAGAGACGATGACATTCAAACCTCTCAAGGAGGTACACAACTTATTTGTAGAGGCGATGACATACAGTACTCGCAAGGAGGTAAAAAACTAAAATGAAGAAGACATAAGATAAAGCATATGTATACCATTGGAGATAACTCATATATGTTCAAAACATAAATTAAAAAATCACTATAGACTGGAGACTGGAAACATAAAGGAACGCAGCAGGCATTATTCTGAAGGCCGGATGTGGGAGGAGGGCACAGCCGAGAAAGACACAAGTGCCAAATAACCATCTATTGTAATTGAGAAAATTGGTGGAAAAAATAATAATAATACACCTCTGTCAAAAAATATCAATGAAAAACTATATTGTACTTATAGAAATTATAAGGAAAATGTTTAGAGTAGGGCCAAGGTTTCATCGCAGGGCCAGCTTAACCAAAACCATTTGCATCAAGTCTAAATAGTATACGTGTAAAAAATAAAACGTCAAACTGCTTGGAGATTCTTAAAAACAGTGGGGAGAAAAGAGGGGCTAGATTCTCAAGAGAATAATTTAAAAGGAGATATGCTACACTGTTATTCCTTACCCATATTTATCGGAGGCTCGTAGCGATGTGTGATTATCAAAAAATAATTTAAAAGGAGGTGTGCAAAATCGCTACTCCTTATCCATATTAATTCGGAGGCTCCTAGAGATGTGTGGACATTTGTGTAACGCTATCATAAAGATCATCTTACTTACCGATCCTAATCGCTGACAGGAAACAAAAATCTTTCAAACTGTCGGTAAACTGAAAGTAATCCTTCAGACTGTCAGCGTGAACTGCTATCAAAAAACGCCGACACATGCGCAAGCCTTATGATGATCACAAAATATAAGGCTTGCGCATGTGTCTGCGTTTTTTATGATAGCGTTACACAAATGTCCACACATCTCTAGGGCAAGAAGGGTGGCACTCTCCTGACCTAGAAGGTTGAGGAGAGATATTGGAGAATTGAACTGTTTCACCACAGTGTAAGGGAGAAGGCTTAAAAAATGAAGCTTGTACCCCTCCCTTATGATGGAAAGTGTCCATTGCTCTGCTGTGATTTGCTCCCATCTGGGAGCAAAGTGAGTCAACCTTCCTGGGATGGTGAGGGGCTCTGGTCCCTCCAGAGCTAGAAAGGCTAAGTTATCTAGTTGCAAGTCAAAGTCCCTGAGGAGGCTGAGGCTGCTGGGCCGTGGAAGGTCTAGCTGCCTTTGACTTGGCCTGTTTGCTGACGTTTTGCAGCAAAACGACCTGTAGAAGATGCCTGCTGACCATAAGCAGGATAGTATTTTCCCTTTTTGGAAAAGAATGTCTTTTTAAACAATCTTTTCTTGACAGGGGCAGAGGTAGACTTTGAAAGTCGATACAAAGCAGAGTTCTCAGCATCCATCTGAGTGGCCTTTGCTTGCCAATCCTTACCAAAAAGGTTCTCACCTGTACAAGGGAGATTTCCTAATTGATCTTGAACCCAGATCTCCAAATCAGAAGCTTGTAGCCAAGCAATTCTGCGTGCCCCTATGGCAATAGCCGAAGCTCTGCTTACACACTCAAAAGAGTCAAAGGCTGCACGGTTGGAAAATTTGGAGACCTCTTGGGCATGTTTGAGCCAAGTGAGAAACTCCTGTCTTATCTTCTGAAATGAAAGGAGATAAAGTGTGCAGGTGATCTGTGACTTTTTAGAAACATTCCTATATAGAGACTATAGGAATTGATCCTAGCAGCTAGCATAGCAGCTTGGAAAATCCTTCGGCCAAAAGCATCCAGGGTCCTGCATTCACGCCCAGGAGAATTAGATGAGTGTCTCTTTGCACTCTTCAACTTCTTCATGGCAGACTCTACCACAATAGGGTGGTGAGGAAGCTGAGTCTTGTGGAAGCCCGGACAAGGAGGGACACGATACATGGTGTCTAACCTGCGAGAATGAGGAGAGGTGGTGAGAGGTGTCTCCCACATCCTCAACATGAGATCATAAAGAATCTCATGAACAGGTAAAGTAGCTGCCTCCTGAGGAGCTTTGGAATATTGTAAAATATCCAACTGCTTGGCTCTGGGTTCTGACTCAGGGGCCACTGTGATAGAGAGGCCCCTAGCCACGTCCCTAACAAAATCCTGAAAGGACAAGTCCTCTGGAGGAGACATTCTTCGTTTAGGTGAAGAAGACTCCTGAGGAAGAAGTATTGATGCTTCTACAGAACCCTCAGACTCATCAGAGTCTTCAGAGGAATCGAAGTATCGCCTGTCTGGATGGTACTGTAAAGCCCGATAACCATATCGATTGGGATCGACATCGGGCGTAATCGGTACCGGCTCGGTGCCGATGGGCATTGTAGGACAAGGTACCGTAGCAGTCGACACCGAAGCCGATGTCGATGCAATCGGTACCGGTACCAGCAACGGGGATTGTTGCCGTACCGGAGGCGTCGCAGCCTGCATGAAAGCCGTTAAGGTGCGCTGCATGGTCAGAATCTTCTGATCCATCGACGCCACCAGATTCTGGATGTCGGTACCAGTGGCAGCCACCGGTACCCCAGAACACGGCAACAGGTGATCGGTCGAGGCCGAGCCATCTATGTCAACCTGTGACCCCATGAATAATGCTTTGGAAGCCGGAGCTTCCCGCTGGGGTAATTTTGCCGGTGCGGAATCCGAGGGCAAGTCCGGAGGCATCTCGATGCTTGGAGGGAGATCTGCCCTTCGAGGACCGGCCAGATTTATGTTTGGTTACCTGAGATCCATGGGAGGAAGAGGAGGCCCTGGAAGACGTCGATGCCACCGAAGCTGCATCAGAGGGAAACAGGGTACTGAGCTTGGCTGCTCGGTTCTGCTGACCTCTCTTGGACATCATGGTACAGGACACACAATCTGTGATGGAATGGTCAGGTCCCAAACATTTTAGACATCAGTCATGGGTGTCTGTGACAGAAATAGTACCGCCACATTTTGTGCTTTTTTTAAACCCGGAAGCGGGCTTCTCCTTGAGGAAAAAGGTTTTAGGCCTAGGCCCCAAAAACTGAAAATGCACAGAAAGATAAGCGTTTTTGTTTTTTTTTAAAGAAGAAAGAAAGAAAAGAAAAGACCGGCGGTACCGATCTGACGTCGAAGAAGGCAGACGCGACACAAAAGAATAACAAAAAAATAAAGAACTTCTTCTGCGGTGACAGGAACACGACCTGCTGGCTCCGCGGAAAAGAAGAACTGGAGAGGCGCGGTTGGGAAAGGCAGGAAGGCAGCACACAGGCGCTGTGGGATGCTCCCAAAAGCTTTCTTATTGGACGCTGGGGAGCGTTCCCGCGCAGGCTCCGTCGGTACCGACGATACCCATATAAGACTCATTCCTGCTTGTTCCTGGAGATAAAAGCATGACAAAAACAAAAGACTTCAGTTAAAAAAAGAAAGGGACTCTCTTCCCCATTTTAGGCCAGGTGGAGAGACCTGAGAAAGCCTTCCCAGCCATGCAAAGCCCAACTGTCCGAGGAGTTTTCTTTTTTTTTTTTAAATTTAAGCTGCTTTATTAAAGCAGAAAAAACAGAGAGCCAATTCAAAGAATAAGACAAAGAAAGCATAACTTGCAGAAGATAGATAGGGAGTGGGAGAGATGCCTGCGCTTGGATTTAACCCCCCCCCACCCCCGGGCCCTATAGGGTCATCCTAACCACTTTGACTCTCCAGTGCTGGAACCAGGAGGTAACCACTGGACAAAAGGTGTTTGCTGACTTGATGCAAACACTGTGCCAAGGTCTCAGACACAGGTCACAAGAACCGTGATTTAAGCTGGGAGAGACAGGCCTATCTGCACTGTTGCACCAGTCCACAAGCCTTGCCGTATACCGGAGACAGACAATACATGCAAGTCTCAGTATGATGATATCACTGAAAGTTGCTTTGGTCTGCTTCCATCTTCTGGCTTAGAAGCATAACCCACTCATTTGGACTGGACTAGCAGGATGACAAGAGAGACCTAGCTGATTCTGTACTATTTAAACCCAGTGTGACTGTGCCGTTTCCTCACAAACCTACAATTTGTTTCTACATATCCCAAGTAGACTAACATGGCATCCACGATGCGCTGCTCAATGTTTAAGTAATGATGGGATGTGAATGCGTGGACTGACCGTCATGTGAAGCTGTGCATCTCTTTTCAAAGAGAAACTTAAACAGGCTATTGATGTAGCTAGCATTCCAACATTATGAGCCTTGACATGCCCTCCAAGGTTAAATGCATTTGACTTGGCATGGGCCTTGAGAAAATTCTTGGCAGGATGCTTGATCAAGAAAGAAGTTTAGTACTACCAGGGCCAGAAACCTCAGGTGAATGCCCATCACCATCTTCTTATAATGAAATTTAGTACCTCTACATTTAGTACAGAAAAATAAGTCTCTAGAACTCAAAAGTTCAAAGTTCAATGTATTTGATCAACTGCCTATCAAAGTTGCATGCTGAAGTGACTAGGTACTTCAAAACCACATGACCCCAGAGGCTTGAGACTTGCATCACCACACTGAGGTCTCACGACATAGTGGGTAGCTTGATTTGAAGCTTTAAATGAAGCAATGCCACATGAGCTGTAAAACTGGGGATTGCACAGAAAGCATAGTTACTCACCTGTAACAGGTGATCTCCGGGAACAGCAGGAATTTAGTCTTCACATATGGGTATGGTTGGTACCGATGGAGCCTGCACAGGAACGCTCCCCAGCGTCCAATAGGAAAGCTTTTGGGAGCATCCCACAGCGCCTGTGTGCTGCCTTCCCCAACTGTCCCTCTCCAGTTGAGTTTTAAGCTGAGACAAAGAGAGAGGGAAAGAGAGAAAGAGAGAGAGATACAACTCCTAGGGGAGGTGGGTGGGTTGTAAAGACTAAATTCCTGCTGTTCCTGGAGATCACCCGTTACAGGTGAGTGAGTAACTATGCTATCTCCAGGAACAAGCAGGAATGTACAGTGGTGTGAAAAAGTCTGGAATCACTTGTGAGTTTGCGTTTTCGTACTTTAACATTTTTTATTTTTATTTTACGTTAGCACAGCATATTCATCTTTCTACCATGTTAAAAGGGATACATTTGGCTATTAGAGTTGACTTTTTTGTATTCCTTGCTTCTGATTTAAATACTTTACAGACACTGGGAGATAGCTACTGCGACTTTTGTGGATCCTGTGTCAAAACTGGATCGATATTATCCAATATGCACACGTTATTTCTGACCAATCAGGAGGCTGGTTTCACTAACCAATCACAATGCAGATATCTAGCCAACAGTGCAGCTATAAAAATGCACGGGATTTTTGAATTTCATATGCTTTCTGGATCGACCATGAAGATAACTCGGACCCTGACGTTGGAGGAGCGTGTTCGTGTGTCCTTTATGAGCGAGGAAGGATTTTCAAGCCGTCGGATAGCCAGGAAAGTTGGCTCCAGTCAGAGCGCTGCTGTTAAGATTGTACAGACGAAGAAAGAAACTGGTTCAATGGTGGACAAGCCTCGTTCAAGTCATCCACCCGCATTAACATCAGGACCGCACACTACGACACATTTCACTGACTAATCGCAAGTTGACCTCTCCTCAGCTACTTCGAGAGTGGTCAGACAAGAGTGAGGTCAGTGTCAGCTCATCAACAGTTCGTCGCCGGTGCCTGCAGTTAGGTCTCCGGGGCTGCAAAGCACGGAATAAGCCACTGATGACTGACATACAAAAGACGCAACTGGATCGTATGGGCGAGAAAGCACTCAATCTGGTCGACTGAAATGTGGGAAAAGGTGCTATTCAGCGATGAAAGCACCTTCTGCCTGTTTGGTAATCAGGCCCACACCTATGTGAGGAGATTTCCTGGAGAGGAATTCAAGCCTGAGTGTCTCAGCCTCACTGTGAAGCATCCTTTGAAGGTCATGGTCTGGGGCTGCATGGCTGCCAGTGGCGTTGGACGTCTTCACATCGTTGATGGAATGGTCAACGGGGCCAAGTACATCACCATACTACAAAAGTGCATGGTGCCAACAGCACACCAGCTGTTTCCTGGTCAGTTCCTGTTCCAAGATGACAATGCACCCTGCCATCGCTCCAGACAGGTGATCAGTTGGAAGCAGCGGAACATCAAGTCAATGGACTGGCCTGCCCAGTCTCTAGATCTGAATCCAATGGAGAACCTGCAGCACAAGGTAGCCTTGGAAATATCCAAGAGGCATCCGACATCAAGCGTGAGCTGATTGAATCACTCATTGCCGCTTGGAACCGCGTTGTCACCAACGATCACCTTGTCAGACTGGTTCATTCAATGCTGACAAGGTGAAGTCAGGTGATAAAGAACAAAGGGTGGCCCATCAAATACTGAGCCATCACTGACACATAAAAACGGCCTTTTTCAAGGCCACATACATTAATTTGAAGGAAACCTGGTGTGTGTCCATAATATTTTAAAGCTTACTTACAATAATATATCATTGGCCAACGATGTACATTACGTGATTTTCACAGAAAATCTAACAGGACACCTATGGGGAACAAACTCAGAAAATAAGGGCCAAACCAATACTAAAAGTTGGCCCTAATAGCCAAATCTATCACTTATCATGAGATACACAGAAAAAGCCACTGGGAGGAAAAGGAAATTAAGATATAAGGTCATGAAGTTGAAAAAACGTCAAATTTACAAGCGATTCCAGACTTTTGCACAACACTGTAGTCTTCACATATGGGGACTTCCTAGCTGCAGATGCCAGGGAGAAAGCCCCAGAAGTTGTGTGCCCCTGTGAAAGGGCTCCACTTCCCCCCATGGATCTCTGGCATCCTACCAGGGATGGTGGGTAGGAGTTGATTAAGTATGGAACAGGTGTTGAAGAACAGCCTGACCAAACAAGGCATCCCAGCGGGAGTCCTTGTCTAAGCAGTAATGGGCTGTGAAGGAATGAACCAAAGCCCAAGAAGCTGCTCGACAGATGTCGTCGATAGACAGAGTGAAGATGAGCCATAGAGGCTGCCATGGCTCTCACATTGTGAACTGTGACATGGCTTTCAAGAGGAAGGTTCTTACTCTCATAGGCAAAAGATATACACTGTGCAATCCAGTTGGACAGTGTTCTTTTGGAGACTGGAAGTTCCAAATGACTAGGATCAAAAGCAACAAAGAGTTGAGAGGACTTTCTATGTTGCTGTGTCCTTTGCAAGCAAAAGGCCAAAGCCCTTTTACAGTCCAAAGTATGAAGATTCCTTTCTGCAATTCACTGATGTGACGTGCTGATGTGATTGCAATAAGAAAGATGACCTTCCAGGAAAGAAATTTCAAAGAGGTAGTGGCTAATGGTTCAAAAGGTGGCTTCATGAGCTGCGCAAGAACCAGATTTAAATCCCATGCCACCGGTTATGGCTTAATGGGAGGCTTAGTTAAAAGAAGGCTTCTCATAAATCTCGCTATGAGAGGATGAGAGGAAATAGGTTGTCCATTTAGAGGCTTGAAAGAAGCTGCAATAGCACTCAAATGAACTCTCATTGAATTAGTCTTAAGCCCTGCATTTGATAAATGAAGGAGATACTCCAGTAATGATTCCAGAGGTAATTGCAAGAGGGTTAAGACCCTTCTGCGAGCACCATATGGTAAACTTTTCCACTCAAATGCATAAGAGCGTCTTGTGGAAGGCTTCCTGGAAGCATAAAGGATATCCTTTACCTGCAGAGAAAGGTTAAGACTGTGAAGTTCTAGGCTTTCAGCAAACAGGCCCTGAGATGCAGAGACTGGGGATCGGGATGCCACAGCATCCCGTCGTCTTGAGAAAGGAGATTTGGAGCAGATCCTAACTCCAGAGGCGGAGCTTGAGAGAGATGTAGGAGCAGAGGGTACCACATTTGCCGTGGCCAACGTGGAGCTATGAGAATCATATGACCTCTGTCTCTCTGAAGCTTTAACAGGGCTTTGGGAATTAGGGGAATGGGTGGGAAGGCATACAGGAAGTCCTGACCCCAATGGAGGAGGAAAGCATCCCTGGCCTGACAACCCTGAGCCGGAATTCTGGAACAGAACCGGGGAAGTTTGGCATTCAGCGGACTTGCAAAGAGGTCTATGTCTGGGGTTCCCTAAATTTGAAAGGCTATGGCCACCTGGTCTGCATGGAGAGACCATTCGTGTGGAAGCAGAACTTGACTGAGTCTGTCTGCCCAAGAGTTTTGAATGCCTGGAAGATACCCATAGTTGCAAAGCTTCCTTGCAGAGCAACAGAGAACCTGTTCCGCCCTGCTTGTTCACATAGAACATGGTTACTTGATTGTCCATTTGAACTAGGACTGTCTTGTAGCTGAGCTGGGTGTGGAATACTCGAAGAGCAAGGAAGATTGATCCGAGTTCCAGGAGATTGATGTGTAGACAGGCCTCCTGTGGAGTCCAGGTACCTTGGGTAGAGAGGCCTTGCAGGTGGGCTCCCCAAACCACCTGTGAAGCATCTGTTAGAGTGGCTTGGGGTGGGGGTTGCTGAATAGGAGATCCCACCAAAAGGTTTTGGGGTGACTGCCACCATTGGAGGGACAAAATAAGGCGATCTGAGTTTGCTATGTTGTCTGATAGGCAACCTGACGCCTGAGTACACTGGGCTGCCCTCATATGGAGGTGAGCATAAGGAACCACATGCACGGTGGATGCCATGTGGCCTAGCAATTGTAACATTTCCCGAGCAGTGAGGTGATGTTTTAAACACTGCTTGGGAAGCTAACTGCACAATGCGAAGGCAGCGGGCTGTGGAAGGTAGGCCCTTGTCTGTCTGGTATCCAGCAGAGCTCCTATAAACTCTAGGGACTGAGTGGCAGCAAGGTTGGATTTGGGAAGTTTATGACAAGTCCCCAATACTGCAGGATGCACATTGTGCAAGAGAGAGCAACCCTGGCCTCTGGTTCTGAAGGGTCTCAAATGAGCCAGTCGTCTATTCCTAGGGTGCGGAGAAATGCTGCCACCACAGCCATGCATTTTGTGAACACCCTTGGTGCAGAGGCCAGGTCAAAAGGAAGAACCCTGTATTGGTAGTGCTTCCCTTGATACAGAAAGCTGTGATAAGGAAGCTTATCATAGCACAGGAAGGAGCTATAGTAAAGGTGAAGTGACTCTGAACAAGCAACCTGTCAGTTCTGGTAGAAATAAGAAAACAGAATTTTTCCATAAAAGACTACCAGTCCCAGAATGCACCAGGTTTCCAACAGCCATTAGAGGAGCTGAAGTGGGGAAACGTGTGTTCAATCAGGAGGGCTATGAGGTAATCCCCAAGCACTCATCTCAAAGGGCAGGGCCTGACTCAGCACAGCTGCGCTGTGCTAAGGTGGAGCACTCATCTAAGCAGAATAAAGGTAGAGTTTATTCTACAGAGAATCATCCTCAGTTTCATCTGGGGGATCCTCATCTTGATCATCTTGGACAGCTTCATCATCTGGAGGATCATCAGAAGCAGAAACCAGAGCGGACGGACAGAGAGGGCAAGAAACCCTTTGGAAGAAAGAAGAGAAAAGCTTTTGGGAGGTCTAAAGGAGTCCAGAGCAGTACGTATACTGGAAGGCATTCCAAAGGCAAGCTTACACCATTGGACTGGGGAAAGCCAGAGGAATGGTGCTGCAGAGCTAGGAATCTCCAGACGGTACCTGTGAGGGAGACGGCTGCACGTGGAAGGGACCCTAAGACCCGTGCCAGAAGGTATGTGAAGAGAGATCCAGTGTCCAGGGATCTGGATTGGAAGGCTGGACATAAGAACTGGACTACATACTGACCAGGCTATTTAGAGAGGAACTCTAACAGCAATGGAAGCTCAGGTATGAACACTGATCTATGCCCTAGCTATACCCTTGAAAGACAGCAGGGAAACAAGTATTCTCCTGAGAGTGCTCCATTGAGAAATTCCTCTGTGCCAATCCATGATATTGAACCCATGATTGTTGAAGAAGGGGGAGAGGTGGTAGATACAGGCTGTGAATACATGGATTGCTCTCTGTCTAAACTCCTTTGGTAATTTACTGTTACAAAGTACAACAACCATCACAAAGAAATACAAACTTGTTCTTTAATCTACTCAGAAAAGCTCCTGAGTAGGATTTGAGCCACGCAGTAGAAAGCAAGCCAGCTAAGGGGTTTCAGCTGGGTAACTGCTAGCAATTGAGCCTTACCTAATTGCTTGTGAGCTCTGAGGAAATCACTTCTGAGTCTATGTGTGAAGATATAAGAAGTTAACCTGAAAAGGACAGTTTTTCCCTACTTTGTGGGTTTTGTTTGTTGATTAAAGCACTGCTAAGAAAATATTAGCTAGAGCCTACAGAAAAGACCAGTTTGTTACCAACCAGGTCTTTATTCTTTTGATTTGATTGCCTGACAAGTTCAACTGTTGTTTTCCTGATTTTGTTTTTTCTAAGTTTAACACTGAAAGCAAGTATCCTGTTTTATGTGCTACCAAGCATATCTGTGTTGGGAGAAATAACCCCATAAATAAATATCTTATTGGCTTTACACTCAAGCACAACTAATTATTGTGAGCGGCTGTGTCTGGTGTGAATGGACTGCATTTCCCACAATCCCTTGCAAATCATATTGATATATGCCTTTGCCAAGACTGTGAACATTCTCACCCAGGCACCCATCTGACAAAGCGAAGGAACTTTCGGTGAGTTGGATGGATGAGAACATGAGTGTACGCATCCTTGAGATCTAGAGAACAAAGCCAATCCTGACTCTGAAGGTATGGCAGCAGAGTTCCTAGAGAAATCATTTTGAATTTCTCTTTGAACTGGAATTTGTTCAATTCTCTGAGATCTAAGATGAGTCTGTGTCCTCCTGTTTTCTTTGGAATAAGGAAAATAGGGGGAGTAAAACCCTGTACCCTGTTGAGGAATGGGTACCTCTATTGCCCCTTGGGCAAGAAGTACAGTGACCTCTTGACTTAATTGGCTGAGAATTGAACTGGCTTACCATTACAGGAGGGGGCATGCTGAGGAAATGAAGCTTGTATCCCTCTCTTACAATACACAGAGTCCAATTTTCTGCTGTTATCTGACCCCATCTGGGGGCAAAATGACAACCTTCCTGGGATGGTGTCGGGTTCTGGGCCGTTCAGGGCCAGGAAGGCAAAGTTCTCTAGATAGGAGTCAAAGACCCTGTGGAGGCCGAGTCTGCTGAGTCGGTTGAGGCTTAGCTGGTTTTGTCTTTCTTTGCCTAGGTTGTTGCTGCTGCCCCTTTTGGGCAGACTGACCTAAAACAATGCCCTTATTGGGTATAGGAGGGATAAAACTTCTTACTGAAGAATAGTTTTTTTGAGGATTTTTTCCTCGCAGGATCAGCTGTAGATTTAGACAATCTATCCAAAGTGATATTGTCAGCATCTATCTAATTAGCTTTTTCCTGCCAATTCTTGCCAAAGATTCTCTCCTGTGCAAGGAATATTCCCTAGTTTATCCTGTACCCAAGTTTCCAAGTCAGATGCCTGGAGCCAGGCAATCCTACGTGCACCTATGGCAATAGCAGAGGTTCTGCTTATGCACTCAAAGGCTGCACGATTGACAAACTTGGAAACATCCTGAGCATGTTTGACAAGGGCGAGGTAATCCTGCCTCTTATCATCAGGAAGGAGAGGGCTCATAAGCTCTAAATCTCCTGTGACCTCCTTAAGGAACATTCCAATATATAAGATATAGGAACTGATCCTAGCAGAAAGCATGGAAGCCTGGAAGGTTCGACGTCCAAAGGCATCAAGAGTCCTACACTCATGTCCTGGAGGATTAGATGCATGTCTTTTTGCACTCTTTATCCTTCTCATAGCTGATTCCACCACCATGGATGGTGTGGTAGCAGAGTCTTCTGAAACCCAGGACAAGGAGGAACTCGATATATGGTGTCGAGATGTGGTTAGAGGTATTTCCCACATCCTTTACATGAGATCATACAAGATCTCATGAATAGGTAAGGTAGCTGCCTCCTTAGGAGCTTTAGGGTATTGTAGGATCTCTAATTCCTTTGCCCTAGGCTCTTTTTCAGGAGCCACTGTGATGGAAAGACCTCGAGCCACATCTCGGATAAAATCCTGAAGGGACATATCCTCTGGTGGAGACATCCTATGCTGAGGAGAAGAAGAATCCTCAGGAAGAAGTACTCTGGTATCGGCAGAACTTTCAGAGTCTTCAGACTCCTCCGAGAATTCGAAGTATCTCTGATCCAGGTGATCGTGCAAGGCACGGTACCGGTCGAAGTCAGCATCAGAGTGGTCCGGTACCAACCTGTCGATACCGGATGGATATGCATGACTCGGTCCCAGTAGAATACCTGCCGATGTCGATGGAGTCGGTGCCGGTTGAATTGTCTGAAGCGGTTTCAAGGGCATTGAGGCTGTGAGAAGAGCCACCAGACTGCGTTCAATAGCCAAGAATCTCTGGTCTATCGATGCTGCCGATACTTGGGTATCGGTACCGGATGAAGCAGCCGGTACCCCAGAGCATGGCACCAGTAGTTCTGCCGAGGTTGAAGCCTCGAGAACATCCTGGAGCCCCGTTAATGCTTTGGAAGCCAAAGCCTCCCACCGGGGAAATTTTGCCGGTGAAAGTCCCTCAAGGGCAACGTCAGAGGCATCTCGCTGTCTAGAAGGAGATCTACCCTTTGAGGACCAGCTAGATTTATGTTTAGTTACCTGAGATCCATGGGAGGAAGACGAAGCCCTGGAAGACGTCGATGCCACGGAGGCTGCATCGGAGGGAAAAATGGGTGCTAAGTTTAGCAGCTCGGTTCTGCCGGCCTCTTTTCGACATAATCCCACAGGCAACACCCTCAGAAATAGAGTGGTCAGGACCTAAACATTTCAGGCACCACTCGTGGGTGTCGCTGATGGAGATGGTACCGCCACACTTAGAACACTTTTTAAAACCCGAGGCGGGTTTTTCCATTCTGAAGGAAAAGTTGGGCCTAGTGCCCAAAATGGCGCGTGGCACCTGAAGAGAATTACTGGAAAGATTCCATAAGTTTTGTTTTTTTTTTTGAAGAAAAGAAAGAACCACCGGCGGTACCGGTGTAGCGTCGAGGGAAGGCAGACGTGACCATAAAAAAATTAGAATAGAAGGGATATTTTTTTTGCGATGACAGGATGTGCGGACCTGTCGGCTCCAGAAAACAAAGAACTGGAGAGGGACAGTTGGGAAAGGCAGGAAGGCAGCACGCAGGTGCTGTGGGATGCTCCCAAAAGCTTTCCTATTGGATGCTGGGGAGCGTTCCCGCGCAGGCTCCTTCGGTACCGACGATACCCATATGTGAAGACTACATTCCTGCTTGTTCCTGGAGATATAGATTTCCCTTCTCCATAATGGCAGTATGCAGTAGTTGCACTAACATCTATTCCAATGGTTCTCAGCCCACCCATTTAAGTCTTCAGGATATCCATAATGAATATGGCTTGGGAGAGGTTTGCATGTACTGCATCCTTAGTATCACATCTTTCTCATGCATATTGATTATGGATAGTCCAATGGTGAAGCACAACTACCACACATTAGTAGTAAAAACCAGTCCAGAACGTGGTAAATTCAAATGGATTCTTTATTAGGAGATACTATCAATTCTGGGGTACAAAGAGCCCGACCTGACATGGCCGTGTTTCGGCAATGCCTTCCTCAGGGGTTATGAGTCACGTTGTAGAATTGCATAGCAGGGGCATCCATCCAATATCGGATGGATGCTCCTGCTATACACGTCTACAACCCCAGTTCTTCCGGCCCAAGGTTGCTGTCCTCTAGTGGGATTTGAACCCCCGACCTTCCGGCCCGAAGTACCTTGCCCCAACCACTAGGCCAATCCTCCATGTTCTGGACTGGTTTTTATTGATG
Organism: Ichthyophis bannanicus; assembly: GCA_033557465.1. Taxonomy (NCBI): domain Eukaryota; kingdom Metazoa; phylum Chordata; class Amphibia; order Gymnophiona; family Ichthyophiidae; genus Ichthyophis; species Ichthyophis bannanicus. The sequence goes on from CM066032.1 coordinate 1,325,307,641, forward strand.
GTGGATATCCTGAAATACCAACTGGCTATGTGTGCCCAGGCACTAGTTTGAGAACCACTGGTCTCACAGCAGTGTATGAAGTAGGCAAAGCCCCTGTGAATCAATATTTTTTTTTTAATAAAGACTTTTAGTCAGATACAATAACCAAAAACATGAAGGTCAATCCCATAATAAATTACAAAGCATACAGAAAGAGAAAAAAACTCTTACACAAAATAAAGAAATAGGCCTATGATAAAGTCCACATCATGGAACCATAACTCTTAAATCAATAGAGATACAAAATAAACAAAGAAAGGGATAAAAATATCCCACATTAGTGGCCTATAACACATTACCAGTCCTATCTACCGCCTGTTTTTCGGTCAAAAATCTTTCCAAATGGAGCACTTCCACAAAGGTATAGGATGCATCATCCAATCCAATGATGCATTTGCAGGGAAAGCGAAGAAAGAATGTAGCCCCCAGTGCCAAAACTCGGGGCTTAAGATTTCAAAACTGCCTCCGGCGTAACTGGGTGCTCTGCGATACATCTGGAAAGATATTGACTGTTTGGCCACAAAATTTGGCTAGTTTAACTTAGAAAAAAGCCCTGAGAATATGTTTAATTTCAACTGAAGAAAAAGTAACCAATAAAGTGGCACGCGTACTGATATTATCTTGGGAATCCTCTAAAAAGGCGGTCAAATTACCCATCAGGGAAACAAATTTGCCTAAACCACCTTCAGCCTCATTAATTCTTTTAGTTGTAGAGGGGATATACTAAAGATGTAATATATCAACAGAATCTGAGATGGCTAAAACCTCTTTAAGAAATTTATCTAACAAGATTCTATGAGAAAGTAATGCAGACTGAGGAAACTTCAAGAATTGTTAAGTTACGAGAACGTAAAGAATTCTCCAGGGCTTCCATCTTGGAATGAAGCATCAAGGAATCTTTAATTCCAGCAACACTTATTGCATGAAATGGGAGAACCTGGGATTCCAATTTTGTAACAGCCAAATCAACTAATGCAACTTTCTCATCAAGCTGCCGCAGAGCAACCGTAGCCTCCTGTGAGAAAGCGCACAAAGAATTTAAAGAAACAGACATTTTGTTATCAATTGATTTTAAAGCTCCCCAAACATCCCTCAAAGTAATCTCAGTATCTGAAGGAGTAGGAAGCTCAAAAGGGCCACCCACTCCTAATGGTTGAACAGGAATAGGTAAATTAATGCAATGTAATTTTCTTATTGAATCAGAGGATTCCTTAGATAGGCCAAGTAGACTGCCAGAGGCAGGGCACAAGGGAGGAGATCTTCCACCGGAGCTCAGCGACACCCCTTCCAGGGAAAACTGTGCTATAGGTAAGGGGGCAAAATGCTTATCCAAAGGGCCGACTGGTTTAGTATTGCCGGACACGGCCCCTGGAGTTTTACCCCCGGACTTAGCCTTACGTTTCCCCAATACAGAAACTGAACTAAACAAATTGTCAAACAAAGAGTAATACTAAAATAAACGGTAACAAAGGGAAAAACACTCTAACCATAAATTAACCACAGTGTCAAAGGGGCGTCAAAGGGGCTGTACAAGCCCCTTTGGCCACGCCCCTTCAGCACACGCCCCACGCACACGCTCCGCGTCACGGAGAGGAGCTACAAAAATAAACCCCAAGGAAAGTCCCCGCAGGTAGGGCTGTCCCACGATGAAGTGGGGGGGGAAAAAGCAAATTCCTCCGCTGCAACGGCGGCAGCAGCAGCCTCCCGAGCCGATGTCCTGGCTCTGCAGACTTCCTTCAGTAGAGACAGCTGGTTCCGTGAATCAAGTTTTCATTTCTCTCTATACAGGGAGGAATATTTTGTTTCACATCAAAATAAGTCACAAAACACTACTATAAGAAAAGAAAATCTTTAAATTATGGTGGTTCTACTACTGTAAAGTAAGAAATTTCAGGACTGATAATGGTTAGAACTTATAACAATATTGATCTACCAATTACTTCTACAACAGCAGCAGTAAGGAAACAGAAAGGGCCCTTTTACTAAAATGTGTTTGAGTCAAGATCAACGCACGTTAGGTACAACCGCACCATAGTAACTGTCAGGGCATGGCCATTATGTGCTCAACAGTTACTGCAGAGGCAAGCCTCTTAGCATGCATTCTGACCCTTGGCAATGACTGCAGGTGTACCTAAAGCATCTATTGAGATGGTGGTAGGTGCACCTGCACTAACTGCAACATTGGTGATTAACATGCGCTATTGACACCTGCGCTAACCACAACTGTAGTCATGCCCACTCTTCGCCCCATCCTCTTTCAGATCCTGTGCGACGCGTAATTAAAGCACATTTCAGCATGCGATAATAGTCCTGCTTGTGCGTTAGCTAATACTATGGGCCTGTGGAAGCAGTTAACACTCACTGAAAAGCATGTTAGCATAAGATACTCTTGTAAAAGGGCCCCAAAGATTTGATACAGATAACACACAAGGATAGAGCCATATTGCTGATAATACCTTACCCTTTTCCTTAACCATAAGCCACAGTGCAGTCTGAGAAACCTTTTCACAACAGCTTTCACAGTTTTCCTCTTTCCTTTTCGAAAGCCAAAATAGGTGACCGTTCTTACTGGCTGGTAAAAACTACCAAGAAGCAGAGGTCTAACACTGAAAAAGAAAAAGAAATCCTTTAATGTCAAAGGTATGGGAATTATAGCTCAAAGTGTTTAGCTCCAGCAGGAAACTTAAAAAAAAAAAAAAAAAAAAGATAGAGGAAGAGTGGCCATTGCAGAAGTTTCTTCTTCCTCTCCTTTGCGGATGGTCTCTACAAAAAAAAATCCCACTGCACAGTCAAGAAGAAGCTGGCATTGCTGAAGGGACTGTAATTATGCCCCTAGTCTTCAAATAAATAGGCTGCATGCCTGCTAAGAAGTGCTAAGTTTAAGTTGCACCTGTAGATGCTAGCACTTTTACATTTTTTTCTGGAATTATTGTGCTTCTGACATTTAAGAAGGAGTAGCCTAGTGGTTAGAACACTGGCTTGGTAACCAAGCAACCAGGGTTTGATTCCCACTAGCTCTCCTTGTGGCCTTGGGCAAGTCACTTAACCCTCCATTGCCTCAGAAGAAAGGCGTGGCAATCTACTTCCAGTCACTCTGCCAAGAAAACCCAGGAGCTGCTGGGCCGCCAGGAGTCAGCATCGACTCAAAGGCACACATTGCATTGCACTGACATTTAAGGAAGAAAAGCATTGAGGGCTTCCATGTGCTTTGGTAAAATGGGAATCTGAATACTGAAGATGTTTACATCAGAGCACAAGTCTTGACTCATTCTGCTGAGCCAGATCCCTTTGGACATGTTAGCCCAGTCTCTGCTGTTAAGACTTTGCTATACTGCAGATGTAAAATACAAAACAGACAACGCAAGACGCTGATCTATGGCCCTAAGCATTACACATGTTCATTTAAAAATGTTTTAAAAATTTTAAAGTGTTTAAATACTGTAACCCCATGGGAGAAAGGAAAAGTACTTCGTAGCTCCTTGGAGCCATGGGAAAGTGTGGGATGCAGTGGAGGTGTTTAAAAAAACAAAAACAAAATAAAAAAACAAAAGTCAGGCTGCAAGAGGCTGCTCTGGTGTGTGCTGGTAGCAGCAAGATATATATACACACACACACACATATATACATACATACATACATACACACACACTTTTTTTTTTTTTTTAAGTCGGGAGCCTGTGTGTGTGACACGAGGTGGGGAGATGCAAGGGGCAGTGCAGGGAAGGCATCAAGGGACGCCATGATTACCAGCAGCTAACCCCAATGCAGGTCTTCAGTCTCACAGCCTCCCACAGCAATCGGGGACAGCCTTGGGACTGAAGGGGGGGGGGTGTCAGGTCCTCGAAAGCCAGGAGAAAGACTTTTGGGTTGCTCAGGATGGAAGCCCTGGAGGAATGGATGTGGGGCCGGAGGATCTGAAATTAACAATGGAGGCCAGGTGGGGGGGGGGGAGGGAGCATGTGGGCCGAGATGGTCTAGGGCAGATCAGAGACCTGCTGGTGATTGAGGGGATGCCCAGAGTGAGGTTTCTGGGCCCAAATGGAAGGAGCTGAGCTGACCCTAAAATGATATTGGGCTGCTGTGAGCACCGAGAGTGGGGCACATGGCCTAGCAAGGAGGAGTGGGGAATGAGAGGGGCTCCGGTATAGGCTGTAGGCCTTCCAGAGATAAAAGTTAATGGGAGGAGCTGGCCTTAAAAAGGTCTGTGCTATTTATAAATGGCCAAAAATGGGCGAAATTAAAAACTAATTTGGAAAGATTTGAGAGGTCAATAAAGGAGAGAGGGGTTTGGGGAGCCTCTAGAAGTTGTCTTTAAAGTTTAAGGCTGTATTTAGCTGAAATTTGCAGCGTTTTCTGTGAGGAGGGACCTAGTCCCGATTTTAAGCATATGTATTTTTCTAATTTAAAATGTTTGAAGGGGAGAGGACATGACGTCACCATCTGAGATGGCTGCCTGACTTAAGAGCTCTCCCTGAACCGGGAGCAAAATAGCTAACAGTGTCGAATCGGGCCCTCGCAGTCGTGCACATAATACAGCCTTCTAGTGCGCTCAGCCTCGGGGATGTCCACAGCTAAAAAGAAATTAGAAAAATTTCGATCCTCCTACGCTACAGTGAGCTCGCAGACGGAGCGGGGAGCAGGGGCTGAGATGGCGGAGGACGAAGAACCGGAGAATGCGGAGGAGCAATGCACGAGAGGTGACTTGTGGCGCTGGTGCAAGGAGATAAAAACAGAGGTGTTGGGGGTGAAAAAGGAGGTGCGGGAGATGCTGAATGAATTTCAGGTGGACTTGCAAGCTTTGGGAGATAGAGTGGACTCTTTGGAAGAGCACGTGGAGGAGGCCGTAATGGCGGGTGAGAGCATTCACAGCGTTTATGCGGAGTGGCAGAAGGATCGGGAGGAGTTGCGCGATAAGATTGAAGACCTGGAAAACAGGTTGAGGCGCTGCAACATACGCCTCCGGGGGGTGCCTGAAGAGGGGCGATTTCAACAGGCCCAGCAGGTGGTTCAGGACATCTGTGGGGCCTTGCTGGCAGAGGGGTCCCCGGAGCCTGCTGGGGCTCAGAGGCTGGTGGGAATTGAACGAGCGCATCGGGCCCTCCGGCCCCCCCAAGGGAATTTACCTCGGGATATTATAGCTTGCCTCACGAGCTACCCACTGAAAGAGGAGATAATGAAAGCTGCAGCCAAAAAGGGCAAAGTAGATTGGCAGGATGTGACGGTCGAGATCTTTCAAGATTTAGCTCCCTCCACATTGCAACGTCGCCGCGCCATGCGCCCAGTGACTCTATATCTCCGGACTGAAAATATTAAATATAAATGGCTCTTTCCATTTGGGCTACAATTTGAAGTGCAGGGGAGAGTCCAGCGAGTCCGGACTGTGGAGGAGGCTTGGAACTGTTTGGAAAAAGCAAAAGCGCCTAATTTGCCTCCGACTCGTCCCCAGGCCGCAGCGGGAGATCGTTTGAAAGGACCGGGGTCTTTCTCGGATCAACAGCGATGGCAACGGGTCAACTCCAAGGGCCGACGGCTCCAGCGCCTCTCCGGGACATCTTCGACGGCGGCGGAGGGAGATCGCAACGGATCACAGTTGGCTACCTGATGCTGAGATACTTTATTTTACTTGGCTAAAGTCATGACATTGGACTACTGTAGGGCTTACCCTGCAGGAGGTTGGCTGAGACAGGCTATATTATGTCAGTGAGAGATTGGGGGGGGGGGTCTAGAGTATGGCTGGGGGAGTGTTTGGGGGTACTGAATGAGGGACGGAATTATAGTAATGTAATTAAAGAGGGGGGGGAGTGGCTGAGGGATGAATGGGATGAATGGTATGAATGAGTTACCTGGACTCTATGAAGGCTGGGGGGGTAGGTTAGGGGAGGGGGGGCTTCGAAGGGAAGGTTGAGGGCGGGTCTCGGGTGGGGAGTTTCGTCCTCCGGTAGGAGCCACAGGGAAGAATGGCCTGTGGGGAGGAAGGGAGGGGAGGGGGGAGGGGTGGTAGGGGGGGCAGAGGGCAGGGGGGGGGGTTCTAATAATCAGTGGCTCTCTTTACGCATTCTTTCTTTGGTATTGGGTTAAATGGCGGGACTTAGGGTAGGTTCATTGATGTGCGCGGACTTAATTCCCCACAAAAGAGGAAATTGCTGCTTAAGGAGGTGCAACATCACAAGTGGCAGGTGGTGTTTCTACAAGAGACCCATCTGTTGCCAAAAGATGAATCTTTGGTCAGATATGGGGCATTTAGTAATATCTGGTTCAATGCTGAGGGACTCCATAAAAAGGCAGGGGTGGCCATAATGATCCGAAATGATGTTCCCTTCCAGGTGGGGGGTGTAATGAAGGGGATGAAAGGGCGGGTACTATTGGTGTGGGGGGCATTGCAAGGGCAGGAGGTCACGCTAGTTAACATATATGGTCCTAATGACCCCCATACGTCCTTCTGGGAGGATTTATCGGGATGGTTGGCCAATAAAATACACGGGGCACTATTGTTAGGGGGGGATTTTAACGCAGTCTTAGACCCCCAGAGGGATAGACAGCGGCCAGGTGCGGGGGATGGGAGTAGGGGGAGGTTGCAATTATTGGACTTGGTGGTGAAATTTAGAGTGTGTGATCTTTGGCGCCAGCTGCACCCCCAAGAGCGCGACTTTTCCTTTTATTCCCCGGTCCACCATAGCTATAGCAGGATAGATTTTATTATGGGGGATGAAAGCTGGACCCGTAGGGTCATTAATGCGGGCTTAGAGCCGATCACCTGGACTGACCATGGCCCCGTGTGGGTCGAGTTTGGAGGTGAGCCCGATAAGGAGGGCCGGACCTTCTGGAGATTAAATGAAAGTTTACTGCAGAATGCGGCGGTCATTAAAGATATTGAGGCAGCCATAGATGAGTATTATCAATGGAATGATACCGGAGAGGTGGCTTGGGAGATACTGTGGGATGGGCTCAAGGCGGTTTTAAGGGGGAAATTGTTAGCATGGGCTGCGCGGCTCAAGCGTGAGAGGGAGGGGAGGGCGGCCCAGTTACTGGCTAAGATTTCGGAGCTGGAAAAGCGTCATAAAAGTGAGGGGGGAGTGAAAGTGCGGGCCGCATTGGATTGTGCTCGGTCGCAGTTAATGAAATTGCGGACGGAAACCATCCACTATCAATTGCAACGGGTTAATCAGCATTACTATGCTTTTAATAATAAGGCTAGCACATTGCTAGCTAGGAAGCTGCGGGATCAGGAGCGCAGATCTGCCATACTTAAAATTAAGGGGCCCGGAGACCAACTGTTGTTTAGCACCAAGGCGATTCGGGAGCAATTTGTGCACTATTATCAGACATTATATACCAGCTCATCTGGAGGATTAGAATATCGAGCGGGGGAATATTTGGAAGATGGGGATAGACTCCCAGAATTTACAGATCTGGATAGGGAAATGCTTAATCGGCCGATTGGCTTGGAGGAAATTGGATTAATAATCAAAGGCCTGGCTCTGCATAAGTCGCCTGGCTTGGATGGTTTTCCGGCTCTGTTTTATAAAAAATTTGCGGAGCGGTTGGCCCCCTTATTGCAGCGGCTTTATAATGAGGTATTGCAAGGCAAACCGCTAGCACCCTCCATGCAGCAGGCGGGGATTACTGTGTTGGTAAAACCGGGCCGAGACCCGGCTTTGTGTGGCTCTTATCGTCCAATTTCGTTACTAAATACGGATGGGAAGATCCTTGCAAAGGTGTTGGCGAATCGCCTTGGGGCCCTTATGCCTAAGGTGATCCAGTCGGATCAAACTGGGTTCATTCATGGGAGGAATACGGGGGATAATATACGGCGAACCATTCAGGTGATGTGGTCAGCGCGGCAGCTCAATCAGGACCTGTTGTTGCTAAGTGTCGATGCTGAGAAGGCTTTCGACCGGGTGGAGTGGAGCTTTATGTTTGCGGTGCTGGACAAAATAGGGGTTGGGGTAAATATGATGGCCTGGATTAAAGCGCTCTACGCTAGCCCGGTAGCAGCTGTGAAAGTGAATGGCCGCTATTCGGAGTTTTTCCCCTTGACACGGGGGACTCGTCAGGGGTGCCCGTTATCTCCTTTGCTATTCGCTTTGACTATGGAACCGCTGGCGAGGCGTTTGCGCAGTAATCCGGATGCCCAGGGATTCCGGGTGGGTACGGAGGAGCATAAAGTGGCGTTGTTCGCCGATGATATGCTATTGTTTGTGACCAGCCCTATCCTAGCTTTACCCATTTATATGAACGAATTACAGCAATATGGGAAGGTAGCGGGCTTCAAAATTAATTGGGATAAATCGGCGGCGCTCAATGTCAGCCTGTCCGATTCCTTGGTGTCGCATCTGCAAGGGAATTATAAATTCCGTTGGGCTTCCCGGGATATTCAGTATCTGGGGGTCCGCTTAACGGCGGACCCTGTGAGGTTGTATGGGGCGAATTACCCCCCTTTGCTAGACCAGATCGAGAGGGATCTGGGTAAGTGGAATAAGGAGGATATCTCTTGGCTCGGTAGAATAGCTACCCTTAAGATGATGGTGCTGCCTAAGCTACTGTACTTTTTTCAAGTCTTACCGGTGCGGGTGCCCCGTCTAGTCCTCCAACGCTTACAAAGGAAAATGTTCCTCTTTGTGTGGCGGCATCGACCCCCACGCATAGCGCGTCAAGTATTGTATCGTTCTCGGAGGACTGGGGGCTGGGAATGCTACGGATTGAGGATTATTATTTGGCCGCCCAGATGAGACAGGTGGTGGAGTGGCGGGAATCTGCAACTACTAAACGATTCTATGGCCTTGAACAATTCTGGGTGGAGGGTTGGCATCTCCCGCATCTCCCTTGGCTACAGAAGGGGGTGCTTAGGGGGGAATGGACCCCGAATCCCTTCATACGACATTTATGGGGTGAATGGCAGCGGGGATGGAAGCGGATTACTGTCTGGGTAGGGCATTCCTTGTTGGCCCCCATTCGGGCTACCCCTGCCTTTGGCCCGGGAAGGGAGGGCATTTTTCTTAGTTGGGCCCGGAAAGGGTTGGATAATTTTATGCAATTGATTGATATGGGGGAACCCAAGTCCTTTGAGCAATTAAAGGCCGAGTTTCAGCTGGGGTTCCGGGACTTGTTTGCGCACCTACAGGTGACGCATTATTTGCGGCAGAAGGACAACCTGGATAAGATGACAGAGGGCCCTAATGACCTGGAGGCCCTCTGGCTTGGCCATCGGCAATCCAGAGGATTGATCCGACTGCTGTATAATAGCCTCCAAAGAGTTCAGAAAGGGGCGGGTAGACCTAATTATATGTTAGAATGGGAAAAGGATCTGGGGGTGCAGTGGGATGAGGAGGAGTGGTTGGCAATTTTTAAGGGGATATCGAAATCCTCAATCTGCACCCTTATTCAGGAAAATGCGTATAAACTAATGATGAGATGGTACTACACTCCGGTTCGCTATCAGCGGATGTTCCCTGGGGCCTCGGACCTTTGTTGGAGAGGCTGCGGTGCCCGGGGGACATATCTCCATATGTGGTGGGACTGCCCCGTGATAGCTCAGTATTGGCTGATGATTCGAGCTCAATTGGGGGTGATTTTTGGGGTGGTGCCGGAATTGAGCCCATCCTTATTTTTGTTGGGGGTGTGGCCGGATGCCCTGGATTTTCGATGGCGTAAATTGCTTCTTACATGCCTTGTTGCGGCTAGATGCGATGTTGCATGGAAGTGGAAGCAGAGTGCGCCGCCGGAGCTATCTCAGTGGCATACCCGACTACACAGGGTTTTGAATATGGAGCGTCTTACCGCACTCCAGCGTGGGCAGGGGGCGCAGTTTTCTAAGCAGTGGAAACCTTTGGTGGTCTATTTGGAGGCACAAGCTACTGGAATGGGGGGAGGGGGGACTTAGGGGAAGGGGGAGGGTGGGTAGGATTTATAGGGACATGTATGTAGCTTTTGTTAGCTTTCGTTTGTTTTCTTACACTTGTGTTGCAGTGGTGTATTTGGGCTTGGGATTGAGGGAGGGGGAAAATTGTTACTGCTACAGACTGTTTTTCTTGTTGAGTATTCAGTAAAACCAATAAAAATTTCAAGTTAAAAAAAAAAAATGTTTGAAGGGTCTGGTATCCCTGAAGGGTAAAGCACCCAGAAAAGTATTTTTTGTGGGTTTTAGTGGATTTAAAGATCGCGATTTCGCATTTTTAATAGTGAAACCAAAACTTATTCAAAAGTGTTTAAAATGATTTAATACCTGTTCCAATGTGCTAAAGAATTGATTTCTGAATAAATTTGCTTATAAAACTGTGCTTAACGTATAAAAATATGCGTTTATTGTATGGAAAAATACCAGGATGTGAGTGAGTTGGGAGGGATCTCAGTGGACACAATGTAGCAAAGGCACTCAGCTGTAACAGAGCACAGAGAGACAGTTTGTGGAGGGAGTTTCTTCCTGACTGTTGAGATGAAGTGACAGCTGTGAAAAATGCTATGAGACTCCTCTAGTTTTACTATAAGGACATTTTTTGGAATTAAGGGGAATTTAGGATTTTATTTAGATTAGAATGGGACTTCAATGTGACATTCAAGAGTGTAGGGATACCTTCATGGGCATTTAGAATGTGAATACAGTATCTTTGTTTTCTCCTGGCAGTTGGTGATTGAATGAGTAAGAGTGCAGATTATGTTGGTGTGTCTGAGAGCTGAGGACTCTGAAAGTGAATTTTTTTAAATTAATTGCGAAGTTTGAGTGAGTTTGGAAGGAAGACTTGAGGTGTGAGGGCAAGCAGGGTTTTAGAGATTTTTTTTCAAGAAGTAGGCAAGAAAGGTGACAGTTTCTGATCTTCAGTAGTCGGAAAAGCGAAATAGTTTGAAGAAATTCTAATATCAGAGTTTGGGGAGGTATAGCAGATAAAAAGACTATTTAATTTTTTTTAAATTTTGTAACAAAAAGGGGAAAAGGAGTAACTGTTCAATCTGAAATGAAAACACCTGGTTCAGTCTGCGAGCCTGAGAGAATATTTATAGTAGAATAACTTAAGGAGGGATTTCCCTCAGATACGAGCAGTTTTTTAAAAAAAAATTTTAAAGAAAAAAAACAGGTTTAGTAATTTACTGTCCCGGTGTCAGGTGAGATAGTGCAGGAAGTGAAAAGTTGCAAGTTATGAGAGAGAGTGACCGAGGTCAGGTTATATGAATGTGTGAAGGGAACTGAATGACTGAAGAAAGAGATAAGAGTAAACGTGAAATGCATAAGGTGGGGTTAGGAAAAATAAACTGTGTAGCTTCAAGGCGAAGAGGCATCATTTCATCCAGAGTTCCAGTCTAAAGCCAGTTGAAGAAGCAGTCTAAAATGGTTCTGGTGACCAGAAGAATTCCTGAAGACTGGATCCCAAGGAATGTGATGCTGCAGCGGATAAAGCACAGTTACTTACCTGTAACAGGTGATCTCTGGGAACAGCAGGAATAAGTCTTCACAAATGGGTATCGTCGGTACCGACGGAGCCTGCGCGGGAACGCTCCCCAGCGTCCAATAAGAAAGCTTTTGGGAGCATCCCACAGCGCCTGCGTGCTGCCGTCCCGCCTTTCCCAACCGCCTCTCTCCAGTTCGAGTTTTAAAGCTGAGACAAAAAGAGAGAGAGAGAGGAAAGGAAAGATAGAGAGATACAACTCCTAGGGGAGGTGGGTGGGTTGTGAAGACTTATTCCTGCTGTTCCCAGAGATCACCTGTTACAGGTAAGTAACTGTGCTATCTCCAGGAACAAGCAGGAATGAGTCTTCACATAAGGGGACTCCCTAGCTGCAGATTTTTTTATTTATTTATTTATTTTACATTCTCTTATATACCGCGCTATTCTGCATCAGTGCGGTTTACATTGAACAAACTGAAATTACATTGAACAGGGCATTATAACTTGGAGATAACTATTTTACAGGGAACATGGGCTATGGAGGGTTAAGTGGCTTGCCCAAGACCACAAGGAGCACCTGTGGGACTAGAAACCCCAGTCCTTCCGGCCCAAGGTTGCTGTCCTTTTAGTGGGATTTGAACCCCCGACCTTCCGGCCTGAAGTACCTTGCCCCAACCACTAGGCTACTCCTCCACTCCACATCTCCTCCACAGATGTCAGGGAGAAACCCCAGAGTTGTGTGTCCTTGAAAAGGGCTCTACCTCCCCCCATGGATCTCTGGCATCCGACCAGGGTAGGTGGGTAGGAGTTGATTAGGAATGGAACAGGTGTTTGAGAACAGCCTGACCAAACGAGGCATCCCGGTGGGAGTCCTTGTCTAAACAGTAATGGGCTGTGAAGGTATGAACCGAGGCCTAAGTGGCCGCTTGACAGATTTGGTCGATGGACACAGAGTCTAGATGAGCCATTGAGGCTGCCATGGCCCTCACATTGTGAGCTGTGACATGGCCCTCCAGAGAAAGGTTCCTACTCTGGTAGGCGAAAGAAATACACTGAGCAATCCAGTTGGACAGTGTTCTCTTAGAAACTGGAAGTCCTAAATGGGAAGGATCAAAAGCAACAAAGAGTTGAGAAGACTTTCTATGTTGCTGTGTTCTTTGTAAGTAAAAGGCGAGAGCTCTTTTACAATCCAAAGTATGAAGATTCCTTTCTGCACTTGATGCATGAGGTCCTGGAAAAAAGACAGGTAAGTATACCTCTTGGTTCAGATGAAAAGGCGAGACCACTTTGGGCATAAAGTGTGGATTGGTCCTGAGGACTACCTTATCATGATGGAACCTTGTATAAGGAGGATTAGCCACCAAGGCTTGCAATTCACTGATGCAGCGTGCTGAGGTGACTGCAATGAGAAAGATAACCTTCCAAGAAAGAAATTTCAAGGAGGTGGTGGCTAAAGGTTCAAAGGGTGGCTTCATGAGCTGGCCAAGAAATAGTAATTAGATCTTACCTGCTAATTGCTGTTCCTGAAGGAACGACAGTCCAGTCCCTTCACTTCTGGGTTACGCAACCCTTCCAGCAGCTTGGAGGCTGAGCCCAACCTTTTTGGGGGATGGAGCGGTATAAATACCACTGGGACCACCCACCCATTCCAGTATTCGACTGAAAAAGCAGATGTAACTAACTTCTACTGGACACTCTATAATGAAACCTAACCACAAACAACTCAAACCTATGCAACAGGCATATATGATGAAATTTTTTTTTTTTTTTTTGTTAAGGGAAAAACAAAGGAGAGGAGGCCTGGGAATAGCTCGAGGAGATGTCTGCTTGAACCCGAGCCGGCTTCCTCCCGGTCTTCCCCCTGCCGTACCGGAGCTACGGCAAAACCAATGCCTTGCCATGTACCTGCGGTCTGAAACGGTTGCCGGAGCGGGTGGGATCAGGGACTGGACTGTCGTTCCTTCAGGAACAGCAATTAGCAGGTAAGATCTAACTACTATTTCCTTATCGTCACTCCAGTCCAGTCCCTTCACTTCTGGGAAGTACCAGAGCAGTTCACCCCTGGGTGGGTTCCGGCATACCGGATTGAAGAACCGCTAGCCCGAACCGGGCGTCCGATGCACTCTGCACGTCCAACCTATAGTGCTTGGAGAAGGTATGCAGCGATGACCAGGTTGCTGCCCTACAGATGTCCAGCGGAGGTACCAGGGAAAACTCCGCCCAAGAAGCCGCCTGAGCCCTTGTGGAGTGGGCCCGCAGGCCCACCGGAACCTGCTTCCCCTTCAGGATATAAGCGGAGGCAATCGCCTCTCTGATCCACCTGGAGATGGAGGCTTTGGCCGCTGCCTCCCCTTTGTGCGGTCCTCCAAACTGGATGAATAGTCGTTCGGACTTTCTGAATGGTGCTGTGCGCGAGAGGTAACGTTTTAAGATTCTCTGGACGTCTAGCAGACGCAGCCTGTCGTCCTTACCTGCCCGCCCCTTGGACGCTAAGACTGGTAGGGTAACTGTCTGGTTCACATGAAAGGGCGAGATAACCTTGGGTAAAAAGGACGGTACTGTGCGCAGAACCACTTTGTCCTTGAGGAAGGCCAGGAAGGGGGGCTGGGAGGAAAGCGCCTGCAATTCCGAGACCCTTCTGGCCGAGCAGATGGCGACCAGGAAGACTGTCTTTAGTGTTAAATCCTTCAAGGAGGCTCTCTTCACTGGCTCGAAGGGTTCCCCGATCAAGGCCCCTAGCACTAAGTTGAGATCCCAAGGGGGATGACCGATCTCCGTTGCGGGCGTAGCCGGCTAACCGCTCGTAGGAACCTGGCAACGTCCGGGTGGGCCCCTAAGGGTTTCCCCCGGACCTTCCCTCTATAACAAGAGATAGCCGCCAACTGAACCCGCAAGGAGCTATGTGCCAGACCTTTCTCGAAACCTGCTTGCAAGAAGTCCAGAATCTCCGGCACCGAAGCCGAAAGCGGTTTCCGACGACGCCCCGCGCACCAAGCTTCGAAGATGCGCCAAACTCTTACATAAGAAAGACAGGTCGAGCGCTTTTTGGCCTTCAGTAGCGTCGAGATCACCGCACCTGAATAGCCTCGTTTTAGCAGCCGCGCCCTCTCAATAGCCAGGCCGTAAGCGAGAACCGATCCACGTGAGGCATCCGGACCGGACCCTGCCTCAGCAGGTCCCTTTTGGAAGGGAGCCGCCAAGGACGGTCGGCGAGCAGCCTGATCAGATCGGCATACCATGGGCGGCGAGGCCAATCTGGAGCTATGAGGATTACCAAGCCCTGGTGAGATTCCACCCGTTGGAGAACTTTCCCGATCATCGCCCAAGGGGGGAACACATAGAGAAGACCCTCCGAAGGCCACCTTTGAGACAGGGCGTCTAACCCTTCGGACATCCTTTCCTTTCTTCGGCTGAAGAATCTGTCCACCTTGGCTGACGAGAACCGTGCCATGAGGTCCATGACTGGGCGGCCCCAAAGGGCTATTACCTGGTTGAAGGTCTCTTGTTCTAGCTCCCACTCTCCATGGTCTATCTTGCACCTGCTGAGGAAGTCGGCCGTGATGTTGTCCTCTCCCGCCACATGCTGCGCTGACAGAGCTAGTAGTCGGGACTCTGCCCACTGGAAAAGAGAGTCCGCCTCCTTCTCTAAGGCGCGACTGCTGGTGCCCCCCTGGTGGTTGATGTAGGCCACCGCGGTGACATTGTCGGAGAGAACGCGAATCGCCTTTCCCTGCACTAATTTCCCGAATGCCTTGAGAGCCAGAGAGACGGCCCGCAACTCCAGTCTGTTGATGGGCCACTGTGATTCCACCTGTGACCAGCGCCCCTGGACGAACTGGTCCTCGCAGAGCGCTCCCCAGCCTGACAGGCTGGCATCCGTCGTTAACAGCAGCCACTGATGGGGATCGAGGGGCATTCCGCGGTCCAGGTTCTTCGGGCACCTCCACCATTGGAGGGACTGTTTGGTCCGTGGAGCGCAAGGCAATTGCGTCGAGAGCGGTTGAAGTTGGGGGGACCAGCGACGCAATAGTGCCCTCTGTAGTGGTCGCATGTGGGCCCTGGCCCATGGCACCACCTCTATTGATGCCGCCATAGTGCCCAGAACTTGCAGATAATGCCATGCTGAGGGATTTCGTCTGCCCAGAAACTGCGTGATTAGAACTCTTAGGTCCCTTGATCTTGACCGTGACAGGAATACCCTGCCCCTGCGGGTGTCGAATCTTGCTCCGAGGTAGTCGAGTTCCTGAGAGGGGGCCAACCTGCTCTTTGTCCGGTTGATGACCCACCCCAACTCTTCTAGGACCTGAATCACCCTGGACGTTGCCAAGTGGCTTTCCTGTGCCGACTTTGCGCGGATCAGCCAGTCGTCCAAGTAGGGGTGTACTAATATGCCCTCCTTCCTTAGGAAGGCCGCTACTACTACGATCATTACCTTGGTGAACGTCCTGGGAGCCGTGGCTAGGCCAAAGGGCAGGGCCTGGAACTGAAAGTGGCCTCTTGGCACCGCGAATCTCAGGAATTGTTGATGGGACTTCCTGACCGGGATGTGCAAGTAGGCTTCCGTCAAGTCGAGGGAAGTAAGGAACTCCCCTCCTCTCACGGCCGCTATGACTGAGCGTAGGGTCTCCATCCGAAAGTGAGGTACCCTGAGGCAGCGGTTGACTTGTTTTAGATCTAGGATTGGCCGAAAGGCATCCTCCCTTTTTGGGACCACAAAGTAAATCGAGTATCGACCGGACCCGCACTGGTCTGGAGGTACTGGAATTACCGCCCCTAAGGCTATTAGACGGGTAAGGGTGGACTCGATTGCTGCCCTTCTTGCTGGAGCTCCACAGGGCGACTGAACAAAAGCTGGTGGGATTTGCTTTGCGAATTCTAGCGCATAACCTTCTCTGATCACCTCTAGGACCCATTGATCGGATGTGACCCGGGTCCAGGCCGGGAGGAACAGCCTCAGGCGGCCGCCTACCGGCTGTTCTTCCCCCTGGACCCCCGACCCCTCATTGTTGTTTCCTAGGGCCCGAAAAGGAGGAGGGGGAGGAGGAGGGAGCCCCAAATCCCCGACCTGCCCCTCGAAAACTCCTGAAACCTTGCCCCTTAGAGGGAAACCTGCCCCTGGAAAAGGGATTTGACCTGGCTGTTCGAAACCTCCGCGCCTCCCTAGGCTGAGAGCACACTGGGGCTTGGGAGCGGCCTAGTCTCGGTCTATCCTCCGGGAGTCTACCACCCTTAGACTCGCCCAGATCTTTGACCAGCTTCTCCAGATCCTCCCCAAATAAGAGTTTCCCTTTAAAAGGGAGCCGACTAAGCCGAGCCTTCGAGGAAGCGTCCGCTGCCCAATTACGTAGCCATAGATAACGCCTAGCCGCCACCACCGAGGCCATGTTTTTGGCTAGGCTTCTGATGAGGTCATATTGACTATCCGCCAGGTAGGCTGCGCCGGATTCCACTCTGGCCGAGTTTGCCTGGGTCTCTGCCGAAGAGTCCTCTGACTGAAGCTGCTGAGCCCATCTTAAGCAGGCTCGAGCTACCCATGCTCCTGACACGGAGGCCTGTAATGCAAGAGCGCTTACATCAAAGGCTTGTTTCAGGAGTGTATCCAGCTTCCTGTCCTGCGCGTCTTTTAAGGCTGAACTGCCCTCCACTGGGATAGTAGTCTTCTTAGTGACTGCAGATACCGCTGCGTCCACCCTGGGCGATTTTAGCAGCTCCTTATCCGACTCTGGGAGAGGGTATAGACGAGACATGGCACGGACTCCCCTTAAACTGGATTCCGGTTGGTCCCATTCTTCCTGGATCATCTGGCGTACCACTCTGTGGACCGGAAAGACCTTCTGGGATCTCCTAATGGCCTGAATTAAGGGGTCCTCCAATGCCTCTTCCTGTGATGGCACATCTGAGGCCACATTGAGTATTTTTAAGGATTCATTAATTAACGCCGGTAGCTCCTCCCGCCTAAAGACCCTAACTATCCGAGATTGATCTTCTTCCGGGATCTCTCCTTCTTCCAGCTCCTCCTCATCCTCGTCCCAGTCCTTCACCGAGCCCCCCTCCTCCGGAGTCCCCTGGGAAAGGGACGGTAGGGGGTCTTCCCCTTCCAGCCGCTGACGCTTAGAAGGGATGCCAGATTCTGGATTGATAGCCCCTAGGAGTCTTGATCTCTCTTCCACTGGGGGGATACCCTCATCCGCCCCTAGGCCCTGCTTGCGTAGACAGTAGGCCTTATGGAGTAAAAGGATAAAGTCAGGGGAGAAAAATTCTCCGTCCCCTCCTGCACTCGAGAGGGGGGGCTGAGGGAGCAGAGGAGGAGTGGGTAGTTCAGAGGGGGTAGAGACCGAACTCTGGGACCCCCCTTCCCCTACTAGAGGGTCAGATGAACCCTGGGAAGGCTGCAGTACCTCCTGTTCAACTGATGCAGCCGCTGCAGCGCAGCTCCTGCAGATTCCTGCTTCTGCGGAGGTGCCCCTGCGCGTCCCACAAGAAGGACAGCGTGGCTTGGATGCCATGAGAAAGGGTTGGGGCTTATCTTGGTAGGCCCTAGCAACCAAAACCCAATTTTCCCTTAGGACTCAACTCCTATAAATACCCCTAGGAGACTTAAAGGGATTTCTTATTGGTTAATGGCGATTAACATAAAACAGAAATCGAGCATGAAAACAAAGCAATAAAGAAACATCCAAATTAATCACAATTAAATCGAAAATAAATTGAAATTAAAAACAATTCGTGGCTATCACTCCTTGGTCCCCTAAGGGAGGTACTTGCTGTTTGGAGATTGCAAATCCTGGACCCGATGCTGCGAATCCCACCCGAGGGCTCTACACGTGGTAGGCCTCACCACGTGGAGCCTGCTCGGGGAAAATGACTCTGGTGCCTGCCTGCACTCCCCCGCTGAAACCGGCGTTGAGCCCTTACCGCAGCACGGTTGCGATCGCCGTCTGATCGCCCCGTGGGAAACCGGAGCACCACGCGGTTCTCTCCCCGCGGTCAGCCGCGTCGGGGCAAGATGGAGACTTCCCTCAAGATGTCGTTGCAGCCTCTAGCGCTCAGCCACCTTCAGGGCTTCGGCGCGAGGCTGTTTCCCCCGAAGACGGCAAAGCAAGGTGGGCAGGAAGCCGAGTGTAGCAGAGCACCTCCTCGCTGCTACAAACCCGAGGCTTTGCTCGGTGCGCCGCGTCGGAGCCCGGGGGGGGGGGGGGGGGGGAGAGGGAGAGGAAAGCTAATTATTAAAGGAGCAGAGCCCCACAAAACGCTAAGGAAAAAAATCAAATTAAATAAATGAAATAAATGCAATCAGTAAAATTGATCACAAATAAAGCTGAAATTTAACTAAACAAGTTCAAGGTAGGACTCCAGTAAGCCCCAGGCTTACGGAACCCTCCAGCTGCTTGGAGGCTGAGAATACTGGAATGGGTGGGTGGTCCCAGTGGTATTTATACCGCTCCATCCCCCAAAAAGGTTGGGCTCAGCCTCCAAGCTGCTGGAAGGGTTGCGTAACCCAGAAGTGAAGGGACTGGACTGGAGTGACGATAAGGAACCAGATTTAAGTCCCATGCCACTGGAGGTGGTCTAATGGGAGGTTTAGTTAAAAGAAGGCCTCTCATGAATCTTGCTATAAGAGGATGAGAGGAAATAGGTTGTCCATTGAGAGGCTTGAAGGACGCTGCAATAGCACTCAAATGGACTCTTACTGAATTTGTTTTAAGGCCTGCATGGGATAGATGCAGAAGATACTCTAGTAAAGAATTCAAAGGTATTGCAAGAGGGTTAAGACCCTTCTCTGAACACCAAATGGTAAATTCTTTTCCATTTGAAAGCAAGAACGTCTAGTGGAAGGCTTTCTAGAAGCATGAATAATATCTCTGACTTGCTGAGAGAGATGAAAACCTTGAAGGTCTAGGCCTTCAGCAACCAGGCCCTGAGATGGAGAGACTGGGGGGTTGGGTGCCACAACGTTCCGTCTTCCTGGGATAGAAGATCTGGTGCAGAGCCCAACTCCAGGGAGGGAGCTTGAGAGAGACGCAGAAGTAGAGGGTACCACACTTGGCGTGGCCAATGTGATGCTATGAGGATCATGGAACCTCGGTCTCTCTGAAGCTTGAAAAGTGTTTTGGGAATTAGGAGAATGGGTGGAAAGGCATAAAGGAAGTCTTGACCCCAGTGAAGAAGGAAGGCATCCTTGGCCTGAACTCCCTAACCCGGAATCCTGGAACAGAACCGGGGAAGTTTGGCATTCCATGGACTTGCAAACAGGTCTATGTCCGGGGTTCCCCAAATTCGAAAAATCCTGGCTACCTGGTCCATGTGGAGGGACCACTCGTGTGGAAGCAGAACTCGACTGAGTCTGTCTGCCCAAGAGTTTTGAACGCCTGGAAGATATACTGCCATAAGATGAATCTGATGCTCTCTGGCGAAGGCCCACAGTCGCAAAGCTTCGTTGCAAAGCGACAGAGAGCCAGTCCCTCCCTGCTTGTTCACATAGAATATGGCTACTTGGTTGTCCGTGTGGATGAGGAATGTCTTATAGCTGAGCAGGGAGTGGAACACTCTGAGAGCTAAGAATATTGCTCTGAGCTGTTCATTTTAAATTAAATCTCTCTCCCCAGAACCTGCTGTGTGTTAAACGTTTTTTCCTGTCCTAGCCTGCCTGAGTGAATCCTCCCCCTCCCCCCCCCCCTGCTGAGGTATTGTGTAGCCTTCTTCCTGTTTCCTCCACGTGTGCATAGTCTGTTTTAGTCTGCTTTTCTCTGATCAGAGAAGAGCAGTGCTTTTTACAGTGCTCTGCTAGAGAAGTGGATATTTGTCTCCTGTGACACCTTGCTGTGAGTTCTAGCTGTTTATTAATTATTAATTGTTTGTCTAGCTGTTAATGTAATTATTTATTGTTTGTCTTAGTGGTGTGCTAGTTCAGCCTTCTCAGCTATAACTTACCTTGCCTCTCTCAACTAACTGGGCTTTGTGTGGTACCCCCTTCCCCCCTGCTGAGGGTTCAAGACAGGGTACCTTGTAAATGCCCTCTTTAATAGGACTTATCTCCCTCCCTCCCTCCCCAGCACCCACCCACCCCTGGGGTAATTGTAGTTTTATAGGTACTTGCACATCTTAGAGGAAAGGGGCTGCTCTCAGGTGCAGCTCGTTATCCAAATCAGTCATACACAGAGGACCTGAGATTAATTACTTAAGCTTCAGGTACACAAGGTGTATTAGGGGTATTAGATACACTTTTATTGGTATAAGCATCCACACCAATCCTTATTATATACAGAATTTAAAAGACCTAAACACAAGCTTTAAACTAAGATGCAGACAGAAGTCCAGCAACGAGATGGGGGTTCTCCGGTCTTTTGCATTGAGTGTCACATGTATGATTTTCTCCCAGTTGGTGAGAGGTCTTACGTATGCACTAAGTGCAAAGAACTCTTTGCTCTCAGGGAACGAGTCCGTTCTCTAGAGGCTAGAGTAGCAGACCTGGAAGACATAAGAAAGACAGAGAAGTACATGGATGAGACCTACAGGGATATAGTCCTGAAGTCCCACCTCCAGTCTGGCAGCATCCCTGTTGCCATGGAGGAGAGAGGTCACGTGACAGGAGAGCATCACCCTGGTGTGGCAGGAAGTGATCCTGTAACTAGGACCTGTCCTCCAGGTGATGTAAAACCCTCTCGCACCGAGGCCGTTTCTCCAGGGCCATGTCCCCATGAGGGGAGGGTCAGGACAGCTGTTATAATTGGTGATTCAATCATTAGGAATGTAGATAGCTGGGTGGCTGGTGGACGTGAGGATCGCCTGGTAACATGCCTGCCTGGTGCGAAGGTAGCGGACCTCATGCACCGCCTAGATAGGATCATAGATAGTGCTGGGGAGGAGTCTGCTGTCTTGGTACATGCTGGTACCAATGACATAGGAAAATGTGGTAGGGAAGTTCTGGAGGCTAAATTTAAGCTTTTAGGTAGGAAGTTGAAATCCAGAACTTCCAGGATAGCGTTCTCCGAAATGCTTCCTGTTCCACGTGCAGGACCCAAAAGACAGGCAGAGCTCCGGAGTCTCAATGCGTGGATGAGACAATGGTGCAAGGATGAGGGTTTTGGATTTGTTAGGAACTGGGGAACATTCTGGGGAAAGGGGGGGCTCTTCCGAAGGGATGGGCTTCACCTTAATCAGGATGGGACCAGACTGCTGGCATTAACCTTTAAAAAAGAGATAGAGAAGCTTTTAAACTAGAAATTAGGGGAAAGCCGACAGTCACCCAGGAGTGCATGGTTCGGACAAAGGTATCCTTGAAGGATACTACCAAAAGCAGTGAGGTTGCAAAAGGGAGCATAGTAGCCCAAATGCCCTTGAGTAAGGAGCAGACAGAGCATAAAGATTCCAAATTACCCCTGCCTACCATTAGCCAGATTAATATGAATAAAATACAGTCTCTAAAATGCTTGTATGCCAATGCTAGAAGTCTAAACAATAAGATGGGAGAGTTAGAATATATAGCACTAAATGAGAGGTTAGATATGATTGCACTCTCAGAGACATGGTGGAAGGAGGATAACCAGTGGGACACTGTGATACCTGGATACACACTATATCGTAATGATAGAGCTGATCAAATTGGTGGAGGGGTTGCGCTCTATGTTAGAGAGGGCATTGAGTCAGAAAGGATTAAAGTTTTGCAGGGAACAAAATTTTGCTGTAGAATCTCTATGGATTGAAATTCCATTTATGAAGGGGAAGATGATGGCAGTTGGAGTATACTATCGACCGCCTGGCCAGAATGAACAAATGGATGATGAAATGCTCAAAGAAATCAAGGAAGCTAACAAAAGTCACAACAGAGTAGTAATAATGGGTGATTTCAATTACCCCGGTATCGACTGGGTCAGTGTCACAGCAGGACAAGCTAAAGAGATGAAGTTTCTAGATGGAATAAATGACTACTTCTTGGAGCAGCTGGTTCATGAACCGACCAGAGGGGAAGCCATACTGGACCTAGTCCTTAGTGGAACGCCAGATCTGGTGCAAGAAATAAGGGTGTTGGGACCACTTGGCAATAGTGATCATAGTATGATCATGTTTGATTTAATTAGTGGAGGACAGATAGTAAAGGCATCCACAGTACTACCTTTTAACTTTCAAAAGGGAGACTATGATAGAATGAGGAATATAGTTAGGAAAAAACTAAAAGGAGCGGTTCCAAAGGTTAAAGACTTACAGCAAGCTTGGGTGTTATTTAAAAATACTATCCTCGAAGCCCAGACCAGCTGTATTCCACGCATTAGTAAAAGTGGAAGAAAGTCCAAAAAACTGCCAGCATGGTTTAAAGGTGAGGTCAGAGAGGCTGTTGCTGCCAAAAAAGCAACCTTCAGGAAATGGAAAAAAAGAGCCAAATGATGAAAACTGGAAACAGCACAAGCACTGGCAAGTTAAATGCAAAGCATTGATAAGGCAGGCAAAGCGGGAATTTGAGAAGAAACTTGCTACAGAAGCAAAAACACGAAATAAAGACTTTTTCAAGTACATTCGTAGTAAAAGACCTGTGAGAGAGTCAATTGGACCATTAGATGATAGAGGGGTAAAAGGGGCAGTAAGAGGAAACAAGGCTATAGCAGAGAGACTGAATGAATTCTTTGCTTCGGTCTTTACTGAGGAAGATGTAGGGATGTTACCCAAGACTGAAGTGGTATTTAAAGGTGATACTGCAGAGGAATTGAGAGAAATATCGCTACACCGGGAAGATATATTACAACTATTTGATAAACTGAATAGTAGCAAATCACCTGGACCGGATGGTATACATCCCAGAGTGTTGAAAGGACTGAAATATGAGATTGCAGACCTGCTATTGGTAACCTGTGAACTTTTATTAAAATCATCTGTAATACATGAAGATTGGAGGGTCGCCAACGTAACACCAATTTTTAAAAAGGGTTCCAGGGGTGACCCAGGAAATTACAGACCGGTGAGCCTGACGTCAGTACCAGGGAAAATGGTAGAAACCATCATAAAGAACAAAACTACACAGCATGTAGATAGTCATGGCCTAATGGGAGACAGCCAACATGGCTTTAGACAAGGAAGATCTTGTCTTACTAATCTGATATGTTTTTTTGAAGGTGTGCATAAACAGGTAGACAAAGGTGAGTCGGTTGATATAGTATATCTGGACTTTCAGAAAGCTTTTGACAAAGTCCCCCATCAGAGACTTTTGGCAAAGCTAAAAAGTCATGGGATAGGAGGCAGTGTACTATTGTGGATCGGGAACTGGTTAAAAGATAGAAAGCAGAGGGTAGGGCTAAATGGCCAATATTCCCAATGGAAAAAGGTGAATAGTGGAGTACCCCAGGGATCTGTACTGGGTCCGCTGCTTTTTGACATATTCATAAATGACCTGGAAAAGGGAATAACTAGTGAGGTTATCAAATTTGCAGATGACACAAAACTGTTTAAAGTTGTTAAAACCCAAGAGGATTGTGGAAAGCTGCAGGAGGATCTGGATAAATTGGAAGACTGGGCATCCAAATGGCAGATGAAATTTAATGTGGACAAGTGCAAAGTTATGCACCTATGTTTATGTTTATTAAAATTTGATATACCGCTCATTCAAGAAGACCAGAGCAGTGTACAATATAAAAACAAATAAAACTTTGTAAAAACAATCAAAAACAATAGCCAGAAAAGAGGAAAAGAAGTTACAATCTCAAAGTATAAAGCGGGGGAGCTAAAGAGCACAACACAACAGTTAAAAAGAAGGAGATGACACAAAAGGGGAGGGAAGGTCCAAAGCAAGAGAGAAGAGATGGGTTTTTAGGTTACACTTAAAAGTGGCATGCTGAGGCTCGAGGCGGAGGGAGGGAGAGAGTTCCAGAGGGCAGGGGCTGTGAAAAAGAAGGCAGAGGAGCGGGTAGACTGTAGATGGGCCAGAGAGGGGGAGGGAAGCGTGAGGCGATTGAGGTAAAATGAACGGGGAGTGCGTCTGGGGGTGTGATAAATGAGAAGGTCAGCCAGATATTGCGGAGTATTGGTATGAAAAGCTCGATGGACCAGCGTGAGCAGCTTGTAGTGAAAGCGGAAGGGTAAGGGCAACCAATGGAGACGAGAGATTAGAGGTGAAACATGATCGCGAATAGAGGAGTGAGTGGCAATGCGAGCGGCTGTATATTGAATACGTTGAAGACGATACAACTGTGACTTAGAAAGACCAAGAAAGAGGGAATTTGCAAAGTCGATACGAGATATAACCAGAGAGAGAAGTAGTGTGGCAAGTGCAGAAGAAGTAAGAAATGGACGGATAGCACGAATTTGGCGCAAGAAAAAGAAGGAAGTTTTAGTGACATGAGAGATGTGGTCTTGAAAAGAAAGGTGGGAGTCGAAAATAACACCGAGATAGCGGAAGGAGGAGACCAGTGATATGGGAGAGCCTAAGAAAGAGGGAGCCAAGAGGGGAAGGGAATCACCACGGGAAAACCAGATAGCAGTGGTTTTTGTGAGATTGAGATGCAGACAGTTTTGTGACAACCAACTAGCAACCGTGGAAAGACAGGAATTAAGTGGGGAGAGATCAGGGTGAGAAGGGGAGGTGTGGTGAAGAAGGACAATGTCGTCAGCGTAGTAGAAGGCGCTGATCCCAGTTTGCTGAATCTGAAGGGTAAGGGGAGCCAAGAAGAGATTGAAAAGAAGAGGGGCAAGAACAGAACCCTGAGGAACACCACATACCAAAGGAAAAGGGTCAGGTAGGAAAGAACAACCCACACTATAGTTACACGATGCAAGGCTCCACATTAGAAACCACCACCCAGGAAAAAGATTTAGGAGTCATCGTGGATAACATGTTAAAACCCTCCGCCCAGTGTGCAGCGGCGGCCAAGAAAGCAAATAGAATGCTAGGTATCATAAGGAAAGGGATGGAGAATAAAACAAAGGATGTTATAATGCCTCTGTATCGCTCCATGGTACGACCGCACCTTGAATATTGTGTGCAATTCTGGTCACCGTATCTTAAAAAGGACATAGCGTTATTAGAAAAAGTACAGAGAAGAAACACCAAATTGGTGACTGGGATGGAAGGCTACTCCTATGAAGAGAGGCTAAGAAGGTTAGGGCTCTTTAGCCTGGAGAAGAGACGGCTGAGGGGAGATATGATAGAGGTCTATAAATTAATGAATGGAGTGGAACGGATAAACGTGGATCAATTGTTTACGCTATCAGAGTATAGAAAGACTAGGGGACATGTAATGAAGCTACAGGGTAAACTATTTAAGACAAATAAGAGAAAATATTTTTTCACTCAACGTGTAATCAAACTCTGGAATCTGTTACCGGAGGATGTAGTAAGGGCTGTTAGTATAGCTGGGTTTAAAAAAGGTTTGGACAAGTTCCTGGAGGAAAGGTCCATAAACCACTATTAAAAAGGGACCCAGGATATCAATGCTTGACCCAGTACAAGCATTGTGGAACCTGTGTCTTTTGGGGATATTGCTAGGTACGTATGACCTAGATTGGCCACTGTTGGAAACAGGATACTGGGCTTGATGGACCTCGGTCTGACCCAGTATGGCATGTCTTATGTTCTTATGAGATTGATGTGTAGAGAAGTCTCCTGTGGAGACCAGATGCCCTGGGTGGAGAGATCTTGCAGATGAGCTCCCCAACCCATTGGAGAGGCATCTGTTGTAAGGGTTGCTTGGGGTCGTGACTGCTGAAAAGGGGACCCCAGCAACAGGTTTTGAGAGGACTTCCACCACTGGAGAGACCAAAAAAGGCGACTGGAGTTTGCTATTTTGTCTGACAGGCAACCTGATGCCTGAGTCCATTGGGTGGACAAAGTCCATTGAGCTGCCCTCATGTGAAGGCGAGCATATGGAACCACATGCACGGTGGATGCCATGTGGCCTAAGAGTTGTAACATTTCCCGAGCAGTTAAATGGGACTTTAACTGTATTTGGGAGGCTAACTGCACCAAGCGTAGGCAACAAGCCTGAGGAAGATAGGCCCTTGCAGTTGTGGTATCCAGCAAAGCCCCTATAAACTCCAGAGATTGAGTAGGGGTGAGATTGGATTTTGGGATGTTTATTACTAGTCCCAAATACTGAAGGACACGTATTGTGCAGGTTAGAAAAGTCTTGGCCTCTGACTGAGAGGGAGCTCGAATGAGCCAGTCATCCAGATATGGGAAAACGAATATTCCTAGAGTGCGTAGAAATGCAGCTACTACTGCCATGCATTTCGTGAACACCCTTGGTGCGGAGGCCAGACCGAAAGGAAGCACCCTGTATTGGTAGTGCTTTTCTCCAAAAAGGAACCGAAGGAACCTTCTGTGTGTTGGATGGATGAGGACATAGGTATACGCATCCTTGAGATCTAGAGAACAAAGCCAGTCCTGACTCTGAAGGTATGGAAGCAGAGCACCGAGAGAAATCATCTTGAATTTCTCCTTGAATAGAAATTTGTTCAATTCTCTGAGATCTAAGATGGGTCTGTAGCCCCCTGTTTTCTTTGGGATAAGAAAATAAGGGGAGTAGAACCCTGTGCCTTGTTGAAGAAGAGGTACTTCTTCTATTGCCCCTTGGGCAAGAAGGGTGGCAATCTCCTGACCCAGAAGGATGAGGAGAGATGTTGGAGAATTGAACTGTTTCACTATGGTGGTGGGGAGGAAGGTTTAAGAAATGAAGCTTGTACCCTTCCTTTATGATAGAGTGTGTCCATTGCTCTGCTGTAATTTGTTCCCATCTGGGAGTAAAGTAAGTCAACCTTCCTGGAATGGTAAGGGGTTCTGGTACCTCCAGAGCCAGAAAGGCTAAGTTCTCTAGCTGCAAGTCAAAGGCCCTGAGGAGGCTGAGGCTGCTGGGTCATGGAAGGCCTAGCAGCCTTTGATTTGGTCTGTTTAGGTGGTTGCTGACGCTTTGCAGCAAAACGACCTGCAGAAGATGCCTGCTGACCATAAGCAGGATAGTATCTTCCCTTTTTGGAAAAAGATGTCTTTTTGAACAATCTTTTCTTAACAGGAGCAGAGGTAGACTTTGAAAGTCGATCCAAAGCAGAGTTTTCAGCATCCATCTGAGTGGCCTTTGCTTGCCAATCCTTACCAAAAAGGTTGTCACCTGTACAAGGGATATTCCCTAATTCATCTTGGACCCAGAGCTCCAAATCAGAAGCTTGTAGCCAAGCAATTCTGCGTGCCCCTATGGCAATAGCCGAGGCTCTGCTTACACACTCAAAAGAGTCAAAGGCTGCACGGTTGGAAAATTTGGAGGCATCTTGGGCAAGTTTGAGCCAAGTGAGAAACTCCTGCCTTTTATCCTCTGAAATGAAAGGGGTTAAAGTCTGCAGATGATCAGTGACTTCTTTTAGAAACATTCCTATATAGAGACTATAGGACTTGATCCTGGCAGCTAGCATAGAAGCTTGAAAAACCCTTTGGCCAAAAGCATCTAGGGTCCTGCATTCACGTCCTAGAGGATTAGATGAGTGTCTCTTTGCACTCTTTATCTTTCTCATGGCAGACTCTACCACAATAGAGTGGTGAGGAAGCCGAGTCTTGTGGAAGCTAGGACAAGGAGGGACACGATACATGGTGTCTAGCCTGCGAGAATGAGGAGAGGTGGTAAGAGGTGTCTCCCACATCCTCAACATGAGATCATACAGAATCTCATGGATAGGTAAAGTAGCTGCCTCTTTAGGAGCTTTAGGATATTGTAAAATATCCAACTCCTTGGCTCTGGGTTCTGATTCAGGGGCCACTGTAAAGGAGAGGCCCCTAGCCACTTCCCTAATGAAGTCTTGAAAAGACAAGTCTTCTGGAGGAGACATTCTCCGTTTAGGAGAAGAAGACTCCTGAGGAAGAAGTATCGATGCCTCGAAAGAACCCACAGACTCATCAGAGTCTTCAGAGGAATCGAAGTATCGCCTGTCTGGATGCTCCTGTAAAGCCCGATAGCCGTACCGAGTAGGATCGGTATCGGGAGTAACCGGTACCGGTTCGGTACCGATGGGCATCATAGGACAGGGTACCGTTGCAGTTGATACCGAAGCCGATGCAATCGGTACCGGCACCGGGAGTGATGCCGGTGCCAGAGCCGGTACCGACAACGGGGATTGTTGCGATACCGGAGGCGTCGCAGCCTGTATGAATGCCGTTAGAGTGCGCTGCATGGTCAGAATCTTCTGATCCATCGACGCCACCAATGTCTGGATGTCGGTACCAGTGGGGGCCACCGGTACCCCAGAAAATGGCAACAGGTGATCTGTCGAGGCCGAGCCATCGATGTCAACCTGTGACCCCATAGAGAATGCTTTGGAAGCCGGAGCTTCCCGCCGGGGTAATTTTGCCGGTGCGGAATCCTCAAGGGCAAGCCCAGAGGCATCTCGATGCTTGGAGGGAGATCTACCCTTCGAGGACCGGCTAGGTTTATGCTTGGTTACCTGAGATCCATGGGAGGAAGAAGCAGCCCTGGAAGACGTTGATGCCACCGAAGCTGCATCAGAGGGAAACAGGGTACTGAGCTTGGCTGCTCGGTTCTGCCGACCTCTTTTAGACATCATGGTACAGGACATACAATCCGTAATGGAATGGTCAGGCCCCAAACATTTTAGACACCAGTCATGGGTGTCGGTGACAGAAATAGTACCGCCACATTTTGTGCACTTTTTAAACCTGGAGGCGGGCTTCTCCATGAGGAAAATATTTTTAGGCCTAAGACCCCAAAACTGAAAATGCACAATGAAGAAAAGATAAATTGTTTTGGTTTTTTTTGAAAGAAAGAAAAGAAAAGAAAAGACCGGCGGTACTGGTCCGACGTCGAAGAAGGCAGACGCGACACAAAAGAATTAAGAAAAAATAAAGAACTTCTTCTGCGGTGACAGGAACACGACCTGCTGGCTCCGCAGAAAAGAAGAACTGGAGAGAGGCGGTTGGGAAAGGCGGGAAGGCAGCACGCAGGCGCTGTGGGATGCTCCCAAAAGCTTTCTTATTGGACGCTGGGGAGCGTTCCCGCGCAGGCTCCGTCGGTACCGACGATACCCATATGTGAAGACTCATTCCTGCTTGTTCCTGGAGATGTAGAATACCTCTACACAAATATATTTGAGCTCAAATATAAGTACCTGAGAAGGGGGGGGGGGCGGGGGGGGGAATTGATTTCCAGGAATTGAAGTGGGAGTAATCCTTATGGTAGAACACATATCAAAATCAGAAAGAAGGGTTTACTTTACACTGAGGAATCTGAGTATTGGAATTTGAGAAAGGAAATTTGTAGCCAATTACCCATTTTGGGACCAAAAAGTTTATTTATATGCAACTATATTGTAACATCTGATATTTTGGTAATGCTGTTCCAAGACCCTTATTTAAATTTAGTTTAATTTTGTATTTCTTTTGTCGTTTTCCTCCTCTGAGAAGGAGCATTCTGGGGGATTTTAGTGTTTCTTTTGCTGATAACCCTTTCCAGGGAAGCGAGTTACCATTACTTTCAGTACTATTGTATATGTGACACAACTAATTAAAGGGAAAACTGCAAAAGCGGTTATAATACATACAGGCAAAATAGATATCACAGAGCAACAGACTTAACTATCCCAATCCATGATTGTGATCAAGAAAAACACCAGCCAACCAGATAAGGGTTGGAGTTCTAGAACATGGTTCATCATAACTTTGGCATCTCCACAAAAAATTATTTTAGGGATTTACAAATTCCATTATATCAACCATGGCAGCACCCTTTCAAAAAATCATTATACTCACGCAGAAGATCTTGTACTCCGGCTTATTTATCCTCTCGTCTTATCCCCTGTGCTCCTTCTCGTGACCTCTAGTTAATCCATGGTAACTGTCTTCATCTCCCCCCCCCCCAGCACTGGCTCGCCTTGAGTCCACATGTCACACTGCGTTTTACTTTCTTGGCCCTAGTCTCTGAAACTCCCTTCCCACCATCTCCATCTTGAGCCCTCCTAGCCCAAATTCAAATCTGCTTTAAAAACCCATCTCTTTCAGCTTCTGTATGGCCTTCCACCTTAGACCGCATTAGATTCTGCTTCCCCCTTTACCCTGACTTCCCCATCTCGTCCCACTGTCCCTTCCCTCTCTTTACTGACCTATCATTTTAAATAGCATTCTTTTCTTTCTCCAAATTGTGTTTTTAATGTAATTTTCTCTCTGGCGCCTCAAAAGGCAGTATATCAAATACAAATAAACCATCCAATTAGGAGACACCAAAAAACTTTTAAAAACTACATTATAGAAATAAAATTTAATAAACCTATGATTAATAAATCCTCTTCCTAGGCATCAAAATGGCTTTTTATATTGAAATTATATAGTTGACAAAATATAATTCTGTATATAACCGCTTTGATTGAAGGACAAGGCGGTATAAAAAACGTGTTAAATATAATGTTTTAAAAATTCTTTGTGATACAAGCTGTGTTCTGAGTAAAAAAACCTTACCCATTAAAAACTGATGTATGATGACTGCATGTTAGGTTCCTTGAAGCAGATGTCAATCTTGACGCTGCAAAAATAGGAGCTTGAACTGGCTTAACAACCAGAGAGGATAATCCAGAAACAAGTTTTCCATCCCATGAAATACCACTGTAGGAGGAAGGATTCAAAGGTTCTAAAGGTTTCAGCAGCCGTGCTGAAAAATACAAAGTGATCAGATAAAAGTTACTATCAACCACAAGAAAGTCTATGTAAATTGTTCAAACAAAGCATGGTTACAATAAGCAGACATTAACTTTTACATTAGCAGCTGTTTAAGCTTAATAGATTCTCCAGCTTGAACTACTGTTTTTCAAGGTCAATAGCTTTATTGCCAAGAATATTTGCCCAAATCTCATCAAGATGCCACTCTACTCAACAAGGTTTCTTCTAACCCATGAATGGTGCGTAATACAAAACATACAGAAAATACCCCAAAACATTTGAAAATCAAAAGTTTAGGGTTTTGTGTATTTTTATGCAATGCCCCCATTCATGGGACAAAATCTCCCTACAGATTTTGTCCTCTGCAAATAGTAACATTTTAAAATTAATGAGCTGCTACATTATTATGCAACTTTAGATACTCTAACTTAGTATATGAAGGAAAAAAATATTACAGGAACCACCAAAAAATCCTTCACCACTTATGGCTCAAGAAGGGAATGATCAGAAGCAAGAATTATTTGCAAATATTGAGAAAAGATAATAGGGAACCATCAGATTTGGGCAGTGCATAAACACGTGTACTTAATGTATATTTACCCCCTTATCAGTCATCTATTTATTTATTTATTCCCTATTAAATTAAGTTTTTTTTTTTATTATGACAGTCTCAGTTTCTATGCTTTTTCTTTATCCCATTTTTTTAAAACACATGTAAGCAAGACATGATACAATCAAAACGTTGAGCTTCCTCACTGGGGTCTCTTCACAAAAAACTAATTCACGCTTTTTAAATTGCTTCACTGGGGAATTCCCATGTTTGGCTCCTGTCTTGCTACAACAAAGGCTAACACCTTGTAATAAAGACGTGCAGTTTATTCATAAAACAATCACTTATTTGACTTATTTAGAAAGGCAAGTAATTCTCTTAGTTACACATGGGTAGTTAGAAAAGATAACTAGAAAGCAATTATTTACCGGAGAATAATACATCACCGATAGAGTTATGAGATAGTGCAGCTATTTACAGGAGAATAATACTTCACCAAACTGTATCATCATCGCAGCCCTTTAAAACATCAGCTGGGAGAGAGCACAGCGAAGGCTGGAGAAAAGTCTGAGATTCTTCATGCGTTGGCATGCACCTGGCCAAGCAGATCTACTTTCTCTCTGTTCTGGGTTTTTTCTGTCTTTTTATATATGCTGTAACAAATGTGTTGCAGCCGGCCATCACATGATTCCTCACATGAGCTTATCTCTACAGTTATTCTCTACCCCATACATCTTTGCTAATAGTAGTTTGACCAGTCCTTCTCCAGCCTTTGTTTGCTCCCAGCCTTCAGGTGACATACACATAGTACACAATCAAGACGCTGGTCAGACATCTGAGAATGCTCAAGGGGGACATCCCCCATGGTGGGGGACACCCCCCATGGTTTTAGAAGTTCAGAACTCCATAATTACAATTGATGTGTATCTTGTTTACATTGTTATGTAACTAGAATAGTTCTCCTCAATTGATCTAATTGTCTCCCTCTCTGGTCTGTGAGCATCCCAGATAAGAAGAACTGTGCATCCCAGATAAGACTATCTCTCTCTCTGGTTTTCCAGCATCCTTCAGGCTAGATGTGTAAGCAGTTTCTCACCAGACTGCAAATACAGCTTTGGTCTCTGGGCTAGCAAGCTGGCTCAGCATGATTTCTCACATGCAGAATGGCTCAAAAGTTCAATTTCCTTGCAAAGTTCAATATTCCTTGCTGATCCAAATAAATCTTTAATTAGTAATACACTCCCTTCTTCCGGTGTACACCATACCTCTGATGCAGAGCCAACAAAACCTGCAAGCAGGTCAGGTTAGTGCAGTGAGATGCCGAACAGCCGTCTAGTGCAAATATAAACAAGGCAAGTACCTTCAATTCCAAAAGAAGAAAGGTGGAAGAGACTGTGCTGAATGTTGGACACCATACTAGTGTGGTTGAAGCAGCTTTATATGCACAAATGTTAATGAAAGTATAACATGAGTTTTGTGAAGAGACGTGAGTGGGAGAGCTTAGCAGTTTTTGATTGTATCATGTCTTGATTACTTGTGTTTTAGAAAAAGATGAAATAAATAAAAAAAATAAAAAAAACTGAGACTGTTATAATAAAAATTTGGTGTAATTTCAAACTGATCACTGATAAAAGGGGCAAAAAGAAAAATTAGACTTAAGTGTTAATTGTTGTTCCATGAGGAAGTCCAGTCCTGTCCCGCGCCTCTGGGTAGTGTACCTCTTTCAGCAGCTTGGAGACGTCATCTTTTTCATGACCCCAGTGTACTTATGCAGTTGGCACCACCTACCAGCCCCAGTAATTATTGACAAAGCAGACTCACAGGAGCAACAAACACTCCTACGACTAAATAAACGAGTACCCCCTCCAGGATGAGGAGGCCTACCTGTTGAGCGCCCAAGCAACTCCAACCAGTGGAGAGCAAGCAACCGACAACTCTTCCGGTCCGCCTCCCCCAAAACGCCAATTACACCCCACTCCTCGTCTCCTCCTGGCCACTTCCTCCACCAAGGGAGCCAGCTTCAGAACCAGAGTGCATACAGATTATCACAGAAAGCACTCAGGGAGGTTCCAGGACTGGCCTGGAGTTTCTCAAGGAACAACAATTAGCAGGTAAGTCTAATTTCTCTTTCCTTATCGTCCCTTCAGTCCAGTCCTGCACCCCTGGGATGTATCAGAGTAGTTAAACTAACGGGAGGGACCCACACAACAGGTCTGAAGCACTGCCGATCCGAAACGAGTCCCCTGCCACCTGGACATCCAGGCGATAATGCTTAGAGAAAGTATGCAGTGGTGACCACGTTGCCATCCTACAGATCTCCACCAGTGGAACTAAACTATAGTCTGCCCACAAGGCTGCCTGAGCCCTCGTGGAATGTGCCAGCAACCCCGCCGGCACTGCTTTACCCTTCAAGACGTACCCAGACACAATTGCCTCCCTGATCCCTCTGGAAATGGAGGCCTTAGCTGCCACCTCACCTTTGCGTGACCCACCAAACAGAACATACAGACAGTCCGATCTCCAAAAGGATGATGTCCTTTTTGCATACCGTCGCAGGACTCTTAATATCCAGGCGGCGCAGCTGCGGAGTGACAGGGCTCACCTCCGTGCACGCCAGAGCCAATAAGAAAAATGGCCCGATTTACATGAAATGCTGACACCACTTTGGGCAAAAATGAAGGTACCGGGTACAGGACCACTTTCTTCTTGGAGAAGAAATGGAATGTCTCCTGGCACGATAGGGCCTGAAGCTCTGAAATCCTGCATGCTAAGCAAATCGCCACCAGGAATACTGTTTTCAGAGTCAAATTTCTCAGGGAAGCTTGACTCAATGGCTCAAAGGGTTCCCCAGACAGCACCGTCAGCACCAGATTGAGATCCCCAGGCGGTACCACCGCCCTTCTTGGCGGACAGAGGTGGGTCACCACCCTTAGAAATCTCAGCATGTCTGGGTGTGTACCCAACGGCACCAGGTGGACTTTCCCGCAATAAGAGGAAATCTTCATCAGTGCACCCTCAAGGAATTGGCAACTAGGCCCTTATCAAAACCGGATTGCAAAAACACCATGATGTCCTGCCTTTCTGTGCACCACGATCCAAAGATGCACCACACGCGGATGTATGCCAGGTTCGTAGACCTCCTCTGGGCCTGTAGCAAGGTTGCTATCACCGAGCCCGAATATCCTTTCCTCTTCAACCTCGCCCTTTCCAGAGCCATGCCATAAGCAAGAATGGATCCACCTGGGGCATGTGAAGCAGCTCCTGCATCAAGAGGTCCTTCCAAACCAGAAGCCACCACGGTCGATCCGCCAGTATCTCAATCAGATTGGCATACCATGGGCGCCTCAGCCAGTCCAGTGCCACCAGAATTACTAATCCCCAGTGCGCCACTATCAGTTGCACTACCCGGCCTATGAGCGCCCACAGGGAAAAAAACCCAGAAGACCCTCTTCAGGCCACCGCTGAATTAGTGCATCCAGGCCCTCGGACGTCCTTTCTCAACTTCTGCCAAAAAACTGGCAGGCCTTGGCTGACTCGAACATTGCCATTAGGTCCATGACAGGTGTGCCCCATCAGCGGACCACCTGCTCGAACACCCCCTGGTTGAACTGCCATTCTCCAGGGTCCACGCGCAGTCGGCTGAGGTAGTCTGCCATCACACCGCCTGGAGATGAGACTCTGCCTATTCAAACAGTCTTTCGGCCTTCTCCTCCAGGACTGCACTGCCTGTGCCTCCTTGCTGGTTGATGTAAGCCACCATGGTCACATTGTCTGAGAGGACTCGGACCGCCTTCCCCTGCAACCATGGCTTGAAACTTTTTAGCACCAAGGTCACCGCTCACATCTCAAGCCTGTTGATAGACCACAGGGCCTCCTACGGACCCCACTGTCCCTGAACAAAGCATCCTTTGCAAAGGGCTCCCCAACTTGACAGAAAGGCATCAATCAACGGAACACACACCGGGGACTCAAATGGCAGGCCCCCTTCCAGGCTCCCCGGATGCAGCCACCCCCTGAAGGCTCTTATGGTGTTCGCGGGCAGGGGAGTACTTGCCTTTAAAAACAAATAAATCTGCACCTTAACAGGAGAAATAAAAAGGAAACTCTAACTAAACCTATATTCTTAGTTGTCCCTTCAGTGAGTCCAGCACCCTGGCTCACTATCTCCTCCAGCAGCTTGGAGACTGAGCATACTGGGGCTAGTAAGCAGTGCCAGCTGCATAAGTACACTGGTATCATCAAAAAGATGACAAGCTCAGCCTCCAAGTTGCTGGAAAAGGTACACAACCCAGAGGTGCAGGACTGAACTGGAAGGACGATAAGGAATGCACATTAAGTACTTGTGTTTATGCACTGCCCAAATCCAATAGTTCCCTATCATCTTTTTCAATATTTACAAATAATTATTGCTTTTGAGCTGTCCCTTCTTGAGTGGTGAATAAAATTATGCAAAGCAGCTCAAGTCTGAATTCAGCAAAAAAACCAAAACAAAACCCCAATGCACAACGATGCCTTCATGGGCCAATGTTTGCAAAAATACTAACCGCACTTCACTTAGTTCCTCTGTAGCTATATATCTGGCAAAATGTTTAAGCTATTTTGCTTCCATAACAAATTTTTTGTGAAAAAGGCCCTTCATCTATGAAAAACTTTGCCAACAGTAAATCAACTTCCAAGTGATGGTATCAGAGCTCTTCCCGTATAATATTTACACTTGTGTTAGCAACCACACGTAATATGCTGGATGCAAAATTCTGAAATATTAATTATAAAGTAACAGCAAGCTTACTGCTAAGGAAAGTCAGGTTACAATTAAAAAGACCCAATTTAAACCGCTTCCTCCTTTAAAAAAAAAAATTCCAGTGGTCATGTACTAATACTATCAGAGGAGACCCAGGTTAAGTACCTGTTGTAGGTTCATAAGAATATAAAAAAAGCCATGCTAATTCTGACTAAGGTCCATCAAGCCCAGCATCCTGCCTCTGAGAGTGACCAGTCCAGGTCACAAATACCTGGTATATCACAAAAAGTAGATTTAGTTCCAGGAATGAGCAATGGCTCTCCCAAGTCTACCCGACTGTGACAATGTGAACGGGCAGCTCAAGTTCTGGGCCAGTGGAACAATCCTGTCAACAACAGTCCAGCTGAGTTCAGAATATCAACAGAAAAAGGCTTTATCCAATACAGAATACACAAAATGCCTGGCTTGTCAGATTATGAACCCACAGGGCCAACCACTAAGAGCATAGCAGACTAGACGTTTCCAGGGGCAGGTCCTGAACTAGTCTAGCAGGACTCAAGGAAAGGACATTATCTGGTAAGTAAAATATAACCTTCCATATTATCCTACTAAACCAGTCCAGACAAGTGGAGCGAACCAAGCTAAGACTGCTCTGGGTGGGAAGAACATATGGCAACTTTTAAGACCTCTGAGCCAAAGGCTGTGTCTGCCTGGGTGTGGATATCAAGTGGTACTACTTGACAAAAGTGGAAAGTAATGTCTACGTTGCTGCCTGACAAATGACTAAGGAGACAGCCCCAGTGGTGCAGAATTTGCTGAAAAGGCCACCTGACTCAGTCCCACTTCCTAGGATCAAGAGAGTGGCAACTAAGCAAGTCCACTGTCACAATGTTGACTCCAGCAATGTGCTGTGCTGATAGAGCTAGGCGGTTCCTTTTTGCCCACAAAGATGCTTGCACCCAAGTGGAGTGTGCACGCAATCCTCTGGAACCAGCTGGTTCCGCAACAGATATGTGGAGTTAATAGCCTCCTTGATCCAGCACCCCAGAGTAGACTTGGCAGCCTCATCACCGTTATGTAATCCCACAAACAGATGGTCTGACTTGTGAAAGGAATTTGTAATCTTCAAGTACCAGAGAAGCACTCTCTGGACATTCATCAGGGGAAGGTCTCTGTCATTCCCTTTGGAAAAGGAGGGTAAACAAACCACCTGATTTGCACAGAAGGAAGATACTGCACCACTTTGCTCACAGCCTCCTCCGAGAATGATAAGTAAGGATCCCTGCAGGACAACGCCTGTAGTTCAGGACTATGTCTCAAACATATTGTGCCCAGGATGACACAGTCTTAAGAGTAAAATCTTTGGGCCCTTGAAGCGGGCTGTGCTTAAAGGGCTCTGACATCTGGACCTGGAGCACTAGGCAGAGATCCCCATGAGGCAATGCAGAGGAGGCATAGGTGCCACACACCCTGAAGAAAAATGGGGCCATATCTGGGTGCACGGTAATGGGACTGCCCCACCACCGGCCCTTTGAAGCAGGATAAGGCTGCAACCTGAACCTTCAGGGAACTAAGGGAAAAAACTCTGTCTAGGCCATACTGAAGAAAGGCAAGCAAGAATAGCAAGTTCACTGTATCTGATCTAGCCTGGCACTCACAGCAACAATGTTCAAAGGACACAAGACGCACATGTAGGCCAGGCTGGTTGATCCTCTCCTCGGTATGAGGAGCCTGGCAACCACTGCAGGAGAATAGTCCTTATGAGCTGAGTGATGCCTCTTAAGAGCCAAGCTATAAGCAAGAAGGAAGCTGGGCTTGCTGTGGGCAGTTGCAGAGGAGGTTCTTGCAGGACCACATCAAGTCCCCAAACGACAGACTCTGTGGCCAATCCAGCGCCACTATGAAACCCAGCCTAGATGGTGCTCTATGCGGCAAAGCACACATCCCATGAGCGGCCACTGAAGAAACACATACAGCAGGAAGACTTTGCTAGGATTGAACTAGGGCATCATCGCCCTCTGAGCATGCATCTGCAGTGACCAAAAAACATGGACACTTTGGTGTTGAAGCAGGTCACCATCAGATCCATCTCTGGATGACCCCAGTGATACAAAATTTACTGAAGGCCACCTAAGTCAATTCCCACTTCCCAGGATCAAGAGAGTGGCGACTAAGAAAGTCTGCCGCCACATTGTCGACTACAGCGATGTGTTGTGCTGACGGAGCTAGGAAGTTCCTTTTTGCCCAGGAGAACAAGACTACCATCTCCAGGGCCACTCCAGCACTTCAAGCCCCCCTTGCCAATTGACATATGCCACGGTTGTGGCATTGTCTGAGTGCACCTGGACCACTTTGCCCTTGACCAGGGTCCAGAAGTGCTGAAGGGCCAAACAAATGGCCCTTGCCTCCAGAGAGTTGATGAGCCATACTAACTCCTATCTGCTCCACATGCCTTGAGCTGTCTGGTTCTCGCAATGGGCTCCCCAGACAAACAGGCTGGTATCCATCAACAGGAGAAGCCACAAGTAATCGTCTAGAAACATACCCTTCCTCAAATGTTGTGGCTGCTGTCACCACTGTAGGCTGGATACCCACCTCTGGCTGTAGGGCAGCCTGATCTTGAACTCATGAGAGCTTGGAGACCGAGACAGAAAGGACCTCTGAAGCAGCCTCGTACGAGCTCATGCCCAAGGCACCATTTTGATTGCTGCCGTCAAGCCAAGAAGCTGGAGATAATCCCAAACTCTGGAGCCTGCTGAGATCAGAAGGCTTCTAGTTGGGCCGACAACTTTTTTTTACACTCTCCTTGGGCAGGAAGACTCTGCCTACATAAGTGTCAAAATGCGCTCCCAGGTATTCCAGTCACTGGGAAGGCTGTAAGTGGCTCTTTCCTCGACTGATCACCCCAGGTGAGGACTCTCCAGGAACTGCACCACCTGGGTCAAAACCAGAGACTCTTCAGACTGCGACCTGGCCTGGATGAGCCAATCATCCAGATATGGGTGAACACAGATCCCTTGAAGCCTCCAGACAGTGGTTGCCACCACCACTATTTTCAAGAATGGTTTACTAATCTGTTATATTTTTTTGAAGGTGTGAATAAAACAGGTAGACAAAAGGTGAGCCGATTGATATAGTGTATCTGGACTTTCAGAAAGCCTTTGATAATGTCCCCCATGAGAGACTCTTGGTGAAATTAAAAAGTCATGGGATTGGAGGCAGTGTAGTATTGTGGATCAGGAACTGGTTATAAGAAAGCAAGGAGTAGGGCTAAATGGCCAATTTTCTCAATGGAGAAAGGTGAATAGTGAAGTACCGCAGGGATCTGTGATGGGCCTGCTGCTTTTTAACATATTCATAAATGACCTGGAAATATGAATAATGACTGAGGTGATCAAATTTACAGATGACACAAAATTATTTAAAGTTGTTAAAATACAAGAGGATTGTGAAAAATTGCAAGAGGACCTTGAAAAATTGGAAGACTGGACGTCCAAATGGCAGATGAAATTTAATGTGGACAAGTGCAAAGTTATGCACCTAGGAAAGAACAACCCACAATATTGGTTACACGATGCAATATTCCACATTAGGAACCACCACCTAGGATAAAGATTTAGAAGTCATCATAGATAATACATTGAAATCCTCCACCCAGCGTGCACTGGCAGCCAAGAAAGCAAATAGAATGCTAGGAATCATAAGGAAAGGAATGGAGAATACAACAAAGGATATTATAATGCCTCTGTATCGTTCCATGGTGCGACCGCACCTTGAATATTGTGTGCAATTCTGTTCGCCATATCTTAAGGATATAGCTGAATTAAAAGAGTGACAAAAATGGAAAAGGGAATGGAAGGATATCCCTATGAGGAGAGGCTTAAAAGGTTGGGGCTCTTCAACTTGGAAAAGAGATGGCTGAAGGGAGATATGATAGAGGTCTATAAATTAATAAATGGAGTGGAACGGATAAATGTAGATCAATTGTTTATGCCATCAAAAGGTAGAAAGACTAGAAGACATACAATGAAGCTACAATGTAACTCATTTAAGGCTAATAAGACAAAATCTTTTTTCACTTAAAGCGTAATCAAACTTTGGATTTCTTTACCAGAGAATGTAGTAAAAGCTGTTCGTGTAGCTGGGTTAAAAAAAAAAGGTATGGATAAGTTCCTGGAGGAAAGGTCCATAAACCATTATTAAAAGACGACCTGGGAAACCCACCGCTTGCCCCAATACAAGCATTGTGGAACCTGTGTGTCTTTCTGGGAACCTGCTAGGTACTTGTGACCTGGATTGGCCACTGTTGGAAACAGGATACTGGGCTTGATGGACCTTGGTCTGACCCAGTAAGGCATTTCTTATGTTCTTATGTCCTTAGGGCAATGGAGATGCCAAAGGGGAAAGCGGCAAACTGAAAATGAAGAGTCAAACATGGTGAAATAGAATAAGCACCATTTATCCTCTTGGATGGAATTTGTGGAAATAAGCCTCGGCTAAATCCAGGAGATACAAGAACTCTCCAAAGCATACCAATTGGATCAATGACTGCAGTGTCTCCGTATGAAAATGAAGGATGTGCAGATGAGCGTTGACCCCTTGAGATCAAGTATTGGATGAAAGAAACAGTCTTTCTTTGGCACCACAAAGTAGATGAGGGTTATCGTCCCTTCCCCTGCTCGGACCACTCTGTGCAGATGGTGCATTCTGTCTAGTGTGATCTGAACAGTGGCTCTTTTGGCTGTGGAACCACATAGGGAGACAAAGGCATACAGAATAGGCTCTTTGCATTTCAGAACATAGCTGTTCTGAATGATGTCTAGCACCCAGTGATCCTTGGTGGCTTGACTAGTGTGATCTGAACAGTGGCTCTTTTGGCTGTGGAACCACATAGGGAGACAAAGGCATACAGAATAGGCTCTTTGCATTTCAGAACATAGCTGTTCTGAATGATGTCTAGCACCCAGTGATCCTTGGTGGCTTGAGCCCACTGAAAACCAGAAAAGAAAGAGAAAACCAGAAGAGGAAGAGGAGGGCGGCTTTCCGGGGTGGTACCTTTAGGAGTCCAGGGCACCCTAGGAGTCCAAGTAGTGTGAATAAGGAAAATGGGCATGTGTCAAGGAGGATAAACCCCTATGCCTCCCAGGCCCTGTTGGCCTATCTTGCGGGAGGCGATGAGGTTTGGATTCACCTAAATCCTTAACCAGTTTAGATGGTTAAACCAGGACTTGGAGGATAAATCTGCTGCCCAATGGCAAAGCCATATCGAACATCGTGTCACCGTCAACAAAGCAATGTCTTTAGCAGCCAAGCAGACGAGATCATACACAGCATCTGACAGAAAGGCTGTTGCTGACTCCAAGAGGGGCGTTAATATCCTCTGGCGCGAGAGGCTGAATCCACTGGGCAGGACTCGAGTCATCAGGCTTGCACACACCACAAACTGAAGAACAGCAGCAGAAGGTGTGAACTGATTCTACCTTACGATCCACATGGTCCTTGAGGGTTTTTCTGCCCTTAACCAAGGCGGTAGTCTGCTTTGTGACTGCTGTGACATGTGTATTCACTCTCAGCGTGCTGAACCATATAGTGCAGTTCTCCTGTGGCAGGGCACAAAGCCTCCTGCAAAAAATCTGCCCCTTCACTGAGAGTCAGGCAAGTCCCACTCCGAGCGGATCATGTTTTTAATAACCTCTGGAAAAGGAAAAGCTGTCAGACTTCGGAACCCCTTGCAGGAGAGGTTGGATCTATGGCCCTTGATCTGCTTCTGGGGGGTTAGTTAAATGCAGAGCAGACAACACTTGAGCAATCAGGGCCGCAAGTTCGTCCTTACTGAACAGGCAAATAACACTAGATTTGTTGTGATTTTCTGATGACGACATCTTGTCGTCTTTGTCATCTCAGACCTTGGGACTGGACTCCAGATCTCAGCTAAAGGACAACTGATCCGAATCTCCAGGCTGCAACCTTTGCTGAGATCGCCTAGAAGGCAGCGCCCGAGCTGGGCTTAGACTCATCAGCTATCCCTCTTCCAAGCAATCAGAAAGAAAACAAGAGGACCCAGAGACTCCAAGGTCTGAACTGCCATGCTAGAGAGACTAAGCTTTCTGCAGAAAGGAGAATTCCAGGGAGGACAACCCAGGAGCTTCCTGCTAGGCATATGGCCCACATTCTTGAGGGAAACAGCAGCCATCAGACCCTTACAAGAAGGGGAGCAGCCAGAGGAGTGAATGTTGGAACTCAAAGCCTGTCCACCATCCTTTTTAATGGCACCGCCTGCTGCCACTTGTAGCGAAGATAAGGCCAGGGTACCAGTTTCTCACTGCGAAGGGAGAGACAGCCCTCCAAGGGTGCATCTGAAGCTTGCATGCAAGAAGTGCAGATATCAGAATCCAGCAATGAGGCTCTCCTCTTTTCGCAAAGCGGGTAGGCACTTCTTAGAAGTTGGCATATGAATTTCCACTGCCACAGGCAGCCGTGTAACAGGTTCAAGGCACAACACGCCAAGGCTACATGAGAACAGTGTGTACTAGCACCATGCGGACAGGATCCACATATACAAGGGCTATGTGAGCAGTAACCATGTGCACTAGGGCCACGCAGACAAGTAACCGTGCACTATCTGTGTGAACTGGGGAAGGTGCGGAAGAGGGGCAGCAAAGTGTGGAACACACTTGTCCATTCTCTAATTACTTTCCCGATTCCACTATTGCAACCTCCTTCTTACTGGTCTCCCTCCGAGTCATCTTTCTCCTCTTCAATCTATTCAAAACTCTGCCGCGCTACTAAATCAGAACGATATTACACCCAATAGAATAGAGAAAGCCACACAAATTTATTCAAGTGAACATCTCTACACAAGAGCTCAACACACCATTAAACAGTATATAACATGTGCCCTAATTAATACATGAGGTCCAGAGAAGCACTACTACCATGTAACAAACAAGACCCCTCTTATCTGGGTAGAGCTTGGCGTTTACATCCCTGTGGAGGTGTCATTGTACCCCTGGTCAAGAATTGTTAATAAAGGCTTTCTGTAGTTACCACACCTGGACTGGGTCTAATAAATACATGATCCATTAGGACCAAAATAAACATTATTTCAAACTATATCAAACAACAAATTGACATAATGTGTGTAACAGAAACAGACAATGCTATACTAAATTTAGGCCTGAGAATACACCATATACAACTGTCCCAGAATGACAAGGAAAGGGGAAGGAATCCTCACACTAGCAAATTGCACATTCAATTTCAGTACACTAACATCACATAACACAGAGAGAAGTAACCTAATAACCATAGCAAATAAGAACATCGCAGTCTGTCTGGTATGCAGAGCACCAAAACTACTGAAGAATTAACAAACGACATCATAGAAAGAGTCTATCTACATTCAACCCCCAGGAAACCCTTAATTCTCTTAGGTGACCTAAATCTAGCATCAGCACCCCCCAAACAAGCAAGTTCCTTTCTGAATGCAATGGATGCCCTCAACGACATGCAAATACGTAAATCCCCAACCCACAATAAAGGAGGCATATTAGACCTTATATTCGTGCCAACTGAAATGATGAAACAAGATCTCACAACCCACCCCACCACTAACAAGTCCCATGGTCTGACTATTCCATGATAACATATGGCATAACTCCCACATTGACGGAAAGACAAAAAGAAACAACAAATTAATACAGAAAATATAAACAATTAGGTATTTCTACAAGTGATGCCATTCCTGAACATCAGATCAACAGATCTAGAAGACACCATTGAAAACTGGAAAAATACTATAGGCAGAGCAGCAATTACACCGCAAAAGAGACCAGAAAGAAGGAAACACATAGCCCCATGGTACTCAAAAGAGATCATTGATTCAAAAAGAGCATAACGGAAACTAGAGTGTGTATGGCGAAGAACCAAAAACCCAGAAAATCTGAAAAAATAGAAACAAGCTAAAAAAAATACAACCACCTAATACAAAGTCACAGAAGAGAATATCATGCAAATTTAATAATGAAATCCCTAAACATACCAAGAGAACTATTTGAAATAGTGCACACACTCATAAAGGAA
This sequence comes from Ichthyophis bannanicus, assembly GCA_033557465.1. Taxonomy (NCBI): domain Eukaryota; kingdom Metazoa; phylum Chordata; class Amphibia; order Gymnophiona; family Ichthyophiidae; genus Ichthyophis; species Ichthyophis bannanicus. The sequence goes on from CM066032.1 coordinate 1,325,352,061, forward strand.
CCCAATCAAGGATCAGAATTGGAAAGGATAAACCCACAAGATATAGCAGATTATATGGAATCAAAATACAAACTAGCAACAATAGAGACCCATAAAACAGACATCACACACACAAAACAAGATTGCAATGTAAAATGGGACACATTTCATATACCTATTGCACAGCAACTGGACATCATAGCCAGTATAAACACTACAACCTCCTCTCTGGATCCATGTCCAGTCTCATGGATCAAACTAGCAAGGAAGGAACTATGACCAATCCTGTATAACATCACACGGCTATCACTTAAACAGGGTTACATGCCTGACAAACTAAAACTAGCATGTATCAGACCAGTACTAAAGACCACCAAGCTCGATCCCACTTAATCAAGCGCATAAAGGCCCATTTCCAGCCTGCTATTCATCACAAAAGTAGTTGAAAAAACAGTGCAACAACAGCTACAGGACCATCTGGACCAACAAGCACCACTAGACCAATGCCAGCATGGCATCAAACCCAAACATAGCAAGGAAACACTCTTCGCACCACTCAACACCTTAATTGCAGGCATAGATCCATGGCAAGGATTCCTACTAATCTTCATTGATAACAAAGCAGCGTTCAGCACAGTTAGCCACCTAAGACTACAAGAAATAGGACTCTGTAGTACTATCATTGAATGGCTCACCTCCTACTTAAACAGAAAACAGCAAGTCAAATGTGGCACAGAGATCAACAATTATTATCCAGACACAAGGAATATTGCAAGACTCAGCTTTGTCATCAACTCTATTCAATACATACTTACAGCCCCTATGTGCTATAATAAAGGAGCACAACATACAATACAATATCTACACGGATGATATTATGATTTACACAACTTTCAACACAAAAGCATCACGAACACTCACAGATAAACAAACTGCATGGAGGCAATGATAAATTTTGTTTCTCCAACCACTGCAACTATAAATTATAAAAATACAGAGGTTCTATATAAATTACCAGGAGCACCACATTTATACCACCTCCAACAATAAAACTAAAAAACAACGAACTCACAGTAAAGAGGTAAAATACCTAGGTGTTATACTGGAACAAACACTAAGGGTGTTATTCTGAGCCACGAATAACAGGGATGGATGGCCAAATGGGCGTTTCATAGTCTGTAAGCTTACATTTGGCTCCTGCTGTTGGATCATACAGTGTGATTCTTTCCTTGTTATGTGGATTCAGAATTAGGTATGATTTATTTATTCCAATTTGTTTGTAGCTTCTGAGAATATTATACTATTTGCAACACTGCACAGAAAGCTTTTATTATGGGTTACTCCTTTTGCCAACCATTGCATTTATTGGATTCTTACTCAGGACTGAATTCTGTCTTTAAGGTTCTTCTTTAAAAAAAAAAAAGTTTCATGTTTAAATATGTTTTAGAGCATAGTTTGGGTTTATATAGTGCTAATAAGGGGACCTCACATTCAGCTGTTTATTATCCTTTCACATAGCCCGTTTCATTTTTATAATCTATTACCTTACGGGTTGGGTGTGTCCCCACTGGCTTTTATAGTTCACTCCTGTTTTATGTCTACATGTTTCATGATTATATGAATTGCTGTTTGGCGCATGTTGTTCATATTGGTTTTCTTTTTCTCCTATGGCATATAAAACAGCACAAAGGGGGATTTTTGATTTTGATGCAAGTGACTTATGGTCTTGTATTGATGGCTCTTGATTAGTTGTATGTCACATCCCTTGTCTTTTCTTTTTTTCTGTTTTTATTTTGATAATTCATTTATATTATCCTTTTTATATGTATTTTTATATTGTTTAATGATGTAATGAATGTATGTATATATAAATATTTTATGTTTATATATTTATATATTTTATTCTGATGTTTGTTTATTCTGTTTTATCTTGTTAGGCTGTTATATTTGATATTAATGTTTTATTGTATGAATATGTTTTTTATCTGTTTTTATTTTGTTATATTTATAATTTTAGTTCACCAAGAAAACCCCTGAAGGCGGCATTACCGAAACACGGCCTGTGTCAGGTTGGATTGGCCATTTTACTCTTTTTGGGAGTATATTGTGAAGAAAACCCCGTGATCTGGCCACAATACCACATCTCTTTTGGTCTCTGGTCCCTCAAGCAGTGAGAAACAGGCAGAGAGTAATACAGAACACAATCACACACACAAAGTGCTACTTTCTTTGAGCTCAGAGGGAAGACAATAAACAGTCTATGGACATGCATAGTTCTATGCTTATTGAATTCACATTCTTCCTCCTGAAATGTTCCTTTTATTAAAGAAAAAGGGGAAATAACAGTCATTTATTATAAACGTGAAATAACACAAGGTGTTGCCAAAGTTCTTTTGGTGGTTGGGTGGGAGGCGACAAAGAGTACAAGTAAATGGAGCTCACTCTGAGGAGAAGGATGTTACCAGTGGTGTGCCCCAGGGAGCTGTCCTTGGTCTGATTCTTTTTAACATCTTTGTTAGTGATATAGCGGAAGGGCTGTCGGGTAAGGTTTGCCTCTTTGCAGATGATACCAAAATCTGCAATAGAGTAGACACCCAGGAAGGTATAGATAACATGAGGAGGGATCTAGCTAAGCTTGAAGAATGGTCTAGAATTTGGCAGCTGGGATTTAATGTTAAAAAATGTAAGGTCATGCATTTGGGCTGCAGCAATTCAAGGGAGCAATACAGTATAGGAGGTGAAGTACTTTTGTCCACTAAGGAAGAGCGGGACCTAGGAGTGGTTGTGTCTGATGATCTTAAAGTAGCTAAACAGGTAGAAAAGGCGACGGCAAAAGCTAGAAGGATGCTTGGGTGCATACGGAGAGGAATGGCTAGCAGAAAAAAGGAGGTGATAATGCCTCTGTATAAGTCTTTGGTGCGACCTCATTTGGAGTATAGTGTGCAATTCTGGAGACCGCACCTTCAAAAGGATGTGAACAGGATGGAGTCGGTGCAGAGGGTGGCTACTAAAATGATTAGTGGGCTTCATTATAAAGCATATGAGGATAGACTTAAGGCTCTTAATATGTACACCTTAGAGGAAAGGCGGGATAGAGGTGATATGATTGAGATGTTTAAACACCTCCGTGGCATAAATGTTCAGGGAGAGAGCCTCTTTCAATTGAAAGCAAGTTCTGGTACGAGGGGACATGGGATGAGGGTGAAGGGAGATAGATTCAGGAGTGATATGCGGAAATATTTCTTTACAGAAAGAGTAGTGGATCCATGGAATAGTCTCCCAGTGGATGTGATAGAGATGAGGACAGTAACTGAATTCAAAAAAGCATGGGATCAACACAGAGGATCTCTAAAGGTAAAAAATGGACTGTTGTAGTTGTTGTTATGGAAGGACAGACTAGATAGGCCATGTGGTCTTTTTCTGTCATCATGTTTCTATGTTTCTAATGAACAACTATTTACAACGGTATATACCAGGATATCATGTGGCTGCATGAGAGGTTTTTGAGAGGGCAGGAGTGGGAAGTGGATGTAAAAGGTTAGGTACTAAGGTGGTAGGGAAAAATGTTCAAGGAAAAGAAGAGTTTTTAACTTCTTTCGGAACTCAGAGTGGGTTGGACAATTCCGCAGCTCGTGAGGAAGGGAGTTCCATAAGGATGGAACATAGAGGGAGAAGGCCCTGTTATTGGTAGATTGTTTGCAATATATTTTGGTTGTAGGGATAGTCAGAAGGTTTTTGGTAATTTATGTGTGAGGGTAAGCACTTTGAATTTAATCCTGTATTGAATGGGGAGCCAGTGGAGATCATATAGGACTGGTGTGATGTGTGATCGTCTGGGGTTGTTGGTTATAAGCAGCGCAATCGTGTTCTGGGCTAATGGAGCGGTTGTATAGTGTTCTTGGGAAGGCCATGATAGATGAGGTTACAATAATCAAGATTTGGGGTTGTGAGGGCCTGACAGACAGAACAAAATGAGTTAGGGCTTAAGAGGGGTTTGAGGTTCCGGAGGGTACGTAGCTTAGCGTATATTGTGTTGGTAGTTCTCTTGATTTGATTAGTGAAGGAGAGGTTCTGATCAAGGATGACACCAAGATATTTCACTTGGTTTTTTATAGTAAGAGTGAGATCTCCAATATTAATGGTTGTAGAACTTCAGTCTTGGATTGGTTAATTAGGAGGTTGTGCTGGTATAGCCAAGATTTTAGAGTGGTTAGGCAATCGCTTAGTTTAGTAAAGTCTGGGTTAGTGAGATTAAATGGGGTGAAGCACATCATGTCATCCGCATATAATTGGTACTGAATATCATAGTTTTGGAAGATGTTGCAGACAGGTTGAAGGAAAATGTTGAATAAGAGAGCCGACAGACTAGATCCTTGGGGGACACCTTGTTTTAGGATAGATGGGAGGGAGGTATCATTTCCAATATGGCCCTGTTGGGTTCTGTCATCTAAGTAGGATCGGAACCAGTTTAAGGTTGTTCCTCTGAGTCCTATTTCATGGAGTCTGGTTAAGAGCTGATGGTGAGGAAGGGAGTCAAAAGCAGCAGATAAGTCAAGGAATTTGAGTAAGCATCCTTGGGTAGGATTCTGGGTGTGCAGGTACAAGGAGTCTAGTAGGGAGGTAAGGAGAGTTTCAACTCCATGGTTCTTTTTGAAACCATGTTGGAATAAGTCAAGGGGAGAGTGGTCATCAATATAGTTCTGGAGTTGGGTTTGAACTAGTTTCTCAGCTATTTTTGCAAGAAAAGGGATGCTAGATATGGGTCTGTAGGAGGTAGGGGAAGTAGGGTCAAGTTTTGTTCCTTTTAGAATTGGGCGGATAGTGGCACACTTAAATGGAGGTGGTACAGATCCAGTCTGGAGGGAGGTTTGAACAATAGACAGGATGTAGGGGCTGAGAGAACCTCTAGTAGATTTGATCCAAGGGACAGGGCAAGGGTCAAGGGCAGAGGTAGAGGCATTTAAGTCTTTTATAACATTAGAAACACTTTCTAGTGTGTGGGGATCAAATTCATTCCAAGAGGTTAAGAGGGTTGGTTCGAGGTTGGGTGCTGAAGCCAGGGGTAGATTGGGAGTTATTGGTTGAAGAGGGCGGGAGGAATTTAGAGATCAGGTGGTTAGCTATAGCTTGTGCAGTTATTTTTGGTGGCTGGTCCTGCGGTGAGGGTTCATTTATTAAGGATTTGGCAATGGAGAAAGATTTCTTGGTTTGTTGAGTGAGCGTTGGATCATGTTTTCATTATATTCCTTTTTATGGTTGAGGGTTTCAGAGCAGTAGGTTTGGAGTTTAGTTGTGTAAGCAGTATGTGCGTTAGGGTCATGTGAGCGTCTCCAGATACGTTCAAGACGCCTAAGTTCTCATTTGAGGTTTCTTAGTTTTGACGAGAACCAGGGTGCTCTATTGCGGTGCTTTTTAGGGAATTGTTTAGGTGGGAGTAGAGAGGTTGCAGATAGGATTTCGTTCCATTTAGAGATGTGGGACTCTTGGTTCAGTTTCATATCATTTAGTAGGTCAAGAGATGGGATTGTTTGCTCTAGAACGTTGACTGCATTGAATTGTTTAAATTTATGGGTATGTTGAGGATGGGTAGGAGGTTAAGTTTTGTGAGTAGAGTAGGGGAAGGAGAAGAGGATGAGAGCATGATCAGACCAAGGTATGGGTTGAATAGTGTGTAAGACTTGATCAGCGAATAGAGCTTGTTGAGGGATAAATATTAGGTCAAGGATGTTCCCTTTGGAATGTGTAGGGTGATTTAGGATTTGAGTGAAGTGGAGGGCATTTATAGCTTGGAGGAAGGTAGAGGATTGAGTTGGTGTTGTGGAGTGTAAATTTAGATCACCCAAGATTATAAGGGGGCGTAAGGCCGGTTGGGGGGAGCAGGCTGTGTCTAGGATCGTAGAGAGATCAGTTGAGTCAGTCTGGGGTGCTCGGTATAAGAGGTGCAAGGATAGAGTTGAGTTGGAGACTGTAATAGAATCCATGCCTGAGGTAGAGATAGATTCAATAGTAGAGAGTTGTAGGTTGGATCTGGCAATAATAGCTACACTCCCTCCTCTGCCATATGTTCTGTTACATATATTAATTGAGTATGCCTCGGGGCATAGTTGGTTTATTAGGACCATGTCAGAGTCTTGAAACCAGGTTTCAGTGAGGCAAAGTATATCAAGGTCATAATCAGTTATAAGGTCAACAAGTAAGGGGATTTTATTTCTGGCTGAGCGAACATTGAGTAGGGCGCATTTGAGGGGGGTGGGGGAAGTCAGAGGGAGAGTTGGGCTTGAGGTTGGGAATTATGTTAATAGGTTTGAGTTTGCAAGTGCAGTAGTAGGGGTTATGATGAGAGTGAGATAGATGTTGTGGGGTGTATAGGTGTCTGGGAGAGAGGATTATTGGAATGGGGGCACTATGGGTCAGAGTTAGCGCGTAAGGGAAGGTAAGCAAGGAGATGTATAGTATGTATAATGAGGGCAAACCTCAGGGTGAATGAGTAGGATTTAGGAGGGGCCATTCTGGGGTAGGTAGGAGTATAGTGGTAACAAGGATATGGACAAGGATAATGTGTAGGAGGAGGAGGATGGCAGGGACAAAAGTCTGGCTGGGATTAGGGTCAGTTCAGGGGGTGATAGAGGAAGCAGGGAATATCACAGTGAAGTGGATACTTTTAAAATAGCAGGAGTGAATGTTACATTAGTTAGATACTTTTGTAGCAGAGGATGTAACAGTAAAACAGCAGTTGTAACAGTTAATAGTTGTAACAGTATAGCAGCCGCCGTGAATATTGTTAACAGTGTATGACACGGTACTCTTGTAACACAAGTTGTAACAGAATAGCATTAAGCAGTTATAAATTTTATATTGACATAAGGAAAGCTTAGAGATTAGCTTGGACGATACAATGGTATTGTATTAGCTTGGACGATACAATGGTATTGACGTTATGGTATTGTGATAATCCTCCTGAACAGAGACCCAGGGTGGTCCTTGTATCCGCTGTGTAACTTGGAATGTCTGTGGGCTAGGTTCCCCTACAAAAAATACAAAGTTTTAAAACATTTGAGAGATCTGAAGGCGGATGTGGTCATGCTACAAGCGACCCATATGGATGTACAAGAGTATGCTAAATTGCAACATTGGTGGGTCCTCAGAAGTCAGGAGTGGTGATCCTATTTCAGAAGGGCCTTAATTTTATGTTGGATCAACGGGAGGCGGACCCACAGGGCTGGTATTTAAATGTGGGGGGGAAAATAGGTAAAACCCCATAAAGTTTCTGTAATCTCTATGGGCCCAATAACCCAGATCATACCTTTTTTGTTGATTTGGGCAAGGTATTAGACGGATTTTCCCTGTCACTCTTATCTTAGGGGATGATTTCAATTGTGTTCTGGATCCAGCCATGGATAGGGCACCCCCAGGTGGCCCAGGAAGGTTGGGCTCCAGGTGAGGGGTTGAACACATATGCAAGGTGTTGGATCTGTTATGTGTGGCAGACCCTCCACTCACAAGAACGTGACTTCACACACATATCGTAGGAACTCTATTGCGACTGGACTACTAGTTAATGTCATTCACCTCTTTATCCCAGGTGCATGGAGTGGGTAGCAAAGCAATGGTGATCTCAGACCATGCGCCGGTTTGGGTAGACCTTGGGGTCAGGGTGGTGGTACCATTTCTATCAGATGGTGCTTCCCCGTGCATCTGTACCGTGACTCCATTTCTGTGTTTTCTACAAGAAAAGTGGGACATCTTCGCAGCTACGAACATCACACATTGGGAAGATCCCACGCTATACTGGGAGACGGCTAAAGCAGTTCTCTGCGTTGTAATTATGAGTAATGAATACAGCCGGTGAAAACATATTGATGCACAAATCCTTTGACTAACTAAACAGACACAAGACCTTCGGCAAGCCTTGGGGCAGCAACCTATGCCCCTCCGCTGGGGGGCGGGGGAGATGGTGGCTGTGCAGGTCGAGTTGAACACGTTTCTTCACCAGCATGATAATATATCATGGATTTATAGGCAATGCCAACTACATAGATTTGGGAATTCGGCAGGGCAGTTAATGTTGCCACTTGTAAAGCACTGGCGGGGCCTGGGGTGTGCCTCCATGCTTCAGGATGGGGAGATGGTGGTGACAAACAAATGTCGTATTCTAGTGCTGTTTTGTGAATTTTATCAGACCCTCTCTGCAGAGGGGGACATAACCTATCTTGATGGGGTAAATCTCCCTTCTCTAACAGCCAAACACTGATCTTTTAAACAGTCCCATCAAGAAGATGAGGTGGAGAGCGCTATTATGCAATCAAAGGTATATAAGATCCTGAGCCCTGATGAGTTTCGGAACGAATGGTATAGGCTGATGCGGGATCAGGTGCGAGCCCCTTTGCAGAGGCTGTACTCCCAACATGTTTAACTTCAAACCTTATATTGTTGTATTGTATGCAACCTGCAAGCTAATGCAAGCAGCTGTCTGCTTTGGTCCTGTAACCTTACTCCTATAGGTTAAATGTTGCATGGACCCATTCTTTCCAGTCTCCAGGAAATCTGTCTGGCTCATACCTCAGCCTAAGGCACAACCTTTGACTCTACTGATCAGTGGTAGAGCCCCCTAGTCTTTCGGGTATTCTTCTTTACTCTCCTTCTTGGGCACATCAAGCAAAGCTCCACTGGCTCTCTCCCTATTCCTACAATCCATTATCTTTTCATTGATTTAGTTTACATTCCTACTGTTCAACTAATTCAGCAGCTCATTCTGTCAGTGGTTGTTGACTAAAGCAGTTAACACAGACCCAAATTGAATCTTGAACTAGAAATGGTGCAGCCTTTTCATTTCAACTATCTGCCCAGAGTGGCATTTTACAAATGATGTCCAAGGCAGAATGTCAGAAGAAGAAAAAAAAAGCAGGCATGTCCAAATTCAAGCATGATTTCACAAACCTGGACAGGCCCAATATGGAAGTTTGTGGGTGCATCTACATAGACATCCCCAGAATAGTATTTGAGACCATGGACGTCTAGTAATAGCCTAATGGTTAAAGTAGTGGGCTAGACTAGTGAAGCCAGGGTTCAAATCCCACTGCTGCTATCATTGTGACTGTGCAGAGTAGTGGGGATGATGGAGTGCCATCTTCTCTATGCCCTCTGCATGTTTTATGCCCAAAATGAGCACTTCCCATGCCAATTCATGCCTGGAGCCAAAATAACCGTAGACACAACTCCGGACATCCAGGAAGTTTCTGAGATTAAGCCAGGGGTTTTCAACCCAGTCTTCGGGGAACCCTAGGCATGTCAGGTTTTCAGGCTTCCCAGAATGAATATGCATGAGAAAGATTTGCATGTTCTGCCTTCATTGTATGCAAATCTATCTTATGCATATTCATTGTGGGAATCCTGAAAACCTGACTGGCCTAGGGTTCCCCGAGGACTGAAAACCTATGGATTAAGCAGCAACATCTAATTTCTTGGGAATGCCAACCAATGCCTCTATTCAGACTCTGATATCCACAGACCTAGCTTCTAAAATGCCTCAGGAGATGTCTGCTTTGGATGACTATGCCTATTTTCAGACATCCAAAGTACAAACAGGGCTTCTAAAATAATCCCCTTCTTGTAATAAACAGTTGGAAACTAAGAGACTGGGTCTACTCCTTGAATACTGAACTGGTTTAGTTGGGTGTTGAGGCATGCACATTACTGGGGCCCAGGAAATGCAGAAATTGAGGCCTTTCCTACTGCAAATCAATAGTTGGGACTCTGAATTATTTGCCATCTCTTGCCAGAGAGAGATAAGATCAAACTCCTTTATTTGCTGATCACTGGAAGATTTTAGTGCTCAGTAGACACTTGAAGGTGGAAGATGTGGAACCAGGGGAATAGCTTGCTTTGGTTAAACAGGATGATATTCTAATTAGAAGGCACTGAACAACACTTGCAAAATAATAAAAGAATATGATAATTACACTTACCTGGTAATTCTAGTTCCTTGAGTGACGACAGTTCAGTCCTCTACTTCTGGGTTGTCAACCTCCTCCTGCAGCCTGGAGACTGGTATGTCAGAATGATGACATCACTGAATATAGTCTGGTGCTCTCTGCTCTCCCTTCCAGTGTAAACTATTAACAAAGCAGACTCAAAGGAGCAACAAATAAGTAACCATAACCCAAGTTAACTACAGTATGAGAACATTGTGCAAACAAAACAAGCAAGCTGACTTACACCTTGCCGTGTCACCAAACCTGTCAGGCAGAATTTTTTTTTTTTTTTATACAGCTGAATAATGAAAATTGACTTACCGGTAGGAAACCTGCAGCTGCCGGCCGGCTGACTCTCCTATGCCACGACACCGGGCGGGATGGAGGATTCAACTGTCGTCACTCAAGGAACTACAATTACCAGGTAAGTGTAATTATCATTTCCTTATCGTTCCTCCAGTTCAGTCCTCTACTTCTGGGATGTATCAGAGCAGTAATCAGTGGGAGGGACCAGTCCAGCCGGCCCTCAATACGGCAGCTCCGAAACGCGCATCCTGAGCCGCGGCCACATCAAGACGGTAATGCTTACTGAAGGTATGCAACGACGTCCACGTAGCTGCTCGACAAATCTCACTTGGCGGAACCAAGCCATGCTCAGCCCACGAGGTCGCTTGCGCTCTGGTGGAATGAGCTCGTAAACCAATCGGCGCCGCCCGACCTGAGAGGAGATAGGCGGAAGAGATGGCTTCGCGAATCCACCGAGCAATGGAAGCCTTAGACGCCGCTTCTCCCTTGCGCCTACCCCCGAACAATATAAAGAGGCGATCCGATTTGCGAAAAGATTCCGTAACCTTCAGATAATGTCGCAATATGCGCTTCACATCGAGGCGCCGCAAACTGCGGTCCCCCGCGCTCCCCTCCAAGGACCCAAGGACCGGCAAACACACCGACTGATTCAAGTGAAAAGGAGATACCACCTTGGGCAAAAAGGACGGAACAGGACGTAGAACCACCTTTTCTTTGGAAAAAAACAAGAACGGCTCCCTAGCCGATAACGCCTGTAACTCCGAAATTCGCCTTGCAGAACAGATTGCCACCAGAAACACAGCTTTCAAGGTGATATCCTTCAAAGAAGCGCGCTGCAAGGGCTCAAAGGGCGGTTCGGCAAGTGCTGACAACACTAAATTAAGATCCCAAGGCGGAACGGATATCCTACGAGAAGGCTGCAACCTAGCCACCGCCGTAAGGAATCGCGCGACATCAGCATGCACTCCCAGAGCGATGCCCTGGACCTTGCCACGATAACACGACAGTGCCGCTAACTGCACCCGCAACGAGCTAGCCGCTAATCCTTTCTCAAATCCATCCTGCAAGAAATCGAGAACAGCCGACACTGAGATCATCGCTGCCCTAATCTGGTTGCGCGAACACCAATCCTCAAATATAAGCCAAATGCGTACATAAGCCAACGACGTGGACTGCTTGCGCGCCCTAAGAAGAGTGGAAATGACCGCCGCCGAATATCCTCTCTTCCTCAGCCGAGCCCGTTCAATGGCCATGCCGTAAGCGAGAATCGATCCACTTGGGGCATGAAGAGGGGACCCTGAAGCAAGAGATCCGGCCGCATTGGAAGCCTCCAAAGACGGCCGTCTAGAAAGCGCACGAGATCGGCGTACCACGGCTGCCTTGGCCAGTCGGGTGCAATCAGAAGCACCCTCCCCGCATGCTTCTCTATCCTTTGCACCACCCGACCTATTAAAGCCCACGGCGGGAACACATAAAGGAGACCGGAGGTCGGCCAACGCTGTAATAGCGCGTCTATGCCTTCGGACATTCTTTCTCGTCTCCGGCTGAAAAATCTCACGACCTTCGCGGAATGAAAAGTCGCCATCAAGTCCATGACCGGCAGTTCCCACCTTATCACCAACTGCGCAAAAACCTCGGGGTGTAACTCCCACTCGCTGGCATCCACATGCACTCTGCTGAGAAAATCCGCCATCACATTGTCCTTTCCGGCAATGTGTGCCGCCGAAAGCGCCGTCAACCGATTTTCCACCCAGGCGAACAGCAAATCCGACTCCTCCTCCATCGCAGCACTCCCCGTGCCGCCCTGTCGATTGATGTAGGCCACTGTCGCAGAGTTGTCCGACAGTACGCGAACTGGACGGCCGAACACCAAGTCCTTGAAGGCGCTCAGTGCCCTTGCTACCGCGCGCAATTCCAAGCGATTTATGGACCACGCCGACTCCAGAGGGGACCACTGGCCCTGGGCGAAGCGGTCCCCGCAGTGAGCTCCCCAACCTATCAGGCTGGCATCTGTCATGAGCGGGATCCAGTCCGGCTGTTCCAGGGGCATCCCTGCCGCTAAGGACTTGGGTTCCAACCACCAGCGGAGCGACTTCCGCACCTGGAGTGGGCACGGAAGGCGTTTGCTCAAAGGATCTTGTTGGTGAGACCAGCGGCGTAGGAGAGCCCTCTGCAAGGGTTGCATATGTACCTTGGCCCAGGGTACTGTCTCTAGCGTTGCCACCATTGTGCCCAGCACGCGGAGATACATCCATGCCGATGGAGCCGGAGTCACTCTGAAAGTGCGTACGAGACGGCGTAGAGCCTGCGCCCTTCTGAGCGGCAAAAACACCCGCCCTTTGAGGGTGTCGAATTGTACTCCCAGATACTCGAGAACTTGAGTGGGTTGGTGATGGCTTTTGTTTGGATTGACCACCCAACCAAGACTCTGCAAGAACTCTACCACCCTGTTCGTTGCGTGATGGCTTTCCGCCTCGGACTTTGCTCGAATCAACCAATCGTCCAGGTAAGGATGTACTAAAATCCCTTCCTTTCACAACGCCGCCGCCGCCACCACCACCATGATCTTGGTAAAGGTGCGTGGCGCCGTCGCGAGACCAAAGGGCAACGCTTGGAACTGATAATGTCCCCAAGGCAAAGCAATCCTTAACCATCGCTGATGCGCCTCTCGGATGGGAATGTGCAAGTAGGCCTCCATTAGATCCAAAGAGGTTAAAAACTCGCCCTATCGCACTGCTACAATAACGGAGCGCAGCGTTTCCATACGAAAGTGAGGCATGCGCAAACACCGATTCACAGCCTTGAGGTCCAAAATGGGCCGCAGAGCTCCACCCTTCTTTGGCACCACGAAATATATGGAGTACCGACCTAGGCCGTACTCTGCCCTGGGAACTTCCATGACCGCCCCTAACTGCAGAAGTCGTTCTAAGGTGCTGCGAACTGGCAAAGTCTTTCTCTGGCCCCTGCAAGGAGACAGGACGAAGGAGTCCCGGACGGGATGCGCGAGCTCCAAGGCATACCCGTGACGAATAATTTCTAAAACCCACTGATTGGACGTAATAAGGGTCCAGACGGCGAGAAACCTCCGGAGCCTCCCGCCTATGGAAGTCTCCGCCGTCGGAACCCGCCTCATCTCATTGTGACTTTCGAGGTGTTGAGATGGAACCGGAGGAGAACCCTCTAGTTGCTCCCCGAAAACCTCGGAAACCTTGCGCTCGGGAAGCGAATCTGCCCCTTTGAAAGGAACCGAAGCGTGGCGACCGAAATCTGCGAAAGTCCCGAAACTGGCCTCTGAAACTTTGACCAGATCGGCCTTGTTTCGGCTTGTCCTCTGGGAGTCTACCCGCCTTAGTCTCCCCGAGATCCTTCACTAGCTTATCTAGATCTTCTCCGAATAATAACTTGCCTTTAAAGGGCAATTTACTCAGAAGAGACTTAGAGGACCCGTCCGCTGCCCAATTACGCAACCAAATCGACCTACGGGCCGCCACGACGGATGCCGTACTATTCGCTAGCGCTCTGATCAAATCATAGTGCACAACAGCCAAATAAGCGGCGCCCGATTCCAGACGTCCCAACTCCTGATGCTCCTCAGGATTGAGATGGGGCGATTGACGCAACCGCTGCACCCAACGCAAACATGCACGAGCCACCCAGGCCCCACAAACAGAAACCTGCAACGACAGGGAATCGGCCTGGAAGGTCTGTTTGAGAAGACCATCAACCTTACGGTCCTGGGTATCTTTTAAGACCGCGCTGCCCTCTACCGGAATGGTAGTTTTCTTAGTAACCGCCGAGACTACCGCGTCCACTCGCGGCGACCGGAACCTATCCTTGTCCTTATCGGCCAGCGGATACAGCCTATTCAGCGTACGGACTCCCCGGAGCCCCGATTCTGGCTGATCCCATTCCTCCTGAATCATCTTATCCACTACCTTATGAATCGGAAACACCACCTGGGTTTGACGGACTGCCTGAATGACGGGATCCTCGATCTCCTCATCTGGGGCTGCCGGAGGCGCTAGCTTCAAGGTCCGCAGAGATTCTGTAATCAATGCTGGCAGTTCCTCCTTCCGAAAAACTCGGAGGATCTTAGACTGGTCTTCAGGCTCTACAATCTCCCCCTCCTCTAGAGCCTGTAGCCCTTCGTCAGTTTCCCAGTCAAACTCCTCGACCTCAGGCCAATCAGAATCTGCAGCCGAGGAAATCCGGGTTCTAGACCTTTTAGGTGCCGATGGGCCCTCCCCAACGTCAACCAAAGGTGCCAAAGGTGCATCCACCAAGGAAAGGGGGGGAACATCACCCCCCTTACCCTGACGCTTCAGGCAGAAGGCCTTGTGGAGCATCAAGATGAATTCTGGACAAAACTCCACTGACTCCCCCGGCTGCTGCTCTGGCAGAGCTGCCGAAGAGTCCGTCAGCTCGTCCCGGAGATCCTCTCGCCCACAGGTACCAGGAGTCTCCGTCAGCGCTGCTTCTTGGATCTGCGGAGCCTCCACTGCCTCCGTAAGGTCCATTTGCTGCTCCACAGTGGATGAAAGAGATGCACAGCCGCGGTACACACCGGTATCCGCCAGTTTGCCTCTGCGGGCACCACAGATCACGCACTGCGGTCGCCCCGCCATCAAACTGTCAATCCTGAAAACACGCAGAGCAGAAATGCTTCTATTATTATTTATTTAGTTATATAGTTAGGTTATTGGTCTTTTTTTTTTTTGTAAAGTGGAATTGAATTGGAGAGGATAGATCTACCCTGCTATACTACTTAGCTATTTAAGAAAAAACCAATCGGGTACTGCAGCCGCGAGGGCAGAACCCCCCCCCTCAGGCTGATGAGACTGAAACTGAGACCCAGTAAACGAAAGTAAATGAACTTAAATGAAGCCCAATAAGGAAAGTAAAATAAAATAAATAAATAAAATAAAATAAAATAAACCTAAGTGACCCCGCTGCAAAAAGCAACAAAATGAGCTTATGAAGCCGATCGCGGCTATGTTAGGCTGCCACGTGGCATGCCGCGCTGTGAAAATGGCCGCCCGGGGCTGAAATGGAAAAGAGCGCCAAAATCCTGGTCCTCCGGTGCTCACTCACCTTGCCGTGGGCCGTACGCTAAATCACCGCCTGCAACCGGTAAACAGCTGACCGGCCAGGTCAGACGAAACGTTCCTGGAGCTCCGACGCCAGGGCGGCGTTTGAAAAGTGAAAGAAAGAAGAACTGTCCTGCATATAGAGAAAAGCGAGAGACAGCGCACTACAGACCCCCCGCGCTCCAGCTGAGGACCGGAGCATCAGAGAACTCTTCCCCGAACTGTCCTGGGGGAGATTCTCTGCCTGAACATTTGCAGCCGATCGCAATTTGGTGACAGACAGGGTGCAAGCAGGCCCAATCGTTGTGCCGGAGCTCTCTGTACACTATGCCCTTTTATTATTTTTTTAAAGGGATATATACCCCAAAGTACCAAGAAACAAAAAATTGCTAAATATCCTACACTAACTTTAACCTTCCTTATCTGTTACTTCAGTGAGCCCTCACAAGGGCTCACCCAGTCCTCCTGCTGCATGGAGACTGGTTACACTGGAAGGGAGAGCAGAGAGCACCAGACTATATCCAGTGATGTCATCATTCTGACATACCAGTCTCCAGGCTGCAGGAGGAGGTTGACAACCCAGAAGTAGAGGACTGAACTGGAGGAACGATAAGGAACTTATACATAAAAGCATAAAGATAACAACGAATTCTCCTGGATTATCAATAGATTCCAGATATTGTACATGCAACAAACTTACCAAGAATTTATTTTGACTTGTATGAGTTTGCATCCATTAGATAGCACCATCACAGACTGAAAATTTGTGAGATTATACCAATTTCCTACCAAACTGATGCAATATTATAATCGAAATAAATCACAGTAACATGAAACACAAAAACTCTCTGCTTTTTATATCTTAACTTAATTATTCCTAATACAGAACACACTAGGATTGTCACTTTAGAAGCCTTATTAGAGATTTAGATGTACAAAAACATGCATGTAGACATCTGAATCAGAGGCATCCCTGCAGCCATTTTAATAGACAGGCTTAGAGGCATCCCCAGCACATGCAAGTCCAAATACAGTAGTGGGCATGGCAGGGGTGCATCCAGGACTGTCCACTAAGCATGCATGCTTCATTTCTGAAACAACCAGCACATCTAGGCCTGTCCAAATCTGTATCTGTTCCATGGCATGAAAAAGTGCTCGTTTTGTCAGTATACCCTCTGGTGTATTCCCAGTACTACCCACATCCACAACAACCTCTAAAAGGAATTGTGGCCATCTGTGTTGCAATTCTCCCTCTACTGTTTGCAGAATGGCCGTCTGGGACACTGTTGTGGGGACATCCATGTTTCTAAAAACAGTGTTCGAACTTGGATGTGACTGGCCTTTTCAAGCACATTTTCACATGGACATCCCCCAACTGCACCTGGACGTCATTTCTAAAATGTACCTTTAAATATTAAAAAAGACCATCTGAGTCAGGACTGACTCGAAGGCACACATTGCATTTGCAAGGGAAGAGAAGGGGCCTTTCAAGCAGAACCACCAATTTAAAATGAAGAAAAACAAGTACATTCTTAACACCACACTATCCAGTAAAATAAACACTTCAGTTTTAAGGTTAACTAACTTGAACAACTATAGTTATAGCTAAATTACCTCCTGTTTCAGCTGTAGGCTTTTGAAGTGCCGCACCAGAGTAATTCCTGTAGAAAGAAAATAGAGCACTTGAAAAAAGTGTTTATATGTTTTGACAATAGGATCAAGAAAAGCAGTTACTGCCATTGCAGTACAGAAAGGAGTATACGGAAAAAAAGAAAAAAAAAGTTAGGATGGGAGAGAGAAAGAGAGAAAAGTTGTCAAAAGAATCGTTGAAGCATAGGTCATATTCACCCCCTGCCATCCCAAAAGGTATATCAATTCTTTTTTCTGGGCCTGATTTACTAAGACTGTTGTCCCATTTTCTATGGAAAAGGGCGGCTTTATTAAATGAGGGCGGCTTTATTAAATCACTGCACAGTGCCAACAGAAGACAGTGATCTCTCTTCTCCTCCCCTTCCCATCACACCCCAGGTGACCATTTATATCTGTATCTGAGGCAACTTCCTTTTTTGCTTCACATATCACCATGGCCTGGTGATATACGAAGCAAAAAAAAAAGTCTCCTTTGCCCAATCTCTCTCTTTCGTTCACCAATTCTTCTGCCTTGCTGCGGCTTCTAAAATACACATGCATCAGTCGGCTCGCTTCATGTTTGAACCACATGAAAGAGGAAGTTTAGAACAATCTTGTGATTTCAAATCTCGTGAGACCAGCATTCAGAGACCAGATTGTGGTGGGAAAGTTGGAAACAATGTTTTTCAACAACTACATCCAAGAAAAAAGCCAGACATTTGGGGAATATGAAATCCCGGGTGCCAGGGTGCAGTTTCTAGGCGCCATGGTAACCTAGTGCCTGGGATATGTTGAGTCCTGGGTATGAGCAATTTTTACATGAATTATATACACAAACACACACACACACACACATATATATATATATATTTCCCTTTGGAAGATCACAACAGCATCTTAACTAATCAGAAGATCTTACGGTGTATTGTTTTAAATATGCAAGAAATAGCCTTATATTATTTAAAAGAAAAAATTAAACATTTAATTAATCTAACCGCTAAAAAAAAAAAAAAAAAAAAAAATTGTGAGGGGGGACCATCAGGAACAGTGGTGGCACAAGGGTTTCTGCCGCTCTAGGCAGACCCTCCATGCTGCTGCTGCCCCCCCCCCCAAAAAAGACTGCACTTTTGTCAAACCCACCATGCTGCCTTCCTCTTGTGCCAAAGTGGCGACAGTGGAGCTGCGGCTTTAGTGCTGGGTCGAGTCTTGAAGTGTCCACGTCCTGCTGCTCCTGCCTTCATCCCCCCCACGATACAACTTTCTTGGAGAGCGGGCCGGAGCAGCAGGCCGGAATTGCGTGCGGGCGTTTTAAAGCCCGCCATGGCGCTGAAGTAGCAGTTCAGCTTCTGCTTCCCAGGGGGTTGGGCTAGTGATGCTGCCCACCAGGGTCTGCTGCTCTAGGTGACCGCCAGGTGGATGGGCCTACCCTGATCAGGAAGCATAAAATGTGAGGAAAAGTTGTATTGATCCACAGCTGTGAAGGAGTAGCCTAACGGTTAGAGCACTAGGGAAGCCAGGTTTAAATTCTACTGCCACTCCTTTTGATCTTGGACAAGTCATTTAACTCTCCATTGCCTCAGGTATAAATTTAGACTAGAAGCCCTCCAAGGGATAGGAAAATGCCTACTGTACCTGAATGTAATTCGCCTCAAATTATCCCTGAAAAAGCTGTGAGCCCAATCCCATCCCATCCAAACAGTATGAGATGTTTTTAGCTTACTGAACCAATGCTAAAAAGTAAAGTTTTTGTGAAATTCTATATTTTCAGAATGTTAGATTAGGAAGCATTTTGAGATAGCCAACAGAAAAATGGCCCAACTGAAAAGTTATTCTAAAGACAGAGTATAATGCAGTATACTTATGCTGAAGCAAAGGTATTCACACTGAATGTGGTCGTATCATAGAGGGTACTATCATATATGAAAACCAAAAAAGCAAAAAGCCCTCAAAAACAAAACTTCCGGCTATGATCTATCTCTTATTAGTAACATGACATATTTCACACTATATGGTTTAAGGAAGAGAAAACAGGTCTCAGACTATTGTTGAACGCATTCCTGCAGACTGTGACAGGGAATGTGTATTACATTTGCATCAACGACCCGTTGTTTTCTCACATGTACATAAGTGTTGCCAGACAAGAAGCTTTTTCAATTAAAGACTATTTCAAAAAAATGCTTATCGTAACACTTATGTACATGTGAGAAAACAACGGGTCGTTGATGCAAATGTAATACACATTCCCTGTCACAGTCTGCAGGAATGCGTTCAACAATAGTCTGAGACCTGTTTTCTCTTCCTTAAACCAGCGTTTTTCAACCACTGTGCCGCGGCACACTAGTGTGCCGTGAGATATTGTCTGGTGTGCCGTGGGAAAAATTCCAATTTCATCCGTAACATGTGGCCTCGGCTCACAAATTAGGGTTGCGAACCGGCCGGTTTTCAGCCGGCCTGGCCGGTTTTTCCATGGCCAGGCCGACACAGTTGTAAAACCGGCCATTGAAAAGCCGGTTTTTTGCTCTGGCCGCAAGATCGGGAGTGGCCAGAGCAAAAAAACGGCTTTTGTGCCGAAGTCCGCGGCGCGAACGCGATTCCCTATAGTAGTGCAGCCGCTGGTTCTGCTTTGTACAGAGCAGCGGCTGCACTACACTTACATTGAAAAGTAAAGAGAAACTGTGTCAGGAGCCCTCCGATCATGCAGAGCCCGAGGAAGTGATGTCATGGGGGCGGGCTCCTCACAGGCTGTCTTTCCTTTTCAAATTAACTTTAGCTGCAATAAAGTTAATTTGAAAAGGAAAGACAGCCTGTGAGGAGCCCGCCCCCATGACATCACTTCCTCGGGCTCTGCGATGACCGGAGGGCTCCTGACACAGTTTCTCTTTACTTTTCAATGTAAGTGTAGTGCAGCCGCTGCTCTGTACAAAGCAGAAGCAGCGGCTTGGGCAGAGGGGGGGGTGTGTGTGTGTGTGAGTGAACCAGCAAGGGGGGGGGGAGTGTGAGTGAACCAGCAAGGGGGGGGGGAGTGTGAGTGAACCAGCAGTGGAGGGGGGGGGTGGTGTGAGTGAACCAGCAAGGGGGGGGCGATGGTGTGAGTGAACCAGCAGGGGAGGGGGGGTGAGTGAGTGACCCAGCAGGAGGGGTGAGTAAGTGACAGGGGGGTGGGTGAGTGAACCAGCAGTGGAGGGGGGGGGGTGTGAGTGAACCAGCAGGGGAGGGGGGTTGGTGTGAACCAGCAGGGGAGGGGAGTTGGTGTGAGTGTTTGATTCCTATTCAAGAGAATTACTTTATATATAGTCAATATAGGCACAGAGGTAAATTTTTTTAACATTTTCTAATGGTGGTGTGCCTCGTGATTTTTTTCATGAAAAAAGTGTGCCTTTGCACAAAAAAGGTTGAAAAACACTGCCTTAAACCATATAGTGTGAAATATGTCATGTTACTAATAAGAGATAGATCATAGCCGGAAGTTTTGTTTTTGAGGGCTTTTTGCTTTTTTGGGAAGCAAAGGTATTGCCATTTAGTCCACAGCATTTTCTGATAGAGATACCTCACAATAGCAAAAATATAATGAAATTTTAAAGTTAGCAAATCTCACATTCCAGCCAGTCAATTCAATAAGTATTTCTTGAAAGGAATAGAATTTACTCTTAATAAATACTAGTGAATTGTATTATGTTTCAAACTCTACAAATTAAAACCACAGGCTAGATGTGGCAAATACTTCTTCCAACAGATAGAAAATAGAAACAACCTTCCAATCATTTTTCTGCATCATATGTTTTATTCAGATTTATGAAGCATACATAGATACAAAATGCATACCCTAACAGAACACTGTGTAACGATTGCTTTGACTATGGGGCATGTTTACTAAAGAACGCTATTTGCGCCGCGTCCCGTTATCGCGCGGTAAGGTACATTACCGCGCGATAATGGCGCTTTAACGGGCGATAAGGTACCTTATCGCCCGTTAAAGCGCCATTATCACGTGGTAATGTACCTTACCGCGCGATAACGGGACGCGGCACGAATAGCGTTCTTTAGTAAACATGCCCCTATGAGATTTCCTATAAGAGCTATACTCTTGCCACCTTGCTGTGCAGACTAGATGGACCATACTGGTCTTTATCTGCCGTCATTTTCTATGTTACTATTCAAAAGGACAGAGAATTTGACACAAATTGAGTTTGATCACAAATTACTTTCACTGGGCTTTGTGGAAGACTAATGCAATCCAAGCTCATACAAACAGGAACAATCTTTGAGCACATCTGGCCTTATGACTCCTGATCCATATGTTGCATGCTTCTCCTATGCTAAAGGGAAGAAATGTATGGAGCACTGCCTGGTTCAAAATACTGCCCTAATATGAACGGCCACAACACCCCCTTCAAGCCCCTGCTGTCCCTAGCTACCCACAACTCTTCCCTCCTCTCAAAGCCAGCTTAACCATGAGATGAACTAGGCCAGTGCTTCTCAACCCTCTCCTGGAGGCACACCTAGCCAGTTGCATTTTAAGAATTACAATGAATATGCATGAGATAAATTTGCATACATTCAAGACCACTGTATCCAAACCTAGCTCAAGCACATTCATTGTGGTAATAAGGGCTCGCCCGTCCATTATGTGAGAATTTTGTTCGCACAGGGCCCTGCGCTTCAGGGGGCCCCGCGCCAAGAACATCCTGCATTGAATGGCAGGCAGGGCAGCTTTGGAGGGAGCTGGAGAGCTGTACTGAAGTTTAGAATGCTGCCATGCTGAGCGCTGGGAAACAGGAAGTCCCCTTTGACCTCCGTGCGGCAGCATTCTAAACTTCAGTACAGTTGCAGAAGTGAAGGAAAAAAGACGCACTTTACTGCAGCAGCTGTTAAAAGTGAGCCGGGGCCTTTCCGGCTCCCTCTAAAGCAGGGGTCTCAAACTCAAATTGCTTTGAGGGCCAAATGAGGACTTGTAGAGTAACCCGGGGGCCGCACAAGACGCAGGCCTCATTTGCATAAGGGCATCATTTGCATAAATATTTGCATAATGTTACCATACACTAACTTTTAGTAAACATGCCTCTTAATGAGTGTATGGATAAAGAAAGACTAAAAGATTTCTACATTACTATAAACCAGTGCCAACCGCCAGGCACATTAGGAACTACTAGAAACACTGCTCATTTAGAACCCATAGCAAACCTGCCGTGTCCTAACAGCACTACCAGGACTCACAAAGCACCATACCCTAACTATCAAAAGGCAACACTGCAAATATTAAATCAACACATTTCAGAGAATAACAATACATGACCTACTCGGGAAAGAGAACAAGTGGCAATGTCAAATAGGAATTACATAAATAAAATACCTCAGCTCAGTTACACATGCAGAACATACACCATCACCAAACAAGGAATCACAATTTAGAAACAGGAAGACAATTAAACTGGGAACCCCAAAAGCCAAACTTAGAATGTACAACACTGTAGAAATAAAACTATACATTGATTTCCTCTTGTATTAAATAAAGTGCAGACGTTAAAGATGCACATTTCCAAGAGCTGACATATTTCAGTTAATAAATTCAAAATAAAGAGATATTTTTCTACCTTTTGTGCATTTTTTTTTCAGTTGCAATTGTTCCATTCACTTTCTTCTGGTTTCTTTGTGTCTTCTGCTAACTCTCCATCGTCTGCTGTCCATTTGTCCTTTCTTCTTTCCTAGTTTTTTTTCCATTCTCTCTACATCTGCTTTAACATACTAATCATTCTCCTTTTGCTCTTTCCTCATTCCTATTTCATCCACTCAAATTTTACCCCTCCATCCTCAATCCCCACTTACTCTCCCAATACCCGGCCAATTGTAGATTTTTCTTCCCTCCCACACAAAATATATTTCCCCTCTCCATTTCACTCTCCCAGCCCCATCCCATTCTAATCGTCCCCCAACATCAACTCCCTTCTAGCTCCTGCCCCACCCAGCATCCGCTCCCTTCTAGTCCCCGCATCATCAGCCCATTTCCAGTCCTAGCTCCCTCCCCTCACAGCCCATTTCCTTTCCAAGCCCCCCTCCCCATCAGCCCATTTCCATTCCAAGCCCCCTTCCACTCAGCCCATTACCATTCCAAGACCCTGTCCCCATCAGCTATTTGCAGTTCAAGCTCCCCCTTCTACTCGGCCCATTTCCAGTCATAGCACCCCCCCCCAGTCCATTACCAGTTCTAGCCCCCCCCCTAGCCCATTATCGGTCCTAAGCCCCCCAACAGCCCACTTCCAGGCCTAACCCTTCCATCGCCCTATCTTCATTCTTAGCCCCCCCATAACCCCATTTCAGTCTTAGCCCCCCAATCAGACCACCTCCAGTCCTAACCCCCATCTGTCCATTACCAGTCCTAACCCCCATCACCCCATTTTCAGTACTACCCCCCCCAGCCACACATCAAGTCCTGCTCCCCCCCCCACATCAAGTCCTGCCCCCCCCCACATCAAGTCCTGCTCCCCCCCCCGTCCTGCTCCCCCCATCAAGTCCTGCTCCCTCCCTCCCCCCCCCCCCCTGGAAAATTAAACTTTAAAAAAACCCAGCTTCTGCTGCTGCTGCCGCCGCTGCCGTGGCCGGCAATAGCAGCAATATCGCAAGTCCCGCGGGCTCCGTTCCCCCCCACACTTCCTTCCTTCCTGCTTGCCTGCCAGTTCTCCGCTTCGGCTTTGGCTTTCAGAGCCGCGAAGGGAGAGCTTCTCCCTCGTGACTCTGTTCAGCCCGCTGGGGCAGATGGGAAATTCGTGGCTCTGAAAGGCGAAGCCGAAGCGGAGAACTGGCAGGCAAGCAGGAAGGAAGGGGGGGGGGGAGCGGAGCCCGCGGGACTTGCGATATTGCTGCTATTGCCGGCCACGGCAGCGGCGGCAGCAGCAGCAGAAGCCGGGGTGTTTTTTTTTCCCCCCTATGCATCGCGGGCCGCACAAAGGTCTCTCGCGGGCCGCGTGTTTGAGACCCCTGCTCTAAAGCATTTTAGATAGCCACGGAGCTCTTCGGGAGGGGAGGAGGGGCTTGGACTGGAAATGGGCTGGGGGGGAGCTAGGACTGGAAATGGGCTGAGTGGAGGAGGGCTTGTACTGGAAATAGCTGATGGGGAGGGGGGGAGCTAGGACTGGAAAGGAGCTTGAAATGGAAATAGCTGATGGGGAGGGGGCTTGGACTGGAAATGGGCTGATGGAGGGGCTAGGATAGGACTGTACATGGGCTGTTGGGGGGCTAGGATTGAAATGGACTCATGTGTGACTGGAAATGGGCTGAGTGGGGGGGGGGGGGAAGCTAGGATTGGAAATGGGCCAAGTGGGAGACTTGGACTGGAAATGGGCTGATGGGGGGGCCGAGATTGTAAATGAGCTGATGGAGGGGCTAGGAGAGGATTGGAAATGGGCCGATGGAGAGCTAGGACTGGAAATGGGCTGATGGTGGGGCTAGGATAGGACTGGAAATGGGTTAATGGTGGGCTAGGGTTGGAAAAGGGCTGAGGGGGGCTAGGATAGGACTAGAAATGGATAGGGGAGCTAGGACTGGAAATGTGTTGATGCGGGGACTAGAAGGGAGCGGATGTTGGGTGGGGCTGGAACTAGAAGGGAGCTGATGTTGGGGGAGGACTAGAATGGGATGGGGCTGGGAGAGTGAAATGGAGAGGGGAAAAAATATTTTTTTTGTGTGGGAGGGAACGAAAATCTACGATTGGCCGGGTATTGGAAGAGTAAGTGGGGATTGAGGATGGAAGGGTAAAATTTGAGTGGATGCAAAAGGAAGAACAAAATGAGAAAGATCAGTATGTTAAAGCAAATGTAGAGAGAGAATGGAAAAAAATACTAGAAGAGAGAAGAATGGACACATGAACAGCAGACAATGGAGAGATAGCAGAAGACAAGAAGAAACCAGAAGAAAGTGACTGGAGCAATTGCAACTGAAAAATACAATGCACAACAAAAGGCAGAAAAATACTTTTTTATTTTGAATTTATTAACTGGAATAGGTCAGCTCTGGGAAATGTGCATCTTTAACATCTGCATTTTGTTTAGTAGAAGAGGAAATTAATTTATAGTTTATTTCTGCACTGTTGCACATTCCAAGTTTGGCTTTTGGGGTTCCCAGTTTAATTATTGTCTTCCTATTTCTAAATTGTGATCCCTTGTTCTTTGTTTGGTCGATGATCTGTGTTCTGCATGTGTAACGGGGCAGAGGTATTCTGTTTATGTAGTTTATATCCAATAGTGCCACTTGTTCTCTTTCCCCAGTAAGAGATTATTGGTATTTTCTGAGATTTATTGGTTTAATATTTGCAACGTCGCCTTTTGATAGGTAGGGTGTGATGCTTTATGAGTCCTAGTAGTACTGTTATGATATGGTGGGTTTGCTATGGGTTCTAAATAGGACCTGAAAGGAATGGTTTGGTCCTAAACACAGTACTGTGTCCCGTTCTGACTGCGGGGATTCTGGGGAGAGCAAATTGAAAGTTTCCCTAAGAAATTGGAGCTTTGATATCGATTAGATGAGTATTAATTAGTTGTCGGGTCAATTGATAGGCAGTTTTGATGTGTAGAGGCACTAAAATTGTGTGCATCATCTCACTGATAGGAGGTTTATGGGAATAAACCGGGTTTTGTGATTAAATGGGAAGTTACACTTCGAGAGAGGGAATCCCCTCAAGGCAAAAACTTCCAACGACAAAAACTTATAAAATCTGATAGTTCACAATTCAGTTATCTTATGACACTCTAGTTAGTTGGTGATTTATTTATTTATTTAACAATCATTTATATCCCGCATCTTCCAGAGTTCAGTTGCGGTTTACAATAAAACAAAATCCACAAAGCATGAGCTTGGTTTTACATCGAACATCATGTAACAATAAACAATATATTGGTTAACAGCATAAGCTAATACATAACAGCATAAAACTTGCTTTTAAACTATGTACAATAAACTATATACAGATACAAGTAGTGGTACTTTAGGGTTTAATCATAGTGTTTTTAGTTCAGTGGTTTTTCTGTTAAATTGTAGGATTTAAGAGTTAGAGTGGTGTTATTTAGTTTATAGTATGCATTCTAAATAGGCAGTGTTTGTAGTACTTCCTAATGTGCCTGGCAGTTGGCACTGGAGTATAGTAATATAGAAAATCTTTTAGTCTTTCTTTATTCATACACTCATTTAGAGGCATGCTAACTAAAAATTTGTGCATGTTAACATTATGCAAATATTTATGCAAACGAGGCCGCACACCGAGTCTCCACGCATGGCCCTGCACCCCCCTTGGGCCACCCCTGATGGTAATGCTGAAAATCCGACTGCTGTGCCTCTAGGAAAGGCTCGAGATTGATCCGCACTGAACTAGGCGCGGCGCGGCAAGAAGCAGCAAAGGCAAAACAAGTCCTGGCAACCACACAAGCACAAAAGAACTATCAGTATGTATTTTTTTGCCTGTAGGGAGCATGGACATTTGTCAAGTAAAAACCCAGTGTGAGACGTGGACAGCAGTTGAAGGACTTACTTTATTAATCTAAAAAAGCCTATGGCCCGACACAGGCCGTGTTTCGTTGCCTTCTTCAGGGGCAGGCTATAAAATACATAAAAACAATAATAAATACGAACACATGTAAAGATCATTAATTATAACCAGAGGCCTAAAAATAAATATAAATAATACTAAAAGGTCCTGATTAAATACAACCAGAGCTAAAACCAGAGATCAGCACAGCAAACAAAGATGATACAACCATAATGGTCCATTAAAAGAACATATCCCACCAATTCTAAATTAACCCATAATAAAATTGACATATATATATATATAAAAGATCATCATTTAAATTTATATACAACTTGACATATATATAAAAGATCATATAAACTTATATACATTAATATCTAAAAAATAAATAATATCAAATGAATAATTAATATACATAAATTAAAATGACAAACCAACATATAAATAAGAAACCACCATCCATATACTACCCATACCTTATCAACTGCTTAACCTTCCAACGCACTGTAATTGCTAAAAAAAAAAAAAAAAAAAAGGATAGGTTTAATGACAGACATTATCCGGCCTCCTCTATAAAGCAGGCATATGAAAGGGCAGTGCAGTGCTCCCGTGAAGAGCTATTAAAGAAACAGCAGAGGAGAAAAAGTGTGGGTATGGTTTGTCCAATACTGTACTCATACCAATCACAACATATTAAAATAATAAGAAAGTACTGGTCATTGATTCAAACCCTTCCGGCATTTCGTGGGTTACAGATTACATTTGCATATAAACGTAATGTAAACCTTAAGAATATGTTAGTTCCGTCAGCACTCACAGAAAGAGCATTTCTTTCGCAGCATAAAGGCCACTTTAAGTGTGGAAAATGCTCGGTGTGTGTACATTCTCTTGTAGTTAGGAAACAATTTATTCATCCCATCACCGATCGGAAGTTTCCATTGAATGACTTTTCTAACTGCTCCACAAGCCATGTGATTTATGTCGTGCAATGTCCATGTCCAAAGTTGTATGTTGGTAAGACTACTCGCCCAGTGCGTAATCGGATCATCGAGCACAGGAGCTGTATCAGAAGGGGAGCAGCGGATAAACCACTTGTCAATCATTGGCAAGCA
This sequence comes from Ichthyophis bannanicus, assembly GCA_033557465.1. Classification (NCBI taxonomy): domain Eukaryota; kingdom Metazoa; phylum Chordata; class Amphibia; order Gymnophiona; family Ichthyophiidae; genus Ichthyophis; species Ichthyophis bannanicus. The sequence continues at coordinate 1,325,379,659 of CM066032.1, forward strand.
GCATCACACAAAATTTCAGATTTGAAGTTTTTCGTTATTAAAAAGGTGAAGAGTAACTGGAGAGGGGGAGATGCGGAGGGGGCTATTCGTCGGCTGGAAGAGCGTTATATTTTTAATCTTGACTGTTTGCACCCATAGGGATTGAACATGGATGTGAATCTGTCAGTGTTTTTATAGGGAGGCTATTAGTCGAGTAATTTGATAATGTATATGGCTATGCCCCAGTTGTTAGTCACTCCCGTCATAATATTTTTACATATACACATATATACACATGGCATTAGATCCATATAATTTACTACACCTTAAATCATTGGTTGGTAAGACCAAATGTGCGGAATACAATTGTGTACTTTTAATTAGTATGATTATAAATGGGTAATGTAGGTGACTTTATATGACAAGTTTTGAGTGCTTTCCGGTCACATTTTGTTTATGATACTTATATAATGTGGGTTGCCAATGAATGGAGTTATATAGTAGGTATTGTATGGTTGGATAGTTTTAGTGATATTTTGTGATGTTTTTAATTATTTAATTATATATATGGTTTATCTTATAGTTTTTGTGTGGTATTGAGAGGGATAGGTTAGCAGTTCAAAAGTAGCGGTTTCTTGGGATATATGTAGTTTGTGATTTTTATGGTGGTTAGGTTACAAAATAATAGGTTTAATTTTAAGTAGTTTTTATATTTGTTTAACCTCATGTTTTAAATTTTAGGGTTGTTGCAATATAATCGGTGATACGGTCTGTTGGAAGGATACAGATTAATGTTTATGCGGAAAAGGGATTGGCGATTGTAGTATCGTTATGTATTTGCCATCATTATAGTTGATATTTATGGTGGTCGCAGATGTTATGCATATTTAAAGAATTGTAGCAATCGATTATTTTTAGTAGTTGTTTTAAGTATGGTATACGCGGTGGCTGTTTACCCCTATTTAAGATCATGACATCATTAGTATGACGTGAGTCTTTTAAGCGCATGCTCTGGCGTCTTTTTACAATTAGTAGTGGATTTGGAAGCGTTTAATGTGTGCGGTGCAAAGGCGTTGAAAAGTGAGTTTTTGTATAATAATTGAAAATTTCCTTTATATGCGTTTCAATGGGCAGTGAAGGAGGGAGCTTATATGATATAGTATTGAGAGTTAATGGGCAACTTTTTAAAGCACTGCCTGTAGTGTCACCGCAGTACGCGTTTTTCAAAACCGTCCCGAGGTATAAGATATCGGGTTAAGTTTTCTCCCCCCTCGTTTGCAATGCGTTCACAATGTTGAAATAGCACTTTTATGAGTAGGGGAATGCCGCAGTAGTGAGCCCTCGTTAGGTATGGTTTTTTAATATAGATGAGAAGGGTGGGGGCTATATGAACTGATGGAAATTGGTGTTAAAATACCTTTTGTTTTCTAAGGTTTTAGCATCAGCCACCACGACATCTTTTATTCCAAGTGGAAGTGAATGACGTTCCAGGTAGCATGATTTTTATATGTCTATTCAAAATTTCTTTTTATCACACGACATTACAATGCAAATTTCTTTTTATCACATGACATTAAAATGGTGGTTACTCTATGGTGGGTTCATTTACCTATAGTTTTTCCTCCTTGTCCCCCCCCTTTTTTTTTTTTTATAGCAATTACAGTGCATTGGAAGGTTAAGCAGTTGATAAGGTATGGGTAGTATATGGATGGTGGTTTCTTATTTATATGTTGGTTTGTCATTTTAATTAATTTATGTATATTAATTATTCATTTGATATTATTTATTATCTTTTAGATATTAATGTATATAAGTTTATATGATGATCTTTTATATATATGTCAAGTTGTATATAAATTTAAATGATGATCTTTTATACATGTGTCAATTTTATTATGGGTTAATTTAGGATTGGTGGGATATGTTCTTTTAATGGACCATTATGGTTGTATCATCTTTGTTTGCTGTGCTGATCTCTGGTTTTAGCTCTGGTTGTATTTAATCAGGACCTTTTAGTATTATTTATATTTATTTTTAGGCCTCTGGTTATAATTAATGATCTTTAGATGTGTTCGTATTTATTATTGTTTTTATGTATTTTATAGCCTGCCCCTGAAGAAGGCAACGAAACACGGCCTGTGTCGGGCCATAGGCTTTTTTTAGATTAATAAAGTAAGTCCTTCAACTGCTGTCCACGTCTCACACTGGGTTTGTATAAGCACGTGGACCCGTGCTTAGTTGGTACCATTTGTCAAGTAATACATTTATATGGATACATGTCTTTTGGGGAAATTGTCTTCATTAGATAAATATAAACAAGAAATAGTATGATGTACTTTTGTGCAGGATTTTTGCATTTATGGCGCTTAATGAGCTTAATTATTAAGATCTCAGGAGAAAGAAGCCAGGGATTTCACAATTAATGGATGTGGGAAGGAACTTAAGATTTGCTTAGGGTGCCTAATAGCCTTACACCGGCCCTAAACCCGCTGCCACCGCTTCACGGTTCCCCAACTTATAAACGTCCGGGTGACAGCTTCATGCTCAGTCAGACCCATCAGAATATCACTGGGCTGAGCCTTGCAATGCCTGGTGCACATAAATAGCAGTCTCGCTCAATGCAGCCCAAATATTTCTTCGAAAAAAAAGAAATGCGTGAGCGACCTAAAACCAAGCCCGCCCTTGTCCAGAGATGCGTAGCAGCAACAAGACAGCCCCCTACCTATACGCTGCCCATCCCTGCAGCATCCCACGACTTCGCACGACCCAGCCACAACCAGACAACACCGCAGCCGCCATTTTGTGAAACCTCAGGGTTTCCGCTTCCGGGGCAAGGAACCGCTCACCACTGAGCCGGGGTACAATAAGTGTTACCGTCCTCGCCAGCACATTATTTTATATATCCACAGCATCTTCGGCCCCGTTAAGCTTATGCTAGAGAAATTACAGAGACGTTATCATTGTATATGTTGTTTGACGGAGTTTTGCTATTCTTTTTGGCTGTCACTATATACATGTTGGTATGGTCCGACTGTAAGTGGCGGCTTGCTCGGAGTTACGCATGCTTGCTTATAGTAGTAGGGGCAGTTGCGGGTTGCAAGGATGGTGGTGTCCGGTGCGGTGATTCCGTGGCGGCGTCTGCGGGGCGTCTCCTTCGGGATTTATTCTGCAGAGGAGATCAGGTAAGAGGCGGCAGAGACAAGCTGTCAGGGTATTGTGGAACTGGGAACGTTTCTGAGCTTCTAGTCTAGAGCGTACTCAATTTCCTTAAACCCGCAGGAAGCACGTGTTGAGGGGAGGATTGGCAGCTTCTATGTTTATTTACTTGAAAACAGAACCAGCTGATAGAAGCGTCCTTATTGTTATTAGCGAAAAAACATTTGCTTTGTCTTTGAATATTCACTGTTGGGAATCTCATGGTGAAATTGTTTTCTTTATTCTATCAAAATTTTATTTTCATAACGGTACCATATCAGTTATTTCAGGTGGGTGCAGTATTATCCCACATAAATAATGAATGAAATATTTTAATCAGTGGTCTTGTTTACTGGATCTATATTGTACATTTCCCAAAGCTTGAGAGTAAACTACAATGGTTAAAATAGTTATGGAGATCAATGAAGACAACTAGAAAAAAGGAAGTGGCAGTAGAAACAGTAGCACGGTCGTACAATGCTGAAATAGTAGAGGTTGTACAATGAGGAATCTAGTTTACATAATCAGCAGTGTATTAAGCTGTTAGCATGCCATTAGTGTGCAAGAGTAGTAACCATTACCATACTGTCATGACAGCATACTTAGGGGCATTTCCAAAGCATCCTGCTAGACTAGTATCTTCCCCTGTCAGCAGATGATGGAGACAGAGAAAACACCGGAAGATTGCAGTGGCATCACCAGTGGTACTTGCACTGGTGGGACTAGGTGTCACCTTCAATACTTTCTCTCCAGCAGATGGTGGTTCTCATCCTTAGCTTGTGCTCCTAGCAGTCGTTTTGTGAGCGTCTGCTAGTGTGGCCTGATTTGCAGGGGTCTCCAGGGTGTACGTGCCCACTGGCACTGCCTACATGCTGTTAGTGAGTGAGCTCCTGATCAGGAGGATCAGCGTAGCTCAGGGTAGCGTCCCACTCTTGGGGTGTCCTCATCCAGTTCTGTGTGCTATTTCCTTTTTTTTGCTAAAGTTTGCTAAAAAAAAAGCTAAATTGAAAGTAATTAGTAACTAGATCCTATTGCAATCTAGTTACAAATAGTGTGTTCTAATCATTAGCCTAGTTTAGGAGCTGGTAAGGGACATGTTTACTAATTAGCCTATGTATCTGTGCAAATTGTCAGTACAGTTAATGCGTGGTAACTCTCTATGAGGATATGCTGGGCATAGCCTTTGCAGTTACCACATGTTACCCATGCTTCTTAATGTAAAACGTTTAGCATTTACTGCATCTTAGTAAACAGGCCCTTTAGTTTTCTTAAGGGCTTTTTTTTACTAAAAGCTTGCTACCATTTTGTATCTGGGGAAAGCTGCTTAGTAAACAGGGCCCTAAAGCACTTATACTTAAACATATCTTCTAAATTATTAGCTTTTCTTTAGCCTAGGTAGGATGTGTTTATAAACTGCTTTTGGAATCGATCAGTCTCAGATTCTTTGCAAGAAACGAGACATCCTCCCCCCCCTCCCCATTTGTAATGTAATTTGAATATTTTGTATCACAATGACTCAACATTGTTATTGTTAAGTGCTGTCGAGTCTGAGTCGACTCATGGCGACCCTCTGGATAGCTATCCTAAATTGTGTTCAATCTTCAGTCAGGCGGCTCATTGTTGATAGACTGGTACCCGTAGCTGCTATTAATGCTTCGATCCATCTCATTGCTGGCCTTCCTCTTTTGCGTTGACCTTCTATCTTGCCAAGCATGATGTCTTTCTCTAATGATCTCTCTCTTCGCATGATGTGTCCAAAGTATGAAAGTTGAAGTCTTGTCATCTGAGCTTCTAAAGAAAGCTTAGGTTTGATCTCCTCTAGTACCGACTGGTTTGTTCTTCGGGCAGTCCATGGTATACACAGTATTCGCCGCCAGCACCATAATTCAAAGGCATCAATTTTCTTCCTATCTTTTTCACTGTCCAGCTTTCACATCCATATGATGTTATTGAAAATACCATGGCTTGAACAAGTCAAATCTTTGTATGGAGAGAGACATCTTTGCTCTTGAGAATCTTATCTAGGTCTTTCATAGCCATTCTGCCAAGAGCAATGCGTAGTCTGATTTCTTGATTGCTTGTTGCTTCTTTATTGATAGTTGATCAAAGTAGGTTAAAGTTGTTCACGATTTCAATTTCTTCTCCTTCAGCGATGAGCCTGTTGATTATGCCAGTTGTCATGATCTTTGTCTTCTTTACATTAAGGTGCAGTCCCATTTTGAGACTATGTTCTTTGATTGTGAGAAGCAAATGTTTCAGATCATCTTCACTTTCAGCCAGTAATGTGGTATCATCAGCATAGCGAAAGCTGTTGATGAGTCTTCCACCAATCTTCACACCTCTGTTGTCTTCATACAATCCTGCTTCTCTGATGATTTGTTCTGCATATAAATTAAACAGGTAGGGGGAAAGTATGCAGCCTTGTCCTGCACCTTTGCTTATTTTAAACCATTCTGTTTCTCCTTGTTCCGTTCGAACTGTTGCTTCTTGATCAATGTACAGATCGTACTCTTGCACCATCAGGTGTTCTGGTATACCCATGCTTCTTAATGTGGCACAGAGTCTCTCATGGTTTACACAGTCAAAAGCTTTGCTATAGTCAATAAAGCACAAATACATATCCTTTTGGTATTCTTTAGTCTTTTCAAGGACCCATCTCACATCTGCAGTGATGTCTCTCGTTCCTCGCCCTTTCCTGAACCCTGCTTGCACTTCAGATCTTGTTCCAGGTATGGTTGTAGTCTCTTTTGAATAATCTTCAGTAGAATCTTGCTGGCATGTGTGATCAGAGCGATTGTGCAATAATTTTCACAGTCAGTTGGATCACCTTTCTTTAATATTGGTATAAACACAGATCTTTTCCAGTCAGTTGGCCATGATGTTGTCTTCCATATTTCTTGGCAGAGCCTTGTAAGTATGGTAACAGCTGCATCAGATTTCTGTAATACTTCTATGGGAATGCTATCAATGCCTGGTGCTTTGTTCTTTGAGAAGGCTTTCAATGCTGCTTCAACTTCTTCTTTCATCACCAATGGTTCCCGATCATAAGGTACAGGTTGAAACGGCTGTTGGTCCTCTTGATCTTTATCATATAAAAACTCTGTATATTCCTTCCATTTTTTCTTGATCTTCTTAGCATCATTCAACATAGAACCTTGAGCATCTTGTAACTTTCCAATTCGAGGCTGGAACTTTGGCTTTCCTAAAGCTATGAGAGTTAAAGAAAATCTTGTTCTTCCTCTAATAGTTTCTGCTTCTATTTCCTTGCATGCGTCATTGTAGTACTTTTCCTTGTCCTGTCTTGCTGCACGTTGGAAATCTCTGAGTTCTGTGACTGTCTTTCTTTCTCCTCTGGCTTTAGCTTCTCTGCGTTTCTGGGCAATTTTCAGAGTTTCTTCCGTCATCCGTTTTGGCCGTTTTTTTCTTTTTCACCTTTTGAAGAGACTTCTTGCTATATTCTCAAGGTCATATTTTGCTGCATTTATGAGTGGTTTGCTCTTTTTCAAATTTAGCTTGAGTTTGCATCCTAGTAGTTGATGATCTGTACCACAGTCAGCTCCAGGTTTTGTCTTTGTTGATGTTAGAGCTTTTCCATCGTTGACTTCCACAGATGTAGTCAATTTGATTTTTATACAATTCATTGGGTGAAGTCCATGTGTTCAGTCGCTGCTTGTATTGCTGGAAGAAGGTGTTTGAGATGATCAGTCTTTCTCCAGCTTCATTTCTGTTGCCAAGTCCATATTTTCCAACTACTTTGTCTTCTTTGTTGCCCACATTTGCGTTCCAGTCACCCATGACTATCAGGATATCCTGTTTGCATGTTCTGTCAATTTCAGCTTGTATTTGTTCATAGAACTCTTCAATTTCATTCTCTTCTGCAGCTGTTGTTGGGGCATATACTTGAATTATAGTTTGTGATAAGGAAGCTTATCATAGTTCAGGAAGGAGCTATAAAAGAGGTGAATTGGCTCTGAACAAGCAACCTGTCTTAGCTGGTAGAAATACTAAAACAGAATGTTTTCATAAAAGACTACCAGTCCCAGAATGCATCAGGTTTCAAACAACCTCTAGAGGAGCTGAAGTGGGGAAACGTGTGTTCAATCAGTAGAGCTATGAGGTAATCCCCAATCACTCATCTCCAAGGGCAGGGCTTGATTCAGCACAGCTGAGCTGTGCTAGGGTGGAGTATCCCTCTAAACAAGTTAAAAGTAAAACATATTCTACACAGAATCAGACGGAGAGGAGGAACTCAGAGCTCAAGAAGCAGCAGCAGCAACGTGGAAGAAAGAAGAGAAAGACATCTTGGAGGTCTAAAGAAGGAGCCCACAACAGTACGTGTGTTGGGAGTCATTCCAGAGGCAAGCATACTCCATTGGACTGGAGGAAGCCAGAGGAGTGGGGTTACAGAGCCAGGAATTCCCAGACGGCACTTTTGAGGGAGACGGCTACATTTGTAAGGGGCCCTAAGACCAGTGCAAGAAGGTATGTGAAGAGAGACCCAGTGTCCAGGGATCTTGATTGGAAGGCTGGACATAAAAACTGGACTACTTACTGGCCAGGATATCTGGAGAGGAAACCTAACAGCAAAGGAAGCTCAGGTATGAACACTGATCTATGCCCTAGCTCTTCACTTGGAAGACAGCAGGGAAACCAATATTGTCCTGAGAGTGATCCCTTAAGGAATTCCTCTGAGCCAGACCATGATAATGATTCTATGATATTTGAAGAAGAAGGAGATATTTTAAATGATCAGAATGAATACATGGATTGCTCTCTGACTAGGCTGCTGTGGTAAAATACTTTCACAAATACAACAACCATCAAAAGGAACTATAACTTGTTCTTTTATCTACCCAGAAAAGTCTGCAAGAAAGCTTAGGGTAGGATTTGAGCCACGTAGAGAAAGTGAACCAGCAAAGGGGTTTGCAGCTGGCTAATTATTGGTAATTAAGCCATGCACAGTTGCACGTGAGCTCTGAAAGGAAACTACTGTTTGTGTGTGAAAATAGAAGAAAGTTATCCTGGAAAAAGAACAGTTTTTGGTTACTTTTGGGTTTTGTTTTTGCTTTTGGAGCACTGCTAAAAACTTATTAGCAGGAGCCCTCAAAAAGACCTTTTCTGTTTCCCATCAAGGTCTTTATTGTTTGATTGCTTATATCATGATTTGTTTTTCCTAAGTACAATACTGAAAGCAAGTGTCCTTTTGTGTTACCAAGTAAATCTGTGTGGGAGAATTAACCCCATGAATAAAATATATTTTTCTTTGCTTACACTCGAGCAACACAACTCATTATTTTGTGAACGGCTGATTCTGGTATGAATGGACTACATTCCCCACAATCCTTTGCAAGTCATAATAGTATTTTGCCTTTGCCAAGACTGTGGACATTCACGCCCAGCGCCCCCGTTTACAAGTTGTGTTGATAGCATTCCTCGTAGACGAATAGAGATTAAGCATTCGCTGACTGCATTGTGTTTCATTACAGTTCTTGCAGGTTTCTTCTTTATTATAAATGCAACACCATTTCTTCTTTGTCTTTCATTTCCAGCACAGTAGACCATTTGATCATCTGATGCAAAGTGCCCGATGCCAGTCCATTTCAGTTCGCTGACACCCAACAGATCAAGTTGTACACGTTCCATTTCATTCTTAACCACCTCCAACTTCCCTTGGTTCATGCTTCGTACGTTCCATGTTCCAATGTGTAAGACATCTTTACAGCTTCTGACTCTCATTTCATGCGCAGCTACATCAGCAGTCAGACGTCCCGAGGGCTTTGATCCAACCACATCATAAATTCTGGCTTTACTCTGAAAAGTCTTCAGCTCTTCCCCAGTAGCTAGTTGAGTGCCTTCTGACCTGGGGGTCTCATCTTTCAGCACTACAGCACAATTTGCTTTGTTGTAACTATCCATAGGGTTTTCATGGCAAGATACAGAAGTAGATTGCCAGGCTTTTCTTCCACACAGTTTAAGTTTGGTGTTGTTGCCGTTGTCACAGAAATGTGATCCTCCACTGTCAACACTATCCTATTCTGCTGCTGCCCAGATGGGTGGTTTGTCTTAGTCTGACACCTCAGCTGAGACCTGTCCATCTTGGGAGACCCTGCCAGTAGTTAAACTACTGATAGTTTAGCTCTCAGCATCACTGATGCACACAAGCCCTCACAGCACGACAAGCCCTCAAAGCACGACAAGCTGCAAACCAACATTGTATTGTGGCGCCCCCAGCAGCCTAGACGGTTGCCTATAGGTGAGGGTATGCCTTATAATGTCCCTTTACATGGGTTCCCAGAGCCGGGGCTTCTGGGAGTTGTAGTTGATGACCAATGAGTTGTAGTTGTGAACAAATGAATGATTGAGCTGAGGGTTTTGTTTTTTTTTTTTTGAAGGCAACACAGGAATTTTATTTTCTTCCTTTGCTCAAAGGAACCTCCGTAGAAGCTCAGCACAACGCATAAACTGGGATACTTCTCCCCTCAAAAGAAAAAAACTTCTATACAAAAACTTTCACAGTGTCATTAGTTACACTTGATTCCTTCAGCAATGCAATTTCTTTCTTCAGCAGACAAAATACCACTTAACAGTCCCTTGCTGACTTTAGGTATAAACAGCGGCTTTTTAACTGCACAAAATGCACATTAAAGCTTCCTTTTTTACTTTGGTTATTATATGTTTCAGATAGTTGCTCCAGACACATCCAAATCAAACCTTTGAAGGTTTCATGCCCTTTTTAAAACAGCAGCAACTTCCTTTTCAAACATTTTTAGCATTCTTAACTGCAGACATTCAGGTATAATAACTTCTGGGTTTTCTTCAGGCTTAAAATCTATAGCTTTTCATTCTACCCTCATAGAGAGAGAACAATCCATTTCACATTCTATGGAATCATTTTCAGTATCATAATTATCTACTTGCATGCTTTCAGAGTCAGGCTCTGCAGTCTCCTGACTGGCAACAGCTTGGGATAGCGTGGGCTTGATTTCTTCCAATAACTTAAAAACCCTTTCCCAGCGAGACCTCCCTCTTGACTCAGGGGTGTTAGCAGGGCTTTGGAGATCCTTATCTTGCAGTAGACTGTTTAAAGCTTCTAAAGGGTTCACTTCCCTTCTATTAACAGTTCTTCTTACTGGCCTTCCCTGAGATAAAGCTCTTCGCCACGACCCTTGCTGGACTGTCCCCGTACCTGGCTTATAGGCAGTAGCCTCCTTAGGATAAAACCTCCTGTTTCCAGTGACAGCTGTAGTCTCTCTACAGCACTGGCTTTGTTCAGGACTGTGGTGCTGGCTATGAGGGGAATCCTTCCTTAGGCTGTCTCTGGAGCACCTCGCTCTCCCAGTCTCTCTGAAAGAATCCTTTCTTTCTGTATCTCTCGGGATCTCCTCGGCTTCTGTTTCCCTGCTGGTCTCTCTACTTCCTGTTCTCTGGGGCTTAAATGAGTGGGGCTGCCCTACAACTTTCCACTCCTCCCCCAGCTGTCTCTCGTTACCTCCCCTAGTTGCTATGGAGCCTGGGCGTGGCCTGAAGACAGCAGCTTTGGGTATGTTTTTTTTCTCTTTAGCTGAAGTTTTAAAGTCACGGCTCCCTGTACTTCCCTTCTGCTTGGAGGTAAATGTTTATGTTTTCTCTATTTCCATTGGCTCTGGAGCAGTTTTGTCACCACACAATACAAACAATTTCACAGGAATTTAAATAGTGCTCTGAGGAAAGACTAGGCAGTCCTTCCTAGGGCATAAATAAGATTATCACTTTAAAGAGATCCAACCACAATTCAACACATTTTGTTTTGTCCTTGGATTCCTATAATCATGTCTTATCAAATCATCCATTGTGTGAGTATTTATTTGTGCATATGTTTTTTTCCTCTATTCTCTTACTCTTAAGGCTAGATGACTGGTTTCAGTTGTCCATATTTATTATGTTATGTCTTTATTTATATGTGACCCTTTTATGATATTTTTTAATTGGTTTTTATTGCCTTTTTGACTAGTGTACTGTATATGTTTTTCCATGTTCTGGAAGCATTTTCATTTTATTTTAATTATTATAATAATTTTAATTATATTTATTACATATTGTTTTAATTATTTAAGATCTATTTATTTAATTTTATTGTTTTCTGTAGAAATTATTGTTCCCCTGAAGAAGTCCCCCGGTTGAAACACGTGTCGGGCACACCTCTCTGTTCATTAATAAAGGTCGTCCTTCTACAGTGTTCCTTGTCCTGCATCTTGTGTGTGACATTTTATTCTTGATTGCCATTATGCTCTTCCTTTTATGATTTTTATGGTTGGTTAATATTTATTATTTAATCATCCTTTGATCCATTTTTTATTCTGTTTTATTTTATCCTTATCTGTTTAGCTCTGAATAAGTTTTATTACCAGCTTCACATATTATGCTACCCCTTTTAGTCTGTTCCTTGATCTATAAGGCCTGTATAATTCAGTAAGAAGAGATCGCAGGAATCCTGATAGGAGCAGTAGATATGTGTTGCGATTCACCTAATTTTAGGATACCCAATGATGTCCAGTTCTTTTTACCCCTTAACTACAGGAGTGTCTGGACTTGATGGCATATAATACTAGACTCCCCACACACATAACACTGTCAAGATGATCTTAACCTGTAGCGACGATGGGTCATACATACTTTTATGAGCAGCAATCGCAAATGTGAGGTTGACAACCTTAAATTGAAAATAGGATTTCCATGCTCTTTATACATCCATTTACTTTCCTTCCTCCCCATTTCCCTGATTCCTTCTAACTGGTTTTCCCCCCCCCCTTTTTTTACGATTTCTTTAATCATAATCATACTCACAAATTAACTATTCCATATGGATTACTTCAACTAAATTTATACGATACTTTTGTATATACAAAAACCCGAAACAATTTTGGCACCAACTGAGACCTTTAAAAAGAGTGTCTGGATTAATGATCAGTCTTTTGCCACTCCTTGCACTGCACGCAGGGCCGACCCGTCCATTGTGCGAGAAATGTTGTTTGCACAGAGCCCCGTGCTTCAGGGGGCCTGCGCCAACTCCATTCTACACATGATGTTCTGTTTGCAGGGCTGGCTGGTTTCAGAGGGAGCCAGGGAGGCCCAAAGCCCCAGCTCACCTCTGCACAGTGCCGGAGTGGAGAGCGGTGTCCAGCAGCTGTGTTCTCCTGAAGTGCGCTGAGTGCCAGGAAACAGGAAATGCCCTGTAACCTCCAATGTGCTAGTGCACTTCAGGAGAACACAGCTGCTGGATGCTGCTCTTCACTCCGGCGCTGTGCAGAGGTGAGCCGGGATATCTCAAGCCAGTCAAACTGGCACGGGGCTCTTCTGGGGGGGGGGGCGGGCTAGGTCTGGAAATGGGCTGATGGGAGGGGGGCTAGGATTGGAAATGGACTGATGGAGGGCTAGGATAGGAATGGAAATGGGCTGATGGGAGGTCAGACTGGAAATGGCTGATGGGGGGGGCTAGAACAAAGTGGTTTGTTTGGGGACTAGGATAGGGCTGGAAATGGGCTGATGGGGGTCCTGGATTGGAAATGGGCTGATGGGAGGGGGTCTAGGCCAGGGATATGGAAGAATAGGACCAGAAGGGAGCAGATGCTGGGTGGGGCTAGACCTAGAAGGGAGCTGATGTTGGGGGATGACTAGAAGAGGATGGGGCTGGGGGGATGACTAGAAGAGGATGGGGCTGGGGGAATAAGGATAGAAAGGAGAAAATATATTTTGTGTGGGAGTGAAGAAAAATCTATGATTGGCAGGGTATTGGGAGAGTAAGTGGGGATTGGGGATGAAAAAGGAATAAAGAAATGGAGGAAAGAGCAAAAGGGGAAAGATCAGTATGTTAAAGCAAATTTAGAGAGAGAATGGGGGGAAAAAACTAGGAGAGAAGAAAGGACAAATGGAGAGTTAGCAGAAGACACGAAGAAACCAGAAAAAAGTGACTGGAGCAATTGCAAATGAAAAATAAAATGCTCAAACAACAAAAGGTAGAAAAATACTTTTTTATTTTGAATTTATTAACTAGAATATGTCAGCTTTGTGTTTTGTTTAGTACAAGAGGAATTAATTTATAGTCTTATTTCTCCAGTGTTGTTGTACATTCCTTGTTTAGCTTTTGGGGTTTCGAGTTTAATTATTGGCGTCATATTTCTCAACTGATTTCTTCTTTGTTTGTTGATGGTCTATATTCTGCATTTGTAACCGAGCTGAGGTATTCTGTTCATGTAGTTTCTTTTTGACAGTGCCATTTGTTCTCTTTCCCCACTAGGAGATGTATTGGTTTAATATTTGCAGTGTTGCCTTCTGATAGGTAGGGTTTGGTGCTTTCTGAGTCCTGATAGTATTGTTATGATTCGTTGTGTTTGCTATGGGTTCTAAATGGGAAGTATTTATAGTACTTTCTAATGTTCTTGGCGGTTGGCACTGGAGTATAGTAATGTAGAAATCTGGTAGTCTTTATCCAGACACTCATTAAGAGGCATGTTTACTAAACGTTAGAGCACATTACCATTATGCAAATGAGGTCTCGCAGTGAGTCTCCGCACATGGCCCCGCAGCCCCCTTGGGCCGCTCCTGAATTCACAGCGTCCTGGTAAAGTTGCATTTATTATTCTCAAACTCTAAATACAAGTTCCTTTGTGACACGGCATGAGCCCTTTGTAACATGGAACGTGTACAACTTGACCTGTTGGGTGTCTCTGATCAGAGAAGAGCAGTGCTTTTACAGTGCTCTGCTAGAGGGTGGATATTTGCCTCCTGTGACACCTTGCTGTGAGTTCTAGCTGTTTATTTAATTATTTATTGTTTGTCTAACTGTTTATTTATTTATTGTTTGTCTTAGTGGTGTGCTAGTTCAGCCTTCTCAGCTGTAACTTACCTTGCCTCTCTCAACTAACTGGGCTTTGTGTAGTACCCCCCTCCCCCCTGCTGAGGGTTCAGGACAAGGGTACCTTGTAACTGCCCTCTCTAATAGGACTTATCTCCCTCCCTCCCTCCCCAGCACCCACCCACCCCTGGGGTAATTGTAGTTTTATAGGTACTTGCACATCTTAGAGGAAAGGGGCTGCTCTCAGGTGCAGCTCTTTATCCAAATCAGTCATACACGGAGGACCTGAGATTAATTAATTAAGCTTCAGGTACACAAGGTGTATTAGGGGTATTAGATACACTTTTATTAGTATAAGCATCTACACCAGGGGTCTCAAACTCAAATTGCTTTGAGGGCCAAATGAGGACTTGTAGAGTAACCCGGGGGCCGCACAAGACGCAGGCCTCATTTGCATAAGGGCCTCATTTGCATAAAGGCATCATTTGCATAAATATTTGCATAATGTTACCATACACTAACTTTTAGTAAACATGCCTCTTAATGAGTGTATGGATAAAGAAAGACTAAAAGATTTCTACATTACTATAAACCAGTGCCAACCGCCAGGCACATTAGGAACTACTAGAAACACTGCTCATTTAGAACCCATAGCAAACCTGCCATGTCCTAACAGCACTACCAGGACTCACAAAGCACCATACCCTAACTATCAAAAGGCAACACTGCAAATATTAAATCAACACATTTCAGAGAATAACAATACATGACCTACTCGGGAAAGAGAACAAGTGGCAATGTCAAATAGAAATTACATAAACAGAATACCTCAGCTCAGTTACACATGCAGAACATACACCATCACCAAACAAGGAATCACAATTTAGAAACAGGAAGACAATTAAACTGGGAACCCCAAAAGCCAAACTTAGAATGTACAACACTGTAGAAATAAAACTATACATTGATTTCCTCTTGTATTAAATAAAGTGCAGACGTTAAAGATGCACATTTCCAACAGCCCACTTCCAGGCCTAACCCTTCCATCGCCCCATCTTCATTCTTAGCCCCCCCATAACCCCATTTTCTGTCTTAGCCCCCCAATCAGACCACCTCCAGTCCTAACCCCCATCACCCCATTTTCAGTACTATCCCCCCATCACCCCATTTCCAGTCCTACCCCCCCAGCAGCCCACATCAAGTCCTGCTCCCCCCCCCAGCAGCCCACATCAAGTCCTGCTCCCCCCCCTCCCTCCCTCCCTCCCTCCCAGCAGCCCACATCAAGTCCTGCTCCCCCCCCCCCGGCAGATCCCTTCCTGCTTGCCTGCCTGCCTGTCAGTTCTTCTCCGCTTCGGCTTTCAGAGCCGCGAAGGGAGGGGTTCTCCCGCGGGACTCGGTTAAGCCCGCAGGGGGGTTTGGGTAATTTCCCATCAGCCCCGGCGAGCTTAACAGAGTCGGGAGGGAGAAGCTCTCCCTTCGCGGCTCTGAAAAGCCGAAGCGGAGAAGAACTGACAGGCAGGCAAGCAGGAAAGGATCTGCCGGGGGGGGGGGCCCCCGCGGGACTTGCGATATTGCTGCTATTGCCGGGCAGATGGGAAGGGGCCGCGGGACAGCAGCAGCAGAAGCCGGTTTTTTTTTTTTCCTGTGCATCGCGGGCCGCACAAAGGTCTCTCGTGGGCCGCATGCGGCCCGTGGGCCGCGTGTTTGAGACCCCTGATCTACACCAATCCTTATTATATACAGAATTTAAAAGACCTAAACACAAGCTGTAAACTAAGATGCAGATAGAAGTCCAGCAACGAGATGGGGGTTCTCCGGTCTTTTGCATTGAGTGTCACATGTATGATTTTCTCCCAGTTGGTGAGAGGTCTTACGTCTGCACTAAGTGCAAGGAGCTCTTTGCTCTCAGGGAACGAGTCTGTTCTCTAGAGGCTAGAGTAGCAGACCTGGAAGACATAAGAAAGACAGAGAAGTACATGGACGAGACCTACAGGGATATAGTCCTGAAGTCCCACCTCCAGTCTGGCAGCATCCCTGTTGCCATGGAGGAGAGAGGTCACGTGACAGGAAAGCATCACCCTGGTGTGGCAGGAAGTGATCCTGTAACTAGGACCTGTCCTCCAGGTGATGTAAAACCCTCTCGCACCGAGGACGTTTCTCCAGGGCCATGTCCCCATGAGGGGAGGGTCAGGACAGCTGTTATAGTTGGTGATTCAATCATTAGGAATGTAGATAGCTGGGTGGCTGGTGGACGTGAGGATCGCCTGGTAACATGCCTGCCTGGTGCGAAGGTAGCAGACCTCACGCACTGCCTAGATAGGATCATAGATAGTGCTGGGGAGGAGTCTGCTGTCTTGGTCCATGTTGGTACCAATGACATAGGAAAATGTGGTAGGGAAGTTTTGGAGGCTAAATTTAAGCTTTTAGGTAGGAAGTTGAAATCCAGAACTTCCAGGATAGCGTTCTCCGAAATGCTTCCTGTTCCACGTGCAGGACCCAAAAGACAGGCAGAGCTCCGGAGTCTCAATGCGTGGATGAGACGATGGTGCAAGGATGAGGGTTTTGGATTTGTTAGGAACTGGGGAACATTCTGGGGAAAGGGGGGCTCTTCCGAAGGGATGGGCTTCACCTTAATCAGGATGGGACCAGACTGCTGGCATTAACCTTTAAAAAAGAGATAGAGAAGCTTTTAAACTAGAAATTAGGGGAAAGCCGACAGTCACCCAGGAGCGCATGGTTCGGACGAAGGTATCCTTGAAGGATACTACCAAAAGCAGTGAGCTTCCAAAAGGGAGTATAGTAGCCCAAATGCCCTTGAGTAAGGAGCAGACAGAGCATAAAGATTCCAAATTACCCATGCCTACCAATAGCCAGATTAATATTAATAAAATACAGTCTCTAAAATGCTTGTATGCCAATGCTAGAAGTCTAAACAATAAGATGGGAGAGTTAGAATATATAGCATTAAATGAGAGGTTAGATATGATTGCACTCTCAGAGACATGGTGGAAGGAGGATAACCAGTGGGACACTGTGATACCTGGATACAAACTATATCGTAATGATAGAGCTGATCAAATTGGTGGAGGGGTTGCGCTCTGTTAGAGAGGGCATTGAGTCAGAAAGGATTAAAGTTTTGCAGGGAACAAAATTTGCTGTAGAATCTCTATGGATTGAAATTCCATTTATGAAGGGGAAGGTGATGGCAGTGGGAGTATACTATCGACCGCCTGGCCAGAATGAACAAATGGATGATGAAATGCTCAAAGAAATCAAGGAAGCTAACAAAAGTCACAACAGAGTAGTAATAATGGGTGATTTCAATTACCCCGGTATCGACTGGTTCAGTGTCACAGCAGGACAAGCTAAAGAGAGAAAGTTTCTAGATGAAATAAATGACTGCTTCTTGGAGCAGCTGGTTCATGAACCGACCAGAGGGGAAGCCATACTGGACCTAGTCCTTAGTGGAACGCCAGATCTGGTGCAAGAATTAAGGGTGTTGGGACCACTTGGCAATAGTGATCATAGTATGATCATGTTTGATTTAATTAGTGGAGGCCAGATAGTAAAGGAATCCACAGTACTACCTTTTAACTTTCAAAAGGGAGACTATGATAGAATGAGGAATATAGTTAGGAAAAAACTAAAAGGAGCGGTTCCAAAGGTTAAAGACTTACAGCAAGCTTGGGTGTTATTTAAAAATACTATCCTCGAAGCCCAGGCCAGCTGTATTACACGCATTAAGAAAAGTGGAAGAAAGTCCAAAAAACTGCCAGCATGGTTTAAAGGTGAGGTCAGAGAGGCTGTTGCTGCCAAAAAAGCAACCTTCAGGAAATGGAAAAAAGAGCCAAATGATGAAAACTGGAAACAGCACAAGCACTGGCAAGTTAAATGCAAAGCATTGATAAGGCAGGCAAAACGGGAATTTGAGAAGAAACTTGCTACGGAAGCAAAAACACAAAATAAAGACTTTTTCAAGTACATTCGTAGCAAAAGGCCTGTGAGAGAGTCAATTGGACCATTAGATGATAGAGGGGTAAAAGGGGCAGTAAGAGGAAACAAGGCTATAGCAGAGAGACTGAATGAATTCTTTGCTTCGGTCTTTACTGAGGAAGATGTAGGGATGTTACCCAAGACTGAAGTGGTATTTAAAGGTGATACTGCAGAGGAATTGAGAGAAATATCGCTACACCGGGAAGATATATTACAACTATTTGATAAACTGAATAGTAGCAAATCACCTGGACCGGATGGTATACATCCCAGAGTGTTGAAAGGACTGAAATATGAGATTGCAGACCTGCTATTGGTAATCTGTGAACTTTCATTAAAATCATCTGTAATACCTGAAGATTGGAGGGTCGCCAACATAACACCAATTTTTAAAAAGGGTTCCAGGGGTGACCCTGGAAATTACAGACCGGTGAGCCTGACGTCAGTACCAGGGAAAATGGTAGAAACCATCATAAAGAACAAAATTACACAGCATGTAGATAGTCATGGCCTAATGGGAGACAGCCAACATGGCTTTAGACAAGGAAGATCTTATCTTACTTATCTGATATGTTTTTTTGAAGGTGTGCATAAACAGGTAGACAAAGGTGAGTCGGTTGATATAGTGTATCTGGACTTAAAGAAAGCTTTTGACAAGGTCCCCCATCAGAGACTTTTGGTGAAGCTAAAAAGTCATGGGATAGGAGGCAGTGTACTATTGTGGATCGGGAACTGGTTAAAAGATAGAAAGCAGAGGGTAGGGCTAAATGGCCAATATTCCCAATGGAAAAAGGTGAATAGTGGAGTACCCCAGGGATCTGTACTGGGTCCGCTACTTTTTGACATATTCATAAATGACCTGGAAAAGGGAATAACTAGTGAGGTTATCAAATTTGCAGATGACACAAAACTGTTTAAAGTTGTTAAAACCCAAGAGGATTGTGGAAAACTGCAGGAGGATCTGGATAAATTGGAAGACTGGGCATCCAAATGGCAGATGAAATTTAATGTGGACAAGTGCAAAGTTATGCACCTAGGAAAGAACAACCCACACTATAGTTACACGATGCAAGGCTCCACATTAGAAACCACCACCCAGGAAAAAGATTTAGGAGTCATCGTGGATAACATGTTAAAACCCTCCGCCCAGTGTGCAGCGGTGGCCAAGAAAGCAAATAGAATGCTAGGTATCATAAGGAAAGGGATGGAGAATAAAACAAAGGATATTATAATGCCTTTGTATCGCTCCATGGTACGACCGCACCTTGAATATTGTGTGCAATTCTGGTCACTGTATCTTAAAAAGGACATAGCGTTATTAGAAAAAGTACAGAGAAGAGCCACCAAATTGGTGAAGGGGATGGAAGGCTACTCCTATGAAGAGAGGCTAAAAAGGTTAGGGCTCTTTAACCTGGAAAAGAGACGGCTGAGGGGAGATATGATAGAGGTCTATAAATTAATGAATGGAGTGGAACGGATAAACGTGGATCAATTGTTTACGCTATCAGAATATAGAAAGACTAGGGGACATGTAATGAAGCTACAGGGTAAACTATTTAAGACAAATAAGAGAAAATATTTTTTCACTCAACGTGTAATCAAACTCTGGAATCTGTTACCGGAGGATGTAGTAAGGGCTGTTAGTATAGCTGGGTTTAAAAAAGGTTTGGACAAGTTCCTGGAGGAAAGATCCATAAACCACTATTAAAAAGGGACCCAGGATATCAATGCTTGACCCAGTACAAGCATTGTGGAACCTGTGTCTTTTGGGGATATTGCTAAGTACGTATGACCTAGATTGGCCACTGTTGGAAACAGGATACTGGGCTTGATGGACCTCGGTCTGACCCAGTATGGCATGTCTTATGTTCTTATGGCATTGGGCACTTTGCATCAGATGATCACATGGTCTACTATGCTGGAAATGAAAGACAAAGAAGAAATGGTGTTGCATTTATAATAAAGAAGAAACTTGCAAGAACTGTAACGAAATACAATGCAGTCAGTGATCGCTTAATTTCTATTTGTCTACGAGGAATGCCTATCAACACAACTATAATTCAAGTATATGCCCCAACAACAGCTGCAGAAGCGGATGAAATTGAAGAGTTCTATGAACAAGTTCAAACTGAACTTGACAGAACATGCAAACAGGATATCCTGATAGTCATGGGTGACTGGAACGCAAAAGTTGGCAACAAAGAAGGCGGCAAAGGGGTTGGAAAATATGGACTTGGCAACAGAAATGAAGCTGGAGAAAGACTTATAGAATTCTGCAAGACCAACGATCTATTTATCTCAAACACCTTCTTCCAGCAACACAAGCAGCAACTGTATTCATGGACTTCACCCAATGGATTGTATAAAAATCAAATTGACTAAATCTGTGGAATTCAACGATGGAAAAGCTCTATAACCTCAACAAAGACAAAACCTGGAGCTGACTGTGGTAAAGATCATCAACTACTAGTATGCAAACTCAAGCTAAAGTTGAAAAAGAGCAAACCACTCATGTATGCAGCAAAATATGACCTTGAGAATATACCACTGGAATTTAAAGACTGCCTGCAAAATCGATTTGCTGCTTTAGATACAAATGACAGAGCTCCAGAAGAGTTATGGAATGACATCAAGAAGGTTGTGTTGGAAGAAAGCAAGAAGTCTCTTCAAAAGGTGAAAAAGCAAAAACGGCCAAAATGGATGACGGAAGAAACTCTGAAAATTGCCCAGAAACGCAGAGAAGCTAAAGCCAGAGGAGAATGAAAGACAATCTCAGAACCCAGCAGAGATTTCCAACGTGCAGCAAGACAGGACAAGGAAAAGTATTACAATGACACATGCAAGGAAATAGAAGCAGAAACTATTAGAGGAAGAACAAGATAGGCTTTCCTAAAGCTACGAGAATTAAAGAAAAAATCCCAGCCTCGAATTGGAATGTTATAAGATGTTTGTTTATTTTATTTATTTATTTAGACAGATTTGTATGCCACCTTATCTTTCAATCAAGGTGGTCACGTCACATTACAATTGGAGGGTTACATTTAACATTAGGGTACGTCTAAACATCTAAAAAGAAGATGCACATTCTAATATTCAGTGATATATCTGCTGCATTCGATGCAGTAAACCACAGAACCCTCATCAACAGGCTGTAATCCATAGGAATAACAGGAACCCCCCTAAACTGGTTCATATCCTATATAACGAACAGAATGCAACAAGTCCAATTCAATAAGGAGAAAGCGAAGCCGTTCCCCCAAACCCAGGGAATACCACAAGGCTCAGCATTGTCCTCCTTACTGTTCAACCTATACATAAAACCGGTCTGCACAATCTTTCAGAAGCACAATGTCACTTACCACATTTATGCAGACGACATTATGATTTACACCCAACTGGACTCGACCAATCCAAATTACAATCATCTAGAGGAATGCCTTAATGAAATGCAAACCTGGCTACACCAAAACAATATGTCCATAAACCACAAGAAAACAGAAGTAATGTGCATCTCCAAAAAAACAGATTTCAACCCTCCATCAATAATCACCATGAACAACACCTACAACATAAAGAATGAAATAAAATACCTAGGAGTAATACTCGACAAAAACCTAAGGTTGGAGAAACATCTTCGGATGCTTAACCGGGCAATATTCCATAAACTAAGGATCCTCCAACCTTTACGCAACATCATCGAACACTCTGATTTCAGAACAGTAACACAAGCACTCATAACACCCCACCTAGACTACTGTAACGCCATTCTCCAAGGGTTGCCAAAAAAAACCCTTAACATACTGCAATTTGCGCAAAACGTCACAGCCAGGATTATCATCACCGAACATATTACACCTATACTAATTGAGCTACACTGGCTTCCCACTACAGCCCGCATAAAATACAAACTATTAGTAACTGTATTCAAGCTGATACATAACGTAGCACCATCCCACCTCTCCAACCTCATCACCACACAACCCCCTAACAGAAGCAGAAGAACACAAAACTTAAACACCCTTCACGTCTCAACTAACATCCGAACTGTAAAGGTCTGCACAAGCAACAGAGCATTCACCTATACAGCACCCACCTTATGGAATCAGCTACCAAACGAACTAAGATTGAACAGTGACCTACCTATAGGACTTTAGAAGAAAACGAAAGACCCACCTTTTCCAGGATCATTACAACTTAACATAACCAATCCAGATTGAACATACCTCGCAACCCAACTGAACAAAAGTATTAAGAATCGATTTCTTTGTAACCAAAATGTTTATATTGCAACCACTGAAACAAAACTGTATATGGCACATACTATTTAAATACTATTTAGATAGCTTACACTGTATAAATGAAAACAAAACTTCAATATTCAGTCTGTATAAAAGCAAGCAAAACAGTATAAAATGTAAATATGTATAAATGCACAGGCAAGTACACCCCAGTGAAAATGTAAATTGTTGATTCCTGTCATATGTAACCAATGTTTGATGTGTAGAGTAAACCGCTTCTGATCGCTGGAAGTAGCGGTATACAAATGAAACCAAATAAACAAATAATAAATAAATAAACAGTTACTTAACAGCGTTTAGACAGTGCAATTGATGGTAACATTTAACATGAGGTTATTTAATAACGCGGTATGATAAGCTTGTGTATGTGGATATGATGGGTGAGTGCTTAGTTGGCGGCGGAGGTAGTATGTCGGTTTGGGTATGTGATGTTGCCTGGATGCTCATATGTTTCTATAAATAAAAATGTTTTGAGGTCTTTGCGGAAGTCTGTGAAGTCATCTAGTGCCCTCAGGTTCGTTGGGAGGGAGTTCCATAGTGTGGATGCCAGTAGTGATGGTGCTCTTTTTGATGTTTGTTTGGTTTTGTGGTAGCCTGCAGGTGTGCCGATCATGTTGTCGTTATTGGTTCTTCTTGGTCTGTTGCTGATATCTCTTGTTATAACGTTTTGGAGTACGTCTGCTGAGAGATGTCACAAGATGTTCAAGATTCTATGTTGAATGATGCTGAGAAGATCAAGAAAAGGTGGAAAGAATATATAGAACAGATCAGTTGTACATAGTGTATATAGTTACCCCTGTTAACCCAAGTTGTAAAACCTGTTATATGTAATGTACACCGCATGCTCTGTTGCTTTGTGCAATTGGTTATTAAATGTAAACCACGCTGATTTTAAAGAGTGCGGTATAGAAATAATATAAATAAAATAAATAGAGTTTTTATATGATAAAGATCAAGTGGACCAACAGCCATTTCAACTTGTACCTTATGATCCGGAACCATTGGTGATGAAAGAAGAAGTTGAAGCAGCATTGAAAGCCTTATCAAAGAACAAAGCACCTGGCATTGATGGCATTCCCATAGAAGTATTACAGCAATCTGATGTGCCAGCAAGATTCTACTGAAGAATATTCAAAAGATTCTACAACCATACCTGGAACAAGAACTACCTGAAGTGCAAGCAGGGTTCAGGAAAGGGCGAGGAACGAGAGACATCATTGCAGATTTGAGATGGATCCTTGAAAAGACTAAATAATACCAAAAGGATATCTATTTGTGCTTTATCGACTATAGCAAGGCTTTTGACTGTGTAAACCATGAGAAACTGGGCCACATTAAGAAGCATGGGTATACCAGAACATCTGATTGTTCTCTTGCACAATCTGTACATTGATCAAGAAGCAACAGTTTGAATGGAACAAGGAGAAACAGAATGGTTTAAAATAAGCAAAGGTGTAAGACAAGGCTGCATACTTTCCCCCTACCTGTTTAATTTATATGCAGAACAAATCATCAGAAAAGCAGGATTGTATGAAGACAACAGATGTGTGAAAATTGGAAGACTCATCAACAACCTTTGCTATGCTGATGATACCATATTATTGGCTGAAAGTGAAGATGACTTATTTATTTATTTTACTTCTCTTATATACCGCGCTATTACATATCAGTGTGGTTTACAATAAACAGAACAATATACTGTGCGGAGAGGCCACAGAGTATTTACATCGAACAGGGATTAAAACTTGGATTTAACTGGGGTAACATATCTACACATTATTTACAGTAATGCCTATGTTTTCGGGTTTGTGGCCTTAATCTATTCGGTATTGGCCAGTTTGGACCGGCTATCCTTTGACTTGTAGGGTATGTTGTTGGGATGTTCTGAGTGTTTGGTGTGATTATTCGTTGATTGGTTTCTATAGCTAGGTTCAGGGTAGTGTCTTAAGAACAAATAATGCTTGAGTGCCTTCCGGAATTGAGACAGGCTAGTAATGACTCGCATGTCTGCGGGGAGGGCATTCCAAGCTCTGGGTGCATAGATCGCGAAAGCCCTGTTGGAGGTTGCCTTTGTGCACGTAGTCATTTCCTTTGGGATCGCCAGTGTGTTCACTGTTGAGGATCTTCTGGTTCTGTTTGGGTGCATTCTGTGGATCATCATGTTAATGGATGTGGGGGGGGGGGTGATTGTTTAGGGCTTTGAAGGTCAAGACTAGGATCTTGTAGAGAAGTCTGGCCTGAATGGGCAGCCAGTGTAGGTTCTTCAAAATCGGAGTAATGTGGTTGGTTTGTGATATCCCGGCTAGCACTCTTGCTGCTGTGTTCATTGCAAGCTGGAGCGGGTGTAGAGTTGCCTGCGGAAGTCCGTATAGTATGACATTGGCGTAATCAAAGTGTGGGAGTACCAAGGCTTGGTAGATTGTTCGGAAATCACTAGGGTCCAGTAGTGTTCGTAGATGGCGAAGTGTCCGTATTTTGTAGTATATTGTTTTTACTGTGTTTTTTTATGTGTAATTTCATGTCCAGTCTCTGGTCCAGTGTGATCCCGAGGTAACGAATTGAGGATTTAGTTATCAGCTCTGCATTCTTGACTTTGAGCGATGGTGGGGGGGGGGGGGTGAATTCTTGATTCTTTGTGACAAAGAGGGCATCTGTCTTGTTGTGGTTGATCCGAAGGTTTTGCGTGTGTAGCCAGTCCGCGACAGCGTCAAAACATCTTATTATCGGGGAGAAGTCTGGCTGGTCAATTGCAAATGGCATATATAGGAGGATATCGTCTGCATATGCTAGACAGTGAACATTGAATGAGCGTATCAGAGTACATATGGGCTGCATGTAGATGTTAAACATTAGTGCCGATAGTGATGATCCTTAGGGTACACCTTGTTTCTGTAGGAATGGTTCTGAGGTTGCGGTACTGGTCCTTACGTGTTGCCACCTGTTGGACAAGTAGGATTTGCACCAACTTAGGGCGGTGCCTTTTCCTTAAGTCGTTCTACGAGAATCTGATGGCTCACAGAATCAAAGGCTGCTGTGATATCCATGAATATGAGGGCAAAGCCCTGTCAAACGTTATTGATTCCCGAGATTAATGTGTTGAAGAGGGTGGTGAGGAGGGTTTCCACACCGTGTGCTTCCCTGAATCCATGTTGGGATTGGTCCAGTGGGGCTTCGGTATCAGTGTGGTGTTGAATTTGTTGTTTTACTACCTTTTCGATTATTTTGGCAAGCAGAGGTATGCTTGATATCGGTCTATAGGATTCTACTTTTGATGGGTCCATCTTGTTGCTTTTCAGTAGCGGTTTAATGGATGTGTGTTTTAATTTTTGTGGAAAGGATCCCATTGTAAGTGATTGGTTCAGGATTTTTCCTATGAACTGGCTTAGTTCATAACGCATTTCTCTTATCCATTGTGCTGGGCAAGGGTCATTCGGTGCCGTGGAAGTGTTGATGGAGGCAATGGTGTCTTCTATCTCTTTGTCTGATATAGTGTTAAATTTGGATAGTATGGCTGGCAGTGTTGATTTGTGCTGGGGGACGCAACTTATGAGGTTTGTGCTCTTGTCAGTCAGGATCATCTTTGATTGCAGGTAATCCGAGTATGCCTGTGGGTAGAGCAAGTCTGGTTGGTCTGGTGTTGGTTCTTTTGCTAGTATCTTTACAATGTTAAATAAGTTGTGTGGCTTATTTATTGAGCGCTTCAGGAGGTTTGTATGAATTGCTTCCTTCTCTCTGCTATTTCATCGCAATGTATTTTTAGGTGTAGGTTATATACCTTGTGCGCTTCAGGGGAGCGTGATTGGCGCCATCATCTCTCGAGTTTGCACAGGTGGAGGAGCGAGGCACGGAGCTCTTTGGAGTTCCAAGCTGCATATTCTCGTTTCTTTGGCTTTTTGCGTGTTGTTGGGTGGTTAGAGTTGGAGTTGAGACTATTGTCCCAGTCATCAATCAATTCGTCCAGTCCAGGGGCTGAGTTGTCAAGGAGTGATAGGACTTCTTCAAGTACTTCTTCTTTGATAAAAGGTCTGAATCTTCTAGCAGGCATTTTCAGAGAGGCCATAGCTCTGTTAGTATTCTGGTTGTGCAGTTTGCTGGGCATATAGAATCTGATCAGACTGTGATCAGACCAAGTTACTGGTGTTATAGATAATGCCGTGATATGTGTGGACTCTAATGCCGATCTGAAACATTTGCTTCTCACAATCAAAGGACTTAGTCTCAAAATGGGACTGCACCTTAATGTAAAGAAGACAAAGATCATGACAGCTGGCAAAATCAACAGGTTCATCGTTGAAGGAGAAGAAATTGAAATTGTGAACAACTTTAACCTACTTGGATCAACTATCAATAAAGAAGCAACAAGCAGTCAAGAAATCCAATGACACATTGCTCTTGGCAGACTGGCTATGAAAGACCTAGACAAGATTCTCAAGAGCAGAGATGTCTCTCTCCATACAAAGATTCGACTTGTTCAAGCCATGGTATTTTCAATAACATTATATGGATGTGAAAGCTGGACAATGAAAAAGATAGACAGGAAGAAAATTGATGCCTTTGAATTATGGTGCTGGCGGCGAATACTGTGTATACCATGGACTGCCCGAAGAACAAACCAGTCTGTATTAGAGGAGATCAAACCTAAGCTTTCTTTAGAAGCTCAGATGACAAGACTTCGACTTTCATACTTTGGACACATCATGCGAAGAGAGAGATTATTAGAGAAAGACATCATGCTTGGCAAGATAGGTCAACGCAAAAGAGGAAGGCCAGCAATGAGATGAATCAATACAATAACAGCAGCTATGAGTACCAGTCTGTCAACAATGAGCCGCCTGACTGAAGACCGAACACAATTTAGGACAACTATCCAGAGGGTCGCCATGAGTCGACACCGACTCGACGGCAGTTAACAACAACATAATGTTTTTTAAGTTACTTTCCTCTGGCACACAAACATGTGCTGTTTAGAAACATAACGGCAGAAAAAGACCACATGGCCTATCTAAGTATCAACCACTACAACAGTCTTCTTTTTCCCTTTAGAGATCCTCTGTGTTTGTCCCATGCTTTTTTGAATTCAGATACTATCATCATCTCTACCACCTCCACTGGGAGACTATTCCATGCATCTACCACTCTCTTTCCGTAAAGAAATATCTTGGCATATTACTCCTGAGTCTGTCCCCTTTCACCCTCATCCTATGTCCCCTCGTAGCGCAGCTTGCTTTCCATAGATCTCTGACCTCAACTGTCAAGCACCTAGTACAAGATCAAGAAGACTTCTCACGGAAAACATGCTAGTCATACCTAGCGAATCCACAAATTGGTCCCAATCAACGATCAACAGGGCATTTAATTCTTTTGCCCCTAGATGTTGGAATGAACTCCCCCCAGATATTAGAGCAATACGAGATATTAAACAATTCAGAAAGGCTATCAAGCACTATTTATTCACGGAATACTTTCAGCCACCGTAACTTAGATCACCTGCAACAAACACCTCCAGTTCATAACAAAACCCCAAATGCACTAGAATTAAGCAATGTAGTTTGTATATACATTTCTAAATACGGATGTTTTTTGTTAATTTTATGTAAATAGTTAATGGAATTGTATTATAAATAGTGTATCCCTTTTTATCCAAGTTCTTAACCTGTTATCTGTAAACTCATACTTGTTTAAATGCACTGAGTTGTTTTGTTCCATGTAAACCGCGCTGATGCCGAATAGTGCAGTATAGAAGAGACTTTAAATAAATAAAATAAGCCTCTAACTCCTTACAAATTCTGGGTACATCGGTTGAAATTACTGAGGCCTCACAGCTTTGAGTCGGCTACCATGCAGAAATGTCTTCTGCAGGCTCTCAAGGAACAGATTGTGGCACTCTTAGCCATGCAGCAGGCTAGTGACTTAACGTTGGCTGCATTGACATCAGCGACCATTCAACCAGTCCTTGAGAGGCACACCTTGCCGATGGGAGAGGCATTGACATTGGCGCATCAAAGGATTCAGACACCAGTATCTGCCCAGCCAATATTGCTTTATAGCATTTCCGGGTCCGATGCACCCTCAAAATCCAGACTAACATTGGTGTATTGTCACTCTCAATCCCTTAGGGTCAGGAGAGAGATCCAGGCAGAGACTTAGAAGTACTGCCACTTCTTCTGAATCTGATTCAGAAGGCTGGGTAACTGAAGTTGAGTCCAAAAACTTGTCAGAGGCAAGTCCCCTCCTGAGGATATGACCTTCCAGATTTTGTCAGGGATATGGCCAAGGCCATACCGTTTTCTTTGGAGACTGAGAATGAGCCTAGGACAGAAAAGTTGGAGATCCTTCAGTACTCCGCCCTAAGGAAGTGGTGGCAGTGCCCATACACTGCATCCCTCATAGAGTGCAAATGAGAATGTGGGAGAATCCCCTCACTATACCTCCAGTTAGTAGAAGGCTTGTCTCCATGTATAGAGTTCAGAAGGCTACTTGATTTGAGAAGCTCCAGCTTCTGCACCATTTTTTGGCGGTCAATCCACCCTAAAGAGATCCTGAAGTTCCAAGACTCGCTCCTCAGTGCCTCCTGAAAGGGAGACTCTGACATTGGACTCTTTTTGGGAGAAGATATTTTCAGAATTCCATGCTTATGATCCACATGGTCTCTTACCAGCTCTACATGGTCATGTTTCTGAAGAACATCATGTGTGACCTTGCTGATCTGCCCCATATCTTCCTCTGGATAAATTGAAACAGTATAGTTCCCTAGTGGCTCATGGCAAGGACTGTTCGAAGTTCATGGTCTGGGCAACCTATGATATCTTTGAAACTGCATCAAGAGCTTCTGCTATAGGCATTGGTGCCCAGAGATTGTTCCAGATCCGAAGACTGGAGCCAGGTAAATCTGTGCAGGACAAGTTTGCTGATGTGCTATGCTGTGGAGAGAATCTCTTCGGAAAGCAGGTCAAATAGAAGGCTGGTTTCATTGAAAAGCAGCATGTAACCCTTTTTGAAATCTCTCAAGGTGCATGTCCGAACTGGCCTCCTATTGCAGGAGGTACCAAAGAGGGGGGGTCAGAAAAAGACTTGTTACTCTCATAGGCGTGGTATTTTCCTGGGTCCCAAACCTCCCAACCAAAGACTCCTCAACCACAGCCTTGGCAGGAGAAGCCTCAGTCTGCTCCTTAGCCAAAGCCTAGGGTGGGTTTTTGACTGGTCTCTTCAGAGCATAGCCACTCTACCAGTAACCACAATGGACAACTCTCCTGTCAGTGGAAGGCTTATTTTTTTTGCCCAAAGGTGGTCCCTTATAACCTCAGACACTTGGGTTCTGCAAATCGTCCAAAGCGGTTACAAATTACATCTATTTGACCTACCTCCAAATTGCCCACAGGATGCATCATGTCAACCCTCTGTATCAGAAAATGCTTGAGAGAAATCACTGCTCTCTTGGGAGATCTTGTGATCGAGCTCATGCCACAGATCAAAGAGTAAGCAAATATTAACAAATACAAATATTAATAAAAAATACATAAAACATTAAAATTAAAATAGGATAAAAAATTGAAAATTAAAAAGATAACATTAAGAACTAAATTTAAATAATACATTTAAAACAAATATAACTAAAATACAATAAAATGGACCAGACAAATATAAATAAGTAATAGTAAAACAATATAAAAAGAGGGAAACAAACATGCATAAAAACTGAATTACGGGCATTCAGTTAGAAGGAAATAATAACGGGAAGCCCACGAAGCAAAGCAAAAATATTGTTAAACAATAGCTAAGCTATCAAAACCATAGTGAATCATGGCAGAGCAGAGACATGTCCTGGAATCTAAGATCATGTGAAACTAAGATACGGAGGCACAAAACCCCCCAAAATATCATTAAAATGAAGGTGAGAGTGCAGGCAACAATAAAAATATAATATAAATGATATATAACCGTAAGAATTAAATAAACTGCATACTATTACTTATTTATATTTTTCTGGTCCATTTTGTTGTTTTTAGTTGTATTTGTATGCAGTTTATATTCTAATTTATATAATTATGTTTTTTTTAAGATTCAGTTTTTTCGCAGAGGTGATTACATACTGGATTTTAATATACGCTTTGTGTAGCTAGGTGCTAACTACCTTGAAAATTAACACACGTTTGTGTGCAATTGTAAGTATTATAATGTTTAATGTATATACCTTGTCTTTGTTCCTCCTCATCTCCTTCTCTGTCTTTGTTCTTAAAATGATCATTTGGGATTTTACTGTATATAATTTTGGTGTGCCCTTCCTTGCGTTTTAGATTGTTTTTATCATGTATGTTTTTAATGTATTATTTAAATTTAGTTCTTATCTTTTTAATTTTCAATTTTTTTTTATCCTATCTATTTTAATTTTAATGTTTTTAATGTATTTTTTGTTATTAATATTTTTATTTGTTAATATTTGCTTGCAGTTCCTAGCCCCCTGAGGAAGGCTTCGGCCGAACCGCGTCAGGGCTCTCTTTGATACAATAAAGCACTTGTGACCACCATCACCACTTGCTGTTTTGTGTTCTATTTGGCTTGTTGCGAGGGGTTTGCTTCTTGTGTGTTTTACAGATCAAAGAGGGCAATGATTTTATTCCAGGTATTTCATTACCCCCCCCCCCTTCTAAGAAAACAAGGGGATGTTCTCCCATCCTAGACCTCGGATCTGAACAGATATCTCGTCAAGGAAAAGTTCAAAATGATTTTTCTGGGCACCCTGCTTCCTTATCATCAAAATGGAGATTGGCTATACTCCCTAGATGCTTACCGCCACATACAGATACATACCACTCATAGGAAGTATCTCAGATTCGTCCTGAGGGGCCAACACTTTCAGTACTGGGTTTTGCACTTTGGCCTAACATTAGCTCCACATGTTTTTACAAAATGCCTCACAGTAGTAGCATCTTACGTCTGGATGCTGTGAGTGTTTCGTTCCCTAATTTGGACGATTGGCTGATCAAGAGTACCACTCTAAAAGGAGTTCAAGAATCAACGCGGTTGACCATTTGGATGCTGGAATTACTAGGTTTGTCATAAGTTACCTGAAATTCCATCTGTAGTCTACCCAACAATTGGAATTCATAGGAGCCCTGCTCGACACTACTTGGGCAAGAGTCTTCCCCCCACATGACTGACTCCACAGATTGAGTCTTCCGCACTAACGTTGTTAATTGAGTCAGCAGGTCACAGCTCGCAATATGTTAACTGTATTAGGGCATATGGCCTCTACAGTACACGTAACACCCTTGGCACATCTCCGTCTAAGACAGGCTCAGTGGACTGTGAAGACCCAGTGGACCCAGGCCACAGGTAGTCTCGGGGATCGTCTATATGTCACCAATCCACTAGTTCAGTCATTGGAATGGTGAACAATCCATCAAAATTTGCTTGAAGGTTTTTTTCAGCTTCTTCCACCCCAAAAGGTTTTGCCAACACTCATCCAAACTGGGTTGGGGAGATCATCTAGATGGGTTCCACACTCAGGGCGATTAGTCCTGCCAAGAAATTCTCCACCAGATCAACTCCTTGCAGTTGAGCCACAGCAAACACTCTAAAGGCTTTCAGTACAAGCATTGTTGAACCTGTATCTTTTGGGGAAACTGCTAGGTACGTATGACCTAGATTGGCCACTGTTGGAAACAGAATACTGGGCTTGATGGACCTTGGTCTGACCCAGTATGGCATATCTTATGTTCTTATGTAGAGGTGCACTGGCCAATCAAATTGTTTTCATTCAAACCGTGATCAGGTGACAATGTTTTTTTAAATCAACAAGCAGTTGCTTTGCCTAGACAGGGTGCGAAATAAAGACTAACACATGTTGGAATAGAGATAATCAGTTTATTTATAAAATATTTAAACAAATGGTAACTTGAAAGCAAGTAATTCACTTAATCCACATATGATTAGTTAAGCTGTACATACAAGTAATATAAAAGAAAACAATACATCACTGAAAGAGTTGTAAGCTTCATCTGATGCCAACACATTTGACTGAAAAAGCCCCAAATTCAGTCAGGCAGGAGAGACCCTCAATCGAGAAGACCCCCAGGCAGTGCACACGTTCACCCCGTGGGCGAGTTTTTCCTCTTCTGTTTGACTGTCAAGGGGCCTTGTTTCTTCATACCTTGTTGCAATAGCAACCAGTTATTTTCCATCATGTTGACACACACACGGAGAATAGGATCAGCTATCCATTAAACATAATCAAGACGCTGGCCAGGCACCTGAGAATGCTCAAGGGAGGCATCTCCCAGCCCATGGTTCAGAAACTCAGAACTCCATCGATAGATGACCTTCAATTTATTTTGTATACGATTGCTATGTGAACAGCTTTCCTTATCTCATGTACCAGTACCTCTTCGTACCAAGACTCCCTATCATAAGTTCCACATGATGTTTCCTATTGGAATAGTTATGCAAGATGTTTTTCACAAAATTGCACAGGAATCTTTCCTACAAAACTGAGGTTTAATTAACTCCTGGCTTGCTGCTGACACATGATCAGTACTCAACTTTAACTCACTCTCACCACAGCAGGGAGGAATGAGCTTGCACCTCCTGTGCTGGGAAGCAGTCAGGTTGTGGAAATTTTGCCATCACATGGGATGGACTTGAGAGTCACATACCTACCAGGCGAGCAAAACACTCTGGCAGACAGACTGAGTTTAGTCCTCCCAACCACATGAATGGACACTGGACAAGGGAGGTTGTGGCTTGCATCTTTCAGGAGTGGGGCACCTCCTTGATCTATTCATGACTCCTCAAAATGCCCAAGTGGATCAGTTCTGTTCCAGGGTAAGATCACATAGCAGATTAGCCTTGGATGCTTTCCTCCTGCATTGGGAGGAAGGTCTTCCGCATGCGTATCCTCCAATATCTCTCATTGCAAAGACCTGAAGCTCAAAATGATTGGAGGCATGATAATTCTTATTGCTCCTTACTGGCCTTGACAGTCTTGGTTTCCTCTCCTGCTACAGCTCTCCAGTCCAGGAACCACTCTGACTGGGCCAGGCACCCAACCTGATTTCGCAGAACGGAATGATGTTGCAGCTCAACATCAAGTCCTTGGCCCTCACAGCATGGTTGTTGAAAGGCTGATGTTATCAGAGCTCAACCTGCCGGATGGCATGACTGATGTCCTTTTGGCCTCCAGAAGGGCCTCCATGAGAAAATCTTATTCATGCAAGTGGAGGAGGTTTGCTGTCAAGTTGAGGACCATGCCCTAAATCCCTTTGCCTGTCCCACTCAAAAACTGCTCGAGTATCTTCTACACCTCTCAGAGTCTGTACTTAAGTCCAACTCAGTCAGGGCTCACCTCACTGGAATTGTAGCTTATCAAGAGAAGGGAAGTACATCTCTGCACAACCTTTAGTTATTTGCTTTATGTGGGAGTTGCTTCTCTGTCTCCCTACAAACCTCCTGCAGTGTCTTGGGACCTCGGTGTGGTTCTAGCACAGCTAATTAAAGCTCCCTTTGAGCCGCTTCATTCCTGCCACCTGAAGTTTTTGACCTGCAAGGTTTCGTTTTGGTGATGATTACTTCAGTATGCAGAGCGAGCGAGCTTCAGGCTCCTGTAGTTCATCCACTTTACACAAAATTCCATCATAATAGTGGTCCTCCATACGCATCATAAATTCCTTTCAAAATTGGTGTCTGATTTCCATCTTAATTGTTCTACCAATGTTTTTACCAAAACTTCATACCCACAAGAGAGAAGCTGCGTTGCACGTGTTGGACTGCAAATGAGCCTTAGCCTTCTATTTGGTTTACACAATCAAAAGTCTTGCTGTAGTCGATAAAACACATATAGTATCCTTTTGGTATTCTTTTTGTCTTTTCAAGGATCCATCTCACATCTGCGATGTTTCTCATTCTCGCCCTTTCCTGAACTCTGCTTAAACTTCAGGCAGTTCTCGTTCCAGGTATGGTTGTAGTCTCTGCTGAATAATCTTCTGTAGAATCTTGCTAGCATGTGGGATCAGAGCGATTGTGCGATTAATTTCCACAGTCGGTTGGATCGCCTTTCTTTAGTGTTTGTTTAAACAAATTTTTTCCAGACAGTTGGCCACGATGTCTTCAAATTTCCTGGCAAAGCCTTATAAGTATGGTAACAACGGCATCAGATTGCTGTAATACTTCAGTGGGAATGCCATCAGTGTCCGGTGCTTTGTTCTTGAAACCTAAAAATCACCAAACTGTCCCTAAGAACCAATTACTATTACTTTTTGTCGGAGTGTATCGAGGGAGGCTAGGCACTGAAGGCCAGCCACACCAGATGATGCATTCCCTTTTAATCAAAAAAAATTTTTTTTTCGTGAACACTTGTGCAAAGCAATGCAAACCACTAACTTTCAATGTCCCTCGAAAATCTGGATTAAACAATTCCTGTTGCGGCATCAAATGTAGACCACACGACGTGCACGTTTCGGGATTCTCATCCCTGTATCGAGTGCTGTTTCCATCCAATGCTTTAAATCGCCGTGTGGTCTACATTTGATGCCGCAACAGGAATTGTTTAATCCAGATTTTCGGGGAACATTGAAAGTTAAGTGGTTTGCATTGTTTTGCACAAGTGTTCACGAAAAAAACCATTTTTTGATTAAAAGGGAATGCATCGTCTGGTGTGGTTGGCTTTCAGTGCCTAGCCTCCCTCGATACACTCCGACAAAAAGTAATAGTAATTGATTCTTAGGGACAGTTTGGTGATTTTTACGTTTGATTGTTATTACCAGACAAGGGATTTTTTGCGATTGTTCTTTGATAAGGCCTTCAATGTTGCTTTGGCCTCTTCTTTCATCACCAATGGTTCGTGATCATAAAGTACTGGTTGAAATGGCTGTTGATTCACTTGATCATTATGGTATAATGACTCTTTATATTCTTTCCACCTTTTTTTGATCTTCTCAGCATCATTCATCATGGATCCTTGAACATCCTGTAGCATTCCAATTCAAGGCTGGAATTTTTTTTCTTTAACTCTCGTAGTTTAGGAAAGCAGATCTTGTTCTTCCTCTAATAGTTTCTGATTCTATTTCTTTTCATGCGTCATTGTAGTACTTCTTGTCTTGCTGCACGTTGGCAATCTCTAAGTTCTGCGATTGCCTCTTTCTTCTCTGGCTTTAGCTTCTCTGCGTTTCTGTGCAATTTTCTGAGTTTCTTTGGTCATCCATTTTGGCTGTCTTTTGTTTTCAGCTTTTGTAGATTTCTCACTTTCTTCCAACACAACCAACCACCTTGATGTCATCCCATAACTCTTCTGGAACTCTGTCATTTGTCATCTGTATCTAAAGCAACAAATCAATTTTGTAAGCAGTCTTTAAATTCCGGTGATATTCTCAAGATTATATTTTGCTGCATTCATGAATGGCTTGCTGTTTTCCAACTTTAGCTTGAATTTGCATACTAGTAGTTGGTGATCTGTACCAGTCAGCTCCAGGTTTTGGCTTTATTGATGTCATAGAGCTTTTCCATCGCTGACTTCCACAGATGTAGTCCATTTGATTTTTGTACAATCCATTGGCTGAATTCCATGTGTACAGTCGCCGCTTGTGTTACTGGAAGGTGTTTGAGATGAATAGATTATTGGTTTTGCAGAATTCTATCAGTCTTTCTTTCTGTTCACCAAGTCCATATTTTCCAACCACTTTACCGTCAACGTTTGCATTCCAGTCACCCATGACTATCAGGATATCCTATTTTGCATGTTCTGTCAGTTTCAGCTTGTACTTGTTCATAGAACTCATCAACTTCATCCTCTTCCGCAGCTGTTGTTGGGGGCATATACTTGAATTACAGTTGTGTTGATGGGCATTCCTCGTAGACTAATAGAAATTAAGTGTTCACTGATTGCATTGTATTTCATAGTAACATAGTACAGTCAAACCTTGGTTTTCGTATGCCCTAGTTTTCATATGATTTGATTTTCGTTGACTTTTTTCATCAAGATTTTGTCCCAGTTTTCGTACATTGTCCCAGTTTTCGTACATTGTCTCGTTTTTCGTACAGTTGAAAATGGAGCACCATCTTGTGGCCAGACGTGGGATTTTATTTATTTTGATTCTCTTGCTGATTGACTGTCTTCCATATGCCAAGAAGAGTCTTCAATAAAGGTAAAAGTGATGTTAAATGTTCATTTATCCATTTCATTAGTCATTTATATTTATTTCTCATTGTTTTCTGTATGTAAAAATATAGTTATCTATAAAATGTATTTTTTGTTAATATTTTGGGTGTCTGGAACAGATTAATTGGATTTACATTATTTCTTATGGGAAATATTGCTTCAGTTTTCATACATTCGGTTTCAGTCAGACTTTTTCGAACGGATTAATCATGAAAACCGAGGTTCCACTGTATTTCAGTTCTTGCAAGTTTCTTCTTAATTCTATATCCAACACCATTTCTTCTTTGTCTTTCATTTCCAGCATAGTAGACCATGTGATCATGAGATGCAAAGTGCCTGATGCCAGTCCAACAGATTGAGTTGTACACGTTCCATTTCATTCTTGACCACCTCCAACTTCCCTTAGTTCATGCTTCATACGTTTCATATCCCAATATGTAAGACATCTTTGCAGATTCTGACTCTCATTTCATGCGCAGCTACATCAGCAGTCAGATGTCCCGAGGGCTTTGATCCAACCACGTCATAAGTGCTGGCTTTACTCTGAAAAGTCTTCAATTTCTTCCCAGTAGCCAGTTGAGTGGGAGCACTATAGTGCAGTTTGTTTTGTTGTGACTATCTGTTGGGTTTTCGAGGCAGGATATTGAAGTAGATTGCTTTGCCTTTCTTCCGTGCAGGTAATTCTAGTGTTGTTGCTGTTGTCACAGAAATGTGATCCGCTGCCAATATCGTCCCATTCTGCTGTTGCCCAGATGGGTCATTTTGTCTTGGTTTGGCACCTCAGCTGAGACCTGTCCATCTTGGGAGATCCTGCCAATAGTTAAGCTACCGATAGCTTAGCCTTCAGCATCATTGATGCACACAAGCCCTGACAGCACGACAAGCTGCAAACCAACTGAGGGAGAGTAGATTGGTAGTGCTATAGAAGTGATAATGGCATAGAACTGTTAAACTTTCTCTATTTTTGGTGTTGCTATTATGGTGGCCACCTTTCTGGCTTTTTGAAGGCATTTTTCTGTTGTATATGTAGTTGTACTCTGTCATATTACCTTTTAAGTTTTGATGATCTGTATTGCAGCTCTTCACTTTAAATTGAATCGGGGTGTGACAAACCCCAGGCACCAGGTTGCTATGGTGACCAGAAATTTGAATCTGGCGCCTGGGATCATTTCCTGGAAGTAAGTCATCTGCATGTGGGGATCCTATCCTCTACTGGCAGAAGGGAAGGGGATGGCCACAGTCGCAGCAAAGGCCCTTTCTGTCTGCCCATAGGAGATTGGACCCCAGAGGGCAGAACAGGGGGGAAATTCTGTGATTGTGGCTTGCAGGCTGCCTGGCAGGGATCCCATCCACCGTGGGCAGGAGGAGAGTCACGATACTGCAAAACGCTTTCTGTCTGCCCACGGCAAAACAGGGGGTGAAATGCTGCATTGATGATTGGGGCCTACAAAAAAAAAGTTAGACAGGTGGAGGTGGGGAGTGAGGCAGTACGTTTTTTTTTTTAAGAGGAAGATGGGGGAATGGAAGGCAGGTGAGGGGGGAAGTGCATGGTTTTGGAGGTTAAAAAATGAATGCATGAGCACCCCTGGCCCCACAACAGCACATAAGCAACCCACCCCCTCACTACAGACTCTCACACATAGGCCCCCCACTTCCAGATGACAAAAATGCACCCCAGCTCCACACTACACACACACGTGCGCGCACACACACAAGCACCTCACCTCTGCACACCCCACATATAGACTCCTCAGCTCTGCAGCATACATACACATGCACCATATCTCTGAACCCCACTCACACAAAGGTACCCACCACCAAATTCCATGCACAGACAGGCACATCACCATTGCATCACACACACAGACGTTGCTATGTAAAGCTATAACAATTATCTAAAGATGACACACTGTGTAGGAACTCTGGTGCTGGTTTCACAAGACTTAAGAACATGAGACCTCGTGAGAGACAATGAAAGAGGGGGTGGCACACAAGAAGGTTACAAGCACTGGCTCCTGAATCCACATAAAATTTGTCAAGGCCTGAATTGTTCCATCATTGTGGGAATAACAAACTTCAAGATTGCTGCTTATTTTACATGAAAAATTAAAGTGGAAAACCTAGTAATCTTATAGAATTTTTTTCATACTCATCATATATGAAACAATGTAACATTATTTTTGTGTTTTGTTTTGGCTTTTATAAATAGTCATCTAAGTGCTTTTGTTTTTTCATTTTTATTTCTCTGTTCAGGAAATTAAGTGTGAAAGCTATTACAAACCCTCGATACTTGGATAATGTTGGAAATCCCGCTGTCAATGGACTATACGATTTGGCTTTAGGACCTGCTGACTTCAAAGAAGCGTGTTCTACCTGTGCACAGGATTTTAACAACTGCCCAGGGCACCTGGGACATATAGAACTTCCGCTGACTGTCTACAATCCTCTGTTTTTTGATGTAAGTATTGTATTTCTCTAACGTGGGGCAGGCATGAAACCTCAAGATCAGCTCGAACTTCCTCCATTGTGTAGCTCAAGCATGCTGAAAGCCAATCACACTGGGAAAGTTGGAACTGAGGTGTTTTTTTTCAGCAGCTGCAGCAAAGCAGAAAAATCCGAGAGACTGGATGAAGCTGAGAAGGAGGGAGGGTGGTTATGCGAGAGGGAGACGTTTTTTGCGCTTCACATTATTACCAGGCCGTGGTGTTATGTGGAGCAAAAAAGGAAGTTGTTTCAGGTTGAGCTGTAAAGGGTCAGTGGGAGGGGGGGAGAAGGTCACTATCTTTTGCTGGTACTGTGCAGTGGCACGTTGAGGACCTGTTTTATTAAGTTTTCTTTTTCCACAAAAATGGGAAAACAGTCTTAATAATTATAAGAAGGAATTTCAGTACACCGTTATTGGAGGGGGGGGGGGGGGGTGTGAGCACTGTGACCTAGGTCTCAATTGCTGGCCCCTAGATTCCAAGAATATTTGTCAAAGTTTGTGAAATATTATGGTCCATGGTTACAGTGCTGCTTAGGGATATTTCTGGTTGGGTTTCTCTTTGTTGCCACTTAAAATCGGATTTCTTCCAACATAGGATCTAAAGTTAATCTTATAGAAATGGCACATGATCAATACTCAAAATTTTAACTTCAAAAGGTCCTGCTTCTCTTTGAAACTGAAATTTAAAAAAAACATTTGTTACAGTAGAGTAAGTGCTCTAGGTTTGTTCCTCTTAAGGAAGAGGAAAACCATGTATGTTTTAGTTTTGTGTATATAAATAATAAAAGGCATTGACTGAAAAATGTACAAGTTCTGGAACACAGCCTGGCCAGTTTTTGTTTTGGGATAATACATCTAAATGGGTTTGTTTTGCACATACCATGACAGTAATGAACCTTGCGCCTTTGTCTGGATATGCCAAAAAATGATCTTCGCCTCTGATTAACTGCTAGTACTTGTCTCAACACTTGCATTCTACCAAAATGTGCCACATTCTGGCATTCAAAAGGTATATATAGGTAGGCAACTTATTAAGGTGCATTTGAAAACTCTTCAGGCTGGTGGTGGTGTCCAGTGCATATGGGACAACGTCTACATCTCTTAGCCATGTGTTTTGTTTTTTTTTTGTCTCTGAATGCATTGGTACTCGTGGATCTTCTTTCTTCACAACAGTGCAGAATAGTTGCTTGGTACTGACTCTTATATTAGTAATGCCATTTGGGGTTGGGTTCCCCTCCCCCTTCACCATAATGTCTGGTTTCTTTTATCAAACCTTTTACCAGTGGTAATGGAAATCTTTCAGATGACCAGAATTCATTCATTCGCCACACTTCTCTGAGTCATGATCACTGTGTTTTTCTGGTATCACGGTGGAACCATTGCAGTGTGTTCTTCCCAGGGAGTAAAGGACTAATTTTACTTCTTTCCAGTTGGAGCTGATGACAAGCATGCTATAGCGGTATTTATTATGTGAGAGTCAAAGATGTACAAAGTCTCACACAAGTTCTCACAGGACAGAACCAACTGTTTCCCAACTCAACCCAAATATCTTTATTTACAGTGTGAGAGAAATGCCTCCTGTTGGATATTTCCAAATGAGTTGTCAGATAAAACACAACTAGCTAAAATGGCATGGGAATGCTCTCCACGTTCTTCAGTTACATACCTGCGGTCCATAGTAGTTTTGAATTAGGCCTCAAATTTGGACAGTCAATAACAAGCTTCAAACTAAATGAAATCACTGCATGCTAGTATCTAAGCTATGATGATTCAAGACCCTGAGATTTCAGTTTCAGATTTTCAAGTGATAGGGATTGGGAACCCATCTGAGACTTTGGGAGTATAGAGGGAATGAAGGGGAGGATTGTATTTTTGGGTCAGGTATGCATTTTATCAATCATTGGTAAATTTAATTGTTGTCTTCTGTTTTGTTTTTTTTCCTTGTTTAGAAACTGTATGTTCTCCTTCGGGGTTCCTGTTTCAACTGCCACATGCTGACATGCTCTCGTGCTGTTATGCATTTGCTGCTGAGTCAACTGAAACTTCTAGAATCTGGAGACATTCAGTCAGTGTATGAACTGGAACTTGTGCTTCATCGGGTGTGTAGACCTCTCTGAATCTTAAACATAAAGGAGGACCTTGCTAAATTGGAAGACTGGAGTCCAAATGGCAGATGGAATTTTATATGAACAAGTGTAAAGTTACGCACTTAAGGAAGAACAACCTAAACTATGGTTATACAGTGCAAGGTTCTACATTAGGAACTACCACCCAGGAAAAGGATTTAGATGTCATTGCGGATAATACATTGAAACCCTCCGCCCAATGTGCAGCGGCAGCAAGAAAGCAAATAGAATGTTAGGAATCATAAGAAAAAAAATGGAGAATAAAACGAAGGATATTATAATGCCTTTGTATCATTTCATGATGTGACTGCACCTTGCATATTGTGTACAGTTCTGGTCACCGTTTCATAAAAAGGATATAGTGGAATTAGAAAAGGTACAGAGAAGAGCTACTAATCTCCAGAAACAAGCAGGACTGTAGTCTTAACATATGGGTATCGTTGGTACTGATGGAGCCTGCTTGGGAACACTCCCCAGCGTCCAACAGGAAAGCTTTTGGGAGCATCCCACAGTGCCTGCGTGCTGCCTTCCCGCCTTTCCCAACTATCCCTCTCCAGTTCTTCGTTTTCCGCGGAACTGACAGGTCGCACGTCCTGTCACCGCAGAAAAAAATCCCTTCTATT
Source organism: Ichthyophis bannanicus (assembly GCA_033557465.1). Lineage (NCBI taxonomy): Eukaryota > Metazoa > Chordata > Amphibia > Gymnophiona > Ichthyophiidae > Ichthyophis > Ichthyophis bannanicus. The sequence continues at coordinate 1,325,421,338 of CM066032.1, forward strand.
CTTCTTTTTTGTGGTCACGTCTGCCTTCCCTCGACGCTACACCGGTACCGCCGGTTCTAATTTCTTTTCTTCAAAAAGGAACCCAAAAACTTTCTTCTGGAGTCTTTCCAGTAATTTTCTCTTCAGGTGCCACGTGCCATTTTGGGCACTAGGCCCAACTTTTCCTTCAGAATGGAAAAATCCGCTTCGGGTTTTAAAAAGTGTTCTAAGTGTAGCGGTACCATCTCCGTCACCGACACCCATGAGTAGTGCCTCAAATGTTTAGGTCCTGACCACTCTATTTCAGAGTGTGTTGCCTGTGGGATGATGTCAAAAAGGGGCTGGCAGAACCGAGCTGCTAAACTTAGCACCCTTTTTCCCTCCGATGCAGCCTCCGTGGCATCGACATCTTCCAGGGCTTTGTCTTCCTCCCATGGATCTCAGGTAACTAAACATAAATCTAGCCGGTCCTCAAAGGGTAGATCTCCTTCTAGACAGCGAGATGCCTCTGGCGTTGCCCTTGATGGACTTTCACCGACAAAATTGCCCCGGCGGGAGGCTTCGGCTTCCAAAGCACTAATGGTGCTCCAGGATGTTCTTGAGGCTTCAACCTCGGCAGAACTACTGGTGCCATGCTCTGGGGTACCGGCTGCTTCATTTGGTACTGATACCCAAGCATTGGCAGCGCCGATAGACCAGAGATTCTTGGCTATTGAATGCAGTCTGGAGGCTCTTCTCACGGCCTCGATGCCCCTGAAACCGCTTCAGACAATTCAACTGGTACCGGCACCGACTGCATCGACATCGGCAGGTATTCTTCCGGGACAGAGTCATGCGTATCCATCCGGTATCGACAGGTTGGTACCGGTACCATGCCTGGCACTATCACCTGGATCGGAATACTTCGAATCCTCAGATAAGTCTGAAGACTCTGAAAGCTCTGCCGATACCAGAGTACTTCTTCCTGAGGATTCTTCTTCTCCTCAGCGTAGGATGTCACCACCAGAGGATATGTCCTTTCAGGATTTTATCCAAGATGTGGCTCGAGGTCTTTCCATCACAGTGGCTCCTGAAAAAAAGCCTAGGGCAAAGGAATTAAGAAATCCTGCAGTACACTAAAGCTCCCAAGGACGCAGCTACCTTACCTATTCATGAGATCTTGCATGCTAAGACTCAGCAGACTCAGCCTCCACAGGGGCTTTGACTCCTATCTAGAGAACTTTGCCTTCCTGGCCCTGAATGGCCCAGAACCCTCCACCATCCCAGGAAGGTTATGTCATTTTGCCCCCCAGATAGGGTCAGATAACAGCAGAAAATTGGACTCTGTGTATTGTAAGAGATGGGTACAAGTTTCATTTCTTCAACATGCACCCTCCTACAGTGGTAAGACAGTTCAATTCTCAGGCTTCTCTCAACACTCAGTTGAGTCAAGAGGTCAGTTTACTTCTTGCCCAGGGGGCAATAGAAGAGGTACCCATTTCCCAACACGGTACAGGGTTTTACTCCCCTTATTTCCTTATTCCAAAGAAAACAGGGGGACACAGACCCATTTTAGACCTCAGAGAACTGAACAGATTCCTGTTCAAAGAGAAATTCAAGATGATTTCTCTGGGAACTCTGCTGCCATACCTTCAGAGTCAGGATTGGCTTTGTTCTCTAGATCTCAAGGATGCATACACTCATGTTCTCATCCATCCAACTCACCGAAGGTTCCTTCGCTTCCTGTTTCAAGGAAGGCACTACCAATACAGGGTGCTTCCTTTTGGCCTGGCCTCAGCACCAAGGGTGTTTACGAAATGCATGGCTGTAGTGGCAACATTTCTTTGCACTCTAGGAATATTCATCTTCCCCTACTTAGACAACTGGCTCATTCGAGCCCCATCAGAGTCAGAGGCCAGAATTTCCCTATCTTGCACAATGCGTATCCTTCAGTATTTGGGCCTGGTCATAAACATCCCAAAATCCAGCCTAACTCCCACTCAATCTCTAGAGTTTATAGGAGCTCTGCTGGATACCAGAAAAGCAAGGGCCTATCTTCCACAGGCTCGCTGCCTTCGCATTGTGCAGCTGGCCTCCCAGGCAGTGTTAAAGACTCATCTCACTGCTCGGGAAATGTTGCAACTACTAGGCCACATGGCATCTACCGTGCACGTAGTTCCCTATGCTCGCCTCCATATGAGAGCAGCCCAATGGACTCTATCCACTCAGTGGACTCAAGCATCAGGCTGCCTATAAGACAAAATAGCAAACACGTCGCCTTATTTTGTCCCTACAATGGTGGCAGTCAACCCAAAACCTTTTGGTGCGGTCCCCTTTCCAGCAACCCCTACCCCAGGTCACTCTAACAACAGATGACTCACAAGTGGGTTGGGGAGCTCATCTGCAAGATCTCTCTACCCAAGGCACCTGGACTCCACAGGAGACCCGCTTACATATCAATCTCCTAGAACTCAGAGCAATCTTCCTTGCTCTAAAGTGTTCCATACACAGCTCAGCTACAAGACACTCCTAATTCAGACGGACAATCAAGTAGCTATGTTCTGTCTGAATAAGCAGGGAGGAACAGGCTCTCTGTCGCTTTGCAATGAAGCTTTGCGACTATGGGCCCTTGCCAGAGAGCATCAAATCATCTCCTGGAGGTGTATCTGCCAGGCATTCAAAACTCTTGGGCAGACAGACTCATTCGAGTTCTGCTTCCACATGAATGGTCTCTCCATGCAAACCAGGTAGCAAAAATTTTTCAAATTTGGGGAACTCCGGACATAGACCTCTTTGCAAGTCTGTTGAATGCCAAACTTCCCCGGTTCTGTTCCAGAATTAAGAACATAAGAACATAAGATATGCCATACTGGGTCAGACCAAGGTCCATCAAGCCCAGTATTCTGTTTCCAACAGTGGCCAATCTAGGTCTTATGTACCTAGCAGTTTCCCCAAGGGACACAGGTTCCACAATGCTTGTATTGGTTCAAGCATTGATATCCTGGGTCCCTTCTTAATAATGGTTTATGGACCTTTCCTCCAGGAACTTGTCCAAACCTTTTTTAAACCCAGCTACACTAACAGCCTTTACTACATCCTCCGGTAACAAATTCCAGAGTTTGATTACACGTTGAGTGAAGAAATATTTTCTTTTATTAGTGTTAAATAGTTTACCCTGTAGCTTCATTGCATGTCCCCTAGTCTTTCTATATTCTGATAAGGTAAACAATCGATCTATGTTTACCCGTTCCACTCCGGTCATTAATTTATAGACTTCTATCATATCTCCCCTCAGCCGTCTCTTTTCCAGGTTAAAGAGCCCTAACCTTTTAAGCCTTTCTTCATAGGAGTATCCTTCCATCCCCTTTACCATTTTGGTGGCTCTTCTCTGAACCTTTTCTAAAATCGCTATATCCTTTTTAAGATACGGCGACCAGAATTGCACACAATATTCAAGGTGCGGTCTCACCATGGAACGATACAGAGGCATTATAATATCTTTTGTTTTATTTTCCATTCCTTTCCTTATCATACCTAGCATTCTATTTGCTCTCTTGGCCGCCGCTGCACACTGGGCCGAGGGTTTTAACATGGTATCCACAATGACGCCTAAATCTTTTTCCTGGGTGGTGGTTCCTAATGTGGAACCTTGCATCGTGTAACCATAGTTTGGGTTGTTCTTCCCTAGGTGCATAACCTTGCACTTGTCCACATTAAATTTCATCTGCCATTTTGATGCCCAGTCTTCCAATTTATCAAGATCATCTTGCAGTTTTCCACAATCCTCTTGGGTTTTAACAACTTTAAATAGTTTTGTGTCATCTGCAAATGTGATAGCCTCACTCGTTATTCCACTTTCCAGGTCATTTATGAATATGTCAAAAAGCAGCGGACCCAGCACAGATCCCTGGGGTACACCACTATTCACCTTTCTCCATTGGGAAAATTGGCCATTTAGCCCTACCCTCTGCTTTTTATCTTTTAACCAGTTCCTGATCCACAGTAGTACACTGCCTCCTATCCCATGACTCTTTAGTTTTGCCAAAAGTCTCTGATGAGGGACCTTGTCAAAGGCTTTCTGAAAGTCCAGATACACAATATCAACCGACTCACCTTTGTCCACCTGATTATTCACTCCTTCAAAAAAACATAACAGATTAGTAAGACAAGATCTTCCTTGTCTAAAGCCATGTTGGCTGTCTCCCATTAGGTCAAAGCTCTACATGCTGAGTAATTTTATTCTTTATGATGGTTTCTACCATTTTTCCCGGTACTGATGTCAGGCTCACCGGTCTATAGTTTCCCGGATCACCCCTGGAACCCTTTTTAAAAACAATTCCGGCTCAGGGTTCTCAGGCCAGGGATGCTTTCCTCCTCCATTGGGGTCAGGACTTCCTATATGCCTTTCCACCCATTCCCCTAATTCCCAAGACCCTATTCAAGCTTCAGAGAGACAAAGGCCACATGATTCTCATAGCTCCACATTGGCCACGGCAGGTCTGGTACCCTCTGCTCCTGCATCTCTCTCAAGCTCCATCTCTGGAGTTAGGATCTGCTCCAGATCTCCTGTCTCAGGAGGACGGGATGTTGTGACATCCCAATCCCCACTCTCTGCATCTCAGGGCCTGGTTGCTGAGAATCTAGACCTTTATGGTCTTAACCTTTCTCAACAAGTAAGGGATGTCCTTTGTGTTTCCAGGAAACCTTCCACAAGACGCTCTTATGCTTTCAAGTGAAAAAGGTTTTCCATATGGTGTTCACAAAGGGATCTTCACCCCACTGCGATACCTCTGGAATCATTACTGGAGTATCTCCTGCATTTATCTAATGCAGGACTTAAGACTAACTCAGTGAGAGTCCATTTAAGTGCTATTTCAGCTTCTTTAAAGCCTTTAAATGGACAACCTATTTCCTCTCATCCTCTCATATAGAGATTTGAGGGGCCTTCTTCTAACTAAGCCTCCCATTAGGCCACCTCCAGTGGCGTGGGACCTGAATCTGGTTCTTGGGCAGCTCATGAAGCTTCCTTTTGAACCTTTAGCTACTACCGCCTTGAAATTCCTTTCCTGGAAAGTTATCTTTCTCATTGCAATCACATCAGCACGTCGCATCAGTGAATTGCAACCATTAGTTGCTGATCCTCCTTATACGAGGTTCCATCATGATAAGGTAGTCCTTAGGACTCATCCACACTTTATGCCAAAGGTGGTCTCACCTTTTCATTTAAACCAGGCGGTTTACGTGCCTGTATTTTTTCCAAGGCCTCATGCTTCAAATACAGAAAGGAATCTTCATACTTTGGACTGTAAAAGAGCACTTGCCTTTTACTTACAGAGGACACAGCAACATAGAAAGTCCTCCCAACTCTTTGTTGCTTTCTATCCTTCTCATTTGGGACTTCCAGTCTCCAAGAGAACATTGTCCAACTGGATTGCACAGTGTATTTCTTTTGCCTATCAGAGTAAGAACCTTTCTCTGGAAGGCCATGTCACGGCTCAGAATGTGAGAGCCATGGCAGCTTCAAAGACACAGAGTGTAGATGAGCCAATCTACGACATCTGTCGAGCAGCTACTTGGGCCTCGGTTCATACCTTCACAGCCCATTACTGCTTGGAGAAAGACTCCCGCCGGGATGCCTTGTTTGGTCAGGCTGTTCTTCAACACCTGTTCCATACTTAATCAACTCCTACCTACCTTTCCCGGTAGGATGCCAGAGATCCATGGGGGGAGGTGGAACCCTTTCAAAAGGGCACACAACTTCCTGGGTTTCTCCCTGGCATCTGTAGCTAGGGAGTCCCCATATGTGAAGACTACATTCCTGCTTGTTCCTGGAGATAGCATAGTTACCTGTAACAGATGATCTCCGGGAAGAGCAGCAATTTAATCTTCACAACCCACCCACTTCCCCTAGGAGTTGTATCTCTCTTTTCTTTTCTTTCCCTCTCTCTCTCTCTCTTTGTCTCAGCTTTAAAACTCAACTGGAGAGAGGCAGTTGGGAAAGGCGGGAAGGCAGCATTCAGGCACTGTGGGATGCTCCCATAAGCTTTTTAATTGGACGCTGGGGAGCGTTCCCGCGCAGGCTCCGTCGGTACCGACGATACCCATATGTGAAGACTAAATTCCTGCTGTTCCTGGAGATCACCTGTTACAGGTGAGTAACTATGCTTTCCTGCTGTTCCCGGAGATCACCTGTTACAGGTGAGTAACTATGCTAAATGGTAAAGGAGATGGAAGGATTGCCCCTGTGAGGAAAGGCTTAAAAGGTTAGGGCTCTTCGATGTCTGATGGGAGATATGATAGAGGTCTATAAATGAGTGAATAGAGTAGAATGGATAAACATAGATTGGTTGTTTATGCCTTCAAAAAGTAGGAAGATTAGGGGACACACATTGAAGCTACAATGTAGCCCATTTAAGACTAATTAGAGAAAATTATTTTTTCACTCAACGTGTAATGAAACTCTAGAATTCATTACTGGAGGATGTAGTAAAAGCTTTTAGGTGTGGACAGGTTCCTGGAGGAAAATTCCATAAACCATTATTAAGGAAGAGCAGGGAAATCCACTGCTTACCCCAAGATAAGCAATGTGGAATCTGTGCTCTTTTTGGGATCCTCATAGGTACTTGTTACCTGGACTGGCCACTTTTGGAAACAGGATAATGTACTTGATGGACCCTTGGTCTGAGCCAGTACAACATGGCACATCTTATGTTCTTACTATTTTAGGATAAATAGAGAGGGCAGCCCCTGGTGCCTTTGAAGTAAAGCAGCTCCAAATCTGTGAGCTGTTGTTCTCTAGTGGGATCCATTGGTAGAGTCAGAAAACCACTTGAGGTGAATTTTCCAAGAATCTAATTGGCTAACTTGGAAGTTAGCTGATTTAAAATTCTGCTTTTAAAAAATTGCCCTAGCTGACAAGTTAATTTTAACCACCTTAATTTACAAGATGGGAAAATTTAGCCAGACCAAAAAGAGGCAGCTCCAGAGATTCCCCAGGGCAGGCATACAGGTTTATTAATGTTTTTTCAGTGCTGTTGGCCAAGTTGAGCCGCTTAACCTTGGTCATATAGATAGTAGGGATGCAAGCTCAATTTGAAATCAGCAATAAGGCATGCTATTGAAAAAAATAAAATGAAATAAAACTTTTTTGGCATGCACATGTCTAATGAATAACAGATCTGTGAATATTTTGTTGGGCTATATTTAGGAGACATTTCAGCTGAAAAAATATCTTATGGTTTCTGCTAAAAATTCTGTTAAAAATAAAATAACTTTTTTTTCTTTCCTGCTCAGTAACTTTGTAAAAATTGTCCTGCAAGATTTTGGTAACGATTTAATGATGGATTTAACAAGTTTTGAAATTTTTGTGCAGAAATTCAAAGTTATTGTATTAGTGTGATGTATCTCAAAACAACATAATCAAAGGCAAAAATGAGTGCTTAACCTAATGATTACTTTTATATTTTCAGTTTCCTTTTTTTTCCTTTCTGCTCATTGTGGGTAACCAATTCCATCAGAGTCTTTGTTGGATTGTGATACCATGATCCTTTATTCGCAGCTACCCTAGGATATTTCACCTATTTTGTATCTTCTTTACAACTCATTTATACCAGTTATTGGCTGGGGACCAAGTGCTAATGTTTTAAATAACCCTGCAGCCTTTTAGTCGGCTACTAGGTATAATGCCATTGTTATTATATTGCTGGGACCTCACCCCATCTCCAGGGGTTAGGAATATTGCTTCCACAGCTTCTTTATCCCAGCTAACCTGAGAATGGAAAGCATGGTCCAAAAATTAAAATTAACCATTCTATCAGCAATTTCCAAACTGTGCTTCCTGGAGATTTAATGATGGCTCCTGAAGCACCACGTGGATCTTTTAACAAAAAAAGAGAGAAAACAAAAATATGGAGCAGGATAGGCATAAGTACATCATTAACGCTTTGTAAAAGTACCCATTTTATTTTGGGTTTTTATGCATACTGCAACAAGGTTGGTTCATGATTTTCTAGAACTTGATTATGGGCCCTAAATAACAAGGTTCAGGATTCTAGATCAGAGGTACAATAAACCCTACATTATTGTGTTTACTTTTAAACATTTTATTGTAAACTGAACTGGTCATCAACATGTTATCCAGTGTTCTTGCATTACCTCTTATAACATTTCCTTCTTTACATTGTGGGTTTTTTTTATTTGCAGTTTCTGGAAGGAAATTCAGATGCTTCTGGAAATGAGATTCAGGAAGAGCTGGATCATTACACTTGTGAATTATTACAGGATAACTTGGTAGCAGTTGAGCACTCGCATGTGAGTACAAATAAACCCAATCCCTGTTTTTTGACATGACATGTTGAATATTGAATAGATTTTTTTGTGTGTGTTTTTTATCTGTTTCTTATTTCCCTATTGCATGCAACTCATTGTGTCAACTTGAGGTGCTAGAAGGTAGCACAGGGCATAAGTTCTTTACACAGAGGTAATCTGAAATCAATTTATTAAAGAAAATAATAACTTCCAGCAGGGCTAGCCAGTATTACCTAATGCTTTAGGCAAACCTTCAGCCATTCACCCCTAATCGGAAGTGGCTGAAGCCAGATTTCAGTCTGAGGTGAGGGGTGAGATCTCTCCATCACTCAAAGCACCCAAAAGGGGGGAAGGTTCCCTCAGAGTTTAGGTAGGGGAGTGCGGAAAATTGAGGGACCCCTCACTCATAACTGACTAGACAATTGGCCCAAGAATCAAGAACTATCCACCAAAAGAAAGAGGTAAAAAACACCACAGTGACCTGGTGTAAGGAGAATAACTAATAGGACATTGTGATACCAGGCTAGAAACTATATCGCAATGATAGGGTAGATCACATTGGTGGAGAGGTTAAAAGGCATAGAGTCAAACAGGATAAAGGTTTTGCAGGAAACAAAATATACTTTAGAAATTCCAGGTAAAAAAGGGAATTGAGGGTGTACTACCACCTGCCTGGATAGAATGAACAGACAGAGACCTAGTCTTTTATTTAGTCTCCTGTTTAATTTTGTAGCAAGAGTATACATTTTAAGGTTACAGGGGCCTTTGCATACTGGGGCTGGTTCGTAGAAGTAAGATTTTAGTTTGAACTTTTCAGCAGCCATTGTTCTGTTTCAAGCCTGTTTCACAGGGTGTGGTTAATTGAATCATCCCTTCATCTTGACCAAATTGACTGATCCAGTTCTGCTCATCACAGCACCGAGGACTGCAAAAAGCTAAGCTTTCAGATTTTACAATTGCCTGTCTTTATTTTACTATAAATTTCAGCTTGGGCTATAAGTTTAGGATTATTCAGACTGCCTACATTCCTTGCATAGCCTTTAAATCAGATATCTGAGTGTTGCCCTCAGTTTATATAAGGTCTACGGGCCAGGGACACTTATGTTCCCACCCACCTTACCCCTCACTCCACCCACCCCAGGGTTGCATTGCCTATATAGTCGTCATGTACATTGACATCTGTCCTTCAATTAGGTGTTACACGCAGCTTTATTTCCTTTTCTTTTTCTCCTAGGACCACTTTATAACAGTCTTATTCAGCATGTTGTGTATTCAGTGCAATAAATGTGGTGCTTTCTTTCTCAGAAGAATCATTTGGAACCTAAGAGCCTGCTCTCTATGCCTCAAGTTAACTGCTATGCATAAAGAATTGACTCTACTAAGGGAAGAATTAGCTACAATTAAACACACCTTCTCAAAGGTACAAACTGAACAAAATCCACCAGCGCTTCCACAAAGAATCAAACAGCCCAGGAACAAATGGATCACAGTGGGCTCTGGTAGGTTGCGACCTGTAACACGGAGACACCCTCTACATCAAGAGATATCCTTGCATAAATAATGCCTTCTCTGCCTTGGATAATGAGGGTGCCCAATCCCTGGAAACTGCAGTGCCTTTACATGAGAGAGTCAATGCCCAACCTACTGATAATGCACCAAATATTAAGAAACGAATCACAAAACAGGAAACTACTATTACTTGGAGATTCCATCATCAGAAACACCAACTTGAGAACACATTTGAAAAGAGAACATGGTCAAATGCCTCCCAGGCTCTTCAGCCAGCAGAAATATGAACCAGATTGTTGGTATAGTTAGTGCAGAAAGTGAGCACTCCGAAATTGATGTTATTCACAAATGACCTGGCTAGAAACAGTGCCTCGGCAGTTCAAAGGGACTTCCAGACTCTGGGAGAGAAACTCAAGCCCATTGTTAACACTATAGCATTCTTAGAAGTTCTACCTGTTCTTGGTAAGGGGGCAGAAAGGCTGCATCGCATAAACAACTTTAATACATGGCTACAAACCTGGTGCAAACAAGAAGGATTTGGCTATATAGGCGACTGGGGAAACAGATGGACCAACAAGAGGCTATACTGTGCTGATGGACTACATCTCTCTGTCACAGGGAAAAGGATCCTAAGTGAAAAATTCAGTCAGCATGTGGACAGGCATTTAAACTAGGGAAAGGGAGTGACGGATGGAGAACAATAAGTTCAGGACGTCACTCTCAGCAAAAACATAATGACACTGGAAACAGCTAAACCTTTAAACCACACATCAATGGCAAGTGGGAAGAGGCATGTAGAGTAAAATCCATGCAAAATATAGGCAAGCCAGTCCACAAATGCTGGAAAGCAATGAGCACAAATGATAGAAGCCTAGCCAACAAAGTTCCTGACCTGGAAGCCCTATTGGTGGAAATGGACTTGGACATTGTGGCCATTACAGAAACACGGTTTAATGAGTCGCATGACTGGGATATAGCCATAGCTGGCTATAATCTATTTAGAAGAGAGAGAGAGGGTAGCAAAGGAGGAGTAGCCCTATATGTCAAAAGCAGTATTAAAGCTGTTGAAATGCAGGGGACGTGGGGAAAAGAAGCGCTGTGGATTGTGTTGGAAAGAGGAGATGGCACTATCCATACTGGTGTAGTCTACAGGCCTCCAATTCAAACCGAAGAAATAGATAGCGAATTAATTATTGATATTGCAAAGATAGCCATGAAGGGGGAAGTGATCATATTGGGCAACTTTAATTTACCTGATGTGGACTGGAGGATTCCTTCTGCAAATCTGGAAAGAAGTAAAAAAAATTGTGGATGCTTTCCAAGATGTATTAGTAAGACAAATGGTGATGGAACCGACCAGGGAAGGCTCGATGTTGGATTTAGTACTTGCCAACGGAGATAGCGTGTCGAATATCTGGGTGAGTGCCCATAAAAGAGGCAACAGATAAATATGTAAGGAAAGTAAAGAAAAACAAGAGGAGAAGGAAACCTATTTGGTTCTCCAAAGAAGGCAAAAAATACAGCTTTCACAAAATTCAGAAGTTTGCAAGTGGAGGAACAAAGAAAAGAATACAGGATAAAACTAAAAGAGACAAAAAGAGAAATAAGGATAGCGAAATCAAAGACAGAAGAAAGGGTGGCAAAAGATGTGAAGTGTGGCGACAAAATCTTTTTCAGGTATATTAGGGAGAGGAGGAAAATCAGAGGTGGAATTGCAGGTCTCAAAAGTGACGAGAGCGGATTTGTGGAAAGTGACATTGAAAAAACGAACATGCTAAACAAATAATTTTGCTCTGTTTTTACTAAAGAAAATCCTGGAGAAGGACCCCCTGTGATTGACAAATATACAAATGGCAATGGAGTAGCTAGCACATCCTTAACAGAAGATTGTTAGAACAGCTTGCAAAGCTGAAGGTGGACAAGGCCATGGGACCGGATGGGATACATCCCAGGATACTGAAAGAGCTCAGAGAGGTTCTAGCAGGGTCTTTAAAGGATGTTTTTAATAGATCCTTTGAGACAGGAGAAGTTCCACAGGACTACATGGACAGAGCAGGGATTACATTCATTACTCTGTTTCATGATTCTTTCTCACGCATTGATATGATCTGGGTGAGCAAAACCCTAATTGGGAAAATGACTCGATGCCAAATACAAGGTAGGGTCTGGTCAGATCATGTACCCTTCTGGGGGGAAATACAAGTAGAGGGAGAGAAATGGAGCGGAACCTGGTAGAAACTTAATGAAGCTCTATTAGAAGACCCAGAGATAGTGGAGAGTGTGATTCAGGTGATCAGAGATTTTTTTTTAGAGCAAAATGATGGTGGCCAATGTTCTTTAGGGATAGTGTAAGATTGCTTAAAAGCAGTTATACAAGAGAAACTTATTTCTATAGGGGCCTATAAGAAGAAATTGAAAATTCAGAAAGAGAGGAGGAACTAAGGACCCATCTGGCAGAATTAGAAGTATGGCAAAACGGGGGAACGTCTCCAAACAAGACTTTAGGAAAACTGCAGGAGACCCGGAGGACCCTCTGAGTTGCAACTGGAGGAAGTTGAGCGTAATTTAGAAAGATTGCATTGAATACAGTAAAGCCAGTTGTCTGTGTTGGCACAACGTTTTAAGATGACGACAAGCTAGGAATTATGTAACAAAAATATGGGATGTTCATGGGAAGGAATTACGAGGGGAGGAACAATTAAGGGAAAAATTCCATGAATTCTTCAAGGAACTCTATACTCCGGAGAAAGAGGCCCCAATGACAGATGTAGTTGCGTTTTTACAGACGATAAACTTACCCTCCCTTACTGAACAAGAAGGGGCTACCTTGTCCAATCCCATTAAAACACAAGAGGTTTGATTTACCAACCAGCTTTATAAACAATGTAGTAAGGTGTGGTGGTTTGGGATCTAGACTCATCTTTATAATATTATTGCAGGGGAAGGTGGACTAGCGGAGTCTGTGAGCATGGCTGGTATAACAGTTCTCCCCAAAGATGGGAAGGACCCGACTCACTGCTGGTTGTATTGTCCCATATCATTGCTAGGGGCAGATCTTAAGATCTTTACCCAGATACTGGCAAACAGATTGGTGACTTATCTCCTGAAGCTTATGCATCCAGATTAATCTGGGTTTGTGAAGGGTAGACAAGCATCAGATAACATTAGGAAGGTGCTTTTTCTGCTGTGATCTTGGGCGACAGATGAAGGAGGATCTTGTGCTATTAGCAGTTGATGCAGAAAAAGCATTTGATTGCATCTATTGGCCCTTTCTGTTTGGTACATTGGAAAAGGTGGGTGTGAGAGGGACCTTTCTACAATGGGTTAAAGCACTGTACTAAGAACCAAAAGCAAGGGTGTGAGTAAATGGTCAATATTCTGAACCATTCATACTTAAACGAGGGACAAGACAGGGCTGCCTGCTGTCCCTCTTACTTTTTGAACTAGCAATGGAACCTCTGGCACAGGCAATATGGTCACATGGAGCGATTAAAGGTATGCGAGTGGGTCAGCAAGATCTCCTTATTTGCTGATGATTTTCTTTTTACAGTGGTGGACCCAACCAATTTCTTCTTGGAACTGAGGAAGGTATTGTATGGTCAAGTTGCTGGTTTTAAGATGGATGCAACCTAAGTCCGAAATACTCAATATTACTTTGGGGAGGGAGCGATGGTCCCAAGTAAAAGCTAGATTCCCTTTCATGAGACCAAAAAACAGTATAAAATATTTGGGAGTACACCTTACAAATTGCTGGGAGTTCCTCCTTTGAGGCGAACTACCCACCCTTGTGGTCCAGAATTCAGAAGGCCTAGATAAGTGGCAAGGCCTGACTATTTCCTGGTTTGGACGAATAGCTGCAGTTAAAATGGTGATTCTGCCTTGATTCTTATACTTGTTCACGACTTTGTCAGTGGGGGTCCCGCGAGGTTTCCTTCAAAATATTCAACGTATCATGTGAGGGTTATTTGGAATAATAAAAGATCTAGAGTAGCACAACGTATTTTGTACTGTAGTATGGGCATGATTTGTTCATTTTTGGCAGTTCCTGTGATTCGTGCTGTGGTATTCTGTACCAGTTGGAGTGGGTGGATGGTCTGCTTGGGGAGATCTTGGTATAGTGAATTTCCGTAGTCCAAGATTGGGGTAATAATGGTTTGGCACACTGTATGGAAATGGTCCTAACTAAGGACTGGTTTGAGTCTCCTAATGAGCTTTAATCAATGGTAGGCTTTTTCCACAATTTTGTTAATTTGCGTTTGTAGGTTGAAATTCTTGTCCAGGGTGATTCCCAGGTATTTTACTTCATCCTTTAGTGTTGTTGTTTTGTGAAGGATGTTGATTGTTTGTGGTGGATTGAATGTGGGGTGTCTAGAGATGAACAGCACCTCTGTCTTTTCGAAGTTGACCATCAGGTTATTGTTGGTGAGCCGGTTGTTTATGTCTTTAAGGCATTTGGTTATAGGGATTAGGTCGGGCGCAAGCAGGTCTGTTGGGGCATAAACCATGATATCATCAGCATGTATGTGGTAATGTATCTTGTGTTTAATAATGATGCATAATTGTATTGGAAAATGTTTTTAATAAAATATTAATGAGAAAAAAAATGAGAAAAATGCGAACATATCTGTGGCCATGTTTTTTATTTAGACTTCATTTTCCTGAGTGTGACTTTCTTTCATCAGGTGAAAAATGTCTGCGAGTGCAGAAGTAGACTAATCGGAGAATTCTGGAAGTCTCACATGAAGGCAAAGAGATGTCCAAGCTGCAAGTAGGTAACTTTCTGTTCTCTTGTGCTCCCCAGCAGTTAGTACTGACAAACACTGGTGGTTGGGGACATGTAACTGGGCAACTGCATTAGCATGGGGGGGAAAAAAAAGATAAATGGAGTGAGGACTGTGGTAGCATAGTGAGTTGCCATTGAGGCATACTGGACCCATGAGCAGTCTCTCTCCCTCCCTCCCTTTCTTCCTTCCTGCAATGCACGTACTCTAGTAATGGGTAGTTGCTTTGATTCTGTCAGTTAGCTGTATTAAGCAGTGTGAAGGGCCAAACTGACACTAGATCGGCAGGGCCCTGTGAATGTTACTTTTCCAGGTTGGATTACATGAGAAGAATCATTTGGAACCTAAGAGCTTGCCCTATATGCTTCAAGTTAGCTGCTGTGCATAAAGAATTGACTCTACTAAGGGAAGAACTAGCTGCAGGGAAATGCATCTCTTCTAGGTACAAACTGAACAAAATCCATCACCGTTCTCACGAAGAATCAAACAGCCCAGAACAAATGGATCACAGTGAGCTCTGTTGCGACCTGTAATGCAGAGACATCGTATATATCAAGAGATATCCCTGCATAATGCCTTCTCTGCCTTGGATAATGAGGATGCCCAATCCGTGGAAACTGAAGGGCCCTTAAATGAGAATCAATGCCCAATCTACTGATAATGCACCAAATATGAAGAAAAAAATCACAAAACAGTAAACTACTACTACCACTTGGAGATTCCATCATTAGAGGCACCAACTTGGGAGCACAGTTCAAAGCAGAGAAGCTGGTCAAATACCTCCCAGGCTCTTCAGCCAGCAGGAATACAAACCAAATTGTTGGAATAGTTAGTGCAGAAAGTGAGCACTCCAAAATTGATGTTGTCATCCATTTGTGTACTAACGACCTGGCTAGAAACAGTGCCTCTACATTTCAAAGGGACTTCCAGATTCTAGGAGAGAAACTCAAGCCCATTGCTAACACTTTAGCATCTCAGAAGTTCTACCTGTTCTTGGTAAGGGGGCAGAAAGGCTGCATCCCATAAACAACTTTCTAGAGCCATGTATTAAAGTTGTTTTTGCAATGCAGCCTTTCTGCCCCCTTACCAAGAACAGGTAGAACCTCTGAGAATGCTACAGTGTTAACAATGGACTTGAGTTTCTCTCCTAGAGTTTGCAAACAAGAAGGATTCAGATGTATAGGCAACTGGGGAAACAGATGGATCAACAATAGGCTATACTGTGCTGATGGACTACATCTCTCCGTTGCAGGGAAAAGGATCCTGAGTGAAGAATTCAGGCAGTATGTGGACAGGCATTTAAACTAGAGAAAGGGGGTGATGGATGGGGAAGGACAAGTTCAGGATGTCACTCCCGGCAAAAGCAGAATAACATTAGAAACAGCCACACTTTTAAACCACACATCAGTGACGAGTGGGAAGAGGTGTGTAGAACAGAATCAATGCAAAATACAGGCAAGCCAGTTAACAAATGCTGGAAAGTAATGAGCACAAATGCTTGAAGCTTAGCCAACAAAGTTCCTGACCTGGAAGCCCTAATGGTTGAAATGGACTTGGACATTGTGGCCATTACAGAAACATGGTTTAATGAATCGCATGAATGGGATATAGTGTCATGAAGCTGAAGCTACTGAGAGTGCAGACTTAGAAAAAAACCCTGTCTTTCACAGAGCTGTTGATGTGCAGAGGATGCAATTACCTTGCAGCCCAGCTAGAGGGAGCAGGAGCAAAACTACTGAGGCTGAGTTAACACACCCAGCCACTGATTATGTAAGAGCTAATCAGCTGCACCTGACGACAAGCCTGGGAAACTCAAAGGTAGAATGCCTTTATAAGAGAGAGGCAGTTCAGAGGAAGGCAGGCCAGCAGGAGGAACCAGTCCAGAGGGAACCGGTCCAGAGGGAAGCAGTCGGGAGGAAAGCAGTCCAGAGAGGGACAGTCCAGAGAGAGACTGCCAGGAGAAGCACTACAGACGGAAGGAGTGACACCTCCAGCCCAAGCAGCGTAGCTGAATCAAGCAGAACGCCCAGAACAGTAAGTGCTGGAAAAGGAGCAGAGAAAGTCAGAAAGAAAGACAGCTCGAGGAGAGTCAGTCTGGAGAGAGACTCGGTAGCAGAGGACCACAGAGGCAAAGAGCTTGGGAGGAGAAAGCCATGCTTTGAGAGAGGCCTACGCTCACCGGAGGAGTCTGAATCAGGATTAAGAGGTACAAGAGGGAAAGGTTCTGATAGCAGAGCTACCTTTACCCAGAAGCAAGGAAATCCGGATTCCTTACCAGGTTTTCCTAAACTACAGAAGGGGCAAGCACTGCTCAGAAGGTTCCAAGAGAGAGCCTGTTTCCAGAGAGAGGTGCCTCAGAGAGAAAGCTCCAGTTATACCGGCTACAGAAGGAAGCCCAGGTATGGTGCCACTTCATTTATAAAAGAAAGTTTATCTCCTAGAAGCTCTGCTGAAACAGATGCTCAGTGCAGGAGAAAAGGAAACAAGTCAGAGCTTTACAAACCAGTATTTAAGGGCAGAAGAACAGGCCATGTTCGTTTGGGAGCCTTAGAACAGCCCTATTGGAAATAAGCAAACAGAGACAGAGTCTGGGAAAGTATAGCAGCAAGGGAGACATCCGATTCAGAGGGCGAGGCCAGTGACCCAGAGTCCATGGAAATAGACCTAGAGAATCCTATTCCCATGCCTCCAGATGAATTTATGGATTGTACCTTGTGTATTGCTAGCAGCCTTGAGTCATTAACAGAACTGTGAATTGAACAGACCTTTTTGCTTTGAGAATGCTCATGTTTTGTGCTAAGTGCCAGAGAACTGTTTTGCTTATTTTAGTTGCTCTGAAGTAAAAGAATCTTTTAGTTAATCTCTCCAATCAACTGTGAAGCTTGTAACAGTTTTTCTTCTTGCTTATGTTTGGTGGAACCCTGAAAGAAAGGACCTTCTTTATTTCTGTGCCTTACTGAGCCTTTGCGTTAAAGGGGAAATAAAAGCCTTAATACCCTCTATTTGGCTTATACAATTTGTTCATACAAAGAGCCTGACTACAAAGACCAACCTGCACTTGGCCTTAAAGAGCCCTTTCCTCCTTGAAACAATAAAAATGCTCAGCCTACCCTTACAGCCACTGGCTGACGACAATAGCCATAGCTGGTTATAATCTAGTCAGAAGAGATAGAGAAGATGGAAAAGAAGGAGGAGTAGCCCTATATGTCAAAAGCAATATTAAAGATAAACAAAAAAACCTTCTGGTCAGGGCAAATCAATAACCAATATGTATAGAGCACCCAACCTTTTTTCAGTGACCTCACAAACTTTTTTCTTTTTGTCGGAGCTAGCCGTAGGAAGGTCGGAAGAGAAACCGACCCACACCAAGCGAGTAGCTACTTTTATTATTATAGGTTCTTCACCAAAATAAAGTTAAAGTTCATTTAACCATAAAGTAGTCAAAAGACTTATCTCAGTCCAGAAATGCCAGTTATGATAGATACACGACGCGCACGTTTCGGGCACTCTAGCCCTGTTTCAAGTGCAATAACTAGGATTCCTCAATCTTCAAATACCATCCTCTAAACGCCGTCGATGCAGCTAAGGTCATTATTACAATGGCTGATGAATCACTTTTAAAATAAAAGAACCGACCAATCAGTATCGGGAAAACCCCCACATGATGGGGAACCCCTGATCTGATTGGTTTTCAAAAGTTATGACGACATCATCATCTTATGCTCTTCAAAACACCTGGTATCATCCTTCCGAAATAGGGACATATCATTATTATGTCATTCCCGATGGTCACATAGAATTTATTTATTTATTTTATTTAGTATACATTTGTATACCGCTACTTCCAGCGATCAGCAGCGGGTTTTTTTTTTTTTTTTTGTAACTTAAATAAGACTCTGCCAGTCTATTTCCTTGTTCAAACCTCCTGGCTCCATTGTTTCAAGACGAAAAATCCATCGTTGTTCTATGTATTGCAAACGTTCTTCCCGCTGTCCTCCCCGAGGATTAGCTGGCACATGATCAATAATTGACCATTGAAGCTGGTCAAAAGTATGAGAATATTCTATACAATGAGAGACCATGGGTGCAGAAAGTACCGCACACCGATGACGAGAGGCATGTTCAGTTAGACGACTTTTCATAGAACGAGTAGTTCTACCTATATAGAGAAGGGAACATGGACATAGAATAAAATATACTACATAAGGAGTAACACATGTAGTATCCCATCGACGTCGATAGACTTGATGCGTAGTTGGATGACTCCATTCAATACCGGTAAGTGTGGATACACAATATTTACATTGTTGGCATGCTGAGTGGCCAAAATTAGTTTCAGAATAGGAACAACGGTCTTCCTAAGCAATATTAAAGCTACTGAAATGCAGGGGATGTGGAAAAGGAGAAACACTATGGATTGTGTTGGAAAGAGGAGATGGCACTGTCATCCATATTGGTGTGGTCTACAGGCCTTTGACTTAAACTGAAGAAATAGCGAATTGATTTTAGATATTGCAAAGATAGCCACAAAGGGGGAAGTGATCATATTAGGTGACTTTAATCTGCCTGATGTAGATTGGAGTATTCCTTCTGCAAATCTGGAAAGAAGTAAAAAAAAAAAAAAATTGTGGATGCCTTCTAAGATGCGTTACTTAGACAAATGGTGATGAAACCGACCAGGGAAAGCTTGATGTTGGATTTAGTGCTCACCAATAGCGAGAGCATGCCGAATGTCTGAATGGGTGCCCCTGTGAGCAGCAGCGATCATCATATTGTGTGGTTTGAGATAAAAGCCAAGGTGCAGTCTAATCATAGCAAGCTCAAAGTCCTAGACTTCAAAAACACTGACTTCAGTAAAATGGCCAAGTACCTGAAGGAGGAGTTGGCAGGGTGGGAGTGGATAAGGGAAGTGGAATTGCAATGGGCTAAACTGAAGGTGGTAATAAAAGGGGCAACAGATAAATATGTAAGGAAAATAAATAAAAACAAGAGGAGAAGGAAACCTATTTGGTTCTTCAAAGAAGTGGCTGCTCAAATAAATGCAAAAAACACAGTTTTCACAAAATTAAAAAGTTTGCAAACGGAGGAACACAGAAAGGAATACAGGATCAAACTAAAAGAGACAAAAAGAGAAGTAAAGAAAGCAAAATCAAAGGCGTAGGAAAAGATGGCTAAAGATGTGAAATATGGCGACAAAACTTTCTTCAGGTATATTTGGGAGAGGAGGAAAATCAGAGGTGGAATTGCAGGACTCAGAAGTGCTGGAAACAGACTCGTGGAAAGTAACATTGAAAAAGCAAAATTGCTAAACAAATACTTCTGCTCTGTTTTTGCTAAAGAAAATCCTGGAGAAGGACCACCTGTGACTCCCAAATATAAAAATGGGAATGGCGTAGATACCACACCATTCACAGAAGATGATGTGTTAGAACAATCTGCAAAACTGAAAGTGGACAAGGCCATGGGACTGGATGGGATACATCCCAGGATACTGAAAGAGCTCAGAGAGGTTCTTGCAGGGCCGTTAAGGGATGTTTTTAACAGATCCTTGGAGACAGGAGAAGTTCCTCAGGACTGGAGAAGGGCTGATGTGGTACCTCTTCACAAATGTAATAGGGAAAAAGTGACAAACTACAGGCCCATGAGCCTTACCTTGGTGGCGGGAAAAGTAATGGAGGTGCTCCTGAAAGAGCAAATAGTGGACTTTATCAAAACCAACAGGTTGCATGATCCGAGGCAATATGGTTTTACCAAAGGATGATCTTGCTAAACAAATCTGATTGAGTTCTTTGATTGGGTGACCAAAGAACTAGATCAGGGGCATGCCATGGATGTTATCTACCTGGATTTCAGCAAAACCTTTGATACTGTTCCTCATAGGAGGCTTATCAATAAACTCAGTAGCTTGGGGATGGGTCCCAAGATGATGAACTGGATCAGAAATTGGTTGACTGACAAGACAAGAGAAGGTGATGGTAAACGGAAATCACTCGAATGAAAAGAGGGTGATTAGTGGTGTGCCCCAGGGTTTCGTTCCTTGGCCCGGCACTGTTCAATGTATTTGTGAGTGATATTGCTGAAGGACTGAATGGAAAAGTCTGTCTTTTTGCAGATGACACACAAATTTTCAACAGAGTGAACTCTCCTGAGGGAGTGGAGAACATGAGGAAAGATCTACAAAAGCTGGAAGAATGGTCTAATGCTTGGCAGTTAAGATTTAATGTGAAGAAGTGCAGTGTCATGCACTTAGGAAGCAGAAATTCAAGGTAAATGTACGTGATAGGGTTGAGAGGTTGGTGTGCACGGACCAGGAGAAGGACCTTTGGTGTGATTATTTCTGAGGATCTCAAGGTGGCGAAACAGTGCGACATGGTAATGGCAAAAGCCAGAAAGATGCTGGATTGCATACAAAGAGGAATTACCAGCAGACAGGAAGAGGTACTAATGCCACTATACAAGTCACTGGTGAGGCCTCACTTGGAATACTGTGTTCAGTTTTGAAGACCATATTTCGCAAAGGATATAAAAAGACTGGAAACAGTTCAGAGGAAGGCGACCAAAATGATTTGGAGCCTGTGTCAGAAGACTTATGAGAAGAGGCTTGAAGACCTAAATATGTACACTCTGGAGGAGAGGAGGGACAGGAGAGATATGATTGAGACCTTTTAAATACCTAAAGAGTAATAATGAACAAACAAACCTTTTCCAAAGACGGGGAAGCTGTGAAACTAGAGGGCATAACATAAAGCTGCAAGGGGGTAAACTGAAGGGCAATGTCAGGAAATACTTTTTCACTGAAAGGCTGGTGGATGCTTGGAATGTCCTCCTGATGGAAGTGGTGGGGGCAAATACAGTGACAGAATTCAAAATGACATGGGACAGACACAGTGGATCCCTTTATAGTAACAGGATAAAATCAAAATAAACTCATCTCTTGGGGGGTGCTAGTGAGCCCGAGAAGAAATGGCCACAATTTAGATCTGCTCCAACCCGGGACGTCCCTATCTATAGCTACCAATTGCACAAAACTAACTTTTTCCCCCCGTACTCATCGGCCCCCGGGAGGGGAAAGTGTGGGGACTCGCTCCGCAGTGAAAAAGCGCGATCGGTGGCGCCGTGTAGACGCGGGAGGAAGGCAAACATACCTCCGTGGCCGGAGCCCCCTCGCAGCGCCGGATCCCTCCTGTTTTCAATATTAACGGACAGAATGCAGATCTGAGCACCACACCTTGCGATCGGAATCTGCAGCCACATCGATCCTGTCTGGATCGCCCGACTCCTGCAGACTCGAGGGACTGCGATCAGCTGCTGGCAGGCCGGCCGGTGAGTAATGATATACCCGGAGTGAAGGCCTGCGGGAGTTATTGCTGGGAAGCCGACTCTGAAGACCCACAGGGGCAGCAACCATTTCCGAGGCTCCCAGCTTGGCCGCGACGCTGAAAGAAGAGGTGAGAAATTGCATCACCCACCTGAGCTGAGGCTTCCCGGTCTCACTTGACCTGCCTGTGAAAAATAGTGGCCATCACCACGTGGCCTTGGACTGCGTAGGCCATCCTGCGTCCTAGGCACTTCTGGCAGGAGCTTCCCCTGCTGGGGCCCTTGAGCTGCACTGAGGCCTATATGTAACACTCTTCGGCCCTGGGACGGCCGTTGACACGCTGACTGGATCCCCAGTGCTGCTCCCTGATCTCTAATTCACTGTGCTGCAGAAAACATAGATCTGCTCACCTTGCAGGGCCTTCCGAATTACACTTAACATTACCACCTGCCTTTTAGGTGCACTGCCACCTGCTGGTCACGAGCGGGACTTTACCTCTCTTAATTTCCAAGTGTCCCTAATACTACATTTCCACTGCTCTGAAGCCTCGTGGGGTAAACTTCATGGCTTCTAAAGCCAAGGGCCTTGAGCCACGAGATGGAGTGTGGGCCTCTCAACGCCTGCAAGGCAAGAATGGAGCACCGACTACCCCCCCTGGAAAGGCGAGGTCCGGCGGCTCTGGGGACGAAACAATGAGTGACCTTGAGCAGGCTTCCGCAGTGCCCTCCTCTCATGCTCTCCTCTTCGAGGAGTTAGTGAATGAATTTCGCTCCATGCGTGAGGAGGTAATGAACTCGGTGGTGGAGCTCAAAGCGGATATAAAGGACCTAGGCACTCGTGTCGAAGAGGTTGAGACAAAAATTGAGGATTATGATGGTACCCTGGTGGATTTACAGTGTGCACTTGACAGACAGCATGCGCAAGCATTGGAACTGACTTATAAAATTGATGATATCGAAAACAGATCTCGTCGCAACAATGTACGCTTCCGCGGCATCCCCGAAGTGGTGGGGGGCGCTGAAGATCTGCAGGTGGTGCTCAGCTCCTTGATAGAGAAATTGCTTACGCCCGAGGAATTTGCATCACAAGGTTCTGGGATGGAGATCGAGAGGGTACACCGTGCCTTGGGGAAGCCCCCAAATAACCAACCGCGTGATGTTGTTGCCAGATTTTTGAGATACACAGACGCGAAGCTCCTTCTGAAGCGGGGCCGAGAGAAAAAAGTGATCCACTTTCAGGACTCACAGGTCGCGGTATATCAAGACCTTTCAGTCTTCACGCTGGCCCGCCGGAGAGAGATGAAGCCAATTACAGCGGTGCTGAATAACAAAGGGATACGGTACTCCTGGTCTTTTCCTTTCCGGATGAACTTCCTCTTGGGTAGCAAAAAGATCTCAGCCAAAGACTCTACGGAGGCATGGAGAGCGCTGCGGCAGGCCGGTTTGGTGGAAGACAGTGCGCTGCCGGAACCTTCGACCTCTACATCTCAGCGCTCTAAATGGACTCGGGTGGGACGATCCACTTGAGACTCCTGGGGATACTCGGGACTGTCTTCCAGCAATTGAAGAGCTTCTCTCGGACTCTCTGGTTACGGAGAAGTGTTTACTATTACATATTTGCATAAGGTAGCTTTGTATTACAATGGTTGTTAATATATTTTTTTTTCCATTTAGAATTTTTATTAAAGTTTTATAGGAAAATGTCAATAAAGTAAAATACAATACAATACAGTGCAATCCAGTCGAAAACCGTAGATATACATTATGGTCCAACTAAACTTACAGGGATTAATCCAACGTCAACGTCTATGTAGTCATACAGCACTGCAAACTCACTAACCCAACTACCTCCCCTTCCCCCCCCTGCCCAACCTCCCCCCACATCCAATACCAGCGTGGGGACTTAACTAATCAACTAACCCTCCCACCCTCCCCCCCCTCATCCTCGCCCATTCCCCCTATTTCCAACCTAACTGCCACTCCATACTCACCCAGCAGCCTAGCTGCCCTCCCCAGTTGCGGGCATCCTACTCCCAACCCCTTTCCCCTTCCAACCCTCCAACCAACTCCAGACCTTCTTCCAATGTACCACAGTTTTCCCCCCCATCCCCCGCCGCAGCTCCGTTAACTTGCACATCAAGCTCACCTCGGCCACTCTACGCACAAAACCTGCCAATTGGGGAGCGCTCTTCCCTCCCCAGTGCTGGGCAATCTCACATCTAGCCGCGGCTATACAATGATGCAGGACCCCTTCCTCCCTTCTCGAGAGGCCCTCATCGAGTTGGTGCAGCAAGCAAGCCTCCGGTTTCCCTTTAAGTTTCTGCCCAGTCATACCGTGGATCGCCTCCCAAACTTGCCCCCAATAAACCTGTAGCCTGTCACACTTCCACCACATATGCATCCAGTCCCCTCGTGCAGCACATCCCCGCCAGCATAAATCATCTCGTCCCTTCCCTGCCTTAAAACGACGCACTGGAGTCCAGTACCATCGGTATAAGACTTTGTAGGCGTTTTCCTTGATTTGGGCCGCTATTGACACAGAAGCAATCTTCTGTATGAGCTTCCCCCAACACTCCATACCCCAACACACCCCCAAATCCTCCTCCCATTGCAGCATATATCGGTGCTTACACTCTCCTGTCCCCAGCATACCTTTGTAAATTCTGGACAAAACCACCTTTTTCCCACCCTGGCCATTGCATATCGCCTCAAACCACCCTAGATTATCCCAGAGATCTTTCCATACCTTAGGATGTCGCAAAAAAATCCTCATCTGCAGGTATGCAAAGTGGTCACTCTCTTTCAGCTTATATAAGTCCCTAAGGCCTTCAAACTGGTGAATCCCCTGAGGATGGACTACCTGTTGGACATGTGTTAAACCGGATCTAGCCCATCTACGCAAAACATGCGTGTTGGGGCCCTGACCCCGCTCAAAGCAGGCCTCTATAGTCATCCCCTGTATATAACCCTTATCCAGAACAAGTTGAGATTTGTTATATTTCCAAATTCGCAAACCATTCGCAACCATGGGACTCAAGGCGGGCAGTTCCAATCCCCTATGCCTCCGCCAAATCGCCCTTTCAAGGTCTGATCCCCTGACCGACTCATACTCCATTTGGACCCAGGATTTGAGCGGTTCCCGATGCCACTCATACACCACTTTGAGTTGCGCTGCCTCATAGTATCTGCGTGTGTTAGGAACCCCAACCCCCCCTCCCCTCTGGACCGTTGCAAAACCTGCATGGCAACCCTCGGGCGCTTCTGTGCCCAGATAAACCGATTGACCAACCGCTGTATCCTTTTTAAACTATGTGGGGGGACCCATATGGGGAGCGTCTGGAATAAGAACAACAATCGGGGCACCAGCATCATTTTCACCATCGCTATGCGTCCAAACCAGGAGAGGTATCCTCGTCCCCACCCCTCCAACCAGCCCTCTATCTTCCCCAACACCCTCTTATAATTCAGGTTGTACAGCTCCCCAATTTTATTGCTAATCCAAATGCCTAGGTATCGGATACTTCCCCGGGCCCATTTAAAGGGGTACTTCTTGGCCAGAGTATTGGCTAGCCCATCAGGCACCGTCAGGTTCAAAATTTCCGATTTCGTCTGGTTAATCGTAAACCCCGAAACTTTCCCATATTCTTCCAGCTCCCACCGCACGATAGGCAGGCTCACCCGGGGTCTTGCTAAACTTAGGATAATATCATCCGCAAACAATGAAATTTTATAGGCCCTCCTCCCCACTGTGATTCCCAAAATGTCCTCCCTATCCCGTATCCGCTGCGCCAGGGGCTCCATAGCTAGAGCAAACAGCAGCGGGGACAGGGGGCAACCCTGCCGCGTTCCCCCGCCCCTGATCAAAAAAATCTGAGTGGGCCCTGTTGACCCACACGCATGCCTTGGGATGTGCATAGAGCGCCTTTACACACGCTAGAAAGTCACCCCCCAGCCCCACCTTCTCCAGCACCTGAAAGAGGAATGGCCAGGACACTTGGTCGAAAGCCTTTTCCGCATCCAGTGAGAGCAGGAGCGCCTCCTCCCCTCCCTGCTCACTAGCCCATATGATATTGAGGATCTTCCTGATATTATCCGCAACCCCTCGGCCCGGGATGAATCCCGCCTGATCCTGGTGGACCACTTTCCCTATCACTTTGTTCAGCCTTGCCGTAAGGATCTTGGCCAAAAACTTGGCATGCAGGTTGAGCAGAGAGATAGGCCTGTAAGAGGCACACTCCCGCGGGTCCTTCCCCTCCTTATGAAGCACCGTGATACCTGCCCAACCCATGGTATCTGCTAGCTTCTTGCCCTCCCGGGGTTGATTAAAGAGCTTCACCAAAGGCCCGATCAGCAGGTCTCCGAAGGTCCGGTAAAACCTAGCAGATAGCCCGTCTAACCCTGGCGCTTTCCCCAATTTTAGCTGTTTGATCGCCCACTCCACTTCATCCGGGCGAATCGGGTTATTGATGGTCTCTTGATCACTCACTCCCAGCTTGGGCAAGGCTATAGAAGCCAGATATTCCGCCCCCCTCCCAGCTGGGTGCAGTTCTTTTGCTTTATACAACTCCCGATAATAATCCTTGAAGGCCTCCCTGATTTCCCCATCCTTAGTAACCAGCTCCATTCCCCCCCGTCGAACCCCGATTATATGGGAACGAAGCTTCTGTTGCTTCAACTTCTGAGCTAAGTACCTCCCAGCTTTGTTCCCCCCCCCCCTCAAATACCTCCTGCCGCACCAACTGCATCTGGTATCTTATCTTTTCCGCCTGCAGCTCGTTCAGTTGTGCTCTCGCCACCAAAACCTGCCCCCGGTAGACTCCGTCGTGCCCTGACCCATCTAAATCTTCCAATTCCAATAACCGTTCCCGGAGGAGGCGCTCTTTCTCCTCCCTTTCTCTCTTTTTCCGCGCCCCCCATTTGATTAGTATGCCTCGAACCACCGCCTTATACCCATCCCAAATACCCCCCCCCAAGTAACCTCCCCATTGTCATTAAATTGGAAATACTCCCGCGTACCTTTCTCCACTTCGGCTCGTACCTGCCCCTCCTCTAAGAGGGATTCGTTGAGTCTCCAAAACCTATTTCCCTTCCCTTCGTCTGCCACGTGCAGCCACACCACCATCGGGGCATGATCGGACCAAGAAATAAACTCCATGTCTGCCTCCTTTATTTTCCCCCCCACCTCTTTGGACACCCATATGGCATCAATGCAGGAATAAGACCCATGCACTGGCGAATAATAGGAAAACTGTCTCCGCCCTGGGTGGCGCAACCTCCACGCATCGACCAAACAATGCTGTGTCACAAAGTGACGATATCGCTTGCAGTCCCCCCTCTTGCCTTCCCGTGGCCCGGTAGCATCTCGGGTGGGGTTCCAGGTTAGATTAAAATCCCCCCCGCAGATCAGGGTGCCTTCCCCCAATTTCCCCATTTCCCCATTCAAGTTTGTCCAGAATTCACTCTGCCCCCCAGTGGGTGCATACACATTCACTACACAGTACCATACATTCCCCATTTTCACCCGTACCATCACATACCTCCCCACTTTATCTTACCACAGTCTGCACTTGGAGCTTTGATCGTGTTGCAAAGAGAATAGTGACCCCTCCCTTCTTTTTCTCCAGTATATTGGAAGCATGAATGCAGACCCCATACCCTCTATGCTTAACCAGGTATTCAGTGGCCCTTGTCAAATGTGTTTCTTGGAGCAGGGCTATGTCCGCCTTCTGGCGAGAGAGCTCTGAGTAGAGTTGTTGTCGTTTAAAGGGTGAGTTAAGCCCCTTGACATTGAGTGTAACTATTTTAATCTCACCTGTTCTACCCCTCCTCCCCAGTCCCTATCCACTTCCTAACCCCCCCCACCCCCCCTCTACCCCCCCACCCCTCCCCTCTCTCCTTAAGAGAGACACGTCTTCCATACTGGTGACCTGTTAACGGGCCTTGCCTGCATCCTCCACCTTACCCCCCTATCTCTGCACTTCCCCCCCAACCTGCCTTGCCCCATGTCGTCTCACCCCCCCTACTAACCTCCCACCACCCTCCTTCCAGACCCTCCACCCCCTCCCCCAGCCTCTAGCAATACAGAGTTACCCTGGTGTAGAAACCCCCCAAAATCATCAATATTCAGTCCGTCCATGGTTTCAGCTTGCGTCCGGCTCCCCCGCTGGCAATCTTGGGCTTTCTCTATTCAGCCTCGCCGTCTTCCTCCCGGCCGCGGGGACGCGATGCCATCTCTGAGTGTTCCTCTGCGCGTTGGTGTATTTTGCAGGTGTGGTCAAATCTCCTGCCGGGGGTCTCCCCCCTTCTGGTATATTAGGTAGCCCAAAGTCTCGGAGGACAGTCCAGGCCTCCTCACTAGTTTGCACTCTCCTGGACTTCCCCCTGCAGGTGACAAGCAGCCCAAAAGGAAACAGCCACTTGTAGCGAATGTCCTCTTTTCTCAAATACGCTGTCACCGCTTTCAGACTGCGCCGGCGCTGCAGCGTTCCCGCAGAGAGGTCTTGAAACAACTCCAGAGGATGTTCCTCCCACATGATCTGTCGTACTTTCCTCGCCGCTTGCAATAATCTTTCTTTTATCTTAAAGGAGCGTAGGCAGACCACTATGTCTCTGGGTCTATTATCTCGTATTGGTCCCAAGCCCCTTTGGGCTCGCTCGATTTGAGAAGAGTCCATCGGTATCTCATCTTGTAAGTCCGCAGCCAACAACAAAGATTTGAACACCCGCACCAGAACATCCTCACGGTACTGGGGCTCCTCTGGAATCCCCCGGATCCTTAAGTTACATCTCCGGGACCTGTCTTCCCAGTCCTCCAGCTTCATCTGCTGATCCACCTGGTTCTGTTGGATAGTCTCCCAGCGCTGCTGGAGGTCCACCATTTCCTCTCCTTGTTGTTCCATCTGGAGCTCCATCTCCTCCACTCTATTGCCAATGTCCACAATATCTTGCCGCAGTGACTGTATTGACTCTTTAAGTTCGTGCTTCACTCCACTTATTTCGGTTTTAATCTCATCTTTCATGTCAATGAGCCAAGCTTTTAATTGGGACAGATCCCCCAATCCAGCTCCGATATCCAGCTCCTCTCCCTGGTCTTTGGGGTCTCCTGTCTGTGTGCGGCTCTCTTTCTCCCCCTCTTTGCCACTTTTGGCTGTCGCGTATGGGGAGCGGAAGTCCGCCAGTTTTTTCTTTGCCGCTGCAGCCCCCTTAGTTTTCTCCATGCTTATGTGGGGAGCCTTGATCTTCCCTGGAGTCTCAATCTTGTAGAGGGGACCGCCACCTGGCTGCACCCCCAGGTTGGCCATGCACAATCCGCTCTGCTGGACTCTCGCTGCTGGTCGGGGACCGCGCCGTCCGCCACCAGACTCCCTGCAGTCCCCTCTCTGAGTTCCCTTGCCTGGGTCTGCTCCTTCACAGAACCGCTTACCGCGGTCTTAGATCACTCCACACGCGGGTGCCCCCCTGGTCTGCCTCCTGGCGCCTCAGGCTCCGCTCCGTTTTGTCCCGCCGCCCTCTGGCACTGCACTCCGGGCTGCTCACTTACTTGTCTCCCCGGGATGGGCTGTGTGCTCCCGGCGTATCCTGGACCTCTACTGGCCTCCTCCTCCCTGAAGCTTGCCCTGCTGTCCGTGCACTTGCCTCTTCTCTGGGGTCAGACTTGGCCTCGGGCCCTGCAGCTCCCACCGGCTGCCTCCGTTTGCTGGTGCTTCGTCCCGCCTCCTCTCCGGCGCTGAGGCTTCCCCTCCTCGCCCTGCAGCTCCCAGCACTCAACACTCTGCCTAGTCAGGGGGTGCAGCATCTAGCGGTTTCAGGTCTTTCGATCGCCGTATCTCCGGGGCTCTGCAGCTCCCCCTCGCTACAGGTAGGCCGCCACTGCTCCCCTCTCGCTACCACCGGGCTAGCTCACCACGCGGTCTGTAGGGCCTACCACGCCGCTCACCCGCACTGCTCGTTCCAGCTCCCAGACGCAGCGGCTAACTTTGCTGCATCGGCAGGGCGGCTCGAGGTTCCTCGGCGATTCAGCCCTTACATGGGGCGCGCTAATTGCCACATTTCAGGGGTATTAATTCCCCTTTTTGCACAGGCTTTGGCGGCGCCGAGTTCTCATGCCGCCATCAGCCCCGTTGACGTCACCGGAAGTCCGGTTTTTAATATTTTAAAGGTGTACGGTTCTCATGGGGTTTTAAAAACTTGTTCTGTGTTAAAACCGGGGGGGTGGGGAGGGGGAAGACAAGGTCATTTGGGATAGGGAATGGGGGATGAATAACACCGTCAGCAGCTCTTAAACTGCAGACGGGGGGTATATCCACATGGTAAATGTTGATATTTTACAGCATGGGGAACCGGGTGGAGCTGGAAATGGGGTTAGCTTTACCGTGTCCTGTTACTCTGACAGGCGGATGGTACAGCTGGGGAGGGAGGGACGGGTGGGTTGGGAGACCATCACACATAAGATTGATTTGGGGGGAAGGGAAGGGGGGGAGGGTTTTTTGGATATCCACTGAGATTGGGAATTGGGTATGTTGGGGATGGGGACTATCTCCGAATACTATCAACAGTTGGGGAAGTGAGAGAATGTTTCTATTGTATCAGACTAATGGTTTTGCGGAGTGGGGGGCCTATAGCGGGAAAGTAAGTTGATTACCTATGTTGAAAGTAATTTCTTTGAATGTAAAGGGTCTCAATTCCCCAGGGAAACGTTCCTTGATGTTTGCCGAATTGAGATCCTTGAGAGCAGATATGGTATTTTTTTAAGAGACACACCTCCGTCCAAGCAAGCAAGGGTGGTTAAAACATAAACCTTACCAAGAGGTATGGGTTGCCTCAGATGCAAATGGGCGGAAGAAGTGTGGTGTAGCCGTGCTTTTCCATCAGAACCTGTCCCTCCAGGTTGAAGATGTTAAAAGGGATAATTTGGGACGGTGGCTCTTTTTGAATGTGCGCCTAGAAGGTCAATTGTTAACGTTGGCCAATGTATATGCCCCCAATGCAGGCCAGGTGTCCTTTGCGCAACTTAAAGCCCACTTGGCCGAATTTGCAACCGGCCTTATCATACTCGGCGGGGACTGTAATACCCACCTGATCCCTCATTTGGATTCGACGGGTAAAGCTGAGAGGGAGACACGTGGACCTAGTAAGGCGCTGCAGAACTTAATGCGTGACTTAGGCTTGCGCGACGTTTGGAGGGACACACACGAAAGGGAAAAAAGCTATACATATTATTCGCCGGTTCATCAGATACACACCTGTATTGATTATTTTCTCTTAGATCAGCATTTGATAAACGAGAGGGTTGAGGCGGGGCATGGGACACTGACGTGGTCGGACCATGCACCGTGCTGGATCACTCTACCGGCATATTGTTACGGTGACCAACATCGACTCTGGCGTCTAGATACTCTCTTTCTGCGCCGACAGCGTGCTGTCCAGGATCATGACTGTTTTCTCACAGAATTTTTTGAGCTAAACGACACCGGAGAGGTTCCCTTGCCAACGGTATGGGAAGCCTTTAAGGCTACTGCGCGAGGCCGCCTGATAGCAGAAGCAGCCCGTACTCGGCGGGCCTGGAAGCAGGAAAGTTGTCAATTAGAGGCAGAGGCTCGGCGCTTGCAGCTGGAGCATGCCCGGACAGGCTCTAAGCGTGTCCTGCGCCAATGGCGGGCAGTCCAGGCTCAACTGGAGACATGTCAGCAACGTAACTTGGATAATATGCGACGGAAATTGCGCCAAACTTTTTACGAGCAGGGGAATAAGGCTGGTAGATATCTCGCTCTACGGCTCCGCCAGCAGCATACCTCGAGGGTAATTCGTGACATCCGGGACTCTCAGGGGCAGAAGCGGTTGATCTCCGGGGAGATCCGCAAAGTCTTTGCCGAATTCTTGGAACGGCTGTACAAAGCTGGGCCAGTCGACCTACATTGGGTGCAGGAGTATTTACGATCGGTTACGCTGCCCCGATTGACCGACGCCGCTCAGCTAGATGCCGAACTTACCGTAGAGGAGGTTGAGACAGCGATCAAGCGGTTGAAGTCCGGGGGGGCGCCGGGCGCGGATGGCTTCCCCGCTGAATACTATAAAAAGTTTAAAGTACAGCTGGCGCCGACCTTGATGGTGCTCTTCAATGAAGTGTTGCGGGGAGCACCGCTGCTCCCTTCCCAGCGTGAAGCTCTTATAGCTGTGATACCCAAGCCGGGTAAACCCCTACAGGAGGCAGCTTCTTATCGCCCAATCTCCTTGCTCAACACGGATGTGAAAATCCTAGCATCTGTGTTGGCAACTCGATTGAACCGGATCCTGCCAACTTTAGTACACTCGGACCAAGTCGGGTTTGTGCCGTGCCGGCAGGCAGCGGACAATATCCGACGGATGCTTCAGGTTATCCATGCTGCGTGACAGGACCCCCAGCCGGCACTTTTGGTAGGAGTTGACGCTGAGAAAGCTTTTGATCACGTAAGCTGGGACTTTCTGTGGGGTGTCCTCGAAGTGATGGAGTTTGGCCCCAATTTTCAGCCCTGGGTTCATAGTCTATATCAAGAACCTAGGGCACGTGTCCGCGTTAATGGGGGTCAGTCTGCAAGTTTTGCCCTGGAAAGGGGCACCCAGCAGGGATGTCCTCTCTCACCATTGCTATTTGCGTTAGTGATGGAACCCCTAGCGCAGCGTTTTCGCGATCACTCCGACATACCTGGTGTTCGGGTGGGTTCAGCAGAATATCGAATAGCACTTTTTGCGGATGACATCATCTTATCCCTGGCGGATCCAATTGTATCTCTCCCTGCTGCTATGCAACTTTTTGCCGCCTTATCTCAGGTCTCAGGGTTCCAGATTAACTACACTAAATCTGAGATTTTAAATGTTGGGGTCCCCGACGTGGTCTGCTTGCAACTGAAGGCCACATATCCCTTTCATTGGGTTACAGGTAGCTTACGCTATTTGGGAGTGAATTTAACGGTTCACCGTGCTGCTCTTTATACGGAAAATTATATTCCACTCCTACAACAGGTTAGACAGGATCTTGACTCTTGGGCTGGGCTGATGTTGTCCTGGTTTGGGCGCATTGCGGTGGTTAAAATGGTGGTTCTTCCGAAGTTCCTATACTTCTTTCAGGTACTCCTCATCCCGCTGCCGCGGGGCGTTTTGGATATCTGGCAGGCAATGTTGATGAAGTTTATATGGCGATTCCGTTGACTCCGCATCGCACGTCAAACTCTATATATGCCAACCCGCCGTGGAGGTATGGGAATGCCCAACCTCCAGTGGTATTACATGGTGGCACAATGTCGTGCGGGAGTGGAGTGGATGGACACTGTTAGTCCCAAGCGCTGGGTTCAGTTGGAACACTGTCTTTCGGGAGGGGCGGGACTGGGCGATAGGCTGTGGCTCGGTTCTGGAGTGCGAGGGGGCCCCCGCACAGATAACCCCTACATTCTGCACACCCTCCAATGCTGGGACAGGTCTTTTCGGTCTCAGCGGATAGAATTGACTCCCCTAGCCCCCATTGTGGATAACACTTTGTTTCTGCCAGGGATGAGCGACCCAGTATTCCGAGTGTGGGGGCATAGGGGACTTAGCAGAGCAGGGCACCTGTTTGATGAGGGACGGCTGCGCTCTTTTCGTGCCCTTCAGGACGATTTTGAGCTGCCTGATTGTCACCTCTTCCAGTATACGCAAGCGGTTCATTGGGTAAGGGCCAGAGCTGTTCGCTCTCAGGTTGCTCGTGACTTGTCAGATGTCGAACGCTTATGTGAAGGGAGCACTACTACGAAAGGTCTTATCGCTGCTTTGTACGCCCAGCTCCAGGAGCGGCATCTGGGACTCGGGAAGCATAGAGAGCAGTGGAACCGTGACCTGACTCTTAATTATTCGGAGCAACACTGGGAGCAGATTGAGGATAGATTGTGGAAGAGCTCAGTGGCGGTTAATGCTCGCGAAACTAATTTATAAAATTCTCTATCGATGGTATATGACGCCTGAGCGGATTGCGCGTGCATATCCTGGGGCTTCCGCCTTGTGCTGGCGGAATTGCGGACTGAAGGGCACCTTAGCACACATCTGGTGGTTCTGTCCACGTATTCGCACCTTCTGGAGGGGGATCCAGTATCGCTTAAAACAATTGGTTGGGCTGCACATTCCCTGGGATCCGGGTATCTTTCTTTTTGGTGTGAACGTCCTGGGAGCCAGCACCCCTCAGCTAACTTTGATTCGACATGGTCTGAATGCGGCTCGATTGGCGCTGGCGGCTGCTTGGAAGCAGACCCTGGCACCTTCCTTCTCTGACTGGTTGGAGCGGATGTGGGACACGTATGCCATGGAGCGTGGGGTGGCGGCTGGAAAACTACGCCTGCCTCAGTTTGAACAAGTGTGGGAGGCCTTTATTTTCAAGTATAGTCTGACTGCCCTGAGGCCAACTACGCTCCCTGGCTATGCCGACTATGCACAACCATGAAAGGTGTTGTCTCTGGGCATCTTTCCCCTTTCGCATGATCTAATATAGTAATGCTCTCTCACCAATCTTATTGAGCATGGAGAGTCTTAGAGGAAGGCAGGGGGCGGGGGGGGGGAGGGGGGTAGGGGGTTTAGGAGGCTTGGGAAGGTTATTAGTGTGGGTGGGTAGGGTGGTTTGGGATTGCTACAGAGTAATGAGCGGTGAGTAGGGGATTTTAAAAGAAAGAAAAAAAAAAAGGCTTTACGCTTTGCTAGTGAGTTCTCAATTGTCATGCCTGATGTTGTATTCTGTTTGCTACTCCTTACTTTACTGTTTTATTTTGTAACTTTGTGCTGCCTTTAAATAAAAAATAAATAAATAAATAAACTCATCTCTTATATCAACAAACAGGGGTTCCCTACATGGAGCAGTGGGGACACCTCTAAACAAAGTCATGGGGAGGGGTGACCTGCACGGAGCCACAGATGCACCTACTCTTGACACCTTGATGGGCAGACTAGATGTACCATGCTGGTCTTTATCTGCTGTCATATACTATGTTACTATGTTACTATATTCTCTTGAACCACTGTTTTGTGAGGTTAGAAGCTTGCAACTATAATGAAGAAAAATGAAAACTACTTACATAGTAAGTGATAGCAGAAGGACCAGCATGGCCCATCCTGCCTGCCCAGTTAGGGTTGTAATTGCTGCTCCCTCCCATGCCCCTTTTTTGAAGTGCACAAGTTATTTAACTCGCTTTGAGCAGAAACACTCTATACTTGGCAGGGGTGGCCAAAGGGGGGTGCGGGGCCATGTGCGGAGACTCGGTGCGGGGCCTCATTTGCATGAATATTTGCATAATGTTACCATACACTAACTTTTAGTAAACATGCCTCTTAATGAGTGTATGGATAAAGAAAGACTAAAAGATTTCTACATTACTATAATCCAATGCCAAACGCCAGGCACATTAGGAACTACTACAAACGCTGCCCATTTAGAACCCATAGCAAACCCACCGTATCCTAACAGCACTACCAGGACTCACAAAGCACCATACCCTACCTACCAAAAGGCAACACTGCAAATATTAAACCAATAAATTTCAGAGAATAACAATACATGACCTACTGGGGAAAGAGAACAAGTGGCAATGTCAAATAGGAATTACATAAACAGAATACCTCAGCTCAGTTACACATGCAGAACATAGACCATCACCAAACAAGGAATCACAATTTAGAAACAGGAAGACAATAATTAAACTGGGAACTTCAAAAGCCAAACTTGGAATGTACAACAACACTGTAGAATTAAAATTATAAATTAATTTCCTCTTGTACTAAACAAAGCACAGACGTTAATGATGCACATTTCCCAGAGCTGACATATCCCAGTTGTTAAATTCAAAATAAAGATATATTTTTCTATCTTTTTGTGCATTTGTTTTTCAGTTGCAATTGCTCCAGCCACTTTCTTCTGGTTTCTTCGTGTCTTCTGCTAACTCTCCATTGTCTGCTGTCCATTTGTCCTTTCTTCTCTCTTCTAGTTTTTTTCCATTCTCTCTCTACATCTGCTTTAACATACTAATCTTTCTCCTTTTGCTCTTTCCTCATTCCTATTTCATCCACTCAAATTTTACCCCTCCATCTTCAATCCCCACTTACTCTCCCAATATCCGGCCAATTGTAGATTTGTCTTCCCTCCCACACAAAATATTTATC
Source organism: Ichthyophis bannanicus (assembly GCA_033557465.1). Classification (NCBI taxonomy): domain Eukaryota; kingdom Metazoa; phylum Chordata; class Amphibia; order Gymnophiona; family Ichthyophiidae; genus Ichthyophis; species Ichthyophis bannanicus. Next base: position 1,325,457,358 of record CM066032.1, read on the forward strand.
CCTCTCCATTTCACTCTCCCAGCTCCATCCCATTCTAATCCTCCCCCAACATCAGCTCCCTTCTAGTTCCAGCCCCACCTAGCATCTGCTCCCTTCTAGTCCCCGCATCAGCCCATTTCCATCCTAGCCCCACCATCAGCCCATTTTCAGTCCTAGCTCCGCCATCCATTTCCAGTCCTATCCGAGTCCCTCCATCAGCTCATTTCCAATCCCAGCCCCCCATCAGCCCATTTCTAGTCCTTTCCTAGCCCCACCATCATCAGCCCATGTCAAATCCTAGCTCCCCTCCACTCAGCCCATTTCCAATCCAAGCCCCCCATGAGCCTACTTCCAGTTCTAGTCCCTCCATAAGTCCATTTCAATCCAAGCCCCCACTACAGCCCATTTCCGATCTTAGCCCCCCTCCCCACTCAGCCCATTTCCAGTCCTAGCTCCCTCCCCTCACAGGCCATTTCCATTCCAAGCCCCCATCCCCATCAGCTATTTGCAGCTCAAGCCCACTTCTACTTCAGCCCATTTCCAGTCCTAGCAACCCCCCCAGCCCATTACCAGTCCTAGACCCCCACCATAGTCCATTACCAGTCCTAACCCCCCCATCAGCCCATTTCCAGTCTTAGCCCCCCCATAGCCCATTACCAGTCCTAACCCCCCATCAGCCCATTTCCAGTCCTAGCCCCCCCCATAGCCCATTACTAATCCTAACCCCCCATCAGCTCATTTCCAGTCTTAGCCCCCCATAGCCCATTGCCAGTCCTAGCCCCCCCATAGATCACTACTAGTCCTAACCCCCATCAGCCCATTTCCAGTCCTAGCTCCCTCCCCTCACAGCCCATTTCCATTCCAAGCCCCCCTCCCCCTCAGCTATTTGCAGTTCAAGCCCCCCTTCCACTCAGCCCATTTCCATTCCAAGGCCCTGTCTCCATCAGCTGTTTGCAGTTCAAGCCCCCTTCCACTCAGACCACTTCCAGTCCTAGCAACCTCCCCAGCCCATTACCAGTCCTAGCAACCCCCCCAGCCCATTACCAGTCCTAGCCCCCCATAGCCCATTACCAGTCCTAACCCCTCCATCAGCCCATTTCCAGTCTTAGCTCCCTCCCCTCACCGCCCATTTCCATTCCAAGCCCCCGTCCCCATCAGCTGTTTGCAGTTCAAGCCCCCCATCCACTCAGCCCACTTACAGTCCTAGCAACCCTCCCATAGCCCATTATCAGTCCTAACCCTCCATAGCCCATTACAGGTCCTAACCCCCCCATAACCCATTACCAGTCCTTAACTCCCATCACCCCACTTCCAGTCCTAACGCCCCCATCATCTCATTTCCAGTCTTAGCACCCCATAGCCCATTACCTGTCCTAACCCCCCCACCCCATCAGCCCATTTCCAGTCCTAGCTCCCTCTCCTCACAGCCCATTTCCATTCCAAGCCCCCTTCCCCATCAGCTATTTGCAGTTCAAGCCCTCCTTCCGCTCGGCCCATTACCAGTCCTAGCCCCCCCATCAGCCCATTTCCTGTCCTAGCCCCCCCATAACCCATTACCAGTCCTAAACTCCCATCAGCCCACTTCCAGTCCTAACCCCCCCCATAAAGCCAATTTCCAGTCTTGGCACCCCATAGCCCATTACCAGTCCTAACCCCCCCCATCAGCCCATTTCCAGTCCTAGCCCCCGAAAGCCCATTACTAGTCCTAACCCCCCCATCAGCCCATTTCCAGTCTTAGCCCCCCCCATAGCCCATTACAGTCCTAACCTGCCATCAGCCCATTTCCAGTCCTAACCCCCCCCATATGCCCATTTCCAGTCCTTGCCCCCCCCACAGCCCATTACTAGTCCTTGCCCCCCATCATCCCATTTCCAGTCTTAGCCCCCCCATAGCCCATTACCAGTCCTACCCCCCATCAGCCCATTTCCAATCCTAGCCCACCCATAGACCATTGCTAGTCCTAATCCCCCCATAGCCCATTACCAGTCCTAACCCCCCCATAGCCCATTACTAGTCCTAATCCCCCCATAGTCCATTACCAGTCCTAACCCCCTCCCCCCATCAGCCCAGGTAAATTAAAAAACAAACAAACTGGCTGCTGCTGCCACTGCCGCTGTGGCAGCGGCAGAATCAAGCATCCCACGGGGCCCCCCCTGCCCGGCAGAGCCCTCCCTGCAGCATCAGCTCCCAAAGCGCGGGCTTTTCAGAGCCGCGAAGGGAGAGTTTCCCTTTCTCGCAGCTCTATTAATCCCACCGGGGCTGACGGGATTTCCCATCAGCCCCGGCGGGCTTAACAGAGCCGCCAGAGGTCAGAGAAGCTCTCCCTTCGTGGCTCTGAAAGCCGACGCTGAGGGGAGCTGATGCTGCAGGGAGGGCTCTGCCGGGTAGGGGGGGCCCCGCGGCACACTTGATTCTGCAGCTGCCACGGTGGCAGCGGCAGCAGCAGACGTTTTTATTTTTTCTACCTGGGCTGATGCAGAATATATTTTGCGCGGGGCCCCCTGAAACGCGGGGCCCTGTGCAAAAAACATTCTTGCTCAATGGACGGGCCAGCCCTGATACTTGGATTCCATCCTCTTACTATTTAGGGATCTTTTATTTATCCCATGCCTTTTTGAATTCTGTTACTGTTGTTCTCCAGAACTTCCATCGGAAGGGCATTCCAGGAAGAGGTTGAAGACCTTGTTTTTTAAACACTGCGTGGAGGTTGAGAGTGGCCATATAAAACTTTGGCTTGTAGATGGATAAATATGATTGGTATGAGTCTGAAATTATCACAGGACCTGGCCTCATGTGCTGTGCTAGATGATGCACTGAGCCCAGCTGTCATCGAAGAATGGTGGAGGCTGGACCAGGAATGGAAGGTGCTTCTGGGAGTGCTTGAAAGTAAAATAACGCCAGAGAAATTAGTGCGGCAATCCAGGAACTGCACAAATTGCTGATGAGAACTGGTGGTATGTGATGCAGATTTTGTGTAGGTATCACCAGGTCTCCTGGTGCTACAGAAACCTGCCACAATTATGTAGAACTCTATATTTAGTCTGCTCTAGTGTCTGTGCCAGGCTGTTTCTTCTTCTGTTTGTATCTGCTCAACTTGCATCAAAGTTGCAAGTTCTCAAAGTGGGAGAATTGTCTACTTGGTTTGACTTTGTGTCCAAGGCCATAAAGGCTTTAATTTAGGACAAAATGGTGAATAGGAAACTGAAAAATCATGAAAATGTTTCCAGGAACCTTAATTTGCATTTACTGAATTTTCATAATATAACTGCTGTCCTGCCTATGAGTTTCTTTAAGATTTAATTAGGGAAGATAATGAAGATGCCTGAGATAATTGTGGCTACAATAAATAAGATTTATTTCTTGCCAAGTGGAGGGGGATGATCTGAGACTCAGAGGCCAGAACAGGGAGTAGATAATATGGCCTTTAACGGGTTTGATCTGACTTTTTTCCTGGAACAGTCTGCACTGTTTCAGGGTAGGAGCAGCACATACATATCAGAGGTGGCTTTTGCAAGTAATACAACTAAAGGCAGTATACATGGACACCATACAAGTTTTAGCACACTTTCTTCAGCTCAGCTATGGATGGTTTCTCCCAGCCAGCCAGTACCATACCTCAAACGACAGATGCTAGTGCAGTTCACAGCATGAGCACCCTATTGATGGACCTAGCTTCCACCTCAACCCCAGTTAGGCTGTCTACCATGGAGCCCTGGCTACACCAGTACCCTTATAGAGATGGGCAAATTTCACACGGAATGGGTTTTCTTTTGACTTTCCCATCTCCTACCATGGCCTTGCATTTGCAAAGCAGCCTCTCTCTAAATTTGATTCTGTTACTAACCTTACAAGATGGCCTAAGTTGAATAGCTTGTGGGGAGTGGAGAGGGGGTGATCTTCAGAAGTTTTCTTTTTGCAATCGTAGGCTGATCTCTAAACCTTTTACTCTTTGGTGCATGGATTACAGTCTCATACTGATCTGTTATTTAATTGACCAAAACTTAGTTTCTCGGATTGAAGTGGCTTAATTGACAAAGTTCATTTCTTGGATCGAAGGGATCATGTACTTCAACTATGCATTTGTGAGTCTGACACTGAGTCACCATTGAGAAGACCTGGGTAAGCGATTCTGGCATCTAATGAGTCAACTTTATCTCCAGGAACAAGCAGGAATGAGTCTTCACATATGGGTATCGTCGGTACCGACGGAGCCTGCGCGGGAACGCTCCCCAGCGTCCAGAAAGAACGGTTTTGGGAGCATCCCACAGCGCCTGCGCGCTGCCTTCCCGCCTTTCCTAACCGCATCTCTCCAGTTCTTCTTTTCCGCGGAGCCAGCAGGTCGTGTTCCTGTCACCGCTGAAGAAGTTCTTTATTTTTCTTTATTTCTTTGGTCGCGCGTCTGCCTTCTTCAACGTCGGACCGGTACCGCCGGTCTTTTCTTCTTTCTTCTTTAAAAAAAAACAAAAAAAACCTACCGTTTCCCACTTCTGTGCAATTTTTTCCTTTTGGGCCTTAGGCCTAGAAGAATTTTCCTCATGGAAAAGCCCGCTTCCGGGTTTAAAAAGTGCACGAAGTGCAGCGGTACTCTTTCTATCACCGACACCCATGACTGGTGTCTAAAATGTTTGGGTCCTGACCACTCCATCACCGATTGTGAGTCCTGTTCCATGATGTCTAAAAGAGGTCGACAGAATCGAGCGGCAAAGCTCAGTACCCTCTTTCCCTCTGATGCAGCTTCGGTGGCATCGACATCTTCCAGGGCTGCTTCTTCCTCCCATGGATCTCAGGTAACCAAACATAAGTCCAGCCGGTCCTCGAAGGGTAGATCTCCCTCTAAGTATCGAGATGCCTTCGGGCTTGCTCTCGAGGATCCTGCACCGGCAAAATTACCCCGGCGGGAAGCTCCGGCTTCCAAAGCTTCATCTATGGGGTCACAGGTTGACATCGATGGCATGGCCTCGACCGATCACCTGTTGCCATGTTCTGGGGTACCGGTGGTTTCCACTGGTACCGACATCCAGACATTGGTTGCGTCGATGGATCAGAATATTCTGACCATGCAGGGTGCCATCACGGCATTCATACAAGCTGCGACGCCTCCGGTACCGCAACAAACTCCGTTGTTGGTACTGGTTCCGGCACCGGCACCGATTGCATCGACATCGGCTTCGGTGTCGACTGCAGTGGTACCCTGTCCTGTGATGCCCATCGGTACCGATCACTCCCGATGTCGATACCACTTGGTACGCGTATCAGGCTCTGCAAGAGCATCCAGACAGGCGATACTTCGATTCCTCCGAAGACTCTGATGAATCAGAGGCTTCTGTCGAAGCATCGGTACTCCTTCCTCCGGAGCCCTCTTCTCCAAAAAGAAGAATGTCTCCTCCAGAAGACTTGTCTTTTCAAGACTTTATTAAGGAAGTGGCCAGGGGCCTCTCTATTTCAGTGGCCCCTGAACCAGAGCCTAGAGCCAAAAAATTAGATATTTTACAATATCTTAAGGCTCCTAAAGAGGCAGCTACTTTACCAATTCATGAGATCCTTTATGATCACATGTTGGGCATATGGGAGACACCTCTTACTACTTCCCCTCATTCTCGCAGGTTGGACACCATGTACCGTGTTCCTCCTTGTCCTGGCTTTCATAAGACTCAGCTTCCTCACCACTCTATTGTAGTGAAGTCTGCTATGAAAAAGATAACGAGTGCAAAAAGACACTCATCTAATCCTCCAGGAAGAGAATGCAGAACCTTGGATGCTTTTGGCAGGAGAATTTTCCAGGCCAATATGCTTACTGCCAGAATCAACTCCTATTGTCTCTATATGGGGATGTTTCTAAAGGAAGTTACAGATCATCTGCTAACTTTATCTCCTTTTATCTCAGAAGATAAAAGGGAGGAGTTTCTCACCTGGCTTAAACATGCCCAGGATATTAACAAATTTTCTAACCATGCAGCCTTTGACTCTTTTGAGTGTGCCAGCAGAGCCTCGGCTATTGCCATAGGTGCACGCAGAGTTGCTTGGTTACGAGCTTCTGATTTGGAACCCTGGGTCCAGGATGGATTAGGAAATCTTCCTTGTACAGGTGAAAACCTTTTTGGCAAGGATTGGCAAGCAAAGGCCACTCAGATGGATGCTGAAAATTCTGCCTTAGATAGACTTTCAAAGTCTACTTCTGCTCCTGCTAGAAAAAGGTTATTCAAAAAGGCTTTCTTTCCCAAAAAAGGGAAATATTATCCTGGTTATGGTCACCAGGCATCTTCTGCAGGTCGTTTTGCTGCAAAGCGTCAGCAACAACCTAAACAAGCCAAGCCTAAGGCTGCAAAGACTGCTACGGCCCAACAGCCTCAGCCTCCTCAGGGCCTTTGACTTACAACTAGAGAACTTAGCCTTTCTGGCTGTAGAAGAACCAGATCCTCTCACCATTCCAGGAAGGTTAGCTCATTTTGCTCCCAGATGGGAACAAATCACAGCAGAGCAATGGACCCTCTCCATCATAAGGGAGGGGTACAAACTTCATTTCTTAAACCTTCCTCCTCACACCATGGTGAGACAGTTCAATTCTCCAACATCTCTCCTCGACCTTCTGGGTCAGGAGATTGCTACCCTTCTTGCCCAAAGGGCAATAGAAGAAGTACCCCTTCTTCAACAGGGTTCAGGGTTCTACTCCCCCTATTTTCTTATCCCAAAGAAAACAGGGGGGCTACAGACCCATATTAGATCTCAGAGAATTGAACAAGTTCCTATGCAAGGAGAAATTCAAAATGATTTCTCTCGGTGCTCTCCTTCCATACCTTCAGAGTCAGGATTGGCTTTGTTCTCTAGATCTCAAGGATGCGTACACCCATGTCCTCATCCATCCAACACACAGAAGGTTCCTTCGGTTTCTTTATCAGGGAAAGCACTACCAATACAGAGTGCTTCCTTTAGGTCTGGCCTCTGCTCCAAGAGTGTTCACAAAATGCATGGCAGTAGTAGCTGCATTTCTACGCACTCTAGGAAAATTTGTATTCCCATATCTGGACAACTGGCTCATCCGAGCTCCATCCCAGTCAGAAGCCCAGGCTTCCCTAGCCTGCACAAGGCATATTCTTCAGTATCTGGGACTTGTAATAAATATCCCAAAATCACAACTCACCCCTACTCAGTCATTGGAGTTCATAGGGGCCTTGCTGGATACCACAACTGCAAGGGCCTATCTTCCCCAGGCCCGTTGCCTACACTTGGTGCAGTTAGCCTCTGAAATTCAGTTAAAGTCCCATTTAACTGCTCGAGAGATGTTACAACTGTTAGGCCACATGGCATCCACCATGCATGTGGTTCCTTACGCTCGCCTTCACATGAGGGCAGCTCAGTGGACTGTGTCCACCCAATGGACCCAGGCATCAGGTTGCCTGTCAGACAAAATAGCAACCTCCAGTCGCCTCTTTTGGTCCCTCCAGTGGTGGAAGTCCACTCCAAATCTGCTGCTGGGGTCCCCCTTTCAACAGTTACTACCCCAAGCAACCTTTACAACAGATGCCTCCCCAAAGGGTTGGGGAGCTCATCTACAAGATCTCTCCACCCAGGGCATCTGGTCTCCACAGGAGACATCTCTACATATCAACCTCTTAGAGCTCAGAGCAATTCTTCTAGCTCTCAGAGTCTTCCACACCCTGCTCAGCTACAAGACAGTCCTCATCCATACGGACAACCAAGTAGCCATGTTCTACGTGAACAAGCAGGGCAGGACTGGCTCTCTGTCGCTTTGCAACGAAGCTTTGAGATTGTGGGCCTTCGCCAGAGAGCATCAAATTCATCTCATGGCAGTGTATCTTCCAGGGGTTCAAAACTCTTGGGCAGACACTCAGTCGAGTTCTGCTTCCACACGAATGGTCCCTCCATGGGGACCAGATAGCCAGGATCTTTCGAATTTGGGGAACCCCGGACATAGACCTGTTTGCAAGTCCGTGGAATGCCAAACTTCCCCGGTTCTGTTCCAGGATTCCGTGTCAGGGAGTTCAGGCCAGGGATGCCTTCCTCCTCCACTGGGGGCAAGACTTCCTCTATGCCTTTCCACCCATTCCCCTAATTTCCAAGACACTGTTCAAGCTTCAGAGAGACAAGGGGTCTGTGATCCTCATAGCTCCACGTTGGCCACGGCAAGTGTGGTACCCTCTCCTTCTTCATCTCTCTCAAGCTCCCTTCCTGGACTTGAGATCTGCTTCAGACCTCCTGTCCCAGGAGGAGGGAACGTTGTGGCACCCAAATCCCCAGTCTCTTCATCTCAGAGCCTGGTTGCTGAAGGCCTAGACCTTCAAGATTTGCATCTTTCTCAGCAGGTGAAGGATATCCTTCATGCTTCCAGAAAGCCTTCCACTAGACGTTCCTATGCTTTTAAATGGAAAAGGTTTACCATTTGGTGTGCAGAGAAGGGTCTTAACCCTCTTGCAATACCTCTGAATTCTTTACTAGAGTATTTGTTGCATTTATCCCATGCAGGCCTTAAAACAAATTCAGTAAGAGTCCATTTGAGTGCTATTGCAGCATCCCTTAAGCCTCTCAATGGACATCCTATTTCCTCTCATCCTCTTATTGCAAGATTCATGAGAGGCCTTCTTTTAACTAAACCTCCCATTAGACCACCTCCAGTGGCATGGGATTTGAATTTGGTTCTTGGCCAGCTTATGAAGCCACCCTTTGAACCCTTAGCCACTACCTCCTTGAAATTCCTTTCCTGGAAGGTTATTTTTCTCATTGCAGTCACCTCAGCTCGCCGTATCAGTGAGCTGCAAGCCTTGGTGGCTAATCCTCCTTATACAAGGTTCCATCATGACAAGGTAGTTCTCAGGACTAATTCACACTTTATACCTAAAGTGGTCTCACCTTTTCATCTGAACCAGGAGGTGTATTTACCTGTCTTTTTTCCAGGACCTCATGCATCAAGTGCAGAGAGGAATCTTCATACCCTGGATTGTAAGAGAGCACTGGTTTTTTATTTACAAAGGACACAGCAACATAGAAAGTCTTCTCAACTATTTGTTACTTTTGATCCCTCTCATTTAGGACTTCCAGTCTCTAAGAGAACTCTGTCCAATTGGATTGCTCAGTGTATTTCCTTCGCCTACCAGAGTAAGAACCTTTCTCTGGAGAGCCATGTCACATCTCACAATGTGAGGGCCATGGCAGCCTCTATGGCTCATGTAAACTCTGTGTCGATCGACGAAATCTGTCGAGCGGCCACCTGGGCCTCGGTTCATACCTTTATAGCCCATTACTACTTGGACAAGGACTCCCGCCGGGTTCCTTGTTTGGTCAGGCTGTTCTCAAACACCTGTTCCATACCTAATCAACTCCTACCCCCCATCCCTGGTTGGATGCCCGAGATCCATGGGGGGAGGTAGAGCCCTTCTCAGGGACTCACAACTTTGGAGATCTCCCTGGCATCTCTAGCTGGGGAGTTCCCATATGTGAAGACTCATTCCTGCTTGTTCCTGGAGATAGCACAGTTACTTACCTGGTACAGGTGATCTCTGGGAACAGCAGGAATAAGTCTTCACAACCCACCCACCTCCCCTAGGAGTTGTATTTCTCTATCTATCTTTCCTTTCCTCTCTCTCTCTCTTTGTCTCAGCTTAAAACTCGAACTGGAGAGAGACGGTTAGGAAAGGCGGGAAGGCAGCGCGCAGGCGCTGTGGGATGCTCCCAAAAGTTTTCTTTCTGGATGCTGGGGAGCGTTCCCGCGCAGGCTCCGTCGGTACCGACGATACCTATATGTGAAGACTTATTCCTGCTGTTCCCAGAGATCACCTGTTACAGGTAAGTAACTGTGCTGTATGGAGGTTCAAAATATTTTTGATTCGGTCAGAATGGGAGAGGATTACCCTGCTGGATTTGGGATAGGTTTAAAGTGACCCTATGGGCTCCATTTGATTATGTGGGCATCAAAGTGGAAGAAGGATAATTAGACTAAAAGGAAGGCTTTGTCGAGGAGGAGATTGAGGTGTTGGAGGAAGCTGTTAAGTGGATGCTCACTGAACCCCTTCGTACTCTGTGGGGAGAGCAGGCAAAGTTTCAAGCCGCCTTCGTGGAAGAGATGCACCCGAACAGCTCAGAGCTAAACTTTTTTTTTTTTCCTCAAACAGGGTAATAATGCAGGCAGTTTGTTTTTTCATCATAAGTGGCAGTGGGCCCAGGCTCAAACAGAAGGGATCAAGAATCCTCGGAGCCAGGTGCTTAAAGACTCAGAGCATTTGTAATTCCTTCAGGAATATTATGAGGCATTTTACACTGTTAAAGTGCTGCACCAGATGGGGATATAGATATCTATTTGTCCTTGATTCCATTGGCTACTCTTTCTTGTGAGGAGGTACTAATTGCTATTAAGCCCTTGAAATCAGATAAAGCGCCTGGACTTGATGGCTATTCATTGCAGTTTTATAAAACGTTTAATGACATTCTGGTGGCTCCTCTAGTAACATGATATAATGAGGCTATGGGGGGAGGCACTCTAGTTTACACTTTGGAATAGGTGAGGATTATGGTGATTCCTGAGGAGTGGAAGGATCGTCTGGCCTGCATGTCATACCGACCCATCTCTCTCTCCTGAATTGTGATGTAAAAATATTGGCAAAGATGCTGACTGAAAGGCTGAATAGAGAAATTACTATCACAATCAATAGTGATCAGGTGGGTTTTATGCCAGCAGGCATTGAACAATATTTGCAAATTCTTAAATGCTCTAGGTATCCAGGGAATGCCAATTGGCATTGCTGCTTTTTCCTATTGATGATAAGACATTCGACAGGGTTGATTTTTATTTTATTTATTTATTTATTTATTTAACAGGTTTCTATACCGCCCTATCATTAATTCAGGGCAGTTTACAATGAACATCACAGCAACAACAACTTTTACATAGAACAGGGTAATGAACTTGGGGGATTATATAGGGTACAACGAAACAGTAGAACTTTTAACTATTTACATGTGTGCATTGATAGTTTTGTTTAGTGTTTTATATCTGGTTAATGGTACATTCATGAGGTTTGAGCGAGGCAGAGGGGTAAGTGTTCTCATGTGGTGGGTCCATTGAGTTTCGTAGTGATCAGAGACTGTGTCTTTATACTTTTCTAAAGTCTGTTAGATCGTTGATAGCTCATATGTCTGCAGGCAGATCATTCCATAGCGAGAGAGCATACATGGAGAGGGTTCTTTTGCATGTGGATTGTCTGGCTTTTGTCTTGCTTGTTGGGATTTCCAGAGTGTTATTGTTGATTGTTCTTCCTGTCCTGTTATGCTGCATTTTCTTGACTATTGGTTGGAGGGTAGGGGGTCACAAGTTGTTGATTAGCTTAAAGATTATTGTTAATGCTTTGTATTTGTAACGTATGTTGACCGGGAGCCAATGAAGTTGTTGAAGGGTGGGGGTTATGTGGCTGTATCTAGCTGGTCCGGTGATAATTCTTGCTGCAGTGTTTTGGACTAGTTGTAGAGGGAGTATTGTTTTTTTGGGGAGGCCCTGGTAAATTATATTGCAGTAATTCAGTATGAGTGTTACTATGGCTTGACATACTGCTCGGAAATCATTATCGCCGAGTAGAGGTTTGAGTTTATGTATTGTTCTTAGTTTGTGGTAGACTGATTTAGTTATTCCTTTTATGTGTGATTGAAAGTTGAGTTGCTGGTCAAATGTCACTACCACGTATTTGACCTCCGACTTGGATGTTAGGGTGTGGTCGAGGATCTTTATTGAGTCCGGTGGGGAGAAAATGGCATTCCTGGTTATGTGTATCATTTTGGATTTCTTGAAGTTTTATTGAAAGGTTTTGTTCTTTTAGCCATAGTGTTATCTTTTCGAGGCATGAGGTAATTTGTGTGTAATCTGGTTTTCCGATGTTTAGAGGAGTGAATACCATGATGTCATCTGCATATATCCTGTATTGAATGCTGTTCTGTTTTATAATGTTGCATATTCTTTGAATATATGTGTGTATGTATGTATATTGTAATGCAGCGAGGGCTGATGAAAGCCCAGAGGAGAAAAAAGAAGCTGTTTTTCAAAGGAAAAAAGATGTGCACAAGTTGCAATATTCACAGGAACCAGCTAGAGGTAGCAGGAGTGCATTCAGAGAGACTGAAGGGCCACGCCCAGCTGGTCACGAGGAACTGACAACCAGCTCCCAATCCTCAAAGGCAGGAGTGCTTTATAAGAGGAGAGTGGAAGACTGGAGAGGGGAGAGGTTTAAGTGGAAGCCTGATTCCTCCGGAGCTAGAGGATCACTAGGAGTGAGAGGTGACTCACCAGGAGCTGAGGAAGGACCTAAGGGGGGGACCAGCTCAAGCTAGAGAGAGAGCTGTTTGCCCGAAGAGGCAAAAGCACTGCCCTAATTGTGAGCAGAAGCCAAAGGAGAATCAGCTGGGGAAGCTAAGCCACGCTGAGCAGGAAAGCCAGGATCTGTGCTTATGCAGAAGCAGGCGCTTACCAGGAGCATGGGTTCAAAGGCTGCAAGGTAAACCAAACTTTCAAAGAAAAGGATTTCATCAAGCTGCTGACTGTGAGAGGCAAGCAATTGAAGAAAGCCATTTACCTGCTTGTTGCTGCAATACAAGGTATGATAAATATATGCCTATGAAGAAAGCTATAAATGTTAAAGACTATGGTAAAGCTGCTATAAAACCTCTAAGAAGAGAGAACACATTTAATCCTAATACAGCACGTGGCCGACACCCTAGGCTAGGCCAAGGACATTGGCAAGTACTGCAAGAGATATACAAAACCCCTGGAGGTGTTTCCCAAGAAACTAGGGATACAGAGTCAGACATATCTGATTATGAGCCAATGCAAGTGGAACTGGCAGGAGAATTATCAGACCAGGAAATGGATTGTACTCTGTGTGTCTGGTAGCATAGAGTCTTTGCCAGACTTGTGAATTGCTTGAATTGTTAACCGAGCATTCTTTAATTGACTAAGCACTGCTATTCCTGTGAAGTTCAACAGTTTTGCTTTAAACCTGAGTTTTCTTTCTTACCTGAATTAAGGACATTTACTTTGAGTTGTAACCCAACAATTGGAACCACTGTGTAAAGGGAATAAAAGCCTTCTTTTTCCCACCACTCTGCTTTAATGGTTTCTTTAAAGATTGGAGCTAAAAACTACAAGGACCAAGTGCCTTTTGGCCCTTAAAAGACTCTTCTATCTTAATATTAAAATTTTTATGTCCCACCTGCCCTGGCGTCCACTGGCCACCAGGGAGGCGTGCCAACAATATATAATATAATATAATATAATACATACATTCAACCAATATGCAACATTATAAAACAGAACAGCATTCAATACAGGATATATGCAGATGACATCATGGTATATATATAAAAATAAATAAAAATAAAAGCAAGGCTGAGAGAGCCGTGCCCTGTGGGACACCTTGTTCTGTGAAAGGATTTGATTGTTGGTTTCCAGGTTCTCACCTGTTGGATGTGGTTGGATAGGTGCGAAATGAACCATTCCAGTATTTTACCATTGATGACAGTTTCCTGAAGCTTTTGTAATAGAGTATTATGGTTGACAGAATCAAATGCTGCAATGATGTCAATGAAGCAAAGCACATACCCTTTCTGTATGTTGTCTATGCTGGTTTTGAGGGTGTCCATAAGTGAGGTGATTAGTGTTTCTACATGGTGGTTCTGTTTGAATCTATATTGGTGTGGGTCCAACGGGGCATAGTTGTCAATAGATCTTGTAGTTGATGTTGTACTATTTTCTCAATTATCTTGGTTATGAAGGGGAGATGATGTTGATCGGAAGGAGCTTGGGTCTTTGTTATTGATGATCCCACTTTTTTGAATAGGTCTTATGGATGCTTGTTTGAGTTGTGGTGGGAGGTAACCTTGTGTGAGTGATGATTTGACGATCTTCAGTATGTATGGCGTTAAATATTCTCTTGTATGTTTAATCCAGCTGACTGGCCAAAGGTCTATGGGTGAGGTACTTGTGTTGATATTGGTCATAATTGAGTCAAGTTGTTTTTCAGAGGAGATGCAGAATAACTCCCACTTTTCTATGTTCTTGTGAAAGTTTTGCATGTTTGGTTTGGTTTAGTGACTGGATTCTGTGTATATTTTAATTGTAGGAAATCAGCCATTTCTTGTGATGTTAGGGAATTCATATTGTTCGGTGCCGTTGGTTCCTTCGTCAGTCTGTTTACTATGTCAAACAGTTCCTTTGGTTTGTTAAGGGATTTCATTATTAGTTATATGGTGTTCCTTTTTGCATTTGTTTATCAGGTCATGATATTGTGTTTGCATTTCCATGTATTCTCTGAGATGTTTGGGACACTGGGGAAGATGGGTTTTGGCTCAATTTGTTTTTAAAAATTGAATTAAGGCATTGTATAGCGCACCTAAAGCTTGTGTGCAAGTCAAAGGAGGGGGGGGACGACATATTCAGGTTTTTTTTTGGAGGGGGGGGATTTAGCCTTTCCAGAGGGACAAGTCAAGTGTGCCTAATAGAACCTTGCTTCTCTTGGTGTGGGAGCTTAAGGCAGAAGGGATTTAAAGTAAACATGTAAATCAGAAATTCTAAAAAGCATTATTAATAAAGTGCATAAATGTGTATAATATGCATATAACCTAATAAATAAATAAATACATATATAATATGGTTATATGCATATTATACACATTATATATATATATATATATATATATATATATTTTAAGCATACTGGGGATTTTTGTTTATCTATATTTCATAATGAGTATTAACTTACTGGATCTAGATTAGCCCCAAAGAGAAGTCCACATATAGCTGTATAGGGAGTTCTCAACAAATAAAACAAAACCACTCCTCTGATGATCTGTTTTTTTGACCGGACTCTGACTCTATGCTGCTGTGATCATATTTTGGAGCACAACGCCAGCAGTAATAAACACTTTATGTATGAGTTCAATTAGGTTATCCTTTTAGTTTAGCTAAGTGACATTGGACAAATGTATCTATTGGCAGTCACAATACAAAAAACAGATGTTATAAAAAAGTGTTTATATACAAAAATAATTTTAAAGACTTAGATCCCTCTTCTTTAAAGTGGTACCATCATTCAGACATTTTCAGTATTAAACACATTACTAAATGGCGATGGCGGTAGCGGACGCCGTACCCATAGACTCAGATATTTATACTCTGATATCCACATTTGATTTATAATAAAAGGAAACTGTTCACATGTAGCTTTTTACCTATTTGCGAGTGACACATGCTACTGCTGGGTTTTATATTATGCTCCATTCTTTATAATGTTTTTTCCCATGATTCTAGAACATCAGAGGATTGATTTTATTTGTTAGAACGCCATGTACAGCTACATGCATCTGCACACTTTTTTTGCATTAAATCTCAATTGACAAGCATTTGACCATTCTTTTAATTTTGTAGATGTGAGGAGAGTAGACAACATAAGAAAAGTGTCCACTCCATTGCATATCTTTGTATCATATGCAAACAGGCAAACTTTGCCTTTTAACCCTTTGGCAATATCACTTACAAAGAAACTGAACAGTAGCGGTCTCAGGACCAATCCCCTGAAGCACTCCACTACTCACCCTCCTTTCTTCAGAGAGAGTTCTATTCACCACTGCCCTCTGTGGTCTGTCAGTCAACCAATTCTTGATCCAATTCACCACCTTGGGATCCATCCCCAGGCTGCTCAGTTTATTCACAAGCCTCTTATAAAAAGAACAGTATCAAATGCTTTGCTGAAATCTAAGTAGACCACATCCATCGCATGCCCTTGGGACCTAGTTCTCTGGCCACCTATTCAAAGAAATCAGATTTGTTTGGCACGATCTTCCCTTAGTAAATCCATGTTACCTTGTAACAGATTGGCTTCCAAAAGATACCACTATCATTTCAGCAGCATCTCAATTACTTTTCCCACCCCTGAGTAAGGCTTACGGGCCTATAACTTGCCACCTCTTCTCTGTTGCCACATTTGTGAAGAGGAGCCATGTCAGCCCTTCTCCAATCCGGTGGCACTTCCCCAATGTCAAGAGATCTATTAAATACATCTTTTAAGGGTCCTGCCAAAACCTCCCTGAGCTCCTTCAGTATCCTGGGATGTATTTGACATCGTCCTATGGCCTTGTCCACTTTCAGTTTTGCAAGCTGTTCACAAACATCTGTGAATGGTTTATATCTACTCCGTTCCCCTTGTTACCTGTGTCAGCCACGTGTGGCCCTTTTCCAAAACACAAAACAGAAGTAATTGTTTAGCAATTCCGCTTTTCCCTTATCACTTTCCACAAATCTGTCCTCAGCATCTTTGAGTTTTGCAATTCCACCTCTTGCCTTCGTCCTTTCCCAAATAAAACTGAAAAAAGTCTCAATACCTCTCTTCACATCAGTATCCATTTTTTCTTCAGTGTGTGCTTTTGCTATTCCAATTTATTTTTGCCTCTTTCAACTTAATCTAGTATTCTTTTCTGTGTTCCTTTTTGTGATTCTTTGAAAACTCTGAATGCTGCCATTTTTGTCACTGCTTCTTTGGAGAACGATATTAGATTCCTTTTCCTCTTGTTTTTAGGTACTTTCCTTACATATAGATCTGTCACCCTTGTTATGATCTCTTTCAGTTTAGCCCACTGCCTTTCCACTTCCCTTATCTCCTCCTCCCACCCTGCCAGCTCCTCCTTCGGGAACTTTCCCATTTTTCTAAAGTTAGCATTTTTGACATCCAGGACTCGGTTTGCTGCAGTTGGACTCTGCCTTAGCTTTTACCTCAAACCACACCATATAGTGATCACTGTTGCTCAAGTGGGCACCCACCCGGACATTAGACACACTGTCTCAGTTAGTGAGCACCAGATCCAGCATGGACCCTTTCTTGATGGGTTCCTACACCAGTTGCCTGATCAATGCCACTTGTAGGGCATCCATGATCTTCCTACTTATTTCCATATTCACAGATGGGATACGCCAATCAACATCTGGTAGATTAAAGTCCCCTAGTATTACCACTTCACTCTTTTTTTGGCATCAGATTATTGCATCAGATTGCTGTAATACTTCAATGTGAATGCCATCAATACCTAGTGCAGAGGTACTCAAATCCAGTCCTGGAGGGCCGCAAACCAGTCAGGTTTTCGGGATATCCCTAATGAATATGCATGAGATATATTTGCATGCACTGCCTCCATTGTATTTGAATCTATCTCATGCATATTCATTAGGGATATCCCGAAAACCTGACTGGTTTGCAGCCCTCCAGGACTGGATTTGAGTACCTCTGACCTAGTGCTTTATTCTTTGATAATGTTGTCAATGCTTCTTTGACTTCTTCTTTCCCCAATGTTTCATGAAATGGCTGTTAGTGTACTTGATCTTTATGATATAATGACTCTGAATATTCCTTCCACTTTTTCTTGATCTTCTCAGCATCATTCAACATGGATTCTTGAGCATCTTGTAGCATTCCAATTCGAGGCTGAAATTTTATCTTTAACTCTTGTAGCTTTATGAAAGCCAATCTTGTTCTTCCTCTAATAGTTTCTGATTCAATTTCCTGGCATGCATCATTTCAGTACTTCATTGTCTCGTCTTGCTGTACGCTGGAAATCTGTCGTGTTCTGTGGTGATTGCCTCTTTCTCCTTTGGTTTTAGCTTTCTTTTTTTTTCTGCGCAATTTTCAGAGTTTACTTGGTCATCCATTTTGGTCTTATTTTATTTATATAGAGACTTCTTACATTCTTCAAGCACAACTTTCTTGATGTCACATGAGCTGTCATTTGTATCCAAAACAGCAAATCGATTTTGCAGGCAGTCTTTAATTTCTGGCAGTATATTCTCAAGGTCATATTTTGCTACATTCATGAGTGGCTTGCTCTTTTTCAGCTTTAACATGAGTTTGCATATTAGTAGTTGGTGATCTCTACCACAGTCAGCTCCAGGTTTTGTCTTTGTTGATGTTATAGAGCATTTCCAACGTCGACTTCCACAGATGTTATTTTGATTTTTGTACAATCCACTAGGTGAAGTCCAAATGTACAGTCGCCACTTGTGTTTCTGGAAGAAGCTGCTTGAGATAAATAGATAGAATTCTGCAAGACCTACAATCAGTCTTTCTCCAGCTTCATTTCTGTTGCCAAGTCCATATTTTCCCCAACCGTTTTGCCTTCTTCTTTGTTGCCATCTTTTTTATTCCAGTCACCCATGATTATTAGGATATCCTGTTTGCATGTTCTGTCAATTTCAGTTTGTCCTTGTTCATAGAACTCATCAACCTCTTTCTCTTCTGCAGCTGTTGGGTCATATATCTGAATAATAATTGTATTGATGGGCATTCCCCATAGGCTAATAGAAATTAAGCTTTCACTAATTAAATTGTATTTCATTACAGTTCTTGCAAGTTTCTTCTTAATTATAAATGCAACACCATTTATTTTTTGCCTTTCATTTCCAGCGTAGTATACCATGTGATCATCAGATGCTAAGTGCCCAATGAGAGTCCATTTCAGTTTGCAGACAGCCAACAGATTGGGTTGTACATGTTATATTTCATTGTTTACCACCTCAAACTCATGCTTTGTACATTCCATGTCCCAATATGTACAATTAGAACAGCTATTCAGAGGGTCACCATGAATCAACATCGACCTGATGGCATTTAACAGCAACAACATTCACCACCTACCTGGATTGGTGCGTACAAATCTACACTTCTGGCACCTTACTGGGCAGATCAGATGGACAGTGCCGTCTTTATCTGACGTCACTTACTATATTACTATAATTGGGGAAACCTGACATTCGCTCAAGAGTGCAAAGTTCGGAATGATGCATCTTTGAAGGATGCTAGGGAAAAAGGGAAGTGAGGGCATCTGATAGAGAGGTTCGAATAAAAAATGTAAAAATAACCTAGGAGGCTTTAAATAAAAAGCAAACATAGTAACATAATGAATGACAGCAGATAAAGAACAGCACGGTCCATCTAGCCTTCCCAGCCATTCAGAAGTTATTCACATTTGCTTCAATTCTATCCTCTTGCTATATAGTGATCCCGTGTGGCTGTCCCATGCCTTTTTGAATTCAGTCAGTTTTTACTCCCACTACCTTCTTCAGAAGGGCACTCCAGGCATCCACCATCTTTTCCATGAAAAAGAATTTCCTGATACTGCTTTTAAGTTTACCTCCTTGCAGTTTCATTTAATGTCCTCTAATTTACAGCTTCTATGTCTTTAAAAAATATTTTTTCATTAAGTTTTTAAACATCTATCATATCTCCTCTCACTCCTCTCCTCTAGGATATATAAATTTAGGTCTTCAAGTCTCTTCTCATATGCCTTCAGGTGCTGACCTCATATCATCTTGGTCACCTTCCTCTGAACCACAAAGTATTTTTATATCCTTTCAAAAGTATGGTCTCCAAAACTGAACACATTACTCCAAGCGAGGCCTCATCAACAACTTGTACAAGGGCACTAATACTTCCTCCTTGTTATTCCTCTCTGTACACAGCCTAACATCCTTCTGGCTTTGTCACATAGTCTTGTCACACTGCTCTGCCACCTTGAGATCCTCAGACACTATCACCCCAACGTTATTTTCTTGGCCTGTACCACCAGCCCCTCATCCCTTATTAGGTACAGCTCCTTTGGGATTTGGCAATCCAAGTGCATCACTCTGCACTTCTTGGCATTACATTTTAACTGCCAAGCATTTGACCATTCTTCTAATTTTTGTAGATTTTTTTCTCATGTTGTATATTCCCTCCTTAGTGTCCACTGTGTTGCAAATCTTCATATAATCTGCGAAAAGCCAAACGTCTCCTTTTAACCCTTCGGCAATATCATCCACAAAGATATTGAACAGTAGCGCCCAGGACTGATCCCTGAGGCACTCCACTAATCACTCTCCTTTCTTCAGAGTGAACTTTCCAAATTACCCGTGTCATCTGATAGTCAGACTATTAATATGAACAAAAAACGAACTTTGAAATGCCTGTATGTGAATGCTAGATGGCTTAAAATAAATAAAGAAATAAGATACAAGAATTATAGTACTGAATGAATGTGAAATATAATTGATATCTCAAAGACCTGGTGGGAGAAAGACAAATCAATGGGATACAATGATAACCAGAGTACAAATTATATGGCACTGATAGGGCAGATCAAATTGGTGGAGGGGTAGTGCTATATATTAAAGAGAGCATTGAGTCAAACAGGATAAAGATTTTGTAGGAAACAAAATACACTGTAGAATCTCTGGATAGAAATTCCATGTAAAAAAGGGAAGGGAATGGCAGTAGGGGTGTACTATCCTCCATTTGGACAGAATGTCAGACCCAATTATTCAATGCCAAAAGCCTCTGATGAGGGACCTTGTCAAAGGCTTTCTGAAAGTCCCAGATAGACTATATCAACCGACTCACCTTTGTCCAGCTGTTTATTCTGTGGTGAGGAGA
The DNA here is from genome assembly GCA_033557465.1 of Ichthyophis bannanicus. Classification (NCBI taxonomy): domain Eukaryota; kingdom Metazoa; phylum Chordata; class Amphibia; order Gymnophiona; family Ichthyophiidae; genus Ichthyophis; species Ichthyophis bannanicus. The sequence goes on from CM066032.1 coordinate 1,325,477,781, forward strand.
GCTCCCAGGAAGAGATGGAAGTGGAGGAAAAGCCTGTTTTTCCCTTTAAAACAAATGACAGTTCACTTGTGCACAGTGCTTGCAAGAAAAAAACTCAGCTCTCTGCTAAGGCCAGGCCATGCCCTAGTTCAGACAGGGAGCCAAGCTTGCTCAGTGATTGGTCACACCTGTGCAAAGGCAAGGGAGTGCCCGGCAGCAAGCGGTCTTTAAAAACACATTCAGAGCAGAGAGAGACACACGACGGAACACTTGGGAGACATGAGACACACACACAGGAGACGAAGCAGAGAGAGCCAGAAGGAGAAACTCTGAGAGATCCTGGAAAGGGAGAAAGGTTCCAAGGAAACTTTCAAGAGAGTGACTATCTGGGAAGGAGTGGAGAAAGACACCAGAAGGCTGAGTTCCATGGCCTGAAAGATATCAGGAAGAAAGGAATCAGTAGTTGTCTGAAAGACTCGCCCCAAGGTAAAGCCAGCACTTGCAGAGCTAAACAGCTTGCAGGAAAACAGTTTGCTATAGCTAGTGTCCAGGAGCCTGACCTAACGTCTTCATCTGCTAAGAGGTGGGTGGATAGTTTTATGAATGAAGAAAACAGAAACCCAGATAAGAGCAGAGGAACTGAGCTTTTAACACTAGAAGCATTAAGAAAACTGTTTGCAGAGAGGAAGCTTTACCCTCCCAATACAAGTGTGCCTTCTCAGGGTGATTTGCTGTGGAAACAGTTCCAAGAGTTTTTAGAAGACAGGAAGTCTGGGAAAGTTTATAAAACTGGTGGAAGTGAGAAGTACCCGGTATCCATAGAAGAGATGCAGGTGGATTCTTGTATGCCAGAGTCTGTCTCAGAAATATCACCAATGGATTGCTCTTTTTGTCTCAAGGAGAATTGAACATTGTTGAACAGGGTTGAAAGACTGTGAAACAATATAGCAACTAATTCTTATGACTGCAAAGAATTGGGAAAAGCCAAGACTGTGTTTTTTTTTCTTTTTTTTTTCAAAGCTTTATTTTATTCATCGCATAAAATCATACAAAGATGAACAACACACCAATTCCGGGGGGGGGGGGGGGTGAACTCTTATCCCCACCCGGGAGGCAATTCGAAATAAACATAAACATAAACATTATGCAACGAATACAACATTTTATATTATTGCCCCTCTCCGCCCCCCCCCCCGCCGCACCCCCTCCCACCCCAGCCGCCCAGTCCATCTGCCTAATTGCCCATACGTCCCCTGTGCTCCCTCCTCTAATGGCCAATATGTAGGAGCTCATTCCAACACCGGGCTCCCAAGGTTTCAATATATATGCCCCATAGCTGAAGAAAAGTGGTCCAGCGTTTGACACTGCCCCGTGCCTGCCACCGCTCCATTAGCATGACCTGGTGGAAAGAGTTTCGCCATTCCACGAATGTAGGAGAGCGCTGCTCATGCCACATACGTAAGATAGGGCTTTTCCCCACCAGACAAGCCTTCCGCATAAATAGCCGGTCAGGACGCCGGGTCGGGCAGGGGGGATCCAGCCTGTCCAATACCACAAAGGCACCCGTCCAACGCACTCGAAACTTCAGCAAGTCACTGATATAGGCTCGTATCCTAGCCCAATAGGGCTGGATGTGGGGGCATGCCCACCACATATGCAGCAGGTTAGCCAAAGGCGCCGAACAGCGGGGGCATCGGCCATCCTCCGTCAGACAGCTGCGAAAGGCGCGACGCGGTGAAAAATAGGCTCTGGTAAGGCACTTAAATTGGATCTCTCGCCACTTTGCCCCTATTGCCAAATCAGCAATCCGGCATAAAGCTGCCCTGATAGTGCCTGGGGCCACTTCTCTCCCCAATTCCACTCCCCAAGCCACCTCCACCCCACAATAGTCAACGGGGGCACGAAGGTTGTCCAGGCGGGCCCTCAGGCCCGCTATCGTAGGGGGGGTGTCCTCTCCCAAAGCAAAAAACACTAACAGTTGCTCCGAGCGTGGCAACGCCAATGCTTCCCGGGGTAGGGAGGAGATATAATGAGCGGCCTGCAAGAACGCAAAAATGTGTTTGGACGACAGGTCGTATTCCTGACTAAGGGCCTGAAAAGATTTACAACGACCATGGACCTCAACCAAATGCCCTACAAGACGGAGCCCCTTTCGCCTCCAATCCCGAAACCCCCAGGACCCTGACCCAGGGGCAAAATGAACATTGCCCTGCAGGGGCAGCCAGCAAGACGCTGTCCAGGGTGTCCCCCAGCAGGTGTTCAGGTATCTCCAAGTCCGCTGTGCCGATCTAAATAATACGCTATTCGCCAAGTGGCCCCCAATAGCGAAAGGGGCGCGGCCAACGCCTCTTCTAGGGGGGTGGGTGTATAGTTTGTCGTCTGCCCAAGCCAGTCGCCGAGGTGGCGGGCCTGACAGGCCATAGCATAAGTCCTCAAGTCTGGGAGCCCCATCCCCCCCTCGCGCCACTTCCCCACCAGCCGATTTAGAGGAATACGAGCCTTCGCTCCACGCCACAAGAACGTCCGGATCAACCGCTCCACCTGTCGCAAGTCCCGCCGGTAGAGCCATACCGGCAGTGTCTGCAGCCAGTACAGTAACCTCGGGAGAATCACCATCTTGACTGCGGCCACCCGTCCAGACAGTGACAATGGCAAGGGTCCCCATGCCGCCAGTTGGGATCGTATTCGGTTTACCATCCAGTCCAAATTACTCCTGTAAAGGTCCCGTGGTTGCCTGGTCAGGCGGATGCCCAAGTAGGTAAAATAGGAATTCGCCCATTTTAAGGGAAATCGACCCACCCAGCTTTGTTGTAGGGTCCCCGAGACATCCAGGGCCTCTGACTTATCCCCGTTGATCTGCAGGCCAGAGAACCGGCCGTAGGCTTGAAATTCAGCCATCAGCTGGGGCAGGGACTCCTCCGGTGACAGGAGGTGTACCAGAATATCATATGCAAACGCCGAGATTGTAAAGGATTGACCGCCGATACGCACTCCTCGGATCCCCGGTGCGGCCTCCACCGCCCGGATCAGCGGGTCCAACGATAAAACAAAGAGTAAAGGCGAGAGCGGACATCCCTGCCTCGTACCATGTTCCAACGGGAAGTCTTCCGACAGCACCCCATTACAGAGTATCCCCGCTAGCGGGGTGGCATATAAACTATCTATCATCGCGCAGAACGAGTCTCCAAGGCCATACCAGGGTAGTAACATTTTCAGGTAACTCCAGTCGACCCGGTCGAAGGCCTTCTCCGCATCAAAACTCACCAGGAGAGAAGACAAGTGCTGGTCATGTACCCACTCTAGTGATGCCAAGATTTTACGCATATTCCGTACAATGAATCGGCCTTTCACAAAGCCGTCCTGGGAGTCATGAATTAGGCTGTCTAGGTATCCCACCAATCGATTCGCCAACACCTTGGCAAAAATCTTAGTATCAAAGTTCAACAGGGAGATCGGGCGGTAGGAAGCAGGGAGCTCCGGATCTTTGCCCGGCTTAAGAATTAGGGTAATATGGGCCTTGTTTGAGCCCCACCGAAACCCCCCCTGCTCTACTCGCTTCGCATAGACCTCCACCAATGCCGGACCGAGCAAGCCTTGCAGTAATTTATAAAACTCGGCTCCCAGGCCGTCCGGTCCAGGCGCTTTGTAGCAACTAGCCGCCGTGATGACCGACCCCACCTCCTCTAGGGAAACGGGGCGGCCCAAATCCCGGCTCTGTTCCACTGTTAGCGACGGGAGGTTCAACTTCCGGAGATATTCGGAGGCCGCCGATGGCAAGGTACCCTCTTTCATGTAGAGCTTCTGGAAAAAACCCCGAAATATCCGGGCTATCTCCTTGGAGCCGCTCTGTAAACGCCCATGTTCGTCTCTCAGAGCCGCCACCGTGTTGGAACCCCGCCGTCCCCGCAGGCAGCTAGCCAACAGCCGCCCAGGTCTATCCCCATGGCACTGAAGGCGGTGGCGGTAGTATAACATTGACTTCTTGGCCCTCTGGTGGAGGAGTTCGTCCAGACTCACCCGGGCTTCCCACAGTTCTTTTTGCAGCCCTGCAGACGGGGCCTGCGCTAGGCGACGGCGTAAGAATGAGACCCGCTTCTCCAGCCGAAGTATTCGATCTACCAACATCCGGCGTCTGCGGGCCGCATACCCGATAATCTCACCCCGCATCACTACCTTGGCCGTCTCCCAGACCAATTCAGGGTCTCCCTGATGCACCCGATGGACCTCGGCAAATTCATGCCAGCGTTGTTCCAGAAACTTATGGAACTGCGCATCTTTATACAACTCCAATGGGAAGCGCCAAAGTCGCGTTCGATCTGGCTTTCCTCCCCAACCCAGGTCTAACCATACCGGAGCGTGGTCAGAGATTATGTAGGGCCCAATCTGCGTTTCCTCCACCCTCGCAAATAGGCTCTTAGATAGCAGTACATAATCGATATGAGAGCTAGAGCCGTGCGCCCGGGACTGATGGGTAAAGTCTTTTTCGGCAGGGTGGAGAACTCGCCAGGGGTCTACCAGGCCCAAACGAGTTTTGAAGCGCTGCAAGACACGAGTCACCGGTCCTCGTTCGCGTGCCTCCCCCCCCCTAGTGGTGTCCAAGTCCACATCCAAGACACCATTGAAGTCACCGCCCATCACCAGGGGAATCTCGGGCATCTGCTCCACCTTAGAGGCCACAGTGGCATAAAAGTGGGGATCCAAAGTATTCGGTCCATAGACCGTCCCTAGAATGACCGGCTGCCCTTCCAATCGGCCTTGGAGAAGTAAATAACGGCCCGCCACATCCCGGATGGCTACGTCCAGGGCCCATCTGACCCGCTTGTGGACCAAAATGGCCACCCCACCCTTCTTCCCCACCGCTGGCGCCCCCCAAACCTGCCCAACCCAGCCGCGACACAGCTTGTCATGCTCCTCAGCCGTCTGGTGGGTCTCCTGCAAGAAGGCGATATCACAGTCATGCCTGGCTAAGGCCTGTAAAATTTTGTATCTCTTAATAGGATGGCCCAAACCACACACATTCCACGTGATGATTTTCAGGGCGGTAGGGCAGTGTCAAGCATCTCCTGACCGGTTGTGTCCACTATTCGGGACAGGGCTCTCCCAGCCTGGAACCCCTTCCCCACTTTCTGAGCACTAGGCCATTGCTGAAGCTTACAGGGCGTGCGGCTTGCCCCTTCCCCCTCCCCTTCCCTCTCCTCTTCCCCCCCCTCCCCTCCTCCCCTCCCTCCCCTCCACAATCTCTCCCCTCCCCCTATTCCTTGCTCTTCTTCCCCACTCTCACCGCTCCTTCCTCCCGTGATCCTTTCGGTGATGCGCTCCATCGCCCCCCCCCTATACTAAATCGTCCACCCCCCCAGCCCCCCCCAAAAGCACGAGCGGACCCCCCCCCCCGTGGGCCCGCCCCGCTTTATACCTCACCCCCAGCACCTGAAATTGATTCCCCGTTCCCAGCTAGACAGCCCACACAGAAACTTACAACAAGCAGACCCCAACAGAAAGCAAGATAACATTGGAGGGCCATACGATTGCAGTGGCATACAATTTGCATTTACAGAGTAATCCCGCCAGCCCGCACCTTAGTTTAGAGGTCTCCAGCCAGAGGCCTGGGGGTGACGCCCAACGATATCGCCCGGAGACAGGGGGGGCTCCCCTCACCCGCTCCCAGAACTGCGGCAGGGTCCGGCTGCTCACCCGGCGAACTAAGCCATCTCCAGGGCGTCAGGCTGCTCAGCCCCGAGAAACCGCATCCCCGCGATATCTGGGACGCAGATCTCTCGGCCCGCAGGGGCCATGCTCGCAACAGAGGGCGCCGCTCCACTTGCCTGCCTCATGCGAGTTCCCCCCCCCTCCCTCCCCCGCAGGCCCGCCTGCGTCGGTGAAATCAGAGGGGGGGGGGGCCGCCGGAGCCTGCACATGCTGCCCGGCCTTTTCCCAGCTCCTTTGCCCGTCCTCGAGAATGGCGCCCAATAAATCCCCCAGGTAACACGAGCAGGCCACCCCCCTTGGGCCCGACCTCGCTGCGACATCCACATCTCGCAGCTGGGGTAGGCATCACTCACTCAAGTATAACAAACAGAAATCTGCAACAAGCAAACCCCAACTAAAAACAAAATAGCAACGGAGGGTTATACCGTTGCAACAATGTAGAACTCACAGAAAGAAACAAAATATCCCCTCCGGCCTTTTCATTGCTGCAAAGTTCTCGAGCCATAGGCCTGGGGGTAAGACCCGTCAATGACGTCCATTAACAGGGGGATCTCCCCCGATAGGTTCTCCGAACTGCGGCAGAAGTCCAACTGCTCCCCTGGTACGCTCAGTTGTCTCCAAGGCATCTGAACTCCGGATCTTGAAAGGCGATGTTTCTGCGACAGCGGGACCTCATCGCACTCCACCTGCGGAGGCCAGGCTCTCTACATATGACGCCGCTGCCTCGGTGGTCTCGAAAATTTTACGCTGTCCCTCATGGAAGACATGGAGGCGTGCCGGGTATTGTACTGTAAATTTAATCTGGCGATCAATGAGTTTTTGACAAATAGGCGCGTAGGCTCTGCGGCGCTGGCTCAATTGCATAGAATAGTCCTGTGCTACGCGGAGCTTGAGATTTTCCACCGCCAGACCGCCTTGCGCTCGAGCCGCTCGCAGAATCTTCTCTTTTTGGGGAAAGTGGAGTAGCCGCACTAGGACCACGCGGGGTCGGGAGTCCCGGGCATTGCGATTCCCCACTCGGTGGGCCCGCTCAATATGGATCCTTTCTACCCCATCACCGCTCTGTAAGAGGGGAGAGAACAGGTCCATCAAGTACTGCAGCAGGTCAGTGTCTGTTACCGATTCCGGCAGGCCCATCACCCTCAGATTATTTTTTCTCGAGCGGTTTTCCAAGTCGTCAATTTTAACCTCCTGGGTGTGCAGCTGGGCCTGCAGTGTGGCCACCGTTTGTTGAAGGGCCGTGGTGGTATCTTCGACCTGCCCCACGCGGTCCTCCACCTCCTGCAGTCTCTTGCCATAAGACTCCATCAGGCTCTGCATGGTGTCCAATTTCTCCCGGAGAGCTGTGAATTGGGTCGCCAGTGCCTCCGCTACTGCCGCCAATATTTCCTCCACCCTGGCCGGGGAGGTCGGGGAGCTCGGCGCCACCGCGCCGTGCGCCATTTTGCCGGGACCCGGACCCCGGTCCCGCTCCTTCTTCCCCGTTCTGAGAGCCGAAGCCATCCCCACTTCTCCCGTCCGACGGCTCAATGGGAGGGGTGATATATCAAGCGCCGCTGTATTGGCGATGGGGGGACCAGAGGGTCGAAAAAACGGTTCAAATAGCCGGTTTAAGCAGGAGGCGATCGGAGGACGAGCAGTACCCGACTACTCGCTCTCACCGCATCACCGGAAGTCCGCCAAGACTGTGTTTTACTAAGTATGTGAGCTTCTGAAGCCAGGAGCTGTTAGTAAAAGCTTGGTTTGGAAAGAAAACAGCAGCTGTTAAACGTTTACCTGTTATGTTGAATGACCACCAAAAGCTGTGCTCTGTGCAAGTTTATTTGGATGAAAGCTGCTGCTCAGTGAAAGAAGGCTTTTTGTTGCATTTTCCTCTGTTAACCTGATTTACTCTTATGTTGGAGAAGCATCCTTTTTTGCATTTGTGTTTTGAGCTTTAATGCCTTGGAATCCCACAAAAAAATAAATTTTCTTGCTGCCTTAAACCACCGGACTCACAACTACATGTGTCCTTATATAAGTAAGCCAACTACAAGTCCCAGAATCCCTCTGGGGACAAACAAGGGAAGCTTTATTTAAAAGGACATTATAAGGCTGCTCTTTGCTTGTAAGCCCTCGGGCCCAAGCAAGGGCATCACAATTCACACCTTCAAAAAAACAAAACATAACAGATTAGTAAGACAAGATCTTCCTTGTCTAAAGCCATGTTGGCTGTCTCCCATTAGGCCATGACTATCTACATGTTGAGTAATTTTGTTCTTTATGATGGTTTCTACCATTTTTCCTGGTACTGATGTCAGGCTCACCGGTCTGTAGTTTCCCGGATCACCCTTGGAACCCTTTTTAAAAATTGGCGTTACATTGGCAATCCTCCAATCTTCAGGTATTAGAGTAGATTTTAATGATTACTAATAGCAGGTCTGCAATCTCATATTTCAGTTCCTTCAACACCCTTGGATGTATACCATCCGGCCCAGGTGATTTGCTACTCTTCAGTTTATCTAATAGTTGTAATTCATCTTCCCAATGTATTGATATTTCCTTCAATTCTTCCGCACTTTTAAATACCATTTCAGTCATGGGTAACATCCCTACATCTTCCTCAGTAAAGCCCAAAGCAAAGAATTCATTCAGTCTCTCCACTATCGCCTTGTCGCCTCTCTGTGCCCCTTTCTCTGTGCCATCATCTCATCCATGCATTGAGACTCCAGAGGTCTGCCTGTTTCTTGGGTCCTGCATGTGGAAAGGGGAGCATTTCTGAGAATACTATCCTAAAAGTTCTGGGTTTCAGCTTTCTACCTGAAAGTTGTTTCTCCATGCTACTCACCAGCTCTGTCCAGAACCTTATCTATATGGCAGATGAGATCCACCAACTTTGCTCCAGGCAGGGAAGTTACCAGGTGATCTTTATGTTCACCAGCTACCCAGCTATCTACAGGCCTAATGATTGAATCGCCATCTATAATGGCTGTCCTAACCCTTCCCTCATGGGCACATGACCCTGGAGAGACACCCTCAATGTGAGAGTGTATTATAGTGCCTGCAGGACAAGTCCTAGCTACAGGGTTACTTCCTGTCACATTAAGGTGCTGCTGTCCTTTCAGGCAACCTCTTTTCTCCATGGCAGCAGAAAGGCTGCCAGACTGGAGGTATGACTTCTCTACTGTGTACATGAAGGTCTCACAAATTAGAGTATTATGTGATTGGTGGGACTGTATTGGGAAGCAATGGGTGTTTTTCATATAGCTTGATGGGATGGGAGGGTGGGGCCCAGTTAATAGATTGGTGTGGCATTCAGAGTGGGGTCATTTTCGAAAGGGGGGAATCCTTTTGTTAGGACCATACTGTGAATGTGGGCAGGGGTGTGTGGGAGGTCTTACTTGAGGGAAAGTGGTGGTCTGGTTTAATGCTGATACTGCCTGGACTTTTCCCTGAGATGGGACTTAAGTATTTTCCAGGATTGGGAGTTTACGGGTCTTCATAGGTTGGGACAATTTCCAGTTCATCCTGCTAGATGTCCAACTGGGCTGTGTCCCCCTGCTTGCAGAGGTGGAGACAGAAAACAAACTTGAAACTTCCAGTGACATCATCACTGCTACTTGAGCTGGTGCAGCTAGGGGCACGCTTCAGTATTTCTTTGGATGCAAGGCTAGTGCATCTCTGTTTTGGAAATGGATTAACTCTTGGGCAGCCATCCTAAGGGATGCTGTAGAGCTTGACAGCAGATGTCTCCAGAGCGTACCTTTCGGTACCCTGCATGGAGTATCCTGTGTGGAGGGAGGAAAAGGGCCATCCTTTCCATCAGTAATCCTGACTTGTTGAGAGCCCAATTTTCTGCTGGATCAAGTCCCTGTCTTCACATGGTTTTCAGCCTCCTCCCAGCTCTCGAGAGTAGCCTCTAGCCAGAAGCAAAGAGGAGAGAGTTGAACACGAGAGTGGCCTAAGCCCTGTGGTGAGGGGGGGGGGTGGGGTCGGATTGGCCTGATTTTGTTTTGTGCAGTTTGCCATTGAGTCCAATGGATACATGTGTGAATGCTAATTCCTTTTTTTACCAGTGGTCGTAAACATATAGGAGTTGTGCCGCCACGTGCACATTCAATTAACTCTGCTACCCTAGACATTTAAGAGACTCGTGTCATCCCATAAGAAATGCTGCTTGTCCATGGCAAATGTCAAGCTAGGCTTATGGATCATAGAAACATGGGCCAAGTAGTCTTTTTCTGACGTCATGTTTCTATCTAGTCTGCACTTTCATATCAACTATAATAGTCCCCTTTTTTTCTTTAGAGATCCTCTGTTTGTCCCATGCTTTTTTGATTTAATGCTGTCCTAGTCTATTACCTCCACTGGAAGGCTATTCCACGCATCTACTACTCTTTCCATAAAGAAATATTTTCGCATATCACTCCCTCACCCTATGTCACCTTGTAGCAGAGTTTGCTTTCAATCGAAAAAGACTCTCCTGTGTATTTATTCTGTGAAGGTATTTAAACATCTCTATCATAATTCCTCTATCCCACTTTTCCTCTAAAGTATACATATTAAGACTTTTGTCTGTCTTGATTTGCTGTATGTCAACTTAATAAAGCAATCACTCTGATACAAATCTACAAGTGTGTCATATCTCTTGTCATGCACATTAACCATGTGATCTCACTAAAGAGCATGCAGGTCTCAGACTGATTGGGCGTTATGAACTTTCAGACTGATAAGCATTCTCTGAAAAGCGCCCCAATTTGCATCAATGACCGCTGCTCAGTATGTCCTTTAAAAATTCTTATACACACAGTCAATTGTAAACTTGCTGATTGCTTTATTAAGTTGACATAATATACGGCTCTGAATAAGGTGACCTTTGTTGGATTTGTAACAACACAGAAATGGATGGTCAGACTTTGGGAACAGAAACTTTTAGTTTCACGGATGAGTTCATAGTTAATATGTGCAAGGAAACCACCCCATTTGCCATTGGAGCAGTTCCAGTTAATGGTCCCATGTCTCTTGACTGGGATGATTTGTTAAAATTACAGAAAAGGAAAGTTCGTATGGAGTTGCATCGTCTGTCCCTTTTAGAATATGTGCATCGGAGGCATATACCAAGAGGATTACGGATGTATAAAGAACCTAGGCTGTACGTGACCGATACTAAGTTTATGGATAGATGGAATCAGATCCTTAATAAATGTTCCCTGGACCTTATGGTGTTAATAATAGAAACCACGAAGAAAAATTTAGATGAATTACAGGAAGAACTTACTGAGAAAATTGCGAAGTTTAAAGAGAGTGAGACAGCGGATAATTTTTCTAAACGTATGGAGGACACACAGAAACAAATCAACACTTTAAGAGATGAGATAAAAAAGGTTAAAACAAAAAAATTACAACGGGATTACGATGACTATACTACCGGTTACGTATATCCATGGATGACTGCCAAACGGAAAGGGAAGGCGTGGCGAAAACAGCTGAGCTTTGATACCACCTCGGATGATGTGGACTCTACGGACTCGGAAAAACGGTCCAAAGAGGATTTTTTGGACACGACTGGGAAGAAAAAGAAAAAAGAAGACGACAGAAAAAAGCCTCAACGTGGAGAAAACTCCCGACGGAAAACTTAGTTAGACCAGTTTTAGTGAGGAGACAATCTATAATGAGAAGTGTGGACAGACAAGATGAGGTGATTGATCCAACCAGTTCTATAGTCATTAACATTTCAGGGCAAGAGCTCACTTCAGAACAAATGGCACTTTTAAATAAAGGTTTGTCCTATGTTCCTGATCTTCACTTTGACTCTTTCCAGTTTCGGCTGGATTTAGAACAGTTAATAAGAAAATTAAACCTTCAAATTTATTTTGGTTCACTTATGCCAATACCTGAATCGGCAACGGATGTAGGTTTGAATCAAACACGATTACCGCTCATATCCACTTGGAATCCACCAGGTCCCGTTCACCCCACGTTGATTTTATATAGGGATTTGATTTTAAAAGATATACCAGATGTGAAAAAGTTAGAACCCAATCGGATTAATCAGGAAACACCAAAAATATATAGTAAATCCGAATTATAAAGAACTCCCCAAAATTCCAAACTAGATTTTTTTGTCGGAGCTTGTCAGCCCAGTGCCAGGAACTGTTCCAAAGACACCACCGTGACCAGAGTCCAATGACTTAGCTGTTGCCAGAGCGCCGCCAAGACGTCGAAATGATTAGCAGACGATGTGGCACACGTTTCGGTTTTTCCACCAACTTGTATAGAAACCCTGCTTCAGGTCCAACGAATCAGCAAATGGCAGATCTTCAGCTTACAGGCCAGAGGGAGTGTAACATACTTTATAGTCGATGGCGTCTGACGTCAGAATAATCTGAAGAGCAATCCAGCCAATCCCAATCCATCTACAGCGGGACCAAAGGAGATGCCCACTAAACAGGGAATCGCCATATGGGCATCCAAAGTAGAAATGAGGATACTGCTCATAGGATAGTGTGCCAATCAAGTTGAAGATTCAAACCCTTTGGGGCCACAGAGTTAAGGAGATAAATCCAACGCTGTTCACACACTTGAAGTTTCTGCTTGCGATCGCCCCCGCGGGGGTCCGGTGAGATAAGGTCCAACACTCGCCAACGCATCGAAGCAAAAGCATGACATAATTTGCTGATGGGTCATGCTTTTGCTTCGATGCGTTGGCGAGTGTTGGACTTTATCCCGCCGGACCCCTGCGGGGGCGATCGCGAGCAGAAACTTCAACTGTGTGAACAGCGTTGGATTTATCTCCTTAACTCAGTGGGATTGGCTGGATTGCTCTTCAGATTATTCTGACGTCAGACGCCGTCGACTATAAAGTATGTTACACTCCCTTTGGCCTGTAAGCTGAAGATCTGCCATTTGCTGATTCGTTGGACCTGAAGCAGGGTTTCTATACAAGTTGGTGGAAAACCCGAAACGTGTGCCACGTCGTCTGCTAATCGTTTCGGCGTCTTGGCGGCGCTCTGGCAACAGCTAAGTCATTGACTTTCTTTTTAAATTTGCTTAATAAAAGGAGTGGTCACAGTGGTGTCTTTGGAACAGTTCCTGGCACTGGGCTGACAAGCTCCGACAAAAAAATCTAGTTTGGAATTTTGGGGAGTTCTTTATAATTCGGATTTACTATATATTTTTGGTGTTTAAAAGATATACAACAGATTGAGAAAACAACCAAAAAGTCGCTCAGTAAGTTGTCTTTTTCACAAAGAAGAGGATTGAGAACATTACAAAATTAGTCTCAATTGGTGATAAGCAGAGTTGACAAAGGTGGAGCAATAGTGGTTCAGCATCGGGATCAATATTTACAGGAAGCACAGCGACAATTAATGGATAGTACTACTTATGAGATTCTGCAAGTGGATCCCACTGCAGCCCTGAAACAGAGGATTAAACTGATCACAACACAAGCATTGGAGATTAAATCGATTTCAAAGAAAGAATGGGTTTTTTTGAATCCAACAGATCCAACCCTTGCTAAATTGTATCTAGTGCCGAAAGTTCATAAAAACTTACAGGATCCCCCTGGGAGGCCAATAGTGTCAACATGAGGAACATTGCTTGAACCATTGTCAATTTATATTGATTCCTTTCTAAGACCACTGCTAACGACGATACCATCATACATTAAGGACACCACCCATTTTCTGCGGATTTTGGAAAAACATACTCAAGTAGTGGGATCATCTGGTGTTTTCCTGGCCACGCTAGAAGTCACATCTTTGTATACGGTGATCCCTCAAATTGAAGCATACAATAGTGTGATGAATGTTTTACGGAAGAGAGGTGATTTGTCAGATAATCTCTTGGACTTCCTCTCTGAATTAACTACACTTACTGTTTTTGAAATGTTTTTTATTTTTGAGGGAGCCTTGTACCATCAACGATCAGGGGTTGCGATGGGCGCCACATGTGCCCCTTCCATTGCTAATTTTTACATGCAGCGTTTTGAAGAAGAATGGATAGATACAATGCCTCAATTACATCTGAGGCTATGGAAAAGGTATATAGATGATATATTTTTTCTATGGGAAGGCACTGAGGAGAGCTTATGTATGTTTGTGGAGTGGATCAATAGTAGGAACCAACATTTAAGGTTTACTTGCACATACCACATGGATCAGATTACTTTTTTAGATGTGACCATTAAAAAAGGCATCAATGGTTAGAACACTATGGTATTTCGGAAGAGCACTGATAGAAATACATTTCTACACTATAGTAGTGCCCACCCGTCTCAATTGGAAGACAGTTTACCTGTGTCACAGTTCATACGCTATCGACGTAACTGCACTGAAATTCAAGATTTTAAAACGCAATCTCAAATTTTGAAGAGTAATTTTCGTTCTCGGGGCTATCCAACTGCTGTAATTGATAGGGCATACAAACGAGCCCTGTACAGCAATCGTGAATTGCTAGTGCACCCGTGAGAGAACAATAGATCGGAAAATACTGTATCAAGTATCAATCTAGTTACTCAGTATTCTCCGTTTAGTTACCATCTTAAACGAATCATTAAATGACATGCCAATGTATTGCACAGCATTCCTAGTTTGAAAAATAAATATGTTCGCTGTGTATGGCAATGGGGTTATAATTTAAAGGATTTGTTGAGCCCCCGCCGTTCTGAAACCTTTGCGAGCACCGATTCAACCAGCTCGATTAGGACACAGAAAGTGTGGGGATTGCGCCATTTGCAGGATCACTTTAGAAGTTGATGAGTATGTCTACCATGGCATATCCTATCGGATAGGCTGTCATACTTCGTGTACATCAACACACGTAGTATATTGCATCCAATGCCCTTGTGGGCTGTTGTATGTGGGAAAAACCATAAGCGAATTCAAAGTGCGTATTGGTGAACATAAAAGTAAATTAAAATGTCGACGACGTGAAGCTCCTATTGTAGAACATTGCCTTGATCAAAATCATTCATTTGATGAGCTTCGTTGCTTTTGCATTTTTCAAATTATGACCATCAGAGGGGTAAGTCCAGAGAACAGACTTTAGTCTGGCATGAACAACGTTGGATCCATAAATTACAATCAGTAACCCCCGGGGGCTTGAATGCCCGCATTGAATGGGAAGCATGTACATGGTTATTTACACTACCATCAGTTGTCTACTTTGATGTGAAGATTATATAGAGTTTTACGTAACTAAGTGTCCACCAATAGGAGAGGAAGACTGTGTGGCCGAAGTAGGATTTAAATCGTGTACGCATGCGCGGCGTTCTTGCTAGTTGGCAGATGTCGGTTTTTGATGAATGCAGCGAGTTGAACTAGAAAATTGGCCAGCACGAGAACGTTAAAAGAATTTATGAGAAGTTAATACATAATATGATTGAAATTGGGGTAGGTGTTTTTCTTGCTTGCATTGTTTAAGAGTCTCTTCATTTTATGAAGTGTGTATGCTTTGTGAGCACGATTATTTCATTTGCAGTGCCTACAATATAACCCCCTGATGAAACCAGAGTAAGGTGAAACGCTAATATAGCGCAGATGGTGGCGTTGGGGACGCTATTGACGAGCACGGGGACGCTATTGGCAAAAGCTAAGCATGTTTTCAAGTTCTGTTCAGATAAGCACAATTTAAAAAAAAATTTTCGATTGAATATTTATGAAAGTGTGGTGGTTAATGAACAACAACGGATGATCTTAAGCTTTTCCTAGTTCAGCACGATTTCAAGTTTACAATTGACTGTGTGTATAAGAATTTTTAAAGGACATACTGAGCAGCGGTCATTGATGCAAATTGGGGCGCTTTTCAGAGAATGCTTATCAGTCTGAAAGTTCATAACGCCCAATCAGTCTGAGACCTGCATGCTCTTTAGTGAGATCACATGGTTAATGTGCGTGACGAGATATAACACACTTGTAGATTTATAGCAGAGTGATTGCTTTATTAAGTTGACATAATATACGGCTCTGAATAAGGTGACCTTTGTTTGATTTGCTCTATAACAAAGACCACTATCCATTTTAGTAGCCACCATCTGCACCGACTCCAACCTGTTTATATCCTTTTGAAGGTGTGGTCTCCAGAATTGCACACAATACTTCAAATGAGGTCACACCAGAGACTTACAGAGCCTTGTGAAAGTATTCATCCCCTCTGTGTTTGTCCTGTTCTGTCGCATCACAACTTAGAATTAAAATGGAGTTTTGGGGGTTAGCACCATGTGATTTGCACAGCATGCTTACCACTTTGAAGGTGCAAAATATCCTTTATTGTGACACAAACAATAATTAAGACAAAAAAACCCTAGAAATCAGGAGTGTGCATTGGTATTCCCCCCCACACACACACACCAAAGTCAGTACTTTGTAGAGCTACCTTTTGCTGCAATTACGGCTGCAAGTCTCTTGGGGTATGTCTCTATTAGCTTAGCACATCTAGCCATTGCGAATTTCACCCATTCCTCAAGGCAAAACTGCTCCAACTTCTTCAACCTGTTTCAAATCTCTGGCAGACTGAAACAGGTTTTCCTCAAGAATTGCCTTTGTATTTAGTTCCATCCATCATTCATTCAATCCTGAACAGTTTTCCTGTTCCTCTGATGAAAAACATCCCCATAGCATGATGCTGCCACCACCATGTTTCACTGTGAGAATGGTGTTTTTGGGGTGATGGGAAGTGTTGGGTTTGCGCTACACATGGTATTTCCCACGGTGGCCAAAAAGTTCAATTTTAATTTCATCTGACCAGAGAACCTTCTTCCATGTATTTGGGGTGTCTGCCGCATGCTGTTGTGCAAACTCCAAATGTGTTTTCTTATTTCTTTCTTTAAGCAATAGCTTTTTTTCTGGCCACTCTCCCATAAAGCCCTGCTCTATGGAGTGTACGGTTTAAAGTGCTTCTATGGACAGATAGTCCCATCTCTACTGTGTATTTTTGCAACTCCTTCATTGTTATCCTTGGTGTCTTTGTGGCATCTCTGATTAATGCCCGCCTTAATTGGTCTGTGAGTTTTGTTGGCGATATTCTCTTGCATGGTTTGTAGTGGTGCCATATTCTTTCCATTTTGTTATAATGGATTTAATGGTGCTCCGTGGGATATTCAGAATTTGAGATATTTTTGTATAACCCAACCCTGATCTATATTTCTCCACAACTTTGTCTATGACCTGTGTGGAGTGCTCCTTGGTCTTCATGTTGTTTTCTTAGTGGTGCTGCAGAGTCAGGGGCCTTTCAGAGCAGATATATTTATACAGGCATCATGTGACAGGTCATGTGACATGGATTGCACACGGTGGACCCTAATCAACTTATTATGTGACTTCTGAGGTTAATTGGTTGGACCAGCTCTTATTTAGGGGTTTCATAGCAAAAGGGATGAATACATATTCACTCTAAACATTTCAGTTTATACTTGTTTTTTTATATATACAAGGTATTTTATTGTCATTCTACTTCACTAGTTTGGACTATATTGTTGGGTCCATTACCTAACATCCAAATGAACCTCCATTTTCATTCCAGGTTGTAACGCGACAAAAACTGAGGGGATGAATACTTTCAAAAGGCACTGTATATAGAACACTATCGCCTCTTTATTTTTTTTTCTGCTGGCCATTCCTCTCCCTATACACCCAAGCATCCTTCTAGATTTCGCCGTTGCCTTTTCTACCTGTTTAGCTACTTCAAGATCGCAGGAACACAATCATGTCCGTGTCCCGGTCTTTTGTGGACAGAAGTACTTCAACCCCTACACTATGCCACCCCCTACACTGTGCCACTCCCTTGGATTTTTGCAGCCCAAATGCATGACACTGCATTTTTTTAGCATTAAATCTCAGCTGCCAAATTCTAGACCTTTCTTCAAGCTTAGCTAGATCTCTCCTAGTGTTATCTACTACTTCCTGGGTGTCTACTCTATTGCAGATTTTGGTATCATCCCGCAAATGGGCAAACCATACCCGACAGCCCTTCTGCAGTATCACTAACAAAGATATTAAAAAGAATATGATCAAGGACAGATCCCTGCAGCACACCACTGGTAACATCCTTCTCAGAGTGAGCTCCATTTATCTGTACCCTTTGTCGCCTCCCACTCAACCAATTTCTAACCCAGTCAGTAACTTAAGGGTCTGTCCCTAGGGTGCTCAGTTTGTTTATAAGTCACCTGTGCGGAACATTGTCAAAGGCTTTACTGAAATCTAAGTGCAGCACATCTAGGGTTCTCCCTCGGTCCAACTTCTCAGTCATCCAGTCAAAGAAATCAATCAGATTTGTCTGACAAGACCTGCCTCTGGTAAAGCCATGCTTCCTCGGGTCCTGCAATCCATTGGACTCCAGAAACCTCGCTATTCTCTCTTTAAGCAGCGTTTCTAATAATTTACTCACCACAGAGGTTAGACTAACTGGCCTGTAGTTTTCAACCTCATCCTTCAGCTTTTCTTTAAAGGGACCACAGGTGCCTTTGTCCAGTCCTTTGGAACCACTCCTGACTCCAAAGAAGCATTGAGAAGGTCAGTCGGTGGAGCTGCTAGAACATCCCCAAGTTCCTTCAGTATTCTCTGATATATGCCTTCTGGTCCCATCACTTTATCTACTTTTAGTTTAGCTAATTGCTCGCAAACAGTCTTCTGAAAATCTTTCGAGCTCCCTGTCACTTCTGTTCCTATTTGTGGGTGTTTTCTGAGGTCCTGCTCCTGGCCCTTCATCTGTGAACACAGAACAGAAATACTTGTTAAGCAATTCCACTTTATCCTCATCAGCTTCTACATATTCCTCCCCTTCACCCTTGATTCTGACAATACCACTTTTGTCCTTCCTCCTCTCACTAACATATCTTAAAAAATGTCTTATTCTCTATTTTATTTCATTGGCTGTTTCTTATTCTTTTTGTATCTTTGCTTTCCTGACTACTTTGCTAACGTTTCTAATTTTTTTCCAAATATAGATGCATGTTTTCCTCTCTCTGTGATCTCTTATAATTCCTGAAGGCTTCCCTCTTCACCTTTTCAACTATGAAGGATGGTTAATCAAGTCTAGCAATAAAGATAAAGATACTTCTTTTGAGAACCATAACGGCCTCCTTTTCCTTTTACATTTATTTACCTTTCTAACAAAAAGGTTGGTTGCCCTTAAACTATCCCCTTTCAGTTCTGCCCATTGCTTTTCTACATCCCCCAACTGTTTCATACTGCTAACAGCTCCTTGAGGTATTGTCCCATCTTGGCAAAGTTAGTTTTCCTGAAGTTTGAGACTCTTGCTTTTGAATGGATTTTACCTAAAACTGAACCACACCATCTAGTGATCACTGGATGGGAGATGATCTCCCGCTGTGACATCAGAAACACTTCTCCCATTGGTAAGCACCATGTCCAGTATGGACCCCTTCACGTGTGGATTCTTTTATCTTTGCCTGAATTGCTCTCCTTGTAGGGAATCCAAGATCTCCTTACTTCTAGATGACACCGCTGCAGGGATGTGTCAATCAACATCTAGCATATTAAAATAGTCTATTAGAACTTCTCCTTTCATGGCAGTGCTGCATATGTCTTCTATTAAATCTCTGTCCACTTCTCCCTGTGAAGGGGATCTATCTATCACTCCTCTTTCTAGCTTAACCCACAGTGCCTCCTCTCTCCCTTTTAAGCCCTGTAATTCTATAGCTTTAATATTACTTTTTACATATAGTGCCACTCCTCCTCCCTTTCTTCCTACCTTGTCCTTCCTGAATAGAGAGTAGCCCAGTATAGTTACATCCCAGTCATGGTTGTCATGAACTATGTCTCCGTAACTGCCACTAAATCCAAGTCAGCCACTTCCATTAAAGCCTCAACATTTGTGCTCTTATTTCCCAGGCTATGGGCATTTATACACACTGCTTTCTAGTTGTTACCCCTTTTACCCAGAGATATTTAATGTTTCACTTACCTGAGGGCTTTCACTTAGCCCTTTGCAAGCACTGCATGAAGGATCTAGGGTGTAACTGATTTGATTGATTGGAGGTGGATCCCATAAATACAGTAAGACGGCTCCTCAAATTTTCGATTTTGAGCAGGAGGAAGCTGTTGTGGAGGCCTTGGAGCGATCCTCCCCACCTCTTCTTCCCCAGATAGGATAAGGGAACGAGAAACAGTTGTCAGCGGCTGGGGGAGCAGCTAAAGGCTTGATGCCTTCTGGTTCAGGGAGCTATCACCAGACTTCTTCTCTTTCTTTCAGCAAGCATGGTCTTTCTGGCAGAGCAGTGGGAGTCCAATTTGAGAGTCTCCCCAACCTTCAGCATGACCTGGTTCATGCTCCTCAGCAAATGTACTCATCAGGGGAATGTGCCTGATGTCTTGCATCTCTCTGATGAACATGAGTTAGAGGTTAGTTCAGGAGAGGAGCCCAGACTGGAAGACGAGGCCTCTCCAGTGGGGGGAAAAAAGCAGGAAGATTCCCTCATTGTCTGCTTATTCAGGAAAAATGAATTTGTGTTTCTGCTTTTTTCATGTGGCCTCCTGCCTACAGCTTTCAGATGTTCCCGCCTTCGACGAGGAACCTCGGGGACACCAATCTTGCAGGGCCTTTCTTTTTCCACAGGTTCTGAAGAGCATGGTTTCTTTGGAGTGGGACTTGCCAGACACTACCCCTCCCCCCTCTCGGTGAATGGTGTTAAAATTATGAGTACGGTTTACACTCTTCCTTGGCAGGGTCTTGATAAGCGGCTGCAGTTTCTGTGGATGGATACGAATGTTGCTGTTGCCATGAGGCGAACTACCATTCTGGTAATGGAAGGAGCTACCCTTAGAGATCTGTTGCATTGTAAGATGGAGGTTCTGCTCAAGTCTGGGTTCTTGGTCTCTGTCCTTGTCCTTCAGATACCTATTTGTGAAGACTGACGGCATGGGTCCTTATCCAGTGGGTGCAGTTATTCCCGGAGAATGATGCTTTGGTTTGGAGAGAGTCTGCTTCGACTTATCTGGTCGATACAATGTATAATCTTGTCCATTTAGCAGCTATGGATATTGCAGTTGCCACGGTAGCGAGGAGGTGGCTTTTAAGAGGAAGCTCTTGTTTGGTGAGGACATCAAGAAGCTCTTGAAGAACTTGACAGAATCCAAGCCCCAGTGACTCCCAGAGGATAGGCCTAGGGATCCTGGAGTCGCCGCCTTCCTTCTTCTTGAGGGGCAACCCCTCCTGTCTCTCACAATGACAAGCAGTGGTCCAGTCCAAGATGCCTCCAGTAGGTAGCCGTCTGTCTGTTTCACCAGGAATGGGTCTGAGTTGCCGGTGATAGCTGGATGCTCTATGATGATCAGTAGGTTACATCCTGGAGTGCAGGAAACCTATTTTAGATGCCTTTGTGGTCTCTCCCTGTGGTTCCAAGACCAAGAAGGCTGTGGTTCGGTCCACTCTGGAGAGGCTGATATGACTCCAGGTTATTGTATCTGTTCCCTCTGCTCAAAGAGGCAGCAGCAGATATTCCATCTACTTTGTCCTACCAGAGAAGGACAGCTCTTTTAGATCTATCCTAGATCTAAAAAGCATCAGTGCCTCCCTGAACGTCTCTTGATTCTGGATGGAAATGCTGAGGAGTTAGTCCCCTGGACAAGGGCTCATGTGAGGCTTTTCCAAAGGACTCTTCTGTCATGTTGGTCGCGTCGATCACCTTGCTCACAAAACATTTGAGATCAGGCTTCTCCTTCTGCCGCCTATAGCACCCAGCCTGCTTCGTGGGCTTGGCCTGCCAATTTAAACAAGGACATGCTCCCTGGACAATCCTCAGTGATACATCTTAATTTTGGATGCCGTTCTATTAAGCTTAGGGGGCTCAATGTGAGGAACAGTTGGCTCAGAGATGCTGGAGCCATCACTAATCGACATGGCCCATCAATCACCTCGAAGCACGTACCATTTGCTTGGCTCTCTGGCATTTTGGCCTCCTGGTCAATGGCTGAGTGGTCTGGCTCTTTGACATATGTCAACAACCAAGGAGGCACCAAGTGTGCGGGATTGGCATGGGAAGTGGCCTTCTTGTTTCCATGGGCAGAGCAGAATCTTCTAGGGCTCTCAACACAGCACATTGCGGGTATGGTCAAAATATAGGTGGATTTTCTAAGTTGCCACACTGTTGATCCCAGAAAGTGGGAGCTGGAGGTCTGCATTCCAGGGAACCCAGGATCAGTGGTGACCTGGTTCAATGCCCAAGTGCAGAGATTCTTCAGTTGCCGCAAGGAGTTCAGTTCCAAGGACACCAATACCCTGGTTCATCCTTCGTCTCGGAAGTCTCTTCTGTACATGTTTCTGCTGTGGCATCTTATAGGGCAAGTGATTCACTGGATGGAGCATTATTCAGGTCTGGTGATGCCGGACTGGCCACAGAGGCCTTGATTTGTGCATCCGATGCAAACCTCGGAGAAATCACTCTTGTGCCTTCCGCAAGTCCGGGGTCTGTCTTCTTGCTTGACCCTGCCCCCTTCTTGCTTATGCCTGGTCCTTGGGAGGTAATGCCTAGCACTCGGGCTACTTGCCAGTCGTGATTGCTACTGTCTCTTGAAGGTGAAGTACAGTTCCACCTGCCTCCTATGTGTGGGTATGGTGTCTTTGCGGGCTGGTGTCGGGAGTGCCATTTAGCCCCTCAGAAAGAGGAATTGCCTTCCTTGCCTGCCTTTCTGAAAGACTGATTTGATAAGGGCTTGTCTGTCTTAGGGCCTTAACGTGAACTCTGAAAGAACTATCATGCATTTGAGAGCTGGTAGCTGGTCACCATTTGTTTGCGGTAGCTGGTCACCATTTGTTTGGCACCTTGCATTTCAAATTATCAGACTTTCTTGGGTAGAGAGACCCTTATCTGTCCTCCTTTGAAGAGACAGTGTCTCTCTGGCTGGTTCCCCCTTCTTGCCTAAGATAGTTTCCACCATTCATGTCAATCAGATGGTTTGCCTTCCTTCCTTTCAGTGGAAAGACAAGGATCTACATTTTAATAGACATATGAAGGGGGCTTCTCAGATATCTGAAGATCTGTAATTCCTTCTGAAAGTTAGATTGTATGATTTGCAGGTCCATGTAAAAGTGAAGCTGCTTCTAAGGCTGCCTTGGCCCATTGGATAAAGGAGGTAGTATTCTTGGCTTATCTTTTATGTAATCGTACTATTCCAGATGGATTGCAAGGGTGCTCCAGTTGTGCACAGGTCTCGTCCTGGACAGAATGCAGTTCTGTCGTCCCTATTGACATTTGTAGGGATGCAACTTGGTCATCCCTCTCTACCTTTGTTGGACATTATCACTTGGACAACCATGCCAGGGTGGACATGGCTTTTGGTGCAGAGATTTTAAAAGCACCATATCTTCTTCCTGCCTGGTGGATTCATAGCTTTTTCACTTCCCACTTTTGTCTGAACTGGTTTAGCAGGATGAACTGGTTTACTTGCCAGATAATGTCCTTTCCTGGTGTCCTGTTAGAACAGTAGAAGACCCACCCCTTGGTGCTCTGCTGCCTCCATGGTTTTGCCTTGTAAACTTTGACCTTCTTGAGAGAGTTTCTGTATGACTTTCCATACATAGTTTTTTTTTCTACATAGTTATCTCTGTTCTATCTTTGTTGCCATCAAAGTTGTGTGCGGTCAGGTTCTTGGCCTGTTTGGGTATGAATACTGAAGTATGCCCCTAGCCGCACCAGCTCAAGTAGCAGTGATGTTGTCACTGAAAGTTTCTAGTTTATTCTGTCTCCACCTGTCTTGGCAGGGAAATACAACCCACTTATCTGTAGTGCTCTAGCAGGACTCCAGGAAGAGGCACTTGGCAAGTAAAATGTCACTTTATTTAGGATGAGCAATTTTGTTCCTTTGCTGATTTAAAGCACTCCTATGAATTGGATAACAGGGGGTTTGGTTGTCTCCCTTTGCAACATTTTCTCCAGGGGCAGGCTGTTAAGAGCTTTTGCTGGACCTTACTCCATTTTGAATCCCTATGTAAGAGAAAGGGAAGGCATACGGGGTGTATTTTGATTATCTGTCTATAAATTGCTACAGTAAGGCATAATTACTAAACCACAGCAAATGGTTTAATGGGAGCACTATTTGGGCATTCTGATGGATGAAATGAGATGGACACAGCTCTGTAGAATCATTTCTGAATTATCTATTGTGCCCAACATTATGGAAAATGGTTGTAAAGTTCTTTACTTCGATGGTATGCAACTCCTCTGATAGTAGCAACAATTTTATATTAGTGCCTTGGACCAGTATTGGTGTAAGTGTGGCCATTTGGGCACCTCCTTACACATGTGATGGACTTGCCCGATGGTGTAAGTGTATTGAGAATATTCTGTAGGTACAATGGAGAAGATCCTGGGTGTTGAGGTCCCTAGAGAACCTAGGATATTCCTGCTCTTTGACAGGCATATTTCAAGCCCTAAAAAGGATTGGCTACTTTTTGGAGCAAAGATGTTCTAGCAGCATGCGGTGAAATTGCTTTGGCATGGTGCCAGTTGGAGCTTTCATGGCTGGAGGTATTTTATACTAGATTGTAATTTTAGAGGCTATACATATTATCCAGCTGTTTGTCAGGGGAAAGTAGATAAGGTGGGAGAGATTTGGGCAAAATATTGGGTGCGGGTACAAGGCAGTTTAAGAATAGCCTATAGGAAATGAGCCTTGGCTGATGAGAGTTATGAGTTTGGCGAGTAGAATGGGAGCCCATGCCTGCTTGGGACCTCAGTCTGGTCCTGTCTGCACCCCTCAAACCATTGGGCTCGGCTATGCTGAAGGATCTCATGTTGAAGGCTGTGTTTTTAGTGGCGATTTGTTTGGCAAGATGGATTTCCGAACTCCAGGTACTCCCTTGTCGGGAGGCGTTTCTGTTGATCTCCAAGGAGAAGGTGGTTCTTAGGCTGGTTCCATCCATTTTGCCAAAGGCGGTGTCGAGTTTTCACATGAACCAGTCAATCATGTTGCCAGTATTTGCAGATGGTGGTGCTTCGGAGGAAGATTGTTGGCTGCTGCTCTTGTATTGCATCACTTTCTGCGGGAGTATTTGAGGCGCACGGTGCACCATTCATAGGTCGGATTGCCTCTTTGTGGTGTTCAGAGGGCCGCAAAAAGGAGAGGTGGCCTTCCAAGGCCTCAGTGACGCACTGGATCAAGAAGGTGATCACTTCGATGTACCTCCTAAAGCGTAAGCCTGTGCCACAGGGTTTGAGAGCACATTCTACTAGAGCACAGGTGGTGTCTTGGGCCGAGTACTTGTTGGTGCTGCCTTTGGACACTTGTCAGGTGGCGACATGGTTGTCTTTGCATACATTGGTGCACCATTACCTGCTGGATGTGCAAGCGGCACGGGAAACGAGGTTTGGCGCCTCAGTGTTGCAGGTCGGGCTCACTGGTTTCACCCATGCTTAGTGCTGCTCTGGTATATCCCGCTCGTCTGGACTGGACTGGATTGGAGAGATGAAAAGGAAAGGGAAATTAGACATTACCTGCTAATTTGCTTTCCTTGACTCTCCATTCCAGTCCAGAACCTGCACAAGTTTTGCAGCTGTCTTGATAAGGCAAGCCCAGTTCACAAAGAATTTATTGGTCGTTTGTTGGGCTGGGGCAATGGATAGATAGAGCCTTCTTCGGTTCTCTCGAAGAGTCTCGGGTGGACTGTTAGTGTGTTCTCAGTAGGTCATAGAGGTGGCCCATTGGAGGGGGGGGGGGAAAAAATCAAAGAGGAAAGAGAAAAGGAGTGGCTCTTCCTCATGCCCTGAGTTTGTATATATGTATTTATTTTATTTATTTATATTCTCTTATATACCGCGCTATTCTGCATCAGTGCGGTTTACATTGAACAAACTGAAATTACATTGAACAGGGCATTATAACTTGGAGATAACTATTTTACAGGGAACATGGACTGTGGAGGGTTAAGTGGCTTGCCCAAGACCACAGGGAGCATCTGTGGGACTAGAAACCCCAGTCCTTCCGGCCCAAGGTTGCTGTCCTCTAGTGGGATTTGAACCCCCGACCTTCCGGCTTGAAGTACCTTGCCCCAACCACTAGGCCACTCCTCCACTCTATTTGTCATTGGCTGCTGATTGTTCTGGTTTGACTTCAGGTTAGTAGTTAGTATGGTAGTTGATAGTTTACTTTGTCAGGAGGATATTGGCTTTGGTGGGCAGTGCATGTGGTATATTTGTGGTGACATCACCAAAGTTTGGTCATGCTCCAAGTTTGGGCATGTCTCCAGCTGCTTGTGGGGGGGAGACATCCTTCTTGTCTGGACTGGAGTGACTCAAGGAAAGCAAATTAGCAGGTAAGGTCTAATTTCCCCTTTGCTGTTATCTCTGCTCCATAAAAACTAGTGCAACAACAGAAGTGGCCAGTATTTGTCTCTAGAAGACGGTACAGATGTCTGGACTACTGCAGCATTCTGAGTAGTTTGGCCTCTGGGATTTAACCTCTCTGGCTCCTTGGTCATGCAGAACTTATACTGAGACTTTAGGGCTTCCAGATTAGTCTTTTGGGAACTGATACTCCCTTCTGCTTAGAGAAGGACCCTGGAAATGGGTCTAGGCCCACATGCCCTTTGATGTCATACCATGGAGGGTGTGTGCTGGTGGAGTGCTTTCTGGATGGCTGGCAATTTCAAGAGGAATTTGTCCATTGTTGGAGTGACAGAGCCGAACCACATAATTTTTTTTTTAATTGATAAAGACCGAGCATCCAGATTCAGCAGGCCTGCCTCGTTTGCAGTACTGCTGACTTCTGTTTGCTCTTTATACAGCCATGATACTCTGTTGTACTTTCTGACCTCATGAAGCTACCTTTTCAGTGGCTGAGATCTTTGTCTCTAAAGTTTTGTACATGAAAGGTACTTTTCCCAATAGCAGCTACTTTGACCAGAAGAATCTGTAATTTCAAGCCTTACTTATATACCATACACACATTTCCTCACAATAAGGATGTTTTCTTAAGACTGCTTAAGTTTTTACCAATGGTAGTTGCACCTTTTTTCATATGCATGAAGAAAGTTTGTTGCCTAACTTCTAAACCTCATACACATTAGCATGAGAAATCTTTCTGTGCTCCAGATGGTAAGTGAGCTCTTGCCTATTACCTAAAGAGAACAGAAAATCCACTCAACGTTTTATCCCTTTTGACTAAAATTGGCTTGGCAGTCCAATAGCAAATTGTCTGGCATCCTGCATTCAGTTCTCTTAATAGCTGTACTAGTATCCTGCTGACCACTAGACCAGTTCAGAGCCACTGCTGCCACAATGGCTTTGTTGAAATCAGCCTCTGTGGAGAGCAAGCAGCTGCTTGGTCAATACTTCATACTTTCATTTCTCATTACTGCTTGGGCCAGTCTTCAATTAGAGACAGTGCCTTTGGTCAGAATCCTGAAGACTGTCAATATAGGCTATTAAATTCTTGCATGAAGATTCAGCAAGATGGGTGGGACTGTGTGTTTGATTAGAATTTATGTTAAGCTTTAGACTTAGGAGATTGTGGAGTCTGCTTTACTTAAGAAGGGTCACACATGTTCAGAGCTTGACATTTGTTCTAAGCTTTGGGAGAGATTTTCATCCGAGGCAGTCAGCTAGCATTATCCACTTGTGTGATTAACTCTGCCATCTGTAGATTACACCCATTACAGTTTGCCACCACCCGCTCCCTAACTTTGAGGGTTTAAGGAGGGGTCGGCCTTGAGGTTGAGGTTGTAGTTGTGTAGGTCGAATGATAAGGCAGGCAAAAGAATATTTTTTTACATAAGGATTTATTTCTCCCGCTCCGTGGTGGAATGGAACAGGCGTAAGGAATGTATTTTAGCCAAAGTAAGAACAAAAGGAAAACAGGCTTTTCAATGCTGTGCTTAGAATGTCCTTCAACACGGGAGATCACATTCCATCATGTGACCTCTACTTTTAAAGCAAACAAACAAGGGAAACAATACTGTTCCTGAGCTGTATCCAAATTATGCTTTAGCTTATTTTTACCGCTTCATAAGCTCTTCAGTCAGGTACTTAAACAGCATACATTTCAGCATAGCATAGCAAATGACCCTTCAAGCTTTGCTTTACTTACTTCTGTCAATAAGACAGGTTGAGCAGTCCATTGGTTGATTCAGTTCAATCATGGGCAGAGGAGAAGCTAATGGTATTTCTGCCTCAGGACTCTTTCCTACTTGTATTAGCTTCTGGTCAGGAATTGCTCGTTTATCTAAAAACTCTTTGAACTCTTTAAGGAGTAATTCAGCCTGCTTTCTGACTGGGCTAGACTGAGGATTTGCTCCTTCCTTGGGTAAGTAATTGTTTGCAGAGTTTTACTTCTGGAAAGCAAGTAATGCCGTCTCTGTTAAAGCATTCATTCACTGCAGTGGAGTTACCCCTCCCCCACTTGTCTCTGTAAGCAGGTGTCGGGTTAACCAGTTCATTTGTATGAGGAGTGCTTCTAAAGAGTGATTCAAACGTAGGACCACCAAAGTCTTCCTGGCTTATTTCTCTCCCAAACATTTCAGCTGTGTTCTTTATATTAGCCTGCTTGCTAAATCCTTCAGCTGTCTGGTGAGAAAAGCTGGGTTTGTTTAAATGAACTTCAGGCTGCAGCCAACTGCCTTCATAATGCCTGAGACTGTCCTGAGTTTTAAAATCAGCATTCACTCTTTCTGGCTTCTCATAAAACTTGTCATTTGAATTAAATACACCATGTACCTGGTATTGAGGCTTGTCTGAGAATGCCTTGCCACGCTGCCTTCGTCTCCAAGGGTCAGCTCTCTCCTCCAGAAGCCTAGGCTTAAACCCTGGGTCTCTCAGTGCTTCTAACCTCTCTTGTTCCCAGAAGGTTCTTTCAGGCACTGAGTATCCCTGGTACCTGCTTCCTGGTTCTGAATCCCTTTTCCTTGTATTACAGCTGGGCAGTGTTTCTCTTGCTAAGTCAAAGGTTACTGTATCAAAGGCTGCTTCCTGCCTTTCTTGCCTTGTTCCGTCTTGCCTCCTTCCGTCCTGACTCCTTTCGTCCTGACTCTCTCTGTTTAACAAGCTGCGTTTGCTTTGGGCAGCCCGCCTCGTGCTAGGGCGTGCCCAATCAGTAACTTTGCTTCTCCCTTCCCCCGAGGTGAGCTGTGTTAACTGATTAGCCATGTGCTTCTTGTTCTGAGCAGAGAAAATCCTGCATTTACCTGCAGTACCAATACCTTCCACCGTGTCACCATCTGTTTCCATGGCTTCTGGGGAAGCTACCACGTCACAAGTTTTGCTTTACAGTTCTTTTCTTTATCTAGCTAGAGATGATTGAGAACATTAAAATGACTTGTATAGCTCAATTTTCCTCATAGCTACTACCGGATTGTTTGCAGTAGGATTGCCTGCTCAGCATAAAAATTGCCTAAACACTTTGATGTACATGAGCCTTCAGGTTCAAATAAGTTCCAACTGGTGTGGCCATGTCTCAGACACTTTTATATACAGCATAAAAGGTGTCTGTCTACAAAGCATTTAGGTTTTTCCAGCAGCGAATTTGCGACAAGAATGTTGCATCTCACTCTCATAATGGGAAAAGGGCCTTGCTTAATCTTTTTCCTCTTATTTTACTATTTTTTTTAATTGATAGAACTGGAAAATGTGTCTTGAGAAAAGAACACAACAGCAAACTAACAGTCACCTACCCATCCATCATACACAAAACATCTCAGAAGAGCAAAAAGAAAATGGCACCGGATCTAGATGGTAAGGAATCCTTCTTTTTCTTCATGGAAAGCCATTCACTTTAGGTGTAAATGATAAATCTTTGACCACATCAATGAAGTCCTTTATCTCAAATACTATTGGAGGTGATGGTCTTAGATATGGCCAGTGTTAGGGGGTGGCAAACAGGGCAGTTGCCCTGGGTCTCCATGCCATAAGGGGTCTCAAGTCTGCTTTAAGCTGAGGGAGCATAGCCTGTAGGCCGACTTTGAGGCTTTCTACTCTGGGACTCTGCATGATGAACACCGCCCCTGGTCTTAGACTAACTAATGTGCTTTTTATTAGGACTTGTCGGTTACAAAGGAGAAAGAAAAATAAAGTTTCAAGTTTTATATTTATTTGATATACCACCATCAATATTAGTTGTCTAGGTAATTTACATAGTATGTAAAAATTTGGCAGAATAGAAAAACTGCTCTTTGTTACATATTACATCTAGGGAAAAATCACAAGTTAACATATCTCCCTTATTTCAAGCTTTTATTCATGGTATACATTAGCAGATTAGCTATACCCATATTGTATGGTATCACTGCATTGATCTGATATTAATTGGAAATTGGCATAATCGCTTCCCAGTTATTAGATCTTGTTGATATAAATCAAATGCAAACTTGCACAAGTTTGGAGAGAGATTTTCTGTAGCTTTCCAGACTCTGTGCATGTAACTGGTTTATTGATGATGGATTAATTTAATTTTTGGTTTTGCACATCTGGCCTTCTCTCTTCTTCTTTTCCATGGCTCATAATGAGAGGAGTTCAGTGTTCTTATTTTATTTATTTATTTATTTTTCTTATGTACCGCACTCTTTAGCATCAGCGCGGTTTACATGGAACCATAATTAACAAATATCAGTTTTACATAGAACAGGGTAGTACAACTTGGATAACTTAGGGAGACATGCACAACAATTATTTACATATATAACAGTAAGCTTTGTGAATAGCTTATGCTAAATCTATGGATAGGCACTAGGACTAGAGGAGGGGTGTGGCGATGGTGGATTAAGATTGATCTGGTAGTATTGTATAAATAAGTAGTGCTTGAGTGCCTTCCTGAATTGCATGAGATCTGTAACTCAGATGCTCTATTCCTGCTCGTAGATTCTTACTTTGTCCTGAAGAGTACTGGAATTGTCTTTTGATTAGCAAAGATCTCTATCTATTCCATTCTGCATTTAGATGGATTTGATCTAAGGATTTTTGCAGGTCTTGGATATTGCTCAGCAGCAGGGGAGACCAAAATACTGTGACCAGGGATTACAGAAATTTAACGCGGAGCTTGTCATATCTGTCCTGAGGACCTTGCAACCAGATGGGTTTTTATAGATATCCACAATAAATACGCATAGGGTACATTTAAATATACTCCTTTTTATAAGTGAGTGCTGAGAGCAGATAACGTTTACTTACCTGTAGAGACTTCAAAATTTAGTTATTAACTTGCTTAAGGGTCTAAAACCAATTAGTCCATTTTAGATTTTTTCCCCCACCCACAATCCACAACTCCCACCCATGCCAATCATATCCTTTAATTTACAATTATCCAAATTAAGAGGGCAATAGGATTATTTGTTCCATGTATTTTCATCAGCAAGCGATTCACCTTAAAAATGGGTCATTTGCAGCTCATTGGGAAGCAAATGCAAAATAACATAGAACATATCAAATAATATTAGGTCAAACCTTAACAAATATTCTTGGGCTCCAAGAGCCAGCCTAAAAATTTAAGATCCGTCTGCTGAGACCTAGGATACAGTGCACATCCCCCTACACCCCCAAAAAGGTGTAATACTGTTCCTTTTTTCCTGATTTACCAAGTCTGCTTCCTTATTTTCTATAGGGGAAAAAAAGATTGATTAATAAATCAGGCCCTTAAGATGCCACTGCACAGTGCCAACAGAAGGCAGTAGCCATGCCCCCCACCATTCCCATTGACCCTTTATAGCTGCACCTGAGGCATCTTTTTTGCTTCACCTATCAACACGGCCTCGCTTATTTCACCCAGTCTTTCTCTGTCTTTGCAATGATTTCCTCCCCCTCCCTGGCTTCACCCATTCTCTTTCTTTGCCATGACATCCACTGCAGCCTTCATCCAGGCTTCCCCCAGTCTCTCTCTCTCTCTCTCTCTCAAGGGTCACCTCACTGGCTTCACCCAGTCTGTTGCAGTCCCTGAATCTTCTGCCTGGTGTTTAGAACTTTCCCACCATGCTCAGCTCTCTGCAGGATTTAAACCGTGCAGTGGAGGACATTTGGGCTGAACTCATGGTTTCTTCAGAAGTTGCAACCGAATAGAGCAGACACTCAGGGCATGAAATCCTGGGCACCAGATGCAATTTCTAGGCACCATGGTACCTGGTGCCTTGTATTTGTTGAGCCCTTGTTTAGGTATCCCTACTTAGCAACTTTAACTTACCAGTATTAATATACAGACAGTAGCCCAGCATCAAGATGGGTGCTATCTAGTCTTTTGCATTGAGTGCCATGTGTATGGTTTTCTCTCTGTTGATGAGAGGTCATATGTATGCATTTGGTGCAAGTATCTCCTGGTTTCCAGAATAGGAGTCCAATCTCTGGAGGCTAGAGTAACAGACTTAAAGAAGCTGAAGGAGACAGAGAGAGATACAGAGGAGATCTTCATAGACATGTACAGTGGTGTAAAAACGTCTTGCATAGGTA
Organism: Ichthyophis bannanicus; assembly: GCA_033557465.1. Classification (NCBI taxonomy): domain Eukaryota; kingdom Metazoa; phylum Chordata; class Amphibia; order Gymnophiona; family Ichthyophiidae; genus Ichthyophis; species Ichthyophis bannanicus. The sequence goes on from CM066032.1 coordinate 1,325,509,825, forward strand.
GTGCCGAATTGGCAGTTTTTAATTGTTTGGGTGACAGGGACAAAATGTGTTACAATTTACAACCCCTTCTGCATGCCATTTTCTTCCCTTTTGTCTTTTGTACAAATCTGACAAATTCGCAGTGAATTGAGCATTCTTTTATGATTGTTTATAGCCATGTTCATTTGGTTGTGAACCTGTGTACAAAGATGCAATGAGTGCCCAAAACGTTGTTGTGTTTTCTGTTCTGTGTATGTTGGCAGTGTGCATGTTTTCTTCTTAATTTCATTAGCCTTGAAAAGGGCTGTTTTTGTTGTTGGTGGCCATTAGTACTTGATGGGCTATCCCTTGCTCTTTCTCACCAGATGACATCTGTCTGGCATGAAGTGGACCAGTTTGATGAGGCATTCTCGTGTTATGATGCAATTCCAGGCTGCAGTCAGTGACTTAGTCAGCTCTCGCTTGGTCTGTGGCTGCTTCTTGGCGATATCAACTGATACCTTGTACCAAAAATTCTCAATCTGGTTGAGATCGGGTGATTGAACTGGCCAGTCAATGGTCTGAACGTTTATTTTCTTTCAGTCTGCGACAGTTTTTGTTTGGTGGCAAAGTGCTTTGTCATCCTGGAAGAAATATCTGTCAGGAAACAGTTGCTCAGCTGTTGGCAGCATGTACTTCTGCAGAATTCCTATGTATTTCGCTGCATTCGCCATCCTGTCAACTATATGGAGTTTTCCAACACCACTGGCTTGTCATGCATCCCCAGATCATGACCTTTGTTGGATGCTTCACGGAAATATTCAAGCACTCTGGTTTGTTTGTTTTTTCATGAGGAAACTTTCTCACATAGGTTTTTTTGCCCTGATCACCCAGAATGTAGAACGTGCTTTCATCATTAAACAGAACTTTCTCCTAGTCAGTCTTGCTCCATTTTGAGTACTTGGATGCCCATTCAATGCATCTTGTCCTCTGTTCACCATTTTTAGTGGCTTCCTCCACGCCTTACAGTCCCTCAACCCAAACTCCAAGCATGGTCTTCTCACAGTGGAAGTGCAAACTGCAGTGGAACACTTCTCCTTCCATTCCCGCAGAAACTCAGGAGAGGTTAGCTTGCAGTTGCCAAAAGATGTCCTTATCAAGGCCCGTCATCCCTCTTGGTTGACTTTCTAGGCTGACCACTACGTTGTCAGTCCTGTGTATTTCCCGTCTCCTTATGCTTCTGCAGAATGCAGACAACCATGCTCTGATTACAGCTGACCTTTGCTGCATTAGTGGGCTGGAATACCCCTCCTCGTACAAAACCACAACCCGGACCCAGTCCTCCATTGATAGACACATAGACATATGATGACAGAAAAAGACCACATGGCCTATCTAGTCTGTCCTTCCATATCAACAACTACAACAGTCCCCTTTTTACCTTTAGAGATCCTCTGTGTTTGTCCCATGCTTTTTTGAATTCAGTTACTGTCCTCATCTCTACCACCTCCACTGGGAGACTATTCCACTGATCCACCACTCTTTCCGTAAAGAAATATTTCCGCATATCACTCCTGAATCTATCTCCCTTCACCCTCATCCCATGTCCACTCATAGCAGAACTTGCTTTCAATTGAAAGAGGCTCTCTCCCTGAACATTTATGCCACGGAGGTATTTAAACATCTCAATCATATCACCTCTATCCCGCCTTTCCTCTAAGGTGTACATATTAAGATCCTTCAGTCTGTCCTCATATGCTTTATAATGAAGACCACTAATCATTTTAGTAGCCACCCTCTGCACCGACTCCATCCTGTTCACATCCTTTTGAAGGTGCGGTCTCCAGAATTGCACACTATACTCCAAATGAGGTCACACCAAAGACTTATACAGAGGCACTATCACCTCCTTTTTTCTGCTAGCCATTCCTCTCCGTATGCACCCAAGCATCCTTCTAGCTTTTGCCGTCACCTTTTCTACCTGTTTAGCTACTTTAAGATCATCAGACACAACCACGCCTAGATCCAGCTCTTCTTTAGTGGACAAAAGTACTTCACCCCCTATACTATATTGCAACATTGGATTGCTGCAGCCCAAATGCATGACCTTACATTTTTTAACATTAAATCCCAGCTGCCAAATTCTAGACCATTCTTCAAGCTTAGCTAGATCCCTCCTCATATTATCTACACCTTCCTGAGTGTCTACTCTATTGCAGATTTTGGTATCATCCGCAAAGAGGCAAACCTTACCCGACAGCCCTTCCGCTATATCACTAACAAAGATGTTAAAAAGAATCGGACCAAGGACAGATCCCTGGGGCACACCACTGGTAACATCCTTCTCCTCAGAGTGAGCTCCATTTACTTGTACTCTTTGTCACCTCCCACCCAACCAATTTCTAACCCAAGCAGTAACTTTAGGGTCCATCCCTAGGGTGCTCAGTTTGTTTATAAGTCGCCTGTGAGGAACAGTGTCAAAGGCTTTACTGAAATCTAAATACACCACATCTAGGGCTCTCCCTCGGTCCAACTCCCTGGTCACCCAGTCAAAGAAATCAATCAGATTTGTCTGACAAGACCTGCCTCTGGTGAATCCATGCTGTCGCGACCTCTTCACAGTGCCAGAACGTTGAGCATCGGATGCGATACACACCAGTTGATCCACATTGAATTCAAACCCTGTCTGCCACCAAACTACCATGCATAGATTGGCTATCAAATATGGTTCCTTATTGGTTGAGGAAGCGCAGTATTTTATTGGTTCATTTCAGTTCTGCTTTGACACAAAATCCAGTTGATCATACATGGACATTGTTTCCTCATGACAGCCATACAAAAGTTCAGACAAATTAATTTTGCATGCAGAAATGGCTGCCAAATTAAAATTTGCAACAAAATCATATATAATAAGCGAAGATTCTTCCACAGAATTTGGAAAGATTATCAAAATAAAGCTAAGAATAGCTTGGTCATGCAGTCTATGCAAGACGTTTGCACACCACTGTAGATAAGTCCCACCTCCGGTCTGGCCAATATAGAAACTATTTTGTAATGACAAGTTGGCATGGACTTTTCTTTATTTTGTATTTTTTTAAAAATGTTTTTATTTTATTATGAAAGTTGGCACACAACAATGTAAGAATTACACCAATAGAGAATTACATATACAACAGAATATTGTCAGTGCAGTTGGTATAGCTAATCTTATTCCCATAAAGCATTTTTCCATATCCCTCCTACTTCCCACCCTGCCCCTCCCTTTACGTTCCCGTTGATCTCCTTCTTTCTCCAGGACCAAGCAGGAAGTCAGTCCTCACTTATGGGTGACGTCGGCGCCGACGGAGCCCTCGCGGAGCAATTTTCCCCAGCTTTCAAAGAAAGCCTTTGGGAATTGCAGCGCGCATGCGCGGTCCCCTTCCCGCCCAAGGGTGCCATCTTAGCCAGTCTTCTTTTTTCCGCGGAGCCCTACAGACGTACCCGTCGTGTCCCCGCGAAAAAGTTGATTTTCTTTAGAATTACTCTGTTTTTTCCATTCGGTTCGACGCCGGTCTTTTTCCCGCCGGACTCGCGACGCCGGTCACGAGTCCTCTTCTTATTTTTCGGTTTTCTGACTTAGTCAGTTTTCGTTTCGGTTTTTCCCTGGCAGCCCGGTCCTTTGACCTCGCCGGGGCCCTTTTTCCCCGATGGCTGCCAGTGGTTTCAAGCGGTGTGGTCAGTGTGACCGAAATATGTCACTAAACTGACACACACGACAATTGCCTCCGCTGCCTGGGCCCGGATCATGAAGAAATGATCTGTGGGCCTTGTGGCAAACTATCCTCCAAAGCGTTGAGAAGTCGGCGGCATCAGCGGGATAGAATCTTCGCTGACCCCAGCCGTACCCGGACCTCGTCGGAGGCCTCCGCGTCCAGGGGTTCCAGCTCAGGACCGTCGCCGGAGTTTCCTCCGACAGGGGTTCTCCCTCCCGGGGACCATCGACGGAAGGTGAAACCCGCGAGGCGGCGTCGGTGGACGCTCCTGGCTCCGCGAGGGCCAGGTCGCATAGCCCCGATAGCCGCCCCGGGTCCTTGGAGAAGGAGCACCTCATGAAGCGACCTCGCCTGGAGTCGGAGCTGCCTGCTCGGGTAAGTCCTGTGGTCCTTCTGGACTCGCCTCCACGACAGCCGATGTCGGGCCCGACGCCGTCGGGGCCCGAGTCGGGGGCTGCTGGGGTCACTGAGCTCGGACTCAGGTTGACGGCCTTGGAGAGCAGACTGTCTGCCTTCATGGACCAGCAGCGGGCACTGCTCGCTGGCTTCGCTGGCGCCGCTGCCCCGACCGCTGGGACGTCGACGTCGAAGTCGACCCCGGAGACCGAGCCGATCCTCGAGTCGATGCGAACTCGAGTCGATCCTCGGTCGAGGTTGCCCTCGGCCTCCCGTTTGGGACCGAGGTCGCCGACGCCGACTCCCTCGGCGTCGGGGCGGCAGGCGCCGCGCCCTGCCCGGGCCGACCCCACCGAGTCCTGCCCGGGCCGACCCCACCGAGTCCTCGTCGGAGTCGGTCTGGGAGTCTGAAGAGGAAGAGTCGCCTGATTCTTTTCGGACTCGGTGTGTCCCCTCGGACTCACCTGAGTCCGAACCTCGGAAGCAGTCCCCCCCGGAGGATGCCCGGGTCTCGGACTTCGTCAGGGATATGGCCAAGGCTTTGGCCTTCCCTGCGGATCCCGAGGAGGAGCCTCGAGCCGAAGAGCTCGACGCCTCCCAGTATGACTCTCCCGCCAGGGAACACTTTTACTGTACCGGTTTCCTCCCATGCTGGAACGACTACTCTTCCGCATGTGGGAGAGTCCGGCCACCTCGCCGGTCCTGAGCAAACGGGTCGATTCTATCTATCGAGTCCGCAAGAGCCCTGGCTTCCAGAAAGCACAGCTACCACACCATTCCATGGTAGTGGAATCGGCCATGCATTAAGAGCCAGAAGATGCACTCCTCGGTGCCTCCTGGCAGGGAGGCCCGTAACCTGGATGGCCTGGTAAGAAGTGTTTCCAGGGCTCTATGCTCGCCTGTCGTGTCCAGACCTACCAGCTATACATGGGCATGTATCTCCGAGACCTGGCTAAAGAGCTAGCCGGCTTCTCCGCTGGTTTGTCCGAGGAACCCTTGCGGAGGTTCCTTGCCTTGTCCACTGGCATTCGGGAATGCTCAAAATTCATGTCCCGAGCAGCCTATGATGGCTTTTAATCATCGTATCGAGTGGCCGCATCCGGCATCGGTGCCCGCCTCTGACCTGAGCCCTGGGTGCAGGACAAGTTGGCGATGTCCCTTGCCGAGGCGAAAACCTCTTTGGCAAGCCCATGCTGATAAGGCTGCACAAATTGAGACAGAGACTCTCACCAGGACTAGGCTTCTAGGAAGACCTCCGCCCCTTCCCAGAAGGGCTCGGGAAAGAAGTCCTTTTACCCGAGGAAGGCGACTGCCTACAAACAATACCCCACTATCAGGCCCCTGCAGCTCCCCAACAGGGCCAGCAGGCCAAGGGACGGGGTACGGGTCCCGTAGGCAGCAAAGCCTGCACCACCAGCCCCTGCTCCGCAGGGTGGGGGCTTTTGACTCCTTAAGCATAGCCTCTCCCCCCCGCTGGCTCCTCCCAGCAATTCGCCCACAGATGGTCCAGCATCACCTCAGATGCCCTGGGTGCTTCAAGTCGTGCGAGAAGGCTATCTTCTCCACTTCCACAGGTCCTCCTCCTATTTTCCGGGAGAACCTCCACGACCCCCTCTGCACAGGGACTTACTCCTCAGGAGTTAGCAGGTCTTCTACAGGATCAGGCGGTGGAACCGGTGCCCCACCACCTGAAGGGTCAAGGCTTTTATTCCGGTATTTTCTAATACCAAAAAGACAGGAGGCGGAGAAGTTCAAGATGCTACCTTGGAATCCTTCTGCCCTACCTCCAGCTGGTGGCAGGAAATCATTACCAGTACAGAGTACTGCCCTTGGCCTGTCCTCCGCACCGCGAGTCTTCACAAAATGTCTCGCGGTGGTGGCGGCCCATCTCCGGCTTCACGGCCTCTATGTCTTTTGGGTCTGCTGATGGTCACTTGCTTCAGTTTGGCTATTTAGAGTGCCGTCTGCCTATGTTGCCATTTATCCCCTAGGTCTGTAGATGCAGGCTTCCTCTTTTATTGGTTCAGTGCCCCTTTTGTGATATTAGTATCTCATTTGGTCTGCTATCTAGCTGCTGATCTCCTCTCCTACTTATCCTGTTTGAGTAATTTGGATGTATGGTAATGTCTTTATCTTGTCCCTTGAGTTTGCCTGTCCATACCTCATATAGTGCCCAAATTTTTAAAAACTTTACTCCCTATTTCCTTAGTGCTGTAATTTCTGACATCTTGTGTATGTACCTTAATTTTGTTATCACCTGTTCTCTATTTTCCATTTCTTTTTCCTTCCAATGTCTAGCGAGTTCCATTCTTGCTGCGACTATGCACATTAATGCCAGGCGCGCCGCCTTCTCGTCTATCTTCTTCGGAATCTTATATAACAAGAAGAAGCCCAGGTTCAATTGAAGATCTTGAGCTGTGATATCTCTTATCAGCTCTGACTATCTCCCAAAACTCCTTACCTTGGGGTAGCCCTACCACATATGGAAGAAATCTCCATGCTTTCCACATCCCCTCCAACATTCCCTGATCCCTCACCCTTTGTACTCGGCTAAGCAGCAGGGAGTATTGTAGATCCTGTACACTGTCTTGTAGCCATTCTCTACCACGGCTACTGACAGCAAGAGTGTTGCTATCGTGTCAAAGATCCATTTCCATTTACTCTCATCCCATTCTCTCCCTATTTCCTCCTCCCATTTAGCTTTCCATGGGGGAACATAATCCTTTGTGTTTCTCATAACCTGGTAAAGTTTTGATGATAGTTCCTTGGAGCCCCTTTGCCTTAGGTATAATCTCTCAAATTGTCCTGTTGCTTTTGACAAATATTCCTTTGACCTGGGCTGGCTTAGGTAATGATATAGTTGGAGAGAATGAAAATACTCTTCTTCCTCAATTCCAAATTTTTCTCTCAAAGTTTTAAAGTCTAGCATCTTACCTGAGCTGTCCACCACTTGGCCTATTCTAGTCCTTTTGGATTTCCACTCCCTAAAAACCCGGTGTTCCATTCCTGGCTGGAATTCCTTGTTGAGTCTTATCGGTTGACATTTAGATATGCTTTCTCCCCCCAGGATTTTTCATCTTACTCCATGTCCACAGAGTCAATCAAACATGGCCCTCCTTCCTCTGTCCCTGTTCATTCCATGTCTCCCCAGGAACTCTGCCCCTCTTGTCTCTCCCTCCTAGTTTTACCCATTGTTTCATTTGGTCCATTCCTTTCCACTCATAGTTGGGCAGCTTCATAATACCACTTTAGCTCTGGCACCCCAATCCACCTTCTTCCCTACTCTGCACCATTAAATGTCTTGATGCTTCTTCCAGATGAAGTCAAATATTCTTTTTTGGAGCGTCATCAATACTTTGGGTGGGACCTTGATCGGTAGTGCCAGAAAAAGGAGTAGTAGCCTGGGTAGTATGTTCATTTTTAATTATTGCTATCCTGCCAAGCCATCAAGTGTGTAACCTCCCCCACCTGCACAGATCTCTGCCTATGTTTTTAATTAAAGGGGTATAGTTTAACTCAAACATGTCTGTCTTCTCTCTTGCAATATGGACTCCCAGATACCTTAGTGATCTTTTTGCCCAATTAAATGGGAAAGCTGACTTCAGTCTCTTGACCGTGTCTTTTTCTGTCGTCAAGTTAAGGTTTCTGACTTGTCCATGTTTAACTTGTATCCTGATAGGGCGTTCTAGTGCTTCACTTCCTCTAATAACACCGGTAAGGATAGTAGTAGTTCTCTGATCATGAAGATTGCCTTGTTTGTAGACGACAATCTTATGTTTCATCTCCCCGGCTTCAATTCCTTTCACATCATGCCTGGTTCCTATCCTGGATGCTAGTGCTCTATTACCAGTGTGAAGAACAGGGGAGACAGGGCACCCATGCTTTGTCCCCCATGCAGCTCCATGGTGTTTGCATAGCTCCCATTGACTTTGAATCTCGCTCTGGGTTGCACATATATTGCTTCTACCCATTTCCTGAAGTTGCTTCCCAGGCCCATCCTCTTCAACACTCCAAAACATAAATTCCCATTTCACCCTGTTGAATGCCTTTTCGGCATCCACCTCTAGGAGCATTGCCTGATTCTTCCCTTTCTCCTCTACATTAGGTTCAGTAGCCACCATATATTATCACTCAGTCTTGTCACCACCTCAAGTCTGTCTGTTAGCATCTTCATAGTTTAGCTTCGACATTGATCAGCAAGATGGGTCTTTCTCTGGTTTGAGGAGTTAGAGTGATTCATGCTTCTGCCATGGAGCCTGATAGGTTTTCCCCTTCGAGCACTCTGTTTACTACTTCTGCCAGCAGTGGGGCCAGTGCCTCTCTGAATCTCTCTTGTAAAACGTAGCCGTAAAGTCATCTAAACTTGGGGCTTTACCCTCTTGTAGGGATCCTATTCCCTTCAACATCCCCTCTACTGCCACTGGGTTGTCTAATCTTTCCCTGGCCTCTTTTGATAGTTCATTAACCTCGTACTCCTTTAGGTATTCTATTTCTCTTTCCCTTCCATGTATCTTCCTAGTATAGCTTTCCATAAAATTCCTGGAAGGCCCTCTGGATCTCTTCAAAGTCTGCCACTAATTTCCCCTTCCTGTGTCATACCTGGACGATTGGCTGTTGCTTCTTGCAGGCTTTCATCTCTGGGCCATTAGCCTACTGGCGTTATTTCCATATTCAAACTAACTTTGCTTGAGTCTTTCTAGCTGAAATGTGATGAGGGCACCAAGGGACAGTGTGTAGACAGAAAAGGAGAGAGCCTAGAACAGACCCTTGGGGTCCACCAACTGAAAAGAGGGATGGCAGTAGAGGAGGATCCACCAGAACAAACACTGAAGGAGCAGTTGAAGAGCTAAGAAGAGAACCAAGACAGCACAGAGTCTCTAAAACCAAGAGAGGATAATGTGTCAAGAAGGAGAGCGTGATCAACGGTATCAAAGGCAGCAGAAAGATCAAGAAGAACTGAGTAAAGGCCTTTAGACTTGGCCAGGAGCAAGCCACTGGAGACTTTGGCAAGAGCTGTTTCAGTAGAATGAAGAGGTCGAAAACCAGATTGGAGGGAACAAAGAGGGCATGAAAAGAGAGAAAATCAAGGCAGCGGCAGAGAACTGCATGTTCAAGAAGTTTGGAGAGGAAAGGGGGAAGGAAGATGGGTTGATAATTAGAAGGATCAGTAGGGTCAAGAGAAGATTTTTTGAGGAGATGAGTGATCACAGCATGCTTGAAGGCTGTAGGGAAGGTTGCAGTGGAAAGTGAAAGATTGAGAATATGTGAGATGGAAGGGATGACCGAGGAAGAGATGGAATTGGGGAGATGGGTGGGAATAGGATCAGAAGAACAGGTAGTGAGTTTAGAGGAGGAAAGAAGAAGGGAGATTTCCACTTCAGAAATTTTAGAAAAGGAAGAAAGAATGGGGGAAGTTGAGGGGAAAAGTTGATCTCCAGTAACAAGCAGGAATGTAGTCTTCACATATGGTATCGTCGGTACTGACGGAGCCTGCGCGGGAACGCTCCCCAGCGTCCAATAGGAAAGCCTTTGGGAGCATCCCACAGCGCCTGCGTGCTGCCTTCCTGCCTTTCCGCCTTTCCCCAGTTCTTCGTTTTCTGTGGAGCCGACAGGTCGCGCATTCTGTCACCGCAGAAAAAAGTCCCTTCTATTCTTCTTTTTTGTGGTCGCGCCTGCCTTCCCTCGACGATACACCGGTACCGCCGGTTCTTCTTTCTTTTCTTTTCTTTAAAAAAAAACCAAACAACTTTCTTCTGGAGTCTTTCCAGTAATTTTCTCTCAGGAGCCACGTGCCGTTTTGGGCACTAGGCCCAACTTTTTCTTCAGAATGGAAAAACCCGCTTCGGGTTTTAAAAAGTGTTCTAAGTGTGGCGGTACCATCTCCATCACCGACACCCATGAGTGGTGCCTCAAATGTTTAGGTCCTGATCACTCTTTTTCAGAGTGTGTTGCCTGTGAGATGTCAAAAAGGGTCCGGCAGAACCGAGCTGCTAAACCTAGCACCCTTTTTTCCTCTGATGCAGCCTCCGTGGCATCGACGTCTTCCAGGGCTTCGTCTTCCTTCCATGGATCTCAGGTAACTAAACATAAATCTAGTCGATCCACAAAGGGTAGATCGCCTTCTAGACAGCGAGATGCCTCTGGCGTTGCCCTTGAGTGACTTTCACCGGCAAAATTGCCCTGGCGGGAGGCTTCGGCTTCCAAAGCACTTATGGGGCTCCAGGATGTTTCTCGTGGCTTCAACCTCGGCAGAACTACTGGTGCCATGCTCTGGGGTACCGGCTGCTTCATCTGGTACTGATACCCAAGCATCGGCAGCGTCGATAGACCAGAGATTCTTGGCTATTGAATGCAGTCTGGTGATTCTTCTCACGGCCTCGATGCCTCGGAAACCGCTTCATACAATTCAGCCGGTACCGACATCGTCAGGTATTCTACCGGGACCGAGTCATGCGTATGCATCCGGTATTGACAAGTCGGTACTGGACCACTCCGATGCCGACTTCGATCGGTACCGGTACCGTGCCTTGCACAATCACCCGGATCGGAGATACTTCAAATCCTCGGATGAGTCTGAAGATTCTGAAAGCTCTGCCGATACCCGATTACTTCTTCATGAGGATTCCTCTTCTCCTCAGCGTAGGATGTCTCCACCAGAGGATATGTCCTTTCAGGATTTTATCCGAGATGTGGCTCGAGGTCTTTCCATCACAGTGGCTCCTGAAAAAGAGCCTAGGGCACTGTTCCCTCTAAGCTGTGCGCGTGTGCGCGCGCACACACTTCACCGAGCGAGCGCACATACTTTACAACAGAGCGCACAAAAATTACGGCTCTGATTCTGATAGAAAACAACACAGACGTCTTAAAATTTAAAAGTTATGATTGTGGGGGCGGAGCCTGATGTCCAGCGGGTTGGGGGCGGAGCCTGATGTCCAGCGGGTTAGACGCTTCGCGCTGAAGCTCCCGAGAGGCCTACTCAGAATCCTGACTTAATACCTACATAAACTCAATTTTTTGCTCCGAACTTACCGGGGTGCCTCGGGGGGGATGGCGGCCCATAAACCAGCGCGCTTAGACTTCGGGTCTCCTTCTTCTTCACACGGAAACGCTCCAAAACAGAGGTGTCTTCCCCACAGAATATGGTTTCCACTTCGGGAAAACCCCAAAATGCATCAGGAGATCTTAGAGGAAATACGCGGCGTGAAGGAACTGGTGCAGTCCAACGGAGAAGCGCTTCGAGCCATGCGAGAAGACTTCGGTGTGCTCCAGGACCGACTGAAAGTCTTTCATTACGGCAGGACAACATGGCGGGGGTCCTCGACTCGCACGTGGTGCGCTTGGTCAAACTGGACAAGCTGAGCGCCAGATACAGAATCTTCAAAAAGAGTTAGAAGATAGCAATAATCGAGCCCGTCGCAACAATGTGGGCTCCTTGGGAATACCGGAGGGGGCGGAAGCAGGAGATATAAGAGAATTCCTGCTCAAACTCTTCCTTCCTTGCTGAAGATCACATTTCATAGAGATCTGGAAATTGATCGAGCACATCGTGTTCCTACCCATATGGCGCTCACCGAACGACCCCCCGGCCTATTATCTTCGATTACTACGATATCAACAAGTGGAACAAATTCTAAATGCTGCCGGGGCGAATCGTCATCTGGAGTTTGAAAGTCACAAAGTCTCCTTCTCCCTGATTTGGCAAAGCCCACAGTTGACCGTCGGAAGAGACTCCTTGCTTTTCGCCCTCGACTTCAAACAGCTACAGGCTCGCTTTGGCCTGTTGTATCCAGCGAAGCTCCGAGTGACTCTCCACAACCAAACTAGGACATTCGAAGATCCTGATCTACTATCAACATTTTTAGACTCCAAAGAAGCAGAGCAGATGCGCTAACCCAACAACTTGGACTTACTATCTGCCGGCTCTGTCCGCCATTTTGAAGGGCCCGACGCGGTGGTCATAGCCAAGCACAGAGACTGCCTGGACTTTTCTTTCTGTCTTTATATGACTTTCTTGGTCTCCTATCCCTCCATGATGTGTGCCTCGGTTGGATTCGGAGCACGCACAGTTATACAGGTTATATGTTTTCAATTTCGGCCTTCTCTGGGGTTTATCCCCCGCAGACACATGGTCGCCAGTAATTTCTGGGGTTCTGCTTCTTCTCTACCGCACCGCGGTTCTTATTTTTTAATGTGGGGCGCTTCATTGTATTATATTAGCTTATTTTCTATCATGTCATGTGTACAGCCAGATACAGTTACTATGAGGGACATTGTGAAATTATCCGGCAATCGGAGGAGATTCATGGAATCCCCTTCTCTCATAGGGAAATCAAAATTTCAGCATATGCTGATGACCTCATGCTCTTTGTCTCTCTAGACTCAGTGCCGGCTGTCCTAGAGCAAATCGGTAAATATTCACAACTCTCGGGGTATAAGATAAATTGGACCAAATCGGTAGCTTTTCCACTAAATCCTCTGATTCATCAGGCAGATATGCAATCCTAACCCAATTTATGGCAACCTAGCATGGTCAAAAACATTCCGCAACCCAAAAGCTCTCCTATGGAAGATCCGCTCACCGTTAATGCCAAAGACTTAACCTCTAAAGTCAGGGCGATTACTCACCGTTGGACTCCTTTAACACTTACCTGGTGGGGTTGCCTAGATACCTTAAAAATGATGATTTTTCATAATTTGAACTTCAATTTAGAAATTTTGCCCTTTATCCTTCCTCTACGTTCATATTAATATTTAGAGGTCCTTCTGACTAGATAATTATTGCAATAAAAGACACCTAGGATAGCGAAGCAAAAGCTGCAAGCTTGCTAAGGAAAATGGGGGTGTCAGATTCCCTGATTTCCTGAAATATCACCATCTTTTCTTCTCAAACAAGGCGCTCGTTGGCTGGAAGATCTAGCACCGAGTAGACCTGTGTGGCTAGACATAGAGGAGAACCTTTGCAAACCGTTTCCTCTTACTTCTCCTCCCTGGTATGACTCTCCCATCAACTCCCCCTATCCACCAATGCTTTTAAACACTTTAGGTGCCTTTAACACTCTGATTCACTCTCTAGCCTCCCGATTCTGTCCGTTAGTCAGACTCCCGCTTTGGGACAATACTCGATTTCAAATACAAAAATAAACCGATGGCGTGGAGCCCCTGGTACACTAGGGGCATTTGGACCCCTACCCAGTTGTTCCATGCTGATCGCTGGAAAACTTTTAGTGAATTGCAAATTGAATTTGGTTTCCCAGCGAAACACTACTTTCAGTTGGTGCAACTACAGCATTGTCTTCGGAGTGCTAAGGTGCTCCCGCCATCGGAATCCCCTACCCAAGACTTGTCGGAGACTATCCGATCTATCGGGAGCTCACCGGGGTGTTGCATCTAACTTTTACAAAAACCTTAAGTAATGCTGTAAATAGAGGTACCCCTATAGCACAGAAAGCATGGGAGCGGGAACTGCATGTAACTTTGACCCCGGAGCAATGAGCCTTGTCTGGAGTAGAGTGACACGGGTCTCCAGATCCGCCTCAACTCATTCAAGACATCTTCTTTCTAGCCCACCGGTGTTTCTATACTCCTGACAGATTAGCCAAATGGAACACCTCCCAGGGCAATAGATGCTGGACATGCCATGCGGCCATTGGTTCACTAACTCATGTTATGTATGATGTCCCGCACTACAGTATTACTGGCGTCGGGTCTGGGGTCGTATCCATCTATTTTGCACTTTTCAAGAGCCCCTGTCTTGGAGGATAGTGGGACTCCGCTCAGCTGCGGGGAATCCCCTCTCTTCCAAAATCGGCTTACTTCCTTTTAGACTTTATGCTGGGCATTGCTATTTCCCTAATTACGAAAATACTGGAATGAAATAGTTCCATCTGAGCCCCAATGAATGGTGGAATCATGTCTGTCTACAGTAAATATGAACAAATAAATCGTATGTTTGCGTCGTCCGTTCAGACCCCCATCATCTGTCTAAATGGAAGATGCTCAATGACTCTGTTCACACCGCTAACTGCTCTCATCTGACTGATTAAATTTGTATAAATCTCTGTCACATGATCATTCTGTATTGCAGATGCTATTTATGTTTCTTTTGATGTACAATCACTGGTTGTTTGGAAGCGCTCACATGCTGATACTGTTGGCTTAGAGAAGAAGCATGGGGGTGGGGGGTAATAGGGTTTGCTTTTCCTTATTGTATACTTGTTTTGTCTCCTTTGGTGTGTTGTTTCTTTTGTTTGTTGCAAAATGAAAATAAAAGTTAAAAAAAAAAAAAAAAGTTATGATTGTAATTACTAGAAATTTCCCACTTCATTTAGTAATCGTCTATTTTCATTTAATTTGATTAAAATCAATGTGGTGTACATACTGTATTCTGACGTATAGTCAAATTTTAAAGTATATAACTCAGAGTGTTGTTATGTGGCGCACAAAAATTTAACCTTCCTTCAAAAGCTGCACACAGCTGATATTTTATGCGCACACAACCTACAGAAAATTAGAGGGAACATTGGCCTAGGGCAAAGGAATTAGAAATCCTGCAATACCCTAAAGCTCCCAAGGAGTCAGCTACCTTACCTATTCATGAGATCTTGCATGATCTCATGTTAAGGATGTGGGAAACACCTCTAACCACATCTCCTCACTCTCTAAGACTCGACACCATGTATCTAGTTCCTCCTTGTCCTGGGTTTCAGAAGACTCAATTACCACACCATTCTATGGTGGTGAAGTCAGCTATGAGAAGGATAAAGAGTGCAAAAAGGCATGTATCTAATCCTCCAGGACGTGAGTGTAGGACTCTTGACGCCTTTGGACGTCAAACCTTCCAGGCTTCCATGCTTTCTGCTAGGATCTGTTCCTATATCTTATATATGGGAATGTTCCTTAAGGAGGTCACAGGAGATTTAGAGCTTATGAGCCCTCTCCTTCCTGATGATAAGAGGCAGGATTACCTCACCCTTGTCAAACATGCTCAGGATGTTTCCAAGTTTGTGAATCATGCAGCCTTTGACTGCTTTGAGTGCATAAGCAGAACCTCTGCTATTGCCATAGGTGCACGTAGGATTGCCTGGCTCCAGGCATCTGACTTGGAAATTTGGGTACAGGATAAGCTAGGGAATATTCCTTGCACAGGAGAGAATCTCTTTGGCAAGAATTGGCAGGAAAAAGCTAATGAGATAGATGCTGACAATATCAATCTGGATAGATTGTCTAAATCTACAGATGATCCTGCGAGGAAAAAATCCTCTAGGAAACCTTTCTTCAGCAAGAAGAAAAAGTTTTATCCCTCCTATTCCCAACAGGGGCATCGCTTAGGTCAGTCTGCCCAAAAGGGACAGCAGCAACAACCTAGGCAAAGAAAGACAAAAGCTGCTAAGCCTCAACCGGCTCAGCAGATTCAGCCTCCACAGGGGCTTTGACTCCTATCTAGAGAACTTTGCCTTCCTGGCCCTGAACAGCCGAGAACCCTCCACCATCCCAGGAAAGTTATGTCATTTTGCCCCCAGATGGGGTCAGATAACAGCAGAAAATTGGACTGTCTATTGTAAGAGATGGGTACAAGCTTCATTTCCTCAGCATGCCCCCTCCTACAATGGTAAGACAGTTCAATTCTCAGACCTTGTCAGATGGCTGCCTGGGTGAGAATCTTCACAGTCTTGACAAGTGCATATATCTATATGATTTGCAAGGTATTGTGGGCAATGTAGTTCATTCACACCAGACACAGCTGCTGACAATAATTTAGTTGTGTTCTTGGGTAAAGCCAATAAGATATTTATTTATTGGGTTATTTCTCCCAACACAGATATGCTTGGTAGCACATAAATTAGGTTACTTGCTTTCAGTGTTAACTTGGAAAAACAAAGTTAAAATCAGGAAAACAACAAATGAAAAGTCACAAAGCAAGCAAACAAACTGTTCTTTTCAGGTTAACTTCTGATTACTTCCCACATAGATACAGAAGTGATTCTCTCCTAGCTCACAAGCAATTAGGTAAGGCTTAATTGCTAGCAGTTACCAGCTGAAACCCCTTAGCTGGCTTGCCTTCCACTGTGTGGGTCAAATCCTGCTTCAGGAGCTTTTCTGAGTAGATTAAAGAACAAATTTGTATTTCTTTGTGATGGTTGCTGTACTTTATAACAGAAAGTTACCAACGGAGTTTAGATAGAGAGCAGTCCATATAAACAGGATCCTCATCTGCTATTATTCCCCCTTGTTCAACAAGCATGGGTTCAATATCATGGATTGGCACAGATGAATCTCTCAATGGAGCATTTTCAGGAGAATACTTGTTTCCCTGCTGTCTTTCAAGGTTATAGCTAGGGCATAGATCAGTGTTCATACCTGAGCTTCCATTGCTGCTAGAGTTCCTCTCTATATAGCCTGGCCAGTATGTAGTCCAGTTCTTATGTCCAGCCTTCCAATCCAGATCCCTGGACACTGGATCTCTCTTCACATACCTTCTGGCACAGGTCTTAGGGTCCCTTCCACGTGCAGCCGTCTCCCTCACAGGTAACCTCTGGTGATTCCTAGCTCTGCAGCACCATTCCTCTGGCTTTCCCCAGTCCAATGGTATATGCTGGCCCTTGGAATACCTCCCAGTATACGTACTGCTTTGGACTCTTCTAGACCTCTCAAAGGCTTTTCTCTTCCTTCTTCCAAAGGGTCTCTTTCCCTCTCTGTCCGTCCGGTTTGGCTTCTGCTTCTGATGATCCTTCAGATGAAACTGATGATCAAACTCAAACTGATTCTCAGGATACTGAGGACAATTCTCTGGATATCCAAGGTGATCATGAAGATGGTCATCTGTAGAATAAACTCTACTCTTATTCTGCTTAGATGAGTGATCCTCCCTAACACAGCGCAGCTGTGCTGAATCAGGCCCTGCCCTTTGAGATGAGTGCTTAGGGATTACCTCATAGCCCTCCTGATTGAACACACGTTTCCTCACTTCAGCTCCTCTAATGGCTGTTGGAAACCTGGTGCATTCTGGGACTGGTAGTCTTTTATGGCAAAATTCTGTTTTCATATTTCTACCAGAACTGACAGGTTGCTTGTCCAGAGTCACTTCACCTTTTCTATAGCTCCTTCCTGAGCTATGATAAGCTTCTTTATCACAACCTCTCTCAACGACCAGTTAGGTCAAGAGGTCACTGTGCTTCTTGCCCAAGGGGCAATAGAAGAGGTACCCATTCCCCAACGGGGTACAGGGTTTTGCTCCCCCTATTTCCTTATTCCAAAGAAAACAGGAGGACCAAGAACCATCTTAGACCTCAGAGAATTGAACAAATTCCTGTTGAAAGAGAAGTTCAAAATGATTTCTCTAGGAACTCTGCTACCATACCTTCAGAGTCAGGATTGGCTTTGTTCTCTAGATCTCAAGGATGCATACACCCATGTTCTCATCCTTCCAACTCATCGAAAGTTCTTTCGCTTTCTTTTTCAAGGGAAGCACTACCAATACAGGGTTCTTCCTTTTGGCCTGGCCTCTGCACCAAGGGTTTTCACAAAATGCATGGCTGTGGTGGCAGCATTTCTCTGCACCCTAGGAATATTCGTCTTCCCTTACTTAGATGACTGTCTCATTCGAGCCCCTTCAGAGCCAGAGGCAAGGGTTGCTCTCTCTCGCACAATGCGCATCCTTCAGTATTTGGGACTTGTCATAAACTTCCCAAAATCCATCCTTGCTCCCACTCAGTCCCTGGAGTTTATAGGAGCTCTGCTGGATACCAGACAGATAAGGGCCTACCTTCCACAGCCTGCTGCCTTCGCATTGTGCAGTTAGCTTCCCAAGCAGTGCTAAAACCTCACCTCAGTGCTCGGGAAATGTTCCAATGCTAGGCCACATGGCATCCACCGTGCATGTGGTTCCTTATGCTCGCCTCCATATGAGGGCAGCCCAGTGGACTTTATTCACTCAAGGACTCAGGCTTCAGGTTGCCTGTCAGACAAAATAGAAAACTCAGATTGCCTTATTTTGTTCCTCCAATGGTGGCAGTCACCACAAAACCTTCTGGTGGGGTCTCCTTTTCAGCAACCCCCACCCGAAGCCACTCTAACAACAGATGCCTCACAGGTGGGTTGGGGAGCCCACCTGCAAGGCCTCTCTACCCAGGGTACCCGGACTCCACAGGAGACCTATCTACACATCAGTCTCCTGGAACTCAGAGCAATCTTCCTTGCTTTTCGAGTATTCCACACCCAGCTCAGCTACAAGACTTCCTAGTTCAGACGGACAATCAAGTAGCCATGTTCTATGTGAACAAGCAGGGCGGAACAGGCTCTCTGTCGCTCTGCAACAAAGCTTTGCGACTATGGGCCCTCACCAGAGAGCATCAGATTCATCTCCTTGCGGTGTATCTTCCAGGCATTCAAAAGTCTTGGGCAGACAGAGTCAGTCGAGTTCTGCTTCCACACGAATGGTCTCTCCATGCAGACCAGGTGGCCAAAGTTTTTTTTTCAAATTTGGGGAATCCCGGATATAGACCTCTTTGCAATTCCGCTGAATGCCAAACTTCCCCGGATCTGATCCAGAATTCCAGCTCAGGGTTATCAGGCCAGGGATGCTTTCCTCATCCATTGGGGTCAGGACTTCCTGTATGCCTTTCCACCCATTCCCCTAATTCCCAAAACCCTGTTCAAGCTTCAGAGGTCATATGATTCTTATAGCTCCACGTTGGCCACGGCAAATGTGGTACCTTCTGCTCCTACATCTTTCTCAAGCTCCTTCTCTGGAGTTAGGATCTGCTCCAAATCTCCTTTCTCAGGAGGACGGGATGCTTTGGCATCCCAATCCCCAGTCTCTGCATCTCAGGGCCTGGTTGCTGAAAGCCTAGAACTTCACGATCTTATCCTTTTTCAGCAGGTAAAGGATATCCTTTATTCTTCCAGGTAGCCTTCCACAAGACGCTCTTATGCTTTCAAGTGGAAAAGGTTTACCAATGGTGCTCGCAGAAGGGTCCTAATCCTCTTGCGATACCTCTGGAATCATTACTGGAGTATCTTCTTCATTTGTCTAATGCGGGGCTTAAGACCAATTCATTGAGAGTTCATTTGAGTGCTATTGCAGCTTCTTTCAAGCCTCTAAATGGACAACCTATTTCCTCTCATCCTCTCGTAGCAAGATTTATGAGAGGCCTTGTTTTAACTAAGCCTCCCATTAAGCCACCACCGGTAGCATGGGACTTAAATCTGGTTCTTGGGCAGCTCATGAAGCCGCCTTTTGAACCATTAGCTACTACCTCTTTGAAATTCCTTTCCTGGAAGGTCATTTTTCTTATTGCAATCACATCAGCACGTCGCATCAGTGAATTGCAAGCGTTGGTGGCTGATCCTCCTTATACAAGGTTCCATCATGATAAGGTAGTCCTTAGGACTCATCCACACTTTATACCAAAGGTGGTGTCACCTTTTCATTTAAATCAAGCGGTCTATCTTCCTGTATTCTTCCCAAGGCCTCGCGCCTCAAATGCAGAAAAGAGTCTTCATACTTTAGACTGTAAAAGAGCTTTGGACTTTTACTTGCAAAGGACACATCAGCATAGAAAGTCCTCCCAACTCTTTGTTGCTTTTGATCCTAGTCATTTGGGACTTCCAGTCTCCAAAAGGACACTGTCCAGCTGGATTGCACAGTGTATATCTTTTGCCTGTGAGAGTAAGAACCTTCCTTTTGAAGGCCATGTCACAGCTCACAATGTGAGAGCCATGGCAGCCTCCATGGCTCATCTTCACTCTGTGTCTATCGACGACATCTGTCGAGCAGCTACTTGGGCTTCAGTTCATACCTTCACAGCCCATTACTGCTTAGACATGGGCTCCCGCCGGGATGCCTTGTTTGGTCAGGCTGTTCTTCAACACCTGTTCCACACTTAATCAACTCCTACCCATCATCCCTGGTAGGATGCCAGTGATCCATGGGGGGAAGTGGAGCCCTTTCACAAGGGCACACAACTTTCTGGGGCTATCTCCCTGGCATCTGCAGCTAGGGAGTCCCCCATATGTGAAGACTACATTCCTGCTTGTTCCTGGAGATAGCATAGTTACTCACCTGTAACAGGTGATCTCCGGGAACAGCAGGAATTTAGTCTTCACAACCCTGCCACCTCCCCTAGGAGTTGTATCTCTCTATCTCTTTCTCTCTTTCCCTCTCTCTTTTGTCTCAGCTATAAACTCAACTGGAGAGGGACAGTTGGGAAAGGCGGGAAGGCAGCACGCAGGCGCTGTGGGATGCTCCCAAAGGCTTTGCTTTTGGACGCTGGGGAGCATTCCCGCGCATGCTCCATCGGTACCGACGATACCATATGTGAAGACTAAATTCCTGCTGTTCCCGGAGATTACCTGTTACAGGTGAGTAAGTATGCTATATTGCAGAGAGGGAAGAGGGGAGTGAAGAAGGAATAATAGGGAAGTGATCTTAAGGACTTTGTTGTTGAAATAGTCTGCTAGGATTTGGGCAGAGAGGAGGGATAGAGGCAGTGGTACCTTAAGAAGGGAATTGAGAATAGAGAAAAGATGAGGCTTAGATGTAAGACAGTTGATTAGATGGATTAAATAGTTTTGTTTAGCAAGTACAATGGTGAACTAGAAAGAGGTAAGCAGGAATTTAAAGTAGATGAAGTCGGAAAGGGAGCGGAATTTAAGTCAAATGTGTTCAGCTGAGCGGGCACAGGAGTGAAGGTAGCAGATAGTAGAAGAAAGCCTGGGCTGAGGTGAAGGGCACCTCACGGTTTTGGAATAGGCAGAACAAGCATATCCAAAGTGGAGGAAAGAGCGGTGTTCTAGGAAGTAATGGCCTCAACAACAGACTTAGAGGACAAAGTGGAGGAAAGAAGGGAAGAGACAGCATTAATAGCATGAAGATTCCTAAAAAGATAGGAGATAGGGTGAGATTGAGGCGTGGAGTGATGAAGAGTGAAACTTAAGAGGTAGTGGTCAGATAAGGTAAGAATTGAGGTGCGGAAATTAGAAGGTAAACAATTAGAGTAGAAAATAAGGTCAAGGCAAGTGACCAAGCTGATGAGAAGGAGAAGAAGAGCAAAGATAGAGGTGGAAAGCGGAGGTGAGGGAAAAGAGCTTAGATGTGTAGGGGTCAGAGGGATTATTAATATGAAAATTAAAATGGCCAAGAATAAGGGAAGGGGAGGAAAATTCCAAGAATAAGGAGAACCAAGAGTCGAAATCAGTGAAGAAGGTAGGAATGAACTTGTCAGGGGGTCTATAAATGACAGCGATCTGAAGAGGAAGGGGATAGAAAAGATAGGTGGAGTGGACTTCAAAGGAGGGAAAGGAATGGGACTGAGGTAGAAGGAGGGGTTGAAACTGCCAAGAAGGAAAAAGAAGAAACCCCAAAACACCATCGTGGCCAATGGCAAGAGGGGTGTGGGAGACTTGGAAACCGCCATGAGAGATGGCAGCAACTGAAGCCGTGTCATCGGGAAGGAGCCAGGTTTCAGTAAGAGCAAGAAGATGAAAAGCACAAGAGATACTCAGATCATGAGTTAAGGGGAGTTTATTAGAAATGGAATGAACATTCCATAAGGCACATGAGAAGAGGAGAGAGGAGGGTGAAAGAAGGGGTATATGGATAAGATTACAGTGGTAATGAGAGAAAGATGAAGGGGGAGCCAGGATTGGGGTTATAAATAAATAAATAAAATAAAATGTCACCAGAAGAAGAAGAGTGCCTCCATTTTATATGTACCTGGCTATTTTCTGACTCAGGAGCAGAATACACTGCCCAAAAATAGTACATAAACTTATTTACCTTTTTTCTTAAACTTACTATCTTATAAACTATTTTCAACTGCTTTGATTAGATACTAATTGTTTACATTTTAGCTGATTTTTCACCTCATCTCTCTCCTCTTTCTCCATCCCCCATCATCCCCATCTTAGATTTTGATTTCATCTCCATTTCCTATTGCTCCATACCACTTTTTCTTTCTTTTTCTGACAATCCTTAATCTTCTCACCCTTCACTTTCAGCTCAAATACCCCCTTCTTTCCCATTTCTCCTCCCATCTTGACTTCCTCTCTTTCCTCTGCTCTTGAACTTCACCACCTTCTTCCTCTCATTCATCTCTCTCCCTTCTCTCTTAAGCAACCTCATCCTCGTTTCTGCCATCCCATGTCCTCTCTGCCTCACACTCTTCTCCTCCTCGTGGTGACATTAGTCCTAACCTTGGCCCCTCTCTCCCTAGAGTTTTCTCCCACTCCTACTCTTCTTTCAACCATTCTAAACTCATCCATATTCCGCTCCTTCCCCCCTCTTCTCTCCCATTCTCTTGTGCTCATTCCATAGCTAATAAACTCCCCTTTACGCATGATCTCTTCATTTCTAACTCTTTTTTTTTTTGCTTCAATTTCTAGCTCTTACTGAAACCTGGCTCCTCCCTGATGACACTGCTTTGGTCACTGCCCTTTCTCACGGCAGCTACCAGTTATCATGCACTCCTCGTGCCATTGACCGCAGTGGTGGTAGTGGTGTGGGGTTTCTGCTTTCTCCTTCCTGCCAATTTCAACCCCTCCTTCTACCTCATTCTCAAGCTTTTTCCCTTCTTCGAAGTCCACTCCATCCATCTTTTTAAATCCTTACCTCTCAGATAGCTTCTATCCCTAAACCACCTGACAAGTCCACCTCTACCTTTGTCACTGACTTTGACTCAAGGCTTTCCTGTTTCCTTGATTTTTCTTCCCCCTCCCTTATTCTTGGTGACTTTAATATTCATGTCATAACCCTTCTGGCCCTTATTCTCCCAAACTCCTTTCGCTTACTTCCTCTTTTAACCTCCAGCTTTGCTCTACTGCCACCACTCATCAGTACGGCCATTGCCTTGATCTTGTTTTCTTCTCTCATTGTTTACTCTTTAATTTCTGTACCTCAGTTATTCCCTTATCTGTCACCTGCTTAGCTTCACTCTTCTTCATTCACCACCTCATTCTCCTCCTAACTTTTTAGCAATCTTCATGCTATCGATCCATTG
Organism: Ichthyophis bannanicus; assembly: GCA_033557465.1. Lineage (NCBI taxonomy): Eukaryota > Metazoa > Chordata > Amphibia > Gymnophiona > Ichthyophiidae > Ichthyophis > Ichthyophis bannanicus. The sequence goes on from CM066032.1 coordinate 1,325,532,926, forward strand.
GTTCTCTCCACTGTTGTCTCATCACCTCTCTCCTTCTCTTTGTCTTCTAACTCTTTTGTTGAAGCTATAGTTTCCTATAATACTGTTCTCTCTCCTCTGCTCTGGATACTCTTGTTCTGCCTATCCCTCATCCTGTGAGGCACACTATACCTCAGCCCTGTCTGTCTTCAACTACCCGCTATCTTCGCTCCTGTGCCCGCTCAGCTGAGTGCATTTGGCTCAAATCCCGCTCCCTTTCTGACTTTCTTCACTTCAGATTCATGCTCACTTCCTTCCAATCCGCCATAGCTCTCACCAAGCAAAACTACTATGTCCATCTAATTCTCTTATATCTGACCTCTGTCGTCATCTCTTCTCTGCTCTCAACTCTCTCCTCAAGGCATCTCTGCCTCCGATACCTTCTTCTTTCTGCCCAAACCCTAGCCAACTTTTTCTATGATGAAGTCCACAAGATTACCCTCCAGTTCCTCTCAAGATCCTATTCATCCCCTCTTGTCTCTCTTCAATACCAACTTTTCCTTTCATTCTGTTACCCTTTCTTCCTTTTCTAAGATCTCCGAAGAGGAAACATCTCATCTTCTTTCCTCCTCTAAACTTTACTACCTGTTCCTGTGATTTTATTCCCTACCATCTCCTTAATTCCATCTCCTCCTCTGTTATCCCTTCCATCACTACTACTACTACTACTACTACTACTACTGAGCATTTATTTAGTGCTACAAGTCGTACCCAGCGCTTACACAGACATGTAAGAGACAGTCCCTGCTCATCAGAGCTTACAGTCTAGTCAAGACAAACACAGAAGGTGTAGGCAGGGATAAAACAAGGGGAAAGAAAAAGGAGATCAGGTGAGTCAAGATCCAAAAGCAGCAGCGATGGGAGAGATAGGAGGAGAACCAGGATAGTATAGAGCCCCTAAAACCAAGCGAGGACAGGGTATCGAGGAGAAGGTTGTGGTCAACAGTGTCAAAAGCAGCAGAGAGGTCAAGAAGGATGAGGACAGAGTAAAGGCCCTTGGATTTTGCCAGGAACAAGTCATTGGAGACTTTGGCAAGAGCCGTTTCAGTAGAGTAAAGGACGAAAGCCAGACTGTAAGGGATCCAGGAGGGCATGAGAGGAGAGGAAGTTGAGACAGCGGCGGTGAACCGCAGGTTCAAGTAGTTTAGAAATGAAGGGAAGGAGAGAGATGGGTCGATAATTAGGACAGGTGGGATCAAGTGAGGGTTTCTTATGGAGTGGTGTGACCACAGCATGCTTGAAGTCTGCAGGGACATTCTCAACCTGTTCTCCCCTGCTGCCTTCAAGCATGCTCTGGTCACACCTCATCTCAAGAAACTTTCATTTGACCCTACTTGTCCCTCTAATTATATTAATCCATCTCCTTTCTTCCCTTCAATTTCCAAAATTCTTGAACATGCAGGTCTCCGCCATTGCCTTGAATTTCTCTCCTCTCAAGCCCTTCTTGATCCACCTCAGTCTGGCTTTCGTCCCTTACATTCCACTGAAACAGCCCTTGCCAAAGTCTCCAGCGACTTATTCCTGGCTAAATCCAAAGGCCTTTACTCTGTCCTCATTCTTCTGGACCTCCCCCTCCCCTCTTCGCCATCTCCCTTCTTTGTGTTTTCCCCCTGCTTCTGCTATTGCGTTAGGAATGCCAGCTCCCCTCCCCTCCACCCCCCCCCCCCCCATCTCCATGAAAATAAACTGCGGACTCTACACAGTCCTCCATACCGAGGCATCACGTCACCTGGCCAGGCTCGACGACTCCCCCCCCCCCACACACTTTTTCTTTCTTCGGGGTTCCCAATCCACTCCTCCTACATAGGGAAAGTGGAGCTTTTGAAGTCTCCCTCCTAATCGCCCTCCCTTTTTGAAATTCTTATGTTTGCTTATTTGTACTTAAGGATTGCTTATTTGTTTGCTTATTTGTACTTAAGAATTGTCTTTCCTTACCATTATTTTGTTCCTTATTTCCTCCTCCTCCTAGCTGGTTGCCTTCTGCATAAATAGAAAGGCTTATTACTTTATATTGTTACTCTTGGCTCTCCTCTGCTTATCCAGAGGCTTGTGTAGGGGCCGCATATAGAATTCTTTTGTGCTCTGGTGTGGACTCACTCTCCTCCTGGGTAGGAGGCTTAAGTCTATCAAAATAGAACATACTTAATTTTCTTTTCTCTCATAACTTTTCTTTTCTCTCAGTAACTTTTATGTTATTGTTGATTCATGTTATATGTAAACTGCTCTGAATCCTATGTTAGGGTGGTATAGAAAAACTGTTAAATAAATAAATAGATAAAATATACTTGTTCTCCACCTTAAGGCATTCCCTCTGCACAGGTATAAGTATGTCTCTGTGTACCCCTCCCTTTTTGTCCATATTGTCCCTTATAAACATCTCTCCCTGATGATTACACATCCTTTAGAATGTTTCCCAATTATACATTAATTACTCCCATGTCCACCCTTTCTCTCAGGTTCTAGAGCAAAAAAGGTTTGGACAAGTTCCTGGAGGAAAGGTCTATAAACCATTATTAAAGGGGACCCGGGAAATCCACTTCTTGCCCCAATAAAAGCATTGTGGAACCTGTGTGTCTTTTGGGAAAACTGCTAGGTACTTGTGACCTAGATTGGCCACTGTTGGAAACAGGATACTGGGCTTGATGGACTTTGGTCTGGCCCAGTATGGCATATCTTATGTTCAGTTTTTCATTTCAGTCAGTTGTTCCCGCCATAGTACTGCTTGCAAGATGTGTTCTTGCTATGTCTCTCTGCTGTGCTGATTTTCCGCTGTTGTCCCACTTGGAATCATTTGTCCCTTGCTGCTTTTGATTTCTCCAGGTTTCCTTCAGTGGCTATTTTGGTGGTTGTTTTGATGCCACCTAGACCTGCTTTCCTGCATGCTTGATCTGCTTCTGTCAGTGAGTTCGCCCGTATTGGGACTCCTTTGTATTCAAACGATAGTCTGAAAGGATAAAGGCATTTGTATCTGATATTGGCTTGCCACAGTTTCTCTTTGATTAGTTTGAACTCCCGATGACGTTGCAGGGTTAGAGGGGCTAGGTCTGCAAAGATCGTCACTTTGTGGCCATCCCAATCGAGAGTGTTGAGGTTTTGCGCTTTCGCTGCAGTTTTTTCTTTAACCTTGTCTTGTAGGCAGATAACGGTGTCTTGTGATTGGTTCATTTTGGGTTTACCAGTCACTCAATGTGTTCTCTCTGTCTCAATTGGGGAACCGTGTTTCAGCAGTGATTCAAATAGAGTATGTTGCAGCTTCACTATCTGCATACACCGCCGCCGCCGCCTCTGGAATTCCCCGAACAAGAAGATTTGGAGGTTTTTTGCCTGTTTTCTAGCTCCTTGATCTTTGTGATGAGTTGTTCTTTCTCCTCCTTAGACCTATCCAGTAGTTTTCACATCTCTTCCATCTCCTCTATAAGCTTGTCTAGGCGGCTATTGCACTCATTGATTCTCTGTCCCATCTCTTGCAGGTCAGCTCGAATCTCTGATCTCAGCTCTCCGATCTTTCCTTTTAGATCCTTAAATTCTTTTCGGAGCTCCGAGAAACATTCTCTAATTTCTTGCTTCAGCTCTCTGATTGTGATTAGTGCATTATGGGGCAAATCTTCAACTTCAGCCTTTGGACTTCCTCTTGCTCCTGCAGTTGCCATCTTTGCTTCTTCCTGGACCAATCCTCTCCTTCTCTAGTCAGCATACTCCTTCAGGTCGACGGCTTTCTTTTTTGTTACCGTTTGCTGTATCTTCTTTTGGGCTGCTTTGCTGATTGACTGGGGCACATGTTAATGCTCGAAACACACTGATTTTTGCCATTGGAGGGGGGTCAGCTATCCGGAGTTCAGAGCTCGGGCAGCCATCTAGCTCAGTGACATCACTTCCTCCCCAAGACATGTCTATCTCCAGGAACAAGCAGGAATGTAGTCTTCACATATGGGTATCGTCGGTACCGACGGAGCCTGCGCGGGAACGCTCTCCAGCGTCCAATAGGAAAACGTTTGGGAGCATCCCACAGCGCCTGCGTGCTGCCTTCCTGCCTTTCCAACTGTTCCTCTCCAGTTCTTTGTTTTCCGCAGAGCTGACAGGTGACATACCCTGTCACCGCAGAAAAATTTCATCTTTAATCTGTGTTTTTGTGGTCGTGTCTGCCTTCCTTTGATGCCATACTGGTACCGCCGGTTTTTTTCTTCTTTCTTAAAAAAAAAAAAAAAAAAAATTATAGTTTCTGAGGTGTTTTACTTTAGAAACTTTTTTTCCTTGGTGCTCGGCGCCATTTTGGGCACTAGGCCCAATTTTTTCCTTAAAAATGGAAAAATCTACTTCAGGTTTTAAGAAATGTTCTAAATGTGGCGGTACCATTTCCGTCACCAACACCCATGATAGAGTGGTCAGGACCTAAACATTTGAGACACCAATTTCAGAGTGCCTCTCCTGTGGAATGATGTCAAAAAGGGGCCGGCAGAACCAAGCTGCTAAATTTTAGCACCCTTTTTCCCTCAGACGTGGCGTCTGTTGCATCGACGTCCTCCCAGGGCCTTATCTTCCTACCATGGATCTCAGGTAACTAAACATAAATCTTAGCCAGTCCTCAAAGGGTAGATCTCCTAAGTATCGAGATGCCCTTGGCTTTGCCCTTGAGGAATTTTCACCGGCAAAACTGCCCCGGCGGGAGGCTTCGGCTTCCGAAGCACTAATGGGGCTCCAGGATGTTCTCAAGGCCTCAACCTCAGCAGAACTACTGGCGCCATGCTCTGGGGTTCCAGCCACTTCTACCGGTACCGACACCCAAGCATTGGCAGCGTCAATAGACCAGAGATTCCTTGCTATCGAACACAGTCTAGCGGCTCTGCTCACGGCTTTGGTACCGTTGAAACCGCTTCAGACACCTCAACCGATACCAGTACTGGAACCGGTACCGACTGCATTAACATCGGCGGGTATGCCACCCATACCGAGTCATATGTCTGTCTCCGGCATCGACAGATCGGTACCGGAACAACCCTATACAGACTTCGATCGATACCGGTACCGTGCTTTGCACGATCACCGGGATCGGAGGTATTTTGAATCCTCTGAATCTGAAGACTCCGAAGACTCTGCCAATGCAAGAGTACTTCTCCCTGAGGATTCCTCTTCTCCTCAGTGCAGAATGTCTCCGCCTTTCAGGACTTTATCCATGATGTGGCCCGAGGTCCTTCCATCACAGTAGCTCCTGAGAAAGAGCCTCGGGCAAAGGAGTTGGAAATTCTCCAATACCCTAAGGCTCCCAAAGAGGCAGCTACTCTGCCTATTCATGAGATCTTACATGATCTTATGCTAAGGATGTGGGAAACACCTTTAACCACATCTCCTCATTCTCGAAGACTCGATACCATGTATCAAGTTTCACCTTGTCCTGGCTTTCAAAAAACTCAATTACCACACCAGTGGTGGTGGAATCAGCCTTGAGAAGGATGAAAAGTGCAAAGAGACATACATCCAATCCTCCAGGTCGTGAATGTAGGCCTTTGGGCGTCGATGTTTCCAAGCTTCCATGCTCTCAGCTAGGATCAGTTCCTATATTTTGTATATCGGAATGTTCTTTAAAGAGGTCACTGGTGACTTGGAGCTTATGAGCCCCCTCCTTTCTGATGACAAAAGGCAAGACTATCTTACTCTAGTCAAACATGCTCAGGATGTTTTCAAGTTTGTAAATCGTGCAGCCTTTGACTGTTTTGAGTGCATAAGCAGAACGTCTGCTATTGCCATTGGTGCACGTCGGATTGCCTGGCTTCAGGCATCTGACTTGGAAATTTGGGTACAGGATAAATTAGAAAACATTCCTTGCACAGGAGAAAATCTCTTTGGCAAGAATTGTAAGGAGAAGGCTAATGAGATAGATGCTGACAATATCACTTTGGATAGATTGTCTAAATCTACAGCTGATCCTGCAAGGAAAAAATCCTCTAGGACACCATTTTTCAATAAGAAAAAGAAGTTTTATCCTTCCTCTACCCAACAGGGACACCGTCCAGGTCAGACTGCCCAAAAGGGACAACAGCAACAACCTAGACAACAAAAGAAAAAAGCTGCAAAACCTCAGCCAGCTCAGTAGGCTCAGCCTCCTCAGGGGCTTTGACTCCTTTCTAGAGAACTTTGCTTTTCTGCCCTTGAACGGTCCAGAGCCCTCGACCATCCCAGGCAGGTTATGTTATTTTGCCCACAGATAGTACCAAATAACAGCAGAAAATTGAACTTTGTCCATTGTACGAGAGGAGTACAAGCTTCATTTTCACAGTATGCCCCCTCCTACAATTGTAAGGCAGTTCAATTCTCAGACCTCTCTCGACAGTCTCTTAGGTCAAGAAGTCATAATGCTCCTTGCTCAAAGAGCAATAGAGGAAGTACCCATTCCCCATCAGGGTATAGGGTTCAACTCCCCCTATTTCCTTATTCCAAAGAAAACAGGAGGGGACAGACCCATTTTAGACCTCAGAGAATTGGACAAATATTTGTTCCGAGAGAAGTTCAAAATGGTCTCTCTAGGAACTCTGCTGCCATACCTTCAAAGTCAGGATTGGCTTTGTTCTCTAGATCTCAAGGATGTGTATACTCATATTCTCATCCATCCAAATCACAGGAGATTCCTGCGATTCCTGTTACAAGGAAAGCACTACCAATACAAGGTTCTTCTCTTTGGCCTGGCTTCTGTGCCAAGAGTGTTCACAAAATGCATGGCTGTGGAAGCAGCATTTCTCCGCACTCTGGGAATATTCGTCTTCCCTTACTTAGATGACTGGCTCATTTGAGCCCCTACAGTGCCAGAAGCCAGCTCTGCTCTGTTTCGCACAATGCGAATCTTTCAGTATTTGGGACTAGTCATAAACCTCCCAAAATCCAATCTTGCTCCCACTCAGTCCCTAGAGTTCATAGGAGTTCTGCTGGATACCAGACAGACAAGGGCTTTCCTTCCGCAGCCCCGCTGTCTTCGCATAGTACAACTAGCTTCCCAAGCAGTGCTCAAACCTTGTCTCACTGCTTGGGAAATGCTACATTTGCTAGGCCACATGGCATCCACCATGCATGTGGTTCCTTATGCTCGCAGCCCAGTAGACTTTATCCACTCAGTGGACACAGGCCTCAGGCTGCCTGTTGGACAAAATAACAAACTCAAACCGTCTTATTTCATCCCTCCAATGGTGGCAATCATCCAGAAACCTTCTGGTGGGGTCTCCTTTCCAGCAACCCCTATCCCAAGCCACCCTAACAGCAGATGCATCACAGGTGGGATGGGGAGCCCACTTGCACGATCTCTCTACCCAGGGTACCTGGACTCCACAGGAGGCCTGTCTTCACATCAACCTCCTGGAGCTCAGAGCAGCAATCTTTGCTTTTCGAGTATTTCACGCCCAGCTCAGTTACAAGACAGTCCTAGTTTCAAACGGACAATCAGGTAGCCATGTTCTGTATGAACAAGCAGGGTGGAACAGGCTCTCTGTCGCTATGCAATGAAGCTTTGCGACTGTAGGCCCTCGCCAGAGAGCATCAGATTCATCTGCTTGTGGTGTATCTTCCAGGCATTCAAAACTCTTGGGCAGACAGACTCAGTCGAGTTTGGCTTCCACACAAATGGTCTGTCCATGCAGACCAGGTTGTCCAAATATTTCAGATTTGGGGAACCCCAGACATAGACCTCTTTGCAAGTCAGCTGAATGCCAAACTTCCCCAGTTCTGTTCCAGAATTCCGGCTCGATGTTGTCAAGCAAGGGACGACTTCCTCCTTCACCTTGGGTCAGGACTTCCTATATGCCTTCCCACCCGTTCCCCTCATCCCCAAAACCCTATTCAAGCTTCAGAGAGACAGAGGTAATATGATCCTCATAGCTCCACGTTGGCCACGGCAAATGTGGTACCCTCTGCTCCTACATCTCTCTCTCAAGCTCTGCCTCTGGAGTTGGGATCTGCTCCAGATCTTCTCTCCCAAGAGGACGGGATGCTCAGGCCTCAGAGCCTGGTTGCTGAAAGCCTAGAACTTCAGGATCTTAACCTTTCCCAACAGGTAAAGGATATCCTTCATGCTTCTAAGAAACACTCCATAAGATGCTCGCATGCCTTTAAGTGGAAAAGGTTTACCATATGGTGCTCGCAGAAGGGTCTTAACCCTCTTGTGATACCTCTGGAATCAATACTGGAGTATCTTCTTCATTTGTCAAATGTGGGTCTCAAGACAAATTCAGTAAGAGTCCATCTTAGTGCTATTGCAGTTTCTTACAAGCCTCTAAGTGGACAACCTATTTCCTCTCATCCTCTCATAGCGAGATTTATGAGAGGCCTTTTTTTTTTTTTAAATTCTGTTTATTAATGCACAATAACATATTATACAGCAGTTTTTCAATAACATGAAAAAACACCATGTCCCAGGTGGGGTTGTCTCTCATCCTCCACTCCGGGGTCACAAACAGATCACTGTCGCGATATACCAATTATTTATGTATACATTTAAACCCCACCTCCATCCCTCCCCCTCCACCCCTCCACCCCCCATGCAACTCCTCCCCCCCATCCCGCCTTCCCTAGGAACACAGCTATCTAGCTTAGCTAATCCTTATCACCAACCATATTATCACAGCAAGCACCCCCATCGCTCTGCCAAAAGCCCACCCTAATTCACACACAATACTGCATTGCGCGTATCAGGTCTCAAAGTTTGAATATAGGGTTCCCAAATCAACAGAAAGGAAGCCCATCGTTGCACCCTACCCCAGCCCCTCTCTTTTCCAAAAGCATTAATTGGTGGAAACAATTCCGCCACTCCCAAAAGGTAGGAACCCCGGATTCCCTCCACCTGTGGAGTAATGGGCCCTTCTCCACCAGACATGCCTTCCTTACTAATACTCGCTCCCATCTCCCCTTCGGGTGGAGTGGTCCAAGTTGTTCCAACACTACCAAAGACTCCGTCCATCGGATCTGTTGCTTTAAGACCATACTCATATAATTACTAATGCGCATCCAGTACTGACAAATTTTCTGACACCCCCACCACATATGCCCGAGATCCGCCAGAGGAGATGAACACCTTGGGCAGCCTCCGTCTGACGTAAGATGGCATCGTAAGGCTCGCCTCGGGGAGAAGTACGCTCAGATGATACACTTAAACTGTATTTCCCGCCAACGAGTTCCGTCTACCAACCCCGGGATCCTCTTCAGGGCTTTGTTAATTGAGCCCGGTGTCACCGCCTGACCTAACTCCTGCGCCCACGCAGCCTCCTCCCCAGAGTAATCCTGCGGGGGGGGGGGGGGGGGGAAACATTTATCTACCTGCCTCTTCAATTCTGTGATTGTGGGCGGTGAATCCGTTCCTAATGCGAAGTACTCTAAGATCTGCGCCACGCATTCGACCCTCAGCGCACTCCGTGGAAGGGAAGCAACATAGTGAGATAGCTGGGCATATGCTAAATAATGCTGATTAGTCAAGTCATATTCCCTACAGAGAGTCTCAAAGGATTTACACCTTCCCTCCTGGTCTACTACATGTACAATGTTCCGTATCCCCAGTCTTTCCCATTGCCGAAACCCAAGGGTATCTGACCCTGGGGTAAACTGAGCGTTCCCTTGTAAGGGCAACCAGCTCGAGACCTCTGGTGGCTCACCCCAACATTTATTCAAATGCTGCCACGTGTGCCGTGCTGGTAACACCAGTGCACTGGTAGTCACCCTGCTCGGCAGACTCTGACTATCCAGCTGCAATACCGCCGTCAAGGTGTGCGGGGCCACAAAGGCCTCTTCGATTGTCCACGGAGTGTATACCTCCGTCCCCCCCAGCCAATCTCCTATGTGTCGTGCCTGGCAGGCCAGCGCGTAGGCCCATAAATCAGGGATCCCCATCCCTCCATCTCTCCACCATCCCCGTAGGCGCTTCAATGGGATATGGGCCCTCGCCCCTTTCCACAAAAACCGCCAGATTTCTCGCTCTAAACAATTTAAATCTATCCTCCGAAGCTACACCGAAAGAGTTTGCAGACAATATAATATTCGTGGCAGGATTACCATCCTCATTGCTGCCGCTCTGCCTGACAGGGACAGGGGGAGGGGCATACATGCCTGCAGTTGCGCTCAGGTTTTGAGAAGAATCCGGTCAAAGTTTCTTTTATATAGCTCCCTAGGTTCCCCAGTCAGAAGAATGTCCAAATATACAAAGGAGCCCTCCGCCCATTTGAGCGGGAAGGTTCCTTTCCATCCTCCCCTAAGTGTTCCCTCTATGTCCAAGGCCTCCGACTTGTCCATATTGCTCCGAAGTCCAGCAAAGCTTCCAAACCGAGAGATTTCCTCTAGCAGGATAGGCAATGATATTTGAGAGGACAGCAAATGCACAAGCATATCATCAGCAAAGGCGGCCATCTTAAATCCTAATTGCCCAAAACAAACCCCTCGTATTTCCTTAGTCATCTTTATCTTCCGTACCAACGGATCTAAAGACAGTACAAATAGCAGAGGCGAGAGTGGGCAGCCCTACCGCGTACCCCTCTCTAAGCAAAAGTCATCCGACATCGCACCATTGCAGAGCATTTCCGCTGTAGGCCTTGTGTAAAGAAGCTCCACCATCTTACAAAAAGAATCCCCAAGGCCATATTGCGGAAGGAGAGATTGCAGATACGGCCAGCTCACCTGATCGAACACCTTCTCTGCATCAAAACTAATCAGAGGTGACTGCTGTCCACGCTCCCGGACCCATTCTAGGGACGCCAAAATCTTATGCAAGTTGCACACCGCATAACAACCCTTCACAAATCCCACTTGGGATTCGTGCACTAAGTCCCCTAAAACCTGGGCCAAACGCTCCTCCAACACTTTGGCCAATATTTTCAAGTCAAAATTAAGTAAAGAGATGGGCCTATAAGAAGCAGCTTGCGTAAGGTCCTTACCCGGCTTGGGTATCAATACAGAGAGGCCTTCTTTTAACAAAGCCTCCCATTAAGCCACCACTGGTGGCATGGGACTTAAATCTGGTGCTCGGGCAGCTTATGAAACCACCCTTTGAACCATTAGCCACTACATCTTTGAAATTCCTTTCCTGGAAAGTCATTTTCCTCATTGCAATCACATCAGCACGTCGCATCAGTGAATTGCAAGCGTTAGTGGCTAATCCTATACAAGGTTCCACCATGATAAGGTAGTTCTTAGGACTCATCCACACTTTATGCCAAAGGTGGGTTTGCCTTTCCATTTAAACCAAGTGGTTTACTTTCCTGTATTTTTTCCAAGGCCTCATGCCTCCAATGCAGAAAGGAACCTTCATACCTTGGACTGTAAAAGAGCTTGGCCTTATCTCCAGGAACAAGCAGGAATAAGTCCTCACATATGGGGTACGTCAGAACCGACGGAGCCGGCGCGGGAAAGCTCCCCAGCTTTTCAGATGAAAAGCTTTTGGGGCTTCCCACAGCGCATGTGCGCTGCCTTCCCGCCTTCCTTACCAGCTCTCTTCAGTTTCTCTTTTTCCGCGGAGCCAGCAGGTCGTGTTCCTGTCACTGCTGAAGAAATTTTTATTTTAATTTGTTTCTTTTGACCGCGTACCTGCCTTCCCCATACCAAAACCGGTACTGCCGGTCTCTCTTTCTTTATTTCTTAAAAAAAAAAAAAAAAAATCTTTTTTTTATTTCAGCACAACGTGGTAACTTTTGCTAGGCCTTCAGGCCTACACTAATTCTCCTCATGGAGAAGCCAGCTCCTGGTTTTTAAAAAGTGTACCAAGTGCAGTGCTGTTATTTCTCTCTCAGACACCCATGAATGGTGTCTTAAATGTTTGGGACCTGACCACTCCATACCGGACTGCCCATTCTGCTCCCAGATGTCTAAACGTGGTATGCAGAACCGGGCCAACAAGTTCCATGTGCTGTTTGCTTCAGATAATCCAGCATCACAGTCATCCAGGTCTTCCTCTCCGGATGGATCTCAGGTAACCAAACTTTCTGTGGGCAAATCCTCTAAAAGCAAATCTCTTTCAAAAGATCGAGAGGCTCTCAATCTTGAGTTTGAGGATTCTGCCCACACCAAAAAACCCCGGCGGGAGGCTCCGGCCTCCAAAGCATCACCTATGGGGTTACAGGTTGACATCGATGGCACGGCCTCGACTGATCACCTGTTAGACTACACTGGGGTACCGGTCGATACCGGTACCGACATCCAGGCAGCAGTGGCGTCCATGGGCAATACTGTCCAGACCATGCAGCAGGACGTTCTGGCTTTCATTAAGGCTGCGACGCCCTCGGTACCGATTCCATCGGTACCGACCCCGGTTCCGGTATCCACACCAGAACCGAGACCATCGACTTCCAAGCGTCGATCGGTTCCGCTTGCTGGATTCAGGCTTTTGCCCGATACCAATCCCATGCCCGATACGCCCGATCTCGATATCGATTGGTACGCGTATCGTGCATTGGAAGCACAGAGAGAATACTCAGATTCTTCTGATGAGTTCAATTCCTCTGATGACTCTGCTGAGTTTGATCTTCCTGAGGAGCCCTCTTCTCTAAACAGGGCGATGTCTCCTCCAGAGGATTTATCCTTTCAGGATTTCATTGCTACATCTTCTGTAAAGAAACCCAGATCAAAAAAATTGGATATTTTAGGATACTCTAAAGCTCCTAAAGAGGCAGTTACTCTGCCTATCCATGAAATCCTTCAAGAACACTTGATGGATTTGTGGGAGACTCCTCTAACTCTGTCTCCTCATTCTCGTAGGTTGGACACCATGTATCGGGTCCCTCCTTCTCCTGGGTTTCAAAAAACTCAGCTGCCTCACCACTCCATTGTGGTGAAGTCTGCTATGAAGAGGATAAAGAGGCCCAAAAGGCACTCTTCTACTCCTCCAGGGCGAGAATGTAAGACCCTTGACTCTTTTGGTAGAAAGATCTTCCAGGCTAGTATGCTTATAGCCAGGATCAATTCTTACAGCCTTTATATGGGCATGTTTCTCAGACAACTTGCCCTAAAGGTACGGCATTTTGCCCCTTTATCCCTGAGGATAAAAAGGAGGACTTCACTTCTGTGGTGACACAACTTTCAGAGGTCTCCAAGTTTTCCAACAGGGCAGCCTTTGATTCCTTTGAGGTTGCTGGCAGGGCTTCGGGAATTGCTATTGCAGCCCGACGTCTTGCTTGGCTCCAGGCTTCTGACCTAGAACCCTGGGTTGTGGATGGCCTAAGGAATCTGCCCTGTACAGGTGAGAACTTATTTGGTGAAGACTGGCAAATTAAAGCTGCTCAAATGGATGCAGAAAATGCCACTCTAGATAGACTTTCTAAGTCTACTTCTACTCCTGCCAAAAAGAAGTCTTTTAAAAGGCCTTACTATAAGAAGGCCAGATTTTCCACAAATACTGGCCAACAATCTTCTCAGCCTCACTTTGCTGCTAAACGTCAGCAATTTAAGCAAGTAAAGTCAAAGTCTGCAGTGTCTGCTACACCCCAGCAGGCTCAACCCCCTCAGGGGTTTTGACTTGCCCCTAGAGAACTTACCATTTCTGGCTCTGGAACAACCAGAGCCTCTCACCATACCTGGAAGGCTAGTTCACTTTGCTCCCAGATGGGAGCAAATAACATCAGAGCAATGGACCCTCTCTATCATCAGAGAGGGCTACAAACTTCATTTCTCCAGCCTTCCTCCCCATACCATGGTGAGGCAATTCAGTTCTCCCCCATCTCTTCTGACCCTGTTGGGTCAGGAAGTCTCCTCTCTCCTTGCCCAAGGGGCAATAGAGGAGGTTCCTCTTCCTCAACAGGGGTTAGGGTTCTACTCCCCTTATTTTCTCATAACAAAGAAGACAGGGGGCTTCAGACCTATCCTAGATCTGAGAGAATTGAACAAGTTTCTATTCAAGGAGAAATTCAAAATGCTCTCTCTGGGCATTCTCCTTCCATACCTTCAGAGTCAGGATTGGCTTTGTTCTCTAGATCTCAAGGATGCGTACACTCATATACTCATCCATCCATCCCACAGAAAATATCTTCGATTTCTGTTCCAGGGAAAACATTTCCAATACAGAGTACTTCCCTTCGGTCTCGCCTCTGCTCCAAGAGTATTCACAAAATGTATGGCAGTCGTAGCCGCATTTCTAAGAGGCATGGGAATCTTCATCTTCCCATATCTGGACGACTGGCTCATCCGAGCTCCATCTCAGTCAGAAGCCCAGATGTCCTTGGACCGCACAAGGCGTATTCTTCAATATCTGGGACTTGTGGTAAACATTCCCAAGTCCCAACTCATCCCTATTCAGTCCCTGGAATTCATAGGGGCCCACTTGGACTCCACCACTGCAAGGGCCTACCTCCCTCTGGTCTGAGGCCAACGACTAATCAGCTTGGCCTCCCAGGCTCAGTCCAGAAGTCACTTGTCAGCCAGGGAACTGCTGCAACTTCTGGGCCACATGGCCTCCACGGTCCATGTGGTGCCCTACGCTCGTCTCCATATGAGGGCAGCTCAATGGACTTTGGCCACCCAGTGGTCTCAAGCATCAGGAGCGCTCTCAGACCAAGTACTCACCTCAAAACGTCTGTTTTGGTCTCTCCAGTGGTGGACATCCTCCAAAAATCTGTTGTTGGGGACCCCCTTCCAACCTTCGTTGCCCCAAGCAACCCTCACAACAGATGCCTCCCAAACAGGGTGGGGAGCTCATCTCCAACACCTCTCCACTCAGGGCACCTGGTCTCCCCAGGAGACCACCCTTCACATCAACCTTCTGGAACTGCGAGCAATCTTCCTTGCCCTCACAGTCTTCCACACCCTCCTTGTCAACCTGACTGTCCTAGTTCAGACAGACAATCAGGTAGCCATGTTCTATGTCAACAAACAAGGAGGGACGGGCTCTCTGTCGCTTTGCAACGAAGCTCTCAGATTATGGGCCTTCGCCAGAGAGCATCAAATTCATCTTCTGGCAGTATACCTTCCAGGAGTTCAAAACTCTCGGGCAGAGAGACTCAGTCGAGTTCTGCTTCCACACGAATGGTCCCTGCATATGGACCAGATACGCAGAATCTTTCAGGAATGGGGGACCCCGGACATAGACCTCTTTGCAAGTCCGTGGAATGCCAAACTTCCCCGGTTCTGTTCCAGGACTCCGTGTCAGGGAGCTCAGGCCAACGACGCCTTTCTCCTGCATTGGGGTCAGGAATTCCTGTATGCTTTTCCACCCATTCCTTTGATTCCCAAGACTCTGTTCAAACTTCAGAGGGATCACGGGTCGATGATCCTCATAGCTCCACGCTGGCCACGCCAAGTGTGGTTCCCTCTACTTCTACAGCTCTCCCAGGGCTCCTCCCTGGACCTGGGAGCTGCGCCAGACCTTCTGTCTCAGGAGAAAGGGACTTTGTGGCACCCAATCCCCAAGTCCCTACATCTCCGAGCTTGGTTACTGAAGACTTAAGCCTTCATGAGTTTAATCTTTCTCAACCAGTGAAAGATATCCTTCATGCCTCTAGGAAACCCTCTACCAGGCGTTCCTATGCTTTCAAATGGAAACGTTTTTCCATTTGGTGTGCTCAACAGGGTCTTGACCCTCTGGCACTTCCTTTGAATTCTCTACTAGACTATCTCCTGCATCTTTCCAATGCAGGCCTCAAGACGAATTCAGTACGAGTCCATTTAAGTGCTATTGCAGCATCCTTAAAACCTATAAATGGACAACCTGTTTCCTCTCATCCTCTTGTTGCAAGGTTCATGAGAGGCCTGACCTTAACTAAACCTCCCATCCGACCTCCGTCAGTAGCATGGGATTTGAACCTAGTTCTAGGTCAGCTTATGAAGCCACCTTTTCAGCCTTTGGACTCCACCTCCTTGAAATTTCTTTCATGGAAGGTAGTTTTCCTTATTGCAGTCACTTCAGCTCGCCGCATCAGTGAACTGTAGGCTTTAGTGGCTAATCCACCTTATATTAGGTTTCATCATGATAAGGTGGTCCTTAGGACGAACCCCCACTTTATGCCCAAAGTGGTCTCGCCTTTTCATCTTAATCAAGAGGTATATCTACCTGTTTTTTTTCCGGCTCCTCATGCATCCAGTGCAGAGAGGAACCTTCATACTCTTGACTGTAAAAGAGCTCTCGCCTTTTACCTCAACAGGACTCAGCCACATCGAAAGTCTTCCCAACTTTTTGTGGCTTTTGATCCTTCTCATTTGGGACTTCCAGTCTCCAAACGTACACTTTCCAATTGGATTGCTCAGTGTATTTCTTTTGCTTACCAGAGTAAGAATATTTCTCTGGAAGGCCATGTCACAGCTCACAATGTGAGAGCCATGGCTACTTCTATGGCTCATCTTCACTCTGTATCCATCGATCAGATCTGTCAAGCAGCCACTTGGGCCTCGGTTCATACCTTCACAGCCCATTACTGTTTGGACAAGGACTCCCGCCGGGATGCCTTGTTTGGTCAGGCTGTCCTCAAACACCTGTTCCATACTTAAGCAACTCCTGCCCACCTTCCCTGAATGGATGCCTGAGATCCATACGAAGATGGTTTACCCTTGGAGGGGGATCTCCCAGGCATCTTAGCTAGGGAGTCCCCATATGTGAGGACTTATTCCTGCTTGTTCTTGGAGATAGCACAGTTACTTACCTGTAACAGGTGATCTCTGGGAACAGCAGGAATTAGTCCTCACAACCCACCCACCTCCCCTAGGAGTTGTATCTTCTATCTATCTACCTTCCTTTTCTCTCTCTATTGTCTCAGCTATAAACTCGAACTGAAGAGAGCTGGTAAGGAAGGCGGGAAGGCAGCGCGCATGCGCTGTGGGAAGCCCCAAAAGCTTTTCATCTGAAAAGCTGGGGAGCTTTCCCGCGCCGGCTCCGTCGGTTCCGACGTACCCCATATGTGAGGACTAATTCCTGCTGTTCCCAGAGATCACCTGTTACAGGTAAGTAACTGTGCTTTATTTGCAAAGGACACAGCAACATAGAAAATCTTCTCAACTCTTTGTTGCTTTTGATCCTAGTCATTTGGGACTTCCAGTTTCCAAAAGAACTCTAACTGGATTGCTCAGTGCATATTCTTTGCCTATGAGAGTAAGAACCTTCCTCTTGAAAGCCATGTCATAGCTCACAATGTGAGAGCCATGGCAGCCTCTATGGCTCATCTTCACTCTGTGTCTATCGATGACATCAGTCGAGCAGCTACTTGGGCTTCAGTACATACCTTCACAGCCCACTACTGCTTAGATAAGGACTCCAGCCGGGATGCCTTGTTTGGCCAGGCTGTTCTTCAACACCTTTTTCACACTTAAATCAACTCCTACCCACCGTCCCTGGTAGGATGCCAGAGATCCATGGGGGGAGGTTTGGCCCTTTCACAAGGGCTAACAACTTCCTGGGTCCATCTCCCTGGCATCTGCAGCTAGGGAGTCCCCATATGTGAAGACTACATTCCTGCTTGTTCCTGGAGATAGCATAGTTACTCACCTGTAACAGGTGATCTCCGGGAACAGCAGGAATTTAGTCTTCACAACCCACCCCCCCTAGGAGTTGTGTGTCTCTGTGTGTGTGTCTCTCTCTCTCCCTCTCTCTTTTGTCTGAGCTATAAACTCAACTGGAGAGGGACAATTGGAAAGGCAGGAAGGCAGCACGCAGGCGCTGTGGGATGCTCCCAAAAGCTTTCATATTGGATGCTGGGGAGCATTCCCGTGCAGGCTCCGTCGGTACCGACGATACCCATATGTGAAGACTAAATTCCTGCTCTTCCTGGAGATCACCTGTTACACGCATGCATGGATGTTTATGTGACAGAGAATGTGCCTTGAATGTAGGCGCAGCCAGGTGTAAATGATTGTTGATACTTTACACATACATACATGTAGATTAAAGTATTTTATAATATGTGTGTATAAATATGAGCTCTTGTATAAATTTACCTTTGACAGGTATCTGAGACCTGGTGGAAGGAGGACAGCACATAGAATACTGTGATACCAGGGTACAAATTATACTGAAATGACAATGTGGATCAAATTCTGTAGAGAGGGCGGCATTATATGTTAAGGATGGCATAGAGTTAAACAGGATAAAAGTTCTGCAAGAAACAAAATATAATGTGGAATCTTTTTATGAAAAAAGAATTCAATATGTGATGGGGAGGAGTATACAGGTGGGGTATACTACAAGTGGGGGGAGCCGGCTGATGTCTCTGGCCTTGTAACAAAACAGAAAACTATGGGCACACTTCAGTTCCAGAGTTTTATTTGGTACCAAATAAAATGAAACTGCAGAGAAATCATTCGGACCTCTGGAACTCAAGTGTACCTGTACCTTTCTGTTTCGTTATAAGGCCAGAGATTTTTCAGCCCCCCCTCATCCCATTCAGCTAGACAGGATGATGAGCGAGACAGTGAAATATTTAAAAGAAATTAGTAAGGCTAGCAAACATGGTAACACAATAATGGGAAATTTCAGTTACCCAAATATTGATTGGATAAATGTCTCATCAAGACATACCAGGGAAATAAAGTAAACCGCTCTGAGAGGATCGTATGTGTGGTATAGAAATGTAACCAAATAGTTATGTATCTGAGGGGGGAAAAAGGGGGGTATTTGATCATTTGCTTCCCTTGCCCAACAGCTTCTTTTATTTTATTTTTTTTGTTTTAGCTATTGTTTTGAACTATTACAAAAAAATGCTTCCCACATTCTTTAGTTCCAGTTTTCAAACTTTTGCTTATAAAGAATCCAAAGTATAACCTGCTTCTTTCAGTATGACTCGTACTATAATCAACTTAACTTGTATGGGTTCATAAGCTAGCATCCTCCTTCAGACAGATAGCTTATAATGAAGATGGTAATTTCACAAATCCTACTACTACTAACTAATCATTTGTACAGTGTTGCAAGGTGTATGCAGTGCTGTACATATAGATGTAAGACACAGCCCCTGCTCATCAGAGCTTACATTTTAATCAAGATGAAAAAACATTGCAAAAACTGGGGACCAGAGTATGGCAAGATACACATAAGCAGTGGACAAGAGAATGAGGAGCATCAGGATCCAAAAGCAGCCTCAAAGAGGTGGATCTTCAGCCTGGACTTGAATAGGGCCAGAGAAGGAGCCTGACACACTGACTTGGGTAGTTTATTCCAAGCACATGGAGCCGCAAGGTGGAATGGATGAAGTCTGGAGTTGGCAGTGCCAGAGGAGTGAAGTTTCCAAGAAGGATTGTAGAGTGAGATAAGAGAGGAGAGGTAGTGAGGAGCCGGAGAATGAATGTACTTGTAGGTAAGTAGGGGAAGTTTGAACTCTATGCGGAAACGAATATGGGAGCCAGTGAAGTGTCTTGAGAAGAGGGGTTATATGAGCATAGCAACACTGGCAGAGAATAAGCCATGCAGCTGAGTTTTAACAGATTGAACAGAAATGTTTCCAAGTTTTTTTCCATGCCAGGTTGTTCTGTGCCCAGAACATCTGAAAAAAATTAGGCATGTCCAGGTGCAGACATGATTTCACAAACATGGACGTGCCCGATATGGGCATCTACATAGACGTCCCCAGAATAGTATTCCAGACTGTGGATGTCTAGTAATAGCCTAATGGTTAAAGTAGTGGGCTAAGACCAGGGACACTAGGGTTCAAATCTCACTACTGCTATCATTGACATTGTATCAAGTACTGAGGATGATTAAGTGCTTTCTTCTCTACATCCTCTGGATGTTTTTCAGCCAAAACGAGCACGTTTCATATGCTTGTTTGTGCCTGAAACAGGTCTAAACATAAATGCAATGCTAGACATTCATGACATTTAAGATCCGGGGGGATGCCCAGGTTCCTGGGAATGCCTCCACCACACCCTTATTTAGACTTGCATCCTCAGAGCTGGCTTTTAAAATGGCTCCGGAGATGTCTAAAGCATGACTAGGACTTCCAAAATAACCCGTTAGGCTCCTAAGTGTGGCTGAAAATAGGGCACAAATTTAGGAGCAATTTTTTAAATAGTTGGCCCGAATATCTTAGTTGAGAATTGGGTAAATTGTGCCTGGGGCTGTGGTCCTGGCAAGCTGAGTGTGGGGTGGGGGGAGTAGAGAGAGTGTTTGGTACTGAGGAGCATCCTATTTACTGAGTTATTACAGTGGCTGTGTGTGTGGGACAGGGATGGATAATGGGGCTTCCCTGAGAGTGGAGCAGCTGTGGATGGGACCTAAGGGGGGGGGGGGGGAGCTTTTTCTAACTTGTTAAATATAGCAAAATGTTACAAAAAGCATAAAATGTAAATGCTTAGGCTCTGATGGAGTTGCATGTGACAAACATGCATGTATGGATGTTTTCTTCTCTTTTTCAGTAAAGAGATTTGAACGAGAGAGGGCTGAATTTACACATGAATGTCCTTATTGTTCAGAAATTGCAAGGAGGCATGTTGGGTGGTGCATTAATGTGGGCTGGGTGGGTCAAAATCTGTGTTCCCCATTTTATATATAGAATATATGTATATACTGTCGCCAGGCCTCCCGCCTGGGCCGGTAGCCTGTGAGCAAGAGGCCCTTGTCTTATTGCCCTCTTTGAACAGTGTCCACAAATATGGCCGCCAGCTAGGATTGCTGGGAAATGTAGTTCAGCTATTCCTCAGAGCAAATAGTGTGACCACGCGGTATTAGGCAAAAACAGAGAATATTTATTTTCGGGATTTCCCCTTCGCATCAAAATTCATTAGCACTGAACATAAATGGGATACATCTCCAAAGCAAAGAATAATAAAGTCCAACAGGTTGCATTCACATGGTCAGGAAATTCTGCTTCCAACATCGGTAGTTAACTTTTGCTCAAAGAACTATCTTACAAAGTTCAGGCTGTTAATTCCAGCGAGGCAACTTAACTTTTCTTAGAAGACTGTTTCTTTCACATCTTCTGTGCAATGAAGATCAAAAGGTTCCAAAACTTCCAGCAAGTTTTAATTCCTTCAGAGCATTGTAGGAACAAACACATTTGCTCTTAAAACTTCTGGTAAGTTTTCTTGCTGTTCCTCTCAGCTTCATAAAATAAGCTTTGCCCTGCTTCAAACAATCACTCTTTCACATGTGCTTAGGGTCAGCACATATTAAGCTCATTAGCCCTGCAGTATGAACATTGCATCTCTTCAGACTCACTCTCATACGGTTCATTGCACTCTCCTATCTCCATTTCCTCAAAGGATTCATTACAACTGTCTTCAATTGGAACAGTATCATAGGGCTTCTTATTCTCACTCTGTAACAGTTCTTTTAGGTTTGACAATAAATGTTTCTTTTGCTCTATCTCAGCATATGTTAGACACAGAGTTTCTCTCTCCCTACTAAAACTCTCTGCTGCTGAGTCACGGCCATTGTTAGCAAACTTCCTGTCTCTCATAGAAGTTTGCTTTGAGGCATTCTGGCTACGACAGCTTCTAGCACTTCTCTTTAGCTCTCTGACTATCTCTTCAGAGGGAGTTTGGCTAGGAAACACAGAAAGGCTTTTCTCCCTACCTCTGTAGTTTAGCTGGCTAGCTGAGTTGCTTCCCCTGCTGGGAACTGACTCTTCCAGCTTCCTTTCCCGACGGGACTTTGAAACACGCACTTGCCTTGGCTCTGGGCTTCTCAGCTGTTTCAATTTTTCCTGTTCGGGGCCATGCTGCTTTCCCTTCTCGTTCAGCTGCCTCTCTCCTGGCAGTCTCTCATTCAGCTGTGTCTGCCTCTGATCTGTTCCTCTCAGATCCAACTGCTTGTCTCCCTCTCTCACTCTGTCTAACTGCTCAAACACTGCAGTTTTAAACTGGTGCTTCTCAGGCACCACGCCCTTCTCCCTGCACATGTGGGAGCTGCTAGGGCTCAATCTAGCTCTGATGTGATGAAGTGGGTGGGGCTTGGTACTAGCTGCATTCTGACTCGGAGGTTTGTGGTTGCTAGGGAAACCCTGTTTACTACTATTTTTAAAGGGACAGGATTCACTTTCTTGCCACGTCATCTCTTCTGAACAGCCTTCCTTACCACAATACCCAGAATTGGCCATGTCTGTATTTACACCTGCTCTCTGGTATGTTTAGGTTTTTAAAAAAAAATACTCATTTTGGCCTCCTTAATTCCCTGTTTATTCTCCTTATTCTAATTAGCTAAAGATATTAGCCTCTGTAGTTAAGTGGCAGCATTTACATGAATTGATTTGCAAAATGACCCACATAGATGTGTAAGTTGTGAAATAACAACTGCTGCATGTAAATGTTGCCCCATTGATTCCCCTCCCCCCATATACATTTGTAAAATAGCTCCTTTGGCTGCATATTCCAGCACATACATGTGCCATCCTACATCTCTTATTCAGTACTGTAGCGGCGGAACGCCACCAAACCAATTACACCAGGAGTCTTTATCAAGGTTCAAGCCAGTTTATTGTGCACAAGGCAGTCTAAAAGTGACAGAGCCCCGCTTTAGCGGAAACATGTTCATTTTATACAGCCAAAACATTTTGATACATGAAAACATTCTATTGGTCTCATGCTAATTTCTACAAACTTTCTATTGGTCTGACATTTCCCTGAATTTGACCAATCAGGATCTATGCCCTTTGCTCTGCTTTCTCCAGCTAGCTGAACAATGGCTTGGTTCAAACCTGGTTACTTTCCTTCATCAAGGTCATATCTAGCTCCTAAAATGTGTAAGTAACAATTCTGGAGTAACGATTTAACATACAGGCATTGTATTCACTTTGTGCAAACTTTGCAATAGCAGCATTTCATTCTAAAGCAGCATTTAATTCTGTCTTTTAATTTTATATCTCAGCACTACTGAAATCCAGGCTTGGTTCTTAGGCCTGTCATTTTTCAGGTTCAGGCTTATGGCCTAGTCTATAGGTCTTGGCTACCACATTCCCCCCTTTGATTATTCTCACCCAGAATGTTAAGATGGGTGAGAAACAAATCACTTATACTTGAGTTGTTGCCATGTTATGTGGTATAGGCCGATACCGTCTCATAGCTAGAAGCTTAGCTGTTGTCTTTCTTTCTACAATATTCTCAATGATTGCAGATATATTACGTAGGCAGAGGGGTAAAATGCATGGAAGTATTAAACATGTTATTACTACTAGTGCTGCAATTACCGCAAGTGTTTTTAGGCCACCAAACATTGAGAACACAGAACCAAACCATCCATTTAACTCTAGTCCATGCCAGGTCTGAACTGGTATGTATGTTTGTTTGCGCATATGTTCAGCAATTTCTTCTACTACATGACCTTCATTATCTATTTGTAAACAACAATTGGTTAAATTCAATTTTCCACATACTCCTCCTTCAGCTGCTAGTAAATAATCAAGTGCTAAACGATTTTGATATATAGCTGTACGCATTTGAGTACTTTGCCTGGCTAAGAGCGTTAGTGCTCTACTTGTTTCATTAGTTATTATTTCTACAACAGCTTGCAAACGTATAATTCTATTCAACATATAAACTGGGGTACGATATCCCCATGTGCCATCTTGCTCCCAAGTGGCAGGTCCATAGTAGGAAATAATTCTTTCAGGTGGCCACTCATCCGTACCACCCCATTTGTCCCATTGACCTATTTTTAAGGCTTCTCTTTTCTGTCGTGTTCTGTATATTGGGTATCCTAACTGTTCTCCCTGGGTAGTGGATAGAAGAAAGAAGGACGGTCTTATTGTTCCCAATACACATGCTCCTCCCCAATTAGGAGGAAGTTTAGCATATGCTCTAGTTCCACAAATCCAGTAAAGCCCTGGTGGAGCTTGCCAGGTATTAGGTGATACTAGATTTGTCCATAACTTAGCAAGTTCAGGAAAAATAACTAGAGGATTGGTGGGTTCAGGATCTTTTACTCCTGACCACCAGGACGTCTTTTTCGTTGAGGCATTATAAAACTTCTGGCTGAGACAGACCAGTTGTCCAACCTTTGCAGTAAATTGTGGCCCAATACGTGCAAAACACAGACGTCCGACAATAGGGTTAGCTAATACCCATTCACTTGTAGCTTTATGAATATTTGTATAATTATATGATATAGAAAAGTTTAATTCTTGTGCTTCCCATGGCCATTGATCTCCCATTTTAGTTCCTCCACAGAAGTAACAATTAGTTATATTAAGACTGGTTACTACGGCTCCAGCTAATTCAAGAAACAAATTCTGTGCGGCATGAGGAACTTCAAACTGTGATTTCATAGTTTCATAGAATGTATGGTGTATTCTATATGGTGATGATACATGAGTTTTAGTGTTAAGTTGTATATATACAAAAGTTCCAGGATCTGATCCTCCCGCTGCTATGCGTAAGCCAAATTTATACCCTTGTTTCCATTGACTAGGATTTGCAACCAGGAGCCTTAAAGGATTACAGGCACCTTTCTTATACGTCTTTGGATCAGATAAAGACAGTTTTTCTAAGTTAGCTCTATGATTATCTCCTTCCTGTCCTGTAGGGCTACCTGACCATGTAGCATAGTATACACATTCCCATTTTGGACAGTAATAATCAGCTTTTGAAGGTTTACCATAATGTGTTGGAGAGTGTACCCCTGTACATATTCCCCATTTATATGCTCCTTCAGGACACATATATTTATCATCAACATAATAATTTCTCTCCCAAGTCCCACATTTCTGATTATAGTTTCTGTTTATGGCATCACAAGCATCAAAGTATAGAGCTGCAGGTTTTGTAGGGTCTTCAAGTTGTTGAGTAGCATTTAAGAGAGCTCCATCTTCATCATTCCATCGTATTTTTAGCACATAATAGGATGGATTCTGTCGTGGGTGAAAACAAGTTCTGCTCTTTCCTTTTGTGCAAATGTTCAGTTCCGTGCCATTATATATGCATTGACTCACTATACCTGTACAAGTATAGTAGGTATGATAAAGCAAAGTCTGTAATCTTTTCTCCAGTATGAGTAGTAGTTATGCATGCAGCACAGGGTGGCAGGGCAAAAGTCAGTTCAAAGCATCTCAAGGCTGCTATCAAGATGAAATAGTAGAGAATCATGATGAAAAGTCTCTGAAGAATTAGTGCAAGTCTTTGAAAAACCAGTGCAACTGTGGATAATTCTTGACCACGTAGTCATCTTCTTCTTTACTGTACGTTGACCTGTTTTGCTCTCAGCATGCAACAGGTGTAGCGTTGATTGTAGATCCTCAAGCTTCCGCTGTACATGACCTTACCAATTTCATTGGTAGGTGTGTAGAGCTGTAGATTCCAACGTATTTCAATAGACACAGTCCTTTTAGTTTGCACTGTTGATCAAAATGGCACAAAGATTTTCAAATAATATAGTCCATAATGCAGTCTCTTTCTGTTGATAATAATCTTTTCAGAATAAACAAATAGTCTCTTGGGATTCAGGAATTCTATATTAGCACAGTCTCTTTTAAAAATTTCCTGAATTTTTCAATTTGCTTGTCTTCGCAAAGTTAGCCACGATGGAACTTCTGGATCATGTTCTGATGTCCACTGGTCTGACTCTGGAGCTGCTGCGGATTTCACTCTGCTGTGATGAATCCAGGGTTCGAGTTCTGCAACTTTCACTGCTGTAGGTGTTGACAGGATGATGACATATGGTCCTCTCCAGTATGGTTCTAACGGTGTCTTCTTCCAGTCTTTGACTCACACCGAAGTACCGGGCTTGTAAGGATGCAGCGGTTCAGTCAGGTTGATGGGTAATTGGTCTTGTACCCATCTGTGAATATTCTGCAAAACAGAACTTAGTGCTAATAGTTCTTGCCTAGTAATTTCAGATCCTATCTGCTTCATATTCCCTTTGATCCCTTTGACAATAGTTGAAGGTCTACCATACAAAATCTCATAGGGAGAAAGTCCTAATGACTTAGTAGGTGCTGAGCGTATCCTTAAAAGAGCTATTGGAAGTACCTGTGACCATTTTAAATGTGTTTCCTGACAAAGTTTGGACAATTGAGATTTCAGAGTTCTATTCATTCGCTCTACTTTCCCTGAACTCTGAGGTCTGTATGCTGTGTGTAACTTCCATTGTATCTGTAGAGCTTTAGCTAACTGTTGAGTTACTTGGGATATAAATGAGGGCCCATTGTCTGACCCTATGACTAATGGTATTCCAAATCTTGGAACAATTTCACGAAGTAGGACTTTAGTGACCTCTCTGGCTTTCTCAGTCCTGGTGGGAAAAGCTTCTACCCACCCAGAGTAGGTACACACTAGAACAAGCAAGTAACGGTATCCATTTGCTTTTGGCATTTCAGTAAAGTCCATTTGAAAATTACTCATGGGAGTAACTCCTGTTGATTGAATTCTTATTGGTAGATTAGGACCTTGCTTGGCATTATTTTTGACACATGTTTTACATTGACGAGCTACTGAAGCTGTCAAAGGTCCCAACAAAGAAATATAAAAATGAGGTTTCAAAGCTTTTGTCATTGCAGTTTTTCCATAATGTGTTGCTTGATGAAATGCTTGAACAAAGGCTAAACTTAATGCTTCAGGAATCACTATTTGTCCAGGAGGTTGACTCCCCTCCTGTGGTGGAAGTTCTATCCATCCATTTCTGAGTACTCCCCCTTCTTGTTCACAATAATAGTCCAATTCTTTTGTAGTATATCTGGGATCCCATGAATTAAGAGGTACAGGAAATAGAACTGCTTGAATTGTAGTTTTCTGAGTTAGAGTCTGTCCGGTAATGGCTGCTTTACGAGCAGAGGCATCTGCAAATCTGTTCCCTTGTGCAATTTCTCCTTTTCCTGCTTGATGTCCTCAACCGTGCATAACTGCAACTTGCTTGGGGGCCCATACAGCATCTAACAATGTCAATATCTCTGGGCCATATTTGATAGATTTTCCTCCTGAAGTTATCAATCCCCGTTCTCTATACAAGGCTCCATGAGCATGCAATGTTGTGAATGCATACTTAGAATCTGTGTACACATTTATACAGAGTCCTTTTCCCAGTATTAGTGCTCTTGTGAGTGCTATCAATTCTGCTTTCTGTGCTGATGTTCCTGAGGCTAGGGCTGAAGATTCAATTACAAGATCCAGGGTTACTACTGCATATCCAGCACAACGATGTCCATTGACTACAAGACTGCTTCAATTCATGAAGAAAGTTTGTTCTGGATCTTCAAAAAGTACATCTGTCAGGTCTGGTCGACTTGAGAATACAGTATCCATGATTTCTATGCAGTCATGATCAAGAGGGTCAGTTCCAATTGGTAACAGTGTAGCTGGATTCAAGGCCTGACTGACCATCAATTGCAATCGAGGATTTTCACACAACATGCTCTGGTACTTTAGCATTCGTGAGTTGGTGAACCAGTAATTTCCTTTGTGGTCCATGAGGGTTTGAACAGAATGTGGCACTATTACACAGATATTGTCCTAGAGTGAGCTTGTCTGCTTCAGTTACTAGAAGTGCTGTAGCTGCGATGGCTCTCAGACAAGGTGGCCATCCTTTTGCAACAATGTCCAATTGCTTAGATAGATACGCTACAGGTCGCTGCCAAGATCCAAGTGGCTGAGTCAACACTCCTAAGGCATTTCCTTGTGACTCATGAACATATAGACGAAATGGCTTCTGTACATCTGGTAGTCCAAGGGCTGGTGATGTCATCAGGGCTGTCTTCAGAGTCTTGAATGCTGTTTCTTGTTCAGGTCCCCATTCTAATGGAAATTGCTCCAATCCTTTGATGGCTTGATAATAGTGGTTTTGCAATTAGAGCAAAGTTAGGTATCCATATTCGACAGTATCCTACTGCACCTAAAAAAGCTCTTACCTGTCTTCTGGTAGTTGGAATTGAAATGCTGCATACTGCTTCTTTGCGTTCTGATCCCAGTCGTCATGTTCCATTGGATAGCTGAAA
The DNA here is from genome assembly GCA_033557465.1 of Ichthyophis bannanicus. NCBI lineage: Eukaryota > Metazoa > Chordata > Amphibia > Gymnophiona > Ichthyophiidae > Ichthyophis > Ichthyophis bannanicus. The sequence continues at coordinate 1,325,560,726 of CM066032.1, forward strand.
ACCTAAGTATTTGACTTCTTTTTGGCATAGTTGTGCTTTTGCTCTGGAGACTTTGTATCCTGCTTCATTCAAGAGATGTAGAAGTTCACTTGTGGCTTGCAAACATTCTTCTTCTGAGTTGGTGGCAATCAGCAAATCATCTACGTATTGAAGAAGAATTCTCTTTCCTGGGATAACTGGATAACTTGATAAATCCTTGCTGAGTGAAGTACTGAAGATTGTTGGTGAATTTTTGAATCCTTGTGGTAATCTTGTCCAGGTAAGTTGGCCTCCTCTTCCTGTTGTTGGATTTCTCCATTCAAATGCAAATAAAAGCTGACTGGCAGGGGCAAGCCATATACAGAAGAAAGCATCCTTTAAATCTAGAACAGTGAAGTGAGTAGCTTCAGTATGAATTAATCCCAGCAGTGTGTATGGATTCGGTACTACTGGATGTATAGTTTCAATTGCATCATTGACTCTTCTCAGATCTTGTACTGGTCTGTAGTCACCTCCAGGTTTCTTGATTGGAAGTAAAGGAGTATTCCATGATGATTGGCATTCTTTAAGTAATCCATGTTTCAATAATCTTTTCTAATGGATATGAATTCCTTCTATTGCTGGTCGTGGAAGAGGATATTGCTTCACATGCACAGGTTCTGCTCCTGATTTGAGAGTTACAAGAATTGGGGCTATATTCTTTGCTAGGCCAGGTGGATTATCTTCTGCCCATACTCCAGGTGGTGCTGAAATTTCAATAGGAATAGTTGCTTTCTTGACAGGAAAAATGCTGTAGAATCTCCATTCTTCTTCTCGTGGAACTGTTAGTGTCATTAATCCTGCAGGTTTGGGATTGGTGTTTACAGACATTTGCATTTCTCCTTCTTCAGTGAAAGTTATCTGTGCCTGCAGTTTAGCAAGCCTGTCTCGACCTAAAAGTGGAATAGGGCATTCTGGTATGTATAAAAATTGATGTGTTATCTTTTGTCCTCCTAATTCACACATGCGATTCTGTAAAAATGGTTTATTTGCTTTTGTCCCAGTGGCTCCAACAATAGTGACAGTTCGTTTAGATAAAGGAGCTACTGGTTTTGCTACTACTGAATGTTCAGCTCCTGTATCTATCATAAAGTTCATGTATTGATCCCCTATCTTCATGCAGACCATAGGCTCTTGGGGACCTAGAGTAAACTCAGAACCCGGTCTGTCCTAATCTTCATCACTATTGTATTCTGCTTCTGGGACTGCAACTGCTTCAATAGTTGCTTCTCTTTTTGCTGAAATTGCATACGACCTGTTCCTGCTTGATTCTGGTTACGCCCTCTTCCTCTCCAGCTCCCTCCTCCCCTCTGTGAGGCAGGGTTTCTCTGCGGGCACTCATTTCTCCAGTGCCCCTCCTCCTTGCAATAGGCACATTGGTTCTCACCTAGTGGGGGTAGGCTATTTCCTCGACTCCTCCCACGCCCTCTCATTCTTCTGTTGGAAAAACCTTTCCCTCGCTGCTCTACCAAAGCTGTGGCTAAAAGATCTGCTTTCTTTTTCATTTTTCGTTCACTTTCTCTCTCTCTTTCATTATCACGATTTATAAATACTTTTTGAGCAACTTCCATCAATTGTGCTGTATTCATACCTGCAAAGCCATCCATTTTCTGCAATTTTCGTTTAATATCCCCTTGGGATTGACTTACAAAAGCTGCGTTTACCATGCGCAAATTTTCCATAGCTGCTGGATCATATGGGGTATACAGTCTATATGCTTCAGATAATCGCTCATAAAAAGCTGCAGGACTTTCAGTTGGACTTTGTATTACTTCTGCTACTTTTCCAATATTCATTGCTTTTTGGCCTCCTTTTTTTAGGCCTTGTAATAGGGCTTGGCGAAACTGTGTTAAAGCTCTCGCCCCCCTTTCACTATTTGGATCCCATCCAGGATCTTCGTTTGGAAAAGCTGCGGCTGCTGTTTGCTTGAGGATTTAAATTTCTTCTAGCCACTTAGTGGATGCATGCCTGCACAATTCTTACTCTTTCTTCAGTAGTAAATAGACAAGAGCTGACGACAATCTGACCAGGTAGACTGGTGCGTTTGCATAATACTGCTCATTAATTCAGTTAAATCTTGAGGCTTGCTAGTATAGGATGCATAATGTGTTTTCCAATTTAACAAGTCAGTTGTAGAAAATGGTACGTAAATCAGGCTGGTAGGTCCTAAAGCCATCTGTCCCTGATAGGCAGGCCAGGTACCTGACGTAGGGGCATTACGTTTTTACTGGCACCGCCAATACTTCTTAAATCATATGTTTTCTGAGAAAATCTTTCTATAGCTGCAGGAGATTCTATGCTTGTGGATGATTCTGCACTTTCAGTTTCGTTATCAGTAGTTGTCTGTCTCTCTGAAATGCTAGGACTTTCAATCGGAGAAGTCTGCCCTTCCCCCAACTGCAGAGACGGCACATTTATATTAAATTCAGGTCTAGTGATCGTGCTAGAATATCTGGAGACTCTGGGGCAGAGTATATAGGCAATACCCCCTTCCCGGGTTTCTGTTCAGCTGTCTCTAATCCTTTCGCTAGCATAATTCTTCTTAACTCATAATACTGCCTTATCCAGGGTGGCTGCTTCTCACAAACATCTAACCAAGAGTCTATGTAAGGAAACTGATCTGGATAACGTTCTCTCACACTCTTATGCACAGAAGAAATAATTCTCACATTGAAAGTACCCTCACGGGGCCATGCACTGTTTATTAACGGCCACTCTCTTTCACACAGCACAGCCATTCTATTGGGAGACATTGTAATACCATAATCCCCAGTAAACCCTTTATTAAAGTTCTTGATCATGATTTCTAGCGGAGTTTGCGTAGACTCTATCCCACCCATTTTACATGTAATGTGGTGCGTCTGTACTACGTAATCACGTACAACAAATTATTACTTCAAACAGTAGGAGAGGGAGGTCGAACTGTGGGGTAAGGGGTCCTCACAGCTCTGGAGACAGATAGGGACACAAACAGCAATCACTTCCTCCGTTTCGCGACCTAGACGCAGTCGCCCGGCTAGGAACTGCGCTAGTCCGGAGTCCACTCTCGCTCGGCCTTTTCAAGACCTCTCACTCACACATCTCACACACAGACACAATTGCATTTCCCAAAAGCCCAATCTTGATTATCTAGGCTTACCAAAATTTTACCATTACCATTAATCATGATTTTTTTTTACCAGAAGGAGTCAGTGGTTTCCTCTTGCGCTCTTAATAGCCCTTGCAAGAGTACTCGGACCGCTCCGGACGTGATCAGTGTCCTTTTACCATTTTTCCCATTACCATATGGTTCCAGGTTCCAGTACTGTCTGACTTAATAATACAAAAACTCTATACTCACCCAGATCTGGTACCCGTCCCCCAAGCCAGCGCATGGGTTGAAGCCTGGACTCCCCTCCTCGGGTTCGAAGGTGTTGGCCTAGCCGGACCCAACGCCCCCCGAGGCTAGAACCCTCTCCGATTCAGTGGACCGGTTGGCGCCTGAGAATTCACACGTCGGTCAGACGCGGTCCCAACCAGGCCAAACCTTGAGGCGAATTTCGTGGTAAATCAGTTTGATCACTCTCTACCACTACACCTTCCAGGCCAATGCACCAAGAATATGTAGCGGCGGAACGCCACCAAACCAATTACACCAGGAGTCTTTAACAAGGTTCAAGCCAGTTTATTGTGCACAAGGCAGTCTAAAAGTGACAGAGCCCCGCTTTAGCGGAAACATGTTCATTTTATACAGCCAAAACATTTTGATACATGAAAACATTCTATTGGTCTCATGCTAATTTCTACAAACTTTCTATTGGTCTGACATTTCCCTGAATTTGACCAATCAGGATCTATGCCCTTTGCTCTGCTTTCTCCAGCTAGCTGAACAATGACTTGGTTCAAACCTGGTTACTTTCCTTCATCAAGGTCATATCTAGCTCCTAAAATGTGTAAGTAACAATTCTGGAGTAACGATTTAACATACAGGCATTGTATTCACTTTGTGCAAACTTTGCAATAGCAGCATTTCATTCTAAAGCAGCATTTAATTCTGTCTTTTAATTTTATATCTCAGCACTACTGAAATCCAGGCTTGGTTCTTAGGCCTGTCATTTTTCAGGTTCAGGCTTATGGCCTAGTCTATAGGTCTTGGCTACCACAGTACTTTAGAAAAGGCTCCACATTTGACAGAGTCTATTTTTAAACTCTCACCAGATTTGTGTATATTGTGACCTCAGTGTTGCATACTATCTAAAATGCACCTTACAGTATATTAAGACCGCTTTGACCCGGTGAAAAGCGGGATATAAATGCAGCTAAATAAATAAATAAATAAATAAATTAAGACAAATAACCCATTTATTCTGACCTAGTTTATTCTGGTATCCTGTGTCTGAAAATCAGGTTAGATTTGTGTGGTCCCCATGGCTATTATTTAACTTTGGTCAAGTTGGAGACATACAGAACTGAATTTGGATATTGGGTGCAGAGTTGATGTTTTATTTATAAGATATATGGTAAAGCTTGTAGATACAGTTGTCTACCGTCTCACATTAAGGGTTATATTTTTGGAAATGTATCATAGTTTTTCTTAAAGTATGAGATTTTTAGTTTTTGCTGTCCCCATTGCCCCCTCCCCCTTATCTCATTTGACTTTATATTAATAGTATACTTGAACACAATGAAACAAAAACATGTTCAATATAACCTGGCTTAAATAAGTGTGTGTTGCTTAATGTTTTGATTTTGATATAGATGTTTGGATTTGTAAAAGCTGGCTAGAGTGTGAAATATTTAATAAAATAGCGCTTAAAAAATTACATGCATAATTTTGCAGTTAGGTGTACTACTGTAAACTTACTCCAAAAAGTTGAAATAATATTTCTGGAATGAAAAATATCAAAGAAATTTGCATTATTCTCCCCCTTTAGGTATTGATAAAACACAGCTGGGAAAAAGATGTTACTTGACGCCTAATACTGCCAAAGAGCACATCATGGCTTTGTGGGAAAATGAAGGTAATAGCAAGCTGAAGATCTTACACGCAGAGTATTCACTCCATGGCTCTAAATACCATAGCAGGGGGATTTCATGTCATGGTCCTGCTCTTGCCCACAACAGGTTTCACAGCCAATTAGTAGGGAGAGACTTCTTTGTTCTCCGTGCCTCTGGGGAAAAAGCGTGGGTAACTCTGAGTGGCTGTGGAGGGTAGTATGAGACTGCATATTACTGCTTCTCCCATAGAGGATGTTTGCCAAGGGGGATGTGCCAGATCATCATCTCATCCATGTGTTCATCAACTTAAAGAGCAATTTTCAAAGCGGTTTCCAAGAGTAAGAAGTATTTTAGCCATGTAATTGAGCTGTCTGAAAATTGCCTACCCTGTATGTGAATAAATTACATGCATAGTTGACTTTTGATTTTATCTTGATTGCTTGGGTTTTCCATATCCAAGTTGAAGTCATATTATCCATAACTTACACTGGTCAACAAAATTTTACAAAAGTCATGTTACTGAAATTAAAATAGTCATTTCTTATCATATGCTGAACACGAATATGACAGTGAAATTGCAAAGTTGGCTCTAGTTTTTTTGTAATCTACAAGAATTAATGTTTACATCACGAAATGCATGTCAATAGTAAATATAATAGGCCTTCGGTTAATACCTGTAAAAAAACAAGTCATAGACTACTTCTTAGATTTTTTTCGCCTGTCTCTGGTACAGCTGTTCGGGAGCTTTTCTGGGGAGTGTCCAGCAGTAGTCAGCCAGCATTGTAGTGGACCATTTTCCCTGGTATCTTTGCTCCATCGTTGCGATATCCTGGTGAAAACGTTCGCCCTGTTCATCACTAACCAAACCACAGTTGTCAGGAAAGAAATCGAGATGCAAATCAAGGAAATGGATCTTTAGAGACATATTGCAGCCAAGTTTCTGATACTGCATCAGCATGTCTTCTACTAGTTCCTTGTAGTTGTCTGGCCTAACATTCATGAGAAAGTTTGTTGACACTAGGCGAAAAGCATTCCATGCTTGTTTCGCATAACCCTGCAGCAAGTTGTTGAACCAGTCATCTTTGAAGAGCTCTCGAATCTGAGGACCCACAAAAGCTCCCTCTTTAATCTTTGCTTCGCTGAGTCAACAGAATTTTTCATGCAGGTATCGGAAAGCTGGCAAAGTGTGGTCCATGGCTTTCACGAAGTTTTTCATCAAACCTAGTTTGGTGTGAAGGGGTGGTAGCAGGATTTTGTGAGCCTCAACCAGAGCTGGGTGCTGGATATTCTTCTCTCCAACTGTTACATTTTGTCTGCGATTCCATTCCTTCCGCAAGTAGTGCCAATCCCTTGCTCGGCTATCCCACTCACATAAGAAACACGTGTATTTTATATATCCCTGCTGCAGTCCCATTAAAAGGGCAACTACCTTCAAGTCACCACAGAGGTGCCAGCTGTACTTGTTATAGTTAATGGAAGTCAGTAGATGCTTTAAGTTATCATATGTCTCTTTCATGTGGACTATCCAAAAAATCAACCTAACCTAAATTCTCTACAAATTTAAAGTCCAAACAAAATAGAGAAGATGCTAGTCAAATCTGACGTATGTGAATGTAATTATATGTCGGAAGTATAGCCATGAAGCGAAAATTCACCTCTTGAAGCTAATGTTCCATTTTACTCAAATTAAATTGAGCCCATTAAAGAGCTATCAATAAATAAGGTTTAAACACTACAAAAGTGCAACCAATGAAAACATGTGCAAAAATCATGTATTAATTTGCCATAGTAAAATTAAGCCGCTGAAAGTCTGTGTTGAAACTCATATCAGCCAAAAATCAGGACCGAATGAAAAACTTATCTGAGTCCAGCCGAATCCGGCAATCATCAGCACTAGTAGACAGCGGCTTTAAAATCTTCCAAATAGACGTATGGTGTTGTCAGTACAAAATTCGCGAAATGGCAGACACAGCACTGCGTTTCGGGCGGCCAACGCTTACACGCCCTGCTTCAACGCTCAGCTCACTGCACCGACAAACTTCAGTCTTCATCAGTCAAAAAAACGCCAGTGCATGCTCCGTAACAGCCTGAACCCAGCCTCAGGATATGTCACCTTAAATACCCAATGCCACAAGCAGACCAGTTGTTAAAATGATAGCGCTAAAAGAATGTTTCAAAAGCCATCTTTCATGTGGACGGCATGCGCTACTGGAATAGATGGAAGACGGTTTCCATTGTTCAAAAGCACAGCCTTCAGACTTAGTTTCGAAAAGTCTATAAATAGTCTCCAGTCTTGTGGGTCATGAGTGATTTTTAAGGCATTCATGAGGCTTTCAATATCGGAACAGAATACCAGATTACTTTCCTTTCTGAAGAAAGGCTCCAAATGCTGGCGCTTTCGATATGAAGTAATGTTGACATCTTCTAGAAGATTCCATTGTTGGAGTCTTGAGCCTAGCAATTCTGCCTTGTTCTTGGATAAGTTCAAATCACGAACCAGGTCATTTAGTTCTTCCTGTGTTATTCTGTGTGGAGTTGATATGCATCCCAGTGAAAATCTGGGTCACTGCATGCTGACGGACCAGGAGAAGAACAGGTCGGCTCACCCTTGTCCTCATCAGATGAATTAAGAGAATATTCTGATGGAGCTTCTGGAATAGGAAGTCCCTCACCATGTGGCAAACAGTAACGATATCTGTGATATGTAGAAGCTTTACTGCAGCAAATTGAACTCTTGGCTAATGAGGTCTCAGATATACCATAGGTTGCCACTATTTCATGAAACGGTAGTGGACTAATACCTAACAAATACATCAATGACCTCTGTCTTAAACATTTAGCCATATAAGTCTCCTTCTAAAGTTGTTACTTATTGATGTGGGTTTTTCTCAATGATAATTTCAACAGACATAATGCTTGATAATAAAGTAGTAAACCAGTGCTTAGCTTTGCGGTGAATTTCCCGACGCTGATTCATGCGCTGTGAGATGCGTTTCTCCTATTGGTTTCATCAGGGGAAAACATTCACATCATCGCTAGAAGGAGAGATAAGTTCTTTAGTTACATGCTTCTATTATTGACATATTCTTTTTTAAAAAGCTTTTGTAAACATGTTCGCCGATCCCCCTACCTATTACTGCACCAGCCTGGTTCAGTAGAGCTTTGTCAATGGCGTGCTCGACTAACAAAAACGCCACGCATGCGGACTAGCATTATGTCTGTTGAAATTATCATTGAGAAAAACCCACATCAATAAGTAACAACTTTAGAAGGAGACTTATATGGCTAAATGTTTAAGACAGAGGTCATTGATGTATTTGTTAGGTATTAGTCCACTACCGTTTCATGAAATAGTGGCAACCTATGGTATCTGAGACCTCATTAGCCAAGAGTTCAATTTGCTGCAAGTAAAGCTTCTACATATCACAGATATCGTTACTGTTTGCAACATTTGAAGCTGTGATAGATAACCACACCAATAATTGTAAATTACATCATTAATTGGTTATTTGAAGACAATGGAAACGTTTAACCTCACCATGTGGAACTGGTCTCAATGCAGACGGAATCTTTGGGTAGACTATGCTCGACTTCTTTTGCTTCATTATTCCGCTGGAAAGAGGAGGAACCAAGCAGAAGTAACAGTCATTTATGTGGTTGCTTGGCTCTCTCCACACCATGGGGACTGTAAACGGAATTGATGGTCTTTTGCAATTCAACCACTGTGAAAGCTGTGTTGTACATGTAGCGCAGCATATATGCAGGGCCCAAGGCTTGTCTTGGTCACCAATCTTGCATCCGAAGTAAAGATGATATGCCGCCTTCAGTTGAGAAATGATACTTTTCTTCTGGTTGGCAAATGTCACGTCCCCACAAATGTAGCAGAAATTGTCAATGGTATTAACGCACGTTCGCGGCATTACTGTATTGTACCTAAATGGCTAAAATTATACGATTAATAAAAGTTACATGTAACAGTAGCTTAAACTGTCTCACACAGTCTGAAATATTTTAAATGCTCAACCTTTCCGACTGCGTATAGTATACTGCTGATGTCAGATGGTTTCAGCAGCCGTCTGGCAGTAGTATTGCATTGCATTTGAAAATGATGCAATCAACTCTGGATGATGTGTGCATGCTGATATTATGCAATGTGATGCAATATTACATCATTCAAGGCTTATTTGGGATGTTGTTGATGTCCTACTGGATAAATTTGCACAGTGAAACGTCAAAAATGAACTACATGCAATATCTTCAAAACGAGAGCCAATAAATTTTTTTAATGTTATATTCGTGTTCAGCTCACCAAGATAGTACAGATTAGGGCCTTTTAAAGTCAGTAACGATTTCATTGTTGACCAGTGTTATTTCCCTGTCCAAATTAGCTTACAATGTAGTTACATGCAACAGCGTGCATATTTTTACGTGCATTTGGAGGTTTTCCCAGGAGTGGAGTTGAGTTGGTGACTGCAGCAGCTTGTACCTCTGTATTTTTAAAAGTACACATTTTTTCATTGAAAAAATATATTTGAATAAAAAGAGGTGCAAGCATGTGCTTCCTCTTTTTTTTTTTTTTCCTTGCCTGATTTTCAAAGAATATGCATGTAGTTTACTTTTGAAAGTTAGTGCAAAGTACATGTATAAGAACATAAGATTTGTCATACTGGGTCAATCTAGTGGTCCATCATGCCCAGTATCCTTTTTCCAACAGTGGCCAATCTAGGTTACAAGTACCTGGCAAGATCCCAAAAAGTAGACTATTCTGGATTTCCCATATCCAGTTTAATAGTTATTGATATTACAGACTTCAGGAAATACTTGAAAACACATCTGTTTACTGAGCACTTCAATACCATACTATTCAAGTAATTGTACAGGCTATTGCAGCATATAGACAATTAGTAAAACCCTAAGCCTCTGTAAGAGCTTAAGCTCCCGTGTAAATAGTTAAAATGTTATCTGTTATCTGTAAGCACTGTTGATATTTGACATTGTAAATAGTTCTGAGGAAAAGTTCCATGTAAGTAAAGTTATGTTCACTGTAAACCGCCTCGAGAATCTGAAAGGCGGTGTATAAAAAAAAGTTAAATAAATAAATAGTGATTTATGAACTTTTACTCCAAGAACTAGTCTAAACTTTTTTAAAAATCCAGCTGTTAAATATCCACCAACTAAGCAGCTCTGTGGATAATTCAGAAATTGCCGCCTTTAGTGTAAAATGACTTGGGACCCAGTTCAAAGTACAGTGGCTAACACTTACCCAGAGAGAACTTACAGGCCTGAAAAAGCAGAACTGGATTTGTGGGTTTGACTTTTTCTGATGGGTAATGCCTGTCTCCTTCAGGATATGTATGTCAGTTCTGAAAGTTTGAGTTTGATCCCTAACAGAATTTATTGAATCTGGTTCTTTAAAAAATAAATACTGTATTTTGAGTAGCTTGCTAAAATTTGTCCAAGTGAGCTACCCTAAGCTCTTATAAACTGCTTGCTCTTAAAAACAAGGGTCCCAGATTTGCTGGCTAGAAATCCCATAACCTTAGTTTGTGGGGAAACTTGTATGCATAAATGGCTTGTATTGTGTCATTGAGGTTGCTTCTGGAGTAGAGTGGCTTCTGTTTGATTTACCGAGGCTGTTGCCTGTGTGGGAGGAGTGAACTGTGTTGTGTTCAGATTGGCATTAGTGTGGGAAGTGAATGAGTTGTGTTGTACTGCTTAGGAGGAATTGAGGAATCACTGTGTGCTGCTGTAATTTGCTTTTTAATTAATTTTGTTCTGTATTTTAAGCTTAAGTAAGCCTTGCTGAATTGGACCTTCAAGCCCAGAATCCTGTCTCTGACAGTGGCCAGTCTGGGTTATAAGTTCCCAGCCGATCCAAGAAAGTAGATCACTTTCTCATAGCTCAGTTTCAGGGGTAAGCAGTGGTTTTCCCAAGTCCACTTGGCTAATAATTTTTTTATGGACTTTTCCTCTAGGAACTTGTTCAGACCTTTCTTGAATGCTGCTATTTTAGTTGCCCTGACCATATCCTCTTAACAGTGGATCTTACAGCTTAGTTAGCCATTGCATGAAAAAAATACTTTCTCCGGTTTATTTTCAATCAACGAATTTAGTTTCATTGACTGTCCTTTTGTTCTACTTCTTGAAAGTTTAAACAACTGTTCCCTATTTAACTGTTCACTTTACAAATGATTTTATGAACTTCCATCATGTTCTCTGTCATCATTTCTCCAGGTTGAAGAGTGCTCACCTGTTTAGTCCTTCATAAGAATGGTGTTCTATCCCCTTTTTATCATTTTTGTTCTTTTCTGAACCTTTTCTAGTTCCACTATATCCTTTTTGAGACAGGGTGACCAGAACTGCACACAGTACTTGAGGTGTAGTTGCATGAGGGACCTATACAGAAGCATAATGATATGCTCAGTTTTGTTTTCCATCCCTTTTAAGATAATTCTTAACATTCTGTTTACTTTTTTTGACAGCTGTAGCACATTGGGATCAAAGTTTCAACATATTGCTCACAATGATGCCAAGATGTTTTTCTTGGGTGGTGACTTTTAGCTTTAAACACAGCATTTTGTACCTGTAGTTGGGATTATTTTTCCCTGTGTGCATAACTTTGCACTTGTCCACATTTTTATATTTTCCTTTTAGATGGTCATGTTAAGCCACACCAACAAAATGAAATGCTATTTCAGAGTAATGCATTTTATTACCATGTGGCTCAATTAACGATTTCTAGCATCCAGATTGGCTCTTGACAATTTCTTAATGATTGGCTGACTGTACCTTACACAGTCTTGCCATATCCTGCATTACAAAGCCCCTGTCTTCTTAGTCCCACCCATCCATCCAGCTTGCTTTCATGAGAGTTCCAGTGTATGCCTGTCTTCTAGTATTTTCCCTGCTTTTTTTCACATGTCTTTTAAAAAATTAAATCTAGGATCTGTGGCAATCTTCATTTGATTAAAAGACCAAGAAACCATTTCTAAAACCAGCTGTTCTATTACCTTGTACAGTACTTGGTTTTTCTCTCCTCGGAGAATATGAAAGCACCTTGGCTTTATTTCCTTCCCCTTCTGTATCTAGGCAAGGCGGGTACCAGTAAAATATGTTGCAAGTAAGAAAATACCTCTTTGATTTTATAAACAGAGATTTCGCATTGTTAACAGACAGTGAAGGTGGCTCATAAATGGCTGCTTGACAGAGATGTCTTTTTGTCAACAGGGTTGACTTGGGACATAGTGATGAAACGCTACTGTGTTTTGGACTCGTGTCTATGGTTATGGTTAATGTGTTAGAAAGATTTGAGTAACCTCTGTATTGTCTGTTCCAGGTTTCTTCCTAAGTCGACTTTTTGCTGGGTTGGAAGCTAGTGGGAATTATGAGACCAGTTTAAGTCCAGATATGTTCTTCCTTGACCTCGTTGTGGTGCCACCTTCAAGGTAACATACCTGTACAAATGTTCATGTAGATCATAGAAATAAGCTTGCTAAATTCACATGTTTCTGAACATCGTCCTTATAAATTGCAAGATTATAGTAGTGTAATGTTGCACAGTTTGTATTCACACACACACACACACACACACACACACACACACACACACACACACACAGACTCTCACACTCGTATGTGCGTGCGCACACTCACACTCATACACTCGTGATCACACACTCACACACTCTTACACTTCAAGCCCTTAAAGTCCAGTATCTCAAAAAATAAAAGAAGTGGCTTTGGACTATATATGCACACATCTGACACACAAAAGAATTAAATAAACCAAGACCAATTATAAAAGGAGATGGTATAAAAACTAGGACATTGCCAGGACATGATTATTGATGATGATATTGATGACCAGCCTTGGTGACATCCCTCACCTGGTGGCAGGACCACATCAACCTCAGAGCCAACTTGCCCTTTCTGGCTCCCCCAGTGCATCGCATTCTCACAACGGACGCATCCAAGTTGGGCTGGGGGGCTCACTGCAGTCACCTGCAGTTGCAGGGGCCCATGGTCACCAGAGGAGAGTGCCTCACAGATCAACCTGCTAGAACTCAAAGCAGTCTATCATTTTATTTTATTTTATTTACATTCTCTTATATACCGCGCTATTCTGCATCAGTGCGGTTTACATTGAACAAACTGAAATTACATTGAACAGGGCATTATAACTTGGAGATAACTATTTTACAGGGAACATGTAGGAACATCATGTCCTGCAGGTCTTCCAGGGTCATCTAGAAGGTCAGGTGGGCCCTGGGCCTTTCTCCTCCCATGGTCCTGGGGCTTCCTGTATGCATTCCCGCCCACACCACTGATTCCACGGGCCCTCAAGATCCAAGTGGAAGCAGCCTCTGTCATCTTCATTGCGCCCAGGTGGCCCAGGCAGCCCTGGTTCCCCCTGCTTCTGCAGCTATCCCAGAGGGGACCCATTACCGTCGGGGAGCGCCCCATATTTGCTGTCTGAGGAGGAGGGGATGCTGCTTCACCCCAACCTCCAGTTCTTGGCCCTGACGGCCTGGATGCTGAGAGGCTAGCTATAGCACATCGCCACCTCTCCAGGCCGGTGGAAGATGATGTTCTTGCCTCGCGTAAGGACTCCATGCATTGGGCGTATGCTTTTAAATGGCGCAGATTTTTGCACTGGTGTGCGGATCAAGATCTCAACCCCTTCTGCGCGATGCTGGACATTTTACGGTACCTTCTACACCTGTCGGGGGCTGGCTTTAAGTCCAACACAGAGTGCACCTCTGTGCCATCTTGTCTCACCACCATACAGTGGATGTTCAGGCAGTCTTGGTGCACCCTCTGATGGGCCGGTTTATGCAAAGCCACTTTGTCTCCCAGCCGCTGATGCGTTCGCCAACAGTGGCGTGGGACCTCAGTATGGTATTGGGGAAGCTCATGGCTCCACCTTTTGAACCTCTGGCTATGTGCCATCTCAAGTACCTTTCTTGGAAGGTTGTGTTCCTGGTGGCGCTTACCTCAGCCAGGCCACTGAACAAGCTGCAGGCACTGATGGCACATACACCCTACACCAGTTTCCACAAGAACAGGGTCTTCCTTAGGACTCACCCGGTTCTTGCTGAAGGTTGTCTCTGCCTTTCATTTGAATCAAGAGGTGGTAGTGCCCTCCACCTTTCCTAGGCCTCATTCTTCTAGGGAGGAGGCTTCCCTACACACGCTGGACTGCAAGCGTGTGTTGTCCTTCTACATCCAGAGGATGCATCCTCATCGACGTTCAATGCAGCTCTTTGTCTCTTTTCACCCCAGTTGTCTGGGAGTTGCAGTTTCCAAGTGCACCCTGTCATGGTGAGTGGCCAACTGCATTTCTTTCGTCTATCACCAGGCGGGGTCCTCTCTGGAATATCATGTGATGGCTCACAATATATGTGCCATGGTGACCTCGGTGGCAAGCCTGCACTCAGTGCCCTTACTGGACATCTGGTCTGCCACCTGGTCTTCTGTGCACACCTTCACTGCACACTGTTGTTTGGAAGAGACCTCCTGGAGGGCTAGTGCCTTCGGCCAGGCCAACTCCATCACTTCTTCGGAGAATAATGTAACTCCTCCTTCCGACCCATGATGTCCAGGCTATCCGAGTGGGGATTGCATCTTTGATGCTGCTGCTGCAGTGTCAGACTTCCAGCCAATCAGCGACCCTTGCTGCCCTTTATTGTCCGCTTTTAGGGTCGCCCATGACTTTTACAGGTTTTTTCGGTAGCCTTAACTTGGGAGTCCCATATGTGAGGACTGACTTCCTGCTTGTTCCTGGAGAAAATGTAGTTACTCACCTGTAACAGGTGTTCTCCAGGGACAGCAGGAATTGATCCTTACAATCCTCCCTTATCCCCATGGAATTGTTTTTTCTTTTTTTCTGCTTTTGAGCTATGTCATCATACTGAGTTAAGATGGCACCTTCGGGCAGGAAGGTGACCACGCATGTGCGGTGTATGTCCCAAAGGCTTTCTTTGAAAGCTGAGGATTGGATCTGTGTGAGCTCTATTAGCACTGATGTCACCCATATGAGGACTGATTTCTGCTGTCCTCTGAGAACATCTGTTACAGTTGAGCAACTACGCTTTCAGTTTTGTTTATATTAAGTTTCAACTGGCGGTGAGACATCCAGGTGGCAATGTCAGGGAGACGGGCAGAGATATGGGCCTGCAGTGCCTGAGAAATATCAGGAGAAGAAAGGTAAATTTGAGAATCATTAGCATAAAAATGGAACTGAAATCCATGGGAGGAGATGAGAGAATCAAGAGACTGGGGGTAGAGAGAGAAAAGTAGAGGGCCCAGAGCAGACTGAAAAGGTTCTATAAGGGCTTGAGAGGAAAGAAAATCATGATAGTGGTGGAGGACTTCACACTCAAGTTTAGAAACGAAAGGAAGAAAGGAGATAAGACGATAATTAGAAGGAGAATTAGGATCCAGAGAAGGTTTCTTGAGCAGGGGTGTGACATCAACATGCTTGAAAGCTGCAGGGACAGTTGAAGTAGAAAGAGAGAGGTTGAGAATATGTGAGATGGAAGGAATGACAGCGGAGGAAATGGAGAGGAAGAGATGGGTAGGGATGAGATCAGAAGAGGAGGTTGTGGGTTTGGAGGAGGATATCATCAGATATCTTTGGAAAGAAAGAAATGTTAATAGAATTTGATGGGAAAAGTTGGTATTGAGGGAGAGGAGGAAATAAGGTTGTTCTAGAAGGGAACTGGAAAGAAATCTCATATATTTTGTTAAGCAATAGCTCAGCTAGGGTTTGGGCCGAGAGAGAAAGGGAGATAGAAGGGGGAGGTGCCTTGAGGAGAGAGTGATCAGTATTACTATAAATGTATGTTTGGTTTTTTTACTGGCTCCTTGATATATGATTGTCTTTCCCTATATTAAGTATTACTATGGTGATTTTGTCATTACAGCATTGCAAAATATGAAGCTCATGTATATAGCTGTATGCCTGCAAATGTACATAGATTGAACCTAGGCATTCGTGGGGCTGGGGAGGGACTGGACATTTGCACGTATGCATGTAAATTAACCCTGAAAAAAATTAATATGCCAAAAAGAAGGTGAAAGTGCATAGTTTCTCTAGAGCAGAAGTTCCCAACTCCAGTCCTGGAGGGCCAAACACCATTCAGGTTTTCAGGCTGTCCCTAATAAATATGCATGAGATGCATTTGCATGCACTGCCCCATTATATTCAAATGTATCTCATGCATATTCATTAGGGACAGCCTGAAAACCTGAATGGTGTTTGGCCTGCCAGGACTGGAGTTGGGAACCTCTGATCTAGAGTGATTTTCAAAGCAGGAGTATGTGTCTACTTTAATAAACCATAAACCATACTTTTGCTTTGAAAATCAGGCCAAATTGGCACAGAGAGATCTGTGTGCATATACTTTTTGTATGTGCAGGCAACTATACATCTGTTTCTGCATACTGGACTGGGGCCGCAATCTTGTTTCATACAGCTCACCAAATGGTAATGACTTTATTAATACTGATTTGAGCTAGAATTTAACAAATGACTTAAAGGCTCAGGAGCTTTGCGGCAGTCTATGTAGTCATCCAGTCCTCTATTATTTATAACACTGAAATGAGTTTTTAGCTTAGCCTTCCCAATTACTTAAATGAGTTTAGCGATTTATCCGAAGTAATGTTTTTCAATTTTTATTGAAAATAACTGGCTCACCAATCTTTGGACAGTAGTAAAGCATGAAAATTTGAAATGCATCGCTATTCTAAATGTTCATGTTTTTAAAATGTACATAATACCAGCTAGCTCTTTAAAAGTTAGATTTGGTACATACCACAAAACCTACCCCTTATGTTTCTTCATAACCACTAGTCTTAACATTTTAGGTATCGACCAGTGAATCGTCTCGGAGATCAAATGTTCACTAATGGTCAGACAGTGAACCTGCAGTCTGTCATAAAGGATGTTGGAATGATACAGAAGCTTCTGGCTCTCATAGCTGAGGAACGAAAGTTGATTCCCGAGTCGTTAGAGACAGAAACCCAGGTAAATGTCAATTTATGGGCAGTGGATGTAGTAGCCCCTCAGTCTGGGTGCATCTGTCATTCTGAAGAGAGATACCACAATACCAAAAAATCTCTACATACGTAGCTCTGTACTATGAATGTAGTATAGGTGTTAATGTTGAACACTCTTCATCACCTCTGTTTGGTATATATAACTTAATGGCAGCAATCAGTCCATTGTATAGCCAGGATTTCTTTGCTGTGTTATGTAAGATCATATAGGACACTCAGTTCTTTTTGCTGCTTAAAATTATTAGAGATTTATTCACTATTCACTGAATTAACTGGACTTGGCACCGCTATGGCAGAGAAGGTATAGACAGGTGCAAGGTTCTATCTCCAGGAACAAGCAGGAATGTAGTCTTCACATATGGGTATCGTCGGTACCAACGGAGCCTGCGTGGGAACGCTCCCCAGCGTCCAATAGGAAGCTTTTGGGAGCATCCCACAGTGCCTTGTGCTGCCTTCCCGCCTTTCCCAACTGTCCCTCTCTATTCTTCTTTTTTGTGGTCGCGTCTGCCTTCCTTCGACGCTACACCGGTACCACCGGTTCTTCTTTCTTTTTCTCCAAAAAAAACCAAAACCCTGTCTTTCTGGAGTCTTTTCCAGTTATTTTCTCCTCAGGTGCCACGCGCCATTTTGGGCACTAGGCCCAACTTTTTCCTTAAAATGGAAAAACCCGCTAAGGGTTTTAAAAAGTGTTCCAAGTGTGGCGGTACCATCTCCGTCACCGACACCCATGAGTGTGCCTCAAATGTTTAGGTCTTGACCACTCTGTTTCGGAGTGTGTTGCCTGTGGGATGATGTCGAAAAGGGGCCGGCAGAATCGAGCTACTAAACTTAGCACCCTTTTTCCCTCCGATGCAGCCTCTGTGGCATCGACGTCTTCCAGGGCTTCGTCTTCCTCCCATGGATCTCAGGTAACTAAACATAAATCTGGCTGGTCCTCAAAGGGTAGATCTTTGTTAGTCCAGTGAATGCCATACTTCCCCGGTTCTGTTCCAGGATTCCGGCTCACAGTTGTCAGGCAAGGGATGCCTTCCTCCTTCACTGGGGTCAGGACTTCCTTTATGCCTTCCCACCCATTCCCCTCATCCCCAAAACACTCTTCAAGCTTCAGAGAGACAAGGGTCGCATGATTCTCATAGCGCCACGATGGCAACGCCAATCGTGGTATCCCCTGCTTCTACGTCTCTCTCAAGCTGCACCTCTGGAGTTAGGGCATGCTCCAGATCTCCTTACCCAAGAGGATGGGACGCTATGGCACCCGAATCCCCAGTCCCTGCATCTCATGGCCTGGTTGCTGAAGGCTTAGACCTCCAGGATTTCAACCTGTCCCAACAGGTAAAGGATATCCTTCAGGCTTCTAGATCTTATGTCTTCAAGTGGAAACATTTTACTATATGGTGCTCCAAGAAGGGATTAAACCCCCTTGTCATACCTTTAGAATTGATACTAGAGTATCTCCTTCACTTATCGAATTCTGGTCTAAAGACCGATTCGGTAAGAGTCCATCTTAGTGCATTTGCAGCTTCTTATAAGCCTTTGAATGGACAACCAATTTCTTCTCATCCACTCATATCCCAATTTATGAGAGGTCTTCTATCAACCAAACCTCCCATTAAGCCACCACCGGTGGCATGGGATCTAAATCTAGTTCTCGGGCAGCTCATGAAGCCGCCTTTAGCCACTACAACCTTTACATTTTTGACCTGGAAGGTCATCTTCCTAATTGCAATCACCTCTGCACGTCGCATTAGTGAACTGCAAGCTTTAGTGGCTGATCCTCCTTATACTAAGTTTCGTCATAAGGTTGTTCTTTTTATTTATTTATTTAATGGTATTTCTATCCCGCCTTATCCTTCAATCAAGGCGGTTCTTAGAACTCATCCACACTTTATGCCAAAGGTGGTTTCGCATTTTCATTTGAATCAATCAATTTATCTTCCTGTATTTTTTCCGAGGCCTCACGCCTCTAATGCAGAAAGAAACCTTCATACTTTGGATTGTAAAAGAGCCTTAGCCTTTTACCTGCAGAGAACACAGCAACATAGAAATTCCTCGCAACTTTTTATAGCTTTGACCCTAGTCATTTGGGACTTCCAGTCTCCAAAAGAACTTTATCTAAATGGATTGCTCAATGCATATCCTTTGCTTATGAGAGTAAGGGTCTTCCTCTTCATGGCCATGTCACTGCTCATAACGTGAGAGCCATGGCAACTTCCATGGCTAATCTCGACTCTGTGTCTATCGATGACATTTGTCGAGCAGCCACCTGGGCTTCGGTACACACCTTCACAGCCTACTACTGACTGGATAAAGCCTCCCATCGGGATGCCTTCTTCAGCCAAGCTGTTCTTCAAAATCTCTTTCAGATCTAATTCAACTCCTACCCACCAACACTGGTGGGATGCCAGAGATCCATGGGAGGAAGGATTCCCACCTTTGTAGTGTGGCACCTTCCTGGGGCTACCTCCCTGGCATCTTCAGCTAGAGAGTCCCCATATGTGAAGACTACATTCCTGCTTGTTCCTGGAGATAGCGTAGTTACACACCTGTAACAGGTGATCTCCGGGAACAGCAGGAATTTAGTCTTCACAACCTACCTACCTCCCCTAGGAGTTGTCTCTCTCTCTCTCTTTGTCTCTTTCCTCTCTCCCTCTATCCTTTCACTCAGCTACAAACTTAACTGAAGAGGGACAGTTGGAAAGGCAGGAAGGCGGCGCGCATGTGCTTTAGTGGCTGATCCTCCTTATACTAGGTTTCGTCATGATAAGGTTGTTCTTAGAACTCATCCAAACTTTATGCCAAAGGTGATTTCGCCTTTTCATTTAAATCAATCGATTTATCTTCCTCTATTCTTTTCGTGGCCTCATGCCTCTAATGCAGAATGGAACCTTCATACTTTGGATTGTAAAAGAGCCTTGGCTTTTTACCTACAAAGAACACAGCAACATAGGTGTTCTCTACTTTTTATTGCTTTTGATTCTAGTCATTTGGGATTTCCAGTCTCCAAAAGAACTCTATCCAAATGTATTGCACAATGCATATCCTTTGCTTATGAGAGTAAGAGTCTTCCTCTTCAAGGCCATGTCACATCTCATAATGTGAGAGCCATGGCAGCCTCTATGGTTAACCTTCACTCTGTGTCTATTGATGACATTTGTCGAGCAGCCACCTGGGCTTCGGTACACACCTTTACAGCCCACTATTGCCTAGATAAAGCCTCCCGTCAGGATGCCTTCATTGGCCAAGCTGTTCTTCAAAATCTCTTTCAGACCTAATTCAACTCCTACCCACCAACCCTGGTGGGATGCCAGAGATCCATGGGAGGAAGCATGGCCCACCTTACTATAGGTGGCAGCTTCCCGTGGCTATCTCCCTGGCATCTTCAGCTAGGGACTCCCCATATGTGAAGACTACATTTCTGCTTGTTCCTGGAGATAGCGTAGTTACTCACCTGTAACAGGTGATCTCCGGGAACAGCAGCAATTTAGTCTTCACAACCCACCCTCCTCCCCTAGGAGTTGTCTCTCTTTCTCTTTGTCTTTCCTCTCTCCCTCTATCCTTTCACTCAGCTACAAACTTAACTGAAGAGGGACAGTTGGAAAGGCGGGAAGGCAGCGCGCATGTGCTGAGGGATGCTCCCAAAAGCGTTCCTATTGGACGTTGGTGAGTGTTCCCGTGCAGGCTCTGTCGGTACCGACGATAACCCTTATGTGAAGACTAAATTCCTGCTGTTTCCGGAGATCACCTGTTACAGGTGAGTAACTATGCTTTCTCAGAACTCATCCACACTTTATGCCAAAGGTGAATAACTACGCTTTACTGTCTGCCCATTGGTAGTGCACCATTTTTGCGTGCATTGAGCCTGTATTGGCCGGCTGTCTGTGGCAGTGGAGTTTCTTATGCTAACTACTAAAAAGCACTGTCTGCAGTAAGCTTCATCCCTGGGTTCTGCACCTCTTGCATGGAAACTTCTGATGCACCCTTGGAGGATCCATCTTTTCCGTCACAGTGATGAGATATGGGTGCCCTGGCCTTTTAGTCTTCACTGCAGGAGCGTGGCAGACTGTGCTATCAAAAAGGAGGGTCAACAGGCTTTGAGCTCCAGCGTGCATTCCTCTAGCTGCTCCCCTTCTCATAAAGGTCTGGCAACGGTTTCCTCCAAAGATAGGGACCATATGCTTGGCAAAGAGCTCCCATTTCCGAGTTCCCAGGTCATCCTCCCTGGAATTCTTCTTCTGTCTGTAGCAAGCCTCTGGGTCCTCTCTCTATATCTTTCCGCTCGCACAGAAGAGGATCAGGTGGCAAGTTGGAGTCTGGCTCAGGAGCCGCCATCTAAGCTATCTCGGCAAAGATTTCAGTCTGGAGATTCATATCAACTGTCCTTTGGCCGAGACCCAGTGTCCAATTCCAGTGTCTTGGGTGATGATTCCAACCTGGAAGATGAGATGTCTTCTCCTTAAGAGGCTCAACCTTGATTGCTCAGGTGTCATCCGCTTGTGTTAGACTGATCCTCTAGCAGTGGAACAAGGACCACAGATCCACCTCTCCTTCAAAGGGTTCAGAAATCTTTGGCCTTTCCTTTTCCAGAGGTTATTAAAAGCATGATCCACTCAGAGTAGGACTTGTCCAACTCCCCAGTGAAGGGGCTGAAGGTTTGCAAGAGGCTTTATGCCATGCCAAAGGAGGACTGCACCTTATATTTAAACACATTGAGAATAGATGCACATGTCACAGCGGTCATAAAGCTGTCCATCATCCTGGTGGAGAGTGGAACGGCCTTATAGGACCCCCTGGATTGCAATGGGGGAACTCTCTCATTAAGAATCAGTTTGCAGCTTCCACTGTTTTCCTTCAGTTGGCTGTATGCATGCCTGATGATGCAAGCTCTGCTCCAGTGGATTCTGTCTCTCACTCAAGAGGACATGATGTCCCTGTTGGAGTCTGCATGATCTCGTTCACTTGGCAACTAAGGACATTGCTCTTTCAATGGTGGCGTGATGTTGGATATGGCTTCACCATTTAAGGGGAGATTTTATTTGGGATGAACTTGGAGAAACTGATTAAAGACTGGGGTGAGTCCAAACCTCATCGTCTCCTGGAAGATAGGCCAAAGGAACCTGGGAGGAATATGAGTGAATTGTCGTCCTTGATGTACGCTTGTTTTCCTCGTTCACACTACTTGGACTCCTGGGGGTCTTGGGACTCCTGAAGGTACTGTCCAGGAAAGACTTCCTTTTCTTTGTCTTCTGGTTTTTCGGTCCAGGACTCTGTTCTTTCTTGGGACGCACAAGCCCAGGGATTCTGCAACCTCCAGAGGTTCCACCTCTTGTCCAGCACACCTTTCTACCAGGAATGGGCCCGGGTCACCAAGGATCATTGGATATTAGACACCATTCTGCATGGCTATGTACTGCAACGCAGAGAGCTATTCCGGCACCACCTTAGTCTCTCTATGTGGTTCCACAGCCAAGAGAACCACCATACCAATTGTGCTGGAAAGGTTGCTCCATCTTTGAGCAGTGGTCCCATTTTCCCTTACTGAGTGGGGCAAGGCCTAATGCTCCATCTTCTGATAGTGCTAAAGAAAGGCTATTCATTTCATCTAATCTTAGATCTCAAGAGAGTCAATGCTTACCTGCACACCCTTCACTTTTGTATGGAGAGACTGTGGTCAGCGATCCAGGCAGTATGCCGTGGAGAGTTCATTGTGTCTCTGGATTTGGCTGAGTCTTATTTCCACATCCCTATCCAAGAGGATCAACAGGGCTTTCTCAGTTTCACCATGCTTGACTCTGATTTTCAGTTTGCCACTCTTCCCTTGGACTCTCCATGGCACCAAGGACGTTCTCGAGAGTAAGGCGCGGGCCCGACTGTGCGGGTATATGAGATCCTGTGCGTCTTCCCCGCCGGTGCCCTGCTACCTCCTGACCACGAACTGAGAGCGATCACAGCTGCCTCCCTTTACAGCAGCACAGAACAAGGTCACATTCGGAGCCACCGCTCCACAAACCTAATTCCCCAAATTGAAGTTTTGGAAATTACCGGAGGACATATGATGAAGTCTCAACAACATCATCACATACCTGCTGAATTTATGCTCTAAGCTGTACGCTAGTCATACGAAATAGGCTGTGTAGTTACATTTGAATGATCATTTAAGCAGAATAAATGACTTGTACCGAGACACCATTTTTAGGAACCCACTTTTTGGAAATTAAATATAAGGTGGGTGATTTCACATGTGGTAGTTGCAGATCGGTTGAATGCTGTCAATGAGTTACAAAGTTGTGGATTGATTTAAGATTTAAGAGTTAGCAAATTTATCCCCTGATTCAAAGCGGTGCTTGAAACATGAATTCAGGCCAGGAGCATAATAATTCTTGATCTCAAGTGAATTTTTATTGCATACTTAAAATACTCAAATGGATAGAGACTGATGAATGATTGAGGCACACTGTAATGGTAGATTGATGTCATATAGACGATCCCATCTGATGGTCTCTAGTTTATTCTATTTTATTGCTCAAACATTTGGACTCAAGCACATGGTTTCATGATTACATTGAAGATAGTCTAGGCAATATATTCTCACCCACACTCTGGTCAGCTTATTGACCTGACTATAGTACCTAGCGTTATCAAGATGGGGCACCAGATCACTTCAATAGTTGGCCTTTACTTCCTCTTCACCAGTTGACTCCCAAGCTCTCTAGCCCTAGCCCCCTCATACAATCTGATCCCAATCCTACAGAGGAATGGGAGAAGATGAGCAGGTACATCCCATCATAACGCTAATTGGGACACACGCTTATATCACCCCCATCTATTACACATTGCTCTCCAACACTCTATGAAAGCTAAACAAGACAATAGCCTCCACCCACAAAGCCTAAAATGTGCCCTCATCAATGCCCGCTCAATCCGTAAGAAGTGGCCAGTGATCGCCGACATTATATCCCTCCATAACCTCGACATCCTCATGGTCACCGAAACATGGCTATCCCCTGAAGACAACGTCATACTCAACCAGCTCCTCCCCTCTAATTTCTTTGTGTTTACAAGCAATAGGCTACACAAAAGAGGAGGTGGAGTACTCATCCTCACCAGGACAGAACTCCATTTCCAGATGGTCAACTCCACTAGTACAATCCACCTTGAGGCAGTCTCCATTTCCAACAAGCTCTGCTCTATAAACCTTCTGTATATTTTATTTATTTATTTAGTGTACATTTGTATCCCGCTGCTTCCAGTGATCAGCAGCGGTAACTATACATGGAGAGAATGGCTGTGCGGGCCAGAAATTAGGGATAAATACATTGAGATCAGGGAGGGGGAGGTAGCACACAGCAAAAATAAGGTTACAAATTTACAGTGGATTGATGTAAAGATTTCACACAGGGTACATTATATATATATTTACACATGGTACTTATATACATATTTACACATTGCTGACTTTAGGACCTCACACTGGTGCAAACTACATATTTACACATGACTGAGGGCATTTCATGAGGCTAAATTAAAATGTGATCGGAAGAAGTGCGTCTTAAGTTTTTTTCTGAAGTCTTTCAGATCACAGTTTGCACGCAGATCACTTGGTAACCGGTTCCAGAGTGCTGGGGCTATAAATGAGAAAGCCCTGTTACTGGTACAAGCATTCACCTTTCTGAAGCACTTAGGGAGACAGAGGGTATTGAGGTTTGCTGTTCTTCTACTTCTGTTGTTGGGGAGATTGGATATTAAGCTGCTGAGATGTGAGGGTGCTACATTATGGATGAGTTTGAAGGTAGTGACTAACAGTTTGTATTGATGCGGGCCGTGATGGGGAGCCAGTGTAGCTCAATTAGAACAGGTGTAATGTGGTCAGAGAGACCTTTTTGCATAATGATTCTGGCAGCGACATTTTGTGCCATTTGCAGAATATTAATAGTTTTTCTTGGCAGGCCTTGCAGTATGGCATTGCAATAGTCCAAGTGTGGGATGATGAGGGCTTGAGCGACAGATCTGAAGTCGGCGTGATCGAGGATGGTACGTAGGGGCTGCAGTACTCTTAACTTGTGGAAAATAGCCCGATTGGTAATTCGAAGGTGCTTGTCCATATTAAGGTTGCTGTCAAGCATCACTCCTAGATATTTTATTTCTGTCTTGATGTTGTAGTTGTTGTTGTTCATGGTGACCGTCGCTGGGGGTTCGAAACCCGGTTTCCTGGAGATACACATTGCTTCTGTTTTCTTGTGGTTAATGGACATGTTATTGCGTTGAAGCCAGATTTGAAGTTCGAAAAGGCATTTTTCAAGCTTGCTGAGGTTTGGGTTATTTACGTCTAGTTGCGTATAAAGCATTAGGTCATCTGCGTAAATATGGTAGTTGATGTCATGGCCTTGGAAAATCTTGCATACTGGTTGTAGATATAAGTTGAATAGGAGTGAGGAGAGGGCGGAGCCTTGTGGAATGCCTTGCGTTTGAGGGAAAGGGGTAGCTTTGTCATTGTTGAATTGGACCTGTTGTAATCTGTTGGTTATGTAGGATGAGAACCATTTTAGTGGGGTCCCTGTAATGCCTATGGACTCGAGTCGCTCTAAGAGTGTGGGGTGGTGCACTGAGTCAAAGGCTGCTGATATGTCTATGAATATAAGCATATACATCTTGTTCTTGTTTTCCAGACCTTTGAGTAGGTTGTCCATTAGGGCTAGCAGGAGGGTTTCTACGCCGTGATGTTGCCGAAACCCGTATTGATGAACATCAAGGGCGTTTGTGTCATCAATGTGGTCCTGCAGCTGCTGCTGCACTGCCTTTTCAATAATTTTGGCGAGGAAGGATATGCTTGAAATTGGTCGGTATGAGGATGGGTCGTCTTTGTTGAGAGCTTTGTTTTTCAAAATGGGACGAATGAGGGACTTCTTGAGAGGCGATGGCATGAGACCTTGCAGTAGTGAGAGGTTCACTATGTGGGAGACGTGCTGTGTTATTTCCTGCTTGGTTGCCTTGATCCAGGAGGCTGGACATGGGTCAAGAGGGGAGGTAGTGGTTTTTAGGTTGGTGATGATGTCTTTTATCTGCTGGTCATCCACTCTCTGGAAGGTTGTCCATTTTCCGTCCTGTTCAGGTCTTACCTGGGTGTTGATTTTTTGTAGGATGTTAGCTGGGTTCAGCTTTTGCGCGCGGCAGGCAGTCTCTGAGGGACTAAGTTTGGTGGCATAGTGATCTGCTAGCCGTTGCGCCGTTATGTAGCTGCTGTGATTGCTGTCCTGCGGAGCCTTGGTGAGCGATTTGACGAGTGCGAAAAGCTCTCTGGGCCTGTTGAGGGCCTTGTTGAGCGTGTTTGTGTGGTACGTTTTCTTTGCCTGATTGACTTCATTCTTATAAGTTAGTAGTAGGCTGAAGTAGCTCTTCTTGCAATCCTCAGATTTGCTCTTTCTCTATTTTCGTTCTTGCCTTCTCAGGTCCTTCTTTAGTTCACGTAGGGCTGGGGTGTACCATGGTTCTGACTTGGTTTTGGTTGGGTTTTTTGGGAGGGACCAGGTGGGTTTTGAGGTAGCCTCGATTCCTAAGTTCCAGAGGTTTGCCAGAAGCTCGAGGTCTGAGAGATCCGTGTGTATGTGGTCTGCTACGGATGCAAGGAGAGCCTCTTTGTTGAATTTTTGGAAGCATCTTCGCTGGTGTGATGCTTGGTCCGGCTGCGACTGGTCAGGTCCTGAGATGAGAAGAATGGAGAAATCTATTTGGTGATGGTCTGACCATGGTACTTGCGTTATACGCGGTTTAGAATTCAAAAGTTCGGGATGTTTAATGGGTAGAAACACCATGTCCAGTGTGTTGCCTTTGATGTGGGTTGCATCTTTGATGATTTGTTCGTAACCCAGTTGCTCCATAGCTTCATGGAAGATGTTAGATTGTGCTGCAGGGATGGAGGCTAGGTTCAGGTCACCCAGAATAATCTGTTTCTTTTTGAGAGCTGTAGCCGAGATGACTTCCAGAGCTGCTGCCAGAGATTCCTGTGGGGAAGTTGGTGGTCTATAGATAAGACATATGGATATGGTTCGGTTTTCAATCTTGAGTATGTCAGTGCCGTCGAGCACGCTTAGTGGTGTGCTTGTTAGCGCTAGTTCCGATTTGGCCATAATTAGGACTCCTCCTCCCCTTTTCTTGGAGCGGGGACAGTTATAAGTTGTATATCCAGGCTTGCTTATTTGATTGATGATTACCGTGTCTGTTTCGGTTATCCATGTCTCGGTGATGCATAGTATATCAGTCTTTGTATCTGAGATGAGGTCATGTATTATGTGGGTTTTATTTCTTATTGACCTGGCATTGATTAGTATAATGGAGATTGTGGACTGTTTTGGGTAGGCAGCCTGCGAGTTCACGCTTTGCGTGGAAGTTCTTGGTTCTTTCAGATGGTGTTTCTTCTTCAATTTGGGGTTGTGGCGGGGTCGCTGTTTTCTATTGGCAATTTTATTTGGCTCAGGACTGGGCTGCAAGGCTACTGGTGCGTGTGATTGCAGGTAAGTATTGTGCATTGCAAGGGCGGGTAGTGGGTTGTATACAAATAATGATGGCCAAACATATGGTGTGTGGAAGTGAGGGATGGGGTTTCCTATGCATGTGGCTAACGCTAGGCAAAGGAACCAAAGTACAGAGACATTAAAGGGATCCATTTTTCTTTTTTTAGCATGAACAGGGGAAAAACACAAGCAATGATTCTGAGATGTGCAACTCTCTAAAAAAAAACATACAATTCGCCTTATTTAACTCAATACATTTAAATCATCTAGTACATTTAAGTACATCCAGTACCTTATTTAATTTAAGACTGTTATGCAGGTTAAAGCACTGTGACAATTTTGCTAGTAAGCAAGACTAGGTAAGTTTGCTAACGTATAGGTATGGTTATGCAAGCAGCAACATTACAGAGGCAAGCTTTCACTAAAACGTTACAAAGTACAGATACGTTAGCGCGTGCATGGCTCATATGCACTGGTTCAGTTTAGTATGCTGGGTAGTTTGAGATACTTAACGAATACGGGGCTTGATGATAATGTTACCTTTCGTTGGAGTCGGTTGGGAAGGAGGTTTCTGTAAACCTTGCTTCCAACATCCAGAAGCCAAATACACCAAGTTGGATTCTGGGTGACTTCAACCTGCCAGCGCTTCAAGACAACCAATCATCAGCCTTCCTCGAAGCTCTAGAGATCCTAGGTTACAAACAATTAGTTAATGAACCTACCCATGTGAATGGAAATACACTAGACCTGGTATTTGCCCCGCTGACAGTTTGCAACCAACCCCACGACACCGTGATATCAATAACGTCTGTACCATGGTCAGACCACAAACTCATCATGTTCCAGATCCCTACTCAAGACAGGCATCCGAAGATCAACAGAGTGCCAAGTGAGACCATTAGACTTCCTGCTAGAAGTTTCCGTCCATTCAATAGAGATATTATCCTGTCTGAAACGCGCTTGCTCCTTGATGACACCACCTTGGACCTGGAAGAACTGATCACTTGCTGGAACAGTAGGCTTAGTTCGATCGCCTTACGACCGCCACCTAACAGGTCACCAAGGAAAAGAGCAACAGCTCCATGGTACACAGCTGAGCTGAAATCATCACTCACCTTATTACGGAAGCTTGAGAAACGCTGGCGGAGGTCACACTCCATTGGAGACCAGACAGCATACATCTTTCAGCTAACTGCCCACCGCAAAGCTATCACAGAGAGGATGAAACAGTACCACACAGACACCCTGAGGCGCTCGTTAAACAAACCTCATGATCTGTTCAACCTAGTCAAAACTCTATCCAAGGAATCAACCCCCGAACACCAATGTGAAATCCATCCACAGGAGTTCGCTACTTACCTACAATTCAAGTTATGTCAGATAGATAAATCTTCAATAGTGGTTGCATCCACAGATCAAGTGTGTCCAACATCTCTAACGTCTTTTTCTACTCCTTCCAAGAGGTGCATTGAAGACACTATCATGTCCCTCAATACTACTACTGCGCAAACAGATCCTTGTCCGGCGTTCTGGATAAAGGAACTGCGCAGTGACTTCAGTCCGATAATAACCAGGATAATGAACCTATCATTCACAGCTGGTGCCTTCCCTCCTGCCCTCAAGCACACGTCTATCAGACCGCTGCTAAAAAATAGCAAGCTAGACCCCCAAAAGGTAGACTCTTACAGACCCATTTCAAGTATACCTTTACTCGCAAAGTTAATCGAAAAAGAGGTGCAAAGACAATTACAAGAACACATTGACTCTGCTGTTCCTCTAGACCCTTGCCAACATGGATTCAGGGAGGCACACGGAGTGGAAACTCTCCTTACCACCCTCTTCAATAATATAATTACTGGCGTTGACAACATCCGTCAGGGGTGTGCACTCATTTTCCTAGACATTGCCGCAGCCTTCGACTCGGTAAGCCATGAGCTTCTCCTAGGGCGGCTAAAAGAGAAAGGCATCTGTGGAACAGCACTTGAATGGTGCAGATCATACTTGTCTGGAAGATGGCAGCACGTACGATCTGGTGGAGCAACATCAGAACCATTTCATCAAGGGCAAGGAGTCCCTCAGGGATCCTCCCTATCTGCCTTGATGTTCAACATATACATGCAACCCATCTGTAAAATCATCTGGTCTTTCAATGTATACGCTGATGTCCTGCTCTATATTCCATTCTCCATAGATAAATTGGATCTCTCCCCTTTGACCAATTGCTTCAATGCCATATCGGAATGGCTCCTGTCACAAAACCTTCGAATTCAGCATAAGAAGACGGAGGTGCTCTTCATTACGAGGAACCCAAATTTCATCCCACCCCAATACTTGAAGGTGAAAGAAGCTGATCTACTAGCAAAACCCACAATAAGGTACCTGGGTGTTACATTGGATCAAAACCTTGACATGAAAGCACACATAGCTAACACTGTAAGAGCAATCTATTACAAGATCCGTTCACTCAGACATCTACGCCCATTGCTTGAACCAAAGGATTTCCGGACAATTTACCAGGCCCTGATCATACCGCATTTTGATTATGCCAATGCCATATTGCAAGGGCTCCCTCAATCCACCCTAAACCCCCTACAGCTTGCTATGAATAGTGCAGTGAGGGTTCTCCATGGTGCATCTAGGAGAGACCATATGACGCCCCTTCTGAAACAGTTACACTGGCTTCCCATACAAGCCAGGATCATCTTCAAGACAGTGCTGCTGACATTCAAAGCAGTAAGTAGTCTCTCTTCCTCCTCACTAACTGACCTCATCCAAACCATAGCCCCTAATAGATCAAGAAGATCTACAGCAATAAATATGCTAAAAATGCCGAGGGAATTAACAAGATGCACCTTGACAACAGCAAATAGGGCCTTCAGACTCTGTGCCCCTAGAATCTGGAACGCCTTACCACCAAACATCAGGGCAATCACTAACCTATCCCAGTTTAGGAAGGCCCTTAAACACTACCTTTTCCTCAATTACTTCCCTGAGGTCACCGTTCCACATCCCCACTCAAATATTTACAACGACACCAACACACCTAGTCAGCCAGGCGAACACTCCCAACAAGTGGTACTTGGCCTATGAATATGAAACACATGCTATGCTGTTCTATGACACCAATGTGTAAATAGTTACCTTTTGTTATCCAAGTTTTGTTGCCCTGTTAATTGTAAACTCAGACTTATTTACCCTGTCTGATTTTTGTTCCATGTAAACCGCGCTTATGCCGAATAGTGCGGTATAGAAAAATTGTAAAATAAATAAATAAAATTAAATAAAATAATGGTGGTAACGGTCACTGCTCTGAGGTGCCCAAGGGATCTGTGTTAACCCATATCTGGACAATCGGCTATTCAGGCCAGGTCACGGTCCAAAGCGTCTCTATTATCAACCCATGTGGTACAGTTCATAGATAGTCTGGGCTGGTTGATCATTCAGGGAAATAGCCACTTGGAGCCTTCCCAATCATTGGAATACCTGTGAGCATGGTTCAACATTTGGGCAGGTGGAGTTTTCCTGCCTGAGGAAAGAGTGAAAAAGTTGTTGACCGCCACCTGTTCTCAATGGGCTCCCCAAGTTTGGGATTGTCTTCAGCTTCTCAGATTGATGGCGGGGGCGATCAAAATGGTACTATGTGTGTGAGCTCTTATGAGGCTGCTTCAGAGGTCCTTGCTGTCTTGGTGGTCTCCAAGCTGTCAGAAGTTCAAAGCAAAACTGCTCCTCCAGCCAGAGCGGGTGACCAGTCTGCATTGGTGGCTGCAGCCACAGCATCTGAAGAAGTGTATGCCACTGGATGATCACTTGTGGCTTCTGTCAACAGATTCTTCTCAATTAAACTTCTATCATTCAATTAACAATTACATATACTCATTACAGCTATAAACTGAAAAAATTGAAAAATGTTTAAGGAAAATAGAGAGACCATCAGATAAAAGGGCTTCCCTTATGGCATAAAATAACCATTATAACAACCCATATTTGTCATCAGTCTTCTCTATTAAACATTTTTTTAATTTTTGCAAATAAAAGTATCTACTTGAAAGCCCATAGGTTAACCCTGGAATCACCGAGATTTTTTGCACACACTGAATACCATTGGGGTCATAAATGACCCCACGACGAATTTTAATTGTTAACCATGAAATATTTAAACTAAACACACAAAATATTATTCCGAGTTAATTATTTATTATATGAAGGTTAAATGTTTTGAAATTTAATGCTTTATCATAAAATTACATGAAGAAGAGTTGCCATGAAAGCAGTTCTTGCATGCACTTGATGAACACAGTAAAGTACTACAGTCATTTGCATGAGACACAGACAATTTCTGAATGTTCTTTGCAAACATTGCGCTTGCAGGAGGTGCAAACTATGTTGCTTTTCTTGTCTTTTTCTCTGTGACAGCAGTGACACCTTGCCCTTTTCTTTGGGATCCCGACATTGCAAACAGCATCAGTGGCTTCTTCAATGCTGGAAGAAGTCTCGCTGCAATTACTCTGACACAGCTGCTTTCCTAATTCCAAGAGGAATAGGTGACGTCTGTGCTTTGACTTGGACTGCCATTCTGGATTTAGTGACATCCAAACAATGAAGGCGTTCAAAGCACTGATGTCCAACATGTTGTAGAAGATTGTCACTGGCCAGCGTCTTGTCATTCGTTTTGTGGTATACGTTGTCACGCCCATAGCCCCTTACATATGTATGGAGGGGCGTGCTTGTTATATAGGATTCACCACTTTGGCAATGTTCCAGACTGACTATCTTGCAAAGGATTATGGTAATGGTAGTCCAGTCATGCGGTGCTTGCCTTTGAGGTAAATGAAGACTATGGTAGTTGGCTCGAGTGTTAAGGCAATGACAGAATTTATTTATGAGGTAAATCAAAATGCACACAGATTCACTTGGTAGCACCTTAGGATGTTTTCTCCAGGATTTATATTCAAAATAACAATACGACTGAAAACTTATGCAAGTAGCTTGTAAAGTCCATCAAACAACGGAAAGTCTTTCTCTCAGCCACTGCTGACAAACCTGCTCAGCAGTGCTGGTGTAGAGCAAATCAAAAATAAAAGCTTCTTCACAAACAGCTTTTCTTTTCACATTCAAAGAACTTTTTATATCCAACGTGTGCACAGCCTGAGCCGTGCTCTGCTTTGATATCAGCTGGCTAACAAGCTTCAATCAACAGCTTTTCTCCTTCTCTGTACAAGTATTTCACTTTCCCCAAAACCTTCTTTCTTTCCACACAAACTTTCTGGTATGCCAGTTACTAGAACGTTTCCTTCTTATGGTTGATCCCACTTTCAGGATTTCTCTGTGCTAGCAACTTTGCATAAAGAACAGTCCATGAAAGTATCGTCTTCCTCTGTAATTATATCTTGTTCTTCTATTTGCATAGGTTCTATATCGGGGTCTGGATCAGAGGGCTTTACTAACTGACCTCCATTAGGACAGGAACTGTTTCTAAGCACTTTGTATTGCTCTAGGTTAGACAAACGTCCAAAGTTCATACCTGAGTTAAAGCCGGCATTAGGCTGTCCTCTTAGATACTCTGGCCAGTATGCATTTGAGCTTTTATGACCTGTCCTCCAGTCTATATTCCTGGACCTCAGGGCATCTGCTCCATACCTCTTCCAAAAGGTATTCGTGTTCCTTCTCCCTTCAGCTGCTTCGGTCCTCTTACCGGCTGCTGCTTTAGGGTTCCTAGCTGAAGTTCTTCAAATCTCTGGATTTCTCCAATCCCTTGAAGCTGGCTTCTCCCAGGAATCTCTCCAAGAACATGAATCTCTCTGAGCTCCTCTCCCCTTCTCCTTCTTCTTCCCCTTCTCGCTCCTCCTTTCTGAATATTCTGTTCTAGTTTTAAAGTTACCAGTTTCCAACTCCTCCCTTTCACTCCTCAGGTGTTGGTGGTCAAACTCCCTCCTGGCAGCTGAGTAATTAGGAGTGACGTAAGGGTTTCTCAATCTGGGTCTTATACTCCTTCACCTCATCTCCACTAGGGGCTTTCTGCAGGCCATTGCAGCCTGGAATAACCTGTCTTTTGGGAAAACATGCAGTTTTATTCCTGTGACATGACAAAACAGGTCCCTTGATTAGGGTAAATTCCCTTCCTTTGTCACTATTCTCTGGGCTCTGATAAGCTTCCTTATCACAATATACGCAACATTTGATCTGCCGTATCTACTCCACCTTTACTAGAATTATAGTCCAAGATCATGCGTGGTTTTTTTGTCTGGACGTGTGTTATCTACTGCTTTTTGATCATGCAAACTGCTCAGAAGAACAACCACTTTTCCTTTCTTTGGGCAATAGGAAACCAGAGTGGCGTCATCGCGAAAGGCAAACAGTGAAGTGAATACCTCTCGGCCCTTTGCTGTTACAAATTCTGGAGATAATTCTTTTCTGTTCTTTCGAATTGTCCCCAAAAGTGTCATTTGTTTTTCTAGCAATTTCCGTGACAGGGATAAACTGCAGAAGAAATTGTCAACAGTAACATTTCTGCCAGATCGCGTCAATCCTTCAGTGAGTTGCAGCACAACCCTTTCACCCTGATTCTGTTCCCTGTTTTGTCCGAGTTCCCTTCCTGTATATACTTGAAGACGCAGAACATATGACGTTGCACTGTCACACAACATCCATAGCTTTATGCCATATTTTCCAGGTTTGCTGGGAATATATTGTCTGAACGGAACACGGCCACGAAATGTAAGCAGTTGCTCATCCACGGTAACATTTTCATCAGGAACAAAGGCGTCACTTAGAGTTGTTTCCCAGGTATCAAAAACGTGTTTGATTGGAGCAAGCTTATCCACGCCTCGTTGTTCACGTCTGTTGGTTGCATCATCAAATCTGAGAGCACAAGAAATTTGCTGAAAACGGTTACAGGTCATATTTTTGCCGAAAACAGAACGACCATCTTCAAGGTTCCACAACTGAACTATGGATTCATTTCGTGACTTGTACACGCCTGAGAGGATCAGAAGTCCAAGAAAACGTTTAAATTCTCTGTCTGTCAAATCTTTCCAGGTGTCATCATAAATGTGTCTTCCTCGTTTGCTCGTCCACATCATGATTTCATTCAATAAGTTCTTCCTCATGAACAAGTGGAATGCTGCGAGAGGGCCATCAACATTTCGTACAGCATATCTTGTAGGACCTTGTTGTACGGGCATGACATTAGCTCTGGCGTATCTTCCAGCAGCTTGCTTCATAGGTTCCTGTTCCATTATGTGGCATCCTTAGATACATAGGCTTCAATGTCAACATTTGTGCTTATAGTTGATGCCTCTTAGCTCCTCTACGACCACAACTAAGATTCCTCACAGATGATACTGACACCGAGGACTCCTGCCTTCTTCCCTGTCCAGCACAGCCTTGACCTTTGCCTCAACCTGTAACTTGACTCTTTGCTGCAGGCGTTGTTACCGGCTCAACATCAGTCTCACATTCACTTGGCGACCAACTGCTGTCGCCATCTGAATCATGACTGTCATCATCAGATTTATTGCCCGAACTTGGCTGATATGCTTCTTCGCTTGCTGAATACGCTGCATTATCAGATGACTCAGAGCCGTCACTGTCAGCATCTTGTTGCAATATTTCTCTTACTTGGGCAGCTGAATACTTTTGTTTTGACATCATAAACAATAACCTAAAATAAATAAACAAAGATAAAGTTGAATAAAACGCAAAGCAGTTTTACTATAGGTGTACAATAATCGTGATGAACGAGCTGAAAGCCTTTAGAATTCATCGTAAATAATGAGAGAATGTATGATATCAATTACAGAAAATGTGTAATTTTCATAAAATAAGAGTACAAAAAATAAATGATACATAATTAATGATAAATACCTTTGTCAGATCAAAAAATTCACAAAACTGCAAATTGTATCACGATCCAAACCGGACGTAAGCAACTGGGGTGAAAAATGACCCCACTGGTACTCTGTGCTGCAATTCATCACTAGCGTCACCTAGCGGATGAAAATTATTCCTTGCATGGCGCAATATAAAGAGAATATTGACATGTGAAAAGTCATAAAAAGATTGCATTCTTGAACAACTAGTTTCCGAGATACACGTTGTGAAACTTGCAATGGGGTCACTTTTGACCCCATCGGTACTTCCAGGGTTAAGAGCCACTTAAATGTAGTAAGTATAAAGCTACTTAGCTGAAGAACAAAAAACAATCCCAACATGAATCCATGTTTCAGGCTGTCAGCCTTGCATCAGGAGAATTCTTCACATACCACATGTCTCATTTCTTCTCATAGATGCTGTAGCAACTAGGAAATGGCATCGTCATTTAAATCCACATTCTGTCAACAGATGCTATCATGTTTGACTGGAGAGCCCTTTTTGAGAACAGAGCAGCTTGGAGTCGGTGGAGCAGCTGGGAATTGGCCTATGAACAGTTTTGCGGTGACAACCATTCGTTTGGCCTTTTTTGCACTTCCAGACCCTAGTCCAGGTATTCTTGGACAGTGTCATGGCAATGGCATATGTCAGTTGGCAAAGGGGAACAAATTGTGCCAGAGTGGCTCTGGAGATGGCCTTCCTGTTCTGGGCAGAAAGAACTTCCTAGCTCTGTTCATGCAACACATCACCAAAATAGACAACAAGGGGGAGGAGTGGCCTAGTGGTTGGGGCAAGTTACCTCAGGCTGGAAGGTCAGGGGTTCAAATCCCACTAGAGCACAGCAACCTTGGGCCCGAAGGACTGGGGTTTCTAGTCCCACAGGTACTCCTTGTGGTCTTGGGCAAGCCACTTAACTTAACCCTCCATTGCCCATGTTCCCTGTAAGTATTAGCATTTGTGTCTCATATCCCCTCGTGTTAAATGTACTCCCCCAATTGTGTTGTGACCACTTTAATTGAAGGATAAGGTGGTATACAAAACTTGTCTAAATAAATAAACATGGATGCGGACTTCCTCAATTGCCACTTTCTGAATCCCAGTGATTGGTGCCATTAGCGTCAGGCTAGACCTCATAGAGCAGACTTGCCATCTTTGCTTGCCCCCTTCAGGATTGCTTGGACAAAGGTTTGTCTCTTAAGTTCCTAACGGTTCAGGTGGCAGCCTTATCCTGTTTCAGGGGACCAGTGGCAGGATTGTCCATTGTCCTGCACCCACTTTTCCTGCTTTCAGGGTGTGTGACTCCTGTATCATCCCCATGAGTTCAGTTGTACCCTTTTGGGATCTCTGCCAGATACTCTGGGCCTTGATGTCGGAGCCCTTGAAGCAGTCTATGCTTAAAGATCTGACCCTTAAGCCTGTCATCACAATTTGTTCGGTGAGACATATCTCCAAACTGTAACCCTTATGTAGGAATCCTTATCATCCTCTTCCTTCTTTCCTTCCCAAGGTGGTATTTTCTTTCCTTGTGAATCAAGTAGTATGTCTGCCCTCCTTTTTTAAGGAGCAGTGCTAAGGACAAGGACCTTTGCCTGGCAGATATTCGGAGAGTGCTTCTCCAGCACTTGAAGGCTACTTATTCCTTTCACAAGGCATACCAGCTATTTGTGCTGTTCACTGGTCTATGTAAAGGTGAAATTGACAGCTTTGAGGAGGGATTGTGTATATATTCTACTCAAGCACAAGCATCCTTGTGGACGAAGCATGGGCATCACCTTCCACTTTTGTCAAGTACTACTTCTTGGATGTCCATGCTTGGATAGATACAACCTTTGGCTCAAAGTTCTTAAGTTGCTGTGTTTTCTTCCTGCCCAGTGGAGTCGTAGCTTTGGTACATCCCACTTGTCTGCACTGGTATAGCAGGACAATATGGAAGATGACATTTTACTTAACAGATAATGTCCTTTCCTTGAGTCCTGCTAGACCAGTTCAGGACTTGCCCCTGGAAACTGTTCTGGTCTGCTGTACTCTGGTTAACCCTGGTAAATCTTCTGTTGAGGTTGATGTTATACATATTAATGCTTCCTGTTCTGTGGATCATTGTTATCCTCACTGAAGTTGTATGAAGTCAGCTATTCCTGACCATATGCTTGGGTATGAATACTGGTTTATGCCCCTAGAGGCATAGGCTGTTAATGGCATGATCATGTCATAAGAAGCCTCTGAAAACTTTCTCTGTCTCCACATTTGCTGGTAGGGGAACACAGCCCACTTGTCTGGACTGCTCTAGTAGGAATCAAGGAAAGGACATTATTTGGTAAGTAAAATGTCACCTTTGTTCTTGTATATATTTCCTCATTATATTTCCATACATGGTAACAAGTCAGTAGATTAGCTACACCTATAAATGCATGTGGTGATGAGAGCTATACTATCAGTTGCTTAACTACTAGCAGGATCTCCCAAGATGAACAGATCTTTGCTGAGACTCCAGACTAAGGCAAACCACCCATCTGGCCAGTATTAATATGGGACAGTGTTGCCATTGTCACAAAAATGTGATTCTCTGCCATCAACAGAACGGGCCTCTCCCTGGAACACCGGATCACAGCGCTTTGCATGAGGACGATGGCCATGTCGCTAGCCAACCTCTGCACTGTGCTGGTAACAGAGATATGTAAGGCTGCCACATGGTCTTCAATTCATATGTTCACAGCTCACTACTGCCTGGAGAGCAAGTCCTGCAGGGTCAGTGCCTTCGGCCAGGCAGTACTCCATAATATTCTCGGGGTATAAGCAACACCTGCCCTCCAACCCTTTTGTATTCAGGATACCGGAGTGATAGTGTCGTTGGACGCTAGGGCCTTGCAGTCTCTCAGTGGGGACTCACCTTCTGCAACTCATGGCTAACAGACTTGGTTGCCATTGGTGCTGTCGTGGTTCAGTCCTCGGCAGCCTGGGAGCTAGGGAGTCCCATATGTAAGGACTGACTTCCTGCTTGTTCCTGGAGAAGGCATAGTTACTCACCTGTAACAGGTGTTCTCCATGGACAGCAGGAATCAGTCCTCGCAACTCTCCCTCCTCCCCTGGGAGTTGCCTCCCTACCTTGTTTTATTTTTGCTGCCATCCGAGCTATGCCATCTGACTATCTCCAGGAACAAGCAGGAATGAGTCTTCACATATGGGTACGTCGGTACCGACAGAGCCTGCATGGGAATGCTCCCCAGCATCCAATCATAAAGCTTTTGGGCGCATCCCTCGCGCCTGCGCGGTGACTTTCCGCCTTTCCCACTGCCTCTCCTCAGTTTTCGTTTTTCCGCGGAGCCAACAGGACGTCCTCCTGTCACCACAGAAACTTTTTACTTTAAAATCCTTATTTTCTTGTTATCTCCAGGAACAAGCAGGAATAAGTCCTCACATATGGGTACGTCGGTACCGACGGAGCCTGCGCGGGAAAGCTCCCCAGCCTTTCAGATGAAAGGCTTTTGGGGCCTCCCACTGCACATGCGCGCTGCCTTCCCGCCTTCCTGACCAGCTCTCCTCAGTTTCTCTTTTTCCGCGGAGCCAGCAGGTCGTGTTCCTGTCACCGCTGAAGAAATTGTGAAATTTGTTTGTTTCTTTAGACCGCGTACCTGCCTTCCCCATACTGAAACCGGTACCGCCGGTCTCTCTTTCTTTCTTTATAAAAAAAAAAAAAAAAGACTTTTTTATTTTCTTCAGCACAGCTTGGTAACTTTTGTTAGGCCTTAAGGCCTACACAAATTCTCCTCATGGAGAAGCCAGTCCCTGGTTTTAAAAAGTGTACCAAGTGCAGTGCTGTCATTTCATGAATGGTGTCTTAAATGTTTGGGACCTGACCACTCCATACCGGACTGCCCATCCTGCACCCAGATGTCTAAACGTGGTTTGCAGAACCGGGCCAACAAGCTCCATGTGCTGTTTCCTTCAGAAGCATCACAGTCATCCAGGTCTTCCTCTCCGGATGGATCTCAGGTAACCAAAACTTCTGTGGGCAAATCCTCTAAAAGCAAATCTCTTTCTAAAGATCGAGAGGCTCTCAATCTTGAGTTCGAGGATTCTGCCCAGGCCAAAAAACCCCGGCGGGAGGCTCCGGCCTCCAAAGCACTCATGGGGTCACAGGTTGACATCGATGGCACGGCCTCGACTGATCACCTGTTGGACTGCTCTGGGGTACCGGCCCATACCGGTACCGACATCCAGGCAGCAGTGGCGTCTATGGGCAATACTGTCCAGACCATGCAGCAGGCCGTTCTGGCATTCATTAAGGCTGCGACGCCCTCGGTACCGATTCCATCGGTACCGACCCCGGTTCCGGTATCCACACCGGAACCGAGACCATCGACTTCCAAGAGTCGATCGGTTCCGCATGCCGGATTCCGGCTTTCGCCCGGTACCGATCCCATGCCCGATGCGCCCGATGTCGATACCGATCGGTATGCGTATCGTGCATTGAAAGCACAGAGAGAATACTCAGATTCTTCTGATGAATTCAATTCCTCTGATGACTCTGCTGAGCTTGCTCTTCCTGAGGAGCCCTCTTCTCCACAGAGGAGGATGTCTCCTCCAGAGTATTTATCCTTTCAGGATTTCATTGTTGATGTAGCTAAAGCACTTTCTATTGCTACATCTTCTGAAAAAGAACCCAGATCAAAAAAATTGGATATTTTAGGATACTCTAAAGCTCCTAAAGAGGCAGTCACTCTGCCTATCCATGAAATCCTTCAAGAACACTTGATGGATTTGTGGGAGACTCCTTTAACACTGTCTCCCCATTCCCGTAGGTTGGACACCATGTATCGGGTCCCTCCTTCTCCTGGGTTCCAGAAAACTCAGCTGCCTCACCACTCTATTGTGGTGAATTCTGCCATGAAGAAAATAAAGAGTCCTAAAAGGCATTCTTCCACCCCTCCAGGGCGAGAATGTAAGACCCTGGACTCTTTTGGTAGAAAGATGTTCCAGGCTAGTATGCTTATAGCCAGGATCAATTCTTATAGCCTTTATATGGGCATGTTTCTTGGACAACTTGCCCTAAAGATACTGATTTTTGCCCCCTTTATCCCTGATGATCAAAGGGCGGACTTCTTTTCTATGGTGACACAACTTTCAGAGGTCTCCAAGTTCTCCAACAGGGCAGCCTTTGATTCCTTTGAGGTTGCAGGCAGAGCTTCGGGAATTGCTATTGCAGCCCGACGTCTCGCTTGGCTCCAGGCTTCTGACCTAGAACCCTGGGTTGTAGATGGCCTCAGGAATCTGCCCTGTACAGGTGAGAACTTATTTGGTGAAGACTGGCAAATTAAAGCTGCTCAAATGGATACAGAAAATGCCACTCTAGATAGACTTTCTAAGTCTACTTCTACCCCTGCCAAAAAGAAGTCTTTTAAAAGGCCTTACTATAAGAAGGCCAGATTTTCCACAAATACTAGCCAGCAATCTGCTCAGCCTCACTTTGCTGCTAAGCGTCAGCAGTCTAAGCAAGTAAAGTCAAAGCCTGCAGTGTCTGCTACACCCCAACAGGCTCAACCCCCTCAGGGGTTTTGACTTGCCCCTAGAGAACCTGCCGTTTCTGGCTCTAGAACAACCAGAGCCCCTCACCATTCCTGGAAGGCTAGCTCATTTTGCTCCCAGATGGGAACAAATCACATCAGAGCAATGGACCCTCTCTATTATCAGTGAGGGCTACAAACTTCATTTCTCCAGCCTTCCTCCCCATACCATGGTGAGGCAATTCAGTTCTCCCCCATCTCTTCTGACCCTGTTGGGTCAGGAAGTCTCTTCTCTCCTTGCCCAAGGGGCAATAGAGGAGGTTCCTCCTCCACAACAGGGGTTAGGTTTCTACTCCCCTTATTTTCTCATAACAAAGAAGACAGGGGGCTTCAGACCTATCCTAGATCTGAGAGAATTGAACAGGTTTCTATTCAAGGAGAAATTCAAAATGCTCTCTCTGGGCATTCTCCTTCCATACCTTCAGAGTCAGGATTGGCTTTGTTCTCTAGATCTCAAGGATGCGTACACTCATATACTCATCCATCCATCCCACAGAAAATATCTTCGCTTTCTGTTCCAGGGAAAACATTTCCAGTACAGAGTACTACCCTTCGGTCTGGCCTCTGCTCCAAGAGTCTTCACAAAATGCATGGCAGTCATAGCCGCATTTCTCAGAGGCATGGGAATCTTTGTCTTCCCATATCTGGACGACTGGCTCATCCGAGCTCCATCTCAGTCAGAAGCCCAGATTTCTCTGGACCGCACAAGGCGTATTCTTCAATATCTGGGACTGGTGATAAACGTTCCAAGTCCCAACTCATCCCTACTCAGTCCCTGGAATTCATAGGGGCCCAATTGGACTCCACCACTGCAAGGGCCTACCTCCCTCTGGTCCGAGGCCAAAGGCTAATAAGCTTGGCCTCCCAGGCTCAGTCCAGAAGTCACTTGTCAGCCAGAGAAATGCTGCAACTTCTGGGCCACATGGCCTCCACGGTCCATGTGGTGCCCTACGCTCGTCTTCATATGAGGGCAGCTCAATGGCTTTTGGCCACCCAGTGGTCTCAAGCATCAGGACTGCTCTCAGACCAAATACTCACCTCAAAACGACTGTTTTGGTCTCTCCAGTGGTGGACATCCTCCAAAAATCTGTTGTTGGGGATTCCCTTCCAACCTTCGTTGCCCCAAGCAACCCTCACAACAGATGCCTCCCAAACAGGGTGGGGAGCTCATCTCCAACACCTCTCCACTCAGGGCACCTGGTCTCCTCAGGAGACCACCCTTCACATCAACCTTCTGGAACTGCGAGCAATCTTCCTTGCCCTCACAGTCTTCCACACCCTCCTTGTCAACCTGACTGTCCTAGTCCAGACAGACAATCAGGTAGCCATGTTCTATGTCAACAAACAAGGAGGGACGGGCTCTCTGTCGCTTTGCAACGAAGCTCTCAGATTATGGGCCTTCGCCAGAGAGCATCAAATTCATCT
Organism: Ichthyophis bannanicus; assembly: GCA_033557465.1. Taxonomy (NCBI): domain Eukaryota; kingdom Metazoa; phylum Chordata; class Amphibia; order Gymnophiona; family Ichthyophiidae; genus Ichthyophis; species Ichthyophis bannanicus. The sequence goes on from CM066032.1 coordinate 1,325,603,141, forward strand.
TCTGGCAGTATATCTTCCAGGAGTTCAAAACTCTCGGGCAGACAGACTCAGTCGAGTTCTGCTCCCACACGAATGGTCCCTGCATATGGACCAGATACGCAGAATCTTTCAGGAATGGGGGACCCCGGACATAGACCTCTTTGCAAGTCCGTGGAATGCCAAACTTCCCCGGTTCTGGTCCAGGACTCCGTGTCAGGGAGCTCAGGCCAACGATGCCTTTCTCCTACATTGGGGTCAGGAATTCCTGTACGCTTTTCCACCCATTCCTTTGATTCCCAAGACTCTGTTCAAATTACAGAGGGATCACGGATCCATGATCCTCATAGCTCCACGCTGGCCACGCCAAGTGTGGTTCCCTCTACTTCTGCATCTCTCCCAGGGACCCTCCCTGGACCTGGGAGCTGCGCCAGACCTTCTGTCTCAGGAGCAGGGGACTTTGTGGCATCCAAACCCCAAGTCCCTACATCACCGAGCTTGGTTACTGAAGGCTTAAGCCTTCATGAGCTTAATCTTTCCCAACCAGTGAAAGATATCCTTCATGCCTCTAGGAAACCCTCCACTAGGCATTCCTATGCTTTCAAATGGAAACGTTTTTCCATTTGGTGTGCGCAACAGGGTCTTGACCCTCTAGCACTTCCTTTGAATTCTCTACTGGACTATCTCCTGCATCTTTCCAATGCAGGCCTCAAGACGAATTCAGTACGAGTCCATTTAAGTGCTATTGCAGCATCCTTAAAACCTATAAATGGACAACCTGTCTCCTCTCATCCTCTTATTGCAAGATTAATGAGAGGCCTGACCCTCACTAAGCCTCCCATCCGACCACCTCCGGTAGCATGGGACTTGAATTTAGTTCTGGGTCAACTTATGAAGCCACCTTTTGAACCGTTGGTATCTACCTCCCTGAAATTTCTTTCCTGGAAGGTTCTTTTCCTTATTGCAGTCACTTCGGCTCGCCGCATCAGTGAACTGCAGGCTTTGGTGGCTACTCCACCTTATACCATACCAGATTTCATCATGATAAGGTGGTCCTTAGGACGAATCCCCACTTTATGCCTAAAGTGGTCTCGCCTTTTCATCTTAATCAAGAGGTATATCTACCTGTTTTTTTCCCGGCTCCTCATGCATCCAGTGCAGAGAGGAACCTTCATACTCTTGACTGTAAAAGAGCTCTCGCCTTTTACCTCAACAGGACTCAGCCACATCGAAAGTCTTCCCAACTTTTCGTGGCTTTTGATCCTTCTCATTTGGGACTTCCAGTCACCAAACGTACACTTTCCAATTGGATTGCTCAGTGTATTTCTTTTGCTTACCAGAGTAAGAACATTTCTCTGGAAGGCCATGTCACAGCTCACAATGTGAGAGCCATGGCTACTTCTATGGCTCATCTTCACTCTGTGTCCATAGATCAGATCTGTCGAGCAGCCACTTGGGCCTCGGTTCATACCTTCACAGCCCATTACTGCTTGGACAAGGACTCCCGCCGGGATGCCTTGTTTGGTCAGGCTGTCCTCAAACACCTGTTCCATACTTAAACAACTCCTGCCCACCTTCCCTGGATGGATGCCTGAGATCCATACGAAGATGGTTTACCCTTGGAGGGGGATCTCCCAGGCATCTTAGCTAGGGAGTCCCCATATGTGAGGACTTATTCCTGCTTGTTCCTGGAGATAGCACAGTTACTTACCTGTAACAGGTGATCTCTGGGAACAGCAGGAATTAGTCCTCACAACCCACCCTCCTCCCCTAGGAGTTGTATCTTCTATCTATCTTCCTTTCCTCTCTCTATTGTCTCAGCTATAAACTCGAACTGAGGAGAGCTGGTCAGGAAGGCGGGAAGGCAGCACGCATGTGCAGTGGGAGGCTCCAAAAGCCTTTCATCTGAAAGGCTGGGGGGCTTTCCCGCGCAGGCTCCGTCGGTACCGACGTACCCATATGTGAGGACTAATTCCTGCTGTTCCCAGAGATCACCTGTTACAGGTAAGTAACTGTGCTTTCTTGTGGTCGCGGCTGTCTTTCCCGCCGATACCGGTACCGCCGGTGCTTTATTCTTTTCCTTTTCAAACTTAGAGAAATATTTCTCCTCAGTTTTTTGTTTTAACTTTTTTGGGCCTACCAGGCCTTTCCAAAATGGAGCCTTCTTCCCCTAAGAAGTGCCTTCACTGTGGAAACTCAGTTTTCTTTTTAGACTCCAATGTTTGGTGTCTAACCTGTCTGGGTCCTGACCTTTTTTCCCCTGATACTTCAGTCTATATGGTTGGGAGAAGACCTTCCCTTTTTCGAGTTTCCCTCGATACCGTTTTTCCTCCTAAGGTGAGGACACCGGTTTTTTCTTCTCTCCAGGATCAGGTAACCCACAAACAGTCTCTTAAGGCTAGCCAATTCTTGAAGGGTAAGTCTCATGCACAGCATGATGACGGCTCCGGCCTTGCCCTCAAGATCCCATTGGCAATAAAACCCCGGCGGGAGTCTTCGGGCTCCAAAGCATTCACGGGGTTTCAGGTTGTTCCTGGGGCTCACCCCTCACAGAACATACCTGAGCCGTGCCAGGGGGTGGTATCCACTTCGAGCGGTAACGGTAACCCGGCACCGGCATCGGTGTCGAGTGCTGCACTCTTCACCAGGGATCGTCATCTGGTGTCCTCGGTACCTTCGGGGCCGATCGATACGACCCAGATTGGCTTTCCTGTATCCCAGCCATGCTCGGGGTTGGTACCGGCTTCGAGCGGTACCGATACCCCGGTATCGGCATCGATATCGAGTGTTCCACTCTTTACCTGGGATCGTCATCTGAAATCCTCGGTACCTTCGGGGCCGATCGATATGACCCAGATTGACTTTCCTATATCTTCACCGTGCTCGGGGTTGGTACCGACTTCGAGCAGTACCGATACCCCGACATCGGTGCCGGTGTCGAGTATTCCTCTCTTTGCTGGGCATTGTCTTCGAACATCCTCGGTACCTTCGGTGCCGTTCGATGAGATTCCAATTGACTTTCATGTATCGGCATCGCTGATACCACCACCAATGTCGGTACCTTCTAGACATGCATCGATAGACTCGCTCGCTTCGATGCCGAGTCTAGAATCGATATCCAGTCTAGATGACTTGGTACCGACGCGTTTCGCAACCGATCCATATCGTTTCCGCCTACGCAGTACCGAGGATATTCACCAAGGCTCTCTGGTTACCTCGGTACCGCTTCAGTAGCCCTCGATTACTGCTTCGATGACATTATCTCCGATACCGGTACCGGTGTTGGGGTCGATTCCTGCAGTTCCATCGGTGCCATCGATCCTTTCTATGCCTAGTTTGGAATCGATACCAGGCACTGATGATGCAGTACTAACTGCCTCAAATCAGAACTGTCAGTATCACAGTTCATCGAGCAGGATTCTTTTTCTGCACCAGTCCAGTATATCTTCTGGTGCTCAAGCTGCTCCTTCAACCTCAGCTTGCCCAGGATTAGTTCCTATTGGAAATCTTTCTTTTCAGAAGTTTCTCCTTGACATGGCAGCTTTTCTTGCCATTCCTATTCCTGGTTTTTCTCTTGACCAAGATCCTGCAGAAAAGGAAAACATAATGCTTCCTTTACGTCATTCTTTACAGGATCTTCTTCTGAGCATATGGGAATCACCCTTAAAGGTTCCTTTGCCTTCTACAGCCATTGACGTTCTGTATCAGGTACCTCCCTCTCCAGGGTTCCAGAAAAACCATCTTCCACATCATTCCATTGTAGTGGAATCAGCAATGAGGAAGGTAAGAAGCAAGAAGAAGCATTCTTCTTATCCGCCAGGTCGTGCATCTAAAGCACTTGATGCCTTTGGACGTCAAACCTTCCAAACTTCTATGCTGGCTTCAAGAATTATTTCATATATTTTTTATATGAGTCTGACACTTCAGGAGGTCACAGAGAAATTATCTCTTTTGTCTCCTTTTTTGTCAGAACCTAAGGCCTCTGACTATTCCTTGCTTCTCAATCATAGCAGGAATATCTCTTGGTTCCTTTCTGGTGCTTCTCTAGACTCTTTTGAGTCTGTTAGCAAATCCTCTGCTATTGCCATTGGAGCATGTCGTACAGCCTGGCTGCAGGCTTCAGACTTGAGCAGATGGGCACAACATACACTGGGTAATTCTCCTTGTACTGGAGAAAATCTCTTCAATAAAGAGGCTTTACGTCAGGTTGCTCATTGCTCCACTGACTTTCCTAGTTCTGGAAACCGTCCTAAGCCTTCTTTTTCCCCAGGGCGTAGGAAATGTCCTACCAAACCTTCTTTCCCTAGGAAAAGAACATTTCATCCTTCTTCTGCCCATCCTCCAGATGTACCCAAACAAGGGACATCTCATCCTCGTCTGAAGTCTCCAGACTCTAACCAGGCTAATCATAGCCAGCAACCATAGGTTTCTGTATGTTGCAATCTACAGTTAACTTCTTCTTACCAGAAGTTATTCTTCAAACCCTACACTGGTTTTTCTTTTCAGTATGCTAAGCTGTTAGGATATTTTTGTCCATGGGTTACAGAATTCTCCCTTTCTTTTTATTATAAAGGGAGATTACAATTATCCCAGGATAGTTTCTGTCCCCATAGGTACATTTTTTCCTTCAGCTGACTTACCATATGGTACGTCACCTTCCAAGCCCCTCTCTCCCAGGGTTTCCCCTGCTCGAGTTGGTACCATACTGAAACACTTCTCTTTCTTTCCAGTGTAGACTTTTTGCTATCCTTCAATGCATGCTCTGAACAACTCATCAGACAGGGACGGGAATATCTCCGCTCCCTCTGTCTGTTTTTCTCCCTGTTTTTATACAGGGGGATCCCCTCTGCTCTTTTGTTCAGTTGCTGTACAAGCAGAAGTTCCAGTGCTTACTTTAATGTTTCTTGCAAGTTCCTTTCAACTATCTTGCATGATACTACTCACTGCAGGTTATCTTCTTCTTGCCATATCCTTACCTAGGATATGGCACCACATCTGACTGCTGTCAGTTTCTCCCATAATTCTCCTGCACAATGCTCTCTGCAATCTTCAGAAAAGCTTTCTACTATGGGCCCTTGCTGTAGAGCATTGAACTTTGTCTCTGAGGGTTTTCCATATAATAGGAAAAGCTTATATAGTCATTCCATGGCTATATCGGTTCTTTATACCCTCTTGTCTCCTATTGTGATACAGAAGACAAGCTTTTTCTGCGTGAATGTCCAAGGAGTTCCCAATCTGGCAGGAATCTACCCCTTTTTTCCTTACAGCTTGGCATTATCTTTTCTACTCCACTTGGACAACGCATACTCTTTTATTGTACATGATACCCCTGAGTCCCTTGGCTGGGTCATCCAGGTGTCTTAGTCTATGCGTTTTCTTGTCCTTTAGAGATGTCAGAGTCCTCAGGTACTCCTGACATGCTCTTACCAGACTGCTATTATCCTCTGTTTTTCACGCAACCATACTGGTTATCCACTGAAATATATTCCTGCACCACGGAAATAGATTCTCTATATATCTTCAGGTGGTTTTCACCCCCTTATTATTAGATGAATCTTTTCCCATCACATTCCCCATGTGAATGTTTTTGTGGAGCTCAGTTGCAGACATGTATCCTCAGACTTATATTCATGTCTGTATATGTCCTATACATACATATTTTTGTAATCTGTATGGGCATGGGCATAAGCCATGCCCATCTATATCTATATATATATCTATATATCTATATATCTATATAATATATATATATATATATATATATATCACACATATCTGGACATATATGCACATATATAGACATGTATGTATCTCCATATCTATATGTGCCCTTTGGGAGATGTCCATAAGACACTAGGTATTACCTACTATCTCCCTAACTGTCTGTGCTATAAAGCTTTTACCTTCTTAAGGGGTCCAGACAGTCAACTTGCCTATTCTCATACGGCTCAGTAAGTGGGAGCGGTTATACACACAATTACTGCTGTGACGTCAACAGCTTCTATTTTTGTTATAGATCTCCCTATCCATGAAGTATTAAACTTCATTGTCTTCCTATCTCTTACCAGCTAGGAATGACCGTGTACATCTTCAGTATTTCTGAGTACACTTCTGTTCTCCTGGGGAATAGGGGCTTTTTCCATACCCCCTCTTCCCTTCCGGACTGGGCTACTTTTCCAGATCGGTCAGTCTTCTTCTTTTAGTCCTCAATGTTAATAACTCTGTACCTAAAAGAGTTTTCAGCTTTTTCCCATAAAGCTTTCCACTGAAGACCTGCCGTTCTTCTCCTGCCCCAGTTGACACCTGGGTCACCTGCCCATTCCAGATTTGGAACTTCATCCTCACTGCTTTGAAGTTACCTTGAAGATTCCGTTACTGCATCTACAGTACACTCCATCACAGTTCTACTTCCTACAATCCAGTAGGTAAGCTCTATATTGTGCTAGTTCATTAAATATTTTAATGATACTTGACATACATTCTAAAGACTCCTCTCCCCTGTAGTCTTTAGATTTGCTGTTCCTTGCAGCTCTTCTCTATTCAACTCCTACCCCCCATCCCTCAGGGAATGCCGGGGATCCAGGTTTGGAAAATGCCGTCCTGTCCAGGAATACGCATTTTATGGGATCTCCCCTGGCACCCACAGCTGGGGAGTCCCCATATGTGAAGACTCATTCCTGCTTGTTCCTGGAGATAGCATAGTTACTTACCTGTAACAGGTGATCTCTGGGAACAGCAGGAATTAGTCTTCACAACCCACCCACCTCCCCTAGGAGTTGTATCTATCTATCTCCTTTCCTCTTTCTCTCCTTCTGTCTCAGCTATGAAACTCAACTGAGGAGAGGCAGTGGGAAAGGCGGGAAGTCACCGCGCAGGCGCGAGGGATGCTCCCAAAATCTTTCTGATTGGATGCTGGGGAGCATTCCCGTGCAGGCTCCGTCGGTACCGACGTACCCATATGTGAAGACTAATTCCTGCTGTTCCCAGAGATCACCTGTTACAGGTAAGTAACTGTGCTGAGCAAGATGGCACCCTTGGGCGAGAAGGGGACCATGCATGTGTGGTAGCATGTCCCATAGGCTTTCTTTGAAAGCAGGGGAAATGCTCTGCACGGGCTCCGTCGGCGCTGAGGTCAGCCATATGTGAGGACGGATTCCTGCTGTCCCTTGAGAACATCTGTTACAGATGAGTAACTACGCAATCTCCACTGTTACTTTGGTACTCTTATGATGGGTTCAACCTTTGATGGGATCATTAGCATGACGTTGAACATGTGATGATCCGACCAGGTAACTGGTGCTTAAGTTGAGGTGAGTGAATGGGAGTTTTGGTTAAGTAGTGCATTAGGGATATACTGTGATGAGGAAGGCACTGGTGAGCCTGCAGAGTTAGAAAAAATCAGTGATTGTACCTTTAAAAACATTCCAGCAGTGCATAGGCTTCAGAGCAAGCTTAGAGTTTCTGAGGCTAGGCTGACACACCCAAGCTCTGCTGACGGAATAGCAGGCTTGGAGCATGATTATGAACACCTGTTAAGGCAGAGAGAAATGCTGCCCAGGAAGCACCTTTATAAACCCTGCTTAGGGAAAAGCAGAGGGGAGAAGAGCTGCTCAGGAGGAAAAAGTTGCTCAGAAGGGAAGAGCAGAGCAAGCAAACACTCAAGGAGAGAGTCCAGGAAGACAGAGTCAGAGACAGACTCAGAGCAGGACTGGAAATTGAGCTGGAAGTTCCCAGAAAGAAAGTTCCAAGCAGAGGAAAGAAGAAGGACCTGGAAAGAGTCTGGCACAAGGGAAACCAGGCAAGAGCTGCTCAGATGGAGAGAGCAGGGCAGGTTCCAAACTTCTGTTCCTGACCAAGAGGTTCACAACACTCAGAGGTGGGTGCCTAGGTTTCAAACCAGGAGGCAGAAGAACCCAGCCTCCAACAGAGAGCCGTGGTTAAACCTCAGAGAGGAACTGGGGCAAGAGAACCAGAGAAAGATATCCAGTAATACAGTTCTCCATATTCCTTACCGAGTAGAGAAGTCCTGGAGGGAGTTACAGGAATTCTCAGCAAGAATTCCACCAGAGGCAGGTCACGAGGGCTCAGTGCAGGATATTATAATTCCAGAGCAGGAGGAAATGCAAGTGGAGTATAATGAACCGGACCCCTTGATTACTGAACTGCCAATGGACTGTTCTTTGTGTCGTGCAGAGGCTACTGAATCCTTGGTTAAGGAGTAGCAGCCCGAGTAAATGCTTTTGGGAAAAAGCACTACCAAGAAACCTTGCTAAGGTAGGAACCAGGTTAAGTAGGACAAGCTTGCACAGCACTGTATATTATCTCACTAAGGAAGCAGAAAGACATTCTTTACTTTGCTGAACCTAAGAAGCTGTACTTTTGATTTGCCTGTTTTGATTGATGAAACGTCTGCATCTATTTAATGCCTTTGAGAAGTTACTCAGCTTAAGGATGTAAATATTTTCTGTACTTTTTATCCTGGAGGAAATATCCAGATACTTTGCGTTTGAACCTTATTTGTGCATATTTTGGGGAAATAAACTGTGTCATGTTTGCCTTCACTCGATGTCTCCATGACTATCCTTTTTAAGAGGGAAACTACAACTCCCAGAGGGCACTGCTCCTGAAGGAAATAGTTTTCAAACCTTTTAAAGAGGACTAAAATGGCAACCCTAATCCCCTAAGCACGTGGCTGGGGATAGGGACACGTGACAATACATGTGAGGTGCAGTGTTGCTCTTTTGTTGTGTGTTGGGCTATGGATTATTTGTGTGTATTGTAGGTCTTCCATTGCTTGTTGAAATGCTTATGCATCTTTATTCAGTGTAGATGGGATGTTGAGGTTCCCTAGCAGTATATGGGGCTTTTTGTTTCCTGAATGTTTGCAAATTTGCTCTAGGATAAACGAGAGGTCTTCATCTAGGCTGCTTGGGGCTCTCTAAACTAGGCAGATGGAGCTGTGCTCATTAGATATTATCATATTGCATCCAGTTGTGGAGTGTGAAAATTGTTTGAAAGCCAAGTAGTTTCTTTGAGATTATAAGTACTCCCCCACCCCTTCTTGCAGATCTTGTGCAGTTTTGCATGGTGTAAGAGCGAGATTCAAATTGATTGAATATATCTTGGTCTGTGTCTGTCAGCCATGTTTCTGTTACACACATTGTCTGCTGTTCTCTGGGAACAAGCAGGAAGTCGGTCCTCACACATGGGTGGCGTCTGCACCGACGGAGCCCTCGCAGAAGCATCCTCCCAGCTTTCAAAGAAAGCCTTTAGGAGATGCCACCACGAATGTGTGGTCCTCTTCCCGTCCAAGGGTGCCATCTTGCTCAGTCTCCTTTTTTCCACGGATGCCTTCAGACGTTGTTGGCTTGTCCTGGAAAAAGTTGATTATTTTGTTCCCCGAGTTTCACACTTGCCTCCGGTATTGCTCCTGTACTCTTCCCGCCTACCGACCTCAGTGTCTGGTTCGGTTTACTTTTTGTAGTCTTGGACCATGCATGCTGTGATGGCGCAGCTGGGTTAAACGCTAGTGAAAGGAGGAGAAACCACTCTTTTTCCCCTGTAGCCAAGAGCAGTGCAGGAAGGGAAAGGGTTAAACCTTCAACTTATGAAAAAAACTCCATGCACAGAAAGCAAGAGAGAGAGCCACACCTCAGCTCCATGGCAACTAGGGGAGCTGACGTGAGAGGCAGGGGGGCGGAGCCAAAGCCCATAGGACAGCCCCAAACATTTAGGCAGGAGGAAACAGTTAGAAAGGGAGAGGCTGAAAAACGTTCTGAAAGGGACGGTGAAAGGAGTTCTGAGAGGAGCTGTGAAAGGAAGTCTGAGGGGACCTGTGAGAGGAACCGAGAAGGGAAGTGTGAGGAAGAGAGAAGGAGGAATAGTCCTCAGGAGAAAAGGCTGGAAACTTGGTACAAAGGCCAGAGGAATTCTTCTCAGGAGTCTTCCATTGAAGCTGTTGTAAAAGGTGGGAAATTAAGCAGGAACAAAGCTCCATTTGAAAGGCTGCACAGACACTCTTATTGCAGGCAGCGTGTGTGTAGCTCCAGTTCAGAGAGAAGCACAGCTGACAGGGAGCAAGTTGCTGATTGGAAGCTCTGGAGACAGGAGTCAGAGTCAGACCCTGTTGAGAAGCTTAACGGCAGAGAGCAGAGGAAGCAGTCTGGGGACAAGAGGTTGCCGGTAAGCCTACCAGAAAGGGTAAGGAAGGCCAGGAAAAAGGTGAGCCCTTTTGAATCCATTAAGTCAGTGCTAAAGGAGACTGGTGTCCTAAGTTCCTCCCCCATACCTCAGAGTAAAGAAGAGTCCCATTGGAAACAGATTAAAGCTTTATTAGAACAGTGGAAGCCTGCTCAGGAGAAGCCTGTACTTGAACAAGGCATATCAGACTCAGAGGGGAGAGCCCATGCAGATTGAAGAAGCTGTTATTGGAAGCGAGGGTTCTGATATGGAAACAGATTGTGCATTTTGCCAGAGAGGGTGAAAGCTGTAAAATGTTATGCTAATAGTAAGTGCTGGAAGAAGCCTGAGATTGTGCTGGTGGGATTTTACACGGGAAGAGGCAGAGAGCTGCCGAAGTGTAAAAGCCAGGCCAATTAGGCAACCGGGGAAGAAAAGAGCATTACTGTTTTATGGTTTGTTTTAAGAAAGCATTTGTTGCTGGAGGAGAAAGCAGTGAATGTTTTATAACAGAAAGAAGCTTGAAGAAAGTGCTTTGAAAGAAACATGCCTGTATGTCTAACAGGTGAATAATGCTGTATCAGTTAAAGACACTTTGGTTTGGAGAAGAATCCTTTATTTCTGTTTATTGGGATAGTAGATAGACACTTGTGCAACAATAACAATAAAACTTATTGTTAACCCAATTCCTTGCTGACTCAGTCTTTGCCACAACTACAAGGGAACAGAGACCGCAGCACTTAAAAAGGATAAAATAAATATGTGGTCTGTCCATTCCCACTAGGCAACCGCCTATACCCAGGGGGTGGACGCGACAATGCGTGGGGGCATCTCCCAAAGGCTTTCTTTAAAAGCTGGGGGGATGCTTCTGCAAGGTCTCCGTCAGTGCCAGCGTCACCCATATGTGAGGACTGATTCCTGCTGTTTCCGGAGAACACCTCTTACAGGCGAGTAACTACGCTTTTTCTGCATTGTAGTTGTTGTTAACATGGAATTTTGTTTCTGATGGAATGGGAGTTGACTAGAGCACATTTCAGCATTATTGGCTTGTTTGTTTGAGTGTTGTTGATGCAGAGTAGGGGTAGATGTGATTTTTTTATTAGCCGTTCTGGCCCTCCTGTATGTCTGGTATTGATAGTGTTGCCTAATACATTCCTATCTAAGGCTATGGATTATCGGTATGTGCTGGTGCGTTAAGGCCTGTGTACTTTCTGTTGCATGGGTGACCAATGTATTGAGGAAGATATTACTTAGTAGGAGAGCCATGATTGGGATTTTGGTGTTAATGGTTGGTCTTTTGAGAATCAGCATGGGTTATATAATTCTTGGAATTAGTGTAGGAAGCAATGGTACAAACACATTGGATGTACTTACAGTGCAGTCTGTATAAGGTGTGGTGTCTCAGCTCTAGTTCTTGTCTTCCAGTTGTTGTCGGTGTACGGGAGACATGAGTACGTTGGAGAGCTACTTGGCGGCATTTTTCTATGATGTGGTTGTAGTGTTGAGGGTGGAATCACCATTTTGACAGCTTGTGTGGAGCCTAAGCTACTGTGCTGGTGTATCCAGTTTGGGTAGGACAAATCATATAGCTGTAGTCTGCATTTTGTCTTGTGGTCATGTATAGAGGTTCTTTACTCTGTCCCCGCCTAAGGGCCACACCAAAGGGCCCTCTGGCGAGGCCCTTCGATGGTGGGGGTATGCCCAATGGCGCTCTTATTTTTATTGCTTTTCCTGGAGCGGCCTGATTGGACTCGTGGTGAGGAGCAGGGGGTTGGAACTTCCTGCTCCTTGCTCAGATGCCAATCAGGTCCCAGTGAGGCAATGCACGTGCCCAGTGGTGCTCTTACTTTTATTGCTCTTCCTGGAGCAGCCTTATCTCTATTTACAAAGATTTGACTTGTCCAGTCCATGATATTTTCAATAACATTACATGGATGCAAAAGTTGGACAGTACAGGATGATAACAGGAGGAAAATCGATGCCTTCGAATTATGCTGCTGCAAAGAATACTGAGTATACAATGGACTGCCTGAAGAACAAATAAATCTGTACTAGAGGAGTTGAAACCTAAGCTTTAACAAGGATTTGACTTTTGTACTTTGGACATATGTGAAGAGAGATCCTTAGAGACATCTGAAGTTGGGTATTCATTACCACTGCAGGGTAGACATCTAAAGAGGGAAGACCAGCAATGAGATGGGTCCAGGGCCGGCCCATCCACTGGGCAGCTACCTAGGGCAGCAGATCTCTGAGCAGCACGGTGCCCGTGGCAGGCCATGTACTTCACACATGGCCTGCTACTTCTGACCCACCTATACTCCCCTTATTTTTCCCACGTCTACATCATGAAATGAATTAGTGCCTCCTGACACAGATGCCATTATCAGTGCTGCTAGGCTTCTGGCTCTATTTCCAAGGTTCATTTCTAAACTAAGTACCATAGCCAGCTTTAACCTTGCTCTTTGTAAAAGCAAGGGTGGGTGCTCTAGTAATGTTCAGGGGAAACGGCTTCCATTTCTTTATAGCAGTGCTTCCCAAATGTTTTTCTGATATGATCTCAATACTGGATTTAGTGCTCACCAACGGAGATAGCGTGTCGAATGTCCAGGTGGGTGCCCCTGTGAGTAGCAGCGATCATCACACGGTATGGTTTGAGATAAAATGTATTTATTTTATTTAACATTTCTTTTATACCGCGCTCTTACCATCAGCGCAGTGTACATTGAAACAAACATATACATACAGGGTAATCTGTAGTGTATTTTACATTTAACAGGAATTGAAACTTGGAAGAAGAGGGGTAACTATCTACAGTTATTCACATAGTCGAGAATCTCTGGTTATATGCATGGTGTGTGTATTTCCCTATGGAATCTACACCGGAAAGTAACTTGTGAATAGGTAGTGCTTGAGCCTTTTCCTGAATTGGGTTAAGCTGGTGATAGCTCTCAAGTCTGGTGGGAGGGCGTTCCAGACTTTTGGGGCATAAATGCTGAAGGCTCTTTTAGATGTTGCCTTTGTGCATCTCGCTATTTCTTTCGGGACAATTAGGGTGTTTATTGCTGCGTATTTTCTGATTCCATTGGGGGGTGAAGTGCGTAATAGTTCAGTGATGGCTGCGGGTGATTGATTGTTCAGGGCTTTGAAGGTCGTGATTATGATCTTATGTTGGATTCTGGCATGGGTCAGTAATCAGTGGAGCCTTTTCAGGATCGGTGTAATGTGGTCTGTCCTCGATATTCCTTCCAATACTCTGGCGGCTGTGTTCATTGCCAGTTGGAGAGGGTTTAGCATTGCTTGTGGGAATCCATATAGAATTGCATTTGAGAAATCGAGGTGTGGCATCACCAAGGCTTGGTAGATGGTTCTAAAATCTGTGGGTTCAAGTAGTGGTCGTAAATGCCGTAGTGTACGTATTTTGTGATATATCAATTTTGTTGTATTTTTTATGTGTGTTTTCATGTCTAGTCGTTTGTCCAGGGTGATGCCTAGGTATCGAATAGTGGGTTTAACTGTTAGTTCTGTGTCCTTTATCTTTAATGTGGCTGGGGGTGTGAAGTCCTGGTTCCTCATGATGAATAGTACGTCAGTCTTGCTATGATTGATTCGTAAGTTCTGTGTGAGGAGCCACTCTTCAACTGCTTCGAAACAGCTCACCAGTGGGGTAAAGTCGGGTTGGTTGATTGCAAATGGCATATATAGGAGAATGTCGTCTGCATAAGCTAAGCAGGCAACATTAAAAGAACGAGCTAGGTCACAGAAAAGCCAAGGTACAGTCCAATCATGGCAAACTCAAAGTCCTAGACTTCAAAAACACTGACTTCAGTAAAATAGCCAAGTACCTGAAGGAGGAGTTCGCAGGGTTGGAGGAGATAAGGGAAGTGGAATTGCAATGTGCTAAACTAAAGGTGGAAATAAAAGGGGCAACAGATAAATATGTAAGGAAAGTAAATAAAAGCAAGAGGAGAATGAAACCTTTCTCCAAAGAAGTGGCTGCTCAAATAAAAGTAAAAAACACAGCTTTCACAAAATTCAAAAGCTTGCAAACAGAGGAACACGGAAAGGAATACAGGATCAAACTAAAAGAGACAAAAAGAGAAATAAGGAAAGCAAAATCAAAGGCAGAGGAACAGATGGCTAAAGATGTGAAGTGTGGCGACAAAACTTTCTTCAGGTATATTCGGGAGAAGAGGAAAATCAGAGGTGGAATTACTCAAAAGTACTGGGAACAGACTTGTGGAAAGTGACATTGAAAAAAAGCGAAATTGCTAAACAAATACTTCTGGTGTGTTTTACTAAAGAAAATCCTGGAGAAGGACTACCTGTGACTCCCAAATATAAAAATGGGAATGAAGTAGATACCACACCTTGAAGGATACTACCAAAAGCAGAGAGGTTCCAAAAAAGAGTAAAGTAGCCCAAATGCCCTCGAGTATGGAGCAGACAGAGCTTAAAGATTCCAAATTATCCATGCCTATCAATAACCAAATTAATATGAATAAAATAGTCTCTAAAATGCTTGTATGCAAATACTAAAAGTCTAAAAAATAAGATGGGAGAGTTAGAATATATAGCACTAAATGAGAGGTTAGATATGATTGGAATCTCAGAGACATGGTAGAAGGAGGACAACCCGTGGGACACTGTGATACCTGGGTGCAAACTATATCATAATGATAGAGCTGATCAAATTGGTGGAGGGGTTGCACTCTGTTAGAGAGGACATTGAGTCAGAAAGGATTAAAGTTTTGCAGGAAACAAAATTAGCTGTAGAATCTCTATGGATTGAAATTCCATGTAAAAAGGGGAAGGCGATGGCAGTGGGAGTGTACCATCGACCGCCTGGCCAGAATGAACAAATGGATGATGAAATGCTCAAAGAAATCAAGGAAGCTAACAAAGGTTACAGCACAGTAATAATAGTAGGTGATTTCAATTACCCCTGTTATCGACTGGGTCAGTGTCATGGCAGTACATGCTAGGGAGATAAAGTTCCTAGATGAAATAAATGACTGCTTCTTGGAGCAGCTGGTTCATGAACTGACCAGAGGGGAAGCCACATTGGACCTAGTTCTTAGTGGAACACCAGATCTGCTGCAAGAGATAAGGTTGTTGGGGGGGCCACTTGGCAACAGTGATCATAGCATGATCGCGTTTGATCTAATTAATGGAGGAGGGATGGTAAGGAAATCCACAGTACTACCTTTTAACTTTCGAAAGGGAGACTGATAAAATAAGGAAAATAGTTAAGAAAATACTAAAAGGAGCAGTTGCAAAGGTTAAAGATTTACATCAAGCTTGGGTGTTGTTTAAAAATACTATCTTGGAAGCCCAGACCAGCTGTATTCCACATTTTAAGAAAAGTGGAAGGAAGTCCAAAAAACTGCCAGCATGGTTTAAAGGTGAGGTCAGAGAGGCTGTTGCCAAAAAAGCATCTTTCAGGAAATGGACAAAAGAGCCAAACGACGAAACCTGGAAACAGCACAAGCACTGGCAAGTTAAATGCAAGGCATTGATAAGGCAGGCAAAGGGAGAATTTGAGAAGAAGCTTGCTGTGGAATCTAAAAAGTGTAATAAAGACTTTTTCAAGTACATTCGTAGCAAAAAACCTGTGAGAGTCAGTTGGTCCATTAGATGATAGAGGGGTTAAAGGGGCACTAAGAGGGGACAAGGCGATAGCGGAGATACTGAATGAATTCTTTGCTTCGGTCTTCACTGAGGAATATGTAGGGATGTTACCTATGACTGAAGTGGTATTTAAAAGTGTGGAAGAATTGAAGGAAGTATTGATACATCGGGAAGATGTATTACAACTATTAGATAAACTGAAGAGTAGCAAATCACCAGGGCCGGATGATATACATCCAAGGGTGTTGAAAGAACTGAAATATGAGATTGCAGACCTGCTATTAGCGATCTGTGAACTATCATTAAAATCATCTCTAAAATACCTGAAGATTGGAGGATCGCCAATGTGACACCAATTTTTAAAAAGGGTTCCAGGGGTGATCCGGGAAACTACAGACTGGTGAGCCTGACGTCAGTACCAGGAAAAATGGTAGAAACCATCATAAAGAACAAAATTGCTGAACATGTAGATAGTCATGGCTTAATGAGACAGCCAACATGGCTTCAGACAAGGAAGATCTTGTCTTACTAATCTGTTATGTTTTTTTGAAGGTGTGAATAAACAGGTAGAGAAAGGTGAGTCGGTTGATATAGTGTATTTGGACTTTCAGAAAGCCTTTGACAAGGTCCCCTCATCAGAGACTTTTGGCAAAACTAAAGAGTCATGGGATAGGAGACAGTGTACTACTGAGAAATCAGGAACTGGTTAAAAGATAGAAAGCAGAGGGTAGGGCTAAATGGCCAATTTTCCCAGTGGAGAAAGGTGAATAGTGTTGTACCCCAGGAATCTGTGCTGGGTCCACTGCTTTTTGACATATTCATAAATGACCTGGAAAAGGGAATAACAAGTGAGGTTATCAAATTTGCAGATGACACAAAACTATTTAAAGTTGTTAAAACCCAAGAGGATTGTGGAAAATTGCAAGAGGATCTTGATAAATTGGAAGACTGGGCATCAAAATGGCAGATGAAATTTAATGTGGACAAGTGCAAAGTTATGCACCTAGGGAAGAACAACCCATACTATGGTTACACGATTCAAGGTTCCACATCAGGAACCACCACCCAGGAAAAAGATTTAGGCGTCATTGTGGTTGACATGTTAAAACCCTTGGCCCAGTGTGCAGTGGCGGCCAAAAGAGCAAATAGGATGCTAGGTATCATAAGGAAAGGAATGGAAAATAAAACAAAGGATATTATCATGCCTCTATATCGTTCCATGTTGAGACCGCACCTTAAATATTGTGTGCAATTCTGCTCGCCGTATCTTAAAAAGGATATAGCATTATTAGAAAAGGTTCAGAGAAGAGCCACCAAAAATGGTAAAGGGGATGGAAGGATAAAGTATAAAGTTCATGGTTGACGGAGTCGAGCGCCGCAGCAGTATCCTTGAAGATTAGGGCAAATCCTTGTCCGATGTTGTCAATTCCCGTGATTATGGTGCTGTGTAGGGTGGTTAGGAGAGTTTCAACACCATGTGCTTCCCTGAATCCGTGCTAGCATGGGTCGAGTGAAGCGATGATCTCGATGTGGTTTTGGATTTAGCGATTATTTTGGCCAGTAGTGGGATGCTTGAGATTGGTCTGTATGATTCCACCTTCCTTCTGGGGTTCAAGCTTGTGGCTTTTTTAGGAGTGGCCTTATGGATGTTTGCTTCAGACTTTGTGGGAATGCCCCTGTTGAGAAGGATTGGTCCATGAGTTTGGACAGGAATGGGCTGAATTCCGTACGCAGTAACTTTATCCAGAATGCTGGGCAGGAGTCATTTGGAGATGTGGTGGTGTTGATAGAAGTGATGGTCTCCTGTATGCCTCTCTGTGATGGGGCTGAGAAGGAGGTCAGTGGTGTTGGATGGTGTGCTTTGTGCCGATGCGAGGGGATCGTGGTCATGTTGGTCTGGCTTGTTTTAGGCTGTAGGTAGTCTGCAAATTCCTGTGGTTGTAGCATGTTTGGTTGGGTGGGGGAAGGTTCTTTTGTTAGGGTCTTCACTAGGTTGAATAGGTCATGTGGTTTGTTTAGGGAGCGCCGTAGGAGGTCTGCATGATGTTGCTTCATTCTCTTCGTGACTGCTTCACGGTGTCTTTTTAGGTGAGTGGTGTATGCTTCTTGGTCATCTGTGGAGCGTGATCGACGCCATCATCTTTCCAGCTTCCTGAAGTGGAGGAGTGATGTTCATAGGTTGGGGGAATACCATGGAGTGGTCGTTCTTCGTCTTGGCGGCTTATTTGGGGCTGATAGGTGTGCGATGGAGCCCAGGCTGTTGTTCCAGGTGGCGATCAGTTCCTCGGTTAGGTGCTGTCAATTTGAGGAGTGGTAGAGTTTGGTTGAGGACTTCTTCTTTATTAAAGGGCTGGAAGCGTCCTGTTTGTGCTATGGGAGCCTTGGTTGGATTACGGGCGCTGCCATGGTCTGGGTGTGTGGGCATTTGAAATCTGATCAGGCTGTGGTCGGACCATGGGACTGGAATGATGGATAGGACGAGGTCATGGTTTGGGCCTATGGCTGACAGTGGGGCGAAGACAAGGTCCAGCTTGTTTCCTTTTACATGGGTGGGTGCGTTGATTATTTGTTTGAGAGCCTCAAGGAAGGCTTTGGAATGGGTTTCTTGGACGGCAGGCAGGTTGAAATCTCCCATTATCCAGTTTGGTGTATGTGGGTTCTTGGTATTGCAGACGAGGTAAATTATTGTGGAGAGGTCTTCCGGGGAGGGAGATGGGGCTCTGTAGATTAGGTTGATGGAACTGAACTTGTTGGCTATGGCTATGGCATTGTGCTGGTGGCATTGAGCAGCTGAAATTGGAGCTCCGTTTTTGTAAGGATGAGGGCACCTCCACCCCTATGGTTAGTTCTGTGACAGGTGTGAATTGAGAAGTTAGGGGGGATGAGCTGGTTGAGGAGGACCGCGTCTGAGTCAGACAGCCATGTCTCGGTGACCATTAGGATGTCCAGATCATGGTTGGTTATCAGGTCGGAGATGGCTGGCCATTTCTTGTGGACCGAGTGTGCATTTATGAGGGTACATTTCAGGAGGTGGGGATGTGAGTGTTTCTCTACATGGGATTTTTTGGTGTGCTGAAGCGAGATGTAGAGTAGTTGTGGGTGTGAAGTATGCTTAGCTTCTGTTACTGTTTGGCGGGAGGTACCCGGCCATCTCCTTCCTGAGCCCTGTAGGACTGGTATAGGATTGTAGCTAGTAGTGAGGGTGAGGGCGCTGTGAAGTAGACTGGTGAGGAGGTAACAACTGGCGAAGGCTAGGAGGGAGGATGCCATTTTGGATGTCCCTTCGTAGCACAGAACAGATCGGTAGGTGTTTCTGTCAGAGGGCTCGTGGCCCTTTCCAGTGAGACTCTGGCTAGCTGAGGGTTGGGCTGGTCAATTGCTTTGTATCTTATCAGCTCTGTAGATAATTCTACCAGGTCATATAATGATTCATGCAGGTAAAATTGGTGGACAGTTGACTTACTAGTGGCAGATCTGCCTGGGATGCTGTGCGTCTCTCTAGCCGGCGGTAATTCTAGTGGAATTCAGCATATCATACAGTATATCGTTCTAGCATTCTAGCAGCCATTCAGTGTAAGACACACAACGTATTTCTGGTAGGTGGCGCTCTGGCGAGTGGTGATTCTGGCGGCGGTTAAGCGTATGATACAATGCGTATTTCAGTGACTATAGTGCAGTGGTTAATCTCTAGCTAGAACACAGTTCAGCATACGATACAGTGCGTATTTCAGCGGCTATAGTACAGTGGTTAATCTCTAGCTATAACATAGTGGTTAATCAATAGGTGTCTTTTGTTATTCAGTCTTATGGTGCCAAGGAGAACATTATTTGGCCGTCCCATGGGCGATAGAGTTAGAGTTAGACAGGCGACTCCGCATTCGGGTCGGAGAGTTGGATATTGCTGGCTCGTGTATACTGCACTCATGTGTTAATGTTAATGTTGATGCTTACTTTGAGCTGTGTTCTTGCTGCATTCCTTCTCTGTTCTGCTCTTGTGCCCGGCCGCTTGGTCACGCTGGCGGATGATGAGGCCTCGAGGTTTGGCCACCGCCAAAGGGCCATACCAAAGGGCCCTCTGGCGCAGGCCCGCCAGGCACGGGCACGCCCGATGGTGCCCTTTTAAAATGTGGCTGGCTCAGCCCCGATTGGGCAGCTCAGATCTGGTGGAGGAGGAGACGGATTGTTCCGGCCCCAGTGGCTCTATCCCGCCTGGGAGAGCTACGGCTGGACCGGCAGCTGCGGGATGCGGCTTCTGCGCCCGATGGCGCCCTTTTTAAATGTGGCTGGCTCGGCCCCGATTGGGCATATCCCACCTGCATCTTCTCTAGCTCTTTTCAAATGTAAGCTAAAAACTCACCTCTTTGTTGCTGCTTTCGGATCTTGACTCACCTAATCTCCTTTGTGTTAACTTACCATTCCCCCTAGGTGTGTATTCCATGTCTACACCTACTGTGTTGTCTGTCTTGACTAGATTGATGTCTGTGGAGCACTGTGTACGTCTTGTAGCGCTATACAAATGCTCAGTAGTAGTAGTAAGTCCACTGTGATCTGCTTCACACTTAGTAGTTCTTCCCCAACCGTGGCCCCTTCCCTCCCCAGCTCAGCAATCTCCCTTATGGATACTGTCTGTTACCTAGGTTTATATTGGACTCTTCATTGTCATTTCACACTCATCTCTCCTCGATAGCCCGCTGCTCCTTCCTTGCCATCCACCAAATTCGCGCCATCCATCCCTTCCTTTTACCTTCTCTAACCACCCTTCTGCTGACACGTGTAATTTCCAGATTAGATTATCGCAATGTTATTTTCCTCAGTCTCCCTCAGTATCAGTTACATCGGTTACAACTCATCCAGAACACTGCTGTCTGTATCCTTGCCTATGCTTCCCAATCTGATCATGCTACACCCTCCTAGTCCATTACCACTGGCTCCCTGTCAAATACCGTCTGCAATATAAGCTTCTTGCACACTTACACAGGCTTTCCCCGCTACCTCTCCGATGCTTTGCTCCTTCACTCCCCACATAGTGTCCTCCGTAATATTCATGCGAACCACCTACACCTTCTCTGTTACCCGAGGCACGGCTTCAATCCATTCGCTCTTCAGCCTTCTACTTTCTTGCCCCTGCTTTCTGGAATACACTTCCTCCCTCCCTCCCTCCCTCCGTCCATCTTGAACCCTCATATCTCAAGTTCAAAACTCTCCTGAAAACCCACCTGTTTAACATAGCACATGACCTACCACCATCATAACAATTTCTTCTATTTTAACTCTATCCTCCCTCCTTACTCTTTTCTCACTCTTCCCCCTCCCCTTCTTCTCCTTTTCCCCCTGGGTATGAGTGTTTTAAATCTCTCCTATTATAAATGGTGTTCTTTTCTGCCTGTTATTTTTAAGTGATTTTAACTTTGTACACCGCTCTGTTGCTACTGTGAAAAGTGGTCTAATATAAATAAATATAAACCTTAACTGTAGAAATTGAAGAACCTCCAGTATATCTTTCTGGGATGAGTGCAAACCCTACCCATCACACAAGACTGAAACAAGTTTGCCAGTTATAGTGGTTGACCCATCACCAAACATTGAAAGACCCAAGCATAGAACCTTAAATTTAACACTGAATTATCGTCAGCCAATACAACTCCTTTTAAATGAAGCGTCACGTGATATTTGTATTTTGCAAAGATCACCTTAGCAGCTGGTCCAACACAGCCCTGATACAGAACATTGCAGTAATCTGATTACTACCAAAGGATGGTAACTGTCAAAAATCGTTCCTATCAACAAATGGATGCAGTTTGTGGATTTGCTCTTATGCCCAATCCCTGCCGCTTGCCCATCTGTGTACAATTCAAATGCATACGTTGAGTTCCAACTGCACCCCTTCTAAATTATTTTCTTCTTGCTCTTTCCCCTACATTATCTCCCTGTCTCTTCCATACTCTTGCTCTCTTGTATTTTCTTGCCACCCACCCTTGCATTCTCTCACTCCCCACCACCCTCCACCCCTTCCCCTTACTCACTTTAGCTCCTTTTTATGTGCTGACAGATCCAGGCTGTCAGTAGGCTGCATATGAAAACACTATGGCTGCAGTGGAGGCTCAGCACTACCTGCTCCTCGTATGTCAGGGTTGAGGACCTCGCTAACCACAGCTCCTCCCAGAAGCTTCCCCCACTGGCTCTTGGGGGGGGGGGGGAGACAGGCTTCTCTGCTGCCCTTCGCTCTTCCCAGGGCTTTCCTTTGTTCTCTTGTTGGGGCTCAGGATCTGGCCTGTCCACCATCCGCACTCCTCCCCCCCCCCCCGCACTTGGCATGAGGCTATAGCTGTATGCATCTGTTTGCTAGTGCAAACAAACATGGGTACAGACAGACTGACAAATGGACCCTTCCCAATAAGTGTTATCTCTTAAGCAAAATGTTCCTAAAAATAGGGGAGCAATGTAAAATTACAGTTCAAGATAATCTAAAGATGTAAAAATAGAAATCTAAAACATCAATAAGCAATACAATCAATATAAAAGAACTATCATAATAAACCACACTTTCAAAGTCATTAAACAACGAGGGAACGATTACATCAAAATCAAAGAAAACCATAAAACAGCTCAAATACATTTATACGATAGTAATGCACAATCTTTGGCCTTTCATAACCCTTTATGTTGTCTTCTGCCAATCTTGCTAATAAGGGAATTAAAAAACAATGCTGCCTTGTGGTCATCAGGGGCATTTGTGAACCCAAAAGGCTGTGATTTGATCCCTTCATGTCTTCCTCCTCCCTCTGTTGTTGCATCAATGTGAGCTGAATATGATTTATCATCAAGCCACAGCTCATGCTTTTCAGAATCACACTGTCAGAAATGAACTGATGTATAACGTATTCACACAAGGTAGAGTTGTAGGCATTCAGAGTTCCCAGGAAAGAAATGGTGGTAAAAGAGGGGATTTAATGTATAGAGACCTTTTGTTTCTCCATTTAAAATTTCCTTTCTCTTGGCATTCTTGAACTGATAGGCAGCTGGCAGCATAAATACTTTATTTTTCCTTAGGCTAGCATGTAGTGATCTCCAACTCTTGCAAAGCTGTAACTCAGAGTACCATAATGGAGGAAGGTGAATAGTGAAGGTATCCAGAAGAATCCAAGTTATCAATGTCCTTGTTTAATGTACATTACCAAGTTTAAGTTACAATGTAAATAGCTTTGACTAAATGATAAAATGATATTAAAAAACCCCTTTAAATAAATAAATAAATAAGTACCCCCAGGTTGTCTGTATAGGGACTGGTGCTTTTTAACAAATTTATAAGTGATCTTGAATTGGGAGCAACAAGTGAGATAATTAAATTGGTAGATACAAAATTACTTGGAATTGTTAAATTGCAGGTGGATTGTGTGATACTGCAGGAGGACCATGTGAAACTGGGAGACTGGGCATCCAAATAGCAGATTAAATTTAATGTGGACAAGTGCAAAGTGATGCATATAGGGAAGAATAACACAAACTATAGATACAATGCTAGGTTCCACATTAGGTGTCACCACCCAAGAAAAAGATCTGGGTGCCAGTTATAGACAGTACATTGAAATCTTCTGTTCAGTGTGCAGCAGTGGCTGGAAAATCTAACAGAATGTTAAGAATCATTAGGGAAGGAATATAAAATAAAACAAAAGGATATTATAATGCTCTCTGTATTGCTTCATGGTGCGACTGCACCTTGAGTATTGTGTGCAATTCTAATCTCTGCCGCTCAAAAAAGATATAGTGGCATTAGAAAAGCTACAAAGAATGGCAGCCAAAATGTTAAAAGGAATGTAATTACTCTTCTATGAGGAACGGGCTAATTAGGTTAGGGCTCTTTAGCCATCTCTTCAGGCTGAGGACAGATATGAGAGAGATCTATAAATTCCTAGTGAAGTGGAACACGGCATGAATAGATTGATTGTTTATTCTTTCAAAAAATACAAAGACTAGGGGACACATTATGCTAGAAAGTAGTATATTTAAAACAAATAGGAGAAAATATTTTTTCTCTCAAAGTATAATTAGTCATTGGAACTCATTGCCAGCGGATGTGGCAAATGCAGGTAGTGTAGCTGGATTTAAACAAAGGTTTGGCTAAATTCCTTGAGGGAAAAGTGCATAAACCGTGAAGGTAGTCCCAGAGAAAACCATTGCTTATTCCTGGTGAGATAAGTAGCATGAACTGGCTACTTGGGATATGTTAGATATTTGTGATCTGGCTTGGTCACTGTTCGAAACGTGACACTGGACTTGATGAACCTTTGGTCTGACCCAGTATGGCAACTCATGTTCTTAGAGTAAGGCTTGAATAGTATATTTTCCAGTATCCTCTGGGATTAAGCTTGCAGTGTCATTGGCAGCAACTTTGGGACACAGCCCATAGTCCCTATTTTGCTAGAACTGTCTAGTTTTGACTTGGGGCTACTGGGGGAGCAGATCTGTTCCAAGGTCTTGTCCTTATTTTACTAGTTAGTTGTTTACAGCATTAAATCTTGTTCACTGTTTCCAACTGGTTGTTAATAAACCATTGCAGGGTTTTTTTGTGTGTTTTATTTTTTTTGTAATAGCTCTGTGTCTGCTCAATGATCCCAGTGTGTTCTCTTTTTGTATGTAGATGAATATTTGGAACTCCATGACACCTAGAAACCACTAGGGAATAACTTGTAAAGCAGAATATTTGCCAAGAGTGCAAGTGGAAATGCATTTGGTGGGTGTATGTTTTCTGGTTTAGCTCACACGCAATTGCAGATAGTCTGGGCATTGCTTTGGCAGGAACCTCCAAACATCCATGGGATTAAAATTCAGTGGGTGGTAGGGGTAGCACTATGGTGTTGGATGACAGCATACTTGGACTATACTATCCTTCCGCTGTGCCCTCTGCTCTCCCTTCCCATTTTACCTTTTGTCTGCTGCTGAGGTTACTTGAACAGCAGAATTTACTCATACTATTGATGGCAGTAGAGATCTTTTAAGAAGTTAAAGAAATGTGCTTTGTACTGAAATAGCTGAGTGGATTGTGTTTGAGAGTTTGCACTGTGCTTTGCACCCATTTACTCGGTGCCTTCCCTTGCTTATTTCTTTCTAGGTGGAAATTCCGTGCTCAGACTCTGTAGATCGTGCTTTTCTGACTATGATCCCAGGACAGACCCTAACAGATAAACTCTACAATGCCTGGATTCGGCTGCAGAGTCATGTCAATATTGTGTTTGACAGTGACATGGACAAGCTAATGACAGAAAAATACCCGGGCATTCGGCAGGTGAGTGGTGCTAATCCTCTTCCTCATGCCCCATCAGTCCTGCTTCAAACTTTTGAAGATTGTGATAAAATCCTGAAAGAGTGAATTAAGAAGTTGTCAGTCTTATTTAGTTCTGTTCTTTAAATAAGAGACAAACAGAGGTGAATTTGTTGTCGTGAAACTGTTAATGATGAGAGAGTATCCAAAGACCATACAAGAGTTTGGAAATGTGGCATACATTGGATAGCAGTATTTCCTCCTCCCATTACAGGGCTGCTCACTGCAACCTGCACGCAGGAGTGCTGCGACTCACTCTGCAAAGGAGGGGTAGGGGGAAATAACAGTGCCCTTAGTCCTTTTTCTTTTATTAACTTTCAAATCACTTTTATTTATTATCCCATCATTTTGAGTATCGTCTTGCCTTGCCTTCCTTATGATTTCTGGTTTAAATTTAGGAAGCAAAATAGGATAACTTTTGGAATTGGAATTCTTGGAGTCAGATGGCTATTTTTACAGATGATAGCTTTCAGCGAGATTTAGTCCTAGTGGTGCTAATGTGACAGGCAATAATTAGAGTAATAGTAGTTGAGGAGTAGTTTAGTGATTAAAGCAGTGGACTGAGAACCAGGGGATCCAGAGTTAGAATGCCATTCTCCCCATTGCACTCTTTGTGACCATGGGAAAGTAAGGTCATCCTCTATTGCCTCAGGTACAAATGTTATCTCCAGGAACAAGCAGGAATGTAGTCTTCACATATGGGTATCGTCGGTACCGACTGAGCCTGCGCGGGAACGCTCCCCAGCGTCCAATCAGAAAGCTTTTGGGAGCATCCCACAGCGCCTGCGTGCTGCCTTCCCGCCTTTCCCAACTGTCCCTCTCTAGTTCTTCGTTTTCCGCGGAGCCGACAGGTCGCACATCCTGTCACCGCAGAAAAAATTCCCGTCTATTCTTTTTTGTGGTCACGTCTGCCTTCCTTCGACGCTACACCGGTACCGCCGGTTCTTCTCTCTTTTTCAAAAAAAACCCAAAAACCCCTTTCTTTCTGGAGTCTTTTCCAGTTATTTTCTCCTCAGGAGCCATGTGCCATTTTGGGCACTAGGCTCAACTTTTTCCTTAAAATGGAAAAACCCGCTTCGGGTTTTAAAAAGTATTCCAAGTGTGGCGGTACCATCTCCGTCACTGACACCCATGAGTGGTGCCTCAAATGTTTAGGTCCTGACCACTCTATTTCGGAGTGTGTTGCCTGTGGGATGATGTCGAAGAGGGGCCGGCAGAACCGAGCTGCTAAACTTAGCACCCTTTTTCCCTCCGATGCAGCCTCTGTGGCATCGACGTCTTCCAGGGCTTCGTCTTCCTCCCATGGATCTCAGGTAACTAAACATAAATCTAGCCGGTCCTCAAAGGGTAGATCTCCCTCTAAGTATCGAGATGCCTCTGGCGTTGCCCTTGAGGGACTTTCACCGGCAAAATTGCCCTGGTGGGAGGCTTCGGCTTCCAAAGCACTAATGGGGCTCCAGGATGTTCTCGAGGCCTCAACCTCGGCAGAACTACTGGTGCCATGCTCTGGGGAACCGGCTGCTTCATCCGGTACTGATACCCAAGCATTGGCAGCGTCGATAGACCAGAGATTCTTGGCTATTGAACGCAGTCTGGCGGCTCTTCTCACTGCCTCGATGCCCTTGAAACCGCTTCAGACAATTCAACAGGTACCGTCACCGGCTCCAGTACCGGTATCGACTGCATCGACATCGGCAGGTATTTTACCGGGACCGAGTCATGCTTATCCATCCGGTATCAAGTCGGTACCGGACCCCTCCGATGCCGACTTTGATCGGTACCGGTGCCGTGCCTTGCACAATCACCCGGATCGGAGATACTTTGAATCCTCGGATGAGTCTGAAGACTCTGAAAGCTCTGCCGATACCAGAGTACTTCTTCCTGAGGATGATTATTCTCCTCAGCGTAGGATGTCTCCACCAGAGGATATGTCCTTTCAGGATTTTATCCGAGATGTGGCTCGAGGTCTTTCTATCACAGTGGCTCCTGAAAAAGAGCCTATGGCAAAGGAATTAGAAATCCTGCAATACCCTAAAGCTCCCAAGGAGGCAGATACCTTACCTATTCGTGAGATCTTGCATGATCTCATGTTAGGGATGTGGGAAACACCTCTAACCACATCTCCTCACTCTCAAAGACTCGACACCATGTATCGAGTTCCTCCTTGTCCTGGATTTCAGAAGACTCAGCTACCACACCATTCCATGGTGGTGGAATCAGCTATGAGAAGGATAAAGAGTGCAAAAAGGCATGCATCTAATTCTCCAGGACGTGAGTGTAGGACTCTTGACGCCTTTGGACATCGAACCTTCCAGGCTTCTATGCTTTCTGCTAGGATCAGTTCCTATATATTATATATGGGAATGTTCCTTAAGGAGGTCACAGGAGATTTAGATCTTATGAGCCCTCTCCTTCCTGATGATAAGAGGCAGGATTACCTCGCCCTTGTCAAACATGCTCAGGATGTTTCCAAGTTTATGAATCGTGCAGCCTTTGACTTTAGGTACAGGATAAACTAGGGAATATTCCTTGCACAGGAGAGAATCTCTTTGGCAAGAATTGGCAGGCAAAAGCTAACGAGAGAGATGTTGACAATATCACCTTGGATAGATTGTCTAAATCTACAGCTGATCCTGCAAGGAAAAAATCCTACAAGAAACCATTCTTCAGTAAGAAGAAGAAATTTTTTCCCTCATATACCCATCAAGTAGCCATGTTCTATGTGAATAAGCAAGGCAGAACAGGCTGTCTGTCGCTATGCAACGAAGCTTTGCGACTATGTGCCCTCACCAGAGAATATCAGATTCATCTCCTTGCGGTGTATCTTCCAGGCATTCAAAACTCTTGGGCAGACAGACTCAGTCGAGTTCTGCTTCCACACGAATGGTGTCTCCATGCAGACCAGGTGGCCAAAATTTTCAAAAATTGGGGAACCCCAGACATAGACCTCTTTGCAAGTCCGCTGAATGCCAATCTTCCCCTGTTCTGTTCCAGAATTTCGGCTCAGGGTTGTCAGGCCAGGGATGCTTTCCTCCTCCATTGGGGCCAGGACTTCCTGTATGCCTTTCCACCCATTCCTCTAATTCCTAAAACCCTGTTCTCAAGCTGCAGAGAGACAGAGGTCATATGATTCTTATAGTTTCCACCTTGAGACCTCTGATCCTGCATCTGTCTCAAGCTCCACCTCTGGAGTTAGGATCTGCTCCAAATCTCCTTTCTCAGGAGGACGGGATACTGTGGCATCCCAATCCCCAGTCTCTGCATCTCAGGGCCTGGTTGCTGAAAGCCTAGAACTTCACGGTCTTACTCTTTCTCAGCAAGTAAAGGATATCCTGTATGCTTCCAGGAAGCCTTCCACAAGACGCTCTTATGCTTTCAAGTGGAAAAGGTTTACCATATGGTGCTCGCAGAAGGGTCTTGACCCTCTTGTGATACCTCTGGAATCATTACTGGAGTATCTCCTTTCATTTGTCTAATGCAGGGCTTAAGACCAATTCAGTGAGAGTTCATTTGAGTGCCATTGCAGCTTCTTTCAAGCCTCTAAATGGACAACCTATTTCCTCTCATCCTCTCATAGCGAGATTTATGAGAGGCCTTCTTTTAACTAAGCCTCTCATTAAGCCACCACCGGTAGCATGGGACTTAAATCTGGATCTTGGGCAGCTCATGAAGCCGCCTTTTGAACCATTAGCTACTACCTCTTTGAAATTCCTTTCCTGGAAGGTCATCTTTCTTATTGCAATCACATCAGCACGTCGCATCAGTGAATTGTAAGCGTTGGTGGCTGATCCTCCTTATACAAGGTTCCATCATGATAAGATAGTCCTTAGGACGCATCTCCATTTTATGCCAAAGGTGGTGTCACCTTTTCATTTAAACCAAGTGGTTTACCTTCCTGTATTTCTCCCAAGACCTCATGCCTTAAATGCAGAAAGGAATCTTCATACTTTGGATTGTAAAAGGGCTCTGGCTTTTTATTTGCAAAGCACACAGCAATATAGAAAGTCCTCCCAACGTTTTTTGCTTTTGATCCTAGTCATTTGGGACCTCCAGTCTCCAAAAGAACACTGTCCAACTGGATTGCACAGTGTATATCTTTTGCCTATGAGAGTAAAAACCTTCCTCTGGAAGGCCACGTCACAGCTCACAATGTGAGAGCCATGGCAATCTCTATGGCTCATCTTCATTCTGTGTCTATCGACGACATCTCCCGAGCAGCTACTTGGGCTTCGGTTCACAACTTCACAGCCCATTACTGCTTAGACAAGGACTCCCGCCGGGATGCCTTGTTTGGTCAGGCTGTTCTTCAACACCTGTTCCATACTTAATCAACTCCTACCCACCATCCCTGGTAGGATGCCAGAGATCCATGGGGGGTAGTAGGAGCCCTTTCACAAGGGCACACAACTTCTGGGGTCTCTCCCTGGCATCTGCAGCTAGGGAGTCCCCATATGTGAAGACTACATTCCTGCTTGTTCCTGGAGATAGCATAGTTACTCACCTGTAACAGGTGATCTCCAGGAACAAGCAGGAATGAGTCTTCACATATGGGTATCGTTGGTACCGACGGAGGCTGCACGGGAACGCTCCCCAGTGTCCAGTTAGAACGCTTTTGGGAGCATCCCACAGCGCTTGCGTGCTGCCTTCCCGCCTTTCCCAGCTGCCTCTCTCCAGTTTTCTGTTTTCCACGGAGCCGGCAGGACGTATTCCTGTCACCGCAGAAAATTCTTCTTTTTATTCTTAGTTTTTTGTGGTCACATCTGTCTTCCCTCGACACTGCCGGTACCGCCGATGCTTTTCTTTCTTTTTCCTAAAGAATTTCTTCTTTTCTTAGAAATTTTTTTCCTGTTTAGTGCCTGATGGTTTCTAGGCCACTAGGCCTCTACCATTATGGAAAAGCCAGCCACTATCCTTAAGAAATGCTCTAAGTGTGACGGTACAGATATTTTTTCAGACACTCATACTTGGTGTCTAAAATGTTTAGGTCCTGACCATTGCCCTCTGGAGTGTCTCTCCTGCTGGAGCTCAAACAGAAGAAGTCTTCAGAATCGAACACAACTCGATACCCGGTTCACATCGCTCTCAATGTTACCAGCTAGAATATCTTCTTCTTCACAGGATCAGGTAACCAAACAAAAGTCTGTAAAGACTAGCCAGTTCTCGAGTGGCAGATCTCCTTCTCAGAATCGAGATGGCTTCGGCCTTGCCCTCGAGGACATCTTGGCAATAAAGCCCCGGCGGGAGTCTTTGGGCTCCAAAGCATTAACGGGGCTCCGGGTTGTTCCTGAGGTTCTTACCTCGATGAACATACCTGGGCCATGCTCGGTGGTTGTGTCCGCTTCGAGTGGTACCGACACCCCGGCATCGGCTATGGTGATGGACGAAACACTCCTCACCGTTGAATGTAATCTAGCACTCTCGGCTACTTCAGTACCGCTAGAGTTGCTGCAGACCGTTCCTCGAGTATCGGTATCGCCTTCGGTACCGGTACCGGTATCAACATCGGTGTCGGTACCGTCCATGCTTGCTTCGACAGAATTGCTTCCCTTGATGCCGAGCCTGGAATCGATCTCTACCATGGAGGATTCGGTACCGACTTGTCTCAGTACCGACCTCTGGCGGTACCAAAGACATTGCTTTAAAGAAAATCCGATGCTTCATCCTTTTCAGTCTTCCGATCCCGATGACTGGGATGAATCCATCTGTACCAAGGCTGATTTTTCTACAAGTCCAGCCTTTACCCTCATTTTAGAGAATCCTCCTCGGGGGAGATTTCTTTTCAAGCTTTTCTGCTTGATATGGCAAAGCTACTTGCCATTTCTATACCTGGTAAAGAATCCCTACCGGAGAATTCAGAGACACTGCAATTCCCCTGGATTCCAAAGGAGGTGATCATGCTTCCTTTGCATCAGATCTTACAAGATCTACTGTTAAGAATGTGGGAAACTCCTTTAACGGTATCCCCACATTCTAAGACACTTGACACTATGTACAAGGTGCCACCTTCTCCAGGTTTTCAAAAGACTCAACTTCCTCATCATTCTATTGTTGAGAATCAGCAATGAGGCGTATTAAGAGTGCAAAGAAGCACTCTTCTTATCCGCCAGGCCGTGAGTCTAGGACTTTAGATGCCTTTGGACGTCGATGCTTCCAGGCATCCATGCTTTCAGCAAGAATTTTCTCATATATTTTCTATATGGGATTATCTCTTGAAGAGGTCAAAAGAACTTAAGGTTTTTGAACTCTTTTCTTCCAGAGCATAAAGGAGCAGACTATTCCTTATTAGTCAATCATGCTCAAAATATCTCTAGGTTCCTTAATCGTGCTTCCCTGGACTGTTTTGAGTCTATTAGCAGAACTTCTGCTATAGCCATAGGAGCACGGCGCATAGCCTGGCTCCAAGCTTCTGACTTGGACAGATGGGTTCAAGAAAGGCTGGGAAATACTCCTTGTACTGGTGAAAATCTCTTCAACAAGGAGGCTTTATTTCAAGCTAATCAGTTGAGCACTGATGCTGTTACTTTCAGAGGATTGTCAAAACTTTCCTCTTTCCCAGCTAATAAAAAATCTCATAAAAAGCTTTATTCCCCCAAGGGGAAAAAGTTTTATCCATCTTCTACCCATTCTGCAGATGTTTCCAAAGATGGGCAACACCACACCAGGCTAAGAAAACCAAAACCTCAACAGGCTCAGCAAACCCAGCAATCGCAGGGTTTCTGATATTTTATCACTTTTTCTGTGTGAGGTTTAGAACTTGAACCTACTTCTTTTCAACAGAAGCATCTAAAATTCATTTCATCCATGCTGAGATATCAGTCATACATTGACTCAATCCTTGGCTCTGGGCATGAATCTCTTGCTACAAGAGAAATCTATCCTTCTAGCTAAGAGCTATTAAGGACTATCATACCCCAGAGATAACAGGTTTCTCCTTTTAAAACAAAAGGAGAACTAACAACTAACAGGGTGAACTATACCCTTCACCTTGTCAGTTTCCTGTACGAGGATATCTCATACTTTTAACTGTAAGGGGACCCTATCCCTTCAAAGACTTAGTAAATTGTAAGTTTTCTCAACTCTGTATTAATTTCTATCCCTCTTAGCCCAGACATTCAGTCTCTAAGAGTAGCACTAATCAACTGGAGGGCTTATCCTCTAAGCCATAGAATTTTCTTCAATACCTACTCCAGTAAGTAGTTTCCATACAGAGTTTTCTCCCCTTTTGCAATTCATCTCCTTCTCACATATCTTTTTAAGGCAGCTTTTCGGAAGAAATTGGGTATCACTACTCCAAATTATGTCTGTCGGTCCTCTCCAACCTATAGGACCTAACTTTTATGCTGCCTTAATAACAGATAATTCCAAAAGAGATCCAGAACTCATTTGGACTATTTATTGTTGCAGGCATCAGGCCTGGCTACTATTCTTAGCCACATTTAGTTCTCTTTGGCTCCAACAGAATAGATTAGGTTGCACACTGGCAATTCAACAGCCAGATCTAAGCAACCTACAACAAGCTGTCTGCAATTCTACGACAAAGCTTTGCAACTGTGGGCCTTTGCCAGAGAGCCTCAGAGCTACTCCTAATAGGTAGCTGCCAGATAGTTAATAAGGGCTTCAGCTGGTAGACTCTGCCAGTCATGCTCCTACATGACTGTTTTTTCCTACTTTTACCATATTCCTTAAAATTTCCTTTTAAGGAAAGGTAACCAGGGTTTAGACCAAGTGAAAGTGTAGAAAATTGCACAATTCCCTGGTTGTTACACATCTCACTGGAACTTCCTCAACAGGGATGCATTTTTTTCACTGCAGTTGGTCCTTATTCACTACTTTCCTTCTAATTTCCTATCTCCAGGAACAAGCAGGAATGAGTCTTCACATATGGGTATCGTCGGTACCGACGGAGCCTGCGCGGGAACGCTCCCCAGCGTCCAATCAGAAAGCTTTTGGGAGCATCCCACTGCGCCTGCCTGCTGTCTTCCTGCCTTTCCCAACTGCCTCTCTCCAGTTCTTCTTTTTCCGTGGAGCCAGCAGGTCGTGTTCCTGTCACCGCAGAAGAATTTCCTTATTTTTTCTTTATTTCTTTTCTGTCGCGTCTGCCTTCTTCGATGCTGTACCGGTACCGCCGGTCTTTGTTCTTTTCTTCTTGTAACAAAAAAAAACCAAAACCTTTTTTCCGTTCTTTTTCTTCAGGTGCACTTCAGTTTTGGGCCTTAGGCCCAAAACTTCTTTTCCTTCAATATGGAAAAGCCTGCCTCAGGATTTAAAAGTGCACAAAATGTGGCGGTACTATTTCCATCACCGACACCCATGACTGGTGTCTAAAATGTTTAGGTCCTGACCATTCCATAACAGATTGTGTGTCCTGTTCTATGATGTCTAAAAGAGGTCGGCAGAACTGAGCTGCCAAGCTCAGTACCCTGTTTCCCTCTGATGCGGCTTCGGTGGCATCGACGTCTTCCAGGGCTTCTTCTTCCTCACATGGATCTCAGGTAACTAAACATAAATCCAGCCGGTCCTCGAAGGGTAGATCTCCTTCTAAGCATCGAGATGCCTCTGGCCTTGCCCTCGAGGATTCTGCACCGGCAAAATTACCCCGGCGGGAAGCTTCGGCCTCTAAAGCATCATTATCGGGGTTCCAGGATGATCTTGATGGCGTGGCCTCGACAGATCTCCTGGTGCCATGCTCTGGGGTACCGGTGGCTTCCACCGGTACCGACTTCCAGGCATTGGCGGCGTCGATGGATCAGAGGATTCTGTCCATAGAACGCAGTCTGGCAGCTTTCCTTGTGGCATCGACGCCCGTGGTACCGCAACAGACTACTCCATCGGTACCGGCTCTAGCATCGCCATCGGTACCGATTCCGGTACCGGTGGCATCGTCATCGGTGTCTGCTATGCTGGTACTCTGTCCTCTGAAGCCCTCCGGTACCGATACCCCAGTACCGGTTATTCCCGATACCGATCCCGGTCGGTACGGATATCGGGCTTTGCAAGAGCATCCGGACAGACGATACTTTGATTCCTTTGAAGACTCTGAAGATTCTGAAGAGTCCGTCGATGCAGTGATGCTTCTTCCAAAGGAGGAGTCCTCTCCTAAACGAAGGATGTCTCCTCCAGAGGATTTGTCTTTTCAAGACTTTATCAGAGAGGTGGCTCGGGGTCTCCCTATTACAGTGGCACCTGAGACAGAGCCCAGAGCCAAGGAGTTAGATATTTTACAATATCCTAAGACTCCTAAGGAGGCAGCTACCTTACCTATTCATGAGATTCTGTATGATCTCATGTTGAGGATGTGGAAAGCCCTCTAACCACCTCTCCTCATTCTCGCAGGTTGGACACCATGTATCGTGTCCCTCCTTGTCCTGGGTTCCATAAAACTCAGCTTCCTCACCACTCTATTGTGGTTGAGTCTGCAATGAGAAAGATTAGAAGTGCCAAAAGGCATGCCTCTAATCCTCCAGGACGTGAAGGTAGAACCCTGGATGCTTTTGGAAGAAGAGTCTTCCAAGCTTCCATGCTTGCTGCGAGAATTAATTCTTATAGTCTCTACATGGGAATGTTCTTAAAAGAAGTCACTGACCATTTGCAGACTTTAAGTCCTTTTATGTCTGAAGATAAAAGGCAAGAATTTCTCACTGGGCTCAAACATGCCCAGGATATCTCAATTCTCCAACCGTGCAGCTTTCGACTCCTTTGAATGCGTAAGCAGAGCCTCAGCTATTGCCATAGGTGCACATAGGATTGCTTGGCTTCAAGCATCTGATTTAGAGATCTGGGTTCAAGATGAATTGGGAAATATCCATTGTACAGGTGAGAACCTGTTTGGTAAAGATTGGCAAGCAAAAGCCAATCAGATGGATGCTGAAAATTCTGCTTTGGATAGATTATCCAAATCCACAGCTGCTCCTGCTAAGAAAAGGTTGTTCAAGAAAACACCTTTTTCTAAAAAGGGAAGATTCTATCCTGCTTATGGTCAGCGGGCATCTTCTGCAGCTCAGTTCCCTTCCAAACGTCAGCAATCCTCCAAACAGAGCAAAGCAAAGGCTGTGAGGCCTGCTCCAGCCCAGCAACCTCAGCCCCCTCAGGGCCTTTGACTTTCTGCTAGAGAACTTAACCTTCCTGGCTCTAGAAGGACCAGAGCCCTCCACCATTCCAGGAAGGTAATGTCACTTTGCTCCCAGGTGGGGGCAAATTACAGCAGAGCATTGGACACTCTCCATCATAAGAGAGGGGTACAAACTTCATTTTTTAAGCTTGCCCCCTCTCACAAGAGTGCACCAGTTCAATTCTCCAACCTCCCTCCTCAGTCTGTTGGAGCAGGAGGTTGCCACCCTTCTCGCCCAAGGGGCAATAGAAGAAGTGCCTTTTCAACAACAGGGCACAGGGTTCTACTCCCCCTATTTTCTTATTCCAAAGAAAACAGGGGGCTTCAGACCCATCTTAGATCTCAGAGAGTTGAACAGATTCCTAGTCAAAAAAAAATTCAAGATGGTTTCTCTAGGAACTCTGCTGCCATGCCTTCAGAGTCAGGATTGGCTTTGTTCTCTAGATCTCAAGGATGCGTACACTCATGTTCTCATCCATCCAACTCACAGAAGGTTCCTTCGGTTCCTTTTTCAAGAAAAGCACTATCAATACAGAGTGCTCCCTTTTGGTCTGGCCTCTGCACCAAGGGTGTTCACGAAATGCATGGCAGTAGTTGCTGCTTTTCTGCACACCCTGGGAATATTCGTCTACCCTTACCTGGACGACTGGCTCATTCGAGCTCCCACTCAATCAGAGGCCAAGAGTTCTCTAACCTGCACAATGCGTATCCTTCAGTATTTAGGGCTGGTAATAAACATCCCAAAATCCAATTTGATCCCTTCTCAGTCCCTGGAGTTTATAGGGGCGTTGTTGGATACCACAAGGGCAAGGGCCTATCTACCCCAGGCCCGTTGCCTTCGCTTGGTGCAGTTAGCTTCTCAAGCAGAGTTGAAACCCCTTCTAACTGCTCGAGAGATGTTACAGTTGTTAGGCCACATGGCATCCACCGTACATGTGGTACCATATGCTCGCCTTCACATGAGGGCAGCTTAGTGGACTTTATCCACCTAGTGGACCCAGGCATTGGGCTGCCTGTCAGACAAAATAGCAAACACAAGTGGCCTCATTTTGTCCCTCCAGTGGTGGAAGTCCCCTCAAAACCTGTTGCTGGGGTCCCCCTTTCAACAGCCTCTGCCCCAAGCAACTCTTACAACAGATGCTTCTCCAATGGGGTGGGGAGCTCATCTTCAAGACCTCTCCACCCAGGGCATCTGGTCCCCACAGGAGACTTGTCTACATATCAATCTCTTGGAACTCAGAGCAATCTTCCTTGCTCTGCGAGTTTTCCACACCCTGCTCAGCCACAAGACAGTCCTTATCCACACGGGCAATCAGGTGGCCATGTTCTATGTAAACAAGCAGGGAGGAACTGGCTCTCTGTCGCTTTGCAACGAAGCTTTGCGACTGTGGGCCCTTGCCAGAGAGCATCACATTCATCTTCTGGCAGTTTATCTTCCAGGTGTTCAAAACTCTTGGGCAGACGGACTCAGTCGAGTTCTGCTTCCACATGAGTGGTCCCTACATATGGACCAGGTATCCAGGATTTTTCAAATTTGGGGAACCCCGGACATAGACCTCTTTGCAAGTCCGTGGAATGCCAAACTTCCCCGGTTCTGTTCCAGAACTCTGGCTCAGGGAGCTCAGGCAAGGGATGCTTTCCTCCTTCACTGGGGTCAAGACTTCCTTTATGCCTTTCCACCCATTCCCCTAATTCCCAAAACCCTGTTCAAGCTTCAGAGAGACAGAGGCCACATGATTCTCATAGCTCCACATTGGCCACGGCAAGTGTGGTACCCTCTGCTTCTACATCTCTCTCAAGCTCCCTCCCTGGAGTTAGGGTCTGCTCCAGACCTCCTCTCTCAAGAGGGCGGAACGTTGTGGCATCCCAATCCCCAGTCTCTGCATCTCAGGGCTTGGTTGCTGAAGGCCTAGATCTCCAGGATCTTCATCTTTCTCAACAAGTGAAAGATGTTCTTTATGCTTCCAGAAAACCTTCCACTAGACGTTCTTATGCTTTCAAGTGGAAGAGGTTTACCATCTGGTGTTCTGGAAAGGGTCTTAACCCCCTTGCCATACCTCTGGAATCTTTGGTGGAGTATCTCCTTCATCTGTCTAATGCAGGCCTTAAGACAAATTCAGTAAGGGTCCATTTGAGTGCTATTGCAGCTTCCCTTAAGCCTCTAAATGGACAACCTATTTCCTCTCATCCTCTTGTAGCAAGATTCATGAGAGGCCTCCTTTTAATAAAGCCTCCCATTTAACAACCCCCGGTGGCATGGGACTTAAACTTGGTTCTTGGTCAGCTTATGAAGCCGCCTTTTGAACCTTTAGCTACCACCTCCTTGAAATACCTTTCTTGGAAGGTTATCTTTCTCATTGCAATCACATCAGCACGCCGCATTAGTGAATTGCAAGCACTCGTAGCTAATCCACCTTATACAAGGTTCCATCATGACAAGGTGGTCCTTAGGACTAATCCACACTTTTATGCCTAAGGTGGTCTCGCCTTTTCACCTCAACCAGGAGGTTTACCTACCTGTCTTTTTTCCAGGGCCTCATGCATCAGGTGCAGAGAGGAATCTTCATACCCTGGAATGTAAAAGAGCTCTAGCTTTTTACTTACAAAGGACACAGCAACATAGAAAGTTTTCCCAACTCTTTGTTGCTTTTGATCCTTCTCATCTCGGACAACCAGTCTCCAAGAGAACACTTTCTAACTGGATTGCCCAGTGTATTTCTTTCGCCTATCAGAGCAAGAACATTTCTCTGGAGGGCCATGTCACAGCTCACAATGTGAGAGCCATGGCAGCCTCAATGGCTCATCTGAACTCTGTGTCTAGCGACGACATCTGTCGAGCAGCCACTTGGGCCTCGGTTCATACCTTCATGGCCCATTACTGCTTGGACAAGGACTCCCGCCGGGATGCCTTGTTTGGTCAGGCTGTTCTTAAACACCTGTTCCATACTTAATCAACTCCTACCCACCATCCCTCATGGGATGCCAGAGATCCATGTGGGGAAGTGCAGCCCTGTTCCAGGGACACACAACTTCGGGGATCTCTCCCTGGCATCTAAAGCTAGGGAGTCCCCGTATGTAAAGACTCATTCCTGCTTGTTCCTGGAGATAGCACAGTTACTTACCTGTAACAGGTGATCTTTGGGAACAGCAGGAATAAGTCTTCACAACCCACCCACCTCCCCTAAGAGTTGTATCTCTCCGACGATACACATATGTGAAGACTTATTCCTGCTATTCCCAGAGATCATCTGTTACAGGTAAGTAACTCTGCTATACTTCATGGTAGCTTATGTTGAACAGGAGAACGCATGATACTCATATTGCCCTCATAAAGAGGCAAACATGGTATCCCCTTATATTGCGTCTTTTTCTCCAGCTACTATTAGAAATTATAGAAGGATCCAAACTTGCTGTCTTAAGACTAAGGGTCTCCTCTGCACTCATTCACGTACGTCTCGAGACCTGGTTATTCAGGGGCTAGATCTTTTCAAGAGGTCTAATCTTATCCCTGTAAGTGAAGAATATATTACCAGGTTCCTCAAAACTTTCTTTTTTCCAAATTTAACCAGACAGAGATTCTCCATCAATATTTTCAAGTAGGTCTTAATCCTTCTTGTTGTTGCGTCAATCTCTATACAACATCTGACTTTGAAAGATTTGTCTACTCTCCATATTAATGCTGCCCCAGCATACCATAAAATTCAATGGACAACCAATTTCTATGGTAATTTACGAAATACCTTCTTTTACCGTTACCTTTTAGGTTACGTCACATCTGAAGCTCTACATGTAAGGTCATCATCATAAGTGACATCACTTACAAAAGACTTTTACTGATCTTCAAGAAATTGGAGGCTTAACGCCCAGTACAAATATCTTTCTCTTTCATTGGAATAAAGGGGGTCTTAAAGACCTATTCCCTTTTTTCTGCAAAGGGTATTTCTACCTTTTCATCCAAACCAGTCAGATTATCTCCACTCTTTCCTGGGACCTTATTCTGCTCCAAGGACAAGAAGTTCAATTTTTTGACTTTACAGAAGCTTTAGCTATTTCTCAAAAGTCCAACCTCATTGAACTCCCCCAGTACTTTCTTCTGGGGTTAGTTCTGGCCATGAGGACTTCTCATCTCTTCCTGTATTGCAAAATTATTTTCCCTCTACTTCACATTGGGGGAATTTCTTTGAGGATAATGATCTGGCTCTCAACCACAGACCCTTATTACCTTCAACAAGTATTTTTGCAATATCTTTGAGTGAGATCCACATTAGAAAATTAAGACTCAACATTTTTCTAATATTTATAATTTACACAAGGATTCCCCTCTGGATACCTTTGTTTAGTTAAGCTGTTCCACAGCACCTCTTTTTCCTTTTCTACTTCAACTCCTACCCTCCATCCCTTGGATGCCTGAGGTTTTGAGGGATAAGCATGGCCCATCTTTAGATTGCAACATGCTGGGGCCTCCTCCAGGCATCTTAGCTTGGGAGTCCCCATATGTGAAGACTCATTCCTGCTTGTTCCTGGAGATAGCACAGTTTTTTACCTGTAACAGGTGGATCTCTGGGAACAGCAGGAATAAGTCTTCACAACCCACCCACCTCCCCTAGGAGTTGTATCTCTCTGTCTCTTTTCCTTTCCCTCGCTCTCTCTCTCTTTGTCTTAGCTCTAAAACTCAACTGGAGAGAGGCAGTTGGGAAAGGTGGGAAGGCAGCACGCAGGCGCTGTGGGATGCTCCCAAAAGCGTTCTAATTGGACGCTGGGGAGCGTTCCCGCGCAGGCTCCGTTGGTACCGACGATACCCATATGTGAAGACTTATTCCTGCTGTTCCCAGAGATCACCTGTTACTGGTAAGTAACTGTGCTATCTCCGGGAACAGCAGGAATTTAGTCTTCACAACCCACCCACCTCCCCTAGGAGTTGTATCTCTCTATCTCTCTCTTTCTGTCTTTCCCTCTCTCTTTTGTCTCCGCTTTAAACTCAACTGGAGAGGGACAGTTGGGAAAGGCGGTGAGGCAACACGCAGGTGCTGTGGGATGCTCCCCAAAGCCTCCTATTGGACGCTGGGGAGCGTTCCCGCGCAGGCTCCGTCGGTACCGACGATACCCATATGTGAAGACTAAATTGGAGTGGAGGAGTGGCCTAGTGGTTGGGGCAAGGTACTTCAGGCCGGAAGATCGGGGGTTCAAATCCCACTAGAGGACAGCAACCTTGGGCCGGAAGGACTGGGGTTTCTAGTCCCACAGATGCTCCTTGTGGTCTTGGGCAAGCCACTTAACCCTCCATAGGCCATGTTCCCTGTAAATTAGTTATCTCCAAGTTATAATGCACTGTTCAATGTAATTTCAGTTTGTTCAATGTAAACCGCACTGATGCAGAATAGCGCGGTATATAAGAGAATGTAAATAAATAAAATAAATAAATAAATTCTTGCTGTTCCCGGAGATCACCTGTTACAGGTGAGTAACTATGCTTTAGTGCACATTAGTGAGAGTTAGGTTCTTAATAAATAAGTCCAATTAAGTATAATGGAACGTATGTTAAATAATATTGGTTAACATGTTAACAGAAGTTAATAAATGAGGTTTACATTCATGTATAGTAGGTATTTCCTTGTCCCAGAAAGCTTACAATCTAACTTCACTTGAACTTTGGGTTTGGAAAGGCAATTACATATTAAAAAGTAAATCCACGGGATCACGTGTGCACATGAGCGGGTGAGGAGTGTTTCCTCGTAGCGCTCCCGGGTCGCCCACGAAATCTTTGACAAACTCGGCGAAGAAGGCGTACAAAAAGTGCTGGTGTGACGGTTTGAGACATCTGAGTGCTGAGGCATCCTCTGTCGGGCTGGGCTCGAAGGCGGCGGCATGAAAACGGCCGCAAAGAAGGAGAAAGCTGCTGTTGTGCGGGAAAGCAAGATGGCGGTGTCAGCCAGAGGCCTGGTGGTGGCGGGGTCTCCAGGGCGGGAAAGCACTGACTCGGTCCTGGACAAAGTGGCTCAGGAAGTAGTTAAACTACTTGAACCTAAATTTGACGTTGTCCTGAAAAAACTGGAAGAGATGAGCGAGGCTTTTAGCGAGCACAATAGGCGACTGGAGGAAGTAGAGCATCGCGTGGCTGTCTTGGAGGAAGATGAGCTGGCCCTCGAGAGAGCCAACCAGAAACATCAGAAACAAATTGCTGAACTTTTATTGAAAGTGGATGATCTAGAAAATAGATCGCATCGGAATAACCTCCGGCTGGTTGGAGTGCCTGAATCTTGGACTGGAAGTCAACTATTCACTCTCTTTGAAGAGTGGCTGCCTAAAGAATTGGGCCTCCATTCATTAATGGGCAAGATTTGTGTGGAAAGAGCTCACAGGCTGGGGCAGCTCGGAGCCGGCAATAGTAGGCCGAGGCCGGTATTGGCGCGCTTACTGAACTTTCAACATAAAGTTTTGTTGCTGCAGGCTTATCGTAAGTGGCGGGACCTGAAGATGGATAATGCGCAGATCCTCCTCTTTCCGGACTACTCGGCTGCGCTAGCGGCTAAGCGCAAGGAGTTTTCACTAGTATGCAGCGATCTGGTTGAGGCTGGCATTAAGTTCGCGCTCTTCTACCCTGCGGTTTTAAAAAATTTTCACAAAGGCGCTATGCATACATTTGAGCGGGTGGATGCGGCGAAGAAATTTTTGTCTACACTGGGGGCTGAAGGATCACTGACGCCGACCTGATTTGTCTCTGAGCATGTATGTGGGACTGAATATATGTCCGGAGAGGACGGGAGAACGCTCGGCCGTGTACCAGTGACTGGGATAGACTTTATTTGACCAATGAGGCCTTCTCTGCCATGGTTTGGCTCCTGAGTTTAAGGGGGCGACCTGGAGGTGCATGTACTGTGATCTCACTCCCTTCGGGGGGAGTCCCGCTTCGGTGGGATTTGCTGATGTTTATCTGTAAGGGGTTCTGGGGGAGGGGGAAAGGGGAAAGGGGAATATTTCTGTGGGAAAGTTTGGGTTGTTGCGGTTGTTTGGCTGTGTGTTTGGATGTGGGTGGCGGGCTGTTTGTGTGTTGGGGATTCTGGGGGGGGAGGTTGGGAGGGGGGTAACGGCTTTTGGAGCTTGCTCTGAGGGAGGCTGTT
This sequence comes from Ichthyophis bannanicus, assembly GCA_033557465.1. Classification (NCBI taxonomy): domain Eukaryota; kingdom Metazoa; phylum Chordata; class Amphibia; order Gymnophiona; family Ichthyophiidae; genus Ichthyophis; species Ichthyophis bannanicus. The sequence continues at coordinate 1,325,645,469 of CM066032.1, forward strand.
TGGCGGGAGGGGAGCGGGCGGAAGGGGGGGGAGGGGAAGGGGCGTGTGGGTGGGATAGTTTTTTGGGGGGGGCGCATGGTCATTGACTCCTTTTGGTTACAGAGCTGTGGGCACAGGCCGTTCCACTTTTGTACTGCTGACAGCAGGTCACTTGTATGCTCCAAGGGCGAGGCTGGGCGCCTCTTGGAGCTTGTACTGTTATATCTTAGAGTGATGGAATCTTTGTCTACCTTGTATGTCCAATATTAAGTTAATCTCCTGGAATGTTGGAGGACTTGGATCTCCCGTGAAAAGAACCCAGGTTCTGCAAATGTTAAAAAGAAAAGGGGCTCACATTTCTCTGTTACAAGAGACACATCTCAGTGAATTGGAGCATCGGAGGTTAGTGCGGGACTGGGAAGCAGAGGCGTATGGGGCTTCCTCAGGCACCAAGAAGGCGGGGGTGGTGGTACTAGTTAAAAGAGGCCTTCCTTTTGAAGTGAATCATGTGCAAGCAGATCCCAGGGGGCGATATGTTCTCCTGTCCGCGAGGCTATATAATGAGGCTGTGTGGATAGCGAACATCTATGCCCCCAACGTTTATGATCATGCATTTTTTAAGATGCTTCTGGGATTCGTGGAGAAAGCGGGTAGAGGCAAACTAATCCTGGCGGGGGATTTTAATTGTTTGCATGATCCTTCCCTGGATAAGTCCACGAAGGGTGGGGACACTGCGAGGGCGCGTAGAGGAGTGGGATATTTATGCCGCCTGGGCGAGTTGGTAGATATCTGGAGACTCCTTCACCCGGGGGCTCAGGAATACACACACCAATCTCGAGCACACAAAACCTGGTCACGTATTGATTATATTTTGGTGAGTGCGGGGGGGATTTCCAAGGTGCTCAAAGCGGAAATAGAGCCGTTGGCAGTGTCGGACCATGGGATGGTTTGGATCTTGTGGGAATGTCAGGGAGTGGTGCAGCGGCGCTGGCGTTTTCCCGCCTATCTCAGTACCGACAAGGCCTTCCAAACTTATTTAGAACAGCAATGGGATGAATATGTTTTACATAATGACATGCCGCAATGCTCCCCATTGTTGTTCTGGGAGGCGAGTAAGGCGGTATTGCGAGGTGCCATTATTTCCTACACGGCACAGAGGTGTAGACACCTGGATCGCAGTATCCTTGTATTGGAGAGAAGCCTTCAGGACCTGCAACGGCGGAGTAGTAGGGGCAGGGATGGTAGCGCTCAGCGAGCGTATGCTAGAGCGCAATTGGCTTTGAATGAACTTCTGCAGAGGCGGGCTGTATTGTCTATTCAATACTATAAACATCAATTGCATAGATATGGCAGTAGGTCCGGCTGCTTACTGGCCCGGCTAGTGCGTGATCCTGGGGGTGCCCGTTTTATTCCGGTACTTAAAGACTCTGAGGGTGGGTTGCAACACCAGCCCCAGAAGATAGTGCAAGTGTTTCGAACTTTTTATGAGCGCCTGTATAGTGAAGAACACCGGGACTATGCGAGGGGTAAGGCTTTTTTGCAGGATCTTCAGTTACCTCAGATATCAACCGATGACGGTACGAGAGATTTTGCAGAGCATTAAGAAGGGGAAATCTCATAAGGCTCCCGGTCCCGACGGCTTTAGCGCTGAGTACTATAAGATGTTGGCGCTTAGGGTGGCTCCCTCCATGGTGGTAATGTTTGATTGGGTACGGCAGCATGGGGAATTCCCTAGAGATATGAGATGCGCTGATATCTCGGTGCTTCCTAAGCCGGGGAAAGACAAGCTAGAGCCGGCTTCATATAGACCTATATCGTTAATCAATTGTGACATGAAGATTTTAGCATCCGTGTTGGCCGGGAGGCTGAACCCCATTCTCCCCTCCTTGATTGCGGAACGACAAGTGGGTTTTGTCAAGGGTAGGGAAGCCACTAGGAATATTGCTCGATTATTGTTGGGCATGGGATGTTGCCAGCATGAGGAGCGTGACCTGCTGTTGGTGAGTCTAGACGCCGAGAAGGCGTTTGATAGGGTGGCCTGGGAATACCTATGGGACGCGCTCGCGGGCTTTGGTTTGCAGGGGGATTTCATCCAGTGGCTTCAGGCACTATATAACTGCCCCCTGGCTAGAGTGGTGGCGAGTGGTGCCGCTTCTGATACTTTCATATTGGTTTTCATATTGGAACGTGGAACTAGGCAGGGATGTCCACTATCCCCGCTACTTTTTGTACTTTCGCTGGAACCCTTGCTTTGTGCCATCCAGGACGATGCGTTGATTACCGGCGTTGTCATTGGCGGTGAGGAACTGAAGGTCAGTGCTTTTGCTGATGATATGCTCCTCTGCCTCGTGGAGCCGCAGTCCTCCTTAGTGTGTGCACTGCAGTTGATTGGTGAATTCGGTGACTTCTCGGGCTTAAAAATTAATACCTCTAAATCGGTGGTGCTAGATGTGGGAGGTCGCGTTCGGCCACGGTGGCGGGGACCCTTTCCGCTAGTTTGGGCGGATGGGCTGATTAAGTATCTGGGGATACAGTTGCCTGATCGTCCGGAGGATCTCTATCGGGTCAATGTCCCGGGGCTGCTGGCTCGTACCACGAGGACTCTGGGTGGATGGAGAGATCTCCCGCTGTCATTGCGGGGGAGAATTGCGTTGTTCACTATGGTTGAACTACTGCGCTGGCTGTATGTACTCCACTTGTTACCACTTTGGATTTCTGATAAGGATTGGCGGAGTTTGGAGAAGTCTTTGCGTGGGTTTTTGTGGAGGGGGAGGAGGGCGCGGATCCCATTGCGGGCGTTGATGAGATCGAGGGATGACGGGGGATTGGGGCTGCCCTCATTGCGGCATTTCAATCTTCGCTATTTGCTGAGGCACGTGGAGGCGATGGTGCAGGGCGAGGACGGTTGCGCCCCGCTGCCCCAATTGACTGCACTATGTGCACCGTACCACTGTTTGTATGTGCTCCACATGCGTTCTCAACGTGGGGCCTGTGAGGGACTAGGTCAGGGTTATTTAGCGGCCCTCCGGGCAGCATGGCGCAGTCTGTGTGCCCGGTTTGGGTGGGACTGGCGGCGTTCTGATCTGCTTCCTTTGGTGGGGAACCCGGATTTCTTGCCCGGTTTCTCTGCCCATAATGTGTTTCAAGGGTGGGCCCAAAGAGGGATTGTTTGCATTGGGGATCTGTATGTTGCGGGTGGCCAGATCCTGGAGAGTTTTCAGGCCCTGCGTGATCGCTATCAGCTGCCCAAGGAGGATTTTTATGGCTACTTGTAGGCTCGTCACTATGTAAAGAGCTTAGGGGACATAGCTGGGGTGGGAGTGGTGGGGGGGAATCTGAGATATGCACTGGGAGCTTGGGTTGGGCAGTCTAGGGATGGGAAAGAATATCGGTCGCTGGTTACGCCTTCTGGGGGTCTTGATAATCGTTTGGCACTCTCTGATCGATGGGGCAAGGATGGGATGGAGGAGATGACTGTGGTGAAGTTGCAAGGGGCCTTTAAGGCAATACCGCAAGGCCCACTGGGGGTGATGCTGCAGGAGATCCAGTATAAGTTCCTTTGGAGAGCGTATACCACCGATGCGTGGGCATTTCGAGCTGGGCTCCGTGAATCTCCCATGCGTGTTTGGTGCAAGGTCAATGTGGGAACTTTGTTGCATAAATTCTGGAGCTGCCCCTTGGTGCAAACTCTTTGGGGTTCTGCATGCAGCAAGCTGGCTGGGTGGGTGGAGTTTCCAATAGTGATGAATCGGGAGGCATGTTTGTTCCTTTGTTGGGAGAATACTGTTGTGGTGGGGGTGAGTAAATGTAGACCCTTCTTGCATCGTGGCTTCCTCCTCGTGAAAAGAGTGCTGTTGCAAAACTGGGTTGCGTTGTCTCCTCCGGGGGTCACTGTTTGGGAGCGTGCCTTGTTAGACTTGATGTATTTAGAAAAATTAACCGCGAAACAGCAGGGGGGCAAGCACTGGGATATGTTTTTGGACTTATGGGCTCCCCTTATTGATACACTCCCGGCCACAGAGCGGAGTAGGGTGTTGAATGTGTAGAGGGTGCCCAATGCGAGATGCTCTTCAAGCACGTTAAGCTGTTCTTTGGATGTGACTGCTTTGGAATGCCTGGTCTAGATGGTAGGATAGTCGGGGTGGATATGGGGAGGGTAGACTCGCGCTGCTGCTCCTGGTACGTGGGATTCATACTGGCCAGCGCCCACTGGAGGGTGGTGGGATTTATGGGATGTATGGTACATGGCTATGCGTTCGGTTAGGCGGGTTGGGGGAGGGGGGGTGAGTTGGGGGGGGAGGGAAGAGATAAGAAGTGTGTTTTTGGGTTTGTGTCAGTTTAGATGGGCACTGGTTGTTCTCTGTGCACCATTGCATTGTTGTGCATTCCATTACTTTATAGTCGTGTTCTAGGTGTCACTGAGCTTTGGTGGACCTATAGCCCTGTATTTGTTCAGCTCTATTGTTCTATTGTACTGTTAACCTGGGGGGCTGCATAGTGTGTACGGTGTGCATTTCCATCATGTACGATTTCTACCTTGTAGACTGCATATTCCATGTTCAACATGCTGGATGCATACTGCGTGTATTGTATATTGTTTGGCACCGATCTGGTCCTTTTGTATATTGTTTGGCACCGATCTGGGCCTTTTGAGTTTCGTGCCTGTGTCTGTCTTGTTTCTATATAAAATGAATAAAAATGATTTGAACTAAAAAGTAAATCCACATAGCAATACCAGCAGACAGGATAAGTATTATATGGTCTGTCTAATAAAGGACATTTGAATTATATTGGATGATGCAATGTTTCTGATCTGTATGTGATGAGCAGCACCTTCTCTGAGCAAACACACCTTTCCAGGGCTGGTTCTGAAATTTGTTAAAACAGCACTTTACCAGTTCCCTTGGGAGTTGTCTTCAAAAGAGCATGAGAGATTGTGACAAATTGCATTGCTTAGACCTGTGCTGATCAATCCAAGCAGCATACTAGGATGGTGGCAGTCATGGTCAATGCAGACATGCAGGGCCAAATTTAAGGATTGGCTTGAACTAGGGCCCGAAAGTGTGAGGTCTGCAGGTTTTTTTAAATAACACATCTTTTAGCCAGAGGTTTAATTTTCTTGCAACTCTGTAAGGGTAAAAACTTAGTCAAAAAAATTTTTGCAAGCAAATATTTTTGCAAAAGTATCATGAGAGTTCTGTTCATTTCTTCAGTTTAATACTTAGGCGTATATGTTCCTTAGCAATTTTTGTGCAAGTTACTGCTTGTACAGTTTATTTTTAATTGTTACAGTGGGATCAAACACTCAAATAGAATACATTTCAGAAGAAGTAGTTTCACTGTTTAAATACAAAATAAATGTTGTTTTTGTCCCACTAACCAGTCCAGACGGATGGATTAGGCCTGCTTGACTGCCTGCCAGCAGATAGAGACAAAATCCAAAAACCTCTGGACTTTGCCGTTATTAGAGCACTGTGCAGCTCACAGCTTCCCAGTATTCTCTTTCTCCAGCAGATGGTGGAAAGGCATACTCTGTAGCTGAGCTGAAAGATTTTGGTCAGGGGTTCCTGGACCCCAGTTGGAGAACTGAGTGCCTAGTTGGAGTGATGTGACAGATGTACTAGGTTCCTGTACCTATTTCAAGATGGCCCTGGATATGTTTTGGGAGATATCTGAAGAGGTTCAGGTCCATCTCCTTTGCTCCTCTCTTCTGACAGGAAGGCTCCTTATTAGTCTGTTGCTTTGATTGGTTCTCTACTCTATTTAAAAAAAAAAGAAAAGCGTAAAGGAAGAAATAGAGGGGTAAAAGGGGCGCTAAGGGAGGACAAAGGCCATAGTGGAGAGATTGAATGAATTCTTTGCTTCCGTATTTACTGAAGAAGATGTAGGGAAGTTACCCCTGCCTGAAATGGTAATAAAGGTGATATATTGGAAGAATTGAAAGAACTATCAATAAACCAGTTAGATGTATTACAAGTATTTGATAAACTGAAGAGTAATAAATCACCTGGACTAGATGGTATACATCAAAGGGAGTTGAAAGAACTGAAAGATGAGATTGCAGACCTACTATTAGTAATTTATGAACATTCATTAAAATCATCTGTAGTACCTGAAGATTGGAGACTGGCCAATGTAATGCCAATTTTTAAAAAGTGTTCTAAACGTAACATGTCATGGTTTAATAGGAGAAAGCCAACATGGATTTAGCCAAGGAAAGTCTTGTCTTGCTAATCTGTTATATTTTTTGAAGGTGTGAATAAACAGATAGACCAAGGCCAGTTGATATAGTGTACCTGGATTTTCAGAAAGCCTTTAACAAGATCCCTTATGAGAGACTCCTGGCAAAATTAAAAAGTAATGGGATTGGAGGCAGTGTAGTATTGTGGATCAGGGACTGGAGGAAGGCTAGCTTCATGTGGGAGAGGAGGATGACCCTTCCATTATCAGGCTCTTTCGGCAGGAAGAGCTTCCCATGATCATTTATTTAAACTTTGAAAGCTCTCGGCGTTTCGAAGGACTACAGTTAAGAAAGCTACTTCTGTTGACCTGATCCTGAAAGGCATACATAAGGCTTTTCCTATTCATGAGGTGATCATGGTGATAACTGTGGCTGAATGAGATATGCCTGAGTCTAGTTTGAAGGTTGGTCGAGCTATGGAAACATTTCACCCAGGCTCAAAGAGTACAAAGGAAAAGCTAAAGCATCTCAAGTTTGATGCCCTCATAGTATCAGTGACTAAAAGGACTTGGATTCCAGTGGAAGGTGGTGCGGTGTTGAAGGATTCTCAAGATTGTAAGATTGAAGTGATTTTGAAGCAAGCTTTTGAGATGGCTGCTCTGTCTTCAGGCAGCAGTATGCAATGATTATGTATCCAGAGCCCATTTACTACTACTATTACTACTAATAATAATCATTTGTATAGTGCTACAAGGTGTACGCAACACTGTAGATACAGCATGGCTGTAAGACACAGCCCCTGCCCCTCAGAGCTTACAATCTAATCAAGACAAAACACATAGTGAAACTGGGGACTAAAGTATGGAAGGTCATTTTCTTGGTGGTGCTTGCTTTGGTGCGCAGAGTCACTGAACTACAGGCGCACGTGCCCTATACCAGGTTCTACAAAAACAGGGAGGTTCAATGCACTCATCCTAAATTTCTGTCTAAGGAGGTTTCGCCTTTTCATTTCAACCAGTCAGTGGTACCGCCCATCTTCTTTCCCAGGCTTCATGCGGCCTCTCTCCATACCCTGGATTGTAAGAAGGCATTGGCTTCCTATCTAGAATGGACTAAAGCCTACTGCCATTCCATCTCTTTATCTCCTATGACCCGAACAAACTGGGTGTGGCAGTTTCTAAATGCACCCTTTCCATCTGGGGGCTGACTGCATCTCCTTTGACTATGCGCAGGCTAGACTTTCCTTAGAATGCCATGTCATGGCGCACAAAGTTTGCACCATGGCAGCCTCTGTGGCTAACCTACACTCTCTCCTTCCTGGAGATCTGTAGGCTGCAACGTGGTCTTCTTTTCACACCTTCGTAGCTCATTAGTGCTTGAACGTGGATTCCCGGCATGACAGCACCCTCGGCCAAGCCTCCGGCACCTCTTTGGGAATTAATGCAACTTCTTCCTCTGGCCCTTCTGTCTGTCCAGGCTACCAGAGAGTCGTTCTCTTGCTTGATGCTGGAGCCATATGTCGCTTCTCGAAACCTTTCAGCATTTTTCCGCTGTTCTTCATGGTTCGGTTTTTCTGGTTGTCCCATTGGGTGATTTACAGGGTTTTTTTAGTAGCCTGTAGCTAGGGAATCCTATAAGTGAGGACTGATTTCCTGCTTGGTCCTGGAGAAAACGTGGTTACTCACTTGTAACAGGTGTTCTCCAGGAGCAACATGAATCAGTCCTCACTATCCTCTCTCCTCCACCTGGAGTTGTTTTTTTCTTTTTCGATCAATTAAGCTATGTCATTATACTGAGGTAAGATGGATCCAGTTGGGTAGGAAGGCAATCTTGCATGCGTGCTGAATCTCCCAAAGGCTTTCTGTGAAATGGGGAAGGGTTCCTGCACGAGGGCTCCGTCTGTAACGTCCTGTAAGTGAGGACTGATCCCTGCTGCTCCCGGAGAACACCTATTGCAGGTGAATAACCATGCTTTATTTTGCAAGATATCGTACACAACATACCCAAAATTCAAGAGTACCAATAATGTTGATCACCACTGTATTCCCATCCAAAAATAGTATCACCCATATGGTCCTATATGTGCCAGCAAGGTCACTCCAGTCCTCTCGGCAGGCTCTTTTACAGATACTAGGAATACCACAGTTGCAATCAATGCGTCATGATGCCTTCTTTTTTGTGATGCCGAGTTTGTTGGCAAGAGAAGGATGAGCTTTTCTTTCAAAAAAGGGTGACAGATTGGCTCCTCTTATAGGCTTTTGAGTCTTCTCTTTAACGTAGAGGCAGCAGGAAGATGAAGCTGGGGAGCAAGGCATAAGGGAATGTATAGGAGGAGTAGGATGGTCAGGTTGGTTGTCTGCAATTATGTGTTTCAGCGGGGATTGGGAAGGGGTTATGATGGTTGTAGGATAATTTAATTTTATTGTACCACACCTTGAACTTTTGGAATAATTGTGTAACAAATGTTGTTAATAAAATCAATAAATCTGCATTTTCTGAGTTTTGCATTTTTGGGACACGCTTATTGGTTTAAGGCATTACCCTTCAGTTTGGCAATGGCTCCAAACACCTTTGCAAAGGTGTGATGGTGGTCATAGTGGTGGCGCTACAGAGGGCATTTTATTTCATCCATATGCAGGTGACTGGCTTTTTAGGGTAAAGTTGGGGCAGGAAAGTTGCGCTGCAACAAATTGGGTGATCAATTGCTGCAGACATTAGGCTGTATAATCGACACAAGCAGTTTGGTGCCATCACAAACCTTGGAGTATCTGGACCCCGTTTTTCAATACCCGAAACACCAGGTGGTGTTGATGCTGGAGAGGTGAGGAAGGCTGCAAAGCAGCTAAGAGCTATAATTTAAATCAAATCAGAATTTAGCTTACCTCAGCAGCACAAGACAGGGTACTGTGTAGCAGCCCTCTTTTAATAAGTGTTATTTCCCTCCCTCCCTCCCCACACCCACCCACCCCTGGGATAATCATAGCTTTATAGGTACTTACACATCTTAAAAGACAGGAGGTGCTTTCAGGTGAAGCTCATTACCCAAATCAGTCATACACTAAGGACCTGAGATTAATTAAGCTTCAGGTGAACAAGGTATATTAAACGTATTAGGTACAGTTTTATTGGTATAAATACCCATAGCAACCCCTAGTAAGTAAGAACTTAAAGATCTAGACACAAACTTAAAACTAAGATGCAGACAGCAGTCCAGCAGCAGGATGGGGGCGTTCCAGTCTTTTGCATTGAGTGTCACATGTATGATTTTCTCCCAGTTGGTGAGAGGTCTAACGTGTGTACTAGGTGCAAGGATCTCTTTGCTCTCAGGGAACAAGTCCGTTCTCTAGAGGCTAAAGTAGCAGACTTGGAAAACATAAGACAGACAGAGAGGTACATAGACGAGACCTACAGGGATATAGTCCTGAAGTCCCACCTCCAGTCTGTTAGCACCCCTGTTGCCATGGAGGGGAGAGAGGTCACGTGACAGGAGAGCATCACCCTGGTGTGGCAGGAAGTGATCCTGTAACTAGGACCTCTCCTCCAGGTGATGTAAAACCCTCTCGCACCGAGGAAGTTTCTCCAGGGCCATGTGCCCATGAGGGAAGGGTTAGGACAGCCGTTATAGTTGGTGATTCGATCATTAGGCATGTAGATAGCTGGGTGGCTGGTGGACGTGAGGATCGCCTGGTAACATGCCTGCCTGGTGCGAAGGTGGCGGACCTCACGCGCCACCTAGATAAGGTCTTAGATAGTGCTGGGGAGGAGTCTGCTGTCTTGGTACATGTCGGTACCAATGACATAGGAAAATGTGGTAGGGAGGTTCTGGAGGCAAAATTTAGGCTTTTAGGTAGGAAGTTGAAATCCAGAACTTCCATGGTAGCATTCTCCGAAATGCTTCCTGTTCCACGCGCAGGACCCAAAAGGCAGGCAGAGCTCCGGAGTCTCAATGCGTGGATGAGACAATGGTGCAGAGATGAGGGATTTGGATTTGTTAGGAACTGGGGAACATTCTGGGGAAAGGAGGGGCTCTTCTGAAGGGATGGGCTTCACCTTAACCTGGATGGAACCAGGCTGCTGGCATTAACCTTTAAAAAGGAGATAGAGCAGCTTTTAAACTAGATATTAGGGGAAAGCCGACAGTCGCCCAAGAGCGGATGGTTCGGAAGAATGTATCCTTGAAGGATACTACCAAAAGCAGAGAGGTTCCACAAACGAGTAAAGTAGCCCAAATGCCCTCAAGTATGGAGCAGACAGAGCTTAAAGATCCCAATTTACCCATGTCTAACAATAGCCAAATTAACATGAATAAAATACATTCTCTAAAATGCTTGTATGCAAATGCTAGAAGTCTAAAGAATAAGATGGGAGAGTTAGAATATATAGCACTAAATGAAAGGTTAGATATGATTGGAATATCAGAGACATGGTGGAAGGAGGACAACCAGTGGGACACTGTGATACCTGGGTACAAACTATATCGTAATGATAGAGCTGATCAAATTGGTGGAGGGGTTGCGCTCTATGTTAGAGAGGGCATTGACTCAGAAAGGATTAAAGTTTTGCAGGAAACAAAATCTGCTGTAGAATCTATATGGATTGAAATTCCATATAAAAGGGGGAAGGCAATGGCAGTGGGGGTGTACTATCGAGCACCTGGCCAGAATGACCAAATGGATGATGAAATGCTCAAAGAAATCAAGGAAGCTAACAAAGGTTACAGCACAGTATTAATAATGGGTGATTTCAATTACCCCGGTATCGACTGGGTCAGTGTCACGTCAGGACATGCTAGGGAGATAAAGTTCCTAGATGAAAAAAATGACTGCTTCTTGGAGCAGCTGGTTCATGAACCGACCAGAGGGGAAGCCATATTAGACCTAGTCCTTAGTGGAACACCAGATCTAATGCAAGAGATAAGGGTGTTGGGGCCACTTGGCAATAGTGATCATAGCATGATCGCCTTTGATTTAATTAGTGGAGGAGGGATAGTAAGGAAATCCACAGTACTACCTTTTAACTTTCGAAAAGGAGACTATGATAAAATGAGGAAAACAGTTAAGAAAAAACCAAAAGGAGCAGTTGCAAAGGTTAAAGACGTACATCAAGCTTGGGTATTGTTGAAAAATACTATCTTGGAAGCCCAGACCAGCTGTATTCCACGCTTTAAGAAAAGTGGTAGGAAGTCCAAAAAACTGCCAGCATGGTTTAAAGGTGAGGTCAGAGAGGCTGTTGTTGCTAAAAAAGCATCTTTCAGGAAATGGAAAAAAGAGCCAAACGACGAAACCTGGAAACAGCACAAGCACTGGCAAGTCAAATGCAAGGCATTGATAAGGCAGGCAAAGAGAGAATTTGAGAAGAAGCTTGCTGCGGAAGCAAAAACGCGAAATAAAGACCTTTTCAAGTACATTCGTAGCAAAAAAACCTGTGAGAGAGTCAGTTGGTCCATTAGATGATAAAGGGGTTAAAGGAGCACTAAGAGGCGACAAGGCGATAGCGGAGAGACTGAATGAATTCTTTGCTTCGGTCTTTACTGAGGAAGATGTAGGGATGTTACCCATGACTGAAGTGGTATTTAAAGGTGCAGAAGAATTGAAGGAAATATCGATACATCGGGAAGATGTCTTACAACTATTAGATAAACTGAAGAGTAGCAAATCACCTGGGCCGGATGGTATACATCCAAGGGTGTTGAAAGAACTGAAATATGAGATTTCAGACCTGCTATCAGTTATCTGTGAACTATCATTAAAATCATCTCTAATACCTGAAGATTGGAGGATCGCCAATGTAACACCAATTTTTAAAAAGGGTTCCAGGGGTGATCCGGGAAACTACAGACCGGTGAGCCTGACGTCAGTACCAGGAAAAATGGTAGAAACCATCATAAAGAATAAAATTACTCAGCATGTAGATAGTTACAACCTAATGGGAGACAGCCAACATGGCTTTAGACAAGGAAGATCTTGTCTTACTAATCTGTTATGTTTTTTTGAAGGAGTGAATAAACAGGTGGACAAAGGTGAGTCGGTTGATATTGTGTATCTGGACTTTCAGAAAGCCTTTGACAAGGTCCCTCATCAGAGAATTTTGGCAAAACTAAAGAGTCATGGGATAGGAGGCAGTGTACTATTGTGGATCAGGAACTGGTTAAAAGATAGAAAGCAGAGGGTAGGGCTAAATGGCCAATTTTCCCAATGGAGAAAGGTGAATAGTGGTGTACCCCAGGGATCTGTGCTGGGTCCGCTGCTTTTTGACATATTCATAAATGACCTGGAAAGTGGAATAACGAGTGAGGTTATCAAATTTGCAGATGACACAAAACTATTTAAAGTTGTTAAAACCCAAGAGGATTGTGAAAAATTGCAAGAGGATCTTGATAAATTGGAAGACTGGGCATCAAAATGGCAGATGAAATTTAATGTGGACAAGTGCAAGGTTATGCACCTAGGGAAGAACAACCCAAACTATGGTTACACGATGCAAGGTTCCACATTAGGAACCACCACCCAGGAAAAAGATTTAGGCGTCATTGTGGATACCATGTTAAAACCCTCAGCCCAGTGTGCAGCGGCGGCCAAGAGAGCAAATAGAATGCTAGGTATGATATGGAAAGGAATGGAAAATAAAACAAAAGATATTATAATGCCTCTATATCGTTCCATGTTGAGACCGCACCTTGAATATTGTGTGCAATTCTGGTTGCCGTATCTTAAAAAGGATATAGCGATTTTAGAAAAGGTTCAGAGAAGAGCCACCAAAATGGTAAAGGGGATGGAAGGATACTCCTTTGAAGAAAGGCTAAAAAGGTTAGGGCTCTTTAACCTGGAAAAGAGACGGCTGAGGGGAGATATGATAGAAGTCTATAAATTAATGAACGGAGTGGAACGGGTAAACGTAGATCGATTGTTTACCTTATCAGAATATAGAAAGACTAGGGGACATGCAATGAAGCTACAGGGTACAATATTTAAGACTAATAAAAGAAAATATTTTTTCACTCAACGTGTAATCAAACTCTGGAATTTGTTACCGGAGGATGTAGTAAAGGCTGTTAGTGTAGCTGGGTTTAAAAAAGGTTTGGACAAGTTCCTGGAGGAAAGGTCCATAAACCATTATTAAGAAGTTACCGAAGATATCAATGCTTGACCCAGTACAAGCATTGTGGAACTTGTGTCTCTTGGGGAAACTGCTAGGTAAATATGACCTAGATTGGCCACTGTTGGAAACAGAATACTGGGCTTGATGGACCTTGGTCTGACCCAGTATGGCATATCTTATGTTCTTATGTTCTTATGCTAAGTGGCATGCTCTTATAGAGTGTGAAGCTATGAGTTTGGGGTTATCTACATGTACTGGGTTCTGTGGCTTCGGACATCAGCTTAGTCCCTTGGGCCCATGCTCACATGAGACTGCTGCAGAAACACTTTCTAGGCTTCAAGTCTCCATGATCTCTGGAGTACGAGATCAAACTTGCCTTGCCTATGGAGGTACATTTAAGTCTTCATTGGTGGGCAAACTCCTGGAACTTGCAAAAGGGAATTGATTAGGAGATGCCCAAATTGGTAGTTGCAGGGATGGGTGCCAGTCGCCTTGCTTGAGGATTGCACAGTCATGGCCAAATGAACCAAGGGCAGTGGTTGACAGTGGAGGCTTGTTGGTTGATCAGTCGCCTGGAGACCAGAGTCATCAGGATGACCCTTAGAGTATTTGAGTAATTGATTTGGTATCAAGCAGTCTGGTTGTGCTGCGACAATGCAATAACAGTGGCTTATGTCAATTGGCAGTAAAGTACAACGAGTGTGTCAGTATCTCAGGAGGCCAGTGCATAAATCAGCTGGGCAAGGCCACCTTTGCAAGATTTTGACTGTCCACATATCAGGAGAACGGAATGTATGGCAGACGTAGTCATTCCATACTGGAGTGGAGGAGTGGCCTAGTGGTTGGGGCAAGGTACTTCAGGCCGGAAGGTCGGGGGTTCAAATCCCACTAGAGGACAGCAACCTTGGGCCGTAAGGACTGGGGTTTCTAGTCCCACAGGTGCTCCTTGTGGTCTTGGGCAAGCCACTTAACCCTCCATAGCCCATGTTCCCTGTAAAATAGTTATCTCCAAGTTATAATGCCGTGTTCAGTGTAATTCCATTTTGTTCAATGTAAACCGCACTGATGCAGAATAGCGCGGTATATAAGAGAATGTAAATAAATAAATAAAAATACTGGATCTGGGGAAATGTGGGTTGTCAAAGGAGGCTTTTTCGTTCATTCATTCAAGCTCATTGGGGGAGCTTGGTAATGGGTCTTATGCTACAAATCACAATCTGAAGGTCCGATGGTTCTTCATTTGTCAGAAGGGACTGGAGTCGGAAGGCCTCAGTGCCTTGATTCATGAGTGGTTAGCAGACATTTTGCTTTGTGTTTCCCCCAAGGTTGATGCTGGGGCATGCCATTCAGCAAATTGCAGAACACGTGGGCTTGGTATTTTCTGGTGACAACCAACTGACTTAAGATTAGTACAAAGACTTGATCAGTTGAAGGTTTCAGAGGGCCTTCATCTTACTCAGGGCACAGGGCACATAATCTCTTCTGTTGCAGAGTTTGGTGCTCCTCAACAACCCTCCTCTCTTTTGTCCTTGGTCCTTGAGATGTTTCACTTCAAATGAAGGAGATAGTCAGAGGATGTAATTGCTACCATGCTGGGATAAGCAGGATAGAATCTGTCTACCTTTTGGAAATCTAACAGGTACTTGTGACCTGTTCCTGGCAAAGTCGAAGGGCTTTTACTCAGTCCTTATCCTTCTTGACCTTTCTGCTGCTTTTGACACTATTGACCACAACCTTCTCCTTGGTTTTAAGGGCTCTGTGCTATCCTGGTTCTCTTCTTATCTTTCCCATCGCTCTTTCAGTGTTTGTTTTGGTGGATTCTCCTCTACTGCTATCCCGCTCTCAGTTGGTGTATCCCAAGGTTCTGTCTTGGGTCCACTCCTTTTCTCTATCTATATCCAGTCCCTTGACACACTCATCTTTTCCCATGGCTTTCAATACCATCTTTATGCTGATGACTCCCAGATCTACCTCTCTACACCTGAAATCTCTCCGGCAATCCAGGTCAGGATCTCTGCCTGCCTTTTTGACATTGCTGCTTGGAATTGAACATGGCCAAAACTCATCTTCTTATTTTCCCCCTAAACCTTCCTCTCCCCTTCCTCCCCCCCCTCCCCCCTTCCTCCTTTCTCAGTCTCTGTGGATAACTCTCTACTCCTCCCCGTCTCCTCAGCTCGCAACCTTGTGGTCGTCTTTGACTCTGCTTTCTCCTTCCCCCACAGGCATCCAACTGATAGCTAAAACTTGCTGTATCTTTCTCTTTGACATCAACAAAATTTGCCCATTCCTTTCTGAACACACTACTAAGGCACTTATCCACTCCTTAGTCACCTCCCGTCTAGACTTTTTTTTTTTTTAACTTACTCCTTGCTGGTCTCCCTCTGAGTCATCTTTCTCCCTTTCAATCTGTTCAACATTCTGTTGCACGACTAATCTTCCGCCAGTCTTGTCATGCTCATATCACTCCTCTTCTCAAGTCACTTCATTGGCTCCCTATCCATTTCCGCATCCAGTTCAAACTTCTCCTGCTGACCTGTAAATGCATTCACTCCGCAGCTCCTCACTACCTTTCCTTTCTTCTCTCTCCCTACACCCCTCCTTGGGAACTCTGCTCTTCTGGCAAATCACTTCTATCTGTGTCCTTCTCTTCTACTGCTAACTCCAGACTTCTCTCCTTTCACCTTGCTGCTCCTTATGCCTGGAACAAATTACCTGAGTCTGTACATCCAGGCGCCTTCTCTGATCCTTTTCAAATCCAGGCTGAAAACTCACCAATTTGCTGCTGCTCACCTGATCTCCCTTGTGTTTCCTTACCATTCCCCTAAATGTATCCTATGTCTACAGTTACTGTGTTGTCTGTCTTGACTAGATTGTAAGCGCTGAGTAGGAACTGTCTCTTACATGTTTCTCCAGGAACAAGCAGGAACTCAGTCCTCATGTATGGGTGACAGCACCAACAGAGCCCTGCGCGGAGCATTTCCCCAGCTTTCAAAGAAAGCCTTTGGGAATGCTACCATGCATGCATGGTCCCTTCCTTTTCAAGGGTGCCATCTTGCTCAGTTTCCTTTTTCCCGCGGAGCCCAACGAACGTGGTCATCTACTCTCCCGGAAAAAGTTCTTTAATTCCTTCCTTTTGTGCGGTTTGTGTACCAGTTCCCTTCCCACCTCAAGGCGGCCCCACCGGTGCCAGTCTTGGCCCCCCTTTTTTCCTGTGTTTCCTCGAGGTACCACCTTGACAAGCCTTCGCCTTCATGCATTTTTGTGCTTGGGGGGCCTTGAAAGGTACCCCGTACAGACATGGAGGCCTCCAGCGATGGTGGCCGGTCTCCGGAGGGTCGTCCCAGTGAGGACCCCCCTCTCTTCATCCACGCCTGACCCGGTAACCCCGGCGTTGGTGTCACAGGGACCCACGCCCGCGTGGGAGTCTCGAATGCTGGCACTAAAGCGCAGCATCTCTGCCTTCTTAGCTGCCCAGCAGGCGCTTCTGCCCAGCACAGCTGGCTCATGCCTTGAGACTGAGGTCCCCCCAAGGGGGGTACCTAATCCTGCCCTGGAAACCCCCGAGAGCTGTGGGCCTCGTGAGGGTCCTCTGCGATGGTCTCACTCACAGTCCCATTCCTCGGGGGTGAGGTCCTCCAAAGCCAGTGCCTCCAGCTCTGAGCGGGCCTTGGCTCCTGGACAGAGCGACCAGCCTGACTCGGACTCCTTTTCGGACCTCTCAGGCTGGGAGTCAGACGGGGATACCTCCCTGGAGACCCACGCCCACAGAGACCTTCCTTCGGACCCGTCCCCACCCACTTCCCAGAGACCTTCGCCTCCTGAGGACATGTCTTTTCTGGTGTTCGTGTGGGACATGGCGCGGGCCCTCGGTTCCCATTGTGAGCAAACGCCTCGATGCCAAGTATAGGGTTCAGCGCGGCCCGGGGTTCCAGAAGACCCAGCTTCTGCACACCTCCATGGTTGTAGAATCGGCGATGCGAAAGCAAAAGAGCCTGAAGTCACATTGTTCAGTCCCACCTGGCAGGGAGTCCAGAACCCTCGATGCCCTGTGGCACAAGGCCTATCAGGGGTCCATGCTGACGTGCCGCATTCAGGCCTACCAACTGTACATGGGCATGTTCCTGCGCGACCTCTCCAAAGAACTCGGCGGTTTTTCTGCAGGCCTTGGGGGTGAACACCTTCTCAGGTTCCAGACCCTCCTGAAGTCAGTCCCACTTGAAGTACCTCTCCCACACCGCGTATGACGGGTTTGAGTCCTCCGCCCGAATGGCGGCGGCCGGCATTGGGGCCCGGTGCCAGGCATGGCTTCAGTCTTCGGACCTGGAGCAGTGGGTCCAGGAGAAGCTCTTGGATGTCCCCTGCCTCGGTGAACAATTGTTTGGCAAGCCCATGGAGGATAAGGCGGCCGAGATTGAAACAGAGTTCGTAATTCGAACCTGCCTCTCGCGTAAGACCTCTTCTCTCCCAAAGAAGAAGAAGCAGCAGGCGAAAAAGCTGTTCTTCCAGAGAAAGGGACTCCCCTACAGGGGATATCCACCCTACCCGCCCACCCCTGCATTGACCAGTGTGCAGGGAAAGGGAAGAGCGTACGGCCAATCCAAGTCTAAAGGGCCCAAGGCCCAACCACTGCCTCCAACCCTCCCGCTCAGGGGTTTTGACACCGAAGGCATAGCCTCTCGCCCCCCGGTGGGACTTCCATCTGTAGGAGGACGCCTGTCTCTCTTCGCCCCTCAATGAGCATCGATCACATCAGACTCCTGGGTCCTCCGGGTGGTCTGGAGCGGTTATCATCTTCATCTGGACAGGCTCCCTCCTCCTCCTCCTCCCCAGCGGAGCCTTCTCTGCTTCCCTCGCACCAGGCTTGCCAACAACAAGAGCTGACCAACCTCCTCGTCCAGCGGGCGGTTGAAAAGATACCACCGCACCTCCAAGGTCGAGGGTTCTACACCCGATACTTCCTCGTTCCTAAGAAGACGATGGGAGCCTATGTCCCATCCTTGATCTCAGGAACGTAAACAAGTTTCTGATGCGGGAGAAGTTCAAAATGCTATCACTTGGTGTCCTGCTGCCCTTCCTCCAGCAGGGCGATTGGCTATGCTCCTTGGACCTCAGGGACGCTTACACCCACATTCTGGTCCACCCCCAGCACAGGCAGTACCTGCGCTTCAGAGTACAGGGAGAGCACTACCAAAACAGGGTGCTCCCCTTTGGGCTCGTCTCTGCCCCGCGGGTCTTCACCAAGTGTCTTTCCGCGGTTGCTGCCTACCTCCAGCAGCAGAGCATACCCATTTTTCCTTACCTAGACAACTGACTCGTCATGGAGGCTTCGGCCGAGGAAGCCCGCCTTGTGGTATCGCGCACGATCCTCCTCCTCGAACGCCTCGGCTTCCTGGTCAATTACTCCAAGTCTCACCTCGAACCGGTGCAGACCCTGGAGTTCATCAGCGCACAACTCGACAAGGAGTGGGTGACCGCCTTCCTGCCCAGGGACCGGGCGGATCGTTTCTGCGTCCTGGTGGCCAAAGTCCAAGGCAGGGCTCGTATTCCGGCGTGAGTCATGTTGCCCCTCCTGGGGCACATGGCTTCCACCGTCCACATTATTCCCCACGCCCGCATGCACATGCGGATGGCTCAGTGGTGTCTCAGAGCACAATGGAGCCAGGCCTCCGGCTACCTTCGGAACCCTGTCTGGGTCTCCCGTGGCCTTTACAGTTCCCTGGATTGGTGGCAGGATCCCTGAAGCCTCCTTCGGGGCATGCCCTTCCAGGCCCCGCAGCGTGAGCTCGTCTGACAACGGATGCCTCCCTGCTGGGGTGGGGAGCCCACTGCGGCAACCTGTGCACTCAGGGACAGTGGTTGCCTGAAGAATCTCAGCAGCAGATCAATCTGCTCAAGCTTCAGGTGGTCTGGTGGGCCCTGTGGGTCTTCAAGCACCATCTGAGGGGAAAGTTGGTGCTCGTGCAGACCGACAACAGGGTAGCTATGTTCCAGTCTGGCAGCATCCCTGTTGCCATGGAGGAGAGAGGTCACGTGACAGGAGAGCATCACCCTGGTGTGGCAGGAAGTGATCCTGTAACTAGGACCTGTCCTCCAGGTGATGTAAAACCCTCTCATACCGAGGACGTTTCTCCAGGGCCATGTGCCCATGAGGGAAGGGTTAGGACAGCCGTTATAGTTGGTGATTCGATCATTAGGCATGTAGATAGCTGGGTGGCTGGTGGACGTGAGAATCGCCTGGTAACATGCCTGCCTGGTGTGAAGGTAGCAGACTCCACGCGCCACCTAGATAAGGTCTTAGATAGTGCTGGGGAGGAGTCTGCTGTCTTGGTACATGTCATTACCAATGACATAGGAAAATATGGTAGGGAGGTTCTTGAGGCTAAATTTACGCTTTTAGGTAGGAAGTTGAAATCCAGAACTTCCAGGGTAGCGTTCTCTGAAATGCTTCCTGTTCCACGTGCAGGACCCAAAAGGCAGGCAGAGCTACGGAGTCTCAATGCGTGGATGAGACAGTGGTGCAGAGATGAGGGTTTTGGATTTGTTAGGAACTGGGGAACATTCTGGGGAAAGGAGGTGCTCTTCCGAAGGGATGGGCTTCACCTTAACCGGGATGGAACCAGGCTGCTGGCATTAACCTTTAAAAAGGAGATAGAGCAGCTTTTAAACTAGATAATAGGGGAAAGCCGACAGTCGCCCAAGAGCGGATGGTTCGGAAGAATGTATCCTTGAAGGATACTACCAAAAGCAGAGAGGTTCCACAAACGAGTAAAGTAGCCCAAATGCCCTCAAGTATGGAGCAGACAGAGCTTAAAGATCCCAAATAACCCATGTCTACCAATAGCCAAATTAATATGAATAAAATACAGTCTCTAAAATGCTTGTATGCAAATGCTAGAAGTCTAAAAAATAAGATGGGAGAGTTAGAATATATAGCACTTAAGAAAAAACTAAAAGGAGCAGTTGCAAAGGTTAAAGACTTACATCAAGCTTGGGTGTTGTTGAAAAATACTATCTTGGAAGCCCAGACCAGCTGTATTCCACACTTTAAGAAAAGTGGAAGGAAGTCCAAAAAACTGCCGTTGTTGCCAAAAAAGCATCTTTTAGGAAATGGAAAAAAGAGCCAAACGACGAAACCTGGAAACAGCACAAGCACTGGCAGGTCAAATGCAAGGCATTGATAAAGCAGGCAAAGGGAGAATTTGAGAAGAAGCTTGCTGCGGAAGCAAAAACGCGAAATAAAGATTTTTTCAAGTACATTTGTAGCAAAAAACCTGTGAGAGACTCAGTTGGTCCATTAGATGATAGAGGAGTTAAAGGGGCACTAAGAGGCGGCAAGGTGATAGCGGAGAGACTGAATGAAATCTTTGCTTCGGTCTTTACTGAGGAAGATGTAGGGATGTTACCCATGACTGAAGTGGTATTTAAAGGTGCGGAAGAATTGAAGGAAATATCGATACATCGGGAAGATGTATTACAACTATTAGATAAACTAAAGAGTAGCAAATCACCTGGGCCGGATGGTATACATCCAAGGGTGTTGAAAGAACTGAAATATGAGATAGCAGACCTGCTATTAGTAATCTGTGAACTGTCATTAAAATCATCTCTAATAACTGAAGATTGGAGGATCGCCAATGTAACACCAATTTTTAAAAAGGGTTCCAGGGGTGATCCGGAAAACTACAGACCGGTGAGCCTCACGTTAGTACCGGGAAAATGGTAGAAACCATCATAAAGAATAAAATTACTCAGCATGTAGATAGTTACAACCTAATGGGAGACAGCCAACATGGCTTTAGAGAAGGAAGATCTTGTCTTACTAATCTGTTATGTTTTTTTTGAAAGTGTGAATAAACAGGTGGACAAAGGTGAGTCGGTTGATATAGTGTATCTGGACTTTCAGAAAGCCTTTGACAAGGTCCCCTCATCAGAGACTTTTGGCAAAACTAAAGAGTCATGGGATAGGAGGTAGTGTACTACTGTGGATCAGGAACTGGTTAAAAGATAGAAAGCAGAGGGTTGGACTAAATGGCCAATTTTCCCAATGGAGAAAGGTGAATAGTGGTGTACCCCAGGGATCTGTTCTGGGTCCGTTGCTTTTTGACATATTCATAAATGACCTGGAAAGTGGAATAACGAGTGAGGTTATCAAATTTGCAGATGACACAAAACTATTTAAAGTTGTTAAAACCCAAGAGGATTGTTAAAACCCAAGAGGATTGTGCAAGAGGATCTTGATAAATTGGAAGACTGGGCATCAAAATGGCAGATGAAATTTAATGTGGACAAGTGCAAGGTTATGCACCTAGGGAAGAACAACCCAAACTATTGTTACACAATGCAAGGTTCCACATCAGGAACCACCACCCAGGAAAAAGATTTAGGCATCATTGTGGATAACATGTTAAAACCCTCGACCCAGTGTGCAGCGGCAGCCAAGAGAGCAAATAGAATGCTAGGAATCATAAGGAAAGGAATGGAAAATAAAACATAAGATATTATCATGCCTTTATACCGTTCCATGGTGAGACCGCACCTTGAATATTGTGTGCAATTCTGGTCGCCGTATCTTAAAAAGGATATAGCGTTATTAGAAAAGGTTCAGAGAAGAGCCACTAAAATGGTAAAGGGGATGGAAGGATACTCCTATGAAGAAAGGCTAAAAAGGTTAGGGCTCTTTAACCTGGAAAAGAAACGGCTGAGGGGAGATATGATAGAAGTCTATAAATTAATGAACGGAGTGGAACGGGTAAACGTAGACCGATTGTTTACGTTATCAGAATATAGAAAGACTAGGGGACATGCAATGAAGCTACAGGGTAAACTATTTAAGACTAATAAAAGAAAATATTTTTTCACTCAACATGTAATCAAACTCTGGAATTTGTTACCGGAGGATGTAGTAAAGGCTGTTAGTGTAGCTGGGTTTAAAAAAGGTTTGGACAAGTTCCTTGAGGAAAGGTCCATAGACCATTATTAAGAAGTGACCCAGGATATCAATGCTTGACCCAGTACAAGCATTGCGGAACCTGGGTCTTTTGGGGAAACTGCTAGGTACGTACGACCTAGATTGGCCACTGTTGGAAACAGGATACTGGGCTTGATGGACCTTGGTCTGACCCAGTACGGCATATCTTATGTTCTTATGTACATAAACAAGGAGGGGGGAACGTGTTCCCACCCCCTCTGCCGGGAGGTGGTCCTCCTTTTCTCCTTTTGCCATTCGCTGGGGCATGACTCTCAGAGCGGTCCATCACCCAGGCCGGGAAAATGTCCTCATGGACAAACTCAACAGAATCCTCTGCCCACACAAGTAGCGCCTGGATCCGGTGGTGGCCGGCCTCTTGTTTCATCAGTGGGGGACTCTGTCGGTGGACCTGTTCGCCAGCCTGGTGAACACGCAGCTTCCCTGCTTCTGCAGACCGGTTTCACACCCGAGCAGGGTGGCCCCGGATGCGTTCCTCGTGAACTGGACTTCTGGGCTTCTTTACACCTTCCCCCCCCCCCCCCGCCTCCTCTCATTGCGAGGACCCTCCACAAGCTTCAGCGGGAGCGAGCTTCAATGATTCTCATAGCTCCTTCGTGGCCTCGACAGCCTTGGTTCCCGCTTGTGCTCCGGCTCTTGTCCGAGCCTCCAGTCCCACTAGGCTGTGCCACAAGCCTGCTAACGCAGGAGGAGGGACAGGTGCTCCACCCGAACCTGGCCTCATTGTCCCTTCCAGCCTGGTGGCTGAACGAGTCTCCTTAGCCCCGCTGCACCTCCCGGGGGAGGATGAGGAGGTCCTCCTCGCGTCGAGAAAAGACTTGATGAGACGAGCCTATACTTTTAAATGGCGGCGTTTCTCGATCTGGTCCTCTGAGCTCCAGATCGACCCGTTCTCCTGCTCTATCTGGTGTGTTCTCCAGTACCTCCTCTTCCACCTCTCGAAAGAGGGGCTGAAGTCCAACTCGTTCAGGGTACACCTGAGCGCCATCTCGGCTAACCATCTCCCCATTGAGGGTAAACCCCTCTCGGGGCAGTCCCTCGCCTCCCGCTTCATGCGGAGCCTCTTACTTTCCAAACCTCCCATCTGGCCTTCACCGGCAAAGTGGGACCTGAACATCGTGCTCATGCAGCTTACGCGATCACCCTTTGAGCCGATGGTGACGTGCTTGCTTCGGCACCTCTCCTGGAAGGTAGTCTTCCTGGTGGCTCTGAACTCGGGTCAGCGAGTCAGCGAACTCCAAGCCCTCATGGCTGAAGCTCCCTACACCAGGTTCTATGGGAACACGGTGGTCCTCCGTACCCACCCCAATTTCTTACCGAAGGTTGTCTCGGATTTCCATCTCAATAAGGAGATAGTCTTGCCGACTTTCTTCCTAAGACCTCATGCCAACTGTGCATCTTACATACACTCGACTGCAAGAAGGCTCTCACCTTCTACGTGCAGCGCACCCAGGTTCATTGCAAGTTCGATAGGCTCTTTGTTGCCTATGATCCCAACCGCCTGGGGCAGGCAATCACCAAGCGCACCCTCTCCGTCTGGGTGGCGGACTGCATCACCTTTTCCCAGGCAAAGACGGGCGCTCCGCTGGATCGGTGAGTCACTGCACACGGCGTCTGGGCCAAGGCGGCTTCGGTGGCTTCGCTGCGCTCAGTGCCTCTGACAGACATCTGCTGGGCTGTGACCTGGTCCTCAGCAAACACTTTCGCTTCGCATTACTGCTTCGAGAGGGAGTGCCGCCAGGACAGCGCCTTCAGCCAGGCTGTACTTCATAATCTGTTCGGGGTATAAGCAACTTCTGCCCTCCGACCCTTCTTCGGTGGCTATCGAGAACTTAGCCCCGGGGACCCGAAGACTTGGGCTCCTTCGAGCATCAGCTTCTGCTCACGGCCTCGTGGAGGTGTTTTTGGGTTGCAGGTTCGGTAGCGTGTAGCTGGGGAGTCCCATAAGTGAGGACTGACTTCCTGCTTGTTCTTGGAGAAAGCGTAGTTACTCACCTGTAACAGGTATTCTCCAGGGACAGCAGGAATCAGTCCTCGCTACCCTCCCACCTCCCCTGAAGAGTTGCTAATTTTATCCTTCCCTTGCCATCTGCTTAGTAGAGCTCTAGCTATGGGACCTGACTGAGCAATATGGCACCTTTGAGTGGGAAGAGGACCACACATGCCTGGCAGCAATCCCAAAGGCTTTCTTTGAAATCTGGGGTATTGCTCTGCATGGGCTTCATTGGTGCCGACGTCACCCATAAGTGAGGACTGATTCCTTCTGTCCCTGGAGAACACCTGTTACAGGTGAGTAACTACGCTTTACTTCATAATATGCCCAGTACTGGTAAGGGTTTATATTGCTGTTACTGAGATGACACCGGAATCAGAAATGTTTTTGTATGCAGAGTTCTGTGAGGAAATGTCCTAGTTCTGCTTTGCCCCCACTATTGGGAGAGGGGTTTTTTTTTTTGGATGCAGAGTATATGTTCAAAAAAGAAAGTAAAAACCACGGTGCAATTTATAACACCAAAATAAATAATTTATTTTGGTATGTTAAATGGCTCTGAGATTCTCCGTTTTTATTTTTTTTTCCTTGTGCGAGTATCTTGCATTTCCTTTGTTTTTGGTAGAATTTAAGAGTTTGTATGCTTTATATTAGATTCCCAGGCTAAATCATTATGCAGCAAACACTATAGCAGCTTATAAACAACATTGCAGATTTATTTTTTCAATTATACAGCTTGGGAATATGTTACACTTTTTTCCCCCTTAGGGCAACCACCTGACCAGTGTTTGAGTCAGGGGCTCCCTCCTCCCTGACTAAAGCTCTGAGGATGCACTTTATTTTGGGTGGGAGAAGGGCATAGGGTAAGAGCTTATCTTCTGACGCGGCAAAAAATACATAGTATATATTTGTATTTGCTCCTTTTGGGTGTAACACCAAAATTGCTTACTTGAAAAATATTTTTGTCAGACCATTATCTGAAGTGTAATCAGCTCAACATAAGCTAGATATCAAATTGCTCCATTTAAATTTATTAAATATTGCTTTGCATTAAAATATTCCATCAAAATATGTCTATACCAAAAAAATCACCAAAACCCCAACACAATTGTGTTTCAAACTATCATTTATTTATTTTATTTAACATTCGCTTATATACCGCTGCCTTCCACAGATCAGGTGCGGTTTCCAGAAAACAGGTAAAGAAACAGTGTAACAAGTCTGTTTTTACATTAAACATCAGCTGAATTATGTACATATTTGTTATTACATTAAACTTCAATGAACTATGTACAATCAACAGTTATTAAAGTAAATATTAGGTAACTATTTACAAACATCATGTACGAAGTATAAAGATTGCATTTTCTTAGGACATTAGAGAACGATACACAAAGTGTTGTCCATAATAGGTGGAGCATCATTAATCATAGTTAGCCTGATATAATCATATCAGGTATCCTTCAAGTCTTCTATTATCCCTTTTTGTTTTGGGATAGAGAATTTGCAAGTGGACCGTAGTGGGAGCTAAACAAGTAGGTTTTTAATTTCTTACGGAGTTCTTTAATTTCAGTTAAAGCTCTTATTTCTTCAGGTAGGGAGTTCCAGAGGATAGGGGCTGCATGAGAAAACGCTTTTTTTTGTTGTTTTTTTAGTCTTTGTGAACTCTTTTGGTATCCTTATTATCTCCAGGAACAAGCAGGAATGAGTCCTCACATATGGGTATGTCGGAACCGACGGAGCCTGCGCGGGAAAGCTCCCCAGCTTCCCAGAAAGGAAGCTTTTGGGGCCTCCCACAGCGCATGCGCGCTGCCTTCCCGCCTTCCTGACCAACTCTCCTCAGTTCTTCTTTTTCCGCGGAGCCAGCAGATCGTGTTCCTGTCACCGCTGAAGAAATTGTTCTTTTAATTTGTTTCTTTGACCGCGTGTCTGCCTTCCCCGATTCCGGACCGGTACCGCCGGTCTTTTTTTCTTTATTTCTTTAAAAAAAAAAAAAATCTTATTTTTCCCCACTTGGTGTGTTTGTCCTGTGAGGCCTCTAGGCCTTCACAGAATTCTCCCTCATGGAGAAACCAGCCTCTGGTTTTAAAAAAATGCACCAAGTGTAGCGGTACTATATCAGTCACAGACACCCATGAATGGTGTCTTAAATGTTTGGGGCCTGACCACTCCATTCCGGATTGCCCATCCTGTTCTTTGATGTCTAAACGTGGCTTACAAAACCAGGCAGCCAAGTTTCACATGCTGTTTTCTACAGATACTCCAGCATCGACATCTTCCAGGTCTTCCTCTCCTGATGGATCTCAGGTAACCAAACATTCCTCTGGCAGGTCCTCAAAGGGCAAATCTCCCTCTAAGTATCGAGATGCCCCCGGGCTTGACCCTGAGGACCCTGCCCCAGCCAAACAACCCCGGCGGGAAGCTCCGGCTTCCAAAGCTCCTCCTATGGGGTTACAGGTTGACATCGATGGCACAGCCTCGACCGATCACCTGTTAGACTGCTCTGGGGTACCGGTTCAATCTTCCGGTACCGACATCCAGACAGTCGTGGCATCTATGGATCATACAGTTTAATCCATGCAGCAGGCCATTATGGCTTTTTTTTTTTTTTATAAACTTTATTTATAAACACCAGCACTCAAACAAATAGCAACAACAACAAGCTCCGAGAGGGGTGGGTTCTGATCCCCTCTGCAGAGCACATATAACATCCAGGTGTAAATTTTGCTTGAAATTCCCAAAACTGCTCCCATGCCCCCTCCCCCACCCCCCCTCCCCCCCAACAGTCACCCTCCAGACCAATTAAAGAACCAACAGCAGGGGGTCTAACAGCCCATTTGCAAAATCTCATTGCGCACACCAGGACTCAGCACTTGGATGTAGGGGTCCCAGAGTCTTAGAAAGGCCGGCCACCGTCGCACACTGCCCCGGGCGCGGCGACATTCCCAAAGCATCAGTTGATGGAAAGCATTCCGCCAGGCCCAGTAGGAGGGCGGGCGCGGTTCCCTCCACCCCCGCAGCAGAGGACCCTTACCCACCAGACAGGCTTTACGCACCAGCAAACGTTCCCATTTCCCTTTGGGCTGGGTGGGGCGCAGTCGATCCAAAACCACGAAAGACCCATCCCACCACACCCGCCGCCCCAACAGTTGCACCAGAAAAGCACAAATTTTTCCCAGTACGGCCGTATCAAGCGGCACTTCCACCACATATGGAACAGTGTGGCGAGGGGTTCAGAGCAGCGCGGACAGCTCCCATCCGTGGTAAGATGGCTACGGAAGGCCCGCCGGGGCGAAAAATGCACCCTAGTTATGCATTTGAATTGTATCTCCCTCCAGTGGGCCCCCACCGCCAATTCAGCAATATGTTGTAAAGCCTCCAACACTGTTCCAGGAGGGACCGCACAGCCCATGTCCTCCTCCCAGGCACGCTCCACCGAGCGGTAATCAACTACCGGCCTAAAGAGGGTTACCTTGTTCCGCAGCTCCCGAATGGAGGGCGGTTTCTCTTCCCCCAGCCCAAAGAACTCGACAATTCGCGCGGATCGCTCTGCCCGAAGATCCGCTGCCGGCAAAGAATGAATATAGTGAGATATCTGCAGGTAGGCGAAATAGTGTCCGGACAGCAACTCGTATTCCTCACGTAGAGACTGGAATTTCTTACATTTCCCCGAGAGATCGACCACATAGCCCAGATTACAGATACCCTGCCGAGCCCATACCGAGAACGTACCCGTGTCGGTCCCTGGGGTGAACTGCGCATTGCCCTTCAGCGGCAGCCAACTAGAGACTCTCCAATTGCTTCCCCCAGTAGCCATTCAGCCGCCGCCAAGTCCGTCGAACCGAACCCAATATCACACTGTCCACTACTTCGCCCCAGCATAACCGATTGTCTAGATGCAGTAAGGCTAACAACGAATTTGGGGCCGCCAACACCTCCTCCAAGGCCACCGGTGTATACACTTCCGTGCCCCCCAACCAGTCGCCCAGATGACGCGACTGACACGCCAGGGCATAAGCTTCTATGTCCGGGAGACCCATTCCTCCCTGCTCCCATTTTCCTAGCAGCCGACCAAAGGGAATCCGCGCTTTCTTACCATTCCACAAGAACCCCCGGATTACCCCTTCAATCCGGCGTAGGTCTCTCCATTGTAACCAAACCGGCAAAGTTTGCATCCAGTAAAGTAACCGCGGCAGAATAACCATCTTAATCGCTGCAATCTTCCCTGACAAGGATAAGGGGAGTGTTCTCCAGGACAGCAATTGCTCCCGCAATCTACTCAGATTCCATTCTAAATTACTGCGATACAACCGAGTCAGTTGACACGTTAGCCGAATGCCTAGATACGTGAAAAACTCCTCGGCCCATCGAAGAGGAAACTCCCCTTGCCAACCGGCCTTCAAGAGGCCCAAGACATCAAGAGCCTCGGATTTCTCCATGTTGATAGTTAAGCCCGCAAAGCGTCCAAAACAGTAAAAGTTCTGCAACAGGGATGTAAGAGAGGCCTGAGGAGAAGACAAGTGTACCAACAAGTCATCCGCGAAAGCCGATAGTTTGAACTCGTGGGAGCCCATGCGGATACCCTTGATCTCCCGGGATTGCTCCACGCTTCTTACAAAGGGATCCAGGGAGAGCACAAAGAGTAAGGGAGACAGGGGGCAGCCCTGTCGAGTACCCCGATGCAAAAGAAAAGGATCAGATAAAACCCCGTTACAATAAATGGCTGCCATCGGGTCCGCATATAAACTACGAACCATCTTACAAAAGGCAGGTCCCAGGCCATAACATGGGAGCAAGTAATTGAGGTATTGCCAATCTACCCTGTCGAAGGCTTTCTCCGCATCGAAGCTGACTAACAACGAGGGGATCCGTCGACGGTGCACCCATTCCAACGAGGAGAGGATTTTACGGAGATTCCGGACGGCGTGACGCTGCTTGACAAAGCCGACTTGCGATTCATGAACCAGCATACCTAACACCCCCGCCAGACGATCCGCCAAAATCTTGGCCAATAATTTAACATCAAAGTTGAGCAATGAAATGGGATGATAAGACGCTGCCCGCAAGGGGTCTTTCCCAGGCTTGGGGAAAAGCGTAATGTGGGCCTGATTCCCCCCCCATCGGAAGCCACCCTGCTCCGTCCTTTTAGTGTGAAGGGCCACCAGCGCCGGGGAGATATAGTCATTGAGAATCTTATACAACTCCGCCCCCAGCCCATCCGGCCCTGGGGCCTTATAGCAGCTCGCCTTAGCTATCGCCTGTTGTACCTCTTGGAGGGTCAGCGGTTGGTCAAGCAGCGCCCTCTCCGTTTCATTCAAACGCGGCAATTCCAGTCCCTGGAGATAAGTCCTCATCCGTTCCGGAGAGCCCGCCTCTGCCGACTAAAGTGTCTGAAAAAGGAGCGAAACACCTGAGCAATCCGCGGGTTATCCCTATGAAGGGTCCCCTGTTCGTCCCTCACGGCCGCTATCATGCGCGATCCCCGGGGGCCCCGCAGACAGCGTGCCAACAGTTTGCCGGGTTTGTCCCCCTGGCAGTATAATTGATAGCGGTAATACATAGCCGATTTCTTTGCCCGCTGATGCAGGAGCTCGTTCAGGGCCGTTTGCGTTTCCCACAACTGTGTTTTAAGAGCCGGACTAGGGGCGCAGGCTTGCCGTCGGCGAAGTTTTGTGACAGCTTTCTCAAGACGGAGAATCTGTTCTGCCCGTAGCCTACGTTTCCGGGCCATATATCCAATGATATCGCCTCTCAGGACCACCTTGGCCGTCTCCCATACCAGCTCGGGTTCCGCTTGATGGCCGGCATGATCTGATTCGAACTCCTGCCATCGTCAGATCAGAAACTGACGGAATTGGGCGTCTTTGTATAGTTCCAGCGGGAACCGCCAGATGCGCGCTCCCGGGCTGTCACCCACCCCCTGCAATGTGAGCCAAATCAATGCGTGGTCAGAAATCTCCGTAGGGCCAATCTGCGCGTCATTCACCTTGGCAAACAGACTTTTAGTAGTCAACAAGTAATCAATTCTAGCGCTTGTCCCATGCGCACGAGACTGGTGGGTGAAGTCCTTTTCATCCGGATGCAAAAGCCGCCAAGGATCTACCAACCCCAAACGGGTGCACAGACGCAGGAGCGCACGGGCCGAGTGAAGGCGTTCCCTGGGACCCCCTCCCCGTGAGGTATCTAAGGCAACGTCCATAACTCCATTAAAGTCGCCACCCATAATCAAAGGCAGCTACGGCAGCTGTTCGATTTGTGAAGCCAAACGAGAATACAAGGCAGCGTCTAACACATTGGGACAATACAGGTTACCGAGAAGGACCGGTTGCCCGCCCAATAGACCGTGCAGCACGATAAAACGGCCCGTAGGATCAATGACCTGTTGGAGAACCTCAAAACGGGTATTTTTATGTATAAGCACTACCACGCCCCCCTTACGGCCCACGGCGGGGGCTCCCCAGACCTGCCCCACCCAGCCTCGTCGAAGTTTGCGATGTTCTTCTTCTGTCTGGTGGGTTTCTTGGAGGAAAACAATATCAGCCCGCTGCCTGGCCAAGGCTTGCAAAATTTTGGATCTTTTAATGTGACTCCCCCAACCCGCAGACATTCCAGGAAATAATTTTCAGAGTCGCAAAATATCAAATTGCTGTATCACCCCTATCAGTATCAATTTCTGGGAGAGAGTCCCCCCAGCCTGGGACTCCCCCCATCTCCAATGTGTGGTGCCCCCCCAAGAAATAGACCTCTGTACCTGGGCGTGACTGTTAGAACCCCCCCCTGTACCCTGCCTCCCCTCCTCCCCCCCACCCCCGCCTCTCCCCAAGCCACCCTCCCCTCCCACGCTCTCATCCTCCCAATCCACCTCCCCCCATCTCCACACCTCGGACCCCCCTTAGTGACCCACATCCTACCTCAGTCTAAGACTGTGTAAGGTCACCTCTGAACCCCACAGGACCACCGCGGGATCCATCCCCCAACACCAGCGCCCGAAATAATTTCCTCCCCCCCGGGGCCCCCCGGCCACCCCTCCCGCTGCACATTGCCCTGTATCGCCCGTGGGGACAGAAGGGTATAGAACGGGCACTACTGTGAATCCTTCGCATGTCCCCCATCTCTGCCCCAGTCAACAAAGCGTGGGATAAGAGGGGGGGCCGCGAGGAAGAGGGGGAACAGAGGAATAGCCCTCTAATGGTGAATAGTAAACTGTTGTCTCAAAGTACAAGCGGAACATACTTACATTACCCCCGAGATAGTTGAGAGAGTTGAAGGCAATACATATATAGCAGAAAAGGCAACGAGATTAACATGGCAGCCCTTCAAAAGGTTTTTACAGTCCAGCTAGGCACTAAAATGTCTGGAGCGAACCGGAATGTAACTCCGAGTCTCAGTAGCCACCACCCTAGGGGAATCCCCTCACTCCAGGAGACTGGCCACCGCCATATAACTGGAACAGGCAGTTCAACAGCAAAGATCCCATCGCGCTCAGTGCGCTGTGTCCGCGGTGTTGGTTCCGGCCTGAGCCGGCTGCTCTTCCTGTAGTTGTGCTAAGAAGGTCTTGGCCTCTCCCGCCGACGCAAACGTGAGGTTGCGGCCCAGATGATGAACCTTCAACGTGGCTGGAAAGGCTAGGGAGAAGCGGATCTTTCTCTCAAAGAGGGCTGAGCAGACCGGTGAAAACTCCTTACATTTCGCAGACACCATGGTGGAATAGTCCTGGAACAGGAGAATTTTTGCGTTGTTCAGCTGAAGACCCTCGTGCTGTCGGTAAGCTCGTAGGAGGCGTTCCTTATGTGCAAAGTTTAAGATTTTGGCAATAACCACTCTAGGCCGGGCTCTGTTCTCCGACCAAGGCCCGATTCGATGAGCACGCTCCACTTTTAGGTCTCCCACTAAAGTAGGTAGACCCAGCTCTTCCGGGAGCCATTTTTCGATCAGCGGCAATAGCTGAAGATCTGTTGTTGTTTCGGGGACGCCGACCAGCCGGAGGTTATTTCGGCGCGAACAATTCTCCAGGTCGTCCACCTTACACTGTAGAGCCGCGAGCTGTGCACGTGTGTCGGCGTGCAGTCTCTCCTGCCGACCGTCGTCGTCCTCTATTGCCGACACGCGGTGCTCAAGGACATCGATTCTCTGGCCCTGGGCTGCCAACGTCTCCCCCATCTCTTCCAGCTTGGTGAGAATTTGATCCAGCTTGGGATGTAGATGCCGGGCCACCTCCCGCGCCAACTCCTCAGATGTCGAATCTCCACTCTCCGTGCCCGGAGAGGAGGGGTGCGTCTCCATTGGTGTGGCGGCCTGGGATTTTGGCGCCTTCTCCTTCTCCTTCTCCTTCTCTTTTCGCAGCGGGGGCGGCATCTAAAAGCACCAAAAGGCAGCAAGATAAGGAGGCTGTATTAGGGCTGCGATCTTCACAATCGGCACCGGTCCCTGGGATTTTAAAACGCCGTTTTTATATCAGATATGCCGCGGTGGTCCCGGAGCAAGCAAAGAGCGTCCTCACTTGCTCATGAGTCACGTGACCTCTCCGCCATTATGGCTTTTATTAGAGCTGCGACGCCCTCGGTACCGCAGCCAGCGGTACCGACTCTGGTTCCGGTACCACAACCGATACCGGTACCCAGGGCATCCACATCGACCAGGATACCGATTCCGGTTCCGGGGTTTTTCCCGATACCGATCCGGTTCCGGGTACCCCCGATGTCGATACCGGTCGATACGCTTATCGATCCCTGAAAGCAAACAGACGATACTTCGAGTCTTCTGATGATTCTGATTCATCAGATGACTCTGCTGAAGTATCCCTTACTCTACCTGAAGAGCCCTCTTCTCCAAAGAGGAGAATGTCTCCTCCAGAGGATTTGTCCTTTCAAGACTTCATCATTGAAGTAGCTAAAGGTCTCTCTATTTCAGTTATCTCTGAAAAAGAACCTAGAGCAAAAATATTAGATATTTTAGGATACTCTAAGGTTCCCAAAGAGGCAGTCACCTTGCCCATTCATGAAATTCTTCAACAACACATGATGGACTTATGGGAGACTCCTCTCACCCTATCTCCACATTCTCGTCATTTGGACACCATGTATCGTGTCCCTCCTTCTCCTGGTTTTCAAAAAACTCAGCTCCCTCACCACTCTATAGTGGTGCAGTCAGCTATGAAAAGGATAGAGTACCAAAAGACACTCGTCTACTCCTCCAGGAAGAGAATGTAGGACTTTGGATGCTTTTGGTAGAAAAATCTTCCAAGCAAGTATGCTTATTGCCAGAATCAATTCATACAGCCTCTATATGGGCATGTTTCTGAAGGAGATTGCATTGAAAATACGCCATTTTCTCCCCTTTATCCCAGAGGAGGAGGAGAAAGGAGGAGTTCCTTCTTTTGCTAAAGCATACCCAAGATATTTCAAAGTTCTCCAACAGAGCAGCCTTTGACTCCTTTGAGGGTGCTAGCAGAGCCTCAGGTATTGCCATAGCGGCTTGCAGAAGTGCTTCTCTCCAGGCCTCTGACATAGAACCCTGGGTCCAGGATGGGTTGGGAAATCTGCCCTGTACAGGTGAGAATTTGTTTGGTAAGGAGTGGCAAATCAAAGCCACTCAAATGGATGCAGAAAATGCTGCTTTAGATAGACTTTCTAAGTCTACCTCTACTCCTGTCAAGAAAAAATCTTTCAAGAAGCCTTTGTACAAGAAGGCCAGATTTGCTGCAAATACTGGCCAACAATCTTCTGCAGCTCGCTTTTCTCCTAAGCGTCAGCAGCCTAAACAGGCCAGGGCAAAACCTGCAGGGGCTGCTACAGCCCAGCAGTCCCAACCCCCTCAGGGTTTTTGACTTAATACTAGAGAACTTAACCTTTCTGGCTCTATCACTTCCCCATCCCTCCCCCCTCATTCAACAGTCAGAGTGTGAGGAGGAAGCCAACATACTGCAGGGAAATAAATGGGCAGAAATAGAAGGAAAAGAAAGGGGGGTCTCCACCCCGCCTCACCAGGACCGAAGAGCGGATAGGCCACCCCCCCAGATAGCTGCCGGCCCTAGCCGCTCCCCCACATTAGCCCGTGGTACCGGCCCCCCCGCACCCAGCTCACCCCGTACCAAACAGGCCCACATGGGGACAGGAGAACCCACACCACAAGCAATAGAGAGGCCCCAGAGCACCCCGCGTCCCCCTGAAAAGCAAGCAGCAGAGGGATCTCCCTTCACACATGGCCCGGTAAAGAGTCCCCAAGTCCCCCCAACCTAACTGCAGCCCCCACCACCAGGCCTGTCGAGTCTCCCAGTACAGCGGAGAAGGAGAGAGAAGACAGGGAGACACTGGAAACAAGGAGAGAGTAAGAACGAAGAAGTGGAGAAGGCAATGAGAGGTAGACAGGAAAATAGAGAGGCCTCCCAGAAGGCCAACTCAAGTGCTCAAATACTGACAAGTATCGACAATAAGGCACAGGCATAAAACATAGACATAGGAATCATCTTACAGAGTTGCTCCTGTGGGTGGCCTACCAAGGAACGGCTCACAAAACCCGGGAGATCAGCCTGAAAGCCCTAGAGGAGACAGAAAGGGACCCAAACGAGAAATCTGGGATGCAACAACCGGAAGAATCTGAGAGCAAGAAGAATTGAACGTCATAGGACTAGGAGATTCGGAGAGTACCTATAGGCAGCAAAGTAAGAGAACATAGGGAATGAGGGGAGCAATTGGGAGATGAGAGTATGAAATGAGATTAAAGAACCAGGGAGTCCACCCCTCCCCAAGGCCCAGGCACAAAAACCTAGCTCACAGCAACCTCCCGCCAAATGAGTAGACCCCAGTCACGTGGTACCCACATGCTTCAGAAAGAGGGAGCGCACCCTTATCTGCACAGTTTAAACCTGGGCCCAATAGGGAGCTGCCAAAAGAACCAAAACGAGTATAGAAATGCAAAGCATGTACAGAGATACCATTAGCATGAGCAGGCATGAGATTACTCTCGCAGTAACAAATTGTTGAGGGGATTGAGAAAGTTTATACACTGAGAAAGTAACTGGTGATGAGAAACAACCAGACAGGCCTCCCCTACAAGGGGGGAACGCAACATACACAGGCCGTACCCATCTCTCCCCCCCCCAAGGGGAAGGAAGCCACGGGGGCCAAACCGCCAGGGCGAGCGACCCTGCAGTCCGGTCCCAAACATTGATTAAGTGCCGGAAAAACAACGTGGCGCAGTAGCTCTCCCAGGAGGGATGGTGTTCCAGCCACCCCCAGGAGCCAGGCCAACCGTGGTTAAGGTAGGCAGCGCCCCCCGATGAGAGGATTAAACATTTAGGGTATGTCTTGGTTGTGCCCCATCACAAATGGTGTCATATTATATATCAGCACCCGATACAAAGTGAAAAGCCCCAAGGAGGGAGAGAGTTGCCTCCCGCCCGACCAAGGGCAGCCGGCCTGTCACAGCAGCCGCCAGTAAGAAATTCAGAACAAAGCAGCACCCCTTAACATGCCCTTTCAGCCCACCGCCCCCAACCCATCCAAGGATCCATATCCCGGTGGTAAGGTAAATGACAAACTGTAACAGACACTTCCAAACAAGAGAATACAGGCGTGCGGGCCATCAGAGCCTTACCAAGACTCAGGGCCCACAGGCGGTCAAAAGAACGCACACGGCATTCACACTTCGCCGCCCCAACACCAAGTCCAGCAAGGTCCTCCGCCCTCACAGGGTGCGGATCAATCCCGTCTCCAGCCGGAATACATCGCTCTCCTAGCCAGGTAAAGGCCGACGCATCAACCGCGCTGCTGGCAATACGCCAGGGCTTCCTCTGGGGATGAAAACAGCCTCTGCACCCCGTCGCAGTCCACTCTCAATCGGGCAGGATAGGCCAACGTAAAACGAAGGCCCTTCTCCACCAACAAGCCGCAGACTTCTTTATATGCCCTCCGGCGTAGGGAAACTCCCGCAGAGTAATCTTGAAAGATTAAAACTGTATTAGCGCAATTTCCACGTCGGCGCTGCTGCCGAGCTGCCCGTAGGACTCCCTCCCTCTGGGCAGCATTAAGGAACCGGGCGATGACTGCCCTCGGTCGGTTGTCCCCCTCGCGGTAAGGTCCCAGCCGGTGAGCACGTTCCAGGATGATCGCTCCCAGCCCCTCTTCTAGCGGCAGATGTTCAGGGATCCACTTCGCCAGGTAGCGGCACAGATCAATCTCCCTCACCGATTCTGCTATACCGATAAACCGTAAGTTGTTTCTACGGCTCCTGTTCTCCAAATCCTCAAGCTTATCGGCTTGCTTTGCCAGCAGCTCCTCCAGTTTTTGAATCCGAGTAGAGGCCTGAGTATGGCCATCTTCCAGCGTACTTATACGTTGTTCAGCCTGCTCCACGCGCCCATTGAAATCCGCGACAGCTTGTGCCACCGCACTCATTTGGGCAGCCAGGCCTCCGAGGCGATCCTCCAACGCCAACACTACCGCCTTAGAGACCTCCGCTACCACCAAGCCCTGGGCAGGTAGGATCTGGCCCTCCACGCCATTCTCAGCCATCTTAGCTTCGGCTCCGCGGGGCTTCTCCTTCTTGGCAGATTTCGTGGCCATGGCCTCTACAGACCCAAAGTCGGTACCACTGCAACCCCGTCAAGTGCGCTCCTAATTCGGCTCCCCCGAGTGAAATTTGCCGTGGGAATTCAATAAAAAGCTGATGGGGGAGGAGCGGGTACCGGAGCTAAGAAAGACACGTCTTCCCTAGCTCACCATGCCACCGGAAGTCACCTTTCTGGCTCTAAAACATCCAGAGCCTCTCACCATTCCAGGAAGGTTAACTCATTTTGCTCCCAGATGGGAGCAAATCACATCAGAACAGTGGACCCTCTCTGTCATCAGAGAGGGCTACAAACTACATTTCTCCAGCCTTCCTCCCCATACCATGGTGAGATGTTTCAATTGTCCCCCACCTCTACTGAACCTGTTGGGTCAGGAGGTGACCACTCTTCTCGCCCAAAGGGCAATAGAAGAGGTTCCTCTTCTTCAACAGGGGTCAGGGTTTTACTCCCCTTATTTTCTCATTCCCAAGAAAACAGGGGGGTACAGACCCATTCTAGATCTCAGAGAATTGAACAAATTCCTATGCAAGGAGAAATTCAAGATGCTTTCTCTAGGTACTCTCCTTCCATACCTACAGAGTCAGGATTGTCTTTGTTCTCTAGATCTCAAGGATGCGTACACACATATACTCATCCATCCATCCCACAGAAAATTCCTACGGTTTCTGTTCCAGGGAAAACATTTCCAATAGAGTACTTCCCTTCGGTCTAGCCTCTGCTCCAAGGGTATTTATCAAATGCATGGCAATAGTAGCTGCATTTCTACACGCCCTGGGAAGTTTTCTCTTCCCATACTTGGACGACTGGCTCATCCGAGCTCCATCTCAGTCCGAGGCTCAGACTTCCCTGGATCGCACCAGACGCATTCTGCAGCATCTGGGACTTGTGATCAATCTGCCAAAGTCTCAACTCACCCCTACTCAGTCCCTGGAATTCATAGGGGCCTGGTTGGATACCACCACTGCAAGGGCCTATCTTCCTCAGGCCCGTTGCCAACGTCTAGTGCACTTGGCCTCCCAGACTCAGTCCAGAAGCCACTTGACTGCCAGGGAGATGCTACAACTATTAGGCCACATGGCCTCCACAGTACATGTGGTGCCCTATGCTCGCCTACATATGAGAGCAGCTCAATGGACTTTGTCCACCCAGTGGACTTGAGCATCAGGAGCTCTCTCAGACCAAAAAGCAAACTCCAAACGTCTCTTTTGGTCTCTCCAATGGTGGATGTCCACTCAAAATCTGTTGTTGGGGGCCCCCTTTCAACCATTGTTGCCCCAAGCAACCCTCACAACAGATGCCTCCCAAACAGGTTGGGGAGCTCAACTTCAAGATCTCTCCACTCAGGGCACTTGGTCTCCACAGGAGACCACCCTTCATATCAACCACTTGGAACTTTGAGCAATCTTTCTAGCTCTCAGAGTTTTTCATACCCTCCTCAGCAACATGACAGTCTTTATTCATACGGACAATCAAGTAGCCATGTTTTACATAAACAAGCAAGGAGGGACTAGCTCTCTGTCGCTTTGCAACGAAGCTCTAAGATTATGGGCCTTCGCCAGAGAGCATCAAATCCATCTCCTCTCAGTATATCTTCCAGGAATCCAAAACTCTTGGGCAGACAGACTCAGTCGAGTTCTGCTTCCACACGAATGGTCCCAGCACATGGATCAGGTACTCAGAATCTTCCAGAAATGGGGAAGCTCTTTGCAAGTCCGTGGAATGCCATACTTCCCCGGTTCTGTTCCAGAATTCCGTGTCAGGGAGTTCAGGCCAAGGATGCCTTCCTCCTTCACTGGGGTCAGGGCTTCCTGTATGCCTTTCCACCCATTCCCTTGATTCCCAAGACTCTGTTCAAACTCCAGAGGGATAAAGGATCTATGATCCTCATAGCTCCACGCTGGCCACGCCAAGTGTGGTACCCTCTACATCTGCATCTCTCCCAAGCCCCCTCCCTGTACTTGGGAGCTGCTCCAGACCTTCTGTCCCAGGAGGAGGGGACTTTGTGGCACCCAAACCCCAAGTCCCTTCACCTCAGAGTTTGGTTACTGAAGGCCTAGACCTTCAAGGCTGGAATCTTTCTCAACAAGTGAAGGATATCCTCCATGCTTCCAGAAAACCTTCCACTAGGCGTTCCTATGCTTTTAAATGGAAAAGATTTTCCATTTGGTGTGCTGAAAGGGGTCTCGACCCTCTAGCACTACCTTTGAATTCTCTATTGGAATACCTTCTGCATCTTTCCAATGCAGGCCTTAAGACGAATTCAGTAAGGGTCCATTTGAGTGCTATTGCAGCATCCCTTAAGCTTATCAATGGACAACCTATTTCCTCTCATCCTCTTATTGCAAGATTCATGAGAGGCCTAACTTTAACTAAACCTCCCATTATGCCTCCTCCGGTGGCATGGGATTTAAATCTGGTTCTTGGTCAGCTTATGAAGCCACCTTTTGAACCCTTAGCCACTACCTCCTTGAAATTTCTTTCCTGGAAGTTTATTTTCCTCATTGCAGTCACCTCAGCTCGCCGCATCAGTGAGCTGCAGGCCTTAGTGGCTAATCCACCTTATACAAGGTTCCATCATGATAAGGTAGTCCTTAGGACCAATCCACACTTTATGCCTAAAGTGGTCTCACCTTTTCATCTTAATCAAGAGGTATATTTACCTGTCTTTTTTCCAGCTCCTCATGCATCAAGTGCAGAGAAGAATCTTCATACTCTGGATTGTAAAAGAGCTCTTGCCTTTTACTTACAAAGGACACAGCAACATAGGAAGTCTTCCCAGCTCTTTGTTGCTTTTGATCCCTCTCATTTGGGACTTCCAGTCTCTAAGAGGACACTGTCCAATTGGATTGCTCAGTGTATTTCTTTCGCCTACCAGAGTAAGAACCTTTTCTCTGGAGAGCCATGTCACAGCTCATAATGTGAGCCATGGCAGCCTCAATGGCTCATCTGAACTCTGTGTCTATCAACGACATCTGTCGAGCAGCCACCTGGGCCTCGGTTCATACCTTCACAGCCCATTACTGCTTGGACAAGGACTCCCGCCGGGATTCCTTGTTTGGTCAGGCTGTTCTCAAACACCTGTTCCATTCTTAATCAACTCCTACCCTCCATCCCTGGATAGATGCCTGAGATCCATAGGAGGAGGTAGAACCCTTCCCAGGGTCTCATATCCTTGGGGATCTCCCAGGCATCTTAGCTAGGGAGTCCCCATATATGAAGACTTATTCCTGCTTGTTCCTGGAGATAGCACAGTTACTTACCTGTAACAGGTGATCTCTGGGAACAGCAGGAATAAGTCTTCACAACCCTCCCACCTCCCCTAGGAGTTGTATCTCTCTATCTGTCTTTCCTTTCCTCTCTCTCTCTTTTGTCTCAGCTTTAAAACTCGAACTGAGGAGAGGCGATTAGGAAAGGCGGGAAGGCAGCGCGCAGGCGCTGTGGGATGCTCCCAAAAGCTT
Organism: Ichthyophis bannanicus; assembly: GCA_033557465.1. NCBI lineage: Eukaryota > Metazoa > Chordata > Amphibia > Gymnophiona > Ichthyophiidae > Ichthyophis > Ichthyophis bannanicus. The sequence continues at coordinate 1,325,685,729 of CM066032.1, forward strand.
TCCTTTTTGGGAAGCTGGGGAGCGTTCCCGCGCAGGCTGCGTCGGTACCGACGTACCCATATTGAAGACTTATTCCTGCTGTTCCCAGAGATCACCTGTTACAGGTAAGTAACTGCTTTCTCTGGAGGGCCATATCACAGCTCACAATGTGAGAGCCATGGCAGCCTCAATGGCTCATCTGAACTCTGTGTCTATTGACAACATCTATCGAGCAGCCACTTGGGCCTCTGTTCATACTTTCACAGCCCATTACTGCTTGGACAAGTACTCCCGCCGGGATGCCTTGTTTGGTCAGGCTGTTCTCAAACACCTGTTCCATACCTAATCAACTCCTACCCACCATCCCTGGTAGGATGCCAGAGATCCATGGGGGGAAGTGGAGCCCTTCTCAGGGACACACAAGTTCTGGGGTCTCTCCCTGGCACCTAAAGCTAGGGAGTCCCCATATGTGATGACTAGATTCGTGCTTGTTCCTGAAAATAGCATATAGTTACTCACCTGTAACAGGTGATCTCCGGGAACAGCAGGAATTTAGTCCTCACAACCCACCCACCTCCCCTAGGAGTTGTATCTCTCTTTCTCCATGACCAAGCAGGAAGTCGGTCCTCACATATGGGTGACATCGACATCGATGGAGCCCCCGCGGAGCATTTCCCCAGCTTTCTATGAAAGCCTTTGGGAATACTGCATGCATGCGCGGTCCCCTTCCCGCGTAAAGGTGCCATCTTGCTCAGTCTCTCTTTTTCCGTGGAGCCCTTCGGACGTGTGGACCCGGAAAATATTCAGATTTTTTCCATCTTTACCTTGCGATTTTCTAAGCGTTTTTTGTCCGGTTTGACGCCGGTTCCCCTTCTCGCCGGGTTCGGTACACCGGTATCGAGCCCGATCTCCTTTTTTTGGTTTTTGCCCTTCGTGGCTGGCGTTCGCGCCCTTTTTTTCCTTTTCCCTGGAAGGCCGGTCCTTTGACCTCGCGGGGACTCTTTTTTCCCCGACGGCTTCCAGTGGTTTTAAGAAGTGTGATTGGTGCAAGAAACTAATGTCTCTCACCGACACACACGACTGCTGCCTTCAGTGCCTCGGTCCTGATCATGATTCTAAGATCTGTGGACCGTGTGGAAAAATGTCCACTAAGTCACTTCGAAGTCGTCAGCACCAGAAGGAAAGGCTTTTCTCCGACTTGGCCTCCGGCCGGGCCCGGACTTCGTCTGAGTCCTCGACGTCTCGGGAGTCTGACCCCGAGCATCGTCAGGGCTCCTGAGCGGGAGCGAAAGAGGAAGAAGCGGCTCGCGAGGGCGGCGTCTGAGGAGGTCCCTGGCTCCTCGAGGGCTAGGTCTCGGACCCCCGGCCGCCGTCCCGGGCCCGTGGAACAGGAGAAGCCGCCAAAAGTACCTCGGGTGGAGCCGGAGTCTGCTGGACACGTAAGTCCTGTTGTCCTCGAGGACTCTCCTCCCAGGGAGCCGACGTCGGGTCCGGTACCGCCGGGGCCCGAGTCGGTAACTGCTGAGTCTCCTGAGCTTGGTCTCAGGCTGACAGCCTTGGAGTGCAGACTATCTGCCTTCATGGATCAGCAGCGGGTGCTGATGGCCAGCCTTGCTGGTGCATCTGCCCCAACAACCGGGACATCGACGTCGAAGTCGACCCCGGAGACCGAGCCGATACTCGAGACCATGAAGGCTCGAGGTCGGTCGCGGTCACCATCGACCTCCCGATCGGGACCGAGGGCGTCGACGCCGGTGCCTTCGGCGTCGGGGCAGGTGTTGCCGGGCCCCGCGCGTTCAGAGCCCAACTCCTCCTCGGACGAGTTCGCCTGGGAGACGGAAGATGAGGAGTCCCCCGATACCTTTAAGACTCGGTGTGTCCCGTCGGACTCACCGCATTCTGAGCCCCGGAGTAGATCCCTTCCGGACGATACCTGGTTCTCGGAGTTCGTGCGGGATATGGCCACTGCTTTGGCGATCCCGGTGGATCCCAAGGAGGAGCCTCGAGCCGAAGAGCTCGAGGCCCCCCCTCCTGTATGACTCTCCTCCAAAGGAGGCCTTTACTGTGCCGGTTCCTCCGATGCTGGAACGGCTCCTCTTCCGGATGTGGGAGGCACCGGCCTCGGCGCCAGTTCTAAGCAAGCGGGTCGATTCCATTTATCGACTCCGTAAGAGCCCTGGGTTTCAAAAGGCGCAGCTACCGCACCATTCCATGGTGGTGGAATCGGCCGTGCATCGTCTGAAAAGTCAGAAGATGCACTCCGCGGTGCCCCCTGGCAGGAAGGCCCGGAACCTGGATGCGTTCGGTAGAAAGTGCTTCCAGGGCTCGATGCTTGCTTGCCGTGTCGTCTTTCCAGCTGTACATGGGCATGTACTTGCGAGACCTGGCAAAGGAGCTTGCCGGGTTCTCTGCTGGTCTCTCTGGGGAACCTTTGCAGAGGTTCAAGTCCTTGTCTTCGTGGATTCGGGAATGCTCTAAGTTTATGTCCCGAGCAGCCTACGATGGCTTCGAGGCCTCGGCCCGTGTTGCGGCTGCCGGCATTGCGGCTCGACGCCAGGCATGGCTGCAGTCATCGGACCTCGAGCTATGGGTTCAAGACAAGTTGGTCGATGTCCCTTGCCGAGGTGAAAACCTTTTTGGCAAGCCCATGGCTGAGAATGCTGCTGAGCTCGAGACTGAGCACCTCACGAGGACAAGGTTGTCTCGAAAGACTTCTGCCCCTTCACACAAGAAGAAGTGGCTCGGGTAAAAAGCCCTTTTACCCGAGGAAGGCTACTGCCTACAAACAGTACCCGACTTACCAGGCCTCCCCCGCTCCCCCACAGGGTCAGCAGGCCAAGGGGCAGGGACATGGGCCCCGTAGGCAGAAAGCCCCCAAGCCTCCGGCTCCTGCTCCTACTCAGCAGGGTGGGGGTTTTTGACTCCCAAGGCATAGCCTCTCCATCTCTGCTGTCCCATCCCTGCACAGGAGGTCGCCTAGCCCTGTTTGACCACCGGTGACCACCCATTACAGGGGACAACCGGGTCTTAAGCATAGTCCAAAAGGGCTATCTGCTTCATTTTCATCAGTTGCCTCCTCCCTATTTTCCAGGAGAGCCTTCAAGACCTCCTCTCCATACAGCCCTCCTCCTGCAGGAGCTTCAGGGTCTGTTACGAAACCAGGCGGTGGAGCCTGTGCCTCCTCACCTCCAAGGTCACGGGTTTTACTCCAGGTACTTCTTAGTACCAAAGAGAACAGGGGATCTCAGGCCTATTCTCGACCTCAGAAATCTCAACAAGTTCTTACAGAAGGAAAAGTTCAAGATGCTTACTCTTGGAACACTTCTGCCCTACCTCCAGCAGGGAGATTGGCTATGCTCTTTAGATCTAAAGGATGCGTACACTCACATCCTCATTCATCCAGACCACAGACAGTACCTCAGGTTCATTGTGGGAGGAAACCATTATCAGTACAGAGTGCTGCCCTTTGGCCTCACCTCCGCCCTCAGAGTCTTTACCAAATGCCTGGCAGTGGTGGCGGCCTATTTGAGAAATCAGGGTATCTTTGTCTTCCCCTATCTGGACGACTGGCTCATCAGGGGTCAGACGTGCCAGGAGGCCAGGCAAGCCACCCTCCGAATGATTTCTCTTCTACAGCATCTAGGGTTTGTCATAAACTTTGCAAAGTCCACTTTGCTCCCCTCCCAAAACTTAGAGTTCATAGGGGCAAGACTGGACTCTCTGCAGGCAAAAGCTTTCTTGCCAGAGGACAGAGCCCAAAGACTGATGACCTTGGCAAACCAGTTTCTCAGCAGGTCACTGGTCTCCGCCAGGCTCTGCCTGAGGCTTCTGGGCCACATGGCTTTGACAGTGCATGTCACACCCCATGCCAGGCTTCATATGAGGCCTGCACAATGGTGCCTCAGGACTCAGTGGTCACAGGCCACAGGGCACCTCAGAGACAGAATAGGGGTGTCCAGACCGTTCCTGCACTCCCTACGTTGGTGGCTGCATCCCCCCAACCTGCTGGAGGGGATGCCTTTTCAGCCACCGGGGTTCACAGTGGTATTGACCACCGATGCCTCTCTACAGGGCTGGGGGGCACACTGGGCAAGTGCACCCCAGGGCCTGTGGTCTCCCTGGGAGGCCCAGCAGCAGATCAATCTACTGGAGCTTCGGGCTATTCGCTTAGCCCTCAAGACTCTTTCAAACCCTGGCTCACCAGTCGGTTTTAGTGCAAACAGACAACCAGGTAGCCATGTTTTATGTGAACAAACAGGGAGGCACTGGGTCCGGGCTCCTTTGTCAGGAGGCGCAGGACCTTTGCTTGTTTGCGCTCAAGCACAACATGTTGCTCAAGGCGGTTTATCTCCCTGGCCAGGAAAATTACCTAGCAGACAGGTTGAGAAGAATTCTGCTGCCCCACGAGTGGCAGCTCCATCCCTTGGTAGTTCAGAAGATCTTCCTGAGGGTGGGGACTTCCATCCATAGATCTCTTTGCCAGTCCCCTGAACAGACAGCTGCCTAGGTTCTGCTCCAGGCAAACGCATCCTCTCAGACTAGCAGCAGATGCTTTTCTGCTATCCTGGTCCCAGTGCCTCCTCTATGCGTTTCCTCCCATGCCTCTGGTGGCCCGAACCCTGTTCAAGGTTCTAAAGGACCAGGCCTCGGTCCTTCTGGTAGCCCCCAGGTGGCCGAGACAGCCTTGGTTCCCACTTCTGCTTCAGCTGGCAGTGGACACTCCACTACCTCTAGGGTTGCAGCCCGACCTTCTTTCTCAAGACCAGGGGTCTCTTCTGCACCCCAATCTCAACTCTCTCAATTTGATGGCCTGGAAGCTGCAAGGGTAGTTTTGGCTCCTTGGGGCCTACGTCCTGAAGTTGAAGAGGTCGTCCTGGCCTCTAGGAAGCAGTCCACTAGAAATACCTATGCCCTGAAGTGGAAGAGGTTTTCTGTGTGGTGTCAGCGGCGTACAGAGGATCCTTTCTCCTGTATTGTACCAGTAGTGCTTCAGTACCTGCTGCACTTATCCAGTCAGGGCCTTAAGTCCAATTCTGTTCGGGTCCACCTCTCAGCTCTAGCAGCTCACCACTCACTGGTGGAAGGACACTCTCAGTTCACCCCTTGATGTCCTGGTTTCTCAGAGGTTTGCTCTTGCTCAAACCCCCTGTCCGTCCTCCAGCCCCTGAGTGGGAGTTGAATGTGGTCTTGCAGCAACTGACTTGCCCACCTTTTGAGCCGATGGCTACTTGTCCTCTCCGCTTCCTTTCCTGGAAGACACTCTTCCTAGTAGCCTTAACCTCGGCCAGACGGGTGAGTGAGCTTCAGGCCCTAGTCTGTGACAGGCCTTACACACGCTTCTATAGGAACAGGGTAGACCTTAGGACTCATCCAAAGTTCCTCCCTAAAGTTGTCTCCTCTTTCCACCTCAACCAGGAGGTGGTTCTTCCAACATTCTTCCCTAGGCCTCATGCAAGCCAGGCTGAAGCGGTCCTGCATACCTTGGACTGTAGGAGGGCCTTATCCTTCTACCTTGACTGTATGCAAGGACATAGAAGGGCTACTCAGCTCTTCATCTCTTTTGACCCTAATAATTTGGGGTTAGCTGTGTCCAAGCATACCTTGTTCATATGGGTGGCTGACTGTATCACCTGGGCTTACAGGGCGGCTGACCTTCCCTTGCAGGGTCGGGTCACGGCCCATCATGTCAGGGCAATGGCTGCCTCAGTAGCTCATCTCCGCTCTGTACCGTTGGCAGATATCTGCAGGGCTGCAACTTGGTCCTCAAGCCAGACTTTTGCAGCTCATTACTGCCTGGAGAGGGAGTCCCGTAGGGACAGTGCTTTTGGCCAGGCAGTACTCCGGAATCTTTTTGAGGTTTAGGCAACTCCTGCCCTCCAGCCTTCCGTTGGGCTACCGGTGGAGGTTATTTCAGTGAAAAGCCTTTCTTTGATGCTGGGACTAGAGGGAGTTCTCTTGTTCAGCCTGGGTTCCTTGGTAGCCCAGAGCTTGGGAGTCACCCATATGTGAGGACTGACTTCCTGCTTGGTCCTGGAGAAAGAGTAGTTACTCACCTGTAACAGGTGTTCTCCAGGAGCAGCAGGAATCAGTCCTCACAACCCTCCCTCCTCCCCTGGGAGTTGCAGTTGTACATAGTTTATTTTACATTTTTGTGTGTTTTTTAGCTATGTCATTTGACTGAGCAAGATGGCACCTTTAGGCGGGAAGGGGACCGCGCATGCGTGCAGTATTCCCAAAGGCTTTCATAGAAAGCTGGGGAAATGCTCCGCGGGGGCTCCATCGACGTCGATGTCACCCATATGTGAGGACTGATTCCTGCTGCTCCTGGAGAACACCTGTTACAGGTGAGTAACTACTCTATCTCTCTCTTTTCCTTTCCCTCGCTCTCTCTCTTTGTCTCAGCTCTGAAACTCAATTGGAGAGAGGCAGTTGGGAAAGGCGGGAAGGCAGCACGCAGGCGCTGTGGGATGCTCCCAAAAGCGTTCTAATTGGACGCTGGGGAGCGTTCCCACGCAGGCTTGTCGGTACCGACAATACCCAAATGTGAGGACTAAATTCCTGCTGTTCCCGGAGATCACCTGTTACAGGTGAGTAACTATGCTTTATTTGCCTGTGTTAGAGGCTCCTCCTGGTGAAAGTTCCCCAGGGGTAGCTCCTAGAAATTTATCAGAATCATTAGATGTTTCTAAATTTATTGAATCTTCCTATGATATAATTTCCTCTCGGGCCACTCTTCTGGTGTCTTTCTCTTCTGAGGCTGATAAAAACACAGTTATGCGTTTGTTTTTTCTTAATAAGAATGCTGATTTTTGTGGGGGAAAAATTAATATTTTTCCTGATGTCTCTAGGCAAACTCAGCTTAGGCGTAAGGCTTTTTTGTCTTTAAAGCCTCGCGTTTTGGCACTCGGTGCGTCCTTTTTCCTCAAATTTCTCTGTAAATGTTTGGTTACATTAAGGAGCACCGAGTATGTTTTCACTGAGACTTCATCTTTAGAATCTTTTCTTCAAAATCAAGGTTTCTCCACAGTTGTAATAGAGAAATATTTTGCTGTTATTCAGTAAGCTAGAATAATTAGAGTTTTGAGTAATATTTTGGGCATCAGCTCTCTCCTATGGTGTGTTTTATTATTTTTTACTTTACTATTATGTGATAGTCAGCTGATGTACGCTGCTCCCCTGGATGTGGACTATGTTGTTTTCTGTTTTATTGTCTTTGGAAATTTGTTAATATCTTTGAAACTTTCAATAAAATATTATTACATAAAGAAAGCCTCTCAGCTTTTCGTTTCCTACGACCCCGGTAAGCTGGGGGAGGCAGTTACCAAGCGTACGCTGTCCACATGGATGGCGGACTGTATTGCCCGGGCTTATGAAGAAGCGAAGCTTCCGCTGGAAGGCCATGTCACGGATCACAGGGTCAGGGCCATGGCGGCATCAGTGGCTCATCTGCGCTCTGTTCCTCTGGCAGACATCTGCCGGGCCACCACATGGTCTTCAGTTCATACTTTCGCAGCTCATTACTGCCTGGATAGGGAGTCCCGATGGGAGAGTGCCTTCGGCTAGGCTGTACTAAGTAATCTTTTCGTAGACTAGGCAACTCCTGCCCTCCAACTCTTCTGTGTTCAGGTACCGGAGTGCTACTTTCCTTGTACGCAGGTCCTGTTTCATTGTGGCTGCTTGCGGCTCTTGTTGAGGGAGCCATTTTTGTGTTATTGGTTTATGGTAGCCTGTAGCTGGGGAGTCCCATATGTTATGACTGACTTCCTGCTTGTTCCCGGAGAAAGCGTAGTTACTCACCTGTAACAGGTGTTCTCCGGGGACAGCAGGAATCAGTCATCACAACCCTTCCTCCTCCCCTTGGAGTTGCAGTCCTATTATCTTCTTTTTTTTTTTGGTTTGTTTTGCCGTCCTTTAGCTATGTCATTTGACTGAGCAAGATGGCACCTTTGGGCGGGAAGGGGACTACGCATGCGTGGTAGCAACTCCCAAAGGCTTTCTTTGAAAGCTGGGATTTGCTCCACACAGGCTCTGTCGGCGTCGACATCACCCTTATGTGAAGACTGATTCCTGCTGTCCCCAGAGAACACCTGTTACAGGTGAGTAACTACGCTTTCTCCGTGGATAAGCAGGAAGTAAGTCCTTATACATGGATTATTTATTTATTTACATTCTCTTATATACCGCGCTATTCTGCATCAGTGCAGTTTACATTGAACAAACTGAAATTACATTGAACAGGGCATTATAACTTGGAGATAACTATTTTACAGGGAACATGGGCGTCTCTGATAGAGTCCTGCGTGGGAATACTCTTCAGCTTCTGTTGGAAACGTTTGGGAGACTCTACCGCATCTGCACGCCTCCTTCCTGTCTGCCTCCATGGTGCCATCTTCTCCAGTCTTTTGTTTTCCACAGAGCCCTACAGATGTGTTCCATGTCGCTCTTCATTGGTAAACCCTTTTTTTTGTTGTTTTTCCTCTGCGGGGGTCCTAATCTAACATATTCGTATTTGCCTATTGCCTGCCGTTGTGGTTTCTCTTCATTGGCTTCTTTTCTTCATGCTTGAATGAACAGTTTTTGCGGCACTGGTGGTGCCCTGGTTGGGCCTACCTTCACTATTAAGCAGTTAGATGTTGCCATGGCCAATTTTTCCCGACGTCCCAAAAACCGGCCAGTGGTTTAAAAACAAATGTACCAGTGTGCCTGGACCATTTCAGTCATGAATAAGCACAGCTGGTGCCTCCAATGTCTGGAACCCAATCACCAGCCCTCAAAGGTCAGGAGAAACAATGAGAGTCCCTCTTTGGTGCTCCAAAGTCTGATCAGATACCTTTGACACAGGTGACATTGGTCCCCATGGCTTTGAAGGCTGCACAGGAGGGGAAGTGCATTAACATCGAGGAGCTCTTGAGCTCAGTCAGAGCCAAGCACCCATCATGCCCTGGAGCATCGGCCATTGGTCAGCCTCCCGTCAAGGAGGCATCCAGCCTGTTCTCCATCGAAGTTGAGGGGTGATCATGCTGAGCACTTGGTGAAGGCTCGTATGCATTGGCACCAAAGCCCATCGAGACAGGATGTCAAGAGTGATGGGTGTCAGCGTGAGTGCCCACCAAAGGTGCCCCAGTGGGAGGACTGCTCAACCTTTGGAGTATCGCAGGGGCACAGACAGCCTTCCAACAGCGGAGGCCGAGACACCGATACTCCTGTACAGATGCTAGGCATGTTTATTGAAGTTGCTCAGGCTCATCCACCTTTAGAATTGACAGCCTGGAGAAACAGTTCCTATAGACACTTGAGGATCGCTTCATCACTCCTCGCGATGCAGCAAGCTAAGGCCTCTGCATCAGCATAGTCATTGGTGGTCATGTAGCCAATCCTGGAAATGTATGCCCTGTGTCCAGCAGAGGCTTTGACATCAGGATATTGAAGGGCACGACTCCAGTTCCTGCCCAGCCGATTTCCCTCTCCAGTGTCTCAGGATTCAATGCACCCTCGAAATCCAGTTGGGCATCGGTACATTGTCACTCTTAAGGATCTCCCATTCCCCTCAAAGCAGGAGGAAGATCCATGCAGAGACTCGGAGGTATTTTGACTTCCTCTTGGAATCGGACTCCGATGGCTGGGTAACTGATATTGAATCAGAGGACTTCTTGGAGGGCAGGTCTCTAGAGCTCCCATCGGACCCTTCTCCGTCTCACGAGCGGCAAAAGTCCCCTCCTGAGGATATGACCTTCCAGGATTTTGTGAGTGATATGGCCAACACTGTTCCCTCTAAGCTGTGCGTGTGTGTGCGCGCGTGTGCGCACACACACTTTACAACAGAGTACACAAAAATTACGGTTCTGATTCTGATAGAAAACACAGACGTCTTAATGTAAACGTTGTGATTGTAATTACTAGAAATTTTCCGCTTCATTTAGTAAACGTCTATTTTCATTTAATTTTAAAGTATATAACTTTGTGTGTCGTTAGGTGGCGCACAAAAATTTAACCTTCCTTCAAAAGCTGCACAGCTGATATTTTATGCGCACACAGAAAATTAGAGGGAACATTGATGGCCAAAGCCATACCATTCTCATTGGAGACCAAGGATGAACCAAGGGTAGAGGAGTTGGAGATCCTGCAGTATTCCTTAGCACCTAAAGAGGTGGTGACCATGCCCGTGCAATGCATCCTGCAGAGGGTGCATATGAGGATGTGGGAAAAGCCCCTCACAGTGCTGCCAGTCGGTAGGAAACTGGACTTGATATGCAGGGTCCAAAAGTCTCTGGGTTTCAAGAAATCTCAGCTTCCACATGATTCCTTGGTGGTTGAATCCACCCTTAAGAGATTGAAGAGTACCAAGACACATTCCTAGGCACCCCAGGAAAGGAAGCTCGGACGTTGGACTCTTTTGGGAGACTGTTTTCAGAGCTCCATGCTTGTAGTCCATATTGCCTCTTACCAGCTTTACATGAGCATGTTCTTGAAGGATATCATGCTTGACCTTGTGGACCTGTCCCTGTTTCTTCCTCTTGAGAAGTTTGAGCAGTATCTTACCGTGGTAGGCCATAGCAAAGACTGCTCGAAGTTCATGATCTGGGCAACTTATGATGCCTTTGAAATGGCATCAAGAACTGCTGCTGTAGGTATTAGGGCCTGGAGGCTTGCCTGGCTCCAGTTTTCTGACCTGGAACAATCGGTTCAGAATAAGCTGGTGGATGTGTCGTGCCATGCCATGGAGAGAATCTGTTCGGTGAACAAGTAGAGGAGAAGGCTGGCATTAATATAGAAAAGCAGCATGTCGCTCTTACCAGGTACTCAAGATGTACATCTGAACCGGCCTGTCGTAGAAGGTGCTAAAGTTGAGGCCAGAGGAAGGACCTATTCGTCAGGAACAAGCAATAAGTCATTCCTCACATATGGGTGATGTCTGCACCGATGGAGCCCATGCAGAGCATTTCCCCAGCTTTCAAAGAAAGCCTTTGGGATGCCACCACACATGCGTGGTCCCCTTCCCGCCCAAGGGTGCCATCTTGATCAGTCTCCCTTTTTCCGCGGAGCCCTTCGGACACACATCCTGTACCTCGGAAAAAGTCTCAAATTTTTTCTAATTCGAGTTTCCCAGTCCTCTTCCCGCTGTCCCCAGTGCCCTTGCTTCGGCAGCAGGCTCCGGGACTTTGTCTTTTTTTCATTTTTCTTGAGTTTGGTCTCCGGCGCGTTTTCGCGCCCTTTTCAATCGCTGGTCGCATTGAAGGTCTTCAACCTTGTGGGGATTCTTTTTGCCCCCATGGTCTCCGGTTTCAAAAAGTGTGACAGATGCTCCAAAGATATGTCTCTCACGGACACCCACAACTGTTGTCTTAGGTGCCTAGGAGCTGACCACAACCTGGAGCTCTGTTCCCTTTGTAAAAAGTTGTCCTCCAAGGCCATACAGAGCCATAAGCGAAAGCTGGATGATATTTTCCACAAGACAGCCCCGTTGTCCCCGGTAGCTTCCCGCTCCACCCCATCTCCTCGATGCCAGACCTTGTCACCCTGGTGTCAGCGTTGCAGGCACCACTCTCGAGTAGGAGGCCCAAATGCTGGCACTGGTGTGCAGCGTTTCTGCCTTCTTTGCTGCCCAGTGGTCGCTGGTGCCAGGCTCCGTTGGCACGCTCCCTGAGACCTCAGGGCGAGGCCAATGATGGCTCCCCAGACTGCCATGGCAACCCCCAAGAGCCAGGGGCAGGGGTCTTGATCCCCATTCCGGTCATCGGGTGCGAGATCTTCTCGAGCTAGCGCCTCCGGCTTCGGCCTCCAGAGCTCAGCACAAGACACAGACTCTGCTCGAGCAGCCGAGCTCTGAGTCTTCCTCAGAAAACTTGGGCTGGGAATCAGAGGGGAACACTTCCCCTGAAACCCGGGCTCATCATGATCTTTCCTCAGACCCTTCCCTGCCTGTTCAGAAATGGTGGTCCCCTTCTAAAGACAACTCCTTTCTGGAGTTTGTGCGGGACATGGCTCAGGCCCTGGCGCTCGCCACACAGTCCGAGGAGGAGCCCCATGCAAAGGAACTCAATATTTTGCAATACGAGACCCTGCTGAGAGAAGAATCCCTCATGGTCCTAGTTCCTTCCATCCTAACTTGACTGTTTCTCTGTATGTGGGAGACGCCTGCATCTATCCCCATTGTTAGCAAGTGCCTGGGCACCATCTACAGGGTCCAGCGGGGGCTTGGCTTTCGGAAAGCCCAGCTCCCTCGTACCTCGATGGTGGTTGAGTCCGCCATGCGGGGACAGAACAGTCCGAAGACCCATTTTTTGGTTCCGCTGGGTAGGGACTCCCATGCCCTCGATGCCCTCAGGCGTAAGGCCTACCAAGTCTCCATGCTGGTGTGCCGCATTTAAGCTTACCAGCTTTACATAGGAATGTTCCTCCTTGACCTCGCAAAGGAACTCGGGGGTTTTCAGGCGGGTCTTGACGGCGATTACCTCTGCCATTTCCAGTCCCTCCTGAAGTCAGTGAGGGACTGTCCAAAGTATCTTTCTCATGCTGCATACGACAGCTTTCAGTCCTCCGCCTGGGTAGCAGTTGCTGGCATCGGGGCCAGGCGGCAGGCCTGGCTCCAATCCTCAGATCGCGAATAATGGATCCAGGAGAAGCTGCTTGATGTCCCATGCCTGGGCGAGCACATGTTTAGCAAGCTGATGGAGGACAAGCAGCGAAGATTGAGACGGAGTATGTCACCCGCATCCTTCTCTCCTGAAAGACTTCCTCCCTCCTGCGTAAGAAGCAACAGGGCAAAAAGCCCTCCTTTCAGAGGAAGGGTCTCCCCTAACGGGGCTACCTTCCTTACTCTCAGACATCGGCTCCGTCCCAGAGTGGGCAGAGCAAGAGCAGGCCTCAAGGCCCGCGTAAGCCCAAGAGACCCAAGAGTCAAATCCCAGCACTAGCCCAGTCGGCCCAGGTTTTTGATGCCAGGTGCATAGCTGCTTGCCCCCCCGACAACCCAGCTACTGGTGGGAGGGCGCCTGGTCCACTTTGCTCCCAGATGGGAGTCTGTTGTCACACAGTGGCATAAAAATTATTATTATTAGATAGGAGAGTCCATTTTAAGAACCAAGGAAACTTGGTCTAGTGGTTTTAAACTCCAATCCTTTAAAGCAAACAATTAAAGCAGAGTGGTAGGGATGAAAAAGGCTTTTATTCCCTTTACGCATGGGGTCATAAATTGGTCACAACTGAAAATAATGTCCTTAACTTCAGGCACAAAAGAAAACACAAGGTTTAAGGAAACTGTTAACTTCGCAGTAGTAGCAGGGCACAAACATAGCTTCCAGTTTAAAGCACATTTGTACAATTCTTCTGCTCAGCACATAATAGACATTCTGCAGATACCACAAGCAGTTCATACGTCCTCCAAAGACTCTGTGCTATGGGAAATGCAGAGAGAGCAATCCATCTCCTCTGGGCCTGGCAACTGTTCCACCAGTTCCACTTGCATCGGCTCAGGAATTGGTATGTCTAATTCTGTGTTAACAGTCTCTGGAATATTGTATTCTGGAGCTTTGTATATTTCCCTTAATACTTTCCAGTGCCTCAGGCCTAGCCTGGAGCGCTGGCCACGTGTCCCCTTAATATTAACTGGGCTTTCTCTTCTTAGAGATTCCACACTTCCTTCACAAGAACTTTTACAGGGCAAAGGTTTCTTTGTAGGTATATAATTCTCATACCTTTTATTGCAGCAGCACGATGAGGAAAGGTTCTCTCCTTGGACTTGCTTCCTCCCTTCAGAAGCTTCGTGCCAAGCTTTCCTCTGAGAGTTTGGTTCCTCTCTCACCCGTGGGAACAGCTCTGCTGGTAAATGCCTGCACTTGCAATAGCCCAAATCCTGGCTTCTTTGCTCAGCCTGGCTTTTCCTTCCTGGCTGATTCCTACTTGCTTCTTGCTTGCAATCCGTATAAGTCTTTCTCCTCTGCAGCAAACAGCTTTCTCGTTCTCCTTCTTCCCCAGTCCTCGCTCTTTCTGTGTCTGTGTCTCTTTCTCTGTCTCGTCCTCTTTCTGTTTAACTTGAGGCAGTGCTTCCTTATAAAGGACTCCTCTCTTTGAGGCTTGTGAAATGTTTGTCATGTGCTTCTGACCAGCTAGGCGTGGCCCTTCAGTCTTCCTGACTGCACTCCTGCTCCCTCTAGCTGGTCCCAGTGAATATTGCACTCTGTGCACATCTTTTCCTTGCTGACAAACATGTTTTTTTCTTCTATAAGGGCTCTCATCAGCCTCTGCTGCATCACACTGTCAACTCAGACACCTGGGTCCTCCATGACGTCTGGGAAGGTTACCTCCTCCACCTGGACTGGCTTCCTCCACCTTTCTGCCCCATGGAGCCCCCTCGGCTCCCTGCGCACCAGGCCTTCTTGGCGTAGGAGCTTGCCACCCTCCTTGAGGAATGAGCTGTGGAAGTGGTTTCACTGCATCTCAAAGGTTTTATTTATTTATTTATTTAGCTGTATTTATATACCGCTTTTCACCGGGTCAAAGCGGTGCTAGATAGGGGGGGGGGGATTAAGTACAAGGGGGGGGGGCCATCACCGGGGGGGCAACATTGATGATTCTGACATAGGACGGACTTTGGACATAGTACAGACATTGGACATAGACAAAGGCTTTGAGTTAGAGGTTCATTGTGGGTGAACTCGGGGGTTTGTGGCTTTTTCGGTGGGGGTCGAGTTGAAGTATTCCTGGAAAAGGATGTTTTTTAGCTGTTTTCTGAAAGATAGCAAGTTGGTATTGTTTCTGAGGTAGATCGGTAGGGAGTTCCATAAAGATGGAGCATAGAGTTCAAAGGCTCGTCTGCAGGTCCGTTGTGAGCATTTGCTTATTTTGTGAGGGACGGTGAGGGAAATACTGGAGGCTTGTCTAGTAGATTTGCCGTGGGCTGGGCGAGCCAGTAGGGTGCGAAGGTGGTTGTCCTGTGTTTGATGGATAGCTTTGTGGGTGAGTAGGATGGCTTTGTATTTTGCGGGTTCTACTCCCGTTACTTCCTTGTGCCAAAGCGGATGGGTAGTTTCCAACCCATTTTTGATTTGAGAAATATCAACAAATACCTTGTGCGGGAGAAATTCATAATGCTGTCCCTTGGCACCTTGCTGCCCTTCCTCCGGCAGGGTGACTGGCTATGCTCCTTGGACCTTTGGAATGTGTATGTTCACATCCTCATCCATTCCAAAAGCAGGAAATACCTGCGCTTCAGGGTACAAGGGAACCACTACCAATACAGGGTACTTCCCTTCGGCCTCGCGTTCGCCCCGCGAGTGTTCACCAATGCCTCGCGGTGGCCACGGCCCACCTTCGACTGCAGGACACCTTCATCTACCCTTACCTAGATGACTGGCTCGTTACAGGAAGGATAGCCGACAAGGCGCAACGGACCATGGCCCGCATCGTTCACCTCTTCGAGCACCTCGGCTTCGTGGTCAATTACCCGAAGTCTCATCTTGCCCCAGTCCAATCCCTTGAGTTCATCAGCGCGTGCCTCGACACTCAGCAGGCAACAGCCTTCCTTCCCCAGGTCAGGGCAAACCACCTCATAACCCTGACATCCACGATCCAGCGCTGCAACAAAGTATCTGCCCAAGTGATGCTCTGTCTCCTTGGCCATATGGCCTTGATGGTTCATGTTTTCCCCGATGTCCGACTACACATGCGGGCGGCGCAGTGGTGCCTTTGAGCTCAGTGGTCTCAGGCAGCGGGTTGTCTCCGAGATGCCATCTCGGTCACTCCTCAACTGGCCGAGTCCCTTGTCTGGTGGCGGGATGCCCGGAACCTGCTTCAAGGCATGCCATTCCAGGCTCCTCAACATGACGTGGTTTTGTCCACGGATGCCTCCCTTATGGGCTGGGGAGCCTATTGCGGCGAGCTCCGCACGCAGGGGACTTGGTTCCCGGAGGAGTCCCGGCAGCCGATCAACCTCCTCGCCTTGTCTTCCTTTTCTTCATACTCCCTAACTGCTTCCCTTCTTACCAGCACCTTCACTCCTCCCCTCCTTGTCTCCCCTTTACTGTCCTCACTTCCCCCTTCTACCCTATTATCAGATCTTGAACTTCATCATTTTCTCCCTCTCCTTCAACCATCTCCTCTCTCTCTAAGACAATCTTACCCTCGTTTCTGCCGTACTGTCTCCTCTCTATCCCGTACTCTGCTACTCCTTCTTTTTCTCTCATCCGGAGATATCAACCCCATTCCTGGCCCCCCTAGACTTCTTTCTCACTCTGAGAAGAGATCTTCACGCAACTTGTCCAACCTCATCCATATTCCACTTCTTTCCCCTTTCACTCTCCCTTTCTCATGTGCCTTGTGGAACGCACACTCTGTCGATAATAAACTTGCTTTTACTCATAACCTCTTTATCTCTAATGCTCTACACCTTCTTCCTCTAACTGAGACCTGGCTCCTCCCTGATGATACCGCATCTACTGCTGCTCTCTGTCATGGGGGCTACCACTTCTCCCACACGCCTTGTCCCACTGGCCGTGGTGGTGGTGTTGGGCTTCTCTCTCCCTCTTGCCAATTCCAACCCCTCCTGGTGCCCCAGTCTCACTCCTTTCTCTCCTTTGAAGTACACTCCATCAGCCTTTTCACTCCACTTCCTCTCCAGGTTGCTGTTATTTATCGTCGTCCTGACAAGTCTGCTTCTACCTTTCTCGCTGACTTTGACTCTTGGCTCTCCTTCTTTCTGGATCCCTCTTCCCCCACTCTTATTCTTGGGGATTTTAACATTCATGTCGACAACCCCTCTGATCCGTATGCTTTTAAGTTCCTCTCCCTTACCTCCTCGTTTGACCTCCAACTTTGATCCACTGCCCCCACTCACCAACACGGCTACTGCATTGACCTGATATTTTTCTCAAGTTGCTTACCCTCAAACTTCTGTAGCTCAGTTCTCCCTTTATCTGACCATCAACTTTTAAGCTTTAATCTTCATCACCCGCTGCCTCAGCCTCGTCCTGTCTCCGCCAACCTATTTAGAAATCTTCATGCTATTGATCCCCTGGCTCTCTCTTCCACCATTTCTTTATCTCTTTCTTCCACTATGTCATCTAAGTCTGTTGATGAGGCAGTAACTTCCTATAATGCTGCACTCTCCTCGGCTCTGGATGCCCTTGCTCCGCCCATACCACGTCCTGTGAGACGTTCTGCACCCCAACCCTGGCTTTCACCCACTACCCGCTATCTACGTTCCTGTGCGCTCCCCTGCAGACGTTCTACACTTCAAATTCATGCTTCTCTCTTTCCAGTCAACCATAACTCTTGCCAAATAAGACTACTATGTCCATCTGACTAACTCTCTTGCCTCTGATCCTCTCCGTCTCTTTGCTTCTCTCAGCTCTCTCCTCAAAGTGCCTCCGCCTCTGATCCCTCCCTCCCTTTCTGCCCAAATTCTAGCTGACTATTTCCATGACAAAATCCACAAGATCACCCTCCAATTCCCCACAAACTCAGCTAGTTCCCCTACCTCTGCTATCCTCTCTTCCTTTCCTGTGACCTCTAAAGAGGAAACTGCCCACCTTCTTTTTTCCTCCAAACTCACCACCTGCTCCTCTGATCCTATCCCTACCCGTCTCCTAAGCCCCATCTCCTCCACCGTTGTCCCTTCCATCTCTTATATTCTCAACCTATCGCTCTCCACCGCAACAGTCCCTGCAGACTTCAGGCATGCTGTGGTCACACCTCTCCTCAAGAAACCCTCACTTGATTCCACCTGTCCTAACTGTCGACCCATCTCTCTTCATTTCTAAACTACTCAAACGTGTGGTTCACCACTGCTGCCTCAACTTCCTCTCCTCTCGTGCCCTCATGGATCCCTTACAGTCTGGCTTTCGTCCTCTACACTCTACTGAAACGGCTCTTGCCAAAGTCTCCAGTGACTTGTTCCTGGCAAATTCCAAGGGCCTTTACTCTGTCCTCATCCTTCTTGACCTCTCTGCTGCTTTCGACACTATTGACCACAACCTTCTCCTTAATACCCTGTCCTCGCTTGGTTTCAGTGGCTCTGTAATATCCTGGTTCTCCTCCTATCTCTCCCATCGCTCTTTCAGTGGCTCCTCCTCTGCTACCTCGCTCCCAGTTAGTGTTCCCCAAGGATCTGTCTTGGGTCCGCTCCTTTTCTCTCTCTATACCCATTCGCTTGGTGCGCTTATCTCTTCCCATGGCTTTCAGTACCATCTGTATGCCGATGACTCCCAGATCTACACCTCTACGCCTGAAATCTCTCCGGCAATCCAGACCCGGATCTCTGCCTGCCTCTCTGACATTGCTGCCTGGATGTCTCACCGCCGCTTGAAATTGAACATGGCCAAGACTGAACTTGTTATCTTTCCCCCTAAAACCTCCCCTCCTCCTTTCTCAGTCTCCGTGGATAACTCTGTACTCCTTCCTGTTTCCTCAGCCCGCAATCTGGGGTTGTCTTTGACTCCTCTCTCTCTTTCTCCACCCATATCCATCTCGTAGCTAAGACCTGCCATTTCTTTCTCTATAACATTAGCAAAATCTGCCCTTTCCTTTCTGAACACACTACTAAAACACTTATGCACTCCTTAATCACCTCCCGTCTTGACTACTGTAACCTACTCCTTGCTGGTCTCCCTTTGAATCATCTCTCTCTCCTTCAATCTGTTCAACACTCTGCTGCACGACTAATCTTCCGCCACACTCGTCATGCCCATATTACTCCTCTTCTCAAATCACTTCATTGGCTCCCTTTCCGTTTCTGCATCCAGTTCAAACTTCTCCTGCTGACCTATAAATGCATTCACTCTGCGGCTCCTCAGTACCTTTCTTCTCTTATCTCTCTTTACAACCCCCCTCGGGAACTCCGCTCTTCTAGCAAACTACTTCTGTCTGTGTCCTCCTCTTCTACTGCTAACTCCAGACTTCGCTCCTTTCACCTTGCTGCACCTTATGCCTGGAACCAAACTACCTGTGTCTGTACGCCAGGCACCCTGTCTGGCCCTCTTCAAATACAGGCTGAAAACTCACCTCTTCGCTGCTGCTTTTGGATCTTGACTCATCTGATCTCCTTCTTTCCCCTTTTCTTTCCCCTAGTTCTATCCCTGCTTACACCTTCTGTGTTTTGTCTTGATTAGATTGTAAGCTCTAATAAGCAGGGACTGTCTCTTACATGTCTGTGTAGCGCTGTGTACGACTGGTAGCGCTTTACAAATGCTCAGTAGTAGTAGCCCTCCGGGTGTTCAGACATCGCTTACACCATCGGGTCTTGCTCGTCCAGATGGACAACCAGGTGGCAATGTTCTATATGAACAAGCAAGGGGACCATATGTTCCTTCGCGGTTTGCCAGGGCATAGCCCTACAGGCCACTATCTCCTGGGCCAGGACAACATCCTGGCAGACAGACTAAGCCGGCTCCTACAGCCGCACGAGTGGTGCCTCTTCCCGCAGACGGCACAGCGGCTGTTCCGGCATTGGGGGACTCCTGTCCTAGACCTCTTCACCAGCCCGGCGAATTCACAGCTCCCACGGTTCTGCAAACCCATTTCCCCACCCGAACAGGGAAGCCCCCGATGCTTTGCTCCTGTCGTGGACGCACAGCCTCCTGTATGCATTTTCTCCCATTCCTCCCATAGCGTGGACTCTTATTTAATTTAATTTATTTATTTAACAGTCTTTTCTATACCGCCCCTTCCAGAGATCAGGGGCGGTTTACATTGAACATTAAACAGAACAATTGTATACTTCTGTATACATTTACAAGGAACATTATGTGACTCTTCTCAAAATACAGTGGAATGGGGCCTTGATAATTTTCATGGCCTTGCGGTGGCCTCGGCAGCCTTGGTTCCTGCTGCTCCACCTCTCATCGGCACCTCCGATTCCCCTTGGCAACACGCCGGGCTTGTTGACGCAGGAGGGAGGGGGTCTGCTGCTTCATCCGAACCTGAGGTCCTTATCCCTTATGGCCTGGCAGCTGAACGGGTTGCTTTCTCCCCCCTCCATCTCCCGGTGGAGGTTGAGGACGTATTGCTGGCCTTGCACAAGGTCTTAACTAAGAGGACTTACGCCTTCAAGTGGTGTCAGTGTGCTGCTCAGAGATACGAGCCGACCTGTTCTCTTGCCCTACCCATTTGGTCCTGCAGTACCTTCTCCATCTCTCGCAGGCGGGCTTGAAGTCCAACTTGGTCAGAATCCACTTGAGTGCTATCTCAGCTAACCACAACCCTGTCGGGGGCAGACCCCTCTTGGGTTGACCGCTGGTTTCCTGCTTCATGTGCGGGCTGCTTCTTTCCAGGCCCCCCATCCGGCCACCTCTGGAGTGGGAGCTCAGTGTCATTCTCACGCAACTAACTCAGCCGCCCTTCGAGCCGATGGCATCCTGCTTGCTTCGGCACCTTTCCTGGAAGGTGGTTTTTCTGGTTGCTCTCACCTCGGTCTGGAGGGTCAGTGAGCTTCAGGCCCTGATGTCCGATACCCCCTACACGAGATTCTACGGGAACCAGGTGGTTCTCAGAACTCACCCCAAATTTCTCCTAAAGGTTGTCTCAGATTTCCACTTCAGCCAGGAGATAGTGCTGCTGACCTTCTTCCAGAAGCTCTCCATACCCTTAACTGCAGGAGGGCTCGTGGTCACGTGACAGGAGAGCATCACCTTGGTGTGGCAGGAAGTGATACTGTAACTAGGACCTGTCCTCCAGGTGATGTAAAACCCTCTCGCACCGAGGACGTTTCTCCAGGGTCATGTCCCCATGAGGGGAGGGTCAGGACAGCTGTTATAGTTGGTGATTCAATCATTAGGCATGTAGATAGCTGGGTGGCTGGTGGACGTGAGGATCGCCTGGTAACATGCCTGCCTGGTGCGAAGGTAGCGGACCTCACGCACCGCCTAGATAGGATCATAGATAGTGCTGGGGAGGAGTCTGCTGTCTTGGTACATGTTGGTACCAATGACATAGGAAAATGTGGTAGGGAAGTTCTGGAGGCTAAATTTAAGCTTTTAGGTAGGAAGTTGAAATCCAGAACTTCCAGGATAGCGTTCTCCGAAATGCTTCCTGTTCCACGTGCAGGACCCAAAAGACAGGCAGAGCTCCGGAGTCTCAATGCGTGGATGAGACAATGGTGCAAGGATGAGGGTTTTGGATTTGTTAGGAACTGGGGAACATTCTGGGGAAAGGGAGGGCTCTTCCGAAGGGATGGGCTTCACCTTAATCAGGATGGGACCAGACTGCTGGCATTAACCTTTAAAAAGAGATAGAGAAGCTTTTAAACTAGAAATTAGGGGAAAGCCGACAGTCACCCAGGAGTGCATGGTTCGGACAAAGGTATCCTTGAAGGATACTACCAAAAGCAGTGAGGTTCCAAAAGGGAGTATAGTGGCCCAAATGCCCTTGAGTAAGGAGTAATGCCTTTACTAAAGAAGATCCTGGAGATGGACCAGCTGTGACTCCCAAATATAAAAATAGGCCTGAAGTAGATACCACACCATTCACAGAAGATGAGGTGTTAGAACAACTTGCTAAACTGAAAGTGGACAAAGCCATGGGACCGGATGGGATACATCCCAGGATACTGAAAGAGCTCAGAGAGGTTCTTGCAGGACCGTTAAAGGATGTCTTCAACAGATCCTTGGAAACAGGAGTGGTTCCTCAGGACTGGAGAATGGCTAATGTTGTACCTCTACACAAAAGTGGTGACAGGGAAGAAGTGTCAAATTACAGGCCCGTGAGCCTTACCTTGGTGGCAGGAAAAGTAATGGAGGCACTCCTGAAAGAGCGAATAGTGAACTTTCTCAAAACCAACAGGTTGCAAGATCCCAGGCAACATGGTTTTACCGAAGGACGGTCTTGCCAAACAAAATGGAATAATACAGCAATCCCAGGTAAACAACAATCAGAGCCCTGGTACACAACTACGCTAACCAAAAGGAAGAGAGAACTTAGAAGGTCCGAAAAAAAGTGGAGACGTAACAAAACCTTGGAACTCAGAGCTGAATACCTCGACATCCTCGTAAAATACAAAGAGGAGGTAGATGATGCAAAAAGGAAACACCACACCAACCTACTGAATAAAGCCATCAACAAACCACGAGAACTATTTCGACTAGTGAAAACACTAACCAAAACAAACCAACCAGAACAGCAGAGTGACACTATTCAGCCTCAAACTCTCGCAAACCACTACGCGAGCAAGCTAACAACAACCACAACCGCGCTATGTCTGGCCAAAGCCCATTGGAAAACTGCAGTGAAGAAAGAACAGACTTGGAACGAATTTCACAAAATTGATGATAAGCAAGCGATTGAAATAATAACCAGTATCAATACCACCACCTCCCTGCTGATCCCTGCCCAGCCACCTGGATTAAAGCAGCAAAAAAGGATATTGTCCACCAGGTCTCACACATTGTGAACCAATCACTGTCCCAAGGAATCATGCCCAACCAGCTCAAAAAGTCTATAATTAGACCGATACTAAAGAACAACTCGCTTAACAAAGAGGACCCATCTTCTTACCGCCCAATCTCCAGCATATCTCTTTTAGCAAAGATCATCGAAAAAGCAGCCCTCATCCAACTGCAAGAACACCTCGATGACCACGAAACCCTGGACAAACAGCAATACGGTTTCAGAAAAAATCATGGGGTTGAAACTCTGCTATTGGCCCTGTTTGACAACCTCCTCAAGGGTCTAGAAGACAGGAAGAAAATGTTTCTTCTCATTTTCATCGACATCTCCGCTGCCTTCGACACTGTACATCACCTAACCCTCCTTAACAAGCTGGCATCAATTGGAATCTTAGGAACCACCTTGAAATGGTTCTCCTCCTACATAAAGGACAGAAAGCCACAGGTCCAATTCAACGGAGAAAAAGCCGAAGCCTTCACTCAAACTCAAGGCATACCACAGGGGTCGGCGCTCTCAGCACTACTGTTTAACATTTACATGCAACCCCTCAGTGAAATATTCAGGAAATATGGCATCGACTACCACATATACGCAGACGATATCATGCTGTACACACAGCTGGATACCGTTGACCCGAATTACGCTCAGCTTGAAACCTGCATGGGAGAGATGCTGGGATGGCTGAAACAAAACAACATGTCGATTAATCATAAGAAGACTGAAGTAATGTTTATATCCAGTAAAACTGAGTTCGAACCACCTCCAACAATCACATTGTGCAACAATACTTAAAACACTAAGAATGAAATTAGATATCTAGGAGTCACAATCGACAGAAAACTGAAAATGGAAAAACACCTCAGCAACACCAACAAAGCCATCTTTCACAAGCTTAGAGTACTACGACCCCTACGGAATGTACTAGAGCCATGTGACTTCCGTTCAGTTGCTCAAGCGCTCATCATGCCTCACCTCGACTACTGCAACTCCATCTTACAGGGTCTACCAAAGAAAACGACCAACATATTACAACTGGCACAACACGTTACAGCAAGGATCATCATGAGAACAAGCGTCACGGAACATATCACACCTGTATTGATGGAACTGCACTGGCTCCCAGTCGCTGCCAGGATTCAATACAAAACATTGGTAACGACATTCAAGTTAATTCACAACCTGGCCCCTTCATTCCTCTCCACCCTGATCTCCCTGCTACCTAACACCAGAAGCAGGAGAACCATCAGCTCAGACACACTAATAGTTCCTAACAGCATCAGACATGTAAAAATCAGTACTAGCCGCAGAGCGTTCTCCTTCTCTGCCCCCACTTTATGGAACCACCTACCACACGAGCTGAGAGCAATTAAAGACTTACTTGACTTCAGGAAAAAATTAAAAACTCATCTATTCAATTGTCACTATGACCAGATGTAAACCAATAAGATAAAATGAAGGAATTGCTGTATGTAAAAATGTAAATAGATGAAGGATAATCGCTTTTAAATGTATGATAGTTATTTAAGGTCTATGTGTAGACCCTACTATGTGTGCTGTGTATTACCCCTGTTCTCTCTATCTATGCCCCAAATTTCTGTCTTGATCTTGTGACATATCCCAAAATTATAATCAAATCGCTTCTGATCGCTGGAAGTAGCGGTATATAAGTGTTTGCTAAATAAATAAAAATAAATCTGATTGAGTTCTTTGATTGGGTGACCAAGGAACTAGATCTGGGGCATGCAATGGATGTCATCTATCTGGATTTCAGCAAAGCCTTTGATACTGTTCCTCATAGGAGGCTTGTCAATAAACTCAGTAGCTTGGGGATGGGTCCCAAGATAGTAAACTGGATTAGAAATTGGTTGACTGACAGACAACAGAGGGTGATGGTACATGGAGCTCACTCGGATGAGAGGAAGGTGATTAGCGGGGTGCCTCAGGGTTCGGTCCTGGGCCCGGCACTGTTCAATGTATTTGTGAGTGATATTGCTGAAGGACTGAATGGAAAAGTCTGTCTTTTTGCAGATGACACAAAAATTTGCAACAGAGTGGACTCCCCAGAGGGAGTGGATAACATGAGGAAAGATCTACAAAAGCTGGAAGACTGGTCTAATGCTTGGCAACTACGATTTAATGTGAAAAAGTGCAGTGTCATGCACTTGGGTAGCAGAAATCCAAGGGAAAAGTACACAATAGGGGGTGAGAGGTTGGTATGCACGGTTCAGGAGAAAGACCTTGGTGTGATTATCTCTGATGATCTCAAGGAGGCAAAACAGTGCGACAAGGCGGTGGCAAAAGCCAGGAGGATGTTGGGCTGCATTCAAAGAGGGATTACCAGCAGAAAGGAAGAGGTACTTATGCCACTGTACAAGTCACTGGTAAGGCCTCACTTGGAATACTGTGTTCAGTTTTGGAGGCCATATCTTGCAAAAGATGTAAAAAGACTGGAAACTGTTCAGAGAAAGGCGACCAAAATGATTTGGAGCCTGCGTCAGAAGCCTTATGAGAAGAGACTTGAAGACCTAAATATGTACACTTTGGAGGAGAGGAGGGACAGGGGAGATATGATTCAGACCTTTAAATACTTAAAGAGAAATGATGAACAAACAAACCTCTTCCAAAGACGGGGAAGCTGTAAAACTAGAGGGCATAACATGAAGCTGCAAGGTGGTAAATTGAAAGGCAATGTCAGGAAATATGGAAGTGGTGAGGGCAAACACGGTGATGGAATTCAAAACGGCATGGGACAAACACAGTGGATCCCTTTACAGCAACAGGATAAAAGCAAAACAAACAGTACCATCTAACTTCTGAACTATCTAGCATCTGAACAAATAAGGGTGCCCTACATGGAGTGGTGGGTTCACCCCTAAACAGAAACAAAAACATGGGGAGGGGTGGCCTGCACAGAGCGACAGGTGCACCTACTCTTGCCATCTTGCTGGGCAGACTAGATGGGCCATGCTGGTCTTTATCTGCCGTCACTTACTATGTTACTATAAAGATTCCAAATTACCCCTGCCTACCAATAGCCAGATTAATATGAATAAAATACAGTCTCTAAAATGCTTGTATGCCAATGCTAGAAGTCTAAACAATAAGATGGGAGAGTTAGAATATATAGCACTAAATGAGAGTTTAGATATGATTGCACTCTCAGAGACATGGTGGAAGGAGGATAACCAGTGGGACACTGTGATACCTGGATACACACTGTATCGTAATGATAGAGCTGATCAAATTGGTGGAGGGGTTGCGCTCTATGTTAGAGAGGGCATTGAGTCAGAAAGGATTAAAGTTTTGCAGGGAACAAAATTTGCTGTAGAATCTCTATGGATTGAAATTCCATTTATGAAGGGGAAGGTGATGGCAGTTGGAGTATACTATCGACCGTCTGGCCAGAATGAACAAATGGATGATGAAATGCTCAAAGAAATCAAGGAAGCTAACAAAAGTCACAACAGAGTAGTAATAATGGGTGATTTCAATTACCCCGGTATCGACTGGGTCAGTGTCACAGCAGGACAAGCTAAAGAGATAAAGTTTCTAGATGGAATAAATGACTGCTTCTTGGAGCAGCTGGTTCATGAACCGACCAGAGGGGAAGCCATACTGGACCTAGTCCTTAGTGGAACGCCAGATCTGGTGCAAGAAATAAGGGTGTTGGGACCACTTGGCAATAGTGATCATAGTATGATCATGTTTGATTTAATTAGTGGAGGACAGATAGTAAAGGCATCCACAGTACTACCTTTTTTTTTTCTTCAAAATTTTATTTATAAACCATCAAACAGGAACGGCAAATACACAACTGGTAACAGTCGCTCCCTGGGGTGGACTCTGATCCCCAGGGGGCGGAACACATAGATGGTTACATGATTTTTGAACAATGTCCCCATCCCCCTCCCCCACCCAACCTCCCCCTGGTTAACCCCCCCACCCTCCCAAGCATTACCAAATAGGACCAGTATAAACCTCCGTGTGGATCATCCAGAATCTCCCCCTGCTAATCGGGGCATCAATAGCCTAGTTGCAGGATGACATTGCGGGTCCGAGGACTGAGATTTTGAATATAGGGCTCCCACAATAGCCAGAAGGCGGACCATCGCTTAACATGGCCTCGAGCAGCCCTACACTCCAGGAGCATAAGTTGGTGGAAGGAGTTCCGCCACTCCCAAAAGGAGGGAGGGAGGCTGTCCCTCCACCCACGCAGTATTGGCCCTTTACCCACCAGACATGCCTTCCGCACCAGCCAACGACTCCATTTCCCCTTCGGAGAGGTGAGGCCCATGTGGTCCAAAACGATCAGGGCAGCGTCCCAGTAAACAGGTTGTCCAAGTAGGTCGGCCATAAATGAGGCAATTCTCTGCCAGTATGGGCGTATCGTCGGCACCCCCACCACATATGATATAATGTCGCCAGAGGCTCCGCACATCGTGGGCAGCGACCATCCGCAGTCAAGTGGCATCGAAGGGCCCGCCGTGGGGAGAGGTGAACCCTAGTCAAACACTTAAGCTGTATTTCCCGCCAGCGGGCACCATCCGCCAGGCTCGCCACTCTCCGAAGGGCCTCCAGAATCGTGCCAGGGGGAATCTCCTGCCCCAGTTCCACCCCCCAGGCCCGTTCTACATCGCTATAGTCCGGCTGCGGTCGAGACTGCTCCAACCTAAGGTGAAAAGTCCGAATAGATGGCCGTTCAACTTCGCCAAAACCAAAGAATGCTATTATCTGGGCCGAACGATCGCTACACAGTTCCGTCCGCGGAAGGGAAGCCACATAGGTGGGCCACTTGCATATATGCGAAAAACTGCCGAGGCCCCAACTCATACTCACGGGATAATGCAGGGAAGGGCTTGGGTTGGCCCGCCAAGTCCACCACATGGCCCAAAGTATGCATACCTCTCTCTCCCCACAGACGGAACGCAGCGGTTTCAGTGCCCGGGGTAAAGTTGGCATTGCCCTGAATGGGTAACCAGCTCGACACCTGCCTAGCGGCGACCCCAGTAGGCATTTAAATACCTCCACGTCTTACAAACCGTGCCAATAACACACTGGCCGCCAAGTGTGTAGGCCACCTACGTACCTCCAAATGCAAAAGGGCTTTGAGGGAGTGGGGTGCCACGTAGGCCTCCTCAAAGGCCCGGGGAGTATAAAGATCAGTGTCACCCAGCCAGTCCCCTAGGTGGCGGGACTGGCAAGCCAGTGCATAGGCCCCAAGATCCGGGAGCCCCCACCCCCCCCCGCGCCCCCTCCCCCCCCGACGACGCGAGGAGATACGTGCTCTCGACCCCCCCCAAAGGAGGCCCCGAAACTCCGCCTCGAAACGCCGAATGTCCCGTCGGAGGATCCATACAGGGAGGGTCTGTAACCAGTATAAAAATGCGCGGCAGGATGACCAGTTTAATCGCCGCGATTCTCCCCATTAGAGACAGGGGGAGAGGCCGCCATGCTTGCAGCTGAGTTCTTACCTTATTCAACTGCCGTCGCAAGTTACTCTCATACAGTTGACCTGGCTGACGGGACAGTACAATCCCCAAGTATATGAACTGACGCTCAGCCCATCGACGGGGGAACTCGCCCACCCAGCCGCCCCGAAGTCGGCCTGAGACATCCAGGGCTTCGGATTTATCCCTGTTAATACTAAACCCTGCGAACTGCCCAAAGGCTCGAAGCTCTTGCATAAGAAGAGGCAGGGATTCCCCAGGGGAAAGCAAGTGCACCAATAAATCGTCAGCAAAGGCTGAAATCTTAAATTCCTGTTTGCCAACACCCACTCCCTGAATTGTCCGCATACCCGCCACTTGCCGCAGGAGCGGATCCAACGAGAGAACGAAGAGAAGAGGAGATAGGGGGCAGCCCTGGCGAGTCCCCCTTTGCAGCGGGAAGTTGTCTGATACTACCCCGTTACAGAGTATCGCAGCGGTCGGATTGGCATACAAACTCGCGACCATATTACAAAACAACGGCCCTATACCATATTGTGGGAGGATAAATTTCAAATATTGCCAGTCCACACCCGGTCAAAAGCTTTTTCCGCATCGAAGCTGACCAACAGAGAGGACAGATGTCTATGCTGGACCCACTCTAGGGACGCGATGATCTTGCGTAAGTTACGGACCGCATATCGCCCCTTAACGAAACCGACCTGTGACTCATGCACTAGTTGCCCCAAAAACTCCGCCAGTCGGTCTGCCAAGATCTTAGCCATTAATTTAAGATCGAAATTAAGTAAAGAGATGGGACGATACGAGGCCGCCGAAAGAGGGTCCTTTGCCGGCTTGGGGATAAGAACGATGTGAGCATGATTGGCCCCCCACCGAAAGTAACCTTGTTGTGCTCTCCGATTATGTACGGCGACCAACATTGGGGAAATCTGTTCATTAAGAATCTTGTAGAGTTCGGCCCGCAGGCCATCCGATCCAGGAGTTTTATAACAACTAGCTTTTGAAATAGCCCCTTGCAGCTCAGCTACCGTAATCGGCCGGTCCAACTGTGCTCTTTGCTCCAACGATAGGCAAGGCAAGTCCAGTCGCCGCACATAATCTGCCATCTGCGTGAGGGAGGTCGCCTCCGCGGCATAAAGGTTTCTGAAAAAAGGATCGGAAAATACGCACTATGGCCGGGTTCTCCCTATGTAAAGTCCCCGATTCATCTCGCAAGGCTGGCACCAGTTTCGAGCCCCTGGGTCCCCGAAGGCACCGGGCCAATAACTTCCCGGGCTTGTCCCCGTATCGATACAATTGGTAGCGATAATATAACACTGACTTCTTAGCCCTCTGGTGTAGGAGTTCATTTAGTTCCGTTTGGGAGTCCCACAGCTGCTTTCTAAGCCCGGCGGTGGGAGTATGGGCCCATCGGCGTCTTAGCTTGGTCACCAATCTCTCGAGTTCAATGATACGTTCGGCCCTCAATCTTCTTTTCCTGGCCAGGAACCCGATTATATCTCCCCGCAATACGACCTTCGCTGTTTCCCAGAGCAACTCTGGGTCATCCTGGTGACCCTTATGATCAGCTTCAAATTCCTGCCACCGCCTCTGAATAAAGGAACGAAATTGCGCGTCTCTATATAATTCCAGGGGAAAACGCCATTGAAAGGCTCGAGGAGTACACCCACTCCAACGGACCTCCAGCCAAACATAAGCATGATCAGAGATCTCCACAGGCCCTATCTGGGCATCCCCAACGGTGGCAAACAGCCCGGTGGACAGCAACAAGTAATCAATACGTGCGCTCGTGCCATGAGCCCGGGACTGATGCGTGTAATCCCGCTCGACCGGATGTAATAAGCGCCATGGGTCCACCAGCCCCAACCTAGAGCAGAGTCGTCGTAATGCCCGAACCGTCGCCATCCTGTCTCTTTGCTCTCCCCCTTTTGAGGTATCGAGGTCGACATCCATGACCCGTTGAAATCACCCCCCAGGATAACGGGGATCTCCGGTAACGTCTCAATTTTAGAGGCAAGGCGCGCATAAAGGGACAAGTCAAGCACATTGGGACAATACACGTTACCGAGAATTACCGGCCTCCCCTCAAGGACTCCCTGCACCAGTACAAATCTGCCCGACGGATCGACCAAGTCCTTCACCACCTCCATCCGGACACGTTTGTGTATCAAAAGTGCTACCCCCCCTTTCTTACCAAGGGCCGGGGCCCCCCAGACCTGTCCCACCCACTCCCGGCATAGCTTACGGTGCTCTTCGGCGGTCTGGTGGGTTTCCTGGAGCATAGCGATGTCCGCCCCCTGCCTTGCCAGGGCCTGCAAAATTTTTGCCCGTTTAATCGGGCTGCCCAGACCACACACATTCCAAGAAATGATCTTAAGCGGCATGCAGTACTAGACTAGCTCAATAGTATCTGTTATATACCATACAGAATGTAGGGAAGACACCCCCCCAGCCTGGGGTCCTCCCCCATTTCCCTCCCAAAATGGTCCTCGCACCATCCCCTCCTCTACTGGTCCCCTAAGATACAGCTCTCCTTCTCCTCCCCTTCCCTCTCCCCCCCACCCCTCCCTCTCTACTCCCCTATCCCTTCCCTCCCCCCTCCTATCCCTTTCTCCACCCCTCTCCTCCCCACTACAATTCTTTATTTCTACTACCATCCTCCTCGCCTCCTCAGTGAATTCCAAGATGCGTAAGGTACCCCCCCACCCCGCCATTATACCGGCTCAGCTAGGCCATCCGGGGTCCCCCCGAGACTCTCCCCCCTCCAGGTTCTGTCCCCCTCCCCGCTTCCCCCCCCCCTCCAGCAGACACCCCCAGCTACTCGGGCCGTCCCTGCCCACCCCCACACCCAAAGAAAACAACCAACACTGAGGGTAATGTAAACAAACCCCTTAGCTCCCCCCTCCCCGTCCCGGTTACCATCACCATCTCTTCTACAGTCCAAAGTGAAGGCTCCCGGCTTGTTCTTCAGAGAAATAGTCTCCACTTCTAGTCCTCAGGACTCGACCGCCACTGCGGCCCTCCGCCGTATCTCCTCCACGTAGGGCGTTGCTGCTGTCGCGGAGTCAAAAGACCGGCGGGTCCCGCCATGGGTGAAAATCAGCCGTGCGGGGTATTGCACCATAAATTTGATATTATTGTCTATCAGGATCTGGCACAGGGGTCCATACTCTCGTCGTCGCTGTCCCAGGGCCGCTGAGTAATCCTGGACGATGCGTATCCGGACATTGTCCTTTTGGATGGTCCCTTTCTTTCGCGCAGCACGCAGGACCGCTTCCTTCTGTGGGAATCTCAGGAACCGTGCCAGGACCACTCTAGGTCGGCCGTCACTGGTTCTCCTAGGCCCGACCCGGTGCGCCCTCTCTATTTGTACTAGAGTGCCTTCGGGATCATTCACCAGAATGTGTTTCACCAGGTCTTCTACGTACGGTTGTAAATCCCGATCCTCTATGGCATCCGGGACCCCTAGAAATCTCAAGTTATTACGGCGGGACCTATTTTCGAGGTCGTCGAGCTTAGCCTCCTGCCCCTGGAGTAATTTTTTCATCCGGGCCATCTCCTGCTGTAGCTCCAGCACGTGCTCCTCCGACCTCTCTATCCGGTGCTCCGCCTCTTGCAGTCGGTTGCCCAGGGCCTCCACGGAGGATTGGATTAGGTCCATGCGGCTCCGCAGGTCGTCAATCTGCGCGACAGCGCCCCTGCCACAGCCACGGAGATTTCGTCTACCATCCCCGCCGGGACTTTAGCCTCTCCTTTCGACGGCGAGGATTGCTCCCCCCCCCTTGGCTGCAGGGGGGTCTTCTCCTTCTCCATTCGTCGGCCTCCCTTCGCCGCCATCGCCAGGGCCGCTGTTGTGGTCTGCACGGGAGGGGGGTCCCCAACCCCCTTCCCCTCACCTCACCGCCGGGCGACGAAGGCTTTAGTTGCCCTCCTCCAAGGTGCGCTGTACAGGCCCCGTCCCAAGACTCAGGCGCCACCGACTCCTCTCAGGCTCCCGGGCGCTGGAAGCAGGGTGCGAGTCTCAGGCTGCTGTGCACTAAAGATAGAGCACGTGTCTCAGGCGTCTGTGCTCTTATGCGCCGGCAGCAAGGGCAGGGCTCAGACCTCCGAGAGCCAAGGATAGGGCACCGGGCCCCGGTTCTTGGACGTTGAAGGGAAGGTGCGGGTTGCAGCTCCAATGCGCTTAACAGAGCACAGGTCTCAGACTCCGTTGCGCCGAAGACTGGGCGTCGGGTACAGGTCACAGGCTTTTGTGTGCTGGTGGCGGGGCGTCATTCGGTGGCTCCGGCGTGGCAGAGGCAGGGGGGTACAGCTCCCATGTGTTTAAGGTAGGTTACAGGCTCTCACATGCCAAGGGCAAGGCACTGGTCTCCGTCCTCCGTGTGCTGGAGATATTCGGCCCTCAAGGATCCCGTGGGGGGGGGGGGGGCGGTCAGACCGGCAGCGGCCCCGATTAAGGCCCCTCGACAACTCTCTGCCTCCCCTCGCAGCCGCCACTGCAGCCCCTCTCTCAGATCCGGCACTGCTGTCACGCGGGGGGGCGGGAAAGGGCAGAGTGCACCGCCCGATGAGCTGCCGCAGCCGCGGGACCCCGCTCCACCCGCCGCCGAAGTCTTCAGCGAGTCTACTCACCCCGCAGCGCAGCCTCTCCTACCATGCGGCGTCTGCTGTCCGGGTCCAGGCCGCTTCCTCGGAACGTCATGTGAGGGTGAGCTGGGAGTATCGGGGCACCATCCCCTGCCACGATCCAGTTGGGGGAGCTCCGGGGGGGGCGAGAAACCCCAAACTTAACCCCCGGTGTCACATTTATCGGTGCCGGAGGGGCGAGGGGGCCCGGAGCTCAAGCAGCGTGCGTCTGCTCCTGCTCACCGCATCACCGGAACCTCCACAGTACTACCTTTTAACTTTCAAAAGGGAGACTATGATAGAATGAGGAATATAGTTAGGAAAAAACTAAAAGGAGCGGTTCCAAAGGTTAAAGACTTACAGCAAGCTTGGGTGTTATTTAAAAATACTATCCTCGAAGCCCAGACCAGCTGTATTCCACGCATTAGGAAAAGTGGAAGAAAGTCCAAAAAACTGCCAGCATGGTTTAAAGGTGAGTTCAGAGAGGCTGTTGCTGCCAAAAAAGCAACCTTCAGGAAATGGAAAAAAGAGCCAAATGATGAAAACTGGAAACAGCACAAGCACTGGCAAGTTAAATGCAAAGCATTGATAAGGCAGGCAAAGCGGGAATTTGAGAAGAAACTTGCTACGGAAGCAAAAACACGAAATAAAGACTTTTTCAAGTACATTTGTTGCAAAAGGCCTGTGAGAGAGTCAATTGGACCATTAGATGATAGAGGGGTAAAAGTGGCAGTAAGAGGAAACAAGGCTATAGCAGAGAGACTGAATGAATTCTTTGCTTCGGTCTTTACTGAGGAAGATGTAGGGATGTTACCCAAGACTGAAGTGGTATTTAAAGGTGATACTGCAGAGGAATTGAGAGAAATATCGCTACACCGGGAAGATATATTACAACTATTTGATAAACTGAATAGTAGCAAATCACCTGGACCGGATGGTATACATCCCAGAGTGTTGAAAGAGCTGAAATATGAGATTGCAGACCTGCTATTGGTAATCTGTGAACTTTCATTAAAATCATCTGTAATACCTGAAGATTGGAGGGTCGCCAACGTAACACCAATTTTTAAAAAGGGTTCCAGGGGTGACCCAGGAAATTATAGACCGGTGAGCCTGACGTCAGTACCAGGGAAAATGGTAGAAACCATCATAAAGAACAAAATTACACAGCATGTAGATAGTCATGGCCTAATGGGAGACAGCCAACATGGCTTTAGACAAGGAAGATCTTGTCTTACTAATCTGATATGTTTTTTTGAAGGTGTGCATAAACAGGTAGACAAAGGTGAGTCGGTTGATATAGTGTATCTGGACTTTCAGAAAGCTTTTGACAAAGTCCGCCATCAGAGACTTTTGGCGAAGCTAAAAAGTCATGGGATAGGAGGCAGTGTACTATTGTGGATCGGGAACTGGTTAAAAGATAGAAAGCAGAGGGTAGGGCTAAATGGCCAATATTCCCAATGGAAAAAGGTGAATAGTGGAGTACCCCAGGGATCTGTACTGGGTCCGCTGCTTTTTGACATATTCATAAATGACCTGGAAAAGGGAATAACTAGTGAGGTTATCAAATTTGCAGATGACACAATACTGTTTAAAGTTGTTAAAACACAATAGGATTGTGGAAAACTGCAGGAGGATCTGGATAAATTGGAAGACTGGGCATCCAAATGGCAGATGAAATTTAATGTGGACAAGTGCAAAGTTATGCACCTAGGAAAGAACAACCCACACTATAGTTACAGAATGCAAGGCTCCACATTAGAAACCACCACCCAGGAAAAGATTTAGGAGTCATCGTGGATGACATGTTAAAACCCTCCGCCCAGTGTACAGCGGCGGCCAAGAAAGCAAATAGAATGCTAGATATCATAAGGAAAGGGATGGAGAATAAAACAAAGGATGTTATAATGCCTCTGTATCGCTCCATGGTACGACCGCACCTTGAATATTGTGTGCAATTCTGGTCACCGTATCTTAAAAAGGACATAGCGTTATTAGAAAAAGTACAGAGAAGAGCCACCAAATTGGTGAAAGGGATGGAAGGCTACTCCTATGAAGAGAGGCTAAGAAGGTTAGGGCTCTTTAGCCTGGAGAAGAGACGGCTGAGGAGAGATATGATAGAGGTCTATAAATTAATGAATGGAGTGGAACGGATAAACGTGGATCAATTGTTTACGCTATCAGAGTATAGAAAGACTAGGGGACATGTAATGAAGCTACAGGGTAAACTATTTAAGACAAATAAGAGAAAATATTTTTTCACTCAACGTGTAATCAAACTCTGGAATCTGTTACCGGAGGATGTAGTAAGGGCTGTTAGTATAGCTGGGTTTAAAAAAAGGTTTGGACAAGTTCCTGGAGGAAAGGTCCATAAACCACTATTAAAAAGGGACCCAGGATATCAATGCTTGACCCAGTACAAGCATTGTGGAACCTGTGTCTTTTGGGGATATTGCTAGGTACGTATGACCTAGATTGGCCACTGTTGGAAACAGGATACTGGGCTTGATGGACCTCGGTCTGACCCAGTATGGCATGTCTTATGTTCTTATGTTCTTATGGCTCTCCTTCTACCTGCAACATACGCAGATTCCCAAAAAGGACTGGAGGCCTCAGGCCCATCCTGGACCTGCGAAACTTGAACAAATTTCTTGTGAGGGAGAAGTTCAAGATGCTCTCCCTTGGAACACTGCTATCTTACCTCCACCAGGGAGACTGGCTTTGCTTCTTGGATCTATATAATGCTTACATGCACATCTTAATCCATCCCTCCCACAGCATCTGGCCCGAAGTCATGGTGCCTGCGCCAAAAGCTGCGGAGCCTTCTGGCATGGAAACCAGAATGGCGGCCTTGGAACAGAACATCACTGCTCTTTTGGCCCTGCAGCAGGTGATGATGGCCAGTTCGCCCTGTTCATCCTCCCTGAGGTTTGGCCCCTCGACTGCAAGGGAGTCATTGGTTGTTGAGCTGAGCATTGAGTGCCGCCAGCCTTGAGTAAGCCCTCTGCGCCGGTCAAGGTCCCAATCCCGTTCCTTGGGTATCTGGTCCTCACCAGCTAGTGTTCACGACTTGGACCTCAGGTCCTCGGCAGACCCCCAGCCACGGGCCTCGACCAGTGGAGTTGCAGGGCCTCTGAATCCTTGTCACTGCTAGACGCCGAGTGGGAGACTGAGGACGAGGCATCCCCAGACACCCAGAGACACTGAGATGTCCCTTCTGACCCATCTCCACCAGCGCCTCGATGCCGGTCTCCGCCCGAGGACGTAGCCTTCCACGACTTTGTATGGGATATGACTAAGGAGCTCTCAGTCCAGACCAAGACCGAGGAGGATCCGCACACCGAGAAACACGAGATTCTCCAGTATGAGGCCCCTCCTCGGAAGACCCTGACAATGCTGGTGCAACCGATCCTTGAGTGGCTGCTCCTTCAAATGTGGGAAACACTGGCGTTAGTGCCCATTTTCAGCTGCTGGCTTGTCGCGATGTACCACATCCGCAAGAGCCCAGTGTTTCACAAAACCCAGTTACCGCATAACTCCATGGTCATTGAGTTGACCATGCACAGACTAAAGAGCCAGAAGACCCACTCCTCCATCCCCCCAGGTAGGGAGTCTCAAACCCTTGACACCCTTGGGCACAAATGTTTCCAGGGCTTGATGCTAGGGTGCAGAGTCCAGGCCTATGAGCCCTACATCGGCATGTACCTTAAGGCACTAGCCAAGGAGCTTACTGGGTTCTCAGCAGGCTTCGATAGGGAACCCCTTCAGCGATTCAAGACTGACTTCGGTTCAGGACTGCTTAAAGTTCCTCTCTCGAACGGTTTATGATGGCTTTGAGTCGTCTGCTCAAGTTGAGGCTGCTGGCATCAGGGGCCTGATGCCAAGCCTGGTTGCAATCATATGACCTCGAACAGTGGGTCCAGGACAAACTACTCGATGTCCCCTGTACAGGGGAGAATCTTTTTGGGAAGCCTAAGTCTGACAGGGCTGCCAAGATTGAAAAAGAGTTTGTGATTTGACAAAGGCTCTCCCAAAAGACCTCCGGGCCTCCCCACAGAAAACCACCGGGGGGGAAAAGCCTTTTTTTCCACAGAAGGAAGGGAGCTTTCTCTCATACCCAACAATACCAAGGCTATTCATGGCCTCTGCAGTGTACCTAGTCCAAAAGGCAAGGGAATGAGACCCAGAAGGCTAAAGCCCCTAAGCTCCAGACTCTGGCACTGGCCCAGTCCAGGGTGAGCTTTTGACTCCCAGGGCATGGCCCCCTCTCCCCCAGAAGGCTGCCTTCAGCCCACAGGGGTGTATCTGGCACTCTTCGCCCACAGGTGGGCGTCAGTCACCACAGACCTCTGGGTACTGCAGGTGATTAGGGAGGGTTACCTTCTCCATCTACAGCAGGCACCTCCAGACTTCTTCCTAGGAGAGCCACTGAGGCCTCTCCTTCACCAAACATTGCTTCTCACAGAGCTCACAAGCCTCCTCAAGGACAAGGCAGTAGAGCCGGTACCCAAGCACCTTTGGGGCAAGGGCTTCTATTTCAGGTACTTTCTTGTCCCAAAAAGGACTGGAGGCCTCAGGCCCATCCTAGACCTGCGAAACTTGAATAATTTCTGGTGAGGGAGAAGTTCAAGATTCTCTCCCTTGGAACACTGCTGACTTACCTCCACCAGGAGACTGACTTTTACATCCTAATCCATCCCTCCCACAGGCAGTACCTAAGGTTCATGGTGGGAGGAGGGCACTACCAAAACAGAGTGCTGCCCTTTGGACTGGTCTCCTCACCAAGGGTGTTCACCAAATGCCTAACAGTGGTCAAAGCCCACCTCCGTCTACAAGGGGCCTTCGTCTTCCCCTACCTGGATGACTGGCTGATAAGAGGCAGCACTGCTATAGAGACACACCAGGCCACAGGGTGCGCTAGCCTCTTACTGCAGCACCTGGGGTTTCTTCAACCACCCAAAGTCTCTCTCACCTAACCACAGCCCAAAGCCTGGAGTTCATAGGGGCTCAGCTAGACACTCTGCAGGCCAAGGCCTTTCTTCCCAGAGAGAGGGCAGAATGCCTCGAGCTAGCAGCTCAAGTGCAGCGCCAACAATCTGTCTTGGCCCGCCACCTCCTCTGCCTGCTGGGCCATATGGCCTCCACGGTCCACGTAACCCTACGAGCCCGCTTACACATGCGGGCAGCTAACTTGTGCCTAAGCTCTTAGTGGACCCAAGCCACTGGCAGACTACAGGACAGGGTCAGAGTAACCCACCAGCTAGCAGAGTCCTTCGATTGGTAGCAGCACTCCTGCCATCTCCAGGTTGGGATGCCCTTCCAGACACCCCCCTTCCCCCAGAGTCCTGACCTCAGACGCCTCACTCCTCTGTTGGGGAACCCATTGCAAGGATCTTTGCAGACAGGGCTGCTAGTCCAGGCAGAATCTCAGCTGGAGATCATTCTCCTGGAACTCAGGGTAATCTTCCTGGCCCTTTGGGCATTCCACCATCAGTTGCGGCAAGAGACGACAAACAGGTTGCAATGTTCTATGTTAACAAGCATGGGAGCACAGGGTCATATTCCCTCTGTCAGGAGGCAGTAGCCCTCTGCTCCTATGTGACTCGCAACGGCATGTTTCTCCATGCAGTCTACCTCCTGGGCCAGGACAATGCCCTGGCAGACAGGCTGAACAGAGTCCTTCAGCCGCACAAGTGGTGGTCTGAACCCCAGAGTAGCCTCTTGGCTCTTCCATCTCTGGGGGCTGCCCTTGATAGACCTCTTTGCCAACCTGAGCAATACGCAGCTGCCCTGCTTTTGCTCACGGCAACCGCACCCGTCAAGAGTAGCGTTAGATGCATTCCTAATCCCGTGGATGGAAGGCCTCCTCTATGCCTTCCCTCTGACCCCCCCTGGCTACAAGGACTCTCTCCAATGTCCAGCTCG
The DNA here is from genome assembly GCA_033557465.1 of Ichthyophis bannanicus. Classification (NCBI taxonomy): domain Eukaryota; kingdom Metazoa; phylum Chordata; class Amphibia; order Gymnophiona; family Ichthyophiidae; genus Ichthyophis; species Ichthyophis bannanicus. The sequence goes on from CM066032.1 coordinate 1,325,724,080, forward strand.
AGGGGGCATCACTGATACTAATCACCTCCAGATAGCCCAGGCAGCCCTGGTTCCCACTATTGCTCGAATTGTCAGCAGCACTCCCGGTCCCTCTGGGCTGTGCATCGGACCTTCTGTCTCAGGAGGAGGGCTCCCTCCTACACCCCAACTTGGGGTTCCTGACATTAACAGCATGGCTGCTGAAAGGTAGCTCTGATTCCTTTTAACCTCCCGCTTGAGGTAGGGGAGGTCTTGTTGGTCTCCTGCAAGCCCTCCACAAGACGAGGGTACGCCTTTAAGTGGCACTGATTCTCAGTGTGGTGCACAGAGAGGCTGGAGGACCCCTTCTCCTGCCCCATGCAAGTGGTGCTCCAGTACCTGCTCCATTTGTCTCAGGCTGGACTGAAATCCAACTCGGTCAGAGTGCACAAGCATAATTGCGGCACACCACCACCACACCGAGAGGAAAACCCCTCTCAGTTCAGCCCCTGATCTCTTGATTCCTCTGGGGCCTCTTGCTATCTAAACCCCCCATTCGTCCCCCCAGAGGCGGCGTGGGACCTCAACATGGTGCTCTCGCTGCTCACCAGGCCGCCATTCGAGCCTCGGACCACTTGCCACCTGCGGTATCTTTCCTGGATGGTTGCCTTCGAGGTGGCTCTTACATACACTCACAGAGTAAGCAAGCTCTGGTGGCTGAGCCCGCCTTATTCAAGGTTCTACAAGAACAGAGTGATGCTCCACATGCACCCCAAATTCCTCCCAAAGGTGATATCCTCTTTCCACCTCAATCAGGAGGTGGTTCTCCCCACCTCCTGGACCCATGCCGGTCAGGAGGAGACCGTACTTCATACTTTCGATTGTAAAAGAGCCCTGTCCTTCTACCTTTAATGGGCTGAGGGCCACTGCTAAGCTTCTCAGCTTTTGTTTCATGCGACCTCTGTAGGCCAGGGCTCCCAGTGACTAAGTGAACTTTGTCCACTTGGGTGGTGGACTGCATTGCCCTCGCCTATGAGCAGGCTGGACACTCCCTGGAGCTTTGGATCACCAGTTAGCGATGGCCACTTCGGTGGTGAACCTGCACTCAGTGCTGGGACGGAGATCTGCAAGGCCACCACATGGTCTTCAATTCACACATTCACAGCTCACTACTGCTTGGAGAGCGAGTCCCATTGGGACAGTGCCTTTGGCCAGGTGGTACTCCGCTATCTATTCAGGGTGTAGGCAACTCCTGCCCTCCGACCCTTCTATGTTCAGGCTACCGGAGTGATGGCCCTTCTGGACACTAGGGTCTTGCAGAGAGTCTCTTCTGCAACTTGCGGCTACCCTGCCATGGTCCCCGCTGGTGTTGTCATGGTTCGGTTCCCGGCAACCTGGAACCTAGGGAGTCCCATATGTGAGGACTGAGTTCCTGCTTATTCCTGGAGAAAGCATAGTTACTCTCTTGTAACAGGTGTTCTCCAGGGACAGCAGGAATCGGTCCTCACAACCCTCCCTCCTTCCCTTGGAGTTGCCTCCTTTATTTTATTTTTATGCCTTTCTAGCTATGTCATCTGACTGAGCAAGATGGCACCCTTGGGTGGGAAGGGGACCATGCATGCGTGGTGGCATCTCTCAAAGGCTTTCTTTGAAAGCTGGGGGAGATGCTTCCGCACAGGCACTGATGTCACCCAAATATGAGGACTGATTCCTGCTGTCCCTGAAAAAACATCTGTTACAGGTGAGTAACTACGCTTTCTGTCCACTTAGGTTCTTGACCTGGAAAGTCTTGTTTCTCATTACCGTCACTTTGGCACACTGAGTAAGTGAGCTACAAGCTTTATTAGTTCATCCACGTACACCAGATTCCATCATAGTAGAGAGGTTCTTTGTACTCATCCTCATTTCCTTCCAAAGGTGGTTTTGGATTTCCATCTCTGTCAGTCCATAGTGCTGCCAACATTTTTTCCTCGGCCTCACGCTCCCAAGGGGGAGGCGGTGTTGCACTTGGACTGCAAGTGAGCCTTGGCCTTCTACTTCGAGCAGATAAAGGACCATAGACGGTCTATCTAGCTTTTTGTTTCTTTTGATCCCAGCAAGCTGAGGACTGCCATTTCCAAACATGCTTTCCATTTGGGTAGCAGACTGTATTTCCTTCACTTATGCTTAGGCAGGCCTGAGCCTTGATTACTGTGTCACTGCTCACAATATTAGAGCCATGGCTGCGTCGGTGGACAACTTACGCTCAGTCTCCATGGAAGAGGTCTGCAGTTTTGCAATGTGGTCTTTTGTCCACATATTTACATCTCATAATTACTTGGATGGAGATTCCCGATGCAACAGCAACTTCAGCCAATCTGTACTCCAGCATCTGTTTGGGGATTAGAATCCAATTCCATCTTCCCCAGTGCCCTTCTGTCCGTCCAGGCTACCAAAAAAAAAAAAAAGAGAATTCAGAGCAGAAAGGAATGAGAATTGCCATCACTGTACATAGTTGGGTTTTTGAGTTCCGTCGTTTAACATTGCCCTTGTTCTGTTGTTTAACGTTGCCGCCTCCTGGTTTTGGTAACCTGTAGCTTGGCATTCTCATGTGTGAGGACTTACTTCTTGCTTGTCCACAGAGAAAAGGTAGTTATTCATCTGTAGCAGATGTTTTCTGTGGACAGCAGGAATGCATCCTTACAACCTTCCACCTCCCCGAGGAGTTGTGTTCTGCTACAACTATGTTATCAGACTGAAGAAGATGGTACCGTGGCAGCAGATGGGAAGGAGGTGTGCAGGCACCGTGCAGCCTTCCAAAAGCTTACAATAGAAGCTGGGGAGTGTTTCACGCAGGGCTCTGTCAGGGAAGTCACTCATGCATGAGGACTCATTCTTGCTGTCCACGGAGAACACCTGCTACAGGTGAGTAACTACCTTTAATGTAGCATTTGAGGGAGCTACAGTTGCTCCCATAGCTATACTTGTAAAGATGGTGGAAGAAATTATGATGAAAACAAAAGTAATTTCCACAGAGTAAACGTTTTAACAGTTCCAGCACATACAAATTGGGGATCCTTGATGTGATCCCCTATCCCCAATCCAACGATTCCATATTTTCAAGGCCTCTAACAGGTCCACATGGGTATATAATGAATGCATATCCAATGTAACCAGCCACACCTGACCCTCCAAATTATGTATGTCAACCAAAATCCTTAATAAAGCCGTTGTATCCTTTTAAATAGGAGCAGGCCTAGCCATTGGATTCAAAAATACATCAGCCATAATCGATAAAGGTTCCAACATCGATGGATAACCAGAAACAATAGGCCTCCCTGGCGGATCGTCTAAACGAGTTGTGGACCTTAGGTAGCATGTTAGATGGGAATTCGAGGATATTTCTGAATAAAAAATCTTTCTTTGGATGTCAAGTACCCCCTTCTATACCATATTGAACCAGTATCTTAACTTTCTGTTCCTTTTCAGTAGTAGAATCATGATCCAAATGTTGGTAATAAAAATCATCTGCCAATTGTCAATCTGTTTCAGAATAATATTGATCCTTTGTATAACCACATCAGCACTCTTATCAGCCCTACGTATTACAATACTTGGATTGTGTGTCAACTCATCCAGAGTTTTACGCTCTCCAAAGCATATTGTGTTACGGTAGAGAATATATTGAGATTCATCCTCTCCAGATCTTTGATTACCAATCTCTGAAATGTATTTAGTTATTTATTTTGCTGGGTTTATATACCGCTTTCACCGAGTCAGAGGTGTACATGGAACAAAGAACTGTTAACAGATACATTGAACTACCTAACTATATACAGCATGCATTGGAGCACAGGGTTGAGAAGATATATACAAATTTACAATTATCTGGGTGGTTGAAACTATATGCAATAGATGTCAGTTGGAGGAATATTTGTTACCGAGGAATGGGCAGGAGGGGGATATGGGTTATGTGATGGGATTGAAATGTTCAAAGGAGAGATGTGTCTCTAGGTGTTTCTGGAAGGCGCTGAGGTCAGTAATGTTTCTTAGTGGGTCCAGTTGTGTGTTCCAAATTGATGGTGCATAGAGTTGAAAGGCTTGTCTGCATGCTTGCTGGCTGTACTTAGTTCTGGCGTGGGGAATGATCAGGGTGTTCAGTGCAGATGTTCTTCTTGCTCTGCCTGGTGCGGGGGGGGGGGGGGTTGAAGCAGCGAGTGGATGTGAGTGGAGGAGGGGGTAGTGTATTTCTTTGAGTCAAGAGGAGGGTTTTGTACTTTATACACTTTTGTAGTAGTAACCAGTGGAGTTGTTTGAGGATGGACGTAATGTGTTCTTGTCCAGTTGCTCCTTGGAGGATGTGTGCTGTTGTATGTAGTGCAGTTTATAGGTGGTTTATGGTGGATTGCGGGAAGCCCTGGTAAATAGAGTAGTCTACATGGGGGAGAATTATGTCTTGGAATGCTGAGCAGAAGTCTGAAGGTTCAAGGAGTGGTCTGAGGCATTGTAGGATCTCTGCTTTGTAGTATATTGCTTTGGTGATTTTGCTTATGTGAGTTTTGAAGGAGAGTTGTTTATCACGGGTGATGCCAAGGTACATCAGTTCTGATTGGATCTTCACTTGTATGTTGTTTAGGGCCATGGTGGTTAGTAGAAAGAAGGAATTGTCTTTAGTTATGAATAGGGCTTCCCTTTTTTTGTAGTTGATAAGTTGTTGTTTTCTAGCCAGCTGGAGACATCCGCAAAGCATTCTTGGTGGGTGGAGTAGAATGGCTGTTTCATGTTGAAGGTGCCATACAGCATGATGTCATCTGTGTAGATATGGAAGTGTAGGTTGTGGGACCTTATGATTGAGCAGAGGTTGAAGGTAGATATTGAAGAGGAGAGGGTGGATCCTTGGAGTACTCCTTGGGTTTAGCAATATAGGGTGGAGGTGTTCTTGCCGATTTTTGTAAGTTGGTGCCTTTTGGAGAATTGTGTTGTGGATTCGGGTGGATTGAAGACATTGAAGGAGTATATTGTGTTAACAGTGTTAAAGGCTGCAGAGATATCCAGGAAGATAAGCAGGAATCTTTATTTGGTATTTTGCATCTTTTATAATGGTATTGATAAGAGAGACCTTTAGTGATTCTATTCCATGGAGAGGGCAGAATCCATGTTACTGTGGATCAAGGAGGTGGTTTCTGTTGATATGATCTTGGAATTGTTATACAGCTTTTTCTATGAGTTTGGCAATAAAGGGAAGGCTGGCTATTGGTCTATATGAGGTTGAATCTATGGGGTTTAGGTTGGATTTCTTTGGTGTGGGGCATATGGTGGAGATTTTCAGGTGTCCAGGCATTTTTCCTTGTTGAAGTGCAGACCCTGTGATTTTGGTGAGTATTGGGCTGAGTTCCTTCTTCGCTGCCTTGACCCCATGTAGCTGGATATGGGTCGAGGGGCGAAATCATTGTGTTGAGTGATGAGATGATGCTTTCCATGTGTTCTTGACTGATGTTGTGAAAGGAGGACCATGGGTTCATGTGGACGGTTATATCAGAAGGGAGGTAGGGGGCTAGTGTGCAGCCAGTTGTTGTGGGGTGATTATGATGTCTTGGTTGTTGCTGGATGGTGCTTTTTGTCAGTCTTTTGATGAAGTCGAACAGTTCTTTTGGGCAATTTATTGAGGAGTTAAGCATCTTTGTGTGGTATTCGCATTTTTCCATGTCCATTGCGGTGCGATAGTCCTCTAGTAGTTTTATTAGATAATTGAGTTTGTCGTCATTGTTCTTTCTTTTCCATCATTTCCATATCAGTTTTCATAGTTGCGTTTTGACTATGCAGAGAGATGGGATGTACCATAGTTTTTTTGAATATTTCTTGTTTGAGCATTGTGTCGTGGTCGTTGCAGTGGCTGCATTTTCTATGACGCAGTTTCCAGTTTTCAGTAAGTATATCAGGATTATTGGATTCTGTTTGTAGTTGAGGGAGGATGTCTGCCAGAGAGTTGTCTTTGTTGACTTGTTTGAAATGTCGTCTTATTGGTTGTTGGGTGCAGGGGACATTGGCTGTGGCAAGGGGGAGGGAGAAGCTGATTAATGTGTGGTCAGACCAGGGTACTGGTTGGGCTAGTTGCGATTGGGGTGGGGGGATCTAAGTGAGTTGCATGGTTGCTGACAGAGATCAGGTTCAGAGTGTTTCCCTTTTCATGCATGGGGTCTGTTATTGCCTGGTTGAGGTCCATTGTTGACATTGCTTCCAGGAATAAGCCGGCATGTTTTGGCTGTATTGATGGTAGGTTAAAGTCTCCTAGAATGATAGTATCTTTGTTCATTTTGGTGGTTGTGAGCACTTTGTCGAGGATGTTGGATAGGTTGGTGGTGGTTGTGGTTGGTCTACTGTATATGAGGTGGATGGTCAGCTGTTTGTTACGGAGAGGGAGTCTGTTTTGTTTGTGCTTTCTGTTGAGTGGTACCAGAATTTAAAGTCTGTTTTGGGTATGATCATTACTCCTCTGCCCCTTCGTTGTGATTGTAGGCAGTGAAAGAGTGTGTATCCATCAGGTGTGAGTTGGTTCAGGATAACATTGTCTGTTTCTGTGATCCATTTCTTTGTTATGCGTAGTATATCGAGGTGTTGGGTTGTCAGTAGGTCCCTGATGATGGGGATTTTGTTTCTGATGGAGCGAGAGTTGATGAGTGTGCATTTGAGTGTGCGTATGCATGGCTTATGGTTTGGGTTCCTTGTGGCATAGATGTTGGGAGGTCTGTATGTGTATGAGGCATAATTGATTTCTGTGGCTGTTGTGTTGCTATGTGATGCGAGTCAATTGTTAAAAGAGTGGTCTGCACCATAGTTGTGGTGTGCTGTGTGAGTGATAGTTGTGGGCCGAGGCAAAAAGGAGGATTGCTAGTATGGTATAGAGTACTAGGTATATGGGTAGCATGTTATCTCCAGGAACAAGCAGGAATAAGTCCTCACATATGGGTACGTCGGAACCGACGGAGCCTGCGCGGGAAAGCTCCCCAGCTTCCTAGAATGGAAGCTTTTGGGACCTCCCACTGCACATGCGCGCTGCCTTCCCGCCTTCCTGAACAGCTCTCCTCAGTTTCTCTTTTTCCGCGGAGCCAGCAGGTCGTGTATCCTGTCACCGCTGAAGAAATTGTAGTTTTTTGTTTTGTTTCTTTAGACCGCGTACCTGCCTTCCCATACCGATACCGGTATCGCCGGTCTTCCTTTTTCTTTCTTGAAAAATTATTTTTTTTCTTTTATTATTTTTCAGCACTTGGTCACTTCAGTTAGGCCTTCAGGCCTACTTGAATTCTCCACATGGAGAAGCCAGCCCCTGGATTTAAGAAGTGTACCAAGTGTACTGCTGTAATATCAGTCACAGACACCCATGAATGGTGTCTTAAATGTTTGGGGCCTGACCACTCCATTCCGGACTGCCCTTCCTGCTCCCAAATGTCTAAGCGTGGGCTGCAGAACCGGGCCAACAAATTCCATGTGCTGTTTGCTTCAGAGAATCCAACATCACAGTCATCCAGGTCATCATCTCCGGATGGATCTCAGGTAACCAAACCTTCTGTGGGCAAGTCCTCAAAGGGCAAATCTCCTTCAAAGCATCGAGAGGCTCTTAGTTTTGAGGACCCTGCCCCAGCCAAACAGCCCCGGCGGGAAGCTCTGCCTTCCAAAACGCCAATTCAGGGGCTACAGGTTGACATCGATGGCACGGCCTCGACAGATCACCTGTTGGACTGCTCTGGGGTACCGGCCCATACCGGTACCGACATCCAGGCAGCCGTGGCGTCTATGGGCAATACTGTCCAATCCATGCAGCAGGCCGTCATGGCTTTCATTAAAGCTGCAACACCATCGGTACCGCTTCCAGCGGTTCCGGGCCCGGTTCCGGTATCATCCGCCATGCCGGAACCCAGGCCTTCCTCTTCTAAACGCAAATCGGTACCGTATGGGCTTTCGCTCCATACCGCTTCCATACCCGGTACGCCCGATGTCGATACCGATCGGTATGCGTATCGTGCGTTGGAGGAAACTAGAGAATACATCGATTCCTCTGAGGATTTTGGCTCCTCTGATGAGTCTGCAGAGCTCTCCTTGACCTTCCTGAGGAACCTTCTTCTCCAAAAAGGAGAATGTCTCCTCCAGAGGATTTGTCCTTTCAGGACTTTATTTTAGAAATGGCTAAAGGCCTTTCTATCACTACCTCCTCTGAAAGGGAACCAAGGTCAAAAAGGTTGGATATTTTAGGATACTCTAAGTCTCCTAAAGAAGCAGTTACCCTGCCTATCCATGAAATCCTTCAGGAACAATTGATGGATTTCTGGGAGAACCCTTTAACTCTGTCTCCTTATTCCCGTAGGTTGGACACCATGTATCGGGTCCCTCCTTCTCCTGGTTTTCAGAAAACTCAATTGCCTCACCACTCCATTGTGGTAAAGTCTGCAATGAAAAAGATCAAGAGTACTAAAAGGCACTCTTCTACACCTCCAGGAAGGGAATGTAAGACACTGGACTCTTTTGGTAGGAAAATCTTCCAGGCTAGTATGCTTATAGCCAGGATTAATTCCTACAGCCTCTATATGGGCATGTTCCTAGGGGAACTTGCCAAGAAAGTGCGGCATTTTGCCCCCTTTATCCCTGAGGATAAACAGGAGGACTTCCTTTCTGTAGTGAAACAACTTTCAGATGTTTCTAAGTTCTCCAACAGAGCTGCCTTTGATTCCTTCGAGGGAGCCAGCAGAGCTTCTGGCATTGCTATTGCAGCCAGACGTCTGGCTTGGCTCCAGGCTTCTGATCTGGAACCCTGGGTTCTAGATGGCTTACGGAATCTGCCCTGTACAGGTGAGAACTTATTCGGTGCAGAGTGGCAAGTTAAAGCCACTCAAATGGACGCTGAAAATGCCACCTTAGAGAGACTTTCTAAGTCCACTTCTACTCCCACTAAGAAGAAGTCTTTCAAGAGGCCTTATTATAAGAAGGCCAGATATGCTTCCAATACTGGCCAGCAATCTTCTCAACCTCGTTTTGCGGCTAAACGTCAGCAAACGAAACAAGCAAGAGCAAAGCCTGCAGCAGCTACTGGAGCTCAACAGGCTCCACCCCCTCAGGGGTTTTGACTTGCCCCTAGAGAACTTGCCATTCCTGGTTCTGGACCAACCAGAACCTCTCACCATACCTGGAAGGTTAGCTCACTTTGCTCCCAGATGGGAACAAATCACAACAGAGCAATGGACCCTCTCTATCATCCGAGAGGGTTACAAACTTCATTTCTCCAACCTTCCTCCTCATCACATGGTGAGACCCTTCAATTCTCCATCTCCTCTCCTAGCCCTGTTGGATCGGGAGATCTCTTCTCTGCTTGCCCAAGGGGCCATAGAAGAGGTTCCTCTTCATCAACAAGGGTCAGGTTTCTACTCCCCCTATTTTCTCATTCCAAAGAAGACAGGGGGATTCAGACCAATCCTAGATCTGAGAGAATTGAACAAATTTCTGTACAAGGAGAAATTCAAAATGCTCTCTTTGGGCATTCTCCTTCCATACCTTCAGTGTCAGGACTGGCTTTGTTCTCTAGACCTGCAGGATGCGTATACACATCTACTCATCCATCCATCCCACAGAAAATATCTTCGCTTTATGTTCAGGGGAAGTCATTACCAATACAGAGTACTTCCCTTCGGTCTCGCCTCTGCCCCAAGAGTCTTTACCAAATGCATGGCAGTCGTAGCCGCATTTCTCAGAAGCATGGGGATTTTCGTATTCCCATATCTGGACGACTGGCTCATTCGAGCTCCAACTCAGTCGCAGGCCCAGATTTCCCTAGACCGCACAAGGAGCCTTCTGCAGTATCTGGGACTGGTGGTAAACCTTCCCAAGTCTCAACTCAGCCCTACTCAGTCTCTAGAATTCATAGGGGCCCAGTTGGACACCACCACTGCAAGAGCCTACCTTCCACTGGTTCGGGGTCAGCGTCTGCTGAGCTTGGCCTCCCAAGCCCAGTCCAGTACTCACTTGACAGCCAGGGAAATGCTACGCCTCCTGGGCCATATGGCCTCCACAGTACATGTGGTGCCCTATGCTCGTCTTCATATGAGAGCAGCTCAATGGACCCTGGCCACCCAGTGGACTCAGGCGTCGGGAGCACTCTCAGACCAAATACAAACCTCAAACCGTCTGTCTTGGTCCCTCCATTGGTGGATATCCACCAAGAATCTGTTGTTGGGGGCTCCCTTTCAGCCCTTGCTACCCCAAGCAACCCTCACAACAGATGCCTCCCAATTGGGGTGGGGAGCCCATCTGCTAACTCTCTCCACTCAGGGCACTTGGTCTCCACAGGAGGCCACCCTTCATATCAACCTCCTGGAACTGCGAGCAATTTACCTTGCCCTCAAGGTCTTCTATACCCTCCTTGCCAACCTGACTGTCCTGGTTCAGACAGACAATCAGGTGGCCATGTTTTACATAAACAAACAAGGAGGGACGGGCTCTCTGTCGCTTTGCAACGAAGCTCTCAGATTATGGGCCTTCGCCAGAGAGCACCAAATTCATCTGCTAGCAGTGTATCTTCCAGGAGTTCAAAACTCTCGAGCAGACAGGCTCAGTCGAGTTCTGCTGCCACACGAGTGGTCCCTACACATGGACCAGATAAGCAGAATCTTTCAGGAATGGGGGACCCCGGACATAGACCTCTTTGCAAGTCCGTGGAATGCCAAACTTCCCCGGTTCTGTTCCAGGACTCCGTGTCAGGAAGCTCAGGCCACGGACGCCTTTCTCCTCCATTGGGGTCAGGCGTTCCTATATGCCTTTCCACCCATTCCGCTGATTCCCAAGACTCTATTCAAACTCCAGAGAGATCACGGCTCTATGATCCTCATAGCTCCACGCTGGCCACGCCAAGTGTGGTTCCCTCTGCTTCTACAGCTCTCCCAGGGATCCTCCCTGGACTTAGGAGCTGCACCAGACCTTCTGTCTCAGGAGGAGGGGACTTTGTGGCACCCAAACCCCAAATCCCTACATCTCCGAGCTTGGTTACTGAAGGCTTAAGTCTTCAAGACTTTAATCTTTCTCAACCTGTGAAAGATATCCTTCATGCCTCTAGGAACCTTCCACGAGGCGGTCTTATGCTTTCAAATGGAAACGTTTTTCCATTTGGTGTGCTCAGCAGGGCCTTGACCCTCTGGCACTTCCTTTGAATTCCCTCTTAGACTATCTCCTGCATCTTTCCAATGCAGGCCTTAAGACGAATTCTGTAAGAGTCCATTTAAGTGCTATTTCAGCATCCCTGAAACCTATAAATGGACAACCTATCTCCTCTCATCCTCTTGTTGCAAGATTCATGAGAGGCCTGACTCTCACTAAACCTCCCATGAGACCCCCCCCGGTCGCATGGGATTTGAATCTAGTGCTTGGTCAGCTTATGAAGCCACCTTTTGAGCCGTTATTTTCTACCTCCTTGAAATTTCTTTCCTGGAAGGTACTATTCCTTATTGCAGTCACTTCCGCTCGCCGCATCAGCGAACTGCAGGCTCTAGTGGCTAATCCACCTTATACAAGATTTCATCATGACAAGGTGGTCCTTAGGACGAATCCCCACTTTATGCCCAAAGTGGTCTCGCCTTTTCATCTTAATCAAGAGGTATATCTACCTGTCTTTTTTCCGGCTCCTCATGCATCCAGTGCAGAGAGGAACCTTCATACTCTGGATTGTAAAAGAGCTCTAGCCTTTTACCTTAATAGGACTCAGCCACATCGAAAGTCTTCTCAACTTTTCGTGGCTTTTGATCCTTCACATTTGGGACTTCCAGTCTCCAAGCGTACACTTTCCAATTGGATTGCTCAGTGTATTTCCTTTGCTTACCAGAGTAAAAACATTTCTCTGGAAGGCCATGTCACAGCTCACAATGTGAGAGCCATGGCAACTTCTATGGCTCATCTGCACTCTGTTTCTATTGATCAGATCTGTCGAGCCGCTACCTGGGCCTCGGTTCATACCTTTACAGCCCATTACTGTTTGGACAAGGACTCCCGCCGGGATGCCTTGTTTGGCCAGGCTGTCCTCAAACACCTGTTCCATTCTTAGACAACTCCTGCCCACCTTCCCAGGATGGATGCCTGAGATCCATACGAAGATGGCGAACCCTTGGAGGGGGATCTCCCAGGCATCTCAGCTAGGGAGTCCCCATATGTGAGGACTTATTCCTGCTTGTTCCTGGAGATAGCACAGTTACTTACCTGTAACAGGTGATCTCTGGGAACAGCAGGAATTAGTCCTCACAACCCACCCACCTCCCCTAGGAGTTGTATCTTCTATCTATCTGTCTTCCTGTCCTCTCTCTATTGTCTCAGCTATAAACTCGAAACTGAGGAGAGCTGTTCAGGAAGGCGGGAAGGCAGCGCGCATGTGCAGTGGGAGGTCCCAAAAGCTTCCATTCTAGGAAGCTGGGGAGCTTTCCCGCGCAGGCTCCGTCGGTTCCGACGTACCCATATGTGAGGACTAATTCCTGCTGTTCCCAGAGATCACCTGTTACAGGTAAGTAACTGTGCTTTGTGGATACCTAGAGCAGGGGCGGCCCAAGGGGGGTGCGGGGCCATGTGCGGAGACTCAGCGCAGGCCTCATTTGCGTAAATATTTGCATAATGTTACCATACACTAACTTTTAGTAAACATGCCTCTTCATGAGTGTATGGATAAACAAAGACTAAAAGATTTCTATATTACTATAATCCAGTGCCAACCGCCAGGCACATTAGGAACTACTACAAACACTGCCCATTTAGAACCCATAGCAAACCCGCCGTATCATAACAGCACTACCAGGACTCACAAAGCACCATACCCTACCTATCAAAAGGCAACACTGCAAATATTAAACCAATACATTTCAGAGAATAACAATACATGACCTACTGGGGAAAGAGAACAAGTGGCAATGTCAAATAGGAATTACATAAACAGAATACCTCAGCTCAGTTACACATACAGAACACAGACCATCACCAAACAAGGAATCACAATTTAGAAACAGGAAGACAATAATTAAACTGGGAACCCTAAAAAGCCAAACTTGGAATCTACAACAACAATGTAGAAATAAAACTATAAATTAATTTCTTCTTGTACTAAACAAAGCACAGACGTTAATGATGCACATTTCCCAGAGCTGTCATATTCCAGTTAATAAATTCAAAATAAGGAGATATCTTTGTATCTTTTGTGCATTTTTTTTTTCAGTTGCAATTTCTCCAGACACTTTCTTCTGGTTTCTTTGTGTCTTCTGCTAACTCTCCATCGTCTGCTGTCCATTTGTCCTTTTGTTCTCTCTTCTAGTTTTTTTCCATTCTCTTACATCTGCTTTAACATACTAATATTTCTCCTTTTGCTCTTTCCTCATTCCTTTTTCACCCACTCAAATTTTACCCCTCAATCCTCAATCCCCACTTATTCTCCCAATACCCGGCCAATTGTAGATTTTTCTTCCCTCCCACACAAAATATTTTTCCCCTCTCCATTTCACTCTCCCAGCCCCGTCCCATTCTAATCTCCCCCAACATCAACTCCATTCTAGTTCCAGCCCCACCCAGTATCCGCTCCCTTCTAGTCCCCGCATCAGCCCATTTCCAGTCCTAGCTCCCCCATCAGCCCATTTCCAGTCCTAGCTCCCCCATCCATTTCCAGTCCTATCCGAGTCCCTCCATCAGCTCATTTCCAATACTAGCCTCCCATCAGCCCATTTCTAGTCCTTTCCTAGCCCCATCATCAGCCCATGTCAAATCCTAGCTCCCCTCCACTCAGCCCATTTCCAGTCCAAGCCCCCCATGAGCCTACTTCCAGTTCCAGCCCCTTCATGAGTCCATTTCAATTCAAGCCCCCACCACAGCCCATTTCCAATCTTAGCTCCCCCCAACACCCAATTCCCAGTCCTATCCTAGCCCCTTCATCAGCCCATTTCCTGTCCTAGCTCCCTCCCCTCACAGCCCATTTCCATTCCAATCCCCCTCCCCTTCAGCTATTTGCAGTTCAAGCCCCCCTTCCACTCAGCCCATTTTCATTCCAAGCCCCCTCCCCATCAACTATTTGCAGTTCAAGGACCCCCTACCCCTCAGCCCATTTCCATTCCAAGCCCCCATCCCCATCAGCTATTTGCAGTTCAAGCCTTCCCTTCCACTCAGCCCATTACAGTCCTAGCCCTCCCCATAGCCTATTACCAGTCCTAGCCATCCCATAGCCTATTACCTGTCCTAAACCCCCATCAGCCCACTCCCAGTCCTAATCACATCAGCCCGTTTCCAGTCCTAACCTCCATCACTCAATTTTCAGTTTAAGCCCCCCCATAGCCCATTACCAGTCCTAACCCATCAGCCCACTCCCAGTCCTAATCCAATCAGCCCATTTCCAGTCCTAACCCCCATCACCCAATTTTCAGTTTAAGCCCCCCTAGCCCATTACTAGTCCTAACCCCCCATCAGCCCACTTCCATTCCAAGCCCCAGTCCCCCATCAGCTATTTGCAGTTCAAGCCTTCCCTTCCACTCAGCCCATTACAGTCCTAGCCCCCCATAGCCTATTATCAGTCCTAAATCCCCATCAGCCCACTCCAATCCTAATCCCATCAGCCCATTTCCAGTCCTCACCCCCATCACCCAATTTTCAGTTTAAGCCCCCCCCCCATAGCCCATTACCAGTCCTAATCCCCATCAGCCCACTTCCAGCCCTAATCCCATCAGCCCATTTGCAGTCTTAGCCCCCCATAGCCCATTACCAGTCCTAACTCCCCCCGCACCCCATTTCCAGACTTAGCCCCCCATAGCCCATTACCAGTCCTAACCCCCCCATCACCCCATTTCCAGACTTAGCCCCCTCCATAGCCCATTACCAGTCCTAACCCCCCATCAACTACCTTCCAGTCTTAACCCCATTAGCCCATTTCTAGCCTTAACCCCCCCTCTCCCCCCCAGCCTAGGGAAAATTTAAAATAATAAAAAAGCTGTCTGCTGCCGGCCTGCCGCTGCCGCTGTGGCAGATTTGAGTGTCCCGCAGGGCCCCCCCTGCCCGGCAGAGCCTGCCCTCCCTGCATCAGCTCCCTCTCCGCAGTTTAAACCGGCTTTCAGAGCGCGAAGGGAGAGTTTCTCCCTCGCGGCTCTGTTAAGCCCGCGGGCGCTGATGTGCAAGTTCCCATCAGCCCCTGCGGTCTTAACAGAGCCGCGAAAGGGAAACTCTCCCTTCGCGCTCTGAAAGCCAGTTTCGACTGCGGAGAGGGAGCTGATGCAGGGAGGGCAGGCTCTGCCGGGCAGGGGGGGGCCCTACGGGACACTCGAATCTGCCACGGCGGCAGCGTCAGGCCGGCAGCAGACAGCTTTTTTTGAAAAAATGTAAAATTTACTTTTAAGCAGAATGTTCTTTGCCCGGGGCCCCCTGAAACGCGGGGCCCTGTGCAAAAAACATTCTTGCTCAATGGACAGGCCGGCCCTGACCTAGAGACAGCATTCTTTTGCATGTTACCGATCACTGGTCAACAAAGTTTTACAAAAGTCATGTTACTGAAATAAAAATAGTCATTTCTTATCAATTTTTATATGCTGAACACGAATATGACAGTGAAATTGCAAGGTATCATAGTAACAAATGAGAAACCCAGATATAGTGCATTATATTCCTGACTAGGAGAAATGGGTTCAGTTCTCAAATTGACAACTACATATTCCTGGTTTGTGAACATGTCTTTGGGCCTCCCCATTCTGAGGAATATACAGTCTGTCGCATTCTTCGACAGATAGTATATCCCTTGACTCAAGCAGCAGATTGCCTTGAGCTGCTTCGTGCTTGTGAAGATGATGTTTTGGAGGTGATGGTCTGGAGAGCAAGTATTTCAGATTCTCTCCCATTGTAAGGGGTGTTTGGTTACATTCCATGTGTCTGGACTGGACTGGTCTGGTGGGGTGATAAGGAAAGTGAAATTTGATCTTACCTGCAAATTATCTTTCTTTGAGTCCTACCAGACCAATCCAAGAACTCTCTTATGTGAAGCTGTCTTCCTGCAGAATGGTTCTGTTACAACCAGTTTAATAATTTTGTTCTGTTTGTTGATTTCACTGGTCAACATTGAAATCATTACTGACTTTAAAAGGCCCTAATCTGTAGTATCTTGGTGAGCTGAACACGAATATAACATTAAATAAAAATTATTGGCTCTTGTTTTGAAGATATTGCATGTAGTTCATTTTTGACATTTGTGATAAGAAAGCTTATCAAAGCTCAGGGAGTAAGGACAAAAGAGGGGAATTTACTCTGATCAAGGGACCTGTGCTGGCAGGTCAGAGAAATAAGACAGCTTGTTTCCCTAAAAGACTACATGTTCCAGGATGCACCAGTTTGCATAAAGCCCCTAGAGGAGCTAAAGTGGAAAAGCATGACTCTAATCAGAGAAACCATTATGTCATCCCTAATCAAAAACCTTCTAGGAGAGAGCTTAATCCACAACACCTGAAGTATGCAAGGGAGGTGTTGCAATCTAAGCCCTTTAAAACTAGAAGGGAATGTTCAGGAAGGGAGAACCAGAGGAAGGAGGACAAGAAGAAGAACCAGGACGGGAGCAGGAGGAACAACCGGAACCTGAAGGAACAAGGACAAGGAAGCAGACGGTCCAAGAGAGGAGCTCAGAGAAGTACGTATGCCTGGAGAGATTCCTGGGGGAAACAACCTTCAGAGGACTCGAGAAAGCCAGAGGTCTGGAGATCCACAGCCAGGGACCCTCAAGCAGCACCTAGAAGGAATACTGCTGCAGCTAAGGAGAAAAGGAGCCCAAATACCTCTTGGAGGATGTATGGAGAAAAGGCCCTGAGGTCCAGAGATGATAACTGGAGGACAGGACACCGAAGCTCTGTTGTATACTGGCCAGAATACCAAAGGAATCAGCCTGATGCCAGCCTGGATTCAGGTATGAACTGTGAACGTTTCTCTAGCTATGAGCATTGCAAACAGCAGGGAAACAGTTTCTCTCCGTATAGAGGTCAGTTAATAAAGCCCTCTGAGTCAGTCAGTGAAATTGAATCCATGCAATTCCAGGAGCAAGGTTTAATGTCTATTGAAGAGAATGTTTGTATGGACTGTTCCTTGTGTAGGTTGTTAGTTTAGAAAAATTCTCCAAATAAGAGCAGACATCAAAAGGCAACATTCTAGTTATTGGCTCCCCAGAAAGTTCTCTTAGAGAGAGAGAGCTTTTGGGGAGGTTTGCCTGTGTGCTGAGAACAAGCTGTTAATTGCATTTGGATTGTCACCTGTTGCTAGAGCAGAGCACAGCACAAGCCAAGCACACGTGGAATGTAAAAGTTCTTTTCTGTGCAGATAAAGAGAGCTGTTTTTTGTATAAAGAAGTTTTTCCTTTTTGGTTTGTTTCCACCTCAGCACTGCTACAAAGTTTGATAGCCGTGGCTGTAAGAAAGCCTTTCTGTTCCATAAAGGACTTTGATACTTATTTACATAAGCTTTTCAGTTGCCTTGTTTATGTTGAATAAACCCTGGAGAAGTTATCTGGATGGTGTTACCAAGTATATCTGTGTGTGGAATATTCACCCATAAATAAACTCTAATTTTTGCCTTGCACTCAACCAACTACAAGTTTCTTCATTTATTTAAAAGGCAAGCTTTGTGTGAATGGACTTCAGTAACCACAATCCTTTGCAAGACAGTTAATTTACATACTTGCCACGGTGATGGTACCTTCATAACAAGCACCCCCTTTTACAGGTTTCACCGTGTAAATTTATCCGGTAGGACATCAACAACATCCCAAATAATCCTTGAATGATGTAATATTGCATTACATTGCATAATACCAGCATGCACACATCATCCAGAGTTGATTGCATCATTTTCTGATGCAATGCAATACTACTGCCAGACGGCTGCTGAAGCCATCTGACGTCAGCGGTGTACTATACGCAGTCGGAAAGGAAAGTAATCTGGTATTCTGTTCCGATACTGAAAGCCTCATGAATGCCTTAAAAATCACTCATGACCCACAAGACTGGAAACTATTTATAGACTCTTCGAAACTGAGTCTGAAGGCTGTGCTTTTGAACAATGGAAACCGTCTTCCATCTATTCCAGTAGCGCATGCCACCCACATGAAAGAGACATATGATAACTTAAAGCATCTACTGACTTCCATTAACTATAACAAGTACAGCTGGCACCTCTGTGGTGACTTGAAGATAGTTGCCCTTTTAATGGGACTGCAGCAGGGATATATAAAATACATGTGTTTCTTATGTGAGTGGGATAGCCGAGCAAGGGATTGGCACTACTTGCGGAAGGAATGGAATCGCAGACAAAATGTAACAGTTGGAGAGAAGAATATCCAGCACCCAGTTCTGGTTGAGGCTCACAAAATCCTGCTACCACCCCTTCACATCAAACTAGTTTTGATAAAAAACTTCGTGAAAACCATGGACCACACTTTGCCAGCTTTCCGATACCTGCATGAAAAATTCCCTCGACTCAGCGAAGCAAAGATTAAAGAGGACGTTTTTGTGGGTCCTCAGATTCGAGAGCTCTTCAAAGATGACTGGTTCAACAACTTGCTGCAGGGTGATGCGAAACAAGCATGGAATGCTTTTCGCCTAGTGTCAACAAGCTTTCTCGGGAATGTTAGGGCAGAAAACTATAAGGAACTAGTAGAAGACATGCCAATGCAGTATCAGAAACTTGGCTGCAATATGTCTCTAAAGATCCATTTCCTTGATTCCCATCTCGATTTCTTTCCTGACAACTGTGGTATGGTTAGTGATGAACAGGGCGAACGTTTTCACCAGGATATTGCAACGATGGAGCAAAGATACCAGGGAAAATGGTCCACTACAATGCTGGCTGACTACTGCTGGACACTCCCCAGAGAAGCTCCCAAACAGCTGTACAAGAGACAGGCAAAAAAATCTAAGAAGTAGTCTATGACCTAGTTTTTTACAGGTATTAACCGAAGGTCTATTATATTTACTATTGACATGCATTTCATGATGTAAACATTAATTCTTGTAGATTACAAAAAAACTAGAGCCAACTTTGCAATTTCACTGTCATATTCGTGTTCAGCATATAAAAATTGATAAGAAATAACTATTTTTATTTCAGTAATATGACTTTTGTAAAACTTTGTTGACCAGTGTTTTTATGCTCTTCTTCCTGTCTCAGGGGAGGAATGAGAGGGCTAAAATTATTTCAGATTTTTTAGCTTTGATAGAGGAATACTGGGAAGCTGAGAGCTGCACAGTGCCCTATGAGTGCAAAGTCCACAAGCTTTTGGCCTCTATTTCCATCTGCAAGCAACCGGCATAACTCAGACATCTGGACTGGTCTGGTAGAACTCAAGGAAAGGAAATTAGTGGGTGAGACCAAATTTTTTTTTTATTTAATTTTTTTTCCATTCGGTGTATAGGTTCAGATTTTTCCCAGCTGCCTCTTAGAAAAGCTTCATAGTTTTCATAAAACCTAATATTTTAAATGGAAATTTGTACTGTAAAGGTACATGTAAACATAGTATCTGAAGATACTCTGGAGAGTGATGTTCCTTTGCTTGTTATTTCTGCAGATCTTGGAAAAGAAGGAGGGTCTGTTTAGGAAGCACATGATGGGAAAACGTGTGGACTATGCTGCCCGCTCAGTTATCTGTCCTGATATGTACATCAACACCAATGAGATTGGGATACCCATGGTAAGAGAATAGAACCCCTTGCAAAAGACTCTAGCATGTGCCTGCTAGACGACAACTCTTTAAAAAAAAAAAGCATCGCATCCCATCCCTGTCACCAAAGTCTCCATGCAGCTTCTGATCTTGTTACAGGAAATAATGCTCAGTTAACAAAAATTGTGATAGCTGAAGTATATGTGGTCAGGAGATCTCAACCCAATCCTTGGGACACACCTAGCTAGCCAGATTTTCAGGATAACCACAATAAATATGCATGAGAAATGTACGTGAAATAGAGGCAGTACATGCAAATCTCTCTTTTGCATATTCATTGTGGTTAACCTGAAAACCTGACCTGCTAAGTGTGTCCCAAGGACTGGTTGAGGAGTCATCCCCTGCTTGCCACACTAAAGGTGTAGGCTAATAACTTGGGTGTAAGTTCATCTACAGAGCCAATTTTATTAAAATTTAAAACATCAAGGCTGTATTCATCTTACTGTATTTTACTTTGTTATAAACCACTCTTGTTGGCTTGTCCGGGGAAGCAGTATAGAACTACTTTAAATAAAAATGGTTTCTTCTGAATTTTTTATTTTGCACTTCCTCTTGACGTTTTATTTTGACTACTGTACACTATGACATTTTTTAAAGATTTTATTTTATGTTTATGAATTTTACAAAATTCCAAACACAATACTTGCGAAGAAAAATGCGATCATGGTTACAAAATTAAGGAAACAATTATGAGAAGAAACTTACACATTGAACGCCTACTAGCCCAACAACCGAGGGGAGCCAAGATCAAATTAGGAAATAAGAAATCTTACAAATATGCAAGGAAAGCATAAATAGACAGTTTAATCCACTACCAACTGAATTGCTGCACACAGCAGACCCTAACTAGTTCCCCTCATGGATAGGAGAGAGAGGCAAGAACTAACAAAAGCAGCCAGCTGGGTAGGGTCATAAAAAATAAAAACAGACCCCCCAGCTGGATTACTCCCGGTTTAAGTACTAGGAATTCTCTACGGTGCCGCTGAGTGTCATGGGCCAAGTCAAGATACATGGCAACTAATAATCTCTTAAAGGGAATGGAGCGCTTCTTAAAATATAGCTTAAACAACCACTCCCGATCAGACAATAATGCTAAGGAAACAAGCAAAGTTAAAGGTATTACACTTTCGGTATCAGAAGATTCCAAGATATTAGATATTAAGGATATCAGCATGTTGTAAATTAGAGAACGAACCCTGTTGAGTCTCAACTGAAACTTTCTTTTGATTAGGTATGTAATAAACTTTTGCTAAAGGAAGTTGAAACTTAGGTGGAACCTCTAGCACATCTTGCATATACATTTTCACCATATTTCCCGCAGACACTAAGAGTGAGCGAGGAAAATTAACAAGATGTAAATTCATAGTACGCACTTGGTTCTCTAGAAGTTTGTTTTTAAATCTTAAACTAGAAACATTCTTCATAATTGCTGAATAATAAGTCTCATGCTTCTGAGTTTCTACTTGTACAGTCCCAATCAAATCTTTAACAGCAGAAAGTTCAGTTGTATTAACCGATGACATCTTAGTATTAGACTGAATTTTGTACAGCCAAGCCATTCATCCGTTGAACCAATTCTGTACCCAGAGAAGAAATCGCAGTCCAAATAGACTCAAAGGTGAATGTGGTCGGGCGCTCCAAGGAAAAAGAAAATAACGTTCCCGAGCTGAGACCTGCTGCCATCTCCACCACTACTGAAGCACTCCCAGCAACTTGAGCCTGGATACCTCACCTTACATTTCCTTCTGGTCAGTAATGCCTTCTGCAGCCGAGGATGCTGTATAATCCACCAGCTCCACAGCTGCCACCAAGTCAATAAAAATACGTCCTTCCGGACGCCGATCATTTCTCAGAGTAACTCTGTGGCTGTCTGAGCTCACCGATTCGGATTGACCAGCAGTCAGAGCGAGAGGCAAATGCAGCTTTGGTGTAAGGTCACATCCGGTAGAGGACGCTGAGCTCTTCAGCCCCGACGCCTCTAAACCCAAAGATACACCGGCTTGCACTAGAGGACCCTCCAAACATTGCACAAAGGTGTTCAAAGGACCTGAAAGCAAGGTAAGAACGGGAGAGGAAGTCCCTACAGGTTGAGGAGGCTCCCTGCGAAGTGTTCCTTTCCATTTTGGCATCGTGGAAATCAGTGCCTGGAGACACAACTGCCTAAGTGGCCATCTTGGCCCATCTTTCTACATTTTTATGCATTCTGGCCACCACACTACGACATTTATCAGTGATGTACACATAGACTCTCTGAGAAGAAACACTAAGGCTTTAAGGTTCATGACAATTCTTGACCACAACACATAGAAACTGAGAAAATGACAGCAGAAGAATATTATATGCCTCATACAAACCAACAGCTCAGTCTCTAAAACCCCTCCTCTCTTGTAGATTGTCGTTGTGTGGCAGGAAACACTGTGAAAAGCTCTTATTCTATCACTCACCCGCAGAAGGAAGACTCACAGACAGGCTGGAATGCAATCAGGATCTTTAATGTGCACACAGGCCAGACAGAGATACCAGCAACCTCCATAAGAGTCTGAGCCCCGAGGGACGTCCTACAAAGCTTTATATACAGTATAGTTTTAAACTCATTCTGCAATCCCATTTGCCACAGGTATTTCCTGCCCACCAATCAGCAGCCCCTGGGGAAGGTACCTAGGTGACCTGTCCAAACCGGTGTGCTCTGGTCTGTTGATTTCTGGGCTAGGGGATATTGTGCTCAGACCTGAAGTGGGGGAAGGTGTCCACTGAAATAGCAGGCTGATTACTTTATGTAAAAACCTCATGGCTTGGGGGAAGGGTCAGGCTGATCACTTGTAAGGGCTACCTACAGCTAAGCCACATGGCTGCCTCATTCCCCCCTTTTTAAGTGGGACCCTCAACCGCTAGAGGCGGTAGAGGGCTGTATTACTGGAGGCAAGCCGCAGAGGGGTGTATTGGGTCAGGGCCATAACAGTGGTAGCAGCCTTGCGTTCTACCAGGGTGTCGAGGGTGGTGATAATGGAGCGGTGGAGGATGGGGATACAACATGGTATGAGGACACATACTAAGAAGAGAAGGAAAACTCCTATAGCTAGGGTTTTAAGGCCCCCCAACCAACCAAACAATTTGGAGAACCACCCCGTCCCCAGTCCCATGGACAGGTCTGAGATTTGCCTCGCTAAGTCACGTAGGTCTTGGATTGAGCGTTCAATGGACACACTTTCATCTGTGAGGTTAAAACAACACATTCCTTCGAATTCCTCACACCCATGGTTGAGGCGTAACAGCAGGAAATCTATGGTCATTCTATTCTGTAGAATCGCTGTACGTAGGCTGGACAGCTCGTAATTTATGGAAGCTAGTATGGTTGAGGTGAGGTTAATGGTCTTGGCTAGGGAGCAAGCGAGTCGGCTTACCTCCAGGGAGTTGTGTAGGGCCAATCCAGGTGTCCCAAGGATTGACACTGACAGCCCAAGAGCTGTCTCATCATTGTAAGGCTCCACGTTTGAGTTACAGGTCGAGGGCATGGGGGCTGAGCGGGGATAACTGGGGGGCCGGACGAAGGCAGCAGTTGTAAGCCTAGCAAAAGTGCACGGACCACCAGTGGCATTTGCAGGGACGTAAGTGTACGTCATTTTGCCACATACTAAAAACCAGCCTAAGGGAAGATACATTTCTGAGTGTGAATAGGATACATTTGTAACAGAGCTGCATGATAACACAGTATTTGATACATTGTTTCCTCCCCTCGTGGCATTGACAAAAAAGAAACAATCAGTAGCATTTAGAGTGGAAACTACCTGTAAGGAAAAAGGGACTTGGTTGAAAAGTGTAGAGAGTTTCGTATACAAAAGTTTGTCATGTTCAGAGCAGTTTGGGCGAGTAATACTGCTGTGTTAGTAGTCTCTGCATTTGTTGGAAAATGGGCCCATGTCAGGGAAACGAGTAAGGCTAGGGCACCGCTCCTCATTCTGCTCCCGGCCCTGGAAAAGGGGGTCTCGTAGATCAGTCTCTCCGGGGTCTCGTCGGCAGTCTGTTAGAGCCCTTTACTGGGCAGAAAGGTCCCTCTTCAGTTTCAAACGCAGGGGTTGATCTGGAATCGGGACTGCGGTCCAGGCTGGAACAACTTCTGGTGCAGCGACCTTGACACGAGAGTGATGGATCCACGGAGCGACTTCAGCCACTTTAACAGCCGTGGGGGTGGTCAACAGAACAGTATACGGGCCTCGCCACTGGGGGGTCAGTGGGTCTTTCTTCCACTCCTTGACCCACACCTGGGAACCAGGCTGGTGCGTATGGAGCGCTTCAGTCAGGTTGATGGGGAGTCGCTCCTGGATCCACCGGTGCAATTTCTGCAATACAGAACTGAGAGCCGACAGTTCCTGCCGGGTTATTTCTGAACCTATCTGCATTAAATCTCCATGGACGCCCTGTATGAGGGGTGCAGGGCGACCATACACAGCTTCAAAGGGGGAAACACCGATACCCTTTCGTGGGGCTGACCGTATGCGGAGCAGAGCTATAGGGAGCAATTGGGGCCACTTCAGTGAGGTTTCCTGACACAATTTTGCTAACTGGCTCTTTATGGTGCGATTCATGCGTTCTACTTTCCCTGAGCTCTGCGGGCGGTAAGCTGTGTGTAGCTTTCAATCGATCTGTAAGGCTTTTACTACCTGCTGTATCACTTGGGCCACAAATGCAGGTCCATTATCAGATCCCACTACTACTGGAAGCCCAAATCGGGGGATGATTTCATGCAGCAACACCTTAGTCACTTCTCTGGCTTTTTCTGTGCGGACTGGGAAGGCCTCCACCCACCCCGTGAAAGTACAGACCAATACCAGCAGATACCGGTACCCATTTGCTCGGGGCATTTCTGAAAAGTCAACCTGGATGTTTCCCATAGGGGTGACCCCATAAGACTGGACCCCTGGGGTTTGGCTTGGGCCTTGACGGGCATTGTTTTTAGCACATGTGGTGCATTGTCTAGCAATTGCAGCTGTCAGCGAGGATAAGCAAGAAATGAAGAAATATGGGCGGAGGGTAGTTTCCATTGCTGTCTTGCCCATATGAGTGGCCTGATGAAAGGATGATAGGAATGCTGGGCAAGGCTGTCTGGGATGACTATCACTGGAGCTGTCCCTGTTCTAGGTAACCTTATCCAACCATCTGTGTGTAACACCCCACCCTCCTCCTGACAGAAAAATCTAGCTCTCGTGTAGTGTACCTCTTGGCCCATTGGCTTAGTGGGACTGGAAACAGGGGGGCTTGTAGATCCTGGGAGCTCTGCGGGAAAAACTGGGACAAGGATGTGGTTGCTACTCGCCGGGCTTCTGCATCAGCCCGTCTATTTCCCTTAGCTATTTCACCGTTCCCTTTCTGGTGGCCTCTGCAATGCATTACGGCTACTGTTTTTGGACGCCAGACTGCTTCTAACAGGGCCAATATCTGGGGGCCATTCTTTATCTCAGAGCCAGCTGCAGTAACTAACCCTCTTTCTTTGTACAGGGCCCCATGGGCATGGAGAGTGGAAAAGGCATATCTGGAATCTGTGTATATATTTACACGACTGTTAGTCCCAAGGGTTAAGGCACGGGTAAGGGCAATGAGTTCCGCCTTCTGTGCGGAGGTTCCAGGGGGCAAAGGCTGTGCTTCAACTATTTCTTCCATCGTCACCACCGCGTACCCCGCACACCTGCGGCCCTCCAGCATCAGACTGCTCCCATCTACGTAGTAGGTCTCATCCGGATTGCTTAAGGGCACATCTGTCAGATCAGGGCGACTGGAGAAGACTGTTTCCATCACTTCCAGGCAGTCGTGATCAGGTGGTCCCGGGCAAACAGGCAGGAAAGTAGCAGGGTTCAAGGCTTGGCTGGTAGTTATCTGCACCCTGGGATTTCCCCATAACATGCTCTGGTATTTCAACATTCGGGAGCTGGTGAACCAGTAACTTCCTTTATGCTCTAGCAATGTTTGGACTGAATGTGGGACGGTGACTAGAAGGCCTTGGCCCATGGACAGTTTATCAGATTCTTCTACCAACAAGGCTGTTGCTGCTATTGCTCTCAGGCAAGGTGGCCATCCCTTGGCCACTGGATCCAGCAGTTTTGACAGGTAGGCGACTGGTCGTGGCCAAGACCCCAGTTGTTGGGTCAAGACTCCCAAAGCTGTTCCTGCTGCTTCGTGCACATAGAGGGTGAAAGGCTTGGTGACATCCGGAAGGCCTAGGGCTGGTGATGACAGTAATGCCCTTTTCAAATGTTCGAAGGCCTCCTGTTGGTCACGACCCCATTCAAGGGGGCTCTTCTCTGGGCCCTTTGTAGACTCATAGAGGGGCTTTGCGATCTTTGCGAAGTTGGGAATCCAGATAAGACAGTACCCAGCTGCCCCGAGAAAAGCACGTACTTGCTTGCGGGTTGTTGGCACTGGGATCCGGCCCACTGCTTCCTTCCTCTCGCTCCCCAACCGTCGGCTTCCTTTTGACAGATGGAATCCCAGATACTTCACTTCCGACTGACATAACTGAGCCTTTTTTCTGGAGACTCTGTATCCCGCATTGTACAGGAGTTGGAGAAGTTCTGTGGTTGCCAATACACATTCAGCCTCAGAGTCAGCAGCGATTAGTAGGTCATCAACGTACTGCAGAAGTACTCGTCTGCCGGGCTCCCCTGGAGGGAAAGTAGCGAGATCTTGGGCCAATGCTGTGCTGAAGATGGTAGGAGAGTTCTTGAATCCCTGTGGTAAACGAGTCCAGGTAACTTGGGACTTTCTGCCAGTAGCAGGGTCCTCTTTCTCGAAAGCAAACAGGTGCTGGCTTGCAGTAGCCAGGCGTATACAAAAGAAGGCATCTTTTAGATCCAGTACTGAGAAGTGAGAAGCAGTCGCCGGGATGAGGCCCAACAGTGTATAAGGGTTTGGTACTACTGGATGCAGAGTCACAGTGGCCTCATTGACACGACGGAGGTCCTGAACAGGTCGATAGTCAGTGGTTCCAGGTTTTCGGACTGGCAGCAAAGGAGTGTTCCATGCCGATTGGCAGGGCCGCAGGATACCATGCTGTAGTAGCTGCACCAGATGATGATGGATTCCTTCTACAGCTGCCCGCGGCAGCGGGTATTGTCGCACATGCACCGGGGAGGCTCCCGGCTTCATTTCAACACATACGGGAGGGATGTTAATGGCCATTCCGGGGGGTTTTCCTTCTGCCCATACTCCAGGGGGCACTGATTCCCACGTAACCAGGGTAGTCACATCAGATTTGGGCCTGTTCTCATATAACCGCCATTCTTCTTCTCGGGGGACGGACAGTACCAAAACTGTTGGGCCCAGGCTGGGTATTTGGAGCTCAGCCTGGCCATCAGACCCGAATGAGATTTGGACCTGGAGTTTTTGCCAGAACATCCCGACCCAGCAAGGGTATGGGACATTCAGGCATATACAGGAACTGGTGAGTGATGGTCCGTCCCCCCAACTGGCACGTGCGGTTTTGCAGGAAAGGTCTCTGGGCCCTCTCCCCCGTAGCTCCCACAACAGTTACTGACTGGGAGGAGATCGGGCTACTTGTTGGGTGACCACTGAGTGTGTTGCTCCGGTATCGACCATGAATTGCATTTTCCGGTCCCCTAAATTCATGTTGACCATAGGCTCCTGGGGACCTAACAGAAACTTGGAGCCCGGTCCGGCCTAGTAGCCATCCGGGTCATAATGTTCCATAGCTGCAAGGCCTTCAAGAGCTGGAACCGGTGGAGGCGGGAAAGCATTATGCTGATCTTGCTCCCGTGTAGTTCGTACGGGTGCTCTTACACCCCTCGTGGATGGATATCTCCCCTCGCCTTGTGTTTACGATTTGGACAGTCATTCTTCCAGTGTCCCTCCTCTTTGCAGTAGGCACATTGAGTGGGGCTTAGGGGTAACCTCGGCCTCTCATATCCGCGTCCTTGTCCCCTATTTCCTCCTCTGGCCCAGGCTGGAGCTGGTGGTCGCTCGGCTAAGGCGGCTGCTAGGAAGTCTGCCTTTTTCTTCATCCGGCGCTCCGACTCTCGCTTCTGCTCCTGGTCACGATTTACATATACTTTTTGTGCCACTTCCATCAATTGTGTTGTATTCATGCCCGCAAACCCTTCCAGTTTCTGCAGCTTCCGCCGTATATCATCTTGTGCCTGAGCCACAATGGCATTATTCATCATCTTAAGATTGTCAGGGTCTGCTGGATCGTAGGGGGTGTATAATCGGTATGCTTCAGCCAGACGCTCATAAAATACCGCCGGACTCTCATCAGGAAGCTGGAGAACTTCTGCGGTTTTACTGAGGTTCATAGCTCGTTGCCCCCCTTCTTAAGGCCTTCAAGGAGTGCAGTCCGGAAGCGAGTGAGAGCCGCTGCTCCATCAGGGTCATTCGGGTCCCAGCAGGGGTCTTTATTCGGGAAACTGCCTCTGCCCGCTGCCGTGGATTTACTTCTCCCTGATGGGCATGATGTTTCTCAGCCACTTGAGGGCGGCCCGTACAATGCGCGCCCGTTCTTCTGTATTGAATAAGGTGGAAAGCAATTGTTTTAATGTCCGACCAGGTAGGCTGGGTGTTTGCATAATACTGTCATAAGATCTGTCAGTTCTTGGGGCTTTTCAGTATATGAGGCATAGTGGGTTTTTCCAGTTGAGCAGGTCCGTAGTGGAGAAAGGGACATAAATCAGGCTTGATGGTCCCACTGCCACCTTTCCAGTAGCATCAATATACGGGAGCCCCTGTACTTGTCGTAGTGGTAATTGGAGATGTTGCGACCGCAGGTGGTGGGCTAAACGGGGGTGACGATCTGGCCCAGCCCCTGTGCTCTCGGGGAGGAGATGGTGCCACTGGGGGTGGCACCAGATGTGAGAGGGGAATCTGAAGATGAGGGGCCGGAGTCTGTAGAACTTTCCCTAAATCTGGCATCACCCACCCCAAGAAGTCCTGACCTTTCAGCTGTGGACAGATCCTGCTGTGGTGCGGACGGGACGCGGGGTTGAAGTAGAGGGAGGGGACGTGGAGGAATATCGGGAGAGTCCCGTCCCTGGTAGATATGGGCGGGTGTCCGTCCCTTTTGGCGACAGATGGCCGCCGCCATTACTCTACACTGATCCTCGTGACAGCGCTGGAGCCACCTTGGTCTGAGTTGGCATATGGTCAGCCATGAGTCAATATATGGGAACTGGTCAGGGTGCTCTTTTGCTACAATTTGATGGACCAAGGACACAGTGGCCAAATCAATAGACCCCTGAGGAAGGCCATAACTTAACTAAGGCTGGCCATTCCCTCTCACACAAAAGGTTAATCTGAGGCGGAGAGAGGTACCCCGTAATCCTCTCTAAACCCAGATTTAAAATTGTGAAGCATGCACTGTAGGGGCGTTTTCACTTTAGACTTTCCCCGACCCCATGCTCTAATTCTAGTTCAATAACTAAGTACAGTATACGATGTGGACCAGATCTTCTAACTTAATCTCAATTCGGGGGAAAATGCAATTTACAGTAAGAGAAAAAATATGCAATTTACAATACAGATCCTATCTAGACTTAATCCAGAAAAATATACAATTTATAATACAGACCCTATATAGTCTTAACTCATGACAAATAATACAACTTACAATATAGATCTTGGTAATTTACAAAATATATATACTCAGACGTGGTTTAGATGAGTTAAAATATATATATGCTAGCTATTCTTAAAATGCCCACCAGATGGAGCTCCAGGATCCACTTAAACCATAAGGATAACAGCAGTATGAGAAAAATACAGCTAGTTTTCAAGGTCCACTAGGTGGAGCTCCAGGATCACTCCAGGGCCGCTCAATACCCTCTGCACAGGAAATACACGTGGTGTGCACTAGATCAGTGCAGAGAAACGCACGTGGTGTCCACAAGATGGCTGCTACCTCCTCGTGCTCTTCCACACCGGCTCTTTACAGATGGAAAAAGGGAAATGGTGGACTTCCACCGAGCACTTCTCTTTCAATCGACTAAAAAAAACAAAAGGTTAGCATTTTATTTATTTATTTTTGTTTAAATGCAGGAAACCCAGCAGGGGGGCTCAGCGGTGCATCGGGACAGCAGGGAAGGCAGAAAAATTCAACGGGTCAGCAGGGGGACTCAGCGGTGCATCGGGACAGCAGAGAAGGCAGAAAAATTCAGCGGGTCAGCAGGGGGGCTCAGCGCAGCACCGGAGCAGTACCGGGAGGCAGGGGAATAGAAATTTAACATTGGGAACAGAACAGCACGTGGGGGAAACTGAAATTTAACATTGGGAACAGAACAGCACAAATTAACCGCGGGAACACAACAACAGCATGGGGGAGCAGAAATTAAAACAGCGGCAGCACATTAGAGAACTCTCTCCTTGCAGTCACGCTTCAGATAACTCCCCACAAGCAGAAGGAAAGAAGAGAAGCAGCGATCTAATTCTTAGCTTATCAAGTGCTATATTTTGGTTACTTTTTTTTTTGGCAGCGCTTTTAAGAGATCTCAGATTACTGCAGTTCAGATATTACTGCAGTTTCAGATTATTACTGCAGTTTCAGATTACTGCAGTTATTCCGATTTTTACCGGTATTCAGATACAGGACGAGCAATGGCTTCAGGGCCACTAAGGCCCCTACTAGGACTGCTCGTGCAGTTGATCAGGCTGCTACAGGTTCCCAGAAATTACCAGGACTCACAGAACTAGCCCCAAACAGTAAGGTAGCAGTACTCACGAACTCTGATCAGACAGGAAGTTTGGATGCCAGTCTATCCAGCTGGTTTTCAATCGGGGATTCAACCGCAGGGACCGACTGTCCAGACAAATCAAGGTGTCCTTCCGAGCACAAAGTGGCCCGGGGGCGCCAAGGACCGTTAATCACCTGGAGGGGCCGGTCCCTGAATGGTGGAGGCCCAGATGCTGCAAAAGCAGAAGTCTTCCCACCGTGGGTGTGATGAGAGAGGCTTTTCTTTTAATGTTTCCTGGCCAATGCACCAAAAATGTGGCAGGAAACACTGTGAAAAGCTCTTATTCTATCATTCACCCGCAGAAGGAAGACTCACAGACAGGCTGGAATGCAATCAGGATCTTTAATGTGCACACAGGCCAGACAGAGATACCAGCAACCTCCATAAGAGTCTGAGCCCCGAGGGACGTCCTACAAAGCTTTATATACAGTATAGTTTTAAACTCATTCTGCAATCCCATTTGCCACAGGTATTTTCCTGCCCACCATCAGCAGCCCCCTGGGAAGGTCCTAGGTGACCTGTCCAAACCGGTGTGCTCTGGTCTGTTGATTTCTGGGCTAGGGGATATTGTGCTCAGACCTGAAGTGGGGGAAGGGTGTCCACTGAAATAGCAGGCTGATTACTTTATGTAAAAACCTCATGGCTTGGGGGAAGGGTCAGGCTGATCACTTGTAAGGGCTACCTACAGCTAAGCCACATGGCTGCCTCAGTTACTTGTCCCAGGCTTTCTTGAATTTTGATACTGTCCTCATCTCTGCCACTCCCACTGGAAGGCTGTTCACAACCCTTTTTGTGAAGAAATTATTTATTTAGATTACCCCTAAGACAGTCACTCTTCACCCTTATCTGATCCCCTTGTTCCAGAGCTGCCTTTCATTGAAAAATGCTTGATTCCTGGTATTTATACTGCATTAATCGTGCTGACCAGGATATTTAGCAGCAGTAATATGGTTAGTGCCGCTGAATAACTATGGGTGCCACCACTGCATGCCCCAATGCTAGCTGGCTAGCATCAGGGCATCCTGGGGATGGCACCCAAACATAACTGGGCAATGGTGATATTTGAGCCAGTTATTGCAAAGCGGCGAAAGTTACACCTGCTGCTGCCTGGTTGGCTTCTTTGCTATCCGGCTGACCTGGGTTTTCAATGCCAGTGGCTGGATATGGCTCTGGCATTGAATTTCTGGATCTTAGTTGCAGTGGCAACAGCCAGCCGCAGTTGCTGAATATCTCCCCCCCCCCATGTTTATTAGCATTAAATCTTAACTGTCAAATGCTAGATCATTTTCAAACTCGCTAGATCCTCCCCATGTTTTGCACACTTTGCAGAATGGCTGCCCTGTTGCAGATTTTGGTATCTTTGAAAAAGAAAAACTTTTTTTGACAGCCCCTCTGTAATATCACCTTCAAAATTGACAAGAACCAGACCAAGGATTGATCCTTGCCGGCATATCACTGGTAATGCTCCTTTCTTTAGCGTGAACTCCATTTGCCACTGCCCTTCATTGCCTCTCTTTCATTCACTTTAGGACCCATACTAAGGGCTCTCAGTTTATTAATCGCCTATGCGGAACTGTGTCAGGTCTTGTTAAAAGTGAAGCACACCACATGTAGCGCACATTCCCGATTCTCACTCTGGTCACCCAGTCAAATAAATTAATCAAATTGTCTGACGAGACCTACCTTTTGATAAAATCATGCAGCCCCACATACTGTAATCCATGGATTCTAGAACGTATACTTTCTCCATGGTCAAGCAAAATAAGCCCTCACTTTTGGGTGACATTGCCGACAGAGTCGGCAAAGGAACTTCCTCAGCTACTTTTCTAAAAGTTGTTGTTTTTAGAAAGTTTCATGTGCATAAATGCCTATCTTTAAGGTGCAGAGGGCTAAGTGGGTAGCATCAAAAATCTCTGCTACCCGCTTAGCTCTTTCCTCCGCCCCGGAACACCCCCGACATGCCCCGATGCTAACCTCATAGCATCTGGGTGTGTTAGGAACTTAATTGGGGTTTTCCAAAGGCAGGTGCCTTTCGAAATTCCCAGTTAAGGCATTCACACAGGTAACTAGAGCAGTTAGCCGCGTAAATGCCTTTGAAAATCAGACCTTTTATCTCCAGGAACAAGCAGGAATGCAGTCGTCTTATATGGGTGATGTCAACACCAAAGGAACCCTGCATGGGAACACTCCCCAGCATCCAATAAGAATGCTTTTGATAGCATCCCTCCAGGCATGCATGCGTGCCTGCCTTCCCAACAATTCTCCTCAGTCATCTTTTTTCCATGGAGCCATTAGGACATCGTCCTCTTCCTGCTGTTAAAAGTTCGGGTATGTAGTGCTTCGCCTTCCCGTCGATCTGGTCCTGCATCAGACTTCCCAGTTTCTCTCTTTTTACATTTTCTTTTTTGATGTTTCTTTTTATTTTCAATAAAAGTTTTCCTTACTTTGCGGTGTTTGCCGCTTACTTGTCTGGCCTAGGCCACCATTGCTTCTTTTGATTTTGCTTCGGTGGTCTTCTCAAACATAGAGAAACCACACAGTGGCTTTAAAAAATGTACTAAGTGCCAAAACACTATCTTTGCTCCAGATGAGCATGATTGGTACTTAAACTCTTTGGGCCCGGACCATGATGCTTCGGCTTGCCCCTTGTGTCAGCAAATGTCCAGGAGGGGGCTTAAAAAACGTGAACAATGGGGAAAGTTGTTTTCGGCAGACTCGGCCAATTCAGCACACACTTCGGTAGCCTCCACACCCTCACGGGCATCCACTTCATTGCATGGTTCCCATACCTCCTTGAAGCCTAAACAGCAGCAAACACAAGTCCTCCACAGAGGCAGAAAAGGTATCGAAGACCTCAGCTTTGGCATACAACACAGATTCCCAGCATTGGCACTGAGACTCCCCAAGAGGGGAACTGGACTTGGACTAGGCAGTAAAACAGCCTGGCAGGAAGATACTTCCTCCAAGGCACTAGAGGGCCTTCGGGATGCTCCCAAGGTGTCGTTCTCCACTGAGCTCCCGGTTCAGTGTTCTAGGACTGTGATGTAAGATCTTGTGCAGGAATCTACCCATACGTCTCCAGTCTCCCTCAAGCAGCGGGTGCTGACTGTTGAGGGGAGTCTGGCTGCTAGCCTGATGGCAGTAGTGCCGGGGCTCTCGAGGCACTCTAGATCCAGAGACCTGATACCCAACCTCAATGTTGATGCATTGAGGCACTCAACAGCATTTGTGACTGACCCGGCACATTCACAAGCTCTGTGGCCAATACCCCCATTGGAGCCCATGGGTGAACTGGTCGCGGGGCATCTCTGTTCCAGTGCCTCAGTTCATTGGCGCTGAGACACAATGTCTGCATCGGAGTGGCATCAACGCCATGGTACCGACCAACACTATTTAGACTTCTTACCGAGTACATTGCCTAACTGTATACATCATAACTGTCCACTCACCATTGTTTTATGTATAACCCCCATATTTAATGCCAAGTTTACTTGCCCTTGTTATATGTAACACAACTCTCCTGAGTTTGTATACTGTTCTACGTAAATCGCCTTGGATTAAAGGCCATATATAAAAACCTGTTTAAAAAAAAACAAAAACTGATTCCACCTCCTCTGAGTCTTTCTGTTCCATAGGTCTCCCAGACATTCCTTCAGACCCTTCTCCACTGCATGAGCGACGTCGGTCACTGCTTGAGGATATGTCTTCTCAAGATTTCATCCGGGACATGGTGACAGCGCTCTCGGTGATGGTAGCCACCAAGACAGAACCAAGAGCTGAAGAATTTGAAATTCTTCAATATCCCTCACAGCCTAAGGAGGCTGCTATGCTACTGATACATTGTATCCTCCAGGACCTCATGCGCAGCATGTGGGAGGCTCCCTTGACTATTGCATCGGTCCGCAAAAGACCAAACACCCTCTATAGCCCCGCACAAGTTGCTGCCGCTGCCGAGTCCGCTTCTTGGCAATGGCAAACTCCAATCTTCTGCAGCCGCGGCTCCCTGCCTCTTAGGGAACCGCAGCTGTGCCTGTGAGTGAAGCTGTTGCGGAGCCTTTCTGTCTCTCGATGGGCTTCGTGCAGCATTGTCCCGCCTCCAAAGGAAGTTGTTTACCACTTCCTTTGGAGGCGGGACAATGGCATGCTGCACGGAGCCCGTCGAGAGACAGAAAGGCTCCACAATGGCTTCACTCACACGCACAGC
The DNA here is from genome assembly GCA_033557465.1 of Ichthyophis bannanicus. Classification (NCBI taxonomy): domain Eukaryota; kingdom Metazoa; phylum Chordata; class Amphibia; order Gymnophiona; family Ichthyophiidae; genus Ichthyophis; species Ichthyophis bannanicus. The sequence continues at coordinate 1,325,758,680 of CM066032.1, forward strand.
CGCGGTTCCCTAAGAGGCAGGGAGCCGTGGCTGCAGAAGAACAGGGCAGTAGCAGGCAGACAGGGAGAGGGGAGGAGGGGGCAGGGAACCTGCAACGGGGCTGACATGAGGGAGGGGAGAGCTGAGGGAGGGAGGGAGGGGGGCTGACATGGACAGAGTGGGGGCTGACATGGAGGGAGGGAGGGGGGCTGACATGGAGGGAGGGGGGGGGGCTGACATGGAGGGATGGATAGATGGAGGGAGGGAGGGGGGTTGACATGGAGGGAGGGCTGACATGGACAGAGGGGATTGACATGGAGGGAGGGATGGATGGAGGGAGGGAGGGGGGCTGACATGGATGGAGGGCTGACATGGAGAGATGGAGGGAGGGAGTGGGGCTGACATGGATGGATGGAGGGAGGGAGGGAGGGGGGCTGACATGGAGGGAGGGAGCTGACATGGACAAAAGGAAGAGACAGGGTGACATACTGGACAGACGGGGGATAAATGCTGGACAGAGGGGAGAGACAGTGCGGGTTAGGATTATAATGGGCAGATGGGGGGCTAGGACTGGTAATGGGTTGATTAGGGAAGCCTAGGACTGCGAATGGACTGATCAAGGGGGGTTGGGACTGATAATGTGCTGATAGGGGGTTAGGACTAGTAATGGACTGATGGGGGGCTAGCATTGGAAATGAGCTGATCAGAGAGGTTAGGACTGGAAATGTGCTGATTAGAGGAGGCTAGGACTGGAAATGGGCTGATGGGGGGGTAGGACTGGTAATGGGCTGATTAGGGGAGCCTAGCACTGGTAATGGGGTTGAGGAGGGGCTAGCACTGGAAATGAGCTGATTAGGGGAGGCTAGCACTGGTAATGGGGTTGAGGAGGGACTAGCACTGGTAATGGGGGGGGGGGGGGAAGGACTGGTAATGGGCTGATTAGGGGAGGCTAGCACTGGTAATGGGGTTGAGGAGTGACTAGCACTGGAAATGAGCTGATTAGGGGAGGCTAGCACTGGTAATGGGGTTGAGGGGGACTAGCACTGGAAGCGAGCTGATTGGGGGCTTTGACTGGGAATGGGCTGATTGTGTGAAGGGGAGGATAGAGCTGCTGGCCCTGGAAGAAAACTGGGGGCTAAGGCTACAAATGGGCTGATATGAGGGGATGGGAGAATGGAACTGTAAGGGAGTGGATCTGAGAGGGGCTGCCATGGTATTTGTACTAGAAGGGACTGGTCAGTGAGGAAGGAGGGGGACTGGAAGGGAATGGACACCAGTGGCAGTCATGGGAATGCAAGCTGACATTGGAAGGTACTGAGAGTGAGGACTGGAAAGGGGCTGATACTGGGGAGGGTTACTGGGACTGGAAATAGGCTGATGGAAAGAAGTGAAGAAAACGAAAGAAGAGATAAGAAATGGCAGATGGACCATAGACCACAGAAAGAGAGCTAAGAGAAGACAGGAAAGCAGAAGCCTCAGATCGGGACCAGCATGATCAGAGAATAAATTGGTCAGACAACAAAGGTAGAAAAAATAATTTTATTTCATATTAGTGATTTGACTACAAAATCATCATAATTTTGAAATCAAATATTGTTACTTGTTATTGTGGTTTAAATAAGTAAATTTTATAAATAAAAACATATTGCAAAGGCCTATAATATATTAATAATTCAACAAATGATTACAGTGACAATGCGTTAACGATAAAGGAAGAGAGACGCATTTGATTTTCTCATTGGGGGTCACCACAAGTTGACCAATGGTAAAAGGGGTCACGGTACAAAAAAGGTTGAGAACCACTGCTCTATAGGGTTCCTTCTTGCCCAGGTTTTCAAAAACCTCAGCTACCACTTCATTGTGGAATCGGCAATGCATCGAGTTAAACGTTCTAAAAATCACTCCTTGGTTCCCCCAGGAAGGGAGTCGAGGACCCTCGATGCATTTGGACGTCAATGCTTCCAAGCAGTTTTTCTGGCATCCAGGATCAACTCCTACATGCTTTACATGGACATGTTTTTGAGGGATGTAGCTAAATATCTGGCTGAGTTCTTTACCCTGCTGCCACCTGACACACAAGGTCATATCAGGCCCTGGTCAGTCATGGTCAGAATATCTCAAAATTACACACTATGCCTTTGAGCCCACCAGTAGGGCAGCAGCAGTCTGTATAGAATCCAAAAGAATGGCCTGGCTGCAAGTATCCAACCTTGAACACTATTATTACTACTGCTACTGAACATTTGTATAGCGCTACAAGGCATACGCAGTGCTGCACAGGCACATGTAAAAGACAGTCCCTGCTCATCAGAGCTTACAATCTAGTCAAGACAGACAACACAGTAACTGAGACATAGGATACATCTAGGGGGAATGGTTAGGAAACATTAGGGAGATCAGGTGAGTCATGATCCGAAAGTGGCAGCAAATAGGTGGCTTTTTACCTTGGATTGAAAAAAGTCAGAGAAGGCGCCTGACATACAGACTCAGGTAGTTTGTTCCCAGCATAAGGAGCAGCAAGGTAAAAGGAGCGAAGTCTGGAGTTGGCAATAAAAGAGGGAGAGGCACAGATAGAAGCGATTTGCCAGAAGAGTGGAGTCCCCGAGGAGAGGTCTAGGGAGATATAAGAGAGGAATGGTAGTGAGGAGCTGCAGAGTGAATGCACTTATAGGTCAGCAGAAGAAGTTTGAACTGCGGAAACGGATAGGAAGCCAATGAAGTGACTTGAGAAGAGGGGTAATATGAGCATGATGAGGCTGGCGGAAGATTAGCCACACAGCAGAGTGTTGTACAGATTGAAGGGGAGAGAGATGATTTAGAGGGAAACCAGCAAGGAGTAAGTTACAATAGTCTAGACAGTAGGTGACTAAGGAGTGGCTAAGTGTCTTAGTAGTGTGTTCAAAAAGGAATGGGTGAATTTTGTTGATGTTGTAGAGAAAGAAACGGCAGGTTTTAGCGATCAGTTGGATGTGTGTGGAGGAGAGAGGAGTCAAAGATGACCTGTCAGACGGCTGCCTGGGTGAGAATCTTCACAGTCTTGTCAAGTGCATATATCTATATGATTTGCAAGGTATTGTGGGCAATGTAGTTCATTCACACCAGACACAGCTGCTGACAATAATTTAGTTGTGCTCTTGGGTAAAGCCAATAAGATATTTATTTATGGGGTTATTTCTCCCAACACAGATATGCTTGGTAGCACATAAATCAGGTAACTTGCTTTCAGTGTTAACTTGGAAAAACAAAGTCAAAATCAGGAAAACAACAAATGAAAAGCCACAAAGCAAGAAACAAACTGTTCTTTTCAGGTTAACTTCTGATTACTTCCCACATAGATACAGAAGTGATTCTCTCCTAGCTCACAAGCAATTAGGTAAGGCTTAATTGCTAGCAGTTATCCAGCTGAAACCCCTTAGCTGGCTTGCTTTCTACTGTGTGGGTCAAATCCTGCTTCAGGAGCTTTTCTGGGTAGATTAAAGAACAAATTTGTATTTCTTTGTGATGGTTGCTGTACTTTATAACAGAAAGTTACCAACGGAGTTTAGACAGAGAACAGTCCATATAAATAGGATCTTCATCTGCTATTATTCCCCCTTGTTCAACAAGCATGGGTTCAATATCATGGATTGGCACAGATGAATCTCTCAATGTAGTACTTTCAGGAGAATACTTGTTTCCCTGCTGTCTTTCAAGGTTATAGCTAGGGCATAGATCAGTGTTCATACCTGAGCTTCCATTGCTGTTAGAGTTCCTCTCTATATAGCCTGGCCAGTATGTAGTCCAGTTCTTATGTCCAGCCTTCCAATCCAGATCCCTGGACACTGGATCTCTCTTCACATAGCTTCTGGCACAGGTCTTAGGGTCCCTTCCACGTGCAGCCGTCTCCCTCACAGGTAGCCTCTGGTGATTCCTAGCTCTGCAGCACCATTCCTCTGGCTTTCCCCAGTCCAATGGTGTATGCTGGCCCTTGGAATACCTCCCAGTATACGTACTGCTTTGGACTCTTCTAGACCTCTCAAAGGTTTTTCTCCTCTTTCTTCCAGAGGGTTTCTTTCCCCCTCTGTCCGTCCGGTTTGGCTTTTGCTTCTGATGATCCTTCAGATGAAACTGATTATCCTTCTCTGGATATCCAAGGTGATCATGAAGATGGTCATCTGTAGAATAAACTCTACTCTTATTCTGCTTAGATGAGCGCTCCTCCCTAACACAGCGCAGCTGTGCTGAATCAGGCCCTGCCCTTTGAGATGAGTGCTTAGGGCAGTGATGGCTAACCTTTTTGAGCCCAAGTGCCCAAACTGCCGCACAAAACCAAAGAATTTCCTCAAAGTGCCAGCACATCAATTAAACCTTAACAACAAGATTTTAGTATCTAAAAACTCTTTATAAAGTTGCCTGAACTATGTAACATCATTTGTAAAGGTTGGAATCTTTGTATTGTCAGAGAAATCAATTTGATTCTCTCTCTACATCTGCTTTAACATAATTCTTTCTCCTTTTGCTCTTTTCCTCATTCCTATTCATCCACTCAAAATTTTACCCCTCCATCCTCAATCCCCACTTAGTCTCCAATACCCGGCCAATTGTACATTTTTCTTCCCTCCCACACAAAATATTTTTCCCCTCTCATTTCATTCTCTCCAGCCCCATCCCCTTCTATCTCCTCCAACAATCAGCTCCCTTTTAGTTCCAGCCCCACCCAGTATCCGCTCCCTTCTAGTCCCCCTCATCAGTTCCATTTCCAGTCCTAGCTCCCCATCCATTTCCAGTCCTATCCGAGTCCCTTCATCAGCTCATTTCCAATACCAGCCTCCCATCAGCCCATTTCTAGTCCTTTCTAGCCCCACCATCAGCCCATGTTAAATCCTAGCTCCCCTCCACTCAGCCCATTCTAATCCAGCCCCCCATGAGCCTAACTTCCAGTTCTAGCCCCTCCATGAGTCCATTTCAATCCAAGCCCCCACCACAGCCCATTTCCAATCTTAGCTCCCCCAACACCCAATTCTCAGGTCTATCCTAGCCCATCCATCAGCCCCGTTCCTGTCCTAGCTCCCTCCCCTCAGAGCCCCTGCCAAGCCCCCCTTCCCATCAGGTATGTGCAGTTCAAGCCCCCTTCCACTCAGCCCATTTCCATTCCAAGTCCCCCTCCCCATTAGTATTTGCAGTTCAAGCCCCCCACTTCCCCTCAAGCCCATTTCCTTTCCAAGCCCCGTCCCCATCAGCTATTTGCAGTTCAAGCCCCCCCACTTCCCCTCAGCCCATTTCCTTCCAAGCCCCGTCCCCATCAGCTATTTGCAGTTCAAGCCCCCACTTCCCTCAGCCCATTTCATTCCAAGCCCCGTCCCCATCAGCTATTTGCAGTTCAAGCGCCCCCACTTCCCCTCAGCCCATTTCCATTCCAAGCCCCTCCCCATTAGCTATTTGCAGTTCAAGCCCCCCACTTCCCCCTCAGCCCATTTCCATTCCAAGCCCCGTTCCCCATCAGCTATTTGCAGTTTCAAGCCCCCCCACTTCCCCTCAGCCCATTTCCATTCCAAGCCCCGTCCCCATCAGCTTATTTGCAGTTCAAGCCCCCCACTTCCCCTCAGCCCATTTCCATTCCAAGCCCCGTCCCCATCAGCTATTTGCAGTTCAAGCCCCCCACTTCCCCTCAGCCCATTCCATTCCAAGCCCCATCCCCAACAGCTATTTGCCAGTTCAAGCCCCCTTCCACTCAGCCCATTTCCAGTCCTAGCAAACCCCCCAACCCATTACCAGTCCTAGCCCCCCATAGCCCCACTCCCAGTCCTAATCCCCAGCCCATTTCCAGTCCTAATCCCCCATCACCCAATTTTCAGTTTAAGAGCCCCCCCATATCCCATTACCAGTCCTAACCCCCCATCAGCCCACTCCCAGTCCTAATCCCCCATCACTCAATTTTTTTAGTTTAAGCCCTCCCATAGCCCATTATCAGTCCTAACCCCCCATCAACCCACTTCCAGTCCTAATCCCACCAGCCAGCCCCATTTTCCAGTCCTAATCCCCCATCACCCAATTTTTAGTTTAAGCCCCCCCAGTGCCCATCACCACTCCTAACCCCCCCCGCGCCCATCACCACTCCTAACCCCCCCCGCCCAGCGCCCATCACCACTCCTAACCCCCCCAGCCAGCCCAGTGTCCATCACCACTCCTAACCCCCCCCAGCCAGCCCAGTGTCCATCACCACTCCTAACACCCCCAGCCCAGTGCCCATCACCACTCCTCACCCCCCCAGCCCAGCCCATCACTACTCCTAACACCCCCCCCGCCCAGCCCATCACCACTCCTAACCCCAGCCCAGCCCAGCCCAGCCCACCACTCCTAAACCCCCCCAGCCCAGCCCAGCCCATCACCACTCATACCCCCCCTCCAGCCCATCACCACTCCTAACCCCCCCCCAGCCATCACCACTCCTAACCCCCCCCCCCGCCCAGCCCAGCCCAGCCCAGCCCAGGGAAAATTTTTTTTAAAAAAAAGAAAACCTGTCTGTTGCCGCTGTCGGGGCCGCCGCGGCAGGAATCGAGCGTGCCGCGGGCCCCCCTGTACCCTGCAGAGCCTGCCCTCCCCGTAGCAGCTCTCTCTTTGGAGCTGCAGTCAGACGCGCCGGCTTGCAGAGCGCAAGGGAAGAGTTTCTTTCTTCTCCTCGCTGCTCTGTTAAGCCCGCGGGGGCTGATGGAAGTTCCCATCAGCCCCCGCGGGCTTAACAGATTCGCGAAAGGGAAACTCTTCCCTTCGCGCGCTTGCCAGCCGGCGCGTCTGATTGCAGCTCCAAAGAGAGAGCTGCTACGGGGAGGGCAGCTCTGCGGGTACAGGGGGCCCCGCGGCACGCTCGATTCTGCCGCGGCGGCCCGACAGCGGCAGCAGAAAGGGTTTTTTTTTTTTTTTTTTCCAATTTTACTTAATTGCGGACCTTCCCGCGTGCCAGCTGCAAGGCCTTCGTGTGCCACAGCTGGCACGCGTGCCATAGGTTCGCCATCGCTGGCTTAGGGATTACCTCATAGCCCTCCTGATTGAACACACGTTTCCCCACTTCAGCTCCTCTAATGGCTGTTGGAAACCTGGTGCATTCTGGGACTGGTAGTCTTTTATGGGAAAATTCTGTTTTCTTATTTCTACCAGAACTGACAGGTTGCTTGTTCAGAGTCACTTCACCTTTTCTATAGCTCCTTCCTGAGCTATGATAAGCTTCCTTATCACAGACCCTAAGGTTGCGAGCTGAGGAGACGGGGAGGAGTAGAGAGTTATCCACAGAGACAGAGGAAGGAGAGAGGAGGGTTTAGGGGGAAAAATAAGCTCAGTTTTGGCCATGTTCAGTTTCAAGCAGCGGTGAGACATCCAAGCAGCAATGTCAGATAGGGAGGCAGAGATCCTGACCTAGATTGCCGGAGAGATTTCAGGAGCAGAGAGGTAGATCTGGGAGTCATCAGCATAAATATGGTACTGAAAGCCATGGGAAGAGATGAGCGCACCAAGGGACTAGGTATATAGAGAGAAAAGGAGTGGATCCAAGACAGATCCTTAGGGTACACCAACTGAGAGTGGGATAGCAGTAGAGGAGGATCCACCACAGCAAACACTGAAAGAGCGATGGGAAAGATAAGAAGAGAACCATGATAGGAGAGAGCCCTTTAAAACCAAGCGAGGACAAGGTATCAAGGAGAAGGTTGTGGTCAACAGTGTCAAAAGCAGCAGAAAGGTCAAGAAGGATGAGGATTGAGTAAAGGCCCTTGGATTTTGTCGGGAACAGGTCACTGGAAACTTTGGCAAGAGCTGTTTTGGTAAAATGTAAAGAACGAAAGCCGGATTGTAGAGGATCCAGAAGGACTTGAGAGGAGAGAAAGTCGAGGCAATAGCGGTGAACTGCATATTCAAGTAGTTTAGAAACAAAGTGGAGAAGGGAGATGGGTCGATAATGAGAAGAACAGGTATGGTCTAGTGAGGGTTTCTTGAGGAGAGGAATGACCACAGCATGCTTGAAGGCTGCATGGAAAGTTGCAGTGGAGAGCGATAGGTTGAGATTATGAGAGATTGAGGGGATTACAGTGGAGGAGATGGAGTTAATGAGATGGGTGGAAATAGGATCAGAGGAGGAAAGTAGGTGAGTGGTTTCCTCCTCAGAGATCATAGAAAAGGAAGAAAGGGTAGCAGAGTTGGGAAGGGGGGGGTTGTTAGTGAAGAGGGGGATGAGGGGAAGTAGCTAACCTGGTGGGAAATTGGAATGTGATCTTGTGGATTTTGTCATGGAAGTAGTCAGCCAGATTCTGGGCAGAAAGGGAGGAAGGGGTTGGAGGCGGAGGTACCTTGAGGAGAGAGTTGAGAGTTGTAAAGGGATGGCGAGGGTTAGAGGCAAGAGAGTTAGTCAGATGGACATAGTCTTGTTTGGCAAGTGCTATGACTGACTGGAAGGAGAGAAGCATGAATCTGAAGTGTAGAAAGTCTGCAAAGGTGCAGGATTTGAGCCAAGCACCCTCAGCTGAGTGGGCGCAGGAATGAAGATAGCAGGTAGTGGAAGATAACCAGGATTGAGATTCAGTACGTCTCACAGGATGTAACATTGGCAGAGCAAGTGCAACCAAAGCAGAGGAGAGTACAGCGTTATAGGAAGCTACTGCCTCATCAACTGATTCAGAGGACATAGTGGAGGAAAGAGGTGATGAGACAGTGGAGGAGAGAGCCAACGGGTCAATAGCATGAAGATTTCTAAAGAGGTTAGAGGAGACAGGGCAAGGTTGAGACAGTGAGTGAAGAGTAAAGCTTAGCAGGTGATGGTCTGATAAGGGAAGAAGTGAGGTACAGAAGTTCGAGGGCAAGCTATTAGAGAAGAATACAAGGTCAAGGCAGTGGCCTTGCTGATGAGTATGGGTAGTCGAGCAAAGCTGGAGGTTGAATGATGAGGTAAGGGAGAGAAGCTTTAAAGCATAAAGGTCAGAGGGGTTATCAATATGACTGTTAAAATCCTCGAGAATAAGGGAGGGGGAAGAAGAATCCAGAAAGAAGGAAAGTCATGAATCAAAGTCAGAGAGAAAGGTGGAGGTGAACTTATCAGGGGGTCAACAAATAACAGCTAATTGGAGAGGTAGTGGAGTAAAAAGCTGAATGGAGTGGACCTGAAAAGGAGGGAAAGGAGTGAGACTAAGACAGAAGGAGGGGTTGAAATTGACAGGGAGGAGAGAGTAGAAGCCCAGCACCAAGATAAACTAGCTAACAGTCCCTGTACAGGAGAGAACCTCTTTGGAAAAGGGTGGAGAGAAAAGGCTGGTGAGACAGACAGATGATCTCACCCTAAAATGCCTTTCTCTAAAGACAACTGATCAATCTAAGAGGAAGACTTTCTCCAAGAAATCCTTCTACCCCAAGAAGAGGTACTACCCTTCCTTCCCACCTTATTCCTCTTATCAGCCTCAACAGCTACATCAGAAGCAGCAGGAGCCATTTCAGCCCAGGAAGCCTAAAGCTCCAAAGCCTCAACCAGCTCCCCAGGCACAGCCTGCAGGTGGTTTCTGACTATTTCCTCAAGGGTGTAGCCAGTCTATCTTTACAGGACCCTCTCCCCTCCCACATTGCAGGCAAATTAGTCCTTTTTGCCCGCGGATGGCCCCTCATTATGTCAGAGCCCTGGACTCTACGGGTCGTGAACAGGGGATATCTCAATTTTCAGAACCAGCCCCCAACTTTCTTCATAGGGGTGTTTCCCATGGATCCTCTGCACTCCAGCCTGCTTCAGTAAGAGATAGTAACTCTTCTAGCACAGGGAGCCATAGAGAGAGTTCCACCCCCACAATTAGGGCTCGGGTTTTACTGCTGTTATTTCCTCATCCCCAAAAAGACAGGGGGGTTCAGACCTATCCTGGATCTCCAGGAATCTCAACAAGGAGCCCTACTTCCTTACCTTTAGGAGAAAGACTGTCTCTACTGTCTAGATCTCAAGGATGCCCACACTCACAGCCTCATAATCCCTCTCACAGAAAATACCTGCACTTTACTGTTCCAGGGACTGCACTACCTGTACTGTGTTCTATCCTTTGGTCTAGCATCTGCACCAAGAGTTTTTACAAAGTGTCTGGCAGTAGTAGCTGCCTACCTCTGCACCCTGGGCATCTTTGTCTTCCCTTACTTAGACGACTGGCTCATCAAGGACGATGTCCCCTCAGGTGGTGGCCATGTCTCTCTAGTGCAAAATCTCAGTGTTTCAGCATCTAGACTTTGTGGTCAACTACCCAAAATTCCATCTTGCCCCAATTCGAAAACCAGAGTTCATTGGGGGAGCTTCTGAAAACTAACAAGCTTGAGCCTTCCTTCCAGGAGACTGACTCTACCACCTCATTGAGCTGGAAAATCACTGCCGAAGCAAGTCCTGCATCAGGGCAAGGGACATGCTCAATCTCCAGGAACAAGCAGGAATGTAGTCTTAACATATGGGTATCGTCGGTACCGACTGAGCCTGCGCGGGAACGCTCCCCAGCGTCCAATTAGAAAGCTTTTGGGAGCACCCCACAGCGCCTGTGTGCTGACTTCCCGCCTTTCCCAACTGCCTCTCTCCATTTCTTCGTTTTCCGCGGAGCCAGCAGGTCGTGTTCCTGTCACGGCAGAAAATCTTCCTTCTTTTTTGTGGTCGCGTCTGCCTTCCTCGACGCTTTACCGGTACCACCGTTTTTTCTTTCTTTCTTTCTTTCTTTTCTTTAAAAAAAAAACAATTCTTAGTACTTTTTTCCCATTTTTTCCAGGTGCACGCACCATTTTGGGCCTTAGGCCCAAGATTTTTTCCACAATGGAAAAACCCTCTTCGGGTTTTAAAAAGTGCACCAAGTGTGGCGGTACCATCTCCGTCACCGACACCCATGAGTGGTGTCTTAAATGTTTAGGTCCTGACCATTCTATCTCGGAATGTATGGCCTGTACCATGATGTCCAAGAGAGGTCGACAGAACCGAGCAGCCAAGCTCGGTACCCTGTTTCCCTCTGATGCAGCTTCGGTGGCATCGACGTCTTCCAGGGCTTCGTCTTCCTCCCATGGATCTCAGGTAACTAAACACAAGTCTAGCCGGTCCTCAAAGGGTAGATATTCTTCTTAGTATCGAGATGCCTCTGGCGTTGCCTTGAGGATTCTGCACCGGCAAAATTGCCCTGGTGGGAGGCTTCGGCTTCCAAAGCATTATCGGGGCTCCAGGATGTACTCGAGGCCTCAACCTCGGCAGAACTACTGGTGCCATGCTCTGGGGTACCGGCGATCTTCTCAGGTACTGACATCCAGGCATCGGCAGCGTCGATAGACCAGAGAATCCTGGCTATTGAGCGCAGTCTGGCGGCTCTCCTTGTGGCATCGATGCCCTCGGAACCGCGTCAGACATTTCAACCGGTACCGGTACCGGCACTGACTCTGGCACCGGTATCGGTACTGGTACCAATAGCATCGACATCGGTGTCAGCATTGCCAGCACCCAATCATCCAATGCCTTCCGGTACCGATACTCCGGTACCGATTACTCCCGGTACCGACTTCGGTCGGTATGGGTATTGGGCTCTTCAAGAGCATCCGGACAGGCGGTTCTTCGAGTCCTCAGAAGAATCTGAGGATTCTGATAGTTCTGTCGATGCAGGAATGCTTCTCCCAGAGGAGCCCTCCTCCCCTAAGAGCAGGATGTCTCCTCCAGAGGACATTTCCTTTCAGGATTTCATTAGGGAGGTGGCTCGGGGTCTGTCCATTACTGTGGCCCCTGAAACAGAGCCTAGAGCAAAGGAGTTGGAAACTTTACAATATCCTAAAACTCCTAAGGAGGCAGCTACCTTGCCCATCTATGAGATCTTGCACGATCTCATGTTAAGAATGTGGGAGACACCTCTTACCACTTCTCCTCATTCTCGTAGACTGGATACTCTGTATCGAGTCCCTCCTTGTCCTGGTTTCCAGAAAACTCAGCTTCCTCACCACTCTATTGTAGTGGAATCAGCTATGAGAAGGATCAAGAGTGCAAAGAGGCATGCCTCTAATCCTCCAGGACGTGAGTGCAGAACTTTGGATGCTTTTGGACGTCGTGTCTTCCAAGCTTCCATGCTTTCTGCCAGGATCAGTTCCTATAGTCTATATATGGGAATGTTCCTGAAGGAAGTCACAGGTGATTTAGAGGCTTTGAGTCCTCTTCTTCCTGAGGATAGAAGGCAGGATTTTCTCACATTGGTCAAACATGCCCAAGATGTTTCTAAATTTGTCAACCGTGCAGCTTTTGACTGTTTTGAGTGCATAAGCAGAACCTCTGCCATTGCCATAGGTGCACGTAAAATTGCTTGGCTCCAGGCATCTGATCTGGAGCTCGGGGTACAAGACAGACTGGGAAATATTCCTTGTACTGGTGAGAACCTATTTGGTAAAGATTGGCAGGAAAAGGCCAATGAGTTGGATGCTGACAACTCCACCTTGGATAGATTATCCAAGTCCACAGCTGATCCTGCAAGAAAGAAATCTTTCAAGAAACCATTCTTTTTTAAAAAGAAAAGATATTATCCTGCTTATTCTCAGCAGGGACGTTCTGCAGGTCAGCTTGTCTGGAAAGGTCAGCAACCACCCAAACAAAGAAAAGCAAAGACTGCTAAGCCTCAGCCGTCCCAGCAGTCTCAGCCTCCACAAGGCCTTTGACTTTCAGCTAGAGAACTTAGCCTTCCTGGCTGTCGTTGGACCAGAGCCTTCCACCATTCCAGGAAGGTTGTGTCACTTTGCCCCCAGATTGGGGCAGGTAACAGCAGAGCATTGGATAATCTCCATCATAAAATAGGGGTACAAGCTTCATTTTTCCAGCATGCCCACTCCCACAATGATAAGGCAGTTCAATTCTCCAACCTCTCTTATCAACCTGTTAGGTCAGGAGGTCATTATGCTTCTTGCCCAAGGGGCAATAGAAGAAATACCCATCCATCAGCAGGGTACAGGGTTTTACTCCCTCTATTTCCTTATCCAAAAGAAAACAGGGGGATACAGGCCTATCTTGGACCTCAGAGTATTGAACAAATTCCTTGTCAAAGAGAAATTCAAGATGATTTCTCTCAGAACTCTGCTGCTATACCTTCAGAGTCAGGATTGGCTTTGTTCTCTAGATCTCAAGGATGCGTACTCCCATGTTCTTATCCATCCAACTCACAAAAGGTTCCTTCGGTTCCTTTTTCAAGGAAAGCACTACCAATACAGGGTGTTTCCTTTTGGCCTGGACTCAGCACCAAGAGTGTTCACGAAATGCATGGCTGTGGTAGCAGCATTTCTCCGCACTCTAGGGATATTCGTCTTCCCCTACTTAGACAACTTGTGTGAGGGATGTGTTGGGTGCTTGATTTGTTTGAGCTATATACAGGGTGGGCTATTTACAGTGGTGCTAGAATCATATTTTATATATATTCAGTTGTTTGGGAGGATTGGAGTGCTGTTATCCATTCTCTTAGGTTATGTGATGTGACCATAGTGCTCTATGAACAGCATGGTTTTCAGTTGTTTTCTGAAGTCTTTGACAAATCTGCAATCACAAGAAGACTGGACAAGCGAAAGAGCGAACTTCCCACACACACAAAGACGATTCAAGTCCTTTGACAAGGACGAATTCATCCAGGACACAATACAACACTTGAACATTGACTCAGAGGACCTGGAGGAACAAGTTTCCAACTGGAACAATGTCCTAGCTAACGCCGCCAAACCATCCGTTGACAGGACCAAGAAACAACACCACAACAAGAGACAAAACAAACCATGGTACTCAGCAAAAATACGACAGGAAAAAGAGGGAGCTCAGGAAAATTGAACGGAGATGGAGAAAAAACAAAACTACTTCCGACCAACATCTTTACCTAACAAAGCAAAAACAATACAATGAACACATCAACCAATCAAAGAGAGAATTCCCACACAAACCTGATAAATTCTTCCATCAACAAACCCAGAGAACTTTTCGAAATAGTAAAAAACCCTGACAAAAGAGCAAGCAGCAGAAAGAGAAATACAAGTGGATCCACAGATATTCGCCGACCACATCAAAGACAAATTTCACTCCACAGAGCGCTCAACACCCAGTAGAACCAACAGAACGAACGTCCACCCCAAAACCTGGGGCACATTCCACTCACCCTCAAAAGAGCAGATATCAGACATCATCTCCACAATCAACACAAGCACTGCTCCTACAGACCCTTGCCCAGTGTCATGGGTCAAAGCCACCAAAGCAAGCCTCATACCAAACATTCATAAAATGGTACACAACTCACTCACTCAAGGACTCATGCCACAGCAATTAAGCTTGCCTCAGTAAGACCAATCACAAAGAAAACTTCTCTCGACAAAAAGGACCCAGCAGCATACCGACCAATCTCCAGCATACCCTTCCTCGCAAAATAATCGAAAAGACGGTTTCAACTACAACTTCAGGACACATTGACGAACACGGAACTCTCGACGACAACCAACACGGATTTCGTCCAACCATGGAGTCGAAACTCTCCTGATCTACTACCTCTTCGACAGCATCATAAGAATAATTGACGACATCAGGAATGGAATTATAATGATCTTCATTGACATCTCCTCAGCGTTCGACACAGTTGATCACAATATACTCCTGGAGAGACTGAAGAACACTGGTATACACGGTACCACTCTAAAATGGTTCCACTCGTACCTAACAGAAAGACAGCTACAGGTCAAGGTGGGACAGGACACCTCCCGGCCCATAAACGTCCAACAAGGAGTACCACAAGGATCCGCACTCTCAGCACTCCTTTAACATCTACATCCAACCAATATGCAACATTATGAAAGAGAACAACATCCAATACACAATATACGCAGACGATATAATGGTATACTCCCCGATATCAATCGAAAACCCGGACTTCTCTAAGATAGCAGACTGCCTTACCCAAATGGCGAAGTGGTGCCAAAACAACAATCTAGCTATAAACTACAACAAGACTGAAGCTTTAATCATCACTCGAAACCAAAGCTTCACACACCCACCAAACAAAGATACAAAGCACCACGATACCGATAAGATCGGAGGTGAGATACCTTGGGGTTACTCTGGACAGTAAACTCAACCTCAAACCACACATAGACAAAACAATCCAAAAAAGCATATTACAGGATGCGAATCATCAGGAGACTGAAACCACTCCTCGCTCCAGAACACTTCCGTACAGTCTGTCAAGCACTGATAACCCCAATACTGGACTTCTGCAATCCGATATACCTCGGACTACCAAAACAAGCTCTCAAACAACTACAGCTGGCACAAAACACTGCAGCTCGAATCATATCCGGAGCCGCAAGGCAGGAGCACATCACACCTACACTAAAGGACTTACACTGGCTCCCAATCATTGCTCGCATCAGATACAAGACTATCATAAACCTATTTAAGATAAAAGAACACACATCAGCCAACAGCCTCCACCTGCTCATACAAACCGGAAACCAGCGCACGTCCCAGAAGAAGTCAAACACGCAACCGAGTCAGCACCCCAAATGAGTACAAGCACACACGCAAGGTCACAACAGAAAGATCTCTCTCCATGGCTGCTCCAACAATATGGAACAATCTCACGGACGTTCTAAGGGCAACTCAAGACCTCAAAGACTTCAGAAAACAACTGAAAACCATGCTGTTCATAGAGCACTATGGTCACATCACATAACCTAAGAGAATGGATAACAGCACTCCAATCCTCCCAAACAACTGAATATATATAAAATATGATTCTAGCACCACTGTAAATAGCCCACCCTGTATATAGCTCAAACAAATCAAGCACCCAACACATCCCTCACACAACTAAGTTTTATCCTCACTGCATGTACAACACACACACTTTACCTGATTGCTTGCTGTGATACCACCTTGATTATTAAGATAAGGCGGTTTAGAAATACTGTTAAATAAATAAACTGGCTCATTCGAGCCCCAACAGAGTCAGAGGTCAGGACTTCTCTATCCTACACAATGCGTATCCTTCAGTATTTGGGTCTGGTAATAAACATCCCAAAATCCAGTCTAACTCCCACTCAGTCTTTAGAGTTCATAGGAGCTTTGCTGGATATTAGAAAGGCAAGGGCCTATTTCCCCCAGGCCCGTTGCCTTCGCATGGTGCAGTTAGCTTCTTAAGCAGTGCTAAAGCCTCATCTCACTGCTCGAGAAATGCTACAACTGCTAGGCCACATGGCATCTACTGTGCATGTGGTTCCCTATGCTCGCTTCCATATGAGGGCAGCCCAGTGGACTTTATCCACTCAATGGACCCAGGCATCAGGATGCCTGTCAGACAAAATAGCAAACACAAGTCGCCTTATTTTGTCCCTCCAGTGGTGGAAGTCCAATCAAAACCTGTTGCTGGGGTCCCCTTTTCAACAACCCTTACCCCAGGCAACTCTCACAACAGATGCTTCTCCGATGGGTTGGAGAGCTCATCTGCAAGACCTCTCCACCCAAGGCACTTGGTCTCCACAGGAGACTCATCTACATATCAATCTCTTGGAGCTTAGAGTAATCTTCCTTGCTCTTCGAGTGTTCCACACCCTGCTCAGCTACAAGACAGTCCTCATTCATACGGACAATCAATTAGCCATGTTCTATGTGATCAAGCAGGGGGGAACAGACTCTCTGTTGCTTTGCAATGAAGCTTTGCGACTATGGGCTCTCGCCAGAGAGCATCAGATTCATCTCCTGGCATTGTATCTTCCAGGCATACAAAACTCTTGGGCAGACAGACTCAGTCGAGTTCTGCTTACACACGAGTGGTCTCTGCATGCAGACCAGGTGTCTTTTTCAAATTTGGGGAACCCCGGACATAGATCTCTTTGCAAGTCCGTGGAATGCCAAACTTTCCCGGTTCTGTTCCAGAATTACGGCTCAGGGGGCTCAGGCCAGGGATGCTTTCCTCCTTTAGTGGGGTCAAGACTTTCTGTATGCCTTTCCACCCATTCCCTTAATTCCCAAAACCCTGTTCAAGCTTCAGAGAGACAGAGGCCGTACGATTCTCATAGCTCCACATTGGCCACGGCAAGTGTGGTACCCTCTGCTTCCACATCTCTCTCAAGCTCCGTCCCTGGAGTTAGGGTCTGCTCCAGATTTCCTATCTCAGAAGGACGGAATGTTATGGCATCCCAATCCCCAGTCTCTGCATCTGAGGGCTTGGTTGCTGAAGGCCTAGATCTCCATGATTTTAACCTCCCTCAGCAAATAAAGGATATCCTTTATGCTTCCAGGAAGCCTTCCACAAGACGCTCCTTATGCTTTCAAGTGGAAAAGGTTTACCATATAGTGTTCGCAGAAGGGTCTTAACTCCATTGCCATACCTCTGGAATCATTACTGGAGTATCGCCTTCATTTTCCAATGCAGGACTTAAGACTAACTCAGTGAGGGTCCATTTGAGTGCTATTGTAGCTTCCTTCAAGCCCCTAAATGGACAACCTATTTCCTCCCATCCTCTTATAGCAAGATTTATGAGAGGCCTTCTGCTAACTAAGCCTCCCATTAAGCCACCTCCTGTGGCATGGGACTTAAATTTGTTTCTTGGTCAGCTCATGAAGCCACCTTTCGAACCCTTAGCTACTACCTCCTTGAAATTCCTTTCTTGGAAAGTTATCTTTCTCATTGCAATCACATCAGCACGTCGCATCAGTGAATTGCAAGCACTAGTAGCTGATCCACCTTATACAAGGTTCCATCATGACAAGGTAGTCCTTCGGACCAATCCACACTTTATGCCTAAAGTGGTCTCACCTTTTCATCTTAACCAAGAGGTGTACTTACCTGTCTTCTTTCCAGGCCCTCATGCATCAAGTGCAGAGAGGAATCTTCATACCCTGGATTGTAAGAGGGCTCTTGCCTTTTACTTACAAAGGACACAGCAACATAGAAAGTCTTCTCAACTCTTTGTTGCTTTTGATCCCTCTCATTTGGGACTTCCAGTCTCTAAGAGAACACTGTCCAGTTGGATTGCTCAATGTATTTCTTTCGCCTATCAGAGCAAGAACCTTTCTCTGGAGGGCCATGTCACAGCTCACAATGTGAGGGCCATGGCAACCTCTATGGCTCATCTGAATTCTGTGTCCATCGACCAGATCTGTCGAGCTGCCACCTGGGCCTCAGTTCATACCTTCACAGCCCATTACTGCTTGGACAAGGACTCCCGCTGGGATGCCTTGTTTGGTCAGGCTGTTCTCCAACACCTGTTCCATACCTAATCATATTCTACGCACCATCCCTGGTAGGATGTCAGAGATCCATGGGGGGAAGTGGAGCCCTTCTCAGGGATGCACAACTTCTGGGGTCTCTCCCTGGCATCTAAAGCTAGGGAGTCCCCATATATGATGACTACATTCCTGCTTGTTCCTGGAGATAGCATAGTTACTCACCTGTAACAGGCGATCTCCGGGAACAGCAGGAATTTAGTCCTCACAACCCACCCACCTCCCTTAGGAGTTGTATCTCTCTATCTAGCTCTTTCCCATTCCCTCTCTCTCTCTTTGTCTCAGCTTTAAAAACTCAACTGGAGAGAGGCAGTTGGGAAAGGCGGGAAAGCAGCACGCAGGCACTGTGGGATGCTCCCAAAAGCTTTCTAATTGGACGCTGGGGAGCTTTCCCGCGCAGGCTCCGTCGGTACCGACGATACCCCATATATGAGGACTAAATTCCTGCTGTTCCCGGAGATCACCTGTTACAGGTGAGTAACTATGCTTTACTTACAAAGAACACAGCAACATAGAAAGTCCTCTCAACTCTTTGTTGCTTTTGATCCTTCTCATTTGGGACTTCCAGTCTCCAAGAGAACACTATCTAACTGGATTGCTCAGTGTATTTCCTTTGCCTTTCAGAGTAAGAATCTTCCTCTGCAGGGCCATGTCACAGCTCACAATATGAGAGCCATGGCAATCTCAATGGCTTATCTACACTCTGTGTCTATTGACGACATCTGTCGAGCAGCCACCTGGGCTTCGGTTCATGCCTTCACAGCCCATTACTGTTTGGACAAGGACTCCCACCGGGTTTGCCTTGTTTGTTCAGGCTGTTCTCCAACACCTGTTCCATACCTAATCAACTCCTACTCACCATCCCTGGTAGGATGACAGAGATCCATGGGGGGAAGTGGAGCCCTTTTTTCAGGGACACACAACCTCTGGGGTCTCTCCCTGGCATCTAAAGCTAGGGAGTCCCCATATGTGAAGACTACATTCCTGCTTGTTCCTGGAGATGACATAGTTACTCACCTATAACAGGTGATCTCCGGGAACAGTAGGAATTTAGTCTTCACAACCCACCCACCTCCCCTAGGAGTTGTATCTCTCTTTCTCTTTCCCTTTCCCTCTCTCTCTCTTTATCTCAGCTTTAAAACTCAACTGGAGAGAGGCAATTGGGAAAGGTGGGAAGGGAGCACGCAGGCGCTGTGGGATGCTCCCAGAAGCTTTCTAATCGAACGCTGGGGAGCGTTCCCACACAGGCTCCGTCGGTACCGACGATACCCATATGTGAAGACTAAATTCCTGCTGTTCTCGGAGATCACCTGTTACAGGTGAGTAACTGTGCTGTCTCTTGGGACATATGGCCTTTACTATGCTTACCTTCACATGCATCAAGCACAGTGGACTCTCTCCTTTCAGTGGAAGCAGTTAACAGGTTATCTCATGGACAAGATCGCCATCACTTTTCAGCTTGAGACTCCCTAAAGTGGTGGTGCACCTCCTCAAAATCTTCTTGTCTGGTTACCTTTTCAGATATCTGCACCACAGTGTACCCTGACAACAGATGCTTCCAAACAGGGCTGGGGAGCTCACGTCGAAGGCCTAACTACTCAAGGCCTCTGGCCCCCCAAGGAAGCCTCTTACCACATCATCCTCTTGGAATTCAAGGCAATTGTCAGTGTTTTTTGGGTGTTCTGTCCTCAGTTGATCAAACAATCTGTACTCATTCAGGCTGACCACCAGGTAGCCATTTATTACATAAACAGGTGGGAACCGGATTTTGCCTCCTGTGCATGGAGATGGTCTACCTCTGGGCCTTTGCTGTCTCTCATCTGATGCTTTTTCAAACTGTTTACCTTCAGGGGGAGCTCAGTGTGCTAGTAGATATTCTGAGTCAAGTCCTTCGACCACACAAATGGACTCTACATCGAGAAACAGCACAACACATCTTTCATTATGGGAAACTCCCATATTCGACCTCTTTGCTACTCCAATGAATACTCAGCTTCCTCGATTCTGCTTCAGGATACCATCTCTACAGAGTCAGGGCTCTGATGCATTTCTCCTTCATTGGGAATAGGGACTGCTTTACGCATTCCCACCCATTCCATTGATACCAAAAGCACTCTTCAAGTTGCAGTTAGACGGGAACAGTGATTCTCATCACCCCGTTCTGACCACATCAACCATGGTTCCCCTGCTCCTTTGACTAGCGTAACACAAACCTCTCATTCTGGAATGTGCACCCAACCTCCTCCCGCAGGACCAGGGCTCGCTCATTCATCCCAATCTGAGAGTGCTCCATCTGACGGCGTGACTGCTGAAAGCCTAGTCCTATCTCATCTAGATCTTCCAGACAAAGTTAAAAATATCTTCTTGGCATTTAGAAAAGACTCCACTCGATGCGCTTATGCCTTCAAATGGTGCAGGTGTTCCCAGAGGGGTCTCAGTCCATTTATTTACCCTGTGGAGCCTCTACTCCATTATCTTCTCCATCTCTCTACAGCAGGACTAAAGACAAATTCAGTTCGAGTCCACCTTAGTGCCATTGTGGCCTCTCACCCATCCAGTCGACGGACAGCCAGTATCCGTTCACCCTCTGGTAGCATGCTTCATGCGCGATTTCTCCTAACTGGGCCACTAATCAGACTGCCTCCAGTAGTCTTGGACCTCAGTGTTGTCCTGGTGCAGCTGCTCAAACCGCTCTTTGAACCCCTTGCCTCAGCTTCGCTGAAGTTCCTCACTTGGAAGGTTGCCTTCTTGGTTGCTCTCACATCGGCTCATTTTGTCAGTGAATTGCAAGCTCTGGTGGCTCATGCTGTTTACACATGCTTCCGCCATGATAAGATGGCCTTCTGGAAACATCCCCGGTTCCTTCTGAAGGTAGTCTCTTCTTTCCACCTTAATCAGTTGGTCTCTCTTCTGACCATTTTTCCAGGACCTCATTCTTCTCGAGCTGAAGCAATGCTACATACCCTGGATTGCAAGAGAGCTTTAGCCTACTATTTGGATAGAATTAAAGCTCATTGACAGTCTTCACAACTTTTTGTATCATTTGATCCTAGTCACTTGGGCCTACCAGTAACCAAGCATACCCTTTCCAACTGGATTGCAGACTGCATTTCCTTTGCTTATGCGCAGGCTGGACTCTCCCTAGAAGGTCACATCACAGCTCACAACGTATGAGCCATGGAGGCCTCAGTCACCCATCTATGTTCTGTCTCCATCTCTGAGATATTCCGGGTTGCCACATGGTCTTCCATTCATACTTTTGCTGCCCATTGCTGTCTAGACAAGGACTCCAGTAAAGACACAAACTTTGGCCAAGCTGTTCAGCACCTTTTTGGGACTTAGCTACCCCCCCCCCCCCCGACCCTCGGTTCCTGCCTGCTATCTTCTCCCTATTGAGCGGAGAATGTGCTCAAGGGGCTGAGTCTGACCGATCCATACTCTTCCCTCATTGCGATTCAGGTTTTTTCCCCCTGTCTGTCACACCTTACTCCTCTCTGGCATCTGCGATAGCTGGAAGCTAGTGAGTTCCATATGTAAAGACTGCATTTCTTCTTCTCTGGGGTTTCTAGTCCCACAGATGCTCCTTGTGGTCTTGGGCAAGCCACTTAACCCTCCATAGCCCATGTTCCCTGTAAGTATTAGTGTATGTGTCTCATATCCCCGCGTGTTAAATGTATCCCCCAATTGTGTTGTGACCGCTTTGATTGAAGGATAAGGCGGTATACAAAACTGTCTAAATAAAATAAATAAATAAATAAATATTCCTGGAGATAGCATAGTTGCTTACCTGTTACAGGTGATCTCTGAGAACAGCAGGAATCAGTCTTCACAACCTGCCCTCCTCTCCCTGGGAATTGTAGAATGGCGTTTTCTGGTGTGTTTTTTCTTTCCTAGGCTCTATACCTTACTGAGGAGAATTGCTGGGAAGGCAGGCATGTATATTGGAGGGATGCTTCCAAAAGCATTTCTATTGGATGCTGGGGAATGTTTCCGTGCAGGGCTCCATTGGTGCAGACGTCACCCATATGTGAAGACTGATTCTTGTTGTTCCCGGAGATTACCTGTTACAGGTGATGAGTACGCGTTCTTAGTGATCCTTAGTGTGGTTTTGTCTTTTTTTTAAGTTTACTTTTTCCCCCCCTCCGATGCTGGATAGGTTAAATTTACAGATGAGGTTAATCCAGTTGGGATTTAAATTTTTTTTCTTTTCAAGACAAGCCATTTGATTTTTGCTTTGGCTATTTTTCTAGCTGACATGTCACAGAAACTTGCTAGTGGGTTTAAAACATGCACTGCAGTGCAGTGGGACCATGTCCATCACGGACACCCACAAATGGTACCTACTGTATTCATAACCCCTTTCTTTGCAAATTGTGTTTACAGATGACAAAGAGAGGGCTTAAAGGTTGAAAAGAGAAGCACAGCCAGATATTTGGCACTTGGAAGATTGGTGCATCAGTGGCATCTGTTGCCGTGGATGCAGGAGCTGCAGCAGATGCTGGCTATGCATTGGTGAGGATTGCTCAAGCTTTCTTGAAACTGAGCACCAGTAGGAACACCAGGAATTAGTCCTCTACCAATTCTACCCTGAGAAAGAGGAAGTACTTGTCCTGTACATCAAAGGCATAGAGGATATCTGATGCACAGAGTATTAGGTGAAGGTTTCAATGCTTCACATCGAATCAGGTGCCAGGAGTCTGGGGGAATTGAGAGATACCCAACTCCCAAAGAAATGCCAATGTGAGGATAGCTCGTCCTCTTTGATTTTGGAAAGGCTGTGCCATTTGCCAAGGGTCTATAATCATCCACCAATTCACCTCTTAAGATCCCGACACCATCGACTTCAACTGCTGAAGATACCATGTCTTCTCTCATGGCAGCACTCGAGGAATCTTGGCCAAGAAAATGGAGGAGAAGCTCATACAAATGCTGGGCATGCAAGAGCTGCTGGCTCAGACACCTCCCACACAACAATATCACCGATACACAAGACTGTGTGCAGGCGATGGGTTATCATTGAGACCTAGAAAGATATTGACACAGACTGATGCCTGGCTAATATTGGTATTGAATGCATTGAGGGAGGGTTGATCCCTGAGGAGTTGGAGCCAGTCAATACACCGTGTAAACGGGGGTGCTGGGTGAGAATGTCCACAGTCTTGGCAAAGGCAAATATTAATATGACTTGCAAAGGATTGTGGGAAATGTAGTCCATTCATACCAGAATCAGCCGTTCACAATAAATTAGTTGTGCTTGCACGAGTGTAAAGCCAAGAAAAGATATTTTATTTATGGGGTTATTTCTCCCAACACAGATTTGCTTGGTAGCACAGAAAGGATACTTGCTTTCAATATTATATTTAGAAAAACAAATCAGGAAAAACGACAACTGAACTTCTTAAGCCATTAAATCAAACCATAAAGACCTTGATGGGAACAGAAAGGTCTTTTCTGTAGGCTCCTGCTAATATCTTTTTAGCAGTGCTTCAAAAACAAACAAAACCCACAAAGTAATGAAAAACTGTTCATTTTTCAAGGCTAACTTCTGGTATTTTCACACACATCCAGAAGTGTCTCTTCAGAGCTCACAGGCAATTAGGCAAGGCTCAATTGCTATCAATTAACCAGCTGCAAACCTCTTGGCTGGTTTACTTTCTAACCGTGGCTCAAATCCTGCTCAAAAGCTTTTCTGAGTAGAACAAAGAACAAGTTTATATTTCTTTGTGATGGTTGTTGTATTTTGTAAAAGTATATTACCACAGAAGTTTAGACAGAGGGCAATCCATATATTCACACTGCTCATTTATTTATTTATTTAAAGTCTCTTCTATACCGCACTATTCAGCATCAGCGCGGTTTACATTGAACAAAGAATTTATACATTTCCGATGGTACTTTGTGTTTACATTTGAACAGGAAGAAATAACTTGGATAACAGGGGTAACCATTTACAAATTAAGACAGGTAACTATTTACAACTATTTACAATATCCCCTTCTTCTTCCACTATCATAGAGTCAATATCATGGATTGGCACAGAGGAATTTCTTAATGGAGCATTCTCAGAACAATACTTGTTTCCCTGCTGTCTTCCAAGTGAATAGCTAGGGCAGTGATGGCTAACCTTTTTGAGCCCGAGTGCCCAAACTGCCGCACAAAACCAAAGAATTTCCTCAAAGTGCCAGCACGTCATTTGCATAAGTGGTCTTATTTGCATAAATATTTGCATAATGTTACCATACACTAACTTTTAGTAAACATGTCTCTTAATGAGTGTATGGATAAGAAAGACTAAAAGATTTTCTACATTACTATAATCCGTGCCAACCGCCAGGCACATTAGGAACTACTACAAACGCTGCCCATTTAGAACCCATAGCAAACCCGCCGTATCCTGACAGCATTACCAGGACTCACAAAGCACCATACCCTACCTATCAAAAGGCAACACTGCAAATATTAAACCAATACATTTCAGAGAATACTGGGGAAAGAGAACAAGTGGCAACGTCAAATAGGAATTTCCTCTTGTACCAAACAAAGCGCAGATGTTAATGATGCACATTTCCCAGAGCTGACATATTCCAGTTAATAAATTCAAAATAAAGAGATATCTTTCTACCTTTTGTGCATTTTTTTTTCAGTTGCAATTGGTCCAGCACCTTCTTCTGGTTTCTTCATGTTTCTGCCTAACTCTCCATCGTCTGCTGTCCATTTGTCCTTCTTCTCTCTTCTAGTTTTTTTTTTCCAGTCTCTCTCTTCTCTCTACATCTGCTTTAACCTACTAATCTTTCTCCTTTTGCTCTTTCCTCATTCCTATTTCATCCACACAAAATTTTACCCCTCCATTCTCAATCCCCAATTACTCTCCCAATACCTGGCCAATTGTAGATTTTTCATCCCTCCTACACAAAATATTTTTCCCCTCTCCATTTTACTCTCCCAGCCCCATCCCATTCTAATCCTCCCCCAACATCAGCTCCCTTCTAGGTCCAGTCTCACCCAGCATCCATTCCCGTCTAGTCCCTGCATCAGCCCATTTCCAGTCCAAGTCCCTTCATCAGCTCATTTTCAATCCTAGCCCCCCCATCAGCCCATTTCTACTCATTTCCTAGCCCCACCATCAGCCCATGTCAAATCATAGCTCCCCTCCACTCAGCCCAATTCCAGTCCAAGCCCCCCCATGAGCCTACTTCCAGTTCTAGCCCCTCCATGAGTCCATTTTAATTCAAAGCCCCCACCACAGCCCATTTCCAATCTTAGCTCCCCCCCAACAGCCCATTTCCGTCCTATCCTAGCTTTTCCATCAGCCCATTTTCAGTCCTAGCTCCCTTCCCTCACAGCCCATTTCCATTCCAAGCCCCCTCCCCATCAGCTATTTGCAGTTCAAGCCTCCCCTTCCACTAGCCCATTTCCAGTCCTAGCAACACCCCCAACCCATTACCAGTCCTAGCCCCCCGTCAATCAACTTCCAGTCCTAACCCCCATTACCCCATTTTCAGTTTAAGCCCCCCCCCTATAACCCTTTACCAGTCCTAACCCCCCATCAGCCCATTTCCAGTCAGCCCCCCATAGCCCATTGCCAGTCCTAAACCCCCCCATCAGCCCACAGCCCATTACCAGTCCTAACCACATCAGCCCACTCAAGTCCTAACCCCTCCCCATCAAGCCCATTTCCTGTCCTAGCCCCCCCATAACCAATTATCAGTCCTAACCCCCCATCAGCCCACTACCAGTCTTAACCCCCCCATAGCCCATTACCAGTCCTAACCCCCCCATCACCCCATTTCCAGACAGCCCTCATCAGCTCATAGCCCAGTGATGGCTAACCTTTTTGAGCCCGAGTGCCCAAACTGCCGCACAAAACCCAAGAAGTTCCTCAAAGTGCCAGCACTCATTGCATAAGTGGTCTTATTTGCATAAATATTTTGCATAATGTTACCATAACACTAACTTTTAGTAAACATGTCTCTTAATGAGTGTATGGATAAAGAAAGACTAAAAGATTTCTACATTACTATAATCCAGTGCCAACCGCCAGGCACATTAGGAACTACTACAAACGCTGCCCATTTAGAACCCATAGCAAACCCGCCGTATCCTGACAGCATTACCGGGACTCACATAGCACCATACCCTACCTATCAAAAGGCAACACTGCAAATATTAAACCAATACATTTCAGAGAATACTGGGGAAAGAGAACAAGTGGCAACGTCAAATAGGAATTTCCTCTTGTACCAAACAAAGCGCAGATGTTAATGATGCACATTTCCCAGAGCTGACATATCCAGTTAATAAATTCAAAATAAAGAGATATCTTTCTACCTTTTGTGCATTTTTTTTTCAGTGTGCAATTGGTCCAGCCACCTTCTTCTGGTTTCTTCATGTTTTCTGCTAACTCTCCATCGTCTGCTGTCCATTTGTCCTTTCTTCTCTCTTCTAGTTTTTTTTCCATTCTCTCTCTCTCTCTACATCTGCTTTAACATACTAATCTTTTCTCCTTTTGCTCTTTCCTCATTCCTATTTCATCCACACAAATTTTACCCCTCCATCCTCAATCCCCAATTACTCTCCCAATACCTGGCCAAGTGTAGATTTTTTTCATCCCTCCTACACAAATATTTTCCCCTCTCCATTTACTCCCAGCCCCATCCCATTCTAATCCTCCCCCAACATCAGCTCCCTTCTAGTTCCAGTCTCACCCAGCATCCATTCCCTTCTAGTCCCTGCATCAGCCCATTTCCAGTCCAAGTCCCTTCATCAGCTCATTTTC
Source organism: Ichthyophis bannanicus (assembly GCA_033557465.1). NCBI lineage: Eukaryota > Metazoa > Chordata > Amphibia > Gymnophiona > Ichthyophiidae > Ichthyophis > Ichthyophis bannanicus. The sequence continues at coordinate 1,325,785,670 of CM066032.1, forward strand.
AATCCAAGCCCCCCCATGAGCCCATTTCTACTCATTTCCTAGCCCACCATCAGCCCATGTCAAATCATAGCTCCCCCTCCACTCAGCCCACAATTCCAGTCCAAGCCCCCCCATGAGCCTACTTCCAGTTCTAGCCCTCCATGAGTCCAGTTCAATTCACGCCCCCACCCCAGCCCAGTTCCATACTGAGCTCCCAACAACAGCCCATTTTAAGTCCTATCCTAGCTTTTCCATCAGCCCATTTTCAGTCCTAGCTCCCTTCCCTCACAGCCCATTTCCATTCCAAGCCCCCTCCCCATCAGCTATTTGCAGTTCAAGCCTCCCCTTCCACTCAGCCCATTTCCAGTCCTAGCAACACCCCCACCCCTTACCAGTCCTCGCCCCCCGTCAAGCAACTTCCTGTCCGTACCCCCCTCCCCCCCGTTCCAGTTTAAGCCCCCCCCCTATAACCCTTTACCAGTCCTAACCCCCATCAGCCCATTTCCAGTCGCCCCCCATAGCCCATTGCCAGTCCTAACCCCCCCATCAGCCCACAGCCCATTACCAGTCCTAACCACATCAGCCCACCTCAAGTCCTAACCCCTCCCCATCAGCCCATTTCCTGTCCTAGCCCCCCCCATAACCCATTATCAGTCCTACACCCCCCATCAGGCCCACTACCAGTCTTAAACCCCCCCATAGCCCATTACCAGTCCTAACCCCCCCATCACCCCATTTCCAGACAGCCCTCATCAGCTCATAGCCCATTGCCACCCTCATCAGCCCACAGCCCATTGCTAGTCTTAACTCCCCCCCCATAGCCCACTGCGTCTTAACCCCCCTCCCCAGCCCACTGCCAGTCTTAACCCCCCCTCCCTAGCCCATTGCCAGTCTCAACCCCCTCCCTCCCTAGCCCATTGCCAGTCTCAACCCCCTCCCTCCCTAGCCCATTGCCAGTCTCAACCCCCCTCCCCCCCTCCCTCCCTCCCTAGCCCTTGCCAGTCTTAACCTCCCTCCCTAGCGCCCATTGCCAGTCTCAACCCCCTCCCTCCCTCCCTAGCCCATTGCCAGTCTCAACCCCCCTCCCTCCCTAGCCCATTGCCAGTCTCAACCCCCTCCCTCCCTCCCTCCCTAGCCCATTGCCAGTCTCAACCCCCCTCCCTCCCTAGCCCATTGCCAGTCTTAACCTCCCTCCCTCCCTAGCCCATTGCCAGTCTTAACCCCCTCCCTCCCTCCCTCCCTCCCTAGCCCATTGCCAGTCTTAAACACCCCCCTCTCTCCCTCCCTAGCCCATTGCCAGTCTTAACTCCCCTCTCTCCCTCCCTAGCCCATTGCCAGTCTTAACCCCCCTCCCTCGGCTCATGGCAATAAAAAAAAAAAAAGCTGCCCGCTGCCGCCGCGGCGGCATGGCGTGTCCCGCGGGGCTCCCTCGGCCCGGCGGGCCGCTCCCGGCGCTGCTCAGCCCCTCTCTGCCGGTTGCAGAGACGCGAAGGGAGAGAGAGTCTCCTCGCGTCTCTCTTAAGCCCGCAGGGGCAGATGGGAAATTTCCCATCAGCTCCTGCGGGCTTAACAGAGACGCGAGGGGGGAGACTCTCCCTTCGCGTCTCTGCAAGCCGGCAGAGAGGGGCTGAGCACGCCGGGAGAGTCCCGCCGGGCAGAGGGAGCCCCGCGGGACACTCCATGCCGCCGCGGCGGCAGCGGGCAGCTTTTTTTTTTTTTTTAATGTGCGACCTTCCCGCGTGCCAGCTGCAAGGCCTTCGCGTGCCACAGCTGGCACGCGTGCCATAGGTTCGCCATCGCTGAGCTAGGGCATAGATCAGTGTTCATACCTGAGCTTCCATTGCTGTTAGGGTTCCTCTCTAAATATCCTGGCCAGTATGTAGTCCAGTTTTTATGTCCAGCCTTCCAATCAAGATCCCTGGACACTGGGTCTCTCTTCACATACCTTCTTGCACTGGTCTTAGGGCCCCTTCCAAATGCAGCCGTCTCCCTCACAGGTCCCGTCCGGGGATTCCTGGCTCTGCAACCCCACTCCTCTGGTTTCCTCCAGTCCAATGGAGTATGCTTGCCTCTGGAATGCCTCCCAGCACACGTACTGCTATGGACTCCTTTAGACCTCCAAGATGCTTCTCTCTTCTTTCTTCCAAAGTGTTTCTTGCTCTCTCTGTCCGTGAGCTCTGGCTTCTGCTGCCTCTGCTCCTGCTGATGATCCAGCCGATGATCATGAAGATTCTGCTGATGATTCTGCTGTGTAGAATAAGCTTTACTTTTAACCTGTTTAGAGGGCTGCTCCACCCTAGCACAGCGCAGCTGTGCTGAATCAAGCCCTGCCCTTGGAGATGAGTGCTTGGGGATTACCTCATAGCTCTCCTGATTGAACACACGTTTCCCCACTTCATCTCTTCTAGTGGCTGTTGGAAACCTGGTGCATTCTGGGACTGGTAGTCTTTTATGGAAACATTCTGTTTTATTATTTCTACCAGAAAAGACAGGTTGCTTGTTCAGAGCCAATTCACCTCTATTATAGCTCCTTCCTGAACTATGATAAGCTTCCTTATCACAACCGGCACTCCCGAAGTAGATCCGGTCCCGCTGCAGAGTGGAGGCCTGTCCAAGCAGAGGCTCAGACATCCATGGAGTACCTCTGAGTCAGAGTCCAAGCATTCCTGGCTAGCTGATTGACTAAGTACTATTTAGAGGAGAGCTCTCCAGAGCTACAATTGGACTCCTTCCCCACCTCTTGAATGATGAAAGGCTCCTAAGGATGTGTCATTTCATGAGTTTGTGGAGGAAATGGCTATTTACATTGAACATTGAGAAGTAAAAGGGGCACTAAGAGGGGACAAAGCCATAGCGGAGAGACTTAGTATTTGCTTCAGTCTTTACTGAGGAGGATATAGGGGTGTTACCCATGACTGAAATGATATTTAAAGGTAATGCTGCAGAAGAATTGAAAGAAATATCGATACACCGGAAAGATGTATTTATTTATTTTATTTTAGTTATTAATTTGGTTTTATATACCGCGCTATTTTAAATCAGTTTGGTTTACAGTATAAAAACTCAATACATAGAACAGGTTTACATAGAACAAGTAACAGAGCTTAACAATTAGAGCAATACAACAGTAGTCTTCATGGCAGTGTGATCATAGGTTTAAAGACTACCATAGCAGTCAACTATTTACAGTCAGCAAGGGAGATAATGGTATCGAGCAATGGAAGGAGGTGAGGCAATAGTGGGCTATGTTACATGGTCAAAGTATAGCTGAAAGAGATGTGTTTTTATTGCCTTTCTAAAGGTGGACAGGTAAGTGATAAGACTGATTGGAGCAGGGAGGGAGTTCCAGAGCAGAGGGGCAAATAGGATGAAGGCTCTATGCCTAGTATATTGGGAGGTTTTACTAGCCAGAGTGGGAATGGCAAGGGTATTTGCCATGTTTGTCCTGATTCTGCTGTCAGGTGTCCAATGTAGGAGATCTTCTAAGGCGGTTGCAGAGAGATGGTGAAGGATTTTGAATGACATAAGGAGGGTTTTGTACTTGAGGCGACTGGCTATAGGAAGTCAATGAAGCTGCATTAGGAGAGGTGTCACATGCTCGTATCTAAAAACTCCGTAGATGGTTTGTGCAGCAGTATTCATGGCCATTTGTAATGGATGGAGTATGTAGACAGGCCGTGTAGAATGATGTTAGTGTAGTCAAAATGAGGCATAATGAGAGCTTGGGAAACCGAATGGAAGTCAGTAGGTTCAAGTAGGGGTCAAAGCTGACAGAGAGAACGGATTTTGAGATAAACAGCCTTGGTGATATTGTTTATGTGAGATTCCATATTCAGGTGCTGGTCTAGAGTGATGCTTAAGTATTGAACTTCATGTTTAGTTTAGAGTTCGGCATCCTTAACCTGTTGGGTGTGGTATGAAGGTTGGATCCTTTGAGATGAATAAAACTTCAGTTTTTTTGCAATTCACTTTCAGGTTGTGTGAACTTAACCAGTCAGTGACTGCGTTAAAGCAATCAGTGATTTTCATGTAGTTAGGTTTGATTGTGGAGAATGGGGAGTAGAGCAGCACATCATAAGCATAGATGTGGTAGAGTATGCCAAAGGATTGGATGATCGTGCAATTGGTTGGATATATAAACTGAAGAATAGCATGGATAAGGAGGAGCCCTGCGATACTCCTTGGGTTTGCTGGTACTTCGATGATGTTTGAGTACCTAAGTGAACTAATTGTTGGCAGTCCGTTAGCACTTGAGTGGTGTCGCTCGTTTCTAAGTTCTTGATGCCCTTTAGCTGTAGTTGTTCAAGTAGGAGGTTGTGACAGACTCTGTTGAAGGCTGAAGCAGTATCTAGGAAGATCAAAATGAAGCCTTGTTTTTTTATTCATGCCCTTAACCAGGTTGTCAATAAGTGAGGTAAGCAAGATTTCAGCACCATGTTGCTGACGGAAACCATGTTGTTGTTCCAATGGTGAGTAGGCATCAATGTGATCTTGGATCTGATGTTGGGCTATCTTCTCCATTATCTTAGCCAAGAAGGGAAGGCTAGCTATGGGATGATAGGAATTTGGGTCCTGAGGGTCCAATTTTGATAAAGGAGGGGTCTGATGGTGGCGGTTTTCAATGGTGATGGAACCATACCTTTAGAGAAGGAGAGGTACACGATTCATGAGATATGGGGACTTAATTCAGAACATGCTGATTTGATCCAGTGAGAGGGGCATGGATCAGCAGGTGAGGTGGTAGAGTTGAGTCCTCTAATTACGTCTTCAATCTGCTCATCGGAGTATGGTTGGAAAGAGTTTATGGCAGGGTTATTGGTGCTTTCGCTATAAGGAATGTTAATGCAGGTATTTCCAATATTATGGGAGAGTAAGTTGGTTTTATTATAAAAGTGGATAGCCATGTCCTGTGGGTGCGGTGAGCTTTCAATTTGTTGACATGTGTCTTTTGTGAGAGACTGAATTAGTCGAAAGAGCTCACAGGGCCTGTTGAGGGAGTGCATAAGGATGTTGGTATGGTATTCCTTCCTTCTCTGGGTGATACTAATATGCCACTTAACCCTTAATGCCACTTAACCACTTAACCCTCCATAGCCCATGTTCCCTGTAAAATAGTTATCTCCAAGTTATAATGCCCTGTTCAATGTAATTTCAGTTTGTTCAATGTAAACCGCACTGATGCAGAATAGCGCGGTATATAAGAGAATGTAAATAAATAAATAAATACATAAATAAGATGAAATTTAATGTGGACAAGTGCAAAGTTATGCACCTAGGAAAGAACAACCCAAACTATGATTACACGATGCAAGGTTCCATATTAGGAATCACCACCCAGGAAAAAGATTTAGGTATCATCGTGGTGACATGTTGAAATTCTCCGCCCAGTGTGCAGCAGCAGCCAAGAAAGCAAATAGAATGCTAAGAAGCATAAGAAAAGGAATGAAAAATAAAACAAAGGGGTATTATAGAGAAATGGCTTGTTGAGCGGGAAAAGGGACGTGTTACATCATGACCAGTATAGGTAGGCGGTGTGGATACTCGCCCGGTAATAGTTGGCTACGGCTTTCTGCCTCGCCTTGTTTTCATAGTATTATTTTTTCTTGCTTTCTATTAGGATACTCCCCGAGACGTGGTCTGTTTTTTTTGTTTGGTATATTGCTATTTTATGTTTTCTTGCTTTGATGTATTGCTGTATTATGGGTTGTAATTGTAATATTATAACTATGTAAAAGGTATCTTTATAAATAAAAGTTATAAAAAAAAACAAAAAAAAACAAAGGGGTATTATAATACCTCTGTATCGTTCCATGGTGCGACTGCACCTTGAATATTGTGTACAATTCTGGTCACTACATCTTAAAAAGGATATAGCATTATTAGAAAAGGTACAGAGAAGAGTCGCTAAAATGGTAAAGGGGATGGAAGGGTACGCATATGAGGAGAGGCTAAAAAGGTTAGGACTCTTCAACCTGGAAAAGAGACGGCTGAGGGGAAATATGCTAGAGGTCTATAAATTAATGAATGGAGTGGAACAGGTAAATGTAGATTGTTTACGCTATCAAAATATAGAAAGACTAGGGGACATGAAATGAAGCTACAGTGTAACCTATTTAAGACTAATAAGAGAAAATATTTTTTTCACTCAACGTGCAATAAAACTTTGGAATTTGTTACCGTAGGATGTAGTAAAAGTTGTTAGTGTAGCTGGGTTTAAAAAAGGCTTGGACGAATTCCTGGAGGAAAGGTCCATAAACCATTATTAAATGGGACCCAGGAAATCCACTGCTTGCCCCAGTACAAGCATTGTGGAACCTGTATCCTTTGGGGAAACTGTTAGGTACTCGTGGCCTAGATTGGCCACAGAATACCGGGCTTGATGGTCCTTGGGCTGACCCAGTATGACATATCTTATGTTCTTATAACATGGAAGAGGAACCCAGGGCCAAGAAATTGGAATCCTCCAATATATGAGTCCCCCAAAGGGAAGAGGGAGGGCTGCTTGTTCACCACATCCTTCAGAGGCTGCAGATGAGACTGTGGGAGACCCTCTCCCCCCGGGTGTCTCCTGTAAGTAAGAAGGTTGACTTTCTGTATAGAATTCAAAACGTTCCAGCTGCCACACCATTCCATAGTCATCGAGTCTGCTCTCAAAAGAGCTAGAAGTTTCAAGTTGCACTCCTCAGTGCCCTTAGGGGCTGCTGATGCTTCAACCCTCAACTCTGTTGGGAGAAAGTTTTATTAGAATACCATGTTCACTTCCCACATGGCTTCCTAGCAACTCTACATAGGCATGCACTTGCAGAATGCTATGTGCAGCCTAGTGGAGTTTGCGGACTGTCTTCCTCCAGAGAAAGTTGTGATTCCGCTCCCTAGTGGTCAAGGGAAGGAGTGAGGAAAGTTTATTTTTCAAACAACCTATGATATTTTCAATAAGGCATGAACGGCCTCTGTATTTTGGCATCTGGAGACTCTTAGCTCTGTGCCTCAGACTTACAAACTAGTGTTCAGGAGCAACTTACTGACTTGATGTGCCATGGTGAGAATCTCTTTGGAAACAATGTCCAGGAAACTGCAAACAAGATCAAGCATCATAGCAGCATTTTGCATACCCTCTCCAGGTCCATTGCTGACCTGGCGTCCTCTTCCAGGAGATTGTAGAGCAGAGGCCAGAGGTGGTCCTATAACTCGCACAGACCTAGATACCCTTCTCAGTCACGCTCTTCCCAAACAAAATGGACCTCTTTCTTCCATCCCAGACAGCAGAGGTCTCAGAAGCCCAATTGGCTCCTTAGCCAAAGCCATGGATGGGATTTTGAGTGACTTTTCAAGAGCACAGCCAGCCTGCTTGTACCCCAGGTAGACACCCTCCCTATTGGGGGGGGAGGGCTAACTGTTTTTGCAGACAGATGACCCCCGGGTGTTAACGATAATCCTTCACAGATACCGACTATGTCGACTGGAAATCCCTCCAAATTGCCCCCGAGACATAATTTTTCTAGTCTCCTAACAATAGGATCTGCTTCTATAGGAAACCTCTGCCCCTTGCATGACAAGCACCTTTGAGCCCATGCCAGCCGAGCAGGAAGAGGGGCAGGGTTATTACTCAGTGTTTCCTGCTATTAAAGAAAACAGGGGGGGGGGATTAAATGATTAAATCACATCCTAGATTTGAGGGACCCGAATACGTTTCTAGTAAGAGAAATTCAGGATGCTTTCTCTCAGCATCCTGCTCCCTTACCTTCAAAAAGGAGAATGACTATGTTTCAGGAAATTCCCACTTCCAGTATCGCGTACTGCCTTTTAGCTTCATGTCCACTTAACGGCCTAGCTGTTGTTGTAGTGTATTTTATGCAGACTGGGAGTGCAAATTTCCCCTCTTGAATGATTGGTTGCTGAGGAGCATCACCCAAGGAGTTAAAGGATTCCATACACATCTCCATCTGGGTACTGGTCCTACTAGAATTCATCATAAATTACCCAAGATCCCAGATGAACCCTTCTTACCAATTAGAATTCATTGAAGCCTTGCTAGACACCACTCTTGCGCAAGCTTTTCTTCCTCAGGAAAGGCTCACCTGCTTGGTGCAGCAAGTGAAGGAATTTAGTCAGCAGGTATCAGCAAGAACCATGTTGAAAATGTTGGGCCACATTGATCTCCACAATTGATGTAACTCCCATGACTTCTCTCCATTTCAAATAGTCTCAGTGGACCCTGAGCACCCTGTGGAGACAATCCACTCACAAGCTCAGGGACGTAATCTCATTCACAAAGCCTATTCAGGAGTGTCCCTCCTGGCAGATGCTTCTCTCCAATTTGGCCAAATGCTCTCCTTTTTCAAGAGCCACGTATCAAAAAGGTTTGACGACAGATGTGTCCAAGTTGGGCTAGGAAGCTCATCTTGATGAATTTCATGCCCAGGGCTTGTGGTCCTTCCAGAGAGTCTGTTAGATCAAATTTCTGAAACTGAGAGCAATTGTAAAAGTTCCAAAGACTTCCAGAGATTGGTTGGCCAACCAAATTGTCATGATCCAGATGGACATTCAAACTGTAATGTTTTACATCAACAAGCAGGGAGGAACAGGCTCATATCCCCTGTGTTGGAAAATTTTCAGATTGTGGAAGTTTGCTATTCTCAGGACATGACACTGGTGTGGAGGAATAGCCTAATGGTTAGAGCACTAGCTTGGGAACTATTGAGACCAAGGTTTGATTCCCACTAGCACTTCTTGTGGCCTTGGGCAAGCCACTTAACCCTTCATTGCCTTAGAAAAATCCAAGTTAACAATGTCCCTGTTTAATGTACATTACCAAGTTTAAGTCATAATGTAAACCACTTTGACTGAAATGATAAAATGGTATAAAAAACTATAAAATAAATAAATAAGCCATCTATGTGGTGGAAGAAGACAATGTTCTGGCAGACAGGCTGAGTCGGCACAAATGGACTTGGACAAGGGAGGTAGTGTTGATTGTCTTTCAAGAGTGGGGCACCCCTTGATAACCTCTGCAAATCCTAAGAACAAGCAAGTCCCTCAGTTATGATCTAAAACAGGTATGTACAGCAAATTAGCCTTGGATACCTTTCTCCTTTATTGGGAAGAGGGTCTTCTGTATGCATATCTTCCACTTCCCCCTCATAGTGAAAACTCCTGAAACATCAGTGCTCATCGTGCCTTCCTGTCTCAACCTTATGTCCTGCCCATAGCTTCTCATGATATTTTCTCTATGACTCCAGTGTGTAAATAGTTTCCCCTGTTTATCCAAGTTTTACTGTCCTGTTATATGTAAACCCAGAACTATGTTCACGTTCTGTTCTCGCTGTTCCATGAAAACCGCGCTGATGCTGAATAGTGCGGTATATAAGAAATTGTAAATAAATAAAATAAATAAATAAATAACCTTGGTTTCCCCTTTTCATGAAATCTCCATCCAAAAAACAGTGCATCTGAGCACATCTCCAACTCTGATTTTGCAGGATCGGGGCAGATGTTTGCATCCTAATGTCAAGTTCCCTGCAACTTGGATTTTGAGAGGCTAAAACTCAGTTCCATGAACCAGTTGGAGTAGTCCATGTCATCTTGGCTTCCAGGAGAGTTTCCACTAGAAAATCCTATGCATTCAAGTGGCAGAGGTTTGCTGTCTCTTAGGGTTAGGCCCTAGAGACATTCTCATACCCACACAAACTGATTGAATACCTTCTACACCTCTTGCAGTCTGGGATGAAAACAAACTCTGTAAGGGTTCACCTAAATGCAGTTAGTGTTTATCATCACTGTGTAGAAGGAAAACCCTATCTCTTTACAGCCTTTAGTTTATTTCATGCATGGCTTACTTCTATTAAAGCCTCCCACCAAGCCACCATTTCTGTTGTGGGATCTCAACATGGTTTTCACTCAGCCGATGGAAGCTCCTTTGAGTCACAAAATACCCATGCACTGAAGTTCCTAACCTGGGAGGTCTTGTTTTTGGTGGCAGTTACTTCAGTGTGCAGTTAGCGAATGCCATTCTGTAGTAGTGTATCTACCTTACATTACGTTTTATCACAATAGGGAGGGTGCTGCGTACCTATCCAAAATTCCTTCTGAAGGTGGTGTCAGAATTCCACCTTAACCAATAAGTAGTCTTACCAGCTTTTTTCCCCCAAAATCGCCATTCCCACAAACTGGAAAGAGTACTGTACATGTTAGACTGCAAGAGAGTCTAAGCTTTCTCTCTGGAGTGGATGAAAGCCCTTAGAAAGTCCACCCAACCTTTTTACTTCTTGTGACTTCAGCAAGAGCGGGTGTTGCTGTGAGCAAACGCACACTTCCTATTTGGCTAACAAATTGCATCTTTTCAGCTTATGTTCGAGCAGGTCTGACACTTGAGGGTCATGTTATGGCTTACAATATTTGAGCCATGGCTATGTCTGTGGTTTACTTGAAGTCCGCCTCTTTGGAAGAGATTTGCAAGGCTGCAACCTGAACCTCGGACCATATGTTGACTGTACATAGTTATCCCTGTTACTCCATGTTATATATTCCTTTGTTCTCTGTAAACTCAATGTTACCTGTATTCATTGCAGTATATTTTGTTCGATGTACACCGCGCTGATTTTAATAGCGCGGTATAGAAGAGATGTTAAATAAATAAATAAATAAATATGTTCACATCTCATTACTATTTGGAAAGAGACTCCCAGTGTGACAGCAGTTTGTTGGTCCTTTGGAATCTTTTTGAGGGATAGAATCCAACTTCACTTCCTCCTAGGCCCTTATTTTTTAGTTCAGGTTGCCTCTAGAAGAAAAAAAAATCTGGAAAAGTCCTATTGGCACCAAAAATAATTTTATTGTCAGCTTATTTTGACATTGTTTCCTTTTTTAGGCTGCCTGCAGCTAGGACAGTAGTTTCTACACTGAGGGTTGGGACCCCAAATGGGGTCACATCATCAGTGGATGGGGTCACAGACGCAGGGCTGCTCCCCTTTATTTATTTTATTTTTATTTTTTATATACCGCGCTATTGAAATCAGCGCGGTTTACATTAAAACTGAACAGTGCAACAATGCATTAATATCACAATGTGCTTACATAGAACAAGGAATACTCAAAAAATGGGATAACAGGGGAACTATTCACATGATATCTACAAAGTATTTACATAGGGGGATGTTTACTAAAAACCGGAAATGTGCGCGCCGCAAAAGAGCGCACGGAAACGCGGCACTGAAACGCTAATAAACGTGTTTAAACGCCCCGCACACGTGCGTGTCACCCCCGCAAAGGTGCGCGGCACACTAACGGGCCCCGTACAAGTGCGGGCCCGCAAATGTCCGATAGAGGCGTGGAACGGCTAAAGGAGGGCGGAGGAAGGCTCCGGAGGGGCGGAGGGACGGGGTCAATGGGTGGAGAGTGGGAGGGGAGAGGCTCCCCGCACAGTATCGGGCCCGAATTTGCATGTAAAAACTACCGCGAGGGAAACACTCGCGGTAGAAAAGCATTTAAAGGGAAGAGAAACCATTTCCGTCAGCAATGTACAGGAAAACCGGGGAAACCAGCAAAACGTGAGCAGTGTGATACATGTGCACAGCACAAAAGTGCAAATAAAAATAGAAAATGACCACAACAGAACTATTAAAAATAGTAATTCAGCTGGGGAACAGTTATAGTGATGGGCAAATACAGAAAACACATCCAGCAAAGCTCCAGAAAAAAGAAATGAATTTTGGAAGGGTTTACGGAGCAGAGACTCTTCCAAAAAACATTTCCTTTTGTGGAGCTTTCCTGGGAGTGTTTGCTATGGTTGCCCATTAATATCACTGTTGCCCAGCGTGGTGATATTTTGTCCCCCATTTCCCGTGGTCATTTCCGGGGTTTATGTGCACGTTTGTCACCCGACAGGATGCATATGCCCACAGTAAATTTGCGTAGAGCAGGGTTTGTGACTCCATCCTGCCAGGCTTACTACCTCCAGGGGCTGCACTGTCTATGTGGCCATAGTGTGGTGCAGCGGACAGAGTCAGTACCTCCAGGACCAGAGGGTCAGAGGTTCAAAGCCCAGCTGGGGCACTTGCCAGCCCAGTCCCCATATTTTACCCACCACTAAACACAGATAGCGCAGACACCCCTGTATTGCAGGGGACATAAGCATGGGGAAAACACCCATATTTTACCCAACAACGCACACACACCACAACAACGGGCATTACCCACAGCCAAGTACCCCAAATGCAGTCCCGTACTGCCACATTCCAATCAGGTCACCTGCTTTTTATGGGAGAAGCTCATGCCAGCATGTTGGCGGACGAGTACATGTGGTGCAGGGGGCAGTGGCTGCTAGCGACAGAAGACAGAGGCCTAGCCATGTGCAGGCTGGCACAGTCCACAGCAACAGACAGGCCCTGCCGGATCCACAGTCATGGACTATCCAGGGAATTCAGCCAAGCTGTGGCTACAGAAGGTCACAGGTTCAAAGACCAGCTGGGGCTACCGGCGATCCTGCCCACATATTTTCCCCACAAATAAACAGTGACAGTAAGGACACACCTTTCGTGATGAGGACATATGCAATGGTAATACGTCTATCTTTTACCCCACTGAGCACAGACACCATGAACAGGGGTAGAACCTACAGCAGAATCCCCCAAATGCAGTCCTGGTGGGCCACACACCAGTCAGGTTCCATGCTGCCACTCATACAAATGCCTGTGCTGTATATCTATGCACCACCCCCATGGCATGTAGATGTAGGTCTTGCAGATTAGTGTGGGACGGCAGGAAGACCCGAACAGTGTGATGCAAAACTGGGCTGGAGTGGGGAAGCGCTGCCGTAAAGCAGCAGCCAACAGGGGCAGACACACCCACACCCACAGGCCCCATTGGCCAATGTCTCCTGTAGAGGCAGAACATTGGACCCTGCGTGCATCTCCCAATACCAGCACCTGCATACCTTAGCAATGTCACCCTACACCTGAGGTACACAGCTCTGAAACGTTTGCTAAGAGTACAGGCTGATAGATATCCCTACGTTACGCACATACTGCTAGTTGACCCCATCCGAACAATCTGTTTGGTGTCTGCGGTGCGTGCTCCAGGCCTGGCCTCTGATGGTGTTCACCACCCTGGGGAGTGACCCCGAGCAGTACTGCGTACCATATCCATGCCTGTGCCGTGCCCAGGACCGGTGTGGTGGCCAAGGCTAATCACCCCCTCAATAGTAGCACAATGCTGGCATAGGTGTGGGAGTGTGTGTCTGTCTATACAGTGTGTGTTGGCTGCAAACACCTTCCCCAACCCACACTGCCAGCACTACTGACAATATTGGCCTGCCAATGTGCATAATGAGCAGCAAGGTACCATGGGTATAGGTCAGACATGGTGGGCTGGCCAGGATGCATCTGCACAGGGCATAGGGCACTGGCTGTGACATTGTAGTGCCAGGCCACCACCTACACAGACAGGGTGACCTCTGTATGTGTTGCTGGGGGAGCACTCTCACCCTGAGTGTGCAGTGATGACAGCATGGCTAGGCACCCCCATAGTGCTGTATTGTGTTTCTCTCTTGTGATATATATGGGGTTCCTGTTGGGGCCTCCTCACAGAACTCTCTGCTTGTGTATGCTGCCACCCCAGTTTTGGGTGCATGCATTTCCATCAGGGCTAACCAGCAGACTGTTCACAGCTGGTATGTGTCTTGATGGAGTGCCTTGCAGGGTGCAGGTGAATATCAGATAGTGCTGGGGTGCATCTTTGGATATCCAGGCCTACAGTCTGGCTGATATTGTGTTATGGATGTGTGTGGAGCTGCTTGGACTGCCCTGTAGGGTGTCTGTTCCCCAGCAGGACTGGGGTTTGATGGTCCACTTTACTGCCATTGGTGCAGGGGGGGGGGGTAGGATGGGGATCTGTTGGGGGGGGGGGCCCTGTTTGCCACCCTCAGGGGGGGGGTACTTTGACCACCTAGGGGTCCATGGGGGTTTCCACTAACTGAGACAGACAGAGATATCCAACATGTTTCTGCAGCACCTTCCTATCTCACAGGTTAGTACTGTTTTGGAGCTCTGTCATGGCCTCATCCAGCCATGGCTGGTGTTGTGGGCCTGGTCCTGGCCGCCACATCACACCCTCGGGGTGAGCACAGTACCCGCACAATGTGACGGTGTGTAGCTACTCTTTGCTGGTAGTCCACCCGCTCAGGACCCCCTACCAGGCCGAGGTGCTGTTGGGTGCATTCCCCATCTTGTGTGCATCTGTGGACAGCTGATTTGCATGTGCAGTGCATCATGGGTACGGGTGGCCTAACCCTATCCTGTCCACAACAGCAGACTGTCTGTGGGGTGACGTGCAGGCTCTCTGCAGCCAGCCAGGGGCTTGCTGTCAGCTATAGAGCTGTAGCCCAATGGTTACGTCACTCCCTGTATAGCCAGAGGTCATGGATTCAAACCCACAGTGGGGCCCTTTGATAGGGCTGTCCACAGCTTTATTTTTATTTACTGTACATATATCTATGCCGGCAAAACCACACACAGCTTACTATACCCATTAGGTGCCTCTGAGGGTGCTTTATAGGGCGCCCTATAGGCCACCTTATGGTTGCCATCCATATAGGGTGCACTATACATTATCCTGTGTCGCAACATACATGGTGCCCTATAGGGGACATTCTAGGGTGCCTTGGCGGACAGTGCACTGTAACATGTGCCTTACGGGCATCCGTATGTTAACACACTGTGAGAGCGGGTTTACTAGTGGTGGGAAATAAAATATAAATGGAAGGCCTCCTACAGCACTCCTCACCATGATACATACTGCCCCAGCCAGCCTTGTTCACTGGGCACTGTGAGGGGTTGAACCCCTGGCCCCTGCACCATTGGTCAGTGTCCTAACCATTGTGCTGTGGCTCTGTTCCTGTGTTTGTGCATCCGCGCGCAGCCTTGTAGCCATCAGCGTGCCATCTTGTGGCGCACTAAATTAACAGCGCGCCGCCTTATGCCGCACAACATGGAAATGCCCCTAAAATAATGCCTCAGCCAGCTGTCTTCAATGGGCACTGTGGGGAATTGAACCCATGATCCCTGCACGAGTGGTCAGTGTCTTAACCATTGTGCTATGGCTCCGTTCCTGTTATTTGCACATCAGCGCGCCACTTCTCCCTCCCACTATTGGACTGCCCCCTCGCACATCAGCGCGCCGCCTTCTGCCCACCGGCTCGCCGCCTTCTGTTGCCCACATTTATCAGCGCACCGCCTTCTGCCACCCAAACTTACCAATGCGCCGCCATCTGCCGCCCACACTAAACAGTGCGCCGCCTCATGCCGTAATAAAAATAACAGTGCGCCGCCTTCTGCCGCCCAATATTAATATGCCTCCTAACCACTTTTGCCCATAAATGTTGGTGCCTCAGCTGGTCCTTTTTTGTTGAGCGCAATGGGGGTTTGAACCCCTGGCCCCTGCACCATTGGTCGGTGTCTTCACCGTTGTACTACGGCTCTGTTGTTTGGTTTTGCAGCAGCGCCCCACTTAGCCTTCCCACGCGCTAATGTGGGCCCGCACATTAGCGCGACGCACACACGTACGGTCCGGTTTTTTGCTTTTTTCTGCCTGGCCCGCCCACTCCTTATATGGCACCAGCACACTAACGGGGACCCGCACAGCAACGGAGTTTAGTAAACATACCCCATAGAGTTAAATATTCTAGTAATTGAGGTCTACGGTAATCATATATAGGTCAGGTGGTAGAATGGATAGAACTAAAGGGGGGGAGCACCTAACCATTCTCATATTGGGTGTTAAGGCAGTTAAGGTGTGAGGTGAGTGTGAATGATTTATGTTCTTCGGGATTTGTTTCAGAATAGTGAATTAGAAAGAGATGGTGTTTTATTGCCTTTCTGAAGGAGATGAGGCTGGATATGGATCGAATACCAGCGGGAAGGTCATTCCAGGCTGTCGGAGCATAAATTGAAAAAGCTCTTTTGGTAGTTGCCTTCCCTCTTGATCTCCAGTGTGATCTGTGCAGGGCCGGTCCATCTGCTAGGCGGCTGCCTATGGTAGCAGACTTCTGTGGGTGCACTATACCTGCAGCAGGCCATGTGTTTTGGCAAACATGGCCTGCCGCTTCTGACTCCACTCTGACAGGAAGCTGTGTCAGAGGGAGGTTAGAAGTGGCAAGTCATGTGTGCCGAAGCACATGGTCTGCCGCACCGAGACGAGGCTTCCCCTCTCCACCGAACCCACTGCTGGAATTGGTAGTAGGTAGGGGAGGGAGGCTGGGGGGGGGGGGGCAGCACAACTGGGGCATCCGCCTGGGTTTGCAGAAACACTTGGGCTGGCCTTGTATCTGTGCCCAGCAGTGGCAGTCAGCATGGAGTCTGAGTCGATTCACAGATCCTACTCCCTTTTGTGTATGCTTCCTGTTAGACTGGAAATATGCAGCACAGTAGGATAGGTGGGCACATACTGACACAGGGAGGGGTGGAGGGAGGACCACAGAGATCTACTGTTTTGTTTTCATCCTCATCTCCTGGGGTCACGTGAATTTGCAAGTACTAAAATGGGATTTTATTGGATAAACATTTGGGAAGCACTGAGCTAGTAGGGATTCCCAAATGTAATGACTTATCTCCAGGAACAAGCAGGAATGTAGTCTTCACATATGGGTGTCGTCGGTACTGACGGAGCCTGCGCGGGAACGCTCCCCAGCGTCCAATAGGAAAGCTTTTGGGAGCATCCCACAGCGCCTGCGTGCTGCCTTCCCGCCTTTCCCAACTGTCCCTCTCCAGTTCTTCATTTTCCGCAGAGCCGAGAGGTCGCACATCCTGTCACCGCAGAAAAAATTCCCGTCTATTCTTTTTTGTGGTCGCGTCTGCCTTCCTTCGACGCTACACCGGTACCGCCGGTTCTTCTTTTCTTCTCCCCCCCCCCCCCAAAAAAAAAACCTTTCTTCTGGAGTGTTTTCCAGTTATTTTCTCCTCAGGTGCCACGCGCCATTTTGGGCACTAGGCCCATCTTTTTTCCTTTAAAATGGAAAATCCCGCTTTGGGTTTTAAAAAGTGTTCCAAGTGTGGCGGTACCATCTCTATCACCGACACACATGAGTGGTGCCTCAAATGTTTAAGTTCTGACCACTCTATTTCGGAGTGTGTTGCCTGTGGGATGATGTCGAAAAGGGGCCGGGAGAACCGAGCTGCTAAACTTAGCACCCTTTTTCCCTCCGATGCAGCCTCTGTAGCATCGATGTCTTCCAGGGCTTCGTCTTCCTCCCATGGATCTCAGGTAACTAAACATAAATCTAGCTGGTCCTCAAAGGGTAGATCTCCCTCTAAGCATCGAGATGCCTCTGGCATTGCCCTTGAGGGACTTTCACCGGCAAAGTTGCCCCGGCGAGAGGCTTCGGCTTCCAAAGCACTAACGGGGCTCCAGGATGTTCTCGAGGCCTCAACCTCGGCAGAACTACTGGTGCCATGCTCTGGAGTACCGGCTGCTTCATCTGGTACCGATACCCAAGCATCGGCAGCATCGATAGACCAGAGATTCTTGGCTATTGAACGCAGTCTGGCAGCTCTTCTCATGGCCTCGATGCCCTTGAAACCGCTTCAGACAATTCAACCGGTACTGGCACCGACTGCATTGACATCGGCAGGTAGTCTACCGGGACCGAGCCATGCTTATCCATCCGGTATCGACAAGTCGGTACCGGACACCTCCGATGCCGACTTCGATCTGGGTGATCGTGCAAGGCACGGTACTGGTACCAATCGGAGATACTTTGAATCCTCGGATGAGTCTGAAGACTCTGAAAGCTCTGCCGATACCAGAGTATTTCTTCCTGAGGATTCTTCTTCTCAGCGTAGGATGTCTCCACCAGAAGATATGTCCTTTCAGGATTTTATCCGAGATGTGGCTCGAGGTCTTTCCATCACAGTGGCTCCTGAAAAAGAGCCTAGGGCAAAGGAATTAGAAATCCTACAATACCCTAAAGCTCCCAAGGAGGCAGCTACCTTACATATTCATGTGATCTTGCATGATCTCATGTTAAGGATGTGGGAAACACCTCTAACCACAGGAAGGAGTAGCCTAGTGGTTGGGGCAAGGTACTTCAGGCCGGAAGGTCGGGGGTTCAAATCCCACTAGAGGACAGCAACCTTGGGCCGGAAGGACTGGGGTTTCTAGTCCCACAGATGCTCCTTGTGGTCTTGGGAAAGTCACTTAACCCTCCATTGCCCATGTTCCCTGTAAGTATTAGTGTATGTGTCTCATATCCCTGCGTGTTAAATGTATCCCCCAATTGTGTTGTGACCGCTTTGATTGAATGATAAGGCGGTGTGGTATGCAAAACTGTCTAAATAAATAAATCTCCTCACTCTCGAAGACTCGACACTATGTATCGAGTTCCTCCTTGCCCTGGGTTTCAGAAGACTCAGCTAACACACCATTCCATGATGGTGGAATCAGCTATGAGAAGGATCAAGAGTGCAAAAAGGCATGCATCTAATCCTCCAGGATGTGAGTGTAGGACTCTTGACGCCTTTGGACGTCGAACCTTCCAGGCTTCCTATATATTATATATGGGAATGTTCCTTAAGGAGGTCACGGGAGATTTAGATTTTATGAGCCCTCTCCTTCCTGATGATAAGAGACAGGATTACCTCGTCCTTGTCAAACATGCTCAGGATGTTTCCAAGTTTGTGACTCGTGCAGCCTTTGACTGCTTTGAGTGCATAAGCAGAACCTCTGCTATTGCCATAAGTGCACGTAGGATTGCCTGGCTCCAGGCATCTGACTTGGAATTTTGGGGACGGGATAAACTAGGGAATATTCCTTGCACAGGAGAGAATCTCTTTGGCAAGAATTGGCAGGAAAAAGCTAATGAGATAGATGCAGACAGTATCACTTTGGATAGATTGTCTAAATCTACAGCTGATCCTGCAAGGAAAAAATCCTACAAGAAACCATTCTTCAGTAAGAAGAAGAAATTTTATCCCTCCTATACCCAGCAGGGGCATAGTTTAGGTCAGTCTGCCCAAAAGGGACAGCAGCAACATCCTAGGCAAAGAAAAACAAAAGCTGCTAAGACTCAACCGGCTCAGCAGACTCAGCCTCCACAGGGACTTTGACTTCCATCTAGAGAACTTTGCCTTCCTGGCCCTGAATGGCCCAGAGCCTTCCACCACTCCAGGAAGGTTATGTCATTTTGCCCCCAGATGGGGTCAGATAACAGCAGAAAATTGGACTCTGTCTATTCTATGAGAGGAGTACAAGTTTCATTTCCTCAGCATGCCCCCTCCTACAATGGTAAAACAGTTCAATTCTCAGACCTCTCTCAACGACCAGTTAGGTCAAGAGGTCAATATGCTTCTTGCCCAAGGGGCAATAGAAGAGGTGCCCATTCTCCAACAGGGTACAGGGTTCTACTCCCCCTATTTCCTTATTCTAAAGAAAACAGGAGGACACAGACCCATTTTAGACCTCAAGAGAATTGAACAAATTCCTGTTCAAAGAGAAGTTCAAAATGATTTCTCTAGGAACTCTGCTGCCATACCTTGAGAGTCAGGATTGGCTTTGTTCTCTAGATCTCAAGGACGCGTACACTCATGTTCTCATCCATCCAACTCATCGAAGGTTCCTTCGCTTTCTATTTCAAGGGAAGCACTACCAATACAGGGTTCTTCCTTTTGGCCTGGCCTCAGCACCAAGGGTATTCACAAAATGCATGGCTGTGGTGGCAGCATTTCTTCGCACACTAGGAATATTCGTCTTCCCTTACTTAGACGACTGGCTCATTCGAGCTCCTTCAGAGCCAGAGGCCAGAGTTGCTCTCTTTCGCACAATGCGCATCCTTCAGCATTTGGTACTTGTCATAAACTTCCCAAAATCTAACCTTGCTCCCACTCAGTCCCTAGAGTTTATAGGAGCTCTGCTGGATACCAGACAGAGAAGGGTCTACCTTCCACAGCCCCGCTGCCTTCGCATTGTGCATTTAGCTTCCCAAGCAGTGCTAAAACCTCACCTCACCTTACTGCTCGGGAAATGTTACAATTGCTAGGCCACATGACATCCACCGTGCACGTGGTTCCTTATGCTCGTTTCCATATGAGGGCAGCCCAGTGGACTTTATCCACTTAGTGGACTCAGGCGTTAGGTTGCCTGTCAGACTAAATAGGAAACTCAGATCGCCTTATTTGGTCCCCTTTTCAGCAACCTCCACCCCAAGCCACTCTAGCAACAGATGCCTCACAGGTGGTTTGGGGAGCCCACCTGCAAGGCCTCTCTACCCAGGGTACCTGGACTCCACAGGAGACCTATCTAAATATCAATCTCCCTGCACTCAGAGCAATCTTCCTTGCTCTTCGAGAATTCCACACCCAGCTAAGCTATAAGACAGTTCTATTTCAAACGGACAATCAAGTAGTCATGTTCTATGTGAACAAGCAGGGTGAAACAGGCCCTCTGTCGCTATGCAACAAAGCTTTGCGACTATGGGCCCTCGCCAGAGAGCATCAGATTTATCTCCTTGCGGTGTATCTTCCAGGCATTCAAAACTCTTGGGCAGACAGACTCAGTTGAGTTCTGCTTACACACGAATGGTCTCTCCATGCGGACCACATGGCCAAAGGTTTCCAAATTTGGGGAACCCCGGACATAGACCTCTTTGCAAGTCCGCTGAATGCCAAACTTCCCCGGTTCTGTTCGAGAATTCCGGCTCAGGGTTGTCAGGGCAGGGATGCTTTCCTTCTCCATTGGGGCTAGGACTTCCTGTATGCCTTTCCACCCATTCCCCTAATTCCCAAAACACTGTTCAAGCTTCAGAGAGACAGAGGTCATATGATTCTCGTAGCTCCAATTTGGCCTCTGCTCTTACATCTCTCTCAAGCTCCGCTCTGGATTTAGGATCTGCTACAGATCTCCGTTATCAGGAGGATGGGATGCTGTGGCATCCCAATCCCCAGCCTCTGCATCTCAGGGCCTGGTTGCTGATAGCCTAGAACTTCACAGTCTTAACCTTTCTCAGCAGGTAAAGGTATCCTTTATGCTTCCAGGAAGCCTTCCACAAGACGCTCTTATGCTTTCAAGTGGAAAAGGTTTACCATATGGTGATCGCAGAAGGGTCTTAACCCTCTTGCGATACCTCTGGAATCATTACTGGAGTATTTCCTTCATTTATCTAATGCAGTGCTTAAGACCAATTCAGTGAGAGTTCATTTGAGTGCTATTGCAGCTTCTTTCAAGCCTATAAATGGGCAACCTATTTCCTCTCATCCTCTCATAGCGAGATTTATGAGAGGCCTTCTTTTAACTAACCCTCCCATTAAGCCACCACCAGTGGCATGGGATTTAAATTTGGTTCTTGGGCAGCTTATGGAACCGCCTTTTGAACCATTAGCCACTACCTCCTTGAAATTCCTTTCCTGGAAGGTCATCCTTCTTATTGCAATCACATCAGCACGTCACATCAGTGAACTGCAAGCATTGGTGGCTGATCCTCCTTATACAAGGTTCCATCATGATAATGTAGTCCTTAGGACTCATCCACATTTTATGCCAAAGGTGGTGTCACCTTTTCATTTAAACCAAGCGGTTTACCTTCCTTTATTCTTCCCAAGGCTTCATGCCTCAAATGCAGAAAGGAATCTTCATACTTTGGATTGTAAAAGGGCTCTGGCCTTTTACTTACAAAGGACACAGCAACATAGAAAGTCCTCTCAACTTTTTGTTGCTTTTGTTCCTAGTCATTTGGGACTTCCAGTCTCCAGAAGAACACTGTCCAACTGGATTGCACAGTGTATATCTTTTGCCTATGAGAGTAAAAACCTTCCTCTGGAAGGCCATGTCCCAGCTCACAATGTGAGAGCCATGGCAGCCTCTATGGCTCATCTTCACTCTGTGTCTATTGACAACATCTGCCGAGCAGCTACTTGGGCTTCGGTTCATAGTTTCACAGCCCATTACTGCTTAGACAAGGAGTCCCACCGGGATGCCTTGTTTGGTCAGGCTGTTCCACCTGTTCCATACTTAATCAACTCCTACTCACCATCCCTGATAGGATACCAGAGATCCTGTCGCGTCCTCCCGCCCGGGCCGGTGGCTGATGAGCAAGAGGGCTCGCCTTAATTGCCCTTCTGAATACTGTCCCCAATATGGCTGCCAGCATGGACTGCTGGGATATGTAGTTTCAGCTATTCTTTTGAGCAAGCAGTGTGACCACACGGTTTGTTTGGCAAAAACAGAGAAATTTATTTTTCAGGGTTTCCCCCTCGCATCAAATTCGTTGCACTAAACACAGGTAAGGATAATTTCTCCCAAAGGCAAAGGATAAATAAACTCCAACAGGCTTAACTCAAACAGACAGGAATTTCTTCTTCACATTGTCAACTCTTATCTTCTTTCTGGTAACTACCTTCTAAAGTTAAGGCTGTTGACCATATCAAAGTAACTTAAACTTTCACCAAGTTTCTTTTCTTTCACAGCTTTCATAGAAAATAGGTTATACCTGTTTTTAAACTTCCAGCAAGTTTCTTTTCTTTCACACCATTGCAACCCTGCAATATCAGGAAGGTACGAATTCTTTCTGGTATAGCTGCCAAGAATTGTTCAAGTATGATGTTATCCAGTATCGTTTCTAAGGTTTTACCTTCTGGTTCCAACCACTTGGTAACCAGACTCTTTAGTTGATGGCACAACGCTCTAGGTGTCTCACCAGAACCCAGTCTGGCATTTCGCAACAGACGGTGATACACCGAGGGTGTTAAACCTAATCTATCTTTTATGGCTCTCTTTACTTGGTCGTAGTTATTGGCAAAAGCCGATGGTACAGCTTGGTAGGCGGCTAAAGCCTCACCGGTAAGTGATAATGCTAACCGTACCGCCCATTGGTCTTTTGGCCAATTAGCTACATGAGCTACACGCTCAAACGCTTCCAAGAAGTCATCAATATTGTCGTTATCTGTTAACTGTCCAAACCTCAATGTCTCTTTGGACCATGGTCCAAAAGCACTGGCTAGACCCAGTCCTGCTAAACCTGTAGTAGGAGGGATGGGCTCTGATGTCTTCTTCGTCTCCTTCATCCAAGCCTCCATCAACTCCATCAATGGCTTTTGCTGTGCCTCTAGTCTGGCGGCTGCTCGCTCTTGGATCTCCAATGACAGGTCTTTCTGCCGCTCAAACTGAGAAGCGATCCAAGTGAGAACCTCCTTCACTTCCACCATCATCGTGCTCTCTGCAATGACAAAAGAGAGAAACAGACCACCCAAGTGCCGTACAAAACACAGTGCAGTACTCTTTGTCACTGGCTTCAGCACCGCCCCTCCCAGTACCAGTATCCTAACTAACCCCAGTTAGATACTCATTACCTGGTACTGGTGGTGCTTCTCGCTTATCTCAATGTAGGGTCTCTGCGGAACCACCAACTCTCCGTCTCAGTTGCACTCAACCTCCAACCGAAGTCTTCCTGCAGACTTGAGGAATGCGCTGTTGCTGTCTTAATCCTCGCGCATGCGTGCTTAGCGCAGAATCCGTAGCAACTGCGCCACTCTGTCGCGTCCTCCCGCCCGGGCCTGTGGCCGATGAGCAAGAGGGCTCGCCTCAATTGCCCTTCTGAATACTGTCCCCAATATGGCTGCCAGCTTGGACTGCTGGGATATGTAGTTTCAGCTATTCTTTTGAGCAAGCAGTGTGACCACACGGTTTGTTTGGCAAAAACAGAGAAATTTATTTTTCAGGGTTTCCCCCTCGCATCAAATTTGTTACACTAAACACAGGTAAGGATAATTTCTCCCAAAGGCAAAGGATAAATAAACTCCAACAGGCTTAACTCAAACAGACAGGAATTTCTTCTTCACATTGTCAACTCTTAGCTTCTTTCTGGTAACTACCTTCTAAAGCTAAGGCTGTTGACCATATCAAAGTAACTTAAACTTTCACCAAGTTTCTTTTCTTTCACAGCTTCCATAGAAAAGAGGTTATACCTGTTTTTAAACTTCCAGCAAGTTTCTTTTCTTTCACACCATATAGAAACAAGCTTATAATTGCTTTAAACAAACCACTCCTTCACATGGGCTTGAGCTTAGCACATGTTCAGTTCGTTTGCCTTGCAATAAGAGCATTGCATTTCTTCAGTATCACTTTCACATGGGCTTTCACACAATTCTATTTCCATTTCATGAGTAGACTCACTAGAGCTATCTTCCTGGGGACGGGTATCATAGGATTTATGATTTACACCCTGCAGCAGCTCATCCAGCTTTAGCAACAAGCGTTCCCTCTTATCTGTAGTCACAGGCTTTAAAGACTGAGTTTCTCTCTCCCTTATCAGCCTTTCAATATCTCTCACTGCTGAGTCACGGCAGTCACTGGCACACTTCTTATTTCTGTCTGAAGCTTGCTTTACAGCCTTCTGGCTAACACAGCGTCTGGCACTTTTTCTTAGCTCTCTAACCACTTCTTCAGAAAGAGCTTTGCTTGGAACTTCAGGCAACTTATTCTCTCTACCTCCAGGGCTCAACTGGCTTCCCGAGCTGTTTCCCCACCTGGGAATTGACTCCTCCAGCTTCCTTTCTCTGAGGTACTTTGAGACATGTTTCTGCCTTGGTTCCAGGACTCTCTGCTGCTCAGCTCCCAGTTGCTCCGGACTCTCTTGCTGCGTGCTTTCCTGCAAGTTCTGCCGTGTCTGCTGCTGCCTGCTTTGCTTCTCACCTTCCCCCCTTCTATCAAACACTGAAGCAGTTTTAAACTGGTGCTTCTTAGGCACCACGCCTTTCTCCTTGCACACGTGAGAGCTGTTAGGGCTCAACCTAGCTCTAACGTCATTAAGTGGGCGGGGCTTAGTACTAGCTGTAGTCTGCCTCGGAGGCTTGTGGTTACTATGGGAACTCTGTTGATCTCTGCTTTTAAAGGCACAGGTCTCACTTTCTTCCCATTCCATCCCTTCTATACAGCTCTCTTTACCACAATCCATGGGGGAAAGTGGAGCCCTTTCACAAGGGCACACAACTTCTGGGGTTTTCTCCCTTGGCATCTGCAGCTAGGGAGTCCCCATATGTGAAGACTACATTCCTGCTTGTTCCTGGAGATAGCATAGTTACTCACCTGTAACAGGTGATCTCCGGGAACAGCAGGAATTTAGTCTTCACAACCCACCCACCTCCCCTAGGAATTGTATCTTTCTCTTTCTCTCTTTCCCTCTCTTTTTTGTCTCAGCTTTAAACTCAACAGGAGAGGGACATTTGGGAAAGGCGGGAAGGCAGCACGCAGGCGCTGTGGGATGCTCCCAAAAGCTTTCCTATTGGACGCTGGTGAGCGTTTCCACGCAGGCTCCGTCGGTACCGACGATACCCATATCTGAAGACTAAATTCCTGCTTTTCCCGGAGATAACCTGTTACAGGTGAGTAACTATGCTATCCTGCTTATCCATGGAGAAAACAAAGTTTCTTGCTTGTAGCAGGTGTTCTCTGTAGACAGCAGGATAGGTCCTTGCAATCCTCCCTCTTTCTTCCTCCCTTTGGAGTTGACTGACTGAGCTCCTCAGACGTGCCGACAATAGGCAGGAATAGGCGTGCATGTGCCCAGAACGTTCTAAAAACGTCTAGAAAAGTAGCTGAAGTTCCTGCATGTTCTCAGTTCATGACATTGCCCAAATGTGAAGACTTATCCTGCTGTACATGGAGAACACCACCTATAGGTGAGTAGTTATCCTCTGATTTAACAGCAACTCCATTAATTTACTCACCATCAGCCTAACACACCAGTTTTTCCCATCCTCCTTCCTTTCTGCTGCTTTTGTGGGGAGAAATCACATTTGCATGTCTCCAGTCGTCTGGAACTACTCATGATTCTTAAGGAAACATTGACAAGGTCAGACATAGAAACATGACTGCAAAAAAAGACCACATGGCCTATCTATTCTGGTTTTCCATATCAACTACTACAATAGGCCCCTTTTTACCTTTAGAGATCCTCTGTGTTTGTGTTTGTCACATGCTTTTTTGAATTCAGATACTGTCCTCATCTCTACCACCTCCATTGGGAGACAGCAGAGCCATAGAACCTCCCTTAGTTCCTTTTATACTTTGAGATATATCCTGTCCAATCTGCATTGCTTTGTTCCTGATCATCCCTCCAGTCTAGTCCCGGAAGCTCTGGAGTTGTGATACTCTTACAGCAGCTTGGAGACTGATCCACGTCATTCTTTGATGACGCTGTTATAAGGACACAGGCACCGCCTCCTCACTCCAGTTTAGATCAGTCTCCAAGCAGCTGGAGGGTGTGAGCCGGCTCACTAGAGGAACAATTAAGGACATTTATAGAGAGTTATTTTAAATTCTTTCTAGTAGTTCATAATTGCTTTGGGGGGAGGTTTTCAATTTTTTGGGGATATACCTTTAAATTTTGGCTGCTAAGGACCTCGCTCCCTCTCTGCCTCTCTCTGTAACTGAGAAGGGGCTGAGGAGATAACTTTAGACCCGGGTACAGGTCAGCAGGGTTGGACTTCTAATATGGGAAGGAGCCCTCCCCCGGCGTTACACAGAAGAGTTTGCTTGTTTTTGCGCTTTGGGGGGAACGGGCAGAAAGGAGCCGATTGCCTGTTGCTGTTGGGGGACCGGGCATAAGGCAGCCGTGGTACCTCCGTTCCTTCTGGCTTCTCTGCATCGGGAGTGAGTAATCCCGAGTGCAGGTAGCAGTCAGCAGACCTGCAGTCTTTGAAGGTGGTGAGCGGTAATGGTGGCTCTGAGCGATCAGGTAAATAGCGATTTTTTTTTGCGGTCCATGCTTGTGCAGAGTTCAGGAGCCTCAGCAGGCCCGTGCCACATGGTGTTTTGGCAGGAAACGCTGATAGCGCTAGCGGAGAAAGAATCAAGCGTGGTTCCGTTCTAGAGCTTCGTTTTTGTTTATTTCTTTTCAGGTTCAAGTTGGGAGGTTTCCTGCTTGATTTTGTGCTAGTCCAAAAAAAAAAAACAAAAAAAAACGGCCTGGGTTAGGAGGGCTGCTTTGGGAAGCAGCTGTTGGGAGAGCCCTCCTTTGAAGGGTGTTCTCTTTGGGGGAGAGATCTTAAGAGCATCAGACCAGGGAGACAAGTGGATCAAGATGCCTGCAAAGGTGTTATGTTTACTCTGCGGAGTAAAAAGGTCTGCAGTTTCGGATGCCGGGATCTGTAAAAGCTGTAGCCAGGCATCTCTTGCAGAACACAAACACTTGGATATGGCAGAGGAGCGGGGGTGGCTCCCGAGGGAACTCTGTTGCTGGTGGTGGATCTGGCGGAGCCAGTACCGGGACCGTCCACGATACCGGATGGGCCGGATCCTCAGGCGCTTTTGCCAGCGGATTTGGCATCAATTTTCTCCCCAGACTTTGTAGCTTTGATTCAAAGGGCGTTCGGAGGTTCACATAGTGAGGGGCCCTCCGCGGCTATGGGTCCCATGGGTGGTAGCTTGGGACAGAAGAGGCCAGGAATGCCGCTGTCGGTAGCTGCTTCGGCGGGTTTGCCGAAGAAAGCGAGAGTGGAAATGGAAAGGCAGGGACAGTCTGAGTTTTCGGAGGATTTGCGCACGGAAGACGGGAAGCAGGATCCGGAGTTAGACGAGGAATTGGAAGAAGGAGAGATTGCTGAGCAGGAGGACCAGCCCAGAGTGGTGCGGATTTTTCGGAGAGAAGAATTGCCCGCACTCGTTTCTGAGACACTTAAGGCGCTTAATGTTCCGGTGTCGGGGCCAGTGGAGGAGGTGGCGTTAGAGGATTCGCTCTTACAGGCCTTTTGGAAGACACAAAAAGCCTTTCCTATGCATAGAGTAATAAAGGAAATGATTCAAGGTGAGTGGGACATGCCCAAGGCATCTCTCAAGGGCTCTAGGGTAATGTCTCGCCTATATCCCCTGGTAGAGCAAGACAAGGAGATCTTTAAGTCGCCGAGAGTGGATGCAGCTGTGTCTGCGGTGACTAAGAAGACGACCATTCCGGTGGAAGGGAGTGCGGCTCTCAAGGATGGTCAGGACAGAAAGCTAGATGCTGTGTTACAGCAGGTCTTTGAGGTTAATGCCCTTTCCATTCAAGCATCTATTTGTGGGGCTTGGGTGGCAAGAGCCTGTCTGCGCTGGGCTCAGCGAGTCCAGGGGGACCGAACCGAGGACTCGGTGGGTGAAGCAGCTCGTTTGGAGTCTGGGGCGGCGTATCTCGCCGATATCCATTATGACCTCATTAGAGGGCTATCGAACAGTATGGCGTCAGTGGTAGCAGCAAGGAGATACCTTTGGCTGCGCAATTGGGCAGCGGATGCATCTTCTAAGGCCAGGTTAAGTAAGCTTCCTTTTAAGGGAAAGCTCCTGTTTGGTGAAGATTTGGACAAGATAGTTAAGGATCTGGGGGAATCCAAAGGCAGAAGGCTTCCGGAGGATAAACAGAAACAGGGGAGGTTTCCGTCAGGGGCTAGGATGCCGCAAAGAGATTATCGTCGTTTTCGTTCATCCAGGGACGTTTTCCCTATAGGAACCAGGGGTTTCGAGGTTTCCGAGGAGCGAGCAGAGGTTTTGCTGCCATCTCTTTGGCGGCCAAAAAGCCGCAATTAATTCAGGGAGGCACAGGTGGGACGTAGCAGTGGGAGGTTGTCTGCAAGAGTTTTACTCTGCCTGGATCGAAATTACGTCCGAACAATGGGTGTTAGAGGTGATTCGAGAAGGCTATGCATAGAGTTTCAGAAACTGGTAACCGACTCGTTCGTACAGTCCCCTTGCAAGGTGTGTCGCAAACGCGATGCGGTCCGCCAAATGTTGATCAGATTGCTGGATCTCAAAGCGGTAGTACCGGTACCTCAAGACCAATGCGGTTTAGGTCGATACTCCATTTATTTTGTAGTTCCAAAGAAAGAGGGAACTTATCGACCGATTTTGGATTTGAAAAAGGTGAACCGGTGCCTCAGGGTGTCTCATTTTCATATGGAGACGCTGAGATCAGTTATCATGGCAGTCAGGAAAGACGAGTTTCTGACATCCCTCAATTTGTCCGAGGCTTATTTACACATTCCCATTCGTACGGAACATCAACAATTCCTCCAGTTCGCGGTGCCGATGAGCTATTTTCAGTTTCGGACATTACCTTTTGGGCTGGCAACAGCGCCACGGACCTTTACCAAGGGTCATGGTGGTCGTGGCGGCGGACTTAAGAAAGAAAGGTGTTCTGGTGCATCCATATCTTGACGACTGGTTGATTCGGGCAAAATCGAGAAAGGAAAGCGAGGAAGCTACAGCCAAGGTCGTCAACTGCCTTCAAAGGTTAGGTTGGGTGGTAAATATGGCCAAGAGCAGTCTAGTTCCATCTCAGACTCTCGAATACCTGGGAGCACGGTTCGATATGGCAGCAGGCAGGGTTTTTCTGCCTCCACATCGGGCGGTGGCCTTACGAAACTTAATTTGAGGGTTCCTCGGCAGGTCGCATCCAACAGCATGGCATTACTTACAGCTCCTGGGAACAATGGCGGCGACGATCGAGTTAGTACCCTGGGCGAGAGCGCATATGAGGCTGTTGCAGAGAGTATTACTCAGAAGATGGTCTCACCAAAACGATCTGCTGTCTCGGCGTCTTGTCTGTCCGGAGGAGACTTGGGAAGCATTGCGCTGGTGGTTGCTTCCGGAGTCCTTAACAAGGGGTATGCCCTTGGAGACTCCAAACTGGTTACCACTGACTACAGATGCCAGCCTCCTCGGTTAGGGAGCGCATTTTCAGGGCAGGTTCGCGCAGGGTCAGTGGACGGAGCAGGAGAGGACTTGGTCGATCAACAGGTTGGAACTGCGTGCAGTAGTATTGGCGCTAGTGAAGTTTCAGCCGTATCTAAGGGAAACAGCGATCAGGGTGTTTTCGGACAATGCGACCGCGGTGGCCTACATCAACAAGCAAGGAGGCACGAGCAGTGCTGCCCTGGAGGCCGAAGCAGATCAGTTGTTCCAATGGATGGAGCAAAATCTTCTTGGTCTGTCGGCAGCACATGTGGCAGGGGTAGACAATGTGGTGGCCGATTTCTTGAGTCGAGTAAAGGTAGACCCTGGGGAGTGGCCGCTTCATCCGGAGGTGTACGAGATGGTGGTGCGGCGCTGGAGAGCGTCAATAATGGATCTCATGGCGACATTCAAGTCAGCGAAAGTCGGTCAGTTTTTCAGCAGGAGAGAGAGAATGTCAGAAGGGCTGGATGCTCTCATCCAGGATTGGCCGGTGGGGCAGCTGTTGTATGTGTTTCCACCCTGGGTGCTAATAGCACGCGTAGTGTGGCGCATCAAAAGTCACAGAGGATTAGTGATACTGATCGCTCCGGACTGGCCGAGAAGGCCATGGTATGCGGGTCTCAGGAGGCTGGTAGTGGGGAAGCCGTGGCGACTACCAGTCAGAAAGGATCTATTGATGCAAGGCCCGTTGTGCATGCCTCAGGTAGTTCGGTTCTCGCTTACGGCATGGCTCTTGAAAGGGCAAGGTTAAGAGCTAAGGGCTAGTCAGAGGCGGTAGTCTCCACCTTACTGGAGGCTCGTAGAAGGTCTACTTCCCTAGCATATGTTCGAGTATGGTGCATTTTTGAGGCTTGGTGTGTGGACAGGAATTGGGAGGCGTTACGGGCCTCGGTGCCGCAAATATTAGCGTTCTTGCAGGATGGTTTTCAAAGGGGCTTAGCGGCCTCTTCCCTAAAGGTGCAGGTGGCAGCAGTTTCCTGTTATAGGGGAAAGATCAAGGGCCAAGTGCTAGGAGTTCATCCGGTTGTTAAGCGATTTTTAAGGGCGGTTGGTCTCTTGAGGCCACCGTGCAGGCAACTAGTTCCTGCTTGGGTTTGCAGGTGGTATTGGAAGCGTTCGGAAGGCGGCCTTTTGAGCCTTTGGCTAAGGCAACGTTGAAGGATCTTATGCTAAAGGTGGTATTCTTGGTTGCAATTGCATCGGTGAGGAGAATTTTGGAGTTAGTCTCTATCGTGTAAAGAACCGTTTCTGTCCTTTTTTGAGACAAAGGTGGTCTTGAAGCCGGTGCTGTCCTTTTTGCCGAAGGTGCTGTCGCCGTTTCACGTGAATCAGGTGGTGTCCCTACCGGTGTTCCATGCGGATTCACAGGACTCGTCTATGCAACAGCTGCATCTTTTGGACATCCGGAGAGCTTTGAAGAGGTACCTCAGAAGGACGGCGGACTTCAGGAAATCAGATAGATTGTTCGTATTGTTCGGTGGTCCTCGCAAAGGGGAAGCAGTTTCAAAGGCTTTGATTGCCAGATGGATAAAGGCTAGGATAGAGGTCGCTCAGTAGCCGAATGGACTTGGGAAACGTCAATCTTTTGACGCAAGTAAGAGTTATTGGTTGAGCTTTTAAAACCCAGTAGATACCCCGATACGCATGCGTGGCGTTTGAAGAAGCCGGTTAATTAAAAGAAATCCGCTGTATGACCGCACACCACTACTAGTTGCTTGATAAAATAATTCAATGGTAAGAGCACATCATTTTTGTATATTTTGAATGTGTGAATAGTGCTAAGCGCATAAAAGGATATGATTTAGAAAACTATATGCTCTATCCACAGATAGTGCTGAATTACGAACACACAAACCCCCTGATGAAGAATTGAAACGCGAAGACGGTACCTGAATGGTGGCGTTGGGGATGTTCGTGACTCTGTCTAAGGATAAGCACATTGATTTGAGATAGGTTTTGTCTCTTTAGAGCTTTGGATTTGAAAAACATTAAGAGAAACTTTGATACACTGACAAGAACTGCTTCAAGCTATAATTCTGATTTAGAACTGCTGTGGTCGTTGATGCAATAGAGCACAAACTCTTCAATAAGGTGAAAAATTACCCTGAAGTGGTGCCATTCTGAGTCTGAGACCATGAGTTCTTTCTATACTCTTAAGTTGTTAGTGGGAGCTATGTTTGATAGCGGTAGATTGAGATCAAGCATCTCTTAATACATTTGGAGAGCTATATACCTTTTCCTTATTTTTGGATAACCAAAACCCTCTGTTAAATCGACCTACAAACACTGTGTGGATACACAAATTATGGAAGGTCCCCATTCGTGGAAAGAGGTGTATAGTTATAATGCTAATCATATTGCCAAGTTATGTAAGGATGTGATGCCTTTTACCTTGGATACAACTGATGTGAATGAAAAAAGCACAACTAATTGGGAAGAAATGTTGATGCTGCAAAAACGTAAAGTTTGTATGGAGTTACATAAGTTATCTTTAATAGAATATATACGTCAGCAACAAATACCTAGAGGCCTTAGGATTTACAAGGAACCGAAATTATTCACCACTAGCCCCGAGTTTATGGAGAAATGGCATGGGGTCCTTAATAAATGCTCTTTAGACCTTATGGTTTTAATAGTGGACACCACAACTGAAGCTCTAGAAAATCTACAGCAGGACATAGATACTAGGTCAGCAAGTTTAAAGGAGGAAGAAACTGGTGTTAGCTACGAAACGAAATCAAAAGAACTAACCAAACAAGTACAATTGCTTCATGATGAAGTGAAAAAGATTAAAACTAAAAAATTGAAACAAGATTTTAGTGATTATACAGTGGGATATGTTTACTCCGTGGCAGAACCCCAAGAGGAAATCTAAAAAAATCACAAAAACGGGTTGAATTTGATACATCTTCTGACGATGCGAGTTCTTCTGATTCTAATAAAAAATCTCGGGAGGATTTTCCGGATGACGGGGATGGCAGAACACAAAAGAAAACCAACGGTCGTGGAAAACAACGGGGCAGAGGCACAAATTGACAATGAAACTGATGGATGGCAGGAATCGGATGGGTTTAACCATTAAGGACAACACTGACTCAGCTGAATCCATAGTTATGAATATTTCAGGATTACATTTGACTGAAAATCATCTAAGAGTACTTAATAAAGATATGTCATTTGTTCCTGAAATCAAATTCAACAGTTTTCAGTTTAGAGTAGACATCGAAAATCTGATGAGAAAACTTCAAATAAAATTGTTTTTGTTGCTAATGAGTCAACTAGTTTGCAGTTATGTCCTGTGGTGGATACGCGTAGAATTCCATTATCGATAAAATCGACCTGGGTACCTCCTGTACCTATGCACCCGGTTTTAACCCTCTTTAAAGATTTGATATTAAGGGATATAACAAAATTAGAACATGAATGTAGATTGACATCTAATACTTTTACGTCAGCGGAGACTACTGTCCTGAAAGATTTACAGAACCATCCTGAAGTTGTGATACGTCGAGCCGACAAAGGGGGTGCTATAGTGATAATGGATAGAACGCAATATTTGAAAGAAGCGGAGCGACAATTAGCACAGAATGATACGTATCGGTTATTATTACATGATCCTACAGCAAATCTCCAACGAGAAAATAAAAAAATTACATCATGGGCATTGGAAAGTAATCTGATCACTAAAAAGAATGGGGTTTCCTCAATGAATCTTCTACTGGGGCGAGATTATATCTGATGCCTAAAATACATAAGGATGTGCACAATCCACCTGGTAGACCAATTGTTTCTACAAAGGGCACAGTACTAGAACCACTATCGATATATATAGATTCTTATTTACGGCCATTAATGGTCAATATTCCATCATATATTAAGGACACTGCCCACTTTTTGAACATGTTGATTGAACATTCTGAGTGGGCTTCTCGGGATGATATATTACTGGTGACATTAGATGTTTCAGCCTTGTACACCAATATCCCGCAGAAGGCAGCCTATGAAGTGATAATGGCTTCTTTGCGAGCCCATGGTGACTTATCCATTGAACAACTAGAATTCCTGTCCCACCTAGCGAAATTCACGATTTTTCAGAATTACTTTGAATTTGAAGGCACCCTTTACCAACAGACCTCTGGGGTGGCCATGGGGGCCACCTGTGCCCCATCAGTGGCGAACTTGTATATGGAAGCCTATGAACATCAATGGCTTACTACATCACCATATAAAAATCATTTGGTTTTTTGGAAACGATTTATAGATGATGTGTTCGCATTATGGAAAGGCACTGTTGCTGAACTGCAAGAATTTGTCAGATGGCTTAATGGAGTGAACCCATGTATTCAATTTACCCATGATTTTCATGAGGATAGGGTGGTTTTCCTGGACGTAGTAGTTCAGAAGAGCCGGCAGGGTTGGGTCACATATGTTCACAGAAAACTAACGGATAAAAATACGATTCTTCACTATCACAGTAAGCACCCCAAACAATTGCGGGACAATCTTCCTTTGTCTCAGTTTATTAGATATCGCAGAAACTGCTCCCATTCTGAAGAATATAAAAAGCAGGCTAAAGATTTGATACATACGTTTTTGGATAGAGGATACCCGAAGTCGGTTGTTAAAACAGCTTACAAGAGGGCACTTTATAATAATAGAGAATTATTATTACAACCTCGGAAAAAGAACACAACAATGGAGGATGATCATATTAATTTCATCACAAAATTTTCTCCACTTAGTGGCAACATAAAACGCATCATAAAACGCCATCAAAATGTGTTGAGTACTCTTCCCGGGTTACAAAATAAAACCATAAGGTGTGTTTGGACACGACATCCGAACCTAAAAGAAAAACTTAGCCCGGCATGACTGAGGGAGATCCCGACAGATGTTCGAGACAGGATATTAGGTCATCAAAGATGTGGTAATTGCACGATTTGTTCTATCTCTGCAGAGGTAACAAGTTTTGAATATCATGGTAGAACCTATGAGCTGAGAAGATCTACGTCGTGCACTTCTGACCATATAGTATATGCCGTTCATTGTCCATGTGGTCTGCTATACATTGGTAAAACTACTAGGCAACTCAAAGTTTGTATGAATGAACATCGGAGCAGACTTAAATGTAAAGTACAAGAAGCCCCTCTGGTAGCACATTGTACACAATACCATCATGCATTCGAGGAGTTAAGCTGTTTTGGCATTGACTGGGTGGCGGCCGGAAGAGCTGGTAAGTCCAGAGCGCAAACATTATTGATCCAAGAGCAGACTTGGATCTACAGATTACAAACTGTTGCTCCAGGAGGGCTAAACAACATGATTGAATGGAGAGCATGTATTTAGTTTAAGGCCCTCTAGAGGTCGCTCAGTAGCCGAATGGACATGGGAAACGTCAATCTTTTGACGCAAGTAAGAGTTATTGGTTGAGCTTTTAAAACCCAGTAGATACCCCGATACGCATGCGCGGCGTTTGAAGAAGCCGGTTAATTAGAAGAAATCCGCTATATGACCGCACACCACTACTAGTTGCTTGATAAAATAATTCAATGGTAAGAGCACATCATTTTTGTATATTTTGAATGTGTGAATAGTGCTAAGCGCATAAAAGGATATGATTTAGAAAACTATATATCCAACTACATATCCACTACATATCCAACTACAGTTTTTCCCTTGCTCCCAACATTCGTGCTAATTCATGTACATAGTTCGAGCATGTGATCTAGTTAACAGATTACATATTCCATGTAAATAGTTCTCCCTTGTTTTCCAAGTTGATAATCCTGTTATATGTAACTCCGAACA
The DNA here is from genome assembly GCA_033557465.1 of Ichthyophis bannanicus. NCBI lineage: Eukaryota > Metazoa > Chordata > Amphibia > Gymnophiona > Ichthyophiidae > Ichthyophis > Ichthyophis bannanicus. Next base: position 1,325,821,136 of record CM066032.1, read on the forward strand.
GCCTGTTGTTCTGGTTTTGTTGTGTTCTCTGTAAACCGCGCTGATGTCAAAGAGTGCGGTATAAAAGAAATTAAAATAAATAAATAAATAAATAAAAATATATGCTCTATCCACAGATAGTGCTGAATTACGAACACACAAACCCCCTGATGAAGAATTGAAACGCGAAGACGGTACCTGAATGGTGGCGTTGGGGATGTTCGTGACTCTGTCTAAGGATAAGCACATTGATTTGAGATAAGCTTTGTCTCTTTAGAGCTTTGGATTTGAAAAACATTAAGAGAAACTTTGATACACTGACAAGAACTGCTTCAAACTATAATTCTGATTTAGAACTGCTGTGGTCGTTGATGCAATAGAGCACAAACTCTTCAATAAGGTGAAAAATTACCCTGAAGTGGTGCCATTCTGAGTCTGAGACCACGAGTTCTTTCTATACTCTAAGTTGTTAGTGGGAGCTATGTTTGATAGCGGTAGATTGAGATCAAGCATCTCTTAATACATTTGGAGGGCTATATACTTTTTCCTTATAGATGGATAAAGGCGGCAATAGCGTCTGCGTACCTGCTGAAGGGTAAGCGGGTTCCGGAAGGTTTAAGAGCGCATTCTACGAGAGCGCAAGCCGCGTCTTGGGCTGAGTACAAATTTGTTCCTCCAGTGGAAATTTGTAAGGCAGCGACGTGGTCGTCATTAAATTTGTTTGTCAAGCATTATCGTCTGGATATTCAAGCGAGTAGGGATACCTGTTTTGGATCAGCGGTGCTTCAGGCTGGTATGGCAGGTCCCGCCCATTGAGTTCTTTTACTGCTCTGTTACATCCCCAGAGTTTCCGGGACTAGAGGGACGATCAGGAAGGTTAAATTAGACTTACCTGCTAATTGTAGTTCCTGGAGGAACTCCAGTCTAGTCCCGGATCCCATCCCGATCCTTTGTGGGAATTGCAGCCTGAAGCAAACAGGGTCACAGGTAAGAGAAGAGAATAAACGGTGGTGCTTCGGGTTTGGATGGGGAATGGGAAGTTCGGGAAGCATATGGTGGGCTCACGTTGTTTCCTAGAGAAGAGGCGAGAGCCTTCGCAGTTGTGTTCAGTTTTACAGTTATAATAAGGCATTTACTTCACAGTTCATAAGTGTATCCTTACTTAATTGTTGCTCCGGTGAGTCTGCTTTGTCAGTAGGTTACTGGAGTGAGGAGGCGGTGCCTGTGTCCTTATACCAGTGTCATCAAAGAATGACATGGATCAGTCTCCAAGTTGCTGGAAGAGGATCACAACCCGAGAGTTTCCGGGACTAGACTGGAGTTCCTCCAGGAACTACAATTAGCAGGTAAGTCTAATTTAACCTTTGCTTTTAGTTTAGCTAGGTCTTCATGAATATGGTCTTCTGAAATTGGCTCAATCTACCTTGATCTACTTCACTTCCTTTCCTGTTTATGTCCAATTTCTTTGGTCCTACTCCCAGCCTTTTCTCCATATATATTGAACAGAAACAATTAAATAATTCTGCTTTTTCCTCATTGACCTCTAGATAAACCTCCCCTTCACCTTTGAGTCTCACAATGCTACTTTTCCACTTTCTTCTGTCACTAACACGCCATAAAATAAGGTTTATCTCCAGGAACAAGCAGGAATGTAGTCTTCACATATGGGTATCATCGGTACTGACGAAGCCTGCGCGGGAACGCTCCCCAGCATCCAATAGGAAAGGTTTGGGGGCATCCCATTGCCTGCGTGCTGCCTTCCCGACTTTCCAACTGTCCCTCTCCAGTTTTTCGTTTTACGCGGAGCCGACAGGTCGCATACCCTGTCACTGCAGAAAATTTCATCTTTAATCTTTGTTTTTGTGGTTGCGTCTGCCTTCCCTCGATGCTATACTGGTACCGCCGGTTCTTTCTTTCTTTCTTTCTTCGAAAGACCCCCCCAAAAAAACTATAGTTTCTGAAGTGGTTCACTTCAGAAACTTTTTTTCCTTGGTGCTAGGCGCCATTTTGGGCATTAGGCCCAATTTTTTCTTAAAAATTGAAAAACCTACTTCAGGTTTTAAGAAATGTTCTAAATGTGGCAATACCATTTCCATCACCGACACCCATGATTGGTGTCTCAAATGTTTAGGTCCTGACCACTCTGTTTCAGAGTGCCTCTCCTGTGGAATGATGTCAAAAAGGGGCCGGCAGAATCGAGCTGCTAAACTTAGCACCCTTTTTCCCTCAGACGTGGCGTCTGTGGCATCGACGTCCTCCAGGGCTTCATCTTCCTCCCATGGATCTCAGGTAACTAAACATAAATCTGGCCGGTCCTCAAAGGGTAGATCTCCTTCTAAGTATCGAGATGCCCCTGGCGTTGCCCTTGAGGAATTTTCACCAGCAAAACTGCCCCGGCGGAAGGCTTCGGTTTCCAAAACATTAACGGGGCTCCAGGATGTTCTCGAGGCCTCAACCTCTGCAGAACTACTGGTGCCATGCTCTGGGGTTCCGGCCGCTTCTACCGGTACCGAGTCCCAAGCATCGGCAGCGTCGATAGACCAGAGATTCCTTGCTATCGAATGCAGTTTAGCGGCTCTTCTCAGGGCTTCTGTACCATTGAAACCGCTTCAGACACCTCAACCGATACCGGTACCGACTGCATAGACATTGGCGGGTATGCCACCCGTACCGAGTCATGCGTCTCTCTCCGGCATCCACAGATTGGTACCGGAACAACCCGATACCAACTTCGATCGATACCGGTACCGTGCTTTGCATGATCACCGGGATCGGAGATATTTTGAATCTTCAGATGAGTCTGAAGACTCCTAAGACTCTGCCGAGACCAGAGTACTTCTCCCCGAGGATTCCTCTTCTCCTCAGTGCAGATTGTCTCCACCAGAGGATATGTCCTTTCAGGACTTTATCCGTTATGTGGCCTGAGGTCTTTCCATCACAGTAGCTCCTGAAAAAGAGCCTAGGGCAAAGGAGTTGGAAATCCTCCAATACCCTAAGGCTCCCAAAGAGGCAGCTACTCTGCCTATTCATGAGATCTTGCATGATCGTATGCTAAGGATGTGGGAAACACTTTTAACCACATCTCCTCATTCTCGAAGACTCGATATCATGTATGGAGTTCCACCTTGTCCTGGCTTTCAAAAAACTCAATTACCACACCATTCAGTGGTGGTGGAATCAGCCATGAGAAGGATGAAAAGTGCAAAGAGACATGCATCCAATCCTCCAGGTCGTGAATGTAGGACTCTCGATGCCTTTGGGCATCGATGCTTCCAAGCTTCCATGCTCTCAGCTAGGATCAGTTCCTATATCTTGTATATGGGAATGTTCCTTAAAGAGGTCACAGGAGACTTGGAGCTTATGAGCCCCCTCCTTCCTGATGACAAAAGGCAAGACTATCTTACTCTTGTCAAACATGCTCAGGATGTTTCCAAGTTTGTAAATCGTGCAGCCTTTGACTGTTTTGAGTGCATAAGCAGAACTTCTGCTTTTGCCATTGGTGCACGTCGGATTGTCTGGCTTCGGGCAACTGACTTGGAAATTTGGGTACAGGATAAATTAGGAAATGTTCCTTGCACGGGAGAAAATCTCTTTGGCAAGAATTGGCGGGAAAAGGCTAATGAGATAGATGCTGACAATATCACTTTGGATAGATTGTCCAAATCTACAGCCAAGCCTGCAAGGAAAAGATCCTCTAAGAAACCATTTTTCAATAAGAAAAATAAATTTTATCCTTCCTATATCCAACAGGAACACTGTCCAGGTCAGACTGCCCAAAAGGGACAGCAGCAACAACCTAGACAACAAAAGAAACCAAAAGCTGCAAAACCTCAGCCAGCTCAGCAGGCTCAGCCTCCTCAGGGGCTTTGACTCCTTTCTAGAGAACTTTGCCTTCCTGCCCCTGAAAGGTCCAGAACCCTTAACCATCCCAGGCAGGTTATGTCTTTTTGCCCACAGATGGTACCAAATAACAGCAGAAAATTGGACTCTGTCCATAGTACGAGAGGGGGTGCAAGCTTCATTTTCACAGCCTGCCCCCTCCTACAATTATAAGACAGTTCAATTCTCAGACCTCTCTCGACAATCTCTTAGGTTAAGAAGTCACAATGCTCCTTGCTCAAGGAGCAATAGAGGAAGTACCCATTCCCCAACAGGGTTCAGGGTTCTACTCCCCCTATTTCCTTATTCCAAAGAAAACAGGAGGCCACAGACCCATTTTAGACTTCAGAGAATTGAACAAATATCTGTTCCGAGAGAAATTCAAAATGGTCTCTCTAGGAACTCTGCTGCCATACCTTCAAAGTCAGGATTGACTTTGTTCTCTAGATCTCAAGGATGCGTATACTCATATTCTCATCCATCCAAATCACAGGAGATTCCTCCGATTCCTGTTTCAAGGAAAGCGCTACCAATACAAGGTTCTTCCCTTTGGCCTGGCTTCTGCACCAAGAGTGTTCACAAAATGCATGGCTGTGGTAGCAGCATTTCTCCGCACTCTGGGAATATTCGTCTTCCCTTACTTAGACGACTGGCTCATTCGAGCCCCTACAGGGTCAGAAGCCAACTCTGCTCTGTCTCACACAATGCGAATCCTTCAGTATTTGGGGCTGGTCATAAACCTCCCAAAATCCAATCTTGCTCCCACTCAGTCCCTAGAGTTCATAGGAGCTCATCTGGATACCAGACAGACAAGGGCTTTCCTTCCGCAGCCACGTTGTCTTCGCATAATACAACTAGCTTCCCAAGCAGTACTCAAACCTTGTCTCACTGCTCAGGAAATGCTACAATTGCTAGACCACATGGCATCCACCATGCATGTGGTTCCTTATGCTCGCCTCCATATGCGAGCAGCCCAGTGGACTTTATCCAGTCAGTGGACACAGGCCTCAGGTTGCCTGTCGGACAAAATAAGAAACTCAGACTGTCTTATTTCGTCCCTCCAATGGTGGCAATCACCCAGAAGCCTTCTGGCGGTCTCTCCTTTCCAGCAACCTATCCCAAGCCACCCTAACAATAGATGCTTCACAGGTGGGATGGGGAGCCCACCTGCACGATCTCTCTACCCAGGGTACCTGGAATATACAGGAGGCCTGTCTTCACATCAACCTCCTGGAGCTCAGAATAATTTTCTTTGCTCTTCGAGTATTTCATCTACAAGACAGTCCTAGTTCAAACAGACAGTCAGGTAGCCAAGCTCTGTGTGAACAAGCAGGGCGGAACAGGCCCTCTGTCACTGTGCAACGAAGCTTTGCGACTATGGGCCCTCGCCAGAGAGCATTAGATTCATCTCCTTGCGGTGTATCTTCCGGCATTCAAAACTCTTGGGCAGACAAACTCAGTCGCGTTCTGCTTCCACATGAATGGTCTCTCCATGCAGACCAGGTTGCCCAAATATTTCAGATTTGGGTAACCCCGGACATAGATCTCTTTGCAAGTCCGCTGAATGCCAAACTTCCCCGGTTCTGTTCCAGAATTCCGGCTCGATGTTGTCAGGCAAGGGACGCCTTCCTCCTTCACTGGGGTCAGGACTTCCTATATGCCTTCCCACCCATTCCCTTCATCCCCAAAACCCTGTTCAAGCTTCAGAGAGACAGAGGTCATATGATTCTCATAGCTCCATGTTGACCACGGCAAACGTGGTACCCTCTGCTCCTACATCTCTCTCAAGCTCTGCCTCTGGAGTTGGGATCCGCTCCAGATCTTCTCTCCCAAGAGGACGGGATGCTATGGCATCCCAATCTCCAGTCTCTGCATCTCAGGGCCTGGTTGCTGAAAGCCTAGAACTCCACGATCTTAACCTTTCCCAACAGGTAAAGGATATCCTTCATGCTTCTAGGAAACCCTCCACAAGACGCTTGTATGCCTTTAAGTGGAAAAGGTTTACCATATGGTGCTCGCAGAAGGGTCTTAACCTGCTTGCGATACCTCTGGAATTGATACTGGAGCATCTCCTTCATTTGTCGAATGTGGGTCTCAAGACAAAGTCAGTAAGAGTCCATCTTAGTGCTATTGCAGCTTCTTACAAGCCTCTAAGTGGACAACCTATTTCCTCTCATCCTCTCATAGCGAGATTTATGAGAGGCCTTCTTTTAACAAAGCCTCCCATTAAGCCACCACCGGTGGCATGGGACTTAAATCTGGTGCTTGGGCAGCTCATGAAACTGCCCTTTGAACCATTAGCCACTACGTCTTTGAAATTCCTTTCCTGGAAAGTCATCTTCCTCATTGCAATCACATCAGCATGTCGCATCAGTGAATTGCAAACATTAGTGGCTGATCCTCTTATACAAGGTTCCACCATGATAAGATAGTTCTTAGGACTCATCCACACTTTATGCCAAAGTTGGTTTCGCCTTTCCATTTAAACCAAGCGGTTTACCTTCCTGTATTCTTTCCGAGGCTCATGCCTCCATTGCAGAAAGGAACCTTCATACCTTGGACTGTAAAAGAGCTTTGGCCTTTTACTTGCAAAGGACACAGCAGCATAGAAAATCTTCTCAACTCTTTGTCGCTTTTGATCCTAGTCATTTGGGACTTCCAGTTTCCAAAATAACACCATCCAACTGGATCGCACAGTGCATATCCAGTGAGAGTAAGAACCTTCCTCTTGAAGGCCATGTCACCGCTGACAATGTGAGAGCCATGGCAGCCTCAATGGCTCATCTTCACTCTGTGTCTATTGACGACATCTGTCGAGCAACTTCTTGGGCTTCGGTACAGATCTTCACAGCCCACTACTGCTTAGACAAGGACTCCCGCCAGGATGCTTTGTTTGGGCAAGCTGTTCTTCGACACCTTTTTCACACTTAATCAACTCCTACCCACCATCCCTGGTAGGATGCCAGAGATCCATGGGGGGAAGTGGGGCCCTTTCACAAGGGCTGACAACTTCCTGGGGCCTTCTCCCTGGCATCTGCAGCTAGGGAGTCCCCCATATGTGAAGACTACATTCCTGCTTGTTCCTGGAGATTGCGTAGTTATTCACCTGTAACAGGTGATCTCTGGGAACAGCAGGAATTTAGTCTTCACAACCTGCCCACCTCCCCTAGGAGTTGTATCTCTTTCCCTTTCTCTTTTGTCTCAACTATAAACTCAACTGGAGAGGGACAGTTGGAAAGGCGGGAAGGCAGCATGCAGGCGCTGTGGGATGCTCCCAAAAGCTTTCCTATTGGACCTTGGGGAGCGTTCCCGCGCAGACTCCATCGGTACCGACGATACCCATATGTGAAGACTAAATTCCTGCTGTTCCCGGAGATCACCTGTTACAGGTGAGTAATTACGCTTTCCTTCTGGTTTACCATTTATTTTTTCTTCCATGTACATCTTTTCTCTCCTGACTACTTTCCCAGTTTTTCTTAAATGTTGCCTTATATTTTTGTCTGTTTTCTTTTATCTCCAGGAACAAGCAGGAATGTAGTCTTCACATATGGTGTATCGTCGGTACCGACGGAGCCTGCGCCGGAATGCTCCCCAGCGTCCAATAGGAATGCTTTTGGGAGCATCCCTCAGCACATGCTTGCTGCCTTCCCACCTTTCCAACTGTCCCTCTTCAGTTCTTTGTTTTCTGCGGAGCCGGCAGGATCCATACCCTGTCACCGCAGAAAATTCCGTCTTTAAAATTGTTTTCTTGGTGCCGCGTTTGCCTCCGCGCGACGCTTACTGGTACCGCCAGTTCTTTTCTTTTCTTTTCCAAAAAATACAAAAACAAACTTATACTTTGAATTGTTTCTCTTCAGAAACCTTTCTTTTTCGGTGCTAGGCACAATTTTGGGCACTAGGCCCCATATTCCTAAAACATGGGAAAACCAACTAGTGGTTTTAAAAAATGTACTAAGTGTGGCGGTACCATTTCCGTCACTGACACCCATGATTGGTGTCTTAAATGTTTAGGACCTGAACATTCTCCATCTGAATGTCTCTCCTGTATGGGGATGACTAAAAGAGGAAGACAGAACCGAGCTGCAAAGCTCGGTATCCTCTTTTCTTCGGATGCCAGATCCATTGCATCGAGATCTTCAAGGGCTTCCTCTTCCTCCCATGGATCTCAGGTAACTAAACATAAAATCCGGTCTTCAAAGGGTAGCTCTCCTGCTAAGCATTGAGAGGCCGTTGGCATTGCCCTTGAGGGCACCACACCGGCGGGAGGCTTCGGCTTCCAAAGCATTGATGGGGCTCCAGGATGTTCTCGAGGCCTCGACCTCGCAAGAACTAACTGTGCCATGCTCAGGTGTCCCGGCCGTTTTCACCGGTACCGACACCCAGGCATTGGCAGCGTCGATAGACCAGAGGTTCCTCACTATCAAACGCAGCATTGCAGCTCTTTTCTCAGCTGCGGTACCGTTGGTCCAACGGGCACCGGTATCGATACCGATGCCGGAACCTACACCGGTGACGGTACCTGCCCCGGTGGGAATTCTTCCCGCGCCATCTTTGGCTGGAATTGACAGGTCGGTATCGGATCAACTCGGTACCGACTTCGATCGATACCGGGACCGTGCTTTGTATGAGCATCGTGGTCAGGAATACTTCGAATCCTCCGATTCCGAAGACTCTGACAATTCTGCTGGTACTAGAGGGTTTCTCCCAGAAGATCCCTCTTCTCCCCAACGCAGAATGTCACCTCCAGAGGACATGTCTTTTCGGGATTTTATTTGTGACCTGGCCAAAGGCCTTTCAATCACAGTGGCTCCTGAAGAGTAACCCAGAGCAAAGGAATTGGAAATTCTCCAATATCCTAAAGCTCCAAAGGAGGCAGCCACTCTGCCCATCCATGAAATTCTGCATAACTTGATGCTCAGAATGTGGGAGACACCTCTGACTACATCTCCTCATTCTAGGAGACTTGATACAATCAAGTTCCGCCATGTCCTGGATTTCAAAAGACTCAGCTGCCACACCATTCAATGGTGGTGGAGTCAGCCATGCGTAGGATGAAAAGTGCAAAGAGGCATGCATCCAATTCCCCAGGTTGTGAATGCAGGACTCTGGACGCTTTTGGGCGCCAAACTTTTCAGGCTTCCATGCTTTCAGCTAGGATCGGTTCATATATACTATATATGGAAATGTTCCTCAAGGAAGTTACAGGAGACTTGGTGCTTATGAGCCCATTTCTCCCAGTTGACAAGAGACAAGACTTTCTTGCTCTAGTTAAGCATGCTCAAGATGTTTCCAAGTTTGTCAATTGTGCAACCTTTGACTGCTTTGAATGCATCAGCAGAACCTCTGCTATTGCCATTGGCGCACGATGGATTGCCTGTCTTCAGGCATCAGACTTGGAGACTTGGGTACAGGACAAGTTAGGCAACATTCCTTGCACGGGAGAGAATCTCTTTGGCAAGAACTCGCAGGAAAAGGCTAGCGAGTTGGATGCTGACAATACTACTCTAGATAGATTGTCAAAATCTACAGCCACTCCAGCCAAGAAGAAGCGTTATAAAAAACCCTCTTTCAGCAAAAAAGAGGAAATTTTATCCTTCCTATACCCAGCAGAGTCAGAATCAGGGTCAGGTTGCCCAAAAGGGACAAACTAGACAGCAAAGGAAGCCAAAAGACCCGAGAGCTCATCCAGCTCCGCAGGTTCAGCCCCCTCAAGGGCTTTGACTCCTTCCTAGAGAGCTTAGCCTTCCTGCCTCTGAGGGGTCCCGAACCCCCCAATGTCCCAGGCAGGTTATGCCACTTTGCCAACAGATGGCATCAGATAACAGCAGAAGATTGGACTTTGTCCATTGTAGGAGAGGGGTACAAGCTTCATTTTCACAGCATACCCCCTTCTACAATTCTAAAGCAATTCAATTCTCAAACCTCCGCAGATGATCTGCTAGATCACGAGGTATCAACACTTCTTGCCCAAGGGGCAATAGAGGAGGTACCCATTCTTCAACGGGGTGCAGGGTTCTAGTCCCCCTATTTTCTTATTCCAAAGAAAACAGGAGGACACAGACCCATTTTTAGACCTCAGAGAATTGAACAAATACCTGTTTCGAGAGAAGTTCAAAATGATTTCTCTAGGAACTCTTCTGCCATACCTTCAGAGCCAGGATTTGCTGTGCTCTCTAGACTTAAAGGATGCATACACTCACATTCTGATCCATCCAGATCACAGGAAATTCTTACGATTCCTTTTCAGGGGAAAACATTTCCAGTACAGGGTTCTTCCCTTTGGTTTGGCTTCAGCTCCAAGGGTATTCACGAAATGCATGGCAGTAGTAGCTGCATTTCTGCGAACCCTGGGGATATTCGTCTTCCCTTACTTAGACGACTGGTTCATTCGAGCCCCTACAGTTGCAGTGGCCGGCACTGCACTGTCTCGCACAATGTGAATCCTCCAATACTTGGGATTGGTAATAAACTTCCCAAAATCCCAACTTGTTCCTTCCCAATGCCTGGAATTCATAGGGGCCTGTCTAGATACCAGACAGGCAAAGGCTTTCCTTCCACAGGCCCGGTGTCTTCGCATAATGCAACTAGCTTCTCAAGCAGCGGGGAAATCCTCCCTAACTGCTCGGGAGCTACTACAGTTGCTGGGACATATGGCATCCACAGTTCATGTAGTCCCATATGTTCGCCTCCACATGCGAGCAGCTCAGTGGACCCTATCCACACAGTGGACACGGGCCACAGGTAATTTATCAGACAAAATATTAAACTCTCAACGTCTAATTTTGTCTCTCCAATTGTGGCAATCATTAGAAAATCTGACAGTGAGGTCTCCTTTTCATCAACCCCTTTTTCAGGCCACCCTAACAACAGATGCATCACAGGTGGGTTGGGCAGCACACCTGAATCATCTCTCTACCCATGGCACCTGGACTCCACAGGAGGCTGGTCTACACATAATCCTCCTGGAATTTATGAGCAATCTCTTTAGCTCTTCGAGTATTCCACGCCCAGCTCAGCTATAAGACAGTCCTAGTCCAGACGGACAATCAAGTAGCCCTGTTCTATGTGAACAAGCAGGGCGGGGACAGGCTCTCTGTCGTTATGCAACAAAGCTTTATGACTGTGGGCCCTTGTCAGAGAGTATCAAATTCACCTTCTAGTGATATATCTTCCAGGCATTCAAAACCTTTGGGCAGACAAACTCAGTCAAGTACTGCTGCCTCATGAGTGGTCCCTCCACCTAGACCAGGTGGGAAAGATGTTTCATCTCTGGGGCACTCCAGACATAGACCTCTTTGCAAGTCCACTGAATGCCAAACTTCCCCGGTTCTGTTCCTGGATTCCGGCTCACAATTTTCAGGCAAGGGATGCCTTCCTCCTTTATTGGGGTCAGGGCTTCGTTTATGCCTTCCCACCCATTCCCCTCATCCCCAAAACACTCTTCAAGCTTCAGAGAGACAGGGGTCGCATGATTCTCATAGCGCCACAATGGCCATGCCAAGCGTGGTATCCCCTGCTTCTACATCTCTCTCAAGCGGCACCTCTGGAGTTAGGGAATGCTCCAGATCTCCTTTCCCAAGAGGACGGGACGCTATGGCACCTGAATCCCCAGTCCCTGCATCTCACGGCCTGGTTGCTGAAGGCTTAGACCTCCAGGATTTTAACCCAACAGGTAAATGATATCCTTCAGGCTTCTAGAAAACTTTCCACAAGAAGATCTTATGCCTTCAAGTGGAAACATTTTACTATATGGTGCTCCAAGAAGGGATTAAACCCCCTTGTCATACCTTTAGAATTGATACTAGAGTATCTCCTTCACTTATCGAATTCTGGTCTAAAGACCAATTCGGTAAGAGTCCATCTTAGACAGTTGCAGCTTCTTATAAGCCTCTGAATGGACAACCAATTTCCTTTCATCCACTCATATCCAGATTTATGAGAGGTCTTCTATTAACCAAACCTCCCATTAAGCCACCACCGGTGGCATGGGGTCTAAATCTAGTTCTCGGGCAGCTCATGAAGGCGCCTTTTGAGCCTTTAGCCACTACAACCCTTACGTTTTTGACCTGGAAGGTCATCTTCCTAATTGCAATCACCTCTTGCACGTCGCATTAGTGAACTGCAAGCTTTAGCTGCTGATCCTCCTTATACTAGATTTCATCATGATAAGGTTTTTCTTAGAACTCATCCACACTTTATGCCAAAGGTGGTTTCGCCTTTTCATTTAAATCAATCAATTTATCTTCCTGTATTTTTTCCGAGGCCTCACGCCTCTAAGGCAGAAAGAAACCTTCATACTTTGGATTGTAAAAGAGCCTTAGCCTTTTACCTACAGAGAACACAGCATCATAGAAAGTCCTCACAACGTTTTATAGCTTTTGACCATAGTCATTTGGGACTTCCAGTCTCCAAAAGAACTTTATCTAAATGGATTGCCCAATGCATATCCTTTGCTTATGAGAGTAAGGGTCTTCCTCTTCAAGGCCATTTCACAGCTCATAACGTGAGAGCCATGGCAACTTCCATGGCTAATCTCCACTCTGTGTCTATCGATGACATTTGTCGAGCAGCCACCTGGGCTTCGGTACACACCTTCACAGCCCACTACTGCCTGGATAAAGCCTCCTGTCGGGAGGCCTTCTTTGGCCAAGCTGTTCTTCACAATCTCTTTCAGATCTAATTCAACTCCTACCCACCAACTCTGGTGGAATGCCAGAGATCCATGGGAGGAAGGATTCCAACCTTTCTAGGGTGGCACCTTCCTGGGGCTATCTCCCTGGCATCTTCAGCTAGGGAGTCCCCATATGTGAAGACTACATTCCTGCTTGTTCCTGGAGATAGCATAGTTACTCACCTGTAACAGGTGATCTCCGGTAACAGCAGGAATTTAGGCTTCACAACCCACCCACCTCCCTTAGGAGTTGTATCTCTATCTCTTTGTTTCTTTCCTCTCTCCCTCTATCCTTTCACTCAGCTACAAACTTAACTGAAGAGGAACAGTTGGAAAGGCGGGAAGGCAGCACGCGTGTGCTGAGGGATGCTCCCAAAAGCGTTCCTATTGGACGCTGGGGAGCGTTCCCGCGTAGGCTCCGTCGGTACTGATGATACCCCATATGTGAAGACTAAATTCCTGCTGTTTCCGGAGATCACCTGTTACAGGTGAGTTACTACGCTTTCTGTGATCTCTTATAATTTATAAATGCTAACCTTTTTCTTACCTTAGCTCAGTGGATCCCAAATGAAGGTCACAAAATCCACCTTTGGGATCTCAACCACGGCTACCAGAAAACCCTCATTAGAGACAGGGGTATTTTTTGGCCTATATAGACCCATGAGATTATTTAAATTGGCCTCTTCAGGCATTAATAGGAGGCAAGGACTGCAGTAACCTGGAGTGGAGGCATGGGAGGATGCGTAGGGTAGGGGGGGTCACATGATTTTTGGAGGCACTAAAATGGGTTCACAGTCAGGAAAAGTTGGGAAAGTATTTGGTGACATAAGTTCAAATTATGCCCCCCCCCCCAGCAACAATTTTGAAAGGGGGCCCCAGAGTGGGGGAAATCCACTTCAGAAGATGAGAAGCAGCTGCAAATGGGCCCTCATCTGCCTTGTGGATCCCCTGCACTGCCGGAGCTGCTTGAGCAGAATTTACATCACTGAAAATACTTTCTTAGCCTCTGCTTTTGAAAACCATAGAGTCATCTTTTTCCTCTTGCCTTTATTTCCCTAACAAAAAAGGTTTGTTGCGCTTAACAATATCTTCTTTTGCTGACTAGTATTCTACTGTTTTTTCTTTTGGTTCTCCCCTATCCTGAAGTCTAGGATCCTCCTTGTTGAATGAAGTATCTCCACCTGGGCCTGAATGTTCAACCACACATGATCAGTGGATCCCAGATGATCACCTATTAGGACATCAGAAATATTCTCTGTTAAGTGCCAGGTCCATTATTGCCGCTTCCTTTATGGTTCCATTACAGGTTGCTGGATCAGTTCTCCCTGTAGAGAATCGAGTATCTCCCTACTTCCATTTGACACTGCAGCCAGAATGTTCCAGTCAATATCTAGCAAACTGAAATTACCTGGCCAATAGCACTTCTTTTTTCATAGCAGTTTTGCAAATGTCCTCTGTTAATTCTGGCTGTTTCTTCTTGCAAAAGGAAGTGTGTCTCTTACACCAATATAAATAGATGTTCTATCATCTTTTTCCAGATTAGCCCATAGTACCTCCACCTTTGTATGCACCCTTCAGTTCTGTTGCATTAGTATTACTTTTTATATAAACATGTTTGACCATTTTCTCCCTTTCTTCCTCCCTGTCCTTCCTGAATAGATTATAGCCTGTTACAGCTATATGCCAGTTATGGCTCTGTGTGCCAGAGCTCCATTACTGCAAGTGATTGCAGGAGTGTAATGTGCTTCTTTTTTGACAGAAACTGTGGCTTTTTCTTCAGGTTAGAAGGGAGGCCCTCTGCTTAGAGTGTGCACTGATTCACCAATCAACACTGAGAGCAATGCTGCCACTATGCTCATTTTGTGACCTGGTTGGAACCATGTTTAGGTCACTCTTCATCCTGAATCTATTATAATAGTGCATTCCAGTTCATCCCTTCAGTCCAGTCCTTTTGACTGAGTTATGTTCATCTACTAGCAGATGTAGAATGAGAACATAAATTTAAAGTATATTATAAGTAGCTTGTGCTGAGAAAAGCCAGTATTTCTTAGTCTCCAGCAAGTGGTGAGCATAGTCTATGCAGTCTGGTGCTGGATTTCGGCTGACGGCAGTGCTTGCAGGTCTGGGGTGCAGAACCTAGTGGTGCTGGGTCTCTTCCCCAGCCACTCCCCTGCAGTGGGCTGCCTCTGTCCTCCTCACCAACCTTTGGGTGGGGACCAGGTGTTAAGCAAGCTCCTGTGTCTTTAAGGCTCTGAAAAAAGAAAAAGAAGAAAAGAAGCGGCAAAAACAGGAGCAGATAGCGCTGTAGACTGGCTGAGGAGACAGCATGTGGTCTTCAAGGGGAGGGGAGTCGTCACCGGGTAAGTCTAGGGATCCATGCTGGGAGGTGCAGCTAGGCACGGGGGAGAGGCTGTGGGACAATGGTTCGCGACCAATGTGGCAGCAGCAGGGCACAGCTCTCTGAAGTCAGGCTGTGTTGCGGCTGCGTGCAGGAGAATGCGACTGTTTTGGAACGCCTTGAGGGTGGCCCAAGGAGGGCAGAAACTTGTGGGACAGGTGTTTGGGAGCAGCATTGTGCTCTTGGGGATGGTGGTGGTCCCATGGCTTGGTAGAAACTGCCACCATTTTGAATACATCGGGTGCTATAGCTCTGAAAGGAACTGAGCCCCGATGCTGCAGCCCATAGCTGAATTTTCTCCCATTTCATCTACTGAGTTGTCTGGGGGGAGTATGGGGCTAGAGGCTTTCCTTTTTCCCTCCCAAGTCCATCATCCTGCTTCACTAGTCCTTTATCATGAAGCAGGGCTTGAGTGAGGGGTACCTGGTCCTCCACCAAGTCCCCCTTGGATAGGGAGCCGGGCTCTTCTGCATTGGCTAAGAGCCCATGTCGAGACAGGTTGGGGGAGGACATGGAGCTAGACTCAGTGGGTTCATTGGAATCCTTGGACTCTTTGGAAGGGATTGAAGACCTCCTAAAGGAGTAGCCACAGGAGAAACTGGAGGAGTGGGTGCACCCAGTGGAGGAAGATCCGTTAGTGGTACAGATCTTCTCTTATTTCAGAGTCCCTGGCAGTCTTGTGAATTGTGGAAGAGCCTATATTGGAGCCTTCAGAGTTTTCAGAGGATCTGCTGATGGGAGGGCATCCAAATGTCCCTGCAGTCCTTTCCAGTCCATAAGGCTTTGAAGGCAATGATTGCAGAGGAGTGGAGCACTCCTGATGTGGGCTTGGGCTGAGGGAGAAATTGATCTTGCGTCGTGTGGATGCAACCCTGAAGGACCCTAAGGACAGGTGTATGGAAGCCCTGTTTAAGCAGGCTTTTGAAATGTCGGCACTGGCACTGCAGGGGGCTATTTACAGAGCTTACGTGATAAGATCTGCCTCCGGTGGTCTCAGAGGATTCCTGAATAAACTGGTGGCTCCTTATCGTCCCTCCAGTTCAGTCCCTCACCGCTGGGGTAGTGCACCTCTTCCTGCAGCATGGAGACTGGGCATGTCAGAGGTCTGGCACATATACCGATGGCACCTCCCACCAGCTTCCAGTGTGCTCAGTGTCCATGCAGTAGGAGGTTGTGAGCCTAGGTGTAGGGCTCACCAAGAGGAGCATATAAGTGGTGTTAGGTGACTGATTAGGGTTTTTTCCTTTTTGGGTACACTGTACCTTTATTTCCTTTGTAGTTCTTTTGTAGAGAGTTAATTAAGTTAAAAAAAAAAGACACAGAGCCGATCAGGGCAGGGAAGGGGGTAGTTGGAGAGGATTCCTGCTCTACCTTCCCTCTGTTCTGACTTTTATGGTGTCCTGCTGCACTCCTTGCCTTGTCGGAACGGTGAGGAGTTGCCTGAGATTTTCTGCTCTGGCTTCTGATTGGCCCTGCAGTGTGTGAGCGGGGGGAGAGCCGTTGGCAGCATTTTCTGTCTCTGAGCCTTTCCGCACGATCGATGAGAGGTTGTCTGGCAGAAATCCAGGTACTTTAGTTTAAAATTGCTCCGGAGCGTTGGGGGAAGCATTTTTAAACAGGTGAGTGCCCGATCTCAATTTCTCCCCTGTGAGGCCTGTCACTGTGTGTGGAACCGGAGGCTAGATTTTGACGTGCCATTTTCTTAGCGCTGCCGTTTTTTCCTGCGGTTTTGGGTGCAGTCCCTTTACATTAACAGAAGGTCCCTGAAAGGTGCCAGGAGGTAAGAGTGCGAGAAATACCTTTTTATTCTTCCTTTGGGGCACTTTGTAGCCTTTGTTGAGGCTCTTAGAGTTTAAAAAAAAAAAAAAAAAAGCGGTAAAAAGGACATAAGTTTGTGAACAGTTCAGTTCTGGAGGGAACTGCAGTGGTGGTCCTGCATTTCAAGCGGTGATTGGTTGGGGGGGTGCCTCTGTATCTTTGTTGGGGGATTGCAGAGGCTAATGCCTACGCGGCCGCAGTGCTTGGTGTGTGGTACTCGGGGTACAGTGTCGGTCGACGGGGTGTGTTGTGGTTGTGCGGCAGAGGCGTTTAATATGGAGCAGGAGTTACAAGACAAGCTAAAGAAGGGCCTCCCTCCAAACCTCAGGGGGCTGGGGGGTGTCGGAGGAGGGTCCTGTATTGGAGGCTCCTCCTTTGCCGCAGGCGTCAACCTCGTTGCGACCAAACCCGAGCGTCCCTCAAGGGGCGAGTGGCTCGGTTATGGGGGATTTTCCCACAGATTTTGTGCTGCTGTTGCATCAGGCTTATTGCCTTCATCAGCAGGGAGCTTTACCGGACATCTCGGGTTTGGGTCCCGGGGTAGTTCGCACTTCGGCAGAGATAGATGTAGGTACGGAGGTGAAGCCGAGTAAGAGACCGCGCACTCTGGACGAGAATCCACTTGCTTCAGATTGGTTAGAAGGAGACGTGTTGGAAATGGAGCTGGAAGGTCCGGTGGAAGATCTAGAGGAAGGTGAGATCCAAGAACCGGAGGATTAGGCCCGAATTATACGGGTGTTTAGGAGAGAGGAGCTTACGGCTCTGATCATGGAGTCGCTGCAAGTGCTTAACCTCTCGGTCGTCGTGGCAGTAGAGGAAGAGAGTGTAGAGGCGGTGCGGAAGGCTCAGGCGGTCTTTCCGATCCACAAGGTAGTTAAGCAAATGGTTCAGGACAAGTGGGACATGCCAGAGGCAGCTCTCAGGGGTGTGAGGTCTATGTCTCGTCTCTATCCATTACCAGAACAGGAACGGGAGATGTTTCGTTCTCCTTGGATAGATGCAGCAGTTTCGGTGGTCACAAAAAAGACTACAATTCCAGTGGAAGGTAGCGCGGCCTTAAAGGATGGTCAGGACAGGAAGGTTGACACCTTGGTAAAACAAGCCTTTGAAGCCAATGCACTTTCATTGCAAGCCTCGATTTGTGGGGCTTGGGTAGCGAGGGCTTGTCTTCGGTGGTCTCAGCGTTTGCAATAGGCAGCAGAGCCTTTGCAAGATCAGGTAGCGGACCTGACCAGATTGGAGTCTGGGGCTGCCTACCTGGCAGATGTGCATTTATGACCTGATCAGGAGCTTGGCAAATAGTATGTCTTCATTGGTGGCAGTGCATCACTATATTTGGCTTCGGAATTGGGCGGCGGACAACTCCTCCAAATCCAGGCTCAGTAAGCTCCCCTTTAAGGGAAAGCTGCTGTTTGGTGAGGATCTTGACAAGCTCGTCAAGGATTTGGGGGAGTCAAAAGGCGGCCGGTTACCGAAGGACAAGCCAAAGCCGGGAAGGCCTGGGACATAGAAACATAGAAACATAGAAATATGACGACAGAAAAAGACCACATGGCCTATCTAGTCTGTCCTTCCATAACAACTACAACAGTCCACTTTTTGCCTTTAGAGATCCTCTGTGTTGGTCCCATGCTTTCTTGAATTCAGTTACTGTCCTCATCTCTACCACCTCCACTGGGAGACTATTCCACGGATCCACTACTCTTTCCGTAAAGAAATATTTCCGCATATCACTCCTGAATCTATCTCCCTTCACCCTCATCCCATGTCCCCTCGTAGCAGAACTTGCTTTCAATTGAAAGAGGCTCTCTCCCTGAACATTTATGCCACGGAGGTATTTAAACATCTCAATCATATCACCTCTATCCCGCCTTTCCTCTAAGGTGTACATATTAAGATCCTTAAGTCTGTCCTCATATGCTTTATAATGAAGCCCATTAATCATTTGGTAGCAACCCTCTGCACCGACTCCATCCTGTTCACATCCTTTTGAAGGTGCGGTCTCCAGAATTGCACACCATACTCCAAATGAGGTCGCACCAAAGACTTATACAGAGGCATTATCACCTCCTTTTTTCTGCTAGCCATTCCTCTCCGTATGCACCCAAGCATCCTTCTAGCTTTTGCTGTCGCCTTTTCCACCTGTTTAGCTACTTTAAGATCATCAGACACAACCATGCCTAGGTCCCGCTCTTCTTTAGTGGACAAAAGTACTTCACCTCCTATACTGTATTGCTCCCTTGGATTGCTGCAGCCCAAATGCATGACCTTACATTTTTTAACATTAAATCCCAGCTGCCAAATTCTAGACCATTCTTCAAGCTTAGCTAGATCCCTCCTCATGTTATCTACCCCTTCCTGGGTGTCTACTCTATTGCAGATTTTGGTATCATCCGCAAAGAGGCAAACCTTACCCGACAGCCCTTCCGCTATATCACTAACAAAGATGTTAAAAAGAATCGGACCAAGGACAGATCCCTGGGGTACACCACTGGTAACATCCTTCTCCTCAGAGTGAGCTCCATTTACTTGTACTCTTTGTCGCCTCCCACCCAACCAATTTCTAACCCAAGCAGTAACTTTAGGGTCCATCCCTAGGGTGCTCAGTTTGTTCATAAGTCGCCTGTGAGGAACAGTGTCAAAGGCTTTACGGAAATCTAAATACACCACATCTAGAGCTCTCCCTCGGTCCACTCCCTGGTCACCCAGTCAAAAAATCAATCAGATTTGTCTGACAAGACCTGCCTCTGGTGAATCCATGCTGCCTCGGATCCTGTAATCCGCTGGACTCCAGAAACCTCACTATTTTCTCTTTCAGCAGCGTTTCCAATAATTTACTCACCACCGAAGTTAAACTAACCGGCCTGTAGTTTTCAACCACATCCTTACTTCCGCTTTTGTGTAAAGGCACCACATGAGCCTCTCTCCAGTCCTTTGGCACCACTCCTGACTCCAACGAGGCATTGAAAAGGTCAGTCAGTGGAGCTGCTAGAACGTCCCCAAGTTCCCTCAGTATTCTAGGGTGTATCCCATCCGGTCCCATCGCTTTGTCTACTTTAAGTTGAGCTAGTTTCTCACGAACACAGTCTTCTGAAAATAGTTCAAGATGTCCTTCGCTTCTGTTCTTATTTGTGGGTGTTTTCTGAGGTCCTGCTCCTGGTTCTTCATCTGTGAACACAGAACAAAATATTTGTTAAGCAATTCCGCTTTATCCTTATCAGCTTCTACATATTCCCCCCCTGCACCCTTGAGTCTGACAATACCACTTTTGCTCTTCCTCTTCTCACTAATATATCTGAAAAATGTCTTATCCCCCCATTTTATTGCATTGGCTATTTCCTCCTCCTTTTGAATCTTTGCCTTCTTGACTACTTTGCTAGCTTCTCTAAGTTTTTCCAAATACAGATGCCTGTCTTCTGCTCTCTGTGATCTCTTGTATTTCATGAAGGCCTCCCTCTTTTTCTTCACTTTTTCAGCTACTTCCTTCGAAAACCATAGCGGTCTCCTGTTCCTTTTGCCTTTATTTACCATTTTAACAAAAAGGTTGGTTGCCCTTAAAATACCCCCTTTCAGTTTTGCCCACTGTTTTTCTACATCCCCCAGCTGTTCCCATCCCACTAACGACTCCCTGAGGTATTGGCCCATCTTCGCAAAGTTAGTCTTCCTAAAGTCTAAGATCCTCACCTTGGAATGGATTCTAACAGCCCTAGTCCTAATACTGAACCACACCATCTGGTGATCACTGGATGCAAAATGATCTCCCACTACAACATCAGAAACACTTTCACCATTGGTAAGCACCAAGTCATAAGGGGCTAGTCTCGGGATTTTAGGTGTTTTCGGACTTCGCGTTTGGGGCCCTTTCAAAGAGGGTGATATCCCTTTCGAGGTCAAGGTTTTCGAGGTTTCCGAGGAGCAGGCAGGGGGTTCGCTAACCCCTCCGCCTTCCGGATTCAAAAAGGCGCAGTGAAGCGAGGGGAACTCAGGCAGGGGTTCAACCCATAGGGGGTCGGCTTTGGGAGTTTTTGCCTGCCTGGGTTCAGGTAACATCCAATCAGTGAGTGTTGGAGGTTATTCGAGAGGGCTATGCCCTTGAATTTGCTCGACCGGTCCATGACTCATTTGTTCTCTCTCCATGCAGGGGACGGAGCAAAGAGTTGGCGGTTCGGGCGACATTTCCGCGCCTCAGACAGCTAGGGGCCGTGGTCCCAGTATCTCTACATCAATGCAGGTCCGGACGATACTCGATTTATTTCGTAGTTCCAAAGAAAGATGGTGCTTTTCGCCCGATCCTAGACCTCAAGGGTGTAAACCTCTGTCTTCGAGTGGCCCATTTTCGCATGGAAACTCTAAGATCGGTAATTGTAGCAGTTCGCCAGGGGGAGTTCCCGACATCGCTCGATGTCACCGAGGCTTATTTACACATTCCAATCAAGCCAGATCATCAAAGGTTTTTTCGATTTGCAGTACTGTGGAGTCATTTTCAGTTCCAAGCCTTACCGTTCGGACTAGCAACGGCTCAGCGTACGTTCACCAAAGTAATGGTGGTAGTGGCAGCATTTCTGCGCAGAGAGGGGGTGCTCATTCATCCTTACCTCGACGATTGGTTGATTCGTGCGAAGTCCCAGTCCGAGAGCGTGAGAGCCACGGCCAGAGTAGTACAGTTCTTGCAGAGTCTCGGTTGGGTGGTCAGTGCCACCAAGAGCCGGTTGGTGCCATCTCAGACCTTGGAGTATCTGGGAGTCCGGTTCGACACGCGGGTCGGGGTGGTGTTTCTACCGGAGTCTCGAGTTCAAGGGCTACAGTCTATAGTGCGCGACTTCCTCAGACATCCGGCACCATCGGCTTGGCATTATCTTTGGGTACTAGGAACCATGGCGGTGACCTTGGAGGTCGTGCCTTGGGCCAGGGCACACATGCGACCCTTGCAGAGGTCTCTGCTCCGGCACTGGTCTCACCAGAGAGATTCTCTGAAGAAGCGTTTGCCTTGTCTGAGGAGGGTCCGAGCATGTCTCCTCTGGTGGCTACGTCCGGAAAAGCTAGTGGCAGGAATGCCGTTGGAACAGCCACAATGGGGTCCGGTGTTGACAGACGCCAGTCTGGCTGGCTGGGGAGCTCATTGCGAGGGGCATTTCACACAGGGTGTATGGAATGTACAAGAAGCTCAATGGTCAATCAATCACCTTGAGTTGCGGGCAGTAGCTCTGGCTCTAAAGGCATTTGAGTCCGTATTGCTGGGTCGCGCAGTTTGAGTACTATCAGACAACGCTTCGCGGTAGTGTATCTCAATCGTCAAGGCAGCACGGGCAGCGTGGCGCTGGAAAAGGAGGCGGATGCCCTATTTGGGTGGAGCTTCAGCTGCTAGTGCTGTCAGCGGTGCACATAGTGGGAGCGGACAATGTGTTGGCGGATTACCTCAGCCAAGTTTGAGTGGACCCCGGAGAATGGGCGCTCCACCCAGACGTATTTGGGCAGTTGGTAGCCAGGTGGGGGATGCCCATAGTGGATCTCATGGCAACTCATCAGACAGCCAAGATTAGTCGTCTTTTCAGCAGAAGAAGAGAAAGGATGTTCGAAGGGATCGATGTTTTGATTCAACAGTGGCCCTCTCAGTGGCTTATGTATGTGCTTCTTCCCTGGGTGCTCATAGACCAGGTGGTTCAGTGCATCGAGGCCCACCAGGGGGCCATCATATTGATCGTTCCAGATTGGCCGCGACATCTGTGGTATGCGGATCTAGTGAGACTTCTCGATGGGCAACCTTGGCAATTACCGATTTGAGAGGATCTTCTTTTGCATGGTCCTCTTCATATGCCGCAGGTAGCTCGGTTCTCGGTTACGGCTTGGCCATTGAAAGGGCTCGGTTACGGAAGAAAGGTTACTCGTCACTGGTAATTGCTACGTTGCTCTTGGCCAGAAAATGTTCAACTTCCTTGGCTTATATTCGTATCTGGCGTATTTTTGAAGACTGGTGTGTGGCTAAGCAGGTGCGGCCCTCCTTGGTGTCAATTCCGGTGGTTTTGAATTTCCTTCAGGATGGTTTCGATAAGGGGTTAGTAGCCAGCTCCTTGAGGGTGCAGTTGGCGGCTATTGCTTGTTATCGTGGTAAGATTCAAGGTTGTGCCTTAGGAGCACATCCGGATGTCTTGCGTTTCATGAGAGCGGTATCTCAATTGCGGCCTCCACGCAGGGTGGTTATTCCTCCGTGGGATCTCAACTTGGTGTTAGGAGCTTTGACAAGACAACCTTTTCAGCCTTTGGATAGAGCCTCGATTAAGGATTTGACACTGAAGGCGGTATTTCTAGTGGCCATTTCTGCATGGCGAGTGTCTGAGTTACAGGCACTATCTTGTAGAGAGCCTTTTTTGACGTTCTTCAAAGAGAAGGTAGTGTTACACCCGGTGCCGTCATTTCTTCCAAAGGTGGTCTCGCCATTTCATGTCAACCAATCTGTCCTTACCAGTGTTGAGGTCAACAGATGACAGTGTGGATGGCCGTAGTTTGTGGTTGCTTGATGTGAAGAGAGTGCTCCGTCATTAATTGAAGGCTTCGGAGTCCTTTCGTAAGTCTGAGCGCTTGTTTGCTCTCTTTGGAGTTCCACGGAAAGGTGAAGCGGTGTCCAAGGCTTCTATTTCTAGGTGGGTTAGAGAAGCAATAGCATCAGCTTATATTTTGCTAGACTGGCATGTGCCGGTGGGCTTGTGAGTTCATTCCGCAAGGGCTCAAGCGACGTCTTGGGCGGAACATGGTTTGGTTCCGTCAGTTGAAATCTGTAAGGCGGCTACGTGGTCCTCCCTGCACACTTTCAGTAGACATTACCGGCTTGATGTTCAATTGGCCGGGGATGCCTGTTTCGGGTCAGCGGTTTTGCGATTCGGTTTGGCAGGTCCCTCCCATTAGTGTACTGCTCTGTTACATCCCAGTGGTGAGGGACGGAACTGGAGGGATGATAAGGAAAGAGAAATTAGACTTACCTGCTAATTGTTGTTCCTTGAGGAACTCCAGTTCAGTCCCGATTCCCACCTGGGTTTGTTTTTTGGTCAGGGGCTTCTGGTTGTTAGAGGAAGCCCGTTCAGAGGAAGAGAAACACTGCAGTAAGTATTTACCTTTTGTTAGGATAAATTGCTGGTTTACCTTTCTGCTCTGTTCTGCATTCTTTCATTTCTTTAATGCTATCTCCTTGGAGGGGAGGTGGAGAAATTATCCTCTTCTTTCACGGGGGTCAGTTAAGTGGCTATGAAGCCTTAAGTTTATATTTCAAGTTTATTATAACTACTTATGTGTTGCTCCTTAGAGTCTGCTTTGTCAGTAGTTCACTGGAAGCTGGTGGGAGGTGCCACCGGTATATGTGCCAGGCTTCTGACATGCCCACTCTCCATGCTGCAGGAAGAGGTATACTACCCCAGCGGTGAGGGACTGAACTGGAGTTCCTCAAGGAACAGCAATTAGCAGGTAAGTCTAATATCTCTATCCCGCTGGCCAGGTAGAAGCTGCTAGGCTGGAATCTGGGTTTGTCTTTTTGGCAGATCTGTTCTGAATTTACTTTGGGCGTTAGCTAAGAGTATGGTTATAGTGGCGCGGTGGATGTGGTTTCTAAGCAAGCTCCTCTTTACAGGGAAGAAGTTGTTTGGAGAAGGTTTGAAAAAACTGGTCAAGGATTTGGGGGCATATAAGCCAGAGAGGGCCCCCTTGAGGGGCCGTGATCGGGATTCTCGCAGGTTTCGTCCTGCCAGGCATGAAGGCATCCGGAAAGAGCCTGGAAAACCTATGTTGTTTATGTTTATGTTTATTTCATTTGATAAAAAACGCCTTTCTATAACAATCAAGGCGGTGTACAATTTAAAAACAATTAAGAGAAGGCCAAAGGCCAGCGAAGTAGAAAGGAGAATTTTCAATTTTCTGATAGGAGAGTAGAAGAGAAGGAGAGACAAGACAGGACATGAGTAGGTAAAAGTTCTAGGAGGGAGATACGGAGAAGAGGGAAGGAGGATATCACACGAAAGGGGAGGGGACGTCAAAGGCCAGGGAAAAAAGATGAGTCTTCAGATTTCATTTGAATGTGGCATGATGGAGTTCCAGACGGAGGGAAGAGGGGGGGAGGGCATTCCAAAGAGCAGGGCCAGCAAAAAAGAAGGCAGAGGAACGGGTGGATTGTAGGTGAGCGCGGGAGGGAGAGGGAAGGGTAAGGCGATTAAGGTGGAAAGAGCAAGGGGTGTGCCTGGGGGAATGAAGGAAGAGGAGATCCGTCAAATATTGTGGGGTGCTGGTGTGGAGAGCTTTATGAACCAAGGTGAGCAGTTTGAATTGAGTGCGGAAGGGGATAGGTAACCAGTGGAGGCGGAAAAGCAGAGTGTAACAGTCTCTGGTCACCTTCAGCACTCAAGCATTGGATGTAATATGGGCCAAAGCAAGAAAGAACCATTGCAGGCGACCGCCCACAGGCTGAATCCCCACCATAGGATGGGGAGACTTTGCAGCCAGGCAAGCTTCAGAGGTCCCCTCGGCTTCCATGGGAGCCCCAAGGGACCCTTGTAGGAAATGGGATCTCTGCGTTTCCTACAATGGGGCACTTCTTTCATGGGGCCTCCTGTGGGGGGCCTCTGAAGCTCCGGGGGCTGCAAAGTCCTCTCAATTGAAGGTGTGGGGGCCCTGGTAGGGATTCAGCCTGTGAGTGGTCGCCTGCAATGGTTCTTTCCTGCGTGGACCCAGATTGCATTGGATGTCTGGGTGCTGGAGGTGATCAGAGACTGTTACGCTTTCAAATTCGCCAGGCCCCTTCCGGATGTCTTCATGATCTCACCATGCCAGGTCTCCGGCAAGGCTCGGGCAGTGAAGGAGATGCTCAAGCACCTGTTGCAGCTAGAGGCAGTTATACCGGTCCTTCAAGGTGACACTGGCTCCGGTTGGTATTCCATCTATTTTGTGGTTCCCAAAAAGGAGAGGTCTTCGCATCCCATTCTTGATCTTAAAGGGGTAAACGACGCCCTGAAGGTCCCATGCTTCTGCATAGAAATCTTGCATTCTGTAATAGTGGCAGTGCGACAGGGAGCGTTTCTGACCTCTCTGAATTTGACCAAAGTTTGCCTACATATTCCTATCCTCCCCAATCCCCAGCAGTTTCTGCAATTTGCAGTGTGTGATAAGGAAGCTTATCATAGCTCAGGAAGGAGCTATAGTAAAGGTGAAGTGACTCTGAACAAGCAACCTGTCAGTTCTGGTAGAAATAAGAAAACAGAATTTGTCCATAAAAGACTACCAGTCCCAGAATGCACCAAGTTTCCAACAGCCATTAGAGGAGCTGAAGTGGGGAAACGTGTGTTCAATCAAGAGGGCTATGAGGTAATCCCCAAGCACTCATCTCAAAGGGCAGGGCCTGATTCAGCACAGCTGCGCTGTGCTAGGGTGGAGCACTCATCTAGGCAGAATAAAGGTAGAGTTTATTCTACAGAGAATTATCCTCATCCTCAGAATCAGCTTGGATATCCTCAGCTTGGAGGTCTTCATCATCTGGGGGATCATCAGAAGCAGAAGCCAGAACGGACGGACAGAGAGGGCAAGAAACCCTTTGGAAGAAAGAAGAGAAAAGCATTTGGGAGGTCTAAAGGAGTCCAGGGCAGTACGTATACTGGGAGACATTCAAAAGGCCAGCATACACCATTGGACTGGGGAAAGCCAGAGGAATGGTGCTGCAGAGCTAGGAATCTCCAGACGGTACCTGTGAGGGAGACGGCTGCACGTGGAAGGGACTCTAAGACCCGTGCCAGAAGGTATGTGAAGAGAGATACAGTGTCCAGGGATCTGGATTGGAAGGCTGGACATAAGAACTGGACTACATACTGGCCAGGCTATTTAGAGAGGAACTCTTAACAGCAATGGAAGCTCAGGTATGAACACTGATCTATGCCCTAGCTATAACCTTGAAAGACAGCAGGGAAACAAGTATTCTCCTGAAAGTGCTCCACTGAGAAATTCCTCTGTGCCAATCCATGATATTGAACCGATGATTGTTGAGGAAGGGGGAGCGGTCTTAGATACAGGCTGTGAATATATGGATTGCTCTCTGTCTAAACTCCTTTGGTAATTTTCTGTTACAAAGTACATCAACCATCACAAAGAAATACAAACTTGTTCTTTAATCTACTCAGAAAAGCTCCTGAAGTAGGATTTTGAGCCATGCAGTAGAAATTAAGCCAGCTAAGGGGTTTCAGCTGGATAACTGCTAGCAATTGAGCCTTACCTAATTGCTTGTGAGCTCTGAGGGAATCACTTCTGAATCTATGTGTGAAGATATAAGAAGTTAACCTGGAAAGAACAGTTTTTCCCTTCTTTGTGGGTTTTGCTTGTTGTTTGAAACACTGCTAAGAAAATATTAGCTAAAGCCTACAGAAAAGACCAGTTTGTTACCAACCAGGTCTTTATTCTTTTGATTTGATTGCCTGACAAGTTCAACTGTTGTTTTCCTGATTTTGTTTTTCTAAGTTTAACACTGAAAGCAAGTATCCTGTTTTATGTGCTACCAAGCATATCTGTGTTGGGAGAAATAACCCCATAAATAAATATCTTATTGGCTTTACACTCAAGCACAACTAATTATTGTGAGCAGCTGTGTCTGGTGTGAATGGACTGCATTTCCCACAATCCCTTGCAAATCATATTGATATATGTACTTGCCAAGACTGTAAACATTCTCACCCAGGCAGCCGTCTGACAAGTGCTAAGGGGCATTTTGAGTTTCAGGCCTTGCCCTTCGGTATAGCCACTGCGCCTCGGGTGTTGTCCAAGGTCATAGTGGTAATGGTGGCAGACCTGCGCAAGCAAGGGGTCCTTGTCCATCCATATCTGGATGATTGGTTGATTCGGGCAAAGTCATTCCAGGAGAGTCTCAAGGCAACGGCCCTGATTATCCGGCACCTTCAGGAGTTAGGCTGGGTGATCAACTTGGCCAAGAACAGGCTAGAACCTACTCGGTCCTTGGAGTATCTGGGTGCTTGGTTCGACATTCACAAGGGCATGTTTTATTTTCCTGGAGGCAGGATTGTGAAGTTCTGGGAGTTGAGAAGGGTCTCCCCACCCATGGGTGTGGGACTACTTTCAGATGATAGGCTCTATGGTAGTCATGTTGGAACTGGTGCCCTGAGCAAGTTTACACATGCGGGCCCTTCAGATGGACCTCCTGTCCCGGTGATCTCCCCATTTGCAGTCCATGGTGTTTAGCCTTCTACTTCGGGCAGAGGTCAATGCACGTTTCCAGTGGTGGCTGAATTCGGAGAAGCTCACGGCAGGGATGCCTCTCGAATCTATGGACTGGGTGATGGTGACCACAGATTGATGCAGCCTGTTGGCTGGGGTGGACATTGCCTGTCTCAGGAGGCTCAAGGCAGATGGAACCAAGAGGAGAGTCATTGGTTGATCAATTGCTTGGAGACGCGGGGAGTACGTCTGGCTTTGGAGGTGTTTCTTCCGCTGCTGAGTTGCAGGGCGGTGTGAGTGCTGTCAGACATCTCCATGATCGTGGCTTATATCAGTCGGCAGGGTGGCACTCAGAGTTCAGTGGTAGCAGCAGAAGCGATTCCATTGCAGCAGTGGGCAGAGGGCCACTAGCAGGCACTCTTGGCTGTCCATGTCACTGGGAAGGGGAATGTCCAGGCGGTTTATCTGAGTCACAACTCTCTGGATCCTGGAGAGTGGACTGTGTAGGAGTCTGCGTTCCAGTGGATTGTGTATCGCTGGAGGCAGCCAGCGATGGACTTGATGGCATCTCTGGCAAATGCCAAGGTCGACTGTTTTTCAGCTGCCTGTGATTTGTTTCCCTTGAGGCGTTAAGCATTTTCATCCTCCTTGTTGATCCATGGTTCCCTCGTGGGACCTTAATTTGGTGCTCTCGGCTTTGGGGATGCCTCCCTTTTGAGACACTTTGGGGATGCCTCCCTTCTGAGCCACAATGAAGGACTTGACTTTGAAGGTGATAATTTCTGGTGGTGATTTGTTTGGCCCGTCGCATTTCTGAGCCCAGGTTTTGTCTTGCAAGGAGCCTTATTTGGTGTTTTCTAAGGAGAAGGTGGGTCTGCATCTGGTTCCTTCCTTTTTACCGAAGGTGGTGTCAAGTTTTCACCTCAATCAGGTTGTCACTCTGCTGACCTTTTCTGAGTCGCAAGCTTCCAAGGAGACCTGTCTTCATAAGCTAGATGTCTGTAGGTCTCAACCCTTTCGGCAGTCTGAGAAGCTCTTTGTCTTGTTTGGTCCTCAGAACAGAAGGCGGCTTCTAAAGCTTCTATTTCTGGATGGATCTGGGAAACTTTCACTTCTGTGTATCTGTTGAAGTGTCACCAGGTCCCCTCGGGCTTGCAGGGCCACTCTACATGGGCTCAGGCATTGTCTTGGGTGGAGATTGGTCTGGTTCCCCCTCAGGACATTTGTAAGATGGCAATGCGATAGTCTCTTCATCCCTTTGTGCATCATTACAGTCTGGGTGTGCAGGCCCGTAAGGACACAGCCTTGGGGGCCAGAGTGTTGCAGGCCGGTGTCTTGGTTCCCACCCTTTAATATGTTT
Organism: Ichthyophis bannanicus; assembly: GCA_033557465.1. Taxonomy (NCBI): domain Eukaryota; kingdom Metazoa; phylum Chordata; class Amphibia; order Gymnophiona; family Ichthyophiidae; genus Ichthyophis; species Ichthyophis bannanicus. The sequence continues at coordinate 1,325,850,431 of CM066032.1, forward strand.
GCTTTGCTATGTTCCACTCATCTGGACTGCACTGGAGGGACGAACTGGAAAGTGAAATTAGACTTTACCTACTAATTTTCTTTCCTGGAGTCCCTCCAGTCCATTCCAGGACCCATCTGGGATATGTTACTCTGTGGGTCCTGTCTCGTATTTGCTCTTGCAGGATCAGATTAGAGCAGGCGCATCCAGGGTAGTGCATGCTAGGTTTTTATGGTGTCTGCTCGGTTGTCCTCTGGGTTCAGAGTCTTCACATTTTCTGTTCAAGTTTTGTGCCAGTTATGCAAAACAAAAACAAAAAAAAAGTGGGAAAGTTTCCCTTAAATGAGAATGATTTTCTAGTTGAATAACTCCATTTGGGAGTCGGTAGAAGTTGGATGAGTTGCTCCTCTCATTGGTTGTTTCTAGGAAAGGGCATGGCTGACTGAGAACTGGGGTTGGGCTCCATTTTCTCTGCTTTGTGAAGTTCATACTGGCTATTGTCACTTGGCACAGGTTACTTGTTCGCAGTCTCCACCTGCTGGTAGATCATAACCCACTCATCTGGACTGGACTGGAGGGACTCCAAAAAAGAAAATTAGCAGGTAAGGTCTAATTTCACCTTTTACTAGCTTGAGCACAAGTTCTTCACAGTACATTCTTGAAATAGGCTAGTCTTTCTTCTCTAAAATTGTACCCACACATGTTGAAAAGACCTTTTTGAGTGTGAAATTGTACTGGATGAACCATTCTATGATGACTTTTTTTTCTATTTTTGCTTTTATTTAGGTATTTGCTACCAAGCTGACCTACCCTCAACCAGTAACGCCCTGGAATGTGCAGGAGCTCAGGCAGGCAGTCATAAATGGTCCCAATGTGCACCCAGGTGCTACCATGGTGATAAATGAAGATGGCTCCCGCACGGCTCTAAGTTCAACAAACCAGAGCCAGAGAGAAGCTGTGGCCAAGCAACTCCTCACCCCATCTACCAGAGCTCACAAAGCAGGACTCAAGATTGTGAGTAGTTTACCAAGTGAATGCTTGAATTTTATTATGTAGAACAGCCTTTCCATAAAACCCAACCAAGCTTATATTTTTTGCGGGGGAAAGATGGGTCATAAGAAGTTTGTACTTGTATGTAAAAATCCATCTGACTATTGGCCTGATTTATTTTTGAAATTAAATGTCTCCTCAGTTACTGTTTATATTGTTATCAGAAATTCTTCAGGAACAAGCAGCAAGTAAGTCCTCACATATGGATGACGTCTGCACCGACGGACCCCGAGTGGTAACTTCTCCCCAGCTTTCAAAGAAAGCCTTTGGGAGATGTACTATGCATGCGTGATTCCCTCTCCCGCCTAAGGCTGCCATCTTGCCTCAGTCTCCTTTTTTTCCACAGAGTCCATCAAAGGTGTCCCCCCCTCCCCCTCCCCCCCCCGGAAAAAGTTGATTTTGTTTCTTGTCTCATTCCTTTCTTTCCTCCGGTCGCGTACCAGTTCCCTCCCGTCTCCTGATTCCGCTTGCCTCTGGCATTGCATTTTTTTGTTTTTGAGGTTCCTTTTTCTGTTCCCCTTCGGGTGTCTTTTTTCATCGGTGCGCAGTTTTTCTTGCCCTATCTCCAGGAACAAGCAGGAATGTAGTCTTCACAGATGGTATTGTCTGTACCGACGGAGCCCCCCCAGGAACGCTCCCCAGTGTCCAATAGGAGAGCCTTTGAGAGCACTCCATTGCGCCTGTACAACTGCCTTACCGCCTTCCTCGCCGCACTCTTCAGTTCTTCGTTTTCCGTGGGGCCAGCAGAGGACGTCTTTCCTGTCACCACTGAAAGATGTTCTTTTTTTTTTGTTTTATTTCTGTGCTCTGCTTTCCTGTCGACACCGGTACCCTTCCTGGATACCTGCTTTATTCTTTCTTTATTTTTTCATTTCTTTTATTATTCTTTTTCTTCAGGCGGTTCTACTGCCATTTTAAGTCTCGGGCCTACATTTTCTTTGTTTGTCATGGACAAACATATCAGTGGGTTTAAAAAAAAATGTTTCAAGTGCTCCGGCACTATGTCAATCACCAATTACCACGATTGGTGTTACAAATGTTTGGGCCTGGACCATAGGCTAGGCGACTGTCCTTTCTGCAAACAAATGATCAGATGAGGCCTACAGAACAGGGCCAGGCAGTATGACCAGGGCCGGCCCGTCCATTGAGCAAGAATTTTTGCACCGGGCCCCGCGTTTCAGGGGGCCCAGCGCAAAAAACATTCTACATTAGCACAAGTAGACTAAAAAAAAACAAACCGGCTGCCGCTGCCGCCATGGTAGCAGCAGAATCAAATGTCCCGCCGCGGGGCCCCACCTGCTCGGCAGAGCCTCCCTGCAGCATCAGCTCCTAGTCCCTCTCAATGCGCGGGCTTTCAGAGCCGCGAAGGGAAAGCTTCTCTGACCTCTCGCGGCTCTGTTAATCCCCCGGTGAGATTAACAGAGCCGCAAGAAGAAAGGGAAACTCTCGCGGCTCTGAAAGCCCACGCATTGGGAGGGACTCGGGAGCTGATGCTGCAGGGAGGCTCTGCCGGGCAGGCGTGGCCCCGCGGCGGGACATTTGATTCTGCCGCTGCCACGGCGGCAGCAGCAGCTGGTTTGTTTTTTTTAATCTATCAGGGCTGATGGGGGGAGGGGGGGTTAGGACTGGTAATGGGTTATGGGGGGGTTAGGACTGGTAATGGGCTATGGGGGGGCTAAGACTGGAAGTGGGTTGATGGGGGAGGGGGTTAGGACTGGTAATGGGCTATGGGGGGGTTAGGACTACTAATGGGCTATGGGGGGGCTAAGACTGGAAATGGGCTGATGGGGGGTTAGGATGTAATGGGCTATAGAGGGGCTAAGACTGGAAATGGGCTGATGGGTTAGGACTAGTAATGGGCTATGTGGGGCTAGGACTGGAAATGGGCTATGAGGGGCTAGGACTGGAAATGGGCTAATGGGGGGTTAGGACTGGAATGGGCTGTGGGGAGGCTAAGACTGGAAATGGGCTGATGGGGGTTAGGACTGAAAATGGGGTGATGGGGGGGCTTAGGACTGGAAGTGGGCTGATGGGCTTAGGACTGGTAATGGGCTATGGGGGGGCTAGGACTGGTAATGGGCTATGGGGGGGCTAGGACTGGTAATGGGTTGAGTGGAAGGAGGGCTTGAACTGCAAATAGCTGATGGGGACGGGGGCTTGGAATGGAAATGGGCTGTGTGGAAGAAGGGCTTGAACTACAAATAGCTGATGGGGAGGGGGGCTTGGAATGGAAATAGGCTGTAAGGGGAGGGAGCTAGGACTGGAAATGGGCTGAGTGAGGGGGGGCTAGGACAGGAAATGGGCTGATGTAGGGCTAGGATAAGACTGAAAATGGGGTGTTGGGGGGGGCTTGGATTGAAATGGATTCATGGAGGGGCTAGAACTGGAAGTAGGCTCATGGGGAGCTTGGATTGGAAATGGGCTGAGTGGAGGGGAGCTAGGATTTGACATGGGCTGATGATGGTGGGGCTGGAAAGGACTAGAAATGGGCTGATGGGGGGCTGGGATTGGAAATGAGCTGATGGAGGGACTCGGATGGGGGAGCTAGGACTGGAAATGGGCTGATGCGGGGACCAGAAGGGAGCGGATGCTGGGTGGGTATGGAACTAGAAGGAAGCTGATGTTGGGAGAGGATTAGAATGGGATAGAGCTGGGAGAGTGAAATGGAGAGGGAAAAAATATTTTGTGTGGGAAGGAAGACAAATCTACAATTGGCCGGCTATTGGGAGAGTAAGTGGGGATTGAGGATGGCGGGGTAAAATTTGAGTGGATGAAATAGGAATGAGGAAAGAGCAAAAGGAGAAAGATTAGTATGTTAAGGCAGATGTAGAGAGAGAATGGAAAAAAACTAGAAGAGTGAAGAAAGGACAAATGGACAGCAGACGATGGAGAGTTAGCAGAAGACACGAAGAAACCAGAAGAAAGTGGCTGGAGCAATTGCAACTGAAAAAGAAAATGCACCAAAGGTAGAAAAATATCTCTTTATTGAATTTATTAACTGAAATATGCCAGCTCTGGGAAATCTGCATCATTAACGTCTGAGCTTTGTTTAGTACAAGAGGAAATTAATTTATAGTTTTATTTCTACAGTGTTGTTGGGCTTTTGGGGTTCCCAGTTTAATTATTGTCTTCCTGTTTCTACATTGTGATTTCTTGTTTGGTGACGGTCTATGTTCTGCACGTGTAACTGAGCTGAGGTATTCTGTTTATGTAATTCCTATTTGACATTGCCACTTGTTCTCTTTCCCCATTAGGTCATGTATTGTTGTTCTCTGAAATGTATTGGTTTAATATTTGTAGTGTTGCCTTTTGATAGGTAGGGTCTTGTGCTTTGTGAGTCTTGGTAGTGCTGTTATGATACGGCGGGTTTGCTATGGGTTCTAAATGGGCAGTGTTTGTAGTAGTTCCTAATGTGCCTGGCAGTTGGCACTGGATTATAGTAATGTAGAAATCTTTTAGTCTTTCTTTATCCATACACTCATTAAGAGGCATGTTTAGTAAAAGTTAGTGTATGGTAACATTATGCAAATAGTTATGCAAATGAGGTCCCTTATGCAAATGAGGCCCAGCACTGAGTCTCCGCACATGGCCCCGCACCCCCCTTGGGCCGCCCCTGAGTATGACTCGCTGTTCGCCCTGGATTTGATTTCAGTAGCCTTGATATCATCGAGTGGCTTGGTCTCCGTTGTTGGGTCTCCAAAAAGTCCAAACATAAGTCCAAATCATCCTCAACCAGGAGGTGGTATTTCCCACATTCTTTCCGTAGCCATATGTCAGCAGGGCAGAGTCCACGCTTCACACTCTGGACTGTAAGCGGGCTCTGTCCTTCTTCATGCAGCATACTCGGGCCCACCGCTACTCCTCGCATCTCTTCGTCTCCTACGACCCAGATCGGCTGGGGACAGCAGCCTCTATGCGTACCCTGTCCATTTGGGTGGTGAACATTGTCTTCGCTTACGAGCAGGCTGGTCTTTCGCTGGAGTTCTCAGTCGGCGCACAGTGTCTGGGCCATGGCGGCATCTGTGGTGAACTTGTGCTCTGTCCCCTTGGCAGAGAAGTACTGGGCTGCCACCTGGTCCTCTGTTCATACCTTCACGGCTCATTACTGACTGTAGAGGGAGTCCTGCCGGGACAGCGCCTTCAGCCAGGCAATATACCGTCATTTGTTTGGGGTGTAAGGCAACTCCTGCCCTCTGACTCTTTGGTGTGTTCAGGGTACCGGAGAGCTGATTCCTCGCTTGACACCTGGGCTGCTCAAGTGTTTGCTGTTCCTGACTCAGTTGCTGCTTCTCACAGCTCACCTTTTCTGGTCACCTGTGGCTTTATGGTTTTTTTTGGTAACCTGTAGCTGGAGAGTTCCATATGTGAAGACTGACTTCCTGCTTGTTCCCGGAGAAAGCATAGTTACTCACCTGTAACAGGTGTTCTCCGGGGACAGCAGGAATCAATCCTCACAACCCTCCCTCCTCATCATGGAGTTGCTTTTCTTTTTGCCATCTTGTGCTAGGTTATTGACTCAGGCAAGATGGCACCCTTAGGTGGGAAGGAGATCATGTGTGCATGGAACATCTCCCAAAGGCTTTCTTTGAAAGCTGAGGAGAAGTTACCGCACGGGCTCTGTCTGCGCCGACATCGTCCATATGTGAGGACTAATTCCTGCTGTCTCTGGAGAACACCTGTTACAGGTGAGTAACTATGCTTTTTTGTGTAGCACTTACCAATACTATTTACTACTACTACTACAACTGAACATTTGTATAGCGCTACAAGACATACGCAGTGCTGCACAGACACATGTAAATACTGTCCCTTTAGACTGTTCATTAGAGCTTACGATCTAGTCAAGATAGACAACACAGACAACATAGTAGCTCTAGAGATTGGATACATCTGGGGGGAATGGTAAGGAAACACGGGGAAAATCAGGTGAATCAAGATCTAAAAGCAGCAGCGAAAAGGTGAGTTTTCAGCCTGGATTTGAAAAGGGTCAGAGAAGGTGCATGACATACAGACTCGGGTAGTTTGTTCCAGGCGTAAGGGGCAGCAAGGTGAAAGGAGCGAAGTCTGGAGTTAGCAATAGAAGAGAAGGGCACAGATAAAAGCAATTTTCTAGAAGAGCAGAGTTCACGAGGAGGGGTGTAGGGAGAGATGGGAGGAAAGGTAGTGAGGAACTGTAGAGTGAATGCACTTATAGGTCAGCAGATGTTTGAACAGGATGTGGAAATGGATAGGGAACCAATGATGTGACTTGAGAAGAGGGTAATATGAGCATGACGAGGCTGGTGGTAGAATAGCCGTGCAGCAGAATGCTGAACAGATTGAAGGGGAGACCGATGATTCAGAGGGAGACCAGCAAGGAGTAGGTTACAATAGTCTAGATGGGAGGTGACTAACGAGTGGATAAGTGTCTTAGTTATGTATTCAGAAAGGAATGGGCAAATTTTGTTGATGTTGTCGAGAAAGAAATGGAGAGGAGAAGGTTGTGTTCAACAGTGTCAAAAGCAGCAGAAAGGTCAAGAAGGATGAGGATTGAGTAAAAGCCCTTGGATTTTGCCAGGAACAGGTCACTGGAGACTTTGGCAAGAGCTGTTTTGGTAGCATGTAAAGGATGAAAGCTGAATTGTAGAGGATCCAGAAGGGCTTGAGAGGAGAGAAAGTCAAGGCAACAGCAGTGAACCGCACATTCAAGTAGTTTAGAAATGAAGGGGAGGAGGGAGATGGGTCGATAGTGAGAAGGACAGGTAGGGTCTAGTGAGGGTTTCTTGAGGAGAGGAGTGACCACAGCATTACAGAGAAGGTTGCATTAGAGAGCGATAAGTTGAGAATATGAGAGATGGAAGGGACTACAGAGAGAGGAGGAGATGGAGCTAAGGAGATGGATGGGAATAGGATCAGAGGAACAGGTAGGGAGTTTGGATGAGGAAAAATGGTGAGTGGTTTCCTTCTCAGAAATCATAGAAAAGGAAGAAAGGGTAGCAGAGATAGAAGGGGAATTGGAGTGTGATCTTGTGGATTTTGTCATGGAAGTAATCAGCCAGGGTCTGGCCAGAAAGGGAGCGAAGGGTCAGAGGCGGAGGTATCCTGAGTTGAGAGTTGTAAAGAGATGGCGAGGGTCAAGGTTGTTTGCATTTATTTTGTTTTTGTTTTGCTCGATGAAGGTTTCTCCTTTCTGTGCCTTTGTTTATGGTTGTACCTGCATGGAGCATCAAGTATTACCCTAGGCAGAGGCATGGAGAGGGATAACTTGTGGCAGGTACAACACTAATCACCTTACTGGACAGACTAGATGGACCATTCTGGTTTTTATCTGCTGTCATTTACTATAGTGCTAGGTATGCTACCTTAGTGCAGGTTGTTTTAAAGCTAAATTCCTGAGCAGTAATCCAGTTTAGTCCTCCACATCCGGGTAGTGCACCTCCTCCTGCAGCTCGGAGACTGGACCATTCAGAATCTTCCCATGTTAGGATGTCTGCTGCTGGATCTCCCATCATCCCCCAGTGTGTCCAGTCTCCTGGCAGCTGGAGGACGTGTGTGCCTGGGGTTAGGCTCACTTTGGGACATTTAGAGGCAACACTAGAGAGTTTTTTCCTTTTTATAGCTTTGTTTTTGCTTTCTATTTTTTTTTTAGGTACCTGTCGCTTTAAATTTACATTCATAGCAAAAGAGCCGGCTGCGATCGGGAGCCGTGCCTGCACTGCACTGCTGCTTGTCTCTGAAGGCTGTTTTCTTCAGTCCAAGGCTAGCTCCTTCCTCCAGGACTATTCGGAGGAGGACTTTGCCTTTCCGGTCACCCGTCAGCATTTAGAAGGCCCCTCTTCAGCAGGCTGGCTTTCCTCTTACGCTCCGTGCTGCTTTCCCTCTGTGACGGACAGCCGGTGCCATTGTTGCTCCCGCTCCAAATTCGGGTGAGGAGTTGCTGCGGCGATTTTAGTCAAGTGCGGTGAGTGTCAGCAGTTGTTGGGGGCTGTTTTCCCCATTTTTTGCCTTCTTTACCTTGCTATTTCTTTCATTTTTCATTTTTCTTTTCGGTGTTTTTTCGCACCTTTTTTTCCCGCCGGCTAAAGGTGCCGGCGGCCATTTTCCAGACCCGGTTTTTTCCCGCCCAGCAAGCAGGGTGCTTTAACTGCCTTTTCCTTCCACTTAACGCACTGTTGGAATAGCGTTTTTGCTGGGAGCGGGAGGCACTGCAGTTTCCAGTTGCTGGTTCTTATAAAAAAAACAAAAAAAACCCAAAGCTTTTCTTTTTGCTTTCTTTCAGTTTTTCATTTACCTTTACTTTACCTTTACTTTCAATTAAATTTACTTTTCCTTTCCCTGGGGACTGCTGTAGTATGGCTGCCAGACCGCAGTGCGTTATCTGCGGGTCGCGCAGGGGGGCGGTGGATGACTCTGGGGTCTGCAAGGGCTGCGCCTCTGTTTCCACCAGTTTAGAGCACCAACTGGAGCATAAGGAATTGTCCAGCCCCGGAAGCCCGACGGTGCAGGTGGACAGTGGTCCCTCTCCTGACCCTCTTGCATCTGGGTCTACGGCCCCTCCTAAAGGACAGGGGGGCACATGGCCGATTGCAACGGCAGCATCTTCCTTTCCGGATTTTTCCCCGGACTTTGTCCTGCTTATGCACCAGGCTTTTCGCTTGGGGCGCTCGGGCAAGTTGCCAGACGTTTGGCCGTCGCCCCTGTCATCCCTTCCAGGTGGAGAGGCCAGGCAGGAAGGCCAGCCTTTGGCTAAGCGCCTTCGCGCCATAGACCTGGACCATGACGACTTGAGCTGGCAGGATGCTGATGCAGAGGTGGATCCGGAAGGTGCTGTTGACAAATTGGAAGACAGGGAGATCCCAGAACCCGAGGATCAGGCCCGGATAATTCGGGTCTTTCGTAAGGAGGAGTTGGTGCCTTTGATTACGGAATCTCTTCATAGAAACATAGAAACATGATGACAGAAAAAGACCACAAGGCCCATCTAGTCTGTCCTTCCATAACAACAACTACAACAGTCCACTTTCTACCTTTAGAGATCCTCTGTGTTGGTCCCATGCTTTTTTGAATTCAGTTACTGTCCTCATCTCTACCACCTCCACTGGGAGACTATTCCATGGATCCACTACTCTTTCTGTAAAGAAATATTTCCGCATATCACTCCTGAATCTATCTCCCTTCACCCTCATCCCATGTCCCCTCGTAGCAGAACTTGCTTTCAATTGAAAGAGGCTCTCTCCCTGAACATTTATGCCACGGAGGTATTTAAACATCTCAATCATATCACCTCTATCCCGCCTTTCCTCTAAGGTGTACATATTAAGATCCTTAAGTCTGTCCTCATATGCTTTATAATGAAGCCCATTAATCATTTTAGTAGCAACCCTCTGCACCGACTCCATCCTGTTCACATCCTTTTGAAGGTGCGGTCTCCAGAATTGCACACCATACTCCAAATGAGGTCGCACCAAAGACTTATACAGAGGTATTATCACCTCCTTTTTTTCTGCTAGCCATTCCTCTCCGTATGCACCCAAGCATCCTTCTAGCTTTTGCCGTCGCCTTTTCTACCTGTTTAGCTACTTTAAGATCATCAGACACAACCACGCCTAGGTCCCGCTCTTCTTTAGTGGACAAAAGTACTTCACCTCCTATACTGTATTGCTCCCTTGGATTGCTGCAGCCCAAATGCATGACCTTACATTTTTTAACATTAAATCCCAGCTGCCAAATTCTAGACCATTCTTCAAGCTTAGCTAGATCCCTCCTCATGTTATCTACACCTTCCTGGGTGTCTACTCTATTACAGATTTTGGTATCATCCGCAAAGAGGCAAACCTTACCCGACAGCCCTTCCGCTATATCACTAACAAAGATGTTAAAAAGAATCGGACCAAGGACAGATCCCTGGGGCACACCACTGGTAACATCCTTCTCCTCAGAGTGAGCTCCATTTACTTGTACTCTTTGTCGCCTCCCACCCAACCAATTTCTAACCCAAGCAGTAACTTTAGGGTCCATCCCTAGGGTGCTCAGTTTGTTTATAAGTCGCCTGTGAGGAACAGTGTCTCATGCTCTCAATCTCGCTGCTCCTCGTTCTGCTGAGGAGGACGGCTTGGAGGATCCTCTCATTCAGGCGTTGCGGGACTCTCAAGTGGTGTTTCCGGTGCACCGTGTTGTGGAGCAGATGATTCAAGCTGAGTGGGATCATCCCGAATCCGGCCTTAAGGGCATTCGGACTATGAACCGCCTTTATCCGTTGGCGGATAAAGACAAGGAGAGGTTTAGATCGCCCCGAGTGGACGCTGCGGTGTCGGCAGTCACCAAGAAAACTACCATTCCGGTGGAAGGCAGTGCGGCCTTGAAGGACGCACAGGATAAGAAGATAGATGGGTTGTTGAAACAGTCCTTTGAGACCAATGCTTTGTCTTTGCAGGCCTCCATTTGTGGGGCTTGGGTGGCTAGGGCCTGCTTACGTTGGGCTCAACGCTTGAGGCAGCTCCCCGGTTTGGATCAGCAGGGCTTGCTGGAGGTGACTAGGCTGGAGTCGGGATCTGCGTATCTGGCGGATGTGCAGTATGATTTGATTAGAACATTGGCGAATAGTATGGCCTCTTTGGTGGCGGCGCGCAGATCCTTATGGCTACGGAATTGGGCGGCCGATGGTTCTTCTAAGTCCCGACTCAGCAAGCTTCCCTTTTAGGGTAAGTTGTTGTTCGGTGACGATCTGGATAAATTGGTAAAGGATCTTGGGGCGTCCAAGGGTGGTCGGCTGCCCGAAGATAAGCCTAAGCTGAGTAGAGGTTTGCCGTCGGTGCGGGGTCAGTTTTGTGACTTTCGCAAATTTCGTTTTTCCCGATTTTGGGGTTGCCAGCGCGGCCGGTATAGTTCCAGAGGCCACGGTTTTCGGGGTTTTCGGGGGGCGGGAAGAGGATTCGCAGCGGCGTCCTCTTCCTTTGGTCGTAAGCCACAATGAAGCGAGGTGGGCTCCGGAAGGAGGGTTAGTCATCGGAGGCCGTCTTTGGGACTTTCTGCCTTCCTGGGCCCAAATCACGTCAGATCAGTGGGTGCTCGAGATAATCAGAGAAGGTTATGCCCTAGAGTTTGCTATGCCAATTCCCGACGCCTTTGTCCTTTTCCCCCTGCAGGGGCGAGCAGAGGGTGCAGGCCATTCAGGGGACGTTGAGTCGGCTCATCGCATTGGGCGTGGTGATTCCCGTTCCTCCTTCCGAGCGCGGCATCGGTCGCTACTCCATTTATTTTGTGGTGCCAAAGAAGGATGGGTCGCTACGTCCGATTCTAGATCTCAAGGGCGTGAATCGTTTCCTTCGGGTTCCACATTTCCGGATGGAGACCTTGCGGTCCGTCATAGTAGCGGTGCGTCAAGGAGAGTTTCTTTCCTCTCTCGATCTCTCGGAGGCCTATTTACACATTCCCATCCGAGCGGTCCACCAGAAGTTCCTAAGGTTCGCATTCCCGTGGGGTCACTTTCAATTTCAGGCATTGCCCTTTGGTCTCGCCACAGCTCCCCGCACCTTCACCAAGGTCATGGTGGTGGTTGCAGCGGCCTTGCGCAAGGAAGGTATCTTAGTCCACCCTTACCTCGACGACTGGTTGATTCGGGCGAAGTCCAAAGAGGAGAGTGTGCAGGTCACGGTCAAGGTTGTGGCCTTGCTGCGGTCCCTCGGCTGGGTGGTCAACGAGAACAAGAGTCATTTGGAGCCAACGCAGTCCCTCGAATACCTCGGAGTTCATTTCGACACAGCGAGGGGGTTAGTGTGTTTACCGGAGCGCCGTGTCCAGGCCTTGCGGAGTCTCGTGTGCTCTTTCTTGGGGATTCCCGCTCCGTCAGCGTGGTGGTACCTGCGCCTGTTGGGCACCATGGCGGCGACATTGGAGGTGGTGCCTTGGGCCCGGTTTCATATGCAGCTGCTTCAGAGAGCCCTGTTACGCCACTGGTCGAACCAATTGGATTCGTTGAACAAGCGGTTGCCGTATCCCAGATCGGTCCGTTTGTCGCTCCGGTGGTGGCTGTGCTTGACGAACCTCCGGATGGGGCTTCCGCTGGAGCAGCCCTCTTGGATCCCGTTCATCACGGATGCGAGTCTGTTGGGCTGGGGAGCCCACTGCGAAGGCCGCTTCGTGCAGGGGACATGGTCCCCTCTCGAAGCGTCTTGGTCGATCAACCGCCTCGAGCTGCGGGCAGTGAGACTCGCGCTGCAAGCCCTCGAGGAGTTGGTGCGGGGGGCGAGCAGTGCACGTTCTCTCGGACAACTTGGCGACGGTGGCCTACATCAACCGCCAGGGCGGCACTGGCAGTGTGGCCATGGAATCCGAGGCAGAGGTCTTGTTCGCTTGGGTGGAATCCCGCTTGCCGGCTCTGTCGGCGGCGCATATCGCCGGAAAAGACAATGTGATGGTGGACTTACTCAGCAGAGTGCGGGTCGACCCCGGGGAGTGGGAACTGAACCCGCAGGTGTTCGCGCAGATAGTGCGCAAATGGGGTCCTCCGATTATGGACCTTATGGCAACGTTCCAGTCGGCGAAGACGGGTCGGTTCTTCAGCAGGCGGAGAGAACGCATGTCCGAGGGCATCGACGCGCTAATTCAGCCATGGCCGACGGACGGTCTTCTTTATGTCTTTCCCCCTTGGGCGCTGATCGGTCGGGTCGTTCAGCGCATCGAAGCGCACCGGGGCGAGTTTTACTGGTGGCCCCGGATTGGCCGAGAAGACCGTGGTATGCGGATCTGGTTCGCTTGCGTCACGGAGTGGCTTGGAAACTGCCTCCACTTCCAGATCTGCTTCTTCAGGGGCCGTTGCGGATGCCTCAGGTGGATCGATTCTCGCTTACGGTTTGGCCCTTGAGAGGTCTCGGTTGAGAAAGAAAGATTCCCCTGAGGTTGCCACGCTCCTCCGGGCGCGGAACCTTCCACATCGCTGGCGTATGTGCGAGTGTGGCGGTTATTTGAGGATTGGTGTTCGCAACGTGGGGTTCGCGCGGCTACGGCTTCGGTGTTGGTAATTCTCAGTTTCTTGCAGGACGGTTTTGATAAAGGTTTGGCGGCCAGTTCTCTGAAGGTGCAAGTGGCAGCGCTGGCGTGCTACCGGGGCAAGGTTCTCGGGGTTTCTCTAGGGATGCATGCGGATGTCCGTTTTCTCAAGGCGGTCTTGAGGTTGCGCCCTGCACGCAGAGTATCCGTTCCTTCCTGGGATTTGAACCTCGTGTTACAGGCCTTGGTTCGCGCACCCTTTGAGCCCCTTCAGAGAGCGTCGGTTAAGGATCTCACTCTGAAGACGGTGTTTCTGGTGGCAATCTGCTCGGCGAGGCGGCATCTCTGAGTTGCAGGCGCTGTCGTGTAGGGAGCCATTTTTGTCCATTTCTCGAGATCGCGTGGTTCTTCGGCCGGTGCCCTCGTTTTTACCTAAGGTGGTTTCGCCTTTTCATTTGAATCAGCCGGTATATCTTCCGGTCCTTCATTCGGAAGCAGACGGTCCTACGGACGAGGGTTTACATTGTCTAGATGTGCGACGTGTCCTTCGTCGTTACTTGAAGGTGTCCGATACATTCCGTAAGACTGATCGCTTGTTTGTGCTTTTTGGCGGACCCCGCAAAGGAGAGCCGGCGGCTAAGGCGTCCATCGCCCGGTGGATTAAGGAGGCGATTGCATCGGCTTATATTTTACAGCATCGACCGGTTCCGGTGGGTTTGTGGGCCCACTCTACCAGGGCTCAGGCGACGTCCTGGGCGGAGCATAGTTTTGTTCCTCCTGCGGACATTTGTAAGGCAGCTACTTGGTCGTCTCTTCATACCTTTAGTAGACACTACCGCTTGGATGTGCTCGCCGCTCAGGATGCTCGGTTTGGTTCGGCGGTGTTGCGCGCCGGTTGACAGGGTCCCGCCCGGTGTTGACTGCTCTGTTACATCCCGGATGTGGAGGACTAAACTGGATTACCGCTCAGGAAACAGAAATTACACTTACCTGGTAATTGTAGTTCCTGGAGGATCCAGTTTAGTCCTCCTTCCCTCCCAAGTGTCACGGCTGTTTGTGTCGGCGCGCTTACGGTGATTGGCGATGACTTGCTTCAGTCTGTTTCTTCGGGTTGTCGTATCCCGGGCTCGCTTCTTCTTTCTTATGCCAGCTGTTCAGTTCGGCTGGCTGGCTTAGGACTGCTTCTTTCTTCAGGTGCAATCAGAGGCGCTGTGCAGAATTTTGGCTTCCTCGTTTGGGGAGGGGGTCACTAAGCAATTAAGAGTACTACGTTCTTTCTGGTTTACTATTTATAGTTATCTCATGTGTTGCTTCTTTGAGTCTGCTTTGTCAATAGTTCACTGGGGGATGATGGGAGATCCAGCAGCAGACATCCTAACATGGGAAGATTCTGATTGGTCCAGTCTCCGAGCTGCAGGAGGAGGTGCACTACCCGGATGTGGAGGACTAAACTGGATCCTCCAGGAACTACAATTACCAGGTAAGTGTAATTTCTGTTTATACTAGCTGGGCACACTACAGTATAGAGAAATGTAAATTTAATAAACTATAAATGTACATTATTACCTCATGCAGAAGGATGCTTGGGTGTATAAGAAGAGGAATGTCCAGCAGAAAAAAGGAGGTGATAATGCCTCTGTATAAGTTTCTGGTGTGATCTCATTTGGAGTATTGTGTGCAATTCTGGAGATAGCACCTTCAAAAGAATATAAGCAGGTTGGAGTCGGTGCAGAGGGTGGTTACTAAAATGGTTAATGGTCTTCGTTATGAAGCATATGAGGACAGACTTACAGATCTTAATATGTATACTTAGAGGGAAGGCAGGGTAGGGGCAATATGATAGACATTTACATACCTCTGTGGCATAAATGCACAGGAGATCGCTTTCAATGGAAAGCAAGCTCTGCTACAAGGGGACATAGCATGAGAGTGAAAGGGGATAGACTCAGGAATAATATGCAGAAATATTTCTTTCTCCAGGACCAAGCAGGAAGTCAGTCCTCACATATGGGTAACATCGACGTCGATGGAGCCCGCGTGCGGAGCATTTCCCCAGCTTTCTAAGAAAGCCTTTGGGAATACTGCACGCATGTGCAGTCCCCTTCCCGCCTAAAGGTGCCATCTTGCTCAGTCTTTCTTTTTCCGTGGAGCCCACCGGACGTCTGTCCGTGTCACCCAGAAAAGTTGACTTTTTTCTTGCGATTTCTTTGTTGTTTTTCTCTGGTTCGACGCCGGTTCCCCTTCCCGCCGGGTTCAAGCCCGTCTTCTATTTTTCGGTTTTTGCCCTTCGTGGCTGGCGTTGGCGCCCTTTTTTGTCTTTTTCCCTGGAAAGCCGGTCCTTTGACCTCGCGGGGGTTCTCTTTTCCACGATGGCTTCCAGTGGTTTCAAAAAGTGTGATCAGTGCAAGAAACTGATGTCTCTCACCGACACACACGACTGCTGCCTTCGATGCCTCGGACCGGATCATGATCCTAAGGTCTGTGTCCTGTGTGGCAAAATGTCCACCAAGGCACTCCGAAGCCGCCAGCATCAGAAAGAATGGATTTTTTCTGACTCTGCCTCCGGCCGCGCCCGGACCTCGTCTGAGGCCTCGACGTCTCGGGAGTCTGACCCCGAGCATCGCCAGGGTTCCTTGGACAGGGGGTCCCCCGATCGGGAGCGTAAGAGGAAGAAGCGGCTCGTGAGGGCGGATGCGTCGGAGGAGGTCCCTGGTTCCTTGGGGGCCAGGTCTCGGACCCCCGACCGCCACCCCGGGCCCTTGGAGCAGGAGAAGCCATCCAAGATACCTCGCGTGGAGCCGGAGTCCGCCGGACACGTAAGTCCTGTTGTCCTCGAGGACTCTCTTCCTAGGGAACCGACGTCCGGGCCTGAGTCGGTAGCTGCTGAGTCTCCTGAGCTTGGACTCAGGCTGACAGCCTTGGAGTGCAGATTGTCTGCCTTCATGGATCAGCAGCGGGTGCTGATGGCCAGACTCGCTGGTGCATCTGCCCCGACCACCGGGACATCGACGTCTAAGTCGACCCCGGAGACCGAGCCGATACTCGAGACCATGAAGGTTCGAAGTCGTCCTCGGTCATGGTCGCCCTCAACCTCCCGCTCGGGACCGAGGGTGTCGACGCCAGTGCCTTCGGCGTCGGGGCGGGTGCCACCGAGACTCGCGCGGTCGGAGCCCCCCGACTCCTCTTCGGATGAGTCCGCGTGGGAGACGGAGGACGAGGAGTCCCTCGATACTTTTTGGACTCTGTGCGTCCCTTCGGACTCACCGCAGTCCGAGCCCAGGATTAGATCCCCGCCGGAGGACACCAGGTTCTCGGAGTTCATCAGGGACATGACCAAGGCTTTGGCGATTCCCGCGGACCCCGAGGAGGAGCCGAAGAGCTTGAGGCCCTCCAGTATGACTCTCCTTTGAAGGAGAACTTTACTGTGCATGTTCCTCCGATGCTGGAACGGCTCCTCTTCCGAATGTGGGAGGCACCGGCCTCGGCACCGGTTTTGAGCAAGCGGGTCGATTCCATCTATCAACTCCGTAAGAGCCCTGGATTCCAGAAGGTGCAGCTGCCGCACCATTCCATGGTGGTGGAATCGGCCATACATCGTCTGAAGAGCCAGAAGATGCACTCTATGGTGCCTCCCGGCAGGGAGGCCCTGAACCTGGATGCTTTTGGCAGAAAGTGCTTCCAGGGCTCGAAGCTTGCTTGCTGTGTCCAGTCCTACCAGCTGTACATGGGCATGTACTTACGAGACCTGGCGAGGGAAATTGCCGGGTTCTCTGCTGGTCTCTCTGGGGAACCATTGCAGAGGTTCACGACCTTGTCCTCGGGAATCCGGGAATGCTCAAAGTTCATGTCCCGAGCGGCCTATGATGGCTTCGAGGCTTCGGCCCGTGTAGTGGCAGCCGGCATCGGGGCCCGACGCCAGGCATGGCTGCAGTCATCGGACCTCGAGCCCTGGGTGCAGGACAAGTTGGTCGATGTCCCTTGCCGAGGTGAAAACCTTTTTGGCAAGCCCATGGCCGAGAAGGCTGCTGAGCTCGAAACCGAGCACCTGACTAAGACAAGGCTGTCCAGAAAAACTTCTGCCCCTTCTCATAAGAAGAAGGGCTCAGGTAAGAAGTCCTTTTACCCGAGGAAGGCAGCTGCCTACAAACCTTTCCCTCAGTACCAGGCCTCCCCAGCAGGGTCAGCAGGCCAAGGGGCAGGGACATGGGCCCCATAGGCCGAAGACCCCCAAGCCTCCGGCTCCTTCTCCCACTCAGCAGGGAGGGGGTTTTTGACTCCCACAGCATAGCCTTTCCACCTCTGCTGTCCCATCCCTGCACAGGAGGTCGTCTAACTCTGTTTGCCCACAGGTGGCCACCCATTACAGGAGATGCTTGGGTATTGAGCATAGTCCATAAGGGCTATATGCTCCATTTCCAGCAGTTGCCTCCTACGTACTTCCCAGGAGAGCCTCCAAGACCTCCTCTGCACACAGACCTCCTCCTTCAAGAACTTCAAGGTCTGCTTCTAGACCAGGCGGTGGAGCCTGTACCTCCCCGCCTGCAAGGTCACGGTTTCTACTCCAGGTACTTCCTCGTACCAAAGAGAACCGGTGGCCTCAGGCCTATTCTCGACCTCAGGAATCTCCTCAAGTTCTTGGAGAAAGAAAAGTTCAAGATGCTTACTCTTGGAACACTTCTGCCCTACCTCCAGCAGGGAGATTGGCTATGCTCCTTAGATCTAAAGGATGCGTACACTCACATCCTCATTCATCCAGACCACAGAAAGTACCTCAGGTTCATTGTGGGAGGAAACCATTACCAGTACAGAGTACTGCCCTTTGGCCTAACCTCCGCCCCAAGGGTCTTTACAAAGTGCCTGGCAGTGGTGGCGGCCTACTTGAGGAATCAGGGTGTTTTTGTTTTCCCCTACCTGGATGACTGGCTCATCAGGGGTCAGACTTCCCAGGAGGCCGGGCAAGCCACCCTCCGAACTGTCTCCCTCCTTCAACACCTAGGCTTTGTCATAAACTTCGCAAAGTCCACTTTGCTCCCCTCCCAGAACCTAGAGTTCATAGGGGCAAGGTTGGACTCCCTGCAAGCAAAGGCTTACTTGCCAGGAGACAGGGCTCAAAGGCTCATAGACTTGGCAAACCAGTTTCAGAGCAGGCCACGGGTTTCCGCCAGACTCTGTCTAAAGCTCCTGGGCCACATGGCATCGGCAGTGCATGTGACCCCCAATGCCCGCCTCCACATGAGACCTGCACAGTGGTGTCTCAGAACTCGGTGGAAGCAAGCCACAGGAAGCCTCACAGACAAAGTACGGGTGTCCAAACCATTCCTGAACTCCCTACAGTAGTGGCTACACCCCCCCAACTTACTACAGGGGGTGCCTTTTCAGGTGCCTGTTTTCACAGTGGTGTTGACGACGGATGCCTCCTTGCAGGGCTGGGGTGCACATTGTTTGGACAGGTGCACCCAGGGCCTGTGGTCTCCATGGGAGGCCACGCAACAGATCAACCTACTGGAACTCCGGGCTATTCGCTTAGCCCTCAAAACCTTCTCTCACACCCTGACTCACCAGTCTGTTTTGGTACAGACGGACAATCAAGTGGCCATGTTCTATGTGAACAAACAGGGAGGCACTGGGTCCAGGCTCCTGTGTCAGGAGGCACAGGCCCTTTGCTCTTTTGTGCTCAGACACAACATGTTTTTCAAGGCTGTTTTTTTTTATAAGCTTTATTTATCAACACCATGCAACAAAGGTAAGCAATAGAACAAACAAACTCCAGGTGGGGTCGACTCTTATCCCCATCCAGGAGGACAAATAACAAATACCGGTGCATTTTTCAATGTTCCCATTTAGTATCCCCTTCCCGCCCCACCACCCTCCCCTGGTCGCGGCCACACCGGGGACCCCATAACATATATCCCCAAGGCCACACCCCGACAATACGAGGAGTCGCCTAGGAGCCTAATTGCAGCACTTCGTTCCTACTACGAGAACTCAGACTCTGAATATAGGGGTCCCAAAGCAACTGAAAATGTGGCCAGCGCTTAACATTACCTCTGGCATATCTAGCCTCCATAAGCATCATCTGATGGAAGGCGTTACGCCACTCCCAAAAGGAGGGCGGATTCTGTTCCCGCCAGCTGTGCAGTATAGGGCCTTTACCCACCAGACAAGCCTTGCGCACTAACAATCTCTCCCATTTGCCCTTGGGCTGTAGAAGGCGCAAGTAATCCAGGAGAACTAAAGAGGTGTCTCAACATACCCTCTGCCCCAGTATCCTCTCCATAAATGAACCTATTCTTGTCCAATACTGCCGAATAAGCCGACACCCCCACCACATATGCAGCAAATGCGCTACTGGCGCCACGCACCGCGGACAACGCCCGTCCGGGGTAAGATGGGAGTGAAAAGCCCGTCTGGGAGAGAAATGCACCCTAGTAAGGGATTTATACTGCATCTCTCGCCACCGAACTCCCACCGCCAGCTCCCCCACCCGCTGCAAGGCTTTCAAAAGTGTACCCGGGACAATCTCCCTTCCCATCTCCGCAGCCCATGCCTGCTCCACTGAATGATATTCTTGAGAAGGTCGGTATGGAATCAAGCGAGCTTTCAACAGCCGAATAGACGGCGGGGTTCCCCCACCCAAATCAAAGAAGTCCAAGATCTTCGCCGAGCGGTCAGCCTGCAACTCCTCTTCCGGCAGAGAGGCTACATAATGTGAGATCTGCATATATGCAAAGTAATGTCCAGCCCCCAGATCATATTCAGTACAGAGCGACAGAAACCTCTTGCAACGCCCAGACGGTTCCACCACATGGCCCAAACTATGAAGACCCTTCCGCGCCCACTCATGAAATATCGCATGGTCCATTCCCGGAGTAAAAAGAACATTACCCTGAATCGGCAGCCAACTGGAGACCTTCCAGTTTGTTCTCCAATAAGTGTTTAGCTGTCTCCAAGTTCGACGCACCGGTGTGATGAGTATACTCTCAGCTAAGTTACCGGGAGACAGACGGTACTCCAAGTGTAAGAGGGCGAGCAAAGAGATTGGAGCAGCAAAAGCCTCCTCTAGCGCCAGAGGAGTGTAAACCTCTGTTCCCCCCAGCCAGTCCCCCAAGTGCCGAGCCTGACAGGCCAGAGCGTAAGCACCCAAATCAGGGAGCCCCAGACCTCCGTGCCTCCAACTCCCCACCAAGCGGTGAAATGGGATACGTGCTCTTGCCCCCTCCCCCACAAAAATCCACTAATAAGTCCCTCCATCCACTTCAAATCCTTTCGCAGAAGCCAAACGGGCAACGTTTGCAGCCAGTAGAGAACCCTTGGTAAAACGACTAACTTAACGGCCGCAATTCTCCCAGACAGAGACAACGGGAGAGGTTGCCAGGCTTGCAACTGAGCTTGGAGGCTCTGAAGAATTCGACAAAGGTTACACCCATATAACTGGGAAGGCTGACCTGTCAATAAAATACCAAGATATTTAAAATGATGGACCGCCCACTTGAGGGGGAAGGGCCCCTGCCAACTACCCCTCACCGATCCCGAGATGTCTAATGCCTCAGATTTGTCCTTATTGATACTTAAACCTGCGAAGTGACCGAAAGTCTCAAACTCCCGCATTAAGCTGGCGAGCGATTCGTGGGGCCGAAGCAAATGCACAAGGAGGTCATCAGCAAAAGCTGACAGTTTAAAAACGGTAGTACGAATACGCACTCCTTGTATCTCCCGCGAGGACTCCACCCGACTAATGAACGGGTCCAGAGAGAGGACAAAAAGCAGCGGGGAAAGAGGACAGCCCTGTCTGGTCCCCCGATGCAGCGGAAAAGTTTCAGAGAGCACCCCATTACAACAAATCGCCGCAACCGGATCATAGTAGAGACTTCTAACCATGGCACAAAAAGAGCTTCCAATCCCATAACAAGGCAGCAGATGCCATAAATACTGCCAATCCACCCTATCGAAAGCTTTCTCTGCATCGAAACTAATTAGTAAAAACGGGAGACGCCTACTCTGTACCCATTCCAACGAAGCTAAAATCTTTCTCAAATTGCGGACCGCATACCTCCCTTTCACAAAACCCACCTGGGAGTCGTGAATCAAATGCCCCAATACACTCGCTAAGCGGTCCGCAAGAATTTTCGCCAAGATTTTAAGATCAAAATTAAGAAGAGAAATAGGGCGGTAGGACTCAGCACACAACAAATCTTTCCCTGGCTTAGGAAGCAGGATCATGTGAGCCAGGTTACTACCCCATCGAAATATACCCTGCTCAGACCTCCGGGTATAAACTGCCACCAGCAGCGGAGACACCAAGCCTGTCAAAATCTTGTAAAATTCCGCCCCAGCCCATCCGCACCGGGGGTTTTGTAACAACTCGCTTTAGCAATAACATTTTGCACCTCCTGTACTGAAATCGGCTGATCTAGTTGCAACCGCTGCTGGTCAGTCAATTGGGGTAAGTCCAACCCTTCCAAGTATTCTGACATCCGCCCTGGAGAGCCCGGGTCTGCTGTGTAAAGTTTCTGAAAAAACAAACAAAAAACACGAGCTATCTCCTGGCTCTCCCTGTGAAGGACCCCCTTATCTTTTAACGCATGCACCAGCATAGACCCCCTGGAACCCCGTAAACATCGGGCCAGTAGCCTTCCTGGTTTATCTCCATGGCAGTAAAGCTGATATCTATAATACATAACCAACCTTTTAGTCCGCTGATGCAAGAGGTCATTCAACGCCGTCTGCATCTCCCAAACCTGTTTCTTCAAGGCTACGCTGGGGTTATTCGCCCATTTCCGCCGCTGCTGAGTGACTAGGCGCTCCAATCGGATGATACGTTCTGCTATAAGTCTTCGTTTTCGCGCCAAAAAGCCAATAATGTCCCCACGCAAGACCACTTTCGCCGTCTCCCAAACCAGCTCAGGATCCTCGCAATGCCCTCTATGATCCTCCTCAAATTCTTGCCAACGCCTCTGTATGAACTGGCGGAACTGAGCGTCTCTATATAATTCCAAAGGAAACCGCCACAGTCTCATCGCCATGCGAGCAGCGCCCCAGTGCAGTTGGAGCCAAATAATGGCATGATGGGAAATTTCTGCCGGATCTATCTGCGCTTCGTCAACCAAAGCGAACAAACTCTGCGAGGTCAACAAATAATCGATACGTGCGCTAGAGCTGTGTGCACGAGATTGATGTGTGTAGTCTCTTTCAGTGGGATGCAACAGTCTCCATGGATCCACCAAACCCAACCTGGCCCTCAAACCATTTAAGGTTCGAGCCCCTTGAGATCTCTCCCTAGGCCCCTCGCCCCAGGATGTGTCCATCTCCACATCCATCACTCCATTAAAATCCCCTCCCAAGATCAGTGGGAGCTCCGGAAGCTGCTCCACCTGGGAGGCCAACCTAGAATATAAAGCACGGTCCAACACATTAGGGCTATAAATATTACCAAGAATAACGGGTCTGCCTTCCAGGACGCCATGTAGCAGTATAAATCTCCCAGTTGGATCCACTATTTCTCTGATAACATCAAAGCGTATACGCTTATGTAGCAGTAGGGCCACCCCCCCTTTCTTATTCTGGGCCGGCGCCCCCCATACCTGTCCCACCCAGAATTTACACAATTTGGCATGCTCCTCGGTTATCTGGTGGGTTTCCTGGAGGAAGGCAATGTCAGTTTTTTGGCGCGCTAGAGCCTGTAGGATTTTTGTTCTTTTAATCGGGCTCCCCAGGCACAAACATTCCACGAAATAATCTTCAGTCTGGGTTAACATCATTCCAATATCTTAATAAGGTACCCAACCTTATCCCGGGAAGAACCCCCCCAGCCTGGGGCTCCCCCCACCCGATACTGAAGTATTCCCCCAATGCCATGGGGCTCCCGGTGTGACGCGACCATGTTCCCACCCCCCTCCCACTCCCTGACCTACCCCCCCCCCACCCACCCCCGTTCCCCCCCCTCTACCCACCCACCCCCGTTCCCCCCCCTCTACCCACAAGTCCCTAACCCTATCTACTCCAGCCAGCCTGTCCTAGGCCGGTTGACTTCCTATAGCAATCGGGCCCACCCCTCTAAGATACCTCTGCAATCTTTCCCCAGACCAGACCCCGATTTCCCCCATTACCCGCACCCGCCTACTCTCTCTTGCTACACAGCCCTAGTTTTACCCACGACCCCCCCGGCTCTCCCCACCGGATTCAGAATAGATCATATGGGCCTCGAAGGCCTAATCCCATCCCCCCATTAGAAATTATCAGGTCTAAAAATTCACCTGGGCAAGCTCTCCCTCAACGTACAGGAGGAGTAACAGCAATCGCATAGCACCTAAGTTCAATAACTACAGGGGATCTCTCCACCCCCCCAAATACACTATCCGCAAATACTATGGTCAGCGCTCTGGAGGGAAGAGGAAGAAAAGCAAAAACTAGACAAAAAATACCAAACCTAAAACAGGCGTAGCATTATATGCTACCCTCCCTCCCCCCCCTCCCTCCCCAGCCGCTAACCCAGTCAAGCACCAATGTCAGGGATTCCCCTGAGGCATTTACCCCCCCCTTCCCCTCTAGAACCCCCTCCATCACCCCAGGACGAGAAGTGGGACAATGAATGGGTAGACCCCTCCAAGGCCTACCCCCAGTACCCAGCACTTCGTGCTACACCCAAGGTCATGCCAAACCCCTCTATTCCCCCCCCTCCCCCACCTCCCAGACCCATCCCCCCTCCCCACAACTTACCAAGTCCATCAACCCCAGTAGATTCCACCTCCGAAAGAAGGAGATGCAGACAGAAAGAAACAAACAAAAAAAAAAGATTGAAGAGGGGGCATCAGCAGAAAGGAGGGGAAAGAAGGAGAAAAATCACACTCTGGGCTCAAGGACAAACTCGGGGGGGAAAAAGACACCATCCCCCTTTCCAAACACTTCCCCAAAAATACCACTCCAGCATAAGTCCTGTGACAATCATGTCTCACAGGCCGTAGCACAATTACGCCATCTGTTACCCGCGACGAAACTTATTGCACCATAAACTGGATCCCATCTTTCTCACCTCCATCTTCACGGCACCTCTGTCGACGGTTCAGCCAGTTGCTCTAGCCATGCGCGAGCCTCTTCCGATGTACCAAGGAATCTCGTCTGTCCACGATGATCCACCCGCAGTTTAGCCGGGTATAGTAAAGAAAAGCGGATCCCCTTATTCGCTAGCTGAGCACATATGGCCGAAAAAGTTCTACGCTGTTGGCTCACCAATAAAGAGTAGTCCTGGAAGACCAAGATGCGGTCGGACTCATCGGCTTGTCTCCGACGAGCGCGGGCCGCTCTCAACACCATCTCTTTCTGGCGGTAGTCAAGAAAACGGGCTATCACTGCACGTGGCCACTGCGCTTGGTCTCGCTTTGGGCCCAGTCTGTGCACCCGTTCTAGAGCTATAGGATGCTCAACTGCCTCATTCAGGAGCTTTCCTATCCAGGTTAAAAGGTAGTTGGAGAGGGCAGTATCCGCTACCGTCTCAGGGATTCCGATAAACCGCAGGTTTTTTCTGCGGCCCCTGTTTTCCAAATCTTCTAACTTTTCCCCTTGCTGCGATACAAGGGCCTCCAGTGCGCGCACTCTAGCCGTCAAAGAGTGCTGGGCATCCTCCACTCCCGATATCCTCGTTTCAGCATGTTCCAACCGCCCCGTAAATTCCGCAATTTTCTGGGCCACAGAGTTCAGCTGATCCCCCGAGCTCACTGAAACGCTCATCTAAAGCCCGCACTACCGCGGCACTCACATCAGCCACCATGCTGCTCTCGCCCTCAGACCCGGGACTCTTCGGTGCTCCGTCCGCCATCTTTAAATCAGGGCCTCGTGCTTTCTCCTTCTTAGTCGATTTTGTAGCCATCGGGTGTCTCTCAGCACGCAGAGATGGCACTGCTATAATCCCACCACTGTCCTTGCAGTTTTTCGAAGTAGCCATGGGCATTTGGCTGCAATTTGTGAGAATTTATAGCTGCTTTGCGGGGTGGGAACCCGGAGCTGATCTACACCATGCCTGATCAGCTCAGTGCCATACCGGAGGTCTCTTCTCAAGGCTGTTTATCTCCCTGGCCAGGAGAACTTCCTGGCAGACAGGTTGAGCAGGGTTCTGCAGCCCCACGAGTGGCAACTGCACCCATTAGTGGTTCAAAATATTTTCCTGAAATGGGGACTTCCATCCATAGATCTCTTTGCCAGTCCCCTGAACCGGCAGCTACCCAGGTTCTGTTCCAGGCAACCGCATCCCCTGAGGTTAGCAGCGGATGCCTTGCTGATTTCTTGGTCCCAGGGCCTCCTGTATGCATTTCCTCCCACGCCTCTGGTGGCCCGAACCTTGTTCAAGATTCTAAGGGACAAGGCCTCGGTACTTCTGGTAGCCCCCAGGTGGCCGAGGCAGCCCTGGTTCCCACTTCTGCTTCAACTAGCAGTGGAAACACCACTGCCTCTGGGGTTGCAACCCGATCTCTCTCAGGATCAGGGTTCCCTTCTGCACCCCAATCTCAAATCTCTCAATTTGATGGCCTGGAGGCTGCAAGGGTAGTGTTGGCTCCCTGGGGCCTGCCTCAGGAAGTGGAAGAGGTGGTCTTGGCCTCTAGAAAGCAATCCACCAGAAAAACCTATGCCCTGAAGTGGAGAAGGTTCTCCTTGTGGTGTCAGCAGCGCAAGGAAGATCCTTTCGCCTGCACTGTGCCAGTAGTGCTTCAGTACCTGCTGCACTTGTCCAATCAGGGCCTTAAGTCCAATTCTGTTCGGGTTCACCTCTCTGCTCTGGCAGCTCACCACTCACTGGTGGAGGGACACTCTTTGTCGGTTCACCTCTTGGTGTCCAGGTTTCTCAGAGGCTTGCTCTTGCTCAAGCCTCCTCTCCGTCCACCGGCCCCTGAGTGGGCGTTGAATGTGGTCTTGCAGCAACTGACTCGCCCACCTTTTGAGCCAATGGCTACATGTCCTCTCCGCTTCCTTTCTTGGAAGACTCTATTCCTACAGGCCCTGACCTCGGCCAGGCGAGTGAGTGAGCTTCAAGCCCTGGTCTGTGACAGGCCATACACTCGCTTCTATAGGAACAGGGTAGTCCTTAGGACTCATCCTAAGTTCCTCCCAAAGGTTGTCTCCTCTTTCCATCTCAACCAGGAGGTGGTTCTTCCAGCGTTCTTCCCTAGGCCCCATGCCAGCCGGGCTGAGACAGTCCTGCATACCCTGGACTGTAGAAGGGCCTTATCCTTCTACCTTGAACGTACGCAGGGGCATAGGAGGGCTACTTAGCTCTTCGTATCTTTTGACCCTAATAACTTGGGGTTACCTGTCTCCAAGCGTACCTTGTCCATCTGGGTGGCTGACTGTATCACCTGGGCTTACAGGGCAGCTGACCTTCCCTTGCAGGGTCGGGTCACGGCCCACCGTGTCAGGGCAATGGCTGCCTCAGTAGCTCATCTCCGCTCTGTACTGTTGGCAGACATCTGTAGGGCTGCAACTTGGTCCTCAAGCCAGACTTTTGCAGCCCATTACTGCCTGGAGAGGGAGTCCCGTAGGGACAGTGCTTTCGGTCAGGCAGTGCTCCGGAATCTCTTTGAGGTTTAGGCAACTCCTACTCTCCAGCCCTCTGGTTGGGCTACCGGTGGGGATATGTTTCAGTGAAATTCTTTCTCTGATGCTGCGGCTAGAGGGAGCTCATTTTTCAGCTCTGGGTCCCCGGTAGCCTGAAGCTGGGGAGTCCCATATGTGAGGACTGACTTCCTGCTTGGTCCTGGAGAAAGAGTAGTTACTCACCTGTAACAGGTGTTCTCCAGGAGCAGCAGGAATCAGTCCTCACAACCACTGTTCCCTCTAAGCTGTGCGCGTGTGCGCGCGCACACACCTCGCCGAACGAGCGCACATACTTTACAACATAGCGCACAAAAATTATGGCTCTGATTCCGATAGAAAACAACACAGACGTCTTAAAATTTAAAAGTTATGATTGTAATTACTAGAAATTTCCCGCTTCATTTAGTAATCGTCTATTTTCATTTAATTTGATTAAAATCAATGTGGTGTACATACTGTATTCTGACATGTAGTCAAATTTTAAAGTATATAACTCCGAGTGTCGTTATGTGGCGCACAAAAATTTAACCTTCCTTCAAAAGCTGCACACAGCTGATATTTTATGCGCACACAGCCTACAGAAAATTAGAGGGAACATTGCTCACAACCCTCCCTCCTCCCCTGGGAGTTGCAGTTGTACATAGTTCATTTTTACATTTTTTTGTGCTGTCTTTTAGCTATGTCATCAGACTGAGCAAGATGGCACCTTTAGGCGGGAAGGGGACCATGCATGCGTGCAGTATTCCCATAGGCTTTCTTAGAAAGCTGGGGAAATGCTCCGCACGGGGGCTCCATCGACGTCAATGTCACCCATATGTGAGGACAGATTCCTGCTGCTCCTGGAGAACACCTGTTACAGGTGAGTAACTACTCTTTACGGAAAGAGTGGTAGATGCATGGAATAGTCTCCCGGTGTAGGTGGTGGACACGAGGACAGTATCAGAATTCAAAAAAGCATGGGACAAATACAAAGGATCTCTAAAGGTTAAAAGAGGATTATTGTAGTTGATAGAGAAGGGCAGACTAGATAGGCCATGTGGTCTTTTTCTACCATTATGGTTCTATATTTATAACATGCTTTCAAACTTGAGGAGCCAGTATGTACATTAGTTACATCAATTTTCCAAGGCAAAGACCGTGTGATCCTTTTTAAAGGAAAAGAATGCACAGATTAGCTGCTCACATTTGTATATTTTTAGTACACACACAATGTTCTCACATTTGTGTGCTCCAACTCCACCCCCAGGAATGTCTCTGCTCTTTGCAGGTAAAAGTATGTGTGAAATGGCACTAAGCATATACTTTTTTCTGCATATTTCAAAAGTCATGTATATTGCCTACAGCCTTGAATAGGCTATTTCAAACCAGTTAAAAAGTTCATGCTAGAAGCATTATAAATAGGTGCATTTTGCCAGGTGTCTGGGTAGGGTGTGTGTATATACGAGTGAGATTGCATGGGTAGTAATTTGGAGAGGGGGTGGGCCAAGTGAGTGGAGTGCATGTATATTTAGAGTATGAGTGCATGTGAGTGGGATGGAGTGTGTGGGTTTGAGTGGTGGTTCATTTGGATTAATGCGCACTCACACTTGAGTTGTCTATTTGTTCTCTGGCTCCCTCTTCTTCCCAGTCTCTTCCTGTCACCTTCCCCCTCCTGCTCACATCCTCCTTCCTTTGCACTCTCATTCATCCTTGCCTGTGCAAGTTTGTCACCTTTTTCTGCCTAGCCCGCTCCTCCACTATGTCAGGAACTGCCACCTCTTCTGCTGATGAGTTTGGTCTCTATTTGCTTTCTGATGTGCGTGCCACCGTGGGAGCTTCCTTCTCTTCTGCTGGTGGAAACTGGGTTCTGACTGGGGTAATCAAGACATAGCTGCCATAGGCTTTCTTCTGTTTCTGTGTGCAAGGGTGGGGTTCCTGCAGCACTGACTTCATCCAGAGTTGTGGCCGAAATAGTCTGTTGGGGGGGGGTGGGGGAGACTTGATCTACCCGTCACCTCACTGCTTCTGCTCTGGTGCCCTCATCCTCCTCTTTCTCAATACATATGGACAAACAGACTTTCCCTAATAGGAGCTGTTGCATGCCTGAAATGCACCTAAAAAAGGGTTTTCTATGTATAAATGGCTTTTCAAAGTGCCACCATAATCTGCATCCTCCAAATCATCCTGCTAGACCAGTCCAGATTAGTGGGTTTTATCCCCCTGCCAGCAGATGATGGCGCCAGAGAGAGAACCAATCAGAAGCTTCAGTGACATCCCTAGGGGATAGCTTCAATATTTTCTCTATCTCAGCAGATGGTGGACTTCGGCTACTCTGCTCCTGGCAGTCACTTTGAGAGTGACGATCCAGTGTAGCTCTTTTTTGGTACCAGACGTCCCCAAGGCGCACAAGAGGTGCATCTCTAGGGTTTCCCAGGATTTTGCTGGTGTGCTCCTGATCAGGTGGATCAGTTTGAGCTGCCTGGAAGGGGGGGGGGGGGGGCGCATGCTCAAGAGGAGCAGTGCAGCCCTCAGGTGAACCAAAATTCCTATCTTCGGGGAGGAGCTTTTCTGTCAGGCGCTTATTTCTTTGTTTGTTGTTTTTTCATTAAAGTTACAAAAAAAAGGAAAAGAGATAAGAAAGAGCTCCGTTTGTTTCAGTGACTGGTTCCTGCAGAATTCTGGTGGTAACAGCACCCCTTCGCTTTATTTCTGCTCTTTATTTCTCTCAGCTGGCCACAACATTTTTTCTCTTCAGACATTTAACGTGGTTTTTCCTGCTTTTTTTCCCTGTGACATTTCTTCACCAGGCCAGCTGTTTTTTAGCTTTTCACTCACGGTTTGTCTCCTGGATCGATTTTTTTTTTCTCACCGCTGGAGCCCTATTTTCACTGTTTTTGTACCGCGTTCAGTTTCTTGCACTGAGAGTGTATAGACGGCCATCACTGCTCTTGTTTTTTGGCATACCTGCTTTTTTTCTCTCTGAAACAGCAGTTTATTGCGGTTTTTTTTTCTGTATAGATGCCCTCTTCTCTTCAGCGTTGCCTTGGCTGTGACTGGAAGCACTGGGTTTTGATAGACAGCCTCTGCACTTCCTGCACTTTTGAACCAGGGGAGAGTTCACCTGTTGCTTCTCCTTTGGCCCACTTTGCTCCGGCTTCACTGAGGGATGTTTCTCTTCCTCCTGTTCTTATGCCGGAACAAGTGCAGCCTTCTGGGGAGCCCGATTCATCTCAGTTCTTGTTCCATCAGGACTGGGATCTTTGACGTTCTGGCTCTGTGGTCATTCCTTCCAAGGTCTTCTGATCTGTCAGCATCCAAGGACCTGCTATCCAGAAAGTGAGTGAGCTCTGCCTTGCCTGCTCAGGAGGAGCGGCCCTCTAAGGGGGTCTCCTGGGTTCCTGGATAGTGGAACCCCTCAGAGGAGCCAGTTTCTGAGGAGGACAGTCTGGTCAATGAGTTGGACTGTGAAGATGGAGAGTTGTCTCCTCCAGAATCTGATCTTCGGGATGACTCCCAGGTTGTACGTCTGATCTCCAGGAACAAGCAGGAATGTAGTCTTCACATATGGGTATCGGTACCGATGGAGCCTGCGCGGGAACGCTCCCCAGCGTCCAATAGGAACGCTTTTGGGAGCATCCTACAGCACCTGCGTGCTGCCTTCCCGCCTTACCCATCTATCTCTCTCCAGTTCTTCGTTTTCCGCGGAGCCGACAGGTCGCACTTCCTGTCACCGCAGAAAATAATTCCCTTCTATTCTTCTTTTTTGTGGTCGCGTCTGCCTTCCTTCGACGCTACACCGGTACCGCCGGTTCTTCTTTCTTTTTTTCCAAATCCCCCCCCCCCCTTTCTTCTGGAGTCTTTTACAGCTATTTTCTCCTCAGGTGCCACGCGCCATTTTGGTCACTAGGCCCAACTTTTTCCTTTAAAATGGGAAAAACCCGCTTCGGGTTTTAAAAAGTGTTCCAAGTGTGGCGGTACCATCTCCGTCACCGACACCCATGAGTGGTGCCTTAAATGTTTAGGTCCTGACCACTCTATTTCGGAGTGTGTTGCCTGTGGGTTGATGTCGAAAAGGGGCCGGCAGAACCGAGCTGCTAAACTTAGCACCCTTTTTCCCTCCGATGCAGCCTCTGTGGCATCGACGTCTTCCAGGGCATCGTCTTCCTCCCATGGATCTCAGGTAACTAAACATAAATCTAGCCGGTCCTCGAAGGGTAGATCTCCTTCTAAGCATCGAGATCTAAGCATCCAAAGCACTAACGGGGCTCCAGGATATTCTCGAGGCCTCAACCTCGGCAGAACTGTTGGTGGCGTGGTCTAGTGGTTAGGGAGGCGTGGTCTAGTGGTTAGGACAAGGTACTTCAGGCCGGAGGGCCGGGGGTTCAAGTCCCACCTGGGGACAGCAATCTCAGGCCGGAGGGATTGGGATTTCTAGTCCTATAGGCACTCCTTGTGGTCTTGGGCAAGCCACTTAACCCTCCAATGCCCATGTTCCCTGTATGTATTAGTGTGTGTGTCTCATATCCCCTCGTGTTAAATGTATCCCCAATTGACCGCTTTGACCCGGTGAAAAGCGGGATATAAATACAGCTAAATAAAAATAAAAAAATAAATGCTCTGGGGTATCTGCTGCTTCATCCGGTACTGATACCCAAGCATCGGCAGCGTCGATAGACCAGAGATTCTTTGCTATTGAACGCAGTTTGGCGGCTCTTCTCATGGCCTCGATGCCCCTGAAACCGCTTCAGACAATTCAACCAGTACCGGCACCGACTGCGGTACCGGTACCGACTGCATCGACATCGGCAGGTATTCTCATGCCTATCCATCCAGTATCGACAAGTCAGTGCCGGACCCCTCCGATGCCGACTTTGATCGGTA
Source organism: Ichthyophis bannanicus (assembly GCA_033557465.1). NCBI lineage: Eukaryota > Metazoa > Chordata > Amphibia > Gymnophiona > Ichthyophiidae > Ichthyophis > Ichthyophis bannanicus. The sequence goes on from CM066032.1 coordinate 1,325,881,868, forward strand.
CCGGTACCGGTACCGTGCCTTGCACGATCACCTGGATCGGAGATACTTTGAAGTTCTTTACCACTTCCTTTGGAGGCGGGACAATGCTGCACGGAGCCCGTCGAGAGACAGGAAGGCTCTGCAACCGTTTTACAGGCACAGCCGCGGTTCCCTAAGAGGCAGAGAGCCGCGGCTGCATTAGAAGGAAGGGGGTGAGTTTGCCGCTGCCGAGAAGCGGACTCAGTGGCAGCAACTTGTGCGCGTTTTAAATTTTTTTTTTAACTTGGCGTAGACGAGGCGACCCCCGCTAAATCCTGTGGCGACCCCCGTGGGGGTCGCTACCCACAGCTTGAGAACCGCTGACCTAGACAAAGAAAAACAAAAGCAGCTAAGCCTCAATCGGCTCAGCAGACTCAGCCTCCACAGGGGATTTGACTCCTATCTAGAGAACTTTGCCTTCCTGGCCCTGAACGGCCCAGAACCTTCCACCATCCCAGGACGGTTATGTCATTTTGCCCCTAAATGGGGTCAGATTACAGCAGAAAATTGGACTCTGTCTGTTGTAAGAGAGGGGTACAAGCTTCATTTCCTCAGCATACCCCCTCCTACAATGGTAAGACAGTTCAATTCTCAGACCTCTCTCAATGACCAGTTAGGTCAAGAGGTCACTGTGCTTCTTGCCCAAGGGGCAATAGAAGAGGTACCCATTCTCCAAGAGGGTACAGTGTTTTACTCCCCCTATTTCCTTATTCTAAAGAAAACAGGAGGACACAGGCCCATTCTAGACCTCAATGAATTGAACAAATTCCTGTTCAAAAAGAAGTTCAAAATGATTTCTCTAGGAACTCTGCTGCCATACCTTCAGAGTCAGGATTGGCTTTGTTCTCTAGATCTCAAGGATGCGTACACTCATGTTCTCATCCATCCGACTCATTGAAAGTTCCTTCGCTTTCTGTTTCAAGGGAAGCACTACCAATAGAGGGTTCTTCCTTTTGGACTGGCCTCTGCACCAAGGGTGTTCACAAAATGTATGGCTGTGGTGGCAGCATTTCTTCGCACCCTAGGAATATTCGTCTTCCCTTACTTAGATGCCTGGCTCATTCGAGCCCCTTCAGAGCCAGAGGCCAGGGTTGCTCTCTCTCACACAATGCGCATACTTCAGTATTTGGGACTTGTCATAAACTTCCCAAAATCCAACTTTGCTCCTACTCAGTCCCTGGAGATTATAGGAGCTTTGCTGGATACCAGACAGACAAGGGCATACTTTCCAAAGGCCCGCTGCCTTCGCATTGTGCAGTTAGCTTCCCAAGCAGTGTTAAAACCTCACCTCACTGCTCGGGAAATGTTACAGTTACTAGGCCACATGGCATCCACCGTGCATGTGGTTCCTTATGGTCGCCTCCATATGAGGGCAGCCCAGTGGATTTTATCCACTAAATGGACTCAGGCATCAGGTTGCCTGTCAGACAAAATAGCACACTCAGATCGCCTTATTTTGTCCCTCCAATGGTGGCAATCACCCCAAAACCTTTTGGTGGGGTCCCCTTTTCAGCAACCCCCACCCCAAGCCACTCTAACCACAGATGCCTCACAGGTGTGTTGGGGAGCCCACCTGCAAGGCCTCTCTACCCAGGGTACCTGGACTCCACAGGAGACCTATCTACATATCAGTCTCCTGGAACTCAGGGCAATCTTCCTTGCTCTTCGAGTATTCCACACCCAGCTCAGCTACAAGACAGTCCTAGTTTAAACGGACAGTCAAGTAGCCATGTTCTATGTGAACAAGCAGGATGGGATGGAACAGGCTCTCTGTCGCTATGCAGCGAAGTTTTGCGACTATGGGCCCTCGCCAGAGAGCATCAGATTCATCTCCTTACGGTGTATCTTCCAGGCATTCAAAACTCTTGGGCAGACAGACTCAGCCGAGTTCTGCTTCCACACGAATGGTCTCTCCATGCAGATCAGGTGGCCAAAATCTTTCCAAATTTGGGGAACCCCGGACATAGAACTCTTTGCAAGTCCGCTGAATACAAAACGTCCCCGGTTCTGTTTCAGAATGCCGGCTCAGGGTTGTCAGGCCAGGGATGCTTTCCTCCTCCATTGGGTCCAGGACTTCCTGTATGCCTTTCCAACTATTCCCCTAATTCCCAAAACCCTGTTCAAGCTTCAGAGAGACAGAGGTCATATGATTCTCATAGCTCCACATTGGCCACGGCAAATGTGGTACCCTCTGCTCCTACATCTCTCTCAAGCTCCGCCTCTGGAGTTAGGATTTACTCCAAATCTCCTTTCTCAGGAGGACGGCATGCTGTGGCATCCCAATCCCCCCAGTCTCTGCATCTCAGGGCCTGGTTGCTGAAAGCCTAGAACTTCTCGGTCTTAACATTTCTCAGCAGGTAAAGGATATCCTTTATGCTTCCAGGAAGCCTTCCACAAGACACTCTTATGCTTTCAAGTGGAAAAGGTTTTCCATATGGTGCTCGCAGAAGGGTTTTAACCCTCCTGCGATACCTCTGGATCATTACTGGAGTATCTTCTTCATTTGTCTAATCCAATTCAGTGAGAGTTCATTTGAGTGCTATTGAAGCTTCTTTCAAGCCTCTAAATGGGCAACCTATTTCCTCTCATCCTCTCATAGCGAGATTTATGAGAGGCCTTCTTTTAACTAAGCCTCCCATTAAGCCACAACCGGTGGTATGGGACTTAAATTTTGTTCTTGGGCAGCTTATGAAACCGCCTTTTGAACCATTAGCCACTACCTCTTTGAAATTCCTTTCCTGGAAGGTCATCTTTCTTATTGCAATCACATCAGCACGTCGCATCAGTGAATTGCAAGCATTGGTGGCTTATCCTTCTTATACAAGGTTCCATCATGATAAGGTAGTCCTTAGGACTCATCCAGGTTATATGCCAAAGGTGGTGTCACCTTTTCATTTAAACCAAGCGGTTTACCTTCTTGTATTCTTCCCAAGGCCTCACGACTCAAATGCAGAAAGGAATCTTCATACTTTGGATTGTAAAAGGGCTCTGGCCTTTTACTTACGAAGGACACAGCAACACAGGACGTCCTCTCAACTTTTTGTTGCTTTTGATCCTAGTCATTTGGGATTTCCAGTCTCCAAAAGAACACTGTCCAACTGGATTGCACAGTGTATATCTTTTGCATATGAGAGTGAAAACATTCCTCTGGAAGGCCATGTCACAGCTCACAATGTGAGAGCCATGGCAGCCTCTATGGCTCATCTTCACTCTGTGTCTATCGACGACATCTGCCGAGCAGCTACTTGTGCTTCGGTTCATACCTTCACAGCCCATTACTGCTTAGACAAGGACTCCCGCCGGGATGCCTTGTTTGGTCAAGCTGTTCTTCAACACCTGTTCCATATTTAATCAACTCCTACCCACTATCCCTGGTAGGATGCCAGAGATCTATGGGGGGAAATGGAGCCCTTTCACAAGGGCACACAACTTCTGGGGTCTTCTCCCTGGCATTTGCAGCTAGGGAGTCCCCATATGTGAAGACTACATTCCTGCTTGTTTCTGGAGATAGCATAGTTACTCACCTGTAACAGGTGATCTCCAGGAACAGCAGGAATTTAGTCTTCACAACACACCCACCTCCCCTAGGAGTTGTATCTCTCTCTTTCCCTCTCTCTTTTTTCTCAGCTTTAAACTCAACTGGAGAGGGACAGTTGGGAAAAGTGGGAAGGCAGCACGCAGGCGCTGTGGAATGCTCCCAAAAGCTTTCCTATTGGATGTTGGGGAGCGTTCCCGCGCAGGCTCCGTCGGTACCTACGATACCCATATGTGAAGACTAAATTCCTGCTGTTCCCGGAGATCACCTGTTACAGGTGAGTAACTATGCTTTTTGTAAGGAGAAGCTGCTGGCTCTCATTTCTCAAATTATGGAGTTCCTCCATATTGCTGACTGTCTGGAAAAGCAGGATTCTACCCAGTCCAAGTCTCAGGCAGGTCACATTCTTAGAGGCATTCATGAGCATCTAAAGCCTTTACTTTTTCTTTAGAGCTTCAGCAGATTGTTCCTCTGGAGTGAGACTCTTCTGAAACTTCTTGTGCTCAGCTAGGCATTTGGGCCATTTTTATGTCTGGTCACCTTTGGACCTTGATAAGTGGCTCCGCTTTCCTAAGGTGGATGCCCTGGTCATGGGGTTACTAAGCACACATGATCCTGGTGGAAGGAGGAGCGGCGCTCTGGGATCAGCAGGATAAGAAGTTTGAAGACCCTTTGAAAACAACTTTTTCTTCTTCCCTTGCTCTCCAGGTTTCTGTCTGTGGGGGTTTAGCGACATGTACCCTGCTCGGATGGATTCAATTCCTACCACAGGACTCTTTTTCAGCCCATTTAGAATCTGTGGCTGCCTTTTTGGCCGATGTTTTCTATGACCTCCTTTGGGTGGCAACGCGGTCAGTTGCAGCTCTTACTGTGGCAAGGCATTGGTTGTGGCATCACCTTTGGAACGCTGATGCGGCCTCCAAAGCCCACTTGGCCAAGCTCCCATTCAAGGGCAGGCTCCTGTTCGGGGAGGATCTGGAAATGCTTGTTCAGGATTTGAGTGAGGTTAAATCTCAGCTTTTACTTGAAGACAAACCCAGGGGTATCATCTTTATCTTTCTCAAGAGTGCGCTTTCGAGATTTGTGCCACTATCGGCCTGGAAGTTGTCGCCTTCAACGCCCAAATCGAGTGGCATGTTGCAGCCCTTTCGAAGGATCTGTTGATCTTGGGACAATTATTCCTCTTCCGGTATGTTCTGTGGGGCCACACATACCTCCCACTGATGGGCCTGCGGTCCGTTCTGGGGTGCCGTAGATCGGTGAGTGGTTGTGCCTCTTTCTCCGCAAATGGGCCCAGGTTACCATGGACAGATGGGTCCTCAACATAATATCCTAGGGTTACTTTCTTGACTGTTCCAGACCCATCAGAGATGCCTTTAGGATCTCCCCTTACGGGTCATTATTCCATCTACTTCATCGTGCCCAAGAAGGGCAGTTTCTTCCGACTCATCCTAGATCTCCGAGGAGTCAACGACTGTCTCCGCATGCTGTGTTTTCACAGTGAGACCTTGAAGTCTGTCTTTCAAGTGGTCCGCGTGGGCGTGTTCTTAGCTTCCCTGGACCTTACGGAGTCCTGCTTCCATATTCCCATCCGAGAGGACCAGCAGCGTTTCCTGCACTTCGCGATACTTGGACGTCACTTTCAGTTTCAAGCCCTGCCATTCGGTCTTGCCTCAGCTCCTCACACCTTTTCAAAAGTCATGGTAGTGTTCGCAGCTGCCTTGCATTATCAGGGTGTGTGTTTCCATCCTTACCTGAACGATTAGCTCATCCAAGCAAAGTCTTATGTAGAGATGCAGGGAGCGGTGGCATAGGTCCTCTCCTTCCTGAAAAACCTCATTTGTGTGGTCAACCACGCCAAGAGTTTCTTATGCCCATCTTAGACCCTTGAGTTTCTTGGGGCCCTTTTCTATACTCGGGTAGGGCAAGTGTTTCTAACTCATGACAGATGTCAGAAGTTCCACAGTCTGCTTCATTGCTTCCCGCTTCACCTGCTCCTCAGGTGTGGAATTATCTACAGATCTTAGGAACTATGACAGCTATCTTAGACTTGGTTCCCTGGGCTCAGTTGCACATGCATCTACTTTAGCTTTCTTTATTGTCTGATTGGTTCCCTTGCTTGCAGGATTATGATATCTGTCTTCCTTTCCTTCCCAGCGTTTGTTGCTGTCTTCGCTGGTGGCTATGTCGTGATTATTTGATGCGAAGGAGGCCCCCTGTAGAGTCCATGTTTGGATTACTCTGAACACAAATACCAGCCTTTCTGATTAGGGCACCCATTGCTGCAATAGACTGCACAAGGAACATAGTCCCGGCAAGAATCCAGTTGGTCCATCAACTGTTTGGAGGTGTGGGCAGTCTGCTTGTCACTCTGCCATTTTCTGCCTCTTCGTGCGCTGGCAGTTCAAGTCCTGTCAGACAATGCCACGACGGTGGCTTATCTCAACAGACAGGGAGGGGGGGGGGACCAAGTGCCCAGGAGTCGCCTTGGAGATGCGTCTCCTGTTTCCTTGGGCCAAATGAAATTTGTAAGCACTGTTGACACAGCACATCGCTGGGTTAGACAATGTGTAGGCAGATTTTCTCAGTCATCACCTCCTCAACCCAGGCAAGTGGGAACTCATTCAGGGGACATTCAGATTCATTGTGAACTGGTGGGGTCATCCCGCTCTGGAGTTGATGGCCACCTCAACCAATTCCAAGATCCCTATCTTTTTCAGTCGTCAGAGGGAACCGAAATCTCAGGGTCTAGACACGCTGGTCCAGCCCTGGCTTTTGTCACAGATTCTCTGTCAGGGGTCTCCAACTCCAGTACTGCAGGGCACCAAACCTTTCAGGTTTTCAGGCTGTCCCTATTGAATATGCATGAGATATATTTGCATGCACCGCCCCCACTGTATTCAAATTTATCTCATGTTGTATTCATTAGGGGATAGCCTGAAAACCTGAATGGTTTGGTGCCCTCCAGTACTGGAGTTGGAGATCTCTGCTCTACGTCTTTCCTCTGTGGGCTTTGATTGTCCAGGTTGTCCGGTGTATAAAAACATATCGGGTTGGGTGATTCAGGTGGCGATGGATTGGCCTTGTTGCCCATGGTATGCAGACCTGGTTCACCTCCTAGCTGCGAAGCCAATGAAGCTCTATTCTCGCAGGGGCCTGCTGGGGCAGGGGCCAATTGTCATGGATGAGCCTGCTCCCTACTTGCTTACAGCTTGGCTCCTGAAATGCACCATCTAGCTCATAAAGGGTACTCTGTTCAAGTTGTGGCTACTTTGCTTAAAGCACAGTGCCCATCTACATTGCTAAATTACCCTCAAGTTTGGCATTTATTTGTGTCCTGGTGCTCTGCCTGTGTGGTTTTGCCATGGCAGGCCCAAATATCTGATCTCCTGTCTGCAGGTTGGCTTTGACAAGGGCCTCATCTTTGTTCTTTGAAAGTGCAGGTGGTGACTCTCACCTGTTTTCGTGGGCTTGTTTGTGGTTGCTCACTTGCCTCCCATTCAGATATCAGGCATTTTTGTGTGGAGTTTGTGCTTTGCGTTCTCCAGTTCATCTGCTTGTCCCTTCTTGGGACTTGTCCTTGGTTCTCCGGGATCTTGAGTGGCCACCCTTCAAGCCCTTGAAGAGAACCACTCTGAAGAACTTGGCCCTCGATGCTGTCTTTTTGATATTATGTTGGCCCGTCGTGTTTCTAAGCTGCAGACACTTTCCTATTGGGACCCCTTCTTATCCTTCTCTGTGGAAGGGGTGATGCTCAGGATGGTTCCTTCCTTTTTGCCGAAAGTTCTGTCCAACTTCCATGTAAATCAGTCCATCTCGCTCCCATCCTTTCTGGAGGGAGAGTCTTCTACAGGCTCCATTGTTCTTCACTTGTTGGATATTGCACGGTCCTTGCACCGTTATCTGAAGGTTACTAATTCCTTTTGGCTCTCGGATCACTTGTTTGTCTTCTTTTCTGGCCCCCGTAAAGAGACTGCTACTTCAAAGCATACTATCACGCGGTGGATCAAGTAGGTCATCGAGTCGGCTTATACCTTACAGGTTAAGCCTGTTCTTGCAGGTCTTAAAGCTCGTTCTACGCAAGCGCAGGTAGTTTCTTGTGTGGAACGCTCTCTGGTTGCTCAGATTGACATTTGCTGTGCAGCGACCTGATCATCCTTGTCAACCTTTGTCTAACGTTACCACTTGGACCTCCATGTGTATGAGTGATCCCTTTTTGGAACCACTGTTTTGGTGGTGGCTGGCTCTTCCTGCCCTCAGGTGTTGTAACTGTGGTACTTCCCACTAGTCTGGACTGGTCTAGCAGGATAGTTTGGAAGGTGAAATTTTACTTACCATTAATTTCCTTCCCTGGACTCCTGCTAGACCAGTCCATGACCCACCCCTCTCTGTTTGAGAACCAGCCTTGTCAACATTCAGAACCAACTTTGTTGTTAGCTCGGCTGTTTAGTGGTTCTTTTTCTTCCACTGAATCCGGCTGCTGCCTTGTATATGACTGCACGTTTGTACAGTAGTTTTTGTTTAGCCTGCTGAGGAGGCTTTCTTTTTCTGAGCGCTGTTCTGAAGTCCTTTTGCTTTGCCATGTCATACTGAAGCTATCCCCTAGGAGAGCGCGTATGAGATGTGATCAAAAAGTATCGAGACTTGCTGTGTAGCTATATAACAATGCATTGTACCACAATACGATTAAGCATGCAGTGACCTAATTATGTGCTCTGCATGTGTAGAGTGTAGCATGGTTGCACTTTTAATCATGTGATGTTTGGTATTGTATAAAAGCAGTTCGTCAGATTTACAATGACTGAAAAAATTGAACAGCAAATTTGCATTAAATTCTGCCAGAAACTTGGAAATTCATGCAAAGAGACTTACGACAAGTTACAGCAAGTGTATGGCAATGAATGCATGAGTTGTGCTAGAGTTTGACTGTTACAAACGTTTCCAAGAGAGCTATCAAAGTGTTGACAGTGACGATTGTTCTGGAAGGCCATCCACGAGCAAGAATGAAGACAAAGTTGAAGCAATGCATGCTACAATATGCGCAAATCATCGATTGATTATCAGGAAGCTTGCTGAGGACATAGACACCAGTTTCAGGTCTGTACAGTCCATTCTTACTTTGAGGATGAGACGTATGTCTGCAAAATTTGTGCCAAAACTCCTGTCCCCTGACCAAAAAGATAGACTATCCACAGCCAGGGAGTTGTTGGAATGCGTTGAAAATAACTCTGATTTCATCATAAAAATTATTACTGGTGATGAATCATAGTTTTCGGGTTATGATCCGGAAACTAAGGCTCAGTCTTCACAATGGAATACTCTAAACCCTTCCAGAGCCACGAAAGGCCATCAGGTGAGGAGCAATGTCAAAGTCATGCTTACTGTTCTCTTTGATTACCAGGGTATTGCTCATCATGAGTATGCTCCAAAAAGCCAAACTATCAATAAGGAGTACTACGTCCAAGATCTGACTCGTTTGAGAGATGCATTTTGTGATAAGAGGCCAGAGCTGCACAGGAATGGTGAATGGTTGCTTCATCATGATGACTCCCCAGATCACTCATCACACCTTCTCCAGCAGTTCTTGGCCGAACACCAAATTGAGTAAGTCCGTCAGCTTCCGTACTCACCTGACCTCGCATCTTGTGACTTTTTCTTGTTTCCAAAACTGAAATTACCACTGAAAGGAAGGAGATTTGCTGACTTAGAGACCATTAAGCAAAATTTGACTTAACAGCTTCACAGCATAACAAAAGAGGCATTTCAAAATTGTTTCCGGCAGTGGCAGGGAATGCTGGAGGGAAGTATGTTTTATCGGAAGGGGGCTACTTTGAAGGAGACTGAGTGCAATAGCAGTCAGTGTTATACTTGTGTTATTGTACAAGTCGCAATACATTTTGATTGCACCTCGTATAGTTGCCAGTGATGATGTCATTGAAACTTCTGATTGTTTTTTCTCTGTGTTCATCATCTGCTGGTAGGGGGATATAACCCACTATTCTGGACTGGTCTAGCAGGATTCCAGGAAAGAAAATTAATAGTAAGTACAATTTCATCTTTGGAAATTCCCATGACTACTGATACTAAGGTCAATGTCATCCATTCTGATGCAACATCTCCCTTCAAAATAGGACACCATAAGGAGTGCCATTTTTCTGATGGGGCATCTAGTCTAGGCTGTGAAGACACAGGCACATATTTTGCTCCTGCTTAATACAGGCAATATAGATTCATATCTGCCTTTAAAATTTCCCCACCAGAAAGTAAGCACATAGTTGCACCTTTTCTGAGGCTCTGTGTGCTGGTAAGAATCAGTGTTGTGATAAGGAAGCTTATCATAGCTCAGGAAGGAGCTATAGAAAAGGTGAAGTGTCTCTGAACAAGCAACCTGTCAGTTCTGGTAGAAATAAGAAAACAGAATTTTCCCATAAAAGACTACCAGTCCCAGAATGCACCAGGTTTCCAACAGCCATTAGAGGAGCTGAAGTGGGGAAACGTGTGTTCAATCAGGAGGGCTATGAGGTAATCCCTAAGCACTCATCTCAAAGGGCAGGGCCTGATTCAGCACAGCTGCGCTGTGTTAGGGAGGAGCACTCATCTAAGCTGAATAAAGGTAGAGTTTATTCTACAGAGAATTATCCTGAGGAGCTTGAGCTTGATCATCTTCATCATCTAGAGGATCATCAGAAGCAGAAGCCAAACCGGACGTACAGAGAGGGAAAGAAACCCTTTGGAAGAAAGAGGAGAAAAGTCTTTGAGAGGTCTAGAAGAGTCCAGAGCAGTACATATACTGGGAGGCATTCCAAGGGCCAGCATACACCATTGGACTGGGGAAAGCCAGAGGAATGGTGCTGCAGAACTAGGAATCTCCAGACGGTACCTGTGAGAGAGACGGCTGCACGTGGAAGGGACCCTAAGACCTGTGCCAGAAGGTATGTGAAGAGAGATCCAGTGTCCAGGGATCTGGATTGGAAGGTTGGACATAAGAACTGGACTACATACTGGCCAGGCTATATAGAGAGGAACTCTAACAGCAATGGAAGCTCAGGTATGAACACTGATCTATGCCCTAGCTATAACCTTGAAAGACAGCAGGGAAACAAGTATTCTCCTGAAAGTGCTCCATTGGGAGATTCATCTGTGCCAATCCATGATATTGAACCCATGCTTGTTGAAGAAGAGGGGGTGATAGCAGATGAAGAATCTGTTTACATGGACTGCTCTCTGTCTAAACTCCTTTGGTGATTTTCTGTTATAAAGTACAGCAACCATCACAAAGAAATACAAACTTGTTCTTTAATCTACTCAGAAAAGCTCCTGAGTTAAGATTTTTAGCCACGCAGTAGAAAGCAAGCCAGCTAAGGGATTTCAGCTGGATAACTACTAGCAATTGAGCCTTACCTAATTGCTTGTGAGCTAGGAGAGAATCACTTCTGAATCTATGTTGGAAGATATAAGAAGTTAACCTGAAAAGAACAGTTTTTTTCTTTCTTTGTAGCTTTTGGTTTGTTTGATACATGCTAAGAAAATATTAGCTAAGCCTACAGAAAAGACCAGTTTATCAACCAGGTCTTATTTCTTTTGCTTTGATTGCCTGACAAGTTCAAATGTTTTCTTTATTTTGTTTTTTCAAGTTTAACACTGAAAGCAAGTAACCTGATTTATGTGCTACCAAGTATATCTGTGTTGGGAGAAATAACCCCATAAATAAATATCTTATTGGCTTTACCCAAAAGCACAACTAATTATTGTGAGCAGCTGTGTCTGGTGTGAATGAACTGCATTGCCCACAATCCCTTGCAAATCATATAGATATATGCATTTGCCAAGACTGTGAAGATTCTCACCCAGGCAGCCGTCTGACAGTGTGTATATCTATATCTATATATATATATATATATATATATATATGTGTGTGTGTTAGGTACAGAAATGCCAACGCCAGCCATGCCCTGCCTGTTCTCCACCTCTGGGAACAACTGTGCATATAATCACATAAAGATAGGTGCTAATTCTGTGGGCCTCCTGTTACATGCATATACCCCAAATACAGGAGTGGAGGAGTGGCCTAGTGGTTGGGGCAAGGTACTTCAGGCCGGAAGGTCGGGGGTTCAAATCCCACTAGAGGACAGCAACCTTGGGCCGGAAGGACTGGGGTTTCTAGTCCCACAGGTGCTCCTTGTGGTCTTAGGCAAGCCACTTAACCCTCCATAGCCCATGTTCCCTGTAAAATAGTTATCTCCAAGTTATAATGCCCTGTTCAATGTAATTTCAGTTTGTTCAATGTAAACCGCACTGATGCAGAATAGCGCGGTATATAAGAGAATGTAAATAAATAAATAAATAAGAGCCTTCTTGAGTGATGATGGGTGTACAGCTATGAAGAAACATTCTTTCAAAACTGTCCATGTTCCCCCATGCTCCAGTGTAGGGAAAGGAGACTGTTATGGTTGGTGCCAGAGTCATTCCAACAAAATATGTGAAGGAATCTTACTTTTAAATCATGAATGTACTTCATCTGAGGGAGATGGCACATCCAAACTCTATGGATATTTGTTAGGTAACGACTCTGTGCTACCCCTGTTACCCATTTGCTTAGAGAGTCTTAGCACCAGGGTCTGTTCAAGTCCCATCACTCATACACCCTTACATTGCCAACCTCTTCCCGACCAACTATTCCTTGGTGATTTTTGTGGACACCAAGACCATTACAAATTCCACAGTTCATAACGTTTCTTTAAATTTCTCTACTGACTAAATACACAAAAAACCTCTGATTGCACTGATCTGTCAGAGCTAATAAACTGAAAGGTTTATTAGCAAATGGATAGTCAACAAGAAACATAAGATTTAATTCTGCAAACAGTCAATGGGCAAAAAACCCCAATTCATACAGATATCACTAAGGAGGTTTCATTGTAAAGAAAGAAACAAGCAGACAACGTATTGAAATCAGACAGCGCAAGAAATCAGACAACGCATTGCTCTTGGCTTAATGGCTATGAAGGACTTAAATGGGATTCTCAAGAGCAGAGATGTCTCTCACCATAGAAAGATTTGACTTGTCCATGCCATGGTATTTTCAATAACATCTTATGGATGTGAAAGTTGGACAGTGAAAAAGATAGGAAGAAAATTGATGCTTTTGAATTATGGTACTGGCGAAGAATACTGTGTATACCATGGACTGCCCAAAGAACAAACCAGTCAGTACTAGAGGAGATCAAACCAGCTTTCTTTAGAAGCTCAGATGGCAAGACTTTGACTTTCATACTCTTGAGAATTTTTAGATTGCACTGTCGTGTTATACCTCAAAGATATAAGATGGACCTCGCTCTGACCCAATCAGACTCTGACATTTAAAGTAAAAGTTTACGTCTTTATTATAAGCAAAAATGGCTAGAAGTACAGCTTCCCTTACAAGCAATATCACAAATTTAGTAGGTACAGAGCCTGGGGTAGAAGACAAAGGATATGGACAGATTTCATTTGTCTTCTTTCCACTGACTGTCTCTGTTTCTCTGATTATATACATTTCTTGTATGCAGATGCTTCCTGTTTTTCAGAGAACTATAGCTACACAAGCTACTAAAACCTATATGTATACGTCAGCACTTTTTCCTGCTGTTCTTCCATTTATTTCTGTCTCTGACCTTTTGCCTGATCTCTCTTAGGAAAAAGCCACAATGTCTCAACAAACTATCATTTACATCCCCTGACCTGCCTGACCAGTCTCTGAAATCTACCCAGCAACAAGACAATGACCATATTTAGTTAGGCTTCTGCTACAAGTCTGCATCAGATCGTTGTGCACTTAATAGGGTTTAAGCTGTATAACACAAAGAATGCTTAGGGATGTGGTATGAAGTGGGGTTTCTCCAGGACCAAGCAGGAAGTCAGTCCTCACTTATGGGTGACGTCGGCGCCGACGGAGCCCTCGCGGAGCAATTTTCCCCAGCTTTCAAAGAAAGCCTTTGGGAATTGCAGCGCGCATGCGCGGTCCCCTTCCCGCCCAAGGGTGCCATCTTAGCCAGTCTTCTTTTTTCCGCGGAGCCCTACAGACGTACCTGTCGTGTCCCCGCGAAAAAGTTGATTTTTATTCATAATTACTCTTTTTTTCCTTCGGTTCGACGCCGGTCTTTTTCCCGCCCGGACTCGCGACGCCGGTCACGAGTCCTCTTCTTCTTTTTCGGTTTTTCTGACTTAGTCAGTTTTCATTTCGGTTTTTCCCTGGCAGCCCGGTCCTTTGACCTCGCCGGGGCCCTTTTTCCCCCGATGGCTGCCAGTGGTTTCAAGCGGTGTGGTCAGTGTGACCGAAATATGTCACTAACTGACACACACGACAATTGCCTCCGCTGCCTGGGCCCGGATCATGAAGAAATGATCTGTGGGCCTTGTGGCAAACTTTCCTCCAAAGCGTTGAGAAGTCGGCGGCATCAGCGGGATAGAATCTTCGCTGACCCCAGCCGTACCCGGACCTCGTCGGAGGCCTCCGCGTCCAGGGGTTCCAGCTCGGACCGTCGCCGGAGTTCCTCCGACAGGGGCTCTCCCTCCGGGGACCATCGACGGAAGGTGAAACCCGCGAGGGCGGCGTCGGTGGACGCTCCTGGCTCCGCGAGGGCCAGGTCGCATAGCCCCGATAGCCGCCCCGGGTCCTTGGAGAAGGAGCACCTCACGAAGCGACCTCGCCTGGAGTCGGAGCTGCCTGCTCGGGTAAGTCCTGTGGTCCTTCTGGACTCGACTCCGCGACAGCCGACGTCGGGCCCGACGCTGTCGGGGCCCGAGTCGGGGGCTGCTGGGTCACCTGAGCTCGGACTCAGGTTGACGGCCTTGGAGAGCAGACTGTCTGCCTTCACGGACCAGCAGCGGGCACTGCTCGCTGGCTTCGCTGGCGCCGCTGCCCCGACCGCCGGGACGTCGACGTCTAAGTCGACCCCGGAGACCGAGTCGATCCTCGGTCGAGGTCACCCTCGGCCTCCCGTTCGGGACCGAGGTCGCCGACGCCGACTCCGACTCCCTCGGCGTCGGGGCGGCAGGCGCCGCGCCCTGCCCGGGCCGACCCCACCGAGTCCTCGTCGGAGTCGGTCTGGGAGTCTGAAGAGGAAGAGTCGCCTGATTCTTTTCGGACTCGGTGTGTCCCCTCGGACTCACCTGAGTCCGAACCTCGGAAGCAGTCCCCCCCGGAGGATGCCCGGTTCTCGGACTTCGTCAGGGATATGGCCAAGGCTTTGGCCTTCCCTGCGGACCCCGAGGAGGAGCCTCGAGCCGAAGAGCTCGACGCCCTCCAGTATGACTCTCCCGCCAGGGAACACTTTACTGTGCCGGTTCCTCCCATGCTGGAACGACTACTCTTCCGCATGTGGGAGAGTCCGGCCACCACGCCGGTCCTGAGCAAGCGGGTCGATTCTATCTATCGAGTCCGCAAGAGCCCTGGCTTCCAAAAAGCACAGCTACCACACCATTCCATGGTAGTGGAATCGGCCATGCATCGTCTTAAGAGCCAGAAGATGCACTCCTCGGTGCCTCCTGGCAGGGAGGCCCGTAACCTGGATGGCCTTGGTAAGAAGTGTTTCCAGGGCTCTATGCTCGCATGTCGTGTCCAGACCTACCAGCTGTACATGGGCATGTATCTCCGAGACCTGGCTAAAGAGCTAGCCGGCTTCTCCGCTGGTTTGTCCGAGGAACCCTTGCGGAGGTTCCTGGCCTTGTCCACTGGCATTCGGGAATGCTCAAAATTCATGTCCCGAGCAGCCTATGATGGCTTTGAAGCATCGGCTCGAGTGGCCGCAGCCGGCATCGGTGCCCGCCGACAGGCTTGGCTTCAGTCGTCTGACCTTGAGCCCTGGGTGGAGGACAAGTTGGTCGATGTCCCTTGCCGAGGCGAAAACCTCTTTGGCAAGCCCATGGCTGATAAGGCTGCACAAATTGAGACGGAGACTCTCACCAGGACTAGGCTTTCTAGGAAGACCTCCGCCCCTTCCCAGAAAAAGAAGGGCTCGGGAAAGAAGTCCTTTTACCCGAGGAAGGCGGCTGCCTACAAACAGTACCCCCACTATCAGGCCCCTGCAGCTCCCCAACAGGGCCAGCAGGCCAAGGGACGGGGTAACGGGTCCCGTAGGCAGCAAGCCCCCAAGCCTGCACCACCAGCCCCTGCTCCGCAGGGTGGGGGTTTTTGACTCATTAAGCATAGCCTCTCCCCCCCCGCTGGTTCCTCCCAGCACCGGAGGCCGGCTGGTTCACTTCGCCCACAGGTGGTCCAGCATCACCTCAAATGCCTGGGTGCTTCAAGTCGTGCGGGAAGGCTATCTTCTCCACTTCCACCAGGTCCCTCCCTCCTATTTTCCGGGAGAACCTCCACGACCCCCTCTGCACAGGGAATTACTCCTTCAGGAGTTAGCAGGTCTTATACAGGAACAGGCGGTGGAACCGGTGCCCCACCACCTGAAAGGTCAAGGCTTTTATTCCAGGTATTTTCTAATACCAAAAAGGACAGGAGGCCTCAGACCCATCCTGGACTTGCGCAACCTCAACAAGTTCCTCGTGCGGGAGAAGTTCAAGATGCTTACCCTTGGAATCCTTCTGCCCTACCTCCAGCAGGGAGATTGGCTATGCTCCTTGGATCTAAAGGATGCCTACACGCACATCCTCATCCACCCAAGCCACCGCCAATACCTAAGGTTTGTGGTGGCAGGAAATCATTACCAGTACAGAGTACTGCCCTTTGGCCTGTCCTCCGCACCGCGAGTCTTCACAAAATGTCTCGCGGTGGTGGCGGCCCATCTCAGGCTTCACGGCCTCTATGTCTTTCCGTACCTCGACGACTGGCTCATCAGAGCGGCGTCCGCTCTGGAGGTCACCAACGCCACGCGCCGCACGGTGACTCTTCTGCAGCACTTGGGCTTTGTTATAAACTTCGCAAAGTCCACTTTGCTCCCCTCACAGGATCTCGAGTTCATCGGCGCAAGGCTGCACACTCCTCAGGCACGAGCGTACCTGCCGCTCGACAGGGCTCAACGGCTCATGGACCTAGCCGACCGTTTTCGCAGCCAGCCCCTGGTCTCCGCCAGGCGCTTCCTGAGACTACTCGGCCATATGGATTCCACCGTCCATGTGACCCCCAATGCCCGCCTGAATATGCGGCCTGCTCAATGGTGTCTCCGCCAGCAGTGGCGACAAGCCACAGGCGGCCTAGCAGACCTAGTGCGCGTCTCCGAGCCGCTGCTCTCGTCTCTCCGGTGGTGGCTTCAGCGGCCCGAACCTGATATTCGGCATGCCTTTCCAGTCACCTCAGCCGGCCCGGGTGCTGACAACAGATGCATTCCTCCTGGGCTGGGGTGCGCATTGCCAAGGGGCACGTACTCAGGGCCTCTGGACCACGTGGGAGTCTGCTCAGCAGATCAACTTCCTGGAGCTCAGGGCGATCCGCCTGGCTCTCAAGGCCTTCTCCCACCTGACTTCTCACCAGTCCGTCCTTGTCCAGACGGACAATCAAGTTGCCATGTTCTACGTGAACAAGCAGGGGGGCACGGGCTCCTTCCTCCTCTGCCGGGAGGCACAGAAGCTCTGCTCTTGGGCCGTCAGTCACGGCGTTCTCCTCAAGGCAGTTTATCTCCCAGGCCAAGAAAATTGCCTGGCGGACAAACTCAGCAGGGTCCTCCAGCCGCACGAGTGGCGTCTGGATCCCTTGGTGGTTCAGAAGCTCTTTCTAAAGTGGGGCCGCCCCACGATGGATCTCTTTGCCAGTCCTCACAACCGGCAACTTCCTCGCTTCTGCTCTCGTCAGCCACACCCCCTTCGGGTTGCGGCGGACGCTTTTCTACTCTCATGGTCGGGGAGCCTTCTGTACGCTTTCCCTCCCATCCCGCTAGTCTCTCGGACTCTTTTCAAGGTTCTCCGAGACAAAGCCTTCATGATCCTGGTGGCCCCTCGCTGGCCCAGACAGCCGTGGTTTCCACTCCTGCTGCAATTAGCGGTGGAGGATCCATTCCCTCTGGGGGTACAACCGGATCTCCTCACTCAGGATCAGGGGTCTCTGCTACACCCCAACCTCAGGTCTCTCAACCTAATGGCCTGGCTGCTGAGAGGGTAGTCCTTGCTCCCCTTCTCCTGCCGGCAGAGGTGGAGGAGGTCGTCTTAGCTTCGCGACGACCTTCTACTCGCAAATGCTACGCCCTTAAATGGCGTCGTTTTTTCCGTTTGGTGTACCCAACAGTCTCAGGATCCCTTCTCCTGCCCGGTGTCGGTGATCTTGCAGTACTTGCTATACCTCTCTAATCTGGGACTTAAGTCCAACTCCGTCAAAGTTCACCTCAGTGCTCTTTCAGCACATCATGTTCCGGTGGACGGCAGACCTCTCTCCAACGACCCTCTCGTAGCGAGGTTTCTCCGAGGTCTCCTTCTACTTAAACCACCTCTGCGCCCGCCAGCGCCTGACTGGGACCTGAATGTGGTTTTACAGCGGATCACCTGTCCGCCTTTTGAACCTATGGCTACCTATTCTCTCCGTTTTCTTTCTTGGAAAACACTGTTCTTGATAGCCCTCACTTCCGCTAGACGCGTAAGTGAATTGCAGGCCCTCGTGTCTGATCCCCCTTACACTCGGTTCTACAAAAATAGGGTAGTCCTACGGACTCACCCAAAATTTCTTCCAAAAGTGGTCTCCCCCTTTCACATCAATCAGGAGGTGGTACTTCCAACCTTCTTTCCCAGACCACACTCCAGCCGAGCTGAGACGGTCCTCCATACCCTGGATTGTAGAAGGGCTTTGAACTTCTACCTTGACCGTACGCGGGAGCACCGTAAAGCTGCTCAGCTTTTTGTGTCTTTTGACCCCAATAAATTGGTACTCCCGGTCTCCAAGCGTACTCTGTCCATCTGGGTTGCGGACTGTATCTCTTGGGCTTATGGGGCAGCCGGACTCTCCTTGGAAGGTCGAGTCACGGCTCACTGCGTTCGGGCAAAGGCTACGTCAGTGGCTTACCTCCGCTCTGTTCCGCTGGCAGACATCTGCCGGGCCGCTACTTGGTCTTCGAGCCAGACTTTTGCGGTCCATTACTGTCTCGAGAGGGAGTCCCGCAGGGACAGTGCTTTCGGACAGGCAGTCCTCCGTAATCTCTTCGAGGTCTGAGCAACTCCTACCCTCCATCCCGGATGTGGGCTACCGGTGGGTAATAATTCAGCGAAGATTCTTTCCTTCTGTGCTGCTGAGCTAGAGGGAGCTCATTTTTGTGCTTAGGGTCTCCGGTAGCCTTGAGCTTGGGAGTCCCATAAGTGAGGACTGACTTCCTGCTTGGTCCTGGAGAAAGCGTAGTTACTCACCTGTAACAGGTGTTCTCCAGGAGCAGCAGGAATCAGTCCTCACAACCCTCCCTCCTCCCCGTGGAGTTGCAATCATCTGCTTTAGTTGTTTTTGCAAATTTTTATGCTGTCTTTTTTAGCTATGTTATCTGACTGGCTAAGATGGCACCCTTGGGCGGGAAGGGGACCTCGCATGCGCGCTGCAATTCCCAAAGGCTTTCTTTGAAAGCTGGGGAAAATTGCTCCGCGAGGGCTCCGTCGGCGCCGACGTCACCCATAAGTGAGGACTGATTCCTGCTGCTCCTGGAGAACACCTGTTACAGGTGAGTAACTACGCTTTACACCCCTTGATACCATTCAATACTTTGGACATGTCATGTGAAGAGAGAGATCATTGGAGAAAGACTGCATACTTGGCAAGATTAAAGTTTAATGCATAAGAGGAAGGCCAACATTGAGATGGATGAATACAATAACAGCAACTGTGAATGCCACTCTAGTCCAAGAATGAGCTACCTGACTGAAGACTGAATACAGTTTAGAACAGTTATTCAGAGGGTCACCATGAGTCGACACAGACTCAGTGGCACTTAACAGCATCAACATTGTTCTTAGCCAGTTTCTGGGAAGATTCAGGATAGGTTAGGTTCGAAATGCTTAGAGGTGGGTCAAGTCTTTAGAACAGATTGGTTTCCACTGTACTTTTAAGCCAAGGCTGGAGAGTGTTTGCAAATGCAGGGTGCGTGGATGAGTTTAGTACAGGTAGTTAGAACAACAGGCTGAGAATCAGGTAAGTTGGAGTTCAAATCCCACTGATGCTGCTTGTGGCCTAGGGCAAGTTACTTAACTCTGTTCCCTCAGGTACAAACTAATCCTCCAGGGTCAGGGAAGTAACTACTGCACCTGACTGTAATTAAACTTGAACTACTACTAGAATGATGTACGCTAAATATAAATAAATGGGCAAGTAAGCAAGTTGAAGAACCAGTCAGACACAGAGTTAGCAATGTTTCTCCATGGGCAAGCAGGGGAATATGGAGCCACAATAGAGGATGATGTCATCCTGCACATCATTACATTAAATTGCATTGCTCTCTTCAAAGCTCAGGAGTGCACACTTGGGCGCCCCTGAGCATGTGCAGCATATTTCCAGGAACAAGCAGGAATGAGTCTTCACATATGGGTACGTCGGTACCGACGGAGCCTGCACGGGAATGCTGCCCAGCTTCCAATCAGAAAGCTTTTGGCAGCATCCCTCGCGCCTGCGCAGTGACTTCCCGCCTTCTCCACAGCCTCTCTTCAGTTTTCGTTTTTCCGCGGAGCCGGCAGGACGTCCTCCTGTCACCGCAGAAACCTTTCTTTTTAATTACTTTAATTACTTTAGTTTTTTGTTTTCTTGTGGTCGCGGCTGTATTTCCTGCTCCCACCGGTACCGCCGGTGGATTTTTGACTAAATTCTGAGAAACGTTTTCTTCAGTTTTTTGCCTTAACATTTTGGGCCTGCTAGGCCTTTTCATTATGGAGCCTTCTTTTCCTAAGAAGTGCATCCGATGTGGAAACACCTGGGTTTTTTTGGACACCAATACTTGGTGTCTCAACTGTGTGGGTCCTGACCCTTTTTCCCCTGACTTGTCAGGGGATAATTTTGTGAGAAAACCTTCAGTTTTTAAAGTTTCCCTCGATACCGTTTTTTCCTCGGCAGTGAGGGTACCCGGTTTCTCTACTTCACGGGATTAGGTAACCCAAAAACAGTCTGTTAAGACTAGTCAATGCTTGAGTGGTATGTCCCATGCCCAGCATGGTGACGGCTCAGGCCTTACCCTCAAGAATCCATTGGCTTTACCCCTGCGGGAGTCTTCGGGCTCCAAAGCGTTAAAGGGGTTTCAGGATGTTCCTGGGGCTCACCCCTCACAGAACATGCCTGAGCCATGCGCGGGGGTGGTATTCGATTCGAGCGGTACCGAGCCTCCGGCATCGGCACCGGTGTCGAGTAATCTACTCTTCACCAGTGATCGTCAACGGGCATCCTCGGTACCTTCGGGACCGATCGATACGCACCGCATTGACTTCCCTCAATCTCAGCCATGCTCCGGGACGGTACCAGCATCGATCGGTTCCGATACCCTGGCATCGGCATCGAGATGGACCGCCTTTGCAAGAGGTGCTCCTTGGGTATCCTCGGTACCGTCGGTATCGATCGATGTAACCCAGACTGCCTTGGTGGTATCGGCGTCGCCGATGCTGCCACCGGCGTCGGAACCCTCGCGACATGCATCGATAGCCTCGCTTCCTCCGATGCCGAGTCTTGAACCGATATCTAGTCTCGAGGGCTGCGTATCGACGCATCCTGGAACCGACTCCTGTCGTTTCCAAATAGGCAGTTCCGAAGATCACAGCCATAACTCCTTCATGATCTCGCTACCACTGCAGCAGTCCCCGATGGCGACTTCACCGGCTAATCCTTTATCAGCCTCGATGTCGACGCCTGTTCTTGCACCAATGCCTAGTTTGGAACCGATACCTGGCATTGGTGCAGTACACTATAAGTCCTCTGGTGCTCAGGCTCTTCCTTTAGCCTTACCAGGGATGGTTCCCATAGGAGATCAGTCTTTTCAGGCTTTTCGCCTGGATATGGCAACCTTTCTTAATATTTCTATCCCTGGTTGTGATCCTACCCATGGTTCACCGGCACAAATGCAAAATATACAGTTTCCTTTACATCCTGCTCTGCAGGATCTCCTTCTCAGGGTTTGGAAATCGCCCTTACGACTTCCTCAAGTTGCTACAGACATTGAGGTTCGGTACCGAGTGCCACCCTCTCCAGGGTTCCAAAAGCCTCAACTTTCTCATCGTTCCCTTGTAGTGGAATCGGCACTGAGGAAAGTTAAGAGCAAGAAGAAGCATTCTTCTTATCCGCCAGGTCGTTCTTCAAGAACACTCGATGCTTTTGGCCGTCAGGCCTTCCAAAACTCTATGCTGGCCTCCAGAGTTCTCTCATATATTTTTCACATGAGTCTAACACTCCAGGAAGTCACAGAGAAATTGTCTCTTTTGACCCCTTTTTTACCAGAGCCCAAGGCTAATGATTATTCCTTGCTCATCAATCACAGCCGGAATATATCCTGGTTCCTGTCTCGTGCTTCTATAGACTCTATTGAGTCCGTTAGCAGATCCTCTGCTATTGCCATTGCAGCACGTCGCAGAGCCTGGCTTGAGGCTTCAGACTTGAGCAAACGGGCACAAACTATACTAGCTCATTCTCCTTGTACAGGAGAAGGTCTTTTCAATAAGGAGGCTTTACGTCAGGTTGCTCAATGCTCCACTGACTCTTCTTCCACTAGAAACCATTCTAAGCCACCTCCTTCTTCAAAGAGTAGGAAATGTCCTACCAAACCTTCTTTCCCTAAGAAAAGAAAGTTTCATTCATCTCCTGCCCATCATTCGGCTGTACCTAAGCAAGGGACACCTCAGCCTAGTCTGAAATCCTCCACTTCTGGCCAGTCTCAGCATTCCCAGCGACCATAGAAGCCGGGAATGGTCACTTACCTCACTTCTACATATTAGAAGTTTATTCACTGTGCTTTTCTTTTCAGTGTATTAACATATCGGAGGGGAAAAATTCTTTGTTCAAGATCTGCACCCTTCTCCTCTTCTTATTCCCTAGAAGAGCAGTTGCAACTATCCCCTGATAGTTTTTATCCCATCTGAACATTTTTTCCTTCAGTTGACTTACCCTATGGGTACGTCACCCTCTGATTACTTGAGGGGTACCATACTGAACAGCTTCTTTAGCAAGCTTGTTCCCCACACAGAGAGAAAAGATATCTCCTCTCTTTTCTTCTCTGTTTTTCTTTATTCAGCACTGGACAACATCTCTGCTGTTTCCGTCAGCAGCTCTGCCTGCAGAAGTGCCAGTGATAGTATTACTGGGACTTTTCCCATGTTCCAGTCCCTAATTCAACATTTTGTCTAGCCTCAGTAGTGATTCCAAACTATCTGGATCCTCCTACTCGTTTAGGCTTTCTCACATTATTCTACCATCTCCTCTCCTAGGATATGGCAACACACCTGACTTCAGTCAGTTTATCTCATAGCTCTCCTGCACAATGCTCTCTGTAGTCTTCAGAGAAGCTTTCTACTATGAGGGCCTTGCTATAGAGCATTGACCTTGTCTCTGAAGTTTCTCTATTAGTGAGGAAAAACTTCTCAACCCTTCCTATACTTATGAAGGTTCTCCACACCCCCTCTGGCCTGGGGTGTTAACACGAGATATCAGTTCTTCTGCGTGGGACTCCAAGGCTTCTGTTTACACATGCTACCTCTGGGTCCTTCCATAGGTCCCTCCGGTATCTCCCCTGCGTTTCTCCACATCTACCATATCAGTGTTCTGTGGAGCTCCCGCCTTGTTCTTCACAGATTCATATATTCATCTGTTCTCACGTGAACATCACAGTTATCTGGTTAGATTGCTTTTCTGCATCCCTCAATCCTGGAAAATAGATTCTCTATAAATATCTCAAGTGGGTTCCCCCTCTTGTAGAGCACAGAATCTTTTTCTTTTATATTCCCCATGTACAATTATGGGGATGGGTGGTAGACATGTATCTTCAACCTATTGTCTGGTATGTAGCATCTCCATATATGTCTACATACCTATATCATTACCCTAGTGGTGCTAGACCATGCCCCACAAATTTACCTATATCAGGTATATCATATATATATATATTTGATATATTTCACCACCCATATCCTAATATACATCTGTACATATGTATATATATATATATATATATCAATATATACATATATCTTCCAGCCACATGTATATATCCCTATATATATGTGTGTTTCATGGGGGGCCTCTTAAGGGTTGGTCTGTCTTACACACTATCACCCTTACTGTCTATACTACATGTTTTACCTCCTAGAGGTTTTAGACAGTCTGTCGCCCTACGTCCCATGCCATATTTCGATGCAGAAACTGTTAGGCACCACCAACCACTTTGGTGCTAACATCTGCTATTTT
Organism: Ichthyophis bannanicus; assembly: GCA_033557465.1. NCBI lineage: Eukaryota > Metazoa > Chordata > Amphibia > Gymnophiona > Ichthyophiidae > Ichthyophis > Ichthyophis bannanicus. The sequence continues at coordinate 1,325,905,747 of CM066032.1, forward strand.
TTCTTTAAGTCCATGAAGCATCAAGCTTCAATATTTTTTCCTATCTCTCGCCAGCTAGGAAAAACAATGTACCTCTTTATCTTGAGTACACAACTGTTTTCAGTGGGAATAGGGTTTTTTCCAGTCCCCCTCTTCCCGCCAGGACTGGGCTAGTTGTCCAACTCCGTCAGTCTTCTTCCTTTAGTCCTCAATGTTAATGACCTTATGCCTAAAGGACTTTTCAGCTTTTCCCATAAAACTTTCCATTAAAGACCTGACGTCACATCCTACCCAGTTGACACCTGGATCATCTACTACCTCCAGGGCTGGACCTTCATCCTCACTACTGAAAGGTCACCTTGAAGATTCCGCCACTGCTTATCCAGTAGACTCCATCATGCTTTCTACTTCCTACAATACAGTAGGTAAGCTGCATATTTTAAGTGTACATTAAATGTCTTTAATGCTACTCATCATATCTACCAAGGACTCCTGTAGTTTGTAAATCCCTCTAGTCCTTGACTGTGCTGTTTCTTTCCTCACAGCTCCCTTATTGTCAACTCCTGCCCTCCATCCCACATTGGATGCCGGGGATTCCTGGAGACAAAATGCACCCCTGGTCCAGGCTCCTGCATTTTTATGGGATCTCCCCCTGGCATCTCCAGCTAGGGAGTCCCCATATGTGAAGACTCATTCCTGCTTGTTCCTGGAGATAGCACAGTTACTTACCTGTAACAGGTGATCTCTGGGAACAGCAGGAATTAGTCTTCACAACCCTCCCACCTCCCCTAGGAGTTGCATCTCCTTTATCTTCTTCCTTTTCTCTCCTCGCCTTTGTCTCAGCTCTGAAACTCAACTGAAGAGAAGCTGTGGAGAAGGCGGGAAGTCACTGCGCAGGCGCGAGGGATGCTGCCAAAAGCTTTCTGATTGGAAGCTGGGCAGCATTCCCGTGCAGGCTCCGTCGGTACCGACGTACCCATATGTGAAGACTAATTCCTGCTGTTCCCAGAGATCACCTGTTACAGGTAAGTAACTGTGCTTTCCCGCTCAGCATAACATTCCACTGCCAACTTCAGTCTTTCATCTGCTTGCTGCACTTTATATATGTATTACTTTCCTCAGAATAGTACTTTTTATATGGCAAACAAAAAAAAACCCAACAACAACAAAAGCCTACAGACTGTGTTCCTGTACTAATAGGGTACAGGATCCAAGACCTTATAGCCGCCCTCCCAAGAGTACCTGCTTGAGTCACTGAACCAGCTGTCTCTAATTCAGACTTAAAGTCTGCATCACCCCTTATTAACATGCCCTAAGCCTGTGAAGCTGGGCTGTTAGTGACATTTTAGATTCACATTGTTGGCACAGATAAATACCTGCTTCTAAGAAACACTGCCTGGTCTGCGGAAAGTGGAGAGTTATGTCGCTGGATTATGGTTTCTGCGATTCTTGCATGGATGCGCCTTTGGAGGCCCCATCTCCCTTCTTGTAGCATGGGATATGGGTACCCTGGCGTTCTCATCTCTGCTGCAGAAGGCAGAGAATGTGGCAGTGAAAAAGAATGATCTCCATTTGGACTTGAGTGCTTGCTGTATTGGCTGCTCCCCTTCTCTTAAGATTTCAATGGTAAGTCTTTCCACTGTGGTTGTGGACTCTGTTTCTGTCAGGGAGCTCTCAGTTTCTGGGTTGTCCTCCTCAGAATTCTTTTCATTTTTACAATAAATGTGGTCCTTCTGGCATGGCAACTCATGCCAGAAGGACCTCAGCAGAGATGGGAGTCTGGAGATTCAGATCACTTTTCCCTTGGCTGCCTTGGGCGATGCTTCCAACTTTAAGGACGAAATGTCTTTTCCTTCGGAGAATCATGACTATTTGGATATTCTCCAGGAACAAGCAGGAAGTCAGTCCTCACTTATGGGTGACGTCGGCACCAACGGAGTCTGCACAGAGCAGTTCCCCAGCTTTCAAAGAAAGCCTTTAGGATTGCTGCCACACATGCGTGGTCCTCTTCCCACCCAAGGGTGCCATCTTGCTCAGTCTCCCTTTTTTCGCGGAGTCCTTCGGACACACGTCCTTGTCCCTTGGAAAAAGTGTTTCATTTTCGTGCCTCTGACCTACTATTTTATAGTTGCACTGGTCCTCTATCCGTCCTTACCCTTGCTTCTACCTCTTTTGAGCAAAGGGGACATTTTTTCCCTAATTTTTGTTGTTGGTGGGCTTCGCGCCCTTTATTCCACTAACTGCTGGCCACGTGGGTCTTTGACTTCGCGGGGGCCCTTTTTGCTCCGATGGCCACCGCTTTCAAAAAAATACGATAGATGCTCCAAGAACATGCTGCTTACAGACACCTATGACTGTTGTCTACAGTGTCTTGGAGCCAACCATGATCCAGAACTCTGTTCGCTTTGCAAGAAAATGTCCTCCAAAGCCCTGCTTAGTCGTAAGCAGAAGTCCAAAAACATTTTCCGGAAGGCTGCCTCGGAATCCCCGGTGGCACCCTCAGTTGTCTCTCCGCCAGTGGGGCCCCCCCCATCTTGGCTCCGCACTCAAGACGGCACTCCAACCAGGGGTCCCCTGAAGTGGAGCGGCATAAGAAGAAGAAGGCCTTGAAGTCGCTGTCGGGGGCTCCCGACAAGTACAAGCGTTCCCGCGCTCGGTCGCTTAGCCCCCCCCTTGGCGTTCCCGAGAGTCAGACAAGGAGTGACCTCGTAAGATAGCTCAAACAGACTCGGATGCCCCAGGCGATGGCGCCAGGTCTCCCGAGGGTCGTCCCGGCAAGGGCCCCCTCTCCTCCTCGATGCCCGACCCGGTGACCCTGGTGTCGGCGTCGCAGGGCCCCACGTCCACATGGGAGTCCCTATGCTGGCTCTGGAATGCAGCGTTTCTGCGTTCATAGCTTCCCAGCAGGTGCTTATATCCAGCTTTGCTATTCTGCACCTAGAGACCAAGGTTCCCTCGAGAGGGACACCAAAATCCTCCCTGGAAACTCCTTAGAGCCATGGGCCTCGTGAGGGTCCTCAGCGTTGGTCTCGCTCGCTTTCCTGTTCCTTGGGGGTAAGATCTTCCAGGGCCTCTGGCTCCAAACACACCTTGGCCTCCGGGCGAGGTGACCAGCCGGAATCAGACTCTTCCTCAGATTTTTTCAGGCTGGGATTCGGATGGGGATACCTCCCCTGAGACCCGTACCCATCGGGACCTCCCGTCAGACCCATCCCCGCCCGCTTTTCAGCGGCGTTCGCCACCTGAGGACACCTCCTTTTCGGTGTTCATGCGGGATATGGCACGGGCTCTCAACCTGGCTACCCAGGCAGAGACGGAACCTCGAGCTGAAGAGCTCTATATCCTACAGTACGAGTCCCCTCCTCGGGAATCTCTTGCTGTCCTGGTTCCTCCCATTTTGACCAGGCTGCTACTCCGCATGTGGGAGACCCCTATGTCGGTCCCTATCGTGAACAAGCGCCTCAATGCTATGTACAGGGTCCAGCGTGGCCCTGGGTTCAGGAAAACCCAACTCCCCCACACCTCCATGGTAGTGGAGTCAGCCATGAGAAGACAAAAGAGCCCGAAGTCACATTCTTTGGTTCCGCCTGGCAGGGAGTCGAGAGCCCTCGACGCCCTAGGCCGTAAAGCCTATCAAGGGTCCATGCTCTCATGCCATATTCAGGCATACCAATTGTACGCGGGCATGTTTATACGTGACCAAGCCAAGGAACTTGGAGGCTTTTCCACAGGCCTCGCGGGTTAACCCCTCAGTAGGTTCTGGACCCTTCTGAAGTCCATTGCGGAGTGCTCAGAATACCTCTCCTGCGCCGCCTACGACAGATTCGAGTCTTCGGCTCGAGTGGCAGCCGCTGGCATTGGGCCTGGCGCCAGGCATGGCTCCAGTCCTCGGACTTGGAGCAGTGGGTCCAGGAAAAGCTCCTAGATGTACCCTGCCTGGGTAAACAGCTCTTCGGTAAACCAATGGGAGGATAAGGCCGCCGAGATTGAGACGGAGTTTGTCACCCGTACCCACCTCTCGTGCAAGTCCTCCTCCCTTCCTTGGAAGAAACAGCAGACTAAGAAGCCGTTCTTTCCACGGAAGGGCCTACTCTACCGAGGCTACCCACCATACCACCTACTCCCATGCCATCCACTGTGACGCAGGGAAAGTCTGGGCCACATGGTCGTTGTAAATCGAAAGGGCCCAAGGCCCAAACCCCGGCTCCGCCTCAGCCCGCCCATGGGTTTTGACACCAGCAGCGTAGCCTTTCGCCCCCTGGCAGCGCCGCAGCCGGTGTGGGATGCCTGTCCTCATTCGCCCCTCAGTGAGCGCCATCACATCGGACACTTGGGTCCTCCGAGTAATCCGGGACGGCTACTGTCTCCGGCTGGACAGGCTTCCCCCTCCCTTCTCCCCAGCAGAGCCTTCTCGACTCCCCACGCACCATACCTTCCTACAGCGGGCGTTAAACAACCTCCTTGCCCAGCGAGCGGTCGAGAGGGTACCGATGCACCTCTGAGGTCAGGGCTTCTATTCCTGGTACTTCCTTGTCCCGAAGAAGACGGGGGGTCTATGGCCCATCCTCGACCTCCGGAAACTAAACAAGTTTCTGGTGCAGGAGAAGTTCAAAATACTATCTCTTGGCGTTCTGCTGCTCTTCCTCTAGCAGGTCGACTGGCTATGCTCCTTGGTCCTCAGGGACGCTTATGCCCACATTCTAATTCACCTCCAGCACAGGAAGTTCCTATGCTTCAGGGTGCAAGGGGAGCATTACCTATGCAGGGTGCTTCCCTTCGGACTCACCTCTGCTCCGCCAGTTTTTACAAAGTGCCTCTCTGCAGCCGCCGCCTCTCTGACGGCAGGGTGTGCCGGTCTTCCCTTACCTTGACGACTGGCTCATCACGGGGCCCTCGGCTGGGGAAGTCCGTCTTGCGGCATGTCGCATGATCTCCTTCTCGAGCACCTGGGATTTTTGGTCAATTACCCTAAGTCCCACCTCGAACCGGCACACACCTCAACACTCAGCTGGCGATCGCCTTTCTACCGACAGACTGTGCAGCTCGCCTCTGAGCATTGGCAGCCCAGATCCATGGCAACATTCGGGTCACGGCGCGGACTATGCTGCGCCTCCTAGGGGCACATGGCCTCCACCGTCCATGTAGTTCCTCATGCCCACATGCACATGCGGACGGCCCAGTGGTGCCTCAGAACTCAGTGGAGCCCGGCCTCCGGTCACCTCAGGGACCCCATTCGGGTCTCCCACGACCTTCACAGGTCCTTAGACTGGTGGCAGAACCCCTGCAACCTTCTCCAGGGACTGCCTTTCCAATCTCTGCAGCACGAGCTAGTGCTGACAACGGACGCTTTCCTACTGGGATGGGGAGCCCACTGTGGTGCACTATGCATGCAGGGATTATGTTCACCCGAAGAGTTTCAACACAAATCAACTTGCTCTAGCTTTGGGCAGTCCGATGGGCCCTGAGGGCCTTCGAGGACCTCCTCCGAGGAAAGTTGGTACTCGTGCAGACCGACAATCGACTAGCGATGTTCTACATCAACAAGGAGGGGGGCACAGGATCATGCCTCCTCTGCCGGGAAGCGGTCCTCCTCTGCTCCTTCGCCTTCCATCGAGGGATGACCCTACAAACGGTCTACCTCCCGGGCCACGAGAACATCCTCGCAGACAAACTCAGCAGGATCCTCCGCCCTCACGAATGGCAGCTGGATCCAGAGGTTACCAACTTGCTGTTCCGTCAGTGGGGGACCCTGACTATGGACCTGTTCGCCAGCCTGACGAACACTCAGCTCTCCCACTTTTGTGACCCAGTCCTGCATCCGAGCAGGGAGGGATGAGATGTGATCCTTCTGAGCTGGGCCTCCGGGCTTCTCTATGCGTTCCCTCCCACTCCTCTCATTGCAAGGATCCTCCACAAGACTCAGCAGGAACGAGCATCGATGATACTCATCGCTCCTTCGTGGCCTCGGCAACCGTGGTTCCCACTCCTGCTTTGGCTCGCGTCTGAGCCTCCGATCCCCCTGAGCTGTGCCCCAGGCCTGCTAACACAGGAGGAGAGGCGTGCACCCGAACCTGGCTTCATTGTCCCTCACAGCCTGGCAGCTGAACGGGTCACCCTAGCCATGCTAGACCTTCCAGAAGAGGTCGAGGAGGTCCTCCTCGCATCGAAGGACTCGATGAATTGAGCTTACGCCTTCAAGTGCTGACGCTTCTCGGTCTGGTGCTCCGAGCTCCAGATGGACTCTTTCTCGTGTCCCACTCGGTGGGTCCTCCTGTACCTTCTCCATCTCTCGAAGGAGGGGCTGAAGTCAAACTTGATCAGGGTACACCTGAGCGCCATTTTGGCGCATCACTTCCCCGTAGAGGGCAAGCCCCTTTTGGAGCAACCCTTGGTCTCCTGGTTCATGCTGGGCCTCTTGATGTCCAAACCTCCCATCTGACCTCCCCCAGCGGAATGGGATTTGAACGTAGTGCTCATGGAGCTTACACGTTCACCCTTCAAGCCGATGGCGAGGTGTTTGCTTCGGCACCTATCCTGGAAGGTGGTCGTCCTGGTGGCTTTGACCTCTGCCCACCGAGTCAGTGAACTCCAGGCTCTCATGGCTGAGGCCCCTTACACCAGGTTCTATAGGAACAGGGTGGTCCTCCGTACCCACCCCAAGTTCCTGCCGAAGGTTGTCTCGGATTTTCATCTCAATCAGGAGATAGTCTTAACGACCTTCTTCCCGAGACCCCATGCCGACCAGGCATCGGCAGTTTTGCATACACTCGACTGCAAGAGGGCTCTTGCCTTCTATCTGCAGCGCACCCAGCCTCATCGCAAGTCTGGCCGGCTTTTCATGATCTACGATCCCAGTCGCTTGGGGCGGGGAGTCACAAAGCGCACCCTCTCCATTTGGGTGGCGGACTGCATCACCTTTGCTCATGTGAAGGCGGGTGCCCCGCTTGATCGACAGATCACCGCACACAGCGTTCGACCAGGGCGGCTTCGGTGGCTTTGCTGTGCTTAGTACCGCTATTGGACATCTGCCGGGCTGCGACCTGGGCTTCGGCGAACACTTTTCGCCTTGCACTGCTGCTTGCAGAGGGAGTCCTGCTGGGACAGCGCCTTCAGCCAGGCTGTACTCCATAATCTGTTCGGGGTATAAGCAACTCCTGCCCTCCGACCCTTCTTAACGGCTACCGAGGGTTTTGCCTCTGGGACCCAAAGACTCGGGCTCCTCTGGGCATCGGCTTCTGCTCACGGCCTCGCAGAGGCATTTTTTGGTTACAGGTTCAGTAGCCTGTATCTGGGGAGTCCCATAAGTGAGGACTGACTTCCTGCTTGTTCCTAGAGAAACCGTAGTTACTCACCTGTAACAGGTGTTCTCCAGGGACAGCAGGAATCAGTCCTCACTACCCTCCCACCTCCCCTAATGAGTTGCTGGATTTTTTTCCTTCCCTTGCCATCTGCTTGGTAGGGCTCGAGCTAAGGGACCTGACTGAGCAAGATGGCATCCTTGGGCGGGAAGAGGACCACGCATGTGTGGCAGCAATCCCAAAATCTTTCTTTGAAAGCTGGGGAATTGCTCCACGCGGGCTCTGTCGGTGCCGATGTCACCCATAATTGAGGACTGATTCCTGCTGTCCCTGGAGAACACCTGTCACAGGTGAGTAACTACGCTTTATCCGCCTGTTCAGAAAAGAGGAACTGGCTGCTCTAATTGCTCAAGTGTTTTCTGCTTTGTGTTTGACTGACCCTCCATTGACAGAATAGGTGCTGCAGATACACCCCCCTCCTTCAGGGGGTCCAGAAGTCTGAGGACCTTTCTTTTTCTGAAGGTTACCAAGAACATGGTCCACTCAGAGTGAGACTTACCCAAATCACCGGTGAAGGGGTTGAGGGTCATTACACTTTTTGCCTTGCCACAGGAGGACTACGCCATGTGGTTCGGCATGCCTTGAGTTGGATGCACATGTCACAATGGTCACAAAGGGGACCATTATCTCAATGGTGTGTGGTGTAGCCCTGAAAGACCACCTGGATTGTAAGATGGAATCTGTCTTGAAGAGTCAGTTCTCAACTTCTTCTGTTATTCTCCAGTTGGTTATGTGTATGGGTCTGGCAACTCAAACTCTTCTTTAGTGGATTCAGTCTCTCACTCTGGAGGATACCTCCATCCTTTTGGAGTCAGCAACAGCCTTTCTGTCGGATGTTATGTATGATCTTGCCTGCCTGATGGCTAAAGACATTGCTGTGTCGACAGTGACACAATGCTGGCTGTGGCTTCACCATGGAGCAGTGGATGCGTCCTCAAAGTCCTGGCTTTCCTGGCTTGCCTTTAAAGGGAAGCTATTGTTTGGAGAGGACTTGGAGAAGCTGGTTAAGGATTGGGTGAGTCCAAACCTCTTACTCCTTCCCTTCTCACTCTGAGGGAAGTCCCTCGACTCAGGGTGAGCAGAGCCCCTTCAGGGGTCCCTCCACAGAAGCACTTCTGGAAGAGGATGGATTTGGGGAACTCTGATCCAGTTCTTTTGTGCTAAGGATTCTGCTTTGAGTTCGGTGGGATTGGACAGTAACTCTGGCACATCCTCTTCACACTGATGACCAGGATGATTCTCTCATTATACGTTTGTTTCAGAAAGAGGTGGTGGCACAGATTGATAATGTTTCTTCTGCCTTGCAGCTGTCAGATGCTGAGTCGGCAGAGCAGGAAGTCTCAAGTGCATCCCCTCCTTCAGTGGTTCAAAAACCTTCCAGGACATATGCTTTCCCAGAGGTCCTGAAAAGCATGATACTCGTGGAATGGGACTCACCTGCTTTCCCCATTGAAAAAGGGCAAGGTTTTGAATAGGCTTTATGCTCTCCCTCAAGAGGACCTTGCTGCCTGGATGTGGATGGGCAGGTGACAGCCGTTGCTAAGCGCACCTCCATTCTGGTGGAGAGTAGTGTGGCCCTTGAGGATCAAGTGGATTGCAAGTTTGAGGCCTTCCTGAAGAGCCAGTTTTCAGCCATCTCCCATATTCCGCAGACAGTAGTTTTGCAGTGGGCTTATCTCTCATACCCTACTCCATTGGATCCATTCACTCCTGCAGGATGATACTTTGATGTTTCTGGAAATGGCAGCTGCCTTTTTGATGGATGCCATTTATGATTTGGTCCGCTTGGCGGCCAATTATATTGCCTTTTCCATAGTGGCACATCACTGGCTTTGACTTCGCCATCTGGCAGTGGACATGTCCCCAAGCTTGTGTTTGGGGAGGATTTGGAAAAACTGGTCAAGGAGCTGGCACCATCCAAACAGCATTATTTTCCGGATCTTTGAAACATGGCTTCTCTTCCTTCTGCATTGCTTTCTCCTTGCTCCCACCACCCAGAGTCACAGTGGTTAGGGATACCCAGAAGAATCACCTAGGGCAGCGATGGCGAACCTATGGCACGCGTGCCAGCTGTGGCACGCGAAGGCCTTGCAGCTGGCACGCGGGAAGGTCGCACATTAAAAAAAAAAAAAAAGCTGCCCGCTGCCGCCGCGGCGGCATGGAGTGACCGCGGGGCTCCCTCTGCCCGGCGGGACTCTCCCGGCGCTGCTCAGCCCCTCTCTGCCGGCTTGCAGAGACGCGAAGGGAGAGTCTCCCTCGCGTCTCTGTTAAGCCCGCAGGAGCTGATGGGAAATTTCCCATCTGCCCCTGCGGGCTTAAGAGAGCGCGAGGGAGACTCTCTCTCCCTTCGCGTCTCTGCAAGCCGGCAGAGAGGGGCTGAGCAGCGCCGGGAGAGTCCCGCCGGCAGAGGGAGCCCCGCGGGACACTCCATGCCGCCGCGGCGGCAGCGGGGCAGCTTTTTTTTTTTTTATTGCCATGAGCCGAGGGAGGGGGGTTAGATGGCAATGGGCTAGGGAGGGAGAGAGGGGGGTTTAAGACTGGCAATGGGCTAGGGAGGGAGAGAGGGGGGTTAAGACTGGCAAGGGCTAGGGAGGGAGGGAGGGAGGGAGGGGGGTTAAGACTGGCAATGGGCTAGGGAGGGGAGGGAGGTTAAGACTGGCAATGGGCTAGGGAGGAGGGGGGTTGAGACTGGCAATGGGCTAGGGAGGGAGGGAGGGAGGGGGTTGAGACTGGCAATGGGCTAGGGAGGGAGGGGTTGAGACTGGCAATGGCTAGGGAGGGAGGGAGGGGGTTGAGACTGGCATGGGCTAGGGAGGGAGGTTAAGACTGGCAATGGGCTAGGGAGGGAGGGAGGGGGGGAGGGGGGTTGAGACTGGCAATGGGCTAGGGAGGGAGGGGGGTTGAGACTGGCAATGGGCTAGGGAGGGAGGGGGTTGAGACTGGCAATGGGCTAGGGAGGGGGGTTAAGACTGGCAGTGGGCTTTGGAGGTGTGATAAAACGCAGTGGGCTATGGGGGGGGAGTTAAGACTAGCAATGGGCTGTGGGCTGATGAGGGCTGGCAATGGGCTATGAGCTGATGAGGGTCTGGAAATGGGGTGATGGGGGGTTAGGACTGGTAATGGGCTATGGGGGGGTTAAGACTGGTAGTGGGCTGATGGGGGTGTAGACTGATAATGGTTTATGGGGGGGGCTAGGACAGGAAATGGGCTGATGGGGAGGGGTCAGGACTTGAGGTGGGCTGATGTGGTTAGGACTGGTAATGGGCTGTGGGCTGATGGGGGGGTTTAGGACTGGCAATGGGCTATGGGGGGCTGACTGGAAATGGGCTGATGGGGGGTTAGGACTGGTAAAGGGTTATAGGGGGGGGGCTTAAACTGAAAATGGGGTGATGGGGGTTAGGGACTGGAAGTTGAGTGACGGGGGGCTAGGACTGGTAATGGGTTGGGTGTTGCTAGGACTGGAATGGGCTGAGTGGAAGGGAGGCTTGAACTGCAAATAGCTGATGGGGAGGGGCTTGAATGGGAAATGGGCTGTGAGGGAAGGGAGCTAGGACTGAAAATGGGCTGATGGAAAAAGCTAGGATAGGACTGGAAATGGGCTGTTGGGGGGAGCTAGATTGGAAATGGGCTGTGGTGGGGCTTGAATTGAAATGGACTCATGGAGGGGCTAGAACTGGAAGTAGGCTCATGGGGGGCTTGGACTGGAATTGGGCTGAGTGGAGGGAGCTATTATTTGACCTGGGCTGATGGTGGGGCTAGGAAATGAGTAGAAATGGGCTGATGGGGGGGCTAGGATTGAAAATGAGCTGATGACGGGACTTGGACTGGAAATGGGCTGATGCAGGGACTAGAAGGGAATGGATGCTGGGTGAGACTGGAACTAGAAGGGAGCTGATGTTGGGGGAGGATTAGAATGGGATGGGGCTGGGAGAGTAAAATGGAGAGGGGAAAAATATTTGTGTAGGAGGGATGAAAAAATCTACAATTGGCCAGGTATTGGGAGAGTAATTGGGGATTGAGGATGGAGGGGAAAATTTGTGTGTGGATGAAATAGGAATGAGGAAAGAGCAAAAGGAGAAAGATTAGTATGTTAAAGCAGATGTAGAGAGGAGAGAGAATGGAAAAAAAACTAGAAGAGAGAAGAAAGGACAAATGGACAGCAGACGATGGAGAGTTAGCAGAAAACAGAAGAAACCAGAAGAAGGTGGCTGGACCAATTGCAACTGAAAAAAAAATGCACAAAAGGTAGAAAGATATCTCTTTATTTTGAATTTATTAACTGGAATATGTCAGCTCTGGGAAATGTGCATCATTAACATCTGCGCTTTGTTTGGTACAAGAGGAAATTCCTATTTGACGTTGCCACTTGTTCTCTTTTCCCCAGTATTCTCTGAAATGTATTGGTTTAATATTTGCAGTGTTGCCTTTTGATAGGTAGGGTATGGTGCTTTGTGAGTCCTGGTAATGCTGTCAGGATACGGCGGGTTTGCTATGGGTTCTAAATGGCAGCGTTTGTTAGTTCCTAATGTGCCTGGCGGTTGGCACTGGATTATAGTAATGTAGAAATCTTTTAGTCTTTCTTTATCCATACACTCATTAAGAGACATGTTACTAAAAGTTAGTGTATGGTAACATTATGCAAATATTTATGCAAATAAGACCACTTATGCAAATGACGTGCTGGCACTTTGAGGAAATTCTTTGGTTTTGTGCGGCAGTTTGGGCACTCGGGCTCAAAAAGGTTAGCCATCACTGGGCTATGAGCTGATGAGGGCTGTCTGGAAATGGGGTGATGGGGGTTAGGACTGGTAATGGGCTATGGGGGGGTTAAGACTGGTAGTGGGCTGATGGGGGTGTAGGACTGATAATGGGTTATGGGGGGGGCTAGGACAGGAAATGGGCTGATGGGGAGGGGTTAGGACTTGAGGTGGGCTGATGTGGTTAGGACTGGTATGGGCTGTGGGCTGATGGGGGGGTTTAGGACTGGCAATGGGCTATGGGGGCTGACTGGAAATGGGCTGATGGGGGGTTAGGACTGGTAAAGGGTTATAGGGGGGGGGCTTAAACTGAAATGGGGTGATGGGGGTTAGGACTGGAAGTTGATGGAGGGGTGGCTAGTACTGGTTATGGGTTGGGGTGTTGCTAGGACTGGAAATGGGCTGAGTGGAAGGGGAGGCTTGAACTGCAAATAGCTGATGGGGAGGGGGCTTGGAATGGAAATGGGCTGTGAGGGAAGGGAGCTAGGACTGAAAATGGGCTGATGGAAAAGCTAGGATAGGACTGGAAATGGGCTGTGGGGGGAGCTAAGATTGGAAATGGGCTGAGGTGGGGGCTTGAATTGAAATGGACTCATGGAGGGGCTAGAACTGAAGTAGGCTCATGGGGGGGCTTGGACTGGAATTGGGCTGAGTGGCGGGGGAGCTATGATTTGACATGGGCTGATGGTGGGGCCTAGGAAATGAGTAGAAATGGGCTGATGGGGGGGCTAGATTGAAAATGAGCTGATGAAGGGACTTGGACTGGGAAATGGGCTGATGCAGGGACTAGAAGGGAATGGATGCTGGGTGAGACTGGAACTAGAAGGGAGCTGATGTTGGGGGAGGATTAGATGGGATGGGGCTGGAGAGTAAAATGGAGAGGGGAAAAATATTTTGTGTAGGAGGGATGAAAATCTACAATTGGCCAGGTATTGGGAGAGTAATTGGGGATTGAGGATGGAGGGGTAAAATTTGTGTGGATGAAATAGGAATGAGGAAAAGAGCAAAAGGAGAAAGATTAGTATGGTTAAAGCAGATGTAGAGAGAGAGAGAGAATGGAAAAAAAACTAGAAGAGAGAAGAAAGGACAAATGGACAGCAGACGATGGAGAGTTAGCAGAAAACATGAAGAAACCAGAAGAAGGTGGCTGGACCAATTGCAACTGAAAAAAAATGCACAAAAGGTAGAAAGATATCTCTTTATTTGAATTTATTAACTGGAATATGTCAGCTCTGGGAAATGTGCATCATTAACATCTGCGCTTTGTTTGGTACAAGAGGAAATTCCTATTGACGTTGCCACTTGTTCTCTTTCCCCAGTATTCTCTGAAATGTATTGGTTTAATATTTGCAGTGTTGCCTTTTGATAGTAGGGTATGGTGCTTTGTGAGTCCTGGTAATGCTGTCAGGATACGGCGGGTTTGCTATGGGTTCTAAATGGGCAGCGTTGTAGTAGTTCCTAATGTGCCTGGCGGTTGGCACTGGATTATAGTAATGTAGAAATCTTTTAGTCTTTCTTTATCCATACACTCATTAAGAGACATGTTTACTAAAAGTTAGTGTATGGTAACATTATGCAAATATTTATGCAAATAAGACCACTTATGCAAATGACGTGCTGGCACTTTGAGGAAATTCTTTGGTTTTGTGCGGCAGTTTGGGCACTCGGGCTCAAAAAGGTTAGCCATCACTGACCTAGGGAGACCATCCTTTCCTCCCTCTGGCTTCTATTCCTGGAATCTGTCCCTTCAAGGTACTCTGTCCCGCAAGGCGCCCTCTTCCTCCAAATCTGAGTTCTCCCATCAGACGCAATGATGTGTTAGGGGCCTATTCCGGGATGCCTCCTGTCTGTGGCCCCATATGACCTTGGACTGGTGGGTGCTGTACATCATTCAGTCCGGCTATATGATGGAATGCAAGAACCCCCATCCCAGATAGCTTCTTGATATCTCCATGCGAGTCTGCAGCCAGAAAGGCTGACATTCAAACTACTCTGAAAGGCTCCTCAGATCTGAAAGGGGCAAGGGCCGATATTCCATTTACTTGTGGTGCCAAAGAAGGATGGGTTTTTCTGTCCGATTTAGAATCTCAAGGACATCGATGTTCACCTAAAGACCTTTCACTTCCACTTGGAGACATTTGAGGGTGGTCATACAAGCGGTCTGGCAAGAAGAGTTTCTTATATTGTTGGACTTGGTGGAGAGATGTACTTCCACATCCACTTCCACATCTACATCCACATTCCCATTTGCAAGGATCAGCAGCGCTTCCTGCATTTCTCTGTTCTTGGCTCACACTTTGTCATTCTACCTTTCAGTTTCTCCACTGCTCCAAGAATGTTCACCAACGTCATGGTTGTGGCGTGAAGAACTTTGTGTACACCCCTACCTGGACAACTGGCTTATTTAGGCCAAGTCCCATTCAGAAGCTCTTCGGGTGTCAGCCCAAGTGGTGCAGTTTCTGGAGAACCTGTGCTGGTGATCAACTATGACAAGAGCTACCTGGATCCTACCTAGTTGCTGGAGTACCTGGGGACACAATTCATCCTCAGCTCGGGGAGGGTTGTTTCTGCCCAAGAAGAGGGCAGAGGGGCTGCATTCTTATCTGAGAGCATTTTGGAGGCAGCAGGCTCCCAATGCTTGGGATTGCCTTCAGCTCCCTAGTTTCAGTGGTGGCAACGATTGAGATGGTCCCATGGGCATAAGCACATATGCGTCTGCTGCCAAGATTCTTGCTGTCCTGCTGATTTCCTTGTTCCCAGAATTTTGACCTCAGGCTTCCTCTTCCACCATTAGTGGTGACCAGCCTGAAATGGTGGAAGCAGCCTGATTCATCTGCTGAAAGACCTTCCCCTGGACTATCTCCAGTGTCTTCTGCTGATGACAGATGCCAGCCTGTTCTACTGGGGAGCGCATTTCCAAGGACAGATTGTCCAGTGTCGCTGCAGCAAGCGTGAGGTGGCTTGGATCATCGATTGGAGGAGAGGGCCATTCGCTGGGCTCTCCTGCATCTCTGAAACATAGCCTGAGACAGGCAGTGCGAATTTTCTCGGACAATACCACAGTGGTGACCTATGTCAGTCGGTGAGGGGGCATGATCAGTTCTGTGTTTTCCCGGGAAATGACCCTTCTGTTCTCTTGGGAGGAGCAGAATCTCCAGGCCTTCTTGGCACAGCATATCGCAGGCTTGACATTGTGGAAGCAGACTATCTCAATCGCTGCTCCCTCTATCTCGGAGACTGCGAGTTGAGCCATTTAGTGTTCCATAAGATCCTGGAAAGGTGAAGTCACCCCGACATGGATCTGATAGTGACTTGGGCAAATGCCAAGGTGCACAGATTCTTCAGTCGCCAGAGAGAGGTGGCTCTGGGAGTGTGGATGCCCTAGTTCAACCTTAATAAATGTAGTCTAATTCTTTTTAAACGGTAAACACCAGGTAGTAAAGCAAACACACCGTTTAATACTTAAACACAGCAATCCAGAAACTGACTTATTTCATGAATGAGGTGCTTGTCTCAGAAAAAACTGACGGCACTTTATCATGGGCTAATAGCCACCGAACGGTGCCAGTTTTCACATCAATGACCAAGCTCCCTCATATATTTTCTTAAAGTCCAGGAAATTTTTTTAGACATATATTTTTTCTATAAAAGTCTCAAATTAATCCTCAAAAACTCTTAGTAATGAAACATTTTAACAGAGGAAAAGAGACTTAGCTGAACGTAGCTTAAAAGCCAGCCTGATGACCAACAAAGGGCAATTCCAACGCCTTCAGTCAGGCACCCCGAGCGTTTCACAGAAAAAAGTTTCTTCAGGGAATTGTCCATCCACGGCTTATAATAAGATGCCGGCTGCGCACTGAAGCAACGAACATAACAAACACTCAGCAATTAGAAATAAAGTTTGTGCTAACGTGATGCGCGGCGTTAGCACGAACTTCATTTCTAATTGCTGAGTGTTTGTTATGTTCGTTGCTTCAGTGTGCAGCCGGCATCTTATTATAAGCCGTGGATGGACAATTCCCTGAAGAAACTTTTTTCTGTGAAACGCTCGGGGTGCCTGACTGAAGGCGTTGGAATTGCCCTTTGTTGGTCATCAGGCTGGCTTTTAAGCTACGTTCAGCTAAGTCTCTTTTCCTCTGTTAAAATGTTTCATTACTAAGAGTTTTTGAGGATTAATTTGAGACTTTTATAGAAAAAATATATGTCTAAAAAAATTACCTGGACTTTAAGAAAATATATGAGGGAGCTTGGTCATTGATGTGAAAACTGGCACCGTTCGGTGGCTATTAGCCCATGATAAAGTGCCGTCAGTTTTTTCTGAGACAAGCACCTCATTCATGAAATGTCAGTTTCTGGATTGCTGTGTTTAAGTATTAAACGGTGTGTTTGCTTTACTACCTAGTTCAACCTTAGCCAAAGCGGGTTCTGCTGTACATCATGTTTCTATGTTTCTATAGCATGGGACCAACACAGAGGATCTCTAAAGGTAAAAAATGAACTGTTGTAGTTGTTGATATGGAAGGACAGACTAGATAGGCCATGTGGTCTTTTTCTGTCATCATGTTTCTACATGTTTCCTCTATGGTCTCTCATAGGGCAATCGCTTTGCTATGTAGAGAACCATCAGGGTCCAGTGATTCTGGTGGCACCGGATTAGCCAAGGGAGGTCATGGTATGCAACTGTGATGTACTTCCAGCAGGGGGCCCTCTCTGCGCCTCTTGTCGGACGATCTTGTTTCCGTCTTGCTTACGACTTGGCTCTTGAGAGGTGATGCTTAGCATGTAAAGGTTATTCTGCTGTGGTTTCCACGCTTCTGAAAGTGAGAAGAGAATCCACCTGTTTCGCCTATGTGTGCGTTCGGCATCTTTTTTGAGCACTGGTGCCATGAGCACCACTGCAGACTTGCTGACTCTGCTCTCCTTCCTCCCTCCAGGATGGATTTGACAAGGGCCTTTCCCTCAGTTTGCCAAGGGTTCTGGTGGCGGCCTTGGCTTGTTTTAGAGGGGCAGTGATGGGGTGCTCCCTGGCCTTGCACCTGGATGTGGCCCATTTCCTGAGGCGAGTTAAATACTTGCATCATCCCCTGCACTTAGTTGTTCCTTCTTGGGGTCTCAGTTTGGCTCTTTAGGCCTTGATAGCTGAGCTGTTTGAGCCCTTGAGGAGGGCTATGCTCAAGGATTTGTCCCTTTTTAAGTCTACCTTTGTGGTTGTAGTCTGCTCTGTGAGGTTTATCTTGGAGGTCCAGGCTTTGTTGTGCCAAGACCCATGTCTGTCCTTTTTTGGAGGAGGCTGTTTATTTATGGCCAGTTCCTTCTTTCTTGCCTAAAGTGATGTTTCTTTTCCATGTCAACCAGGTGGTCTGTTTTTGCTTTTATTCTCGAAGGAACAATACCAGGAAAAGGATAAGGACCTCCACCTGGTGGACAATAGAAGGGGGCTTCTTCCATACCTGAAGATCATTAATTCCTTCTGAAAGTCAGACTTTTATTTTATTTTTTTTACCTTTTTGCAGGCCCACAGAAGGGTGAAGCAGCCATGAAGTCTACCTTAGGCCAAAGCTAGTCTCCTTTATCCAGTGGCCCATCTGTTGCAAAAACAGCCGGTTCTGGAAGCTTTGTGTGCACATTCACACGGGCTCAGGCTTACTCCTGGGTGGAGCGTATTTCAGTTGCTCCCATAAACATCTGTTGGGTGGCAACATGGTCATCACTTCCCACTTTTGTCAAGCATTACCGCTTGGGTTACTATGCTCAGGTGGATTTGACCTCAGTGCAGAGGTCTTAAAGGCTGCCATGTCTTCTTCCCACCCAGTGAAGGCATAGCTTTGTTACATCCCTCTTGCCTGGACTGTCCTAGCAGGGCAATATGGGAAGTGACATTTTACTTGCTGGATAATTTTGTTTCCTTGAATCCTGCTAGTGTAGTCCAGGATCTATCCTCTGGGATCTGCTACGATTTTCTGGGATCTGTAATGATCTACTACAATCTGTTATGCTATTTTCTACAGTTTTGCTCTGCAGGCTACATTCCTCTTGGCAGATCTTCCTAGGGCTGCTATGGGCAAAAGGGGAAGCTGCCCCGGGCCCCTGCACAACAGGAGCCCAGCTACCCTGCTGCCCATAAGTAAAAGTGGCCCTGATCATAGGCAGATAGCTTGCATCTGGACTGCAATCACAACCATGCCCATCTGCCTGCGGGGACCCCCATTCCCACAAAAAGGAAGGGGACCACCACCTTTCTTTTCTCTTCTGCTCATGGGTGATCGGATACTAGTGGGCAGAAGAGAAGGGCATGGCTGTGATTGCGGCCCAGATGCAAGCTGTCTGCTCACCGGGATCCCCTCTCTACTGCTGCTGGTGAGGGGAGAGAGGCATTCTCCAAAGTTTGCCCAGTTATTTCCAAGGACTGTCAGTCCTTATTGCCCTCATTGAGGTCTGTATAGTCAAGGTTCTTGTCCATGGTTTGGAAACAGATACTGGGGTTGCGTGCCCCTAGCTTTTCCAGAATGCAAGATGAGGCCATCAGAAACCTCTGGATTTTTCTGTCTTCACCTCTGCTTGTAGGGGAACACAGTGCACTTGTTTGGATGTCCTAGTGGGACTAAAGGAAAGGATATTATCCAGTAAGTAAGATGACACCTTTTTATTAAACCTCCCATTCATCAGTCTTCCCCTCAATGGTATCTCAACATGATACTGGCGCAACTTACTTATTCCCCTTTTGAACGAATAGCAGAAGCAATGCCCCAACACCTTTCTTGAAACATTCTTTTTCCTCATAGCAGTTGACAGCAGCCAGGCTAGTGAGTGTGTTCCAATTTCTAGTCTGCTGCAGTGCAATGTGTGCCTTCGAGTCAGTGCTAACTGCTGGTGACCCAGCAGCTCCTGGGTTTTCTTGGCAGTGTAACTGGCAGTAGATTACCAGACCTGTCTTCCGAAACAATGGAGGATTAAGTAACTTGCCCAAGGCCACAAGGAGTGCTAGTGAGAATCGAATCCTGGTCTCTTTAAGAATATAAGATATGCCATACTGGGTCAGATCAAGGTCCATCAAGCCCAGTATCTTGTTTCCAACAGTGGCCAATCTAGGTCACAAGTACCTAGAAGTTTCCCCAAAAGACACAGGTTCCACAATGCTTGTACTGAGTCAAGCAAGTGTTCCAAGCCAGTGTTCTAACCACTAGGCTACTCCTCCACTCCTCCTAGTCCACTACTATCCTTATATTCAATGTTTTCCTGATAGGATACTTCTAAGGAAACTCTCTTCTTTTCTTCCTAAAGTGGTTTCTACTTTTCACCTCAGTCAGTTGTATTACAATTTTTTCCTTCAAGTCTTTAACTTAACTGGCTGAGATTACCTTCCACTCTTTTGGATTGTAAAAAAAAAAGATTGTTTTTTAATTTGAAGTCTACTATGTCGCTCAGAAAAGATTCTTAGCTGTTCGTTTTATCCAATTCTAGTAATCCAAGTTTAGCAGTTTCTAAGCCAACCCTTTCTGATCGGATTGCTAACTGTATTGACTTCTGTTATCAGGCTGGGAAATCGCCACCTCTGCGAATATCCATTCATAAACTCTATGCAAAAACCACAACAGTAGTGCTTCCAGGATCTGCTTCAGTTGTGGATATTTTTAAAATGGCAACATGTTCATTGATTCATGCCTTCATGAAGCATTACTGCCTAGATGCATTGTATCTCAGTGATAACATTTATAGACAAACTATTCTCAGAAACATTTTTGCTTAACTGCTGCCCACTTAGAACCTACAGGTCATTATTAATCATTCTGGACGGCCATCAACTCTGGATTTACCTGCTCATATTGGATGACTTTAATCTACCTGATGTGGATTGGAGTGTTCCTTCTGCAAATCTGGAAAGAAGTAAAAAAATTGTGGATGTCTTCCAAGATACTTTACTTAAACAAATGGTGATGGAACTGACCAGGGAGAGCTCCATGCTGTATTTAGTGTTCACCAAAGGAGATAGCGTGTTGAATATCCAGGTGGGGTGTCCATGTGAGCAGCAGCAATCATCACATGGTGTGGTTTGCGATAAAAGCCAAGGTGGAATCCAATCACAGCAAACTCAAAGTCTTAGACTTCAAAAACACTGACTTCAGTAAAATGGCCAAGTACCTGAAGGAGGAGTTAGTAGGGTGGGAGGGGTTAAGGGAAGTGGAATTGCAATGGGCTGAACTAAAGAAAGCAATAAAAGGTGCAACAGATACATACATAAGGAAAGTAAATAAAAACAAGAGGAAAAGGAAACCTGTTTGGTTCTCCAAAGAAGTGGCTGCACAAAAAACACAGCTTTCACAAAATTCAGAAGCTCGCAAACAGAGGAACACAGGAAAGAATGCAAGATCAAACTAAAAGAGACCAAAAAAGAAATAAGGATAGCAAACTCAAAAGCAGAAGAAAAGATGGCTAAATATGTGAAGTGTGGCGATAAGACTTTTTTCAGGTATATTCGGGAGAGGAGGAAAATCAGAGGTGGAATTGCAGGGCTCAAAAGTGCTGAGAACAGATTCATGGAAAGTGACATTGAAAAAGCAACAATGCTAAACAAATATTTCTGCTCTGTTTTCTCTAGAGAAAGTCCTGGAGAAGGACCATTTATGATTGACAAATATACAAATGGGAATGGAGTGGATACCACACCATTCACAAAAGAAGATGTGTTAGAACAGCTTGCAAAACTGAAAATGGGCAAGTCTATGGGACCAGATGGGATATATCCCATGATACTGAAAGAGATCAGGGCCTTAAAAGGATGTTTTTAATAGATCCTTGGAGACAGGAGAAGTTCCACAGGACTGGAGAAGGGGCTGATGTGGTCCCTCTCCACAAAAGTGGTAATAGGGATGAACTACAGGCCAGTAAGCCTTACCTATGTGGTGGGAAAAGTAATTGAGGCGCTCCTGAAAGAGCGAATAGTGGACTTCCTCGAAACCAACAGTCTGCATGATCCGAGACAACATGGTTTTACCTAAGGACGATCTTGCCAAACAAATCTGATTGAGTTCTTTGACTGGGTGACCAGAGAACTAGATCAAGGGCATGCAATGGATGTGATCTACCTAGATTTCAACAAAGCCTTTGATACTGTGTGTCATAGGAGGCTTATGAATAAACTCAACAGCTTGGGGATAGGTCCCAAGATGGTGAACTGAATCAGAAATTAGTAGACTGACAGAGGGTGAACAGAGGGTGAAGGTAAACAGAACTCACTCGGATGAAAGCAAGGTGATTAGCGGTGTGCCTCATGGTTCAGTCTTGGGACGGGTACTGTTCAATATATTTGTAGTGATATTGCCGAAGGGCTGAATGGAAAAGTCTGTCTTTTTACAGATGACACCAAAATTTGCAACAGAGTGGACTCCCCTGAGGGAGGGGGGAACATGAGGAAAGATCTACAAAAGCTGGAAGAATGGTCTAATGCTTGGCAGTTAAGATTTAATGTGAAGAAGTGCAGTGTAATGCGCTTGGGAAGCAGAAATTCAAGGGAATTGTATGCGATAGGGGTCGAGAGATTGATGTGCACGGACTGGGAGAAAAACTTTGGTGCGATTGTTTCTGATGATCTCAAGGTGGAGAAATAGTGTGACACGGAAAAAATCAGAAGGGTGATGGGTTGCATACAGAGAAGGCATTACCAGCAGAAAGGAAGACGTACTAATGCCACTGTACAAGTCACTGGAATATTGGAATATTGTGTTCAGTTTTGGAGACCGTATCTCGCAAAGGATATAGAAAGGCTGTAATCGGTACAGAAGAAGGTGACCAAAACGATCTGGAGCCTACATCAGAAGACTTATGAGAAGAAACTTGAAGATCTAAATATGTGCACTCTGGAGGAGAGGAGGGACAGAAGAGATATGATTCAGACCTTTAAATACTTAAGAGTATTAATGGACAAACAAGCCTCTTCCATTTCCCTGAGGTACACCACTATTCACCTTTCTCCATTGGGAAAATTGGCCATTTAGCCCTACCCTCTGCTTTCTATCTTTTAACCAGTTCCTGATCCACAATAGTACACTGCCTCCTATCCCATGACTCTTTAGTTTTGCCAAAAGTCTCTGATGAGGGACCTTGTCAAAGGCTTTCTGAAAGTCCAGATACACTATATCAACCGACTCACTTTTGTCCACCTGTTTATTCACACCTTCAAAAAAACAACAGATTAGTAAGACAAGATCTTCCTTGTCTACAGCCATGTTGGCTGTGTCCCATTAGGCCATGACTATCTACATGCTGAGTAATTTTATTCTTTATGATGGTTTCTATCATTTTTCCTGGTACTGGCGTCAGGCTCACCGGTCTGTAGTTTCTCGGATCACCCCTGGAACCCTTTTTTAAAATTGGTGTTACATTGGCGATCCTCCAATCTTCAGGTATTACAGATGATTTTAATGAAAATTCACAGATTGCTAATTAGCAGGTCTGCAATCTCATATTTATTTATTTATATTTATTTATTTAACAGCTCTTCTATACCATGCTCTTTATTATCAGTGCAGTTTACAGGTAACAATTTGACTCTAGGACAGGATCAGATCTGGCCTGAGTTTATATATAACAAGGAAAGTAACATGGAATTGAACTGGTGAAACTATGTACATTTTAAGCAGAGAAAGATTAATGTTGGTATTCTATTTACAATAATGTACCTCTGGAAGCAGTAGAACTGTTTGATTACAGATACTGTCTGGTCTGTATTACATGTTATGTAAAGTAATATTTTGTAATTCATATTAAGGGATTGGGTTCCGAGGAGGGAGGAGGTGAGGCGTTATTTGGTTGTGAGAAGTGCATAAGGAACAGATGGTGCTTGAGGGCTTTTCTGAATTGCCTGAGGTCGCTGATCGATCTGATGCTGGGAGGTAGGCTGTTCCAGCATCTGGGGGAGTAGAATGCGAATGCTCTATTATTAGTTGATTGAGCACATTTTATGGTTTCCCTCAGGATAGTTAGCATATTGGCAGCTAATGATCTTCTCGATCTGTTGTTGGGGGTGTGAGTGAGTAGGTCTGAGATTGAAGCGGGAGATATTTTATTAATGGACTTGAAAGTAATGAGGAGAGCTTTGTTTGAGATCCTGCAACTTATCGGAAGCCAGTGTAGGTCCCTTAGGATGGGGGTTATGTGGTCTCTCCTTGAAACTCCGCACAGGACGTGGGCAGCGGCATTCATAGCTAATTGTAGCGGGTTTAGGGTATTCTTGGGGAGGCCGTGGAGTACAATGTTTGCGTAGTCGAAATGGGGTGTAACTAGTGCTTGGAATATTGTGCGGAAGTTCTCTGGATCCAACATGGGTCTCAGGTGTCGTAGGGTCTTGATCTTGTAGTAGATAGCCTTTACAGTGCGGCTTATGTGTGCTGTGAAGTCTAGCTGCTGATCCAATGTCACACCCAGGTAGCGTATGGTAAGCTTGATTGGAAGCTCTGCATCTCTTACTTTTAGGGTCGAGGGGGGTGAAAAGCTTTTGTTTTTGTGACAATTAGGACTTCGGTATTTTTGAAATTTAGTCGAAGATTCTGGTTGAGAAGCCAATCTGTTATTGCGTTGAAGCAATCGACTAAGGCTGTATAATCAGGAAGCGTGACATTGATGGGTGTGAATATCAGCACATTGTCTGCATAGAGGAGGCAGGATATACCGAAGGAGCGGGTGATTTCACAAATCGGCTGCATGTATATGTTAAAGAGCAGCGCAGATAGGGAGGAGCCTTGGGGTACCCCTTGCTTTTGCTGAAAAGGTTCAGATGTGTTGGAGCCGATCCGAACTTGTTGCCATCTGCCTTCTAAGTAGGATTTACACCAGTCCCATGCGAGACCCTGGATTCCCTTCTCATGGAGTCGAGTTAGGAGTTGGTCATGGTTGACTGAATTGAACGCGGCAGCAATGTCGAGGAAGATTAGCGCAACGCCCCTTTTGATGTTGGCTATCTCAATGATAAGTTTGTTGGTTAGGGAGGTCAGGAGTGTTTCAACTCCGTGAGCTTCCCTAAATCCATGTTGGCAGGGGTCTAGGGGGGATGAGGTGTCTATATGTTGCTGGATGTGTCTCTGAGTCACCTTCTCGAGAATTTTAGCTAGTAGAGGTATACTGGAGATCGGCCAGTAAGACTCCTCCTTCTTTGTATCCAGCTGTATTTCAGTTCTTTCAACACCCTTGGATGTATACCATCTGGCCCAGGTGATTTTCTACTCTTCATTTTATCTAATAGTTGTAATACATCTTCCCGATGTATCGATATTTCCTTCAATTCTTCTGCACCTTTAAATACCACTTCAGTCATGGGTAACATTCCTACATCTTCCTCAGTAAAGACCGAAGCAAAGAATTCATTCAGTCTCTCCGCTATCGCCTTGTCGCCTCTTAGTGCCCCTTTAACCCCTCTATCATCTAATGGAACTACTGACTCTGTCACAGGTTTTTTGCTACGAATGTACTTGAAAAAGTCTTTATTTCGCGTTTTTGCTTCCGCAGCAAGCTTCTTCTCAAATTCTCCCTTTGCATTTGACTTGCCAGTTCTTGTGCTGTTTCCAGGTTTTGTCGTTTGGCTCTTTTTTCCATTTCCTGAAAGATGCTTTTTTGGCAACAAAAACAGCCTCTCTGACCTCACCTTTAAACCATGCTGGCAGTTTTTTGGACTTCCTTCCACTTTTCTTAAAGCGTGGAATACAGCTGGTCTGGGCTTCCAAGATAGTATTTTTCAACACCCAAGCTTGATGTAAGTCTTTAACCTTTGCAACTGCTCCTTTTAGTTTTAAAGTTGTTAAAACCCAAGAGGATTGTGGAAAATTGCAAGAGGATCTTGATAAATTGGAGGACTGGGCATCAAAATGGCAGATGAAATTTAATGTGGACAAGTGCAAAGTTATGCACCTAGGGAAGAACAACCCAAACTATGGTTACACGATGCAAGGTTCCACATTAGGAACCACCACCCAGGAAAAAGATTTAGGCGTCATTGTGGATAACATGTTAAAACCCTTGGCCCAGTGTGCAGCGGCGGCCAAGAGAGCAAATAGAATGTTAGGTATCATAAGGAAAGGAATGGAAAATAAAACAAAAGATATTATAATTTATTTTTTTTATTTAGCTGTATTTATATCCCGCATTTCACCGGGTCAAAGCGGTCAATTGGGAGATACATTTAACACGAGGGGATATGACACACATACGCTAATACTTACAGGGAACATGGGCAATGGAGGGTTAAGTGGCTTGCCCAAGACCACAAGGAGTACCTATAGGACTAGAAATCCCAGTCCCTCCGGCCTGAGATTGCTGTCCCCAGGTGGGACTTGAACCCCCGGCCCTCCGGCCTGAAGTACCTTGTCCTAACCACTAGGCCACTCCTCCCACCTCTGTATCGTTCCATGGTGAGACCGCACCTGGAATATTGTGTGCCGTTCTGGTCGCCGTATCTTAAAAAGGATATAGAGTTATTAGAAAAGGTTCAGAAAAGAGCCACCAAAATGGTAAATGGGATGGAAGGATACTCCTATGAAGAAAGGCTAAAAAGGTTAGGGCTCTTTAACCTGGAAAAGAGACGGCTGAGGGGAGATATGATAGAAGTCTATAAATTAATGAACGGAGTGGAACAGGTAAACGAAGATCGATTGTTTACGTTATCAGAATATAGAAAGACTAGGGGACATGCAATGAAGCTACAGGGTAAACTATTTAAGACTAATAAAAGAAAATATTTTTTTCACTCAACGTGTAGTCAAACTCTGAAATTTGTTACCGGAGGATGTAGTAAAGGCTGTTAGTGCAGCTGGGTTTAAAAAAGGTTTGGACAAGTTCCTGGAGGAAAGGTCCATAAACCATTATTAAGAAGGGACGCAGGATATCAATGCTTGACCCAGTACAAGCGTTGCGGAACCTGTGTCTTTTGAGGAAACTGCTAGGTACGTATGACCTAGATTGGCCACTGTTGGAAACAGGATACAGGGCTTGATGGACCTTGGTCTGACCCAGTATGGCATATCTTATGTTCTTAAGTACCCATTCTTCAACAGGGTACAGGGTTCTACTCCCCCTATTTCCTTATTCCAAAGAAAACAGGGGGATACAGACCTATCTTGGACCTCAGAGAATTGAACAAATTCCTGTTCAAAGTAAAATTCAAGATGATTTCTCTAGGAACTCTGCTGCCATACCTTCATAGTCTGGATTGGCTTTGTTCTCTAGATCTCAAGGATGCGTGCACCCATGTTCTCATCCATCCAACTCACAGAAAGTTCCTTCGGTTCCTTTTTCAAGGAAAGCACTACCAATACAGGGTGCTTCCCTTTGGCCTGGCCTCAGCTCCAAGAGTGTTCATGAAATGCATGGCTGTGGTAGCAGCATTTCTCCGCACTCTAGGCATATTCGTCTTCCCCTACTTAGACGACTGGCTCATTCGAGCCCCATCAGAGCCAGAGGCCAGAGCTTCTCTATCTTGCACAATGCGTATCCTTCAGTATTTGGGTCTGGTCATAAACATCCCAAAATCCACTCTAACTCCCACTCAGTCTCTAGAATTCATAGGAGCTTTGCTGGATACCAAAAAGGCAAGGGCCTATCTTCCCCAGGCCCGTTGCCTTCGCATGGTGCAGTTACCTTCTCAAGCAGTGCTAAAACCTCATCTCACTGCCCGAGAAATGCTACAACTACTAGGCCACATGACATCCACAATGCATGTGGTTCCTTATGCTCGCCTCCATATGAGGGCAGCCCAGTGGACTTTATCCACCCAATGGACCCAGGCATCAGGGTACCTGTCAGACAAAATAGTAAACACAAGTCGCCTTATTTTGTCCCTCCAATGGTGGCAGTCCACTCAGAACCTGTTGCTGGGGTCCCTTTTTCAACAACCCTTGCCCCAGGCAACTCTCACAACAAATGCTTCACCAATGGGTTGGGGAGCTCATTTACAAGACCTCTCCATCCAAGGCACCTGGACTCCCCAGGAGACTCATCTACATATCAATCTCTTAGAGCTCAGAGCAATCTTCCTTGCTCTTCGAGTGTTCCATACCATGCTCAGTTACAAGACAACCCTCATACATACGGACAATCAGTTAGCGATGTTCTATGTGAACAAGCAGGGAGGAACAGGCTCTCTGTCGCTTTGCAACTAAGCTTTGTGACTATGGGCCCTCGCCAGAGAGCATCAGATTCATCTCCTGGTAGTGTACCTCCCAGGCATACAAAACTCTTGGGCAGACAGACTCAATCGAGTTCTGCTTCCACACGAATGGTCTCTACATGCAGACCAGGTGGCCAAAATCTTTCAAATTTGGGGAACCCCGGGCATAGACATCTTTGCAAGTCCATTGAATGACAAACTTCCCCGGTTCTGTTCCAGAATTCTGGCTCAGGGCTCTCAGGCCAGGGATGCTTTCCTCCTTCACTGGGGTCAAGACTTCCTTTATGCCTTTCCACCCATTCCCCTAATTCCCAAAACCCTATTCAAGCTTCAGAGAGACAGAGGGCATATGATTCTCATAGCTCCACATTGGCCACGGCAAGTGTGGTATCCTCTGCTTCTACATCTCTCTCAAGCTCCCTCCCTGGAATTAGGATCTGCTCCAGATCTCCTGTCTCAGGAGGACATAATCTTATGGCATCCCAATCCCCAATCTCTGCACCTCAAAGCTTGGTTGCTGAAGGCCTAGCAAGTAAAGGATGTCCTTCATGCTTCCCTCAGCAAGTAAAGGATGTCCTTCATGCTTCCAGGAAGCCCTCCACAAGACGCTCTTATGCTTTCAAGTGGAAAAGGTTTACCATATGGTGTTTGCAGAAGGGTCTTAACTCCTTTGCGATACCTCTGGAATCATTACTGGAGTATCTCCTTCATTTATCCAATGCAGGACTTAAAACTAACTCCGTAAGAGTCCATTTGAGTGCTATTGCAGCTTCTCTCAAGCCTCTAAATGGACAACCTATCTCCTCCCATCCTCTTATAGCAAGATTTATGAGAGGCCTTCTTCTAACTAAGCCTCCCATTAGGCCACCACTGGTGGCATGGGACTTAAACCTGGTTCTTGGTCAGCTCATGAAGCCACCTTTCGAACCCTTAGCTACTACCTCATTGAAATTCCTTTCTTGGAAAGGTATCTTTCTCATTGCAATCACATCAGCACGCCGCTTTGGTGAGTTGCAGGCACTAGTAGCTGATCCACCTTATACAAGGTTTCATCATGACAAGGTAGTCCTTAGGACTCATCCACACTTTATGCCAAAGGTGGTATCACCTTTTCATCTTAATCAAGCAGTCTATCTGCCTGTGTTCTTTCCAAGACCTCATGCATCAAATGCAGAAAGGAGTCTTCATACTTTGGACTGTAAAAGAGCTTTAGCCTTTTACTTGCAACGAACACAGTAACATAGAAAGTCCTCTCAACTCTTTGTTGCTTTTGATCCTTCTCATTTGGGACTTCCAGTCTCCAAGAGAACACTGTCCAACTGGATTGCACAGTGTATTTCTTTTGCCGATCAGAGTAAGAACCTTCCTCTGGAGGGCCATGTCACAGCTCATAATGTGAGAGCCATGGCAGCTTGAATGGCTCATCTACACTCTGTGTCTGTCGACGACATCTGTCGAGCGGCCACTTAAGCCTCGGTTCATACCTTCACAGCCCATTACTGCTTGGACAAGGACTCCCGCAAGTGATGCCTTGTTTGGTCAAGCTGTTCTCCAACACCTGTTCCATACCTAATCAACTGCTACCCACCATCCCTGGTTGGATACCAGAGATCCATGTGGGGAAGTGGAGCCCTTCACAGGGACACACAACTTCTGGGGTCTCTCCCTGGCATCTAAAGCTAGGGAGTCCCCATATGTGAAGACTACAATCTCCAGGAACAAGCAGGAATTTAGTCATCACATATGGGTAAAGTCGGTACCGACTGAGTCTGCGCGGGAACGCTCCCCAGCGTCCAATTAGAAAGCTTTTCGGAGAATCCCACAGTGCCTGCGTGCTGCCTTCCCGCCTTTCCCAACTGCCTCTCTCCAGTTCTTCTTTTTCCGCGGAGCCAGCAGGTCGTTGTTCCTGTCCCCCGCAGAAGAATTCTTTATTTCTTTCTTTTTTGTGGTTGTGTCTCCCTTCCTCGATGCTTTACCGGTACTGCCGGTTTTTTCTTCTTATTTCCTGTCTTAAAAAAAAAAATTCTACATTTTTTCCTATTTTCTTCAGGTACACGCACCTTTTTAGGCCCAAAAACGTTTTCTTACAATGGAGAAACCTGCCTCAGGTTTCAAAAAGTGCACCAAGTGTGGCGGTACCATTTCCCTCACAGACACCCATGAATGGTGTCTAAAATGTTTAGGTCCTGACCACTCCATCACGGATTGTATGTCCTGCACCATGATGTCTAAAAGAGGTCGGCAGAACCGAGCTGCTAAGCTCAGTACCCTGTTTCCCTCTGATGCAGCTTCGGTGGCATCGACGTCTTCCAGGGCTTCCTCTTCCTCCGGTGGATCTCAGGTAACTAAACATAAGTCCAGCCGGTCCTCAAAGGGTAGATCTCCTTCTAAGCATCGAGGTGCCTCTGACGTTGCCCTTGAGGATTCTGCACCGGCAAAATTGCCCCGGCGGGAGGCTTCGGCTTCCAAAGCATTATCGGGGCTCCAGGATGTTCTCGAGGCCTCGACCTCGGCAGAACTACTGGTGCCATGCTCTGGGGTACTGGCGGTCGTCTTCTGTACCGACATCCAGGCATCGGCAGCGTCGATAGACCAGAGATTCCTGGCTATTGAGCGCAGTCTGGCGGCTCTCCTTGCGGCATCGACATCCTCGGAACCGCGACAGACAATTCAGCTGGTACCGGCACCGATCCCAGCATTGGTATCGGTACAGGTACCGATAGGATCAACATCGGTATCGGTGTCTTCCTTGCCGGTACCTAGTCATACGATGCCTTCCGGTGCCGATACCCTGGTACCGATTACTACCGGTACCTACTTTGGTCGGTACGAGTATCGGGCTCTTCAAGAGCATCCGGACAGATGGTACTTCAAGTCCTCAGAAGAATCTGAGGATTCTGACAGTTTTGTCGATGCAGCAATGCTTCTCCCAGAGGAGCCCTCCTCCCCTAAGCGCAGGATGTCTCCTCCAGAGTATATTTCCTTCCAGGATTTTATCAGGGAGGTGGCTCAGGGTCTGTCCATTACTGTGGCCCCTGAAACAGAGCCAAGGGCCAAGGAGTTGGAAATTCTACAATATCCCAAAACGCCTAAGGAGACAGCTACCTTGCCCATTCATGAGATTTTATATGATCTCATGTTAAGGATGTGGGAGACACCTCTTACCACCTCTCCTCATTCTCGCAGACTGGATACTATGTATCGAGTCCCTCCTTGTCCTGGTTTCCAAATGACTCAGCTTCCTCACCACTCTGTTATAGTGGAATCAGCTATGAGAAGGATCAAGAGTGCAAAGAGGCATGCCTCTAATCCTCCAGGACGTGAGTACAGAAACTTGGATGCTTTTGGACATCGGGTCTTTCAAGCTTCCATGCTTTCTGCCAGGATCAGTTCCTTTAGTCTCTACATGGGAATGTTCCTGAAGGAGGTCACAGATGACTTAGAAGCTTTAAGTCGTATTCTTCCTGAGGATAGAAGACAGGATTTTGTCACTTTGGTCAAACATGCCCAAGATGTTTCTAAATTTGCCAACCGTGCAGCCTTTGACTGCTTCGAGTGCATAAGCAGGACCTCTGCTATTGCCATAGGTGCATGTAGAATTGCTTGGCTCCAGGCATCTGATCTGGAGCTCTGGGTACAAGACAAATTGGGAAACATCCCTTGTACTGGTGAGAACCTGTTTGGTAGAGATTGGCAGGAAAAAGCCAATGAGATGGATGCTGAAAATTCCACCTTGGATAGATTACCCAAGTCCACAGCTGATCCTGCTAGAAAGAAATCTTTCAAGAATCCATTCTTTTCTAAGAAGAAAAGATATTATCCTGCCTATGCTCAGCAGGCACGTTCGGCAGGTCAGTTTGCAAGAAGGGTCAGCAACCACCCAAACAGAAGAAAGCAAAGACTGCTAAGCCTCAACCCTCACAGCAGTCTCGGCCTCCACAAGGCCTTTGACTTTCAGCTAGAGAACTTAGCCTTCCTGGCTCTCAGGGGACCAGAGCCTTCCACCATTCCAGGAAGGTTATGTCACTTTGCCCCCAGATGGGGGCAGATAACAGCAGAGCATTGGATACTCTCCGTCATAAAGGAGGGGTACAAGCTTCATTTTTCAAGCATGCCCCCTCACACAATACTAAGGCAGTTCAATTCTCCGACCTCTCTCATCAACCTGTTAGGGCAGGAGGTCACTATCCTTCTTGCCCAAGGGGCAATAGAAGAAGTACCCATTCATCAGCAGGGTACAGGGTTCTACTCCCCTTATTTCCTTATTCCAAAGAAAACAGGGGGATACAGACCTATCTTAGACCTCAGAGAATTGAACAAGTTCCTTCTCAAAGAGAAATTTAAGATGATTTCTCTCGGATCTTTGCTGCCATACCTTCAGAGTCAGGATTGTCTTTGTTCTCTAGATCTCATGGATGCGTACACCCATTTCCTCATCCATCTAACCCACAGAAGGTTCCTTTGGTTCCTTTTTCAAGGAAAGCACTACCAATATAGGGTGCTTCCTTTTGGCCTGGCCTCAGCACCAAGTGTGTTCACGAAATGCATGGCTGTCGTAGCAGCATTTCTCCGCACTCTAGGGATATTCGTCTTCCCCTACTTAGACGACTGGCTCATTCGAGGCCCAACAGAGTCAGAGGCCAGGACGTCTCTATGCTGCACGATGCGTATCCTTCAGTATTTGGGTCTTGTAATAAACATCCCAAAATCCAGTCTAACTCCCACTCAGTCTTTAGAGTTCATAGGAGCTTTGCTGGATACCAGAAAGGCAAGGGCCTATCTCCCTCAGGCCCACTGCCTTCGCATGGTGCAGTTACCTTCTCAAGCAGTGCTAAAGCCTCATCTCGCTGCTTGAGAAATGTTACAACTACTAGGCCACATGGCATCTACTGTACATGTGGTTCCCTATGCTCGCCTCCATATGAGGGCAGCCCAGTGGACTTTATCCACTCAATGGACCCAGGCATCAGGATGCCTGTCAGACAAAATAGCAAACATAAGTCACCTTATTTTGTCCCTCCAGTGGTGGAAGTCCACTCAAAACCTGTTGCTGTGGTCCCCTTTTCAACAACCCTTACCCCAAGCAACTCTCACAACAGATGCTTCTCCAATGGGTTGGGGAGCTCTTCTGCAAGACCTCTCCACCCAGGGCACCTGGTCTCCACAATCTTCCTTGCTCTGCGAGTGTTCCACACCCTGCTCAGCTACAAGACAGTCCTCATTCATACGGACAATCAAGTAGCCATGTTCTATGTGAACAAGCAGGGGGGAACAGGCTCTGTCGCTTTGCAACGAAGCTTTGCGACTATGGGCCCTCGCCAGAAAGGATCAGATTCATCTTCTGGCAGTGTATCTTCCAGGCATTCAAAACTCTTGGGCAGACAGACTCAGTCGAGTTCTACTTCCACACGAGTGGTCTCTGCATGCAGACCAGTTGGCCAAGATTTTTCAACTTTGGGGAACCCCGGACATAGACCTCTTTGCAAGTCCGTGGAATGCCAAACTTCCCCGGTTCTGTTCCAGAATTCCGGCTCAGGGGGCTCAGGCCAGGGAAGTTTTCCTCCTTTACTGGGGTCAAGACTTCCTTTATGCCTTTCCACCCATTCCCCTAATTCCCAAAATCCTGTTCAAGCTTCAGAGAGACAGAGGCCATATGCTTCTCATAGCTCCACATTGACCACGGCAAGTGTGGTACCCTCTGCTTCTACACCTCTCTCAAGCTCCCTCCCTGGAGTTAGGGTCTGCTCCAGATCTCCTGTCTCAGGAGGACGGAATGTTATGGCATCCCAATCCCCAGTCTCTGCATCTCAGGGCTTGGTTGCTGAAGGCCTAGATCTCCATGATCTTAATCTCCCTCAGCAAGTAAAAGATATTCTTTTTGCTTCCAGGAAACCTTCTACAAGACGCTCTTATGCTTTCAAGTGGAAAAGGTTTACCATATGGTGTTCGCAAAAGGGTCTTAACCCCCTTACGATACCTCTGGAATCATTGCTGGAGTATCTCCTTCATTTATCCAATGCAGGTCTTAAGACTAATTCAGTAAGAGTTCATTTGAGTGCTATTGCAGCTTCCTTTAAGCCTCTAAATAAACAGCCTATTTCCTCTCATCCTCTTATAGCAAGATTTATGAGAGGCCTTTTTCTAACTAAGCCTCCCATTAGGCCACCACCGGTGGCATGGGACTTAAACCTGTTTCTTGGGCAGCTCATGAAGCCACCTTTCAAACCTTTAGCTACTACCTCCTTGAAATTCCTTTCTTGGAAGGTTATCTTTCTCATTGCAATCACATCAGCACGCCGCATTAGTGAGTTGCAAGCGCTAGTAGCTGATCCACCTTATACAAGGTTTCATCATGACAAGGTAGTCCTTAGGACTCATCCACACTTTATGCCAAAGGTGGTCTCGCCTTTTCATCTGAACCAAGTGGTCTACCTACCTGTGTTTTTTCCAAGGCCTCATGCATCAAATGCAGAGAGGAATCTTCATACCTTGGACTGTAAAAGAGCTTTAGCCTTTTACTTACAAAGAACACAGTAACATAGAAAGTCCTCTCAACTCTTTGTTGCTTTTGATCCTTCTCATTTGGGACTTCCAGTCTCCAAGAGAACACTGTCTAACTGGATTGCTCAGTGTATTTCCTTCGCCTATCAGAGTAAGAACCTTTCTCTGGAGGGGCATGTCGCAGCTCACAATGTTAGAGCCATGGCAGCCTCAATGGCTCATCTGCACTCTGTGTCTATCGACGACATCTCTCGAGCAGCCACTTGGGCCTCGGTTCATACCTTCACAGCCCATTACTGCTTGGACAAGGACTCCCGCCGGGATGCCTTGTTTGGTCATGCTGTTCTCCAACACTTGTTCCATACCTAATCAACTCCTACCCGCCATCCCTGGTAGGATGCCAGAGATCCATAGGGGGAAGTGGAGCCCTGTTCAGGGACACACAACTTCTGGGGTCTCTCCCTGGCACCTAAAGCTAGGGAGTCCATATATGTGATGACTACATTCCTGCTTGTTCCGGGAGATCACCTGTTTCAGGTGAGTAACTATGCTTTCCTGCTTGTTCCTGGAGATAGCATAGTTACGCACCTGTAACAGGTGATCTCCGGAAACAGTAGGAATTTAGTCTTCACAACCCACCCACCTCCCCTAGGAGTTGTATCTCTCTATCTGTCTCTTTCCCTTTCCCTCTCTCTCTCTCTTTGTCTCAGCTGTAAACTCAACTGGAGAGAGGCAGTTGGGAAAGTTGGGAAGGCAGCACGCAGGTGCCGTGGGATGCTCTGAAAAGCTTTCTAATTGGATGCTGGGGAGCGTTCCCTCGCAGGCTCCGTCGGTACCGACGATACCCATATGTGAAGACTAAATTCCTGCTTTTCCCGGAGATCACCTGTTACAGGTGAGTAACTATGCTTTTTGGGGGAGGGAGTAACGGTTGAGAAAGAGGTGTGTGTTGAGAATCCCAGTGGTTTCTTCTTTATTGTTTTTTCGCTCATCCTCCTACATTCTGCAGGAGATGCTCAAATTTTTGTACATAATTTTTTGAGGGAGGAGTGGCCTAGTGGTTGGGGCAAGTTGCCTTGGGCCATAGGGTTGGGGACTCACATCCTGCGAGAGGACAGCAACCTCTGGCCAGAAGGACTGTGGTTTTTAGTCCCACCGGTGTTTCTTATGGCCTTGTGCAAGCCACTTAACCCTTCATTGCCTCTGGTTCAAAAAAACATAGATTGTGAGCCCTTCAGGGACAAGGGGAATATGTACCGTATCTGAATTGCTAAATAGATAAATATGCATCAAGGTGCTGCGGTTCACATAATGGCTGCTAAAGAGAGGAGTTACGAGCAACACTTAGGGGAACTGCTGGGTTAGGCCCTGAGGTAAGAGTGTCCAGAACAGAGAGATGGCTAAGGTGTTAATTTTGACACTCGTGTCTCGTGTGGGAAATCAGCAAACTGTGCTGCCAAGGCAACAAATAATTACACCGGGAAAATTGTGGCTTGCTATTGTGGTCAGGATGCTTTTAATCGTTCTGACCTCAGAATACCATGATCTAACTGCTAGATTACTTCACTATTTAAAACTGCAAGATTTCTCAGTTACGTATATTTCATTTCCTTCAATGTATTTACCCTTCAGGCAGCTAACTCCCCTTTAATAAGAACCATATCTCTGTGGCAGCAACAATATCTAGATTTGTTTTTATCATTAGGGTTTGCAAGTCTGAAATTGTGTTATCTACACTGTGAGCATATGTGCACAGCACCACCTTCTGTTTGGTCTCATATCTGGAGGATAAGGGAAGCAGCTAACTTTGAGATACACAAGTTTGTTTATCCTTGCTTAAATCATTTGTTGGGTTTGTCAGCTTTATTCAGTGGGGTCCATCTGCCATCCCTTCATTTACTTTAAAGGTCAGTCATTCCTTCCTTGTTAGACAAATGTAGGCCAGGTGTGTACAGTAAGATATTTTTATGCTTCCACACATAGCTCCAGCCTCTGATACCCCTTCTTGTTTTAAGTTAGCCATTGAGGATTCTGTTACTATGCTCTGGTAATACCTCAGAAAAAGTCACTATCCCACACTCTGCTCTTTCCTAATTTCTTTAAATCTTATTTGGTTTCTTGTATCTTTGGACAGATAGATCACCCTTTCTCTTTTAATTCTAGCACAGTTGGAACTAGTGCTGGGATTCTGGATACTCGTGACTATTTTCTTTGTTTTAGTCTGGCCTCAGGCACAGCACCATGAACAAGCCACTTCTTTTGAAGCCCTGTATCCAGCTCTAAATCCAGCTACCAGATATCATCATTATTGATGACTAACAATACCCCAAGGCGATGAACACTGCTTCCACAACTGGCACAGCCCCAAGTAAACCCAGGTGTGGAGGGCTCAATCCAGCCATCGAACCAGGGACCCCCTCTACATGGCGGAGTGCAACCCCATCACTGGGCCAAATCCATTGACTTGGTTTCTCATTAGGTCATATGTCCTGCATGAAAAATGATATAAACGTTTTGTTTTTGATTCTACAGAAAGCATGCGTGAAGTCCAGTCCCCTAGTAAAATCTGCAGGTTTGCATATTAAGAACGCTTTATAGTCTAGGTAAATCTCTTGTGGTTTATAGTATATGCATTCGCACATCAACAACAACTACCATGATTTACATCCTGGAGAGTTAATTTGTATATTCCAGTCAATAATTTTTTTTTATCACATTCTTACTGTGAATTTTAGTTTCTTTGCCCTGGACCTTTGGGTCACTCACCCAGGAAAGCCAGCAGTACAAATCAAGACAGTAGGCATAAATGCAAATGTAGATTTACAGTGTTGTGCTTCAAGCATTAAAGCTTGGAACAAGTTCAGTTAAATTGAGTTTTAACAATGTTTGAGGTGGCTTATGTGATCTTATAGATGACCTTAAATATAGGTTCCAAATGATAAAATCTGGAACCCCTCTACTCTAACACCTCCCTTGAACCTGCACTAAGCTTAGGTACCTCTCTCCCTTCTTGCTGTGATATAGTCTTCGTCTAGCATCCCAGTCATAATGCTTGCTGCTTACCTCAAACCATCCCCAAGTAATAGCCATGAGGAAGAATTCCCTATGCTTAGTCTGAGACCCAGTCTGTGCAACATTCATTACCTCCTGCTACTTCCACTTTTTCTGTCATGGGCTTTGTTTCTCAGGCCGCTGAGCTAGCAGCACTGGTGTTTATTATGTCTAGAACAGGTACAAAATGCTGAGTTCTGAGTAAGGAGTCACCACTCAGAGATCTAGATGTCATTGTGGCCAGTATGTTGAAACTTTCAGTCCAATGTGCCACATCTGATAAAAAAGCAAATAGAATGTTAGAAACCCTTTGAAAAGGGAAGGACAACAAAACAGAATATAGTTATACCTCTGTATAGGTCCTTGGTATGACTGCACCTTCCGTATTGTGCACAGTTCTGGTCACCCATCTCAGAAAAAATTTAGTGGAACTAGAAAAAGTGCAGAGAGGCAACAAAAATGATGAAAGGGCTAGAATACCTCCATTATGAAGAAAGGCTAAACAGGTTAGGGCTCTTCAACTTGGAAAAAAGATGAATTAGAGGGGATATGGTAGAAGTTTATAAAATCATGAGTGGGGTGGAATGGTTAAATTGTAGACAATTTAACCTTTCAAACAACATAAAAACAAGAGGACACTTCATGAAACTAATGACTGGCAGATTGAAAACAAATTATAGGAATTATTTTTTTAATTTAAGCTGTGAAATCTGTTGCTGGAGGATGTGGTCAAGGCAGCTAACAGAGAGATTCAAAAAAGATGTAGGCAAGATCCTGGAGGAAATGTCTAGAAAATTATTAACCAGGTAAACCTGGGAGAGCCATTTCTCATACCTGAGGTTTTGGAGAGACGATGCTGGGCTCAGTGGTTCATTGTCTGACTGATCAAGGCTTTTCGAGAACTCTTATGTTCTTATGATACACAAACTACTCTTCAAGACCTACCCAGCTAGTCTGGTTTTCGGGGTATGTATAATGAATATGCACAAGAGGTGTTTTATGTTCATTACTATTACTGCTACTTATTTGAATAGCATTACAAGGCTTACACAGCACTGTACAAAGACATGTAAGAGACCAGTCCCTGCTCTTAAGAGCTTACATTCTAATCAAGGCAGACAACACAGCAAATGGGTATTAAGATATATCTAGGGGGATGGTAAGGAAAAACATAGGAGGTGAACAGGAAACTAGGGAGATCAGGATTCAAAGGCAGTCTCAAAGAAGTGAGTTTTTAGCCTGAATTTGAACAGGGCCACAGATGGAGCCTGACCTACTGACTCAGGTAGTTTTCTGCTCCTTATGCCTGGAACAAGATAAAGGATCAAAGTCTGGAGTTGGCAGTTGAAGAGAAGGGCACAGATAGAAGGGCTCTGTCAGAAGAGCGGAGTTCCCGAGGAGGAGTGTAGGGAGAGAAGAGAGGAAAGGTGGGCAGGAGAAGCCAGATGAAGGCACTTATAGGTCAGAAGTAGAAGTTTGAACTGGATGTGGAAACAGATAGCCAACGAAGCGACTTGAGGAGAGGGGTGACATGAGCATAGCGACACTGGCAGAAGATTAGCTATGCAGTTGAGTTTTGAACAGATTGAAGGAAGGAGAAATGATTCAGAGGAAGACCAGCGGAGATTGCAGAAGTGTAGATAGGAGGTGACAACACTATGGATGAGGGTCTTTGTAGTGTGTTCAGAAAGGAAGAGACACATTTTGCCAGTGTTATAGAGAAAGAAACAACAGATTTTAGTTATCTGTTAGATGTGTGTGGAGGAGGAGAGGGAGGAGTCTAAGATTGGCCCCAAGGTTGCGAGCTGAGAAAACGGGGAGGAGTAGAGTATTATCCACAGAAATAGAAAGGAAAGAAGGGGGGGAGGTTGGCTTAGGGGGAAAGATAAGATAAGGAGCTCAGTTTTGGCTATGTTTAATTTCAAATGGTGGTTAGAAATATATATCTCATGCATATTCATTGTGAATATTCTGATAGACTGGGTGAGCCTAAAGACCATTTGTGAATCTCTGCTCTAGAGCTTGTCAGTTGACCTTGGTTTAAGGAACTGCCCCTCCCCTTACATTTCAGCTGTTTCTTCTATACTTGTACTAGAAATGTACTCTTTTAACTCTAGTTTATGAAGTACTATTTTTAACTATTTGTTTTAATTTTATGCAAGGTATCTCGACATGTGAAAAATGGAGATGTCCTTTTATTGAATCGTCAACCCACTCTTCACAAACCGTCCATCCAGGCTCACCGTGCCCGAATCTTACCAGGAGAGAAAGTGCTGCGACTTCACTATGCCAACTGCAAGGCCTATAATGCAGACTTTGATGGGGATGAAATGAATGTTCACTTTCCACAGAGTGAACTGGGTCGAGCCGAAGCCTATGTAATTGCATGCACAGATGAGCAGTACTTGGTTCCCAAGGTAGCCCTTTGTTTTTTTTGTTTTTTTCTCTCTACCCTTTTCTTTTTACAAATTAGAAAACAGGATCCATTTAGAGTAGTCACAGCAGTATCCCAAGGTTTTGTTTACTCATGAAAAGAAAAAGGCTTTTGTAAAAATGTTGCTGTGCCATTAATAGTGGATAGTAGCCATATGAGTTATTTTATTATTTTCTGCTTAACAAATATAAACTCAACATGCTATTGTGATCAGGCTGCATTTCTGCTAGCTGAGGTGGCAATATTAAAGTCTGTGGTACTCTTGGAGCCCTTTTTTGCTAACACAGCTTGAACTATCTGCTGCATGGCCCATTTTATTTCTGTGGGCTGTGTGGCAGATAGCTCAAGATAAATATTAGTAAAAGGGGCCCTTAGTTGCCCTTCTTTACAGGATGAGTGTTAGAACTAACAATTCACAGCTTCCAGCTATTTTTCCCAGTAGGAGAGGCTCCAACATCTGCATTTACTAGGCTCCATATTTTTCAGGGGTGTCTTACGTTGAATCCTTTACAGAAAGGGGAAGAAAAAAGTTGGGTGGAATAGGAATTTGTATCCTGACTCATTAAAAAGAGAGGGTCTGATATTCCAAGTGATTAATGCGATTAGCAGAGCTGCTAAGCATGTTAATTGCAGTGATTGGAATATTCAGCGGCATTAGCATGGTTAGTGCTGTTGAATATCCATGACTGCCAGCCCTTAGCATTGGGGCGTTTCAGGGGCATTCCAGGGCAGAGCACTGGTGGAGTCGATCTATAACCGGGCCGCGGTGATATTGAGCTGTTGCCTGGTTACCGATCGGCCTATGCGGCTACCCCAAATATTCAATGCTGGGGCTGGATATGACCCCGGCATTGAATATCTGGGTTTAACAGTTGGTACCGGTGGCTAGCTGCCAGTGCAGATTATCGGGCTCAGTGAAAATAAAGTTCCACCATATTTGGTTTCATCCTCATTTAACTCAAACTAGTAAATTACATTCTCCAGGAACAAGAGGGAAGTCAGTCCTTGCATATGGGTGATGCCCGCACGGAGCATTTCTCAGGCTTTCAAAGAAAGCCTTTGGGACATGCTACCAAGGGTGCCATCTTGCTCAATCTCTTTTTTTTCCTCGGAGTCCAATGGACGTCTGTCCTATTTCCCTGGGAAAAATCCTTGCTATATGCTTTTTTAAATTAAATTTTACAATAAACCAAGAACCTTGGATAAAGAATTTTACAATCCATCATGCACATGCAAAAAATAAGCACAAAAGAACATAAAGCAACCAATGACATGACAGTATACTAGCAGTACACAATAGAACAAAGAAAAGGGAGGATTCAAGTACAGTATACACCATAGGAGAATAGTTGTTTATTTATTTATATTCTCTTATATACCGCACTATTCAGCATCAGCGCGGTTCACATAGAACAAAAATCTCAGTACAGTCAACATGCATGAGTTTACAGATAACAAGGGAAGGAACTTGGATAACAAGGGAAATTATTTACAATCTAGTTACAAACAAAGAAATATTAAAAAGAAAAAGTAGGATGTAAAGCGAATACAACTTATAAAGCCCACAATACTACCATTAGTTGAATTCACAGTTGCTTAGCATCTAAGAAAAAATGCAGTTGAGATGGCTCGAAGAAATGAAACATCTTTTTCTGATACCCAAGTACACATTTTCAAGGAAATCTCAACTGGAAACTCGCACCCAAAGCTAAAACCTCAGTGCAAAGTTCCAGAAACTTTTTCCTCCTAGATTGTGTCCACCTGGATACATCTGGGAAGATCTGTAGAAAAATCTTCAAAGTCTGTCGAGATTCCACTGGAGAAACTCGGTAAAATCGCTCGTAGGGACTTTAGCGGCTCCAAGAAGCACCCTACCAAGGTTCTTCAAAAGGATTGCTTGGCAGGTGGAGACCATGAGAGGTTCCTCAAGACCGTAGTCCTTGTCAAGGATGCATTCAAGAGAGTGCCAGTGCCGGGCCCCAGATCCTCTGTGCCCGCACCGAAAGCTTCTGGCTTGGAAACCAGAATGGCAGCCCTGGAACAGAACATGACTGCTGTCCTGGCCCTGCAGCCCTGGCCCTGGCCAATGATGGTTGGTTCGTCTGCATCATC
Source organism: Ichthyophis bannanicus (assembly GCA_033557465.1). Classification (NCBI taxonomy): domain Eukaryota; kingdom Metazoa; phylum Chordata; class Amphibia; order Gymnophiona; family Ichthyophiidae; genus Ichthyophis; species Ichthyophis bannanicus. Next base: position 1,325,947,090 of record CM066032.1, read on the forward strand.
TGCCCCAACGACCGGACCCCCGACTGCGGGGGAGTCCCCGGTCATCGAGCCGAGCTCAGAGCGCCACTAGCCTTAGGGTAAGCCCTTGGTGCAGGTAGAGGTCCTGGTCCCGTTCCTCAGGCATCTGATCCTTCCTGGCCAGTTTCTGTGACTTGGTCCCCTGCTCCTCTGGAGACCCCTGGCTCCTCAGCCCTGGCCTCAAGGCAAGGAGTCGCAGGGCCTCAGATTCGTCATCACCCTCAACTCCAAGTGGGAGACTGATGAGGCATCCCTGGAAACCAGATGGCACCAAGACATTCCCTTGGACCTGTCTCTCCCAGTGCCATTCTCCTTTGACTTTGTCAAGGATATGGCCAGAGCCCTCTTGGTGCAAACCAAGGCAGAGGAGGAGCCACGCACCGAAGAACTGGAGATTCTTCAGTACGAGTCTCCACCCAAGGAAATTCTCACGGTGCCAGTGCAGCCGATCTTCGAGCGGCTACTGTTGAGAATGTGGGAAACCCCAGCATCGGTACCGGTGGTCAGCCAGCGCCTCAACGCCATGTACAGAGTCAGGAAAGGTCTGGGATACCACAAACCCCAACTGCTGCATAACTCCATGGTAGTTGAGTCAACTATGCAAAAACTTAAGAACCAGAAGCCCCACTCTTCTGTTCCCCCTGGAAGAGACGCTAGGGCCCTCGACGCCCTTGGGCACATGTGCTACCAGGGCTTAATGCTGGGGTGTCGAAACCAGGCTTATGAGCATGTATCTGAAGGCCCTAACCCAGGTGTTGTCTAGGTTTTCAGCAGGGCTGGCCGGGGAACCCCTCCAGTGGTTCCAAGCTCTGACCTCTGGGATTAAGGACTGCTCTAAGTTTTTCTCCTTGGCAGCCTATGATGGCTTCGAGTCAGCAGCTTGAGTAGCAGCGGTCAGCATCGGTGCCCGACGCCAAGCCTGGCTACAGTCTTCGGACCTCGAGCAATGGATCCAAGACAAGCTGCTCAAAGTCCCCTGCACTGGAGAGAACCTGTTTGGCAAATCCATGCCCAACAAGGCGGCCAAGATAGAGGCCGATGTGGTGATCCGCCATAGGCTCTCAAAAAAGACCTCTTCCTTTCCCCCCATAAGAAACCTCAGGGAAAAGACCCCTGATCCCAAGGGAAAAGGGGAACTTCTAACAGAATCACCACTACCATTCCTTCTCAGGCCAGCAACAGGGTTCTCATCCTAAGAGACAAGACCATGAAATTCAGAAGCCCAAGGCTCAGAAGCCCCAGGCCCCAGCTCCAGCTTTTGACTCCCAAGGCAGGGCCTCCCCTCCCCTGGGAGACCTTCACCAACCCATAGGGGGTCACCTGGCACTCTTTGCCCACAGGTGGGCCAGTGTCACCTCAGACCATTACTACAAGTGGTAAGGGAGGGATACCTCCTCCACCTACAGCAGGTACCACCCAAGTTCTTCCCAGGAGAGCCGGTGCAACCTCTCCTTGACCAGACACTTCTGCTCACAGAGCTTGCAGGTCTGCTCAGGGACAATGCAGTTGAGCCCGTACCCAAACACCTATGGGGAAAAGGCTTTTATTCCAAATATTTTCTTGTCTCAAAGAGAACTGGGGACCTCAGGCCCATACTAGACCTGAGAAACTTAAACAAGTTTCTGGTGAGGGAGAAATTCAAGGTGCCCTCCCTTGGAACACTGCTGCCTTACCTCCACCAGGGAGAATGTCTGTGCTCCTTGAACCTAAAGGATACGTATACTCGCATCCTGATCCACCCCTCCCAGAGGCAGTACATATGATTTGTGGTAGGAGGAGGGCACTACCAGTACAGGGTGCTACCCTTTGGCCTGACCTCCTCGCCAAGGGTTTTTACCAAATGCCTGGCAGTGGTAGCTGCCTACCTGCTCCTACAAGGGACTTTTGTCTTTCCCTTCCTAGACGACTGGCTAATCAGGGGTGGTATGGCCTCAGAGGTCAGTCATGCCACAGAGCATGCAATCCTCCTTCTGCAGCACCTGGGGTTCGTCATCAACTACCCCAAATCGCATCTCTCTCCAGCCCAAGTCTGGAGTTAATAGGTGCTCAGTTGGACACATTACAGGTCAAGGCCATCCTCCCAAAAGAAAGGGCAGAATGCCTCAAGCAACTGGCAGGTGAGGTACAGCGCCGCCGGTCAGTACTGGCTTGGCACCTCCTCTGCTTGCTGGGCCATACGGCCTTGAGGGTCCATGTCACGCCCTTAGCCTGCTTACACATGCGGACAGCCCAATGGTGTCTCAGCTCTCAGTGGACTCGGGCCATGGGCAAGCTACGGGACAGGGTCAGGATTACCTGCCAACTGGCAGAGTCCCTCAGCTGGTGGCAAAGTTTGCGCTACCTTCAGGCGGGAATGCCCTTTCAGGCACCCACACCGCAGAAGACGATGACCACAGACACCTCCTTCCTGGGTAGGGGGGTGCATTGTGGGGACCACTGCACACATGGCAGCTGGTCTCAGGAGGAGTCTCACTTACAGATCAGTCTCCTAGAGCTCAGGGCAATCTTCTTGGCTCTACGAGCGTTCTGCCACTGCCTGCGACACTGACCTGTGCTGATCCAGACGGAAATCCAGGTTGCCATGTTTTATATCTACAAGCAGGGGAGCACGGACTTGTACTCCCTCTGCCAGGAGATGGTGGCCCTCCTCTCCTTTGCAGCATGCAACAGCATGCTTCTGCGAGCGGTGTACCTCCAAGCCAGGACAACTGCCTAGCAGACAGGCTAAGCAGAGTCCTTCGTCCATACACATGGCGCTTAAACCCCAGGGTAACGGAGCAGCTCTTCTACCTCTTGAGCAGGCCTGTGATGGTTCTGTTTGCCTCCCCTGACACTGTGCAGCAGCCTCACTTCTGCTTGTGCCACCCGCACCCAGGAAGAGTGGCAGCAGATGCCTTCCTGATCTCATGGTCCAAAGCCCTGCTCTGTGGTCCCACCTACCCCCTCCCCCAAGTCTCCAGGCCCCTCTTCAAGGTCCAGAGCGAGAAGGCATCAGTTATACTGATCGCCCCTAGGTGTCCCAGGCAGCCTTGGGTTCCCTCTATTGCTTTCCCTATCAGTGGCACTCCCAGTCCCATTGGTTTGGGCCCTGGACCTCCTGTCCCAGGAGGAGGGCTCCCTCCTGCAACCCAATCTAGTGTCTCTAATGCTAACAGCGTGGCTGCTGAAAGAGCAGCGTTGGCCCCTTTCACTCTTTCTAGCCTCCCAAAAACCTGTGCCTTTGAGTGGAGAAGGTTCTCCGACTGGTGTAAGGAAAAGGAGAATCCCTTTGCCTGCCATGTGCAACTAGTACTTCAGTATCTATTGCATCTGTCGCACACCGGGCTAAAATCTAACTCAGCGAGGGTGCATCTGAGCGCCGTAGCCGCTCACCACCACCCTATCAATGGGAAACCTCTCTCAAGCCAGCCCCTGGTCTCCTCTGGGGCTTCCTGTTATCCGAACCCCCTCTCCGCCCTCCGGCAGCAGAGTGGGGACCTCAGTGTGGTGCTCTCCGAGCTCACCAAAGTGCCATTTGATCCCCTAGTCATTTGATCCACTTGCCACCTGCAGTACCTGTCTTGGAAAATGGCCTTTCTGGTGACCCTCACATCTGCTCGAAGAGTGAGCGAACTCCAAGCCCTGGTGGCAGATCCACCATATACAAGGTTCTATAAGAACAGGGTAGTGCTCCGCGCACACCCCAAATTCCTCCCGAAGGTGGTATCTCCTTTCTACCTCAACCAAGATGTAGTCCTTCCCATTTTCTTCCTGCGGCCTCACGCTGGCAATGAGGAACTAGTACTTCATACACTGGATTGCAAACGGGCCCTGTCCTTCTACTTACAGCGGACTCAGACGCATCACAAAGCTCCTCAGCTTTTCGTGTCTTATGTCCTCAGTAGACTGTGGCTCGCTGTGACTAAGCGAACTCTGTCCACTTCGGTGGCAGACTTATTGCCCTCGTCTGAGTGAGCTGGCTTCTCCCTCGAGCACTGGATCACAGTGCATCGCATGAGGGCGATGGCCACGTCGGTGGCCAGCCTCCGCTCAGTGCCGGTGATGGAGATCTGCAAGGCTGCCACATGGTATTCAATTCATACGTTTGCAGCTCACTAATGCCTGGAGAGCGAGTCCCACAGGGACAGTGCTTTTGGCCAGGCTGTAATATTCTCAGGGTGTAGGCAACTCCTGCCTTCCGACCCTTCTGTGTTCGGTCTACTGGAATGATAGTGTCTCTGGACACTAAGGTCTTAGAGTCTCTCAGTGGGGACCCATCTTTTGCAACTCACGACTACCCGATTGGTTGCCGTTGGTGCTGTCCTGGTTCGGTCCTCGGCACCTGGAGCTAGGGAGTCCCATGTGTGAGGACTGACTTCCTGCTTGTTCCTGGAGAAAGTGTAGTTACTCACCTGTAATAGGTGTTCTCCAGGAACAGCAGGAATCAGTCCTGACAACCCTCCCTCCTCCCTACCTTGTTTTAGTTTTTTACTGCCATCCTAGCTATGTCATCTGACTGAGCATGATGGCACTCTTGGGCAGTAAGGGGACCACATATATGTGGTGGCATGTCCCAAAGACTTTCTTTGAAAGCTGGGGAAATGCTCCACACGGGCTCTGTCGAAACCAACGTCACCCATATAGGAGGAGTGAGTCTTGCTGTCCCTGGAGAACACCTGTTATAGGTAAGTAACTACGCTTTTTCTGAAAACTGGCAAACAGACCGGAGTTGGAACTTTGACCCTTTGCAAATTAGTGAATAATTTTTTTTTAAAGCAAAATTTGGCTGTTAAAATTGTGATTTAGCAGCTCAATATAATGTTTGTGCTTGTGTTTGTGTACTTGTCAGAATGCAAAATGAGGAACGCAGAAATGGAGGTAGACGATTGACATAAATATTTTCAATATGATTTATATCTAATACAAGGTCTTATAGAGGGTGTCTCTCATTGTAGCTACGTAGTGGTGTAATTCAGTGTGGTGACTTTTTTTTTTATATTGTGCATGTGTGTTATAGGATGGGAAACCTTTAGCGGGTTTGATCCAGGATCATATGATTTCTGGTGCCAGCATGACCATTCGTGGCTGCTTTTTCACACGAGAGCAGTACATGGAGCTGGTTTATCGAGGGCTGACAGACAAAACAGGACGAGTGAAAACACTTGTGCCAGCTATTATAAAACCATACCCACTTTGGACAGGAAAACAGGTAACATAGTAACATACTAAAAATGAGTAGGTTTATTGTATCTGTTAATTATCAAACAGTGTTATGTAAAACCATGATTAGCCAGCCAGACCTCAAAGGTAGCGAAACTCGTGCATAAGCAAACATGCCGTTTTTGTGTAGCAGTGATAGGATTCGCAAAATCTGATCCTTGGTATTTAATTATCAAGTTTCCTATAGAACAGGAAAACCAGGGACAGACAGTTGAGAGTGAGCAAAACCTGAGGAGGTCTCTTAACTCTTTACCCTGATCCTCCTGTCTTATCCCCTTTACTTCCAGTCCCTCCCCCACTCCCCCCCCCAGCCAAAGAGGAGAATGATGTTGATTTGGGGTGTGTCATATTCTGCTGAAGGGAGCGAGATTCACATTTTGAGCTGCCCAGGGCACTGTAAAGAGATGTGCTAACCTATGTGGTTCAAACCATAACTTTAGTGGGTGTAGGAGGTGAAAATCGGGACTCTGCACCGGTGGGGAGTGCATAAGGGTGAGAGAGGGGATCTTTCCTTTCTCACCCCTAATACACTCCTCTTTCTGTTTCCATCCACTGATTACCTCTATCCCTCTTAAAGAAAATATTTTGGCTCTATTTATGTCACAAGCATACCTGTTCAATGTCCAAAGGTCCCAATAGTGAAAATAGGCAAAAATTAAACATTTTTTGTCAGATGCTCCATCAAAGGAACAGGAGGATCAAGCCCCCTACCCACAGTAGCAACTCCTTTTAATCAAAGTCATTTAAGAAGACTACTTAGCTCTAAGAAAGCGCTGGTGCGAGTAACAGATAGCAGGTAAATCCTGTGTACAGTGTGTCACATTTCGAGGCTTGATCCTCCTGTTTGATGTCGCATCTGACAAAAAAAGTTTAATTCTTGCTTGTTTTCACTATTGGGACCTTTGGACATTGAGCATTTATGTTTTGTCAGAATTGTGGGTAGTTTATTATTATTATTATTGTTCAAGCATACCTGTGACATCATTTGACATAGACCAGAAGGTGATGTAAATTCTATATGATGATTTAACAGTCAAATTTATATAGTGAGTATGCCTTTTACTAGCAGTTACGCGGAACATACAGTAGGGAAACGGCAAAGAAAATAATGTTTTATCATTTTGACTTAGAAACACAAAAATAAACATTCATGAAATATTTGCAATGATCATTCCAAGCTTAACTGTGGTAGATTTGGACACAGGAATATTGAAATCATGTTAACAGCGATGGGAAACCTATCTTTGACTACCTGTTCTTTCTTAGGTGACTTTTGCCCTAGCAATAGTATCCATTGGGGTAAATCTGTCTCTTCTTCTGTCTGTCTTTCTGTCCATCCACATAGATTTGTTTGCACAAGCAAACCAACCAGTGCATTCTGATAAATGCAAGCAGGGCAGATGTGGCAGGAACCTCAGCTTCCATGTTGGCACCATCTTTAAGGTGCTGGCAAGAAACCCCTTTCCCACTGATAGAAGGGAGAGTGGCTGCAGATAAGAGACGAGCAGGTCGGCAGGGACCCCCAACTCTGTTGGCTGAAAAATGAGAGAGACTGAGGTGAAGTCTGCCAAAGCTCTATTCCCTGCCAGCAGAAAAGTCAAGAGTCTGTAGCTGAGGTGAAGAGCCAGCCAGCAGGAAGGGAGAGGGGTCACTGGTAGCACAGCCTTTGGTAAAGATATACAAGCTGTGCCTGTATCTGAGACCAGGAAGAAAAGAGAGACGCTTGGGGGTGGGGAAGGGCATGGAAAGAAAGGATGCTTGAGTTAAAGGGGGAGTGGGGATGAAAAAAGGAGGATAAAGGGAGAGGGAAGAGGATGAATGTGTGATGGGGAAGAGGACAGAGGAGGGTGGGGAGAGAATGTGGAAAGACTGGGGGAGGGAATGGAGGGTAGGGGCAAAAGTGGGAGGGGGAGAGATTCAGCGTTATATCAAATGCTATAAATAAAAGAGAATGAATGAAGGGCATGGAGGGTAGGAGGGGTTGTGAGTGCAAGGGAAAGGGAGCTCCACACGTGCTCACACACCTGCACTTTCACTACCCCCACACCAGAATACACACCCTGAACGGTGGGTAAGGAAGCCAGCATGTGCATATGCCAAGAGGAACCCCATCCATGCACACACCTCCAACCCTGCATCACATCCGCCACTACACACACTTGCGCAAATGCACAAGACAGACAGAAATCTACTCCTAGCACCACCCACAGAGACTCATCATACAGCCTACTGCCCTACTGAAACAGACTTCATCATGTGCCTTCACACCTCCCCAGAACATGAATGAGTTTGTAAATGGAGGAAGGAGAAACAAGCCTTTTGTCGCAATGTGTGTGCACTTTTCAACTTGTTTTCCGTGCAGTAGAGAATATATGAAGTTTGAACTTTTTGAGGACTGGATTATAACTATGTGCCTACGGAGGAAAGACATAGAGGCACATATGTTGTGCCTTTTTATATAAAGACATGATACAGTTGCTGTCAACGTTATTGGCACCCTTGCATTTTAGGTATGTTGTGTACAATATTTTGGGAAATAATTGGAAATATTCAAACTGTTATGTCATCATAATATTTTATTAGTATGTTCAAAGGTATACCATAAAAAAGATATCTATACAACTTAGACATAGTAATTTCTGAGGAAAAAACAAAATATAACCTGGACTGGATTAATAGCATCCTTCACTAATATTTGGTTGCACAACCCTAGGCAGTGATGACGGCCTCCAGATGTTTCTTGTAGCCATTTATAAATTTGATACTTCTGTCTGCTGGTAGTTTCTCCCATTCTTCAACTGCGATTTGTTCCAGCTCATGAGTGTTTCCAGGATTCCTTTTACCAGTGGCAGATTTCAGCTCCTTCCAAAGGTTCTAGATTGGACTGAGATAAGGCTGGACAGTTTAGAACAGTCCATTTGTTCCTTTTTAACCAATCATTCTTCCATATCGTCCCTCCAATCCAGTCCCACACTTCTGGGTAGTGTACCCCTCACAGCAGCTTGGAGACGGAACATGTCATCTTTTGATGACACTCATGTACTTATACAGCTGGTACCACCTACCAGCCCCAGTATGCTCAGTCTCCAAGCAGCTGGAGGAGATGGTGAGCTAGAGTGTGTGGGGCTCACTGAAGGAACAGATAAGGAATTTAGATGGTAGCTAGGTTGTTTAGTTTGCTTTATTTGGGGCTAGTTAGACCTCTTTCTTTAAAAAAAAAAAAAGACTGAGGTAGGAAAAGGGAGAGCACCTTCAAAGACCAGAAGGCAGACAGAGGATCATCTCTCCCCCAAGGTGTTCTGGAGGGTTGTTGGGGGACGACAGTTCTTTTTAGGCTACAAGCGTCTCCAAACCCATAACCAGGTGAGGAGCCGCCATGCAAATACCACTGAGCCGACAGGCAGCTCCTGGGCAGTCCCCCTCAGAGCCGAACCCAGGCTGAGCGCAAGGGGAAGTTAAACCACGTCCCTTAGTGCTTCCAAAGCCTAAGTGCACGAAGCAGGAGGTAACATAGAAACATAGAAACATGATGACAGAAAAAGACCACAAGGCCCATCTAGTCTGTCCTTCCATAACAACAACTACAACAGTCCACTTTTTACCTGTAGAGATCCTCTGTGTTGGTCCCATGCTTTTTTGAATTCAGTTACTGTCCTCATCTCTACCACCTCCACTGGGAGACTATTCCACGGATCCACTACTCTTTCCGTAAAGAAATATTTCCGCATATCACTCCTGAATCTATCTCCCTTCACCCTCATCCCATGTCCCCTCGTCGCAGAACTTGCTTTCAATTGAAAGAGGCTCTCTCCCTGAACATTTATGCCACGGAGGTATTTAAACATCTCAATCATATCACCTCTATCCCGCCTTTCCTCTAAGGTGTACATATTAAGATCCTTAAGTCTGTCCTCATATGCTTTATAATGAAGACTACTAATCATCTTAGTAGCAACCCTCTGCACCGACTCCATCCTGTTCACATCCTTTTGAAGGTGCGGTCTCCAGAATTGCACACCATACTCCAAATGAGGTCGCACCAAAGACCTATACAGAGGCATTATCACCTCCTTTTTTCTGCTAGCCATTCCTCTCCGTATGCACCCAAGCATCCTTCTAGCTTTTGCCGTCGCCTTTTCTACCTGTTTAGCTACTTTAAGATCATCGGACACAACTACGCCTAGGTCCCGCTCTTCTTTAGTGGACAAAAGTACTTCACCTCCTATGCTGTATTGCTCCCTTGGATTGCTGCAGCCCAAATGCATGACCTTACATTTTTTAACATTAAATCCCAGCTGCCAAATTCTAGACCATTCTTCAAGCTTAGCTAGATCCCTCCTCATGTTATCTACACCTTCCTGGGTGTCTACTTTATTGCAGATTTAGGTATCATCCGCAAAGAGGCAAACCTTACCCGACAGCCCTTCCGCTATATCACTAACAAAGATGTTAAAAAGAATCGGACCAAGGACAGATCCCTGGGGCACACCACTGGTAACATCCTTCTCCTCAGAGTGAGCTCCATTTACTTGTACTCTTTGTCGCCTCCCACCCAACCAATTTCTAACCCAAGCAGTAACTTTAGGGTCCATCCCTAGGGTGCTCAGTTTGTTTATAAGTCGCCTGTGAGGAACAGTGTCAAAGGCTTTACTGAAATCTAAATACACCACATCTAGAGCTAGGTAAGCAGGGCTCTGATGATTTTTTGCTCGTTTGGGTCCAGGAGCCGGCAGCAGAGTGGCACAGGTTGTTGAGAGACTTGCTGAGCTGGTACACGGCCTGCAGCTGCGTGGCAGTGTGATCAGCGGCACGTGGGAAAAGAAGCGCCTTTTTATCTCTTCATGAGCCCGGCGTGGCAGGCAGCTCCTTTACTGTGTTTTCTCCCTGGGGGGGGGGGGGGTTGCTCGGGAGGAGAAACCTTTGGCATATACACATGCTTCCCTCTACCATGCAGGAAGGTAGGTAAGGGGATCCTCTGTGACAGGCATTTTGTTTAAGCAATTTAATGATGTTTAGGGTAGTTTTACTTGGGTTAATCTTTCACTTTTACTTTTTCTTTGGTTTAGTTTGATTTATTTGATTTTATTTGGTTTATTTAGGGTTGTTTCATTTAGATAGTTTGCTTGCAGTTTAGAGGGCCGTAGGATCTCCACCATGCCTGCCAGACTGCAGTACCTGGTTTTCGGCACCCAGCGGGGAATGATCTCTGAGTCAGGCATATGCCTAGGCCAGTGATGGCTAACCTTTTTGAGCCCGAGTGCCCAAACTGCCGCACAAAACCAAAGAATTTCCTCAAAGTGCCAGCACGTCAATTTGCATAAATATTTGCATAATGCTAACATACACTAACTTTTAGTAAACATGTCTCTTAATGAGTGTATGGATAAAGACAAACTAAAAGATTTCTACATTACTATAATCCAGTGCCAACCGCCAGGCACATTAGGAACTACTACAAACACTGCCCATTTAGAACCAATAGCAAACCCGCCGTATCCTAACAGCACTACCAGGACTCACAAAGCACCACACCATATCTATCAAAAGGCAACACTGCAAATATTAAACCAATACATTTCAGACAATAACAATACATGACCTACTGGGGAAAGAGAACAAGTGGCAATGTCAAAAGGAATTACATAAACAGAATACCTCAGCTCAGTTACACAGTTGCAATTGCTCCAGCCACTTTCTTCTGGTTTCTTCATGTTTTCTGCTAACTCTCCATCATCTGCTGTCCATTTGTCCTTTCTTCTCTCTTCTAGTTTTTTTTTCCATTCTCTCTCTCTACATCCGCTTTAACATACTAATCTTTCTCCTTTTGCTCTTTCCTCATTCCTATTTCATCCACTCAAATTTTACCCCTCCATCCTCAATCCCCACTTACTCTCCCAATACCCGGCCAATTGTAGATTTTTTATCCCTCCCACACAAAATATTTTTCCCTCTCCATTTTACTCTCCCAGCCCCATCCCATTCTAATCCTCCCCCAACATCAGCTCCCTTCTAGTTCCAGCCTCACCCAGCATCCATTCCCTTCTAGTCCCTGCATCAGCCCATTTCCAGTCCTAGCCCCCCATCAGCCCATTTCCAGTCCTAGCAACCCCCCAACCCAATACCAGTCCTAGCCCCCCCCATCAACCCACTTCCAGTCCTAAACCCCCATCACCCCATTTTCAGTTTAAGCCCCCCCTATAACCCATTACGAGTCCTAACCCCATCACCCCATTTCCAGACAGCCCCCATCAGCCCACAGCCCATTAGCAGTCCTACCCCCCCAGCCCATTAGCAGTCCTACCCCCCCCGCCCGCCCGCCCGCCCGCCCATTAGCAGTCCTAACCCCCCCAGCCCATTAGCAGTCCTACCCCCCGCCGCCCATTAGCAGTCCTAACCCCCCCGCCCGCCCGCCCATTAGCAGTCCTAACCCCCCCCCGCCCGCCCATTAGCAGTCCTAACCCCCCCTGCCCGCCCCCCCCTAGCCCATTAGCAGTCCTAACCCCCCCCCTGCCCATTAGCAGTTCCTAACCCCCCCTCGCCCATTAGCAGTCCTAACCCCCCCCCCTAGCCCATTAGCAGTCCTACCCCCCCCCCCCAGCCCATTAGAAGTCCTAACCCCCCTCTGGCAAATTTTTTTTTAAAAAAAGCAGGCTCTGGCTGCTGCCGCGGCAGATTGCAATGTCCCGCGGGGCCCCCTCCGCCCGCTAAGCCCCTCTGCAAGGGCTTTCAGATTCGCGAGGGAGAGCGTCTCCCTCGCGTCTCTGTTAAGCCCGCAGGGGCTAATGGGAAATTTCCCATCAGTCCCTCGCGTCTAAAGGGGCTGATGGGAAATTTCCCATTAGCCCCTGCGGGCTTAACAGAGATGCGAGGGAGACGCTCTCCCTCGCGAATCTGAACGCTCTTGCAGAGGGGCTTAGCGGGCGGAGGGGCCCCGCGGGACGCTGCATTCTGCCCTTGCCGCGTCCGCGGCAGCAGTCAGAGCCAGCTTTTTCTTTTTTTGCGGACCTTCCCGCGTGCCAGCTGCAAGGCCTTCGCGTGCCACAGCTGGCACGCGTGCCATAGGTTCGCCATCGCTGGCCTAGGCTGTACGCAGGAGGACACTTCAGTGGAGCAGGACCTGCACTCCCAGCCTAGGCAGGAAGGAACTTCCTCTCAGTCTCGGGAGGCCCAAGACATGGAGGGGTCCATGCAGGTGTCGCTAGAACCAGCATCCGAGCCTTCGACTACTCCCAGACCCTCTGTGGTGAAAATCCCGGGAGAGGTGAGGATCCCAGGGGGACTTCTCATGGAAGTTTGTCCTGCTTCTTCACAAAGCATTTTGTTTGTGCCAGCAGGGCACGGCAGAATTTATTTTATTTATTTACATCTCTTATATACCGCACTCTTTGGCATCAGCGCGGTTTACATCGAACAAAAAATTCAGCACAATAAGCAAGCGTCTGAGTTACAGTAAACAGGGGAATAAAACTGGATAACAGGGTAAAATCAGTAAATGGGGTCATACAACCTGGTTAGCAATGTGATTAAGAATAACGGAAATAAAACAGTGAACTATTAACATCTTAAAAGATAGCGCAGATGAGATAGAAGACAGGCCACGTAGAACCTTCTACCAAAGGTCTGTGGAACCTTTCTATGTGGGGAATTCTGGTTCAATAGGTGAATCGGTGTGTCCATGATTCACAGAGAGGGGTCGTGCCTCTGCACTCACTGAGAAGTATTTAAGGAATAGGTAGTGTTACACCCCAGTGCCTGAATAGGTAGTGTTACACCCCAGTGCCTGAATGCAGCACTAAAAGGACTGCAGACACAGAGGTGGCAACTCCTAAGAGGGCTAGGTACTCAGAGGAGTGGCACGGACAATCTCCGTTGTCTGAGGGGCTGGAAGGAGAAGACCTGAACATGGAGCTCAGTTGGCAAGGTGAAGAACTGGAAGAAGGAGAGATCCCGGAGCAGGAAGATTAGTCGTGAATTGTACAAGTGTTTCGTCGAGAAGAGTTGCCGGTACTCATTGGAGAGTCCTTGAAGACCCTCAATATGCTCGCGAGTCTGCCAGCTGTAGAGGAGAAGCTGCAGGACCTGATGCTACAAGGGGTACGGAAGACACAGGAAGTTTTTCCACTGCATAGAGTGGTCAGCCAGATGATCCAGGATGAGTGGGAGCTGCCAGAAGCGGGCCTCAGGGGGGTGCGTGCCATGTCGCACCTATACCCACTGCCTGAACAGGAGTGGGAATTGCTTCGCTCCACTAGGGTGGACGCAGCAGTGTCAGCAGTTACGAAAAAGATAATAATCCTGGTGGAGGGCAGTGCTACTCTCAATGATAACCAGGACAGGAAGTTGGACACTTTGTTAAAACAAGCCTTTGATATCAAAACCCTTTCTCTGCAGGCCTCCATCTGTGGGGCCTGGGTAGCTAGAGCCTGCCTCCACTGGTCGCAATGGGTTTAGCTGGAGACAGCCCTGTTGGGGGAGACAGCCAAATTGGAATCAGGGGTGGCCTACCTGGCCGACACCCACTACGATCTGATTAGAGGGCTATCTAAAAGCATGGCCTCGATAGTGGCAGCTCAACACTATCTGTGGCTGCAGAACTGGGCGGCGGACATTTCCTCCAAGTCCCATCTTAGCAAACTCCCCTTCAAAGGGATACTTCTCTTTGGAGAGGATCTAGACAAATTGGTCAAGGACTTCGGCGAGTCCAAGGGAGGTTGCTTCCCCGAGGATAAGCTGAAACAGAACCATATTCCGCCATCAAGCAGGGGGCAACTGCAGGACTTTGTGTTTCATATGTCCTGCTTTACGTCTTTACAGAGGGGCATATTCCCACCTAGAGGAAAGGGGTTTCAAGGTTTTCTAGGAGCAAGCAGGGGTTTCGTCGCCGCCTCAACCTCGGGACCCTAGGAAAGCGCAATGAAGTGAGGGGGGGCCAGGTGGGGGTGCAACCTGTGGTAGGTTGTTTGCTGGATTTCTACCCCGCCTGGGTCCAGATCACGTCGGATCAGTGGGTCCTGGAGCTTATCCGGGAGGGTTATGCTCTCGAGTGGGCTCGTCCAATAGGTCATTCCTTCATTTAGGCCCCTTGCAAGGTGCCCAGCAAAGTGGAAGCAGTAAAGGACGCCCTGGCACGGCTCCTGCAGATAAGGGCTGTGGTGCCAGTGCCCAGAGACCAGTACGGTTGTGTTCAGTACTCCATTTATTTCATGGTGCCCAAAAAGGAGGGTTCCTTTTGCCCAATTCTTCATCTCAAGGGAGTGAACCGGTGTCTGCCGGTTCCACATTTTCACATGGAAACATTGTGGTCTGTCATAGTAGCAGTGAGAAGCAGGGAGTTTGACATCTCTAGATCTCACAGAGGCATATCTGCATATTCTCCAGGACCAAGCAGGAAGTCAGTCCTCACATATGGGTGACATCGACGTCAATGGAGCCCTGCGGAACATTTCCCCAGCTTTCCATGAGAGCCTTTGGGAATGCAGGCACGCATGCGCGGTCCCCTTCCCGCCTAAAGGTGCCATCTTGCTCAGTCTCTCTTTTTCTGTGAAGCCTGTCGGACGTGTGTCCTAGTCCTCCCGGAAAAGTGTTAGATTTTTTGGTGATTCCTTCGCTATTTTTTCTCCGGTTTGACGCCGGTTCCCCTCCCGCTGGATTCGGTACACCGGTATCGAACCTGATCTTCTTTTTTTGGTTATTGCCCTTCGTGGCTGGCGTTCGCGCCCTTTTTTCTTTTTCCCTGGAAGGCCGGTCCTTTGACCTCGCGGGGACTCTTTTTTCCCCGATGGCTTCCAGTGGTTTCAAGAAGTGTGATCGGTGTAAGAAACTAATGTCTCTCACCGACACACACGACTGATGTCTTCGGTTCCTCGGTCCAAACCACAATCCTGAGACCTGTGGACCATGTGGTAAAATGTCCACCAAGGCGCTTCGAAGTCGTCAGCACCAAAAGGAAAGGCTTTTCTCCAACTCGGCCTCTGGCCGGGCCCGGACCTCGTCTGAGGCCTCGACATCTCGGGAATCTGATCCCGAGCACCGTCGGGGCTCCTCGGACAGGGGGTCCCCGACCGGGAATGAAAGAGGAAGAAGCGGCTCACGAGGGTGGCATCGGAGGAGGTCTCTGGTTCCTCGAGAGCTAGGTCTCGGACCCCTCATTGCCGTCCCGGGCCCGCGTGGAACAGGAGAAGCCGCCAAAAGTACCTCGTGTGGAGCCGTAAGTCCTGTAGTCCTCATGGACTCTCCTCCCAGAGAGCCGACGTCGGGCCTGGCGCTGCCGGGGCCCGAGTCGGTGGCTGCTGAGTCTCCTGAGCTGGGTCTCAGGCTTGACAGCCTTGGAGTGGAGATTGTCTGCCTTCATGGAACAGCAGCGGGCACTGATGGCCAGCCTGTCTGGCGCATCTGCCCCAACCACCGGGACATCGAAGTCGACCCCAGAGACCGAGCCGATACTCAAGACCATGAAGGCTCGAGGTCAACCTCGGTCGCGGTCACCCTCGACCTCCTGTTCGGGACCGAGGGCATCGACGTCGGTGCCTACGGCGTCGGGGCGGGTGCTCACAGGCCCCGCACGGTCGGACCCCGATTCCTCATCGGACGAGTCCGCCTGGGAGACGGAGGACAAGGAGTCCCCCGACACCTTCCGGACTCTGTGCGTCCCGACGGACTCACCGCAGTCCGAGCCCCGGAGTAGATCCCCCCCCCCCCCCGGAGGATACCCGGTTCTCGGAGTTCGTTTGGGATATGGCCACGGCGTTGGCTATCCCTGTGGATCCGGAGGAGGAGCCTCGAGCCGAGGAGCTCGAGGCCCTCCAGTATGACTCTCCTCCAAAGGAGGCCTTTACTATTCTGGTTCCTCCAATGCTGGAACGGCTCCTCTTCCAGATGTGGGAGGCCCCGGCTTTGGCACCGGTTCTAAGCAGGCGAGTCAATTCCATTTATCAACTCCAGAAGAGCCCTGGGTTTCAAAAGGCGCAGCTACCACACCATTCCATGGTGGTGGAATCGGCCATGCATCATCTGAAAAGTCAGAAGATGCACTCTGCGGTGCCCCCTGGCAGGGAGGCCCGGAACCTGGATGGTTTTGGTAGAAAGTGCTTCCAGGGCTCGATGCTTGCTTGCCGTGTCCAGTCTTACCAGCTGTACATGGGCATGTACTTGCGGGACCTGGCCAAGGAACTGGCCGGGTTCTCTGCTGGTCTCTCCGGGGAACCCTTGCTGAGGTTTAAGTCCTTGTCTTCGGGGATACGGGAATGCTCCAAGTTTATGTCCTGCGCTGCCTACGATGGCTTGGAGGCTTCGGCCCATGTTGCGGCAGCCAGCATCGCGGTTCGACGCCAGGCGTGGTTGCAGTCATCGGACCTCGAGCCATGGGTTCAGGACAAGTTGGTCGATGTCCCTTACCCAGGTGAGAACCTTTTTGGCAAGCCCATGACCGAGAAGGCTGCACAGCTCGAAACCGAGCACCTCACGAGGACAAGGCTGTCTAGAAAGACTTCTGCCCCTTCTCACAAGAAGAAGGGCTCGGGTAAAAAACCCTTTTACCCGAGAAAGGGACCTGCCTACAAACAGTACCCACAGTACCAGGCCTCCCAAGCTCCCCCACAGGGTCAGCAGGCCAAGGGGCAAGGGAATGGGCCCCGTAGGCAGAGGACCCCCAAGCCTCCGGCCCCTGCTCCCACTCAGAAGGGTGGGGGTTTTTGACTCCTTAAGCATAGCCTCTCCGTCCCTGCTCTCCCAACCCTGCATAGGAGGTCGACTTACCCTGTTTGCCCACAGGTGGCCACTCATCACTGGAGACAGTTGGGTATTAAGCATCGTCCACAAGGGCTACATGCTACACTTCCAACAGCTACCTCCTTCATACTTTCCAGGAGAGCCTCCAAGGCCTCCCCTGCACACAGATCTTCTCCTTCAGGAGCTCCAAGGTCTGTTGTGGGACAAGGCAGTGGAGCCTTTGCCTCCCAACCTCCAAGGTCAGGGGTTCTACTCCAGGTATTTTCTTGTACCAAAGAGAACCGGTGGCCTCCGGCCTATTCTCGACCTCAGAAATCTCAACAAGTTCCTAGAGAAAGAGAAGTTCAAGATGCTTACTCTTGGAACACTGCTGCCCTACCTCCAGCAGGGAGATTGGCTGTGCTCCATAGATTTAAAGGATGTGTACACTCACATCCTCATTCATCTAGACCACAAAAAGTACCTCAGGTTCATTGTGGGAGGAAACCATTATCAGCACAGAGTACTTCCTTTTGGCCTCACCTCCGCTCCCAGGGTCTTTACCAATTGCCTGGCAGTGGTGGCGGCCTACCTGCGAAATCGGGGTATCTTTGTCTTCCCCTATCTGTACGACTGGCTCATCAGGGGTCAGACGTGCCAGGAGGCCAGGCAGGCCACCCTCCGAACTATTGCTCTTCTTCAAAACCTGGGCTTTGTCATCAACTTCGCAAAGTCCACTTTGCTCCCCTCCCAGAACTTGGAGTTCATAGGGGCAGGGCTGGACTCTCTTCTAGCAAAGGCCTACTTGCCAGAAGACAGAGCCCAAAGACTGATAAACTTGGCAAACCAGTTTCTCAGCAGGTCGCTGGTCTCCGCCAGGCTCTGCCTGAGGCTTCTTGGCCACATGGCTTCGACAGTACATGTTGACCCCCAATGCCCAGCTCCATATGAGGCCTGCACAGTGGTGCCTCAGGACTCAGTGGACACAGGCCACAGGCAGCCTCAGAGATAGAGTAAGGGTGTCCAGACCACTTCTGAACTCCCTCAGCTAGTGGCTGCACCCACCCAATCTACTGCAAGGGGTGCCTTTTCAGATGCCTTGGTTCACAATGGTGTTGACCACGGATGCCTCCCTGCAAGGCTGGGGGGCTCATTGTCTGGGCAAGTGCACCCAGGACCTGTGGTCTCCCTGGGAGGCCGCACAGCAGATCAATCTATTGGAACTCAGGGCTATTCGTTTAGCCCTCAAGACTTTCTCCAAAACACTGGCTCATCAGTCTGTGCTAGTTCAAACAGACAACCAAGTGGCCATGTTTTATGTGAACAAGCAGGGCAGAACTGGGTCCAGGTTCCTTTGTCAAGAGGCGCAGGACCTTTGCTTGTTTGCTCTCAGGCACAACATGCTCCTCAAGGCTGTGTATCTTCCTGGCCAGGAAAACTACCTGGCAGACAGGTTGAGTAGGATTCTGCAGCCCCACGAATGGCAGCTCCATCCCTTAGTGGTTCAGAAGATTTTCCTGAAATGGGGACTTTCAACCATAGATCTGTTTGCCAGTCCATCGAACAGACAACTGCCAAGGTTCTGCTCTATTATTTACGATACAAACGTTCCCCAAAATGCCACCTTAGATGCAATATCATAACTGATGTGAATTCTTCAACATATTATTTCATCTTATATTCTTGATTTAGAACCAGGTCTCAGACTATTTTCAGTACTTATAATGGGATTCAACCCCGTAGTACTAGTTGCATCAATGACCACGGTCCTTTAGTTTGTTCCTTTCTTTATATCAATTTCTTGATCATATACATGTGAGCATAAAGCTTCTACTTTTAATATAGGTATGACTGAAGAAGTTCCATTTCTTCATTCATACCTATATTAAAAGTAGAAGCTTTATGCTCACATGTATATGATCAAGAAATTGATATAAAGAAAGGAACAAACTAAAGGACCGTGGTCATTGATGCAACTAGTACTACGGGGTTGAATCCCATTATAAGTACTGAAAATAGTCTGAGACCTGGTTCTAAATCAAGAATATAAGATGAAATAATATGTTGAAGAATTCACATCAGTTATGATATTGCATCTAAGGTGGCATTTTGGGGAACGTTTGTATCGTAAATAAGGATTTGTTTCCTCTCTAAAACGAAAACAGACCTAAAACAATACGTGTTACATCACCGACATGGAAGGTTCTGCTCTAGGCAACCGCATCCTCTGCGACTGGCAGCAGATGCTTTTCTGATTTCCTGGTCCCAGGGCCTCCTGTATGCGTTTCCTCCCACGCCCCTGGTGGCCCGAACCCTGTTCAAAATTCTTCAAGACAAGGCCTCAGTCCTGCTGGTAACTCCCAGATGGCCGAGACAGCCTTGGTTTCCACTCCTGCTTCAGCTGGCAGTGGATCCCCCACTGCCTCTGGGGTTGCAGCCCGACCTCCTCTCTCAGGATCAGGGATCCCTTCTGCACCCAAATCTCAGAGCTCTCAATTTGATGGTATGGAGGCTGCAAGGGTAGTTTTGGCTCCCTGGGGCCTACCTCAGGAAGTTGAGGAGGTCACCCTAGCCTCTCGGAAACAGTCCACTTGAAAAACCTATGCCCTGAAATGGAAGAGGTTTTCTGTGTGGTGTCAGTTATGTACAGAGGATCCTTTCTCCTGTACTGTGTCAGTAGTGCTTCAGTACCTGCTGCACTTATCCAATCAGGGACTTCAGTCCAATTCTGTTCAGGTCCACCTCTCAGCTCTAGCAGCTTACCACTCACTGGTAGAGGGACATTCTCTGTCGGTTCACCCCTTGGTGTCCAGATTTCTTAGAGGCTTGCTCTTGCTAAAGCCTCCAATCCGTCCTCCAGCTCCTGAGTGGGAGTTGAATGTGGTCTTGCAGCAACTGACTCGCCCACCTTTTGAGCCGATGGCTACTTGTCCTCTCCGCTTCCTGTCCTGGAAGACACTCTTCTTGGTAGCCCTTACCTCAGTCAGGAGAGTAAGTGAGCTTCAAGCCCTGGTCTGTGACAGGCCTTACACCCGCTTCTATAAGAACAGGGTAGTCCTTAGGACTCATCCAAAGTTCCTCCCAAAGGTTGTCTCCTCTTTCCACCTCAACCAGGATGTGGTTCTTCCAACATTCTTCCCTAGGCCTCATGCAAGCCAGGCTGAAGCAGTTCTGCATACCCTGGACTGTAGGAAGGCCTTATCCTTCTACCTTGAGTGTACGCAGGGGCATAGAAGGGCTACTCAGCTCTTCATATCTTTTGACCCTAATAATTTCGGGTTGGCTGTGTCCAAGCGTACCTTGTCCATTTGGATGGCTGACTGTATCACCTGGGCTTACAGGGCGGCTGACCTTCCTTTGCAGGGTCGGGTCACGACCCATCGTGTCAGGGCAATGGCTGCCTCAGTGGCTCATCTCCGCTCTGTACCATTGGTAGACATCTGCAGGGCTGCAACTTGGTCTTCAAACCAGACTTTTGTGGCTCATTACTGTCTGGAGAGGGAGTCCCGTAGGGACAGTGCTTTAGGCCAGGCAGTACTCTGCAATCTCTTTGAGGTTTAGGCAACTCCTGCCCTCCAGCCCTCCGTTGGGCTACCGGTGGAGGTTCTTTCAGTGAAAAGCCTTTCTTTGATGCTGGGACTAGAGGGAGTTCTCTTGTTCAGCCTGGGTTCCTGGTAGCCCAGAGTTATGGAGTCACCCATATGTGAGGACTGACTTCCTGCTTGGTCCTGGAGAAAGAGTAGTTACTCACCTGTAACAGGTGTTCTCCAGGAGCAGCAGGAATCAGTCCTCACAACCCTCCCTCCTTCCCTGGGAGTTGCAGTTGTACATAGTATAATTTTTTCATTTTTGTGTGCTGTTTCTTAGCTATGTCATTTGACTGAGCAAGATGGCACCTTTAGGCGGGAAGGGGACCGCGCATGCATGCCTGCATTCCCAAAGGCTTTCATGGAAAGCTGGGGAAATGCTCCGCAGGGCTCCATCGACGTCGATGTCACCCATATATGAGGACTGATTCCTGCTGCTCCTGGAGAACACCTGTTACAGGTGAGTAACTACTCTTTCCCATCTGCCCAGAACATCAGCAGTTTCTCCTCTTCGCAGTGCCGATGGGGCATTTCCACTTTCGGGCTTTGTTGTTTGGGCTCGCAGTGGCTCTGCTTCACCAAGGTCATGGTCATGGTGGTGGTGGCGCTCCGCAACAAAGGAATTCTCGTGCACCCGTACCTTGATGACTGACTGATCAGGACAAAGTCCAGGGATGAAAGCAAAAGGGCAAAGAAGCAGGTGGTGCAGTTGCTTCAAAGTCTCGGTTGGGTGATCGAGATCGAGCCGCTTGGTGCCGTCCCAGGAGCTGGAGTATTTGGGAGCGCGCTTCAGCACCCATGTAGGGAAGGTTTTCCTTCCAGAGCATTGAGCACCGGGGCTGCATCGTGTGGCCGACAGTTTCTGAAGATGACAGCGCCATTGGCCTGGCATTATCTGCAAGTCCTCGGGACTATGACAGCCACGCTTGAACTCGTTCTGTGGGCAAGAGCACACATGTGGCCGTTGCAGAGAGCTCTGCTCTGCCAGCAGTTCCACCAGATGCACCCTTAGTCCAGGAGGCTTCCCTGTCTGCAGAAGACCAAGTTGTTGAGCTGAATCCCACTGATGACAGACGCCACTCTGTCCGGATGGTGGGGGGGGGGGCTCATTGTGAAGATCGCTTTGCGCAGAGACATTGGAGCCCGCAAGAGGCCTGTTGGTTGATCAACAGGCTGGAGATGCGAGCGGTCATCCTTGCGCTATGGATCTTCAAGCCATGGTTGCAGGGGAAGGCGATCTGGGTCCTCTTGGACAATGTGACCACGGTAGCCTACATCAACCGCCAGGGTGGCATGGTCAGCTTCGCATTGGAGGATGAGGCCAAGATGCTGTTCGAATGGGTGGAAAATCGGCTCCATGCATTATCGGCTGCGCACGTAGCGGGCGTCAACAGCGTGACAGCAGATTACCTAAGTCAAGTGCACGTGGACACCAGCGAGTGGAGTCTCAATCAGGAAGTGTTCGCGGGTGGTGCACCGGTGGGGCATGCCGATCATGGACCTAATGGCAACGTTTGAGTTGGCCACGGCGAATTGCTTCTTCAGCAGGAGAAGAGAGAATGTCAGAGGGCCTGGATGCTCTATTTCAAAGGTGGCCTGAGAAGGTTCTTCTCTGTGTTTGCTCCATGGGAACTCATAGGCTGGGTTGTGCAGCAAATAGAGGCTCACCGGGACTACGTCGTCCTGCTTGGCCAAGGTGCCTGTGGTATGCCGACCTAGTGAGGATTCTGGCGGACTGTCCGTGGCTGCTTCCAACTCAAGAGGATCTCCTAATGCAGGGGCCAGTATGCATGCTTCAGGTAGCTTGATTCTCGCTTACAGCATGGCTCTTGAAAGGGCGAGACTGATGAAGAAAGGGTATTCGGGTCCAGTGATAGCAATCTTGCTGAAAGCCTGGAAGAGGTCTACCTTCCTGGCTTACATCAAGAGTATTGCGCATTTTTGAGTCATGGTGTGCGGAGAGGCATTCTCACACACCCACGGCGTCCATGCCAGAGATCCTAGTGTTTTTGCAGACCAGCTTTTATAAGGGTTTAGCCGCTAGTTCCTTGAGGGTGCAACTAGCGAAATTGCCTGTTATCGGGGAAAGGTCCGAGGGGTGGCGTTAGATACCTACTCTGACGTACTGAGATTTCTGAGGGCGGTGGGCCATCTTCAACCTCTGTAAGGTTGGTGATACCGCCCTGGGACCTTAATTTGGTGCTAAGGGCCCTGGCCGGTGAGCCATTGAGTTGGGTCTCGCTGATGAATTTGACCCTGACGACTGTATTTCTTATGGCAATCTGCTTGGCACGCAGGATTTCGGAGCTTCAAACCTTGTGTCAAGAGCCCTTCCTTTTCTTTCTCAAGGGAGAAGGTGGTCCTTTGGCCTGTACCCTCCTTTCTGCCCAAGGTAGTTTTAGCTTTTCAGTTAAACCAGTTGGTTTCCCTGCTGGCTCTAACAAATGCAGAAGTGAGTGTGGATGATCCTCAGTTGCACCGGTTAGATATCAGAAGAGTCCTGCAGTGGTATTTGAAGAGGATGGCGCCATTGTGGAAATCTAATTGTTTGTTTGTACTGTTTGGAGGGCCGCACAGGGGAGAAGCGGCGGCCAAGGCCTCCATTTCATGTTGGAAGGGTAAGGTGGTGTCGGCGGGGTTGCGGGCACATTTCATGCGGGCCCAGGCAGCTTCATGGGCGGAATATAGATTGGCGTTCCTAGTAGAGATTTGTAGGGCGGCAATTTGGTCGTTGCTTTATACTTTTGCAGGCATTATCGCTTGGATGTCCAGGCAGCGTAAGATGCTTATTTCGGAACAGCAGTGCTTCAGGCTGGTTCTGTAGGTCCCTCCCATTAGTTTAACTGCTCTGATACATCCCAGAGCTGTGGGACTGGACTGGAGGGACGATAAGGAAAGAGAAATTAGACTTACCTGCTAATTGTTGTTCCTTGAGGAACTCCAGTCCAGTCCCAGATCCCTCCCCAGAATGTGTTTAGGATAGTCTGTCATGTTGAAGCTGGCGCACATGGGGGAAGTAGAGGGAGGGTCAGCGTTGAGGGGGGCGGACCGGGAGAGCTGTCGGTTTGCATTCCAGGTTACACAGCGTCGTTCAAACGCACCACAGGTAAGCCTCCTTATCTGGGAGGGGGGGGGGTCCTTCCCAGGTGGTGGAGGGGTCTAGGTTAGTTAGATGAGGAATTGTTGTTACATGTTTTATTACTTATTTGTTGCTCCTGCTAGTCTACTTTGTCAGTAGGTTACTGAGACTGGTAGGCGGTGCCAGCTGTATAAGTACACGAGGGTCATCAAATGATGACATGTTCAATCTCCAAGCTTCTGTGAGGGGTACACTACCCAGAGGTGTGGAACTAGACTGGAGTTTCTCAAGGAACAACAATTAGCAGGAAAGTGTAATTTCTCTTTTTGTACTATTGGATGTATGTTTTGGGTCATTGTCCTGCTGGAGGACCCATGATCTTTGACCCAGACTTAGTTTTTTGACACAAGGTAGCATATTTTGCCCCAAAATATCTAGGTAGTCCTGACTTCATGATTCCTTTAATACATTCCAGGCCTTCAGTTCCTTAAGCAGCAAAGCAGCCCCACAACATTATGGAACCTCTACCATATTTAACCGTAAGAAGGGTATTTCTTTCCTTGTAAGCTTCTTTTCTTTGCCTGTAAAGATATTGCTGGTTTGCATTGTCAAAGAGCTCAAGTTTGGTTTCATCTGCCCACAGAACAAAAGGATTGTTGTTTCTCAATGTGGGTTTGGGAAAAGATCATTTGTGCCTTCTTATGTCTGTCTTTGAGCAGTGGTGTCCTCATTGGCCTTTGCCCATGTAGTCATTCTTTGTTTAGTGTGCATTGTATGGTGCGGGTTGAAACCACTACTCCAGATTGCTCCAGGTCAGCCTTAAGCCCTTTGGATGTACGTGGTGTTTTTCCAACAGTTCACATTAACCTTTGAAGACTTCTTGGATTAATTTTCCTCTTCCCACCATATCCTGGGAGGCTCTTGACAGTTCCATGAGCAGAAAACTTCTTAATAACGTTACAAATTGTAAACACAGGAATCCCAAGTTCTTCGGAGATGGCCTGTACCCGTTTGATGTTTGGTGATAATGGATTTTCTGATGGTATCAGGCAACTCTCTTGTCTTCACCATTGTGAAAATGAAAGAAGGAGTGCATGTGGCCATTTTAAACATTAGATCCATCGTTTATTGGTTGATTCAAGTCATGTGAGTATTGATAGTTGATCACAGGTGTCTAATTATTTATAAGGGTGCCAATAATCCTATCCTATCTATAAAACCTATGCTTATCTCCACAAATTTACTGCTAAAGGAATAATTATGCCTATACAAAAATAATTTTTTTGTCAGAGCCTTTGCTTTGAAGGATCATCCTTCTAGTAGCAAATAAGTTCCTTTTTATTCTATTTTTAAAGGGGCGCAACCCTCCTCATTTACCAAGGGATAATAATAAACCCCCTAGTCAAATAAAAAAGAACTCCTTTTAAAGAGCATTCAACCAATACTTAGCTGTACAAGTCCATCATGGCATAGTTATTATGGTGAACGTCGACTGCTATGGAACGGTGTATCATTCTTCCGTTATTTATTTATTTAACAATTTTTATATACCGTCTTTCTACAAGTCAAGACGGTTTACATAGAACAATTTTGGCAGTATATTTCAACTGTTTACATGGAACAAGATAACAATGGATATATAAGGTACCAAGATAACAGTGGATACATATGTTAATGAGAAGAACTAATTACGGAGATCAAGGATCAACTATTTACATATGAGTTTACAATGAGTCATTTGGTTGTATAGAAGGATTTGAGTGATGCAGAAGGAGAAGGGAGGAAGATGGAAGGGTTATGAGCTAAGGTGGAAGGGAGAAATGTTTAAGAAAAAGATGAGTTTTAACTTCTTTCGGAATTCAGAGTGGTTCGAACAGTTCCGAAGTTCATGAGGAAGGGCATTCCATAAGGATGGAGCATAGAGGGAGAAAGCCCTGTTACTTGTGATTTGTTTGCAGTGTCTCTTATTTATAGGGATGGTCAGTAAGCTTTTGGTTATAGAGCGGCGTGTTCTTGTGTTATTGGAGGAGAGAAGGAGGGGGGAGAGGCATGGAGCAGACTCATTGGACATGATTTTATGTGTAAGAGTGAGGACCTTGAATTTAACTCTATATTGGATGGGGAGCCAGTGGAGATCATAGAGGACAGGAGTGATGTGGGAACGTCTAGGGTTGTTAGTTATGAGCCGCGCTATTGTGTTCTGGGCTATTTGAAGCGGTTGAATAATGTTCTTGGGAAGGCCATGATAGATATGATTGCAGTAATCAAGGGAAGGGATTGTGAGGGCCTGGCAGACAGTACAGAAAGAATTTGGGCTTAAAAGGGGTTTGAGGTTCCTGAGGGTATGGATCTTTGTGTAGATTATATTAGTGGTTCTCTTTATTTGGTCAGTGAAGGAAAGGTTCTGATCTAGGATAATACCAAGATATTTCACTTGTTTTTTTATAGTAAGTGTGAGATCACCGAAAGTAAGAGTAGGAGGTGGGGTGTATGCAGGGTTGGAAAATACCTGGAGGACCTTGGTTTTGGATTGATTGATTAAGAGGTTATGCTGGGAGAGCCAGGTTTTTATACTAGTTAGGCATTCACTTAGTTTAGAAAAGTTAGGGTTAGAAAGGCTAAAAGGAGTGAAGCACATCATGTCATCTGCATATAGCTGATACTGAATGCCATAGTTTTGGAAGATCTTACAAACAGGTTGGAGGAAGATATTAAATAGAAGAGCAGAAAGACTGGATCCTTGGGGGACACCTTGTTTTAGGATAAATGGGTGGGAGGTATCGTTTCCAATACGAACCTGTTGGGTTCTGTTATCTAGGTAGGAACGGAACCAGTTCAGGGTTGTGCCTCTGAGACCTATTTCATGGAGTCTATTTAGGAGTTGATGGTGAGGGAGGGAGTCAAAGGCCGCTGATAAGTCAAGGAATATGAGGAGACATCCTTGGGAAGGATTCTGGGTGTGGAGGTATAAGGAATCGAGGAGGGAGGTAAGAAGGGTTTCGACTCCATGGTTCTTTTTGAAACCATGTTGGAATAAGTCGAGGGGGGGGGGGGTGATCATCAGTATAATTCTGAAGTTGAGTTTGGACCAGCTTTTCAGTTATTTTAGCTAGGAATGGGATACTGGAGATAGGTCTGTAAGAAGTAGGAGATGTTGAGTCGAGTTTTGTACCTTTTAAGATAGGGCGAATAGAGGCACACTTAAGAAGAGGTGGTACAAAGCCAGACTGGAGGGATGTTTGAACAATATACAGAATGTATGGGCTGAGAGAACTTCTAGTGGATTTGATCCAGGGGACAGGGCAAGGGTCAAGAGCAGAGGTTGAGGCATTTAAATTTTTTATGGCATTAGACACATTTTCTAGTGAAGGGGTCAAAATCACTCCAAGAGTTTTTTTTTGGGGGGTGGGGGGGTAGGCCCTTGTGGTTGGGTGCAATAGTCAGCAAAAGAATGGGAATTATGATCAGCAGAAGATTGGGTGTTATTTGTAGATAGGGTAGGGAGGAATTTGGAAATCAGGTGGTTGGCTAAGGCTTGTGCAGTTATTTTTGGAGGCTGGTCGTGATGTAAGGGCTCGTTAATTAAGGACTTGGTGATAGAGAACAGCTCTCTAGGTTTGTTAAGTGAACGTTGAATAATATTTTCATTGTATTCTTTTTATGTTTGAGGGTTTCAGAGCAGTAAGTCTGGAGTTTAGCTGTATATGCAATGAGTACATTAGGGTCCTGCGAGCGTCTCCATCTACGTTCAAGACGTCTGAGCTCTCTCTTGAGGCTTCTCAGATTTGTAGAGAACCAGGGGGCTCTTCTGTGGTGTTTTTGAAGATGTTGGTTCGGTGGGAGTAGTGAAGCT
The DNA here is from genome assembly GCA_033557465.1 of Ichthyophis bannanicus. NCBI lineage: Eukaryota > Metazoa > Chordata > Amphibia > Gymnophiona > Ichthyophiidae > Ichthyophis > Ichthyophis bannanicus. Next base: position 1,325,974,532 of record CM066032.1, read on the forward strand.
GCAGATAGAATCTCATTCCATTTAGAGATATGGGACTCTTGGTTCAAGGTCTTATCATATAGTAGGTCAAGAGGTGGTATTGTTTGTTCTAGAAAGGTGGCTGCATTGAATTGCTTAAATCTATGGGTATGTTGAGCCTGGAGGGGAAGCTGGTTTCTGTGGGTGGAGTATGGGTAGGAGAAGAGGATTAGAGCGTGATCAGACCAGGGTACAGGTTGAATAGTATTTGTAACCTGATCAGTGTTTAGAAGCTGTTGTGGGATAAATATCAGGTCAAGGGTGTTTCCTTTGGAGTGCATAGGGAGTTCCAGAATTTGGGAGACGTGAAGGGCATGCATTGCTTGGAGGAATGTAGAGGATTGTATTGGGGATGTGGAGTATAAGTTAAAATCACCTAGAATTATGAGAGGGCGTGAGGCAGGTTGGGGGGAGCAGGCTGTGTCTAGGATCGTGGAGAGATCAGATGAGTCGGACTGTGGCGCTCGATATAAGAGATGCAGGGATAGCGTAGAGTTGGAGACTGTAATAGAGTCCATGCCTGTGGTAGAGGTAGATTCAATAGTAGAGAGTTGTAGAATAGATTTAGATATAATGGCTACACCTCCTCCTCTGCCATGTGTTCTGTTGCATATAGTGATTGAGTATGCTTTGGGGCATAATTGGTTTATATTAAAGGGTTTATTATTATCCCTTGGTAAATGAGGAGGGTTGCGCCCCTTTAAAAATAGAATAAAAAGGAACTTATTTGCTACTAGAAGGATGGTCCTTCAAAGCAAAGGCTCTGACAAAAAAATTATTTTTGTATAGGCATAATTATTCCTTTAGTAGTAAATTTGTGGAGATAAGCATAGGTTTTATAGATAGGATAGGATTATTGGCACCCTTATAAATAATTAGACACCTGTGATCAACTATCAATACTCACATGACTTATAAGGACTAGGTCGGTGTCTTGGAACCAGGTTTCTGTAAGGCAGAGTATATCTAGGTCATAATCAGAGATGAGGTCAGCAAGTAGAGGAATTTTATTCCTAGCTGAGCGAACATTAAGTAGGGTGCATTTGAGAGGGGGAAGGGATAAGTCAGAAGGAGAGTTAGGCGTAAGGATTTATAGTGATAGGCCTGAGTTTACAGGTACGTGGTGGGAGTTATGGTGGGTATAAGGAAATGTGGTGGGATGTGTATGTGTCTGGGAGAGTAGATTATTGGAATGGGGGTGTTATGAGTCAGAGTTAGTGCGTATGGGAAGGTGAGTAAGGATGTGCATAATAAGGAGAGGATAACCCATAAAGTGAATGGGTAGGAGCTAGGTAGGGCCATTCTGGGAGGTGTTGGGTGTAAGTAGTACTATAGGATTTGATAGAGTGTAAGTGGGTATAGAATACAGGAGTAGTGTTATAGCTGGAATGTCGTCTGTTGAGAAAGGGATTGATAGGCAAGAGTAAATATTACAGCAAATTTGGGTACTCTTGTGAACTAACAGCAGCATAGACACAGGAATTAAATATTTGGGTACATTTGTAAATAATAGCAGTGCAAGTAACAAGGAATTAGATATGTTTGTAACAATAGATATAGCCTTATAGCTTGAGTTATGAAAATCTAACATGCAGAGATCTACAGCTTGTTTTGAAACAAGTAGCAATGTAATTAGGCAACAATGTATTAGACAGATGCAATGTAGCAAGGTTGCTTACGTTTAGAGATGGATGGGGATCATAGCAAGGTATTAGGTTATGTTGCTTCTGTAGGCTTGTGTGGCTTTGGTTGATGGAGCTTGACAGGCAGCTGAATCGCGAGAGAGGTTAGAGATTTTGCAAGCTGCAACAAGTATCTTAGTCCATGTTGGTTGGGGTATAGACGAGGAGTAGGAGGTTCATCGGCAGTATACCAGGGCTGTACTGAGTTATTGTCCCATACAATGATGCGTTGTGGTAATCTTCCATCATCCAGCAAGGATGACTACATCCATATCATCATTACTCCATAGTAAGGGATTTATTTTATTTATTTATTTACATTCTCTTATATACTGCGTTATTCTGCATCAGTGCAGTTTACATTGAACAAACTGAAATTACATTGAACAGGGCATTATAACTTGGAGATAACTATTTTACAGGGAACATGGGCTATGGAGGGTTAAGTGGCTTGCCCAAGACCACAAGGAGCACCTGTGGGACTAGAAACCCCAGTCCTTCCGGCCCAAGGTTGCTGTCCTCTAGTGGAATTTGAACCCCCGACCTTCCGGCCTGAAGTACCTTGCCCCAACCACTAGGCCACTCCTCCACTCCAATGTTCTCTTATGTTCTCTTATTCAACGCAACCAAAAGTAACACAACGCTGCGTTTCAGGCCTCTGAACCTCCTGGCCCTTCCTCAAACCTGTTGCATGTCTAAAATGTCATCACGTTACCCCCGTTTTATATATCCCTAAGGATCATGTGGTCTGCTTTCACGCTATAGGCAATGGCTATCTAACAGAATCCCAACCTTCAAATCACTTCCCTCAAATTAAACTCTACCAGTCCTATGATGAATTCAATCCTGATGGAGCTATGGATTCTAATTTGTATATCCAAAACTGTTCCCGATATTGCAGGTGATATAAACGATCTCCACCTCTTACTCTCTCCGGTATAAAATCCAAAATTCTGTAGCGTAAATTCTGAAAAGTATTTCCTTTAATTGGTCTTGTTTTATTTGATTATTTTATGTATCAAATATGTGCGCATATATAGGCCAGTGAAATGGCTTTGGGCACTTTTTTTAGGAGATATTGGACATTAAGGAGTTGAACTGCAAGGATGCCAATAATGTTGATTACAACTGTAGGTACCAATATGCTATTATAAAAGTTACCCCAGGGAAAGTAGGTGCACACATTTACATCTGTTCCAAGACAGATTTCTTATCTACATCACAAAACAACAAAGGGAAAATACAAAAATTACATCATCCCAGTCCGGCAGACCAAGGCAGAAAACAAGCCACCACCCATGCAGATTGTAATTATGTGCATATATTTTATAAACTATGAACATAAGTGCCAGTTCCACCTCTGCTCCATCCATTCTTTGCTCCCAGGAACATCGGTGCATGCATCATGAAAAAGTAGGCATTGTGTTTGAGCGCCTTCTTTACATGTGCATGCCCTGGGGCAATTTTATGAGAGCCTCCTTAATTGTGTAAAATGTTCCATATGCTTAATTAAGTCCCTTATAAAATTGCCCTTTGGGATGTAATTTTATCAAGGACTTCACAGCAGTAAAGCATGTTTTATATCCTGAAAGTTGGCGCTTTAAAACTTTGAAGGGTATACATTCTTACAGGTACATGTGCCTAGAGGAGAATGCCTACTTTTACGTGGACCATGCATAGGTGTTCCAAGGATTGCATCTGGGTACCTCGATGTAGTTTGTCGCCTGATTTGGGGGGGGGGGGGGCAAAGGGTAAGGAAGTCATACTGGTGGTGGGGGCAGGGAGACCAGTTCACAGTTAGTGCCTGCTGCATTTGGTGGAGGGGGAGCACTGTCCCACCTTTAAAAAAAAAAAAAGAAGCCTATACCTATGTCTGGATGGAGCTGGGGTGGAGCAGCAAGGTGCTCACATGCGTTGTAGAATACGTAAATGCATATTGGAGTACATGCACAACAGTTGCCTCTGAGTAGATGTAACTTTGTGCAGAAACATTTGTGCTTTACTGGGCATTATTCTAAGAGCTTATTTTATAGAAGCACAAACACATTGTAAGATGCCTTTATAACATAAGTGTGCGTTTCAAATTCGTATATAGTTACTCTGCCACATGTGTATGAGATTGCATTTGTCATTTTTCCCAACATTAAGGAGCTCATGAGGCTCAGTGGAGTAGATTTAGAGATGCCACTGAGTTAGTGAGCCTCTGCCCAGCTTCTCTTTTTGATGAGTAAAGTTGGCGCGTGCGTCCATGACAAATGAAAGTGGAGACAGCATATAAAGCTATTTAACAGCTTCAGTTTGTTGGTAGAACAGAGTGATGACTGTGGCATGCTACTGGTCATGCCCTAATTTTTGATGGCAGAAGAGGTATTTTGGTGTCTGACTTAAATTTCCTGATCGTCCCTCCAGTCTAGTCCCAGAATCTCTGGGTTGTCATCCTCTTCCAGCAGCTTGGAGACTGAGAAACGTCACTTTTGTGATGTCACTGGTACATAAGCCCTGGATCCGCCTCCTCAGACCAGTTATCTCAGTCTCCAAGCAGCTGGAGGTTGGTGAGTCCAGGAGCTCGGGGCTCACTGGAGAGACGATTAAGGAGAGTTAGTGTGAGGAGAGTTAGGATTAGTTTAAAATAATAACGAATTTGTAGAGAGGAGTGCTCTGGTACTGTTTTTTCCCTCCAGTGAACGGTCCTCCGTTAAGTGTCGCTTGCTTCCCCCCCCCCCCCCTCCTCATCTGCGGATGGACTAGGGACTTTGGGGAGACTCCTTTCTGGGGTAATTTTCAAGGGTCAGAGGACCAGACCGATTACCGATCCCACTGTGCAAGGGTGAGGAATCGTCAGCCGGCAGGGCTTATCGCGAGCAGAAGAGCTGCCTGCTAATGCGATTAGAGCCGGCAGCCTCAGTAACGGTTTTGCGGAGGAGGAATAAAGGCTTAACACAGAAGCCCTGCGTTCCAGCCCGTTTTGCCAGCTTCAGAAGCGGAGGTAAGTGCAGGAGAGGGTACACCTGGCGCCGTTCAGTGTAGTGAGCAGTTAGAGGTGTTTTAGAAGTGCGAGAAGAGTAGAGGGGGCGCGGGCCCGACGTGCAGGCCGGACTGCGTTTCTCTCCGCGGAAATCGCGGCTTCCCGTTGTAATTTATAAAGCCCTGTAGTTTCTTCAAGGAGCCTCGTTTCGGGTCCCTCGTGCCGACAGAGGGACCCGCTGAGGAGACTACGCTTGAAGATCCGCTATTGCAGGCTGTTCGAAAGACTCAGAGGGTCTTTCCAGTACATAGAGTTTTCAAGGAGATGATACAGGAGGAGTGGGATACCCCTGAATCTGCGCTTAAAGGGTCTCGTGTAATGTCGTGTCTTTACCCGCTTCAAGATCAGGATAAGGATTTGTTTAAGTCTCCTAGGGTAGATGCGGCGGTGTCGGCGGTTACCAAGAAGACCACAATTCCTGTTGAGGGCGGTGCAGCGCTCAAGGATGCTCAGGACCGTAAGTTAGAGACTTTGTTGAAGCAAGTATTTGAGGTTAACGCGCTCTCGTTACAGGCTTCGATTTGTGGGGCCTGGGTGGCGCGGGCCTGCCTCCGCTGGGCGCAGAGGATGCAGGGGGAGTCCTTGGATGACATAGCCAAGGAGGCGTCTAGAGTCCGGAGCGGCTTATCTGACCGACATTCACTATGACCTTATTTGGAGCTTGTCCAAAAGTATGGCTTCCGCGGTTGCGGGGCGCAGATGTCTTTGGCTGCGTAATTGGGCAGCGGATGGTGCTTCCAAGACAAGGTTGAGTAAGCTCCCTTTTAGGGGAAAGCTGCTTTTTGGTGAGGATTTGGAGAAATTGGTGAAAGATTTGGGAGACTCTAAAGGCGGTAGATTGCCAGAGGATAAGCCTAGGCAGGGTCGGTCCAATCCCATGCCACGCAGTCAACAACGGGATTTTCGCCATTTTCGTGCCCCGAGGTTTGGCCAGGCTCAGCGGGGGCGTTTTCCCAGTAGGAACCAAGGCTTTCGTGGATTTCGAGGAGCAGGTAGGGGTTTTGGGACCTCCCCCTCTTCCTCGAACTTCAAGAAGTCACAATGAAGTCAGGGGGGCCCAGGTAGGGGTGCTTCCCGTGGGGGGTCGGTTACGGGATTTTTACCCCGCCTGGGCCCGAGTCACGTCGGATCAATGGGTGTTAGAAGTTATCCAAGACGGTTATGCATTGGAATTTCAGAGGCCAGTAGGCGATTCTTTTGTGCAATCCCCTTGCAGAGCAAGAGAAAAGCGCAAGGCTGTGCGGGAGACCATTTTGAGACTGCTCGCCCTCAAGGCCATAGTGCCGGTTCCCCCTGACCAGTGCGGTTGCGGTCGATACTCCATTTATTTTGTGGTTCCCAAAAAAGAAGGGACCTTTCGGTCAATTTTAGATCTAAAGAAGGTAAATCGTTGCCTGAGGATGTCCCATTTTCGGATGGAGACCCTCAGGTCCGTCATTGTAGCGGTGAGAATGGGCGAGTTTCTCACGTCTCTGGACCTCTCGGAGGCATAGCTTCACATTCCGGTTCGGCAGGAGCATCAAAGGTTTCTCAGGTTCGCAGTGCCTATGGGTCACTTCCAGTTTCAGGCGCTTCCTTTTGGCCTAGCCACGGCGCCACGTATGTTCACCAAGGTGATGGTGGTGGTGACGGCGGCGGCCTTGCGAAAGGAGGGGATTTTGGTTCACCCTTATCTGGACAACTGGTTGATCAGAGCGAAGACCCGAGAGGAGAGTGTGGCGGCTACAGCCAAAGTGGTGTCCTTTTTGCAGAGTCTAGGTTGGGTAATCAACATGGCGAAGAGCAAGCTGAAGCCGTCCCAGAGGCTGGAATACCTGGGAGCTCTCTTCGATACGAAGCTGGGACGAGTCTTCCTACCGCGGCAGCGGGTGCTGGGACTCAGATCCTTGGTCAGATGTTTTCTCCACAGCCGGAGTCCCATGGCCTGGGACTATCTTCAGGTATTGGGGACCATGGCAGCGACGTTGGAGTTAGTCCCGTGGGCAAGGGCGCACATGCGGCCGTTGCAGAGGGCCTTGTTGAGGAGGTGGTCACATCATAAGGATCAGCTGTCTCAGAGGTTGCCTTGCCCGCCGCAAACGTACAAAGCGCTCCAGTGGTGGCTGAGGCCTGGGTGTCTGGAAAAAGGGATGCCCTTGGAATCGCCGGAGTGGATATCTGACGACGGATGCCAGTCTTCTAGGCTGGGGAACTCACTTCCAAGGTCAGTTTGCGCAGGGACAATGGTCGGAGCTGGAGAAGAGTTGGTCGATCAACAGGCTCGAATTGAGGACGATAGCTCTGGCATTGCAGGTGTTTCGGCCGATGCTACGCGGAAAGGCCATTCGAGTGTTCTCGGACAATGTGACGGCAGTAGCTTATGTCAATCGGCAGGGGGGCACCAGCAGTGTAGCTCTAGAGGAAGAAGCAGAGAGTTTGTTGGAGTGGACCGAGATCAATCTAGTGGCTCTGTCGGCAGCGCATGTCACAGGAATAGACAACGTGGAGGCCGACTTCTTCAGTCGGGTGCGGGTGGACCCGGGAGAATGGGTCCTACACCCCAACGTCTTCGAGCTGCTGGTGCATCGCTAGGGGCAGCCGGTGATGGACCTCATGGCAACCTTTCGGTCGGCGAAGGTCGATCGCTTCTTCAGCAGAAGGAGAGAAAGAATGGCGGAAGGCCTGGACGCTCTTATTCAGGCGTGGCCGGAGGAGCAGCTCCTTTATGTATTTCCACCCTGGGTGCTGATCGGGCGTGTGTTGCAGCGCATAGAGCGACACAGGGGTCCGGTAATCCTGATTGCTCCCGACTGGCCGAGGAGGCCGTGGTACGCGGACCTAGTGCGTCTGTTGGTAGCGGACCCCTGGAGGCTCCCAGCTCGGCGGGATCTTCTTTCCCAGGGGCCCCTCTGCATGCCTCAGGTGGATCGGTTCTCGCTTACGGCTTGGCTCTTGAGAGGGCTAGGATGAGAGCGAAGGGTTATTCGGTGGGGGTGATTTCCACCTTGCTGAGAGCTCGACGGCGGTCTACTTCTTTGGCTTATGTTAGAGTGTGGCGCATCTTTGAAGGATGGTGTGAGCAAACGGGTGCGTTCCCTTAAAGGCTTCGGTTCCACAGGTGCTGTCATTTTTGCAGGACGGTTTTCAGAAGGGTTTGGCGGCCACTTCCTTAAAGGTGCAGTTGGCGGCGCTGTCCTGTTATAGGGGTAAAGTGCAGGGCGAAGCGTTAGGAGCACATGCAGATGTTAAGCGTTTTTTGCGGGCCGTGACCCTGTTACGTCCGCCGCGGAAGCAAGTTGTGCCGTCGTGGGATCTGCCTTTGGTATTGGGGGCTTTGGGGAAAGCGCCCTTTGAACCATTGGCGAGAGTGTCTCTGAAGGATCTCACACTTAAGTTGGTGTTTTTGGTGGCAATTGCTTCTGCAAGGCGGATCTCGGAGTTACAAGCGTTGTCCTGTAGAGAGCCCTTTCTGTCTTTCTTCGATAATAAGGTGGTCTTGCGACCAGTCCCTTCCTTTTTGCCCAAAGTGGTTTCCGTTTTTCATCTGAATCAAGTAGTGTCTTTGCCGGTATTCGCGGCGGAGAGCAGCAACAGGTAAGAGTTTCCGGGGACGAGGTTGCGGCCTAGTATCCTACGGCAAGGGGGGGAGCGTAGGGATGGCCGGGGAGGTCCGTTTCCTTCACAGGGGGGGAAGATCAGGACCTCAGCGAAGAGGTGTGGGGCAGAACCTGTGTACATAGTTAGGTTTGCCAATTTTTAGTGTTCAGATAGTGGTTTTTCAAATGTCTGAAAGTACAGTTTGCTACTTAATGGTTGCTCCAGTGAGTCTGCTTTGTCAATAGGTAACTGGTCTGAGGAGGCGGATCCGGGGCTTATGTACCAGTGACATCACAAAAGTGATGTTTCTCAGTCTCCAAGCTGCTGGAAGAGGATGACAACCCAGAGATTCTGGGACTAGACTGGAGTTACTCCAGGAACTACAATTAGCAGGTAAGTCTAATTTCATCTTTGTCTCTCTAGGATTCCTTTACAAGAGAAAGGGGGACGCATTTGACATCAGTGTCTGTTTATTTCCAGGTTGTCTCTACGTTGCTAATAAACGTAATCCCAGAAAATCATATCCCTTTGAATTTGTCAGGGAATGCTAAGATTAATGGGAAAGCCTGGTTGAAGGAGCCTCCCCGGGCAGTTCCTGGGTTCAATCCAAAATCTATGTGCGAGTCTCAGGTGAGAATCATGGGGGTGTGGAGCCATGCTCTTGTTTTTACCAAGCTTTGACGCCATCTGTATTATGTCCTTGTTTTTCTGTTAAAGCTCAGTTATCGCATCTTTTGGTATTTTTTTCTTTTTTGTAAGGAGGGTTTTGACTATAATACAAGAATAACTACATATTGCAAAATTATTACAAAATAAGTATCCATATAAGCTGAATACAGTAACCAAAAAGAAAAAAACAATGAAGGGAAAGCCAACAGTTTTTAAAAGAAAAAAAGTCTACAAAAGAATGGGGACAAGCAGAAAGAAGAGGGGTTTTTTTTTTGTTTGTTTATACTTGTTCACTGATGTCAGCATAGGATTCTTTATAAGGTGACATTAGAGTACCAGTATTCTCTCTTCAGCACATGAGGCAGGTAATACCTATCCAGCTAGAGTCCAAACTGGTTAGGCCAGAATAAAAGGAATCAAATGCCTGCTTCTGGGGCAGTGGCTGCAAAGGTGCAGCAGAGGGTCTTCTGAAGCCACTCTTGGGTTTGGTATCCCCTGACTGGAGGGGGTGACTGGTTCCCCATGTACACCTAAGCTCTATCCCCGTTTTCTGCCCCTTTCTCTCCATCCATCTGCAGGGCCTCATCTCATTCCGATTCAAACCCTTCCTCCCCCTCTCCCCCCCCCCCAAAAAAAAAGATAAAGGAAAGCGTGACAGGAAGGTACAGGTAATGAAGCAGCAGAACAGAAGAACCTGGCAGAGTGGAGAATGGGATTAGTCTGTGCTGCACTGAGGTATGTGTTTCAGAGAAGTGGATGTCTGAGCTCACAGAACACCCTAAATGTGTGGTGACTTGTGTAGCCCATGTCCTCTGTGCCTGAGGAAACAGCCAATGCCATTTGTGTGCTTAGGACAGAGATTGCTCTGATGGGGCATTTAAGAACAATGCACATTCCGAGTTAATGGCTGCAGTGGCCTCAGTATAGGGCAGCCCTCCTTCGTGCCCCTCTGAGCTAGCAGGATTGGCTGCCATCTTGATATAATGTGCTCCTGCAGGGGTAACAGATTTGTGCCTCTGGTGTTATTCATAAAGTGTGAGCAGAGGGTTGCCGCACAGCTCTTTCAAGGGGGATTTATTTGGCTTCTTCCCCCCCCCTCCCTCACCCCAGCTTCTGCACTTCTCTATTCTCTTCAGAATTTGATATGTATGCACCAATTGTATTATATGAAGCTGGGGATCCGTTGCAATTCAGAGTGATTTGCCTAAGTGACTGGGGAGGAAGCACCTTAGATAGAGGGAATAAAGATCCCTCAGGTCAGATGTTCCCTTGAAGCTGTCCAGAGTGATTTGAGAGGATAGGGAGGGGGGGGGGAGGGAATCCATGCATGGACAGAGGAGGGTTCCTTTATAAATTTACACTTTAAGAAGGTGGAAATTTTTTCCCTGATCTCTCCAACCCTGGGGGTGCAGGGAAACTGAGGACAAAGGTGGGTGGAGATCCATTTATGGCAAGCATGAGGAACGTGCAAAAAATTTCTCTTGCACTAGCTGATCAATAAATTGATTACCTCAAGTGGGAAGTACCTGATTCCAGCCTTGAAAATTGGAAGAATCATTGGGAAGCTCTGTCTCCGCCATGAAGAGGAGAAAAAAACTGAAGGTTCTCCGGGGATCTGTACTGGAACCCCAAGTTTTTTTAAACATATTTATAACTGACCTGGAAATGGGAATGAGAGATGTTCAGATTTGCAGATGATGCAAAATAATTCAGTGTTCCAATTTCACTTACATTCCTTGTGATCTGGGCAAGTCATTTAACCCTCCATTGCCTCACGTGCAACCTTAGATTGTAAGCCATCCAGGGACAGGGAACTACATATTGTAGCTGTATGTAACTTGCTTTGAACTTCTGCTGAAAAAGGCATGAGCTAAATCCAAATCCCAAAAGAATCTAGGCATCATCGTGGTCAGTGTGTTGGAATCCTCTGCTCAGTAAGTGATGGCGACCAAAAAAGTAAATAGAATGTTAAGGATTATTAGAAAAGGAACGGAGAATAAAACAGATTCCATATCATTCCTCCAGTCCAGTCCTGACACCTTTGTGTATTCACACCCCACCAGCAGCTTGGAGACTGAGCATGTTATGACTTTCATGATATCCACCTACAAAGGCAGCTGGCTCCTCCCAGCAGCCCCCAGTACCTCAGTCTCCATGCAGCTGGAGAGATGTGAATCCCTTGCCAGGACTCACTGAAGGAACAATTGGGGTTTAAATTGGCTTCGGATTTTCACAAAGAGGTGTTTTTTGCATCAGCCCATTTCTTTGGGCTGTATTGAGCACCACAGGGGCATTGTTAATTTGCTAAGGGAGCTCATTTTCATTTTTTTTCTCCTGTGCCGGTGCTAAAAGCATTAAATTACTTCAGAAAAGGAAGCAGGCAATTTGCTGCTCCTCCCGATCCAGAGATCTCCACTGGAGGAGAGGGTTTGGGTCGGAGTGAGGAGATCAGGTAAGCCGCCAGCAGAGGCCAGAGCGCTGACCACAGCTGCGGGTGAGACATGTGTGCGATGACTTCGGTACCGCAGGTCTGAAGAAGTGAGGAGTCATTGCAGCGCATGAAGCCAGTTTCCTTTCTGCCTGATGCCAAAGTCCCTGGGGGTGGTTGAGCATCGGGGCGGCTGCTCCCAAAGCTGGTGGGGGAAAGAGCGGCACAATCCACTGCACAGTGTGGCAGGTGTGACTACTGATAATCTGAGGACCCGCATGGTGACAGCAGCCATTTTAGGTGAGCGCGGGAACTTGCAGTACAGGGCAAGAACCGCAGGAGAAAAAGGAGCAGAAGGGGAGTCTTGGGCGTGATAGATCATCTCCTTTGTGTTTTTATTGTTTTGGGGGGTCAGAGCAAGCTAAGTGAAAGGAAGCAAAAAAAAAGAAAAACAGAGAGCAAACAGACTGAACCTCCAGCATGCCTGGAAAGCAGACCTGCGTTGCATGTGGGTCGTGCAGAGGTTCGGTGTCCATGGCTGGTTTCTGCAGGGGGTGTGAGGCAGAATCCTGGTTGGTGGAGGATGGTCAGAGGACAGGCTGGAGAAGTCCCCAAGTAGCTCGGGGGATCACGGAGCCTCCAGGCCCTCCACAGTTGAAGTAACTCTGGCAGGAGCATCATTAAATGCAGAGGGAGAGGAACCTCCTGCCTCCAAAGGCCATAAGGACAGAAGTAAGGAGGCCTCTAAAGTCAGTGCCTCCAGAAAGGCTCAGGGGGTTAGCCCTCGGGGGGGGGGGGGGGCAGTTTCACCGTAATTTGTGTTGTTGCTCCACAAAGCCTGTTGTCTGAAGCAGAAAACGGAAGGAACCAACAGCACCACAGAATGGAGCAAAGCGATCTTCCAACAGAGAGTGGTCGCTTGAAGGGGCAGAAAGTTACCTAGGTCCCATAAGCAATGGATAGAGGAGGTCCTCTGGGAGGAATCTCTCTGGTGGTGAACGATCCAGAAGAGATGGACGCTCGAGACTCTGAGTTGGAAGAAGGAGAGATCCCTCAGGCTGAGGATTCTTGCATCGTCCAGGTTTTCTGAACAGAGGAATTGGCTGCATAGATAGCTATTCTAAAGTGTTGAATGCCCGTACAGAGATACCAGAAGAAGAAGCTCTGGAGGACCCACTGTTCCAGGCGGTTAGATCATCTCAAGAAGTGTTTCTGTTGCACAGAGGCATGCAACATATGATACAGGATGAATGGGACTTCCTGAGGGGAGCGCTAAGGGGTACTCGGGCAATGGTGCTGCTCTTAAGACTAGCATTGCCCCCCAGGGTCTCCACAAAATGCCTAACTGTTGTTGTCAGACCCTGGGGATCTTCGTCTTCCCCTACTTAGATGACTGGCTGATAAAGGCTTCCACGCTGGATGGCGTGTAGCACTCGGCACATCTGGTGATACAGGTCATCGAACAAGGAGTGGAGGAGTGGCCTAGTGGTTGGGACAAGGTACTTCAGGCCGGAAGGTCGGGGGTTCAAATCCCACTAGAGGACAGCAACCTTGGGCTGGAAGGACTGGGGTTTCTAGTCCCACAGGTTCTCCTTGTGGTCTTGGGCAAGCCACTTAACCCTCCATAGCCCATGTTCCCTGTAAAATAGTTATCTCCAAGTTATAATGCCCTGTTCAATGTAATTTCAGTTTGTTCAATGTAAACCGCACTGATGCAGAATAGCGCGGTATATAAGAGAATGTAAATAAATAAATAAACTCTGGTTTGTGGTCACCTATCCGAAATCTCATCTGCAGCCATCACAACAATTGGAATTAATTAGGGCCGCCTTGGACCCCATGTGAGCCCAAACCTTTCTCCTAAAAGACTGTGTGCAGCGGCTTATGGAGGCAGTCTCCGCCATCCCTCACAGTTGGCACACAATGGCATGAGGAATGCTTTGAATGTTAGGCCACATGGCCTCCACAGTGCATGTGACCCCATTGGCCTGGCTCAGGATACACCAGGCACAGTGGATGCTGTGCTCTCAGTGGAAGCAACCATGTGTCACCTCAGGGACAATGTTGCCATTACGGCGCCCCTAGTTGAATCTCCCCAGTGGTGGCTGGAGCCATGGCACCTTGTCCCAGGTCTTCCCTTTCAGTTGATGCTGCCCCAGAGGATGCTCACCACCGAAGCTTCCAAATTGGGCTGAGGTGCGCGCTTGGAAGGCTTGAGGATGCAGAACCTCTGGTTAGAGCAGAAGAGCCTGCACCAGATGAATTTTCTGAACTGCGGAAGATTGTGTATGCCCTCAAAGCCTTCCAGGTGCACTTGACCAATCAGGTCATCCCCATTCAGATGGAGAACTAGATGGTGGTGATTTACTTCAACAGAGAAGCACAGCTCATACCTCCTGTGCTGGGAGGCGGTGCGCCTCTAGAAGTTTGCAGTGGCTCATGTTATGGAGCTGTGGGCGACCTACCTGCCCAGGGAGCTCAGCATGCTGGCGGATCATCTCAACCGGGTCCTCCAGTCCCACTAGTGGATCCTCAACAGGAAGGTGGTGAAGCACATCTTTCAAGAGTGAGTCACTCCAACAGTGGACCTCTTTGCCTCACCATGCAATGCGCAAGTGGACTTCTGCTGTTCCCGTGTGGCTGCGAGGGACAGGCTGATGTCAGATGCTTTCTCCTAAACTGGGGGATTGGCTTGCTCTATGCTTACCTCCAATTCCGCTGGTTGCAAAGACACTTCTCAAGCCCCAGGCAGACAAGGGGACCATGATCCTCATTGCCCGTACTGGCCCAGGCAGCCATGGTTCTCCCTGCTGCTCCAGCTCTCCTGTTGGGAGCCTCTCCAGTTGGGTTGCGACTCTCACCTCATCTCTCAGGATGATGGAACCTTTCTACACCCGAATGTCCAGCCCCTGGCCCTCATGGTGTAGATGCTGAGCGGGTAGTCTTGTTCGAACTTAACTTACTAGAGGAGGTGACCAATGCTCTCCTAGCCTCCCGCAGGGACTTCACCTGCCCCACCTATGCCTTCGAGTGGTGCTGGTTCTTGCTCTGGTGCATGGACAAAGCGCTGGATCCTTTCTCCTGCCTGGTGGAGGGCTTGCTGGAGCACCTCCTGCGTCTCTCCAATTCACACCTCAAGTCTAAGTCTGTCCGAGTGCATCTGAGTGTGATTGAGGCCTACCATCGGGGCTTGGAAAGGAAGCCCATCTCCGCTCAGCTGCTGGTGTCTTGTGTCATGTGAGGTTTGCTCCTGTTGGCCTTCAATTAAACCCCCGCCAGTCACATGGAATCTCAGTGTGGTCTTAGGACAGTTGTTATCAGCGCCTTTTCAGGCCGCTCGCTACCTGTCCATTGAAATTTCTGACTTGGAAGTTTGTCTTTCTTGTGGCACTCACGGAGTCAGTGAGCTTCAGGCTCTGGTGGCTCACCCGCCATACACAAGGTTCCACCATAACTGGGTGGTGCTATGCACCCACCCACATTTCTTGCTCACTCAACGTGTAATCAAACTCTGGAATCTGTTACCGGAGGATGTAGTAAGGGCTGTTAGTATAGCTGGGTTTAAAAAAGGTTTGGACAAGTTCCTGGAGGAAAGGTCCATAAACCACTATTAAAAAGGGACCCAGGATATCAATGCTTGGCCTAGTACAAGCACTGCAGAACCTGTGTCTTTTGGGGAAACTGCTAGGTACGTATGACCTAGATTGGCCACTGTTGGAAACAGGATACTGGGCTTGATGGACCTCGGTCTGACCCAGTATGGCATTTCTTATGTTCTTATGTTCTTAAAGCTGGTTTTGGCTTTCCACCTCAACCAATCAGTGGCACTGCCCACCTTCTTTTCTAGGACTCAAGCCAACAGGGTGGAGGCCTAGCTGCACACATTGGATTGTAAGTGTGCAGTAGCCTTCTACTTTGAGCGGTCCAGTCCGCACCTTTGTTCTACACAGATGTTCATCTCCGGTGATGATAAGCTGGATGTGGCTGTCTCCAAATGCATGCTGTCCATTTATATAGCGGATTGTATATTCTTTGCCTATGCTCAGGCAGGACTCTGCATCAAAGGTCACGTCATGCCCCACAATGTTCAAACCATGGCTACATTCATGGCCAATCTGTGCTCGGTCTCCATGGAGGAGATTTGCAGGGCTGCCACGTGGTCTCTTCACAGCCCACTACTGCCTGGATGGGAATTCCCAGTGTGACTAACCTCGCCTAGACTGTACTCTGGCATCTGTTTGGGACGTAGGTTCAACTCCTTTCCACTGGCCCTTCTGTCCATCCAAGCTACCGTACAAGTCATCCTGATGTTTGTCTGCTGTGAATGTTGAATCGGTTGTGTCCTAAAGAGGGATCACATACACTGTTTCTCCGGTTCTTGTTATCCCAATTGGGCTGTTTTTCTTGTGTTCAGTAGTCTGTAGCTTGGGAGTCCCATACACGATGACTTCTTCCTGCTTGTTTGCGGAGAAAGCATAGTTACTCACCAACGCAGGTGTTCTCCATGAATAGCCAGAATAAGTCCTCACAATCTTTCCACCTCCCCATTGAGTTGTTTTTGGCTACTAACTTTTGTGTTATACTGAGGATAAGATGGCACAATGGCTGATGGGGAGGCAGGTGTGCATGCACAGTGGAAGCTCCCAAAAGCTTCTGGTAGAAGTTGGGGAGCGTTCCCTCATGGGGCTCCATTGGAGGACGTCACCCATACATGAGGACTTATTCCTGCTGTTCACGGAGAATACCTGCTACAGGTAAGTAACTACGCTTTCCTCATCATCCTTCCAGTCCAGTCGAGATGCATGGGTTATGCCTCCCCAGCAGCAGATGGAGACTGAGAACCACAGAGTGTGATGATGCCGTGGCCATGGTATAAAGGTCCTTTACAGCTCTCTATTCACCAGTATTTCTCAGTCTCCAGCAGATGGAGGTTGGTTAAACCTGTGCAGGCTGAACTGATCTGAAAGGAGAATGAGTGCAAATTTGGGACATGTATCGGCTATTGCTGACATCAGATCCCCGGGGTACACAACCTGATGGTGCCAGGACCCTTCCCCTCCCCCTCCCCCCCCCACACCCGGCCACCATTCCTCAGTAAGTTTAAGGTGCTTGTATGGAATAGGCTGGATGCAGGCAATTTCCCTTCCCCCTTCCAGTTTCTGGCAGAGGGAACAATCCAGGGTGTGTGGTGTCCTCCTTTCCTCCTCCCCAACCTTTGGGAGGGGGCCAGGAGAGATCTGCAAATATGAAAGAAAAGCACCATGGAGTAAGTATGCCTCGATGGGGCTGCAGCACACGCTGGGCAGGATGCAAGTGAGTAAGCTCTGCAAGTGGTCTGAAGTTGGAGGTCTCTGTGTTCTCCTTGATGGCCGATGTCCCCTTTAGTGGGGAGGAGGCTTTAGCTGAAGTTATGTTTCAGTCCTGGTGTGAGAGGAAAAAAAAGGGGGCGCCTTTTTCTTCCTCCTTGCTATGGCTGCAGTAAACTTCGTCTATGACCCGATGTCACTGTGGATAGCTGCTGGAACTCATGCTGAGGTTATTTTCTTTGGTCTTCCCGGAGCTTTCAGTTTCATTCACGCAGCAGGGGCAGACACAAATGAGGCAGAGTTCAGCTGGGTCACTCTGGTTTTGACAGGAATGTTTTCTACTGTATCCCTGGACCCCGCTGAGTTATCTGCTGGCTGTGTTGAACAAAAAAAAAAAAGCCACTTGGTGATGCCGGATATGCCAGGGAAGAGCAGTGCTGTGGTAAGAGACCACCACCGCACAGTTCGGGCAGCAAAACAGGGAATTTGGGCACAAATGACACCATTTTTGCTGTCTCAACCTGACCTCTATTTGGCATGGTGAGGGAGAAGTTGATTGCATTTCTCTTGCTGGTCAAACTGAAGATATTAAAAAAAAAAAAAAAAAACTGGTTGGTCTATTGCCGTTCTCAATAGACCAACCAGTGCTCTCCCCAATAATCAGATGCTTCGAAGCAGTAGCCGATTGGCTGTTGTCACAAAACCTACGGATCAATCACGGCAAGACAGATGTCCTATTCGTTACGAGGAACCATAAGTTCACATCTCCCTCATCACTACTTGCCAACAATGTAGAGTTGAAGTCCAAATCCACAATCCGTTACCTCGGCATCACCCTGGACCAGAACCTGGATATGACAACACATGTGAAAAACATCACAAAGGCAATTTACCATAAGATCAGAACGCTACGTCACCTCCGACACCTACTGGACTTCACAGACTACCGAACAACCTTCCAGGCATTAGTCCTCCCACATTTTGATTTCGCGAACATCATCCTCCATGGCCTCCCACAATCGACCTTAAATCCGCTCCGCCTAGCTTTGAATGCAGCCGCAAGAGTCCTCTCTGGATCGTCAAGATCCGACCACATAATGCCCATCATGAAGGATTTGCATTGGCTACCTTTACATGCCAGGCTCCATTACAAGTCATTGGTCCTCACTTTCAAAGCTCTAAATAACTACCCCCCTACGCCAATCAGCAAGCTAGTCCATGGTACCCTGGAAAATAGAAGCAGAAGGTCTACTGCACTGAATACATTAGTAGTCCCCAAGCTAATGACTACGTGCACAAAGGCTACTTCTAACAGGGTCTTCTCCATATTCGCCCCTTTAAACTGGAATGCACTCCCCCATGAAATCCGTGGTATTAAAAGCCTCATCCTATTCAGAAAAGCCTTAAAACACCACCTGTTCACAAAATGCTACCCAGAAACCTCCCGTGATAGAAGCACAACCAGCAAGCTTCCCTCATACCCCAGCCGCTCCAGCATGTCAATACCAACAGATAATAGGTAGTTCCCCTCAAGCCCAACCAACCACTAATCTTCATCTTCACAAAACCAATGCAACACCCACTTATATTAGAGTATTGTACATAGTTTCGAGTTAATAGGTATTTAGTTTTCCCCGGTTTCGATCCCATGTTCAATTCCCTGTTCTTTGTAAACTCAATGTTGTTTGTATACATTGTAGTATTTTTGTTCGATGTACACCACGCTGATTTTAATAGCGTGGTATAGAAGAAATGTTAAATAAATAAATAAATAACAATCCCTCTATTAGTTGAGCCACAGGAGGAAAGATGTGTTCTCAGTTTAGGAAGATTGGCTTCCTAAAGGAGCTTTCTCCCTTCATAAGCAGTCCAAGGGGCCTGTGCTGGTCCTACCTGAGCTCTAGCTACTGTTCTTATTTAAAAAAAAAATAATAATAATGATAGCATGCTGTTTGGCACATGTCTGTTTGCTAGCCTAGAGTTTAGCATCTGCTTTCTTTGGGGGCCAAGGTTCTGTGGAAGTCTTTGTGGCATCTGATACTATGCTAGCATCTATCACCAGGAACAAGCAGGCATATAGTCCTCAATATGGGTGACATCTGTACCGACGGAGCCTGCACGGGAACGTTCCCCAGTGTCCAATTGGAAAGCTTTTGGGAGCACTCCATTGCACCCGTGCAAATGCCTTCCCGCCTTCCCAACTTTTCAGTTCTTCATTTTCCGCAAAGCCAGCAGGAAACAAATCCTGTCACTGCAGAAAAAGGGTCTTTTTTTTGTGGATAGCATCTGCCTTCCTGTCAACGCTGGCACAGTCTAAGACATCGCCAGTTCCCCTTTTCTTTCTTTCTTCTTTTTACTTAATTTCCAAAAAAAAAAAAAATTTCTGGCGCCTCAACACCATCTAAGGCCTTAGGCTTACCATACCCTCTATGACAATGACAGTATGGAGAAACCAACTAGTGGTTTCAAAAAATTTGCTAAATGTGCCAGCACTATCTCAGCAACTGACACCCATGACTGGTGCTTAAAATACCTCGGCCCAGACCACCAGCTAAAAGATTGTCCCCTTTGTCAAAGATTTTTTTTTTTTTTTATTTAGTATACATTTGTATACCGCTACTTCCAACGATCAGCAGCGGTTTGATTACAGATTGGAAATTGTCAAATCATGACAGGAAATTTTTGAGGTATAAACACTTTGATTAGACAGGAAAGCACAGCACACAGAGAACTATTTTACAGGGAACATGGGCTATGGAGGGTTAAGTGGCTTGCCCAAGACCACAAGGAGCACCTGTGGGACTAGAAACCCCAGTCCTTCCGGCCCAAGGTTGCTGTCCTCCAGTGGGATTTGAACCCCCGACCTTCCGGCCCGAAGTACCTTGCCCCAACCACTAGGCCACTCCTCCCACCATGATGATACAGAGAGGCCTACAGAACCTGGCCTCTAAACTTGGGACACTCTTCTCCTCGGACGCAGTATCCTTGGCTTCCACATCAATGAGGGCCTCATCCTCCTCCCATGGATCACAAGTATCTGCAAAGTCCAAGCACAAGTCTTCATCGAAGGAGAAACCCTCCAGAGGTAGGTCTCCTTCCAAGCATCAAGATCCCTCGGGCGCTGCCCTGGAGGAGGATTGGTCTGCCAAACAGCCCCGGCAGGAGGCTTTGTCTTCTAAAGCCATCGAGGGGTCCCAGGATGCTCTCGAGGCTTTGACCTCCAGAGAGCTACTGGGTATCGGCAACTTTGATGGACCAGTGCATATTGGCCATCGAGCGGAGCTTGGCAGCTCTCCTGGCAGCTTCAGTACTTATAAAACCGTTGGCCCAGGCACTGCCCCATCGGTACCGACATCGACATCGGTGGCGGGTACGCCTATGAAGATGGCATATACATTGCTGCCACCCTTGCTCTCTCTGTAGTCTATCACTGATACTGGTTCCCAGCCCAGCTGGCTTACTGAGGCCAATACCTCCGAGCATCGAGCTTTGGCCAAGCACCATGCCTGTCGATACTTTGAGTTCTCCAATTTCAATTCCAGTGTTTCAGATACAGAGTCACTAGATTCTCGGGGGCCTCGGGACCTTCCCTTGGAGCCTTCCCTGATGCAATAGCGATGCATGTCGCCTCTGGAAGACATATCCTTCCAGGAATTCATTTGAGACCTAGCTAAGGATGTATCCATCACCATAACATCGGAAAAGGAGCCAAGGGTGGAGTAATTAGAGATCCTCCAATACCCAACAGCATCCAAGGAGGCAGCCACTCTGCCAGTGCACCGCATCCTGCATGATCTTATGCTCCATATGTAGGAGACTCCTCTTACAGTGTCACCTTACAGTGGTCGACTCAATACCATGTACTGGGTACTGGAGTGTCTGGACATCCAAAAGCCGCAGTTTCCACACCACTCCATGGTGGTGATGCACCGAATATAAAGCTCAAAGACTCACTCCTCAAATCCTCCAGATAGGGAATGGAGGACTCTCAATGCCTCTGGGTAGTGATGCTTCCAGGTATCCATGCTTGACCAGGATTAACTCCTATATTCTTTACATAGGAATATTACTCAAGGAGGTATCCAGGGATCTCTAGGCCTTTGCTCCTCTCCTCCCAGATGACAAGAGGATAGACTATCTTGCCCTAGTCAAGCATAGCCAAAATGTATCCAAATTTGACAGTCGGGCGACCTTCGATGCCTTTGAATGGTACAAGTAGGGCCACAGCCATATGCATCAGATCTTGAACAATGGGTTCAAGATACGCTGGGCAACATACCCTACACAGAGAGAACCTCTTTGGCAAAGACTGGCAAGATAAGGCTTCTCAATTAGAGTCAGAGAACGCTACTCTAAAGAGATTGTTCAGAGTCGCAGCTGACTCTGCTAGGAAGAAGACATCTGCAAAGAAGTCTTTCTACAATAAGAAGACGTTCTTCTCTTCTTATCCACCTGCTTCTCAGTACCAGGATCAGGCCCCACAAAAGAGGCATCAGCCTCCTAAGCAACAGAAGAAGCCACAGGTGGCTAAATCTCAATCAGCTTTGCAGCCATGGTCTGCGCCTGGTATTTGACTCTTTCCTAGAGAACATTGCCACCCTGCCTCTGGAGGAACCTCACCCCCTCCACATAGCAGGCAGAGTGTGTCACTATGCCCACAGATGGCACCTTATCACCTCACAACAGTGGACACTAACCATAGTCCCGGAAGGGTACAGCCTACATCTACAGACTCTGTCCCCCTCCCTCCACTTTCATCGGGGAATATCAAACACAACCCCCAATCACAGCTCTTCTCCCGGACAAGGTGTCCTCTCTTCTGTCTCTGGGCGCCATAGAAGAAGTCCCCACATCCCAACAGGGAATGGACTTATCTCCAGGAAAAAGCAGGAATGAGTCCTCACATATGGGTACGTCAGTACCGACGGAGCCTGCGCGGGAATGCTCCCCAGCTTCCCAGAAAGAAAGCTTTTGGGGCATCCCACAGCGCATGTGCGCTGCCTTCCCGCCTTTCCTAACCAACTCTCCTCAGTTCTTCTTTTCCGCGGAGCCAGCAGGTTGTGTTCCTGTCACCGCTGAAGAAGTTCTTTATTTTAATTTATTTCTTTGGTCGCGTGTCTGCCTTCCCCGACGCCGGACCGGTACCGCCGGTCTTTTCTTTTCTTTTCTTTCTAAAAAAAAAAAATATATATATATACTTTTTCCTCACTTGGTGTATTTTTCTTCTTAGGCCTCCAGGCCCACAAGAAACTTTTCCCTCATGGAAAAACCAGCCTCCGGGTTCAAAAAATGCACTAAGTGTAGCGGTACAATTTCTGTTACAGATACCCATGAATGGTGTCTTAAATGTTTGGGTCCTGAACACTCCATTCCGGATTGCCAGTCCTGCTCTCTAATGTCTAAACAAGGGTTACAGAAACGAGCAGCCAAGCTCCATGTGCTGTTTCCCATGGATGCACCGGCGGTGGCATTGACATCTTTCAGGTCTTTCTCTCCCGATGGGTCTCAGGTAACCAAACATAATCCTAGCAGGTCCTTGAAGGACAAATCTCCCTCTAAGTATCGAGATGCCTCCGGGCTTGCCCTCGAGGATCCTGCCCCAGCCAAACAACCCCGGCGGGAAGCTCCGGCTTCCAAAGATCCTCCTATGGGGTTACAGGTTGACATCGATGGCACGGCCTCGACCGATCACCTGTTAGACTGCTCTGGGGTACCGGCACAATCTCCCGGTACCGACATCCAGGCAGTCGTGGCGTCCATGGATCACACTGTTCAATCCATGCAGCAGGCTATAATGGCTTTTATTAAAGCTGCGATGCCGACGGTACCGCAATGAGTTCCGTTGTCGGTACCGGCGCCAGTACCGGTACCAGCACCGATACCGGTACCGACTGCATCGACATCGGCCAGGATACCGACTCAGGTTCCTTGTCCAGGGCTATTTCTCGGTACCGATCCGGTACCGGGGACGCCCGATGTCAGTACCGATCGATACGCGTATCGATCGTTGGAAGGGGACAGACGATACTTCGATTCCTCTGATGATTCTGATTCATCAGATGAGTCTCCTGAAGTATCCATTACCCTTCCTGAGGAGCCTGCTTCTCCAAAAAGGAGAATGTCTCCTCCAGAGGATTTGTCCTTTCAGGACTTCATAATAGAAGTGGCTAAAGGACTCTCTATTTCAGTAACCTCTGAAGCAGAGCCTAGAGCAAAAAAATTAGATATTTTAGGATACTCTAAGGCTCCCAGAGAGGCAGTCACCTTGCCAATTCATGAAATTCTTCATGAACATATGATTGACTTATGGGAGACTCCTCTCACCCTTTCTCCTCATTCTCGCAGATTGGACACTATGTACCGTGTCCCTCCTTGTCCTGGATTTCAGAAAACTCAGCTTCCCCACCACTCCATTGTGGTGCAGTCAGCTATGAAAAGGATAAAGAGTACCAAAAGACACTCTTCTGCTCCTCCAGGAAGAGAATGCAGGACTTTGGATGTTTTTGGTAGGAAAATCTTCCAAGCCAGCATGCTTATTGCCAGAATCAACTCATATAGCCTTTATATGGGTATGTTTCTAAAGGAAGTTGCACAAAAGCTGCACAACTTTCTCCCTTTTATTCCAGAGGATAGAAGGGATGAGTTCCTCCTTTGGCTTAAGCATACTCAAGACATTTCAAAGTTTTCCAACAGGGCAGCCTTTGACTCTTTTGAAGGTGCCAGCAGAGCCTCAGGCATTGCCATAGCTGCTCGCAGAATTGCTTGGCTCCAGGCTTCTGATCTAGAACCCTGGGTTCAGGATGGCTTAGGAAATCTGCCCTGTACGGGTGAAAATCTCTTTGGCAAAGAGTGGCAAATAAAAGCCACTCAAATGGATGCAGAGAATTCTGCTCTGGATAGACTTTCCAAGTCAACCTCCATTCCAGCCAAGAAAAACCTTTCAAAAAGTCTTTTTACAAAAGGAGCAGATTTCCTTCCACTTCTGGCCAACAATCTTCTACAGGTCGCTTTGCTACTAAGCGTCAGCAACCTAAACAGGCCAGGCCTAAACCTGCAGGGACTGCTACAACCCAGCAGTCCCAACCCCCTCAGGGTTTTTGACTTGATACTAGAGAACTTAACCTTTCTGGCTCTACAACAGCCAGAACCTCTCACCATTCCAGGAAGGTTAGCTCATTTTGCTCCCAGATGGGAGCAAATCACATCAGAGCAGTGGACCCTCTCCATCATAAGAGAGGGCTACAAACTTCATTTCTCAGACCTTCCTCCCTACACCATGGTGAGACACTTCAATTCTCCCACATCTCTCCTCGACCTTCTGGATCAGGAGGTGACTACCCTTCTGGCCCAGAGGGCCATAGAAGAAGTTCCTCTTCTTCAACAGGGGTCAGGGTTTTACTCCCCCTATTTTCTCATTCCAAAGAAAACAGGGGGATACAGACCCATTCTAGATCTCAGAGAATTGAACAAATTCCTATGCAAGGAGAAGTTCAAGATGCTTTCTCTAGGTACTCTCCTTCCATACCTGCAGAGTCAGGATTGGCTTTGTTCTCTAGATCTCAAGGATGCGTACACTCATGTCCTCATCCATCCATCTCACAGAAAATTCCTACGTTTTCTGTTCCAGGGAAAATATTACCAATACAGAGTGCTTCCTTTCGGTCTAGCCTCTGCTCCAAGAGTGTTCACCAAATGCATGGCAATAGTTGCTGCATTTCTACGCACTCTGGGAATATTTGTCTTCCCATACCTGGACGACTGGCTCATCCGAGCTCCAACCCAGTCGGAGGCTCAGATCTCCCTAAACCGCACCAGGCGCATTCTGCAATATCTGGGACTTGTGGTAAAACTCCCAAAGTCCCAGCTCACCCCTACTCAGTCCCTGGAATTCATAGGGGCCTGGTTGGACACCACTTCTGCAAGGGCCTACCTTCCTCAGGCCCGTTGTCAACGTCTAGTGCTGTTAGCCTCCCAGATTCAGTCAAAGAGCCACTTAACTGCCAGGGAGATGCTACAGCTGCTAGGCCATATGGCTTCCACAGTACATGTGGTACCCTATGCTCGCCTACACATGAAAGCAGCTCAATGGACTTTGTCCACCCAGTGGACTCAAGCTTCAGGAGCTCTCTCAGACCAAATAGCAACCTCCAAACGTCTCTTTTGGTCTCTCCAATGGTGGATGTCCACTCAAAATCTGTTGCTGGGGTCCCCCTTCCAACCTTTGTTGCCCCAAGCAACCCTCACAACAGATGTCTCCCAAACAGGTTGGGGAGCTCATCTACAAGACCTCTCCACCCAAGGCACTTGGTCCCCACAGGAGACCTCTCTTCATATCAATCACTTGGAACTTCGAGCAGTGTTCCTAGCTCTCAAGGTCTTTCATACCCTCCTCAGCTACAAGACAGTCCTCATTCAAACGGACAATCAAGTAGCCATGTTTTACATAAACAAGCAAGGAGGAACTGGCTCTCTGTCGCTTTGCAACGAAGCTCTAAGATTATGGGCCTTCGCCAGAGAGCATCAAATCCATCTCCTGGCAGTATACCTACCAGGAATCCAAAACTCTTGGGCAGACAGACTTAGTCGAATTCTGCTTCCACACGAATGGATCAGGTACTCAGAATCTTCCAGGAATGGGGAACCCCGGACATAGACCTCTTTGCAAGTCCGTGGAATGCCAAACTTCCCCGGTTCTGTTCCAGAATTCCGTATCAGGGAGTTCAGGCCAAGGATGTCTTCCTCCTTCATTGGGGTCAGAGCTTCCTGTATGCCTTTCCACCCATTCCTTTGATTCCCAAGACTCTGTTCAAACTCCAGAGGGATCAAGGATCTATGATCCTCATAGCTCCACGCTGGCCACGCCAAGTGTGGTACCCTCTACTTCTGCATCTCTCCCAAGCCCCCTCCCTGGACTTGGGAGCTGCGCCAGACCTTCTGTCCCAGGAGGAAGGAACTTTGTGGCATCCAAACCCCAAGTCCCTTCACCTCAGAGCTTGGTTACTGAAGGCCTAGACCTTCAAGACTTCAATCTTTCTCAGCAAGTGAAGGATATCCTCCATGCTTCCAGAAAACCTTCCACTAGGCGTTCCTATGCTTTTAAGTGGAAAAGATTTTCCATTTGGTGTGCTCAAAAGGGTCTTGACCCTCTGGCACTTCCTGTGAATTCTCTATTGGAATATCTCCTGCATCTTTCCAATGCGGGCCTTAAAACGAATTCAGTAAGAGTCCATTTGAGTGCTATTGCAGCATCCCTTAAGCCTCTCAATGGACAACCTATTTCCTCTCATCCTCTTATTGCAAGATTCATGAGAGGCCTAACTTTAACTAAACCTCCCATTCGACCTCCTCCGGTGGCATGGGACTTAAACTTGGTTCTTGGTCAGCTTATGAAGCCACCTTTTGAACCCTTAGCCACTACCTCCTTGAAATTTCTTTCCTGGAAGGTTATTTTCCTTATTGCAATCACTTTGGCTCGCCGCATCAGTGAACTGCAGGCCTTAGTGGCTTATCCACCTTATACAAGGTTCCATCATGATAAGGTAGTCCTTAGGACAAATCCTCACTTTATGCCTAAAGTGGTCTCACCTTTTCATCTTAATCAAGAGGTATATTTACCTGTCTTTTTTCCAGCTCCTCATGCATCCACTGCAGAGAGGAACCTTCATACTCTAGATTGTAAAAGAGCTCTTGCTTTTTACTTACACAGGACACAGCAACATAGAAAGTCTTCCCAGCTTTTTGTTGCTTTTCATCCTTCTCATTTAGGACTTCCAGTCTCTAAAAGAACACTGTCCAATTGGATTGCTCAGTGTATTTCCTTTGCTTACCAGAGTAAGAACCTTTCTCTGGAGGGCCATGTCACAGCTCACAATGTGAGGGCCATGGCCACCTCTATGGCTCGTCTTCATTCTGTGTCCATCGACCAGATCTGTCGAGCAGCCACCTGGGCCTCGGTTCATACGTTCACAGCCCATTACTGTTTGGACAAGGACTCCCGCCGGGATGCCTTGTTTGGTCAGGCTGTCCTCAGACACCTGTTCCATTCTTGAACAACTCCTGCCCTCCTTCCCTGAATGGATGCCTGAGATCCATAGGAAGATGAGGAACCCTTCAGGGTCTCATACCCTTGGGGATCTCCTAGCCATCTTAGCTAGGGAGTCCCCATATGTGAGGACTCATTCCTGCTTGTTCCTGGAGATAGCACAGTTACTTACCTGTAACAGGTGATCTCTGGGAACAGCAGGAATTAGTCCTCACAACCCTCCCACCTCCCCTAGGAGTTGTATCTCTCTCTGTCTTTCCTTTCCTCTCTCTCTCTATTGTCTCAGCTTTAAACTTGAACCGAGGAGAGTTGGTTAGGAAAGGCGGGAAGGCAGCACGCATGCGCTGTGGGATGCCCCAAAAGCTTTCTTTCTGGGAAGCTGGGGAGCATTCCCGCGCAGGCTCCGTCGGTACCGACGTACCCATATGTGAGGACTAATTCCTGCTGTTCCCAGAGATCACCTGTTACAGGTAAGTAACTGTGCTTTACTCTCCGTACTTTCTCATCCCAAATAAAATGGAGGTTACAGGCCCATTCTTGACCTCAGAAACCTCAACAAGTTTCTAGTCCACTAAACGTTCAAGATGATCTCCCTCGGGATTCTTCTTCCCTATCTCCAGAATCAGGACTGGCTCTGTTCTCTAGATCTAAAAGAAGCATACCCACATATTCTCATCCACCCGGGACACAGGAAATTTCTACAGTTTTCAAGGAAAACATTACCAATACAGAGTCCTCCCCTTCGGATTCTCTTCTGCCCCAAGAGTCTTCACAAAGTGAATGGCAGTCATAGCCGCATACCTAAAAACTCTGGGTATATTTATCTTACTTAGGTGACTGGTTAATAAAAGCAGACACCTCCCAAGAGGTACTGCTCTCCTTGCATTGTACTATCACAGTGCTACAACACTTGGGTTTTGTGATAAACTTCCCAAAGTCCCACTTTGCTCCAACTCAAAAAATAGAGTTCATTGGAGCCCTACTAGACACCCAACAGTCCAGGGCATTCCTGCCCCAGCTCTGCTGTGCCCGTCTAGTCAAACTTGTAACCCAGACACTCCTACAAGACCACCTAACAGCCCGAGAGATGCTGCAGCTCCTTGGGCACATAGCCTCCACAGTACATGTCGTTCCATATGCCCGACTACATATGCGGATAGCCCAGTGGACTCTGGCCTCCCAGTGGAAGCAGGCCTCAGGCCATCTCTGGGACAGGATCCAAGTCACTGGCCTGTTTAACCACATCCCTTCAATGGTGGTGTTCTCCAAAAAACCTCATAAGGTCACCTTTTTAGATGCCTCCACTTCAGTGTATCCTGATGACAGCTTACCTGGGCAACCTGACTACACATGGGCTCTGGACAACACAAGAGTCGCAACTCAGATCAATCTCCTGGAACTTCGAGCTATCTTGAATGCCCTCGGGGTGTTTCAGCACCACCTCAGGGCACAACTGGGTCCAAGTCAGGACAGACAATGAGGTTGCCATGTTCTTTGTGAACAAGCAGGGTGGAACAGGCTCCTGGGCTCTCTGCGAGGAGGCTCTACACCTGTGTTTTTTTGCCATTGCTCATCAAATACAACTCCAAGCGGTGTACCTCCCGGGGGAGTTCAATGTCTTGGCAGACAGAGTCGCATCCTTCTTCCCCCACGAATAGTCTCTGCATCTGGACACAACGTCCTACATCTTCCAGACCCGGGGAACCCCAGACATAGATCTGTTTGCAACTCCCCAAAATACCAAGCTTCTTCGCTTCTGCACCAGAACTCACACATCCACCAACCTATGAAGAAAGGCTGAAAAGGTTAGGGCTCTTTAACCTGGAAAAGAGACGGCTGAGGGGGAGATATGATAGAAGTCTATAAATTAATGAATGGAGTGGAACGGGTAAACGTAGATCGATTGTTTATGTCAGGCATGTCCAAGTTCGAACAGGTCATGATCTACTTTTTCCGGCCAAAAGTGCCGGTGATCTACCACCATGAAAATTACGTTTCAAATTAGTTTCAAATTAAATTTTAACCCAATAAAGTTGGAGGATTCCCCCCACCCCATTTTTAATGAACCTTCTGTCATTTACTTGGATGTGATCAGCTGTTAAGCAAATTAAGCAAAAACAAAACAGAGAGACGAAGATCCAGTAAGAACTGCGAGGGGAAATGGAAAGTACATTTTTTCTTAAAGTTTTATTTATTTATTTATTAACAATTCTTATATACCGCACTATTAGACATCAGCGCGGTTTACATTGAACAAAAAACATCCGACAATTTACATATGTCTGGTCATTACATTTAACAGGAAGTATAACTTGGCGAAATAGGGGAAACTAAATACAATGAGGGTTATCTGATAAAGGATATCCTGGTTAACTATATACAATGGTGGTACAATATTACATGGAACAACTTGCTATTTACATTGTGAAGTTGGCCTGTTGCGGGGGTCTATCTGTTTGACCACTTCTGCTATTTGCCTGGGGGTTATGTTCGGAGCTGTCAATGAGATATTTAAGGAAGAGGAAATGTTTCAGTGCCTTTCTGAACTGACTCAGATTAGGTATTGCTCTGATTTGTGCTGGTAAGGTGTTCCATAGAGTTGGGGCACAGAATTGGAAGGCTCTGTTGGCTGTTGATCTAGTGCATCTTGTGGTATCATTTGGGATAACTAGTGTGTTTAATTCTGCTGTTCTTCGTGGCCTGTTTGGTGCGAGTGGTTGTATGAGGTTGGAGAGAGAGGAAGAGGTGAGCCCCTTAGCCGCTTTGAATGTTAGCAGTAAGGTCTTGAAGCTGATCCTTGCTTGAATGGGGAGCCAGTGTAGCTGTTTTAGAAGGGGTGTTACGTGATCTCTCCTGGATGCCCCGAGGAGTACCCTTGCTGCACTATTCATGGCTAGTTGCAGGGGGCTCAGGGTGGACCGGGGGAGTCCTTGTAGTATGGAGTTTGAGAAGTCGAAATGGGGGAGTATAAGGGCTTGATAAATGGTTCGGAAGTCATCCGGTTCAAGTAGCATGCGTAGGTGTCTGAGGGATCTGATTTTAAAGTAGATTGCCTTGACTGTATTGGCTATGTGGTTCTTCATGTCAAGGTTTGGTCCAGCGTTACTCCAAGGTAGCGTATTGCCGGTTTCACTTGGAGTTGGGCATCCTTTACGTTAATACAACTCGGAGGGGTGAAACTGGTGTTCCTCGAGACGAACAGTACTTCCGTCTTTTTGTGTTGTATTCTCAGGTTTTGTGATAAGAGCCACTCTGATATGGTGTCAAAGCAGTTAGCGGGGTGAGGTCTAGGCAATCCAATGATATTGGCATATATAGTAGGACATCGTCTGCATATATCATGTAACTGACATTAAAGGATCTGATGATGTCGCAGATGGGTTGGATGTATATATTAAACATCAATGCAGATAAGGAGGATCCTTGAGGTACACCTTGACTTTGTTGGAAAGGTTCAGATGTGTCCCCATCGACTCGGACATGCTGCCATCTATCGGACAGGTAAGATTTACACCATTCGAGTGCTGTTCCACTGATGCCTTTTTCCCTTAGCCGGCAGATGAGAATTTCGTGGCATACCGAGTCAAAAGCCGCTGCTATATCTAGGAAGACGAGAGCGAAACCCTGGCGTATGTTATCCACACCCGAGATTATGTTGTTGAGGAGTGTTGTGAGTAGTGTTTCTACTCCATGGGACTCTCTGAAACCATGTTGAGCTGGAGTAATAATGTTGAGTTATTGAGTAATAACTTTCTTTAATTGTCTTAATAACTTTCTTTAACTTTTATTGAGTAATTTGTGTTAAATTTAGGTCGAGTATTGATCCAGGCTGATCTTGCACAATCTTTAATATTTCGCTCTTGCTCATTAGTGAGACGTCTGAGCCTGCATTTCATCCACCAGCTTTTTGAAGTTGGGTGAATATTGCGTGAGGGCCATTCTCAGGGACTCCTAGAGATGTTCATCTGTCATGTTGGAACGTAGTGTACTCTTTGTCATTTTCAGATGGGGAAAACGTAGATTCACACAAATAAGTTGAACCGAAACAGGAGTGTACAGCTTCACTACATCTTCTCAAGTTGGGAAATTTGTCTCTAGGCACTAGCTTCCAAAAAGATTCTTGCTCAGCACGGGTTTTGAGAAAAAT
Source organism: Ichthyophis bannanicus (assembly GCA_033557465.1). NCBI lineage: Eukaryota > Metazoa > Chordata > Amphibia > Gymnophiona > Ichthyophiidae > Ichthyophis > Ichthyophis bannanicus. The sequence continues at coordinate 1,326,005,425 of CM066032.1, forward strand.
GTCATTTTTAAGGGTTAATATTTCGTTTTAAAGAGATGGCTTGTTCAATGAGTAACTTTTACTGATAGCAGCTGCAGTTTCTTTAATGTCCCCATCTACTTTGAATGGGTATAACAAGTACTCCACAACTGTTCCAATTTTTTGGAAGTCACAGAATCTATTTTCGAATTCCTGGATAACAGAACAGATTTCTGTCACATACTTCTCGTTCTGAAAAACAAACTTTGGATATTGTCCCAGATGGTCCTGTGTATTAGGAAAATGATAAAAAGTGTTGTTTGCAAGGAGAGTCATCATTAGCTCAAATTTGCTCTTGTAGGATGAAACTGTACTCATCTCGCCAATGCATTTGTTTTTACCTTGTAGTTCAAGGTTCATATCAGTTCGCCTGTAAAGTCAGTGAGAAATGCCAGATCACATAACCACTCCTCATCTTCCAACTCTGCTTGGTCATCTCCACTGTCCTTCAAAAAACTTCTTATTTCATTCAGCAAATCACGAAATCTTTGCAGAAATTTGTGCCTACTTAGCCACCTTACATCTGTGTGCAAAATGATTTCCGCTGCCCCTTCATCAAGAGTAAGATTGAAAAGCCGTCTTTGAAGTGATCTTCCACAAACTGAATTTACAGTTTTGAAAGTGATATCCATGACAGTCTTTGTATTGAGTCTTCACTTTCAGCCAGTAATGTGGTATCATCAGCATAGTGAAGGTTGTTGATGAGTCTTCCACCAATCTTCACACCTCTGTTGTCTTCATACAATCCTGCTTCTTTGGTGATTTGTTCTGCATATAAATTAAACAGGTAGGGGGAAAGTATGCAGCCTTGTCTTATACCTTTGCTTATTTTAAACCATTCTGTTTCTCCTTGTTCCGTTCGAACTGTTGCTTCTTGATCAATGTACAAATTGCGCAAGAGAACGATCAGGTGTTCTGGTATACCCATGCTTCTTAATGTGGCCCAGAGTTTCTCATAGTTTACACAGTCAAAAGCTTGCTATAGTCGATAAAGCACAAATAGATATCCTTTTGGTATTCTTTAGTCTTTTCAAGGATCCATCTCACATCCGCAATGATGTCTCTCGTTCCTCGCCCTTTCCTGAACCCTGCTTGTACTTCAGGTGGTTCTTGTTCCAGGTATGGTTGTAGTCTCATTTGAATAATCTTCAATAGAATCTTGCTGGCATGTGGGATCAGAGCGATTGTTCGATAATTTCCACAGTCAGTTGGATCACCTTTCTTTAGTATTGGTATAAACACAGATCTTTTCCAGTCAGTTGGCCATGATGTTGTCTTCCAAATTTCTTGGCAGAGCCTTGTAAGTATGGTAACAGCTGCATCAGATTGCTGCAATACTTCTATAGGAATGCCATCAATGCCTGGTGCTTTGTTCTTTGATAAGGCTTTCAATGCTGCTTCAACTTCTTCTTTCATCACCAATGGTTCCCGATCATAAGGTACAGGTTGAAACAGTTGTTGGTCCACTTGATCTTTATCATATAAAAACTCTGTATATTCCTTCCACCTTTTCTTGATCTTCTCAGCATCATTCAACATAGAACCTTGAGCATCTTGTAACATTCCAATTTGAGGCTGGAACTTTTTCTTTAACTCTTGTAGCTTTAAGAAAGCCGATTTTGTTCTTCCTCTAATAGTTTCTGCTTCTATTTCCTTGCATGCGTCGTTGTAGTACTTTTCCTTGTCCTGTCTTGCTGCACGTTGGAAATCTCTGTTGAGTTCTGTGATTGTCTTTCTTTCTCCTCTGGCTTTAGCTTCTCTGCGTTTCTGGGCAATTTTCAGAGTTTCTTCAGTCACCCATTTTGGCCGTTTTTGCTTTTTCACCTTTTGTAGAGACTTCTCGCTTTCTTCCAACACAACCTTCTTGATGTCATTCCATAACTCTTCCGGAGCTCTGTCATTTGTATCTAAAGCAGCAAATCGATTTTGCAGGCAGTCTTTAAATTCCAGTGGTATATTCTCAAGGTCATATTTTGCTGCATTCATGAGTGGTTTGCTCTTTTTCAACTTTAGCTTGAGTTTGCATACTAGTAGTTTATTTATTTATTTTTATTTTATTTAGACAGTTTTGTATACCACCTTATCCTTCAATCAAAGCGGTCACAACACAATTCGGGGATACATTTAACACGCAGGGATATGAGACACATACACTAATACTTATAGGGAACATGGGCAATGGAGGGTTAAGTGGCTTGCCCAAGACCACAAGGAGCATCTGTGGGACTAGAAACCCCAGTCCTTCTGGCCCAAGGTTGCTGTCCTCTAGTGGGATTTGAACCCCTGACCTTCCGGCCTGAAGTACCTTGCCCCAACCACTAGGCTACTCCTCCCCTGTAGTTGATGATCTGTACCACAGTCAGCTCCAGGTTTTGTCTTGGTTGATGTTATAGAGCTTTTTCATCGTTGACTTCCACAGATGTAGTCAATTTGATTTTTATACAATCCATTGGGTGAAGTCCATGTGTACAGTCGCCGCTTGTGTTGCTGGAAGAAGGTGTTTGAGATGAATAGATCAATGGTCTTGCAGAATTCTATCAGTCTTTCTCCAGCTTCATTTCTGTTGCCAAGTCCATATTTTCCAACTACTTTGCCGCCTTCTTTGTTGCCAACTTTTGCATTCCAGTCACCCATGACTATCAGGATATCCTGTTTGCATGTTCTGTCAATTTCAGCTTGTACTTGTTCATAGAAGTCTTCAATTTCATTCTCTTCTGCAGCTGTTGTTGGGGCATATACTTGAATTATAGTTGTGTTGATAGGCAATCCTCGTAGACGAATAGAGATTAAGCGTTCGCTGACTGCATTGTATTTCATTACAGTTCTTGCAAATTTCTTCTTTATTATAAATGCAACACCATTTCTTCTTTGTCTTTCATTTCCAGCATAGTAGACCATGTGATCATCTGATGCAAAGTGCCCGATGCCAGTCCATTTCAGTTCGCTGACACCCAACATATCAAGTTGTACACGTTCCATTTCATTCTTGACCACCTCCAACTTCCCTTGGTTCATGCTTCGTACGTTCCATGTTCCAATGTGTAAGACATCTTTACAACTTCTGACTCTCATTTCATGCGCAGCTACATCAGCAGTCAGACTTCCCGAGGGCTTTGATCCAACCACATCATAAATGCTGGCTTTACTCTGAAAAGTCTTCAGCTCTTCCCCAGTAGCTAGTTGAGTGCTTTCCGACCTGGGGGTCTCATCTTCCAGCACCATAGCACAATTTGTTTTGTTGTAACTATCCATTGGGTTTTCATGGCAAGATACAGAAGTAGATTGCCGGGCCTTTCTTCCGCGCAGTTTAAGTTTGGTGGTGTTGCCGTTGTCACAAAAATGTGATCCTCCGCCGTCAACACTATCCCATTCTGCTGCTGCCCAGATGGGTAGTTTGTCTTGGTCTGGCACCTCAGCTGAGACCTGTCCATCTTGGGAGACCCTGCCAGTAGTTAAACTACCGATAGTTTAGCTCTCAGCATCACTGATGCACGCAAGCCCTCACAGCACGACAAGCTGCAAACCAAGTGAGAGGGCGAATGGATATCGCCTAGTATATAGCACACTTCTAAGAGATGTTGGGGTGGGGGCAGGAATGGGTGATTCTGAGAGGCAGGAGACCAGGTATGACACTGGGCCTGTGGTGTCTTGTCGCGGGGCACGGGCAGCAGCCCCCTGGGGTACCCACAAACTATTGGCACGAAAACAACAAGCGCCCCAATACACCCGCAAGCAAGATTCTCACAGGCAGGAGAAAAAGACAGGCAAAGGATCAGCAGTGGCAGCAAGCCCTCGGCAGACGACCTGCCGGCACGAGCTCTCTCCTAGCGACGGGGCAAGCTGCTGGAGAGATGGAGCCAAGTGGGGCTGGCGATGTACCTCTGACCCCTCCACGATCTACAGGTAGATTGCGATCTACCTGTTGGACATGCCTGGTTTATATTGTCAGACTATAGAAAGACTAGGGGACATGCATTGAAGCTACAGGGTAATCTATTTAAGACTAATAAAAGAAAATATTTTTTCATTCGACGTGTAATCAAACTCTGGAATTTGTTACTGGAGGATGTAGTAAAGGCTGCTGTTAGTGTAGCTGGGTTTTAAAAAGGTTTGGACAAGTTCCTGGAGGAAAGGTCCATAAACCATTATTAAGAAGGGACCCAGGATATCAATGCTAGACCCAATACAAGTATTGTGGAACCTGTGTCTTTTGGGGAAACTGTTAGGTATTGTCACCCCTTTGCTGTGCAGCGCCTCCTGATGGTCACAGTTGGTACTGCACCCGGGTGTAAACTACTGGCCTTTTCAATACTTATAGTCCTTGCCAGTATGTAAAGAAGTTGTGACACCGAAATCGGTTTAACTGGGTTTTATTCCCCGTCCCGTAGGATTCTTTTCCAAAAGTATAACAGTCAAATAAACATAACCCTTCTCGGGTAAACAAAAGAACTATAACAAAAATAGCTTTACCTTTCAGCAAACAAAAATAGGAATGAAACAGAAATACAGCTTGTCAGCTTTCCAGATGAAGGCTTCTCAGGAATAGTTCAGCCTTCTATCTGAGAGACTCTATATTGTCAGCTATTATAAAACTACAGTCCATTTGTTCAACAGGCAATTCAGCGTTGTCCTCAATTTCATAAGGCTCACATTGCATGGGAACACTGTCAGATACAGAGGCTTCGTTACTTCTCTTCTGAGGTAACTTGCTTAACAAACTTTCCAGCTTGTGACGTACTTGTCTTTCTATAGCAGGTATCTGTTTGGCTTTACCGTATTCTCTTGACTTGCTTAGCCAGGAGCCTTTCCTCTGCCTCTGGTAATTAGGCAGAGTAAAGCAGTCAGCTGCCCAGCTATCAGAGAGTGGAACCTTTGCACGGGGTTTTGTTTTAACAGGAGCTTTGTAAACAGCTGTTGTCTCCAACGGCAGTTTCTGTGAAGGCTTGTGCCAACTATATTCCTCTGAAGGATTCTCTCCCAAAGGTAACAAGCTTTGTTCCCTATTCTGTTTGTAACCCAGATTCTGGAGCTTTCCTGCTTTCCTTAAATTAGCATTATAAGGCTTTTGTCTTTCATACAAATGCCTCTCATAGATCAGCTTAGCATTTCTCCTATCTGGTTCAGAATAGCTTTTCCTAGCTTGTTGCTTGTGTCTTAAGGCATAGCTTCTATCAAGGCTGCTGCATACACTGTCCCTGTCTGAATTCAGCTGCTCGCTTATTTCACTTAAATGTTCATCAGACTCACTCAGACTTTCATTCAGCCAGTGCCTGCCTTGCTGTGGAGACCTGGGATATCTGTATCCTTCCCAGTCTGGATATCTCCTTCGTCTCTGAGGTTCCTCAGCTCCTCTCCTAGCTCCTTCGGCTCTCTCTGCCTTCCCCCGTAGCTCCTCTTGTGAGCTGTGCTGATTATTTACGTAATCCCCAGCTGCACCACACCCTAGCCTATTGGGGTCAGGTGGGACCTTCCTTGCTTCCCTACTGGCTGGGTGATAATTCCTGGCTTGTGACCTCATTCCCTTATACTCCTTCTGATACCCTTGTGTCATGTGCTCTCTCCCTACGTCAGTGTTTACTTGAGGAGTAGTGTTTTTTAGCACCACAGGGGGCTCTAGAGAGTCTGCTCTGTGACAGTATGTATGACCTAGATTGGCCACTGTTGAAAACAGGATACTGGGCTTGATGGACCTTGGTCTGACCCAGTATGGCATATCTTATGTTCTTAACCAACCAGTGGATGCCTTCCACCTACACTGGGGTCGGGATCTGCTTTGTTTTCCCTCCTATAACTCTCATTCCCAAGATGCTTTTCAGGCTTCAATAGGACAAGGGCTACATGATACTTATAGCCCCCCACTGGCCGAGGAAACCATGGTGTCCTCTGCTACTATGTCTGACTCGGACTCAACCTCTGTGATTAGGATCTGCATCTGATTTCCTATCCCAGGACAACGGATCACTACTCTATCCCAATCCACAGTCTCTCCATATCACAGCTTGGCTGCTTGGAGAGCATAGCTTTTCAAGGCCTTGACCCTTACCCAAGAGGTTAAGGAGATCCTTTTGGCTTCTAGGAAGCCCTCCACCAGACGTTCATATGCTTTCAAGTGGCAGAGATTTTCTGTCTGGTGCTCTCAGAAGGATCTCAATTCCTTTTTGGCTCCATGGAGTCACTCCTCTCCAGTATCTTCTCCGTCTGTCATTGACAGGTCTGAAGACCATCTCGGTGAGAGTCCACCTCTGTGCAGTTGCAGATTCTCACCACCTACTGGATGGACAGCCTATCTCCTCTCAACCGCTAGTAGCCCATTTCATGAGAGGTCTACTCCTATCCAAACCGCCCATTAAACCACCACTAGTATCTTGGGACCTTAATGTCGTTCTAGTGCAGCTTCTCAAGTTGCTCTTTGAAACATTGGCCACAGCCTTACTAAAGTTCCTGCCTTGGAAGGTAATCTTCCTAATTGCTCTCACTTCAGCTAGATGCATTAGTGGAGTGGAGGAGTGGCCTAGTGGTTGGGGCTAGGTACTTCAGGCCGGAGGGTCGGGGGTTCAAATCCCACTAGAGGACAGCAACCTTGGGCCATAAGGACTGGGGTTTCTATTCCCATAGGTGCTCCTTGTGGTCTTGGGCATGCCACTTAACCCTCCATTGCCCATGTTCCCTGTAAAATAGTTATCTCCAAGTTATAATGCACTGTTCAATGTAATTTCAGTTTGTTCAATGTAAACCGCCTTGATATCATGAAAGGCGGTATATAAGAAATGTTAAATAAATAGATAGTGAGCTTCAGTCTTTAGTGGTGGACCCACCCTATACCAGGTTCCACCACGACGGTCATTCTTAGGACTCGCCCACACTTTATGCCAAAGGTGGTGTTTCTTTTTCATTTAAACCAGTCAATTTTCCTTCCAGTCTTCTTTCCCGAACCTCATGCGTCTCAAGCGAAAGCAACCGTGCACACTCTCGATTGCAAGTGTGTGTTTCTATCTCCAAAGGACACAAGAGCACCGCAAAACCTCACAGCTGTTCATCTCCTTTGACCCTAGTCACCTCGGTCTCCCTGTATCTGAACACACGCTCTCCAGATGGATAGCGGACCGCATCTCATTTGCCTATGACAAAGCAGGACTCTCCCTTGAAGGAAGCGACAAACTCAACTAAGAAGGAGGAGTTGGAAAGGTGGGACGGCATTCGCACACTCACAGTGGAATGCTCCCAAAAAGCTTTCCAATTGGACACTGTGGAGCATTCCCATGTGGGCTCTGTCTGTACCGATGTCACCCATATGCGAAGACTAAATTTCTGCTGTTCCCGGAGATCACCTGCTACAGATGAATAACTAGGCTTTACTAAAATTGGGAGTGGTTGTGGCTCCTTCAGGGTAGCAGCAGCAATAGTATTTAGACTGTGTGAAGGCATAGTGCATGCTAGTGTATGGGAGCTCTGCATAGTTGGTGATTGTGTCTTCTGGTATAGCTGTACAGTTTCTATATGTTGTGTTGGCACATTTCCGGCCATCAGCAGTTCTGCTGTTTTCATCAACATTCAAATTGCTCTCATGTAGTAGGCTGAATTTCAGATGAACTTTCAATGTGACAAGCTTTCTAGTCTACTCCAGAGCCCTCTGAGGGGGCATGGTTTTGAGAGCAACTAAGCAGATTTGCCATAGGTTTGTTGTAGAGTGTGCAAAGAAACTCTGGAGACTATAGCAGTGGCTCAGGGGCTAACCTACTCTTAGCCTTTATTTTTATAAGACACCCCTCGTCAGGTGTGACCTGATTGTGATTCCTGGCATTCTCCGTACCTTTCTGTCTAATTGCCTAGCCAAAGCATGTGTTTCTATTTTGACAGTCTCAGACTGTGCATTGTAGGGCCTGCATTATCTTCAATGATGGCCCAGCGTCAGGCTTCTCAGCAGCTGGTTACAACCAAAAAAATAGAAAAAAATCCTGTAAAGTCTCTGCTCTCGGTTTCTTAAAGTGCTCTAGATGATTGCCTTCTGCTGGAAAATTTGTGTGGTACATGCCTCATGGACAGATAATCAGCTCATGGTAGAGAATGACTAAGCATGGCCCTTGGCAGCTAGCCTGCCTTAATGTAATTCAAGGCAGCTGGCTGCTTCTGCTATGGGAGCATGGTCTTTGGAAGATGGACCCATCGCTTTGCTGGTTTGGGATCTACTCTGGCTGTTAGTCACTGAAAGTTATCAGTGTTTAAGTTGCTTGCGGCTACAGTGTGTCTGGGCTTCTATAGATTTCTGTGATAGTTATGAGTCCTCATATTGCTTAGTTCCAGGGTCTCTGGTTGTGTTATGCCTTTTTTTCCCTTTTGTCCCCAGTGAATAGTGGAATAAGGGGGCTGAGTGCCTCACTCCTAGGCAAATTCCTTTGGTCTTGTAGTATGGCAGTCATGTTGTTCTGTATCATTCTGATGTTGGCTGTGCATGAACTTGCACTAAGACGGTATGGTCTTTGGAGTTTGGTAGGTCTAGTTACCTGTACATGAGGAAGGTTTTATTATGATGTCTTCTGTATTGGGGAGAAGTATATTGTGGGAAGAATGTCTAGTTTGCTCTCCCCATAAAGTCTGTATGCTTCCCGAGGGGGCATGTATGGCAAGAGGGCCTCTGAATGCTCTCTGGTTCCCTTAGGTAGGAACTTGGTGCTGTGTTTTGTCCTAAGGTTGCTTGAGCCCCAAGGATGTGGTAGTGATAGTGTATTTTGGTAGCCTAATGCAGTGCTGGCAGGCTATGGCTGTTTTTCTGGGCCTGGTCAGAAGCAGAGTTATCTTACCTAAAAGGCTAAGTCTTCTGTGCTGTCTGCCTTTGCCCTTGCAGTCATTTTCAGTTATGGGTAGTCTCTGGGCCTGCAACCGGAGTCAGGAGCTTCAGGGCAGGGTGCTCCCAGTTCGGTTCTAATTTCCTGTAGATGGACTGTTCATCTGGGTGCTTTTCAGGTAGCTGATGGTGCTGATGTCTATCAGGTGGAGAGAATATGCTCACACCTGAGTGAAGATAGGAGAGAAATTAGCACGATTACAAATACTTGTACTATGGCCAGTACTTCTCATTGCAATGCCAAGCAGCCTTTTCTCTAGGCCAGTGGCCGTGGTTTGAAGCTTTGGTGAACTCATCAAGTAGGCCATGGTTACTGGGAGGTGTTTTCTACTACTACAGCTACTTTTCATTTGTTTAGCGCTACGCACCACTGGTGTTTTGTTGGCTGTTGAGGGACTTGGGCTGGAAGGATGGGCTCCTCTGCATTTGAAGGCCTTTGCGGAGCCTCTGACTGCTGTCAGGAGGCTTTTAATACTGGGGTGGGGGGGGGGGGAGGGGGGCGGCGACTTGGCATGGTACTGCTCCCTGTCGGCTTTGGTGGGCTTTGGTTTGAAAGTGGATAATTTTTCCAGGGTTGGCTTTTACAGGGTTTGAGATGGCTGCTGTATGTGATTTTTAGTGCTGCAGTCTTTGTTTTTCTGGCTGATGTTGAACCAGTTCTGGTCGTCTTGTGTCTTTATTTTATAATCTAGTTAGACTCATGTTTCCTTCCTTCGGGAGGCTCTTCTGAAGCCCAGGTTCAGAAGAAGAAACCTGCCTTTCCTGCACCTTAGCTGTTTGCTTTCAATGTAAGCATTCAGTGGGAGCATAGATAGGGCTCTTTGGGCCTAGAGTTGTTTCTTTGCTGCAGAGTGGTGTTGGTATTAGTTGCAGGCTGCAGCACCGACCTGTTTAGAGAGAGGGTGTTGAAGCTCCTTTCTCTTACCTTTCTGTTCAGGTGCAGTTCCTGGAAAAGAGTTATGCTGCAGCGCCCTGTTCACACAATCATGGGTATCCAGATGTGTTCTGGAGTAGTTGTTTGCAGCTGTTCTTGGGGATATTTTTCAAAGCCATTCTGATGGAATCACAAGGTAGGCTCTTGGTTTCTCTGAGCTTCCTGTGCATTTGTGTAGTTTGCTTCTTCAGTTCATGTTTGTGTCTGTAATTTTTGAGGCAGAAACTTTTGCAGGTTCCAGAATGGCACAGTTCACTTGTACACTGGACTTTCATTGGTTTTTCGTTTGGAGAATGAAAGTGCTTCTATCTAGAGAGCCTTGTCCTTGGTGGGCTTGGTGGTAGTCAGCCAGACTGAGAGGACTTCCTAGTTTCCTGATGTGATTCGCAAGTTCTCAGTTGTTACCTGCACTGCTAATGTTTCTCCTTCTTGCTTCAAGTTCTTGGCAGAGCCTGGCTCAGACTTCTTGGATCTGGCTCTGGGGCACAGCTGTGCTATGTTTCTTCCCTTTTGCTGTATAAGAGCATTGGACTGCTCTGATATAGAGGGTGTCCATTTGGAGTCTCAGAGTTGGCAAGCTGGGCTCTTTGATTTTTGCCCATTGTTTGGTACTGCTTTGATACATCCCACACATCTGGACTGGACTTGAGGGACGATGAGCAAGATAAAATTAAGCCTTGCCTGCTAATTTTCTTTCCTTGAGTCACTCCAGTCCAGAACCTGCCCGGTTTGGTGCTGGATCATGCCGGGCTTGTAGGACAGGTACGCTAAGGCGAAGCTGTGCAGCAACTTTCACTCCGGTTATGGCTTCTGCAGTGGTGGTGGTGGTGGTGCTGCTGCTGCTAGACTGTTTACAAAATAAAAGATCAAACAAGATCTGGATGACTATAGGTGTATGGTGTGGTCTCTAGGTCAGTGGTTTCTATCCTCTTCCCCCCCCTCCCGGACTCTGTGTGGATCAGCAATGGACAGTTTGTAAGTCTTCTCTCCTGGGTTTGTTGAATGGCGACCTAATGACGATGGGCAGAGTTCTTGCAGACTAGCGTTTGCATAGCTGGGTATTTATCTACTATTTGAGACTTGCTTCACAGCAGAATAGATGTATTGATAAGTGGAGTATGTACTGTGAGTTACTGAGTAGCTATCCAGTCATGGTGTTCTACAGTCTGCTTTGTTACAGAAATACTGGTGAATAGAGAGCTGCACAAGATCTTTATACCATGGCATCATCACACTCAGTGTTTCTCCAGGAATAAGAACAGGAAGTCAGCCCTCACTTATGGGTGACGTCAGCACCAATGGTGTCCGCGCGGAGCAATTCCCCTGCTTTCAAAGAAAACCTTTGGGATTGCTACCACGTATGCGTGGTCCTTTTCCCGCCCAAGGGTGCCATCTTGCTCAGCCTCCCTTTTTCCGCGGAGCCCTTCGGACGCACGTGCTCGTCCCTTGGAAAACGTTTTTGTCTTTGGCCTACAGGCCTTTTGTTTTCCAGTTGCACCGGTCCTCTACCTGTCCTTCCCCTGCTCTATCTTTTTAGAGCTGTTGGGGATAGATTTTCTTTCTTAATTTTTTGTCATGGGCTTCGCGCCCTTTTTCTTTCCCTAACCGCTGGCCGTGTGGGTCTTCGACCTCGCGGGGGCCATTTTTGCCCCCATGGCCACTGGCTTCAAAAAATGTGATAGATGCTCTAGGAACATGTCACTTACGGACACTCATGACTGTTGTCTGCGGTGCCTCGGAGCTGATCATGATCCGGAGCTCTGTTCTCTCTGCAAGAAAATGTCCTCTAAGGCCCTGCTCAGTCATAAGCAGAAGTCCGAAGTCATTTTCCGAAGGCCACCTCGGAATCCCTGGTGGCACCCTCGGTCATCTCTCCCCCGGTGGGGTCCCCCCCTTTAGCCCCGGGCTCTCGGCAGCACTCTGACCAGGGATCCCCTGAGGAGGAGCGGTGCAAAAAGAAGAAGGCCTCAAAGTTGCTGTCGGGGGCTCCTGATAAGCACTCGCGCTCCCTCGCTCGGTCACTCAGCCCCCTTCAGCGTTCCTGAGAGTCAGACAGGGAGCGGCCCTGCAAGGTACCCTGCATGGAAGCGGAGGCAACTGGCCAAGGCGCCTGGTCTTCTGAGGGCCGTCCCGGTGAGGACCCCCTCTCCTCCTCAACGCCCGACCCTGTGACCCTGGGGTCGGCATCATAGGGCGCTACGCCCACGTTGGAGTCCCACATGCTGGCGCTAGAACGCAGTGTTTCTGCGTTCATCGCTTCCCAGCAAGCGCTCACAACCAGCTTTGCTGACTCACATCCAGAGACCGCGGGTCCCTCGTGTGGGACACTGAAATCCGTCCAGGAAACCCCCGAGAGCTGCGGGCCTTGTGAGGGTCCATGACGTCTGTCTTGCTCGCCCTCCCGTTCCTCAGAGGCAAGATCTTTCAGGGCCTCTGGCCCCAAGCGGGCACCGGCCATTGGACAGGGCGATCTGCCCGGCTCGGACTCCTCGACCAATTTCTCAGAGTGGGAGTCCGATGGGGACACCTCCCCGGAAACCCGTACCCACTGGGCTCTTCCGTTGGACCCCTCCCCGCCCACGTCCAGTGGCGCTCACCACCCGAGGACACATCCTCCCTGGTGTTCGTTCGGGACATGGCATGGGCCCTTAACCTGGCCACTCAAGCCGAGGAGGACCCTCGTGCTGAAGAACTCGATATTCTTCAGTACGAATCTTCGCCTAGGGTATCTTTAACTGTGCCGGCTCCTCCTATTCTATCTCGGCTACTGCTCCGCATGTGGGAAGCCTCCACCTCGGGTCCCCATTGTGAGCAAGCGCCTTGCTACTATGTACAAGGTACAATGTGGGCCGGGGTTCAGGAAGACCCAACTTCCCCACACCTCTATGGTGGTGGAGTTGGCCATGAAGAAGCAGAAGAGCCCAAAATCCCACTTGTCGCTACCGCCAGGCCGAGAGTCGAGAGCCCTTGCTGCCCTGGGCTGCAAGCCTACCCTAGACTCCATGCTCTCTTGTCACATTCAAGCATACCAACTATACATGGGTATGTTCTTGCGCAATTTAGTCAAAGAGCTCGTAGGGTTCTCCGTGGGCCTTGAGGGTTGTCTGCGGGCCTCGAGGGTGAGCCCCTAAGTAGATTCGGCACTCTGTTGAAGCCCGTCGCAGGCAGCTCAAAATACCTCTCCCGAGCCGCCTATGATGGATTTGAGTCATCGGCTCAGGTGATGGCCACGGGTATCAGGGCCACTGCCAGACATGGCTCCAATCCTCAGATTTGGAGCAATGGGTGCAGGAAAAGCTCCTGGACGTGCCCTGCCTTGGCGAGCAGCTCTTCGGCAAGCCGATGGAGGATAAAGCTATGGAGATAGAGATGGAGTTCGTCACCAGAACCTGTCTCTCACGCAAGACCTCCACTCTGCCCTGTAAAAAGCAACCAGCCAAAAAGCCCTTCTTCCCTTGGAAGGGCCTCCAGTACCGGGCTACCCACCATACCCGACTACCCCCACGCCGACCAGCTCGGCGCAGGGTAAATCCGGCCAAGGGCATCGCAAGCAGAAAGGGTCAAAAGCCCAAACTCTGGCTCCTCCTCAACCCGCACAGGGGTTTTGACACCATCAGCATAGCCCCTCACCCTCTGGCGATGCAGCAGCCAGTGGGGGGGACCCCTGTCTTATTTCGCCCCATTGTGGGCTTCCATTACCTCAGACACTTGGGTTCTCCAAGTCATCCGAGACGGCTATCACCTTCGCTTCGACAGGCTTCCAGTTCCCTTCTCCCCGGTGGAGCCTCCTCAACTCTCCGTGCACCAGGTTTTACTGCAGCGGGAACTACTCTCTCCTTGCCCAACAGCAGTCAAGAAGTTCCCTCCGCACATTTGAGGTTGGGGCTTCTATTCCCGGCACTTCCTCGTCCCGAAAAAGATTGGGGGGGGGGGTCTGCGGCCCATCCTCAACCTCCGCAAGTTGAACAAGTTCTTGATGAGGGAGAAGTTCAAGATGTTATCCCTTGGAGTTCTGCTTCCCTTCCTACGGCAGGGCGACTGGCTATGCTCCTTAGCTCTAAAGGACGCTTACGCCCATATCTTAATCCACCCCCAGCACAGGCAGTATCTGCACTTCAGGGTGCAGGGAGAGCACTTCCAGTACAGGGTGCTCCCCTTCGGCCTCACGTCCGCTCCACGAGTCTTTACGAAATGCCTCATCGTGGCCTCTGCCCGTCTCAGGCATCAGAGTGTGCCGGTCTTCCCCTACCTCGATGACTGGCTCGTCATGGGGTCCTCGGTCGAGGAAACCCAGTGAGCAATGTGGCTTACAATCCTTCTGTTGGAGGGCTTGGGGTTCTTGGTCAACTACCTGAAGTCTCACCTCAAGCCAGTGCAGGCACTCAAGTTCATCGGGGCGCGCCTCGATACTCAGCGGGCGACCGCCTTCTTACCAGCGGATCGTGCCGACCCCCCTCTGAGCTCTGGTGGCCCGCGTCCAAAACACTCCCCGGGTCACCGCTCGGACCATGCTATGCCTCCTGGGCCACATGGCCTCTATCGTGCATGGGGTCACCCACACCCGCCTGCACATGCTGACAGCTCAGTGGTGCCTCAGCGCCTGTCAGGGTCCATCTTGACCTCCGCTTGCCCCTGAGCTGGTGGCAAAACCCCCGCAACCTCCGAGGATTGCCCTTCCAGGCCCCAGAGCACAATGCGGGCTGACAACAGACGCTTCCCTGCTAGGGTGGGGAGCCCACTGCGGGCCGCTGTGCATGCAGGGGCAGTGGTTGCCCGAGGAGTCTCAGCAGCAGATAAACTTGCTCGTACTCCGGGTGATTCGGTGGTCCCTGATGGCTTTCGAGGACCACCTCAAGGGGAGGTCGGTTCTCGTGCAGACCAATAACGGCGTGGCGATGTTCTACGTCAACAAAGAGGGAGGCACGGGATCGCACTCCCTCTGCCAGGAAGCGGTCCTCATCTGCTCCTTTGCTGACTGATGGAAGATATCCCTCAAGGTGACCTACCTTCTGGGTCAGGAGAATATCCAGGCGGACAGGCTCAGCAGAATCCTTCGCCCCCACGAATGGCGGCTGTATCCAGGGGTAGCGGGCTGACTTATTTCTCCACTGGGGGATGCCAGCGATAGACCACTTCGCCAGTCCCCAGAACGTGCAGCTCCCCCACTTTTGTGGGTTGGTACTGCACCCGAGCAGGGAGAGCCCCGATGCATTCCTTCTGGACTGGTCATCCAGCCTGCTCTATGCATTCCCTCCCTTCCCTCTCATTGCGAGAACCCTTTTCAAGGCTCAGTGGGATCGGGCATCGTTGATCCTCATAACCCCCTCGTGACCTTGGCAGCCTTGGTTCCCACTTCTGCTCCGGCTGTCGACAGAGCCTCCTGTTCCACTGGACTCTGCCCTGGGCCTGCTAACGCAGGAGGAGGGGCGGGTGCAGCACCCGATCCTAGCCTCCTTATCCCTCACGGCCTGGTGGCTGAACGGGTTTCCCTAGCCTCACTGGCTCTTCCGGAGAAGGTCGAGGAAGTCCTCCTCACCTCGAGAAAGGACTCCACTAGACGAGCCTATGCCTTCAAGTGGAGGCGCTTCTCGATCTGGTGTTCCAGGCTCCAGATCAACCCGTTCTCGTGCCCCATTCGATGGATCCTCCAGTTACCTTCTCCATCTCTTGAAGGAAGGGCTGAAGTCTAACTTCTGTCAAAGTACACTTGAGTGCCATCTTGGCGAGCCACCTCCCCATCGAGGGAAAGCCCCTCTCGGGGCAGCTGTTAGTCTCCCACTTTATGCAGGGTTTTCTGCTTTCCCAGCCGCCCATCCGACCTCCACTGGCGGAATGGGACCTGAATGTCGTGCTCATACAGCTCACCCGTTCACCCTTTGAGCCAATGGCGACATGCTCGCTCCGGCACCTGTCCTGTAAGGTGACCTTCCTGGTGGTGCTGACCTCGGCCCGCCAAGTCAGTGAGTTCCAGGCTCTCATGGCTGATGCCCCTTACACCAGGTTCTATCGGAATAGGGTGGTCCTCCGTACCCACCCTAAATTCCTGCCTAAAGGCATCTCGGATTTCCATCTTAACCATGAGATAGTCCTGCCGACTTTCTTCCCAAGGCCCCATGCCGACCAGGCGTCGGCGGCTCTCCACACCCTCGACTGCAGAAGGGCTCTCACTTTCTACTTGCAGTGGAGCCAGACTCATCGCAAGTCTGGCTGACTCTTTGTGACCTACGATCCCAATAGATCGGGACAGGCAGTTACCAAACGCACCCTCTCGGTTTGGGTAGCGGACTACATCGCTTTCGCTCATACGAAGGCGGCTGCCCCGCTAGATGGTCGAGTCTCCACACACGGGTTTCGAGCCAAGGCGGTTGCCCCACTAGATCGTCGAGTCTCCACACACAGGTTTCGGGCCAAGGCGGCCTCGCTGCGCTCTGTGCCTGGAGAGGTGGCCTCGCTGTTTACTACTGCCTGGAGAGGGAGTCCTGCTGGGACAGCGCCTTCGGCCAGGCTATACTCCGTAACCTGCGGGGGTATAAGCAACTCCTGCCCTCCGACTCTTCTTCACGGCTACCGAGGACCCGAGGACTCGGGCCTGTTTGGGCATCAGCTTCTGCTCATGACCTCATGGAGGCGTTTTTGGTTACAGGTCGGTAGCCTGTAGCTGGGGAGTCCCATAAGTGAGGACTGACTTCCTGTTTGTTCCTGGAGAAAGCGTAGTTACCCACCCCCTTAACAGGTGTTCTCCAGGGACAGCAGGAATCAGTCCTCACTACCCTTCCACCTCCCCTGATGAGTTGCTAGATTTTTGTCCTTCCCTTGCCATCTGCTTGGTAGGGCTCGAGCTAAGGGACCTGACTGAGCAAGATGGTACCTTTGGGCGGAAAGAGGACCACGCATGCATGGTAGCAATCCCAAAGGCTTCCTTTGAAAGCTGGGGAATTGCTCTGCACGGGCTCCGTCGGTGACAATGTCACCCATAAGTGAGGACTGATTCCTGCTGTCCCTGGAGAACACCTGTTACAGGTGAGTAACTATGCTTTTTCTTTCGCCATCTGCTGGTGGGGAGGAGGGGGCATAACCCATGTTTCTGGACTGGGCTGGAGGGACTTCAGGAAAGAAAACTAGCAAGTAAGGCCTAATTTCACCATCTTAAACTTCCCATTGTATAAAGCAGACTCCAGCAAATCAGTGGAAGATAAACTATATGAGCAAAACCAATGGAAGATAACCGAGCAATACAACACCTTCTAGAAACATAGAAACATGACAGCAGAAAAAGACCACATGGCCTATTTAGTCTGCCCTTTCATATCAACTACTACAATAGTCTCCTTTTTTCCTTTAGAGATCCTCTGTGTTTGTCCCATGCTTTTTTGAATTCAGATACTGTCCTCATCTCTACCACCTCCACTGGGAGACTATTCCACGCATCTACCACTCTTTCCGTAAATAAATATTTCTGCGTATTACTCCTGAGTCCTACCCACATTCATCCTCATCCCATGTCCCCTTGTAGCAAAGCTTGCTTTCAGTTGAAAGATGCTCTCCTCTTGTACATTTATGCCACAGAGGTATTTATCTTGGCAAAGTTACTTTTCTTAAAATCTAAGACCCTCGCATTTGAATGGATTTTATCAGCCCTAGTCCTAATACTGAACCACACCATCTGGTGATGACTGGATGCGAGATGATCTCCCACTATAAAATCGGAAACACTTTCACTATTGGTAAGCACCAAGTCCAGTATAACCCCTTCACATGTGGGTTCTGTTACCAGTTATCTGAGTAGTTCTTCCTGTAGAGAATACAGGATCTCCTTACTTCTAGGTGATACTGCAGCAGGGTGTGCTAATCAACATCTGGCATATTGAAATCATTGATCAGTAGCACTTCCCCTTTCCTGGCAATGCTGCGTATGTCTTCTATTAAATCTCCATCCACTTCTTCTCCCTGTGAGGGGGTTGTTTATATCACGCCAATGCAAATGGCTTTCTCTTTCCCTCTTTCTAGTTTAACCCACAGTGCCTCCTCTCTCCCTTTTAAGCCCTGTAATTCTATAGCTTTAATATTATTTTGTACATATAGGGCCCAATTCTGTCCCGCACATAGATCCCCTCTGTACGTCCGGTCTGAGCCAGACGTATAGAGGGAATTGCGATGCTGATCCGTGGGGCACGTCTAGCCCCGCGGGATCAGAATCGCGAACAATCATGTACGTGCAGGTCGGGTCTGCGATTCAATCCGGCTTGCATGTAAATGAGAATCCCAGTTAATTCAGTCAGGGCTTTTGAATGGCACCGTGGCACCATGGCGTCTGGTTGCCATGTCACCGCGGTTCCATTTAAAAGCTGCGATGCCGGCTGCCTGCAAAAGCTGCTTATTCTTCACAGCCTGATTCCCTATCTGGCCTCCTAAGGCCAGGGTTGGGCTGTAGGGGATGTCCCCTGGCCTCCCCACCCCATCCGCACCCCTGGCACACACTAAAAATGTCCAGGGAAGTTATTCCACCTCCAGATGTCGCTGGCCCTGGACGTACAGGGCCGACATTAGAATCAGCCCTTTACGTCCAGGGCCAGCATCCGCCCACAGCCTGCCCACACTCCGCCCCCAAGCCGCCCCTTCCTCACCCAGTCTAACTTCCCCACAATACTAGTGGGGAAGTTAGTTGCGGCCGGGAGAAGGCACGAATAGTGGGAATGTATCCCTGCTATTTATGGCACAGAATAACCCCAATAGTGCCACTCCTCCTCAACCTCTTCTTACCATATCCTTCATTAATAAAATATAGCCTGGTATAATTATATCCCAGTCATGGTTGTCCATGAACCATCATATTTCTGTAACCACCACTAAATTAGCCTTTTCCATTAAAGCCTCAACAACTGGGAATTTATTTCCCATGCTATGAGCATTTATACACACCACTTTCTAGATGTTGCCTCATTTACCCATTTCTATAGGCATTTAATGTTTCACTTTCCTGGGGTCTTTCTTCACCCATCCCCACCAAATCTAGTTTAAAGCACTCTTCAGTAGGTTAGCCTGCTACTGAAGATACGTCGACCCTTCTTGGACAGATGGACATCATCTCTGCTCTGCTGCCCTTGGAATATCATCCTGTAGTCCAGGAAACCAAAATGCTCTCGACACCACACACTCAGCCATGCATTTATCTCCAGGATGCAAGCTTCTCTGCCTCGGCCTTTACTTCAACAGAGAGGATGGACGAGAACACCATCTGTGCACCTATTAGCTTCACTTTCTGTCCCAGAGCCATGAAGTCACTTTTGTTATGCTCAAAGGGACACCTGGCAGTATCATTTGTGCCAACATGAATGAGCAGCATCAGGTATAGTCAATAGGCTTGATGAGTCTCTGCAAACTCTCCGTAACATCTTGGATTTTGGTACCTGGCAGACAACTTACCTCTTTGGAGATCAAGTCTGGTTGGCAGGTGGACGCCTCAGTACCCCTCAGAAGAGATTCACCAACTATCACTACCCTTCACTTACTTGTGGTCACTAATTTGGCAACTTCGAGGTGCTCAAACTCTGGTTCTTCTCTTTCCTGTGATGCTGTCACCTTTTCCAATTCCAGGACTGCATAATAGTTCTTCAATTCAAGGGCTGGAAGTGTTGGATTGGTGATTCTGCAGGCCCTGATGACTCGGGTCCAATTTTCATCATCCCGTAGGCTCCCATCTTCACCTCTGTTGGAGAGCTTGGATGTTTCAAGAAGCATCTCATCACTGTCTTGCATGCTCCTCAGCCTTGCCACCTATTCTCTGAGCTCCTCCACTTGTTTCCTGAGAGCTTCAGCATGCAGGCATCCAGTCCTTCAACTGGCATCGGGATCTCTGTCTGGACAGAGGCAGAAGCTGTAACGGGGGCAACAGCTTTGACAATATGATTTTTCCAAGCCATTGTTCAGTTGGTGGAGCTTTGGTACCTGTTGAAGTTAAAGAGAGAGACCTACTGAAGTCCCTCCCTGTTCCTCAGTTGTCCTTTAAGAGAAAAAGCAGTTAACCTCTTTTAATTGTGTTCTAACAATGCTGTTCTAAGTCCCTGTGTGTAGCTAATTGGGGAGTTGTCCTATAAAGCAAGAATGCTCACATGGGGTGGGTATGAGTCGGGGTGGGTAAGGAGGGAACTAACACATGATGAGGTCAATTGCTTCAGAGAGCTAGCTGTGAATGGGTAGCTGGAACAACAAAGAACAAACAATGAACTCTAACTGATTTAAATTCCCCCTTTGCAGTATAGAAAAAATAATTCGTTTTTACAAATAAAACCAAAATTCTTTTAAGAGCTTTCAGGCAGAGAGATTGTAGTTAAAAGCCACACAGCATTACCTTGCTTGTAATAGAGTCCCTGTTAGGAATGTCAGTGCTTTGCAATACCTTGCAGACCTTTATAAAGCACTCAACTGCCCAGCTCATTTGCAAGCTAATTAAGGACAACTAACACCTAAAATCAACAAAGTTGTACAACAAGGCTGCATGCTTTCCCCCTACCTGTTTAATTTATATGCAGAACAAATCATCAGAGAAGCAGGATTGTATGAAGACAACAGAGGTGTGAAGATTGGTGGAAGACTCATCAACAACCTTCACTATGCTGAAGATACCATATTACTGTCTCAAGATCAAGGGACATAGTCTTAAAATGGGCCTGCACCTTATTGGAAACAAGACAAAGGTCATGACAACTGGCAAAATCAATGTCCATCGTTGATGGAGAAGAAATTGAAATAGTGGACAACTTTAACTTACTTGGATCAACTATCAATAAAGAAGCAGCAAGCAGTCAAGAAATCAGATGACGCATTGCTCTTGGCGGAATGGTTATGAAGGACCTAGACAAGATTCTCAAGAGCAGAGATGTCTCTCTCCATACAAAGATTTGACTTCTTCAAGCCATGGCATTTTCAATAATGTAATATGGATGCAAAAATTGTACAGTGAAAAAGATAGGAAGAAAACTGATTCCTTTGAATTATGGTGCTACCGACGAATACTGTGTGTACCATTGACTGCCCAAAGAACAAACCAGTCAGTACTAGAGGAGATCAAACCTAAGCTTTCTTCAGAAGCTCAGATGACAAGATTTCAACTTTCATAGTTTGGACACATTATGCAAAGAGAGATCATTAGAGAAAGACATCATGCTTGGCAAGGTAGAAGGTCAATGCAAAAGAGGAAGGCCAGCAATGAGATGGATCGATACAATAACAGCAGCTATGGGTGCCAGTCTGTCAACAATGAGCTGCCTGACTGAAGTTTGAATGCAATTTAGGACAACTATCCAGAGGGTCGCCATGAGTCGACACCGACTTGATGGCACTTAACACCACCTGATGAGGTCAGTGGCTTCAAAGAGCTAGCTGTGAATGGGTAGCTGGAACAAAAAAATAACAATAAACTCTTACAGAGATTTCCCCTTTCTATAGAAGAAATTCCCAAAGCAGAACTTGCAAACCTCAGAGAATGATGGAAGAGAACCCCCAAATTCTTGCTAACATCAGATGATAGAGATCTCATGTAGCATTTCAGGCCATTATGGATTGAGGAAATATTAAGTGGCAAAATATCTCAGGGATGGTAACTTTAAAGAAAATGTGGGTCCAAGTGCCATATAAGATACACAGTTGTATATTTTGACTTTCAAATCTTTGCTTCTGTAAAATTAAGATGGAAACATCTTGCAGGTTTAGGTGAGTGCCAAATTTTCTACAGGAATTTTATTTTATTTTTTAAACTGAATGTCCTTATGTGTTTGGTGTGGTATGAGCGTCACTGGGAAATGTGTTTTCTGCAGGTCATTATTAGGAGTGGGGAGCTGCTGTGTGGGGTTCTGGACAAGGCTCACTATGGCAGCTCAGCCTTCGGTTTGGTCCACTGTTGCTATGAACTGTATGGCGGAGAAACAAGTGGCAAACTACTCACATGTCTGGCTCGCCTCTTCACTGCATACCTGCAGCTCTACAGAGGATTCACCATGGGTGAGATAAAGCAATACAAATCTACATTTCCTGATGAATTGCCAGTACTTTACTGACCAACCTATTTCTCTTTCCCATAGTTTATGCATTTTACTTTGGAAGTGAAACACCAGCATTGCCATGTTTGTTTCCTGTGCTAAATATTTCAATCAGTAGCTTAAAAAGGAGTTTTTATTCTTAAGTTTTAATATGTGCTTGAAAATTTCTCTTACTGAGGCACTCACTTTCTGTACAGAATTAAATTAGCATGCTTCTGCACTTTGCTAGCCTTCTGGAACGTCTAAAATTATATGCTTTAAAGAGAAAAAGAGATAAACCTGGGGAGGTGTGAGACAGAACGTGAAATATTTGTTTTTTTTATTCTTTGCCTGTGACAGATCCTGATTTAGAAATCTTTGACTCAGTTTATGCAGCATTCCGCTCCATGAAGAGTTTCTGCAGTGCAATCTTGTTTTTCAGATTTTGCATCTATACTTAAAGCTGCAACTCGACTTTGATTTCTTTGTATGATTTTGTAGGCGTTGAAGACATTCTGGTCAGACCCAGAGCAGATCGCAAAAGACAAAAGATTGTTGGAGAATCCACCCACTGTGGTGCTAGGGTAAGGCTGTGTGATCATCAAAGGAATACCTTGTTTTAAACCCTGGCATCCTACCATGTCTCTAGCATTACGTTCACCCACTCTGGCCTTGATACAGAAACCTGTGCTAGAGCCCAGTGCTAAAACTTTAATGCAGGGATTGAATGTAAGTTTAACGCAGATGTTTCGTTCACAGTTGCTGTAAGGGAAACAGTATGCAGAAAAATGTGAGCAAAAATTCTGTGCTAAACAAGAAGAGCAAGCTAGACACATGCACACAGGGATCTGTGTTAGCACCTATAACTTATGCAAGTATGTACTAGAATGTCAACCAAAAAATAAGTTCATCTGAAGTGCACTTCACCTTGAATGACCCAAGGTGGCCTTAGATCCCCAATTGTGGAGTTCCCACTCGCCAAGCAATACCGCCAAAAGATCATTGGTGGCCCTGAAAAAAAAAAAAAAGCAGCTTAGATCCTTAGTGGCCTCAGTGGCCCTAACCCCCTAAAATATTTCCCCGGTGTCCTCTACCCTCCCACACCAGGCAAAAAACACTGGTGGTTTAAGTGGCCACTGCATCCCCCCGCCCCCCCATCGCAATCACACTTCTGATATTCCCTTCCCCTCCCCTCCCAGTATCTCTGATTTTTTTTTCCCCCCCTCTGACCTTCCTAATAGGTCGGCAGGAGCAATTCCCACCTGCTTCTGCCTTTACTCCACCAGCTTGGAAAACTGTGGTGTCTGATCCCCGTATGCTACATCCCAGGATGCATATAGTGGGATCAGTCTGACAAATAAGACTGCCACGCTTCTCAACACATTAATCACAGGGATTGACAACATCAGGCGAGGATTTGCCCTGATCTTCTTGGACATCTCCGCAGCTTTCGTCTCCATCAACCACAAATAGCTCCTGATACGTCTCCAAGAAAAGGGAATCCAGGATTCAGCCTGGAGCTGGTGCAAATCGTATCTAACACATAGATGGCGGCAGGTACGAACAGGCTCTATGACCTCTGAGCCTTTCCAACAAAAACATGGAGTTCCCCAGAGTTCCTCGCTATCTGCCCTAATCTCCAGGAACAAGCAGGAATGTAGTCTTCACATATGGGTATCGTCGGTACCGACTGAGCCTGCGCGGGAACGCTCCCCAGCGTCCAATAGGAAAGCTTTTGGGAGCATCCCACAGTGCCTGCGTGCTGCCTTCCCGCCTTTCCCAACTGTCCCTCTCCAGTTCTTCGTTTTCCGTGGAGTCGACAGGTTGCACATCCTGTCACCGCAGAAAAGAATTCCCTTCTATTCTTCTTTTTTGTGGTCGTGTCTGCCTGCCTTCAACGCTACACCGGTACCGCCAGTTCTTCTTTCTTTTTATCCAAAACAACCCCCAAAAACAAACCTTTCTTCTGGAGTCTTTGCCATTTCTTTTCTCCTCAGGTGCCACGCGCCATTTTGGGCACTAGGCCCAACTTTTTCCTTTAAAATGGAAAAACCCGCTTCGGGTTTTAAAAAGTGTTCCAAGTGTGGCGGTGCCATCTCCGTCACCAACACCCATGAGTGGTGCCTCAAATGTTTAGGTCCTGACCACTCTATTTCGGAGTGTGTTGCCTGTGGGATGATGTCGAAAAGGGGCCGGCAGAACCGAGTTGCTAAACTTAGCACCCTTTTTCCCTCCGATGCAGCATCCGTGGCATCGACGTCTTCCAGGGCTTCGTCTTCCACCCATGGATCTCGGGTAACTAAACATAAATCTAACCGGTCCTCAAAGGGTAGATCTCCCTCTAAACATCGAGATGCCTCTGGTGTTGCCCTTGAGGGACTTTCACCGGAAAAATTGCCCCAGCGGGAGGCTTCAGCTTCCAAAGCACTAATGGGGCTCCAGGATGTTCTCGAGGCCTCAACCTCAGCAGAACTACTGGTGCCATGCTCGACACCATGTATTGAGTTCCTCCTTGTCCTGGGTTTCAGAAGACTCAGCTACCACACCATTCCATGGTGGTGGAATCAGCTGTGAGAAGGATCAAGAGTGCAAAAAGGCATGCATCTAATCCTCCAGGACGTGAGTGTAGGACTCTTGACGCCTTTGGACGTCGAACCTTTCAGGCTTCCATGCTTTCTGCTAGGATCAGTTCCTATATATTATATATGGGAATGTTCCTTAAGGAAGTCACAGGAGATTTAGAGCTTATGAGCCCTCTCCTTCCTGATGATAAGAGGCAGGATTTCCTCGCCCTTGTCAAACCTGCTCAGGATGTTTCCAAGTTTGTGAATCGTGCAGCCTTTGACTGCTTTGAGTGCATAAGCAGAACCTCTGCTATTGCCATAGGTGCACGTAGGATTGCCTGGCTTCAAGCATCTGACTTGGAACTTTGGGTACAGGATAAACTAGGAAATATTCCTTGTACAGGAGAGAATCTCTTTGGCAAGAATTGGCAGGAAAAAGCTAATGAGATAGATGCTGACAATATCACTTTGGATAGATTGTCTAAGTCTACAGCTGAAGTCCACCGAAAAAGCACGATACCACGTGAGCAAAGAAAATCCAATGTAAATCGTGGTGTGTAGGAAGGAACCTTTATTTCTTACAATATATGCCCATTAGCCCGACACAGGCCGTGTTTCGAATCTTTCTTCATCAGGGGGGTACAGGCACACTATACACATAAATACATGAACAATAAATAATTGAAATGAAACATTTTCATAAAAAATAACCTTAAAATAAAATCATAAATAACCAATTATAATCAAAAATATATAAATACCTGAGTAAACCAACATTTTTATTGGTTTACTCAGGTATTTATATATTTTTGATTATAATTGGTTATTTATGATTTTATTTTAAGGTTATTTTTTATGAAAATGTTTCATTTCAATTATTTATTGTTCATGTATTTATGTGTATAGTTTGTCTGTACCCCCCTGATGAAGAAAGATTCGAAACACGGCCTGTGTCGGGCTAATGGGCATAAGTCTACAGCTGATCCTGCAAGGAAAAAATCCTACAAGAAACCATTCTTCAGTAAGAAGAAAATGTTTTATCCCTCCTATACCCAACAGGGGCATTGTTTAGGTCAGTCTGCCCAAAAGGGACAGCAGCAACAACCTAGGCAAAGAAAGACAAAAGCTGCTAAGCCTCAACCGGCTCAGCAGACTCAGCCTCCACAGGGGCTTTGACTCCTATCTAGAGAACTTGCCTTCCTGGCCCTGAACGACCCAGAACCTTCCACCATACTAGGAAGGTTATGTCATTTTGTCCCCAGATGGGGTCAAATAACAGCAGAAAATTGGACTCTGTCTATTGTAAGAGAGGGGTATACGCTTCATTTCCTCAGCATGCCCCCTCCTACATTAGTAAGACAATTCAATTCTCAGACCTCTCTTAGGAGGGTCGGTGGCATAGTAATCCCTCCCTTTCTGGAAGCAGCAATACAGCTGTCGCATCAGCACTGCGGCGGCTCTTAAAGTACCTGCACGCATGCACACATTCATGGCCTGCAGCTCCTGCTCCCCCTCCCTGATTTCTTGTCAGAGAGGTCAGGAGCGGCAGACCATAACTATTTGCGTGGGAGTGTTAAGGCCTGCTGCAGTTCTGAAGCGGCAGCAGGGACCGCATTTTGCCCACCAGAGTCTGCTGCTCTAGGCAGTCACCTAGAGGACGTCTGGTCCTGGATGAGGGTGGTTTAAAAACTTTATGATCAGGAGTCTGGGTCTCCTTAGATCTTCCGAAGTGAAATGTCAAATTTCAACTCTGAAGATCCAGCATGAAGAGAATAAAAAAATCTGCACTAAATTTCAGTGTTGGTTTTTACATTGGGTGTAATTAAATATTTGTTTGATGTGATTAGCATTCCCACTGTGCTACTGTATGTTTTAGCGCAGTGGGTTATGCTCAGGATTTTTGTGTGTTGCTTTCTGCATCGGGGAGCCGGACTAGCATAGGAAAAGCTCAAGCAAAATGCTGCGCTAGGGCATAGCGCTGTTTGTTGCATTAAGGTCCCCTGTAGCATCTAACAGACTTCTCTGCTTTCAGGCAATCAGAGCTGCATTCAGTCTGCCCAGCACTGCATCCACTGATGAAGTTTGTGAAAAATGGCAAGATGCCCATCTCAGCAAAGACCAGAGGGATTTTAACATGGTTGATCTGAAATACAAGGAGGAAGTAAATAATTTCAGCAATGAGATTAACAAGGTTAGTGCCATGAAATGTTAATACTGAGCCTGGCCAAACAGACAATAGCTCAGCTGTCTCTCTCCTTTCCTGTATTCCAATGTGCACTCCTCTGCTTGAGCAACGTGCACCATTTAAACAGCAAGAAGTGTGGAAACATGCAGCTCTTTTTTTTTGTAATTCTGTTTATTGTGGAATTGGGGGGAGTTCCCCAGTTTACAGTGTCATTGTTAGTACATATGGGTGCTACTATTATAACTGTAAACGTTACTATACCTAACCTGTACTACAAGCCAAAACATTCTCATGATGTATCCGGGGGGGGGAGGGGGTAGTCCTTGTTTGCCTCCTGTTGTACCGCCCCCTGGCACTCTACTTCCTTTTCTGCTGACGTGGACTACCCCTTCAGCTCCATTTTTTTAATCTCCCCCCTCCCGCTTATCTCCCCCTTCTCACCCCCTTCCCATCCCCCCTTTCCTTCCCATCCCCCCCCTGCACTCTGCCTGATTTTCTTCTCCATCCCTCACACTCTAGCAGTAAAATGATTCCATACATCCCCATATTTCTGCCAGCTCGCGGAGGCTGTAGGCACTGCTATCATTGTTACCCATTCCCCAAGTTCCTTCATAGCATTTAGCTAATGTGTTCCCTCTGGGGCATCTGTCGCTATCCAGCGGGTGAGTATCATTTTCCGGACTAACATTAAAGTCACTTTAGCAAACCTTCGTTCTTCGGCCCCTAACCCACTGGATTGCAGGGGGTCTCATCCCCCAGCAGGAGTGCAGTGTATGTCCATTCTACCTGTGTCCCCACCTCTCATCTAATATGTGCCAGCACCATTTGCCAGAATTCTCTCAGGTGTTCGCATTACAGAAAAGTATGTGTCATGGTTCCTTTATGGAGTTTGCACCGCAAGCACTCTGGGCTGTCCCATAGTCCCATCCTCGCCCCGCTTTCCCTAGTTATGTATGCCCTGAGTATAATTTTATATTGTGTTTCTTATCAATGCATAATGCCTTCTCTGCCTTGGAAAATGAGAGTTCCCAATTAGTGGAAATTGAAGCATCCTGAAATGAGAAGGTTCATGCTCAATCTATTGATAATGCACCAAATATGAAGAAAAAATTCACAAAACAGGAAGCTACTTGGAGATTCCATCATCAGTGGCACTAACTTGGGAACACAGTTCAAAGGAAAAAAGATGGTCAAATACCTCCCAGGCTCTTCAGCCAGCAGGCATACAAACCAAATTGTCGGCATAGTTAGTGCAGAAAGTGAACACTCCAAAATTGACGTTATCGTCCACTTGGGTACAAATGACCTGCCTAGAAACAGTGCCTCTACAGTTCAAAGGGACTTTTGGATTTAGGAGAGAAACTCATCCCATTGTTAACACTATAGTATTCTCAGAAGCTCTACCTGTTCTTGGTAAAGGGGCAGAAAGGCTGCATCGCATAATCAACTTTAATACATGGCATGAAACCTGGTGCAAACAAGAAGGATTTAGATATATAGGCGACCGGGGAAATAGATGGAACAACAAGAGGCTATACTGTGTTGATGGACTACATCTCTCTGTCACAGGAAAAAGGATCTTAAGTGAAAAATTCAGGCATTGTGTGGACAGGCATTTAAACTAGGGAAAGGGGGGTGACAGATGGAGCAGAACAAGTTCAGGACGTCACTCCCAGCAAAAACATAATAACGTTGGAAACGGCTACATAATAACGTTGGAAACCACACATCAGTGACAAGTGGGAAGAGGCGTGTAGAACAAAATCCATGCAAAATACAGGCAAGACAGTCATCAAATGCTGGAAAGCTTGAAGCCTAGCTAACAAAGTTCCTGACCTAGAAGCCCTAACGGTGGAAATAGACTTGGACTTGGACATTGTGGCCATTACAGAAACATGGTTTAACGAGTCACATGAATGGGATATAGCCATAGCTGTCTATAATTTATTTAGGAGAGATAGAGAAGGCAGAAAAGGAGGAGGAGTAGCCCTGTATGTCAAAAGCAATATTAAAGCTGCTGAAATGCAGGGGACATAAGGAAAAGAAGCGCTTTGGATTGTGTTGGAAAGAGGAGATTGCACCATCATCCATACTGGTGTAGTCTACAGGCCTCCAACTCAAACCAAAGAAATTGATAGAGACTTGATTATTGATATTACAAAGGTAGCCATGAAGGAGGAAGTGATCATACTACTACTAAGCATTTATAAAGCGCTATCAGGCGCACGCAGCGCTGTACAATGAAAACACATTAAGACAGTCCCTGCTCAAAAGAGCTTACAATCTAAAAAGACAAAGCAAGAAAAGGAGTAGAAAAAAGATAAGAACGAGGACAAAGAGACAAGAGCAGGAGAGACAGGACAAAGGAAAGAGGTAAGAATGAGTGTAAGAGGAAGAAAGAAAGGTGAAATAAGAGGGGAAGGAAGGAGAACAGCAGAATCAAGAGCCAAAGGCAGAGGCGAAGAGATGAGCTTTTAACTTGAGTTTGAAGAGGGGCAAAGAAGATGCCTGATGTATAGACAAAGGAAGTTTATTCGAAGTGTAAGGAGCAGCAAGGTGAAAAGAGCGGAATCTGGAGTTGGCAATAGAGGAGAAGGGCATAGCAAGAAGCAACTGGGAAGAAGAACTGAGTACACGAGGGGGGAAATAGGGAGAAATGAGAGATGAAAGCTACTGAGGAGCCACAGAGTGAATGCACTTATAGGTCAGAAGGAGAAGCTTAAAGTGAATACGGAAACGGATAGGGAGCCAGTGAAGAGATCTGAGGAGAGGAGTGATGAGGGCAAAACGAGGCTGACGGAAAATCAAACGGGCAGCGGAGTGCTGAATAGACTGAAGAGGGAAGAGATGAGACTGAGGGAGACCAGCAAGAAGGAGGTTACAATAATCAAGGCAGGATGTGATTAAGGAATGGATGAGGGTGATCATATTGGGTGACTTTAATCTATCTGATGTTGATTGGAGTATTCCTTCTTCAAAGCTGGAAAGAAGTAGAAAAAAATGTGGATGCCTTCCAAGATGCATTGCTTGGACAACTGGTGATGGAACCAACCAGGGGAAGTTCAATGCTGGATTTAGTACTCACCAATGGAAATAACATGTCAGATGTCTGGGTGGGTGCCTGTGTGAGCAGCCATGATAATCGCACGGTGTGGTTTGAGATAAAAGCCAAGTCAGGGTCCAATCATAGCAAGCTCAAAGTCCTAGACTTCAAAAACACTGACTTAGTAAAATGGCCAAGTGTCTGAAGGAGGAGTTGGCAGGGTGGGAAGAGGTAAGGGAAGTAAAAATGCAGTGGACTAAACTAAAGGAAGCAATAAAAGGGGCAACAGATACATATGTATGGAAAGTAAATAAAAGTAAGAGAAGAAGGAAACCTATTTGGACCTCCAAAGAAGTGGCTGTACAAATAAAGGCAAAAACTACAGCTTTCACAAAATTCAGAAGTTCGCAAACAGAGGAACACAGAAAAGAATACAGGATAAAGCTAAAAGTGACACAAGAGAAATAAGGATACAAAATCAAAGACAGAAGAAAAGATGGCTAAATATGTAAAGCGTGATGACAAAAAAAATTTTCAGGTATATTCGAGAGAAAAGGAAAACCAGAGGTGGAATTGCAAGACTCAAAAGTGCTGAGGACGGATTCACGGAAAGTGACATTGAAAAAGCTAAAATGCTAAACAAATACTTCTGTTTTTACTAAAGAAAATCCTGGAGAAGGACCACATGTGATCGACAAATATAGAAATAGGAATGGAGTAGATACCACATCATTCACAGAACATGTGTTTGAACAGCTTGCAAAACTGAAAGTGGAGAAAGCCATGGGACCGGATGGAATACTGAAAGAGCTCAGAGAAGTTCTTGCAGGACCTTTAAAGGATGTTTTAATAGATCCTTTGAGACAGGAGAAGTTCCACAGGACTGGAGAAGGGCTGATTTGTGAAGAGGTACCACAAGTGGTAATAAGAAACAGGTGGCAAACTACAGGCCAGTAAGCCTTACCTCGGTAGCAGGAAAAGTAATGGAGGCATGCCTGAAAGAGAGAATAGTGGACTTTCTTGAAACAAATAGGTTATATGATCCGAGGCAACATGGTTTTACCAAAGGACGATCATGCCAAACAAATCTGATTGAATTCTTTGACTGTTTGATCAGAGAACTAGATCCAAGGGCACGTGAAGTATTTGATCTACCTCGATTTCAGCAAAGCCTTTGATATTGTTCCCCATAGAGACTTATCAATAAACTGATCAGCCTGGGGATGGGTCCCAAGATAGTGAACTGGATGAGAAATTGGTTGACTACAGACGACATACGGTGATGGTAAGCAAAACTCACTCGGATGAAAAGAAGGTGATTAGCGGCGTGCCCCAGGGATCAGTCCTGGGACCAGTACTGTCAATGTATTTGTGAGTGATATTGCTGAAGGACCGAATGGAAAAATCTGTCTTTTTGCAGATGACACAAAAATTTACAACAGAGTGGACTCCCCTGAGGGAGGTGGATAACATGAGGAAAGATATACAAAAACTGGAAGAATGGTCTAATACTTGACAGTTAAGATTTAATGTGAAGAGGTGCAGTGTCATGCACTTGGGATGCAGAAATCCAAAGTAATTGTATGCGGTAGGGGGCAAGAGGTTGGTGTGCACAGACCAGGAGAAGGATCTGCCGAGTAATTGTTTCTGAGAATCTCAAGGTGGCGAAACATGTGACAAGGCGGTGGCCAACGCCAGAAGGATGTTGGGTTGTATACAGAATCACCAGCAGAAAGGAGGAATTACTAATGTCAATGTACCAGTTGCTGGTGAGGCCTCACTTGAAATACTGTGTTTAGTTTGGGAGGCCATATCTCGCTAAGGATATAAAGACTGGAAACTGCTCAGGGGAAGGCGACCAAAAATGATTTGGAGCCTGCACCAGAAGAAGTATGAGAAGTAGATCGATTGTTTGTCATTAGAATATAAAAAGACTAGGGGACATGCAATGAAGCTACAGGGTAACCTATTTAAGACTAATAAGAGAAAATATTTTTTCACTCAACGTGTAATCAAAATCTGGAATTTGTTACCGGAGGATGTAGTAAAAGCTGTTAGTGTAGCTGGGTTTAAAAAGGGTTTAGACAAGTTCCTGGAGAAAAGGTCCATAAACCATTATTAAAAGGGACCCAGGATATCACTGCTTGACCCAATACAAGCATTGGGGAACTTGTGTCTTTTGGGGAGACTGCTAGGTACTTATGACCTAGATTGGCCACTGTTAGAAACAGGATACTGCGCTTGATGGACCTTGGTCTGACCCAGTATGGCATATCTTATTTTCTTAGGAGACTTGAAGACCTAAATATGTATATTCTAGAGGAGAGGAGGGACAGGGGAGATATGATACATATCTTTAAATACTTAGAGTATTAATGAAAAGACAAACCTTTTTCAAAGACAGGGAAGCTGCAAAACTAGAGGCATTAACATGAAGTTGCGAGGGGGTAAACTCAAAGGCAAGATCAGGAAATACTTTTTCACTGAAAGGGTGATGGATGCTTGGAATGCCCTCCCGATGGAAGTGGTGGGGACAAATACAGTGACAGAATGCAAAATGGCATAGGGCAGACACAGTGGATCCCTTTATAGCAGCAGGATAAAATCAAAATAACCTTAACTGTCTCTGCTATCTCAACAAATAGGGGTGACCTGCTCAGAGCAGTGGTTACACTCCTAAAAAGAGGCATGGGGAGGGGTGACCTGCATGGAGCAGCAGGTGCACCTACACTTGCTACCTAGCTAAGCAGACTTGATGGACCATGATGGTTTATCTCCAGGAACAACCAGGAATGTAGTCTTCACATATGGGTATCGTCGGTACCGACGGAGCCTGCGCGGGAACGCTCCCCAGCATCCAGGAGGAAAGATTTTTGGAGCATCGCACAGCACCTGCATGCTGCCTTCCCGCCTTTCCCAACTGTCCCTCTCCAGCTCTTCATTTTCCGCGGAGCCGACAGGTCGCACATCCTGTCACCGCAGAAAAAAATCCCTTCTTGTTTGTGGTCGCGTCTTCCTTCCCTCGACGCTACACCGGTACCGCTGGTGGTGGTTCTTTCTTTTCTTCAAAAAAAAAAAAAAACCTTTCTTCTGGAGTCTTTCCAGTAATTTTCTCTCAGGTGCCACGTGCCATTTTGGGCACTAGGCCCAACTTTTCCTTCAGAATGGAAAAACCAACTTCGGGTTTTAAAAAGTATTCTAAGTGTGGCGGTACCATCTCCGTCACCGACACCCATGAGTGGTGCCTCAAATGTTTAGGTCCTGACCACTCTATTTCAGAGTGTGTTGCCTGTGGGATGATGTCAGAAAGGGGCCGGCAGAACCGAGCTGCTAAGCTTAGCACCCTTTTTCCCTCCGATGCAGCCTCAGTGGCATCGACGTCATCCAGGGCTTCGTCTTCCTCTCATGGATCTCAGGTAACTAAACACAAATCTAGCTGGTCCTCAAAGGATAGATCTCCTCCTAGACAGCGAGATGCCTCTGGCGTTGCCCTTGAGGGACTTTCACCGGCAAAATTGCCCCGGCGGGAGGCTTCGGCTTCCAAAGCACTGATGGGGCTCTAGGATGTTCTTGAGGCTTCAACCTCGGCAGAACTACTGGTGCCATGCTCTGGGGTACCGGCTACTTCAGCCGGTACAGATACCCAAGCATCGGCGGCGTCGATAGACCAGAGATTCTTGGCTATTGAACGCAGTCTTTTTGCTCTTCTCACGGCCTCGATGCCCCTGAAACCGCTTCAGACAATTCAATCGGTACCAGCACCGACTCCGGTACTGGTACCGACTGCATCGACATCGGCAGGTATTCTACCGGGACCGAGTCATGCGTATCCATCCGGTACCGACAGGTTGGTACCGGACCACTCTGATGCCGACTTTGACGGGTACCGGTACCGTGCCTTGCACAGTCACCCGGATCGGAGATACTTTGATTCCTCGAATGAGTCTGAAGACACTGAAAGCTCTGCCGATACCAGAGTATTTCTTCCTGAGGATTCTTCTTCTCAGCATAGGATGTCTCCACCAGAGGATATGTCCTTTCAGGATTTTATCCGAGATGTGGCTCGAGGTCTTGCCATCACAGTGGCTCCTGAAAAAGAGCCTAGGGCAAAGGAATTAGAAATCCTACAATACCCTAAAGCTCCCAAGGAGGCAGCTACCTTACCTATTCTTGAGATCTTGCATGATCTCATGTTAAGGATGTGGGAAACACTTCTATCCACATCTTCTCACTCTCGAAGACTCGACACCATGTATCGAGTTCCTCCCTGTCCTGGGTTTCAGAAGACTCAATTACCACACCATTCCATGGTGGTGTATTCAGCAATGAGAAGGATAAAGAGTGCAAAAAGGCATGCATCTAATCCTCCAGGACGTGAGTGTAGGACTCTTGACGCCTTTGGATGTCGAACCTCCCAGGCTTCCATGCTTTCTGCTAGGATCAGTTCCTATATCTTATATATGGGAATGTTCCTTAAGGAGGTCACGGGAGATTTAGAGCTTATGAGCCCTCTCCTTCCTGATGATAAGAGGCAGGATTACCTTGCCCTTGTAAAACATGCTCAGGATGTTTCCAAGTTTGTGAATCGTGCAGCTTTTGACTACTTTGAATGCATAAGCAGAACCTCTGCCATTGCCATAGGATTGCCTGGCTTCAGGCATCTTACTTGGAAATTTGGGTACAGGATAAACTAGGAAATATTCCTTGCACAGGAGCGAATCTCTTTGGCAAGAATTGGCAGGAAAAAGCTAATGAGATGGATGCTAACAATATCACTTTGGATAGATTGTCTAAATCTACAACTGATCCTGCGAGGAAAAAATCCTCTAAGAAACCATTCTTCAGTAAGAAGAAAACGTTTTATCCCTCCTATACCCAACAGGGGCATCGTTTAGATCAGTCTGCCCAAAAGGGGACAGCAGCAACAACCTAGACAAAAGCAGCTAAGCCTCAACCGGCTCAGCAGACTCAGCCTCCACCGGCTCAGCAGACTCAGCCTCCACAGGGGCTTTGACTCCTATCTAGAGAACTTTGCCTTCCTGGCCCTGAACGGCCCAGAACCCGACACCATCCCAGGAAGGTTATGTCATTTTGCCCCCAGATGGGGTCAGATAACAGCAGAAAATTGGACTCTGTCTATTGTAAGAGAGGGGTACAAGCTTCATTTCTTCAGCATGCCCCCTCCTACAATGGTAAGACAGTTCAATTCTCAGACCTCTCTCAACAACCAGTTAGGTCAAGAGGTCACTGTGCTTCTTGCCCAAGGGGCAATAGAAGAGGTACCCATTCCCCAACGGGGTACAGGGTTTTAATCCCCCTATTTCCTTATTCCAAAGAAAACAGGAGGACACAGACCCATTTTAGACCTCAGAGAATTGAACAAATTCCTGTTCAAGGAGAAGTTTAAAATGATTTCTCTAGGAACTCTGCTGCCATACCTTCAGAGTCAGGATTGGCTTTGTTCTCTAGATCTCAAGGATGCGTACACTCATGTTCTCATCCAGCCAACTCAAGGAAATGTCCTTTGCTTTCTGTTTCAAGGGAAGCACTAACAATACAGGGTTCTTCCTTTTGGCCTGGCCTCTGCACCAAGGGTGTTCACAAAATGCATGGCTGTGGTGGCAGCATTTCTCTGCACCCTGGGAATATTTCGTCTTCCCTTACTTAGACGATTGGCTCATTCGAGCCCCTTCAGAGCCAGAGGCCAGGGTTGCTCTCTCTCGCACAGTGCGCATCCTTCAGTATTTGGGACTTGTCATAAACTTCCCAAAATCCAACCTTGCTCCCACTCAGTTCCTGGAGTTTATAGGAGCTCTGCTGGATACCAGACAGACAAGGGCCTACCTTCCACAGCCCCGCTGCCTTCGCATTGTGCAGTTAGCTTCGCAAGCAGTGCTAAAACCTCACCTCACTGCTTGGGAAATGTTACAATTGCTAGGCCACATGGCATCCACCGTGCATGTGGTTCCTTATGCTCGCCTTCATATGAGGGCAGCCCAGTAGACTTTATCCACTCAGTGGACTCAGGTGTCAGGTTGCCTGTCAGGCAAAATAGCAAACTCAGATCGCCTTATTTTGTCCCTCCAATGGTGGCAGTCACCCCAAAATCTTTTGGTGGGGTCTCCTTTTCAGCAACCCCCACCCCAAGCCACTCTAACAACAGATGCCTCACAGGTGGGTTGGGGAGCCCACCTGCACGACCTCTCTACCCAGGGTACCTGTACTCCACAGGCACCTATCTACACATCAGTCTCCTGGAACTCAGAGCAATCTTCCTTGCTCTTCGAGTATTCCACACCCAGCTCAGCTACAAGACAGTCCTAGTTCAAACGGACAATCAAGTAGCCATGTTCTATGTGAACAAGCAGGGCGGAACAGGCTCTCTGTCGCTATGCAACAAAGCTTTGCGACTATGGGCCCTCGCCAGAGAGCATCAGATTCATCTCCTTGCGTTGTATCTTCCAGGCATTCAAAAATCTTGGGCAGACAGACTCGGTCGAGTTCTGTTTCCACACGAATGGTCTCTCCATGCAGACCAGGTGGCCAAAATTTTTCAAATTTGGGGAACCCCGGAGATAGACCTCTTTGCAAGTCCGCTGAATGTCAAACTTCCCCGGTTCTGTTCCAGAATTCCATCTCAGGGTTGTCAGGCCAGGTTTGCTTTCCTCCTCCATTGGGGCCAGGACTTCCTTTATGCCTTTCCAACCATTCCCCTAATTCCCAAAACCCTGTTCAAGCTTCAGAGAAACAGAGGTCATTTGATTCTCAAAGCTCCACATTGGCCACGGCAAATGTAGTACCCTCTACTCCTACATCTCTCTCAAGCTCCGCCTCTGGAGTTAGGATCTGCTCCAAATCTCCTTTCTCAGGAGGATGGGATGCTGTGGCATCCCAATCCCCAGTCTCTGCATCTCAGGGCCTGGTTGCTGATAGCCTAGAACTTCACAGTCTTAACCTTTCTCAGCAGGTAAAGGATATCCTTTATGCTTCCAGGAAGCCTTCCACAAGATGCTCTTATGCATTCAAGTGGAAAAGGTTTACCATATGGTGCTCGCAGAAGGGTCTTAACCCTCTTGTGATACCTCTGGAATCATTACTAGAGTATCTCCTTCATTTATCTAATGCAGGGCTTAAGACCAATTCAGTGAGAGTTCATTTGAGTGCTATTGCAGCTTCTTTCAAGCCTCTAAATGGGCAACCTATTTCCTCTCATCCTCTCATAGCGAGATTTATGAGAGGCCTTCTTTTAGCTAAGCCTCCCATTAAGCCACAACCGGTGTCATGGGACTTAAATCTGGTTCTTGGGCAGCTCATGAAGCCGCCTTTTGAACCATTAGCTACTACCTCTTTGAAATTCCTTTCCTGGAAGGTCATCTTTCTTATTGCAGTCACATCAGCACGTTGCATCAGTGAATTACAAGTGTTGGTGGCTGATCCTCCTTATATAAGGTTCCATCATGATAATGTAGTCTTTAGGACTCATCCACACTTTATGCCAAAGGTGGTGTCACCTTTTCATTTAAACCAAGTGGTTTACCTTCCTGTATTCTTCCCAAGGCCTCACGCCTCAAATGCAGAAAGGAATCTTCATACTTTGGACTGTAAAAGGGCTTTGGCCTTTTACTTGCAAAGGACACAGCAAGATAGAAAGTTCTCTCAACTCTTTGTTGCTTTTGATCCTAGTCATTTGGGACTTCCAGTTTCCAAAAGAACACTGTCCAGCTGGATTGCACAGTGTATTTCTTTTGCCTATGAGAGTAAGAACCTTCCTCTTGAAGGCCATGTCACAGCTCACAATGTGAGAGCCATGGCAGCCTCTATGGCTCATCTTCACTCTGTGTCTGTTGATGACATCTGTCGAGCAGCTACTTGGGCTTCAGTTCATAACTTCACAGCTCATTACTGCTTAGACAAGGACTCCTGCCGGGATGCCTTGTTTGGTCAGGCTGTTCTTCAGCACCTGTTCCATACTTAGTCAACTCCTACCCACCATCCCTGGTAGGATGCCAGAGATTCATGGGGGGAAGTGGAGCCCTTTCACAGGGGCACACAACCTCTGGGGCCTTCTCCCTGGCATCTGCAGCTAGGGAGTCCCCATATGTGAAGACTACATTCCTGCTTGTTTCTGGAGATAGCATAGTTACTCACCTGTAACAGGTGATCTCCGGGAACAGCAGGAATTTAATCTTCACAAACCACCCACCTCCCCCAGGAGTTGTATCTCTCTCTCTCTCTCTTTCCCTCTCTCTTTGTCTCAGCTTTAAACTGAACTGGAGAGGTACAGTTGGGAAAGGCGGGAAGGCAGCATGCAAGCGCTGTGGGATGCTCCCGAAAGCTTTCCTATTGGACGCTGAGGAGCGTTTCTGCGCAGGCTCCGTCGGTACCGACGATAGCCATATGTGAAGACTAAATTCCTGCTGTTCCCGGAGATCACCTGTTACAGGTGAGTAACTATGCTTTATCTGCCGTCATATGCTATGTTACTATACTGTTACTAGGTTTCTGCCCGGAGATACGAAAAATAACTGATAGATCATTGCTTAAATATTATACTGGCTTCCTATTAAAGAGGTACAATTTTAAATTTAGTGTTGTTTAAGGCTATTTAAGAAATAGAAAACCATTGTACTTGAATAATATTATGAGTTTGAGACTATTGCGCTCTTCATGGGGTAATCTCTTAGAAGTACCGGATTTGTTGTTTATCCTAAAGTCTACTTGAAGGACTAGGTCCTTTAATATGGTTGGTTCTGATTTATGTAATGATTTGTCAGTACATTAAGACTGGAGACTAATGTTATGAGTTTTAGAAAGGGGGTGTAAAATTTATTTCCTGTAGAGGAATACCTCTTGGGTTTTAATTTTGTGGGTGTTGACATGTTATGATGGATGCTGAACCTTTATTATTTGCATTCTGTCTCTCTCTTGCCTTTGCCTCTTATCCTTTTTACTTTGATTATACTATCTGCATTGTAAACCGTTTTGAATGATGAAAATCATGAAAATGTTGTATAGAAAATCTTTAAAATAAATAGTTTCTAAATGCAGAGAGCTACTCCATGTTGCACTGTCAGATCACGCCCATTTGTATAGCTGATTTATCCTGCTGTTTACTGAGATCACTAATTACATGTAAGCGGCTTTGCTGTGTATCTGGAAGAGAACAAAAGGCAATAATGCCTTCACAAAAATTAAGAATATCTCCTCTAGCATACCAAATGCAGTTTTAATTGTCCTATCCTCACTGAAAGGATGATTAAGAAGACATGGAGAGGCAGAATACCCTATTTGTTCTGATATATGATTTGGGACTAAAATGTGTGTGGAAGAGAGGAGTATGATAGACATATACTTCTAGAAGGTAATTTTATCACAGAGTTCCATGGGTAGGCACCTGCGGAGATGGCTTCTTGTCTTAATAAAATACCAGTTTTCACGAACAGGTGTCAGTGATGCTGTGTGAGCAGTGTGGCTGAACAGGGCCCAAGTACAGAAGGGACACTGATATATCACTGGACTTCAAGGAAGCCCAGCAAGAGAGAGTTCCTGCATATGGCTGGGGAAGGGTGCCAGGTTCACAGGTTGCACAGGATGCACAGGATGCATTTCTGGCTTGATACGGTCCTGATGATGACACACATTTATACACTCACATGCATGTAAATTAAAGTATTTGTATAATCTACACATGTACTTGAAAACTCTGCCTTCACTCCACCCAGATGGTGCCCCTAGTTATGCCTAGAAGGCAAAGTATGCACCTTCATGCCAAAGCACGTATTTTCTTGTTGGTCAGCATTTTATAAAAGATCATATGTAGCTACAGATGCGTGGAAATTACTTTATAAAATCACCTCTCGAGAGTGTAAATTAATGCACAGAAGCAAGTCAAAAATTCAATGTGTGCCTTCGAGTCAGTCCTGACTCCTGGCGACCCAGAAGCTCCTGGGTTTTCTTGGCAGTGTCACCGGAAGTAGATTGCCAGGCCTTTCTTCCGAGGCAATGGAGGGTTAAGTGACTTGCCCAAGGCCACAAGGAGTGCTAGTGGGAATTGAACCCTGGTTGCTTGGTTACCAAGCCAGTGTTCTAACCACCAGGCTACTCCTCCACTCCACAGAAGCAAGTATTTTGGTGAAAAAGAAATCTAGAACAAATGATGATTAAATAGGATGGCAAATGGTAGCTTGAGAAATAATATGAAACTAGGGACTGCATCTAGGAATGGATGAGAGGTACAGCTGCCCAGGGTACAAAATTCTCTGCAGGCACAAAAATGTCTGAAATAAGGGCAGGCAGTAAATTAAACGCCAGAGTGAAAATGACTGCAGATGAGTGTGGGGGTAGACAGGGAGAAAGACATGGAGGCAGTGTGGTGCCAAGTACACTCTACTGCCCCATATGTAGAATGCTTCATTACCACTTTGTATAATGTTAATTGCAAACATTTTTCAGTTTAAAAATGTTTTATCTCAAGGAACAAGCAGGAATGTAGTCTTCACATATGGGTACCATCGACACTGACGGAGCCTGCGTGGGAACGCTCCCCTGCGTCCAAAAGGAAAGCTTTTGGGAACATCCCACCACACATGCGTGCTGCCTTCCCGCCCAACTACCTCTCTCACTTCAGTTCTTCGTTTTCCGTGGAGCCGACAGGACGTATCCCCTGTCACCGCAGAAAATCTTCTTATTTTTATATTTTTTGTGGTTGCATCTGCCTTCCGTCGACGCCTACCGGTACCACCGGTGCTTTTCTTTCTTCTAAAAATAATTCAATTTTAGTGCTTTTTCTCAGGGGTTTCTTCCCTGCTCTGGTGCTTGGCGCCATTTTGGGCATTAGGCCCTCTTTTCCCTTACCATGGAAAAACCAGCCACTGGTTTTAAAAAATGTTCAAAATGTGGCGGTACAATTTCTATTACCGACACCCATGACTGGTCCTGACCATTGCCCTGCGGAGTGACTCTCCTGCAGGAAGTTGACTAAAAGATGTCTTCGGAATCAAGCAAATCAACTCGGTGCCCTTTTTGCTTCAGACACGATGTCTGTAGCATCGATGTAGCATCGATGTCTTCCAGGGCTTCTACTTCTTCCCAGGGATCTCGGGTAACTAAACACAAGTCTTCTAAGACTAGCCAGTCCTCGAAGGGTAGATCTCCCTCTAAACATCGAGATGCCACTGGCGTTGCCCTCGAGGACATTTCACCGGCAAAACAGCCCCGGCAGGAGTCTTCGGGCTCCAAAGCTTTATCGGGGCTCCAGGATGTTCCCGAGGCCTCGACCTTGATGGAACTACTAGTGCCATGCTCGGGGGTTGTGGCCGCTTCCACTGGTACCGACACCCCGGCATCGGCAGTGGACAAAAGACTCTTCGCTATCGAACGCAGTCTAGCGACTCTTTTAGCTTCTTCGGTACAGCTAAAGTCACTGCAGATGGTTCCGCAGGTACCGGTACCGATGCCAGTGCCCTCGGTACCTGTTTCAACAGGCATGCTTCCCCCATTGCCGAGTTTGGAATCTCTCTCCAGCAAGGGGGATCAGGTACCTACTCGTTTCGGTACCGACATCGAGTGGTACCGACGCCATCTGCTTCGGGAGAACCCGGTGCTTCCTCCTTTTGAGTCTTCCGATTCCGATGACTCAGATGATTCCACCGGTACCAGAGCTGAACTTTTACAAGATTAAACTCCTTCTCCTCAACGCAGAATGTCCCCTCCTGAGAATGTCTTTTCATGATTTTGTACGTGATATGGCAAAGGGTCTTGCCATTACAGTAGTACCAGAAAAGGAGCCTAGGGTAGAAGAATTGAGAATTCTTCAATATCCTTTGGCTCCAAAGGAGGCAGCTATGCTCCCTATACACCAGATCTTACACGATCTAATGTTAAGAATGTGGGAAGCTCCTTTAACAGTATCTCCACATTCTAGACGTCTTGACACTACCACCTTGACACTACCACCTTGTCCAGGGTTTCAGAAGACTCAGTTACCACATCATTCGATGGTGTTAGAGTCCGCCATGAGGCGGATTAAGAGTGCTAAAAGACACTCTTCCAATCCACCAAGTCGTGAGTCTAGAACACTGGATGCCTTTGGTCGTCGATGCTTTCAGTCCTCCATGTTATCAGCAAGAATCATTTCCTATATATTATACATGGGAATGTTTCTTGAACAGGTTACAAAAGACTTGGAACTTTTGAACCCTTTTCTTCAAGAGGATAAATGGACAGATCATTTGACTTTGGTCAAACATGCTCAAAATATCTCTAAGTTTATGAATCGTGCTACCTTTGTTTTGAATGCATTAGCAGAACTCTGCTATATCCATAGGAACACGTCGTATTGCCTGGCTTCAAGCTTCAGACTTATAGGAATGGGTGCAAGATAAGCTGGGAAACATTCCTTGCACAGGAGAAAATCTCTTTGGCAAGGATTGGCAGCTCAAAGCTAATGAAATTGACACTGATAATACAACTTTAGATAGATTGTCAAAATCTACAGCTAACCCAGCCAAGAAAAAGTTTTCCAAAAAACCTTTTTTCTCTAAAAAGAAAAAATTCTATCCATCTTCCACCCAGCAAACACATGTTCCCCAGAAGGGGCAACAACAAACTAGACAAAGAAAGACACAAGCTCAGAAGGCTCAGCAGATCCAGCCTCCTCAGGGTCTTTGACTGTTGTCTAGAGAACTTAGCTATTCTTCCTATTCTAAGCCCAGAACCTTTAAATATTCCAGGCCGTATCTGCCATTTTGCAAAAAGATAGCAACAAATCACATCAGAAAATTGGACTCTATCGTGAGTCTGGGATACAAGCTTCTTTCCCTCAGCTTGTCCCCATCCACGCTAATAAAACAGTTCAAATCTCAACCACCAGTCTCAGACCTGTTGTGGCAAGAGGTCACCACTCTTCTGGCTCAAGGGGCTATAGAAGAGGTTCCAATGTCCCAGCAGGGCACAGGATTCTACTCCCCCTATTTTCTCATTCCAAAGAAGTCAGAGGGACTAAGACCAATCCTGGACCTCAGAGATCTGAACAAATATTTAGTCCGAGAAAGGTTCAAGATGATCTCCCTCGGCACACTTCTTCCATACCTTCACGAGCAAGATTGGCTATGTTCCCTAGATTTAAGGGATGCTTACATGGATATCCTTATTCATGCAGATCACAGAAAATTCCTTCGATTCCTAGTCAAGGGAAGACATTTTCAATACAGAGTCCTTCCTTTCGGACTGGCCTCTGCTCCAAGGGTCTTCACAAAATGCATGGCAGTAATAGCAGCATTTATGAGGACTCTAGGAATTTTTGTCTTCCCTTACTTAGACGATTGGCTCATTCAAGCACTGTCAGCTCTAGAGGCAAGTCATGCTTTTTCCCGAGCAATGCACATACTGCAGTACTTGGGTTGGATCATAAACCTTCCAAAGTCCCAGCTCACTCCATCTCAGTCCCTCGAGTTTATAGGGGCTCGCTTGGACACACAGCAGTCAAAGGCTTT
This sequence comes from Ichthyophis bannanicus, assembly GCA_033557465.1. Lineage (NCBI taxonomy): Eukaryota > Metazoa > Chordata > Amphibia > Gymnophiona > Ichthyophiidae > Ichthyophis > Ichthyophis bannanicus. Next base: position 1,326,048,518 of record CM066032.1, read on the forward strand.
CCTGCCTCAGCCTCGCTGTCTGCGCATCATCGAACTAGCATCTCAAGCAGTGCTACAAACCTTCCTCACTGCCCGACAGATGCTTCGACTTCTAGGACACATGGCATCTACAGTCCATGTGGTTCCTTATGCACGCCTTCACATGCGAGCGGCCCAGTGGACCTTAGCTTCCCAATGGTCCCAAGCCTCAGGATTCCTGTCAGACAGGATCAGAGTTACCACACGCCTGATTGCGTCTCTGCATTGGTGGCAATCTCTGGAAAACCTTACAGTAGGCTCTCCTTTTCAGCAGCCCCTACCTCAGGCTGTCCTGACGACAGATGCATCCAAGTTGGGTTGGGGAGCCCACTTGGGCGATCTGTCTACCCAGGGTCTCTGGACCCCACAGGAGGCTTCTCTTCAAATAAATCTCCTAGAACTAAGGGCCATTTCCAATGCTATTTGAGTCTTTTGCTTCCATCTCATAAACAAAACAATTCTGGTGTAAACCAACAATCAAGTGGCCATGTTTTACCTAAACAAACAAGGCGGAACAGGCTCTCTGCAATTTTGCAGTGAAGCTTTGCAACTGTGGGCCTTTGCCAGAGAGCATCACATTCATTTGTTGGCAGTATACCTTCCAGGCATTCAAAACATTTGGGTGGACAGGCTCAGCCGAGTCCTGTTGCCACACGAGTTTTCTCTCCACTAATATCAACTTGCTTGAGTATTTCAAGTCTGAAGAACACCAGACATAGACCTCTTTGCAAGTCCACAGAATGCCATACTTCCCCGGTACTGTTCCAGACTTCCAGCTCAAAATTGTCAGGCGAGGGATGCATTCTTGCTCCATTGGGGCCAGGATTTTCTCTATGCCTTCCCACCAATTCCCCTAATTCCCAAAACCTTACTCAAGCTCCAGAGAGACAGAGGTCGCATGATACTCATAGCTCCCTGTTTGCCAAGGCAAACATGGTATCCTCTTCTCTTAGGTCTCTCTCAAGCCACACCTCTGGAGTTGGGGAGTGCTCCGGATCTTCTGTCCCAGAACAACGGATCCCTACTGCACCCCAATCCCCAGTCCCTTCATCTCAAGGCCTGGCTGCTCAAGGCATAGAATTTGAAGATCTAGGCCTTTCACAACAAGTGAAGGATATTCTTCTAGCTTCCAGAAAACCTTCCACAAGGCATTCTTACGCTTTTAAGTGGAAGAGGTTCTCTGTCTGGTGTTCCCAGAAGGGACTTAATCCCCTCTTGGTTCCAGTAGAGTCCCTTCTGGACTATCTCCTTCACTTATCAGCTTCTGGTCTCAAGACCAATTCTGTTAGAGTCCATCTTAGTGCTATTGCTGCATCTCATAAACCCTTCGATGGACAACCAATTTCCTCTCATCCTCTTGTTTCAAGATTTATGAGGGGTCTCATTTTAACAAAACCTCCCATCAAACCACCTCCGGTGGCATGGGATCTTAATCTTGTTCTGGGTCAACTCATGAAGCCACCCTTTGAACCTTTAGCTACTTCGGAGCTAAAGTTTCTTTCATGGAAAGTCATTTTCCTAATTGCTATCACTTCTGCAAGACGTATTAGTGAACTGCAAGCTTTAGTGACTGACCCGCCTTATATGAGGTTTCATCATGACAAAGTAGTCTTGAGGACTCATCCTCATTTTATGCCAAAGGTGATATCACCTTTTCATTTAAACCAATCGGTTTATCTCCCAGTCGTCTTTCCTAGGCCTCATGCTTCCAGCGTGGAAAGAAATCTTCATACCTTAGATTGTAAACGGGCTCTGGCTTTTTATCTTCACAGAACTCAGCCATTTAGAAAGTCTTCTCAGCTTTTTCTGGCTTTTGACTCTAGTCATTTAGGACTTCCAGTCACTAAGAGAACTCTCTCTAAGTGGATTGCAGACTGTATTTCCTTTACCTATCAAAGTAAAGGAATCCCTCTTGAAGGCCATGTTACGGCTCATAATGTTAGAGCCATGGCAGCCTCAACAGCTAATCTTCGTTCAGTTGCTATTGATGAGATCTGCAAAGCAGCAACTTGGGCTTCTGTACATACTTTCACTGCCCACTATTGTTTAGACAAGGACTCCCGTCGGGATGCCTTGTTCGGTCAGGCTGTTCTACAGCATCTCTTCCATTCCTAGATCAACTCCTTCCCACCATCCACTCTTGGATGCCTGAGGTCCCTGGGAGGAAGCATGGCCCATCTTACTTAGATCCGCAACATGCTGGGGTCATCTCTAGGCATTTTTAGCTGGGGAGTCCCCATATGTGAAGACTACATTCCTGCTTGTTCCTGGAGATAGCGTAGTTACTCACCTGTAACAGGTGATCTCCAGGAACAGCAGGAATAAGTCTTCACAATCCACCCACCTCCCCTAGGAGTTGTCTTTCTCTCTCTTTCTATTTTTCTTCTACTTCTCTCCTTTGGTCTCAGCTTTCAACTCAACTGAAGTGAGAGAGGTAGTTGGGCGGGAAGGCAGCACGCATGCGTTGTGGGATGCTCCCAAAAGCTTTCCTTTTGGACGCTGGGGAGCGTTCCCGCGCAGGCTCCGTCGGTGTCGACGGTACCCATATGTGAAGACTTATTCCTGCTGTTCCCGGAGATCACCTGTTACAGGTGAGTAACTACACTTTTTTGCCTCATCACAAACTAGAAATATACACAAGCAATGGTATTTTCTGTTGTAACAAAATCAAATAGATAAAGAAACAAAATCCAGAGACCAATTGAAAGAAAGCAATATGGACTATATTTGTATATTCTCAACAGATGTTTGTGATATACAAATTAATGTATTTTTGTTTTCATTTTTTGTCTTGATCCTAAAACTTGTTAGGTATGCATGCCTCTTGGTCTTCATAGGCACTTCCCAGAGAACAACTTACAGATGATGGTGCAGTCCGGAGCCAAGGGATCCACTGTAAATACCATGCAGGTACAAAACATGGGCAGAAAGTAAAAGGTTTCAGTTTAATATGTATGTGCCTTTCAACTGGAAGAGCGATCAGATTGTTGATGGATACTTGAAAACGTCCCATCCTGTCATAATAATGAAACCTGGACAGACTTTACACCTGAATGTCATCTTGACGCTAGGCACTGTTTAGTCCCTCGTGAGATCTGGTGCCTCGTCATGTCTTTGCTGTAATAGCATGGATGAACCGATCATCTTAATTTTAGCTTAGAAGCAAAATGCCAGTATATGTTTTGGTGGTTTATGTGCTACTTGTGCTCTTCTGATCTGCTGCTTCCCTCTTTTACAGATTTCTTGCCTACTGGGTCAGATTGAGTTAGAAGGTCGGAGGCCTCCACTGATGCCTTCAGGGAAGTCACTGCCTTGCTTTGAGCCATATGATTTTTCTCCTCGGTCAGGTGGATTTGTTACTGGGAGATTTCTCACTGGTATCAAGCCATTTGTAAGTTACTTTATTTTGACTTTTGGTGTCAAAAAACATATAATGTGCTAAAGCAAAATTTTACATTCTCTCTTTTGATTGCTTGTACTTGGGATGTAGTAAGTCATGTGGCAGAACTAAAGGTGACATTTAAAGCCACTCATTTAGTCAGCGCCTGATGCCACATATAGTAAGTGCTTTATAAAAAAAAAAATCTGCGTTTGCTCACAGATTTTGGCCAGGCATCCAGTTTTCTGACCAATATTTGTGTGTTTAGAGTTAGGTGGGGCCAGAAATTCACTAGATAATGGTGATATTCAGCTGCTGTTTAAGGCAGTGTTTGTTAACCTGGGTGTGTCATGCACATTGCAAGAGATTGCACTCTCCTCCTCCATCAAAGCAGTGTGGCAGATACCGACCTTAACCCCAATAATGTTCCTCCTGCACCTTCTTAATTGTCCACTACAATTGCCCCAGAAAGAGTGGCAACAGAAGCAGCGCTTAAGTGTGAGTCATCTCCATATACAACATGTCCTGAGTGTGATGCCTGTATGTAAATAGTTACCCCAATGTTATCCAAGTTTCTAATACCTGTTCGGTGTAAATGCAGTACAGCTTGCTGCACTGTGTACTTTTCTGTTTCATGTAAACCGCACTGATGTTGAATAGCGCGGTATAAAAGAGAATGTAAATAAAATAATAAATAAATCTCTTACTGCCCGTGGGACCAAGTTTTGTGATAAATGTTTGCATGATATCGGTTGTAACCACGTCGGGCAACAAGAGCCAGAACAACAGAAATTGTTTATCAGTTGGTAAATATCTTTTATCAATGGATAATGTGATAATTATCCTGGGATAATCACCATGGAGTAATGATAATTCCCCCAGGATCATTACCCTGGAATAACTGTCATTAGTCTGGGATAATAATTATTACCCCAGGAAAATGGTCCTGAGAGGATGATTGCCCTAATTTGATGATAATCCAAGGATAATTATTGCCCAATAATGATAATTTTGGAATAACTACCCTAAGATCTTTATTTCCTAAGAATAATGATCTCTGGAGGGTAATCCCAGGATTGCTACCCCAAGGTAATTACTCTGGTGTAATGATAACTCTCTGTGGACAAGCAGGAAATGCTGTAAGCCTTCACTTCTCCGGGAACAAGCAGGAAGTCAGTCCTCACATATGGGTGACGTCAACGCCGACGGAGCCCGCGTGGAGCAAATTCCCAGCTTTCAAAGAAAGCTTTTGGGAATTGCTACCAGGCATGCGTGGTCCCCTTCCCACCCAAGGGTGACATCTTTCTCAGTCTCCTTTTTTTCTGTGGAGCCCATCAGACGTAGTCTGTATCTGTCCCAGGAAAAGTTGATTCTTTTTTTGTGCTTTTTGGCTTTCTCCGTTTTGCACCGTTACCCTTCCTGCCTCCGGCCTCGCTATCTCGGTATTGGGTCGATTCCTCTTCTAAGTTATGATTTTTTCTTTCTTGGGGCATCTTCGCAACCATTTTTCCCTCACTGGCAGCCCGAAGTGTCTTCGACCTTGCTGGGGTCCTTTTTCCCCTCATGGCTACCAGCGGGTTCAAAAAGTGCGATCGGTGCGGGAAAATCATGTCCCTCACCGATACGCATGACTGCTGCCTCTGGTGCCTGAGCGTGTCGGTGCCCGAGCTGGGGGCTGCGGAGCCTCCAGGACTGGTGTCCAGGATGGCGGCCTTGGAGCGCAGTGTCACTGTCTTCATGAAACAGCAGCGGGCGCTGATGTCTGGCACATCCAGTTCCTCCGCCCTGACTACCGGGTTCTCGATGTCGAAGTTGACTCTGAAGGCCGAGCCGATCCTCGAGGCCTTGCGGGCCCGAGTCGTTCCTTGTCCGAGGTCACTCTCGGCCTCCCACTTGTGACCGAGCCTGCAGACATCAGGGTGGATGGCGCCAGGAACCTCGATGCCCGAGGAGCTCCACGAGTCTTCCTCGGAGGCCTCCGCTTGTGAGACCGAGATCGAGGAGTCCCCAGATACTCGTCTTCATCGAGATGTCCCGTCTGATTCCCCAGTATCTGAACCTCGGAGAAGGTCCCCACTGGAGGATATGGGTTTTCTGGACTTCGTGCGGGATATGTCCAAGGCTTTGGCTTTCCCGATGGAGTCCAAGGAGGATCCTCGAGCCGACGAGCTCGAGACCCTCCATTATGAGGCTCCCCCTCAGGAAACCCTCATGATGCCCATTCCTCCTATCCTGGAAGAACTTATGCTCCACATGTGGGAGGCGCTGGGAGCGATGTGGGAATCAGCAAGCGGCTTGACTCGATGTATCGAGTCTGCCGGAGCCCTGGGTTCCAAAAATCACAACTGCCGCACAACTCCATGGTTGTGGAATCGGCCATTCGTCGACTGAAGAGTCAGAAGATGCACTCCTTGGTGCCCCCCGGTAGGGAGGCTCGCGCCTTGGATGCCCTCAGCAGGTAGTGTTACCAGGGGGCAATGCTGAATTGTCAGATACAGGCGTACCAGCTGTACATGGGCATGTACCTGAGAGACTTAGTGAAGGAAATCGCCAGGTTCTCGGCTGGTCTCTCCGAGGAGCCTATGCAGTGCTTCAAGGGCCTGTCCAAAGCTGTCCGTGAATGCTCAAAGTTCATGGCTCGGGCGGCCAATGACAGGTTTGAGTCGGCGGCACGGGTAGCTGCTGCGGGCATTGGTGCATGCCGCCAAGCTTGGCTGCAGTTGTTGGACCTCGAACGATGGGTTCAGGACAAGTTGGTTGATGTCCCATGCCGAGGGGAGAATCTCTTCGGCAAACCCATGACCTACAAGGCTACCGAGCTGGAGACTGAGTTCATGACAAGGACATGGCTCTCTAAGATGACCTCTGCCCCTTTCCATAAGAAGGGCTCAGGTAAAAAGCCCTTTTACAGGTGGGGAGCCATCACCACCGATTTATGGGCATTACAGGTGTTCAGGGAGGGATACCTCCTCCGTCTAGCCCAAAGGCCTCCACACTACTTCCCAGGAGAGCCTATCAGGTCTCCTATTCACCGGGACCTTCTTCTGAAGGAGTTGGCAGGTCTTCTCAAGGGCTATGCGGTGGAACCGGTGCCCCACCACCTCAAGGGCAAGAGGTTCTACTCCAGGTACTTCCTTGTGCCAAAGAGGACAGGGGGCCTAAGGCCCATCCTCGACCTGCGCAACCTCAACAAATTCCTGGTGAGGGAGAAGTTCAAGATGCTCTCCCTTGGAATATTGCTGCCTTACCTCTGCCAAGGAGACTGGCTGTGCTTTTTGGACTTAAAGGATGCCTGCACACATCGTAATCCACCCAAGCCACAGGCAATACCTACGCTTTATGGTAGAGGGCAATCATTACCAATACAGGATGCTCCCCTTTGGCCTTGCCTGGGCACCCAGGGTATTCACAAAGTGCCTGGTGGTGGTCGCCGCCTTTCTTAGGCTTCAGGGGATCTTTGTCTTCCCCTATCTCGACGACTGGCTCATCAGGGGCACTACAGCCCCTGAGGTGCAGCAGGCCACAACTCGCATTGGTGCAAGGATCAACACCCTTCAGTCAAAAGCGTTCCTGCCTGCAGACAGGGCAAGCAGGCTCATGGCCCTAGCCAAAGACATAAAGCACCGTCCCTCTTTGCCAGCAAGGCATCTGCTGCGCCGCCTCGGGCACATGGCCTCCACGGTCCATGTCACTCCAGATGCCCACCTCCACATGCGAACTGCACAGTGATGCCTCAGGGACCAGTGGTCCCAGGCCATGGGGCATCTCCAGGACAGGGTTAGAGTGACCAGGCACCTGGTGCAGTCCCTGACCTGATGGCTCTCGCCCCATCACCTGGAGGCAGGGATGCCCTTCCAGACCCCTCACCACTCAAGGGTCCTCACCACAGATGCCTCCCTGCTGGGCTGGGGAGCCCATTGCCAGGGATACCGCACACAGGGAGTTTAGTCCCCAGACAAGAGTGCCCAACAGATCAATCTGTTGGAATTGCGGGCAATCCGTCTCGCCCTGAAGGCTTTGAGGCAGTACCTGGGCCACAGAACTGTTCTGTTGCAAACACATACGACTGCTGCCTTCATTGCCTGGGACTGGACCACGACCCCATGGCATGCAGCCTCTGTAAAAAGATGTCCACCAAGGCCTTTAAGAGCTGCCAGCAGCAGCACAATAAATTTTTCCCAGAGTCCCCGGTACCTCAGAAGGCCAAGGCTTCCTCCAAAACCACAGAATCTCGGGGTAGCCTTACAGACCCCGATCCATGCCGTAGTTCCTCGGAAAGAGGCTCTCCCTTGAGGGAACTCAATAAGAAGAAGGCCTTGAAGGCGGCGTCCCTGGACGGCTTTGACAGGCCAGGAAAGTCCCGAGCCATGTCCCACAGTCCTAGATGCTCATCCGAGGGATTGGGGAAGGAGTGGTCTGCGAAGGTCCCCTGAAAGGGCTCTACCTTGGGCCGGCCTCGGTCACCTGAAACCATCCTCATCGAGGACTCCCCTTCGGGGGAACTGGCATCTGGCCCGATTCCCTCTGTGCCCGCATCAATGGCTGCAGAGCCTTCCGGCCTGGAGTCCAGAATGGCAGCCCTGGAGCGCAGCTTGTCTGGCTTCATGGACCAGCAGTGTGTGCTCTTGTCCAGTACCACCAGTTCCTCCGCCCATACCACCAGGCCTTCAACGTTGAGGACATCCCCAGAGGCTGAGCCAATCCTCGAGGTCTTTTGATCTGCTTCCCGGTCTATGGGGCCATGATCTTCCCCAGCCAGGGCGTTTGGCGTCAGCCGCGGGACCTCCGAGGGCCATGGGTAGGGATCGGCCCCTGGAGCCTGTGAGACGTCCTTCCCTTGAGTCCTCAATGGACTGTTCTGAGTGGGAGACGGAGGACGAGAAGTCACCGGGCACTTGATGCCACTGTGATGTCCCCTCGGACTCCCATCCTTCGGAGCCCTGGCATTGGACCCCACACCCCCCTCCCCCTGAGGACATGGCGTTACTCGATTTTGTCAGGGACATGTCCAAGGCTGTAGTGTTCCCGACGGAATCAGAGGAGGAGCTAGAAATCCTCCAATACGAGGCCCTTTGAGGGAATCGCTTACAGCGCACATCCCACCCATCCTGGAACTGCTAATGCTCTGTATGTGGGAGACACCAGTATCAGTGCCGGTGGTGAGCAAGCAGCTCGACTCAATATATCGAGTCTGCTGGAGCCCGGGCTTCAAGAAGTCACAGCTGCCGCACAACTCCATGGTGGTGGAGTCGGCCATGCATTGTCTGAAGAGTCAGAAAACGCACTCCTCGTTGCCCTCCAGCAGGAAGGCATGCACCCTGGATGCCCTTGGCAGAAAGTGCTGCTAGGATTCAGTGCTCATTGGCCGGATCCAGGCATACCAGCTGTACATGGGCATGTACCTGAGAGACCTGACGAAGGAACTTGCCAGGTTCTCAGCTGGTCTTTCTGAGGAACTCCTGCAGCGGTTCAAGAACCTGGCCAAAGCTGTCCATGAGTGCTTCACATTTATGTCTTAGGCAGCCTATGACTGTTTCAAGCCAGCAGCTCGAGTAACTGTGGCGGGTATCAGTGTCCAATTCCAAGCTTGGCTACAGTCGTCCGACATCGAACAATGGATTCAGGACAAATTGGTAGACGTCCCATGCCAAGGAGAGAACCTCTTTGGCAACCCATGACAGACAAGGCTGTCGAGCTGGAGACAGATCATGACGAGGACCAGGTTCTCTAAGAAGACCGCTGCCCCTCCCCGAAGGAAGGGTTCAGGTAAAATGCCCTTCTACCCGAGGAAGGGGGTTGCTTACAGAAACTACCCACCTATTCAGACCTCCCTGGCACCCCAGCAAGGGCAGCAGGCCAAGGACATGGACAAGGCTGTCATAAGTAGAAGGCTCCCAAGCCCCAGGTATCATCCCCAGCTCAGTCAGGAGGGAGCTTTTGACTCCTTGGGCATGGCCGCTCCACCCCAAGGAGGTCAGCAGCCCACAGGGGGACGTCTCGTTCACTATGCCCAAAGGTGGCCAGCCATCACACCAATTCTTGGGCACTCCATGTTGTCAAGGAGGGCTATGTCCTCCATCTGGCCCAGACACCTCCCCGTTTCTTTCCAGGAGAGCCTCCCCAGGTTTCCCCTTCACTGGGACCTTCTACTAAACGAACTTGCAGGTCTTCTTGAAAACAGAGCGGTAGAACCAGTTCCCCACCATCTCGGGGGCAAGGAGTTCTACTCCAGGTACTTCCTCGTACCAAAATGAACAGGGAGCCTAAGGCCCATCCTCGACCTGTGCAATCTGAACAGATTCCTGGTGAGGGAGAAGATCAAGATGATCTCCCTTGGAACATTGCTGCCTTACCTCCAGCAGGGAGATTGACTGTGCTCCTTAGATTTGAAGGATGCTTACACACACATCCTCATTCAGCCCAACCACAGGCAGTACCTGAGGTTCATGATGGGGGGCAGCCATTACCAATAAAGGGTGCTGCCCTTTGGCTTGGCTTCCGCCCCAAGAGTCTTCACCAAGTGCCTGGCAATCATAGCTGCCGCCTTCTGCCTTCAGGGGGTGTTATCTTCCCCTACCTGGACGATTGGCTCATAAAGGGAGGCACGGCCTCAGATGTGCAGCAGGCAACCTTATGTACCATCCAGGTCCTGCAGCATCTGGGATTCATAATAAACTACCCCAAGTCTCACCTCCTCCTGACAAGGTGTCTGGAGTTCATAGGGGCAAAACTATACACCCTCCAGGCAAAGGCCTTCCTTCCAGGGGACTGAGCCGACTGCCTCAGAGCCCTGGCCCTGGACATACAACTCTGTCCCTTTGTTTCTGCTCAGCTCCTACTGTGCCTACTCGGACACATGGACTCCATGGTCTATGTCACCCCAGATGCCCGCCTCCACATGAGGGCCGCACAGTGGTGCCTTTGGGACCAGTGGACACAGACCACAGGCTTTCTCTGGGACAGAGTCTTAATGACCTGCCAGTTGGCAGAATCCCTGACCTGGTGGCAAAACCTCCCCCAGTACCTCAAGGCAGGGATGCCCTTCCAGACTCCATACCCCTTGAGGGTTCTCACGGCGGATGCCCCCCTTCTGGGATGCGGAGCCCACTGTGAGGAACTCCTCACCCAGGGCAACTGGTTCCAGGATGAGAGCAACCAACAGATCAACCTCCTGGAGCTGTGGGCGATACATCTAGCCCTCCGAGCCTTTTGCCACTGCCTACGGTGCCAACCATTGTTGGTCCAAATAGACAACCAGGTGGCAGTGTTCTGTGTGAACAAGTGGGGGGGGGGGCATGGGGTTCTGCACCCTCTGCTCTGATGCAGTGCAGCAGGGCATACTCAGGCTAGAACAACTCACTGGCCAACAGATTAAGCAGGGTCCTCTAGCCTCACGATTCGCAGCTGGACCCCAGAGTGGCCAGCCGGCGCTCTCACCTCTGGGGGGGGAACCATGGATAGACCTGTTTGCCAGCCTGGACAACTACTATGGTGTGCGGAGTATGGTGTTAACCCATTCTCCTGCCCGGTGCAGCTGGTGTTGCAGTACCTGCTCCATCTCTCGCATTCCAGGCTCAAATCGAACTCTGTCAGAGTGCACCTCAGTGCCTTGGTGGCACATCACCACCTGGTGGATGACAAACCCCTCTCGGCCCAGCCGCTGGTGACCCACTTCATGAGGGAGCTACTTTTATCAAAATCCTCGGTGTGCCTCCCCGGCAACTGAGTGGGACCTCAATGTGGTACTGGCAAAGATTACTCGCTCGCCTTTTGAGCTACTGGCTACTTGCCACCTATGATACCTTTCATGGAAGGTGGTGTTCCTGGTTGTGCTCACCTCCGCTCGCAGGGTTAGCGAGCTCCAAGCCTTTGTAGCAGAGGCACCTTACACCAAGTTCTACAAAAACAGAGTTGTGCTTCGCATACATCCCAAATTCCTTCCAAAGGTTGTATCGTCCTTTCACCTCAACCAGGAGATGGTGCTCGCTACCTTTTTCCCAAGGCCTCATGCCAGTAGGGCGGAGACTGTCCTCCACACCTTGGACTGTAAGAGGACCCTGTCCTTCTACACTCAACGTATTCAGGGCCACCATAAAGCTTCTCAGTGTTTTGTCTTGTATGACTCCAGTAGGCTGGGGGAGGCAGTGACCAAACATACACTGTCTACCTGGGTGGCGGACTGTATCACTCTTGCAGGCTTTTGCTGGAAGGCTGGATCATGGCACATCGTGTCAGGGCCATGGCAGCCTCTGTGGCAAATCTGCACTCTGTCCTGATGGCGGACATCTTCCGGGCTGCTATCTGGTCTTCAGTCTATACCTTCACAGCTCATTACTGCCTGGAGAGGGAGTCCCGATGGGAGAGTGCCTTCGGCCAGGCCGTGCTCCGTAATCTTTTCGGGGTCTAGGCAATTCCTACCTCTGACCCATCTGTGTTCAGGCTACCGAAGCATCGCTTCTATCAGACACACAAGTCCTACTGCAGTTTGCACCTGTGGACTCAATTGCTGCTGCTCATGGCTTCCCCTGAGGGTAACCGTGGATCTCCAGGAACAAGCAGGAATAAGTCCTCACATATGGGTACGTCGATACCGACGGAGCCTGAGCAGGAAAGCTCCCCAGCTTCCCAGAAGGAAAGCTTTTGGGGCCTCCCACTGCGCATGCGCGCTGCCTTCCCGCCTTCCTGACCAACTCTCCTCAGTTCTTCTTTTTCCGCGGAGCCAGCAGGTCGTGTTCCTGTCACCGCTGAAGAAGTTCTTATTTTAATTTGTTTCTTTGGCCGCGTATCTGCCTTCCCCGATTCCGGACCGGTACCGCCGGTCTTTTTTCTTTTATTTCTTTAAAAAAAAAAAAAAAAATTCTAATTTTCCCCACTTGGTGTGTTTCTCCTGTGAGGCCTCTAGGCCTTCACAGAATTCTCCCTCTTGGAGAAACCAGCCTCTGGTTTTAAAAAATGCACCAAGTGTAGCGGTACTATTTCAGTCACAGACACCCATGAATGGTGTCTTAAATGTTTGGGGCCTGACCATTACATTCCGGATTGCCCATCCTGTTCTTTGATGTCTAAACGTGGCTTACAAAACCGGGCAGCCAAGTTTCACATGCTGTTTTCTACAGATACTCCAGCATCGACATCTTCCAGGTCTTCCTCTCCTGATGGATCTCAGGTAACCAAACATTCCTCTGGCAGGTCCTCAAAGGGCAAATCTCCCTCTAAGTATAGAGATGCCCCCGGGCTAGACCCTGAGGACCCTACCCCAGCCAAACAACCCCGGCGGGAAGCTCCGGCTTCCAAAGCTTCTTCATATGGGGTTACAGGTTGACATCGATGGCACGGCCTCGACCGATCACCTGTTAGACTGCTCTGGGGTACCGGCCCATTCTTCCGGTACCGACATCCAGACAGTCGTGGCGTCTATGGATCATACAGTTCAATCCATGCAGCAGGCCATTTTGGCTTTTATTAAAGCTACGACGCCCTCGGTACCGCACCCAGCGGTACCGACTCCGGTTCCGGTACCACAACCGATACCGGTACCCAGGGCATCCACATCGACCAGGATACCGATCCCGGTTCCGGGGTTTTTCCCGATACCGATCCGGTTCCGGGTACCCCCGATGTTGATACCGGTCGATATGCTTATCGATCCCTGGAAGCAAATAGACGATACTTCGAGTCTTCTGATGATTCTGATTCATCAGATGACTCTGCTGAAGTATCCCTTACTCTACTGGAGGAGCCCTCTTCTCCTAAGAGGAGAATGTCTCCTCCAGAGGATTTGTCCTTTCAAGACTTCATCATTGAAGTAGCTAAAGGTCTCTCTATTTCAGTAACCTCTGAAAAAGAACCTAGAGCAAAAAAATTAGACATTTTAGGATACTCTAAGGTTCCCAAAGAGGCAGTCACCTTGCCCATTCATGAAATTCTTCAAGAACACATGATGGACTTATGGGAGACTCCTCTCACCCTATCTCCACATTCTCGTCGTTTAGACACCATGTATCGTGTCCCTCCTTCTCCTGGTTTTCAAAAAACTCAGCTCCCTCACCACTCTTTTGTGGTGCAGTCAGCTATGAAAAGAATTAAGAGTACCAAAAGACACTCTTCTACTCCAGGACGAGAATGTAGGACTTTGGATGCTTTTGGTAGAAAAATCTTCCAAGCAAGTATGCTTATTGCTAGAATTAATTCATACAGCCTCTATATGGGCATGTTTCTGAAGGAGATTGCATTAAAAATACGCCATTTTCTCCCCTTTATCCCAGAGGATAGAAAGGAGGAGTTCCTTCTTTTGCTAAAGCATACCCAAGATATTTCAAAGTTCTCCAACAGAGCAGCCTTTGACTCCTTTGAGGGTGCTAGCAGAGCCTCAGGTATTGCCATAGCGGCTCGCAGAATTGCTTGGCTCCAGGCCTCTGACCTAGAACCCTGGGTCCAGGATGGGTTGGGAAATCTGCCCTGTACAGGTGAGAATCTGTTTGGTAAGGAGTGGCAAATCAAAGCCACTCAAATGGATGCAGAGAATGCTGCTTTAGATAGACTTTCTAAGTCTACCTCTGCCCCTGCCAAGAAAAAATCTTTCAAGAAGCCTTTCTATAAGAAGGCCAGATTTGCTACAAATACTGGCCAACAATCTTCTGCAGCTCGCTTTGCTCCTAAGCGTCAGCAGCCTAAACAGGCCAGGGCAAAACCTGCAGGGGCTGTTGCAGCCCAGCAGTCCCAACCCCCTCAGGGTTTTTGACTTAACACTAGAGAACTTAACCTTTCTGGCTCTAAAACATCCAGAGCCTCTCACCATTCCAGGAAGGCTCACTCATTTTGCTCCCAGATGGGAGCAAATCACATCAGAACAGTGGACCCTCTCTATCAGAGAGGGCTACAAACTCCATTTCTCCTGCCTTCCTTCCCCATACTATGGTGAGATGTTTCAATTCTCCCCCATCTCTCCTAGACCTGTTAGGTCAGGAGGTGACCACTCTTCTCGCCCAAAGGGCAATAGAAGAGGTTCCTCTTCTTCAACAGGGGTCAGGTTTTTACTCCCCTTATTTTCTCATTCCCAAGAAAACAGGGGGGTACAGACCCATTCTAGATCTGAGAGAATTGAACAAATTCCTATGCAAGGAGAAATTCAAGATGCTTTCTCTAGGTACTCTCCTTCCATACCTACAGAGTCAGGATTGGCTTTGTTCTCTAGATCTCAAGGATGCGTACACACATATACTTATCCATCCATCCATCCCACAGAAAATTCCTACGCTTTCTGTTCCAGGGAAAACATTTCCAATATAGAGTACTTTCCTTCGGTCTAGCCTCTGCTCCAAGAGTATTTACCAAATGCATGGCAATAGTGGCTGCATTTCTACGCGCCCTGGGAATTTTTGTCTTCCTATACCTGGACGCCTGGCTCATCCGAGCTCCATCTCAGTCCGAGGCTCAGACTTCCCTGGATCGCACCAGACGCATCCTGCAGTATCTGGGACTTGTCATCAATCTGCCAAAGTCTCAACTCACCCCTACTCAGTCCCTGGAATTCATAGGGGCCTGGTTGGGATACCACCACTGCAAGGGCCTATCTTCCTCAGGCCCGTTGCCAACGTCTAGTGCACTTGGCCTCCCAGACTCAGTCCAGAAAACACTTGACTGCCAGGGAGATGCTACAACTATTAGGCCACATGGCCTCCACAGTACATGTGGTGCCTTATGCTCGCCTACATATGAGAGCAGCTCAATGGACTTTGTCCACCCACTGGACTCAAGCATCAGGAGCTCTCTCAGACCAAATAGCAAACTCCAAACGTCTCTTTTGGTCTCTCCAGTGGTGGATGTCCACCCAAAATCTGTTGTTGGGGGCCCCCTTTCAACCATTGTTGCCCCAAGCAACCCTCACAACAGATGCCTCCCAAACAGGTTGGGGAGCTCATCTTCAAGATCTCTCCACTCAGGGCACTTGGTCTCCACAGGAGACCACCCTTCATATCAACCACTTGGAACTCCGAGCAATTTTTCTAGCTCTCAGAGTTTTTCATACCCTCCTCAGCAACATGACAGTCCTTATTCATACGGAAAATCAAGTAGCCATGTTTTACGTAAACAAACAAGGAGGGACTAGCTCTCTGTCGCTTTGCAACGAAGCTCTAAGATTATGGGCCTTCGCCAGAGAGCATCAAATCCATCTCCTGGCAGTATATCTTCCAGGAATCCAAAACTCTTGGGCAGACAGACTCAGTCGAGTTCTGCTTCCACACGAATGGTCCCTGCACATGGATCAGGTACTCAGAATCTTCCAGAAATGGGGAACCCCGGACATAGACCTCTTTGCAAGTCCGTGGAATGCCAAACTTCCCCGGTTCTGTTCCAGAATTCCGTGTCAGGGAGTGCAGGCCAAGGATGCCTTCCTCTTCATTGGGGTCGGGGCTTCCTATATGCCTTTCCACCCATTCCTTTGATTCCCAAGACTCTGTTCAAACTTCAAAGGGATCAAGGGTCCATGATCCTCATAGCTCCACGCTGGCCACGCCAAGTGTGGTACCCTCTACTTCTGCATCTCTCCCAAGCCCCCTCACTGGACTTGGGGTTTGGGTGCCACAAAGTCCCCTCCTCCTGAGACAGAAGGTCTGGAGCTGCTCCCAAGTCCCTTCACCTCAGAGCTTGGTTACTGAAGGCCTAGACCTTCAACACTTCAATCTTTCGCAGCAAGTGAAGGATATCCTCCATGCTTCTAGGAAACCTTCCACTAGGCGTTCTTACGCTTTTAAATGGAAAAGATTTTCCATTTGGTGTGCTCAAAAGGGTCTTAACCCTCTAGCACTCCCTTTGAATTCTCTTTTGGAATATCTCCTGCATCTCTCCAATGCAGGACTCAAAACGAATTCAGTAAGAGTCCATTTGAGTGCTATTGCAGCATCCCTTAAGCCCATCAATGGACAACCTGTTTCCTCTCATCCTCTTATTGCAAGATTCATGAGAGGCCTAACCTTAACTAAACCTCCCATTCGACCTCCTCCAGTAGCATGGGACTTAAACTTGGTTCTTGGTCAGCTTATGAAGTCACCCTTTGAACCCTTAGCCACTACCTCCTTGAAATTTCTTTCCTGGAAGGTTATTTTTCTTATTGCAGTCACCTCAGCTCGCCGTATCAGTGAACTGCAAGCTCTAGTGGCTAATCCACCTTATACAAGGTTCCATCATGATAAGGTGGTCCTTAGGACCAATCCCCACTTTATGCCTAAAGTGGTCTCCCCTTTTCATCTTAATCAAGAGGTGTATTTACCTGTCTTTTTTCCAGCTCCTCATGCATCCAGTGCAGAGAGGAACCTTCATACTCTAGATTGTAAAAGAGCTCTTGCCTTTTACCTCCACAGGACACAGCAACATCGAAAGTCTTCTCAGCTTTTTGTTGCTTTTGATCCTTCTCATTTGGGACTTCCAGTCTCTAAAAGAACACTCTCCAATTGGATTGCTCAGTGTATCTCTTTTGCTTACCAGAGTAAGAGCCTTTCTCTGGAGAGCCATGTCACCGCTCACAATGTGAGAGCCATGGCCACCTCTATGGCTCATCTAAACTCTGTGTCCATTGACCAGATCTGTCGAGCAGCCACCTGGGCCTCGGTTCATACCTTTACAGCCCGTTACTGTTTGGACAAGGACTCCCGCCGGGATGCCTTGTTTGGTCAGGCTGTCCTCAGACACCTGTTTCATTCTTGAACAACTCCAGCCCACCTTCCCTGAATGGATGCCTGAGATCCATAGGAAGATGAGGAACCTTTCAGGGTCTCATACCCTTGAGGGGATCTCCCCGGCATCTTAGCTAGGGAGTCCCCATATATGAGGACTTATTCCTGCTTGTTCCTGGAGATAGCACAGTTACTTTCCTGTAACAGGTGATCTCTGGGAACAGCAGGAATTAGTCCTCACAACCCGCCCACCTCCCCTAGGAGTTGTATCTCTCTCTCTCTTCCTTTCCTCTCTCTATTGTCTCAGCTATAAACTCGAACTGAGGAGAGTTGGTCAGGAAGGCGGGAAGGCAGCGCGCATGCGCAGTGGGAGGCCCCAAATGCTTTCCTTCTGGGAAGCTGGGGAGCTTTCCCGCTCAGGCTCCGTCGGTACCGACGTACCCATATGTGAGGACTAATTCCTGCTGTTCCCAGAGATCACCTGTTACAGGTAAGTAACTGTGCTTTTTTTCTCTATGGGCTTTCGGTAGCCTGTAGCTAGGGAGTCCCATATATGAGGACTGACTTCCTGCTTGTTCCCGGAGAAAGCATAGTTATTCACCTGTAACGGGTGATTTGGGGGGATAGCAGGAATCGGTCCTTACAAACCCTCCCTCTTCCCCTTGGAATTGCTTCCTTCATTTTTGCTATCTTTAACTATGTCATCTGACTGAGCAAGATGGCACCCTTGGGCGGGGAAGGGACCACGCATGCATGGTGGCATCTCCCAAAGGCTTTCTTTGAAAGCTGGGGATATGCTTCTGCGAGGGCTCTGGCAGCACCACCGACGTCACCCATATGTGAGGACTGATTCCTGCTGTCCCTGGAGAACACGTGTTACAGATGAGTAATTACGCTTTTTTGGCACTCACAATCCAATCCGTTGACATTGACATCGGCTGCATTGGTCCCAGTGAAATCAAAGGTTGCATCGGACGCTGGTGGTGCATAGACATCGAGGAGGCCTCAAGCCCATTCGGAGCTGAGCACCTTAGTACCCTGGAGCATTGGCCATCGATTAATATTTGCCCACATGTGAAGAAGAATTCATCTTCATCTTTATCAATGCCGAAGGGTGATCGCACCAAGCATAGAATGGAGGTGCTACTGCATTGACGTTGAAGCCCTCTGAGGAATGGCGTCAAGATGGAGGATTCGCAGGAGCACCCCTCTAAGCAGCCCCAAAGAAAGGAGAGGACATCAGAGAGACAGCACTGGCCCTACTATATGTCGAGACCAAACAGCCAGTATGCCCTCTCAGATTTTGGAAACATGGCTGATGTTGTTGGAGCCCCACAGCCTTCGGAGACAGCAGCCATGGAGAAACGCCTTCTGAGGGCTCTTGAGGAATGCATCACAATGCCATTTGCCATGTAGCATCTCGGTGCCTCGATGTCTGCTACATTGGCATTAGCAACAATCCAGCTGATCCTCAAGAAGCATAGGTTTCCTGCTTGAGATGCATCGGCATTGTAGGGCTCCAACACCGGAGCCTGCCCGGCCGATCTCTTTCTAGTGCATCAGAGTCTGATGTTCTCCCGAAGCCTAGGAAGTCATTGGTATATTGTTGCTCCCAGAGGATCTCCCAATCCCAAAATGGCAGGAGAGCAATGCAGGCAAAGACTCAGAAATATTTAAATTTCCTTTCTGATTCTTAGAGGACTAGGTCACCGATGTAGAATCTGAGGACTTGTCAGAGGACAGGTCCTCAGAACTTCCATCAGATTCTTTTCCTCCTCATGAAAGGCTGAACTCGCCTCCTGAGGATATGACTTTTCAAGATTTTTTAAGAGATATGGCTAAGGCCATATCATTTTCTTTGGAGACAAAGGATAAGCCCAGGGCAGAAGAATTGGAGATCCTTCAGTACTTCTCTGCCCCTAAGGAAGTGATGACAGCGCCTGTGTTTAGCATCCATCCTTCAAAGAGTATAGATGAGAATGCGGGAGAATCCCCTCATTGTACCTGTGGTTAGTAGAAAGCTTGATTCCATATATAAAGTTCAAAAGGCTCCTCTGTTCGAGAAGCCCCAGCTTCTTCACCATTTCTTGGTGGTCAGTCCTCCCTTAAAAGGTCTAAAAGTTCCAAGACTCGCCCCTCGGCACTCCCAAGGAGGGAAGCTTGGACATTATGCTCTTTTGGGAGAAGGGTATTCCAGATTTCCATGCTTGCGGCCAGCATGGCCACTCTACATGGGCATATTTTTGAAGGACAATCGTGAATGGCCTAGCCAATCTGTCCCAGTATCGTTCCCTTGTGAAACATGGTAAGGACGGTTCAAAGTTCATGGTCTGAGTGACTTATATCATCTTCGAAACAGTATCAAGAGCTTCTGCAAAGGTACATAGACAAGACCTACAGGGATATAGTCCTGAAGTCCCACCTCCAGTCTGGCAGCACCCCTGTTGCCATGGAGGAGAGAGGTCACGTGACAGGAGAGCATCACCCTGGTGTGGCAGGAAGTGATCCTGTAACTAGGACCTGTCCTCCAGGTGATGTAAAACCCTCTCGCACCGAGGATGTTTCTCCAGGGCCATGTGCCCATGAGGGAAGGGTTAGGACAGCCATAATAGTTGGTGATTCGATCATTAGGCATGTAGATAGCTGGGTGGCTGGTGGACGTGAAACACTACCTGGTAACATGCCTGCCTGGTGCGAAGGTAGCGGACCTCACGCGCCACCTAGATAAGGTCTTAGATAGTGCTGGGGAGGAGTCTGCTGTCTTGGTACATGTCGGTACAAATGACATAGGAAAATGTGGTAGGGAGGTTCTGGAGGCAAAATTTAGGCTTTTAGGTAGGAAGTTGAAATCCAGAACTTCCATGGTAGCATTCTCTGAAATGCTTCCTGTTCCACGCGCAGGACCCAAAAGGCAGGCAGAGCTCCGGAGTCTCAATGCGTGGATGAGACAATGGTGCAGAGATGATGGTTTTGGATTTGTTAGGAACTGGGGAGCATTTTGGGGAAAGGAGGGGCTCTTCCGAAGGGATGGGCTTCACCTTAACCGGGATGGAACCAGGCTGCTGGCATTAACCTTTAAAAAGGAGATAGAGCAGCTTTTAAACTAGATATTAGGGGAAAGCCGACAGTCAACCAAGAGCGGATGGTTCGGAAGAATGTATCCTTGAAGGATACTACCAAAAGCAGAGAGGTTCCACAAAAGAGTAAAGTAGCCCAAATGCCCTCAAGTATGGAGCAGACAGAGCTTAAAGATCCCAATTTACCCATGTCTAACAATAGCCAAATTAACATGAATACGAGGGGGTACCCAAAAAGAACAGGAATTATTTTTTAAAAGCTATTTATTTCAAATTCTTTACAAAACAACCTTATCCCCTTCAAAATACTCTCCATTACAACTGATACATTTGTCCGATCGGTGCTTCCACTGTTCGAAACATTTTTTGTAGCCATCTTTAGAAACGGCTGACAGCTCCTCCCTCCTTTTTTTTTTGACTTCTTCAATGTTGTCAAATGGGTGTCCTTTCATGCCCCTTTTCATGCGTGGAAATAAGAAAAAGTTGTACGGAGCCAGGTCAGGTGAGTAAGGTGCGTGGGGCAGCGGAACCATACCATTTTTAGCCAAAAACTGTCTAACAGAGATGGCTGTGTGTGCAGGTGCGTTGTCGTGGTGGAAGAACCAGTCTCCTGTCTGCCACAAATCGGGTCTTTTTTGACAAACACTGTTGCGCAATCTTCTTAAAACTTCCAAATAAAAGGTTTGATTGACGGTCTGACCTGGGGGAACAAACTCTGAATGAACTACCCCCTTGGCATCAAAAAAGCAAATCAGCATTGTTTTAATGTTTGATTTGACTTGACGACATTTTTTTGGACGGGGTGACAATGACGTCTTCCATTGGCTTGACTGTTGCTTTGTTTCTGGGTCGTAACCATAGCACCATGACTCATCACCTGTAATGACCTTTGACAGAAAATCTGGATCAGTTTCAAGCTGTTGTTTCAAACACGACATGTTTCAACTCAATGTTCCTTTTGATTGTCAGTCAGAACCCGAGGAACAAACTTGGCAGCAACCCTTTTCATTCCCAAATCTTCCGTTAAAATTTGCTGAACCGAGCTCCAAGATAACCCACTAATCTCTGACAGTTGATCAATTGTCTGTCGACGGTCTGTGAGCACAAGCTCTCTAATTTTTTCAATATTTTCGTCGATTCGGGCAGTTGATGGATGCCCAGAACGAGGTTTGTCATCAATCGACATGTCGCCATTTTTAAACCGAGCAAACCACTGGTACACTTGACTTTTTCCCATAGCGTCATCTTGATGAGCTGTTTTCAACATTAAAACAGTTTCAGCAGCATTTTTACCGAGTAGGAAACAAAATTTCACAGCTGCACGTTGTTCACTTAAACGTGTCATCATAAAAAAAGAAACAAGAACAAAACAGCATTAGCAAAAACAATCACTGCAGATGAACAGAACAAGCCAGGTCGACAACACAGGCGGCACTGAACTGACAATGAGTTGCACTATACACGCCTAGCGGCAGAAGTGCGTACTACACAAGCTCCACCCACGGCAATGTTATTCCTGTTTTTTTTGGGTACCCCCTCATAAAATACATTCTCTAAAATGCTTGTATGCAAATGCTAGAAGTCTAAAGAATAAGATGGGAGAGTTAGAATATATAGCACTAAATGAAAGGTTAGATATGATTGGAATATCAGAGACATGGTGGAAGGAGGACAACCAGTGGGACACTGTGATACCTGGGTACAAACTATATCGTAATGATAGAGCTGATCAAATTGGTGGAGGGGTTGCGCTCTGTTAGAGAGGGCATTGACTCAGAAAGGATTAAAGTTTTGCAGGAAACAAAATCTGCTGTAGAATCTATATGGATTGAAATTCCATATAAAAGGGGGAAGGCAATGGCAGTGGGGGGTGTACTATCGAGCACCTGGCCAGAATGACCAAATGGATGATGAAATGCTCAAAGAAATCAAGGAAGCTAACAAAAGTTACAGAGCAGTAATAATAATGGGTGATTTCAATTACCCCGGTATCGACTGGGTCAGTGTCACGTCAGGACATGCTAGGGAGATAAAGTTCCTAGATGAAATAAATGACTGCTTCTTGGAGCAGCTGGTTCATGAACCGACCAGAGGGGAAGCCATATTAGACCTAGTCCTTAGTGGAACACCAGATCTAGTGCAAGAGATAAGGGTGTTGGGGCCACTTGGCAATAGTGATCATAGCATGATCGCCTTTGATTTAATTAGTGGAGGAGGGATAGTAAGGAAATCCACAGTACTACCTTTTAACTTTCGAAAGTGAGACTATGATAAAATGAGGAAAACAGTTAAGAAAAAACCAAAAGGAGCAGTTGCAAAGGTTAAAGACGTACATCAAGCTTGGGTGTTGTTGAAAAATACTATCTTGGAAGCCCAGACCAGCTGTATTCCACGCTTTAAGAAAAGTGGAAGGAAATCCAAAAAACTGCCAGCATAGTTTAAAGGTGAGGTCAGAGAGGCTGTTGTTGCCATAAAAGCATCTTTCAGGAAATGGAAAAAAGAGCCAAACGACGAAACCTGGAAACAGCACAAGCACTGGCAAGTCAAATGCAAGGCATTGATAAGGCAGGCAAAGAGAGAATTTGAGAAGAAGCTTGCAGCGGAAGCAAAAACGCGAAATAAAGACCTTTTCAAGTACATTCGTAGCAAAAAAACCTGTGAGAGAGTCAGTTGGTCCATTAGATGATAAAGGGGTTAAAGGAGCACTAAGAGGCGACAAGGCGATAGCGGAGAGACTGAATGAATTCTTTGCTTCGGTCTTTACTGAGGAAGATGTAGGGATGTTACCCATGACTGAAGTGGTATTTAAAGGTGCGGAAGAATTGAAGGAAATATCGATACATCGGGAAGATGTCTTACAACTATTAGATAAACTGAAGAGTAACAAATCACCTGGTCCGGATGGTATACATCCAAGGGTGTTGAAAGAACTGAAATATGAGATTGCAGACCTGCTATCAGTAATCTGTGAACTATCATTAAAATCATCTCTAATACCTGAAGATTGGAGGATCGCCAATGTAACACCAATTTTTAAAAAGGGTTCCAGGGGTGATCCGGGAAACTACAGACCGGTGAGCCTGACGTCAGTACCGGGAAAAATGGTAGAAACCATCATAAAGAATAAAATTACTCAGCATGTAGATAGTCACAACCTAATGGGAGACAGCCAACATGGCTTTAGACAAGGAAGATCTTGTCTTACTAATCTGTTATGTTTTTTTGAAGGAGTGAATAAACAGGTGGACAAAGGTGAGTCGGTTGATATTGTGTATCTGGACTTTCAGAAAGCCTTTGACAAGGTCCCTCATCAGAGACTTTTGGCAAAACTAAAGAGTCATGGGATAGGAGGCAGTGTACTATTGTGGATCAGGAACTGGTTAAAAGATAGAAAGCAGAGGGTAGGGCTAAATGGCCAATTTTCCCAATGGAGAAAGGTGAATAGTGGTGTACCCCAGGGATCTGTGCTGGGTCCGCTGCTTTTTGACGTATTCATAAATGACCTGGAAAGTGGAATAACGAGTGAGGTTATCAAATTTGCAGATGACACAAAACTATTTAAAGTTGTTAAAACCCAAGAGGATGGTGAAAATTGCAAGAAGATCTTGGTTAAATTGGAAGACTGGGCATCAAAATGGCAGATGAAATTTAATGTGAACAAGTGCAATGTTATGCACCTAGGGAAGAACAACCCAAACTATGGTTACACGATGCAAGGTTCCACATTAGGAACCACCACCCAGGAAAAAGATTTTTAGGCGTCATTGTGGATACCCATGTTAAAACCCTCGGCCCAGTGTGCAGCGGTGGCCAAGAGAGCAAATAGAATGCTAGGTATGATAAGGAAAGGAATGGAAAATAAAACAAAAGATATTATAATGCCTCTATATCGTTCCATGGTGAGACCGCACCTTGAATATTGTGTGCAATTCTGGTCGCGTATCTTAAAAAGGATATAGCGATTTTAGAAAAGGTTCAGAGAAGAGCCACCAAAATGGTAAAGGGGATGGAAGGATACTCCTATGAAGAAAGGCTAAAAAGGTTAGGGCTCTTTAACCTGGAAAAGAGACGGCTGAGGGGAGATATGATAGAAGTCTATAAATTAATGAACGGAGTGGAACGGGTAAACGTAGATCGATTGTTTACGTTATCAGAATATAGAAAGACTAGGGGACATGCAATGAAGCGACAGGGTAAACTATTTAAGACTAATAAAAGAAAATATTTTTTCACTCAATGTGTAATCAGACTCTGGAATTTGTTACCGGAGGATGTAGTAAAGGCTGTTAGTGTAGCTGGGTTTAAAAAAGGTTTGGACAAGTTCCTGGAGGAAAGGTCCATAAACCATTATTAAGAAGTGACCGAAGATATCAATGCTTGACCCAGTACAAGCACTGTGGAACTTGTGTCTCTTGGGGAAACTGCTAGGGTACATATGACCTAGATTGGCCACTGTTGGAAACAGAATACTGGGCTTGATGTACCTTGGTCTGACCCAGTATGGCATATCTTATGTTCTTATGTTCTTATTGGTGCCCAGAGACTCATCTAGCTCTGGGCCTCAGACCTGGAACAGTTGGTGTAGGATAAACTTGCTGATGTACTGTGCCACAGAAAGAATCTCTTTGAATAAAAAGTCAAAGAGAAGGCTGGCTTCATCAAAAAGCAGCAGGTTACCCTTCTTAATTTCTCAGGCGCACGTCCGAGCTAGCCTACTACCGCAGGATGTTTCAGGTAGTAACCAGAAAAAGACCTATTACTCTTGCAGGCATAGGCACTTTCCTTGTTCCCACTAATCCCAATCGAAGCAGGCTCCTTGAGCACAAATAAAGCGAGAGAAGCCTCTGCTCCTCAGCTAAAACCTGGGGCAAGGTTTTGACTAGTTTCTGAAGAGCAAAGCCACTCTACCAGTAACCACTATGGAGGACTCTCCTGTCGAAGGGAGACTCACTCTTTCTGCCCAAAGTTAATTCCTTGTAACCTCAGATGCTTGTTTTGTTTTTTTTTAATTATACAAAGCGGTTACAAATTGCATCTGTTAGACATCCCTCCAGATTGCCCATCAAGGGATCATTCCACAGACCTTCAGCATCAGGAACTACTTCAGAGAGAAATCACCACCCTCTTGTCAGATCTCGTGATTGAGCTTGTGCCACCAGAGCAAAGAGGTTGGGGGTTCTATTCCAGGTACTTCCTGATTCCCCAAAAATGGGAGGATACTGTTCCATCGTAGACCTAAAAAATTTGAACACTTATCTAGTCAAAGAAAAGTTCAGAATAATTTCTTTGGGCACCTTACTCTTTACCTTCTAAAAAGAGATTGACTATGCTTTCTGGATCTCAAGGATGTATACACCCACATAGAGATATATCCATCCCACAGGAATATCTCAGATTTGTTTGAGGGGGGAGGGGAACACTTCCAGTACAGTGGTTCTGCCTTTTGACCTAGCCTCAGTGCCTCAGGTCTTTACAAAATGCCTTGTGGTAGCTTTCTTTTGGACCCTGGGAGTATTTGTCTTTCCCTACTTGGATGATTGGCTAATCAAGAGTACCATTCAGTAAAGAGTGCAAGATTAAATGACTAACCATTCAGGTGCTGGAACTACTAGGGTTCATACTAAACTATCCAAAATCTCACTTGCAGCCCTCCCCATAATTGGAACTCATAGGAGTCCTGCTCGACATGACTCGGGCGAGAGCCTTCCCCCTGCTTGACAGACTGCACAGGTTGACAGCAATATTGCAAGAGACTCAACTGAGTCAGCAGGTAAACAGCCTGTAAGATGTTAAGTATTCTGGGAAACATGGCTTCCACAGTACATGTGTAGCACCCTTGGTACGTCTCCGTATAAGAGGCTCAATGGACTCTGAGAATCCAGTGGGACCAGACCACAGGACGTCTCAGGGATCATCTGTACATCAACATCCCCCCCTTTTGGTCTTTGGACTGTGGACTATCCAACACAATTTGCTAAAAGGTCTCCCCCTTCCAAATTGCTCCACCACAAAAGATACTGATGACAGATGCATCCAAACTGGGTTGGGGAGCTCATCTTGATGGGTTTTAAACTCAGGGCATTTGGTCCTTGTCAGGGAACAAGCAGGAAGTCAGTCCTTACATATGGGGTGATGTCGACACACTGAGCCCGCGTGGTAACCACTCACCAGCTTTCATAGAAAACCTTAGGGAGTTCCAGCATGCATGTGTGGTCACCTTCCCGCCCGCGGGTGCCATCTTACCTTAGTCTTCTTTTTTCCGCGGAGCCCATCAGACACGTGTCTGTTTCCTTGGGAAAAACTTGGCGTTTCTTTGCTTACTTTCTTTTGTTTTCCTGAGTGATTTGTTGCCTCGGTCGCATAGCATTACCTTCCCGCACTCGGAATCGTCGCATCCTTGGCTTGTATTTTCTCTCTGGTTCCCTCTTCTTTTCTGCATTCCTTGCTCAGGGTTTTTCTTGCACCCTTCCCTGACCAGGACCTTGGGGTTTGATCTCGCAGGCCTCCTTTTTCCTGTTGTGTCCTCTGTCAGTGGTTATAAGAAGTGCAGCAGTTGTGCCCACACTGTGTCCATAACAGACTGTCACAACTGCTGCCTTCAATGCCTTGGGGCTGGCCACGATGATTCCACTTGCCTGCTATGTCTTCAGATGACGAGCAAGGGTTGGAAGAATTGCGAATGGCAGCGGGAGAATCTGTTTGGCCTCTAGGAATTAGTGACCAAGGCAGCCACTGCGGGGTCACTGTCCTTGTGTGGTGACTATGCCCACACTGAGCCCTGGGTTCACAGAGCATCGGACAAGGGATTGTTCGCAGAGGATCATCCCTTGAAGGACCGGGCTCCCCTGAGTCTACATCGAAGTCTGGTTCCGACACAGGGAGTAAGACCCATGGTAATTGGCAGCGCAGTTCACGGCATGATATAGATGGCGATGGCCAGGAGTGGCCCTTGAAGTTGCCACGATGGGAGGACATGCCCTCTTCCTCGTAGGGGTGTAAGAATCCCACCCAGGCCATCAGTGAGTCCCCACCAAGGGAGCTGATGTTGGGCGTAAGGCCAATGGAGCCCGTGTTGGTGCCTAAAGAGCCCTCAGCCTTCGAGGCCAGGATAGCTTCCGTGGAACATAGTCTTGCGGCTTTCCTACAGCGGGAATACTGCCTCGATACCCGCCACCTCCGGTCCCTCAGGTCCCGCCACGGTCCCTTTATCGCGGAGGCATTACCTGCGGATGTACAACCAGCATTGGAGCGGTTTGGGTTGGGTTCCGATGTCCGACTTGATCCCATTCCTGGTCTGCTCGCCATTCTTTCCCACCGAGCGCATTGGGTTCAGAGTGCCAAAGACCTTGACCCCTGGTTACCCCAACTAAGCATCGACGGGATGCCCGTCGGCAGTTTGAAGTCCTCTCTGAGTCTGATTCCAAATGGGAGAGGATAAATCCCACCATGATGCTCCTTCGGACCTTTCTCCACAGGGAGCGCCAGTGGTCCCCACCTGAGGAGCTCGCCTTTCTGGACCTTGTCTGGGACTTGTCGAAGGCCCTAGCCTTCTCAGTGGAATTGGAGAGGAGTCTTGAGCAGAAGACCTCGATCCTCCAGTACGATTCCCCTCCTAAGGAAGCCCTCACAGTGCTGGTTCCCCCTATTTTGGAATGGCTTTTGTCCAGAAAGGGGGAAGCCCCGGTTACGGTTCTCATTGTGAGCAAGCTGCTCGTTTCCATATATCAAGTTTGCAAGAGCCTGGGGTTTCAAAAGACACAGCTACCACACAATTCCATGGTGGTGGAATCGGCCATGCGCCAAATCAAAAGCCAAATGACATACTCCTCTGTGCCCCTGGGTAGGGAGTCCCACACCATGGGTGGCTTTGGTAGACGGTGCTTCCAGGGCTTGGTGCTAGTTGTCCGTATCCAGACATACCAGCTGTACATGGGCATGTACCTAAGAGATCTGGCAAAGGAGCTTGCTGCGTTCTCAGCTGGTGTCTCTGATCTCCTCCAGCGCTTTCTAGAGCCTGGTGGCAGAGGTCAAGGACTGCTCCAAATATGTCACTCGGGAGGCCTATGATGGCTTCGAGTCCATGGCTAGAATGGCTGCTGTGGACATTAGTGCCTGCTGCCTGGCATGGCTGTAGTCATTGGACTTTGAGCAATGGGTCCAAGACAAACTGGTCAGTATTCCCGCTGGGGAGAGGACCTCTTCGGCAAGCCCATGACGGTCACGGCTGCTGAGCTGGAGATTGAGTTCCTGACCAAGACCAGGTTTCACAGAAGACCACTGATCCTTCCCGACCGAAGGCTTTTGGGAAAAGGTCCTTCTACCCGAAGAAGAAGGCGTACAGACAATGCTCCCAGTATCCAGCCTATCAAGCACCTCCACAAGGACAGCAGGCCAAGTGTCAGGGGCAAAGCCCCCATAGGCCTAAGGCCCCTAAACCTCAGACTGCCTCAGCTGCAATCTGGTAGGGTTTTTTGACTCCTTGGACATAGCCATTCTTCCCCAGGAGGGTCAGTGTCCAATCCACACGGGGAGTCCTCTTGTGTTCTTTGCTCACCTGTAGCTTAGCATCACCACTGACACCTGAACTTTACAGGTTGTGAAGGACAGATACTATCTCCATCTTAAGCAGATGCCACCACCCTTCTATCCAGGGGAGTTCCTAATGGACCCCCTCCATGAACTCCTTCAGCAGGAACTCGCTGGTTTCCTCCTCAATGAGGTGGTAGAATATGTCCCTTGGCCTCAGATAAGAGAGGGATTCTACTCCCATTACTTCCTGGTCCCAAAAGGACCAGAGGGTTTCGACCCATCCTAGACTTGCAAGACTCAACTGCTTCCTGGTGAAGGAGAAGTTCAGGATGGTCTCCCTTGGAACACTGCTGCCCCACCTCCAGCGGGGAGATTGGCTATGCTCTTTGGATCTAAAAGATGCTTATACCCACATCCTGATCCATCCTGTACTCCAACATTACCTCCGATTCGTCAGCTGAGGCTGCCACTCCCAATACAGAGTCCTGCCCTTCAGACTGGCATCCGCTCACAGGGTCTTCACAAAGTGCTTAGCAATAGTCGCTGCTTCCTGTGGATGTAAAGCACATTTGTCTTTCCCTATCTGGACGATTGGCTCATCCAAGGGAGCACACCATCCTTGTACTCGAGTACTTGGGGTTTGTCATCACCTACTCCCACTTGCAGCCCGCTCAACACCTCGAATTCAGCAGTGCCCTCCTTGACACTGCTCAAGCCAGAGCGTTTCTTTCGTTCAACAGGGCCTGACGACTGTTGGATGTCACCTGGACAGTGCATGCCAGCACCTTGGTCTCGTCTCACCTCATGCTGTGCCTCCTGGGTCACATGGCTTCCATGGTTCATGTCACCCCATACGCTCACCTCCGACTGTGGCAGGCTCAGTGGAGCCTCTCCACTAAGACGCAGGCAATGGAGCACCTGGAAGACACAGTCCAGATGACCCCACCGCTCGCCGACTCTCTCATCTGTTGGCAGCAGCCGCTGAATCTCCTGGTAGTGCTTCCTTTTCAGGCACCCCCGCATCAGCACATACTCACCATGGATGCCTCCATGCTCAGATGGCGGGGGAGAGCATTGGGACAGCCTCCAGACTCTAGGCCTCTAGTCACGGGATGAGGCCCAACTCCACATCAACCACCTCGAGCTTAGGGCGATTGCAAAGGCCCTGTGGGTGTTTCAAACCTACCAAGCCAAGCAGATCATCCAGATGCAGACAGACAATAAAGTGGCAGCATTCTACTTTAACAAGCAGGGTGGAATGGGCTTGTAACCCCCTCTGTTGGGAGGCCATCCGCCTCTGGAACTTCGCCATCAACTGGGCTATGCTTCTCAGAGTGGTGTACCTCCCAGGGCAGGACAGTGCCTTCACAGACAGGCTCAGCCGGGTGCTCCAGCCCCACAAGTAGTGGCTCAATCATCAGGTTCTCCAGCACATCTTCAGCAAATGGAGCACCCCAACGATGGACCTTTTTGCCAGCCCTAGCAACTCCCAGTTACCTCATTTCTGCTCCAGGCTTCCGGCCCCAGCTTGGATAGCGGCCAATGCCTTTTTCCTGCTTTGGGGAGAGGGTCTTCTGTATGCGTACTCTCTCAACCCCCCGATAGCCAAAACCCTCTTCAATATACAGACAGACTGGGTCATGGTCATTCATGTGGGTCTTCGCTGGCCCAGACAGCTGTGGTTCCCCTTGCTGCTCTGTCTCTCTCAAGTGCACCCGATTCCCCTGAGCTGCGCCCCAAATCTGCCCTCACAGGGGGAAGGGACCCTCCTGCATCCCAACCTCCAGTCCCTGGCTGTGATGGCGTGGCTGCTGAGAGGATAGCCTTGACCCAGTTTCACCTGCCCAGGGAGGTCGAGGATGTTCTCCTCGTGTCCCGCAATGATTCCACCAGACGGGTGTACGCTTTCAAATGGCATAGGTTTATTGTCTGATGTGTGGATCAAGGTATCAGCCCTTTCTCCTGCCTGATGCAGGAGGTCCTGCAGTCAGGGGCGGCCCAAGGGGGGTGCGGGGCCATGTGCGGAGACTTGGTGCGGGGCCTCATTTGCATAAATATTTGCATAATGTTACCATACACTAACTTTTAGTAAACATGCCTCTTAATGAGTGTATGGATAAAGAAAGACTAAAAGATTTCTACATTACTATAATCCAGTGCCAACCGCCAGGCACATTAGGAACTACTACAAACACTGCCCATTTAGAACCCATAGCAAACACGCCGTATCCTAACAGCACTACCAGGACTCACAAAGCACCATACCCTACCTATCAAAAGGCAACACTGCAAATATTAAACCAATACATTTCAGAGAATAACAATACATGACCTACTGTGGAAAGGGAACAAGTGGCAATGTCAGATAGGAATTACATAAACAGAATACCTCAGCTCAGTTACATATGCAGAACACAGACCATCACCAAACAAGGAATCACAGTTTAGAAACAGGAAGACAATTAAACTGGGAACCCCAAAAGCCAAACTTGAAATGTACAACAACACTGTACAAATAAAACTATAAATTAATTTCCTCTTGTACTAAACAAAGCGCAGACGTTATTGATGCACATTTCCCAGAGCTGACATATTCCAGTTAATAAATTCAAAATAAAGAGATATCTTTCTACCTTTTATGCATTTTTTTCAGTTGCAATTGCTCCAGCCACTTTCTTCTGGTTTCTTTGTGTCTTCTGCTAACTCTCCATCGTCTGCTGTCCATTTGTCCTTTCTTCTCTCTTCTAATTTTTTCCATTCTCTCTCTACATCTGCTTTAACATACTAATCTTTCTCCTTTTGCTCTTTCCTCATTCCTATTTCATCCACTCAAATTTTACCCCTCCATCCTCAATCCCCACTTACTCTCCCAATACCCAGCCAATTGTAGATTTTTCTTCCGTCCCACACAAAATATTTTTCCCCTCTCCATTTCACTCTCCCAGCTCCATCTCATTCTAATCTCCCCCAACATCAGCTCCCTTCTAGTTCCAGCCCCACCCAGTATCCGCTCCCTTCTAGTCCCCGCATCAGCCCATTTCCAGTCCTAGCCCCCCCATCAGCCCATTTCCAGTCTTAGCTCCCACATCCATTTACAGTCCTATCCAAGTCCCTCCATCAGCTCATTTCCAATACCAGCCTCCCATCAGCCCATTTCTAGTCCTTTCCTAGCCCCACCATCAACCCATGTCAAATCCTAGCTCCCCTCCACTCAGCCCATTTCCAGTCCAAGCCCCCATGAGCCTACTTCCAGTTCTAGCCCCTCCATGAGTCCATTTCAATCCAAGCCCCCTCCATCAGCCCATTTCCTGTCCTAGCTCCCTCCCCTCACAACCCATTTCCATTCCAAGCCCCCCTCCCCATCAGCTATTTGCAGTTCAAGCCCCCCTTCCACTCAGCCCATTTCCATTCCAACCCCCCTCCCCATCAGCTAGTTGCAGCTCAAGCCTTCCCTTCCACTCAGCCCATTTCCAGTCCTAGGAACCCCCCCCCCCAACCCATTACCAGTCCTAGCCCTCCCCCATAGCCTATTACCAGTCCTAAGTCCCCATCAGCCCACTCTCAGTCCTAATCCCATCAGCCCATTTCCAGTCCTAACCCCCATCACCCCATTTGCAGTTTTAGCGCCCCCCCATAACCCATTACCAGTCCTAACCCCCATCAGCTCACTTCCAGTCCTAACCTCATCAGCCCATTTCCAGTCTTAGCCCCCCCATAGCCCATTACCAATCCTAACCCCCCATCACCCCATTTCCAGACTTAGCTCCCCATAGCCCATTACCAGTCCTAACCCCCTATCAGCCCTCTTCCAGTCCTAACCCCATTAGCCCATTTCCAGTCCTAACTCCCACCCCAACAGCCCAGGGAAAATTTAAAATAAAAAAAAATGCTGTCTGCTGCTGCCGCCGCGGGGACAACAGCAGAATCGAATATCCCGCGGGCCCCCCCCCCCCCCCGGTGCCCGATAGAGCCTGCCCTCCCTGCATCAGCTCGGTCTCCGCAGTTGCACCAGCTTTCAGAGCGCGAAAGGAGAGTTTCGCCCTCGCATCTCTGTTAAGCCCGCGGGGGCTGATGGGAAAGTCCCATCAGCCCCTGCGGGCTTAACAGAGCCACGAAAGGGAAACTAGTCTCCCTTCGCACTCTGAAAGCCGGTGCGACTGCGGAGACTGAGCTGATGCAAGAAGGGCAGGCTCTATCGGGCACGGGGTGGGCCCCGCGGGATATTCGATTCTGCCGTTGCCGCCGCGGTGGCGGCAGCGGACAGCTTTTTTTTTTTGTTGTTGTTTTTAAATTTACTTTTAAAGCAGAATGTTCTTTGCGCGGGGCCCCCTGAAGTGCGGGGCCCTGTGCAAAAAACATTCTTGCTCAATGGACGGGCCGGCCCTGCCTGCAGTACCTCCTCCACCTCTCCAGTACTGGTCTAAAGTCCATTTCTATACAGGTACACCTCAGTGCCCTCACGGCTTACCATCATCTGGTTGATGGTCAATCCCTGTCTGTTCACCCTCTTGTTGGCTGTTTCATGAGAGAGCTGCTACTTTCATGGCCTCCCATCTGCCTACCTGTGGTGGCATGGGACTTTGAATGTGGTTCTTGGGAAGCTCATTGCTCCTTCCTTCAAGCCCCTTGCCTCTTGTCATCTCAAGTATCTCAATTGGAAAGTAGTCTTCCTCATGGTGCTCATATCTGCATACAGAATCAGCAAGTTGCAGGTTTTAGTGGCCCATGCCCTTTACATCAGGTTCCATTATAATAGGGTGGTCCTTCACATTCGCCCTAAATTTCGGCCTAAAGTGGTCTCCTACTTTTTCACCTCAAACAGGAGGTAGTTCTACCCACCTTTTTTCCCAGTCCTCACGCGAACAGAGATGAGGCCTCTCTTCACACTCTTCACTTTAAAAGAGCTTTGACTTTCTACATTGAGCGAACGAAGGCTCACTGCCATTCTTCTAAGCTATTCGTCTTATGACCCAAACAGGCTCAGTGTTGCAATCTCCAAACGCACCCTTTCTGCCTGGGTGGCCGCCTGTATTTTCTTTGCCTATCAGCAAGCTGGTCTCTCATTAGAGCATCGTGTGATGGCCCATAATATCCGGGCCATGGCCACCTCTGTGGTGCATCTATTTTCTGGGAACAAGCAGGAAATCAGTCCTCACATATGGGTGACGTCGGTGCTGACGGAGCCCTCTCTGAGCAAATCCTCAGCTTTCAAAGAAAGCCTTTGGGTTTGCTACCACGCATGCATGGTCCCCTTCCTGCCCAAGGGTGCCATCTTGCTCAGTCTCCTTTTTTCCGCGGAGCCCACCAGACGTTGTCTGTTTTCCCCTGGAAAAAGTTTATTTTTTTCTCGAGTTCTTACTCGTCTCCGGTTGCACCTGTACCTTTCCAGCCCTGACCTCGGTGCTTCGGTATCGGGGTCGACTCCTTTTAACTTAAAGTTTTATTATTTGTTTGGCGTCGTCCCGCCTTTTTTCTCCACTAGCAGCCCAAAGGGTCTTCGACCTTTCTGGGGTTCTTTTTCCCCCTATGGCGACCAGCAGCTTTAAAAAGTGTGATCGGTGTGCTAAAATAATGTCTCTCACTGACATACATGACTGCTGCCTCTGGTGCCTCAGTCTGGACCACGACCTGGTGGTCTATGGCCTTTGCAAGAAGATGTCTTCGAAGGCCTTGAGGAGCCGCCAGCAGCAGCATGACCAATCGATGGCCAATGTTCCAGGGTGCTCAGCTCCGAATGGGCTTGAGGCCTCCTCAATGTCTATGCACCACCAGCGTCCGATGCAACCTTTGATTTCACTGGGACCAATGCAGCTAATGTCAATGTCTTACTCTGCTTCCGCCACTGCTGACTGCAAATTACGATAAATAAAAAAATCTATTCTTGAATAGACCTGGTGAGCTGGAGAGTAAAACAAATATTCCCTGTCTCTCGGATGTTGCCCCCCGCTAACAATTGACCAATTGCCATAATCTGATTAACTCCTGCAATCTTTCTATGACTTTTGTCTGCCTCCCTCTTCCCCTCCAATCTATCTAACTTTGATTTCAGAACTGTGATTTCAGAACTACATTAAAATTCCCGCCCACCATCATTTTCTCATCTACAAACTCAGACAGTTCTAAACCTATTGTATTTCAGGAAAAAAAAAACTTTGCCCCCATTTTGGGGCATACAGCTTTCCCTCCTGGAGACTCCTATTGATGGTCCCATACCTTCTTTTGCAACGCTGGCCACATCAAAGGGCAATGCATTGCACAACAGAACCATCCCACCCACCTTGTCCCACCCTCTCTTTGATGCATCAACACTAAAAATTCCTATCTCTTAACAAACCTTGATCCCTAATTCTCAGGTGAGTTTCCTGCACACAAGCTATGTCCACTTTAATCGAATGAGCGCCTTGAATAGCAGCTGTCATTTTCTGGGCAGTTTAAGCCCCCTACACATTTATTGTACCTATCCTCAAAGCCCTTCGTCGTTTCATACCCAGTACCCACCCTTCCCTGCCTACCTCACCGCATAGCTTACCCCTCCCCTCCACTTCCAACCCCCAACTCCTCTGCCCCCATCCCCTCCCTTAACCCCAGCCTCATCCTCTCTGCCCATTCCCACCTGGCAGCCTTTCCACTGGAGGCAAGTGACAGCCACCCAGACTGGCCCACTACCTCCAGTACTGCTTCAAAGCCACAAACAACCCTTCGCCCACTATCCAAGCTCACTCCACACATTCCATGCTCTCTTTTTAGCAACAACTCGCCATGCATTCATAACCCTATACCCACACTTTGCACTCAATCCTCCCAACTCCCCCACCCCCACCCCCAGTCACACTCAACCTTTATAACACTCTCAGCTCCAAGAGGCATCTATAACATCTCATCGCCTTTCTTGATAAATCGGGAAGATGTTATACATGCACTCCATAGTATTCACGCCAATCGCCTACATCTCCCTTCTGTGTTTCAGGCTCATCTGCTATCCACCTGCTCCTCTGCTTTCTATTTTATAGCTCCTGCCTTCTGGAATGCACTGTCCTCTGCTTAGAACCATCCTACACCAAGTTCAGATCCCTCTTGAAGATTTAGCTTTTCAACATTGCTCACAACCTGTCTGCCTCCCAGTGATGACACCCTTCCACTATCCTCTATCCTCCTTGCCTTATCCCCCGCCGCCCCCAAGTATGAATGTTTTTACTCTCTCCTATTAAGAAATGGCGTTATCCTCTAACTTTTAAGTTATGTTTTAATTTTATACACCACTTTGCTGTTGTAGTGAAGGGCGGTTAATCAAGTCCAATAAAACATAAACATAATAAACTGAAGAATAGAAAATCACCTGGGCCGGATGGCATGCATCCCAGGGTGATGAAAGAACTGAAGTATGAGATTGTAGACCAGCTATTAGTAATCTGCGAGCTATCATTAAAATCATCTGAAGTGCCGGACGATTGGAAATTAGCCAATATAATGCCAATTTTTATAAAGGATTTCAAAGGTGATCCATGAAACTACAAACCGGTGAGCCTGACGTCCATACCAGACAAAATGATGGAAACTTTTATAAAGAATAAAATTATTTAACGTGTAGATAGTCATGTTTTAATGGCAAAAAGCCAGCATTAATTTAGCCAAGGAAAGTCGTGTCGCTAATCTCTTACAATCTTTCAAAGGTGTGAATAAACAGGTGGATAAAAGTGAGCCGGTCAATATACTTTATCTAGATTTTCAGAAAACCTTTGACAAGGTCCTTCATGAGAGACTCTTGGGGAAATTAAAAAGTCATGGTATAGGAGGCAGTATACAGTTGTAAATTAGGAACTGGTTAAAAGATAGAAAACAGAGAGTGGGACTAAATGGACAATTTTCTCAATGAAGAAAGGTGAATAATGTGGCACCTCGGGGATTATGCTGGGCCCCATTGCTTTTTAACATATTTATAAATGACCTAGAATGGTAACAAGTGAGGTGATCAAATTTGCAGATGACACACAATTATTCAAAGTTGTTGAAACACAAGAGAATTGTAATAAAAATATTGCAAGAGGACCTTGAAGATTGAGAGACTGGGCGTCCAAATGGCAGATGACATTTAATGTGTACAGGTGCAGAGTTTTACACTTAGGGAAGACCAACTCAAACTACAGTTACACGATGCAAGGTTCCACATGAGGAAATGCTACCCAAGAAAAGGATCTGGACGTCACCGTGGATAATATATTGAAACCCTCTGCCCAGCGTGCAGTCGTTGTCAAGAAAGCAAATGGAATGCTAGGAATCATAAGAAAAGGAATATAGAATAAAACCCAGAAGATTAGAATGCCTCTGTATTGCTCCATGGTGCAACCACACTTTGAATATTATGTGCAATTCTGGTCATCATATTTTAAAAAGGATATAGCAGAATTAGAAAAAGTGCAGAGAAGAGCCACCAAAATGGTAAAGGGAATAGAAGGATATTCCTACGAGGAAAGGTTTAAAAGGTTAAGGCTCTTCAGCTTGGAAAAGAAACAGCCGAGAAGGAGATATGACAGAGGTCTATAAATTAATGAATGGAATGGAACGGGTAAATATAGATTGGTTGTTTACATCATCAAAAAGTAGAAAGACTAGGGGACACGCAATGAAATTACAATATAGCCCATTTAAGACTAATAAGAATTTTTTTTCACTCATCATATAATCAAATGCTGGATTTCATTACAGGAGGATGTAGTAATAGCTGTTAGTGTAGGTGGGTTTAAAAGAGGTTTGGACAAGTTCCTGGAGGAAAGGGCTGTAAACCATTATTAAAGAGGACTGGGGGAATCCACTGCTTACCCCTGGGGCAAGCAGCATGGAATATGAATACATTTTGGGAACCTGACAGGTACTTGTGACTTCGATTCCCCTCCGTTGGAAACAGGATACTGGGTTTGATGGACCCTTGATCTGATCCAGTATGGCATTTCTTATTTTCTTATGTTCAATAGAGTCCTCCATGTCATCACTTCCACAGAAATCAGCCAGTTGTCGTCCTCATATGTCCATCTTGCTTCCTTCCATTCGACTGTCTCTGAAGTCATTCCTAGCCCCGCTCTACCTACTGCAAAAAGAAAAAAAGGGGGAGGGGTTAATGAGATTGACACTGAGTAGATTTGCGAGGTGTGATGAAAAAGTATCAAGACTTGTGTAGCTATGTAACAATATGTTGCACCATGATGTATGTAGTATGTATGATGTATGTATGTATTGTCAGACGGCTACCTGGGTGAGAATCTTCACACTCTTGGCAAGTGCATATTTCTATATGATTTGCAAGGTATTGTGGGCAATGTAGTTCATTCACACCAGACACAGCTGCTGACAATAATTTAGTTGTGCTCTTGGGTAAAGCCAATAAGATATTTATTTATGGGGTTATTTCTCCCAACACAGATATGCTTGGTAGCACATAAATTAGGTTACTTGCTTTCAGTGTTAACTTGGAAAAACAAAGTCAAAATCAGGAAAAACAACAAATGAAAAGCCACAAAGCAAGAAACAAACTGTTCTTTTCAGGTTAACTTCTGATTACTTCCCACATAGATACAGAAGTGATTCTCTCCTAGCTCACAAGCAATTAGGTAAGGCTTAATTGCTAGCAGTTATCCAGCTGAAACCCCTTAGCTGGCTTGCTTTCTACTGTGTGGGTCAAATCCTGCTTCAGGAGCTTTTCTGGGTAGATTAAAGAACAAATTTGTATTTCTTTGTGATGGTTGCTGTACTTTATAACAGAAAGTTACCAACGGAGTTTAGACAGAGAGCAGTCCATATAAACACATTCTTCATCTGCAATCATACCCCCATCTTCAATAAGCATAGGTTCAATATCATGGATTGACACAGATGAATCTCTCAATGGAGCACTTTCAGGAGAATACTTGTTTCCCTGCTGTCTTTCAAGGTTATAGCTAGGGCATAGATCAGTGTTCATACCTGAGCTTCCATTGCTGCTAGAGTTCCTCTCTATATAGCCTGGCCAGTATGTAGTCCAGTTCTTATGTCCAGCCTTCCAATCCAGATCCCTGGACACTGGATCTCTCTTCACATACCTTCTGGCACGGGTCTTAGGGTCCCTTCCATGTGCAGCCGTCTCCCTCACAGGTAGCGTCTGGAGATTCCTAGCTCTGCAGCACCATTCCTCTGGCTTTCCCCAGTCCAATGGTGTAGGCTGGCCCTTGGAATACCTCCCAGTATACGTACTGCTTTGGACTCTTCTAGACCTCTCAAAGGCTTTTCTCCTCTTTCTTCCAAAGGGTTTCCTTGCCTCTCTGTCCGTCCGGTTTGGCTTCTGCTTCTGATGATCCTTCAGATGAAACTGATGATCCTTCTCTGGATATCCAAGGTGATCATGAAGATGGTCATCTGTAGAATAAACTCTACTCTTATTCTGCTTAGATGAGTGCTCCTCCCTAACACAGCGCAGCTGTGCTGAATCAGGCCCTGCCCTTTGAGATGAGTGCTTAGGGATTACCTCATAGCCCTCCTGATTGAACACACGTTTCCCCACTTCAGCTCCTCTAATGGCTGTTGGAAACCTGGTGCATTCTGGGACTGGTAGTCTTTTATGTGAAAATTCTGTTTTCTTATTTCTACCAGAACTGACAGGTTGCTTGTTCAGAGTCACTTCACCTTTTCTATAGCTCCTTCCTGAGCTATGATAAGCTTCCTTATCACATACCCCCCTGCTTAAGTTATTACGGACTGGTTTATTTTATTTTATTTATTTTATTTTATTTTATTTAACTATTTCTTTTATACCGCCCCTTCCAGAGATCAAGGGCGGTTTACATATAACAAGTTAACAGTCATGTACACAGTTTGTATACAGTTTACATAGAACATAGAACAATAGAAATCAACTATTTACATTAAACAGTAAATATAACATTTATAGGTAATAAAGCAAACATATTAAACTTTATACAAATGAATATTTACAGTGTGTGGTGTGTGTGGTGTGTGGGGCAGGAATTGGTGTAGGTGCTGGAATTTAGTTCCTTTTTTCGTTTTCGTCTTCAGGTGTGAGGGGGGGGGGAAAGTCTTGAGGTTACATTGTTGGGTTAGGGGATTAAGGGAGTTTGTGTATGTGTGACCATGTTTGTTGTGGAGCTGGCTTTGGGGGAATAGGGGATTTCGAAGTGTTCAGTGAACAGGTAGGTCTTTAATTCTTTTCTGAATTGGGTGAGGTCTCTTATGGTGCGAAGTTCAATAGGGAGGTCGTTCCAGATTGTGGGGCAGTGAATGAGAATGCTCTGGAGCTAGTGGAATTCTTAGTTTTACGAATGGCTTTTGGTGTGATGAGGGAGTGGGCTGCGTTCTGTCTGAGGGTCCTTGTCGATGTTGGAGATTGTAGTAATGTGGATAGGTGTGAAGGGGTTATGTCATTTATGAGTTTATAGGTTGTTAGGATAGTCTTATATTTGATTCGGCTGTTTATAGGGAGCCAGTGGAGTTCCAGTAGTATTGGGGTTACGTGGTCAGTTAGGCGAGCTTTAGAGATTACCTTTGCACAGATGTTTTGTGCTCTTTGGAGAAGGTATATGCTTTTTTGGGGGAGGCCTATTAGGAGACTATTGCAATAGTCGAAGTGCGGGGTGATCAGTGTACTTACTACGGATCTAAAGTCTTGTGTTTCAAGAAGTGGCCTTAGGTGCTGAATAGTTTTGAGTTTATAGAAAATGGTTTTTACTATTTGTTTTATGTGTGGTAGCATGGTGAGGGTGTGGTCTATTATTACTCCTAAGTATTTTACCTGTTTTCTGACGGGTATGGAGGTTTTGTTGATTGTGATTGTTTCTGGGTATGTGTTCTCAGTCGTGGGTGGTCTTGTCACAAACATTGCCTCAGTTTTTTTGAGGTTTATGCTAAGGTGGTTAGTTTCCATCCAGGAGGAGGTCTCAGCCATGCATTTGGATAGCGAGTCATATGTAGGGTTTTTAGCATTTATGGGGATAGCTAACATGATGTCATCGGCATATATAAAATGGTTAATTCTGTGTTTTTTAAATATGTCTGTTATCGGTTGCAGGTACAAGTTAAATAAGAGGGCTGAAAGGGCTGATCCTTGGGGTATTCCCTGTCCTTGAGGGAATGTTTCTGATGCTTGTTGGTCAATTTGGACTCGTATTAATCTGTGTGAAATATTGGATTTGAACCAGTTAAGGACAATCCCGCCTATTCCTAGGTTTTCTAATCTGTTGATCAGTGTCATGTGATTAATGTTATCGAAGGCGGCAGAGATATCTATAAAAAGGAGTAAGAAGCCTTGATGTTTGTCATCTGTGCCCTTGATGAGGAAGTCCATAAGGGTGATTAGGAGGGTTTCTACTCCATGGAATGGGCGGAAACCAAATTGGTGTGAGTCAAGAGGTTTGTGTTCATCAATGTGTTCTTGTAACTGAATTTGAATTGTTTTCTCTATTATTTTGGCTATGAATGGAATGCTGGCTATGGGTCTGTATGAATTCGGGTCTTTTGAGTCGAGCTTATTATTCTTTATTATTGGTCGGAGTGTTGTGAGTTTTAGGGCATCAGGCATGATGCCCTGTGAAAGGGATTGGTTAACGATGTATTGTATATTTACCACCAATTCAACTGGTGAAACTTCTTCTCTACAGTCCGTAATCCGGGAAAGGGCATCCGCATTCTTGTGTAACTTCCCAGCACGATGTTCAACTTGAAAATCAAATGCCTGTAAGGCCATGTACCAGCGTGTCAACCTGGCATTGTGGTTCTTCATTTGCTGCAACCACTTAAGTGGGGCATGGTCTGTGACCAACTGGAACTTTCTCCCTGTAAGGTAAAACCTTAACGCCTCCCCCGACCACTTAATAGCTAAACATTATTTTTCTATTGTGGAATACTTTTGTTCAGCCGGTGACAACTTCCTGCTCAGGTACATCACAGGATGCTCCTCCCCTTCATGACACTGGGATAGAACCGCTCCTAGCCCTACATCCGATGCATCCGTTTGAACCAGAAAGGTTTTCTTGAAGTCCACCGCTTTCAGTACCGATCCTGTACACAGTTTTCCTTTTAAGACTGAAAACGCTTTTTCAGCTTCAGGTGTCCATTTTAGCTGGTTTGGACAATTCTTCCGCAGCATATCCGTGAAAATTGCACTTTCCTCTGCAAATTGCGGTATAAACCTGCGGTAGTATCCAATAAGTCCTAAGAAACTTCTTAGTTGTTTCTTTGTTGTTGGAGGAGGAAAATTCCTGATGCTATCTACTTTACTCATTAGAGGTTTAAT
Organism: Ichthyophis bannanicus; assembly: GCA_033557465.1. Taxonomy (NCBI): domain Eukaryota; kingdom Metazoa; phylum Chordata; class Amphibia; order Gymnophiona; family Ichthyophiidae; genus Ichthyophis; species Ichthyophis bannanicus. Next base: position 1,326,090,467 of record CM066032.1, read on the forward strand.
TTTTCCTCTTCCTACTAGGTGGCCCAGGTATTTTACCTCCCTATTTGCAAAGGCACACTTCTTCGGGTTTAAAGTTATTCCCGCTTGCTTCATGGAGCACAAGACTGCCCTGATCCTCTTCAGATGCTCCGCCCAGGTGTTACTATGGATTATGACATCATCCATATATGCAAAAGCATAATTTTGGTGGGGTCGAAGTACCTGATCCACTAACCTTTGGCAGGTAGCCGCTGCTCCATGCAGTCTGAAAGGCATCCTCTTGAACTGGAAAAGGCCAATGGGGGTGCTGAACGCAGTCTTCGGCTTCGACTCCCTGGTGAGAGGGATTTGCCAATATCCTTTTGTCATATCAAGGGTGGTTAAGTATTGAGCCTGTCCCAGCTGGTCCAACAGCTCTTCAGTTCTTGGCATTGGATATGCATCAAAAACTGATATTGCGTTTACCTGCCGGAAGTCAATACAAAATCTTAAAGATCCATCAGGCTTCGGCACCAGGACTATGGGGCTATTCCAGGGACTCTTTGACTCCTCTATTACTCCCATGTCCAACATCTCCTGGACTTTATGGGTGTCAACATATCTGGGAATTCTTTAAGCAATTTCCTAATTTCTTCCTGTTGTACCACTGTCAGGTCCTCACCTATTTGGGGCTCTGATTTTTCTTTACAATCAGATACCTGGGGTCCCAAATCTTCCTCTTCATTCACCTCCCTCTCTCGGGCACAGGTGGCAGCTAGGCTTTTAACCCCTTTGACATCAGTAGAACCAAAGCCTTTGGTTCCACGTTCAGAATTCTCCAGGGATGTGACCTCCTCCACAGGTGGAAAACCCAGCCTCTCACAGATCAATTGGGCAATTCTGTCTCCTGTCTTCACGTGATAATCATTCTGTCCAAAATTAAACAACAGAACTTTAATATTGCCCCTGTAATCGGGATCAATTACTCCCGCACCCACATCGATGAAATATTTAAGGGCTAATCCGGACCTTGGGGCTACTCTCCCATAGCATCCAATAGGTATTTCCACTTGGAGACCAGTGTCAACCAGGGCTCTCCCTTGGCTAGGTACAGTCACATTTTCTATGCTGCACAGGTCAAACCCAGCAGCTTGAGGGGTTGCCCGCTTAGGAGCTTGGGCCTTCTCTGTGACCCTATGGTACTTTAGGATGGAATGTCTGCTTTGGGGTAGCTTGGTCTTCTGGACGCTTAATCATCTTTTTAGCTGGGGTCTGAGGACTTCCAAATAAAGGCCCGGGAGCTATTACCATTAAACCTTCTCCCTCCGTCTTTCCTAGTCCTTCCACTAGACCCTGCTTAAATCTTGGCCAGTCTCTTCCTAGAACCAAATCAAAGGGTAGCCTAGGCACCACTGCTAACAGGACTTCCTCTTCTTCCCCCAGGCACTTAACCTTTAGCCTATAGGTGGGATATGGTGTTGCAGCACCATGAATGCATCTGATGTGAACTTGGCTTTCAGGGGTTCTAGGCACAAATCCTTTTTGGGCCTCTATTCTTTTCCAAAGCCTTTTTGACATCATACTCTGGTCTGCCCCAGAGTCTAACAGAGCATTTGTGGTAATTCCCTGCACATCAACCATCAAAAGAAATCCTTCTTTGGGCTGTTTTAAATCCACACCCATTAAACTAGTGTGTGTCTGGCATCCCTCTTTTAAATGTCCCCATTTTCCACACTTGAAACATTTCTTTCTACTCCACTGTCATCTGGTTTGATACAGTACATTCATTTTCAGAAACATTTTTAATTATTTTCTTTTCTGATACAGCACATCTTGCCTCAGCACCAATCTTCAGAGGGCCACCCATTCTATGGCAAGCCTGCGTGGCTTCCAAGAATCTCTCTGCTAGCATGGTTGCCTCTCCAAGATTTTGGCAATTTTGCTGTATAAGGAAAGTGTGCAAATCTTTAGGCACCCCAGACATAAATTGTTCAAGCATTATAATATCTAATAACATTTCTACCGTCTTTTGCTCAGGCTCCAACCATTTTACAGCTAAACCTCTGATTCTCTGACTCAGAGCCCTGGGTGTTTCACCCACTCTCAATGTAGTAGCTCTAAACATTCGCCTATACTCTGAAATAGACAACCCTAGGCGATCTCTAATAGCAGCCTTTACATCCTTATAATTCAAAGCCTGGGCTGCTGGCATTGCTCTGTAAGCTGCAAGCGCCTCTCCAGTTAATGAGGCTGCCAGCCTTACTGCCCACTGGGTCTCTGGCCATGCTAATGCTTGTGCCACTCTTTCAAAAGACTCTAGAAAATCATCAACATTATCATCTGGAGTTAGCTTCCCAAAACTAAATGCCCCAATCCCTTGATTGAGTCCTACACTGTCCACATGTGGTGTACCAGTATTTACTGCTGGTCTTGCATCTGTTCCACTTTGGTTCTGCAGCTGAACTAGGGCTTGCACCAGATCAAGCACTGGCTTCTGCTGGTCCATTATGGCTTTCATAGCAGTGTCCTGAGCCTGCTGTGCTAGCTCCTGTTGCCTGCTAAATTGGGCTGCCATCCATTCAGCTAGTTCCCTTGGATCCATCTTGATCCCTGCAAGAAACAAAGAAAAAAAAATCCAAAGTGCACCACCTTCCAAACAGGTGTGTTTTTTTCTACTTTTTTTTTTTTTTCAATTATCCCTGTGCCTTACTCCCATCCACCACTAGACATGCCCAGGTACTTATTACCTTGTGTCAGTGATGAATCCAGCTCTGCACAGGGTCTTTTCCTCCTGGGACAGCTTCCTGGAACAACCACTTCTCCTCCAAAGTGCAGTTGAGGGAAAATCTTTTTTTCCAGCTTTAAACTTGAACTTTAGTTGTAATCCTCAGCAAGTAAATCCCCTTTGTGCAAAAGCAATCCGAAAAACTACGCCATTTGTCAGACGGATGCCTGGGTGAGAATCTTCACAGTCTTGGCAAGTGCATATCTCTATATGATTTGCAAGGTATTGTGGGCAATGTAGTTCATTCACACCAGACACAGCTGCTGACAATAATTTAGTTGTGCTCTTGGGTAAAGCCAATAAGATATTTATTTATGGGGTTATTTCTCCCAACACAGATATGCTTGGTAGCACATAAATTAGGTTACTTGCTTTCAGTGTTAACTTGGAAAAACAAAGTCAAAATCAGGAAAACAACAAATGAAAAGCCACAAAGCAAGAAACAAACTGTTCTTTTCAGATTAACTTCTGATTACTTCCCACATAGATACAGAAGTGATTCTCTCCTAGCTCACAAGCAATTAGGTAAAGCTTAATTGCTAGCAGTTATCCAGCTGAAACCCCTTAGCTGGCTTGCTTTCTACTGTGTGGGTCAAATCCTGCTTCAGGAGCTTTTCTGGGTAGATTAAAGAACAAATTTGTATTTTTTTGTGATGGTTGCTGTACTTTATAACAGAAAGTTACCAACGGAGTTTAGACAGAGAGCAGTCCATATAAACACATTCTTCATCTGCAATCATACCCCCATCTTCAATAAGCATAGGTTCAATATCATGGATTGACACAGATGAATCTCTCAATGGAGCACTTTCAGGAGAATACTTGTTTCCCTGCTGTCTTTTAAGGTTATAGCTAGGGCATAGATCAGTGTTCATACCTGAGCTTCCATTGCTGCTAGAGTTCCTCTCTATATAGCCTGGCCAGTATGTAGTCCAGTTCTTATGTCCAGCCTTCCAATCCAGATCCCTGGACACTGGATCTCTCTTCACATACCTTCTGGCACGGGTCTTAGGGTCCCTTCACGTGCAGCCGTCTCCCTCACAGGTAGCGTCTGGAGATTCCTAGCTCTGCAGCACCATTCCTCTGGCTTTCCCCAGTCCAATGGTGTAGGCTGGCCCTTGGAATACCTCCCAGTATACGTACTGCTTTGGACTCTTCTAGACCTCTCAAAGGCTTTTCTCCTCTTTCTTCCAGAGGGTTTCCTTGCCTCTCTGTCCGTCCGGTTTGGCTTCTGCTTCTGATGATCCTTCAGATGAAACTGATGATCCTTCTCTGGATATCCAAGGTGATCATGAAGATGGTCATCTGTAGAATAAACTCTACTCTTATTCTGCTTAGATGAGTGCTCCTCCCTAACACAGCGCAGCTGTGCTGAATCAGGCCCTGCCCTTTGAGATGAGTGCTTAGGGATTACCTCATAGCCCTCCTGATTGAACACACGTTTCCCCACTTCAGCTCCTCTAATGGCTGTTGGAAACCTGGTGCATTCTGGGACTGGTAGTCTTTTATGGGAAAATTCTGTTTTCTTATTTCTACCAGAACTGACAGGTTGCTTGTTCAGAGTCACTTCACCTTTTCTATAGCTCTTTCCTGAGCTATGATAAGCTTCCTTATCACAGTATGTATGTAGTAAGCATGTAGTGACCTAGTTATGTGTTCTACATGTGCAGAGGGTAGCCTGGCTGCAGCACACCTGTGCTTTTTGTAATCACATGATGTTTGGTATCGTGTAAAAGCAGTTCTTCAGATTTACGATGAGTGAGAAAAATAGAACAGCGAATTTGCATTAAATTCTGCCATAAACTTGGGGATTGATGCAAAGAAACCTATGACAAGTTACAGCAAGTGTATGGCAATGAATGCATGAGTCGTGCTCAAGTTTGACTGGTGTAAACGTTTCTAAGAGGGCTGCCAAATTGTTGACAGTGATAAACGTTCTGGAAGACCCATCCATAAGCAGGAATAAGACAAAGTTGAAGCAGTGCATGCTGCAATACGCTCAAATAGTCGATTTACTATCAGGGAGTTTGCTGAGGACATGGACTTCAGTCTCGGGTTGGTACAGTCCATTCTTACTGTCAATTTGGGGAAGAGATGTGTGTCTGTAAAATTTGTGCCAATACTCCTGTCCCCTTGCCAAAAGGATCATAGACTGTCTGCAGCCAGGGAGTTGTTGGAATGCGTTGAAAATGACTCAAATATCACCAAAAAGATTATTACTGATGATGAATCATGAGTTTATTGTTAGGACCCAGAAACTAAGACTTAATCATCAAAATGGAAAATTCCAAACTATCCCAGACCCATGAAAGCCAGTCAGGTGAGAAAGGAATGTCAAGTTCATGCTCAGTTTTCTTTGATTACCAGGGAATTGCTCATCATGAGTTTGCTCCAAAAAGCCAAACCATCAATAAAGGAGTACTGTGTCCAAGTTCTGACTTGTTTGAGAGATGCAGTTTGTCGTAAGAGGCAGAGTTGCACAGGAATGGTGAATGGTTGCTTCATCATGATAATGCCCCAGGTCATGCATCACATCTTGTCCAGCAGTTCTTGGCCAAATACTAAATCGAGCAAGTCCGTCAGCCTCCGTACTCACCTGATCTCGCACCCTGTGACTTTTTCTTGTTTGCAAAACTGACATTCCCACTGAAAGGAAGGAGATTCGACGACTTGGAGACCATTAAACAAAATTCGACACAGCAGCTTCACAGCAAAACGAAAGAGGCATTTCAAAATTGTTTCCAGCAGTGGCAGGAACACTGGAGGAAGTATCTTTTATCAGAAGGGGACTGCTTTGAAGGAGACTGAATGTAGTAACTGTCAGTGTTATACTTCTTGTGTTATTGTACAAGTCTCGATACTTTTTGATTGCACCTCGTATTCAGCGAAACATGGCCATATTTTGGCATGATATGCCTACATCGGGGGCAATTATTGCAATTCAAGAGAAATATGTGTAAAACCAAATTGTGTCTTTGCCATGCAGTTTGTGAATAACCCGCTCTATCTATTGCCACATCACTGCCCATCACCTCTGAGTTGGTTGGACCTGGAGCAAATATTCAAGGCTAGTTACTCCCAAATCTTTGAAGCACCCAAGTGCCTACAATGTTAAATAATGTATTCAGAAGAAATACAATGTATATACTATGTAAATAGTTAACTATTTCAATATATGTTACATGGCTTTGTAGATCCAACAATTGTTAAAATGTTACCTGTTTAACGTATAGTTAATGGTTCCATGAAATATATATTAGTTCAATATAAACTGCCTTGATTTCTTGACGGGGCAGTATATAAAAACAAATAAAATAATAAATAGAATGTTTCATTTCTGTTGCAAGCACAAACAGTTCTACCATCTTTAGTGACCACCAGTGTGAAGAGAAGTTGCCAACGATAGCGCAATTCTCCTTCATACAATTTCCAGGTTATAGCCTTCAATTCCTGGCACCTTCGCAGTGTAATGGGGGATAAGTCCTCAAACCCTTCAATCTTTTGCATGTCCCACACCGTCTCTCCCTGTTTTTTGGCCCTGGCCACTACTTTCTCCTTGAGAGTGTAACAGTGAAAACAGACTACCACATCTCTAGGAAGATTGGAGTGTACCGGTCCCAGGGCTCTATGGGCACATTCCAGCAGCACTTTAGGGCGCTCAGTCTCCTCCTTGCCTTCAAGCAACTGGTTAACAATTATCTCCAGGAACAAGCAGGAATGAGTCTTCACATATGGGTTTCGTCGGTACCGACGGAACCTGCGTGGGAACGCTCCCCAGCGTCCAATCAGAAAGCCTTTGGGAGCATCCCACAGCGCCTGCGTGCTGCCTTCCCACCTTTCCCAACTGTGTCTCCTCAGTTCCTCTTTTTCCGCGGAGCCAGCAGGTCGTGTTCCTGTCACCGCAGAAGAATTTCCTTATTTTTTCTTTATTTCTTTTGTGTCGCGTCTGCCTTCTTTGACGCTGTACCGGTACCGCCGGTCTTTGTTCTTTTCTTCTTGTAAAAAAAAAAACCAAAACAACCTTTTTTTCGTTCTTTTTCTTCAGGTGCACTTGAGTTTTGGGCCTTAGGCCCAAAACTTTTTTTCCTTAAATATAGAAAAGCCTGCCTCAGGATTTAAAAATGTGCACAAAATGTGGCGGTACTATTTCCGTGTCTAAAATGTTTAGGTCCTGACCATTCCATAACAGATTGTGTGTCTTGGTCCATGATGTCTAAAAGAGGTCGGCAGAACCGAGCTGACAAGCTCAGTACCCTGTTTCCCTCTGATGCGGCTTCGGTGGCATCGACGTCTTCCAGGGCTGCTTCTTCCTCACATGGATCTCAGGTAACTAAACATAAATCCAGCCGGTCCTCGAAGGGTAGATCTCCTTCTAAGCATCGAGATGCCTCTGGCCTTGCCCTCGAGGATTCTGCACGGGCAAAATTACCCCGGCGGGAGGCTTCGGCCTCTAAAGCATCATCATCGGGGTTCCAGGATGATCTCGATGGCGTGGCCTCGACGGATCTCCTGGTGCCATGCTCTGGGGTACCGGTGGCTTCCACCGGTACCGACTTCCAGGCATTGGCGGCGTCGATGGATCAGAGGATTCTGTCCATAGAACGCAGTCTGGCAGCTTTCCTTGTGGCATCGACGCCCGTGGTACCGCAACAGACTACTCCATCGGTACCGGCTCTAGCATCGCCATCGGTACCGATCCCGGTACCGGTGGCATCGACATCGGCATTGGTGTCCGCTATGCCGGTACTCTGTCCTCTGAAGCCCTCCGGTACCGATACCCCGGTACCGGTTATTCCCGATACCGATCCCGGTCGGTACAGGTATCGGGCTTTGCAAAAGCATTCGGACAGACGATACTTCGATTCCTCGGAGGACTCTGAGGATTCTGAAGAGTCCGTCGATGCAGTGATGCTTCTTCCACAGGAGGAGTCCTCTCCTAAACGAAGGATGTCTCCTCCAGAGGATTTGTCTTTTCAAGACTTTATCAGAGAGGTGGCTCGGGGCCTCTCTATTACAGTGGCCCCTGAGACAGAGCCCAGAGCCAAGGAGTTAGATATTTTACAATATCCTAAAACTCCTAAGGAGGCAGCTACCTTACCTATTCATGAGATTCTGTATGATCTCATGTTGAGGATGTGGGAAGCACCTCTAACCACCTCTCCTCATTCTCGCAGGTTGGATACCATGTATCGTGTCCCTCCTTGTCCTGGGTTCCATAAAACTCAACTTCCTCACCACTCTATTGTGGTTGAGTCTGCAATGAGAAAGATTAGAAGTGCTAAAAGACATGCCTCTAATCCTTCAGGACGTGAAGGTAGAACCCTGGATGCTTTTGGAAGAAGAGTCTTCCAAGCTTCCATGCTTGCTGCGAGAATTAATTCTTATAGTCTCTACATGGGAATGTTCTTAAAAGAAGTCACTGACCATTTGCAGACTTTAAGTCCTTTTATGTCTGAAGATAAAAGGCAAGACTTTCTCACTGGGCTCAAACATGCCCAAGATATCTCCAAATTCTCCAACCGTGCAGCTTTCGACTCCTTTGAATGCGTAAGCAGAGCCTCAGCTATTGCCATGCACGTAGGATTGCTTGGCTTCAAGCATCTGATTTGGAGATCTGGGCTCAAGATGAATTGGGAAATATCCCTTGTACAGGTGAGAACCTGTTTGGTAAGGATTGGCAAGCAAAAGCCAATCAGATGGATGCTGAAAATTCTGCTTTGGATAGATTATCCAAATCCACAGCTGCTCCTGTTAAGAAAAGGTTGTTCAAGAAAACACCTTTTTCTAAAAAGGGAAGATTCTATCCTGCTTATGGTAAGCGGGCATCTTCTGCAGCTCAGTTCCCTTCCAAACGTCAGCAATCCTCCAAACAGAGCAAAACAAAGGCTGCGAGGCCTGCTCCAGCCCAGCAACCTCAGCCCCCTCAGGGCCTTTGACCTTCCGCTAGAGAACTTAGCCTTCCTGGCTCTAGAAGGACCAGAGCCCTCCACCATTCCAGGAAGGTTATGTCACTTTGCTCCCAGGTAGGGGCAAATTACAGCAGAGCATTGGACACTCTCCATCATAAGAGAGGGGTACAAACTTCATTTCTCAAGCTTGCCCCCTCTCACAAGAGTGCACCAGTTCAATTCTCCAACCTCCCCCCTCAGCCTGTTGGAGCAGGAGGTTGCCACTCTTCTCGTCCAGGGGGCAATAGAGGAAGTGCCTTTTCAACAACAGGGCACAGGGTTCTACGCCCCCTATTTTCTTATTCCAAAGAAAACAGGGGGCTTCAGACCCATCTTAGATCTCAGAGAATTGAACAGATTCCTAGTCAAGGAAAAATTCAAGATGGTTTCTCTAGGAACTCTGCTGCCATACCTTCAGAGTCAGGATTGGCTTTGTTCTCTAGATCTCAAGGATGCGTACACTCATGTTCTCATCCATCCAACTCACAGAAGGTTCCTTCGGTTCCTTTTTCAGGAGGAGCACTATCAATATAGAGTGCGCCCTTTTGGTCTGGCCTCTGCACCAAGGGTGTTCACGAAATGCATGGCAGTGGTAGCTGCTTTTCTGCGCACCCTGGGAATATTCGTCTTCCCTTATCTTGACGACTGGCTCATTCGAGCTCCCACTCAATCAGAGGCCAAGACTTCTCTAACCTGCACAATGCGTATCCTTCAGTATTTAGGGCTGGTAATAAACATCCCAAAATCCAATTTGATCCCTACTCAGTCCCTGGAGTTTATAGGGGCATTGCTGGATACCACAAGGGCAAGGGCCTATCTTCCCCAGGCCCGTTGCCTTCGCTTGGTGCAGTTAGCTTCTCAAGCAGAGTTGAAGCCCCTACTAACTGCTCGAGAGATGTTACAGTTGTTAGGCCACATGGCATCCACCGTACATGTGGTACCATATGCTCGCCTTCACATGAGGGCAGCTCAGTGGACTTTATCCACCCAATGGACCCAGGCATTAGGCTGCCTGTCAGACAAAATAGCAAACACAAGTCGCCTCATTTTGTCCCTCCAGTGGTGGAAATCCCCTCAAAACCTGTTGCTGGGGTCCCCCTTTCAACAGCCTCTGCCCCAAGCAGCTCTTATAACAGATGCTTCTCCAATGGGGTGGGGAGCTCATCTTCAGGACCTCTCCACCCAGGGCATCTGGTCCCCACAGGAGACTTGTCTACATATCAATCTCTTGGAACTCAGAGCAATCTTCCTTGCTCTGTGAGTTTTCCACACCCTGCTCAGCCACAAGACAGTCCTTATCCACACGGACAATCAGGTAGCCATGTTCTATGTAAACAAGCAGGGAGGAACTGGCTCTCTGTCGCTTTGCAACAAAGCTTTGCGACTGTGGGCCCTCGCCAGAGAGCATCACATTCATCTTCTGGCAGTTTATCTTCCAGGTGTTCAAAACTCTTGGGCAGACAGACTCAGTCGAGTTCTGCTTCCACACGAGTGGTCCCTACATATGGACCAGGTATCCAAGATTTTTCAAATTTGGGGAACCCCAGACATAGACCTCTTTGCAAGTCCGTGGAATGCCAAACTTCCCCGGTTCTGTTCCAGAACTCTGGCTCAGGGAGCTCAGGCAAGGGATGCTTTCCTCCTTCACTGAGGTCAAGACTTCCTTTATGCCTTTCCATCCATTCCCCTAATTCCCAAAACCCTGTTCAAGCTTCAGAGAGACAGAGGCCACATGATTCTCATAGCTCCACATTGGCCACGGCAAGTGTGGTACTCTCTGCTTCTACATCTCTCTCAAGCTCCCTCCCTGGAGTTAGGGTCTGCTCCAGACCTCCTCTCTCAAGAGGACGGAAAGTTATGGCATCCCAATCCCCAGTCTCTGCATCTCAGGGCTTGGTTGCTGAAGGCCTAGATCTCCAGGATCTTCATCTTTCTCAACAAGTGAAAGATGTTCTTTATGCTTCCAGAAAACCTTCTACTAGACGTTCTTATGCTTTCAAGTGGAAGAGGTTTACCATCTGGTGTTCTGGGAAGGGTCTTAACCCCCTTGCCATACCTCTGGAATCTTTGCTGGTGTATCTCCTTCATCTGTCTAATGCAGGCCTTAAGACAAATTCAGTAAGGGTCCATTTGAGTGCTATTGCAGCTTCCCTTAAGCCTCTAAATGGGACAACCTATTTCCTCTCATCCTCTTGTAGCAAGATTCATGAGAGGCCTCCTTTTAACAAAGCCTCCCATTAAACCACCCCCGGTGGCATGGGACTTAAACTTGGTTCTTGGTCAGCTTATGAAGCCGCCTTTTGAACCTTTAGCTAACACCTCCTTGAAATACCTTTCTTGGAAGGTTATCTTTCTCATTGCAATCACATCAGCACGCCGCATTAGTGAATTGCAAACACTCGTAGCTAATCCACCTTATACAAGGTTCCATCATGACAAGGTGGTCCTTAGGACTAATCCACACTTTATGCCTAAGGTGGTCTCGCCTTTTCACCTCAACCAGGAGGTCTACCTACCTGTCCTTTTTCCAGTGCCTCATGCAACAAGTGCAGAGAGGAATCTTCATACCCTGGACTGTAAAAGAGCTCTAGCTTTTTACTTACAAAGGACGCAGCAACATAGAAAGTCTCCCCAACTCTTTATTGCCTTTGATCCTTCTCATCTCGGACAACCAGTCTCCAAGAGAACACTTTTTAAGTGGATTGCCCAGTGTATTTCTTTCTCCTATCAGAGCAAGAACCTTTCTCTGGAGGGCCATGTCACAGCTCACAATGTGAGAGCCATGGCAGCCTCAATGGCTCATCTGAACTCTGTGTCTATCGACGACATCTGTCGAGCAGCCACTTGGGCCTCGGTTCATACCTTCACGGCCCATTACTGCTTGGACAAGGACTCCCGCTGGGATGCCTTGTTTGGTCAGGCTGTTCTTAAACACCTGTTCCATACTTAATCAACTCCTACCCACCATCCCTCATGGGATGCCAGAGATCCATGTGGGGAAGTGCAGCCCTGTTCCAGGGACACACAACTTCTGGGATCTCTCCCTGGCATCTAAAGCTAGCGAGTCCCCATATGTGAAGACTCATTCCTGCTTGTTCCTGGAGATAGCACAGTTACTTACCTGTAACAGGTGATCTCTGGGAACAGCAGGAATAAGTCTTCACAACCCACCCACCTCCCCTAGGAGTTGTATCTCTCTATCTTTCCTTTACCTCTCTCTCTCTCTCTTTGTCTCTGTTTAAAACTCAACTGAGGAGAGACAGTTGGGAAAGGCGGGAAGGCAGCACGCAGGCGCTGTGGGATGCTCCCAATGGCTTTCTGATTGGACGCTGGAGAGCGTTCCCGCGCAGGCTCCGTCGGTACCGACGAAACCCATATGTGAAGACTTATTCCTGCTGTTCCCAGAGATCACCTGTTACAGGTAAGTAACTGTGCTTTCTCCGCAACTGGTTAACAATTTTCTCCATAACTGCATCACAATCCAAGTATTCCACCTGCTCAGGTATACACTGGAATCAGAAGTTATTTTGACGGCTCTGGTTCTCTAGACCTCCAGTTTTTCAGCCAAGTATACATTTGCTTGCTCGAAAGCCACCATTTGCTTTATTTCAGAAAAACGTTTACCTTGTTCCTCTACATGAGTCCTCCATCCTCAACTTGTTTTCCAAGGTCTGTGATTTCCCTGCAAAGCTCTGTGATATCGCTTTCTCCAGAAACAAGCAGGAAGTCAGTTCTCACATACAGTATAGATGACATCTGTGCTGACAGAACCCCGCAAAAACATCTCCCCAGCTTTCAAAGAAAGCCTTTGGGAGACACCACCACGCATGAGTGGTCCTCTTCCCGCCCAAGGGTGCCATTTTACTCAGTCTCCCTTTTTCCATGGAACCCTACAGACGTTAGTCTTCTTCCCTCGGAAAAAAGTTGATTTTCGTGTGCATTTCCTTCTCTGGTTAGCACCAGTCCCTTTCCCACCTCTGAGCCCCATCGCCTCTGCCTCGAGGCTCAGAACCGTTTTTAGTATTTTTTTCTCCAGCGCAGTTTCGCACCCTTTCTAACCGTTAGCCGCGTTGAGAGTCTTCGACCTTGCAGGACTCCTTTTTGCTCCAATGGCCAGTGGGTTTAAAAAGTGTGATCAGTACACAAAGAACATGTCTCTAACCAATATACATGACTGCTATCTCTGGTGTCTAGGTGCTGGCCATGACCCAATGGTTTGCGCCCTGTGCAAAAAGATGTCTGCTAAGACCATCCAAAGTAGTCGGTAGAAGTAGGATGACATCTTCCACAAGTCAGATTCAGCCCCGGTATCTCCGGTAGCCTTGTGCCCTAAGGCCCCGCACGGATCATCGGAGTCGTATAAATCCCCCGCAGTGCCCGATTGGGTTCACAGACACTCCGACAAGGGTTCCCTGTGGGAGCACAAAATGAAGAAGAAATCCTTGAACATCTCACCCTGGGAATCGGACACCCATGGCAAGTCCTGTGTTAGGCCCCACAGTCCCTAGAGGGTATCCGAGGAGTTGGAGCGGGAGCGGCCGGCAAAAGCGCACAGAGCAGATGACAAGGCCTCTGACGGATCACAAACTCCCGAGGCTCATCCTATCCCATCAAAGACTCCCTCTCCTTACAGACGCCAGACCCGGTCATCCTGATGTCCACGTTAAAGGCTGCAACCCCTAAGTGGGAAGCCAGGATGATGGTATTGGAATGCAGTGTTACTGCCTTCCTTGCCAAGCAGCAAGCATCGATGCCCGGCTCCACCGGTGCTTGCGCTGAGACCACAGTGACTTCTTTGTCAAGGACTCCCTGGGCTGCTGATGCAATCCTTGAGAGCCCCGAGCCTCGAGCTGATCTTCGACGAGGGTCTTGATACCACTCCTAGTCCTCAGGAGCTAGATCCTCCCAGGCAAGCCCTTTTGGCTCCGGCCAAGCAACAGCTGTGGGTCACCGACGACCCGATGCGAGACAAATGCCTCAAGAGCCATCAGGCCTCGAGTCCTTGAAGGACTACTCAGACTGGGAGTCCGAGGTCATGTTTGTCTGGGACATGGTGAAGGCATTGTCTCTCACCATGGAGTCTGAGGACAACCCTCACACGGAGGAACTCAAAATCTTCCAGTACGAGGCTCCAACTAAGGAAGCCCTGACAGTCCCCATCTTCCTTTCTTGGGCGATGACTCCTTCGAATGTGGGTGCCACAGGTGTCGGTGCCAATAGTTAGCCGACACCTGGACACCATATACCGGGTCCAGTAGGGCCCCAGCTTCCAGAAGGTGCAACTTCCTCACACCACTATATTGGTGGAGTTGACCAAGCACCGGGAGAAGAACCCGAAGACTCGCTCTTCTGTGCCCCTGAACAAGGAGTCCCACACCCTCAATGCCCTTGGACGTAAATGCTACCAGGGCTCGATGCTGGGTTGCTGAATATAAGCATATCAGCAACCCAGCATGTGTATCTCTGAGACCTAGCTAAAGAACTCGCAGATTTCTCAGCAAGTCTCAGTGGAGATCACCTCCAGCAATTCCAAACCCTCACGAAGTGTGTTGGGGAGTGCTCGAAGTACATGTCTCAAGCCGCCTACGACGGCTTTGAGTTTCACATGAGGGTGGCTGCCGCAGGCATTGATGCCCGATACCAGGCCTGGCTCCAGGCATCGTACCTCGAGCTGTGGGTCCAGGAGAAACTCCTTGACGTCCCCTGTCTCAGTGCAAACCGATGAAGGACAAGGCGGAGGAGATTGAGACAGAGTATGTCACCACAACTTGGCTCTAAGGAAGACCTCCACCCTCAAAGAAAAAAATGCCAGCAAAAAGGCCTTCCTTCCACAGGAAAGGCCAGCCTTATCGAGGCTATCCCTAATACCAGGTCTCCCAGACCCCACAACAGGGTCACCAGGGCAAAGGAGCAGACCAGGGCCAACACAAGCCTTAGGGCTCCAAGCCCCAAACACTGGCTCCAGCCCAGGCTGGATCGGGGTTTTGACTCCCTGAGCATAGCCTCTCCACCCGTAGGGGAGCAGCTGTCAACGGGGGGCATCTGACTCATTTTGCCCATCATTGGCCTGCCATCACCATAGACACCTGGGCACTGCAAGTGGTCAGAGAAGGCTACCTCCTTCACTTGGACCAGACACAGCCTCCTTTCTTTCCAGGAGAGTTCCCTCAGACTCCCCTGTCTGCAGGGGAGCTCACGGCCTTCTCAGGGCCAGGGCTATTGCAGGAGCTCATGGCCTTCTCAGGGCCAGGGCCAGGAGGCAGTAGTCCTCTGCTTATTTGCGATCGGTCAGGGAATGCTCCTCAGTGCAGTATTCCTTCTGGGCCAAGACAATGCCCTAGCAGACAATGCTGAGCAGGCTCTTCCAGCCACACAAATGGCATCTAGATTCTAGGATGACACAGCGACTATTCCGACTCTGGGAATAGCGGCGGATGCCTTCCTCATCTTGTGGTTGGAAGGCCTTCTGTATGCCTTTCCTCCCACGCCACTAATCACCAAGACCCTCTTCAAGGTCCTGCGGGACAAGGCCTCCATGATCCTGGTGACCCCACAGTGGCCCAGGCAGCCTTGGTTTCCCCTTTTGCTCTGCCTCCTGATGGAGCTCCCGGTTGCTATGGGAAGCACCCCAGGGCTCTACTGACCCAGGAGGAGGGCTCGCTTCTTCACCTCAACCTGGGGTCCCTGTCAGTTAACAGCATGGCTGCTGAGCGGGTCACCTTAGCACCTTTAATCTCCCAAAGGAGGTGGAAGAAGTCTTCCTGGCCTCTTATAAAAATCCGCGAGATGAGCCTACGCCTTCAAGTGGTGCAGATTCTCAGTATGGTGTGTGGAGCAGTGGGAAGACCCGTTCTCTTGTCAGGTACACACGGTTCTGCTCCACCTGTTCCTTTTTAAAAACATTGGTAGAAAAATTCCTTTAAGTCCACTGATTTTTGCAGCCATTGGCTACCTCTAGGACCTTAAAACACACAGATGCAACCCAATATCAGAGGGGCGCCAAGGGAATTTTGTTGCTATTTTGCGGAGCCTCAAACTCCCACCACCATTCATCTCTGTGGTGTCACTTCCATCCACAGCCTTGTTGTCATGTTTGTTTTTCATAGTTGTAAATAGTTTACCCCTGTTCTCCAAGTATTTTGTGCCCTGTTATCTGTGAACTCATACATGTTAACTGTACTGAGCATTTTTGTTCCATGTAAACCGCGCTGATGCTGAATAGTGCGGTATATAAGAGATTATAAATAAATAAATAGTTGTATATTATATATTTTATTTTGGTTTTATTGTCATTTTTATCATGTTTTGTTCATTCACTATGTCCAGTTGACAAACTAAAGATTCCATAGCGTCCCTCCAGTCCATTCCAAACTACTGGGTTTTCTCCCCCTTCCAGCAGATGGAGACTGAGAATTCCAGGCTTTTGGTAATGTCACCCCATAAAGGAGACCGAACTCCTCCCACCAAGCTAGCATCCTCAGTCTTCAGCAGATGGGGAGCAGCTCTGTGTGGTCTGGACCACACTGTTGGGAATTCCTGTCAAATAAAAAAAGCTTCATAGGTTTATGCTACAGGTATAGGGGCTAGGTTAAGAGAAGGGGCTGCCCCAGAGCTGCTGAGGGGGAGGGCCTGTGTCTTCGGAGTACCCGAGCCCGTTCAATCGGGGGAGTGGAAGGCATACTTGGTGGGGCATACTTGGTGGGGTCTCTGTCTTTTTTTTCTCAAACCACACAATCAGCATTTTTCTTTGCCTTCAGTGGCTGGGAAACAGTGTTCGGTGGCTGGCTCTTTAAGTTTTGTATCTGTGAAAAGGCAGATAGAGAAGCAGGGGAACATTTGTGGACCTCGCAGTCAATTGGGGAGGTTAGAGATCATGCCTCTGCTATCGGCAGAGGAGTCCTCAAGGCTGACGCTTTCAGCAGTTTCCACAGTTTTGGCGGGAACCCTGGCCATGTCACCATCGAAGGCCCTGCCTGTGGGGGAGAATCCTCAATGGTGGGATTTGGTTCTGGTGGGTCAGGATGCCTCTCCAGGGGCCACATTGGATTCAGATGAGTCTCCTTTTTTTCCAGATTTTGTTCTGATGCACCAGGCCTATTTAATGAAGAGAGGCTGGGGATACAGTGGAACTGCGATCCATTGGGACCTCTAAGAATGCGCTGGTACTGCAGGAAGGGGTTGTTCCTCTTCTGGACCTTGACCACACCTCGGAGCACTCTGGGAGGTTGGAGGACCTCTTGGAGGAGGCCCTCAGCGATTGATGTCACAAGCTCTTAGACCAACCTCGAGAAAGACGAGATTCTGGTGGCAGAGGACCCTAGGGTCATCAGTCTTCCACTGGGAAGAGCTGGGAATGCTTATTGCTCATTCCCTGGGAGCTCTCAACATCCCTGTTGAGACCCAGTCTCCGGACTCCTCTCGAAGATCCCTTGTTGCAAGGGTTCTGCACCTGCGAGACGGCCTTTCCAGTCCACAGAGCCATCAAACAGAAGATTGAGGCAGAGTGGAGGTTCTAGAGTCTGGGTTGCAGGGGGGGTGCGATGGGAGAGAAGGATCTGCTTCATTTGTCTAAAGCTAATGCCTTGGTCTTCACCGTCACCAAGAAGACCACCATCCCTGTGGAAGGTGGAGTGGCACTGAAGCATCTGCAGGACACGAAGCTTGAAACATTGCTAAAGCAGGCTTTTGAGGTAAACGTGTTGGCATTATAAGCGTCGGTCTGTGCTGCTTATGTGGCCAGGGCTTGCTTGCACTGGATGCAGGCACACTCAGATTCATCAGCCTCTGGTTTGCAGCAAATGGTGTAAGTGGCCAGGTTGGAATCGGGAGCAGCCTATTGGCAGACGTGCACTATGATTTGGTTAGAGCATTGGCCAAGAGTATGGCCTCTATGGTTGCAGCTCATCTGCTGTGGCTGTGGAACTGGTCAGCAGATGTGTACTCAAAGTCGTGGTTGAGCAAGCTTCCCTTTTGGGGAAAGCTCCTTTTTAGTGTTAGGATAAGGAGAATATCATCCATGAACAATATCATCTTATATTCCTGGCTATGAATTTGAATACCCCCAATTGATTTATTCCTATGTATATGGGAAGCAAAGGGTTCCACTGAAAGTGTGAATAGCAGAGGAGACAATGGACATCCTTGCCTTGTCCCCCGCTGCAATGCAAAAAAGGGAGAATATCCCTCGTTAACCTTGACTGCTGCTACTGGCTTTGCATAGAGGGCTCGTATCCACTTGATATAACTATCTCCAATCCTCATCTTTCTCATTGTGGAGAAGCTGGTAAAGGAATTGGGTGAGGCTAAACCGGTACATCTACTGGAGGATAAATTTAAGGTGGGGAGGGCCTCATCAATGCCCAAGGTGCAGCCTTGGGAGTTTCATCTATATTAGACCACTTGTTTTGCTCTCTATCAATGCTCCAGATGCCGCTCTAGAGGTCAGCACTTTTGGGGGGCCGAGAGTCCAGATGAGGCTTCTTTGCAGGTTCCAGGTTGGGGGCCATGAAAGCCCAATGAAGGGTGACTGGCTCAGGCAGAGGTGATTCCGGTGGGAGATAGTCTATGCCAGTTCTGCTCTGCCTGTGTCCACATAACATCCGACCAATGTGTGCTGGAGGTGATTCATGGCCATAATGCTTTGTAGTTCACAAGGCCACTCCAGGAAGCCTTTGTAATCTCTCCTTGCTGAGCGCCAAGCAAGCGTGCAGTGGTTGAGTCGATTCTTCAGCAACTTCTCCAGTTCCAGGCAGTCAAACCCGTCCTCACAGACCAGTTAGGTTTCGGTCGATACGCCATCTATTTCATGGTTCTCAAGAAAAAAGGATCCTACCGTCCCATTTTGGACTTCACGTATGTCATTCTTACTCTGCAAGTGCTATATTTCCACATGGAGACGTTGCAGTTGGTGATCATGGCAGTAAGAGCAGGTGATTTCTAGACTGCCTTGGATCTCACAGAAGCGTGTCTTCACATGCCAATTTGGGCAGAACACTAGTGGTTCCTGTTATTTGCGGTCCCCATGGGGCACTTCAGTTTTAAGACTTGCTCTTCGGATTTGCGACAGCTCCACTCATGTTTACGAAGATCATTGTTGTGGTTGCTGCGGCTCTTCATCAGGAAGGGGTGCTAGTGCATTTCTGTTTGGACAGTTGGCTAATCAGGGCAAAATCCCTTCCGGAGAGTCGGGCTGCAATGGTCTGAGTTCTTAAATGTTACAGGGGTTTGGTTGGGTGGTCAACACAACCAAGAGTCACCTCCTTCCATCTCAGAACCTCACTACCTGGGAGCATGGTTCGATATGCAGTTGGGGGCAGTCTTGCCAGAGAAGCAGGCCTCAAAATTGCGAGGGCAGATCCATCAGTTTTTGTGGAGACAGGCTCCAACAGCTTAGTCATAATTGCAAGTGCTGGGGTCCATGGCAGCAACTTTAAAATTAGTGCCGTGGGCTTGGGCACACATGAGGCCTCTCCAGAGAGCGCTGCTCTCGCATTTATTTCCACACTGCCACCTGCTATCATGCAAGTTGAGTTGCCTGCTGGAAGTGTGGAACAGCCTAGAGTGGTGGCTGCAGAGTGCTCACGGGTATGCCATTGGAGGTGTTCATGACGGTGGTGACGATGGATGCCATCTCTCAGGCTGGGGAGCACATTGTCGGTCACAGATCGCACAGGGGAATGTAGGTTGGATATGTGAGTGTTTTTTCTGCCATTGTAGGCGTTTCAACCGATGGTGGAACAGAAGGCGGAGCACATCCTGTTGGATAACATGACCACAGTAACATACATCAATCACTAGGGCGGCACAGGCAGTCCAGAGCTGGCTGAGGAGCTTGCTCCATTACTTCAGTGGGCGGAAACACATCTCTTGACGATCTTGGCTGCTCACGTCGCAAGCAAGGAGAACATAGAGGCAGACTTTCTCAGCTGGAAATGGGTTGATCCAGGAGAATGGATATTGGTAGACTTTGTGTTCCGTTATCCTATGCAGTTTTGAGGACAGCCAGAGATGGATCTAATGGACACCAACCTCAACACCAAAGCTCCTTGTTTCTTCAGTCGACGATGGGAGCCGATGTCTGAGGGGCTTGATGTCTTGCCACAACCGTGGCTGACAGAGGGTCTTCTCTGTGTTTCTTCCGTGGCCTCTGATCGGTTGATTGGTTCAGTTAATAGAGACCCATCGTGACCTCGTAGTCCTGGCAGTACCGGATTAGTCTTGAAGACCATGGTATGCAGATTTCATCCAACTGTCGGCAGCTGAGCCATGGAGGTTGCCAGCAAGGGCCGATCTCCTGTCGCAGGGGTTGGTATTCACACCTGCAGGTGGATCTGTTCTTGTTTATGGCATGGCTCTTGAAAGGGCACAGCTGAAAAGGAGAGGGTACTCGCCGTCAGTTATTGCTACCCTCCTGAGGGCACGGAAGCATTCCACGTCATTAGCCTACATTTTGTGTCTGGCAGTTATTTGAAGCCTGGTGTGGTGAGAAGGGGTCAGAGGCTTTGCAGGCCTCCATCCCGGATGTTCTGGTCTTTCTGCAGGCCAGTGTGGAGAAGGACCTAGCACTGAATTTGCTGCGGGTTCAAGTTGTGGCCCTAGCGTGTTACAGGGGTCAAATTCAGGGTCTTGCTCTGGCTTCTCACGCCGACGTGGTCCGGTTCCTCAGGGCAGTCTGGCGGATTCATCCTGGTGGATCCTCTTTTACTGCTATCCCACTTTCAGTTGGTATACCCCAAGGATCTGTCTTGTGTTCACTCCTTTTCTCTCTATACCCAGTCCCTTGGTGCACTCATCTTTTCCCATGGCTTTCAGTATCATCTTTATGCTGATGATCCCAGATCTACCTCTCTACACCTGAAACCTCTCTGGTAATCCAGGCCAAGATTTCTGCCTGTCTTTCTGACATTGCTGCTTGAATCTCTCACCGCTGTTTGAAATTGAACATGGCGAAAACTGAGCTTCTTACTTTTCCCCTTAAAACCCTGCTTTCCCCCTCCTCCTTTCTCAGTCTCTGTGGATTACTCCTCCCTGTCTCTTCAGCTCGCAGCCTTGGGTTCACCTTTGACGACTCTTTCTCCTTCTCCACACACGTCCATCTGATAGCTAAAACCTGCTGTTTTTTTCTCTATAACATCAACAAAATTCGCTCATTCCTTTCTGAACGCACTACTAAGACACTTATCCACAACTTAGTCACCTCCCATTTAGACTATTGTAACCTACTCCGTGCTGGTCTTCCTCTGAATCATCTCTCTTCCCTTCAATCAGTTCAACACTCTGCTGCATGGCTAATCTTCTGCCTTGTCATGCTCATATTACCTCTTTTCTCAAGTCACTTCATTGGCTCCCTATCCATTTCTGCATCCAGTTCAAACTTCTCCTGCTGACCTATAAGTGCATTCACTCTGCTGCGCCTCACTATTTCTCTCTTATCTCTCCCATCTCTCCCTACACCTCTCCTCAGGAACTCCGCTCTTCTGGCAAATCACTTTTATCTGTGCTCTTCTCTTCTATTGCTAACTCCAGACTTTGCTCCTTTCACCTTGCTGCTGCAGTGAATATATCACAGTATAAGGAATGGTGCAACTCTGGAACTTGTCAGATCATCTTACCATGCTGATAGACAGAAATCAATCTCAAGGCAATCTCCACGGCCCACATAGTTGGAGTGGAGAATGTGCAGGTGGATTTCCGCAGTTGAAATATCCAGAAACAGAGGGAATGAGAACTGAGTTTCTGGGCCTTTCAGTTGGTAGTGTGTAACTGGGGTTGGCTGGTGTTTAACCTGATAGGTGACACAGGAGTTTGTCAAGGCAGCAAGATTCTTCAGTCAGTGAAAAGAGGTCAGCTGTATTGGCTTCAGTGTGCTAATATAAATATGGCTATGAGAAAGTCTACTATGTCTCCCACGCTACCACTGATCAGACGGGTTCTATGCAAAATAGCAAGCCATTTGGCGCTAATTATCCTGATCATGCTAGATTGGCCTCACAGACCAGTCAAGTCAGTTTATTGGTGGATGACCCTCTACCTCAGGATTGTGGCTTCTGCAACAGGATCCAGTACTAATGGAAGATCCAAGCCTCTTTTGGCTCTTGATTGGTTCTGTTTAAGGCGTTGATGTTATTTACCGGTGGTAATCTTTGTCACTTAAGTCCCGTTGGGTCCTTGAGTTCTCTGGCATATGTTCTTTTCTGGCACCTGATTGAATTATAGCACTCTCATCAGAGTGTTTTCATCTGGCATGCAGACATCCCAGCCACTAGAGCCTTTTTGCAAGGGGACCTGGTACATGAGCTGGCTTTAAGTTCCCTCTGCATTAGCCTGTTACAGAATCTTAAGGGTTTCCCTAGCAGCTCATATCTATTTTCTGAGGGGGTCCATCAAATTCATCATCCTTTCCATCCGTTGGTTCCACAATTTGGTCTTCAATGTTCTGACGGTGGTT
The DNA here is from genome assembly GCA_033557465.1 of Ichthyophis bannanicus. Classification (NCBI taxonomy): domain Eukaryota; kingdom Metazoa; phylum Chordata; class Amphibia; order Gymnophiona; family Ichthyophiidae; genus Ichthyophis; species Ichthyophis bannanicus. The sequence continues at coordinate 1,326,112,605 of CM066032.1, forward strand.
ACTTAGAGTATTCATGAACAAATAAACCTCTTCCAAAGCCGGGGAAGCTGTAAAACTAGGGGGCATAACATGAAGCTGCAAGGGGGTAAACTGAGAGGCAATGTCAGGAAATACTTTTTCACTGAAAGGGTGGTGGATGCTTGGAATGCCCTCCTGATGGAAGTGGTGGGGGTAAAGACGGTGATGGAATTAAAAATGGCATGGGATAGACACAGTGGATCCCTTTATAGCAATGGGATAAAATCAAAATAAACATAACTAACTATTTTAACAAATAGGGGTGACCTACACGGAGTGGTTGTACACCTCTAAACAAAGGCATGCGGAGGGGTGACTTGCACGGAGCGGCAGCTGCACCTGCTCTTGCCGCCTTCCTAGGCAGACTAGATGGATCATACTGGTCTTTATCTGCCGTCATATACTATGTAAGTATCCTTAGAGGATTTGTCATTGAAAACTATCTTTTTGGTGGTGGTATGATCAGCCAGACATATTTCAGAATTGCAGGTCGCCTTGTGTAGAGACCCATATTTGTTGTTTGAGGGTACTCTATCTTGTATACAGTTCTGTCCTCCTTGCCCATGGTGATATCTCTTTCATGACAATGAATTAGTTTGCCTGCCTTTCCATGGGATCAGAAATTGGGTGTGCATTGTACTCGTCACAAGTTGAATGTTCAGAGTCTTGTTGAAAGTCTTAAATCCCCTCAAAAATCAGACCATATCAGTGATTCTGTTGTGAAAAGTTTTTTAAGATCGGGAAGCCTCTATATTATTCTTCAGGGATAAAAGTCCTTTCCTTATACAGTTGGCTTAGTAATGTTTTAAAAGAGTGTTTTAAAGACATTAGAGCACCCAAGGAGGTCAGCTGACTGGATTTCCGCGGAGACAGCTAATGTCTACAGCAAAAGTGCTGGCGTTCTTTTGATATTTCTGTCAGTGCTACAACTGCACAGCGTGATAAATTCAGAGGCAATTCTTTCTGATACTACTGTAGCAGGTATGATCTCACATTTTTCTATTGTTCCATTTGTTATTTTTACACTGTTCCACTGGATAATTTGTACTGACACTCAGTATCGGTGGTTCTCAGCCATTTACAATTTGTTTTTATCGTTTTTAGTATGATAGTGTTTATTCTCCAGGACCAAGCAGGAAGTCAGTCCTCACATATGGGTGACGTCGGCGCCGACGGAGCCCTCGCGGAGCAATTTTCCCCAGTTTTCAAAGAAAGCCTTTGGGAATTGCAGCGCGCATGCGCGGTCGCCTTCCCGCCCAAGGGTGCCATCTTAGCCAGTCTTCTTTTTTCCGCGGAGCCCTACAGACGTACCCGTCGTGTCCCCGCAAAAAAGTTGATTTTACTCATAATTTTCTCTTTTTTCCTTCGGTTCGACGCCGGTCTTTTTCCCGCCCGGACTCGCAATGCCGGTCACGAGTCCTCTTCTTCTTTTTCGGTTTTTCTGACTTAGTCAGTTTCGTTTTCGGTTTTTCCCTGGCAGCCCGGTCCTTTGACCTCGCCGGGGCCCTTTTTCCCCCGATGGCTGCCAGTGGTTTCAAGCGGTGTGGTCAGTGTGACCGAAATATGTCACTAACTGACACACACGACAATTGCCTCCGCTGCCTGGGCCCGGATCATGAAGAAATGATCTGTGGGCCCTGCGGCAAATGTCCTCCAAAGCGTTGAGAAGTCGGCGGCATCAGTGGGATAGGATCTTCGCTGACCCCAGCCGTACCCGGACCTCGTCGGAGGCCTCCGCGTCCAGAGGTTCCAGCTCGGACCGTCGCCGGAGTTCCTCCGACAGGGGTTCTCCCTCCGGGGACCATCGACGGAAGGTGAAACCCGCGAGGGCGGCGTCGGTGGACGCTCCTGGCTCCGCGAGGGCCAGGTCGCATAGCCCCGATAGCCGTCCCGGGTCCTTGGAGAAGGAGCACCTCTCGAAGCGACCTCGCCTGGAGTCGGAGCTGCCTGCTCGGGTAAGTCCTGTGGTCCTCCTGGACTCGCCTCCGAGACCGCCGACGTCGGGGCCCGAGTCGGGGGCTGCTGGGTCACCTGAACTCGGACTCAGGTTGACGGCCTTGGAGAGCAGATTGTCTGCCTTCATGGACCAGCAGCGGGCACTGCTCGCTGGCCTCGCTGGCGCCGCTGCCCCGACCACCGGGATGTCGACGTCTAAGTCGACCCCGGAGACCGAGCCGATCCTCGAGTCCATGCGAACTCGAGTCGATCCTCGGTCGAGGTCACCCTCGGCCTCCTGTTCGGGACCGAGGTCGCCGACGCCGACTCCCTCGGCGTCGGGGCGGCAGGCGCCGCGCCCTGCCCGGGCCGACCCCACCGACTCCTCGTCGGAGTCGGTCTGGGAGTCTGAAGAGGAAGAGTCACCTGATTCTTTTCGGACTCGGTGTGTCCCCTCGGACTCACCTGAGTCCGAACCTCGGAAGCAGTCCCCCCCGGAGGATGCCCGGTTCTCGGACTTCGTCAGGGATATGGCCAAGGCTTTGGCCTTCCCTGCGGATCCCGAGGAGGAGCCTCGAGCCGAAGAGCTCGACGCCCTCCAGTATGACTCTCCCGCCAGGGAACACTTTACTGTACCGGTTCCTCCCATGCTGGAACGACTACTCTTCCGCATGTGGGAGAGTCCGGCCTCCTCGCCGGTCCTGAGCAAGCGGGTCGATTCTATCTATCGAGTCCGCAAGAGCCCTGGCTTCCAAAAAGCACAGCTACCACACCATTCCATGGTAGTGGAATCGGCCATGCATAAGACGATGCATCTTCTGGCTCTTGATGCACTCCTCGGTGCCTCCTGGCAGGGAGGCCCGTAACCTGGATGGCCTTGGTAAGAAGTGTTTCCAGGGCTCTATGCTTGCGTGTCATGTCCAGACCTACCAGCTATACATGGGCATGTATCTCCGGGACCTGGCTAAAGAGCTAGCCGGATTCTCCGCTGGTTTGTCCGAGGAACCCTTGCGGAGGTTCCTGGCCTTGTCCTCTGGCATTCGGGAATGCTCAAAATTCATATCCCGAGCAGCCTATGATGGCTTTGAAGCATCGGCTCGAGTGGCCGCAGCCGGCATCGGTGCCCGCCGACAGGCTTGGCTTCAGTCGTCTGACCTTGAGCCCTGGGTGCAGGACAAGTTGGTCGATGTCCCCTGCCGAGGCGAAAACCTCTTTGGCAAGCCCATGGCTGAAAAGGCTGCACAAATCGAGATGGAGACTCTCACCAGGACTAGGCTTTCTAGGAAGACCTCCGCCCCTTCCCAGAAAAAGAAGGGCTCGGGAAAGAAGTCCTTTTACCCGAGAAAGGCGGCTGCCTACAAACAATACCCCCAATATCAGGCCCCTGCAGCTCCCCAACAGGGCCAGCAGGCCAGGGGACGGGGTAACGGATCCCGTAGGCAGCAAGCCCCCAAGCCTGCACCACCAGCCCCTGCTCAGCCAGGGTGGGGGCTTTTGACTCCTTAAGCATAGCCTCTCCCCCTCCGCTGGTTCCTCCCAGCACCGGAGGCCGGCTGGTTCACTTCGCCCACAGGTGGTCCAGCATCACTTCAGATGCCTGGGTGCTTCAAGTCGTGAGAGAAGGCTATCTTCTCCACTTCCACCAGGTCCCTCCCTCCTATTTTCCGGGAGAACCTCCACGACTCCCTGTGCACAGGGAATTACTCCTTCAGGAGTTAGCAGGTCTTCTACAGGAACAGGCGGTGGAACCGGTGCCCCACCACCTGAGAGGTCAAGGCTTTTATTCCAGGTATTTTCTAGTACCAAAGAGGACGGGAGGCCTCCGACCCATCCTGGACTTGCGCAACCTCAACAGGTTCCTCGTGCGGGAAAAGTTCAAATGCTTACCCTTGGAATCCTTCTGCCCTACCTCCAGCAGGGAGATTGGCTATGCTACTTGGATCTAAAGGATGCCTACACGCACATCCTCATCCACCCAAGCCACCGCCAATACCTAAGGTTTGTGGTGGCAGGAAATCATTACCAGTACAGAGTACTGCCCTTTGGCCTGTCCTCCGCACCGCGAGTCTTCACAAAATGTCTCGCGGTGGTGGCGGCCCATCTCCGGCTTCACGGCCTCTATGTCTTTCCGTACCTCGACGACTGGCTCATCAGAGCAGCGTCCGCTCCGGAGGTCACCAACGCCACACGCCGCACGGTGACTCTTCTGCAGTACTTGGGCTTTGTTATAAACTTCGCAAAGTCCACTTTGCTCCCCTCACAGGATCTCGAGTTCATCGGCGCAAGGCTGCACACTCCTCAGGCACGAGCGTTCCTACCGCTCGACAGGGCTCAACGGCTCATGGACCTAGCCGACCGTTTTCGCAGCCAGCCCCTGGTCTCCGCCAGGCACTTCCTGAGACTACTCGGCCATATGGCTTCCACCGTCCATGTGACCCCCAATGCCCGCCTGAATATGCGGCCTGCTCAATGGTGTCTCCGCAAGCAGTGGCAACAAGCCACAGGCGGCCTAGCAGACCTAGTGCGCGTCTCCGAGCCGCTGATCTCGTCTCTCCAGTGGTGGCTTCATCGGCCGAACCTGGTACTCGGCATGCCTTTTCAGTCACCTCAGCCGGCCCGGGTGCTGACGACAGATGCATCCCTCCTGGGCTGGGGAGCACATTGCCAAGGGGCACGTACTCAGGGCCTCTGGACCACGTGGGAGTCTGCTCAGCAGATCAACTTCCTGGAGCTCAGAGCGATCCGCCTGGCTCTCAAGGCCTTCTCCCACCTGACCTCTCACCAGTCCGTCCTTGTCCAGACGGACAATCAAGTTGCCATGTTCTACGTGAACAAGCAGGGGGGCACGGGCTCCTTCCTTCTCTGTCGGGAAGCACAGAAGCTCTGCTCTTGGGCAGTCAGTCACGGCGTTCTTCTCAAGGCAGTTTATCTCCCAGGCCAAGAAAATTGCCTGGCGGACAAACTCAGCAGGATCCTCCAGCCGCACGAGTGGCGCCTGGATCCCTTGGTAGTTCAGAAGCTCTTTCTAAAGTGGGGCCTCCCCACGATGGATCTCTTTGCCAGCCCTCTCAACCGGCAACTTCCTCGCTTCTGCTCTCGTCAGCCACATCCCCTTCGAGTTGCGGCAGACGCTTTTCTACTCTCATGGTCGGAGGGCCTTCTGTATGCTTTTCCTCCCATCCCGCTAGTCTCTCGAACTCTTTTCAAGGTTCTCCGAGACAAAGCATCCATGATCCTGGTGGCCCCTCGCTGGCCCAGACAGCCATGGTTTCCACTCCTGCTGCAATTAGCGGTAGAGGACCCATTCCCTCTGGGGTTACAACCGGATCTCCTCACTCAGGATCAGGGGTCTCTGCTACACCCCAACCTCAGATCTCTCAATCTAATGGCCTGGCTGCTGAGAGGGTAGTCCTTGCTCCCCTTCTCCTGCCGGCAGAGGTGGAAGAGGTCGTCCTAGCTTCTCGGCGACCTTCTACCCGCAAATGCTACGCCCTTAAATGGCGTCGCTTTTCCGCTTGGTGTACCCAACAGTCTCAGGATCCCTTCTCCTGCCCGGTGTCGGTGATCCTGCAGTACTTGCTATACCTCTCTAATCTGGGACTTAAGTCCAACTCCGTCAAAGTTCACCTTAGTGCTCTTTCAGCACATCATGTGCCGGTGGACGGCAGACCTCTTTCCAGTGACCCTCTTGTAGCGAGGTTTCTCCGAGGTCTCCTTCTGCTTAAACCACCTCTCCGCCCGCCAGCGCCTGACTGGGATCTGAATGTGGTTTTACAGCGGATCACCTGTCCGCCTTTTGAACCTATGGCTACCTGTTCTCTCCGTTTTCTTTCTTGGAAAACATTGTTCTTGATAGCCCTCACTTCCGCTAGACGCGTAAGTGAATTGCAGGCCCTCGTGTCTGATCCCCCTTACACTCGGTTCTACAAAAATAGGGTAGTCCTACGGACTCACCCAAAATTTCTTCCAAAAGTGGTCTCCCCTTTTCACATCAATCAGGAGGTGGTACTTCCAACCTTCTTTCCCAGACCGCACTCCAGCCGAGCTGAAACGGTCCTCCATACCCTGGACTGTAGAAGGGCATTGAACTTCTACCTTGACCGTACGCGGGAGCACCGTAAAGCTGCTCAGCTTTTTGTGTCTTTTGACCCCAATAAATTGGTACTCCCGGTCTCCAAGCGTACTCTGTCCATCTGGGTTGCGGACTGTATCACTTGGGCTTATGGGGCAGCCGGACTCTCCTTGGAAGGTCGAGTCACGGCTCATTGCGTTCGGGCAAAGGCTACGTCAGTGGCTTACCTCCGCTCTGTTCCGCTGGCAGACATCTGCCGGGCCGCTACTTGGTCTTCGAGCCAGACTTTTGCGGTCCATTACTGTCTCGAGAGGGAGTCCCGCAGGGACAGTGCTTTCGGACAGGCAGTCCTCCGTAATCTCTTTGAGGTTTGAGCAACTCCTACCCTCCATCACGGATGTGGGCTACCGGTGGGTAATAATTCAGCGAAGATTCCTTCCTTCTGTACTGCTGAGCTAGAGGGAGCTCATTTTTGTGCTTAGGGTCTCCGGTAGCCTTAAGCTTGGGAGTCCCATATGTGAGGACTGACTTCCTGCTTGGTCCTGGAGAAAGCGTAGTTACTCACCTGTAACAGGTGTTCTCCAGGAGCAGCATGAATCAGTCCTCACGACCCTCCTTCCTCCCCTTGGAGTTGCAATCATCTGCTTTAGTTTTTTTTTGCAAATTTTTATGCTGTCTTTTTTAGCTATGTCATCTGACTGGCTAAGATGGCACCCTTGGGCGGGAAGGCGACCGCACATGCGCGCTGCCATTCCCAAAGGCTTTCTTTGAAAGCTGGGGAAAATTGCTCCGCGAGGGCTCCGTCGGCGCCGACGTCACCCATATGTGAGGACTGATTCCTGCTGCTCCTGGAGAACACCTGTTACAGGTGAGTAACTACGCTTTATAGCATGGTGATCCGTTTTTAAGCACTAGTTATCCCAGCTCCTTTTCACGTCTTTTTTTTGTATACCTGTCCTTTCTATATGTTATTAGAATTGATTGTTTTTACCTTTGGCAGCCCATTATTTCAATGTATTTTAGCATGGTAATCCATTTTTAAGCACTAGTCATGCCATCTCTTATACACTTTTGCATACCTGCTCCTTCTACATGCTATAAAAGTTGGCTGTTTTTCCTTTGGCAATCTATTATTTCAGTGTGATATAGATATGGCAATGTTAACATTGAGAAAGGACACAATGTTTCACGCTACTTTAGTATCAACATAACCCCCCTCCCTTTTTATTCCGCTGATCACTCCTTTTTTAAAAAATACTTACCCCTCTTTATTTTTATCTTTTTCTTTTAGCAATGCAAGACTACTTGCGGAGTTATAATCAATAGAGGTATTTTCGTTTCATGTTATGATTTTTAGGTTGGTTACATGTCACACCCTTGTATTTTAATCTTATTAATCATTTTATTATTAATATATATTTTTTTATTATATTTATGTGGATTGTTCTTATCATACTTTTTATTAATTTAGTTATTATGTCTTTATATATTTTTGTTCTACTATTGTTATGAGAGCTGTTTTACTTATACATTTTGTTCAGTTTTTTAATTTTAATTGTATGGTGTCTTGTCTTCTTATTATATAATATTTTTATACATATTTTAATTGTTATTAATTACTATGTTTCTGTTTTTATGATTGTAGTGTGCCAAGCATACCCCTGATGAAGGCATAATTGAAACACGGTCTGTGTCGGCTCCCCTTGGCTTATATCTCATGTTGTAATTTAATAAAAACATTTGTCTTTCTGTTTACCACGTTTTAGACTGGGTTCTTCTAATTTACGTGGAATCGTGCTCGTGTGCTGGACTATCGGATTTCATCTTGTTTAAGGGCCATGCAAGGGTTAAGCAGCTTCCAAATTCTCCTTATCCAGGTGGATCAAGGAAACAATTGGATCTGTCTCTATTTTGAATTGGAAATCTATCCCAGTGGTGCTGCAAACTTATTCGGCAAGGGTTTATAAAGCAGCTTCATGGACAGAGACCAAATCAGTCTCTCCTGAAAATATTTGGAAAGTGGCGATATTGTTTCCCGGCGTTCCATTGTCAAGCATCATAGATTATATTTGTATACCAAGGAGGATAGCTCCTTTGGAATGGTGTATTTGGAGTGGGCCTTGTCTTCTGGTGAGGTCACTGAGACTTTGGTACTTTCCATATCTCTGGACTGAATGAAAAGAAAGGTGACATGTTCTTACCTGATGGTTTCCTTTCCTTGAATCCTGTGAGGTCCAATCCATATCTGCTTGTGAATACTACTACTACTACTGATAATTTGTGAGGCACTGAAGGCATTCCCCATGATCTGCTCCCATCCATTGTGATTAGAATTCTCTATTCTTCAATTTATTCTTTCTGATGCATTGTCATGGAGAATAATTTGTTATTGCTAATTATTTAAATGTTTCCATTTACACTGTTAGATTTTGGCTACATCAGCTTTGTCAGTAGTATTCTGGCAAGTTCTAGAGCTATACCACACTTTATACTGTGATATCACTGGAAACTTCAGGTTTCTGCCTTCATATGCTCGTAAGGTGGCACAACCCATAAGTTTGGACTATTTTAGCATGATTCAAGGAAAGGAAATTATCAAGTAAGAACAAAATTTCACCTTTTAAATAAAGAAGCTATTTAAATTTAGGACTGCATTCAGCTATCTTACCTAAATGGATGGTGTTGCTGAATATAAGGCATACAGCTGACCAAATAAACCATACACTTGCTTTTATGTAGCAACCATGGCTCTGAATGTTGCCCCTGACATTGTCACAATGGTTCTATGCTTGATGAGGTTATTGTACTGCAACCTCTATCTCCCAGGTTTGAGTTCTTTGAAATGAGTTCAACAAGTTAATGTTTTAATTCTAAAAAAAATAAATAAAAAGACTCTCTCCTGTGGAACATTACCCCTTTGCATGTATGGTCCCATGCTTTTTCGTCAATCAATTTGTTGAAATTTTGCTAGACTCGTAAAAATGAATACCTGTGACGTTACTGTACCGAAATGTGATTTTGTTTTAGTATTAGTATTTAGCTCACACCTTTCCAATAGTAGTTCAAGGCAAGTCACAGTCGGGTACTGTAGGTATTTCCCTGACCTCAGAGAGCTTACAATCTAAGTTTGTACCTGAAGCAATGGAGGGTTAAGTGACTTGCCCAAGTTGCTGTGCTAACCACTAGGCTGCTACTCCACCTTGTGCTGTGACCTTGTGCTAACTTTGAAAATTTAGCTGCAACAGACAGCTTATAGATTTTTTTTAACTTTCTTTTATTGAGATTAAATATTAACAGTTACACCCACCATTACATATCGCCATAGATAACCAGCATAACTTATCTTCCCCCCGCCCCCCAATGTATCATTATTTGATTCCACGATGTTCCTCTGTTTCCTAGGGGGTCTCGCTTTTTTAAGCTAAATCCAAAATCTCATCCCTTTGCTTCCACCACGGGAGGGTAACACGGGAGCACATTGTTGATTCCTGGAATATCTATTCAGTAGGTACAGCGATTAAAACCACACGTTTGTAGTTGGATGCTAGCCTGAGGCACATGAAGAGCAATTGTCCCAGTGTCATACAATGTGTCACTGGTAGAAGGAATTTCAATGTTTCCATTTGCTTCTAGGCATTGCTGCCTTTCCATGTATCATCATGACTGTGAGGCAAAGAAGAAACACTTGGAGGACAAATCTTTATTGATTGGTCAGCCCAACACGTGTTTCAGCCACTGAGGCCTTCATCAGGGGACTATGACCACAATGGATGAATAAACAATTAGCATCTAGACAGGATTTTGGTGCCATTTTCAGAGTTATCTAGTGCCTATAACAACTAGTGTCTAGATGCTGATTGTTTATTCATCCATTGTGGTCATAGTCCCCTGATGAAGGTCTCAGGTGACCAATTAATACATTTTGTCCTCCAAGGGTTTCTTATTTGCCTACTTCTTCTGTGTGCTGTTTGACTGCAGGTGGGGTGTTTTCCTTGTTCATCATGACTGTGATCCTTTTTTTATTTATTAAAGGAGTTCTTCTTTCATTGCATGGCTGGTAGGGAAGGCCTTGTAGACACCGCTGTCAAAACCAGTCGCTCTGGATACCTTCAAAGGTAAGAGTCCTAGCTTAATTACCATTTATCAGTGCCATGTAACACCTTAGTGCTACCCCTACTACCCCCTCAGGGATAGCCCCATGGTCACTTGGAGGGTCCTGCCAAACACTGCTCAGACTCTGCCTTGTACTTACATGTGCCCCTACATTAGCAACCACCCACCAACTGGGTTTCTGCCTGTCTCAGGGCAAATACTTTGCCCTGATAGCTATTCCCTGCTGGTTTCTAGGAGCACTGAGACCAATGTTCCCTCTAATTTTCTGTAGGCTGTGTGCGCATAAAATATCAGCTGTGCAGCTTTTGAAGGCAGTTTAAATTTTTTGTGCGCCATATAACGACACTCGGAGTTAGTGGTGTGCAAAAGTCTGGAATCACTTGTAAATTTGACGTTTTTTCAACTTCGTGACCTTATATCTTAATTTCATTTTCCTCCCAGTGGCTTTTTCTGTGTATCTCATGATAAGGAATAGATTTGGCTATTAGGGCCAACTTTTAGTATTGTTTTGGACCTTATTTTCTGAGTTTGTTTCCCATAGTTGTCCTGTTGATAGATTTTCTGTGAAAATCACGTAATGTACATCGTTGGCCAACGATATATTATTGTAAGTATGCTTTAAAATATTATGGACGCATGCCAGGTTTCCTTCAAATTAATGTATGTGGCCTTGAAAAAGGCCGTTTTTATGTGTCAGTGATGGCTCAGTATTTGATGGGCCACCCTTGGTTCTTGATCACCTGACTGCAACCTTGTCGGCATTGAATGAACCAGTCTGACAAGGTGATCGTTGGTGGCAACGCGGTTCCAAGCTGCAATGAGTGACTCAATCAGCTCACGCTTTGATGTTGGATGCCTCTTGGATATTTCCAAGGCCACCTTGTGCCACAGGTTCTCGACTGGATTCAGATCTGGAGACTGGGCAGGCCAGTCCATTGACTTGATGTTCCGCTGCTTCCAGCTGATCACCTGTCTGGAGCGATGGCAGAGTACATTGTCATCTTGGAACAGGAACTGGCCAGGAAACAGCTGGTGTGCTGATGGCACCATGTACTTTTGCAGTATGGTGATGTACTTGGCCCCGTTGACCATTCCATCGACGATGTGAAGATGTCCGACGCCACTGGCAGCCATGCAGCCCCAGACCATGACCTTCAAAGGATGCTTCACAGTGAGGTTGAGACACTCAGGCTTGAATTCCTCTCCAGGTAATCTCCTCAGATAGGTGTGGGCCTGGTTACCAAACAGGCAGAAGGTGCTTTCATCGTTGAATAGCACCTTTTCCCACATTTCAGTCGACCAGGTTGAGTGCTTTCTCGCCCACACGATCTGGTTGCACCTTTGTATGTCAGTCATCAGTGGCTTATTCCGTGCTTTGCAGCCCTGGAGACCAAACTGCAGGCACCGGCGACGAACCTTTGATGAGCTGACACGGACCTCACTCTTGTCTGACCACTCTCGAAGTAGCTGAGGAGAGGTCAACTTGTGATTAGGCAGTGAAATGCGTCGTCGTGTGTGGTCCTGGTGTGATGTTGATGCACGTAGACGACCTGAAAGAGGCTTGTCCACTACTGAACCCGTTTTTCTTCTGTACAATCTTAACAGCGCTCTGACTGCAGCCAACCTTCCTGGCTATCTGACGGCTTGAAAATCCTTCCTCACTCATAAAGGACACACAAACATGCTCCTCCAACGTCAGGGTCCGAATCATCTTCATGGTCGATCAAGAAAGCATATGAAATTCAAAGATTCCGTGCGTTTTTATAGCTGCACTGTTGGCTAGATATCTGCATTGTGACTGGTTAGTGAAACCAGCCTCCTGATTGGTCAGAAATAACATGTGCATATTGGTTAATCTCGATCCAGTTTAGAATCCACAAAAATCACAGTAGCTATCTCCCATTGTCTGCAAAGTATTTAAATTGGAAGCAAGGAATGCAAAAAAGTCAACTCTAATAGCCAAATGTATCCCTTTTAATGTGGTAGAAAGATGACTATGCTGGGCTAATGCAAAATTTAAAAAAAAACGTAGAAAGTACGAAAAACGCAAAACTCACAAGTGATTCCAGACTTTTGCACACCACTGTATACACTTTAAAATTTGACTACATGTCAGAATAGAGTATGTACACCACATTGATTTTAATCAAATAAAAATAGACAATTATTAAATGAAGCAGAAAATTTCTAGTAATTACAATCACAAATGCGGTATTATTTCAGTTAATTTTTATTGAAAGTCATTGTTATTTCATGTAAATAATTTATGTATGGAAGAAGAGTTCATTCTCAAAATTTTTATCTTCGATCTTTCAAATTTACCCAGTCTGAATAAATTTTATCAAGGTCTACTGATCCGCCATCTTGAAGATAACTCTTAACACACATCAGCATTTCCAAATGTTCTAACTGTAAGCGATTCCTTATTTTGTTTTTTAAACTGTTCATCAAGCTGAAACCACGCTCACAATCTGCACTAGAAGCCAAAAATGTTCCACCAATATCCATCAATTTTGCTAAATCTGCAAAGTGAGCATTCTGAAACGCCAAAGTCACCATATCTGGAAAACTGTTTTGCTTTTGATTTTTTTCTGCGACTAAGAACTTGAAGTCATTGTACTGCTGAATAACAATATGTTCCTTCATAAGAAATTGTTTGTACTTTAAGCAGAGTGATCAGATGTTTTCAGTTCCAAATTCATAATCACATTGTGCTATTGCTGTCAAGTCAAAAGCAGACCTTTCCTCAATTTCATTTTCAGGAAATCTTTCCCCTAAATGTAGACACAGCATATTAATGAAAATAAGTGTGGAACCAGTATCCACTGAAACGTCTCCAGGTATCTTGTCGAAGATTTATAACATTATCACTCCATTTTACTGTGTCACCCAAGTATTGCATTCGGATTTTGTTCAGCTTACCTTATGCAAGATGATATGCTTCCAGTGGTGTTAGCCTACATTTTTGAAATTCCATTGTTAATGAAGCTAGTTCAGATAAAACATCATTCAAAATTTGCAGTGTTATATGGAATTGATGACTGTTTAGCTTTTTATAACAGTATTTTGCAATGGGATCATTATCCTTCTCTTCTTCAAAGTATTTTAATAATGGATCATAATTTTGAATAATTGCTTGAAGAGCAAAATGTCTAGATAAACACCACACTTCGTTCAGAGGTCTAAAAGCAATTGACTCACATTCAGAAGCATCAGCTAATTCTTTAAATTGTGACCTTTTAATAGAAGATTGACAAAAGGTTGTGTAAACAGTTCTCATGCAAGTTTCAACTTCTTTCATCAACTTTACTTCATTCCATGATTCAGAGATCCCCAAATCTTCACAATGGGCAACACAATGCTGCTGCACTAAATGCAAAACGTTTTTTTTAAGCTGCGCAGCAACACCATTTATTCTGCCTAACATGACAGAGGCACCATCTGAAGTAAACATGACCAAGCTTGTATTTCCCATAGAATTCCCGGAGTGCACTGACTATTGATGCAGCATCACATGCTTCCAACTGTAGCATCCCACCAAATTAAGTTTTATACAGACATGAATTTACTGGCCGATATTTGAAGTACAGTATTAAGTATTTGTTGACAGAAATGTCTGTGCTTTCATCAATAGTTAATTATGATACGCTGCTGATGCAACATCTGCTATGAGCTTATCTTGGACATTGATATTTATAATTTCAAGAAATTCAAACAAATAGTTTTTGCTTCTCCAGCTTTCAGGTATGGTTATGTACTTGGACATGTGTTCATTAATATCTTAAACAGAGAGCATGGAAATATTCATCCGAACAGCCAGCAAAACACTATCAATTAGAATTTTAATTTCTTCTGGTGTAGAACGCTTCCGTTCATTACTAATTTGCCTTTTCTCTTTTTCAGTGGTGCTCTCAAGCAACAAGTTAAATAATCCTCTTAAATATGGATTTTTAGCTCTAAGTTTCTTAACACTTTCAGTATGAGTCTTATTAGACAGATGTCATTTCAAAAAGTCCAGTTTCCACACATCATCCCAAAATTTGCCACTTGAAAACTCTCCGATGAATTTGCATCTTGGTGTCGGCAGTATAAACAGACTACTCCGTCATCCTCTTCGTAAGTGAATATTTCACGCAGTTGAATGCACGTTTTATCCCGAGATTTCGGTGTCTCCGTTTCAACAATTTCTTCAAGCCATTCAGGCTTAAAAGCTCTGGCCGTTCTCTTACGTTATGTACCTCTCATCGCTATTGGTTTCGACATTTTAAAAATTGCCTAAATATAGAAATAGTAAGAATAATAAATAAATCTAAAAGGCTGGATGAAATTAATTACAAATAATAAAAGCTCATAAATGAAAATGTGTATTGATCAACACCCATTAAAAGAACCATAAAACAAACAATAAAACCACATAGTGGACAGGTAAAAAAACCCAAATCATTAAATATTAAATGTAACAACCACAGAAAACGCAGGGCAGTGGGTGTAAACTAATAGTTTTCGGCCCTGTTCCTGCACTACAGAGCGAATGTTTGACCCTTGCTAGCGCACACGGAACACCTTGTGCAGCAACAGATCAAATTCAGAAGAGAAGCCCCCCCCAGGACCCCTCTATCCTCAAGGGCCTGAGACGTGGAGGGTCTGGGAGAGGCTGGGGCCCACTTGCCAGCTCCAGCAACAGAGGCGAGGTCCCTGGTTCCTCCTGTCCCCCAGAGGGACCTGCCCCCCTTGCTCTGAGTCTTCCTGCAAGAACCTGCTCCATGGTCCAGGCCTCCTTTTCGCAATCACGGCAGATGCCCGCCTCTGAAAGTGCCCCCTCTGAGCTCCATAAACCAGGCACTGCGGTCTCACGTGCATGATCTATGGGCTTCTTGCCAGCTTGACCTGGAAAGACACGGGATGAGAAAGACAGCAACTGCTCTGCCAAAAAGAAGGGTGGGGGGAGGAGAAATTAACCCCTTAAGGCTAATTCAAGAGAATTGAAACTCAAACTACCAAAAAAACCCTGCTACCTTCTCTCTTTAAACTACTCTTTTTTTTTTTTCCTCCCCCCCCCGATGAAAACTAACTTACCCTAATCAAACTAAGTAAACTAAGCAAATGAAGGTTCTCAGCAACAATCCTGAAAAGACCGCAAAGGAGAGTCCCCCCTTGAGCCCCCTTCCTGCTCAGTACCGAAGTCTTCAGGAAGCAGCCACAAATCTCCCACACAGCTGCTATGCCTTCCTCAACCATGCAGCCCACAGCTGTGCGCTCAAAAACACCTACAGAGACCTTCTGCCTAACACAACGCCTCCCGAGTCCCAGCTCCCGAAATTAGCGATCCAGACGGGCAAGTCGGCAACCCTACCTGCACTGTCTCTGCCATTGCCTCCGTTCTGCGAAAGGGGCTCCGATGCTGCCTGTCTGTCCTGCGCTCAGCCGTGCTCCCAGCTTCGGCGACAAGGAGAGGGCCTGGAAATGGAATTGCTGCCTCTGGCTCTTGCAGACCACGTGCCAGTGTGACCACTCAAAATTTTGCCAAAAGCCAAGTTGAAGTGATAAAAATGCCAAGATTGACTAGAAAAACAGAAGATACCTGGTGCCTCGGAGAGCGCGGGAAATCTCAAAGCTATGCAGAGGAAATGTGCTTCGTTTCGTTTGCTCTCTGTGCCTGTCTGCTGCCTGAGTGCAGTACAACTTTCCTCCACTGAACTTCAGCACAGGCCGCCCACAGCAGCAGGGCAGGGCTGGGCTGGGAAAGGCGCGTGGCTCAGGCTGCCTGGCTGCCCCTCCCTTCTACAGTGGCAGGGCAGGGCTGGGAAAGGCACATGGCTGGCTGGCTGCCCCTCCCTTCTTTAGCCTTGGTTGTGTGATCGATTCGTGTCACTTGTGAGAGGAGAGAAGATTCGGAAGTGACGTCACGTGACGTAACCGGAGTCCCGGACATTTACAGAAAATGGCGCGTAGATTGCCGGTGCGGATGCAGCGCCGCGTGGTCTTAACATCCAAGATTTGAAATGGAAATGCCCAGACACCAAGATGACTTAAAAAAATCACACCTCTTTGTGTGCTCCGTTGTAATTTATGTGCGTTTGCTTGGAGAGGTGTGTGCACACGTGCACAGCTAGAGGGAACAGTGACTGAGACCCTCATGAATTTGAGGGTCACATAGTACCTAGAAGTGTACCTACAGACCAAATGCTGGGATTGCTGTTCAGTCACAAACACAGCACTAACAACTAAGCAGCTTATTAGAAAATAAATTATAGTGAACTAAAAAAATTGTATAGCAATCAATCAACAGAGAAAAAAAATGAACTGTGCAACTAACACTATAATTCAGATTTATTTTAACTAGTCAGTATCTGGAAAGCTTCAGTAAGTCTGTCCTCAGGTGAGGCAGGATCCTGGTTGGTTATATTTCTCAGGCAGGACAAGAATTCCCTCTAATATTTGGGGTATGTGTGGGTGTGCCCTGCTGTTGAGTGCATCAGTTGTGCATGTGGGGGAGGACATTACCCCTTCTCCCTGTGAGACGTTTCTGACATAGTACCAAGTCTTACTGATTCGTCTAGCCCACCACGAAGGACCAAAACTCTGTCTTTCTCTTGTCAGTTTCAAGCTCTTCTCACTCCTCCCTAGGCTTTCTCACATCTTTCATCTTTCTTCACTTCATTGTTCTTTCTTCACATCCTTTCTGCCTCCTTCCCCTTTCCTTCAACTTCATATCATCCCTCATCTTTTTCAATATTATTCCATTCTTTCTTCACCTCTTTCTAATAGCCCTTCATTTCTCTTTTCCCCAGCTTCCACCCTCCCCTTCCCTTTTCTTCCCTCATCCCAGTCTTCACCCTCCTTCCTCCTTTCTCTGGCACCCTCCTCCTTCAGCCCTATACACTCTCCTGGCATCCTCTTTCCACCCCAGTAACATGTCTGTCCTCCCCCCCCCCCCCCAATAGTGTGTCTGACCCCCCCCCCCGGTAGAGTGTCTATCCCCCCCGCTCCAGCATATCCTCTCCCCTAGTTCATATACCCCTTCCTAAACAACTACATGACGGTTTTTTTTATTGTAAGCTGTGTGCCTATTAATTACTATTGAACATTTATACTATTGAACATTTATAAAGCACTGCTAGTCATACGCAGCGCTGTACAGACACGTAAGAGTGAAAGTCCCACCTAAGATATAAAGAATACACAGAGGAGGTGGTTATGATTCTTCTACAGGCACAAAAGAGGTCTAAACCCTTAGCTTATTCTATTGTCTGGAAGGGTTTTGAAGCTTGGTGTGCATATTGTGGGGTTTCAAGCTTCCATAACCAACATCTTATCTTTACTTCAAGAGGACCTTAAGAAAGGGTTGGCCTTAGTCCCCTTGAAGGCAAAGGTGGCAGCTCTGGCATGTTTTTGAGGTCACTTGGAAGGCACTTAAGTTTGCATCTAGATGTAATTAGTTTTCTGAATGGTTTTGCCCACTTGCGTCTTCAGCATCGTTCAGTCTTCTTAGACTGAAATCTTAATTTGCCTATTTGGGCACTTGGTGCGGAACCCTTTGAGCATCTGAAGAGAGCTTCCCTGAAGGATCTTACCTTAAAACTAGTCTTCTCATAGCTGGACATGAATCAAGTTTTGAAATTCCTGCTGGTGATCTTATCTTGTGATGTATCCTGTTTACATTTTATGGAAGCAGGGATGTCTGCTCGAACTGTACCCTCCCTTCTTCGAAGATGATTTCTCCGTTCCATGTTAGTCAGATAAACATAGAAACAAGTCAGCTGAAAAAGACCATATGGCCTATCTAGTCTGCCCTTCCATGTCAAAGGGCAGGAAGGCGAGGCCTAGTGGTTAGGGCAAGTTGCCTTGGGCTGAGGGTTTGAATCTTGCTGGAGGACAGCAACCTCAGGCCAGAGGAACTGGGGTTTCTAATCCCACAGGCGCTCCTTGTAGCATTGAGCAAGCTACTTAACCCTCCTTTGCCTCAGGTACAACATGTAGATTGTGAGCCCTTCGAGGACAAGGGAAATATAATACCGTACCTGAATGTACACCGCTTTGACCTGGTGAAAAATGGTATATAAGCATTGCTAACTATTTAAATAAATGAATAAATAAATACTATACTCCCGTTTTTTTCCTTTATAAATCAGCTGTGTTTATCTCATGCTTTCTTGAATTCAGATACTGCCCTGCTCTCTACTACCTCTACTGGGAGAGAATTCCACAAATATTCCTGAGTCTATCCCCTTGCCCCCTCGTTGCAGAGCTTACTTTCAATTGAAAGAGGCTCTCCTCTTGTCCATTTATGCCACGGAAGTATTTAAACGTCTCTTATCATGTCTCCTCTATCTCTTCTTTCCTCTTAACGTATACATATTAAGATATTTAAGTCTGTCCCATATGGTTTATAACGAAAACCACTGACAATTTTAGTAGCCACCCTCTGCACCTACTTCATCCTGTTTTATATCCTTTTGAAGGTGTGATCTCCTGAGGTCGTACCAGAGACTTATACAGAGGCACTATCACCTCCTTTTTTCTGCTGGCTTTTCCTCTCCTTATGCACCCAAGCATCCTTCTGGCTTTCACTATCACCTTTTCTATCTGTTTAGCCACTTTAAGATCATCAGAAACTATCACACCCAGGTCACGCTCTTCTTTCGTAGACAGAAGTACTTTGCCCCCTACATTGTATTGCTCCCTTGGATTTTTGCAGCCCAAATGCATGTCCCTGCATTTTTTAGCATTAAATCTCAGCTGCCAAATTAATTATCAACCATTCTTCAAGCTTATCTAGATCCCTTTTCATGTTATCTACTCCTTCCTGGGTGTCTACTCTATTGCAGATTTTGGTATCATTCGCAAAGATGCAAACATTTTCTGACAGCCCTTCTGCAATATCACTAACAAAGTTGTTAAAAAGAATTGGACCAATGACAGATTCCTGCAGCACACTAGTAACATTCTCCTTAAAGTAAGCTCCATTTACTCAATCAATTTTTAACCCAGTCACTTTAGGGTGCACTCTCTGGTCACCCAGTCAAAGAAATCAATCAGATTGTTCTGACAAAACCGACCTCTTAAACTTATGCTGTCTTGGATCATGCAATCCATTGGACTTTAGAAACCTCACTATCCTCTATTTTAACAGTATTTCCATGAATTTACTCACCACAGCGGTCAGACTAACCGGCCTGTAGTTCTCAATCTCATCCTTGCTTTCACTTTTGTGTATAGGGACCATGTGTGCTTTTCTCCACTCCTCTGGGACCACTCCCGACCCTAAAGCAGCATTGAAAAGGTCAGTCATTGCAGCCACTAGAATGTCTGCAAGTTCCTTCAATATTCTTGGATGTATCCCATCCGGCCCGATCGCTTTGTCTACTTTTAGTTTAGCTAGTTCCTCATAAATAGTCTCCTGAAAATTGAAGATACCCTTCGCTTCTGCTCCTATTTGTGGGCGTTTTCTGAGGTCCTATTCCTGGCCCTTCGTGAACACAGAATAAAAATATTTGTTAAGCAATTTTGCTTTATCCTCATCAGCTTCTACATATTCCTCCCCTTCTGCCTTGAGTCTGACAATACCACTTTGCTAACATATCTGAAAAATGTTTTGTCTCCCCCCCCCACACACACATTTTATATCATTGGCTATATCTTCTTCTTTTTGTATCTTTGCTTTCCTGACTTCTCTAAGTTTTTCCAAATATTGATGTTTGCCTTCCTCTGTGTTCTCTTGTATTTTATGAAGGCCACCCTCTTTCTTCACCTTTTCAGCTACTTCTTTTGAGAACCATAGTGGCCTCCTATTACATTTATTTACCTTTCTAACAGAAAGGTTTTTTGCCCTTAAAATATCCCCTTTCAGTTTTGACAATTGCTTTTCTACATCCCCCCCCCCCCCCAGCTGTTCCCATCCTGCTAATGACTCCTTGAGGTATTGTCACATCTTAGCAAATTTTGTTTTCCTGAAGTCTAAGACCCTCATTTTTTAATGGACTTTATCAGTCCTGGTCCCTAATACTGAACCGTCTGGTGATCACTGGATGCAAAATGATCTCCCACTATAACATCAGAAACACTTTCCCCATTGGTAAGCACCAAGTCCAGTCTGGCCCCTTCTCGTGTGGGTTCTGTTACCAGTTGCCAGAATAGTCCTCCCTGTAGCGAATCCAGGATCTCCTTACTTCTGATGGTACTGCAGCAGGGATGTGCCATTCAACATCTGGCATATTGAAATCATCTAACAGTAGCACGTCTCCTTTCATGGCAATACTGTTTATGTCTTCTATTAAATCTCCATCCACTTCTTCTCCCTGTGAAGGAGATCTATATATCACACCAATGAAAATGGATTTCCTGTTCCCTCTTTCTAGTTTAACTCACAGTGTCTTCTTGCTCCATTTTTAAGCCTTATAATTCTATAGCTTTCATAATATTTTGTACATAAAGTGCCACTCCTCCTCCCCTTTCTTTTAGCAGGAAGACTGTGGTCTGGTATTTCATCTACTTTGTCTTTTAGATGGGTGTAGGACGTTCTTGCAGTATCTGGAAGTAACCAATGATTTTCGTAAATCAGACCAGTTGTTATATTTGGAGGTGTAAAGAGAGATGAAGCAGCTGCCAAGGCTGTTGTCGCATGTTGGATTAAGGAAGGGGTTCTCAACCCAGTCCTTGATTCACACCTACCTAGTCAGGATTTCAGGATAACTGCAGTGAATATGCATGAGAGAGATTTACACAGAATGGAGGCAGTGTATTCAGATTTCTCTCATGCATATTCATTGTGATTATTCTGAAAACCTGACTAGCTAGGTGTGAATCACGGACTGAGATCAGAACCCCTTGATAAAGGAGATGGTTATGACCGCTTATCTTAAAGATAGAGTACCCCCACAGTCTTTTCAGGCACATTATACCAGAGATTTGTCAGTCTCTTATACTGAGTCTTATTTGGTTTAGACATTTGAGATTTGTAGGGCAGCAATGTGGTCATTCTTGTATTCCTTCTTTTAACACTATCTGCTGGATGTACATGCTAGGAAAGATGCTGCTTTTGGAGACTGAGTGGTTGGAGCAGGTGCCTCCTGCCCAATGTAAGGGTGCTTCTTTATATCCCATTCCTTCTGAACCAGTCTGGTGGAGGAAAGGGAAGGAGAAATATGGTCTTGTCTGCTAATTTTCTTTGAGTTCATCCAGACCAATCCAGAGGCCTACCCTGAATCAGTGACTATTTGATCTGGTTTTTATGTTTAGCAAGCAAGAAGGACATGTAGGGTTCTTAGGTGTCTCTTAAACATTTGGATTTCTCAGATTAGATTTCTGGATTTCCTTCTTCCTAAGAGGAGACATTTTTATCATTGCTTCTTACAGAGATTTCAGAAAACGAATGGCTGCGTGATGCCTTTCATAGGGTAGGGTTCCCAGCTCTTTAGTCTGTCTCAATCTGCTGGCTGACAGGCATAACCCATGCATTCTGGACTGTTCTGGATGGACGAGAAAAGAAAATCAGCAGGTAAGACCAAACATTTCCTTTAGTTGTAACAGCAGTTCTCCAGGAACAAATAGGAAGTCAGTCCTCACATATAGGTGATGTCGGCGCCGACAGGGTCTGCACAAAGTATTGGTCCACCTTTCAAAGAAAGCTTTTGGGACATGCTACCACACATGCATGGTCCCCTTCCCGCCTACGAGTGCCATCTTGCTCAGTTTCCTTTTTCCCGCGGAGCCCAACGAACTTCTGTCCTGTTTCCCCGGAAAAAATCCTTGCTAATATCTTAAAAGTTAGTTTTCGCGGTTTGCGTACTGGTTCCTCTTCCTGTCAGCGCCAGAGCAGGCACTTTTCTCAGCTCTCCCCTTTTTTTTTGTTCGAGGCTTGCCTCGATCGGCGTTCATGCTTTTTTTCCCTGGGGCTCGTTGACCCCGGCCAGTTGCTCCCCCCCATGTATTCCGGTGGGTTCTAAAAATGTGACTGCTGCAGTCAAACTATGTCAGTCACCAACACCCATGACTACTGCCTTCGCTGCCTGGGACAAAACCATGACAAAATCATTCCAAGAAGATAAAAGATGAAGTGAGTAGCTGTATGTAAAAATGTAAATAGATGAAGGACAATCTCTTTTGTAAATGTATGTTGGTACATTAAGGTCTATATTTAGACCCTATTATGTGTGCTGTGTATTACCCCTATTCTCTCTATCTATGCCCCAAATTTTCTGTCTTGATTTGTGACAAATCCCAAAATTATAATCAAACCGCTTCTGATCGCTAGAAGTAGCGGTATATAAATGTTTACTAAATAAATAAATAAATAAATGACAACACCTCCTGTGACCCATGCCAGGACATGACGCCTAAGACAAATAAAAAGCGGTCAGAGTTGCATGAGAAACTGTTCCCAAGGTCCGACTTGGCACCAGCTTCCCCAACGCCGAGCTCCAAGCCCAGCACTTCCCGTGAAGACCCCGGACTCCAAGAGAGAGAAGAAAAAATCCTCGAAATCCATCGAGGTTCCACCAGAGAAATCCAGTAAAACCACTTGGAAGAACTCAGACAGCTCTGAGAAGCGTTCTACCAATGTTCTCAAAAAAGGATTCCTCGGCTGGCAGAGACCATGCGAGGTTCCTAGAGACCGGAGTCCTCATCGAGGACGCACTCGCAAAAGTGCTGGTGCCAGTCCCTAGATCCTCTGAGCCTGCGCCAAAAGCTGCAGTGCCTTCTGGCTTGGAAACCAGAATGGAGGCCCTGGAGCAGAACATCACTGCTGTCCTGGCCCTGCAACAGGAAATGATGGCTGATTTGTCTGCATCATCTGCCCCAACGACCAGGCCCTCGACTGCGGGGAGACCCCGGTCATAGAGCTGAGCTCCAAGCGCCTCTGGCCTCCAGTAAGCCCTCGGGCTGCAGTCAAGGTTTTGGTCCCATTCCTCGGGCATCCGATCCTCCCAGGTGAGTTTCCGCAACTTGGACCCCAGGTTCGTGGTAGGCCCACGGCACCTTGGTGCGGGCTTTGAGGCAAGGAGTCACAGGGCTTCGGATTCATCATCACCCCTTGACTCAGAGTGGGAGACTGACGATGGGCATCCCCAGAAACCAGATGGCACTGAGACATCCCCTTGGACCTGTCTCCACAGGCACCCTAGCGTCATTCCCCTGCGGAGGATGTGGCCTTCCATGACTTGGTCAGGGATATGACTATGGCCCTCTCGGTGCAAACCGAAGCGGAGGAAGACCCACGCACTGAGGAACTGGAGAGTCTCCAGTATGAGTCTCCACCCAGGGAAACTCTCTGTGCCGATCCAGCCGATCCTTGAGTGGCTACTACTTAGAAATGTGGGAGACCTGTGCATCGGTGCTGGTAGTCAGCTGGCATTTTGATGCCATGTTCCATGTCCAGAAGGGCCCGGGGTTCAACGATCTCCAACTCCCACATAACTTCATGGTTGTTGAGTCAGCCATGCAGAAACTTAAGAGCCAGAAGACCCATCCTTCTGTCCCCCTTGGGAGGGATGCAAGAGCCTTCAATGCCCCCGGTTGCAAGTGTTAACCAGAGCTCGATGTTGGTGTGTTGGATCCAGGCTTATGAGTTAAACATAGCCATGTATCTGAAGGTTCTAACCCAGGAATTGTCCGGGTTTTGAACGGGGCTGGCCGGGGGGAACCCCTTCAACAGTTCCAGTCTCTGACCTCCGAGATCAAGGACTGCTCTAAGTTACTTTCCCTGGCAGCCTATGATGGCTTTGAGTCAGCAGCCTGAGTAGCTGTAGCCTGTATCGATGCCTGGTGCCAAGCCTGGCTACAGTCTTCAGACCTTGAGCCATGGGTCCAAGACAAGCTGCTTGATGTCCCCTGCACCGGGGAGAACTTGTTTGGCAAGCCTATGGCCAGCAAGGCGGCAGAGATTGAAGCAGATGTGGTGACCTAACAGAGGCGCTCCAAAAAACCCCCCTCCTTAACCCTTAAGAAACCATCGGGGAAAAGACCCCTTTTCCCAAGGAAAAAGGGGCAATTCCAACAGAGTCCCACTACCAGCCCTTCTCGGGCCAGCAACAGGGTTCTCACTCCAAAAGACAGGGCCATGGAGCCTAGAAAGCAAAGGCTCAGAAGCCCCAGGCCCCAGCTCCCACCCAACCCAGAGGGAGCTTTTGACTCCCAGGGAAGGGCCTATCCACAGGTGGGCCAAAGTTACCTCAGACCAGTGGGTACTCCAAATGATAAGGGAGGGATCCCTCCTCCACATACAGCAAATACCACCCAAGTTATTTCCAGGAGAGCCAGTGTGACCTCTCCTTCACCAGACCCTTCTGCTCTCAGAGCTCACAGATCTGCTCAGGGCCAGATACCCAAGCACCTGTGGGGAAAAGGCTTCTACTTCAGATATTTCCTTGTCCCAAAGAGAACTGGGGGCCTCAAGCCAATACTAGACCTGAGAAACTTAAACAAGTTTCTGGTGAGGAGATGTTCAGGATGCTCTCCCTTGGAACACTGCTGCCTTACCTCCACTAGAGAGATTGGCAATGCTCCTTGGATCTAAAGAATGCATACTGTGATAAGGAAGCTTATCATAGCTCAGGAAGGAGCTATAGAAAAGGTGAAGTGTCTCTGAACAAGCAACCTGTCAGTGCTGGTAGAAATGAGAAAACAGAATTTTGCCATAAAAGACTACCAGTCCCAGAATGCACCAGGTTTCCAACAGCCATGAGAGGAGCTGAAGTGAGAAAACGTGTGTTCAATCAAAAGGGCTATGAGGTAATCCCCAAGCACTCATTGCAAAGGGCAGGGCTTGATTCAGCACAGCTGCGCTGTGCTAAGGTGGAACACTCATCAAGGCAGAATAAATGTAGAGTTTATTCTACAGAGAATCATCATGATCCTTGGTATCTTGATCAGCTTGGAGATCCTGATCTTCATTCTCATCAGAAGCAGAGGTCAGAACGGACGGACAGAGAGAGCAAGAAGCCCTTTAAAAGAAGGAAGAGAAAAGCCTCTGGGAAGTCTACAGGAGTCCAGCACAATACGTATACTGGGAGACAGACAAAAGGCCAGCATACACCATTGGACTGGGGGAGACCAGAGGAGTGGTATTGCAGAGCCAGGAATCTCCAGACGGCACCTGTGAGGGAAACAGCTGCACGTGGAAGGGACCCTAAGACCCATGCCAGAAGGTATGTGAGGAGAGATCCAGTGTCCAGGAATTGGATTGGAAGGCTGGACACAGAAACTGGACTACATATTGGCCAGGCTATTTAAAGGGGAACTCTAACAGCAATGGAAGCTCAGGTATGAACACTGATCTATGCCCTAGCTATAACTTTGAAAGGAAGCAGGGAAATGATTATTCTCCTGGTAGTGCTCCATTGAGAAATTCCTTTGTGCCAAGCCAAGATATTGAACCTATGATTATTGAAGAAAGGGGAGAGGTCTAAGAACCAGAATGTGAATATATGGACTGCTCTCTGTCCAAACTCAAATGGTAGTTTTCTGTTACAAAGTGCAACAACCATCACAAAGAAATACCAACTTGTTCTTTAATCTACTCAGAAAACCTTCTGAGTAAGATTTTGAGCTACACAGTGAAAGCAAGCCAGCTAAGGGGTTTCAGCTGGGTGATTGCTAGCAATTGAGCTTACCTAATTGCTTGTGTGCTCTGAAGGGAATCACTTCTGAATTTATATGTAAAGATATAAGAAGTTAACCTGAAGAAAAGAACAGTTTTCCTACTTTGTGGGTTTATTTGGTTGCTTACTGCATTGCTAAGACATTATTTGCTAAAGCCTACAAGAAAGACCAGTTTGTTGCCAACCAGGTCTTTAATCCTTTGCTTTAATTACCTGACAAGTTCAGATGTTGTTTTTTTTTCCTGATTTTGTTTTCCTAACTTTAAAACTGCAAGCAAGTATCCTGAGTTAAGTGCTACCAAGCATTATCTGTGTTGGGAGAAAACCTCATAAATAAAAATCTTATTTGCTTTACCCTTGAGCAAGTATTATTAATTATTGTTCACGGCTGTGTCTGGAAGGAATGGACTACATTACCCACAAATCCTTGCAAATCATATAAAAATATGCTTTTGCCAAGACTGTGAACATTCTCACCCAGGCGGCTGTCTGACAATACATACACATCCTAATCCACCCCTCCCACAGGCAGTATCTATGGTTCGTGGTGGGGGGGGGCACTACCAGTACAGGGTGCTACCTTTCAGCCTGGCCTCCTCGCCAAGGGTCTTTACCAAATGCTTGGCGGTGGTAGCCACCCATTTGCGTCTACAAGGGGCTTTCGTCTTCCCCTACTTAGATGACTAGCTAATCAGGGTTGGTACGGCCTCAAAGGTCAGTCAGGTCGCAGAGCGTGCAACCCTCCTCCTGCAGCTTCTGGGGTTCATCATCAACTACCACAAATCTCATCTCTCTCCAGCCCAAAACATGGAGTTCATAGGTGCTCAGTTGGACACGTTACAGGTCAAGGCCGTCCTCCCAAAAGAAAGGACAGAACGCCTCAGGCAACTGGCAGGAGAAGTACGTCGCCGGTTGGTACCGACTCATCTCCTCCTCCGCCTTCTGGGCCATATGGCCTTGACGGTCCATGTCACTCCCTCAGCCCACTTGCACATGCTCATGGCCCAGTGGTTCCTCCTCTCACAGTGGACTCGGGCCACGGGCAGGCTACAGGACAGGGTCAGGGTTACCCACCAGCTGGCAGAGTCCCTCAACTGGTGGCAAAACTTGCGCCACCTCCAGGCAGGAATGCCCTTCCAGGCACCCGTGCCTCAGAGGACCCTGACCACGGACACCTCTCTCCTGGGTTGGGGGACGCATTGTGGTGACCGCCATACAAGCAGCTGGTCTTAGGAGGAGTCACTCTTTCGGATCAATCTCCTGGAGCTCAGGGTGATCTTCCTAGCCTTGCAAGCATTCCGCCACCGGCTGCGACACTGGTTCATACTGATTCAGATGGACAATCAAGTCGCTATGTTCTATATCAAGAAGTAGGGGGGCACGGACTCGTACTCCCTCTGCCAGGAAGCAGTGGCCCTCCTCTCCTTTGCGGCTCGCAATATCATGTTCTTGCGAGCAGTCTATCTCCCGGGCCAAGACAACTACCTAGCGGACAGGCTGAGCAGAGTCCTTTCGCTGCAAGAGGGGCGCTTGAGCCCCAGGGTGGCCAAGAGGCTCTTCCACCTCTGGGGCAGGCCCGTGATGGATCTATTTGCCTCTCTGGACAACACACAACTGCCTCACTTCTGCTCGCACTAACCGCACTTGGAGAGAGTGGTGGCAGATGCTTTCCTGATCTCGTGGTCTGGGGGCCTACTCTATCATTCCCACTGCCCCCCGGTCGCCAAGACCCTCTTCAAGGTCCAGAGCATGTCAGTCATATTAATTGCCCCCAGGTGGCTGAGACAGCCCTGGTTTCCACTGCTGCTCTTCCTGTTGGTGGCATTCCCAGTCCCGCTGGGCCGAGCTACGGACCTCCTGTCCCAGGAGGGGGCTCGCTCCTGCATCCCAACCTGGGGTCCTAATGCTAACAGCATGGCTGCTGAAAGGGTAGCATTGGCTCCTTTCAACCTTCTGAGAGAAGTTGAGGTGATCCTACTGGCCTCCCTAAAATCCTTCACCAGACGAGCATACACCTTTAAGTGGAGGAGGTTCTTCACCTGGTGTGAAGAAGGAGGGGAAACCCCTTCACCTGCCATGAGCAAGTAGTACTCCAATACCTTTTGCACCTGTCCCACACCGGACTGGTCTAATTCACTGAGGGTGCATCTGAGCACCATAGCCGCATACCATCCCTATTGAGGGGGAACCCCTCTCTGGCCAGCCCCTGGTCTCCAGGTTCCTCCGGGGCCTCCTATTATCTAATGCCCATCTCTATCCTCTGGAAGCAGAGTGGGACCTCAACGTGGTTCTTTCCCAGCTTAGCAAACCGCCATTCCAGCTCCTAGCCACTTGCAACCTGCAGTACCTGTCATGGTTCTATACAAGGTTCTATAAGAACAGAGTAGTGCTCCGCACACATCCAGAATTCCTTCCGAAGGTGGTATCTCCCTTCCACCTCAACCAGGAGGTGGTCCTCCCTACCTTCTTTCTGCAGCCTCATGCCAATAGGGAGGAACTAGTGCCTCTTACTCTGGATTGCAAATAGGCCCTGTCCTTCTACCTATAGCAGACCCAGGCCCACCACAAAGCTTCTCAGCCTTTCGTCTCTTATGACTGGGGTTTCCTATGACTAAGCGAACTCTGTCCACTTGGGTGGCTGACTGTATTGCCCTCGCCTATGAACGAGTGGGCCTTTCCCTTGAACACCGGATCACAGCGCATCGCATGAAGATGATGGCCACGTCGGTAGCCAACCTCCACTCGGTGCCAGTGCTGGAGATATGTAAGGCCACCACATGGTGCTCAGTTAATATGTTCGCACTCACTACTGCCTGGACAGTGAGTCCCGCAGGGACAGTGCCTTCAGCCAGGCAGATCTCCATAATATTCTCGGGGTGTAGGCAACTCCTGCCTTCCAACCCTTCTGTGTTCAGGCTACCAGAGTGATAGTGTCACTGGATGCTAGGGTCTTGCAGAGTCTCTCAGTGGGGACTCATCTTCTGCAACTCATGGCTACCCAACTTGGTCGCCACTGGTGCTGTTGTGGTTCAGTCTTTGGCAGCTTGGAGCTAGGGAGTCCCATAGGCGAGGACTGACTTCCTGCTTGTTCCTGGAGAAAGCGTAGTTACTCACCTTTTAACAGATGTTCTCCAGAGACAGCAGGAATCAGTCCTCAGAACCCTCCCTCCTCCCCTGGTGTTGCCTCCCAACCCTGGTTTTTTTTGGGTTTTTTTTTTTTTTTACTACTGTCCTAGCTATGTCATCTGAGCAAGATGTCACCCTTTGGCGGGAAGGGGACCACCCATGTGTGGTAGCATGTCCCAAAGGCTTTCTTTGAAAGCTGGGGAAATGCTACGCACGGACTCCATCTCTGCCGACGTCACCCATATGTAAGGACTGATTTCTGCTGGCCTTGGAGAACACCTGTTGCAGGTGAGTAACTACGCTATTTCTTGCTTTAAGGCAGGGATCTCTAACTCCAGTCTTGGAGGCTGTAAACAAATCAGATTTTCAGGATATCCATAATGAATATGCATGAGAGAGATTTGCATGCACTGCCCCCCATTGTATTCAGATTTATCACATGCATATTCATTAGGGACATCCTAAAAATCTGACTAGTTTGCGGCCCTCCTGGACTGGAGTTGGAGACCCCTGCCTTAAAGTACTGGCTTAGATAATGGTGAACAGTGGCACCTGTGAATCTACTTCTTAATCTCTAATCTTGAGACTTTATTGTTGATCTGTAAGTCCTGACTAGCTGTTTCTTCTAGGTGCATCATAAAACACTTGGAAGGATTGGTGGTCCAGTATGACCTTACAGTGCGCGACAGTGATGGAAGTGTCATTCAGTTCCTCTATGGGGAAGATGGTCTCGACATCCCGAAGACACAATTTTTGCAGCCTAAGCAGTTCCCATTTATTGCTGAAAACTATGAGGTATAGTGCTTAGGAAAATCATTAAATGCTGTTATCAGATCCTCAAATTGTGCTTTGATTTCAGATTTGCCATTGACGCAGTGCAATTGTTTTTACAGTAGTTTTCACTCATCTTGAAGTTTACTTTTACCGTCATCACTCCAGAGCTCTGTCTTGCAGGTATTCTTGAAAACTACAGTATATGTCCTGCAGAAACCGTTTTATCAACCCAAGTCCAGATGCATTAAGCTATACTATCCTTTTAACACAGAGGTTTACTTCTGATTTTCCTGTGCTAGTATCACTCCCAATGTAGTATGAAATTTTAGTATGGGGAAATCGGCAGTAAAACCACTGAACTAAAAGGTACTGCAATGGGCTGCAAAATGCTGAATATAAAATTGCTCCCAATGTTTAACCCCCCACCCCTGCCCCACTAAAACCTACCATGTTTTTTTGTTTTTCTTTTTGCTCTGATTCTTTACTCCAGCTCAAGCTGAAGTAAAGATACAACACAATGAGCAAAAGGATCATCTGAGGTGAAATGGAACAGCTCACCTCAGATTATCCATGATCCCTGGTGACCCAAATGGACCCCAGACCCCCACCTTTCTCCTCTGACCCCTGCATAAAAAAACCCTGGTGGCTCATGCAGATCCCTTGAACCCCTCCCTCCAACCTTTAAGGTTAGTAAGTAGGAGTAATGCCTACTTGCTCCTGCCTCCAGCATTACCATCTTCCAAAATGCCAGCACTTGATCCTAACTGTGCATCAATATGCATCACCAGAGGTCCATCTATGAAATAAGGTAATGCTTCCTAAATAAGGGAAACTTACAACTACAAAACCATTTGTAGAAGGAAAAAATTATGTAACAAAAGAGACTTCTCCATTGAAAAAAAGAAGAAAGCCTGCTGGTGAATATCTGTCACCACTTGAAAAAAATTATTGAAAAAATTATAGAATAGAAGAAGTGATGTCATTGGTACTGCTGGCAGAATATGTAGTTCTCTCTGCTACCCCAAGCTAACAGAAGCCCCCTAAAAAGGCTTCTGCGAGAGACAGGGAGGCATGAGTAGTACAGCGGGAAATGCACGGAGTACCAGGGGTTCGATGGCTGCTAAAAGTAAGAGGTAGGAGACAAAGGATAAACCGTGTGCATCGCAGTGGCTTCTCTGCAAAGCTGGGCCGTGTCAACTCACTGCTGAACATGGCATCTGACAAATCGGAGGAAGACTTGCCCAGCGGTGCCGATCAGCAGGGCTCGGCAAGCCTCGAGCAAATCTTTCTGCAGAGAGAGTTACGACGTGGCTTTGAGGAGATGGCCTCTGAGTTCCGCTCATGAGCACAATCGCTGATATCCGTGATGATATGAAGGAGTTTGGACATCGGGTAGAGGAGGCAGAGATTAAATTGGAATATCATGCTGAAGCTCTGACAAATCTACAATGCGGCTGATAAGCAATGGCTACAGATCTTGGAACTCATACAGCCTCTCAAATGCTTGCATGCAAATGCTAGAAGTCTAAAATATAAGATGGGAGAGAGGTTAGATATGATTGGTATCTCAGAGACATGGTGGAAGGAGGACAGCCAGTGGGACGCTGTGATACCTGGATACAAACTATATCGTAATGATAGTGCAACCCCGCCACCAATTTGATCTGCTCTATCTTAGCGAGAGCATTGAGTCACAAAGGAAACAATTTTGCGGGAAACAAAATACACTGTAGAATCTCTATGGATTGAAATTCTATGTAAAAAAGGGAAGGCGATGGCAGTGGAGATGTACTTTCGACTGCCTTGCCAGAATGAACAAATGGACGATGAACTGCTCAAAGAAATCAGAGAAGCTAACAAAAGTTACAACTAATAATGGGTGATTTCAATTATCCCAGTATCGACTGGGTCAGTGTCAGGCAGGACATGCTAGGGAGATAAAGTTTCTAGATGAAATAAATGATTGCTTCTTGGAGCAGCTGGTTCATCAACTGACAAGTGGGAAAGCCATTTTGGACCTAGTCCTTAGTGGAACACAAGATCTGGTGCAGGAGATAAGGGTTTTGGGGTCACTTGGCAATAGTGATCATAGTATGATCGTGTTTGATTTAGTAAATGGAGGAAGGACGGCAAGGAAATCCACAGTAGTATCTTTTAACTTTCAAAAGGGAGACTATGAAAAAATGAGGAAAATAGGTAAGAAAAAACTGAAAGGAGCAGTTGCAAAAATTAAAGATTTACATCAGGCATGGGTGGTGTTTAAAAATACTATCTTGGAAGCCCAGACCAGCTATATTTCATGCTTTAAGAAAAGTGGAAGGAAGTCCAAAAAACTGCCAGCATGGTTTTAAAGGTGAGGTCAGAGAGGCTGCTGTTGCCAAAAAAGCATCTTTCAGGAAGTGGATAACAGAACCAAATGACGAAAACTGGAAGAACTGGCAAGTTAGATGCAAGGCATTGATAAGGCAGGCAAAGAGAGAATTTGAGAAGAAACTTGCTGTGGAAGCAAAAACCTGTGAGAGTCAGTTGGACCATTAGATGATAGAGGGGACAAAGGGGCACTAAGAGGGGACAAGGCCGTAGCAGAGGGACTGAATGAATTCTTTGCTTCGATCTTTACTGATGAAGTGTAGGGATGTTACCCATGACTAAAATGGTATTTAAAGGTGATGCCGCAGAAGAACTGAAAGAAATATCGATACACCGGGAAGATGTATTACAACTATTTGATAAACTGAAGAGTAGCAAATCACCTGGACCGGATTGTATGCATCAAAGAGATGAGATTGCAGACCTGCTATTAATAATCTGTGAAATGTCATTAAAATCATTTGTAATATCTGAAGATTGGAGGATGGCCAATGTGATGCCAGTTTTTAAAAAGGTTTCCAGGGGTGATCCTTGAAAATACAGACCAATGAGCCTGATGCCAGTATCGTAAAAAATAGTAGAAACCATTTTAAAAAGCAAAATTACTGAACATGTAGATAGTCATGGTTTAATGGGAGACAGCCAACATGGTTTTACACGGAAGATCTTGTCTTACTAATTTATGTTTCTTTGAAGGTGTGCATAAACAGGTAGGCAAAGGTGAGTCGGTTGATACAGCGTGTCTGGATTTTCAGAAAGCCTTTGGCAAAGTCCATCATGAGAGACTCTTGGTGAAATTAAAAAGTCATGGGATAGGAGGCAGTGTACTATTGTGGATCTGGAACTCGTTAAAACATAGAAACATAGAAACATGATGACAGAAAAAGACCACAAGGCCCATCTAGTCTGTCCTTCCATAACAACTACAACAGTCCACTTTTTACCTTTAGAGATCCTCTGTGTTGGTCCCATGCTTTTTTGAATTCAGTTACTGTCCTCATCTCTACCACCTCCACTGGGAGACTATTCCACGGATCCACTACTCTTTCCGTAAAGCAATATTTCCGCATATCACTCCTGAATCTATCTCCCTTCACCCTCATCCCATGTCCCCTCGTAGCAGAACTTGCTTTCAATTGAAAGAGGCTCTCTCCCTGAACATTTATGCCACGGAGGTATTTAAACATCTCAATCATATCACCTCTATCCCGCCTTTCCTCTAAGGTGTACATATTAAGATCATTAAGCCTGTCCTCATATACTTTATAATGAAGCCCATTAATCATTTTAGTAGCAACCCTCTGCACCGACTCCATCCTGTTCACATCCTTTTGAAGGTGCGGTCTCCAGAATTGCACACCATACTCCAAATGACGTCGCACCAAAGACTTATACAGAGGCATTATCACCTCCTTTTTTCTGCTAGCCATTCCTCTCCGTATGCACCCAAGCATCCTTTTAGCTTTTGCCGTCGCCTTTTCTACCTGTTTAGCTACTTTAAGATCATCAGACACAACCACGCCTAGGTCCCGCTCTTCTTTAGTGGACAAAAGTACTTCACCTCCTATACTGTATTGCTCCCTTATTTTATTTATTTATTTATTTTATTTATTTAGCATACATTTATAACCCGCAACTTCCAGAGTTCAGTTGCGGTTTACAATAAAACAACAATCCACAAAGCAAAAGCTTAGTTTTACATTGAACATTTTGTAACAATAAAAGTAAATGTAAACAGCATGAACTTATGCATAATAGCAAAATTGGCTGGTAAATTATATACAATAAACTATATACAAATATATGTTGTGGGTACTTTAGAATTGAATCATGGTGTTTTTATAATAGTGTATGGTCTGTTAAGTTGTTGGAAATAGTATTACTCAGTCATGATTTTAACCTTTATCTGAGTGTATCAAGGGGTTATCTATGTTGCCGTAGTGCATGGAGAATAAGTAGGTTTTTAGTTTTTACGGAGTTCCATCATTTCGGTTATAGTTCGTAGGTCCTCCGGAAGGGAATTCCAAATAGTTGGGGGCAGCATGGGAAAAAGCTCTGTTGTTAGTTAATTTATTTGCTTTTATGAAATCAATAGGAGTATTTAGTTTATTTGAGTATCCTTTTCTGTGTGTGGTTTTTTGAGATTCCATGCTAATTAGTTTGCTTAATGGGATTGGGGCCATGTTATTTAAAGCTTTATATGTAGTATTGTGGTTTTATATATATTATCCTACTTTGAATTGGCAACCAGTGTAGGGAAGCTAGTATTGGTGTTATGTGCTGAATTGAGTGTGCTTTCGTGATAATTCTAGCTGCTGCGTTTTGTGCTAATTGGATTCTTTTTATGTTTTGTTTCGTTATACCTAAGAGAATTAGGTTGGCAAAATCAAAGTGCGGTGTTATTGTAGCCTGTATTATATTAATGATTGCTTGGATTGGATTGCTGCAGCCCAAATGCATGACCTTACATTTTTTAACATTAAATCCCAGCTGCCAAATTCTAGACCATTCTTCAAGCTTAGCTAGATCCCTCCTCATGTTATCTACACCTTCCTGGGCGTCTACTCTATTGCAGATTTTGGTATCATCCGCAAAGAGGCAAACCTTACCCGACAGCCCTTCCGCTATATCACTAACAAAGATGTTAAAAGCAGAGGGTAGGACTAAATGGCCAATTTTCCCAGTGGAGAAAGGTGAATAGTGAGTACCCCAGGGATCTGTGCTAGGTTCGCTGCTTTTTAACATATTCATAAATGACCTGGAAATGGGAATAACGAGTGAGGTAATCAAATTTGCAAATGACACAAAATTATTCAAAGTTGTTAAAACCCAAGAGGATTGTGAAAAATTGCAAGAGGACCTTCATAAATTGGAAGACTGGATGTTCAAATGGCAGATGAAATCTAATGTGGACAAGTGCAAAGTTATGCACCTAGGAAAGAACAACCCAAACTATGGTTATACAGTGCAAGGTTCCACATTAGGAACCACCACCCAGGAAAAAGATTTAGGCGTCATTATGGGTAACATGTTGAAACTCTCCACCCAGTGTGCAGTGGCGACCAAGAAAGTAAATAGAATGCTAGGAATCATAAGGAAAGGAATGGAGACTAGAACAAAGGATATTATAATGCCTCTGTAGCGTTCCATGGTGCAACCGCACCTTGAATATTGTGTGCAATTCTGCTCACCGTATCTTAAAAAGGATATAGCGTTATTAGAAAAGGTACAGAGAAGAGCCACCAAAATGGTAGAGGGGATGGAAGACTAACCCCTATGAGGAGAGGCTAAAAAGATTATGGCTCTTCAACTTGGAAAAGAGACAACTGAGGGGAGATATGATAGAGGTTTATAAATTAATCAATGGAGTGGAACAGGTAAACGTAGATCAATTGTTTACGCATCAAAATATAGAAGACTAGAGGACATGCTAAAGTGTAACCTATTTAAGGCTAATAAGATAAAATATGTTTTCACTCAATGTGTAATCAAATTCTGGAATTTGTTACCGAAGGATGTAGTAAAAGCCGTCAGTATTGCTGGGTTTAAAAAAGGTTTGGGCAGGTTTTGGACCATAAACCATTATTAAAGGAGACCTGGGAAGTCCACTGCTTGCCGCAATACAAGCATTGTGGAACCTGTCTTTTGGGGAAACTGCTAGGTACTTGTGACCTAGATTGGCTACTGTTGACAACAGGATACTGGACTTGATGGATCTTGGTCTGACCGACCCAGTATGGCATTTCTTATGTTCTTAACTGAATTACAGATTAGGTGATGTAGAAAATAGATCCCGATGTAACAACGTTCGCCTCTGTAAAGTTCCTGAGCAATCTGATGGCACAGACTCTTGAGGATGTAGTGAAAGCTATCATCTAAGGTTTGCTAACACCGGAGGATTTCCAGATCCTGGGAGTTTCAATGGAAATTGAGTGGGTCCATCGCGCAATGGGGAAACCACGTGACATCATAGGTGCACTTTTTCCGCTACTCTGATGCGGATCTGCTGTTGAGGAAGAGCTGGGAAAATAAAACATTGTAATATTGTGAGATGCCAGTGTCCCTCTATCAGAACCTTTCTACCTTTATCCTGGTGCACTGCCGAGAAATGAAACCTGTTATAGAAGTCCTGTTGAAGAAGGGGATCCGATATGCCTGGTCCTTCCTGTTCCGCATGAACTTTGTGGTGATATGTAAAAAGGTTTTAGCCAAAGACCATACTTGCGGGCCTTGTGGAGGGTAATATGGTGCCCTCTCCGCAACCCATGCATTCCAAGTGGCAGCGAGTGGGTCACGGAGAGGGCAAAAGACACAGGTTCCACAATGCTTGTATTGGGGCAAGCAGTGGATATTCTGGGTCCACCTTAATAATGGTTTTTGGACCTTTCTTCCAGGAACTTATCCAAGCCTTTTTTAAACCCAGCTACATTAACAGCTTTTACTACATCCTCCGGTAGCAAATTCCAGAGTTTAATTACGCATTGAGTGAAAAAATATTTTCTCTTATTAATTTTAAATAGGTTACCCTGTAGCTTCATTGCATCCTCCTAATCTTTCTATATTTTGATGGCGTAGACAATCGATCTACATTTATCCGTTCCACTCCATTTATTAATTTATAGACTTCTATCATATCTCCCCTCA
The DNA here is from genome assembly GCA_033557465.1 of Ichthyophis bannanicus. Lineage (NCBI taxonomy): Eukaryota > Metazoa > Chordata > Amphibia > Gymnophiona > Ichthyophiidae > Ichthyophis > Ichthyophis bannanicus. Next base: position 1,326,149,256 of record CM066032.1, read on the forward strand.
GCTGTCTCTTTTCAAGGTTCAAGAGCCCTAACCTTTCTAGCCCCTCTTCATAGGGGTATCCTTCCATCTCCTTTACCATTTTGGTGGCTCTTCTCTGTATCTTTTCTAATAACGCTATATCCTTTTTAAGATACGGTGACCAGAATTGCACACAATATTCAAGTACTCCCCGTTTTGCTGCCGCAGGGGGCTTTGGAGTCTTGCAGGGGATGCTGTTGAAGCTCATATGGCAGTCGCATCGGCCCCGGATAGTGCGGCGGATGCTTTATGCTCGTCGGAGGAAGGGGGGATGAGGGCCCCTAACCTTCAGTGGTACTGCGTGGCTAGGGCATTCCTGGGGACCACTGATCAGTATTGTTATGGATGTGCTATGCATGGGACCCTGGTGCATGTCTGGTGTACTTGCCCCTGTGTAAGCGGTTATTGGAAGGGTGTCCAGTATAGGGTGGAATGACTTTTAGGCTGGGACATCCCTTGGGATCCAGGGATTTTTCCGTTTGGGAGGTCGGTCCCCGGGGCCCGATCGCCACAGCTGATGTTGGTGCACCATTGGATGAATGCCGCCAAGTTGAACTTGGCTTCTGCTTGCAAGCAGGTGGCAGCCCCCACGCTGACGAGATGGTTGGTGCGTATGTGGGACCTGTATACAATGGAATGGAGGTAGAATAGTGTAAGGAACCATTGGAATGGAACATAAGAACATATGATGTGCAATATTGGGCCAGACCAAGGTCCATCAAGCCCAGTGGCCAATCTGGGTCACAAGTACCTAGCAGTTTCCCCAGAAGACGCAAGTTCCACAGTGCTTGTATTGGGACAAGCAGTGGATTTCCTGGGTCTCCTTTACTAATGGTTTATGGACCTTTCCTCCACGAACTTGTCCAAACTTTTTTTAAACCCAGCTACACTAATAATTTTGTGAAATTCTATATAGGAATTTGCAGATTTCAATCGCTCCCCATTTCAATCATCAGTTCCTATAACACTTGTTAAAAGTACATTTAATTTACTATTAATTTTTAAACCAAAAATACCTTATTTAACAATTTTTTTGTGTACATAAAAGCTGAGGGGTTTCTTTAACATTTTCTTTTTCTAAAATACACCACGATAATTTCACTACAAACCTTTTCAAAACGTTCTCATTATTGTAAGAATCCCTGCATTACACATTCATAACTATATTGAGCTGCATTGAGTATTTATCTGACTAAGGGACTACTCTTAAGTCTGGCTGCAGGAACATCCATCAGAAGGAAATGCCTCCTTTATCCCAACCTTCCCCACTGGTTTGGTATCACTGCATCAGGGATTCAGTGTTAACGTTGTGAAGAAGCAGCGGGAATTACCACCAGGTCTTCTACAGGATAGAACATTATATGCTAGGTTCTTGGCACTATTGTAACATTGACTTTTTTTCACATTGCAAGGCTTAGGTGCAGTAATTTTCCATACTCTCTCTCAAGAGCTTTGGTAACTCAATCATTTGGCATCAGGCCATCTTGGAGTTAATTAACACTGCTCTACAATGAATTGCTTCATGACATCTCTGGTCTCCTAAGGTCTGTGTTGTCACTTCTGCTTCCTTTCTGCAGTCTGTTAGCCAGCACGTGACACGGCCTCATGCACGCATTGTGAATAATGATTGTGGCCTGCCAAATGGCACTGGGGAAATACCATTGCTGGGTATTGTTGCTGCTCAGCACACATATCCTCCTCTTCATGTAGAAGCAATGTGTGCTGCTTCACAGCTGAAAATCTCTTGGGGACCGGTCAACTGATGATACGTATATCCCTGAGCTGCCAAACACTGCCAGTGACTTATATTCTAAATCTGAAGCATTTTCTTTGTGGAGAAAAATCTGTGATTAACATGTACTACATGATTCACAAAATAACCCCAAAATCAGTGATAAATCGTACTAACAGGATCAAAATCACCAAAAAAAACCCAAGAAAATTTATACCAAGTAAATATTTTTTGTCGGATGTTTCAGGAAAGGAACATGTAAAATTACTATGTCCACCACTCAATTACATCATGATGTATGGATGTAATTGAGTGGTGGACATAGTAATTTTACATGTTCCTTTCCTGAAACATCCGACAAAAAATATTTACTTGGTATAAATTTTCTTGGTTTTTTTTTTTGGTGATTTTGATCCTGTTTGTACTACATGAAGCAACTTGGCTGTTCTGCTTGAGTAGTTTGGCTTCTTTTGCCAGCCTCGGTGGGCAGGACAGGACCAGAGCAGCCAAACAGCAGCATTGAGTAACCATTTGAGGTCTTTCCCATTTATTAAATGAAGATACCATCTTTCCCATTTATTAAATGAAGATACCATCTTTATATTTAATAGTTTTATTTTTAGTTTACATAAAAATAAAATGAAACAGAGAGGTGGTAATCCCAGTGGTGGAGCTAATGACTTGATGATTAGGTTTTCTGAGGGGTCACGATGCTTCAGAAAATGACACAAGCACAACTTCTGAATGACTGATCACATTTTCTTCTCACCTGCTGTAGAAATCTATATACTATTTATTATCTACTTAGCAACTATGGACAGCCATTGAGCTCAGTGTTGAAAAATCAGTTTAAAGCTAAAAATATTAGGAGAGAATGCAGTTGCTCATAGCAGAATTGTTTTCCATGAAATTCCTGAATGAAAAGTGCCAGATTTTGTGATACTATTCTATTGCATTTCCAGAGTTAAAGGTAATAGCAGAATATCCCTAGTAGTAAGTGAAATGCATAGAACAATACCATATATATTTTTGTAAATTACAATAGGGTGGAGACACACATGGTTTATGTTCAGATTACCAGAATAGCTAGGGAATGGGTGGGATCTGTGTTATGAGCTCTAAAACTCTAGCTCACTGGGAAATTCATTTTGTTTCTGTTTTTCAGGTGATAAGGAAGTCAAAGCACTTAAATGAAGTTTTGGCAAGGATGGATTCTGAACAGGCAGATAAACATTTCCGAGTCTTCAAAAGATGGAAAGCCAAGCACCTCATCAAGTCACAGAGGCAGGGGGCCTTCTTACTCTTCTCGCAGAAAAAAAGAACAGGAGAGAACGCACTTTGCCAAACAGGAGATCTTATTAATGGTAGAGACCTTGCAACCAGGCAGGTAATATTGTGCATGTGGCCGGCTTATTCTTCTGGTTTTTGTTTTGTGTTGATCTATATATTGTTTATATTACATACTATAAGAGACCTTGCAAAAGTTACAGTTCTTATGCCATTTAAAAGTTACAATTCTTATTACTATTGTATTATCCTTGTGAATGTTCACATCTCCCTGGTGGTGTCTCTTATTTGGGGCACAAGCCATGATTGCCTGCTCTTGCTCTTGATATATATGATATCTCCAGGAACAAGCAGGAATGAGTCTTCACATATGGGTATCGTCGGTACCGACGGAGCCTGCGCGGGAACGCTCCCCAGCGTCCAATAAGAAAGCTTTTGGGAGCATCCCACCGCGCCTGCGCGCTGCCTTCCCGCCTTTCCCAACTGTCTCTCTCCAGTTCTTCTTTTCCGCGGAGCCAGCAGGTCATTTCCCTGTCACCGCTGAAGAATTTCTTTATTTTTTTCTAATTCTTTGGTCTCGCGTCTGCCTTCTTCGACGTCGGACCGGTACCGCCGGTCTTTTCTTTCTTTCTTCTTAAAAAAAAACAAAAAACCTACCGTTTGCAACTTCTGTGCAATTTTTTCTTGGGACTTAGGCCTAGGAAATATTTTTCCTCATGGAAAAGCCCACCTCCGGGTTTAAAAAGTGCACGAAGTGCAGCGGTACTATTTCTGTCACCGACACCCATGACTGGTGTCTAAAATGTTTGGGTCCTGACCATTCCATCACGGATTGTGCGTCCTGTTCCATGATGTCTAAAAGAGGTCGACAGAACCGAGCGGCTAAGCTCAGTACCCTGTTTCCCTCTGATGCAGCTTCAGTGGCATCGACGTCTTCCAGGGCTTATTCTTCCTCTCATGGATCTCAGGTAACCAAACATAAATCCAGCCGGTCCTCGAAGGGTAGATCTCCCTCTAAGCATTGAGATGCCTCCGGGCTTGCCCTCGAGGTTTCTACACTGGCAAAATTACCCCGGCGGGAAGCCCTGGCTTCCAAACCTTCATCTATGGGGTCACAGGTTGACATCGATGGCGCGGCCTCGACCGATCACCTGTTGCCATGTTCTGGGGTACCGGTGGTTTCCACTGGTATCGACATCCAGACATTGGTGGCGTCGATGGATCAGAATATTCTGACCATGCAGTGTGCCATTACGGCATTCATACAGGCTGCGACGCCTCCGGTACCGCAACAAACCCCGTTGTCGGTACCGGTTCCGGCACCGGCACCGATATCGGTTCCAGTACCGGGACCGATTGCATCGACATCGGCTTCGGTGTCGACTGCAGCGGTACCCTGTTCTATGATGCCCATCGGTACCGAACTGGTACCGATCACTCCCGATGTCGATACCACTCGGTACGCGTATCGGGCTCTGCAGGAGCATCCAGACAGAGGCGATACTTCGATTCCTCCGAGGGCTCTGATGAATCAGAGGCTTCTGTCGAAGCATCGGTACTCCTTCCTCAGGAGCCTTCTTCTCCTAAAAGGAGAATGTCTCCACCAGAAGACTTGTCTTTCCAAGACTTCATTAGGGAAGTGGCCAGGGGCCTCTCCATTTCTGTGACCCCTGAGTCAGAGCCTAGAGCCAAACAATTGGATATTTTACAATATCCTAAGGCTCCTAAGGAGGCAGCTACTTTACCAATTCATGAGATCCTTTATGATCACATGTTGGGCATATGGGAGACTCTTCTCACCACCTCCCCTCATTCTCGTAGGTTGGACACCATGTACCGTGTTCCTCCCTGTCCTGGCTTTCATAAGGCTCAACTTCCTCACCACTCTATTGTGGTGGAGTCTGCCATGAAAAAGATAAAGAGTGCAAAAAGGCACTCATCTAATCCTCCAGGAAGAGAATGCAGAACCTTAGATGCTTTTGGCCGGAGAATTTTCCAGGCCAACATGCTTGCTGCCAGAATCAACTCCTATAGTCTCTATATGGGGATGTTTCTAAAAGAAGTTACAGATCATCTGCAGACTTTAGCCCCTTTTATTTCAGAAGATAAAAGGGAGGAGTTTCTCACCTGGCTTAAACATGCCCAAGATGTTTCCAAATTTTCCAACCGTGCAGCCTTTGACTCTTTTGAGTGTGCCAGCAGAGCCTCGGCTATTGCCATAGGTGCACGGAGAGTTGCTTGGTTACAAGCTTCTGATTTGGAACCCTGGGTCCAAGATGGATTAGGAAATCTTCCTTGTACAGGTGAAAACCTTTTTGGAAAGGATTGGCAAGCAAAGGCCACTCAGATGGATGCTGAAAATTCTGCTTTAGATAGACTTTCAAAGTCTACTTCTGTTCCTGTTAAAAAAAGGTTGTTCAAAAAGGCTTTTTTATCCCAAAAAGGGGAGATATTATCCTGTTTATGGTCAGCAGACATCTTCTGCAGGTCGTTTTGCTGCAAAGTGTCAGCAACAACCTAAACAGGCCAAGCCTAAGGCTGCAAGGACTGCTACGGCCCAACAGCCTCAGCCTCCTCAGGGCCTTTGACTTACAACTAGAGAACTTAGACTTTCTGGCTCTAGAAGAACCAGAGCCTCTCACTATTCTAGGAAGGTTAGCTCACTTTGCTCCCAGATGGGAACAAATCGCAGCAGAGCAATGGACCCTCTCCATCATAAGGGAGGGGTACAAGCTTCATTTCTTAAACCTTCCTCCTCACACCATGGTGAGACAGTTCAATTCTCCAACATCTCTCCTCGACCTTTTGGGTCAGGAGATTGCTACCCTTCTTGCCCAAAAAGCAATAGAAGAAGTACCCCTTCTTCAACAGGGCTCAGGGTTCTACTCCCCCTATTTTCTTATCCCAAAGAAAACAGGGGGCTACAGACCCATTTTAGATCTCAGAGAATTGAATAAGTTTCTATGCAAGGAGAAATTCAAGATGATTTCTCTCGGTGTTCTCCTTCCATACCTTCAGAGTCAGGATTGGCTTTGTTCTCTAGATCTCAAGGATGCGTACACCCATGTCCTCATCCATCCAACACACAGAAGGTTCCTTCGGTTCCTTTATCAAGGAAAGCACTACCAATACAGAGTGCTTCCTTTCGGTCTGGCCTCTGCACCAAGAGTGTTCACAAAATGCATGGCAGTAGTAGCTGCATTTCTACGCACTCTAGGAATATTCGTATTCCCATATCTGGACGACTGGCTCATCCGAGCTCCATCCCAGTTAGAGGCCCAGACTTCCCTAGCCTGCACAAGGCATGTTCTTCAGTATCTGGGACTTGTAATAAACATCCCAAAATCCCATCTCACCCCTACTCAGTCACTAGAGTTCATAGGGGCCTTGCTGGATACCACAACTGCAAGAGCCTTTCTTCCCTAGGCCCGTTGCCTACACTTGGTGCAGTTAGCCTCCCAGATTCAGTTAAAGTCCCATTTAACTGCTCGAGAGATGTTACAACTGCTAGGCCACATGGCATCCATCGTGCATGTGGTTCCTTACGCTCGCCTTCACATGAGGGCAGCTCAATGGGTTTTATCCACCCAATGAACCCAGGCATCAGGGTGCCTATCAGACAAAATAGCAAGCTCCAGTCGCCTTTTTTGGTCTCTCCAGTGGTGGACATCCACTCAAAACCTGTTGCTGTGGTCCCCCTTTCAACAGTTGTTACCCCAAGCAACCCTTACAACAGATGCCTCTCCAAGGGGTTGGGGAGCTCATCTACAAGATCTCTCCACCCAGGGCATCTGGTCTCCACAGGAGACTTCTCTACATATAAACCTCTTGGAGCTCAGAGCAATTTTTCTAGCTCTCAGAGTCTTCCACACCCTGCTCAGCTGCAAGACAGTCCTCATCCACACGGACAACCAAGTAGCCATGTTCTACGTGAACAAGCAGGGCGGGACTGGCTCTCTGTCGCTTTTCAACGAAGCTTTGAGATTGTGGGCCTTCGCCAGAGAGCATCAAATTCATCTTCTGGCAGTATATCTTCCAGGCGTTCAAAACTCTTGGGCAGACAAACTCGGTCGAGTTCTGCTTCCACACGAGTGGTCCCTCCATATGGACCAGATAGACAGAATCTTAAGGATTTGGGGAACCCCGGACATAGACCTCTTTGCAAGTCCGTGGAATGCCAAACTTCCCTGGTTCTGTGCCAGAATTCCGTGTCAGGGAGTTCAGGCCAAGGATGCCTTCCTCCTTCACTGGGGTCAAGGCTTCCTTTACGCCTTTCCACCCATTCCCCTAATTCCCAAAACTCTTTTCAAGCTTCAGAGAGATCGAGGGTCTATGATCCTCATAGCACCACGGTGGCCACGACAAGTGTGGTACCCTCTACTTCTGCATCTCTCTCAAGCTCTTTCCCTGGACTTGGGATCTGCTCCAGACCTCCTGTCCCAGGAGGAGGGAACGTTATGGCATCCAAATCCCCAGTCTCTCCATCTCAGGGCCTGGTTGCTGAAGGCCTAGACCTTCAAGATTTGCATCTTTCTCAGCAGGTGAAGGATATCCTTCATGCTTCCAGAAAGCCTTCCACTAGACGTTTCTATGCTTTCAAATGGAAAAGGTTTACCATTTGGTGTGCAGAGAAGGGTCTTAACCCCCTTGCAATACCTCTGAATTCTTTACTAGAGTATTTGCTGCATTTATCCCATGCAGGCCTTAAAACGAATTCAGTAAGAGTCCATTTGAGTGCTATTTCAGCATCCCTCAAGCCTCTCAATGGAAAGTCTATTTCCTCTCATCCTCTTATTGCAAGATTCATGAGAGGCCTTCTTTTAACTAAACCTCCCATTAGACCACCTCCAGTGGCATGGGATTTGAATCTAGTTCTTGGTCAGCTTATGAAGCCACCCTTTGAAGCCTTAGTCACTACCTCCTTGAAATTCCTTTCCTGGAAGGTTATTTTTCTCATTGCAGTCACCTCAGCTCGCCGTATCAGTGAGCTGCAAGCCTTGGTGGCTAATCCTCCTTATACAAGGTTCCATCATGACAAGGTAGTCCTCAGGACCAATTCACACTTTATGCCTAAAGTGGTCTCACCTTTTCATCTGAACCAGGAGGTGTATTTACCTGTCTTTTTTCCAGGACCTCATGCATCAAGTGCAGAGAGGAATCTCCATACCCTGGATTGTAAGAGAGCACTCGCTTTTTACTTACAAAGGACACAGCAGCATAGAAAGTCCTCTCAACTCTTTGTTGCTTTTGATCCCTCTCATTTAGGACTTCCAGTCTCTAAGAGAACACTGTCCAATTGGATTGCTCAGTGTATTTCTTTCGCCTACCAGAGTAAGAACTTTTCTCTGGAGGGCCATGTCACAGCTCACAATGTGAGAGCCATGGCAGCCTCTATGGCTCATCTAAATTCTGTATCCATCGACCAAATCTGTCAAGCGGCCACCTGGGCCTCGGTTCATACCTTTACAGCCCATTACTGCTTGGACAAGGACTCCCGCCGGGATGCCTTGTTTGGTCAGGCTGTTCTCAAACACCTGTTCCATACCTAATCAACTCCTACCCCCCATCCCTGGTTGGATGCCCGAGATCCATGGGGGGAGGTAGAGCCCTTCTCAGGGACTCACAGCCTTGGGGATCTCCCTGGCATCTCCAGCTGGGGAGTCCCCATATGTGAAGACTCATTCCTGCTTGTTCCTGGAGATAGCACAGTTACTTACCTGTAACAGGTGATCTCTGGGAACAGCAGGAATAAGTCTTCACAACCCACCCACCTCCCCTAGGAGTTGTATCTCTCTATCTATCTTTCCTTTCCTCTCTCTCTTTTTGTCTCAGCTTTAAAACTCGAACTGAAGAGAGGCGGTTGGGAAAGGCGGGAAGGCAGCACGCAAGCGTGGTGGGATGCTCCCAAAAGCTTTCTTACTGGACGCTGGGGAGCGTTCCCGTGCAGGCTCCGTCGGTACCGACGATACCCATATGTGAAGACTTATTCCTGCTGTTCCCAGAGATCACCTGTTACAGGTAAGTAACTGTGCTGTAGATATAAAGATAGATATACCCTAGCTATGAAGAAACTGATTGCCCTTATCTTCAGACCCCAGCCTATATGGATCATCTGTACAAGTTTTGAACAGCATATCTTCCTATATGTTGATGACATACAGAACATAACATACATACATAACATAACATAACATACATAACAAAACCTTGAAAATATTTTTGATACGCATTCTAGCTATAGAATCAACTGAGTAGTTAGAATTGGCAAAGTCAACTTGTACAATTCTTTGGTCTTTGAAACTTTTAAGTTCCAACTCACCATTAAAATGTTTGATATCTGAGGTTCATTTTTCCAACAAATTTAATGTTATAAGCAAAATTTCCTAAGTATTATCAGCCAGATTGGCACACTTTCAGAAATGGCACGTTATTTCTCCTTTTGTAACAAACTACCTAAATGAACAGCTCTCTTTTCTGTTTCCATCTTTCTAACTTGCTTTGGGCACTTGGAAACTAAGAAACCTTTTACGAAAAATAAGTGAAATAAGAAGATACGTGAGCATTGACTGCCTGTACTATAGGCTTCTAGGGACAGAGGGCATGTAGCGCACCCCCAGTATTTGTAACTATCTGCTAGTAGTGGTGTTAGGATATGGCAGGCCAGTGACGCATGTAAGATGAGCCAGAAGCAAATTTAGCATAATTTTGTCATATCTTTTCAGATGACTATGTAAATCAGATGAGAGCCTCTAACCAACCCAGGCATGCATTATTGCATAGAAACTTGGGAAAGATAAGGTCAAATAAAGACCAATGCAGCCTATACAGTCTGCCTATCCATACCAACTGCTAAGCTCTACAATACCTTCTTTTTCCCTTAGAGATCCTCTGTGTTTTTCCCATGCTTTTTTAAATTCAGATATGGTCCTCATCTCTACCACCTCAATTGGGAGGCTATTCCATGCATCTACCTAAAGAAATATTCCCTTTAATCCACCAGACAAGTCCAGAATGCATGGGTTATGCCCGTAAGCCAGCAGATGGAGACAGACTTAAGAGCTCTGAGCTCTACCTTATAAGAGAAACCTTGCTGCATGCTGTCCAGTATTCTTTGTCTCCAGCAGGGGCGGGCGAAAGGGGGGTGCAGGGCCATGTGTGGAAATTCAATGCAAGGCCTCATTTGCATAAGGAACGTCATTTGCATAAATATGTGTATAATGCGCTTTTAGTAAACATGCCTCTTAATGAGTGTCTGGATAAAGAAAAACTACCAGATTTCTAAATTACTATATTCCAGTGCCAACTGCCAGGCACATTAGGAAGTATTATAAACACTGACCATTTAGAATCCATAGCAAACACACTGTATCATAACAGCACTACCAGGACTCACAAAGCACCAAACCCTACCTATCAAAAAGGCAACACTGCAAATATTAAACCAATACATCTCAGAGAATACCAATACATCTCACTGGGGGAAAGAGAACAAGTGGCACTGTCAAATAGAAACTACATGAACAGAATACCTCAGCTTGGTTACACATGCAGAACATAGACCGTCACCACACAAAGAACAAGGGATCACAATTTAGAAATAAGAAGATAATAGTTAAATTGGGAACCACAAAAGCCAAACAGGAAATGTACAACAACACTGGAGAAATAAAACTATAAATTAATATCTCCAGGAACAAGCAGGAATGTAGCCTTCACATATGGGTATCGTCTGTACCGACAGAGCCCGCACAGGAATGCTCCCCAGTGTCCAATAGGAATGCTTTTGGGAGCATCCCACAGCGCATGCGTGCTGCCTTCCCGCCTCAGTACCTCTCTCACTTCAGTTCTTTGTTTTCTGCGGAGCCGACAGGACGTGTACCCTGTCACCGCAGAAAATTTCCTTTTATTCTTTGTTTTTATTGTGGTCGCGTCTGCCTTCATTCGACACCTACCTGTACTGCCGGTTTTTCTTCTTCTTTCTTTAAAAAAAAACAAAAAAACTTGTATTTCTTCAGGGGTCTTTCCCCTGTTTCTGGTGCTAGGTGCCATTTTGGGCACTAGGCCCACTTTTCTTCGGGCATGGAGAAACCAGCTAGTGGTTTCAAAAGATGCTCAAAGTGTGGCAGTACCATTTCCATCACCAACACCCATGATTGATGTATAAAATGTTTAGGTCCTGAGCATTGTCCAACGGAGTCTCTCTCCTGCATGAGGATGACCAAAAGGGGCCTGTAGAATAGAGCTGCAAAACTCGATACCCTTTTTGCCACTGATACGATGTCAGTTGCATCAACATCTTCCAGGGCTTCATCTTCCTCCCATGGATCAAAAGGTAACTAAACTTAAGTCTTCTAAGACTGGCCGGTCTTCAAAGGGTAGATCTCCTTCAAAGTATCAAGATGCCACTGGCGTTGCCCTCGAGGATAGTTCACCGGCAAAAAGCCCCGATGGGAGTCTTCGGGCTCCAAAGCATTAACGGGGCTCCAGGATGTTCCAGAGGCTTCCACCTCTGCAGAATTACTGGTGCCATGTTCTGGGGTTGTAGCCGCTTCCACCGGTACCGACACCCAGGCATCGGCAGGAGCGATGGATAAGAGAATCCTCGCTATTGAACACAGTATAGCATCCTGTGAGTCACCGGATCCTTATTGAATGCCTTGAAGAAAAAGGTATCCAAGGCTCAGCACTGAGCTGGTGTAAATCCTACCTTTCCGACAGATGGCAACAAATTAGACTTGGAACCATAACATCTGTCCCATTTCTACAGCACCAAGGAGTACCTCAAGGATCTTCACTATCTGCACTATTGTTTAATATTTACATGCAACCCATCTGTGACCTAATTCGCTCCTTCAATGTATCCTGCTTAGCATATGCTGATGATATTCTCCTTTATATGCCTTTCATGACAGACCAACCTGATTTTACCCCGCTGATAAACTGCTTCAACGCAGTTGCCGAATGGCTCCTCACACAGAACTTTTTTTTTTTTTTTAAATTTAAAATTTTTTATTACACACATCAACAGAAAACAGTGCAGTGCAATACACCAAATGCTCTGCCCCAGCACCCAAGCACACCCCCTCTCCCCCCCCAATCTGCCCACATACGGGGTACAGGCCCAACAAACCCAAAATAAAGCCATTAACAGTAACATTAATACAGTTATGATACCGTACCCCCAATAGCATTACGCCCAGTTACAGGAATACTATAAAAACATGGATGCATTCATGAAGGGTGCCGATAAGGGGCAGTGGCCCCCAGGCTGGCATATGAAAACAATATCTAAAAAATAAAACGCCCAACACTCAAGTGGGCCAAATTAACTCATTAGTACACACCCCGCCGCATAAGCATTAAACCAGCCCCAGGTAACCCCAAACCCCACACTGTCCAACTTAAATACAAACATTTTTCCCCACTAACCCCCCCCCCCGCCTCCTCCCCCCCCGACCCCACCCCCCCTTCCCCAGGATCTCAGACCACATGTCGTTATCCTACGGAGCGCTCTCCCACTCCAAGTATTTCCCCCAGGTGTTAGAAAAGCTCCGCAAACTCCCATTTTTTAGTGCAGTGAGCTTGCTCATCAGGAAGATCTGCCCCACAATAGCCTGGACATCCCCCATTCCCGGGATAGCAGTCTGTTTCCATCTCCTACCCACCAAAATGCACACCGCCACACAACAGAGATTCAAAAATCCACACTCAGCCTTATTTTAACCCCTCAGCGTGCAGCCCCAACAAAGCCACAGCCGGAAGAGGCGTAAGCTCCTTACCTAGGATCACACTCACCCACTGCTTCCCACAACAGATGCAACTCCCGACATTCCCACCAGATGTGCAAATACGTACCAGCTGCTCCACAGTGTCGCCAGCATTGTCCGTCAGGGAGGTGGTACATAGCCTGTAACCCCACCGGCGTCAAGTGCCATCTATACAGAATTTTATAGTTATTATCCAACAGGTGCGCCGCCAGCAATCCCTTATACCGCGACTTAAAAATTTGCTCCCATTGTGTCTCTTCCCAACAGCCACCTAGGTCCTTCTCCCACTTTAATTGAAAGACCTCCTTCCCCCCCGCTCCGGCCATGAGATTATAAAGCTGCGTAACCACCCGTTTGGTGGGCCCTATAAGTCCCAGTACCTCGATACCCGTAGGGTCCCTAGCGAGCTCAGGCAGGATTTTATGCCGAACATAATGACTAAGTTGAATGTATTGATACTCCTCATAGCCCTCTAGATGATAATGGCTCACCAGGGTATGGAAAGCTATAATTTTTTTACCTTCTAGCACTTGTCCTATCCATACTAAACCTTTCTCCGCCCAATTGACAAACCCCGAGCTCCCCATTCCCGGCGGAAACTCTGGGTTCCCCCTAATGGGCACCAATCTAGACCTCCCAGCCCTCCCCAACCAGAACTGCTGCCACTTATTCCATAATTCCACCGTCCGCCTAGTGTAGGGGTTCCGGACTGGGATTCCTCTCCGCAGCTCCCGCGGGAGCCACATCCACTCCCCCAACTTCTGCACCCCCAACTCCTCCTCTTCCATTTGCACCCACTCTTTCACCTCATCCCCCCACCATTCAACTATCGCCCACAATTGTGAGGCTTCTAGATAGCGCGCAAGGTCAGGGACAGCCAACCCCCCCTTCTCCTTACATTTCATTAAAATCCGCCACGCCACCCGACAATGCTTCCCCCCCCCCCCCCCCACAAACTGCATCAGGGATCTCTGCCACCGCTCTACCGATTTCTTCCCCACCCAAAGAGGCAACGACCTAAAAGGGTACAGCCACTGCGGCAGCACCACCATCTTCACGGCCGCAATCCTTCCCAACCAGGAAAGCCCCTTACTCTGCCAAACCTCTAATTCCCTCCTTATCTTGTGTTCCAATCGTCCAAAATTAGCCCCAAATAAGTCCCCGGCATTAGGGGTTAAATAAATTCCCAAATACTTAATCCCATCCCTTGCCCACCTATAGGGAAAACGTTCCCTAATCCTCTCCCGGGCCGCCCTATCCAATGAGATATTGAGAAGTTCCGACTTGGAGGCATTAACTTTAAAGCCAGAACACTCCCCATAATCACGCAATATGGTTTCCAACGCTACCAGGGATTCCAGTGGTCGGGTCAATATAAAGAGCAGGTCATCAGCAAACAGCGAGATTTTACATGTCACTCGTCGTCCAGCAACCCCATAGACCTCGTTGCTCTCCCTTATGAACTGGGCCAACGGTTCCATAGACAACACAAACAGAAGTGGGGAAAGGGGACACCCCTGCCGGGTACCCCTAAATAATTCAAATGCTGCCGTATATTCCCCGTTTATACGAATCTTAGCTAGTGGCCTATCATAAATAGCTTTCACCCACTCCAAATACGCCCCCCCCCCAGCCCCATCCGTTCCATAACTTTAAACAAATAGGGCCAATAGACTCTGTCAAAAGCCTTTTCGGCATCAATAGCTAACAAGACCAATGGTTCCGCCCCTCTTTTCCCCTGCCATGCCGCGTTCAGAACTCTCCGTATATTGTCCCCAGCTTGCCGCCCGGGAACAAACCCAGCCTGGTTTTCATGGATCAACCGGGGCAGATAAACCAGGAGCCTATTAGCCAGAATTTTTGAAAAAATCTTAAAATCCGACCCCAACAGCGAGATTGGCCAATAAGAGCCGCATAGTTGGGGATCCTTACCTTCTTTCGGCAGTATAGTTATTCCTGCTGTACGCATAGTTTCAGGGATCCGCCCCCCTTCCGCAAAGGAGTTATACAGCCTGGCTAACGGCTCACTCAAGACCTCTACAAACTTTTTGTAAAACTTGTTGGAGAACCCATCAAGGCCTGGGGCCTTCGAGGCTGGCAATGCCTTAATAACATCGACCACTTCCCGCACCTCAATGGGACGAGAAAGCAGAGCCGCCTCCTTTACCCCCAAACTCGGGAGATTGACCTGTAAAAATTTCTCTACAGGCGCCTGTGGGCTTATCCCTTCCACTGCGTACAGCTGTTTGTAAAATTCCACAAATCTATCCTGGATCTGTTTACCCCCCCGCAACTCGCATCCCTGGGCATCCCGAATTTTTGTTATAAAATTCCTGGTCCGCAGCCTCTGCAGCCGCCGCGCCAGCAGGCGCGATGGCTTATTGCCCCATTCAAAGAACTGTTGCTTCAATTTTTCCTGAGCAAATTTAAGCTCCGCCAGCTCTAGATCCCCTAGCTCCCGATTGTGTTTTCTCAGCTCCTGCTCCTGCTGTCGCGTCAAGTGCCCCAGTTTCTGCAGAGCTTCCAAATTCCGAATCTGCAACCTTAGGGCCTCTTTTTTACCCTCCTTCAGCCGCTTCATATGAGAGCCAATAGATATCAGCTCCCCCCGCACTATCGCCTTCAAACATTCCCAAATTGAAGCTATCCCACACTCCACATTATCATTATGCGCCAAATAGTCTTTTATCCCCTTCTCCACTCTTTGCACTACCTGCGGGTCATCCAAGAGAGATTCATTGAGCAACCATCCTCCCCCCTTCTTCCCTTGGCGCCCCACACGCACCTCAATCCACACAGGCGCGTGATCAGAGAGCGTTCTTTCCCCTATCTCACAGCTCACAACTTCCTGCAACATGGGTCGCGAAACCCAAATCATATCCAAGCGCGAGAATGAGTGATGGACTGGCGAGTAAAAAGTGAAATCTTTCTCCCGCCCCCTCAGCTCTCTCCATGTGTCCGCCACCCCAAGGTTACTACCCATAACCTTTAACAGCCGTCGAGCTCTAGCGTTCCCCTCCACCGCCCCCGTGGAATTATCCAACTTGGGGTTGACGGTCAAATTGAAGTCCCCCCCCATAATCACCTGGCCCTCAGCAAACTGATCGATAACGGAGTTTAACTCCTGATAAAATGGCCCCTGCGCATCATTTGGACCATAAAGGTTCACAAGGGTGAGGACCTGGTCATACAATTTAAGCTTAAGAAGGAGATACCTCCCTCCCCGATCATGTTTAATGGCACACACCTCATGCGGTATATCCCCTCTTAACATAATGCCCACCCCCCCTTACCCAACGCTAACCTGTTGGAGGAGAACCACTGGTCCCGAAATTTTTTATGAGATATTCACCACTCATCTTGTCTCTTCAAATGTGTTTCTTGCAGGAAGATTATATCCCCCCTCAGTCACTCTATTTCCTTAAATACTCGCTGCCGCTTAACCGGCGCATTCAGCCCACGCACATTCATCGTAAGCACCCGCAACTTATCCATCCGTCACCTTGCTCCCTATCCCCATCCACAACTCCACCCTGGGTAAGAGATCCTCATCCTGACCCCCCCACCCCTCCTCCCCCCCCACCCCACACACTCCCCCGCCCTCCCCCCATCCCCCTAGGCCCACCCCCCTACCCCCTCCCCTCCCTTCCCGGGACCATCATATTGATCCATAAGAGGCATGACATCCCAGCCCCACACACCCATCTTTAATTATAACACAGAACCTATGGTACACATATCATAATAAACTGGTATTCCAAAACTCTACAGGCCAGTCCATCAGCCACAGTCCTCAGCCCTGGGTGAGCGCCTTTGCTGCCGCCTCAGCCGCCTATCTCCTTTTTGTGCTCTCTGCCAGCCTCCAGCACGCTCCCCAGGCCTGGATACACTCGCGGGCTCCACCGCCGGCAGGACCGGGACATCCGCCCAGCCCGCCTGCTTAAGCACTCGTGCCGCTTCCTCGGGGGTTTTAACATGTGAGGCAACCCCGCCAATAGAAAATTGAAGACCAAATGGGAAGGTCCACTTGTATTTAACCTGCTGCTCATGGAACCGCTTCGTTAAAGGGGCCATTTCCCTCCTTTTCCGAATGGTGATGGCAGAGAGATCTGCGTAGAGTTCGACCCGATGGTTTTCCCACTTCAGCTCTGGTAATCGCCTGACTATCTCCATGATAGCATTCTTGGTAGAGTATTCGTGGAAGCAGGCCACAATATCTCGAGGCCTGCCCTCTCGCCGTGGGCCCAGGGCTCGATGTGCACGCTCTACTTTCAAGCACCGCGTGCTGTCCAGCCCCTCCGCCTGCTCCAATATCTGCTTACTTAGCTGCTCCACCAACCGCATACAATCCTCCTTCTCTTGGCTTTCAGGCACTCCCCGGACTCTAATGTTAGCCCTCCGGGACCGATTCTCTAAGTCCTCCACCTTCGCCCAGAGCTCGGCCAGGTCACCGTCCCAGGCCTCCATCCTTTCTTGCAACCCATGGACCACCTTGTCCTGGGCCTCCACCTTGCTTTCCACCTCTTCCAGACGGCCTCCCACTTCTCTCACCTCCCCTTTTAAGTCCTCCAGCCATACCTGGACGTCTCCTTGAAAGCTAGCAAGGTCTTGCCTGAGTGTGCCAAACCACGATTTTAGTTCACCACGCAGACCCTCAATCTCACTGGTCCGCTCCTGGTCTGCACCCGAAGGGGATTTCGCCACATCTCCCGCTGATGCCCCGCGCGCCGCCATTTTACTCTTCAACACAGCGCTCCCCGATCCTCCTTTGTACACGAAGGCCTTCAGCTCCGCCGCACCTTTCTTCATCGCGGCTCTCCACCGCTCACCACCACCAACTTATCCCCCAGATCTGGGGACTGTCCCGCCGTTTTCGGCTTATTGTGTACCAATTATACTCTCGGGCCGCCGGAGCTCCACTCTCACGCTTCCGCTCGGACCGTTGATGTCATTTCCTCCTCCTCCTCACACAGAACTTGAGAATCAACCACACCAAGACTGTTGTAATGTTCATAACGAAGAACCAGGACTTCACACCCCCAACCACACTAAAGGTAAACGGCACAGAACTAACAGCCAAATCTACCATCAGATACCTAGGCATCACCCTCGACCATAAAATGGACATGAAGGCACATATAAAAAACACAACAAAATCAATCTACCACAAGATAAGGACTCTTCGTCACTTACGACCACTGCTTGAGTATACATACTTCCGAACAATCTACCAAGCTTTGGTGTTGCCCCACATCGACTTTGCAAACGCAATCCTATATGGTCTCCCACAAGCAACCCTGAACCCTCTTCAACTGGCAATGAACACAGCAGCCAGAGTGCTAGAAGGAATATCGAAGACCGACCACATCACACCAATCCTGAAAAGGCTCCACTGGTTACCTCTCCAAGCTAGAACCCTATATAAGAATATCATCATGACCTTCAAAGCCCTAAACAATCAGTCCCCCATAACCATCACCGAATTGATACATACCTCAGCTCCTATTAGAAGTAGAAGATCCGTAGCAGTAAACACTTTAACAGTCCCGAAAGAATCAACAAGATGCAAAAAGTCAACGCCCCACTGGACTCATGCCAGCACGGTTTCAGAGAATTCCACGGTGTGGAAACGCTTCTAACTACTCTGTTCAGCAGCTTATTATCAGGAATTGATAACATCCGCCAAGGGTTCGTCCTTGTTTTTCTTGATATCGCAGCCGCTTTTGATTCTGTTAGCCATGAACGCCTCCTTGAGCGTCTCAAAGGGAAGGGAATTACTGATAAAGCACTTGAGTGGTGTAGATCCTACCTTTCTGACAGATGGCAACAAGTACGATCCAATGATACTTCATCAGATCAGTTTCATCAAAAACAAGGGGTCCCTCAAGGCTCATCCCTTTCCGCCCTTATGTGTAATATACATGCAGCCTATCTGTAACCTGATTCGATCCTTTAGAGTTAACTGCATGATATACGCGGATGATGTACTTTTATATTTTCCTTTTACAACTGAGAACCCTGATCTCAATCCATTAACTAACTGCATAAATGAAGTATCCAACTGGCTACAATCCCAAAATCTAAGGATCCAACACAAGAAAACGGAGGTGTTATTTATTACACGTAACCAAAATTTCACTGCTCCATCCTTTTTGAAAGTGAATGATGCTAACCTCCAGACCAAGACCACCATCAGATACCTCGGTGTCACTTTAGACCAGAAATTAGATATGAAAGCACATATTAGTAATATTGTAAGAGCGGTATATCACAAAATACGCTCCCTTAGACACCTTCGATCCTTGCTAGAGCCAGACGATTTTAGAACCATCTATCAGGCGCTAATCATACCTCATTTTGATTATGCGAACTCAATTTTACAAGGTCTTCCACAAACCACCTTACACCCACTTCAAATGGCTATGAATGCTGCAGCTAGAGTCCTTCATGGAGCTTCCCGGAAAGACCATATCTCACCTATTCTAAAACATCTTCATTGGCTCCCAATTCAAAGTAGACTCACTTTCAAAATTTTACTAATTACATTCAAAGCCTTCAAAGAACTCTCATCTTCATCAATATCAGACTTGATCCAAACACCACCCCTCAATAGAGACAGAAGGTCAGTAACACTCAATACTCTGTTAGTCCCTAAATCAATATCACAGTGTACCAAAACTACTTCAGACAGGGCCTTTTTATTCTTTGCACCAAGGTGTTGGAATAGCCTTCCTCAAAACATCCGAGCAATACCAGACCTTTTGCAGTTTCGCAAAGCTTTGAAACACTACCTCTTCCTTTTATCTTATCCAGTAAACAATAAAGACATCTCAACCAACCCACAGACCTTCCACTCATACACATACAATACAGATACCCCACAGACCACATACACACAAAACTGAAGCCATGATGATATTATGACTATGTTTATTAATTATATACCCTGTTATCCGAGTTATATTCTCCTGTTTTCTGTAAACACAAAGTACTGTTGAATTGTGTATCTCACTGTTTTTTGTGAACCGCGCTGATGCTTAATAGTGCGGTATATAAGAGTCTATAAATAAATAAATAAACAATCAACAGAGCCTTCTGCTTCTATGCCCCGAAAGCCTGGAACTCCCTCCCCCCTGACATCAGAGCTATTACAGACCTAACCCAACTTAGAAAGGCCCTAAAACATCACCTATTCACCAGATACTTCCCTGCTTAGTCTCGACAAGAAATTACCCTCATGATGTATATAATGTAGATACGTATTGTATAACTCTTGTTAATTTACCCTGTTATCCAAGTTTCCAATCTCTGTTCAAATGTAAATGCATCTCAGTGACCCTGAAATGCATATGCTATGTTTTGATGTAAACCGCACTGATGTCAATAGCGCGGTATAAAAGAAATACTAAATAAAATAAATAAATATATAAATCCTTCTTAGCAGCTTCCGTACCGCTAAGACAGCTACAGACGGTTCAACAGGTATTGGTACCGACATCAGTACCGGAACCGATAGTACCTACTTCGACAGGACTGCTTCCCCCCATGCCACGCCTTGATCTATCTCGGGTATCGGGGATCAGGAACCGAGACATTTCGATGCCGACTTCGAGCGGTACCAATATCATGCGTTACAGGAGCACCCGGTACAGAGTGCCCTTGAGTTTTCCGATTCCAATGACTCTGACAATTCTACCGGTACCAGAGCGAACCTACTAGAGGATTCAACTCCTTCTCCTCAATGCAGGATGTCTCCACCAGAAGATATGTCCTTCCAGGATTTCATACGTGATTTGGCAAAGGGTCTTGCAATCACTGTGATTCCAGAAAACGAACCTAGGGCAGAAGAATTAAGAATTCTACAATACCCTATGGCTCCCAAGGAGGCAGCTATGCTTCCCATTCACAAGATCTTACATGATCTGATGTTGAGAATGTGGGAAACTCCTTTAACAGTATCTTCACATTCCCGACGCCTTTACACTATGTATCGAGTGCCAAGTTGTCCTGGTTTTCAAATAACTCAGTTACCACACCATTCAATGGTAGTGGAATCAGCCATATGAAGAATCAAGAGTGCTAAAACACATTCTTCTAATCCTCCAGGCCGTGAATCCAGGACACTCGATGCCTTTGGGCGTCAATGCTTTCAATCCTCCATGCTATCAGCCAGGATCAGTTCCTACATTCTTTACATGGGAATGTTCCTGGAAGAAGTCACAAAAGACTTAGAGCTCATTAGCCCTTGTGTCTCTGAGGAAAAAAGAGCAGACTACCTTATTCTGGTCAAGCACGCCCAGAATGTCTCTTTGCTTTCAATGTATTAGCAGAACCTCTGCTATATCCATAGGAGCACGTCGTATTGCTTGGCTTCAAGCATCAGACTTAGAACAGTGGGTGGAGGAAAAGCTGGGAAGCATTCCTTGTACAGGAGAAAATCTCTTTGCCAAGGACTGGCAAAACAAGGCTAATCAGAGTGAATCTGATAATACTACTTTGAACAGATTGTCAAAGTCCACAGCCAACCCAGCAAAAAAGAAAACATTCAAAAAACCCTTTTTCAGTAAGAAAAATAAGTTTTACCAATCTTACACCCATCAAAGCCACTGTCCGCTTCATCTTCCCCAGAAGGGGCAACAACAGAACAGACAGCAAAGAAAGCCGCAAGCTCAAAGAGCTCTACCGGCCCAACAGACCCAGCCCCCTCAAGGTCTTTGACTTCTACCTAGAGAACTTAGTCATTCTGCCCCTGAAAGGTCCAGAACCCTTAACGATTCCAGGCAGTGGTAGCAGCATTTATGAGGACTCTGGGAATATTCGTCTTCCCTTACTTAGACGATTGGCTCATTCGAGCATCGACAGCTCCAGAGGCCTGCTTTGCTCTTTCTCGAGCAATGAGAATTCTTCAATACTTGGGACTGGTCATAAACCTCCCAAAATCTCAACTCACCCCCTCTCAATCTCTCGAATTCATAGGTGCTCCTCTAGATACACGGCAGTCAAGGGCTTTCCTGCCACAGCCATGCTGTCTATGAATAATACAACTGGCATCTCAAGCATCTATGAAGGTGTTCCTTACTGCTCGAGAGATGCTTCAACTAATGGGACACATGGCATCCACTGTCCATGTGGTTCCCTATGCTCGCCTCCACATGCAAGCAGCCCAGTGGACCCTATTCTCTCAATGGTCACAGGCCTCGGGTCAGTTAATGGACAAGATCAGAAACACCACACGTCTGATTTCGTCCCTGCAATGGTGGCAATCTCTAGAAAACCTCTTCATAGGCTCTCCTTTCCAGCAGCCTCTATATCAGGCCACTCTAACAACAGATGGGTTGGGGGGCCCACTTGCACCATCTCTCCACTCAGGGTTTTTGGACCTCACAGAAGGTTTCTCTTCACATAAACCTCCTAGAGCTGAGAGCCATTTTCAATGCTATTCAAGTCTTTCAGATCCATCTCAGCAACAAAACAGTTCTGGTCCAAACCGACAATCAGGTAGCTATGTTCTCTGTGAACAAGCAAGGCGCTCTGTCGCTATGCAACAAAGTTTTGCGACTATGGGCCCTCGCCAGAGAGTTGCAAATTCACCTGTTTGCGGTATACCTTCCGGTAATTCAAAACGTATGGGCAGACAGACTCAGTCGAATACTGCTCCCACACGAGTGGTCCCTCTACTCATACCAGCTTGCTCGAGTATTTCAAATCTGGGGAACACCAAATATAGATCTCTTTGCAAGTCCACAGAATGCCAAACTTCCCTGATTCTGTTCCAGAATCCTGGCTCAGAACTGTCAGGCAAGAGATGCTTTCGTACTTGTGTCCCAAATATTACCAATTGCCTGGGCAGATGGGAGCCGTACACCAGGAGGGAAAAAACAAAAGGACTCAGATCACAGTTACTTGTCAGCAAAAACTCTTTTTATTTAGTACAAGCAAAAAGCTGTAAGCACACATACAAGTCTGTCTTAGGGATCTGAGTGCGGGCAGTGTTCTCTACCTCCACAGTGGTGAGAAAGAGAAGGCCGCCCTGAGCTCTGTAATTGCTTTCTTATATACCCTATATCCCCTGTAGTAACTCCTGCACAAAAGTCTTGTTCCGTGTGCAAATGTTGCTGTGCTGTCTGCAAAAGTTTGATAGTGTTGCTTGCAAAAGTTTGATAGTGTTGCTTGCAAAAGTCAGAGCTGTCTGCAAAAGTTTGATAGTGTTGCTTGCAAAGTCAGAGCTGTCTGCAAAAGTTTGCAAAGGCTTCTTCCCTGGGATCCTCCCTTAATTATCAGGTCATTTGTAGCTCATGTTACAAAGCCAGCTTATCTGTACAGTGACTGCAACTCCCTGCTTCGTTTGTTCTGTACATGATGTAGCATTTTTTGGCACTATTTTGTAATCTTCAGGGCCTAAAGTATTTCTTCTCACCAGTTCCCTTCTGGCATGGCCTATTTTCAGCCTGGGCCTATCCCTTGCACACTTCTGTCCAAAGTGTGGCCCCTTAGGCTTTATTATAGCAGGCCACAGATACTCTCTCTTCTGTAGCCCACATGCGTTTTTTCTTCTGTGCCAATCTGTGTAGCTGTGTACAGTTCAAGCAGACAGGGGTGCAGTCACATAAAGCAAGAGGCTGAGCTGAATCCTAGACCTAAACCAAATTATCCCCACATACTCCACTGGGGTCAGGACTTCCTCTATGCCTTCCCACCCATTCCCCTCATTCCCAAAACTTTATTCAAACTTCAGAGAGACAGAGGTCGTATGATACTCATAGCTCCACGTTGGCCACGACAAATGTGGTATCCTCTTCTTCTGCGTCTCTCTCAAACCACTCCTCTGGAGTTGGGGAATGCTCCAGATCTTCTGTCTCAGGAGGACGGATGCTTACTGCATCCCAATCCCCAGTCCCTACATCTCAGGACCTGGTTACTGAAAGCCTAGAACTCCAGGATATTAACCTTTCTCAGCAAGTAAAGGATATCCTTCTGGCTTCCAGAAAACCTTCCACAAGACGTTCCTATGCTTTTAAGTGGAAAAGGTTCTCTGTCTGGTGTTCAGAAAAGGGACTTAACCCCCTTTTGGTACCTGTAGAGTCACTACTAGAGTACCTCCTCCAATTATCAACTTCTGGTCTTAAAATTCAGCGAGAGTCCATCTTAGTGCTATTGCTGCTTTTCATAAACCTTTCGATAGACAACCTATTTCCTCTCATCCACTTGTATCAAGATTTATGAGAGGCCTACTCTTAACAAAACCTCCCATTAAAACACCACCGGTGGCATGGGATATGAATCTTGTTCTTGGTCAGCTTATGAAACTGCCCTTTGAACCTTTAGCCACTTCAGATCTAAAGTTTCTTTCATGGAAAGTTATTTTCCTAATTGCCATCACTTCTGCAAGATGCATTAGTGAACTACAGGCGTTAGTAGCTGATCCTCCTTATACAAGGTTCCACCATGATAAAGTAGTCCTTAGGACTCATCCTCACTTTATGCCAAAGGCTTCGCCTTTCCATTTAAACCAGTCAGTTTATCTTCCTATATTCTTCCCTAGGCCTCATGCCTCTAGTGTGGAAAGGAATCTTCACACATTGGATTGTACAAGAGCCTTAGCCTTTTATCTCCACATAACTAAGCCACATATAAAATCTTCTCAGCTTTTTGTGGCTTTTGACTCTAGTCATTTGGGGCTTTTGGGAGTTCCAAAAGAACTCTATCAAATTAGATTGCAGATTGCATATCCTATACATATCAGAGTAAAGGACGTCTCTCGAGGGCCATGTCACAGCTCACAATGTGAGATCAATGGCAGCCTCAACGGCTAATCTTTGTTCTGTGTCTATTGGTGACATCTGCAAAGCAGCCACTTGGGCTTTGGTACACACTTTCACAGCCCACTACTGCTTAGACATGGACTCCCGTCGGGATGCCTCGTTTGGCGAGGCTGTTCTCCAGCATCTCTTCCATACTTAATACAACTCCTACCCACCATCCACGGTTTGGATGCCAGAGGTCCATGGAAGGAAGCATGACCCATCTCACCTGGGATCGCAGCTTGCTGGGGTCACCCCTTGGCATCTTTCAGCTGGGGCGTACCCATATGTGAAGACTACATTCCTGCTTGTTCCTGAAAGTAGCGTAGTTACTCACTTGTAGCAGGTGATCTCCGGGAACAGCAGGAATTTAGTCTTCACAACCTACCCACCTCCCCTAGGAGTTGTCTCTATCTCTTTCTCTACTTCTCTTTTGATCTCAGCTATAAACTCAACTGAAGTGAGAGAGGTACAGAGGCGGGAAGGCAGCACACATGTGCCGTGGGATGCTCCCAAAAGCGTTCCTATTGGATGCTGGGGAGCGTTTCCACGCGGGCTCCGTCGGTACCGATGATACCCATATGTGAAGACTAAATTCCTGCTGTTTCTGGAGATCACCTGTTACAGGTGAGTAACTACGCTTTCCTCTTGCACTAAACAAAAAGATGTTAGCGATACACATTTCCTGACGTATTACAGTTAATAAATTCAAAATAAAAAGTATTTTTCTACCTTTTCTTTTGGACATTTCGTTTTTCAGTTGCAATTGCTCCAGTCACTTTCTTCTGGTTTCTTTGTGTCTTCTGCGAGCTGTCCATTTGTCCTTTCTTCTCTCTTCTAGATTTTTTCCATTCTCTCTCTATATGTGCTTTAACTTACTGATCTTTCCCCTTTGCTCTTTCCCCCATTTCTTTCTTTATTCCTTTATCATCCACTCAAATTTCACCCTTCCATTCTCAATCCCCACTTACTCTCCCAATACCCGGCCAATCATAGATTTTTCTTCCACACAAAATATCTTTTCCCCTCTCCATCCTCATTCCCCATTCCCTTCTAATCCTCCCCCAGAATCAGCTCCCTTGGTAGTTCTAGATCCACCTAGCATCCGCTGCCTTCTAGTCCCATTCTCCCATGCCTCCCCTACAGCCCATTTCCAGTCCCATTTCCAGCCCTCCATCAGCCCATTTCCAGCCCTATTCCAACTCCCATCAGCCCACTTCCAGTCCTTTCCCAGCCCCCATCAGTCCTATCCCAGCCCCCATCAGCCCATTTCCAGTCCTATTCCCCCATCAGCCATTTCCAGTCCTATTCCAGCCCATTTGCAGTCTTAGCCCTTCCCATCAGCCCATTTCTAGTCTAAGTTCCCCCATCATCCAATTTCCAATCCTAGCCCCCCATCAGCCCATTCCCAGTCCTTTTCCAGCTCTCATCAGCCCATTTCCAGTCCAAGCTCCCCATCAGCCATTTTCAGTCCTATTCCAGCTCCCCATCAACCCATTTGCAGTCCAATCAGCCCCCATCAGCCCCTTTCCAGTCCAAGCTTCCCCCCCATCAGCCCATTTCCAGTCACAGCTTACTCTCCCATCACAGCCCGTTTCCAGTCCTATTCCAGCCCCCATCAGCCCATTTCCAGTCCAAGCTCCCTATCAGCCATTTTCAGTCCTATTCCAGCTCCCCATCAACCCATTTGCAGTCCGTGCAGCCCCCATCAGCCCATTTCCAGTCCAAGCTTCACCCCATCAGCCCATTACCAGTCTCAGCTTACTCTCCCATCACAGCCCATTTCCAGACCAAGCTTCCCCCCCATCACAGCCCATTTTCAGTCCTATTACAGTCCCCATCAGCCCATTTCCAGTCCAGGCTCCCCCTCCTCAGCCCATTTCCAGTCCTATTCCAGCTCCCTGTCAGCCCATTTCCAGTCCTAGCCCCCCCCCATCAGTTATTTCCAGTCCAAGCTTCCCCCCCATCAGCCCATTTCCAGTCCTAGCCCCCCCATCACACAGCCCATTTCCAGTCCCAACTTGCCTTCCCATCAGAGCCCATTTCCAGTCCTAGCCCACCCAATCACAACCCATTTCTAGTCCCAGCTTACCCTCCCATTACAGCCCATTTCCAGTGCAAGCTTCCCCTCCCATTACAGCCCATTTGCAGTCCAATTCCCCCCCCCCATCACAGCCCATATGCAGTCCAAACTTTCCCCATCACAGCCCATATGCGGTCCAAGCTTCCCCCCCCATCACAGCCCATTTCCAGTCCAAGCGCCACTGCCCGCCAAAGAGCTCCGCGGCCATCTAAGAGAATTCAGAGGGAGCCGGGAAAGCCCACGCGAGGCCCTGGCTCCCTCTGCACAGCTGCCAGTGTGAAGAGTGTTTTTTCTCACGCTGGCGACTGTTTCAGTGAAGCACACTAAATGGCAGGAAAGGTTAAAGGTCATTTCCCGGCACTCGTGCACTTCACAGAAAGAGCCACCAGCGTGAGGGAAAACACTCTTCACGCTGGAGGCTATGCAGAGGGAGCCAGGGCCTCGCGCAGGCTTCCCTGGCTCCCTCTGAAGCCAAATGGAGTTTGCGCAGGGCCCTCTGAAGAGCGGGGCCCTGTACAAACAACATTCTCGCACAATGGATGGGTTGGCCCTGGTCTCTAGCAAATGGTGACAGGCATTCAGTGCAGCAAGAGACTGATCTGGTGAATAGGCTCCTGGGCTCAGCTGGAAAAGTGGGTTCCCAGTTGAGCAGAAAGCAATTGGAGGAGAATCCAGCTCTGTCTCAAGTGACTGCTTCTAAAGGATACCTGGAGGTGTCCAGGTCCCCTCCCTGCTGGCCTAGCAGACCTTGGAAGTTTTTCTTATTTTTGTTTACTTTTCCCCACCCTTATTTCTATTTTTCCACATTCTTCTTTGCTCACTTTCACTTTCTTTTACAATTAAAAAGGATTTCTTTGCCTATGGCTGTGGGTTTCGCTGCCTTATTGCAAAGTGCACAGAGGAGAGTGCCTGCAGGCTGGGATGGCAGTTTTAACGCTAGCACCTTGGGAGGGAGCTTCCTAGGCAGTTCAGGTGTGTGCATTTGCTTCTTTGTGACAGTCAGAAGTCACTGAAAGTTTCTAGTTTGTTCTCTGTCTTCACATCTGTTGACAGGGGGACACAACCCACTTGTCTGGATTGGACTAGCAGGACTCCAGAAAATGAAATTATCTATCTGGTAAATAAAATTTGCTATATTATTCTGAGCAGAAGTTGGATTTATGTGCCAAATAGCAATCCAGCACAAGTGCCAAACTGGTTTTTATTTGCTGCTAATGTAAAGCTCTGTGTGCATGTGTCTAGCTTGCTGTGTTTATTTTGCACTGACTTTTTGCGCAGAGCTAATTTGCATGCTGTTTGCTTACAGTATCACTGGGGGACACTCAGTGAGTGGCTGATGCAGTAAAGTGCACTAAGCTTTTGCACAGGTTAGCTCAATTTTGGGCACAATTTTGTGCATTCCTAGTGCAGAAAGGAGTTTTGTGCATGAATGAGCTAACTTAATACAAAGCTTTGAGCAGACAACAGCGCATAGCATATTTAAATTCATGGTAATGAAGCAATTAGCTATTCAACATAAATGCAGAGAAGTGCACAGAAGACTGCGCTCAAGGCTGAGATTTTAACACAAGGTCTGAAGAGGCATAAAGGGTTAGCTCATAGGTCTGCGA
Organism: Ichthyophis bannanicus; assembly: GCA_033557465.1. NCBI lineage: Eukaryota > Metazoa > Chordata > Amphibia > Gymnophiona > Ichthyophiidae > Ichthyophis > Ichthyophis bannanicus. The sequence goes on from CM066032.1 coordinate 1,326,177,554, forward strand.
TCAGCGCTGGTGAGAAATTTATGCCTGTTTTTTCTTTATCTTGAGCGTACAGCACCTACCACTTTTTTTGACTTTGAAGGATGAAAAAAAGGCAGGGGAGTTGTGTTGGAACAATATTACATGCATGTGCTGGAATGCTATCTGATGCATAAACAAAAATATTATTCTGCCCAGATTGCTGTGCAGAACAATACCTGTGGGTCCAGTATTCAGCCTGCAGCGGCCAGTGCTCCTAAAGCACCTGGCTGCCACGAACAAAAGTGAAACTAGATATTCAGCACCAGACGCCAGATATCCACCAGTGCTGAATATCTAGTTTTGCCTCTGACCACCATTGCTATCTGGTCAATGGTGATATTCAGCCACTAAACAGATACTGCCTAAAGTTAGGACAGCTGTTGACTCATCCTATCTTGATGTGGTTACCTATCCGGTTAGTGGGCTGAAAAATGCTGCTGATTGTGTAAGTGCTGGGACCGCCCACGGGACTGCCCTGGCATTATCCAGATTGTGCCAAGGCGGTCAGTGGGGATATTCATTGGCACTAATCGGTTAGTGCTGCTGAAAATTGGGCTCAGCAAGGTTTATGCAGTTAGCAGGTCCTACTAACTTCACAAATCCTTTTTTTTTGTGTATGCAAGTTACAGTTACTGCTAATGCTGTTTGCATTTATCTGACTTGCTCTCCTTGTTTAGCGTAGACTCTTAGCATGCAAATAAGACATATCAGACATTGAAGCCCTATTGACCACATGGAACAATACCATATCAAGGGCAGCAATTGCCGCCCTCCCCCCACCATCATCCACAAATGACCAAACCCTCAGAAGCTCAAACATTTGGTATAATGATGGATTAAGATCTCTAAGAAGACTCCTCCGTAAACTAGAAAGAAAATGGAGGAAAACCAAAAACACAGATGACAAACACAAATACATGAATACCCTTCACAAATACAAAGAGGCCATAAACAGTGCCAAGAAGGACAACCATATTAAGTTAATGAAATCTCTCAACAGACCAAGGGAACTATTTCAGATAATTAAATCCCTAACCAAATCAACAGATACTGATATCCACTCTACATAAATTAGTCCGCACACACTCGGGAAATACTACAGTGACAAATTGTGTTATCTCACTTGACCCCACACTTTCCTTAACAAAACCCACCCATGTCTCCTCAACACTAAACTCATTCTCAACAGTCTCACTAACACAATTGGATAAAATTGTCTCTACGATAAACATGACCATAGTCCCAGGAGACCCATGCCCTGTGGCCTGGATAAAGATGGCGCATGATTCTCTAGCACCAATAAACCTAAAAATTGTCAACTTATTCTTAACTCAAGGACACATGCCAAAATCTCTTAAACAGGCAACCACTAAAATCTAACAACCTAGACAGACTACAGCCAAGCTCATACAGACCAATATCGAGCCTACCATACCTGACAAAGATAATAGAAAAAGCAGTACAAAACAGACTACAGGACCACTTAGACTCAAATTACCCTCTTGATCCACAAAAATACGGCTTCCGAACACATAACGGAGTTGAAACTCTCCTCATAGCCCTATTTGATACACTCATCAAAAGTACTGAAAAACCCAAAAAGGCTGTCGTAATGATTTTTCTAGATATTTCATCAGCTTTTGATTCTATTAACCATAGTATGCTCCTAGCAAGACTTCAACAAATTGGATTCTGCGGAATAGCCCTAACCTGGTTCACCTCATACCTAAAGGAGTCACCCAAAAGGTAAAAATTGATCAAACTTCATCACTTCCCTTTAGCCAAAGCCAAGGAATCGCCCAGGGGCAGCACTATCTGCCCTCTTATTTAACATATACCTGTAACCGATATGCAAAATCTTCCAAAAACACCAAGTTCTGTTTCATATTTACACGGAGGATATTATGATGTACTTCCCAATCAGTACCTTAAAACCAAACCTAGAACAAATTGCAGCATGCTATCGAGAAGTCTCACAGTGGCTTACAACAAATAACCTAAAAATAAACATCAATAAAACAGAAGCCATATTCATAACCAGGGACAGAGATTTCTCACCATCCCCTCAAATACACCTTGGCGAAGAAGCAATCATAGTAAAAGATGAGATAAAATACCTGGGAATCGTCATTGATAAAGCCATCAACCTCACAACACATACAAACAACTCCACTAATACCATATATAGAAATATTAAAATAATTCAACGACTAAGACCACTCCTTGAACCATCAGACTTTATAACAGTCATCTAAGCAATGGTCAATCCTCATACAGGCTATTGTAATAGCATTCTACATGGTCTACCAAAGCAAACTCTAGAGCACCGCCAGCTTGCACAAAACACATAGCACGGGTAATAATGCAAGCATCTAATGCGGATCATATCACACCAATTTTACAAAGCCTTCACTGGCTCCCAATAGGCAGTAGAAGTAAATACAAGAACCTGGTGATTATATTTAAACTGTTGCATGATATAGCTCTATCACACATTACCACACTAATATCCAGAACCCCAAATACCAGACAGAGAAGGAGTTGTTCACAAAACTCGCTGTGCATTCTACCTGACTTCCCAAAGACAAGCAAAACAACAAACAAAAGAGCATTCTCCCATTATGCCCCAACTCTTTGGAACTCCCTACCTCCAATGTTAAGAGAAATAAAAGATCTTACTGACTTCAGAAAAAGATTAAAGACATTCCTATTCAATGAACACTATGGTCAGCCCCAACCAGAATCCCTTACTGCCTAACATAAGATCCTTATGCCTCACTATATCCTTTACTGCCTTTAATCACTCCTGTTAATCTACCCATCTTCCCCTGTCATTAAAAAGCATCACTTACGGAACATAAAATTGAATTTGAATGCCGCTCATATCAATTAAATGTAAATAGTTACTACTGTTATTGTACCTAGTTAACTCTGTTCGGTGAAATGTTCAAGTTCTGTTTATTGTAAACCGCCTTGATTGCCAAATAAGGCGGTATATAAGAATCTGAAATAAATAAATAAATATCGGGCCCTGTGTTTGTGAACAGCAATATTTTTCTGAGTAGAACTTTTGCGCAGATTAGTACGTTGTTTATGTACCAGATACCATTCCAGCACGTGCACACAGGTGCCAAAGACTATTTTTTGTGTGTGCAAGATACAGTTACTACTAATGCTGTTTGCATTTATCTGTCTTATTCTCCTTGTTTAGCGCAGACTCTTAGCATGCAAATAAGTTGTGTGCGATTTGCATAAGCATCGGAGATCAAATCTTCTGCATTAGACTTGCATTAACCCTTTCAGACCTGAATTTTTTCACAGACACCGTATATATATACATGAAATTTAATGAATAAACATGACGTCCATTACAGTGGACAAACCCTGCTCTGAGCTTTACAACAGGACTATAATGCAGGGTTTCTGAATTGGCCTCTGAGTTAGTACAAGGTTAATTCAACATCAGACGAATGTGTGTGCAAGTGTCTGAAGAGTGAGAGAGCGCATATTTGCGCATGTGTATTCCCCCCTCCTTCTGTTCCTAGTTCATAAGAACATAAGAAATGCCATACTGGGTCAGACCAAGGTTCATCAAACCCCGTATCTTGCTTCTAACAGTGGTCAATCCAGGTCACAAGTACCTGGCAAGTCCCAAAAAGGCACACAGGTTCTGCAATGCTTGTCCTGGGGCAAGCAGTGGATTTCCCAGGTTCTCTTGGTTTATGGACCTTTCCTCCAGGAACTTGTCCAAACCTTTTTTAAACCCAGCTATACTGACAGCTTTTACTACATCCTCTAGTAACGAATTACAGAATTTGATTATGCATTGAGTGAAAAAAATATTTTATCTTATCAGTCTTAAATGGGTTATGTTGTAGCTTCATTGCGTGTTCCATAGTCTTCCTACTTTTTGATGGCGTAAACAATTGATCTACGTTTACCCACTCCACTCTGTTCCTTAGCGCTCCGCAGTGCAGTCCTCAACTTCTGGGTTGTCAACCTCTTCCTGCAGCAAGGAGACTGGCATGTGCAAATTCATGACATCACTGGATATATCCTGTCAGCTCCCCTCCTACTTCCAGTGTGACCAGTCTCCTTGCAGCAGGAGGACGTTGTGAGCCCCGGGTTGGGACTCACTGTGAGAGAAAAATAAGCAGCTCCTTGCTTTGATCGTTTTTGATTCCTTTTTTATTTCTCTTTAATTTCTTTACTGATTGGGCTTCTGTTTCTTTAAATTTTAGTCAGCCCGTTTGGAAGGAGGAGGGGTCAGTGCTCAGCACTAGTGGGGCCTCCTGCCTCTCCTCCGGGTCAGCCCTGCCTGCCTCTGTTGGTTTAATTGCTCCTATTTATTTTCTTTTATTTCTCTTTATTTTATTTGTTCTTTAAAACAGGCAGCTTAGGCTCCGTAGAAGTTCTCTCCCCCCGGACCATACGGGGGAGAGCCCTTCGACTGCTGGGACACCTCCGGTGTTTTCCCCGGGTGACGGACATCGCTTCAGCAGATAGTGGGGTTACTTTCCCCCGAGGCGATCAGCGCGGCAGCGGTAAAGGCTCCGTTGAACTGCGGGAACATCGGGCCTGCTTTGTCAAGCTGCTCGCTGGTACTGGCGCCTTTTTTGTAGCGGCGCTTTGGACGCGGCGGCCATTTTGGCGGCGCTCGGTCCTCCACGTGTTTCCCTCACTTCTGGGCTCCGTGGCTTTTGGTAAGTTTCATTCTCTACAAACGCTGTTTTCTTTTAATTTTTGCTTAATGTAGAGCTTGCTTTCCAGCCTGGGAAAGGGGATAAGGACAGGTTCTTTCTTTTCCTTTCCCGCGGAGGGTTTCCCACCGGGGGGGGATTTCCCTTAGTGTGCTCTTTGCTGGCATAGGTTTTTTTTGTTCAGGCCAATGCCACAGAGACCCCTCTGCATTATTTGTGGAGCCCGGAGAGGTCCTTTGTCAGCCTTGGGAGTCTGCAGGGGTTGTGCAACCCTGTCTTCTCTTATGGAGCAGAAGCTGGAGGTTAGAGAGCCTGAGGGCATGGCTGAGCTTCCAGACCTTGAGGCTGAGCATTCTTCCCGCCAGGGTGCGCTGGAGCCCCGGTCCGAGGGGTCCGCTGGGCCCTCGGCGCCTCCGCCAGTTAGCCTTGCGGTGGAACCCGGGGTTTTTAGTCCCGAGTTTGTTCTGTTAATGCACCAGGCATTCTGTTTGAGGCAGCAGGGCGCGGGGCCTGGATCGGCTCCTCTGCTGTCTCTTGCAGCCCCTCAGGACGGGGGAGGTGTTTCGAGTGCTCTTTTCCGCCTGCTCCAAAGAAGGCTCGTAAGTCCGCAGCAGTGGTGGCGGATGAGGAGTGGCCTGAAGGATCTGAGGAGGCCTGGGATCCGGAAGGGGATCCTCTGGATATCGAAGACGGGGGAGCTTCCGGAGCCTGAAGATCAGGCCAAGATTATTCGTGTTTTTCGCCGCGAGGAATTGCCGGGGGCTCATCTCCGAGTCTTTGAAGGTCTTGAATATGGCGTCTCCAGTGGCAAAGGATGTAGAGATTGAGGATCCGGTTATCCAAGCGGAGCGTCAATCGCGCATTGTTTTTCCGTTGCACCGGGTGGTGGACAAAATGATCAAGGATGAGTGGGATAAGCCGGAGGCCGGTTTGCGTGGCGTTCGCACCCTATCTCGTCTGTATCCCTTGGCGGAGCCGGATAAAGAACGTTTTCGTGCACCGCGGGTGGATGCGGTGGTTTCGGCGGTTACTAAGAAAACCACTATCCCGGTTGAAGGAGGTGCTGCCTTGAAGGATGCCCAGGACCGGAAGGTCGATGGTTTATTGCGGCAGACCTTTGAGGCCGATTCCATTTCGTTGCAGGCGTCGGTGTGTGGTGCTTGGGTGGCTCGGGCGTGTTTACGCTGGGCCCAGCGGTTGCGTATGTCCTCACACCTCGGGGAGGAGGATGTGAAGGAGTTAGATCGCCTGGAGTCGGGGGCGGTGTATCTAGCGGACGTTCATTATGACTTGATTCGCGCGTTAGCTAACAGTACGGCTTCGGTGGTAGCGGCCAGGCGTTCCGTGTGGCTCAGGAACTGGGCGGCTGATGGTCCGTCTAAATCTCGTCTTAGTAAGCTTCCTTTCAAAGGCGGTCTTCTCTTTGGAGAGGATTTGGACAAGTTGGTCAAGGATCTGGCGGAGTCCAAGGCTGGTCGCCTACCGGAGGACAAGCCTAAGTCGCTTCGTTCGACCTCCTCGGTTAGGGGTCAGTCTCGTGATTTTCGCCGGTTCCGGTCCCCTCGCTATGCAGGTTTTTCTAGGGGCCGCTTTCAGACCCCCGCGCAGGGCTTTCGGGGCTACAGAGGTACCGCGAGAGGCTTCTCTGCAGCCTCCTCTTCCACGTCTCGTAAACCCCAATGAGATGAGGCGGGTCCCGGCGGTGGGCATTTCGGTAGGCGGTCTGCGGGAGTTCCGCTCCGCTTGGACCCTCATCACCACGGACCAGTGGGTCCTCGATATCATTCAACATGGCTACGCCCTCGAGTTCGCTCGACCCGTTCGGGATTCCTTTATCCGTTCGCCGTGCAAGGGTGGCTCCAAAGCGGCAGCGGTGGCCGCCACTCTCAACAGATTGCTACGGTTGGGTGCGGTGACGGAGGTGCCCAAAAGCGATTACGGTTCGGGTCGCTACTCGATTTATTTCGTGGTGCCCAAGAAAGGCGGAGACTTGCATCCCATTCTGGATCTCAAGACTGTAAACCGCTGCTTGCGGGTACCGCACTTTCGCATGGAGACCTTGCGGTCGGTTATCGTCGCGGTGTGTCCCGGGGAGTTTCTGACGTCACTAGATCTTACGGAGGCGTACTTACATATTGCCATTCTGGAGGCTCATCAACGGTTTCTGCGGTTTGCTCTCCCGTGGGGGCATTATCAATTCCAGGTGCTTCCTTTCGGTCTGGCGACGGCTCCTCGCACCTTCACGAAGATAATGGTAGTTGTGGCGGCGGCCTTGCGGCGCGAAGGGATCATGGTTCATCCCTATCTAGACGACTGGTTGATTCGTGCGAAATCCAAAGAGGAAAGTCTGCAGGTTACGGACAAAGTGGTCCGTTTTTTGCAGAGCCTGGGTTGGGTGATCAATTTTGCGAAAAGTCATCTGGAACCCACCCAGGACCTCGTGTACCTCGGAGTCCGTTTCAACACGCACTCGGGTCACGTGTTCCTCCCTTCTCCGCGAGCCGAAGCCTTGCGCTCACTCATCCGAAAATTCCGAGCCACTCCGGCTCCGACAGCCTGGGACTACCTGCGAGTGCTCGGAACCATGGCGGCGACTCTCGAAGTGGTCCCGTGGGCGAAGGTACATATGCGTCCATTGCAGCGGGCCCTGCTCCGTCGCTGGTCGCATCAGGCAAACCCCTTAAGCAAGCGGCTGCCTTGCCCCCTAACGGTCCACAGGTCTCTCCGGTGGTGGCTTCTCCCTCGCTCGTTGGCGGCCGTGATGCCGCTAGATCAACCTGATTGGTTGCCCCTCTTGACGGACGCCAGTCTGACGGGCTGGGGGGCACATTGCCAGGACAACTTTGCACAGGGCCTATGGTCAGGAGTGGAAAGGTCGTGGTCAATCAATCGCCTGGAGCTGCGGGCGGTCTTTCTAGCTCTTCAGGCTTTTCAGCACTTAATTCTGGGTCGGGCAGTGAGGGTTCTGTCCGACAACTCGGCGACGGTGGCTTACATCAATCGGCAGGGCGGCACGGGAAGCGCCGCAATGGAGCAGGAAGCGGATCATTTGTTCCGGTGGGTGGAACCGCGTCTCCCGTTGATTTCAGCGGCTCACATTGCCGGAAAAGACAACGTGGCGGCCGATTTCCTCAGCAGAGTTCACGTGGATGCCGGGGAATGGCGGTTGCATCCCGAAGTATTCGGTCAGATTGTGGAGCGCTGGGGATCGCCGGTGATGGATCTCATGGCGACCTTTCTATCTGCACAGGTCCTCCGCTTTTACAGCAGGCGAAGAGAACGGATGTCGGAGGGCATAGATGCGCTTCTGCAAGTTTGGCCGCGTCAGGGTCTTCTCTACATGTTCCCCCCGTGGGCGTTGATCGGTCGGGTCGTTCAGAAGATAGGTCGCCACCCGGGGAGCGTTCTTCTGGTGGCACCCGATTGGCCTCGTCGGCCGTGATATGCGGATCTCGTTCGCCTCCTGGACGGTCATCCGTGGCGGATTCCGGTATGCTCGGATCTCCTGGTTCAGGGTCCTCTTTTCATGCCTCAAGTGGATCGGTTCTCGCTTACGGTTTGGCCATTGAAAGGGCGTGCTTAAGAAAGCGAGGTTACTCGGCGGCGGTGATCGCCACGATGTTAGCATCCAGGAAGCGATCCCCGTCGTTATCTTATGTGCGGATTTGGCGCATCTTTGAGGATTGGTGTTCTCGGCATTGGATCCGGGCAGCTACGGTGGCCGTCCCAGTGATTCTGGACTTTTTGCAGGATGGTTTCGCTAAAGGTCTAGCGGCCAGCTCCTTGCGGGTGCAGCTGGCGGCGTTGGCCTGCTATCGAGGTAAGGTCAATGGTGTGTTGTTAGGGTCTCATCCGGATGTGCGACGGTTTTTAACAGCGATTTCCAAGTTGCGGCCTTCTCTTCGAGTTGGCGTACCGGCCTGGGATCTTAATTTAGTGCTACGGTCTCCCTTTGAGCCGTTGAAAAGATCTTCTCTGAAGGATCTAACCTTGAAGGCTGTTTTTCTGGTGGCAATTTGTTCGGCGAGGCGTATTTCCGAATTGCAAGCCCTGTCTTGTCGGGAGCCGTTTTTGACCTTCTCGGATGATAAGGTGGTGTTGCGTACCGTGCCCTCCTTTCTACCTAAGGTGGTCTCTCCCTTTCACATGAACCAAGTGGTTACTTTGCCGGTTATCGGATCTCGCACTGAGTCCCCCCTCGATCGCGATCTGCGCCGCTTAGATGTTCGGCGGGTGTTGCGTCATTACTTGCAAGTCACGGATTCTTTTCGCAAGTCGGATCGTTTATTTGTGCTGTTTGGGGGTGTGCGTAAGGGAGAGGCCGCAGCGAAAGCTTCTATCGCCAGGTGGCTTAAGGAGGCGATTTCGACGGCTTATTTGCTTCAGGGCTGTGTGGTGCCATCGGGTTTACGGGCGCATTCCACCAGGGCGCAGGCTTGTTCTTGGGCGGAGCATCGCTTGGTTCCGCCGGGGGATATTTGTAGGGCGGCTACATGGTCGTCCTTGCATACCTTTAGTAAGCATTATCGTTTAGATGTAGAGGCGACGAAGGATTCTCGCTTCGGGTCGGCGGTGTTGTCTGTCGTCCGGAAACGATCCCTCCCATTAGGTACTGCTCTGGTACATCCCAGAAGTTGAGGACTGCACTGCGGAGCGCTAAGGAAATAGTAATTACACTTACTTGGTAATTGTAGTTCCTTTAGCGACGACAGTGCAGTCCTCTGTCCCGCCCTATTTCGGTCATTTTCAGGGTTCCGGAGTGGAGTTGAGGTTTGAAGAAGTGATACAGGTGAGCCGACTCCATTCTCCTGTTTCTTTTCGTTTTCTTTATAGTCTGTCTCTTGTCTCTGCGTCTGGCATTCGGCAGGCAGGGATGGCAAACCGGACAGGAGCTCTGTTGCCGTTGTGTTTTAAAAAAAAAAAATAATAATAATAATAATAATGCATGAATCATTTGACATTTAAAAAAAAAAAAAAAAAAAAAGAGTTTTCTTTTGGTATGTCACGTGCTAGCTACTTATTTCTTGCTCCTTTGAGTCTGCTTTGTTAATAGTTCACACTGGAAGTAGGAGGGGAGCTGACAGGATATATCCAGTGATGTCATGAATTTGCACATGCCAGTCTCCTTGCTGCAGGAAGAGGTTGACAACCCAGAAGTTGAGGACTGCACTGTCGTCGCTAAAGGAACTACAATTACCAAGTAAGTGTAATTACTATTTTTTTAATTTATAGACCTCTATCATATCCCCCCTCAGCTGTCTCTTTTCCAAGTTGAAGAGGCCTAACCTTTCAAGCGTTTCCTCATAGGGGTATTCTTCCATCCCCTTTACCATTTTGGTGGCTCTTCTCTGTACCTTTTCTAATTCCGCTATAACCTTTTTAAGATACAGCGACCAGAATTTCACACAATATTCAAGGTGCAGTCACACCTTGGAATAATACAGAGGCATTATGATATATTTGGTTTTATTCTACATTCCTTTCCTGATGATTCCTAGCATTCTAATTGCTTGCTTGGCCGTCGCTGCACACTGGGTGGAAGGTTTCAATGTGTTATCCATGATGATGCTTAAATCTTTTTCCTTTGATGTGGTTCCTAATGTGGAACCTTGCATCGTATAACAATAGTTTGGGTTGTTCTTTCCTAGGTGCATAACTTTGCACTTGTCCACATTAAATTTAATCTGCCATTTGAATGTCCAGTCTTCCAATTTATCAAGGTCCTTTTGTAATTTTTCACAATCCTCTTGGGTTTTAACATTGAATAATTTTGTGTCATCTGCAAATTTGATTACCTAGCTCACTATTCCTATATCTCCAGGAACAAGCAGGAATGTAGTCTTCACATATGGGTATCGTCGGTAACGACAGAGCCCGTACGGGAACGCTCCCCAGCGTCCAATAGGAACGCTTTTGGGAACATACCACAGCGCATGCGTGCTGCCTTCCCACCTCTGTATCTCTCTAACTTCAGTTCTTCATTTTCCGCGGAGCCGACAGGACGTGTTCCCTGCCGCCGCAGAAAATGTTTGTTTTATTCTTTGTTTTTTGTGGTCGTGTCTGCCTTCCTTTGAAGCCCACCAATACCGCCGGTTCTTCTTTTCTCTTTAAAAAAAACAACCTACTTTTATATTTTGGTGCTAGGCGCCATTTTGGGCACTAGGCCCATTTTTCTTCAGTCATGGAGAAACTAGCTAGTGGTTTCAAAAAATGCTCTAACTGTGGCGGTACCATATCCGTCACCGACACCCATGACTGGTGTCTAAAATGTTTAGGTCCTGAACATTGTCCAACGGAGTGTCTCGCCTGCAGAAAGATGACCAAGAGAGGCCTGCAGAATAGAGCTGCAAAACTCGGTACCCTCTTTGCCACGGACACGATGTCAGTTGCATCGACGTCTTCCAGGGCCTCATCTTCCTCCTATGGATCTCAGGTAACTAAACTTAAGTCTTCCAAGATTAGCCGGATCTCAAAGGGTAGATCTCCTTCAAAGTATCGAGATGCCACTGGCGTTGCCCTCGAGGATAGTTCACCAGCAAAACAGCCCCGGCGGGAGTCTTCGGGCTTCAAAGCATTAAAGGGGCTCCAGGATGTTCCAGAGGCTTCCACCTCTGCAGAACTACTGGTGCCGTTTCCTGGGGTCGTGGCCGCTTCCACCGGTACCGACACCCAAGCATCGGCAGGAGCATTGGATCAAAGAATCCTTGCTATCGAACACAGTCTAGCATCCGTTTTAGCAGCTTCAGTACCGCTAAGACCGCTACACTGGCTGCCTGTTTCTTTTCGTTCACAGTTTAAGCTGCTGACCCTCCTTCACAAGGTTTATCACACTGGTACTCCATCCTACCTGTCCGACCTTCTATCCTTCCATTCCCCTCGGTACACACCCCGTTCTTTTCACCTTAATCGTCTTGCTCTTCCCTCCCCCTCCCACGCCCATCTCCAATTCACACGTTCATCTGCATTCTACTTCGCTGGCCCCGCACACTGGAACTCCCTCCCTTCCTCCCTCCGTCTGGAACCACAATTCTCTATCTTTAAGCAAAATCTCAAAACCCATCTGTTCTCCATAGCCTTTAATGTTCCCTCCCCATTTGTGTGAGTCCTTTTCCACTGTATCTATCTCCCTTCTGTCCCCTGTCCTGTGCTCCCCTACTTTCACTTTTCTGTCCTTTATAAAATATGTACATTTCTTTTTTCTTTTCTGGCTTCGGCCATCGTTTTTATGTATTATGTATTGTTTATATGTATTTTGTGACTTATACATTTTATGACCTTTTTATGTGTTTTACCATTGGTCACAGTCTTTATGTACTATGTATTGTCTATACGCATTATGTGATTCATGTATTTTATGACTTTTTATGTATTTTATTATTGTACACCGCCTTGATTGTTTTGAAAGGCGGTTTTTATCAAATTATTAAACCTTAAACCTTACAGACAGTTCCACAAATATCGGTACCGGCACCAATACCAACAGCACCTGCTTTGACAGGTATGCTTCCCCCCATGCCGAGTCTTGAGTCTAACTCTGGTATTGGGGTACAGGAACCGAGACACTCCGGTACCGACTTCGAGCGATACCGGTACCATGTGTTACGGGAGCAACCGATACAGAGTGACTTTGAGTCTTCCGATTCCGATGACTCTGATGACTCTACTGGTACCAGAGCGATCCTTCTAGAGGATCCAAATCCTTCTCCTCAACGCAGGAAGTCTCCTCCAGAGGACATGTCCTTTCAGGATTTCATACGTGATTTAGCCAAAGGACTTTCAATCACGGTGATTCCAGAAAAAGAATCCATGGCAGAAGAATTAAGAATTCTGCAATACTCTATGGCACCTAAGGAAGCAGCTATGCTACCTATTCACAAGATTTGCATGATCTTATGTTGAGAATGTGGGAAACTCCTTTAACGGTGTCTTCACATTCCAGACGCCTCAATACCATGTACCAAGTGCCAAGTTGTCCTGGTTTTCAAAAAAGTCAGTTACCACACCATTCCATGGTAGTGGAATTGGCCATGCAAAGAATCAAGAGTGCTAAAACACACTCTTCTAATCCTCCAGGCCGTGAATCCAGGACACTCCGATGCCTTTGGGTGTCGATGCTTCCAGTCCTCCATGTTATCAGCCAGGATCAGTTCCTACATTCTTTACATGGGAATGTTCCTGGAAGAGGTTGCACGAGACTTAGAGCTCATGAGCCCTAGTCTCCCTGAGGAAAAAAGGGGAGATTTCCTTACCCTGGTCAAGCACACCCAGAATGTCTCTAAATTAATGAACCATGCTACCTTTGATTGCTTTTAATGCATTAGCAGAACCTCTGCTATATCTATAGGTGCACGTCGGATTGCCTGGCTCCAGGCATCAGACTTAGAACAATGGATGCAAGATAAGCTGGGAAATATTCCTTGTACAGGAGAAAATCTCTTTGGCAACGACTGGCAAGACAAAGCTAATCAACTTCAGTCTGAGAATACTACTTTGAACAGATTGTCAAAGTCTACAGCCAACCCAGCAAAGAAAGTCATTCAAAAAGCCCTTTTTCAGCAAGAAAAATAAGTTTTACCCATCTTACACCCATCAAAGCCACTGTCCACTCCATGTTCCCCAAAAGGGACAACAGCAGAGCAGACAGCAAAGAAAGACACAAGCTCAAAGAGCTCAACCGGCTCAACAGGCCCAGTCTCCTGAGGGTCTTTGACTTTTACATAGAGAACTTAGTCATTCTGCCCCTAAAAGGTCCAGAACCCTTAACCATTCCAGGCATATTTTGCCATTTTGCCAAAAGATGGAAACAAATAACATCAGAAAACTGGACCCTGCCCATTGTACAGCTGGCGTACAAGCTTCACTTTCTCAACTTGCCCCCACCTACAGTGATCAGACAGTTCAATTCTCAGGTCCCTGCCACCGACCAGTTGTGGCAGGAGGCCACAATACTTCTTGCTCAAGGAGCAATAGAAGAAGTACCCATATCCCAACAGGATACGGGATTGTACTCCCCCTATTTTCTCATTCCAAAGAAAACAGGGGGACACAGGCGTATATTAGACCTCGGAGAATTAAACAAATATTTGTTCCAAGAGAAGTTCAAAATGATCTCCCTTGGAACACTCCTACCATACCTTCAGAGTCAAGACTGGCTGTGTTCGCTAGATCTAAGAGATGCATACACGCATATTCTCATTCATGCAGATCACAGGAAATTCCTTCAATTCCTGGTCCAGGGAAGACACTTCCAATACAGAGTTCTTCCTTTCGGACTAGCCTCTGCTCCAAGAGTCTTCACAAAATGCAGGGCAGTAGTAGCAGCATTTATGAGGACTGTAGGAATATTCGTCTTCCCTTACTTAGACGATTGGCTCATTCGAGCACCAACAGCTCCAGAAGCCAGCTTTGCTCTGTCTTGAGCAATAAAAATTCTTCAATACTTGGGACTGGTCATAAACCTCCCAAAATCTCATCTCACCCCCTCTCAGTCTCTCGAGTTCATAGGAGCTCTTCTAGACACATGGCAGTCAAAGGCTTTCCTGCCACAGCCATGCTGTCTACGAATAATGCAACTTACATCCCAAGCAGCTATAAGAGTTTTCCTCACAGCTCGGGAGATGCTTCAACTTCTGGGGCATATGGCATCCACAGTCCATGTGGTTCCCTATGCTCGCCTTCACATGCGAGCAGCCCAATGGACCCTATCCTCAAAGTGGTCACAAGCCTCGGGTCGCCTATCAGACAAAATCAGAAATACTACACATCTGATTTCGTCCGTACAATGGTGGCAATCTCTGGAAAACCTCCTCGTAGGTGCTCCTTTCCAGCAGCCTCTATATCAAGCCACCCTAACGACAGATGCGTCCAAGTTGGGATGGGGGGCCCACTTGCGCGATCTCTCGACTCAGGGTCTCTGGACCCCACAGGAGGTTTCTCTTCACATAAACCTCCTAGAGCTCCGAGCCATTTTCAGTGCTATTCAAGTATTTCAGGCCCATCTCAGCAACAAGACTGTTCTGGTCCAAACCAACAATCAGGTAGCCATGTTCTATGTCAACAAGCAAGGCGGAACAGGCTCTCTGTCGCTATGCAACGAAGCTTTGCGACTATGGGCCCTCGCCAGAGAGCTTCGAATTCACCTGTTTGCGGTATACCTTCCAGGCATTCAAAACGTATGGGCAGACAAACTCAGTCGAGTACTGCTGCCACACGAGTGGTCTCTTCACTCACATCACCTCGCTTGAGTGTTTCAAATCTGGGGAACACCAGATATAGACCTCTTTGCAAGTCCACAGAATGCCAAACTTCCCCAATTCTGTTTCAGAATCCCAGCTTGTAACTGCCAAGCAAGAGGTGCTTTCCTACTCCACTGGGGTCAGGACTTCCTCTATGCCTTCCCACCCATTCCCCTCATTCCTAAAACTTGTGATGAAGCAGACGCCAGTAAACCCATGGAGGTAGAAGAAAACTCTGATCTCTTTAAAGGAAATGATATACATAAAGTGCAGTTAGTGAGAAGTGCAGCTAGAGGGAGCATGCACGGAGATTTAGAAGGTAGGCTGACACGCCCAGATTGGGATGATGCAAGAACTAATTCAAAGCATAATCAGATACACCTGGTCAGAGGGACAGAATCCTTACCTAAGAAACAGCTTTATAAGCAAAGCATAGACAAGCCAGAGGAGAGAGGAGAGGCACGAGCCGCAGCAGCTGCTGATAGAGAAGAAAGAGAAAGGAGACGGCTCCAAAGAGAGGAGAAAAGGCAGTTGAACTTGCAGCCCTTACAGGAAAGGAACAAGTTCCAGGAGAGCCAGTTTCAGGCTGGGAAGCTCCAGAAGGAAGTCTTCAGGAAGGACAGAAGGAGAACCGGGAGAGTGCCTGGTAGGGAGAATACCAGAGACACAGACCCAAGAGTTCAGAGGTACCTTCATGCTTCTTCCCCTGTATGTGAGCCCCAAGGAGTTCAGAGGTGGGTGAACCAGACTCAGCCCAGGAGTCTAAGAGACACAGATCTGAACCAGGAACTGAGGCCGGGTCACAGAAAGACCTGGAAGCCAGGGAGCCGTAAGAGCAGCCAAGGCAGCTGGAGAAAGGTTTGGGAACCTATAGAAAGAGTGCTTACCAAAAGTCCTGTTGCATATTTGCCAGACCGGGTACAGCCAGGCTGGAGAGCCTTAGGAAGAAGTTCTGAAGTAAAACCAGGAATATATGGGGAAAGCTCAGGGGCCACAGATATCTCAGCAGAACAAGAGGCTATGCAGATAGACCCTGCTGAACCTGGCCCTTTGCTAACTGAATGCCCTATGGGCTGTACGTTTTGTTGTACTGGGAGTTTAGAATCCTTGAGAGAAATATAGCATGCAAGATATACTTTTGAAACACAGTTTTGTTTGACAAGCTGAAAGAAGAAGCATTGCTTTTGTTTATATAACCTGTTTTGTTTGAACCCTGCATAACTAACAAAGACTGTAAAGCATATCCAAGTTTTTGACCTATGCGGAAATCCTGTTGTCTTTGAACCTTTTGTGCATTAAGGGAATAAAACCCTATACTTTACCATTCACATGGCTTACACAACTATTCATTATGAAGAAAGGGACTACTAGTACCAGAAGGCTTCTGGGCTAACAAACGTTTCTACCTTCAATACAACAATAATGTCCACCCTGACCTTTAAGCATGTGGCTAAAGGGATGGGGTTGTGACAAACTTTATTCAAGCTTCAGAGAGATAGAGGTCGTATGATATTCATAGCTCCACGTTGGCCACGGCAAACGTGGTATCCTCTTCTTCTGCGTCTCTCTCAAGCCACTCCTTTGGAGTTGGGAAATGCTCCAGATTTTCTGTCCCAGGAGAACGGATCCTTACTGCATCCCAATCCCCAGTCCCTGCATCTCAGGGCCTAGTTACTGAAAGCCTAGAGTTTCAGGATACCAACCTTTCTCAACAGGTAAAGGATATCCTTTTGGCTTCTAGGAAACCTTCCATAAGGCATTCCTACGCTTTTAAGTGGAAGAGATTCTCTGTCTGGTGTTTGCAAAAGGGACTTAACACCCTTTTGGTACCTGTAGAGTCGCTACTAGAGTACCTCCTCCAATTATCAACTTCTGGTCTTAAAATTAAGTGAGAGTCCATCTTAGTGCTATTGTTGCTTTTCACAAACCTTTTGATGGACAACCTATTTCCTCTCATCCACTTGTATCAAGATTCATGAGAGGCCTACTCTTAACAAAACCTCCCATTAAACCACCGCCGGTGGCATGGGATCTGAATCTTGTTCTCGGTCAGCTCATGAAACCGCCCTTTCAACCTTTAGCCACTTCAAATCTAAAGTTTCTTTCATGGAAAGTCATTTTCCTAATTGCTATCACTTCTGCAAGACGCATTAGCGAACTACAGGCTTTAGTGGCTGACCCTCTCTATACAAGGTTCCACCATGATAAAGTAGTCCTCAGGACTCATCCTCGCTTTATGCCAAAGGTGGTTTTGCCTTTTCATTTAAACCAGTCGGTTTCTCTTCCTATATTCTTCCCTAGGCATCATGCCTCCAGTGCTGAAAGGAATCTTCATACTTTGGATTGCAAAAGAGCCTTAGCCTTTTATCTTCAAAGAACTAAACCACATAGAAAATCTTCTCAGCTTTTTGTGGCTTTTGACTCTAGTCATTTGGGACTTCCATTTTCCAAAAGAACTCTTATCAAAATGGATTGCAGATTGTATATCCTTTACGTATGATAGTAAAGGACTTTCTCTCGAGGGCCATGTCACAGCTCACAATGTGAGAGCAATGGCAGCCTCAACATCTAATCTTCATTCTTTGTCTGTCTATTGATGACATCTGCAGAGCAGCCACTTGGGCTTCGGTACACAACTTCACAGCCCACTACTGCTTAGACAAGGACTCTCGTTGGGATGCCTCGTTTGGCCAGGCTGTTCTCCAGCATCTCTTCCATACTTAATACAACTCCTACCCACCGTCCACGGGTTAGATGCCAGAGGTCCATGGGAGGAAGCATGACCCATCTCACTTGGGTTCACAGCTTGCTGGGGGTCATTCCCCTGGTATCTTTCAGCTGGGGAGTCCCATATGTGAAGACTGCATTCCTGCTTGTTCCTGGAGATAGCTTAGTTACTCACCTGTAACAGGTGATCTCCGGGAACAGCAAGAATTTAGTCTTCCCAACCCACCCACCTCCCCTAGGAGTTGTCTCTATCTTTCTTTCTCTGCTTCTCTCCTTTGGTATCAGCTATAAACTCAACTGAAGTGAGAGAGGTACAGAGGCGGGAAGGCAGCACGCATGCGCTGTGGGATGCTCCCAAATGCTTTCCTATTGGACGCTGGGGAGCGTTCCCGCGCGGGTTCCGTCGGTACCGACGATACCCATATGTGAGGACTAAATTCCTGCTGTTCCTGGAGATCTCCTGTTACAGGTGAGTAACTACGCTTTTCAGGTCATTTATGAATATGTTAAAAAGCAGCAGATACAGTACAGATCCCTGTGGTACTTTACTGTTCACCTTTCTTCAATGAGAAAATTGGCCATTTAGCCCTACCCTCTGCTTTCTATCTTTTAACCAGTTCCTGATCCACAATAGTACACTGCCTCCTATCCCATGACTTTTTAATTTCACCAAGAGTCTGTCATGTGGGACCTTGTCAAAGGATTTCTGAAAATCCAGATACTCTATATCAACTGGCTCACCTTTGTCTATCTGTTTATTGACACCTTCAAAAAAAACATAACGGATTATTAAGACAGGACCTTCCTTGATTAAAGCCATGTTGGCTGTCTCCCATTAAGCCTTGACTATCAACATGTTTAGTAATTTTGTTCTTTATAATGGTTTCTACCATTTTTCCTGGTACTGTCGTTAGGCTCACCGGTCTGTAGTTTCCTGGATCACCCCTGGAACCCTTTTTAAAAACTGGCGTTACATTGGCCATCCTCCAGTCTTCAGGTATTACAAATGATTTTAATGATAGTTCACAGATTACTGATAGTAGGTCTGCAATCTCATATTTCAGTTCTTTCAACATCCTTGGATGTATACCATTCGGTCCAGGTGATTTGCTATACTTCACTTTATCAAATAGTTGTAATACATCTTCCTGGTTTATCAATATTTCTTTCATTTCTTCTGCGGCATCACCTTTAAATACCATTTTAGTCATGGGTAACATCCTTACATCTTCCTCAGTAAAGATCAAAGCAAAGAATTCATTCAGTCTCAACGCTACGGCCTTGTCCCCCCTCTTAGTGCCCCTTTGCCCCCTCTATCATCTAATGATCCAACTTACTCTGTCACAGGTTTTATGCTCCAAATATACTTGAAAAAGTCTTTATTATATGTTTTTGCTTCCGCAGCAAGCTTTTTTTTTCAAATTCTTTCTTTGCATGCCTTATCAATGCCTTGCATTTAACTTGCTTTTGTTTCCAGTTTTCTTGATTTGGCTCTTTTTCCATTTCCCAAAAGATGCTTTTTTGGCAACAACAACCTCTCTGACCTCACCTTTAAACCATGCTGGCAGTTTTTTGAACTTCCTTCCACTTTTCTTAAAGCATGGAATACAGCTGGTCTGGGCTTTGTGATGTAGAGACCCCTACCGAACCCATGGACATAGAGAGAAAGGAAGATTCCACCTTTAAAACTGACAGGCATCTAGAGCACATGGCTCACTGTTTACATAGAAAAGGTAAACAGGGAAAGACAGGAGCTGAATTGACACGCCCAGACTCTGATGTAGTAACAAGCCCCGAGCCTAGGGCTCAGAGGGTTGGTCTGCCATGATAATTTCTCTATGCAGAAAGTGAGACTACATCTAGGGCTCTTGCAAGACCTCTTGGGATTTGTAGTCCCATTTTAGCTCTCTGATAAAGAAGCAGTTGTAGTCCTAGTGTTTAAGGCAAAATGACAAGGATTTATTCCCCTCACAAACAGAACTTTGGTGCAGAACAAATAAGAACAGTGTCCAGGAGTTTAGCGTGAGGATTATATACAATAATTAAGGTAAGTGCTTCTTCACTCTCTGGTTCCCAAAACAATACAGTGCTCGTAGTACAAATTGAAAATAAACAGCTTCTTGGAACAAAGAAAAATACCTCCTTTTTCTTTGCTGTTAACTCAGCACTCTTATCCTTGGATTTAACACAGTGACTCAATGTGGTCAGCCAAACACAGCGTGCAATCCATTCGCATATCTGCTATGTCCTCACCATTAGTGTCTATCTGCATATCTTCTATATCAGGGCTGGCAGTGTTTGTTTGCAGACGGTTACTAAGGGATTTAAAATAACTTCCCTCTCTGTACCCAGGTGTTTTCCCTTTATACAACTCTACACATCAAGGGTTTAAAATACCTGTTGCACTGGAGTTTCTTCTGTGGCTCTCCTCTAACTCTTGGCAGTTATATGGGAAGGTTTTTGTGCTGGGCTCCCACCTGTGTAAACTCTGAAGGCTCCCTTCTGATTGCAGGGCTCCCTGCTCTCTCCGTTCCAGCAAGTTCCTGGTCACAGGGCGTGCCTCCCTTCCTTCATGTCTGCTGGCTGTTCTCACAGACCGGTAAGACGTTTCTCTATCAGGTCTCCAACTCCCTGAAGTTTCTGAGCCTCTCCAAGCCTGCCTTACAGGAGCTCTCTCTTCTCTCCTGTCTTTCCTTCCTTGAGCTGCTTCTCTGCCACAACTCCAACTCTCTCTGCTGCCACGGCTCCAACTGCCGTCTAAGCTGCAATTACCCGTCCAGCTTGCCCTCTGGCCTCTTCTCCAGCCTTTGTCTGCTGCTTCTCCACCTGGCTTTGCTTCCTTCTCTGCTTCCCTCGTGGCTCCTCTCTCTGCCCCCTTCCTGGGAGCTAATGACAAAGTTTTATAATTCTGTTCCCTTGGGCTTGGCTCTGCTCCCACCCTGAACAGGTGTGCTTGATTAAGCTCGGGGCTTGTTACTAGGTCAGAGTCTGGGCATGTCAATTCAGCTCCTGTCTTTCCCTGTTTACCTTTTCTATGTAAACAGTGAGCCATGTGCTCTAGCTGCCTGTCAGGTTTAAAGGTGGAATCTTCCTTTCTCTCTATTTCCATGGGTTCGGTAGGGGTCTCTACATCACAGCTTCCAAGATAGTATTTTTAAACACCCAAGCTTGATGTAAATCATTGACCTTTGCAACTGCTCCTTTTAGTTTTTTCTTAACTATTTTCCTCATTTTATCATAGTCTCACTTTTGAAAGTTAAAAGATAGTACTGTGGATTTACCTGCTGCCCTACTTCCATTTATTAAATCAAACGTGAACATGCTATGATCACTATTGCCAAGTGGCCCCAATACCCTTATCTATTGCACCAGATTTTGTGTTCCACTAAGGACTAAGTTCATGAACCAGCTGCTCCAAGAAGCAGTCATTTATTTCATCTAGAAACTTTATTTCCCTAGCATGTCCTGCTGTGACACTGACCCAGTCGATACTGGGGTAATTGAAATCACCCATTATTATTACTGTGCTGTAACATTTGTTAGCTTCCCTGATTTCTTTGAGCATTTCATCATCAATTTGTTTATTCTGGCCAGGTGGTTGATAGTACACCCCCCACTGCCATTGCCTTCCCCTTTTTTACATGGAATTTCAAGCCGTAGAGATTCTACAGTGTATTTTGTTTCCTGCAAAACTTTAATCCTGTGAGACTCAATGCCCTCTCTAACATAGAGCATAATCCCTCCACCAATTTGATGTACTCTATTATTGCGATATAGTTTGTACCCAGGTATCACAGTGTCCTACTGGTTGTCCTCCATGTCTTTGAGATACCAATCATATCTAACCTCTCATTTTGTGCTATGTATTCTAACTCTCCCATCTTATTTTTCAGATGTCTAGCATTTGCATACAAGCATTTTAGAGACTGTATTTTATTCATATTAATCTGGCTATCGGTAGGCAAGGGTAATTTGGAATCCTTAAGCTCTGTCTGCTCTGTACTTAAGGGCATTTGGGTTACTTTTGTTTTTATTGGAATCTCTCTGTTGATATTTATTTATTTAGATAGTTTTGTATACCACCTTATCCTTCAATCAAAGTGGTCACAACACAATTGTGGGATACATTTAACACAAGGGGATATGAGACACACACACTAATACTTACAGGGAACATGGGCAATGGAGGGTTAAGTGGCTTGCCCAAGACCACAAGGAGCACCTGTGGGACTAGGAACCCCAGTCCTTCCGGCCCAAAGTTGCTGTACTCTAATGGGATTTGAACCACCGACCTTCCGGCCTGTGGTACCTTGCCCCAACCACTAGGCCACTCTTCCCTTGCTTCAATCTTTTGCTAGTATCCTTCAAGGATGCATCCTTCCGAACCATGCGCTCTTGGGCGACTGTCTGCTTTCCCCTATTATCTAATTTAAAAGCTGCTCTATCTCCGGTTAAGGTGGAACCCATACCTTCGGAAAAGCCCCTTCTTTCCCCAGAATGTTGCCAATTCCTAACAAATCCAAAACCCTCATCCTTGCACATTGAGACTCCTGAGCTCTGCCTGCCTTATGGGTCCTGCACGTGGAACAGGAAGCATTTCGGAGAATACTACCCTGGAAGTTTTGGATTTCAACTTCCTACCCAAAAATCTAAATTTGCCCTCCAGAACCTCCCTACCACTCTTCCCTATGTCATTGGTACTAGCATATACCAAGACAGCAGACTCCTCCTTAACACTATCTAAGACCTTACCTAGGTGGCGCTTGTTACTAGGCAATTCTCATGTCCACCAGCCACCCAGCTGGTGGACATGGCCATGGAGAAACCTCCTCGGTGTGAGAGGATTTTACATCACCTGGAGGACAGGTCCTAGCTACAGGATCACTTCCTGCCACACCAGGGTGATGCTCTCCTGTCACGTAACCTTACCCCTTCTTGGCTTTTTGGTTCTGTAGAAATTGCATGCCACCAGAATTTTCACCATGTATGTTTGGTAGCCCCATTCCATTTAAAGATCAGATCACAATCTTGGGTATCAGATTAGATAATAAATTGTCTTTGAAACCTTAGGTTTCTTCTCTTGTGCAGAAGTCTTTTTATACACTTTGCATGTTGCGCTCGGATAGGCACTTCTTGGATAGGAGTTAATTGAGAACTTTAATTGTCAGTCGGCTGGATTACTGTATTTGGGGCTTCCTTTGTACATGGTGAAAAGTTTGCAGTTAATTTAGAACATGGCGGTGAAGTTACTTCACGGAGCCAAGTAAATGGACCTTGTGACTCCTTTTTTTTTCACTAAAGGAACATTGGCGTCTGATCTCCAATGTTTGACTTTTAAAACTTTGATGCTTCTCTATCTTGCTTTGTATTCTGGTTTTCCACAATACCTTTTCTGTTTTTCTTGTGCCATACAGGCCGCTACAGCAGTTGTGTTCTTTGCAAGCTCATTCTTTATCTCTGTCTGCTCTGATTGGAAAGGTCAAGGAGTGCTGCTTTCTGTTGGATAGCTCCGGTCTGTTGGCACTCTTCCCGTGGGCATTCATTCAGTCTTCTTAAGAAATTTAAGAAACTGGTCAAGCATTTCAATTTTTTTTTCTTTGTGCTCGGGCACTGGACTATTCCCTTGTCGTCCTTTTGGTTTTTGACAGCTTTTATGTTTTTGGGTGTTTGAGACTTATTTGTATGCACTTCACTTTCCTTGTGTTTCTTTTTTAGGATTATGTTGATTGTTGGTATTTTCTGGTATTGTAAACCACTGAAATATAGGCTTTGGCCTGCCATTAGCGGTATAGCAAATGTTTTAATAAATAAATAAATAGTATTTTAGAATCTACACACATACTTGGGTGCTCCATCCATTATCTGTCCAGACTCTGCCAACAGTGAAAGTATGCGACATTGGATCTACGCATGTACTTATTAAATTGTACCTTGCATAAAAAAGTAATTTACATGCATAGATAATGAAAATGTCAAGATTTAGATATGTTCTTGCTTCCTAAGCAACTCCTTATAAAATTATCCTCATTAAATGGCTAGAAGATTTTACCTGGAAAATTTACCCAGGTAAATATTTAGTTACTTCTGCAGATCACTTTGAAAGCTGTCCTAATACTGCTTTTGCTCTCTCTCTATCCTTTCAGAGGCATCAAAAAAGCTAAATATTTTCTTTTGCTTTTTCCATTTGTGAAGTTTTTTTGACATGTAAATTTTCTAGATTGATGCCTCAGACACATCTCTTGTAAATCTCACCCTTTTGGTCTTCAATCTCAATCTCTGGAGCAGTCTACCTTTGGTATCTTTTGTGGTCTGAGAAAATAACTTGCCCATTTTCCCTGGTTTTCAATTCACTCGTCTAACCACCAGACCACCTCACACAAAGCTTGTGCTTGCTTGCAGCCTATTACTGCCACTTCACCCAGAACAAGGCCCTGAAGTTTTTTTCACACTACTTAAGGAAATGCTAAGCATGAAGATCCCAGAAAGGGACAAAAATTCTCATGATGGGGGAGAGAAGTTTAGAAAAGAAGCAAATTGAGGCCCATATTAGGGGCCAAGAAATTTGTGTATGTGCAGGTCCAAATATGTTAATCCAGCCCTTGTTAGATTAATGGACAGCAAAACCTCAACATCTGTGTTTTATGTAGCTATCCTGCTTGTCCACATACTTTAACATTTACTGGTGTCTGTTATTTACATCTATTTATATATTGATTTTAATGTCCTTGAACTTATGTGGTGTCACAATTTCATTTTTATACTATGTTGTCATTCTTAGTTGTTGGAAAGATGGTATTCTGTGGATGAGAAGACTCTGAGCAAATATCAAAGGAAAACCACTCCCTGTCCAGACCCATGCCTGGCTGTCTACCGTCCTGATATTTTCTTTGGATCAGTATCGGAAACATTTGAAGACAAGGTTGATAGTTATATTGGAGAACAGGATACCCATGACAACCAAAAGTACTTAAGATCTCAGCTGACTTTAAATAGGTAATGGTGTTCGCTCTTTCTTTTTCATGTTTATATTTTGTCTATCTATTCTGAAGGCTGCATCTCCAAAAAGATATAAACAGAGTAGAGTCTGTCCAGAATGGTCTCTCCGGAGGAGAACTACCAAAGCGATGCAGAATCTCCAACCTTAAGCCATATAGAGTGACTCTTCAAGACTTAAGCATGTGCACTTTAAAGGATAGGTGTATGGACGCCTTCTATGTTTTTATGAGTTGGGGACATATGATTAGGACATTCAGATACCTCAAACCTAAAAATTTGGACACAGAGAAGATAATTTTATACAGGGTGCATAGGTTGGGGGGGGGGGGCTTGAAGGTGCCCATTTTGCACTCATTTTGCAAAAATAAAAAGATGCCTATTTGACTTCATAAAATATTAGTGTAAATCCTGCAGAGATCGCGCCTACATTGCTGGCGTGGACATGCCAGCTCAAGAGCAGGAGTAATTGTTTTGCACATACATAGATATCATGAATAATTCATTAATATGTTTTATGATGTATGCCCTCAGTAATGCCTACAATGACAACCACCACAGACATAAAAGAATTTCGAAAACAGCTCAAGACCCTTCTTTTCATTGAGCACTTCAACGAAACCTGATGCCCCCCCCCATGAACTCTTACACACATATTTGTGCATAAGTTTAACGTTAACACTCCCAATTTCTCCCATCCCTTTAGTGAATACCAATGAAGTTAATCTGTAATCGGTTAAGCGTTGTTTTTCCCATTCTAAGTTCTCTGTAAACTGAAGTTTTATTGTAAACCGCCTTGATTCAAGATAAGGCAGTAAAGAAAATTTGTTAAATAAAAATATGTGCTTGCCTGCTGTTATGCATACTTTGACACTTGACCACAATTTTATAAGAGCCATTTTACATGTGTATATTGCCACATATTCACAAAAATGACTTTGTAAAATTACCTCCAAAATGTAAACCTTTTCAGTGAAAAGAAGTTCTAGAACCAGGGTTCATGGTATGAGGATGAAGGGTAATAGACTCAAGAGTAACATAAGGAAATAAGGAAGACTTTTTTTACAGAAAGAATAGTGGCTGGCATTGTTCAAAAATAATAAGTCAAGAAAACCTGGGACTAAAAGAAAAATAAAACTGAAAACCAGAGTGCTGTTGCAACAGGAAGGAAAAATATACAGGTTTAGATTGGCCCTGTAGTCTTTTCTTATCGACCCCCCCAGTCCAGTCCCGCACCTCTGAGTAGTATCTTTATGTATTGTCGTATTCTGTTTCTATCTGTATGTGCAGTGAAAAAATGATAAAACGGGCAAAATAAGAGCATAAGATTTGCCATACTGGGTAAGACCAGTGGTCTATCAAGCCCAATATCCTGTTGTCAGCAATGGCCAAACCTTTTGTAAACCCAGCCACATTAACAGCTTTTACTGCAGCCTCTGAAAATGAATTTCAGAATTTAAATGCAGGAAGAAAGTGCTCACATATGGGTGGCATCATCCTACTTGTGAAAAAAAATGGATGATGTCACCCAATATGTGAGGACTTTTCGGCCACCCATGAAGAACACCTACTACAGGTGATCAAAAACTATGCATTCTCCTTGGACAAGCAGGAAAAAAAGTCCTTACGTATGGTGATGTCATCCAACAGCCCCACAAGGGCGTATTCCCAGCTTCTTCTAGAAGCTTTTGGAATCTCCACTGCACATGCATCTGTCTTCCCACCTGACACCATGGCACTATCTTGAATTCTGTCTGTTTTTTTTCCACGGAGTCCAACAGACTCGTTTTCAGTGGTCATGTGAGCAACTTCATTTTTGTGGTGATAAAACAACTTTTTTCTCTTATTTCCTGCCTTGCCATTGTGGTTTGATCAGGTTTTCCTAGTTTAGAGTTTTTGTGTGATTTAAAGTTTCCTTTTTTTTCTGTGGCGCCTCAGCCCCCTTAGATGTTGATACTCCAGTTGCGTTCTATTATCTTTTTTTTTGGCTGCAGCTGTTTCTCTAAGTGATGTTGCAAAAACTTGCCAGAGTATAAAAAAGTGTTCCAAGTGCTCAGGGACCATACCCATTACAGATACTCATAATTGATGCCTTCAGTGCTTGGGTCTTGATCATAAGCCCTCTTCTTGTAATTTGTGTTTGCAGATGACAGAGAGGGCTCAAGAGTCATGAGAAACGGCATGAAATTCTTTTTGGTGCTTCTAAGTCCAATCCATTGACATCAGCGGCACCGGTCTCTATGGCATCACAGGCTGCATTGGACACTTGTGGCGCATCGACATCGAGGCGACCTCATGCTCTCTTGGAGCTAAGCACCCACAGAATCCCAGAGCTTCAGCCATCGATTGATGTTCACCCCTAAGGTGAAGAGGGATTCGACTTCATCTTCATCGAAGACAAAGGGAACAGACATCTAGCATCGGGTGGAGGCTTTGGTGCACTAACATCAAAGTCCTCCAAGGCATGGTGTCAAGAGCAAAAGGTTCACAGGAGCGCCCCTTTAAGCAGCCCCAAAGAGAGGACAGCTCATCTTCCTGGACATTGGAGGGGCAGCAATGGCCTACAGAAAGTTCAGACTAGTCAGCTGATACACTTTTTTATTCCTGGACATCAGCCGAGGCTTCTGTAGCCCTGCAGCCTTTGGAGATGGCAAAGTGGAGAAATGCCTTCTGAAGGCTATCAAAGAAAGAATAACAATGCTGTTCACCATGTAGCAAATCAGTGCCTCCGTGTCAGCTGCATTGGTACCAGTGGCAGTTCAACCTGTCCTTGAGAAACATCAAGTGCCTGTGGGAGAAGCATCAGGGCATCAAAGGATCTGACACTGGAGTGTGCGATACCACTGTTTATTACATCGGGGTCTGATGCAGCCCCAGTTCCTAGACAGTCATTGGTACATCGATGCTCCCAGGGCAGGAGAGTCATTGGTACATCGATGCTTTCAGGGCAGGAGAGTCATCCAGGCTGAGACTCAGAAGTACTTTGACTCCTCTGAGTTTGAATCAGAAGGCTGGGTCGGGTCACAGATGAGTCTGAGGGCCTTCGGAGGACAGATGCCCAGAGCTCCTTTCTGACCCTTCTCCTCATGAGAGATGAAAGTCACCTCCTGAGGACATGACTTTTGAGGATTTTGTTTGGGATATGGCTAAGGCCATACTATTTTCTTTGTAGACTGAGGATAAGCCCAGAGAAGAAGAATTGGAGATCCTTTAGCACTCCTCCACCCCCCCCCCCCCCCAAAGCATCTTTCTGAGAGTACAGATGAAAATGTAAGAGACCACCTCTCTGTACCTTCAGTGAGTAGAAAGCTTGACTCTATGTACAGAGTTCAAAAGGCTCCTGGATTTGAGAAACCCCAGCTACTTTATCACTCTGTGGTCGAATTCACCCTCCAAAGGTACAAAAGCACCACGGCAAGGCATTTTGTTTTTGCCAGAAAGTCCGGTGCCACTGATGTCAGTGGATTGGACTTAGAAGCGGCAAAAAGAATTTCATGCCATTTCTCATGACTCTTGAGTCCTCTCTGTCATCTGCAAACACAAATTACAAATTCTCTCCTCGGCACTCCCAGGGAGAGCGGCTTGGTCATTGACACCTTTTGAAGAAGTTTTTCAGCATTCCATGCTCTTGGCTTGCATGGCCACTTACCAGTTCTACATGAACATGTTCTTGAAGGACATTGTGTGGCCTAAATGATGTGTCACAACTACTTCTTCCAGAGAAATTGGAGCAGTATCATTCCCTCATGAAATGCAGCAAAGACTGCTTGGTTCAAGCAACATATAATATCTTAGATATGTTATCGAGAGCTTCTGCAGCAGGTATTGGTGCCTGGAGACTTGCCTGGTTCTGGGTTTCAGACCTACAACAGTCCGTGCAGGACAGGCATGCTGATGTATGGTGCCATGGAGAGAATCTCTTTGGAGATAAGGTTGCAGAGAAGGCTGGCTTCATAGAAAAACAGCACATCATCTTTCAAAACCTCTCAAGGTGCACTGATGAACCAGCCGCCTGCTGCAGGATGGCAGCCAGAATACCTACTACTCTCAAAGCTGTAGGTATTTTCCTACCTGTCACTATTCCCAAAAAAAATCAGACTCCTCGAGCTCAAAGTGAGCGAAGCCTCAGAAGGCTCAGCCAGCTCCTCAGCCAAAACTTGAGGCTGGGTTTTGACTGGTTCTTACAGAGCACAGTCACTCTACCTGTAACTGCAGTGGAGGACTCTGTTGTTGGAGGAAGGCTCACTCTTTTTACCCAAAGGTGGCCCCTTGTAACCTCAGACACTTGGGTCTTTCAAACTATCCAAAGGGCTTCAAGTTAGTCTATTCTGTCTTCCTCCATATTGCCCTCTGAGGGTCCATTCCTTAAACCCTCAACATCAGGAACTACTTCTGCAGGAAGTTACTACCCTTCAAAAGTATCTAACAATAGAACTCGTAGCACCAGAGCAAGAGGGGCAATAATTTTACTTAAGGTATTTCCTGATCACCAAAAATATGGGGAAGAATTCCATCCATTCCTAGACCTGAGATCTGATCAAATATCTGGTCAGAGAAAAGTTCAGAATGATTTCTCTACGCATGCTACTTCCCTATCTT
Organism: Ichthyophis bannanicus; assembly: GCA_033557465.1. Classification (NCBI taxonomy): domain Eukaryota; kingdom Metazoa; phylum Chordata; class Amphibia; order Gymnophiona; family Ichthyophiidae; genus Ichthyophis; species Ichthyophis bannanicus. Next base: position 1,326,206,826 of record CM066032.1, read on the forward strand.
CAAAAAAGGGTATTGGCTATGCTCTCTCGATCTTAAAGGATGCATATATCTATATACAGACACATTCCAGTCAAGGAAGTATCTCAGATTTGTAGTAGGGCAGCAGCACATCCAGTATCAAGTTCTGCCTTTTGGCCGCATGTATTTACAAAACGCCTTGCTGTGGTAGCTGCATTTCTATGCAGACTGGGCGTGCACACCTTCCCTTACTTGGACGATTGGTTGATGAGGAATGCCGCTCATGAAGAAGTTCATGAATCAACATGACTGACCATTCGAGAACTACTAGGGTTCATAAGCAAATATCCAAAATCCCAACAATTGGAATTCATTGGAGCCTGCTTGACACAACTCGAGCGATAGTGTGGGGGACTCAATTGAGTCAGCAGGTGTCAGCTTGCACCAATTAATGTTACTGGGCCACATGGCATCAACAATACATGTAATACCCTTGGCACATCTCCATATGAGATAGGCTCAATGGAGACTGAGTATCCAGTGGTCACAAGCCACAGGGACTCTAAGATCTGTTTCTGAGCGGTCCTCCAGTTTAGTCCTCCACATCAGGGTAGTGCACCTCCTCCTGCAGCAAGGAGATTGGACCAATCAGAATCTTTCCCCTGTCCGGATGTATACTGCTGGAGCTCCCATCAGCCCCCCAGTGTGTCCAGTCTCCTTGCAGCAGGAGGCGGTGTGAGCCTGGGTCAGGGCTCACTTTGGGATCTTAGGGGCGATAATAGTTAGGTTTTGTTTGTTTTTCATAGTTTTTGCTCCTTTTAATTTCTTTCAGTCGCTTAAGGGTCTGTCTCTTTAAAAAAATAAATAAATAAAATAAACAAGGGAGCCGAGCTTGCACTGCCCGTCTGCTTTCTGCTGGGTGACGGCATGTCGGGTTCAGTCAACAGCCTATGATCTCCCCTCCTAGAAGGCACGGAGGGGGAATCTGGCAGTTCTCACCACCTGATCTGTTCGGTGGAAGATTCAGCACGGCGATTCCACAGCTCGGAGGACCCCAGAACGCTTAGCTCTCCGGTCTGTGATTTCCTCACACTGCAGGGCTCTAGCGATTAGTTCGCTCTTCGTTTCAGCACCATTGCCTTGCAAGTTAGCGGCTGCCGAGGTAAGTGACCTTCTTGCCAGTTTTGGTCCCCAGAGATCTTCGTGGGAGCGGGATCAGTGCGGCTTTATTTTCTTTGGTTTGTCTTTAGTTTTTCTTTAGTTTTCGCGCCTTTTTTCTTTCCATGGTGCCGGCGGCCATTTTGTGTTTCGGTTCCCGCTTCTTTTCGGTGGGCCGTGCTGCGGCGTGTCCTGGGCTTTACCAGCTAGCTCAGAGTTGCGCTTGCTCTTCTCACTTACAGAGAGCCAGTTTGCCTGAGGAAAAAAAAAATCAGCAGAAATCGGGCGACTGTTTGTTTATTTCAGCCCTGCTTTGTAGGCTTTGTCTGCTTTCTCCTTCAGCAGCTCTGCTCTACTTCGGGTTCTTTTTCCATGTCCCTGTGGCCGCAGTGCGTGATCTGTGGATCCCGCAAAGGCTCAGTTTCTGACGCTGGTGTTTGCAAGGGCTGCGCTTTCGGCCTGTCAGATCTAGCGCATCAAATGGAGGCCAGAGTACTTTTGGAGCCCGTGGATCCACCAATTTCAGGTGGGGAGGAGCCTGCTCCAGGGATTCTCGTACCTTCCTCTTCTCCTACTCCGTCTGCGCCAGAGAACATGCAGGCAGTAGGGGCCAGCGAGACATTTTTGGGAGATTTCTCCCCTGATTTTGTGCTTCTTATGCATCAAGGTTTCAAGAAGGGACGCTTGGGAAAGTGGCCAGAGGTGTGTACGGTTCCGCCAGCTCTGCCGTCTCTCAAAGGGGAGGGGGCGAGAGTGGACGCTCCGAAGGCAGCCAAGCGGTCTCAGTTTTCATAAATAGAACACCCTGATATGGCGTGGCAAGAGACGGAATGGTCTGACATGGAACCTGAGGACAGGATCGACGAATTAGAGGAAGGGGAGATTCCGGAACCTGAGGACCAGGCCCGGATCATCCGAGTATTTCGCAGAGAAGAACTGATTCCATTAATTACAGAATCTCTACACGCTCTGAATCTGACTGCCGGGCGACCCGTGGAGGACGGCGCTTTGGAAGATCCTCTCATTCAAGCGGTGCGAGATTCCCAAACAGTGTTCCCGGTACATAGAGTGGTAGATCAGATGATTCAAGCTGAGTGGGATCAACCTGAGTCAGGCTTGAAGGGTATTAGGACGATGAACCATCTCTATCCTCTGGCGGACAAGGACAAAGAGAAGTTTCGTTCACCACGGGTCAACGCAGCGGTATCGGCGGTGACCAAGAAAACGACGATACCGGTTGAGGGCAGTGCGGCCTTGAAGGACACTCAAGATCGAAAGGGGGACGGATTGTTGAAGCAGGCCTTTGAGACCAATGCTTTATCTTTGCAGGCGTCTATTTGTGGGGCCTGGATGTCTAGAGCCTGTTTGAGATGGGCTCAGCATTTGCGGCAGGACTCTCGTCTGGACCAACAGGGATTGTTGGAGGTCACCCGCTTAGAATCGGATTCAGCGTATTTGGCGGATGTTCACTATGATTTGATCAGGACTTTGGCTAACAGCATGGCTTCCTTAGTAGCAGTGCGCAGGTCTATCTGGCTTCGTAATTGGGCGGGCGCGTCTCAGCAAGCTCCCCTTTAAAGGCAAGCTGTTGTTCGGGGACGACCTGGATAAGTTAGTCAAGGACCTCGGGGAATCTAGAGGCGGAAGGCTTGCCGGAGGATAAGCCACGACAGAATAGGAGCGTGTTGTCGGCTCGAGGTCCATTTCGGAACTTTCGCAGGTTCCGCTCTTCCCGGCTTGGGGGTTTCCAGCGCGGAAGACTGGCAACTAGATCCTCGGGTTTTCAAGGGTTTCGAGGAGCCGGTAGAGGGTTCTCGACTGCCTCCACTTCGTCCTCCTCTTCCTTTGGTCGCAAGCCGCAATGAAGTGCGGCGGACCCCGGAGGAAAGTCAGGTGATCGGAGGTCACCTTTGTCACTTTCTTTCTTCCTGGGTCCAGATAACTTCGGACCAGTGGGTCCTCGAGATTATCCGGGAGGGGATCACTTTGGAACTGGCTCGTCCTCTCCGGGATTCTTTCGTTTTGTCGCCATGCAAGGGTCATCAAAAAGTGTTAGCCGTTCACTTAATGTTGGACCGCCTAGTGGCCTTGGGGGCGGTGGTGCCTGTTCCAGATTCCGATCTCGGTGCGGGTCAGTATTCCATTTATTTCGTGGTGCCAAAGAAGGACGGGTCGCTCCGCCCTATCTTAGATCTCAAAGGTGTGAATCGTTGTCTTCGTGTGCCTCATTTTCGCATGGAAACTCTAAGATCCATCATAGTTGCGGTGCATCAGGGAGAATTTCTAATGTCTCTCGATCTTTCAGAGGCCTACTTGCATATTCTGATCAGGGCGGCTCATCAAAAGTTTCTAAGGTTCGCCTTTCCTTGGGGTCATTACCAGTTTCAGGCGCTGCCATTCGGCCTGGCCACAGCGCCGCGCGTTTTCACCAAGGTCATGGTGGTGGTAGCGGCAGCGTTGCGGAAGGAAGGTGTTCTAGTTCACCCTTATCTCGACGATTGGTTAATTCGAGCAAAGTCCGAGAGGGAGAGCTTGCAAGCCACAGGCAGAGTGATAGCTCTACTGCAAAGTCTCGGTTGGGTAGTAAACGAGAAGAAGAGCCACTTAGTGCTGACTCAGTCCCTCAAATATCTCGGGGTACGCTTCGATACGGCGAAAGGCTTAGGGGCTTGTTTACAAAGCCACGGCTCCGATAACGATCGCGAACTGCTACCGCGGCTTTGTAAACAAGCCCCTTAGTGTTGCTGCCGGACCGCCGAGCGCAAGCTCTGCGCCTTCTGGTTCGCAAGTTTTTAGGGTTCCCGGCGCCGTCAGCTTGGTGGTACCTTCGCGTCTTGGGAACGATGGCGGCGACTCTGGATGTAGTTCCCTGGGCCAGGCTTCATATGCATCCGCTGCAGAGAGCCCTCTTGCGTCGTTGGTCAAACCAAACGGATTCGATGAGCAGGCGGTTGCCTTGCCCGAGGCGAGTGCGTGATTTGTTACGATGGTGGCTGAGCTCGAAGGCATTGCAGGCGGGGGTTCCTCTAGAACAGCCGGTCTGGATGCCTGTGATAACGGATGCGAGCCTGGCGGGCTGGGGAGCTCACTGCGACAGTTGTTTCGTGCAAGGGACTTGGTCAGTTCTGGAAGCCTCTTGGTCGATCAACCGTCTCGAGCTGCGAGCGGTGATGCGGGCGCTACAGGCGTTTGAATCTTCGGTGACGGGCCGAGCAGTGCGGGTTCTCTCAGACAACTCGGCGACCGTTGTGTACCTCAACCGACAAGGCGGCACAGGAAGCAGAACACCACCACGAAAGGGCAAATAATCACGTGTACCAACAAACACAGTCCAAGATGTGATTATGTAGAAAAGACAGAGTTTAATTAATAATCTTATTGCCAACCCGAGACAGGCCGTGTTTTGCACACTTCGTCAGGGGTTGATCAATCAGGTAAAACTAAAAACATAAATACATAAAAACGAATAATAATAAATACATATATCGCAATAAAAACCTAAAAAGACAGATGCTACAATAAAAATCTGTAAGACATATAAAAACATCTATTGACAGTTAAACATGTTACATGTATGGGATAAACAGTGTGGATAAAATATATCAAATCATTAACCAATAAATGCATAAATACATTAAATAAAACATTAAAAACTCATTTAATAGAAACTATATGCACATGAATAATATCATAAGAAATAAAAGGAGATAAAAGAGAAGGAATGCAGATTGTGACAAACAACATTGATAAATGAATAAATAAATACCTCTGTAGCGATTATTGTGGACACCTCAGAGAATGACCTTAATCTAAAGGTAATTCTATTATAACTAAAAAGGTGTTTTTAGTTTTACCTGCTTGATCAACCCCTGACGAAGTGTGCGAAACACGGCCTGTGTCGGGTTGGCAATAAGATTATTAATTAAACTCTGTCTTTTCTACATAATCACGCCTTGGACTGGGCACGGGAAGCAAAGCCATGGAAGAAGAGTCCGACATTCTGTTCCAGTGGCTGGAGACTCGGCTGCTAGCCATTTCAGCGGTGCATATCGCAGGGAAGGAAAATGTGATGGCGGATTTCCTCAGCAGAGTGCAGGTGGATGCCAGGGAGTGGGAGCTTCACCCGCAAGTCTACGCTCAAATAGTCCGAAGGTGGGGGCCCCCGGTCATGGACCTCATGGCAACCTTTCAGTCGGCCAAAACAAATCGTTTCTTCAGCAGACGAAGGGAGCGCATGTCAGAGGGCATAGACGCTCTCATTCGGCCTTGGCCGGACTCCGGTCACCTTTACGTCTTTCCTCCGTGGGCGTTGATCGGTCGGGTGATTCAACGCATAGAGGCGCATCGGGGGGAAAAGTTCTCCTAGTGGCACCGGATTGGCCCAGACGTCCGTGGTATGCGGATCTGGTTCGGCTTCTCGACGGAGTACCGTGGCGGCTCCCGTCCTTGGTGGACCTATTGATTCAGGGTCTGCTGCGGATGCCGCAGGTGGATCGATTCTCGCTTACGGTATGGCCATTGAAAGGGCTAGGTTAAGGCGGAAAGGTTATTTTTCGGCAGTCATTGCCACGCTTCTTCGGGTGAGAAAATCTTCTACTTCGCTTACATATGTGCGAATATGGTGAATTTTTGAAGATTGGTGTTAGCGGCACGATATTCGGGCCACGACGGCCTCAGTGCCAGCCATTCTCAGTTTTGTGCAAGATGGTTTTGACAAGGATCTCGCTGCCAGTTCCCTGAAAGTGCAGTTAGCGGCTCTCGCGTGCTACAGGTTTAAGGTCTTGGGGGTTCCCCTGGGGGCGCACTCGGATGTGCAATGTTTTCTGAGGGCTGTGTTCCGGCTGTGGCCCTTGCGCAGGGTAATGATTCCTCCATGGGATTTGAATCTAGTGTTACAAGCTTTGGTTCGGAAGCCTTTTGAGCTTCTTCGCCTGGCGTCCGTGAAGGATCTCACGCTAAAGACGGTGTTTTTGGTGGCCATTTGCTCGGCTAAGTGGATTTCGAAGTTGCAGGCGCTTTCGTGTCGGGAGTCGTTCTTATCGTTCTCTAGGGATAGAGTAGTCTTGAGGCCTGTTCCTTCCTTCCTTCCTAAGGTGGTCTCTCCTTTTCATTTAAATCAGGCCATTTTTCTCCCCGTGTTTAACTCTCCGGGGATGGGTGTGTCAGATGACTGGTTGCATCGGCTGGATGTTCGGCGGGTGCTCCACCGATACCTAAGAGCTACCGAGTCTTTCTGTAAGATGGACTGTCTGTTCGTCCTGTTTGGCGATAAGCGGAAAGGAGAAGCAGCGGCGAAGTCTTCCATTGCCAGATGGATTAAGGAAGCAATTGCGTCGGCGTATCTTCTGCATGGCCGTGCGGTTCCTTTGGGCTTGCGGGCCCATTCCACTAGGGCACAGGCAACGTCGTGGGCGGAGCACAGTTTGGTTCCGCCAGTGGATATTTGCAGGGCGGCTACTTGGTCGTCGCTCCATGCTTTCAGTAAGCACTATCGGCTGGATGTGCTTGCATCCAAGGATTCTTGTTTTGGTTCGGCTGTTTTGCGCACCGGTTGGATAGGTCCCTCCTGTTAATTACTGCTCTGTTACATCCCTGATGTGGAGGACTAAACTGGAGGACCGCTCAGGAAATGGAAATTACACTTACCTGGTAATTGTAGTTCCTGGAGGGTCCAGTTTAGTCCTCATTCCCTCCCGAGAGATTAAACTTTTTTTTGGTTTGGCACGCTAATGCGGGGTTAGAGAGAGTCGGTTAAGCGAATTTTCTGTGGTCCTCGAATTTGGGGGTCTTCCGCTCTCTTTTGATTGCTTGTTTTCCTTTTGGAGTTGCGGCGGTGCCTTTTCTTTGGCTTAGATGTAGACTGGGAGGCAATGTGCAGAGTTACTGCTCCCTCGTTTGGGTAGGGGGTCGAGTTATTTGGGGAGGGGTATCATTTCTGTTATAGATAAATATTTCTCTTTTGAGTTTGCTTTGTTAACAGTTCACTGGGGGGCTGATGGGAGCTCCAGCAGTATACATCCGGACAGGGGAAAGATTCTGATTGGTCCAGTCTCCTTGCTGCAGGAGGAGGTGCACTACCCTGATGTGGAGGACTAAACTGGACCCTCCAGGAACTACAATTACCAAGTAAGTGTAATTTCCATTTTGTCACTGATTCATTCCTTCAGTCTCTGAATTGATGGAACATTCCAGACACATCTGTTCAAAGGACTTTCTTTCCAAAGTCCTCTGCCACAAAAATTGATGACGAGCAAGCGTCCAAGCTGGATTGAGGAGCTCATCTCAATTGGTTCCACACTCAAGGAAATTGGTCCCTCCAAGCAAGTCTCCATCAGATCAACTTATTGGAAATAAGTGCTATAGCAAACTTTCTAAGGGCTTTCAAAGATCAGTTGCCTAATCAAATTGTACTAATTCAGACCAACAATCAAGTGGCCATGTTTTACATCAACATGCAGAGAGGAACGGGGTTATACCTCTTGTGTTCGAAACAGTCAAGCTGTGGAATTTCGTTGTCTCACGGGATGGAGTAGCGATCAAAACGCTTTTACAGACAGACTGAGTCAAGTCCTCTAACATCACAAATGGACCCTGGGCACTCCCTCAAAAGACCTTTTTCGCAACTCCACAGAATGCCCAGGTTAATCAATGTCTGCTCCAGAGTGGAGTCTCACAGCAAACTAGCCTCTGATTCTTTCCTTCTGTTGGGGGGGGAGGGGGAGGTGGAGGTCTTCTGTACGTATATCCTCCAATACCTCTTGTTGCCACAATACCCCCGAAGCTCAAAACAGACAGGTATGACTATTCTCATTGCTCCTTATTGACCCAGGCAGCTGTGGTACTTGTTCTTCTGGAACGTTCCATTCAGGAACCAGTTAGGCTTGGACAAGCACCAAATCTGATATCGCAGGACAGTGGAGTGATGTTGCATCCAGACATCAAGTTCTTAACCCCCACAGCTTGGATGTTGAGAGGCTTACATTTTCCATACTCACTCTGTTGGCTGGTATCACCAATGTCCTTTTGGCCTCCAGGTGGGCCTCAATGAGAGAGTCCTATTAATGCAAATGGAAGAGGATTGCTGTTTGGTGTAATGCTTCCTAGATCCTTTTGCCTGTCTCACAAACACTTTTTGAATACCTTCTGTACCTCTTAGAGTCTGGACTCATGCCCAACTCCATAAGGGTACACTTCAGTGCAATTGGCGTTTATCATCAAGAAGGTAGAAGATAAACCCATTTTTGCACAACTCTTAGTTGTTTGCTTCATGCAGGGCTTACTGCTGTTAAAACCTCCCTCTAAGCCACCCGCAGTGTCTTGGGACCTCAATGTGGTTCTTATGCAGCCGATGAAAGCTCCTTTTGAGCTGCTCAGTACCTATCCTCTGAAATTCTTGACCTGGAAGATTTTGTTCTGTTGATGGTCACTTCATCGTGGAGAGTAAGCAAGCTTCAGGCCTTAGTAATTCATCCACCTTATATCAAATTTCATCACAATACTAATCCCAAATTTCTTCTGAAAGTGGTTACAGAATTCCATCTCAACCAATCAATCATCCTTCCAGCATTCTTCCCAAATCCTCATTCTCATAGTGGGGAAACTGCGCTACATATGTTGGACTGCAAGCGATCCTTAGCTTTCTTCTTTGAGAGACAAAAATCCTTAGAAATACCATCCAGCTTTTTGTTTCTTTTGACCCCAACAATCTGAGGGTTCCCTTCTCCAAATGCACCTTGTCAGTTTGGCTCACAGATTTCATCTCTTTTACTTATGCCTAGACAGGCTTCAGCCTTGCGGGTCATGTCACGGCTCATAATGTCAGAGCCATGGCTGCGTCGGTACTTAGAAATCTGGGGAGTAGAATCCAATTCCATACACCCCACCTCCCCAGCCTGTTTGTCAGTTCAGGCTACCTTAAAAAAAAGTGTATAAAACATTAAAAGTCCTGTTGCCAACAAAAATAGTTTGCATGTTACCCTGCTGAGTGCTGTTTATCCCGTTTTTTTGTTCAAAGGTAGCCTGTAACTTGAGAGTCCCATATCTGATGAATTTTTTTTCCTGCTTGTCCATGGAGAAAAGGTATTTACTCACCTGTAGTAGATGTTCTCCGTGAACAGCTGGAAAAGTCTGCACAACCCACCCACCTCCCCTAGGAATTGTATTCTCAGCTCTTGTATTGGACGGAGTTCAAGATGATACCATGGCAGCGGGTGCGAAGTCACATGCATGCACACTGGAACTTCCAAAAGCTTATAGAAGGAGCTGGGAATACTCCCACTTGGGGCTTCATGAGATGACATCACCACATGTGAGGACTTTTCCTGCTGTCCACGGAGAACACCTGCTAAGGGTGAGTAACTACATTTTCACTGGATTAGTCTTTAAGTGTACTACTTTGTAGCTTCATTGCATGTCCCCTAGTCTTTATACTTTTTGAAGGAGTAAACAACCAGTTCATATTTACTTGTTCTACTCTGTTTCTTATTTTATAGATTTCTGTTATATCTCCCTTTAGCCATCTCTTCCAGGCTGAAGAGCCCTAACCTTTTAAACTTTTCCTCATAGGGATGTCCTTCCATCGCCTTAATCATTTTGGTTACCCTTCTCCGTACCTTTTCCAGTTCCTCTATATCTTTTTTTTTTTTTTTTTAAAGGTGTGGTAACCAGGACTGCACATAATACTCAGGTGTGGTCGCACCATGAAGCAATAGAAAGGTATTATAATATCCTTGATTTTATTCTCCTTTCTTTTCCTTATAATTCCTAGCATTCTGTTAGCTTTCCTGGCTGCTGTTGCTCTCTGAGCAATGTATTCTCCGGGAACAAGCAGGAAGTCATTCCTCACATATGAGCGACGTTGGCACCGATGGAGCCCGTGCGGATGCATCTTCCCCACTTTAAAAGAAAGCCTTTTGGAGATGCATCATGCATTGTCATCAACCCCCCCCCCCCCCCTGGTGGCCAGTGGCTGTAAGGGTAGGTTGAGCATATTATTATTTTCTGGGAGTAGAGGGCTCTTTTAAGGCCAAGGCTATCTTGGTCTTTGTAGTCCTGCTCCTTATGTGAATAAATTGTATATGCCAAGTAGAGGGTAAATAAGGCTTTTATTTCCCTTTTAACGCAAAAGGTTCGCTGAGATACAGAAACACAGAAAGTCCTTCTTTTCAGGCTTCCACCACAACATAAGTAAAGAGGTAAACTGTTACAAACTTCACAGTTGCTTGTAGGATTTAACCCAGGATTCTTTCAAACTTTAGAGCAAAACAAAGGAGTGAACATTCCTCTTTCATTCAGCACAAACAAAGCAATGTCTGTATAACTCACAGTTCAGGGAGTGATTCAAAACTGCCCGCAATACAAATGGAGCAATCCATTAATTCGTCTTGAGATAAGGGAATAGGGTCCTCAAGCGCTATCTGCATGGGCTCTGGGTCATTGTTATCTCCCTCTGGCTTGGAGCTTTCCCTGGCTGCTATAGTTTGCCAGTCACTGTTTCTGTTCCCTTGTTTCCAGTAAGGCTGTTCTAGGGCTCTCAAATAAGCATGGCTTGTTCCTATGCCTTTACGTCCTGGCTTATAAAACTCTGGCCTGCTTCTTTTCCTTTCACACTGGATATCTGCTTTACAAGAGCTTATAGGAGCTGAGCTTCTCTTTATGAATAAAGTGTCACCATACCTTGGCTTCCTGTAGCCGGTATAACTGGAGTTTTCCTTCTCAGGCACTTCTCTCAGGACACAGTGTCTTTGGCAGACTTTCTCTTGGAAGCTTCTAGGCACTGCTTGACCTTTCTGTAGCCTAGGAAAACCTGGTGAGGAATCCAGACTTCCTTGCTTCCTGGTATAGGTAACTCTGCTATCAGTACCTTTCCTTCTGGAGCCTTTCAATCCTGTTTCAGGGTCTTTTGATGAGCATAGGCCTATCTCCAGGAACAAGCAGGAATAAGTCCTCACATATGGGTACGTCGGTACCGACGGAGCCCGAGCGGGAAAGCTCCCCAGCTTCCCAGAAGGAAAGCTTTTGGGACCTCCCACTGCGCATGCGCGCTGCCTTCCCGCCTTCCTGACCAACTCTCCTCAGTTCTTCTTTTTCCGCGGAGCCAGCAGGTCGTGTTCCTGTCACCGCTGAAGAAGTTGTTATTTTAGTTTATTTCTTTGGCCGCGTGTCTGCCTTCCCCGATTCCAGACCGGTACCGCTGGTCTTTTTTCCTTTATTTTAAAAAAAAAAAAAAATCTCTTTTCTTTTCCTCACTTGGTGTGTTACTTCTGTGAGGCCTTTAGGCCTTCACTAATTCTCCCTCATGGAGAAACAAGCCTCTGGGTTTAAAAAATGCACCAAGTGCAGCGGTGCTATTTCAGTCACAGACACCCATGAATGGTGTCTTAAATGTTTGGGGCCTGACCATTCCATTCCGGATTGCCCATCCTGTTCTTTGATGTCTAAACGTGGCTTACAGAACTGGGCAGCCAAGTTTCACATGCTGTTTTCTACAGATACTCCAGCATCGACATCTTCCAGGTCTTCCTCTCCTGATGGATCTCAGGTAACCAAACATTCCTCTGGCAGGTCCTCAAAGGGCAAATCTCCCTCTAAGTATCGAGATACCCCTGGGCTTGACCCTGAGGACCCTGCCCCAGCCAAACAACCCCGGCGGGAAGCTCCGGCTTCCAAAGCTCCTCCTATGGGGTTACAGGTTGACATCGATGGCACGGCCTCGACCGATCACCTGTTAGACTGTTCTGGGGTACCGGCTCAATCATCCGGTACCGACATCCAGACAGTCGTGGCGTCCATGGATCATACAGTTCAATCCATGCAGCAGGCCATTCTGGCTTTTATTAAGGCTGCGACGCCCTCGGTACCGCACCCTGCGGTACCGACTCCAGTTCCGGTACCACAACCGATACCGGTACCCATGCCTTCCACATCGACCAGGATACCGATTCCGGTTCCTGGTTCCGGGGTTTTTCCCGATACTGATCCGGTTCCGGGTACCCCTGATGTCGATACCGGTCGATACGCTTATCGATCCCTGGAAGCAAACAGACGATACTTTGAGTCTTCTGATGATCCTGATTCATCAGATGACTCTGCTGAAGTATCCCCTACTCTACCTGAGGAGCCCTCTTCTCCAAAGAGAATGTCTCCTCCAGAGGATTTATCCTTTCAAGACTTCATCATTGAAGTAGCTAAAGGTCTTTCTATTTCTGTATCCTCTGAAAAAGAACCTAGAGCAAAAAGGTTAGACATTTTAGGATACTCTAAGGTTCCCAAAGAGGCAGTCATCTTGCCCATCCATGAAATTCTTCAAGATCACATGATGGACTTATGGGAGACTCCTCTCACCCTATCTCCACATTCTCGTCGTCTGGACACCATGTATCGTGTCCCTCCTTCTCCTGGGTTTCAAAAACTCAGCTCCCACACCACTCCATTGTGGTGCAGTCAGCTATGAAAAGGATCAAGAGTACTAAAAGACACTCTTCTACTCCCCCAGGAAGAGAATGTAGGACTCTGGATGCTTTTGGAAGAAAAATCTTCCAAGCAAGTATACTTATTGCCAGAATCAACTCATACAGCCTCTATATGGGCATGTTTCTGAAGGAAATTGCATTAAAAATACTCCATTTTCTCCCCTTTATCCCAGAGGATAGAAAAGAGGAGTTCCTTCTTCTGCTTAAGCATACTCAAGATATTTCAAAGTTCTCCAACAGAGCAGCCTTTGACTCCTTTGAAGGTGCTAGCAGAGCCTCAGGTATTGCCATAGTGGCTCGCAGAATTGCTTGGCTCCAGGCCTCTAACCTTGAACCCTGGGTCCAGGATGGGTTGGGAAATTTGCCCTGTACGGGTGAGAATCTGTTTGGTAAGGAGTGGCAAATCAAAGCCACGCAAATGGATGCAGAAAATGCTGCTTTAGATAGACTTTCTAAGTCTACCTCTACCCCTGTCAAGAAAAAATCTTTCAAAAAGCCTTTCTACAAGAAGGCCAGATTTGCCACAAATACTGGCCAACAATCTTCTGCAGCTCGCTTTGCTCCTAAGCGTCAGCAGCCTAAACAAGCCAGGGCAAAATCTGCAGGGGCTGCTACAGCCCAACACTCCCAACCCCCTCAGGGTTTTTGACTTAAAACTAGAGAACTTAACCTTTCTGGCTCTAAAACATCCAGAACCTCTCACCATTCCAGGAAGGTTAACTCATTTTGCTCCCAGATGGGAGCAAATCACATCAGAGCAATGGACCCTCTCTATCATCAGAGAGGGCTACAAACTACATTTCTCCAACCTTCCTCCCCATGCCATGGTGAGAAGTTTCAATTCTCCCCCATCTCTCCTAGACCTGTTGGGTCAGAAGGTGACCACTCTTCTCGCCCAAAAAGCAATAGAAGAGGTTCCTCTTCCTCAACAAGGGTCAGGTTTTTACTCCCCTTATTTTCTCATTCCCAAGAAAACAGGGGGGTACAGACCCATTTTGGATCTCAGAGAATTGAACAAATTTCTCTACAGGGAGAAATTCAAGATGCTTTCTCTAGGCACTCTCCTTCCATACCTACAGTCAGGACTGGCTTTGTTCTCTAGATCTCAAGGATGCGTACACACATATACTCATCCATCCATCCCACAGAAAATTCCTACGGTTTCTGTTCCAGGGAAAACACTTCCAATACAGAGTACTTCCCTTTGGTCTAGCCTCTGCTCCAAGGGTATTTACCAAATGCATGGCAATAGTAGCTGCATTCCTACGCACCCTGGGAATTTTTGTCTTCCCATACCTGGACGACTGGCTCATCCGAGCTCCGTCTCAGTCCGAGGCTCAGACTTCCCTGGATCGCACCAGGCGAATTCTACAGTATCTGGGACTTGTGATCAATCTGTCAAAGTCCCAACTCACCCCTACTCAATCCCTAGTATTCATAGGGGCCTGGTTGGATACCACCACCGCAAGGGCCTATCTACCTCAGGCCCGTTGCCAACGTCTAGTGCACTTAGCCTCTCAGACTCAGTCCAGAAGCCACTTGACTGCCAGAGAGATGCTACAACTATTAGGCCACATGGCCTCCACAGTACATGTGGTGCCTTATGCTCGCCTACATATGAGAGCAGCTCAATGGACTTTATCCACCCAGTGGACTCAAGCATCAGGAGCTCTCTCAGACCAAATAGCAAACTCCAATCGTCTCTTTTGGTCTCTCCAATGGTGGATATCCACTCAAAATCTGTTGTTGGGGGCCCCCTTTCAACCATTGTTACCCCAAGCAACCCTCACAACAGATGCCTCCCAAACAGGTTGGGGGGCTCATCTCCAAGATCTCTCCACTCAGGGCACTTGGTCTCCACAGGAGACCACCCTTCATATCAACCACTTGGAACTTCGAGCAATCTTTCTAGCTCTCAAAGTTTTTCATACCCTCCTCAGCAACATGACAGTCCTTATTCACACGGACAATCAAGTAGCCATGTTTTACATAAACAAACAATGAGGAACTGGCTCTCTGTCGCTTTGCAACGAAGCTCTAAGATTATGGGCCTTCGCCAGAGAGCATCAAATCCATCTCCTGGCAGTATATCTTCCAGGAATCCAAAACTCTTGGGCAGACAGACTCAGTCGAGTTCTGCTTCCACACGAATGGTCCCTGCACATGGATCAGGTACTCAGAATCTTCCAGAAATGGGGAACTCCGGACATAGACCTCTTTGCAAGTCCGTGGAATGCCAAACTTCCCCGGTTCTGTTCCAGAATTCCGTGTCAGGGAGTTCAGACCAAGGATGCCTTCCTCCTGCATTGGGGTCCGGGTTTCCTGTATGCCTTTCCACCCATTCCTTTGATTCCCAAGACTCTGTTCAAACTTCAAAGGGATCAAGGGTCCATGATCCTCATAGCTCCACGCTGGCCACGCCAAGTGTGGTACCCTCTACTTCTGCATCTCTCCCAAGCCCCCTCCCTGGACTTGGGAGCGGCTCCAGACCTTTTGTCTGAAGAGGAGGGGACTTTGTGGCACCCAAACCCCAAGTCCCTTCACCTCAGAGCTTGGTTACTGAAGGCCTAGACCTTCAACACTTCAATCTTTCGCAGCAAGTGAAGGATATCCTACATGCCTCTAGGAAACCTTCCACTAGGCGTTCTTACGCTTTTAAATGGAAAAGATTTTCCATTTGGTGTGCTCAAAAGGGTCTTAACCCTCTGGCACTCCCATTGAATTCTCTTTTGGAATATCTCCTGCATCTCTCCAATACAGGTCTCAAAACGAATTCAGTAAGAGTCCATTTGAGTGCTATTGCGGCATCACTTAAGCCCATCAATGGACAACCTGTTTCCTCTCATCCTCTTATTGCAAGATTCATGAGAGGCTTAACTTTAACTAAACCTCCCATTCGACCTCCTCCGGTGGCATGGGACTTAAACTTGGTTCTTGGTCAGCTTATGAAGCCACCTTTTGAACCCTTAGCCACTACCTCCTTGAAATTTCTTTCCTGGAAGGTTATTTTCCTCATTGCAGTCACTTCAGCTCGCCGCATCAGTGAACTGCAGGCCTTAGTGGCTAATCTGCCTTATACAAGGTTCCATCATGATAAGGTAGTCCTTAGGACAAATCCTTACTTTATGCCTAAAGTGGTCTCACCTTTTCATCTTAATCAAGAGGTTTATTTACCTGTCTTTTTTCCAGCTCCTCATGCATCCAATGCAGAGAGGAACCTTCATACTCTGGACTGTAAAAGAGCTCTTGCTTTTTACCTCCACAGGACACAGCAACATCGAAAGTCTTCTCAGCTTTTTGTTGCTTTTGGTCCTTCTCATTTAGGACTTCCAGACTCCAAAAGAACACTCTCCAATTGGATTGCTCAGTGTATCTCTTTTGCTTACCAGAGTAAGAACCTTTCTCTGGAAGGCCATGTCACCGCTCACAACGTGAGGGCCATGGCCACCTCTATGGCTCATCTAAACTCTGTGTCCATTGACCAGATCTGTCGAGCAGCCACCTGGGCCTCGGTTCATACCTTTACAGCCCATTACTGTTTGGACAAGGACTCCCGCCGGGATGCCTTGTTTGGTCAGGCTGTCCTCAGACACCTGTTCCATTCTTGAACAACTCCAGCCCACCTTCCCTGAATGGATGCCTGAGATCCATAGGAAGATGAAGAACCTTTCAGGGTCTCATACCCTTTAGGGGATCTCCCGGGCATCTTAGCTAGGGAGTCCCCATATGTGAGGACTTATTCCTGCTTGTTCCTGGAGATAGCACAGTTACTTACCTGTAACAGGTGATTTCTGGGAACAGCAGGAATTAGTCCTCACAACCCACCCACCTCCCCTAGGAGTTGTATCTCTCTCTCTCTCTTCCTTCCTCTCTCTATTGTCTCAGCTATAAACTCGAACTGAGGAGAGTTGGTCAGGAAGGCGGGAAGGCAGCGCGCATGTGCAGTGGGAGGTCCCAAAAGCTTTCCAGCTGGGGAGCTTTCCTGCTCGGGCTCCGTCGGTACCGACGTACCCATATGTGAGGACTAATTCCTGCTGTTCCCAGAGATCACCTGTTACAGGTAAGTAACTGTGCTTTCTCCAGGTATGGCTCTCTCCTTCTGAGCTCTTTACCTCTGAGGTCTCCTGCTACCAAGTCTTTCTCCGGACTGACTCTCCACGGCCCGTCTTTCTCTCTGGCTCTTTCTGCTTCTCTTCCAGCTCCTGCTGTCCTTGTCGTGCTGCTTGTCTTGGCTGCACTGCTTGACCTGGCTGGGCTGCTGTTCCTGGCTGTCTCAGCTCCCCTTCTCCTCCTTCTCTCCTCTCCTGCACTAGCTTTCTGCTTATAAAGGCATTCCACGTTTGAGTTCCCCGGGCTACTTTTCAGGTGCAGCTGATTAACTTCTGCAGAATCATCAGCCGGGTGTGTTAACTCAGCCTCTGTAAGTTTTCGCCTGCTCCCTCCAGCTGCGCTGCAGGGCAATTGCATCTTCTACACATCATTTGTTTTGTGAAAGACAGCGTTTTTTTCTAAGTCTTCACTTTCATTAGCATCCGCTCTATGACAGCATGCGTGGTCCACTTCTTGCCCAAGGGTGCCATCTTGCCTCAGTCTCCTTTTTGTCCGTGGAGCCGTTTGGACGTTGTCCTCTTTTTCCTGGAAAAAGCCTGATTTTTTTAATAGTTAAATTTTGTCCAATTTGCGCATTGCCTACAAAAGCAATCAGAACAGTGGTGCCTCCGCTGTCAGTGGACTCAAGCTACAGGCAGGCTCAGGGACAGAGTGCATGTGACCCACCAGCTGGCGAACTCCCTCAGATGGTGGCAGAATCTAGGTCACCTTCAGGTCGGGATGCCCTTCCAGGCACCCATCCCACAAAACGTCCTCACCACGGACGCCTCTCTAATGGGCTGGGGAGCACATTGCGGGAGCCTCCAGACATAAGGCTGCTGGTCACAGAGGGAATCCGAAATGCAGATCAATCTACTGGAATTCAGGGCCATATTCCTGGTTCCCAAAGCCTTCAGCCACCAGCTGCACACCATGCGACAATCAAGTTACAATGCTCTACATGAACAAACAGGGCGGAACGGGGTCGTACCCCCTCTGCCAGGAGGCGGTAGCCCTCTGCTCTTGTGCCACACGCAGGGGATGATCTTGAGGGCGGTCTACCTCCCGGGTCAGGACAGTGTCTTGGCAGACAAGCTGCGCAGGGTACTCCAGCCACACGAGTGGCGCCTGGACCCAGCAGTAGCCTCACGGCTCTTCCGGCTCTGGGACATCCCAGTGATGGACCTGTTTGCCAGCCCGGACAACATGCAGTTGCCCCGTTTCTGCTCCTGCCAACCACACCCATCTCAGGTAACTGTGGACGCATTCCTCATCCCGTGGTCGTAAGGTCTCCTGTACGTCTTGCCCCCAATGCCACTGATAGCCAAGACCCTGTTCAAGGCTCAACGCAGCAGAGCATTGCTAGTACTGATAGCCTCTCAGTGGCCCAGACAGCTCTGGTTCCCACTGCTCATCTCCCTATTGACAGTACCACCATTCCCCTGGGCCGAGGCTCTGGACTCTCACAGAAGCAGGGTGCTCTCCTACACCTTAACCTGGGATCCCTCTCACTCATGGGTTGGCTGCTGAAAGGGTAGCGCTAACTCTTCAGCCTTCCACAGGATGTGGAAGACATCCTCCTGGCCTCTTAGAAGGCCTCCACAAGAAGGACACATGCCTTCAAGTGGCGACGTTTCTCACTGTGGCACACAGAAAAGGGGAAGAACCTGTTCTCCTTCTCAGCGCACCTGGTACTCCAAAACCCGTTCCACCTATCACAGGCAGGACTGAAGTCCAACTCGGTCAGAGTACACCATTGCGGCGCATCACCACTCCGTCGAGGGGAAGCCTATCTCGGCTCAGCCTCTCGTTTCTCTGTTCTTGGGGGCCTCATGTTGTCCAAACTCCCCGTCTGCCCTCCGGTGGTGGATTGGGACCTTTAATGTGGTGCTCTCGCAACTCACTAAGCCTCTATTTGAGCCTTTAACTACCTGCCACCTGCAGTACTTTTCCGGGAATGTCACCTTCGTGCTAGCACGCTCATCACCCCGTAGAGTCGGCGAGCTCCAGGCTCTGATGGCAGAGCCTCCCTACAGAGGTTCTACAAGAACAGGGTGGTGCTCCGCACACACCCTAAGTTTCTGCCAAAGGTGTTGTCCCCATTCCACCTCAATCAGGAGATGGTGCTCCCCATCTTCTTCCCCAGGCCTCATGCCGGCAGGGCAGAGACCATTCTCCATACTCTGGGTTGAAAGAGAGCCCTGTCCTTCTACCTGCTACGGACTCAGGGCCACCGCAAAGCTCAACAGTTTAATATCCTATGACCCCAGTCATCTGTGGCTCCCAGTGACTAAGCAAACTCTGTCCACTTGTGTGGTGGACTGCATTACCCTTACCTACGAGCAAGCTGTGATGCCACTGGAACAGAGTGTCACGGCACACCGCATCAGGACCACGGCTACTTGCCAATCTGCGTTTTGTCCCCATGATGGAAATTTGCCAGGCTGCCACCTGGTTTTCAGTCTGTACCTTCGTAGCTCACTACTGCTTGGAGAGGGAGTCCCAATGGGCCAGCGCCTTCAGCCAGGCCATACTCTGTAATCCTTTTGGGGTGTAGGCAACTCCTGCCCTCCTACCCTTCTGTGTTCAGGCTACCTGAGTGCTGGTTCTCTGCCAGACACCTGGGTCTTGCGAGAGCCTCTCTTAGGGA
Source organism: Ichthyophis bannanicus (assembly GCA_033557465.1). Classification (NCBI taxonomy): domain Eukaryota; kingdom Metazoa; phylum Chordata; class Amphibia; order Gymnophiona; family Ichthyophiidae; genus Ichthyophis; species Ichthyophis bannanicus. The sequence continues at coordinate 1,326,226,152 of CM066032.1, forward strand.
TTCAACTGCTCTTGATCACGGCTCACCTTTGCAAGTTGCTGTGACAGTTTTGTACAGGTTCTCGGGAGTCCCATATGTGTGGACTGACTTCCTGTTTGTTCCCGGAGAAAGTGTTGTTACTCACTTGTAACAGGTGTTCTCTGGGGACAGCAGGAATCAGTGCTCACAACCCTCCCTCCTCCCCTTGGAGTTGCTTCCTTACCATGGTTTATTTTTGCCGTCTTAGCTATGTCATTGGACTGAGGCAAGATGGCATCCTTGGGCAGGAAGTGAACCAAACATGCATGGTGCATCTCCCAAAGGCTTTCTTTGAAAGCTGGGGAGATGCTTCCGTGCGGGCTCCATCGGCGCCGATGCCGCCCATATATGAGGACTGATTCCTGCTGTCTCCGGAGAACACCTGTTACAGGTGAGTAACTATGCTTTATCCATAATGATGCCTAGATCATTTTCTTGGGCGATGATCCCTAATTTGAAATCTTATATCATGTTGCTATAGTTTGGATTGTTCTTCCCTAAGTGCACAACTTTGTACTTGCCCATATTACATTTCTTCAGCCATTTCAAAGCCTAGTCTCCTAATTTCTTAAGGTCCTCTTGCATTTTTTCCCATCCTCTTGTGATTTTAACAACTTTGAATAATTTTGTGTAATCTGCTGATTTGATCACCTCACTCTTTCCCATTTCCAGGTCATTTATAAATATGTTAAAAAGTAATGGGCCCAACAGAGATGCCTGTCTGTTTACCCTTCTCCATTGAGGAAATTGACTATTTAGTCCCACTATCTGTTTTCTATCTTTTATTCAGTTCACAATCCAGGACACTATCTCCTATCACATGACTTTTAAAATTTCCTCAAAGATCTCTCAGCAGGGACTTTGTCAAAGGTTTTCTCAAAATCCAGATACACTATGTCTACCGGCTCACATTTATTTGCCTGTTTGTTCACACCTTCAAAAAATATGTAGCAGATTGTTAATGCAAGACTTCTCTGCTAAATCCATTTTGGCTCTGTCCCATTAAACCACAACTATATGTTCAGTAATGTTGTTCTTTATAATGGTTTCTACCATTTTGCTCAGCACGGACATCAGACTCACTAGTCTGTAGTTACCTGTCTTACCCCTGGAATCCTTTTCAAAAATTGGCATTACATTGGCCACTCTTCGATTTAGGTACTACAAACGATCTAGTGATGATTTACAAATGAGTAATAATAGATCTCCAATTTCATTTTTTAGTTCTTTCAGCACCTTGGGATGTATGCCATCTGGTCCAGGTGATTCTCCAGGACCAAGCAGGAAGTCAGTCCTCACATATGGGTGACGTCGACGGAGCCCCCATGCGGAGCATTTCCCCAGCTTTCAAAGAAAGCCTTTGGGAATGCAGGCACACATGCGCGGTCTCCTTCCCGCCCAAAGGTGCCATTTTGCTCAGTCTTTTTTTTTCCGCGGAGCCCTACGGACGCCTGTCCTTGTCACCCGTGAAAAAAGTTGATTTTTCTGCATTGGGTCGAGTTTTTTCTTCGGTTCGACGTCTGTTCCTTTCCCGCCTGGACTCGGCACACCGGTGCCGAGCCCGGATCTCTTTTTTTGTTTTTTGTCCTTAGAGACTGCGTTCGCGTCTTTTTTTTCTTTTCCCTGGCAGCCCAATTTTTTGATCTTGCAGGGGCCCTTTTTCCCCCGATGGCTGCCAGTGGCTTTAAGAAGTGTGATCGGTGCAAGAAACTGATGTCTCTCACCGACACACACGACTGCTGCCTCTGGTGCTTAGGGCCAGACCATGATTCGACGGTCTGCAGTCCCTGTGGCAAAATGTCTTCCAAGGCATTACGGAGCCGTCAGCACCAGCGTGAGAGGATCTTCTCCGAATCTGCCTCTGGATGGGTCCGGACTTCGTCAGAGGCCTCGACGTCTCGGGAGTCTGACCCCGAGCATCGTCGGGGCTCCTCTGAAAGGGAGTCCCCCTCGAGGGAGCACCGAAGGAAGAAGAAACCCGCGATGGCGGCATCAGTGGATGCTCTTGCCTCCTCGAGGGCCAGGTCGCATAGCCCCGGTCGCCGTCCCGGGTCTTCGGAGTCGGAGAGGCCTGCAAAGCATCCTCGTGTAGAGTCGGAGGCCCCGAGTCACATCAGTACTGTAGTCCTCGTGGACTCTCCTCCGGGGGAGACGACGTCGGGCCCGACGCCGTCAGGGCCCGAGTCGGAGGCTGCTGGGTCTCCTGAGCTCGGACTCAGGTTGACGGCCTTGGAGAGCAGATTGTCTGCCTTCATAGAGCAGCAGCGGGTGCCGATCGCCGGTCTCACCGGCGCATCTGCCCCGACCACCGGGACATCGACGTCCAAGTTGACCCCGGAGGCCGAGCCGATCCTTGAGACCATGCGAACTCGAGTCGATCCTCGGCCGAGGTCACCCTCGTCCTCCCATACAGGACAAGTTGGTCGATGTCCCTTGCCGAGGTGAAAACCTCTTTGGCAAGCCCATGGCCGGAAAGGCTGCAGAACTTGAGACTGAGACTTATACCCGGACAAGGCTATCCAGGAAAACCTCTGCCCCTTCTCAGAAGAAGAAGGGCTTGGGGAAAAAGACCTTATACCCGAGGAAGACCGCTGCCTACAAAACCTCCCCAACAGGGCCAGCAGGCCAAGGGGCAGGGTCATGGGTCCCGTAGGCAGAAGGCCCCCAAGCCTTCTACTCCGGCTTCTGCTCAGCAGGGTGGGGGTTTTTGACTATGCCAGCATAGCCTCTCCTCCTCTCCAGGGCACAGGAGGTCGGCTGACCCTGTACGCAGACAGGTGGCCAGCCAACACAGGGGATACTTGGGTGTTAAGCATCATCGAAAGGGGCTATCTGCTCCACTTCACCCAGATACCCCCTCCTACTTTCTAGGGGAGCCTCCAAGACCCCCTCTGCACAGAAACGTACTCCTTCAAAAGTTGGAAGGTCTACTAAGGTACCAGGCGGTGGAACCGGTGCCTCAACACCTGGAAGGACAAGTCTTCTTCTCCAGGTACTTCCTGGTACCAAAAAGAACAAGAGGCCTCAGAACCATCCTCGACCTGAGAAATCTGAACAAGTTTCTGGAGAGGGAAAAGTTCAAGATGCTTACCCTTGGGATCGTACTGCCCTACCTCCAGCAGGGAGATTGGCTATGCTCCTTAGACCTGAAGGATGCTTATACTCTCATCCTCATCCATCCAAGTCACAGACAATTCCTCAGATTTGTGGTGGGAGGAAAGCACTTCCAGTACAGAGTGCTTCCTTTTGGCCTCACCTCCGCCCCCAGAGTTTTTACAAAATGCCTGGCGGTGGTTGCGACCTACCTCAGGAACCAGGGGATCTTTGTGTTCCCTTACCTGGACGACTGGCTAATCAGGGGCCAGTCTCCACAAGGGGCCAGGCAGGCCACCTGCAGAACCATATCCCTGCTTCAGCACCTGGGGTTCGTTATAAACTTCCCAAAGTCCACTTTGGTCCCCTCACAGGACATGGAATTCATAGGGGCAAGGTTGGATACTATGCATGCAAAGGCCTATTTGCCTGTGGACAGAGCTCACAGGCTGATAAAGTTGACCGGCCAGTTTTGGGCAAACTCTCTGGTCTCGGCCAGACACTTCCTCCGGCTCTTAGGTCATATGGCTTCCACAGTGCATGTCCGGCTCAGTGGCACCTCAGGGCGCAGTGGCTGCAGGCCACAGGAAAATTGTCAGACAGAATAAAGGTGTCCAAACTCTTGGTGGACTCCTTACGCTGGTGGAGGCATCTCCCAAATCTGGTCAGGGATGTTCCTTTTCAGGCCTCCCCACACACTTGGGTACTGACAACCAGTACTTCCCTGCAGGGCTGGGGGGCACACTGCCAGGGAGCCTGCACCCAAGGCCTGTGGTCTCCGTGGGAGGCCACCCAGCAGATCAACCTGTTGGAATTGAGAGCCATTCGACTAGCCTTATGGACTTTCTCTCAGATCCTGTCTTACCAGTCTGTCCTAGTTCAGACGGACAACCAGGTGGCTATGTTCTACGTCAACAAGCAGGAAGGAACAGGATCCAGACTTCTGTGCCTGGAAGCACAAGCTCTCTGCTCCTCAGGGCTGTCACTCAGGGCATGACCCTCAGGCCAGGAAAACTATCTGGCAGACCGGCTCAGCAGACTCCTGCAGCCTCACGAGTGGTAGTTGGATCCTCTGGTAGTTCAACAGATCTTTCTGAAATGGGGCCTTCCGACCATGGATCTTTTTGCCAGTCCGCTAAACAGGCAACTACCCAGGTTCTGTTCCAGGCCACCGCATCCCTTGAGAACAGCGCCAGATGCATTCCTGATCTCCTGGTCAGAGAGCCTGCTGTATGCCTTTCCTCCCACACCTCTGGTGGCCCAGACTCTATTCAAAATCCAGCAGGCCCGAGCCACGGTGATCCTGATAGCCCCCAGGTGGCCCAGGCAGCCATGGTTCCCTCTTCTTCTGCAGTTGGCAGTGGATACTCCACTTCCTCTGGGGTTGCAATCCAACCTTCTAACTCAGGATCAGGGGTCCCTCTTGCATCCCAACCACAAATCCCTCAATTTGATGGCCTGGCCGCTGAAAGGCTAGTCCTTGCTCCCTTGCTCCTATCAAGGGAGGTTGAAGAGGTGGTGGTGGCCTCCAGGAAGCATTCCACTAGGAAGGTCTATGCTCTGAAGTGGCGTAGGTTCTCTACTTGGTGTTCTCAACAGCAAGAAGACCCCTTCTCCTGCTTTGTCCAGGTGGTGCTACAATACCTGCTCCACCTTTCCAACCTAGGACTTCAGTCCAACTCTGTCCGGGTTCACCTCAGTGCCCTCTCAGCTCACCACTCGCTGGTGGATGGACAATCTCTCTCGAGCCACCTTCTGGTGTCTCGCTTTCTCAGAGGCCTGCTTCTGCTTAAGCCTCCTATTCGTCCACCGGCCACTGAGTGGGATCTCAATGTGGTCTTGCAACAACTGACTCGCGCCCCTTTTGAGCCGATGGCAACCTGCCATTTACGTTTCCTCTCCTGGAAGGTGTTGTTCCTTGTGGCACTCACCTCGGCTAGGCGGGTGAGTGAGCTTCAGGCCCTGGTCTCGGATAGGCCATATACCAGGTTCTAGAGGAACGGGATAGTCTTGCGGACTCATCCTAAGTTCCTTCCAAAGGTAGTGTCCTCCTTCCACCTCAACCAGGAAGTGGTACTTCCAACGTTTTTTCCCAGGCCGCACGCCAGTAGGGCAGAGACTGTCTTGCATACGCTGGATTGTAGAAGGGCACTGTCCTTTTACCTTGAACGTACGCAGGGGCATAGAAGGGCTTCTCAGCTCTTCATTTCCTTTGACCCTAATAAATTGGGGTTGCCTGTCACTAAGCGTACGTTGTCCATCTGGGTGGCAGACAGTATCGCCTGGGCGTACAGGGCAGCCGGACTCTCCCTGGAGGGTCGAGTCACGGCCCACCAGGTCAGGGCAAAGGCCGCATCAGTAGCTCACTTCCGCTCTGTTCCGTTGGCAGACATCTGCCAGGCCCCTATTTGGTCTTCAAGCCAGACTTTTGCGGACCACTACTGCCTCGAGAGGGAGTCCCGTAGGGTCAGTACTTTCGGGCAAGCGATACTCCGTAATCTCTTTGCGGTTTAGGCAACTCCTACCCTCCGGCCCTGGTGTTGGGCTACCGTTCAGGTGTGGTCTCAGAGAAGATTCTCTCACTGTTGCTGAGGCTCTAGAGGGAGCTCTGTTTTTCAGCCTGGGTTCCTGGTAGTCCAGAGCTAGGGAGTCACCCATATGTGAGGACTGACCTCCTGCTTGGACCTGGAGAAAGAGTAGTTACTCACCTGTAACAGGTGTTCTCCAGGAGCAGCAGGAATCAGTCCTCACGACCCTCCTTCCTCCCCTTGGAGTTGCAGTTGTATATAATTCATTTTCTTTTGTGCTGTCTTTTAGCTATGTCATTAGACTGAGCAAGATGGCACCTTTGGGCAGGAAGGGGACCGCGCATGCGTGCCTGCATTTCCAAAGGCTTTCTTTGAAAGCTGGGGAAATGCTCCGCATGGGGGCTCCGTTGACGCCGACGTCACCCATATGTGAGGACTGATTCTTGCTGCTCCTGGAGAACACCTGTTACAGGTGAGTAACTACTCTTTTGCTGTTCTTTAGCTTCTCAGATTGCCCTATTACATCTTCCATGTTCACAGAGATTTGTTTCAATTATTCCAGTTGATTACCTTTAAATACGATACCCACATTTAAGATTTTAATACCCATAGGCAAGACCAGACAGTGGATTCTAAAGAGTAGGGTCTGGGGGGTGACAGAGATCCCAAAGTTTGGAGAGCCAGCAGAGTTGAAAAGGAAGACCATAGTACCACAGTGCTGCTTCTTTAGGGCCATGTTTATGTGCTGCTTTAAAGTAGGCAGGAGGTGGCTCCTCTTTGGTCTAGCTATTTGACAGCTTTAAAATGTGGCACCCAAGGCAGTTGTCTAAGCTGCTTATGCCTAAACCTGGTCCTCTGTAACTCCTCTATAACCTCTTCAGTAAAGACTGAAGCAAAGAGTCCCTTTTACTAAAATGCGTTATGCAGTTCATCTGCGATTTTGGCGGTTGTTACCACGGACCAGCATGCACAATTAACATTGACCACACGGGCATGATAGCATGAAAATTGGTGTGCATTAACTACAAATTCCATGTTGTCCGGCTAGATCAGGCCAGACCAATTGGGTTGTGTCTTCCTACCAGCAGATTGGTGGAAACAGCCAATGAAATGCCCAAGTTTCAATGACATCACGCCTATGCCTCTATTCACCTCAGCTACCAAGAGCCCTTCAGTATTCTTATGTCTCCAGCAGATGGTGGATGGATTTTCTCCCCTCTGAAGAAAATCTGAACAATTGAGAGGAAAAGATTGATTTAAATGCTTGTGAATGACCACCTTGAGGGTGACTCTCACTTGAGCATGACGTGGGAGGCTTCACTAGACTGCAGTCCTTTCAGTAGCCATAGGAGGAGGGAAAATTGGTTCAGCAATGTGCTCTTATGATAATAGCCTGTTGAGCAGCCAGAAAGCTGGAAGGATTTGGAAGAATTCTACAACCTCTCACAATCTCAACGCTCCCTCCCTCCTTCTCTTGTCCTCCCTGCTCTCTCCCAAAGATTGCAAAAGACTCTTTTGAGGAATTTGCCAGCTAGCCATCTTAAAACACAGAGAAACAGTTAACGGGGAGAAAAGCTGAGCCCGGTATGAGTTTTTTGCCTGTGACTCTGAGGGTGAGTACCAAGGCTTGACCATGTCTTTGTCCTTGTTAGGGGCTCCAGATTCCATCAGTGTGGGGTGCAATTCGAGGTGGACCATTGGTGTAGTGTGGGGGATTCCTGCTGTTTTCTATATGCATTATTAGCACATTTTACTATTGTGCACCTGGCGGTAACAGCATATGTTCTACCCGAGCAGCTGAAATGCATGTTCCTACCCAAGCACCTGTTTCACGTATTCTGTACATGCACTACCTTATGGCTGCCATTGCCTTAGCTTGTGCTGCTATTGCACTTGCCATTACTTTGTCGTCTTCCAGGAAACATTTGACCTGTGGCAAGCGAGATGCACCTTCTGGACTCTGCTCTTGAATGGCAGCTTTTGAATCATCCCTGGAGAGTCCGTTTCCCCCCTTTCAGCTGGGGGATGCAGTTGGTCTGGCCTTGCTTGCCTCAGGACAGGGGATGGTGAATTGCACTGTGGGTAAGGATATCCAGCTGGCCAGAGGTTCCGACAACCATGCTGTTGGCCACTGCCTTTCTTCTAGGGGTTGGGCAGCAGCTTTGTCCCCTGTTGTTGGGGGTTTATATCCGAGAGGAGAGCTTCTGGAACCTGGATTGTCCTCCCTAGAATTCTGTTCTTTTGACTGCAGGCCTGGTTATTTTGGTATGGAAATTCAGACCCTGTGGCCTCTGGGTGCCTCCCGAGCACAGTCTCCTGAGGGGTGGGCTGAGAGTGGATGCCCTGTTTTTGTTGTCTAATGAAGGTTGCCTCCTGGAGACGTGGAGCAGCTGGGACCTGTCTGAGATCTGACTTGGTCTCTGCTATTGATGACAAAGTACTCTCACCTTCAGAGACTTATGAAAAGTCTGGTGTTGTCCGCCTATTCCTGACTGAGGAACTGGCAGCATTAATTCCAAAGTCTTTTTCCACCTTGGACTTGGCAAATGCTCCAGACACAGAGTAGGGGCCGAAGGTTGATCCAATCCTCTAAGGGGGTACAAAAATCCGCTATATTCTTTCCATTCCCAGAGCTGATCAAGATCATGATCCGGTCAGAGTGGGGTTCACCTGACTCCCCGCCTAAGGGGCTAAGGGTATATAAGAAGATGTACGCACTCTCAGAAAAGGCATGCATTGTGTGGTTTGATATTCTCTAGGTGGATGCACAGGTCACGGCGGTTACCAGATGGGCCACCATTCCTGTGGAAGGCGGATTGACCTTAAAAGATACTCAAAACCGAAAGATGGATTTGGTATTAAAAAATCAGTTTGCTGCGGCGGCTGCTATTTTTTAGTTGGCGGCCTGTGCAGGCCTGACATTTTGATCCCTGCTCCAGTGGATTCAGTATGTTCTGCTGGACGATGCTGCTACTCTGTTGGAGTTGGCTGCAGCCTTCCTTTCTGATGTCATGTACAACCTGGTACAACCTAGCAGCCAGCGATAGTGCTCTGTTACACAGCATTTATTTATTTATTTGTTATGCTTTTCTATACCGCCCCTTCCAGAGATCAGGGGCAGTTTACAGATAACCAACATGTTACATATAACAGGTGTGAAAAACTTTTACATGATAGTTTTAACATGCAAAACAGTTTAACAGTTGAACAACAACTATGTACATGTTAACTATATACAAGATTTGTGTGGGTAGGATTCATCATTGCGTGTGTTTGAGCGGCTGATTATCATCATTGTGTTAGGTTATGTGTCAGATGTTTAGGTCACTTGGGAGTTTGAGTCCTTATTATCCTTTCCGTAGTGTGCGATGAAAAGGTGTGTTTTAAGTTCTTTTCTGAATATGTGTAGATCATTGATTGAGCGGATAGATATTGGTAGTGAGTTCCAGAGGCCAGGGGCAGTGAATGTGAAGGCTCTGGAGCTCGTGGTCTGTTTTGTTTTACGAATTGTGCGGGGGATCACAAGAGAATGGAGTGCATTTTCTCTTCGGGATCTTGTAACTGAGTGGGTGTGGACAAGTGTTGAGAGGAAGGATGGGGCAATATTGTTAATCAGCTTAAAGGTTGTTATGAGTAACTTGTATTTTATCCAACTCATTATTGGGAACCAGTGGAGATCATATAGAATGGGTGTAATATGGTCAGTTAGTCGAGCCTTGGCATTGGATTTGGCTCCGATACTGGGCAGCAGACACATCTCCCAAAGCTTGGTTGGCCCATCTGGGGCAATTTGGAGAAGCTGGCAGATGACCAGCCTTCTGGAGGACAGGTTGAGGAGTCTGTGAAGTGGGCAGGAGCTCTTTTGCCATCAGCCTTCATCCACTCCTTGCAGATGTGCTGGTCGGACTCCGGGTGGTCTCAGGACTCCCATCACTACCATTCTGGAAAGCTTTCTTTCCCTCTGCTCCAAGATTTCAAGCTTGTTTTCAGTCCTTCTGAGGAGCACGTGGGCCCAGGGACTCTGTCTCTTCAGAGGAGGTCCCTCCTGGGCTACGGAATGAAGGTCTGGGGGCTTATTCCCTGGTTCCTCCAGTTGGGGGCAAGCTTTGCCTCTTCTCTCAGGAATGGGTCCAGGTCAGCAAGGATTGCTGGGTGCTAGCCACTATTTAGTACTGATATGTCCTGGAATGCAAAGAATTGATCCCAGACATGTTTGTCATCTCCCTCTATGGGTCCACGAACAAAAGGACGGTTGTTCGAAGCAAAGAGATTTCTGTGCACCCATGCTGGATGAATGGCTCATCTGAGCCCGTTCTCTGTCAGAGACGTCTCGGTTAGCGACCCGAGTGGTGACCTTTGGGCAGCCTTGGCTGAATGGTCAATCAGCGGAAGAGCTAATATAGTATATTGCCTTCCCAGTCCCTGGGGTTCCTGGGATCATGTTTTGGTACCCCAGTGGGCAGAGTCTTCCTGCTGGAGGAGAAAGTCAAAGGTGGTTGTATTGCCTGGCACTGTCCTGACTGCTGCAGGCAGAGTCTGCAGTTATTTTCAGCTCCCCCCGGCCATGGGCATGTGCTCATATGCGGCCTCTCCAACAATCCTTGCTGACTCTGGTTCTCGATTTCTCAGGAATTTGAGCTCAGGCTTCTGCCCCCACTGAAAGTGAAGGCCAGCCTGCATTGGTGGCAGCGACCCTATCTTCTGATGAAGGGCATGCTGCTGGATGATTACTTGTGGATCTTTCTAATGACGGATACCAGTCTCTCGGGCTGGGGAGCCCAATAAAATTGAACAGCTCAGGGCCGTTGGAACCGCAGGGAGGCAGTGTGCTCTGTTAACTGCCTCGAGGCAAGGATCATCCGATTGGCTCTTCTGCATTTTTGGCTCCTGGTCAAGGGTTGGACGGTTCTAGTGTTTCTGGACAATGCCATGGCAGTGGCTTATGTCAGTTGGCAAGGCAGCACAACAAGATGACTCTTCTGTTTGCTTAGGCAGAAAAGGACCTCCTAGCTCTGTCTGCTCAGCATATTGACGGGGTGGACAGTGTGGCAGCAGACTTTCTCAGCTGGTAGTCTCTGGATCTAAGAGAGCGGGAGTTAAGTCAGGAGGCGTTTCTGTTGATTCTGCACCACTGGAGTTGCCCCGAGACGGATCTGATGGTGACCCACTCCAATGTCAAAGTGTGCTGCTTTTTTAATTCACCAAGTCAAGGCCTGCCTTATGTGTTTCCTCCTTGACTGTTGTTGGGGCATGTGATTCAGTGTGTACAGTAGAGCACCACCCGGGACGGATTGTTCTACTGGTGCTGGATTGGTCGAGGAGTGCGTGGCTTAGAGATCTGATGCTGCTCTGTAAGCGCTAACCCTTCATTGCCTCTATCTTGGGACTTATTGCATCAGGGGCTGATTGTCCTGGCAGCCCGGGTCCCCTTCTTGTTTACGACTTGGTTCTTAGAAGGAGACAGCAAGCACGTAAAGGCTACTCTCATGCAATGGTTCCACTCTGCTCAGAGCCCAGAGGAGGTCTGCCATCCTAGCATACATGCAGGTTTAGTGCCTTTTGGAGCAATGTGGCACACAGCAGTTGGTTCCTGTGATGGCCAAGGTGCCATCTCTTTTGGCCTTTTCTGAAGAAGGTCTGGAGAAGGGCCCTTCTCTTAGCTTCCTGAGGGTTCAGGTGGCAGCTCTGGCCTGTTTCAGAAGTCCGGTGGCTGGTAAGTCTCTAACTTCGCACCTGGATGTGTCACACTTTCTTCAGGCGGTGCGGCATCTCTGTCCTCCCCTTCGGTCTGTTGTCCCTTCCTGGGATTTGTCTGGTGCTCAGGGCCCTGATGTCAGAGCCCTTTGAGCCTTTGAAGCTCGCTACTCTGAAGAATTTAACACTCAAGGCAGTCTTCTTGGTTGTGATTTGTTCCGCAAGACGGCTTTCTGAGCTACAGGCCCTGTCTTGCCGAGATCATTATCTGTCCTTTTCAGAAGAAGCTGTTTCCATTCAGCCTGTGCTTGCCTTTCTACCTATGGTGATTTCTCCCTTTCATGTGAACCCGGTGATTTGCCTGCCCTCCTTCTCTAAGAAGTGGTGCTGAGGGAAGGATAAGGTTCTTTGCCTTGTGGATGTCCAGAGAGTGCTTCTCTGGTACCTGGAGGTTATGAATTCCTTTTGTAAATCGGATCATCTGTTTGTGCTATTTGCTGGCCTGTGCAAAGGTGATGCGATGGTTAAGTTTACATTTGGGCGCTGGATCAAGGAGGCCATTGCCTTGGCATGCCAGTTGCAGAACCGGATGGTCATAGAAGATTTGTGCGCCCTCTCAAGCTCAAGCGTCCTCGTAGGCAGAGCATAGCTCGGTAGTCCCTGTAGACATCTGTTGAGTGGCATTGTGGGCATCACTTCCACTTTTTGTTGAACATTTTCACTTGGTTGTCCATGCTCAGGCAGACATGATGACCTTTGGCTCAAGTTTTTGCTAGCTGCAGTGTCTTCTTCCCGCCCAGTGAAGGCGTAGCTTTGATACATCCCACTTGTCTAGACTGGTCTAGCAGGACAATATGGAAAGTGGCATTTTGCTTACTGGATAGTGTCTTTTCCTTGAGTTCTGCTAGACAAGTCCAAGGCTGCTCCTGGAATTGTTAACTCTGTTTTTCTGCAGTGGTACCTTTGGTCTACTATGATTTCTATGCTTGATTTTGCAGGTCCATATTCTACTGACAGCTTTCCATTTATTCTTTCCTGTGCATAGTTCTCTACTGTTTGATTTCTCATCGTTGCCCACATTGAGGTTGTGTGAGGTTGATCCTGATTCTCCATATGCTTTGGGACGGATAGTGAAGGGCCTTCTGGTAGATGAGGTGATTAGAGGCATGGGAATGATGTCACTGAAACTTGTGCACGTCATTGGCTATCTGTCTCCACCAATCTGCTGGGAGGGGTACACAAACCACTTGTCTTAACTGTTCTAGCAGGACTCAAGGAAAGGAAATTATCCAGTAAGTAAAATATCACCTTGTGTATTAGGGTGCCTAATGGGTGGGTTAGGGGCAGAAAGTGAGCATGGTTCGCACATTGCAGTTAGCATGGGCATGCATATTGGATGCTGTCAATGTTGCCATTAGCTGGTTCATCTAATGCCACCTCGGTGAGTAGAGGTAAGTGCACCTGCAGTAATAGAGCCATCTGTTAAGATATGCATCCATGTATTAACTGTCAGGAATATGCTGGCTACTCTCCCAGTAGTTACTGTGGAGACTTTGCACTTAACATATATTAGTCTTTTGAGTTGAAGTACATTATTTGCAAAAACCTATGCACTTTTGTTAAAGGGCCCCAAAGAATTCATTGAGTTTCTCTGCTATAGTCTTGTCCTCCCTTTGTGCTCCTTTTACTCCTCTATCATCTAATGGTCCAATTTACACCTTCACAGCCTTTTTGCTTCAAATGTACAAATAATTAAGGGACTGGGATCTTGTGACCTTACCTTGTCTTATGATTGTGTTCCCCCCCCCTTCAACTGGAGAGGCACCCTGAAGACAGCTGCCCAGGAGCCTTATGATTCCTGAAGCTGACTCGGTCCAGAAACCACCATCTGCTAGAGACAGAGAAAAGGCTGTAGGGTGCCCCTAGCTGCACTAAGCCTAATACGTGTGATGTCGCTGGAAGCTTCTAGTATTTTCTCTCTTCGACATCTGCTGGCAGGTGGACACTGCACACTTGTCTGGACTGGTCTAGCTGGATGATTCAGAAATACATTTTTTGCTTTTTTTTTTTTGTAAATGTTGCACTGAAAAAGGGTCTTTTGGTTTACCTTGATTATAATGAGCAAGCATTAGTTTAACTGAAAATAGACCTTAAAGTTTAATTGCTACCTAAAGAAAATGTTCATTAAGAGGGGAAAAAAGTCCTGAAAAATAACAACTTGCAATGAAAAGATTCTGGTGAGCTTCCTAATGCAACCTTAGGACTTTCCCTGTTAGTAGCAACCAGAACTTAAAAAATAGCACAGGACGGGACAAATATTTTTAACTGGTAATCAGTCAGAGGATTGGAACATGAGTCCTGTTTATAGTTAGGGACTTTCTCAGTTTATACAATTTGTACCTTTTTGTTCTTGGCTCCAAACATTTTTATTTTATTTTTTTTTTATTTTTTTTATACTGTGTTCTTTAGAATCAGTGCGGTTTACATGTATACTAGCAGGTACTTTTTATTCCCTTGTCCCCAAAGGGCTCACAATCTAAGTGTACCTGAGGCAATGGAGGGTTAAGTGGCTTGCCCAAGGCCAGAAGGAGTGGCCATGGTACTAGAGACCCCAGTCCCTCCGGCCTGAGGTTGCTTGTCCCCATGTGGGAATTGAACTTCCGGCCTGAGGTAACCTGTCCCAACCACTGAGCCACTCCTCCCTTAAGCACAAGCACAATACCCTTTGGGTTTTCTCACTGCGACTGTCTGCAGTTGGCCTTTTCCTCCTTCCCTTTTTGTATATCCCCATATTTAGTGCTGCCAGTTGAGAAAACCCTGTGTTGGTCTTCTGTATGCACTCCTGCAATGATCGGCTCTACATACATAACGTGTACTGGTCATTTTTGATACAAGGTGTTATGGAAGTGCATCAGTGACAGATAGTTTTGACTAGTTCATCCTTGTATCCCTATCACTGGTAAATACTACTTTGGTTTGTTGATTTTATGAAGCATATATTTTAGATTACCATAGTGGATATCTTCTCAAAAACCTTTTATAACAGATTCTGTTTGAAGGGAATATATTTATTGGCTTTCAGCTTGAGAAGAGTGAAGAAAGCAGGATATATCTAAGAGTATGTTGTCCTCCGCCATTTGAAAGCATCAGAGAGAGATTTTGTTCCTCTTAAGGTATCTAAACTTACAAGGTCCTTCTCAAGTGACAGGAGGAAACTTCCAGGGAAAGCAAATTCAAGCATCCAGAAAATAGTACCCAAGCAAGGGAACAGTGTGAAAGAAACGAGTCTAGAGCTCCAGTTAATATGGACTAAAAACAACTGCAAACCAGTGGGCTCCAGATATCATAAGAAATGACTGTGATAGAATTTCAGAGACTCCCAAACAGTTTTGGTTTTAGTGTAGCCGAAAACAGCAAAAAGCCATAACTGCAACGTATGCGGGCTATTGAAGGGGATGAGAGGGTTTGTATGGGAGACCAAAGTGCATAAGATGTTTGGGGGTTGAGCGGGGGGGTTGGCTTCATGATTTGTAATTTTGCTATGAACTTTTTTATTGGAGAAAGTGTGTAATCAAGTAGGGATGAATGAATAGATTTTTTTTCTCCTTTTGACAGAGGCGCTTCTCAGTTGGGGGTGGGGATTGCTTTAACAGAAAGAATATGACAGCCAGTAAGGACCATAAGACCTATGAAGTGTGCCCAGTCTACCTTCTGTGACAATGCTACTAGATTCTCTAAAATGCTTTAAATTTTCAACTGCTCAATAATTTGCTTTTTCATTGAAGGCTGAAGACCTTGCTCCATTTAAAGTGGCAGCGGTCCTTATGTGGCCCAGGGGAAGCGGTTGGGCTCCTGGCTGCTCAAAGTATTGGTGAACCTTCCACACAGATGACACTCAACACTTTTCACTTTGCTGGCAGAGGAGAAATGAATGTCACACTGGGTATTCCAAGGTGAGGCCCTTACGCTTTCCATGGTGGCATGATAATGAATTCTTTCATGTATAAAGTTCACCTATGTACAGTACTCGATCTATGTAACCCCATGTTATCTGTTCCATGTAAACCACCTTGGCTCTAAGATTAGGCGGTATAAATGTATGTGGGTTTACTATACATGTCAACTAGAAAGAAAACCTTTATGATAGCGACTAGCTAACCTCATGATTAGTATTTTGTTCTCACTTGCTACACTGGGAGCTCTGTTTGGATTCCCCTGTTAGACTTATGCTAAAGTATAGGCTCTAGGGGAGGGAGGGAGGGAGCAAAGAGAACTACGTATTGCTGTCACAGGGCTCTATGCAGAAAACCCTATGCTAGAGCCCAGCAATAAAACTCTAGTGCAGGGTTTCCTAACTCAAATTTAATGTAGACATTTTGCTCAGCTGTGCTCAAAATGTCTGCACACCAAGCAGCTCTGCGCAGGGGTCTGCAATTAGCAGCACCTGTATCTCCCCCCCCCCCAAAAAAAATGAAAAACAACAGTTTGGCACATGTACTGGAATGCTATCTTATTCTGTGCATAAGTTCTGCTCAGATAGCATTCCAGCGCCTGTACATAACATTGTTCCAGCATACCACCTCCGATGATTTTTTTTCCAGCGCTTGCTTCAGCAAAGCCAGAAAAAGGTTGCAGGTACTGTGTGCATACAAAAAACAGGCATAAATTCCTGTCTATGAGGTTAGCCCCTAATGTGGCATCAGGCTTTGTTTTAAAATGCTAGCATTGAGCTTCTTCTGCATACTTCTCTGCATCTGCGCTGCATAGCTAATTTATTAATTGCCATCCATTTAAATGGGTTTATGTACTGTAAGCTGCCATTAATGCAGCCATTTGTGCATTCACTATGCTCACATTAGATTCCTTCCTATATTCTGTGCCCACACTATGTGCAAATACTGTGCTAAAAGCATTGAGCCCATATGACGCCTAGTGATCAGTCAGAGAGCAGCACTAGAATTAGCTAGGAAGGAAGCTGGGACTTAGTCTCCTTACCAAAAGTTTTTTAGTATTAGGTTTGATTGGGGGATGTGGAAGAAAATTGCACTGGATAAGTTAGCGTGTACAGTGGCTCTCAGATGAAATACAGATGGGAATAAGTTAGGAAAGTGACTTGAAAAGGGAAGAGAAGAAATTAAACTTCCATATACTGATAAATTAAATGGATTTTCAAGATGCAGTGGGGATACTTTGGCTGTCATAATTTATTTATTTGGTTAATTTAAAAGCTGCATTTTCTTAAGAAATTCTTTGTGCAGGATGTGGGATGTTGCTGAATATTACTTTCTCCATTGAATGTTCATTTAAAGTTGATGGATTTTCTGTTTAAA
The DNA here is from genome assembly GCA_033557465.1 of Ichthyophis bannanicus. NCBI lineage: Eukaryota > Metazoa > Chordata > Amphibia > Gymnophiona > Ichthyophiidae > Ichthyophis > Ichthyophis bannanicus. The sequence continues at coordinate 1,326,242,815 of CM066032.1, forward strand.
GGTTGAGGGAAATCCTCATGGTGGCCAGTGCTAATATTAAAACTCCCATGATGAGCATTCCTGTGCTGAACACAAAGAAAGCACACAAGAAGGTGAAAAAGCTAAAGAAGCAGCTTACGCGAGTGTGCTTGGCCGATGTGAGTATCTGGCTTATGCATTCATAATATGGTTTTAAAATATTTTTATGAAACAGGGCTTTCAGCCTTTATGCCCCAAATTGTTGGAACACATTACCACCAGAGATTCGTGCTGTCACCGATCTAGCACAATTTAGAAAGGCACTCAAATACCACTTATTCCTCCATTATTACCAGGTTAGTTAGACACCAACTCAATTACACCTCCTCCATATTTGACTACCTTTGTAAGAGAATACCCTAATCCGCAACACAATGCATACTGAACATATGTAAATAGTTCCAGTTCATATTTCCCTATGTTATCCAAGTTGCCTTTCCTGTTCTCTGTAAAACCAAACTGCTTGATGTTATGGTCCTTTGTTTTTATGTAAACCGCGCTGATGCTAAATAGTGCGCTATATAAGAGATTGTAATAAATAAATAAATATAAATAAATAATAAACTAGAGTTGTAGGAAAGAGTACAGTGCGAAAATCAAACTAAATTTACTCCACTTCTATCTGAAGCATAAATAAATCTGCACGGCCCCCTTCCTCCTCCCACTAACCCCTTCCTTTCCTCCCTCCCCTGTGATGCTGAAATAAATTGCCTCCTTTTGCTCCCACCCACACAAATAAAATGCTTATGCCAAGTAAATGAGACGGCCTTACCACTTGCTAGTATAGTCTGCAGGATCCGAGACAACATGGATTCACCAGGGGGAGGTCTTGTCAGACAAATCTGATTGATTTCTTTGACTGGGTGACCAGGAGTTGGACCAAAGGAGACCCCTAAATATAGTGTATTTAGATTTCAGTAAAGTATTTGACACTGTTCAGCACAAGTGACTTATAAGCAAACTAAACACCCTTGGAATTGTCCCTAAAGTTACTGCTTGGGTTAGAAATTGGTTGAGTGGGAGGCGACAATGCATACAGGTAAATGGAGTTCGCTCTGAGGAGAAGGAGGTAGCAGTGGAGTGCTGCAGGGATCTGTCCTTGGTCTGATTCATATTTTTTTAATATTCTTTTTATTCAAGGTAAACAATAGGAAATATAAGAAAAAAAGCACAAAAAAAGAAAAATACAAACAACATTAAACTCTACCAGCCCACAATATTTAGAGAATTGCAAAAACAGAACACAAAAGAAGACGCTGTATTTTAGCAATATCTTAACTCCTTATACTAAGGGAGAAATCATAATAAATCTAACCCTTACCCTGCAAAATCTCTTCAAGTTGTAAAACATCAAAGAAAACAAATGTCTTGCCTTGATAACAAAATAACACACAAGGATATTTTAAGAGAAATGAGGCGCCTATACCAAGAACACGAGCTCTAAGATCTAAAAAAGCCTTCCTTCTCTTTGTGTAATTAGTGAAATTTCAGGAAAAACTTGTATAGCCTGACCAAAAAACTCAACAGAGCGCTTTGAAAAATAAGAACGCAAAACAAGGTCCTTGTCACTCTAACAAAAAAGTCACCAATAACGTAGCACGTAAGGAAATTTCTTCCATTGAAGCTGACAAATCCAAACTTGAAACAGATAACTGATCAGTCTCCATCCCACCACCCTCCAAATCCCCCCTAACACCTGGACTTCCTATAGTTCCCCTAATACCTTTGGGAATATAGTATAATTTAGACAGCTGTATTGTCTGAGAAATATTCAAAACTTCCTTCAGATATTTTGAAAAGAAAATGGAGGGCGAAAGGTAATGGGTATGAGGGAAATTCAAAAAATGGATTCTTCTGACGAAGAACATTTTCAAGATTTTCATATTGGCAATGAAAAAACAAAGAGTCTTGTACTGATGAGGCTGCAGCTACCTGCAGGATCTGAATCTGAACTTCATCCTTAGTAACATGTGACTCCAAATTCTTAATACTTGCTTCATGCCCCAACATAACAGATGCAGCTTCATGCGTAAAAGCCGATAACTTAGACAAGGACGATTGTAATGAAAGTTCAGTATGAGAAACAATCTGCCATGCATCTTGAAGTATAATGTTGTTTGGAGGCTTAGCTTTTTCCTGAACAGAAACAAAATCAAACGGAACCGGTAAAACAGCATCCAAAGAAGACAACCTGAGAAAGACATCGGGAAGAGAATCCATATTAGGAGGGGCCCCACCCCCATATATTGGGGTAGTTGGTGATCTCTTCCCCCAAACAAACTCCGTTATTGGGCGGAGATAAAACCCCGCATAGTTCTGGAGACTCGAGAGGAGAAACAGTACTCACGTATGGCGACGAGGCTTCCTCAAAGAATCACCAGAAATTGGCCCCATTGATTTAAGCAACTTATCCATGGGCCCAACAACCTTAGCTGATTTGACGGTAGGCAACATGGCTGTGAAAGTCTCTTCTTCCATTTCCCCATCGAGCACTGCAGCTCCTGTAGGTACTCTGAATGTGCTCCGAAGGGGCTCCAAAGGGGCAGAACCTGCCCCTTTGGGGGAAGCGTCCCACGGCGGAGGATAAGATTTTAAAGCCCTGAGCTGGTCACATGTCCTCCACTCAGCAGACGCGGCACAGCAGCTCCCGATGAAATCAAGTAACAGGAAACAAACTCTCCAACCGTGCTATGGAGCAGGACAAAATTTTAAAGCCCTGAGCTGGTCACGTGTCCTCCACTCAGCAGACACGGCACAGCAGCTCCCGATGCAATCAAGTGACAGGAAACAAACTCTCCAAACCTTATTGGTCTGATTCTGTTTAACATATTTGTTAGTGATATTGTGGTAGGGCTGTCGGGTAAGGTTTTCCCCTGTGGATGATACCAAAATCTGCAACAGAGGTAGACACCCAGGAAGGTGTAGATAACATAAGGAGGGGTGTAGCTAAGCTTGAATAATGTCTAGAATTTGGCAGCTGAGATTTATTGCTAAAAAATGTAGGGTCATGCATTTGGGCTGCGACAATCCAAGGGAGCCGTACAGTATAGGGGTGACGTACTTCTGTCCTCAAAAGAAGAATAGGACCTAGGTGTGATTGTGTCTGACTATCTTAAAGAAGCTAAACAGATAGAAAAGGTGACGACGAAAGCTAGAAGGATGCTTGGGTGCATAGGGAGAGGAATGGTCATCAAAAGAAAGGAGGTGTTGGTGCAACCTCATTTGGAGTATTGTGTGCAATTCTGGAGACCGCACCTTCAAAAGGATATAAACAGGTTGGAGTCTGTGCAGAGGGTGGCTACTAAAATGGTTAATGGTCTTTGTTATAAAGCATATAAGGACAGACTTAAGGACCTTAATATGTATACTTTAGAGGAAAGGCAGGACAGAAGTGATATGATTGAAACATTTAAATACCTCAGTGGCATAAATGCACAGGAGAGCCTCTTTTGATTGAAAGCAAGCTCTGCTACGAGGGGACATAGGATGAGGGTGAAGGAGATAGACTCAGGAGTAATATGTGGAAATATTTCTTTACAGAAAGAGTGGTAGAAGCATGGAATAGTCTCCCAGAGTTGATGGTAGAGATGAAGACAGTATCTAAATTCAAAAAAGCATGGGAGAAACACAGAGACTCTCTAAAGGAAAAAAGGGGACACTTGTAATGGATGATACGGAAGGGCAGACTAGATGGGCTATGTGGTCTTTTTCTGCCGTCAGGTTTCTGTGTTTCTATGTTCTGTGTTTCCAGTGATGCTCTGGTCCCACTTAACTGGGGGCCTCCCAGCTTGAAACATAATAGGTCAAAGCAACACTGGATATCAGCCTGGTAGCTCTGCTTTTTTTTTTTTTTTTTTTGTTGGGGGGGAAACTGCTAGGTACATATGACCTAGATTGGCCACTGTTGGAAACAGAATACTGGGCTTGATGGACCTTGGTCTGACCCAGTATGGCATATCTTATGTTCTTATGCTGCTGCTGCTTCTCCCAACACCGGAACAGCAGCAGCAGCAGAGCTCCCCCGATCGGGGAGAAGCGCCCGAGCGGAAAACCGTCCCGCTCGGAGGCTCCTGCCCAATCGGGGCAGTGGGAGCAGGAATAAAAGGAGAGCGCATCTTCGGCGCGCCCGCGCCTGAGGGCCTCGCCAGAGGGCCCTTTGGCGTGGCCTTTAGGCGAGGCACTCAGGCGACAGAAGAAGCAGCCCCACAAAAGCCGCACAGATATCAGCAGAAAGCAGCCAAAGGAAGATTCTGCAACTCACAAGGCCTCAACGGTGACAGCAAAACAGCCACCTCATAACAGCCAACAAAGGGGAACAAGAAGAGCCAGGCCATCACAACCAACGCAGAATACCTCGACCAGGAAGGCGCAACCAGAGCCTCAACATCCACAACTTCATAGTAAGTTGACACTAACCACCATGGCCACAACCACTTACCTCCCTATATTCCTCCTTATAACCCAACTCATCCCCCAACAAACAGAGACACGACACACACACCCTATAAACCTATGGACACCAACAACCATGCCAACATACCCTCCTCCTCAACACACCACACGGAGCTCGCTCATAAAAGACAAAAGCAACAGACACACAACAAGCATAACCCACACGCAAACACGAAGGCAAACCCCAAAGAGCCTAACACCCCAAACACCACCTCAGTAGAGCTCATGAACACCAGGTCAGTAAGAAATAAGATAAACACAATCAGAGACCACATAGAGGACCAACAACATGACATCCTCTGCATCACAGAATCTTGGCTTACCCCCACCAACAATGTCCTCCTCAGCCAGCTAGTCCCCCCACGTACACAGCCTTTAACAGTCCATGCACACAGAAGAGAGGAGGTGGAGTGCTGATCATTGCAAAAGACTCACTAAAGCTAAAAACTCTCACCTCACAAGACTCAGACCAATGCAATACAATTGCTGTAGGAAACAAGCAGATAGCCATATGCCTCATCTACAGAGCCCCCCACGCTCCAGCAGAGGAACTAACCACCGCTCTAGAGACCATCTGTGCAATCAACATGAACCACAAACCACTAATACTACTGGGTGACTTCAACCTCAGCTCCTCCACCAGCAAGGACAAGGAAACCTTCCTACAAGCAATGGACTCCCTACAATACACACAACTAATAAACACCCCGACGCACAGACATGGGTCGACGCCAGACCTCATATTCGCCCCCAACCACATAATAGACAAAGGTGACATCTCATCACCCACAGTCACACCAGTGCCCTGGTCAGACCACCACAGAATCAAAATAGAAATCACAAATCAAAGGGAAAAACACAACAAGATACAAAACGCAACACACGGACAAACCACGGAGTCGAAACACTTCTGCTATACCTATTCAGTGACATCATCCGGACCATAGACAACTACAAACAAGGAACACTAATGATCTTCCTAGACATCTCAGCTGCATTCGACACAGTGGACCACAGAATCCTCCTAACCAGACTACAGAACATTGGAATAACCGGCACCATACTAAAATGGTTCAACTCATACCTAACAGACAGACAGTTCCAAGTCAAGATTGGATCCAACATCTCACAACCCGCAAAGATCAAGCAAGGAGTGCCACAAGGATCCGCACTATCCTCACTACTATTCAACCTATACATCCAACCAATCTGCGACATCATGAAAGCTCATAAAATAGACTATACAATCTATGCAGATGACATCATGATATACATGCCAATCAACCTCGACATCCCCGACTACACCAAAATAACAAACGGTCTCAACAGCATGTCCACTTGGCTCATGCACAACAATCTAGCCATAAACTACAGCAAGACAGAAGCACTCATCATCACACGAAACACCAACTTCAGCCCCCCACCCTTCATCAAAACCAACAACACGGCAATACCACTGAAGAACGAAGTGAAATACCTTGGAATAAACACTCGACAAAGAGTTGAACCTACAATCACACATCAGAAGAACCACCAAAAAACACATACTACAAAATGAGAATAATCAGACGCCTCAAGCCCCTACTCTCACATGAACACTTCCGCACAGTCTGCCAAGCGCTTATAACTCCCATACTTGACTTCTGCAACCCGATCTACAACGGAATGCCAAAACAATCACTCAGGCCGCTTCAAATGGCTCAAAACACAGCAGCCAGAATAATTCACCGGTTCTCCAACACAAGCCCACATCACCCCCATCCTAAAAGACCTCCACTGGCTCCCAATCAGCCACCGCATCAAATACAAAATGATACTAAACATATTCAGAATCGGACACAAGAGCTCTGCACTCAGCCTCCAAGCCCTCATACTCCCTGACGCCAGCAATAAACCGAGAAGAAAGACCACAGCAGACACACTTAGCACCCCAAGCAACTACACAAAAGCATGCAAATCCACCACACAAAGAGCCCTATCACTGGCGGCTCCAACAATATGGAACATACTCCCAGACGACCTAAGATCAACTGAAGACCCAAAGGACTTCCGGAAACACCTAAAGACAGTACTCTTCACTGAGCACTACGGCCCAAACGCAAAGCCAGAATCTACAGACTTGGACCAACCTTAGACTCGATTGAAGTTCAATCACAACCCGCTACGGAACCTGCAAACCCATGAATATAACTGTAAAAAGCGCATACTGTAAATAGATCACACTAATGAGCACACCCACACCCATGCACCCTCACTGTACATAAACTTATCTGACATAAACACCATTGCCATTGATTGTTTGATGTGTTCACCGCCTTGATTGAAGGATAAGGCGGGATAGAAATACCCTTAAATAAATAAATAAATTGAGCTCTCTCTTCGTCAACTGGCAATTTTATTGAGGGAGTCGGAGAAAGGATAGTTGGCATCATTTGGATGAGACGGTGGAGGGAGGTCTTTAGATGTGTGTCACTTTGGTGAAGGGGAGATCATGAGATGGGGAACTTTAACTTTTGATTAGGGAAGGCTGTGGAGATGGCATGGCTTCCTCATAGAAGTACACTGCAAGATCATCAGATTACACACTAGCAGTTTACTACTAGTCTCTGACAGAAGCTGCATTTAAAATTCTAAAAAAAGTGCTTTAAATGTACCTCTGGCTCTGGGTCTTTTGCATGCTGTGTAGCCATTTATATATGTCAACTTGTTAACATGCCTTTTGTGAAATACTGGGAGAATTGAGCATATTTTGGCCTGGATGTCTGTCTTCCCTAGACATTCTATTTAAAATAAAGCTTTTAATGTACTCTCATATTAACTGAACAGCCTCTGGCTGATATTCAGCCTGTGGTAGTCTGTGTTGTTTTTTTTAAACCCTGGATGCCAAGGGCAGAATGAAACTGGATATTCGCCAAAAGTGCCCATAGTAGCATAGTATATGACGGCAGTTAAAGGCCAGTTTGGTCCATCTAGTCTGGCAAGCAAGCTGGCAAGAGCAGGTATACCTGCCGCTCCGTGCAGGTCACCCCTCCCCATGCCTTTGTTGGGTGTACCTATCGCTCCATGTAGGTCACCCCTATTTGTTCAGATATAAGAGATAGTTATGTTTGTTTTGATTTTATCCTCTGGCTGTAAAGGGATCCACTGTGTCTGTCCCATGCCATTTTGAATTCTATCACTATGTTTGCTCCCACCACTTCCATCGGGAGGGCATTCCAAGCATCCACCACCCTTTCAGTGAAAAAGTATTTCCTGACATTGCCTTTTAGTTTACCCCCTTGCAGCTTCATGTTATGTAGTGGCTTCCACTGAATATTCAGTTTCAGCGGCATCCGTCTCAGGCTATCCAGATAGCTGCAATATTTCACTGCTCTCTGGACAGCAAAATCGCATAAAGTTAGGCCTGCTTTTTATGGCCTAACTTTGTGATTTCTTATCTGGTTTGCGACTGAAAATCACTGCTAATTTGATAGCCTCTTGGACTGCTCTCGGACCACCCCAACACACTCTGGGCAGTGCCACAACAATGAGAAGAGATATACAACAGCACTATGTGGATAGTACCACTGTATTCTCCGGGAACAAGCAGGACGTCCATCCTCACGTATGAGTGACGTCGGCACTGACTGAGCTTGCATGGAAGCATCTCCTCAGCTTTCTAAGAAAGCCTTTGGGAGATGCACTATGCATGCATGGTCCACTTCCCACCCAAGGGTGCCATCTTGCCTCAGTCTCCTTTTTTCTGCGGAGCCAAATGGCATGGAGACCAGAATGGCAGCGCTAGAGAGCAGTATATCTGCCCTAGTGGCCATGTAGCAGGCGTTTATGTCTGGTTCATCTGCCCAGACGACGGGACCCTCGACATCGAGGGGTTCCCTAGACGTTGAGCCAGTCCTCGAGTGCCACCAGTCTCGAGAGAGCCCCTGGTCGAGGTCCCGGTCCCATTCCTGGGGACACTGGTCCTCTCCGGCAAGCACCTGCGGCTCAGACAGATGATCCTCCGGAGATTCTGCACTGCAGAGAGCAGTCCTCAACAGAGGTGATCATGCGACATCGGACTTGTACTACAACTTAGAGTTGAATGGGAGACTGAGGACGAAGAGTCCCCTGACACAAGGCAACACTGTAATGTGCCCTCGAACCTGTCTCCCCAGTGACCCAATGCTACTCCCCACCCGAGGACATTGCATTCCTCGATTTTGTGAGGGATATGGCCAAGGCTCTCACGATCAAGACTCAGGCTGAGGAGGACCTGTGAACCGAGAAATTGGAGATACTCCAATAGGAAGTACTCCCGAAGGAAAATCTTAAAATCCTAGTACCCCCGATCCTCGACCACGCCTCGATGCCATGAACCAGGTATACTGGAGCCATGGGTTCTAAAAAGCCCAGCTCCCCCACAACTCAGTGGTCGTGGAGTTGACCATGCACCGGCTTAAGAGCCAAAAAATACACTTAAGAACATAAGATATGCATACTGTGTCAGACCAAGGTCCATCAAGTGCAATATCCTGTTTCCAGTGGCGGCCAATCTAGGTCACAAGTACCTAGCAGTTTCCTCAAAAGACACAGGTTCCACAATGCTTGTATTGGGGCAAGCAGTGGATATTCTGGGGGTCCACTTTAATAATGGTTTATGGACCTTTCCTCCAGGAACTTGTCCAAATCCTTCTTAAACCCCGGCTACACTAACAGCTTTCACTACATTCTCCGGCATCAAATTCCAGAGTTTGATTACATGTTGAATGAGAAAATATTTTCTCGGAGGTGGATCTGGTGCTGTCTGCCCTAGAGGTCTCTCTCTCCCTGGATGAGCGTTTGCCGCCTTCACGTTTGACCTGCCCGGTGACCCCTCCTGTGAGAGGAGACACAGGATTGTCCGGAGTGGGCGGTGCAGCATCTTGTGAGCGGGCCTTGCCTGAGGAGAGTCCCGGAGACCAGCCCAAGGTATCGAGGGCTGTGGATAAGGTCTCTTTTTTCAAGCCTTGAAGTTGGACATACCTCCTCGTCGAGTGGATGGAGCTGACGGAAGGGTACTCCCCCGGTTAACTGAATTATCTAAAGGTACCTTTTTGAAATGCCCAAAAGAGATATCTCTTGAGACTATCTGGGAGGCGATTCTACAATTCTCCAGGACCAAGCAGGAAGTCAGTCCTCACATATGGGTGACGTCGGCGCCGACGGAGCCCCCATGCGGAGCATTTCCCCAGCTTTCAAAGAAAGCCTTTGGGAATTCAAGCACGCATGCGCGGTCCCCTTCCCGCCCAAAGGTGCCATCTTGCTCAGTCTTCTTTTTTCCACGGAGCCCTACGGACGCCTGTCCTTGTCACCCGTGAAAAAAGTTGATTTTTCTGCATTGGGTCGCGTTTTTTCTTCGGTTCGACGTCGATTCCTTTCCTGCCTGGACTCGGTACACCGGTGCCGAGCCCGGATCTCTCTTTTTGTTTTTTGTCCTTAGAGACTGCCTTCGCGCCTTTTTTCTTTCCCTGGCAGCCCAATTTTTTGATCTTGCAGTGGCCCTTTTTCCCCCGATGGCTGCCAGTGGCTTTAAGAAGTGTGATTGGTGCAAGAAACTGATGTCTCTCACCGACACACACGACTGCTGCCTCCGGTGCCAGGGGCCAGACCATGATTCTACCGTCTGTAGTCCCTGTGGCAAAATGTCTTCCAAGGCATTACGGAGCTGTCAGCACCAGCATGAGAGGATCTTCTCTATCTCCAGGAACAAGCAGGAATACGTCATCACATATGGGTACGTCGGCACCGACGGAGCCCGCGCGGGAAAGCTCCCCAGCTTTTCAGATTAAAAAGCTTTTGGGGCCTCCCACTGCACATGCGCGACTGCCTTCCCGCCTTCCTGACCAGCTCTCGTCAGTTTCTTTTTTTTTTCCGCGGCAGCCAGCAGGTCGTGTTCCTTTCACCGCTGAAGAAATTGTTGATTTAAATTGTTTTTCTTTATACCTGCGTACCTGCCGTCCCCCATTCTGAAACCGGTACTGCCCGGTCTCTCTTTCTTTCTTTTAAAAAAAATATATATATATATTTTCTTTTCGTAAAGCACAGCTTGGTACTTTGTTAGGCCTTCAGGCCTACACAAATTCTCCTCATGGAGAGAAGCCAGTTCCTGGTTTTAAAAAGTGTACCAAGTGCAGTGCTGTCATTCCTTCCTCTTACAGACACCCATGAATGGTTGTCTTAAATGTTTAGGACCTGACCATTCCATACCGGACCTGCCCATCCTGCGTCCCAGATTGTCGAAACGTGGATTGCAGACAGAACGGGCCAACAATTTTCCATGTGCTGTTTCCTTCAGATAGCATCACAGTCATCCAAGGGGTGCTCTTCCTCTCCGGAGGGATCTCAGGTAACCAAAAAACTCCAGTGGGCAAATCCCTCTAAAAGCAAATCTCTTTCTAAAGATCGAGAGGCTCTCAATTCTGAGTTCGAGGATTCTGCCCAGGGCCAAAACACCCCGGCGGGTGAGGCTCCGGCCTCCAAAGCAATTCATTGGGTCACAGGTTTGACATCGATGGCGCGGCCTCGACAGATCACCTGTTGTACTGCTCTGGGGTACCGGCCCATACCCTGGTACCGACATTCCAGGCGAGCAGTGGCGTCTATGGGCAAATACTGTCCAAGTCATGCAGCAGGGCCATTCTGGCTTTTATGAATGCTGCTACGCCCTCGGTACCGCAGCCAGCGGTACCTTGGGTCCGGTTCCCGGTAATGGCTTCACATACCGGAACCAGAGGCCATGACCGTCTTCCCAACGACAAGATACGGTTTCCGCCTGCCGGATCCGGGCTTTTGCCCTGGTACCGAATCCCATACCCGGTACGCCCGATGGCGATACCGAACGGGATGCTATCGTGCGTTGGAAAGCACATAGAGGGGATACTACTGTCTTCTTCAGGAGGATTTTAACTCCTCTGATGTTCTGATGAGGTTCTCCCTTTGGATCTTCCTGGAGGAGCCTTCTTCTCCTAACAGGGCAGAATGTCTGCCACCAGAGGATTTGTCCCTTTCAAGGAACTTCATAATAGAAAATGGCTAAAGGTCTGTCTATTGCTTCATCCTCTGAAAAGGAACCCAGATCAAAGAAACTGGATATTTTAGGATACTCCTAAGTCTCCTAAAAGAGGCAGTCACCCCTGCCTAATCCATGGAAATCCTTCAAGAACACTTGATGGACTTATGGGAGGGCTCCTCTAACCTTGTTCTCCTTCTTTCTCGCAGGTTGGGACACCATGTACCTTGTCCCCCCTTCTCCTGGTTTCCAAAAAACCCCCAGTTGCCTCACCGTTCTATTGTGGTGAAGTCCTGCAAATGAAGAAGATAAAGAGTACCAAAAAGGCACTATCTTCTGTACTCCTCCAAGGGGCGAGAATTTAAGACTCTAGACTCTTTGGCAGGAAAATTTTTCCCCAGGCTACTATGCGTTATAGCCAGGATTAATTCCTATAGTCTTTACATGGGCATGTTCTCCTTCAGTGAAATTCGCTCTAAAAGTTCGGCATTTTGCCCCCCTTTATCCCTGAGGATAAGAGGGAGCAGTTTCATTTCCTTAGTGAGAAACACCCTTTTGGATATTTCCAAATAAGTTCTCCAACAGGGCAGCTTTTGGATTTCCTTTTGAGTGTGCTGGTTTTTGAGGCTTCGTAGCATTGCTATAGCAGCCCCGACGTCTTTGCTTGGCTCCAGGCTTCTGATCTAGAACCTTGGTGTCCTAGATGGCTTACGAAAGCTGCCCTGTAAGGGTGAGGACTTGATTTGGTGAGGAGTGGCAAATTTACGGCCACTCAAATGGATGCAGAAACATGGCCACCTTAGAGTAGACTTTCTAAGTCTAACCTCCACTCCTGCCAAGAAGAAGTCTTTTAAGAGGCCTTATTACAAGAAAGTCCAGATTTTTTCTACAAATACTGGTCCAACAATCCTCTCAGCCTCGTTTTGCTGCTAAAACGTCAGCAACCTAAACAAGGCAAGGTCTAGAGCCTGCGGCGGCTGGCTACGCCTCAGCAGGCTCCACCCCCCTCAGGGGTTTTGTAGCCCTTGCCCGTAGAGAACTTATACTTTTCTGGCTCTAGAACAACCAGAAGCCCCTCACCATACCCGGAAGGTTAAGCTTCACTTTGCTCCCAGATGGGAGCAAATTTACATTCAGCAGCAATGGACCCTCTCTATCATCAGAGAGGGTTTACAAACTCCATTTGTGCCGACCTTCCTCCTTATTACTATGGGTGAGGGCAGTTCAATTCTCCCAAATCTCTCCTGGCCCTCTTGGGTCAGGAAGTCTCCTACCTCCTTGCCCAGGGGGGCAATGGAGAGGATGGTTCCCTCTTCTTCAACAGGGGACGCGGATTCTAACTCCCCTTATTTTTTCTAAATACCAACAGAAGACAGAGGGCTTCAGACCACTTCTGGATCTGTCCAGAAAGATTGAACAAATTTCTTTTTCAAGGAGAAATTCCAAAATGCTTTCTCTGCGGCATTCTCCTTCCATACCTTCAGAGTCAGGATTGGCTTTGTTCTCTAGACCTAAAGGATTGCGTATACACACCAGACCTCATCCAACCCATCCCACAGAAAATTACCTTCGATTTCTGTTGTTCATGGGGAAAAAACATTTTCCAGTACAGAGTACTCCCCTTCGGTCTAGCCTCTGCTTCCAAGAGTGTTCACCAAATGCATGGCAGTCGTAGCTGCCTTTCTAAGATGGCCTGGGAATTTTCATATTCCCATACCCTGGACAGACTGGGCTCATCCGAAGCTCCATCGTCAGGTCCCCAGGCCCCCAAATTTCCCTGGACCGCACAAGGCGTCTTCTGCAGTATCTAGGACTGGTAGTAAACCGTTCCCAAGTCTCAACTAATCCCTACTTCAGTCTCTAGAGTTCATAGGGGCCCAGTTAGAACACCATCACTGCAAGGGCCTACCTGCCTCAGGTCAGGCCCAACGCCTTCTGAGTTTTGGCCTCCAAGCTCAAGTCCAGCAGTCATTTGGACAGCCCGGGAAATGCTGCGACTTCTGGGCCACATGGGCCTCCACGGTACATGTGGTGCCCTACGCTCGTCGGCATATGAGAGCAGCTCAATGGACCTTGGCCACCCAGTGGACTCAAGCATCTGGAGCGCTCTCCGACCAAATACTCACCTCAAGCCGTCTATTTTGGTCCCTCCAATGGTGTACATCCACCAAGTAATCTGTTGTGGGGGGGTCGCGCCCCTTCCAACCTTTGTTGCCCAAGCAACCCTCACAAACAGATGCCTCCCAAACAG